>OY982549.1:5002500-7502500 GCA_963859965.1 Ceramica pisi | reverse complement strand
TCAGATCTTCTTACAGTTAGAAAACTTTACGTGCTTCATATAATACTAACTAAGCATAAAACTCTATCATTCAAACCACAGAAAACAAAAGGCAGAAGAAAAAACACGGTTGCTCCCACTATCCCAGTAAAGTCTACATTCGCAAAAAGACAATATCCTAGGCAATCATCCTATTTATATAATCTCCTTAATAAGGAACTTGAAATATACGCACTAACATACCGCGAATGCAAAGACGTCTTGACAAAATGGCTTAAGTCTAAGACCTATGACGAAATAGAAAATATAGTACAAGTGATGAGAACATAGTATGCATTTAATACATGTACCACATTACGCTATGATACTTCATCCGCTAATGGAACAACCCTCACTCCCACACTCACACTCACTACTCAACACACATTCACCCCCACACAAAACACACACAACCCAGCGCGCTTTCTTGTTTTTTCATTCCATTTTATTATTTTCTTTTTATTTTCATTTGTGTTTTTATGTAGTTTAATTCTTATAATTGTATAAATTTACATTAATTCTGAACGAGCTTGAGACAACCTTGTAGTCATTATTATAATAAAACTAAAGAGAATGGCAGAGCTTCCTAACACAAGCAAACTATTTGCTTAAAAGGTTGCTCCATATTGTAAATAGAAATAAGAATTTTAGTTGATGCAATAAACATTTATTTATTTATTATTTATTATTTATTTTTTTAAATAATTTTTGATACTATTTCATACCTTGACATACTATTTAGCACTCTTCCTCTCTCCTATTATTTGCAGTGCCCGACAGGGTCCATATTTGTTCTTTAACCATTTTAAACCATCTTTGTAATACATATGGAATGCAATAAATTATTGAGTATTGAGTAAACACTGTGCTTTTTAAATAAGTCTTTCACCTGAGGTAAAAACTGTGCTTTTTATTAGGATTAAAAGGAAAATAAAAATAGAAACAAGAATAAGCTCAAAAAATAATATCTGAACTTGATGAACTCATCATGTTAACACAAATCTCTGCTATCCTACTATAAATGCGAAAGTTTGTGAGTATGTATGGATGTTTGTTACTCTTTCACGCAAATACTACTGAACCGATTACGATGAAATTTGGTGTGTAGGTACTTTTTATCCCGGAGTACCCGAGAGATCGGGATTTACACGGGAATAACGAGAATTTATACGCGGACGAAGTCGCGGGCGGCCTCTAGTACGTAATAATTATGAACAAAATTCTACAACTCGAAAAAACCTAATGAATATCGGACTGCTGCTTTTCCGCCTAGTTTTTTTTTCTGTATCCGGCCAACTAATCAGCCATTATTTTACATTTTCATCATTGAAAAAATGGGAGATATTTTGACCAAATCTAAGCTATTTTAAAGAAATAGTAGAAAGTAAAATATGATACAGTAATTTATAAAAGTATAATCTTGAATTAATACTCATCTTTACGTTATTTCAATTTCGCATCGGGCTGTATAGAAAGTTGGGACAAGGTTCAATAGATATGTGAAAATAAAAAGTTCTTTTTAAATAATTTGACGGCTGGCAGTTGAAAACGATTCTTCTTAGGGCTGAAAAGTAATACTTTCAACCCGCTAATTAGGCAAATTCAGGCTTACTATCCGAACAAGAGTTATGAAAAGTATTTTCTTTAAAACATTTAATAAACCATAATGGCCGAAGACAGGATTACTCGTACTAGGCAGAGGGAAGCCTTTGCCAAGCTCCTAGATAAATACAAATAAACAATAATGGCGAACTATTTCAGCAACCAACCAAACATTATGTTATACAGACAGAACCCACACCCCACTTTAAATTCGCTCTTCACATTAATCTCATGAATTAACTAGTATCGTAATCACGGCGTCAGATTCGCACACTTTGTTTCCGCCGCCAGCAATCCCAACTTATCTCGGCAGTCGGTCATTTCCGCAGAATGTAGGTGCATCTTTATTACGTGTAATGACTAACTATTAGGTAAGGCGGTAATATAGTTCTTACTAGCGCGTGGCTCCGACTAAAGCTGCTTTCAGACTACGCTATAATATAATAGCATATAGTATATAGCTCATAGCACAACAATATCGCGCACCATACATTATTATGGACACGTTCACACTGTACTGTGACAATGTATGCTGCGCGATATTGTTGTGCTATGAGCTATATATTATAGCGTAGTCTGGAAGCAACGTTAGTGAAAAAACTGAAAACAGGGCATCGAAATCATTACGAACAAGTTTTACTATGGTACCAAACTTTTTTTTTTTTTGGGTTGGGAAATCATAAAATGACTTCTCCCGCTCTGGGAGGAGCGAGAGGGAGTGTCAGACTTCTACTGACTAAAACCCATCCATGTTCCTTCAGTGCCCTTTGTGTTCTGGAGCCACGGTATCTCTTTCGAATATCAAACGATGGTACCAAACCTCAAGTAGAAATAATACCAGCTGTTTAATACATTTTGTCACAAATGGTTTGTTTCAAATGTGGCTTCCTGAAACTGACGATGCTGAGCTCTGAAAAATATAGTACTTACTAGCTCAGACCCGTGGCTGCGACTGAGTGAAAACCTGAAAAGAGGGCATTGACATCATTATGAACAAGTTTTACTATGGTACCAAGCCTGAAACCATCGCAGGCCTGGATCACCTGATTGTCTGATAAAAAGATGGTTTCGTGCTACGGAAGCAAGTATAAGCCGGTGGTCCCAGCCGCCAAATGGCGGTCGTCGAATAAACCATGTCAGAGGCCTTTAAGGCCAGGTATTTCCAATTTTCCGAATATTCCATCACTTTGAATCAATACTAAACAAACAAATAGTGATTGTTTAAAGCAAAAAAAAAACATGTTGAAGTTTACTTTATGTACTTTGACAATTTGTGGTTCAAAACATAATAGCGAAAACTTCACTCGATCAAAAAGAAGCCCGAATAGGAGGCTAAATTCGACTATTTTTTCATGTTTTTCTTATTATTCTTGAAGCTTGTGAAAGTTTTACTTCCAGAAACCATATCTAACAGAAGTCAATTACATAAAGAAGAATAATTTGTGGTTAAGTTTTGCAAAATAGTTCAATTATTTTAATAATAAATGATTATGTAATACAGCGGCTTCACGCCACCGCGGTTCGTTGCGCGTAAAGTATGGAAACGTTAGACACGTTTCCATACTTAACGCGCAATGAACCGTGCACCTACTTCGCTCGGTCTACCTGACCTTAAGGCGTTAGAAACTCTGACACTAGGGTGTGTGGAGTCGTTAGACCTTACTTCCCACACGATAAGAAGAAGACCAACACTGAAGTAGAAAAAATATCAGACGTTTAGTATATTTTTAACCGACTTCCCATAAACGAGGAGGTTCTCAATTTGGTTGTATTTATTTAACAAACATAAAAAAAAACGGAAGTCGGTGTAAAAATACGAAGGCAGTAACAAAAACACCGACTTCCGAAATTCAAGTTATTTTTTTTATGTCAAGATAATTTGATGTCATAATTTATGAATGGGGTAGTTGACCTTTTTCCGTGATTTCAGGTGCTTCAGTGAAAGTTGTTCATAAAGACACCAGCACATCAAGCTAAAACAATATGTCAAACTTTAATCTATACTAATATTATAAAGCAGAAGAGTTTGCTTGTTTGTTTGGTTGAACGCGCTAATCTCAGGTCCGATTTGAAAAATTATTTCAGTGTTAGATAGCCCATTTATCGTCACGTATATATATCATCACGCTAAGATCAATAGGAGTGGAGCAGTAATGAAAAATGTTACGCAGACGACGTTGCACGGGTCATCTAGTATATTATATTTTCAACTTTATCGCTGAAGCATTAGGTTCAAGGTTGATTGGGAAAATTTGGCAGTTTCGGGTAGCTTGATGTGCTGGTGACTGTACGTACGTAATATTTTTTTAAATTATTTAGTCGCTTATTTTTGCCAAGGTTGGTCTGTGGATGGGTGACCATCTTAACATACCGAGATTCCTCCGTGCCTCGGAAAGCACGTAAAGCCGTTGGTCCCCGCTGTCATTTGTATATCTTTGGCAGTCGTCACGGATTGTCAGAAGCCAATAAATCTGACTCCAGTCTTGCCAAGAAGTACCGTGTTACCCAGTTAATGGGTTGTGGAGGTCTAGTAGGCAGCCGCTCCTCGTAAAACACTAGTATTCAGCTGAATCCGGTTTGACTGGAAGCCCACCCCAATGTAGTTGGGAAAAGGCTAGGCAGATGATGATTTAATCGCTTATTTGACGAGAATTTACTGTTTAACTCCAGTTTAAAAATAAACTTATCGAGAGAAATTATTATTTTGACACGGTCAATTATACTATAGCTTCTATATTTTGTTTACCATATGATCGCGTGATATGATTATTTAACCAAAACACAACAAATAGTTTCTAGGACTGGGGGTTTAAATCCCATGCTGATTCGTCACACTCATTAACTCTTAGGCAGATTATTAGATACGGATAGTCTCAGATTGAAAAGTGCTTGTTTGATAATATTTAATAACAACTAACATGTGAAAGGTCTTAGGTATTTATTTCCTTAACTAGGAAGCTAAGTATTAAAGGAACTGCGAAGAAACTATCTTCAAAATATTATTCAGATACTTGAATTTTTTTGTTATTACATCATGCGTGAACTTTAAACCATACCGAATGCTGGTACATTGTTAAATGTTTTTAAATATTTGCTGGAACCAAATGAATGCTAAATAGAGCTCATATTTATATTGTTCCCAATTATTACAATATTCTTTAATTTTAGAAATACTTTAGAAGAACTCTTCATCACTGAAAATAAATTTCGTTTCCATACTGCTGTACTGACCTACCCTAGTCAATTACTTGTTGACCTGCGAAATAACGTTATGTTTGCGTGTGTTATATATGCGTTGTAATAAGAAAGGATAGACTAATCAATGTTGAATTTAATTCGTCTCTCATAGAATAAAAAGAGCTCGAAAATTATTATGCAGAATTAATCTCAGCAATTTTTTCATGCAAACAGTAATTTTAAAACACCAAAAGCAGTCTTTACAAACAACACCGGAATAAAATACTGCCAGAATAATAATCTGAATTCACACGGGTCACTTAATTTTAGGTGCTGTGCAAAATAATAAAAGCTTTAGGTATATGCCAATTAAATATTTGTAATTGAGGAGTTTTCACTAAAACAATTGTTCACAACATTATGTTTGTAGTGTTTGGATGATTCAAGTAGGTATATAGCAATGAGTTACCTGTGTATCCAAACCTTCGAAACATTACTTATCGTGGTAGTTTTCTAAAAACCATTTTTGATGAATGAAAAAAAACCAGCAAAATACACAACCATTTGCCATTCACTTAGTTAATAAAAATCAATGAACTTCATAACACCTAAAATAATTTTTATGTATTTTTTTCAAACAAAAAAAATACCCGCTGAATTGACATCCTCCTTTCTTGGAAGTTGGTTAATATAAAAATCGATCATGCCATTTGCGAGGTTTCGCCAAACTGAAGCTCGGAAATTTATTTGCATAGTTATGTAAAACTTTGCTGTACCGTCCTCAAAAAAAATCTAATCATTAAAGTTACTCAATTAGGCGACTTACTAAATGAAAACCTTGAAAACTCGGTTCTTCCATCCAGACCAACTTTTAGTGTGAAAAGCACCTAAAATCCTAAGAAATGACCTATTATCAACAATTTGGTCCTAATGGGCCACATTGCGTGGATGGCCCGCAGCGCGTGTGACGCGTCAGTCACGTTCCATCGCCCGACAGTCTCAGAACACGCCATTACAGAGCGTGACCCCAGGGTAACAGCTATGTAGGTGATAAGTACTAACTTCTAGGATAAGTACGAGAAATATTTGTAAGTACCTGGAGAAGTAGTTGTTAGCAGTTAGCGAAATATTTGTTTGTAGGTTGGAGACAATAATTATTTTATTTAGTAAACAATTTATGCACACTTAATAAGAAGATAAGAAGAAGGAAACAGAAAAATAGATACAAGGTATTAGGTTTTATGAGAAGCAGAAGATTTCTCAAGGTTAAGCGATGTTTGCCAAGGTCGGTCTCTGGAGGGAAGAGCAATCTATCTATATCTATTCTATCTATCTATCTTCTTCTATACTTATTATAAATCTGTAGAGAGGTCAATTCTGTACATGAAATATATTTCCAAAATAACTATCAGGGGGTGATAAGGGATCGATACTGATGCCAAAAATGCAATCAGTAAAATTTTTGTCTGTCTGTCTGTATAACCGTTATAGAAACAAAAACTACTCGACGGATTTTAACGAAACTTGGTACAATTATTCTTCATACTCCTGAGCTGCTTATAGTATACTTTTCATCACGCTACAATCAAAAGAAAAAATTAAAAAAAAAAAATGAAAATGTGAAAGTTTGGTTGTTTGTTACTCAATCACGCCAGAACGGCTTAACGGATCTTAATGAAATTTAGAACAAAGATAGATTATAGTCTGGAATAGCACATAAGCTACTTTTAATCCCGGGAATATGTTCCCTAGGGATCACGCGGGCGAAGCGGCTGGCAGAAGCTAGTCATTACATATAAGTAGAGTCCTCTTCTTCTTTTTAAGGATGCGGAATCATCAAATGACTCCTCTCACCCTAGGTGAAGCAGAAGGGAGTGTCAGACTCTTACTGACTAAAACCTATCCGTGTTTCTCCTAATGCCCTTTGCGTTCCAGGGCCGCGGTGACTCTTTCGAACAAACTGCGCAAGCCTGGCGGACTCGGTCTTCTATGCTGACAGCTCTTTGAGGCGCGCGTGGAACACAGTGCGCCGAGCTAGAGTCCTCTGTGCCTCAGAAATCAGAGTGCATATTCTACAAATTTTCATATTCGCATCGCATTTGCATCTCAATCGCAAACTGTCAAAAATGTATGAAAAATAAGGCT
Source organism: Ceramica pisi (assembly GCA_963859965.1). Taxonomy (NCBI): domain Eukaryota; kingdom Metazoa; phylum Arthropoda; class Insecta; order Lepidoptera; family Noctuidae; genus Ceramica; species Ceramica pisi. The sequence goes on along the minus strand of OY982549.1, from coordinate 7,495,558 downwards.
TTTTTTAACAGTTTGTGATTGACATGCGAATGCGAAACTTGTTTAAAAATGTTTTTGTCAGTCTTGCTAGAGAGTATCTTGTTGCTGGGTTGTGGTGGTCAGCTGGTAAAAAAAGACCAGAATCAGAAAGCAATTCACGCTACCCATCAAAGTCAAATGTTCCCAATCAACTTTGAACCTCATGCGTTAGCAATAAAGATGAAAATGATATTTGACAGATTGTTGTGTGATTAATATTAAGATTCTAATATAATTCTCCTAAACTGGCCTTTTTAGCACCCCTGATAAGATAGGAGATACCCCCATGTAAGATACGGATACTCATCTGCATCCAGTAAGACGGAAGCTGTCCCCAACATAGTTGGGAAATGGGTTAGTACTAGGATCAACCTAATGAGTTCGTAGCAAACAAAAGACATCAACGCGCACACAAGATTTTTTTTTTTCTCTTTATTTTTTTGGGGGGCTTTTGTCTTCACAGATATGCCAACCCCATAGTACCCTTTAACTCTTATCATACAATATTTTTTACGTAAAACAACACTGTGATAGCGATGGAAGTCACTAATGAAGGAGTGTTATTAATCGACTCAACTTTTTGGCACCTTCTGAAGTAGGTTGAGATAGAAATGACAGTATTAATCTAACGCTAAGTTTATTTAATTCTAATTCCCTCAAAAGGGAATCCATATCTCGTAATTGGATTTTTTATTTATTTAAACAAGCCAGTGAGATTCCCCCTCCGCAATACTTATGGGCTTTATAATTCACTCCTAAAGGTATCGCTTTAGGGGTGAATTTTTTAAACCCTCTAACACACCTTCGTTATAAAAGGAACTCTTGTGCCAATCACACTTCTTATTTACCCATAGTAGTTCAGGCTGATGCTTAACCCGTTAATGGGCGTAAATTTTTAAAATCATTTTTATTTCACTAAAAATTAATATCAAATGTATGTTCAAATACTAGTCCTTTTTGGACCAAGGGCCTGATACAGAACACATCGTAAGTTCTAATGGAGACAGCACAAATATAAGGGACTACTCACAATTATTCAGCCCTATTCGTGTTTCTCTGAATGATTTTGGTTGCACTTATACAGTTCTGTTTCTATCAGCTGCGTACAGCATCGTATGAATGAGAAGGTAGCAGCGACAGAATAGCACTGAGTTCTATCTACAGCACTTGCATGATAATAACATATTTGTCCTCATTTTATACTTGTTTTCCGCGAAAGCTGAATAGACGCGGAAAGCTTAACAGATGCGTACACGTCTCCATTCAATATCGTTGTTTTCTATGTGGGCAGTGGTGGAGCTGAATAAGTGTGAAAAGACCCTTACACGCTAAAGTAGCCTGAAGCGAACATTACTAACAGCTAGTCTATTCTGTAAATAACCATTTCGATATCGACTTCACCTGAGTGACTAAGCTTACAAAGTGAACTTTATTTCACACGTCATAAGGTCTTATATTTATACGAATTTGAAACTCACCTCGGATTCCGCTGTCGAGACACGAAAATGTTGTTACAGAATACCACTGCAGCTCCTCTTTGAGATAGTTTAGTGTCTACAGGGCTACAGATAATTTGCAGAGGGCCTGAGTAATAGCCGCGAATGTTATTGGTGGAGTGATGGCTATATGCTACATACATATATGTAGGTATTATTTAGCGCTATGTCGTAATAAAACAAATTGTTAGGAATTTGTTTCCTAGGATACTGATATTTCTGTAATAGCGATTGCGCGATTTAAATCTTAACAGATAATATGAATGCGAAAGATGGTACAGAGATAAATACTTTTTTTTGCGAAAATTTATAATAATGTGAGAAAAGTCGCAAAAGCTAGAAGTGAGCAATATCATCAATGAAATGGGGAACAGTTTTTCATATAAATAAAATGCACGCTAAGTTTTGAAATGAAGCATCAGGTGCAAGCACCCGTGAACATTTTTACGCTTTCCGACATTAGTGACATTGATGTCAACGTCATGTTTTTGTCAATATTTCGTTTTCTAAGTAGAAGATCTCTCGCCTTAGTGGCGTGAATTTTCCTGGAAAATTTTAAAATTCAGTTAAACCAGGCCCTCAACAAAAAAAAGTGTACACAGTGCAGAAGTTGCAAATTATTTTATTTTTAACGGAGACAGACTTCATTCTATACATCTAGCTGTTGTAAATTATTGGAGGGAAAGTCATTTAATTACAATTCCATCTAGTTTGGTCAAACTGCTAAAAATCTCAGCTCATCAGTCATCACAGAACTAGGTCATTATAATGCATTGAAACAAGACAGGCAACATCCCGTCCTCACTAACATTATAGTAATTTAAAGTGCTCGTGCGTTTTTATTACATTTGATTACATTATTACATGACTGTTGGTAGTTGTACCTGCCTGTGTAGGTAATCATTGTTTACTTACTCTAAGGATGAGCAAAGCCGTAGGCAAATGTTGTAGGTATTCAATTAACTCTGTAATGTGGAGGTTACGTCTGTCTCTATTGGGTCAAATTAAACTACAATGATGTGATGAGTTTTGATATCTTATTTTAAACTAGCTGACCCGCGCAACTTCGTCTGCGTCACATTTTCCAATTTTGCTCCGCTCCTATTTGTCATAGCGTGATGATGAACTGAAAGAATGTTTCAAATCGGTCCAGTAGTTTCGGAGTCTATTCAATTCAAACAAACAAACAAATCTTTCCGTTTTATAATATTAAAATATGTCCTCTTTATAATATTTTAAACAAAATAGAAATAAATATCGTAAGAAACCTATATCGTGCACTTAATAAAGAGTATACTAATCTATATCTTTATTATGATGTACACAATAAAGGTTTCAGACGCATTAGACTGTAGTGAATAGGATTGTTGTGGCGACACTTATGACAAATAATATAATATAACCTTCCTCGAGAACCACTCTATCCATTGGTGAAAGCAGCATGAAAATGAGTGCAGTAGTTTTTGATTTTATCGCGAACAGACAGACAGACAGACGCGGCGGAGGAGTTTGTTTTATAGTATTTAGTGATGTCCAGTGGTGTACATTATTCGGCTGATATGATGATGTTGATAGGTTTCAGTCTAGATAGACGAACAAAACATTACAATGGGTCAACTGTGTCTTTTATTATTTAATGTCAACATAATTACCGTTGACTGAACGATGAACGGCCGCGCCGATATCATAGACATTATAGTTACAAGTTTAGCTTAGTATATGGTTTATGTAATAATTAACCTAAATTTTATACAAATATTTCGAAACCCATCACTTAATCTTGTTAGTTTGATCCCGTATGAAAATAGATGTATGGGACTGGTCTTTTGAGTCGTGAAACAAAACTGCTTCTCGGCTCAAAGGACCAAATTGAGTTAGATATTCTAATGAACAATAAATATTGACTTGTTTCAGATTTAGTTTAAGCTCAGAGGTACAGCACCAACACCATGCTGCGTTTGTCAACTTTTTGCAGTAAGTATCAGTACTTTCTTCATTTAAACGAAATAAGCGCTTCTCCACATTTATTTGGTGTACGCACAGCCGAAGGGTGAAACTCTTTGCCTGTATCTGTGATTCCTACCGCGTACCTATGAACTGTCAGCCTTCAGGGCAAGATTGTACAGACACCTTCAGGGCTCGCTCGCTCCTTCGTAGATCTCATCCATCGCTTACCATCAGGTGAGATTGCAATCAATGGGATCATTAAGTTTACAAGAGTCACCCTGTATATTAAGTTATTGAGTTGTAGTATTGCGACTAAAGCAGAAAAAAAAACTTCAAAAACTACAGCAAAAAAAGAAAAAAAAAAAAACATTTTATTTCAATTTTCTCTAGCTATAATTATTAAAATAGAAATCCAAATTCTTAACATAATTAAACCATCAGATAAAATATCACAAGATATTATACAGGGTTATTTGTAAAACACCAGAAACCTCTTAGGCAGTGAAAGTACACATGATTATAAGCAACTTTTGTTTTGGTAAAACTCCGAAATCTCGAAAAAAATATCAGCTGTTTCATACAAAATGCAGTATTTAGCCAATGAAAATGTATGAAACAGCTGATATTTTTTTCGAGATTTCGGAGTTTTACCAAAACAAAAGTTGCTTATAATCATGTGTACTTTCACTGCCTAAGAGGTTTCGGGTATTTTTTCAATTTCCCTGTATATCTTAAATTAAAAAATATTTTTTTTTTAGCAATACATGAAAGACGCATAGAAATAACAAAAAATGGTACTTATGCCAAAAACCAGTGTCACGGAGTTACGACTGCACTAAAATCGTCCACGTCGGCGAGATGTCAGACTGACTAATGCTGTCTGACGCATAAACAGCAGTAAAATTTAAATTGAATATGTAATTTGTCATACCGCGTGTATCTGACATCGACGCACAAACGATTTCCATGGGTCCAGGGCATGATTCTGGACATGGGGTGTTGGAATTTTTCGTCGGTCCTTTTCACATTTTTTCATTTTTTTTCAAGAGTACCACAAATAGGTATCAGCTCGGCCGAGCTGATATCAATTTGTGGTTTTATTCAGATTGCTCTTTCTAGTGAAAGTAGTTAATTAATTATTTTTTGATTAAAAATCTCATTGGGTTAGGTCAGAATAACGATTATGAAAACCCTTGAAAAAATGAGAAAAAAGCCGACGAAAAATTATAAGTCTAGGGTGTCCAGAATCATGCCCTGGACCCATGGAAATCGTTTGTGCGTCGATGTCAGATACACGCGGTATAGTATATAATCTAATATGCACCACCAAACATTCACTTATCAAGCAACACGTACGCAAACAACCTCTTCACCTCAGGATAATCAAGGAATTATAGAAAATGACGTCACGACGCAGCTAGAATGCATTCTATGCAATTTCTCCTAACAGCCTCGCCTTGCATCATCTTAGCTGTTTAGATTTATGGTCACAAATGTGTGTAATTAAGATTTTAAAGCACACAATGAATGTACAATTTACTGTATCATTAGAGGTTGTAATTATTGGATGAATAGGTAGGTCTCAGGACATCGCTGACAGTTTCTACTTTCTGAATTAATTTATTTATTTTCTTAATAAAATTTCATGCAACATACAGGCGGACTTAATGCCTTTGGTATTCTCTGTTTGGCAACCAAGGGTGGTGGAGAAACGAGAGATAACAAGCAGTTGCATAAAAATCAAATGCGTGCCTATCAAAAGTAAAAATAAAAAATTGGAAATAACAAGCTTCTGCCCGCAACTTCGTACGCGCATATCCCGTATTTTCTCGTTCCCGTGTGAATTACGGGAAGCCCTCTTAGTGCTCCCCTACTACACTCCCCAAGGAACCTACGAGTACATGCCAAACTCCAGTTCTCTATGACCAGCACTTTCCGCTGTGCGTTGTCTGTCGTTCACTCACTCAGTAACGGAAGAATTTTATATAGTAGGAAGGAGGATGATTATGATAGTACTCGTCAAAAACATTGATTACAAAATCTTCTGGCAAGTAATTCTGTTATCCCACTCGTGAGAAATCAACTAAAGTAATTAAAAGTTACGCCTTCTGTATCCAATCCTTGCCTATTTTCTATACTTTATACTTTAATATTATAAAGCAGAAGAGTTTGTTTGTTTGTTTGTTTGGTTGAACGCGCTAATCTCAGGAACTACTGGTCCGATTTGAAAAATTATTTCTGTGTTAGATAACCCATTTATCGAGAAAGGTTATAGGCTATATATCATCACGCTAAGACAAATAGGAGCGGAGCAGTAATGGAAAATGTGACGCATACGAAGTTGCGCGGGTCAGCTTGTCATCTATAATATGAAGATAAATTAGAGATGAAAATAGGCGGGGATTCGATCGTCATTAAAGACGAAGGTTTTTGATCTTTTTCAATTCCGTCTTCGTCAACGTAGGCACTTACAGTCAGAATTCAACCATTGCTCTTTTATACTTGTTCGAGTGACGAGTCTGTTAATTCCCATTTTCCCAACACTAAAGGCGGATTTTACCAATGAAACTGATCGGGATCAAGCTGCGGTCAAAAGTTGTCAGTGTCAATATTCCATAGAAAATAAAAACACTGAATGCTCGTAAACGTGGCCGCCAATTGTATGTTTCGTTAGTTTAAGGTTTCCTTTATGTATTTTTCATTTGAAAATTATATACAAATAAATAAAAGTAAGAAAAGAAAGAAAAAGAGTTTATTTGCGGTCAATATGACGCATATCAAAAGTACACAAAAATTACAATTAAATATATGAAAGAATGTGATGTTCATATGTTGATCGCGTTAAGTTTTTAACCGACTTCCCAAAAAGGAGGAGGTTATCAATTCGATTGTATGTTTTTTTTTTTTTTTTTTTATGTTTGTTACCTCATAACTCCGACAATATTAAACCGATTTGAAAAATTTTTGTTTTATGTGAAAGGATATGCTTGCAGATTGGTCCCATTTAAATTATATCGACATCGGTTACGAACTTTGGATTTTAAATCGAAATAGCTGGAATTTGACTATTTAGATGATTCTTTGATAATCGAAATTGCGTATTTTGCTTTTCTACGATTTGGCGTTGGTGATTAGGTGTTGTTAGGTGTGGGGCACCACTAAAAAGTGAAAAATAAAAGACTTTTTACAAAAAAAAACAACCGACTTCCAAAAAAAAACACTACAAAGTAAAAAATAACTTTAATTTCGGAAGTCGGTGTCAAAATACGAAGAAAGTAACAAAAACACCGACTTCCGAAATTAAAGTTATTTTTTACTTTGTAGTTTTTTTTTTGGAAGTCGGTTGTTTTTTAGATTAATGAAATCCGCCCTAAATGGCCACCTCTCAAACTATTACTACCTGTCAAGATGGAGTGTCACTCATTCCCAAGTATTTGCTCGTCAAGCCTGAGCTGGCGTGAGATTATTTGCCATATCATTACTGTGGACATCATCTAATGCGTCTTATGAAATAGCGGCGCGGCCGCATAATGCACAGGTCGGTTTTTTTTCATTGACTTATGATATTCGTTACTGTTGGAGCGATATTTTTCGGTTGATTTAATGTTTCGTCGTGGGATCTTATAATTTAAGAGCTAATTGAACTTTCAGGATAATCTGACGCATTTTCTTTAGTAAAAAAAGGATCTAAACTCACGCTAATTTTTCATGTTTTTTATAATGGTAGACAAAAACAACTACAGAACGCCATCAACAACATTCCTTTTGCTTAGTTTACGAAAAAAAAAACACTATAAAAATTTTAAATAACGCGCAGTTTTTAATACAGTGCCCATAGGAATACATATAATTGTAATTTAATATTTACTATATTTACGTATGTTTATTTGATACTTTAGTTTAAGGATTTATTCACACACCCCTTTACTCTTGTCTTCTTACACACTATTGTGTACATTTCTTTTTCAATTTTCCTTTCGTAGGTCTGCTGGAAGATTTTTTTTTAAATGAACTATACTTTTTTACCTACTATTATAATGCTATATCTGTTCCGTTTCTCAGTACGTAGGTACATAAATTGTAAAATAAAAAAAATTGCTTTCGTAAGAAGGTAGGCATACCGATATACATTATTATTTTTTATTTTTTTTAGGGATGGGAAATCATCCAATGACTCCTCCCGCTCTGGGTGTAGCGGGAGGGAGTGTCAGACTTCTACTGACTAAAACCTATCCATGTTTGCCCTTTGTGTTCCACCCATCATTGCCCTTTGTGTTCCGGAGCCACGGTGACTCTTGCGAATAATCCCGCGACTCCGGCAGGCGTCGGTCCTTTCGGGCCCCTCTGTGTGCTGACTCTCTTTGAGGCGCGCGTGGAACACTAACGCGCCGTCGACACGGCCTGTCGTCACTAGACGGACGGACGGCGAGCCACCCATAGCTCGCCATCCACAGGCCCGCGCCTACGGTGGCCGGAGGTGGTGGCCCCCGCCGCCCGCGGCGTCCACCACGGCGATACCGATATACATCCTACGCTATTAGTTTCGCTAACGCATCCATGACAACAATAGTAAATTCTGCATCAATGGACCCTGCACTCTCCTTTCACATACCATTCTCTTACGTATAGATAATAGGAAAACCGCCACTCTATAGTGATCTAACAACCTGCCAAAAAACACATAACACGTGTATCTTATCTAATCGAACATCTACAATGGCCTTTCCTATTTGCAAAATAGCTTATACAACTAATGAAGAAACGGTGACACTAACTGTAGCACTGAATTAAATAGCATATTCGCACGTTATCCCACCAACTTAACAACCACAGCTCCGAAACCAACACCAACTCTAATATAGACTTTACGCCTTTGAACTTAGACCGAATTTTAATTGCAGAGTTTGGTTGTTCGACGGTGAATTTAAGTTAGTTTAAATTGAAATCTTCCTTGTTCCATTGTTGTTTGCGATCGTGACAGAAAGCACGAGATGCGCCATCTAGTGGTGAGACTGCGGCAACGGACTATTTTGAATAAAGAACACTTCCCTGTTTGAATTCCGAATACCCACGACTGATCATAGAGAAACTAGAGCAGCTTTGTCTTATTACTGCAAGCTGCAAGGAGGTTGCGGTTCAACATTTTACCTTTTCAGAGTAAGGATTCTTTTAAAGCCTAAAATGGAAGTGATGCATGATTTGAAGTCACGAGTAGCATGTATTTCTATTGTCTGTAATGATGCTGTACGTTACTTATACACACACGAAATGTAATATCGCCATAGCCCCTTTTTCTAAGTAAATTTCGACTCAACTCAGACATCACGACAAAGGGAAATCACTCGATGGTAAAAATACGAATAAATATCAAGTTTTCAATTTAATGATTTGAGGTGGCGTCATGTTGGAGGACATAAACTTCGAACATAGAGGTTAGATTACCAATCGTTTTGCCAACATTGAAAAACTAAAAAACGGCAACAAGCATTTCAAACAAGATTTCAGCGAAGATCTACAGTAATGACCAAAACGAATGACCTAGCGATCTAAAAAGCAACGCATCTAGGACCATTAAATGTAACAGCCATTAGCCATATTGTGAAACATTACCATGTCAACTGACCATTTGCGAGCGAACAATCAAAGTAATGTTTGTCACTAAATTGTTGGTATCACGTCACTGGCATTTAGTTTGCGAAATCGATTTAATTTTCCATTCTATTTAACGTTTCATTTACATACCTAGGAACTGCAAATATTTCTACTTTACATTTTTTTTTATATTTTAGCATTCGTCATATTCCAATAACCTACTCCATTTGAAATTACTTATTTTGTATTCATCCACATCGTTTGCTAGGTTTCACAAAAGTGAACCAAGAACAGACCCCTGTGGAACGACATCTTAACCTACTTTATAAGGAACAGAAATAGGAAACCACAAGACATGAGAAGGTTCAGTCAACTGCTTCTCCCTAGACCGAGGGGAATGAATAAACTACCTATACATTTGATTGGTTTGCACATATACCGCCTCCGTACCGTCGTGGTGGGTACAAAGGTTAATTAATAGAATAAAACGCAATAAAAACCTTTTAATTTAACAAAATTACATTCATTCCTAATAAACACAAATTATTTGTGCTAACCAACTCTTTGTTTGCAAATCTTAAAAAAATATAAGAAAACTAAGTAAAACTTAACAAATTACTTAAAATTGCTCTATTCTTCTAAGAATATTGCATTAAAACTAAACGTAAACTCCTAAGTAATCACTTCAAGTTGTTTTGTTTGGAATCACATCCATGTAAAATCAATTTGCAGATCGGATGTATGATAATGTTTTACGGTAGGTACATAGATCTAACTAAATTACTGTAAATTAAACTATATATCCTGAATGCAGGCAGTTCTATTGTGCTCTTTCTGATTCAACATTGTTTCTTGTGTATGTGCAGATTTCTACGAATATCCGCCAATGCATAGCTGCAATTACCTACCTACTTTTCTTTAAGTACCTAATAATTACAATGATTCCATGTTAAATATTGAAATAATTATTCATTACACATTATAAAACAGTCTTCTGCCGCGTCTGTCTGTCTGTTCGCGATAAATTAAAAAACGAATGCACCGATTTTTATGCTGTTTTCACCAATGAATAGAGTGGTTTTCGAGGTAGGTTTTAGTAAATAATTTGTCAACCGGGCGAAGCCGTGGGCATCAGCTAGTGTTATATAAAATGGTTAACTTTTTGTGCAAAGATAAAATAAATAATTAATTCTTTACGTTATGCTCTTATGCCAAATTAATCTCCTTCCTAATTTCTCGGGAAACGAGAACTTGGTCAAGTGTTTTCAAAACTGGCCACTCACTTATGTAAGTGGCCATAAGATTTTACTAATTTTGTTAATTACTTAAGCTAAGACTTTTAATTTGGATAATTTTCGTTTATATGAATATAAACGAAAATTATCCAAATTAAAAGTCTTGTTGGTGGTCGAAAGTGCTTACCTAGTACTTTTTGAACGCCAGAGTCTTACATATGACAGTTCCCCAAAACACGCACCCGTCACCACCACAGTATAAATATTTATACTGTGTCACCACTTTTGTAATCGTCGTCATCATTTTTAGGGTGCTAGAATCACTTAATTTACCGAGTCTCGCTCAGCGCAAGCGATTCTATTAGTTTTTAATAAACACACCATACTTAATATTAATACCTACATACCATTATAATTACACCAGAGATGTGCCCTCGCACATCTCTGGTGTAAACGCAGCCTTAGCTGGGAAGAAATGAAGCGCAATAAATTCCCCAGCGATGTTCCAATTTCAAATCACTCTGTTTATTTCCCGCCAACAAGGCGGCCATCTTGCGAAACCTCGTCGATACCACAGCGTCTCACGCGATCCCATCTCGTTCTATTGTGCCTCAGGGTGTACCCTCAATTGGATCAAATCAGATGTTACGCGGTAAATGAGCGCAGATTAGACAATCGACGGGGTTAGGCAGTTACTTTATAGGGGTTTCTGTAAGGCATTGAAGTTTCTTCAGTTTGAAATCATATTTCCTTCATGTAACGGATTTCCTAAAAATGGTGTAAGGGTTCAATCAAATTCAATTTAAAACTGAACTCGAACATACTGGTCGTCGAAATTTACTGAAACTATGAGTAGCGTTAAAGAAGATAAATATAACATGACCACTTTTATTTTTCAGTGTTATTGGCCCTTGCCGCCGCCCAAAATGGATACGACTATAACAAACCCAGCCGGCCGTTTGGTCCGGGAACATCATCGAGCCGGCCCGGTACATCTCCGGGATACGGCGGCTCCACCACTACTTCATACCCTATCAGACCACAAGACGACACCACCGGCTCCGGAGGACCAACCACAGGCTACCCAACAGGACCAAATAACTACCCCGGATCAGGAAACCAGAGACCAGGATACCCCGGTTCAGGCAACCAGGGACCAGGATACCCCGGATCGGGCAACCAAGGACCAGGATATCCCGGTTCCTCGTACCCTGGACAAGGACCCAGTGGACCGACTGGAAGCTACCCAGGTCAGGGATCCAGTGGCCCATCTGGAAACTATCCAGGACAAGGACCAAGTGGACCTTCTGGAAACTACCCCCAAGGCCCACGCGGCCCTGCAAGGTATCCAGGATCAGGGCAAAACTATCCTGGATCTGGATCTAACTACGGGACTACGAGTTATTCTGACAGCGATACTGGTAGCTACGAAGGTGGGGACTACTCGGCTATTCCCGGCGAGCCTGACATAGACTATCCTGTACTGTCCTACATCCCCCAAACTTCTTTCACTTGTAAGGCTCAATCTCTGCCTGGGTACTACGCTGACATTGAAACCCGTTGCCAAGTCTTTCACGTTTGCTCCAATAACATAACGTATGATTTCCTCTGTCCTAATGGAACCATCTTCTCTCAAGAGGACTTCGTCTGCGTGTGGTGGAACCAATTTACCTGTGAGTCTGCCCCTGGTCTTTACGAATTAAATGCCAAGCTTTATGATTACTCTATAAAGGGATCGGATTATAATAATTTTAATGACTACCCCGGCTCGTCTTACCCTGGTGGTAGAGAACCACAAGGACCGTCTTCTTACCCAGGTTCAGGTACTTCACGGCCATCAAACTACCCTGGTTCCGGACCATCAACTCCTTACCCTGGCATCCAGTCGACGACCTCATACCCAGGATCTCAAGGCCCGTCGGGCTATCCAGGTCCACAGGGACCCACCGGAGGCTACCCAGGCTCTCAAGGTCCGTCCGGTAGTTACCCGGGATCACAAGGTCCATCTGGTAGCTACCCAGGATCACAAGGTCCGTCGGGAAGCTACCCAGGTTCTCAGGGGCCCTCGGGTAACTATCCAGGATACCCAGGTTCAGGTAGCGGGCCACAAGGACCTTCTGGTGGTCCGGGAGGCCCTGGGTCGAACTACCCAGGCTCGAGTACACCCTATCCTGGATCAGGACCAGGTAACCAAGGCTATCCATCAGGTAGACCCAGTGGGCCTGACTTTAACCCCACGGGTAGTAGGGGAAGACCAGCTCAAAAGCCCAACAGAGAATATCTCCCACCTAGAAATTAAGAAAGCCAGAATTAAAAGACTGTACCTGATAACTTCAGAAGCTGACCCACTTGGGAAACTGCACAGATTGTTGGTACAAATAAAACATTAGGTTATGATAACCCTGTAATTAGGAACTACCCTAATAACTCGGGAGCCAGTATTAAGCACAATTTTGACAAACGAAAGTTGGTGCTGACTTTTAACTAAGTACATAATTATAAATTTATACTTTAGAAACTATAAATTATTGTTTAAAAAATCTATAGTATTAAGTTTAACGTTTTATATTAGGACCATAATTGGTAAGAAAATGTGATGTTTAAACCGAAAGTTACCAAAACTATTATTTTGTACCTTATTACAATTAATTGCATCTGTAAATCGTAATGAGATCCATAAAATTAAGCTTTATTTTAATGTAACACTTTTTGTACATACACATAATATGCTAATGTTTAATCAAATAAATTAATGTCTCAGCAATAAATGCGTTGTTTTAACTTAATACCTGACTTACTTCAATCACAGAATAGAAACACAACAAATTAAAAATCAAACAATAATTAGAAAACTTATCCCAAGGCCCAAACTGTGGCGCAAATGAAAAATTCTCTAGCCAAATTCGTCCTTTTGCATATCTACATAATAGCGATTCATTGCGTTCGACCATATACACACTTACCGACTAGCTGCTATAATTTTAGCTGGTTCTTAAAACTTAACTTACTCATGTCACCGGTCACATCCATATAGATCATTTTGTACTCATAAGCTTCCTTTGGCACATAGTTCCCTTCCAGTAAAACGCTAACAAGGCCACACAGGTTCTCATTCTTGTACACCTTCTGGTGACGGACGACGTTTGCCAACCTCTGGACGCTCAAATATGTCAAATTGTTGTATCTTAGGTTCAAATAACAAAGGGTCAAGTTACCGATACAATAGCTTCGTCCTTCCTTTACTGTAACCATCGCGGGACAGTAGGGATGTTCGAAAGGTCCTAAAGTATCTAGAGCCAGTAATCGAGCCTCTGATTCGATGTTATCATCACACTCATATTTGTTTTTATGGCTCTTATTTGTCAGTTTGCCTTTCAATGAACTATTTTTACGAGCTCTTTGCTTCTTAATCAATTTCAACAAGTACTCACTGTATAATTCTTCCATACTTGTCAAATAATCCTTATAACACTTATTTTTGTCTTCGATTTCATCGGTGTTCAATGGGAATTCTGCTAGCATTTCGAATATATGTTTAGCACCGTCATCACTGATATGATTATCAGAAACATTCAAATACCGCAAATGTCTATTACCTCTGAGAGCTTCTGCTAAGTGTTTTAGCCCAACGTCAGTTACGTAGTTGGACGATAGATTTAAAACCAACAACTTTGGTTCAGCTGGTTCGAGGTAACGCAATCGTGAAGCTATACGTTCACAGACAATATCACTTATATTGCACCTCGATAATGATAAGCTTTGAAGAGAAGATGAATCACTAAGAAGAATGTCATAATTTGCTTCCTTTAGAGGAGAATGATCTAAACATATATCCGTGATATTGGAAACCAAAAGTATCTTATTCAACTCGTAAATGGTGTACATGTCGATACGACATTGCTTGATGAAAAACTTAGTCAGATATCGAGTGAAAGGAACTTTTAAAGCTATGACTTTCATCAGGATTCTCGGTATTGGCTCGTGAGGATGCTTAAACATTACTATCTCCACCAGTTTGTGTAGACGATTATATACTGCTGTTATATTTAAGCTGTCCTTTTCTGGTTTGGAATGAATTTCAGGAGACGATTTCGATGAAACCTCGGCATATGGGTCAATAGATTTCTTGCGCTTACTTTTCGATCCACGTCTTTTAACACTTATGGAGGCTAAAATAAAAATAAAAAATATGAAGCTAGAAGCAAAGAATAAGTTAGTGTAGGTTAAATACGTATTTAGAACAAAATCTTACGGTTTAGGTATCTCCTATCCACTTTAATAGAAATCGGGCATTCAAATATTTTGCATGTAGCCTCTACGAAGTGATCAAAATTCACATTTCGAGCACCATCATCAATGGAAGTTGGAGACCTTTCGAATTCGTGGGATTTTTTTTCGGACTTCAGCGATACCGCTGATAATGCTCTCGTAGGCATTTTAACTATCAGGCAATAATAAAAAAAATCATAAGATTCCCCAAAACAATGGATAACAGACGAGGTTGAATAACGTCAAAATCAATAAAACTATGAACACAGCTACCTTGAATATATAGGTACCTAGTGAGATTTGAATTCGAAATACGACGTCACCGCACGACTTTGCGCTTCGCAAATTCGTTGTCGTCTTGTGCAAAAAAGCTTTATTTTTTTTACTATTGATAGGCATACGTTTGACCACTATCTCACCTGATGGTAAGCTATGATGCGGTCTAGGCATGCGTGCTCCATACGCATGCCTAGAAGTAACTTATTCACTCTTGACTTAAAACTGGTGACCTGCCTGATTCAGCAAACACAGACCCAGGCAGGGAATTTAATTCTTTAGCTGTACGCACGATGAATGTGTTCCCAAAACGTTTTGTGCGTGTGGGTGGGATGTCCACCTGTACCGGTGGCGCATAGCCGTACGTCTTGTGGTCCGATGATGGAACGGGCTTGGCAGAATTAGATTATACAATTCCATCGCACACTCCCCAAAATGCAACCGATAGAAAACCAATAGGCTAGCAACTCGGCGTCGATGCTCAATACTTTGGAGCTTTGATTCGACGAACCATCAGGCATCAAGCTGGTATCTGGCAGATCCGTCCCAAAGATGAGAACAGTACTCCATACACGATCGAACTTGCGCTTGATACAGTTCAAGCAGCTGTTCCGGCGTGAAGTACCGTCTCACCTTTGCTAGGATCCCCAACTTTCTGGCAGCCACTTGAGCCGTTGCCTCTATGAAAGGGCCAAAATTGAGGGTAGAAGTTAACGTATCACTAAGAAGCTCAAGTCGGTCGGTTATCGGCACGGTTACTTCTCGGAAAGGCGGGTCTAGGTGAAATTGGCTCCTTTTAACGGAAAAGACGCTTGGGACTTAGCAGCATTGAACTTGACCAGATTGGCATCGCCCCATTCAGAGACAGCCTGTTAGGACAAGGTATAATGCTGCGAGCAGGCGAGCTTGAATATTTTAACACCCCACCTCGGATATCTTTTTAAGATTTTGATGTTTGATATCCACCAACCAATATGGTTGGTGGATATCAAATCCAAAATCAAAAAGACCAAATTGGTCCACATGGCATAGCACTGGTGGACACTGATTCAACTAATCTACGTTTTTTATATGTAAGGATGCGTGCTATGGATGCAAGCTATGGATGCGTGCTATGGACGCAAGCTATGGATGGTCGCGAGTGATGTAGCTATGTACAGAGTGGTGCGTGCCTTCCATATTGTCAAAACGTCACATAGCTCGAGCTGCGCATCTTCCTCGCACAGCTACCTTGCGGCGGCGAATTTTCATAGCACATCTTACTCGCCCCGCTAAATCGCTTAGCGTCGGTGGAAACGGTCAAATAGTTTCGTAGCTTGGCTTTAATATTCTCGCAGCTTAGCTGCATAGCACATTTTTGGTGGAAAGGCCTTAGACCCTTTCATACTGCATAGCTCAATTAAATGAAATTACAAATATCTTTGTAATTACTACTACTTTCTGTTGGATTTGATTTGTTAAAGCTTTAAGTGTTTGCTAAAGTTTATATTCAATAGAAGTTGGTTTATGCAAAAATCTTATTTTGAAAAGAGTTGGTAGGTACAGAGCGAGCGGAGCGTGCTCAAATTTCACCCTGTCTCGGATTTTGCTGGTGAATGTTCGCACCGCCTCATGCTATATGCGCCTCAGCCTATGGCCCTCTTGGCCTAAAGGAAACGGGTTTTATTCACACGTTACTAAGTGCTAACCAGTCTGAAGTGTAATACGGTGATACTAGTGACGCCTTTGCAAGTAGAACCTTGATTTGGTGACATAAGAGCGTGGATAGTGGCACAAGGAAAGTCTTTGCCCAGCAGCCGAGCAGTGCAGTGGTGGATGAGCCTTATGGTTAGTAATGTAAATTCGTAGTAGTAAAAAGTATGAAATACCCTCAAACGGGGTGAACGGAGGGGTGAACTTTGATAAGGTTTTTCACTTCATTATCATAATTTTGGTTTTCTTAGAAAGCAACTTTTTTAATTCATATCAGTTCCATAAAAATTGGACACCGTGCTGCAAACAAGATTTAAACGTGAACGTTTCATTCGTTTAATTTCTCATCCACAAATAAAACAAATTTAAAACTTAATACTAACAAAATAAAGGAACTTACGACACTGCCAGCGAGCGGCTCTTACCTCTAGTTGATTGCAGCGACAAGAGCTATCAAAGATTGTACTCGCTAAGCAACCTCGCTCGGCCATGGTCGCTTGGCGGTCAGAACTCACTGACCAGCGGCAATTTCTACCTATACTGCGGGCTGGAACGAGTATTGAGTAAAATCCCGTCGCACAAACGCATTTGCTTAAAATCGAGCGTCAAAACTTTTCAATCGCTACTCGCTGCTCGCCAACCCGTTCGAGTTTCAAGCTTTACTCGCTACTCGCTGATCGCCGGCGGTGAACAAGTGCCTCACCCCTGCATTCCTATTCGCCCCGTTTGTAAGAGGTACTGCTTAGCTTCTGTGATGTTCAACATATGGGCAACCCATCCTCTATCCCACATTTCGTCCAAATCAATCCAAACATAAAAGTTAAGGCATACTAGTTGGCATTTCATATTCATTCATTCCCTGCCAGAGTCTGTGTTTCCTGATAGCTACAACCTGCGAGTCAATTAAGTCAAGAGTATATAGGTAATTTCTCGGCAAGTTGGCTCCATCTTCAACGCATCATCGCTTACCATCAGAGAAAGAGACAGTGATGAGGTGAGATAGCGATCAAAAGTATTACGATCAATAGTAAAAAAAAATATGAAAAAAAAATATAGATACGAAAGTACGTCGGTCTGTCTGAGTGTCGAGGACGGACTTGTGTGAAAAAATAGGGAGAGAGAGGACTCCTCCCGCCCTGGGCAGAGCGGAAGGAACTGTCAGATTCTAACTAAAACCCATGCGTGTTCCTCCTAATGCCCTTTGCGTCCAGGGCCACGATAACTCTTTCGAATAAATTCCACAACCCAGGTAGGAGGTCTTTGCCCTGCAGTGGTCATAGGATAGATAGGTAGAAATGAACTGGTAGTATATTTATCGATTTACGCAATTAAAAACATCATCATCACTACTTTCGGGTAAGCTCGCTCCATCGTAGACTTTTTCTCTGTCATCTCTGACCTATACTAGAGTCAAGACCAAACCCATCTAAAATAAAAATAATAAAAAAACAGCCACGATACTTTCCTGAACAATCTTTATTGTGACCAAAATAATATTTTCCCTAGCAATACAAAATTATAATAAACTTACAACGACCTTCTTAAACTTAAAAGAGAAATAAACTAAAATTAGAACTTAAGTTCTACTATTAAAATAAGCAATATTCTTCTTATGCATTTAGGTGAACCAATCATAGCATAACAGGATAGGATTGTCTTGCGAATTCTAAAAAAAAAAGTAATCAAAATACCTTAAAAATAAACGAAACTTGCCAATCCACTTAGCGGCAATGTAAATTAAACTCGTTCCAACCCACAACTGTTTTTTTATTTTGCCCTACACTAGGAATTTCTCCTAAATCGTGGGTGCGTTTACAATCATACAAAGTCACAATCACAAACAGCAACACCCATCTGTAGGCCATACAAATATTTGTCCCGTACGGGAATCAAACCTACGACACGCGGCGCAGCAGCCGATCGCTCAACCACTGCGCCAACCGTGTCGTTAAATGAATTACTATGGGATACCAGAAAAAATATTTCTAAGGAATAAAACAACAAAGACATTATCAATATACTTACCGAGTTACGCGTTTGAATTCCAAAAGAATTGTAGTACCTACTTAAAACTTAAAATAAACATAAAAATAGTTTTTAGACTTAACACGAACTGAGGGCGTAAGCGTTTAAAATAAGTATACAATAAAGAATACAAGCAACTGTTTACTAATTCCTAAAGTTATGAAAAAAAGCTCGCGCCCAGACTTCTTGCTCATCGCAATTTTGTAGGCGGCTACAAAGGAAAACTAGGTACTTAAAATTCGTTGGGTACAGTGCCGGATTAACCACGGAGCCAGAGTATCAAATTCTACGGGCCCGCGCATTGGGGGCCCTCACTTGCTTACAAAACCATATCGCTGAAAACCGTGGATTTGTCTCACCCACGAGTCCTCCTGAACTCCTACCATACGACCGGCGACAACAGCTGTTTTCTGCGGATAAAGTCACTAATTTGGTTTTTTTTGTTATGATACCTATGGATCATTCTCAAATATAAAGAGCCCCGGATCCGGTCTATATCTAGCTCTATATGTAAGGAAAATGTAGGCAAAAACAAAAAAATATGGGCTCTGGCGCTACATAAAGCCCCTGCGGGGTTCTTGAAAAATAACAGAGAGGGCTAAATTGTTTGAATTGGATAGCTTCGATTTCACTGTCTTTACAAAGGTTTAAGGTTGCCCAAACCTTGTTGCACTGGTTCGGAAGGTAACCAATTTGAGTAAGTTTAAGTAAATATAATCAAATACCCAGGTGTGATAAGGAACTTTGTCTTCGCGTTTGCGATAAAGTCTTTGCACTCCTAGCTTCCGACTCATTTCTCGACTTAACAACTTTTTTCAGACACAAATCAATGACTTCAAGCTCAGAGCAAGTTCGTGGAATTCTGTTTCCATCTAAATTAATCCTAATTAGTCCAGTATCTTTACCGTCCATGCCCATAATGCTCTTCTGATACAGTAAAACCTCGCTTAGCTTTCGAACTGATCGGTACTCTAACTCATTATACGCGATGTTAATAGAACACAACACGAAGTTTCCCTTACAGAAGGTTGTACCGTCCTTGAACACGACATGGTTGGGCGAGAAAGGGTCATAAAATTCTCCTACTATTTCACTGGCCATCATTTCAGCTTCACTCTCGATACTTCGGAACGGCAAAATGACCGATTTTTTTGTCTTGACACGCAGACGTCTCATTAACAACTTCCTCTCATTTGTAGTTTCAGTACTATCCAAATCTTCCAAACTTTCACACTTTAAATCGTTTAGACATCGTGCATATACTGCCGTTTTATTCTGCAAATACTGGACTTTTCTACATTTCGACGCATATCTTTCTTTGATATCCAATGGAAACTCCATTAGACTGTTAAGGATTCTTAGGAAACCGTCATCAGTAATTTTATTTCCTGATAAATTGAGGTGTAGTAAACATCGGTTCGCTCTAAGCACCGATCCGATAAAGGTTGCCCCATCATCTGTTATTCCATTTGACCGCAATTCTAATATTTGAAGGGTGTTTGCGGCAGGAGCATCAAAACGAATATTTTCAAATATTTTCTTGCAAACTTTGTCGCTAATCCTGCATCTATTTAGAGACAAATACTTCAACTGCGAGAACTGCTCAAGTAAAATGTGATAATTCCCTTCTGGCACGTACGAATCGTCGAGAATTATTTCACAGATATTAGAAATGGGAAGTAATTTGTTAATATCATGTAACAATTCAGCTGTCAGACCACTCCTCCGGAAAGTGAATCGTGCCAACGAAGAGTGGTAAGGGACAGCGAGGCTGAAAGCTCGAATAACTTTGCTTGACGGCCTAACTGTACTCCTTACTATGGAGATTTCTACGAGTTTATTATTAGCGTCGTAGTACGCTGTTACTGGAACAGGGACCACCCTGGAATTGTCCATTGTACTGGCTATGTTTAAGGAGCCCAAGTTTTCATCAATACTTTCAATTGATGGTTTCGGTTTAGTTTTTTTTATTAAGTTAGAGGTCTTTTTTTCGATGACGTGTACATAGTGATCTACAGAAATAGAAAAGATGCATTAAGTTTTACGAATAATATTACGATAGATGATGAACAGTACAAAATGTTGGTTTAATAGAAGAACTTAACCAGAAACTCCTATCTACGGATGGGTACTGATGATACTTATGAGTACCTATTAATTAACACTAACACTCAGTTATCTGGATTAACGGGCCTGAAAAGAATCGTCCAACCGTACTTAGGTACTTGCAAATGCAGTTCTGCCACACCCCCAACTTTCAAACCCTCGCCCTCGGGTTGTCCTTGTCTTTGTCGGAATCTTTATTTAGTGTGGCCTCGACGAGATTGGCAACAGAGTACATCATGATTTACAGTTACATTCACAATATGCGTGTCTACTATCAGTTGAAAACTCCAATTAGATAGCAATCTCTTATGTAAAAAGGTAGGTACCTAAGGAAAAAATAAAAAAAATACCTTGAGCCTTTCTAGTTACGACAACTGAAGTAGAACCCCATTGTCGACACACCCAAGGAATGAACACGTCAAAATCCTTAGGAGAAAAAGTAGGTGCCGATTCAATTTCAGTGCCCATAGAATTCGAATCTTGCCTACATTTTGCATGGTGCTCTTTGTGCGCGGCATCAGCATTGGCGCGCGCTTTGCCAGCTATTGTAACACTTTTCGTTTTTCTCATTTTATTGTAAGCATCATTGCATTATATAACTTATTATAGAAAATGCCAATAAAATACGTTGTCATACAGTGGTGTCACTTGTGTCACTTGATCTTCTGAATATTTGTTTTGGGAAAAAATGTTAGTTCGAAGTATAGCATAGGTTTAGGTTTTATATAACCATTTGTGAAGATATACAACCTTAGTATAGTATCGATGGTTGGTTGCTTAGCAATGTTTGTTATATCAGACTTGTCACTTGAATTATAAAATATTCCTTCTACATAATAAAACAAAGTTTTATTAAAACGTTTATTTCTGCATCTACGGCATCTAAACAATTATAAGCTTTACGAATATAATAAAGCTTAACATGGTAGCAGAGCGAAAAATGTAAGATTATAAGAAAAACGAAAAGGTAAAAATTCAAAATGTCAATAGTTAGAATTCAACCATTAGGAAAAGAAAACTATGATACATGGTGTATACATGCAAAAGCATATCTAATAAAAAATAAACTATGGGCATGTATAAACGAATACCCAAAGGTAGATGCATCAAAAAATGATATTGACGAAGACGAATTGGCTAAATCAGAGCTGATGTTGTTGATAGCGCCATCAGAATTAAAACAGATAAAAAATTGTAAATTTGCCAGAGATGTGTGGACGACTCTTGAATCCATCTATGCTAGTAAGGGTCCAGCCAGAAAGGCTACCCTACTTAAGCAACTAATTTTAGCTAAACTAGAAGAAGGTTCAGATACACGCGAGCATTTAAAGAAATTTATGGATACTGTGGATGGGCTGTTGAAAACTACTTACGCTTGTGCGTGGAATATCATGGGGACACCATTAGAATTAGCGGTCAGCGGTTTATGATCACTCTTACTAGCACGAATATTTTTCCAGTCTTTAAAACTTTGACACAAAGCACACACCAACTGTTTTTTTCTCGAAACTGTCAATCATTCTAATTTTAGCACGGTTTATAAAGTCTATGGTTACTTTATAACAAACGAGTCTTTACTCAACACTTTCCCTAATTCTATTGCATTGGTAGCAGTTTCAATCCAAGCCTTACGCGTAGGTCTGTCAGCCGAGGTCGCGATACGGGTTTTGTTAGTACATCAGCCAATTGGTCTACAGATGGTGTCTTGATGACATTCAGCGTGTTACTTTGCACCATCTCTCTCACAAAGAAATGCCTAACACGAATGTGTTTCGTCCTCTTGTGGAACTCCGGATTATGCGCTAATCTGATTGCAGCTTCATTGTCTACTTTAAGGGTAGGTATCTCATCTAGACCCGTTAACTTCCTGAAAATTCGCTGAAGCCAAACCAATTCTCTTGCAGCTTCGCTGGCAGCGACGATTTCGGCTTCTGTAGTCGATATGGCAACTGTTGCCTGTCGCTGACTGAGCCACGATACAGCTGCGCCAGCGTATAAACAAACTACGCCTGTTGTTGACCGACCTGTGTTGGCGTCTCCTCCATGATCAGCATCACTATAACCTAAAAGATGCTTAGGTGCATTGCTGTACGTAATCCCAACGTTAGTAGTTCCTTTTAAGTACCGAAATATTCGTTTGACTTTATTCCAGTCGTCTTTTGTAGGATTCTCCAGTTTCCGGGAAACTAAGCCTACAGCATACGCTAAATCAGGACGAGTGCCCACCATTAAATAAGCAAGAGCGCCGATAGCTTCCCTATAAGGAAACGTATTTTCCTGTTCGCAAGCTTTCCCTGCTTGAACACCTTCTTTCTCGATTGGAGTTGAGACTGGATTGCAATCAGTCATCCCAAAACGTTGCAGAATCTTCTTAGCGTAGGATTCTTGCTTGATAGTTATGGAACCATCTGCTGCTTGTCCGATTTCAAGACCCAAGTAGTAAGAGGCGGGTTTGGTGGTGATTGTCAATCTTATTCTGAGATCGTCCAAAAAACTGTTCGCCAGTTCTGCATCTGTTGCAGCGACCAAACCGTCATCAACATATAGGGTGATAAGTATCTTCTTATCTCCGATTTTCTTCGTAAATAAGCAGAAATCGGCCTCACTCTGCTCGAAGTTAAAATCAAGCAATATACCTTCAAAACAGGAGTTCCAGCACCTTGGTGCTTGCTTTAACCCGTAAAGACTACGATTCAGGCGATATACTTTTGATGAATTATCACTATATCCCTCCGGTTGCTGCATGTAGATTTCTTCTGTCAGTGTACCATTCAGGAACGCAGTTGTGACATCAAACTGTACGAGGTGTAGTTTTTCCTGGGCACTGACGCTTAGAAGTGCTCGTATTGTAGCGAGTCTCGCGACGGGACTAAACGTTTGCTCATAGTCAAGGCCTTTCCGTTGTTTGAATCCCTTAACCACTAGCCGTGCTTTGTACTTATCTATGCTGCCGTCTGGGTTGTGCTTTACTCTCAGAACCCATTTGCATGGCAAAGCCTTCCTGCCCTTAGGTAAGTCACAAGGCGTCCATACGTTCAACCCTCTCAGAGACTTCATTTCACTGTCCATTGCTTGCAGCCAGTTCTCCCGATCCTCCCGACTCATGGCGTCTTTATAATCATTAGGGAACGATTCGACTACGCACACATAATCGTCAAATCTTTTGGGACGTCTCAATAGACTTCGATCGCGGAGATCGTAGCGTGGCGGTGGCTATTAAGGGCAGACTGATTGGATACGATGAAGATTGTTACCGTATTTGGATCACTGATGGCAAGAAAACCATTCTTGTTCGTTCGCGCGATGTAATCTTCGACGAGAAGCCACTACCGATTGCAACTACTGAACCGAGTTGTGTAGAGACCGACACAAACACGAGGGAGTACGAGTTGCTATTGCCGATGGACGACGCCATTGACAAGGGAAAGGCTAACCAAGAAATACATGAGGATCCAGTAAAAATACAATCCGAGGGAAGCATACATCAAGATCCACCGACGATCCCATCCGAGGAAGACCCTGAACAAGCAGTACTACCGAATGATACTGAACGTTTTCTCGAGGGAGATCCTCAAGATACAGTCTCGAATGACCCTGAACGTGTTCTCGAGGGAGATTATCTGGAACAAGTCCAAGTCGAAGATAACACCGTTCATGAGTCAGGTGTAGATGATGAAGTGTTTCATGATGCTGTACCACCGCCACGCTACGATCTCCGCGATCGAAGTCTATTGAGACGTCCCAAAAGATTTGACGATTATGTGTGCGTAGTCGAATCGTTCCCTAATGATTATAAAGACGCCATGAGTCGGGAGGATCGGGAGAACTGGCTGCAAGCAATGGACAGTGAAATGAAGTCTCTGAGAGGGTTGAACGTATGGACGCCTTGTGACTTACCTAAGGGCAGGAAGGCTTTGCCATGCAAATGGGTTCTGAGAGTAAAGCACAACCCAGACGGCAGCATAGATAAGTACAAAGCACGGCTAGTGGTTAAGGGATTCAAACAACGGAAAGGCCTTGACTATGAGCAAACGTTTAGTCCCGTCGCGAGACTCGCTACAATACGAGCACTTCTAAGCGTCAGTGCCCAGGAAAAACTACACCTCGTACAGTTTGATGTCACAACTGCGTTCCTGAATGGTACACTGACAGAAGAAATCTACATGCAGCAACCGGAGGGATATAGTGATAATTCATCAAAAGTATATCGCCTGAATCGTAGTCTTTACGGGTTAAAGCAAGCACCAAGGTGCTGGAACTCCTGTTTTGAAGGTATATTACTTGATTTTAACTTCGAGCAGAGTGAGGCCGATTTCTGCTTATTTACGAAGAAAATCGGAGATAAGAAGATACTTATCACCCTATATGTTGATGACGGTTTGGTCGCTGCAACAGATGCAGAACTGGCGAACAGTTTTTTGGACGATCTCAGAATAAGATTGACAATCACCACCAAACCCGCCTCTTACTACTTGGGTCTTGAAATCGGACAAGCAGCAGATGGTTCCATAACTATCAAGCAAGAATCCTACGCTAAGAAGATTCTGCAACGTTTTGGGATGACTGATTGCAATCCAGTCTCAACTCCAATCGAGAAAGAAGGTGTTCAAGCAGGGAAAGCTTGCGAACAGGAAAATACGTTTCCTTATAGGGAAGCTATCGGCGCTCTTGCTTATTTAATGGTGGGCACTCGTCCTGATTTAGCGTATGCTGTAGGCTTAGTTTCCCGGAAACTGGAGAATCCTACAAAAGACGACTGGAATAAAGTCAAACGAATATTTCGGTACTTAAAAGGAACTACTAACGTTGGGATTACGTACAGCAATGCACCTAAGCATCTTTTAGGTTATAGTGATGCTGATCATGGAGGAGACGCCAACACAGGTCGGTCAACAACAGGCGTAGTTTGTTTATACGCTGGCGCAGCTGTATCGTGGCTCAGTCAGCGACAGGCAACAGTTGCTATATCGACTACAGAAGCCGAAATCGTCGCTGCCAGCGAAGCTGCAAGAGAATTGGTTTGGCTTCAGCGAATTTTCAGGAAGTTTGCTTTGTACTTATCTATGCTGCCGTCTGGGTTGTGCTTTACTCTCAGAACCCATTTGCATGGCAAAGCCTTCCTGCCCTTAGGTAAGTCACAAGGCGTCCATACGTTCAACCCTCTCAGAGACTTTATTTCACTGTCCATTGCTTGCAGCCAGTTCTCCCGATCCTCCCGACTCATGGCGTCTTTATAATCATTAGGGAACGATTCGACTACGCACACATAATCGTCAAATCTTTTGGGACGTCTCAATAGACTTCAATCGCGGAGATCGTAGCGTGGCGGTGGTACAGCATCATGAAACACTTCATCATCTACACCTGACTCATGAACGGTGTTATCTTCGACTTGGACTTGTTCCAGATAATCTCCCTCGAGAACACGTTCAGGGTCATTCGAGACTGTATCTTGAGGATCTCCCTCGAGAAAACGTTCAGTATCGTTCGGCAGTACTGCTTGTTCAGGGTCTTCCTCGGATGGGATCGTCGGTGGATCTTGATGTATGCTTCCCTCGGATTGTATTTTTACTGGATCCTCATGTATTTCTTGGTTAGCCTTTCCCTTGTCAATGGCGTCGTCCATCGGCAATAGCAACTCGTACTCCCTCGTGTTTGTGTCGGTCTCTACACAACTCGGTTAAGTAGAAAAGATATGGATATTGATATCAACAGTGATCTGTTATCAATCATGATGCTCTATACCCTTTCTTCGGAATACGAAAATTTCAGGACTGCAATTGAATCACAAGACTCGCTTCCAGACCCTGAAAAGCTAAAAATTAAAATTATAGAAGAGAGTGATGCTCGTCGTCGTGACATCCCTAGTACTAGCGTAAAGTATGATGCTGAAGAAAGTTTCTACACTTTTTGCAAGATTTGTAAAAAGAAAGGCCATGACTCGTCCAAATGCTGGTCTAAAAATAAGAGTACAGGCAAGAAAAATTATAAGAAGTCCAAGAACAGCTATACCAAAAAGGACGATAAGGAAACAAACCTCTTCAGTAGCTACTTCATAAATGACAAAGCCCAAAAATGCTGGATACTTGACAGTGGATGTACGTCACATATGACATTTTCGGATAAGCCTTTTATTGAAATGAAGAAAATTTCAAAAACCCTTAATTAAACTCGCTTCAAAGGAAAAAACTGCAGAGATAAAAGGGTTAGGGCCTGCAGAAATAGAAATTAAAGAAGGAAGAATTGAAATAACTGATGCACTTTATGTACCAAGCCTGTGTGCTAATCTTCTATCTGTTGGGAAAATGACAGATAAAGGACTCACTGTTCTATTTACTAAGAAGAAGGCAATAATTAATGATCACAAGCGAGGAGTACAAATGCAAGCAGTGAGAGAAGACGATGGTCTATATTATCTCCAAACAAAAAATAATAATGTTGACAGACATAGAGCCAATGCTACAGAATGTAGTAATGACGTAGCAAAAGAAGTGGAGTCAGATGCTATTAAACAATGGCACTGTAAAATGGGACACATGAGCGAAAGGGACTTGAAGCTCGCCTTAAAGAATGAAAGCCTGATTGGATTAGACTTCAACCGTAATAGTTCTTTAGGTGAATGCGAAATATGCATAGAAGGGAAATTGAGCAGAGTGCCTAGCAAGAAGAGTGACAAAAATAATTCACGTACGAGTCAGCGTCTAGAGATCGTACACAGTGATGTCTGTGGACCACTTAAACAACCTTCACTGAATGGCAACAGGTATTTCGTAAGTTTCATTGATGACTACAGTAGATACTGCCGAGTATACTTTATTAAAAATAAAAATGAAGTATTACAAAAATTCATAGACTACAAGGTAGAAGCAGAGAACTTCACAGGAAACAAAATTAAATGCCTACAGACCGATAACGGTACGGAATACAGAAATTTGAAGTTTTGACTCATTTCTGAAGCAAAATGGTATTGCAAGAAGATTGACAGCACCATACACTCCACATCAAAATGGAATCGCTGAAAGGAAAAATAGAACCCTTATAGAAAAAGCAAGATGCATGATGTTGGAATCAAAAGCGCCTATGTGTTTATGGGCAGAAACGGTTTATACTGCAAATTACTTGTCAAACCGAAGCGTTAACCAGAGTATTGAAAACCAAACACCATTCGAAAGATGGGTAGGTAGAAAACCCTGCGTTAATCATTCATTTATGTATTTGGTGCTAAAACGTTCATCCTAAAGAAAGGAAAACATAATCACAAATTTGCTTCAAAGGCAATTCCAGGTATGTTCGCTGGTTACTCGGAAGTTTCAAAATCGTTTAGAATATACGTCCCATCGAAGAAATGCATTCTTGTTTCCAAGGATGTTCGAATTTTAAAGAAAATGTTCTACGAAGATGGTAAAAATGTGATTTCTGTTCCTTTTCAAGAATTAAATGATCACAAGCGATCAAACGAGACTGACAGTGATCTGGATGAAACAGAAATATATGTAAACGGTACTACAAAAGAAAATGCTAGTAGACAGCAAGCAGTACAAGATAATGTTATTGCAAGCTCTAACGAGGTACCTATGCAAAATAATAACGAGTTGTTTTATGACTCTCTCGGGATTAATGACGGCAGTGAAACTGCTGATCAACCAAATGAAAACGACATAGATGTCGATGCATCTGTTCTTGTTCCAGAAGAACGGAGGTCATACAATCTTCGTGATAGATCACAGATTGACAGACCTAAAATATTTGAGGATTATGTTATGGCAGCCATGGATATGGATAATGTACCAGAACCTCAAACTTTTAATGATGCTATAAATAGCAAGGATAAGGTCAAATGGTTAGAGGCTATGAAAAATGAAATGGAATCATTGAAAGAAATGAAGACTTGGGAATTAGTCGACCCTCCGAAAAATCGTAAACCATTGCCATGCAAATGGGTTTACAAAATAAAGAACAATCCAGATGGTATAATTGAGCGACATAAGGCCAGACTAGTAGTAAAAGGTTTTTCACAAAAACCTGGCGTTGAATATCAGAAGACTTTCAGTCCGGTAGCCCGCCTCAGTACTATAAGAGCTGTCTTAGGAATAGCTGCTCGAGAAAACTTGGTACTTCAACAGTTCGATGTATCGACTGCGTTTCTAAACGGGGCTGTAAAAGAGGAAATCTTTATGAAGCAGCCAGAGGGATTCAATGATGGCACTAAGAAAGTGTGCAAACTTAAACGCAGCCTCTACGGGCTGAAACAAGCTCCTCTATGCTGGAATGTCTGCATATCAGAGTATCTTATAAATTCAGGATTCAAGCAAAGCACAAAAGATCCTTGCCTTTACTTACGTGAACAAGTCATTGCGCTTTACGTAGATGACGGTTTGGTGGCTTCAACTAGTGAAAGTGCTGGTAGGAAATTTATTGAAGAACTGAGAAATAGGTTTAAAATAACTACAAAACCGGCGTCTTATTTCCTTGGACTTGAAATTAATAAAACCAAAGATGGTTGTATTACCTTAAACCAAAGGTCTTATTTTAAGAAGATACTTGAAAAGTTTGGAATGACTAACTGTAAAGTCGCTGCAACGCCGGCAGTAAAAATTGGCATAGATGAAGAACGAGATGATGAATCAAATGATGAATCAAATGATGAATCAAATTCATCATTTCCCTATCGTCAAGCTGTGGGTGCCCTAGCATACCTCATGGTCGCTACAAGGCCAGATATAAGCTACGCTGTGAGTGTTGCGTCAAGGCATCTAGAAACTCCGACTAGGTTTGATGTGATGAGAGTTAAGCGAATTTTTAGATATCTTAAGGGTACTATAGACAAAGGACTTGTCTTCGCGAAAAGCCGGGAGAAGAGACTGATATGTTTCAGTGATGCTGATTTTGGTGGTGACACAACAACTGGCCATTCGACGTCAGGGATGATTTTCCTATTCTCCGGTCCCATCATGTGGAAAAGCCAAAAACAACCAAGAGTAGCAATCTCTTCAACGGAGGCCGAACTCGTAGCCATGACAGAAACTGTGAGAGAAGCCTTATGGCTAAAAGAACTCCTGGAAGAATTAACAGACCTGAACGAAAAACCGACAATTTACGTTGACAATGAGTCTGCTATAAGGTTGTCTGAGAACCCACCATATGAGTTCCATAGGAGAACAAAACATATCAAGATAAAACATTTCTTCATTCGAGAATGTATTCAGAATGGAGATTTCGCTGTCAAACAAGTCGCTACAGAATTGCAATTGGCGGACATGTTTACGAAGCCATTGTTTGGACCAAGACTGAACATGCTAAGCTGTAGAATTGGACTTCAAGATTTGTCGAAGCTCTAAAAGTATCGTGGATGTGAAGATAAACAACCTTAGTATAGTATCGATGGTTGGTTGCTTAGCAATGGTTGTTATATCAGACTTGTCACTTAAATTATAAAATATTCCTTCTACATAATAAAACAAAGTTTTATTAAAACGTTTATTTCTGCATCTACGGCATCTAAACAATTATAAGCTTTACGAATATAATAAAGCTTAACACCATTGAAACCTCATTATCTAAGACTAGCTGACCCGTGCAACGTCGTCTGCGTAACATTTTTCATTACTGCTCCGCTCCTATTGGTCTTAGCGATGATATATAGCCTTCCTCATGGGCTATCTAACACTGAAAGAATTTTTCAAATCGGACCAGTAGTTCCTGAGATTAGCGCATTCAACCAAACAAACAAACAAACTCTTCTGCTTTATAATATTACAGTTTTGAGCCGTTTGGGGTCGAAACGCTTGGGTCATGGGGTCCGAGTGCGCGTCTCCTTTTTATGGAAATATCTCGTCGACTAATCGACACTTTGCGTGACCAGAGGGCTGGCGCGTTTTTTGCTCAAAGAATTAGCATTGCCATTCAACGTGGCAATGCTGCCAGTCTTCTGGGCACGTTTCCGGATGACAGCGATGCGGAGGAATTCTTCGACGCCTAAGCGTATCTTGTTTTTGTATATATTTATTTGTATATAGTTAGGTTTAGTTGTTTTCATGTTTTTATTATAAAGTAAGATATTTCTTTATAATATTAAGTATAGATTGTAACATAAGCCAGGATGGATTTGAGAGAGACCTTTGTCTATCAGTGGAAAAAAAAACCTCTGACAGAGACTTTTCTTTTATTTTTGTTTTGCATCGCACGGTTTGTGCATTTAGTTAAGTTACTTAAACGTACGTAACATCTCGTGTCATTGTGTTTGTTCTCGACTCGAACTCCTCCGAAACGGTTTGACCGATATTTATGAAATTTTTGGTGTATTCGTTAGGTCTGAGCAAATATATAACTAGAAATAAAACTCCTAACTAAAAAAAACTTTGCACACTTAAAATAGAAAATAAAACTCCTAACTAAAATATGGCGTCAAAAATTCGTCCCCAACGCTATCGACTGGAAGTGAGCCCTAAAGACTGGCGGCATTGCCACGTTGTATGGCAAAGCTTATCCTCTGTCCGAGGTAATAAAAGCCAGCACTTGGGTCACGCGAAGCGTCAACTAAGCGTTTTGCTAGATGTTTAAATAACACGTGAGTAATCGGACCCCACGGTCCAAGAGTTTCAACCACAAACGGCTCAAAAATGTAGTTGCCAATACGGCTACCATTTGAGGTTTTCAGCAGCCGCAGCGGCAGAACCAGCACAGCATGACCTGCTAGTCTATTCTGTAAATAACCATTTCGATATCGACTTCACCTGAGTGACTAAGCTTACAAAGTGAACTTTATTTCACACATTATAAGGTTTTATATTTTTACGAATTTGAAACTCGCCTCGGATTCCGCTGTCAAATGTTGTTACAGAATAGCACTGCAGCTAGGAAGATGGGATGGAGTAAGAGTATCGACACAAGTAGCGTCCCACACGGTCTGAGAATAGGTCGTGGGCACATTTTTTTTTGACAAACATTTTCTATGGCAAAACTGGGCAAAACAAGGTTTGCCCCGTCAGCTAGTATAATATTTACGTCAAGTTTTTTTTCTTATTTACTTATTACAGACAGAACCTCTTTGTTTGAGGTATGGAGAAGAGAGGTGGGGTGAGGAGAAGGCCTATCTCTATTGTAAGAAAAGTGGTTTTTTTTTTTTATACAAAACGGGGAAACTCTTGGCCCAAATCTCACCTGATGGAAAGTGATGATTAGGCCGAAGATGGAAGCGAGTTTCACCCGGAATCCTCTTACACAGAGGAACTGGCTATCATACCTCTAACTGCCGGAACACAACAATGCTGTTAACATTGTTGTTATGGCGACAGACTTAGACATGATGGTGGTAGCTTGCCAGGCGGACTTAGAAGAAGTCCTACCACCAACCAAACCGAGCAAAAAAAATTTGCCCCCGCTGGGAATCGAACCCGGGACCTCTGGGTCTGAATCAGGTGGTATAACCACTAGACCACGGAGGCGGTTAGTGTCACCTGTTTTAGCACCACCCAGGGACCACGTGTAGGGATTCGCTGAAGGGTATTCTCCTACGGACGCGGGTGACTCGGCCCCCGAAAGTGTCCGGTGTCTGTCGAAATGCGTTAAATTAGGGTGGCGCTACAATCGCATCAGCGTAAATTTTAAACATAGTATCAAGTTATTAGAGTAGGATAGACAAATAAACAAAGAAAGAACAACTTCCGCTTCTTATTATTTCGTTATGGCGTAAGAAATGATTTAAAAAAATGAAAACTTCTTTAGTAGCGTTGAGCACTTTCGGACCGGTGGACGGTGAGCTATGGATGGCTCGCTGTCCGTCCGTCTCATGACGACAGGCCGTGTCGACGGCGCGTTAGTGTTCCACGCGCGCCTCAAAGAGAGTCAGCACACAGAGGGGCCCGACAGGGCTGACGCCTGCCGGAGTTGCGGGACTATTCGAAAGAGATACCGCGTCACCGGAACACAATGGGCACATGAAGGAACATGGATGGGTTTTAGTCAGTAGAAGTCTGACACTCCCTCCCGCTCCACCCACAGCGGGAGATGTCATTGGATGATTTCCCATTCATATAAAAAAAAAACTTGAGCGGTTTTCTTGGGATGGGTTGGGATGGGATGGGGATTTAACTCGTGTCAGGACACGTGACCTGATCGAAAATTCGTAAGACGGATGACGCGTCAGGACACGTGACCTGATTGGAAATTTGATTGATTCAAAAATGCACAACGTTAGTTTTCAAGTTTTCACTTCTGCCAGCACTCCCGGAGTCGGTTTTTTTTTTAAGTCAGGTTTTTGATTGGTACATACTTTTAAATTTTTGTGTTTTATTTATTAATAATTAATACATTCATAGGTCAGAAAATTTTATGTTAAAAAAAAGCGAAGAAAAGTTTATCAAACTCGATACAACTACAACTGCTACATTAGCGCCATTCTGGAAGGTATTTGAACTGTTACTAACAGCTTACAGCTGGACACTTTCTCAACTTACCCCCCATACTAAGATCATCCTCCTCGCCTCTATTCAGTCTACAGTTTGCAGTCGGTTAGAAATCGACTAAAGATTGTAAATTTTTATAATCTGTGGCAGTGGCCAGTAGTGACATCACTACTTGTCATTCATGCATGGTTGTCTTTACGGATTGCATTCTTTTTTCTGCGATTATAAAGTTTTTTATCACAATTTGCAGCTATTGAGTTAAACAATATTGAAAAAGGCAATGACAGTCAAAGAAATAACATTTTGAATGTAAAAGTGTTGTACAGAGGCCGCTCGAATGACTATCGAGTAATTCTCAGAAGTGAACTGCGTATCATGTAACTTTTGTGGTTTATTTTGCGGGCTAAAGCATCTATTTGCAACTCGAGAATCTTCCTTGCCGTGAGTATATTTCAATTATTTCTTAAGTTAGTAGTTTCCTGTGTTTTTGAAGTAACTACGATATTATTTGATAGTATTCGTAACGGTTTAGATATAAGTCGAATGTCAAGGTTCCTGCTTTAAATTGCTACTTAGAGAGGTACATTCTGTGTACACGCTGTGTTCCCAGCGGAACTGGCTAAACCACAGTACTTCCTACATCCTATACCTGCTTTTGAGCATAGATTTAATATTTTTTCAAAGCAACAAGACCTAATGCACAGATAAAATTAATCTCAAGTTTTTCCTCCTAAAGATTGTGTCATTAGTTCTTAGTTTTATACTAAGTCATTAGGTTAAGGTCCTTTTAAAATACGATAAAACTAAAAAAAAAAGTTTAATGTATTGTTGTGTATAATGTTGACAATAACATATGTTCAATGTTCTAAGCCAAACAATTAAGTTAATTGAACAGCTTATAAAACTAATTAACAAATATTTCTCATGGTCAAATGCCTACACTGTTGTCAAATTTACATCTTTAGGCGTGCTGTTTTGTTTAAAGAGCTTATTTTTATTTTTTCAATACTTGGCCTTGTGATGTATGTCATGTGTATTGATTATGAAGCCAATGTTAGCTGTTGTTAGCTGTAGTTTGAAATTTAAAGAAATGGCAGTCACAAACAGACTCTTCATTTAATTCTAGGTAATTGATATTTTCCAGTAAGCAATGAAACTGTACTTAACTATTAACAACGAGAAGTACATGTTTATAGTAATAATAGTTACTATCTAAGTAATAATATTAATGGCAGTCATAAAAAGAAGGAGGTTCCTACTTTTTATGTAACCTGTGTGTACCTAGTGATTACTCAACTCAAACTGAACAGAATTGTTGCAGTCTCGAAGTTCATTCACTATGAATCATGTATGATTTATCAGATAGGGTCCGTTAAAGATGCTTATTACTCAATGCTGTCTTCACAATTAAATACACTATAACTTAAGGTACTTTTTATTCAAAAACTGCATTGTCTCCCTTTCTTTTCATATTGTTCCTCATACACTCCAATTACTATGTTTTCAACTGTAATAGCTGAAAGGTTGTAGCATGATGTTTCAAGTTTAATGTTCAACTCAACTAAGAATAAAAGTTATGCCCAATATAAGTAAGTAAATAAGTAGAGCTTGATCTCTTATTTGTATTTTTTTTCAACAAGAATCATAAAGTAGTAACTTGTCTCTAGGTGAAGGTGGGTTTTTGAGCTCAATGTTTGAAGTTAAGAACATATGTCAAACATTCCCACACAGGTTTTCACACTAAAGCAGAATCTGGAAATACTCAACTTCATAAAAGCTTAATTCAGAAATCGCAATCTAATCTCACCTGCCAGGTTTGTCGAATTTGTTCAAAAGAGTCACCGCCGTACGGAAATGAAGAGGGCATTAGGAGTAACATGGTTGTGTTTTAGTCAGTAAGAGTGACACTCCGATCAGCCCAGGACGGAACAAGTCTTTTGATGATTTTCCATCTATACTTATATTATAAAGAGGTAATGTTGTGAGTTTGTGAGCTTGTAGGGGGTAGTATCTAGTCGCGGGATTATTCGCAAGAGACACCGTGGCTCCGGAATACAAAGGGCAATGAAGGAACATGGATTGGTTTAGTCAGTAGAAGTCTGACACTCCCTCCCGCTACACCCAGAGCGGGAGGAGTCATTGGATGATTTCCCATCTCTAAAAAAAAAAAAAAAGGGGGTAGTATCTGGATCTACTGAACCAATCTAGAAATTCTTTATCTAAAGGAAGCCACATTATTTGTGAGTGTCATAGACTATATATTAACCCGAAAAATACCAATCAACGAAGTTGGCACGGGTCAGCTAGTCCTAAAAAAGGGTTTAATATTAGGAATTGCTTAATTATTCTGAAATTCAGAATAATTTCACTGATGGATAGCAACACTATAAAGTTAAAAAGTTACAAAAGGTCACAGTTTAAAGAAAGAGGATAAAGCTATTTGTTACTGGTAAAACCCAAGGGTACATTGTTTGCTGCAATCAATCAAAATAAAATGCTGTCATTGATTTTAAAAAGTAAGTTAGTCATATGATTTTTATGTTAGCATGGATTGCTTCATATGTTATTTCATATCCATTCAAATTACAAGAATCTTAACAAATGTTTATTAGGCATAGTTTCACTGACAGCCGACATTGTTCATGAATTCACACACAGGTACCTGTCCATAGACAATGTTCACACAATCACACCATACAACTTGAACAACTGATGGGGACTTGTTATGGTGTGAAAGTTGTAAAAGGAAAAGTATTTTGTATCGGTTTCATGTGGTTTCAACCACATCCATTCTAGTATTAAAATAAATAGATGGAGCTTGTGGCTAAATAGTAACAGCCGCACTGGTCGATCTTCCAAGTTAAGCAATGCTTGCCAGGTGGATGGGTGACAATCATAACATACCGAGATTCCTCCTTGACTCTGAAAGTCGTCGTTAAAGCTGTTGATTCCAGCTGTCATTTTTAACTTTGTAAACTGTAACAACTGATTAACTGTAGTCAAAAGCTATGATTCCGACAGTGTTACCCAATTATTGGTGGTGGAGTTTGGATAGGCAGTTGCTCTATGTAAAATAATGTTACTCAGCAGAAGAACAAGACGGCAGGAATCTATCTATATATATAAAAATGTTCCCTGAATCTCTTGGTTATCACGTGTGTTCGGCTGGGCCGAGTGCACTAATTCTTTTTTTGTCGTGTTTGTTACTGTCAGGAGACGGTTCTTAAAAAAGAAAAAAGTGAAAGTTCCTGCTGACGGGAGCGAAGCCGCGGGGGATAGCTAGTACCTTATATAAATTTTGAAATCAGGGGTTTGTATCTGTGTATATTACAACAAAACTTGCCATGAATCATCATTGCAGACAGTCCAGCAGACATTATATTCATGAATATAACATAAGTGGAAAACCTTGTTTTTTTTTTCTCAAAATTACTTATTCATTGTCGCCTGTTCAGTGTTAAGTTATTGTAAGCAAACTCACTTGTGAATTTTTAAAACAACCTGTAGCAAATTTTTTTCTCAATAATCTGTTTCTCAGTGTATTAGCGGTTTCTTAATTGCATAAATAAAGGTAGCTTAAGCATTATTTAATAGTTTATTGATTGCCTTAGAATCATCCTCATGGGAATTAGTATGCACAGAATGTAAATAAACACATTTGCCCTTGGGACACAAATAAGGATGCTCAATCAAATGTTACTCATTTACTATGACTGTACTATGAATATTGCATCTAAGGCACATTATTAGCTGCACATATGGCTTAGTATAGACTAAGAAAACTGCATAGCAAATGAGCTTCTGATTACATTGAATAATAATATACTTTATCAACACCGTTTTAAAGTCCAAATTAATATGGTTTATTAAGATTGAATAAACCTTTTATGTCTGCATATGTTCGCGCAACTTTGAAGTTTAATTCGCTAAAATAAAGTTCATTATTCAATGTCATAAAAATATTCTAATCTAAGTCCAGTACATACCTATAAAGCAAAGTTTAGACGATAAATCGGCGCGTGCGACGGGAAACACATAAAATAGATCTACAATCTCGTCCGAACAATGCAATAGCACGCGCCGTGTTCCGAAACAAAAGCTTTGTCATTATGTCTATCTGTGTAGCTATGCATAAAATAATAATAATAATAGTGATTCTTTAAGTCAAGATTGAATAGATTAGTTGTTAACTTGTTAGGCAAGCTTGCTCCACCATCAACTTGCTATACTGCCGTCTTATGGAAAACAGCCGTAGCTACACAAAACAAAATTACCGATTTCCGACCTTAATTCATTTGATCTTAAAGTCGGAAATTGGTTAATTCGTTTTGTTTAGTTACGTCTTTTTTTCTTAAGACGGCAGTATAAGGTGTGATAGCGGTCAACGTCAGCTATTGCTATCCTATCCTAAATAATATCATGCCTTAAACGCCAAACCAATTTTGATGAATTTAGGTAGGTATAGAGATAGATGGAACCCTAGACCGATTAATACCGCTAACGCGAAGCAAGCTAGTAAAATAAATTAAAATTTCTGCAGCCCGGAATCGGGAATTGTGCCCGGTTGATGACAGAAGGCTCGCATTTTTTTCCTCTTTCTAATCATCACCTGCCTGGCCTTTTCTCAACTATATTGGGGTCGGCTTCCGGTCAAACCGGATTTAGCTGAGTACCAGTATTTTACGCGGAGCGGCTGCTTACCAGACCTCCACAACCCATTAACTGGGTAACACGGTACTTCATGGCAAGACTGGTGTCAGATTAACTGGCTTCTGACTATCCGTAACGACTGCCAAAGATGTACAAATGACAGTCGGGACCAACGGCTTAACGTGCTTTCTGAGGCACGGAGGAAAGTAGGTATGTTAAGATGGTCACCCATCCACAGACCAACCTTGGAAAGCGTTGCTTAACCTTGAAGATCGACCGTGCGGCTTGTTTACAAGAAGATTTTTGCTAGCGCTACTAGGTTTCTTGAAGAAAGAACTGCAATTTTCGATTTACTTTTACAAAGTTCCATCCCATTCTGATTGCGCGCGGATTATAACAATTTATTATTCT
This sequence comes from Ceramica pisi, assembly GCA_963859965.1. Classification (NCBI taxonomy): domain Eukaryota; kingdom Metazoa; phylum Arthropoda; class Insecta; order Lepidoptera; family Noctuidae; genus Ceramica; species Ceramica pisi. Next base: position 7,457,437 of record OY982549.1, on the reverse strand, counting down.
TAGAAGAGTGTCTGTGGAGTTTCTTGCGCGTTGTTCTCCATAGAGACCTACACTTTGGAACGTGCAATGCTAAATGCAAAAAAGCTTCATCTTTTTGACCGCCCGATCTTGAAAATCCAAAAGTGCCTGTAAATGGTTTAATTGAAATAAATGCTTTGAGTTTGACAGTAACTGTATACTTACTTTGACAGTGGCCAAAACATTGTCACAAGCACAGCCTTCTTTAACCTGGGACTTATATGTAACTGGTACAATTTGGGTGTGCTATATACATAGTTACACCTCTACGTACCCTTTTGGGGAATGCAGACTTGAAGTTACAAGATACTCTTGCACCATCCCATCTTCCTAGTTCATCGTGTTGTGCTGGCGCTGCCGCTGCGGAAAACCTCAAGCGGCGTAAATATACCTTATTGGTAACTATATTTTCGAGCTGTTTGGGGTTGAAACCCTAGGGCCGTGGGGCCCTTGTGCTCACAGCCTTTTCAAAGAAATTTCGAAACGGCTGGTTGACACTTCCCGTGATCCAAGAGCTGGCTCTTACTTTGGGCAGAGATTAAGCATTGCCATTCAACGTGGCAATGCCACCAGTCTCTTGGGTACATTACCAACTGACAGCGTGGAGGACGAATATTTTGACGCTCTACTTTAGTCTTTTGTTAGTTTATTATATTTTGTTTTTTTTTTATGTTAAGATTGTATTGTTTTGTAAAAAAGTTTCTTGAAGTTTACTTAAGCAACATACACATCGAACTGCATGGCAAAGAGGCTAATCTATTCATAAGTAACCAAATCAATGTTTGTACTCTAAAATGCAAGTGGCACAGTTTGTACCACTTTTGACAATCAGTATGCAAGCCATAGAGTTAAGAAGGATGTACAGTTCAATGTTGTTGTTGACCAGTGCTACTGACGTCTTTGAATGCTGCTATGAATTTAAATAAAGTAAGGCTATGATTTTAACCATTAGTCCTAATAAATAAATAGGTACATATTCAATGGCTATAAAAAGATCTTTCATCAAGATAAAAAGTCACCAGACTTGAAATAGCAAACAATATCAAATTCAAAACGTTTATCTAAAATATAATTGAAATCTGTGTTTTGTGGTTGTCTTAGCTTACTTACTATGACAAACTTAGATGTAGAGCCCGCCAGCCTCATCCGTCGGGATCGGCTTAGAAATTGAGAGACCTATCTGAGCGCTCCAACGCACTAGCAGTGGCCCGCGCCCCCGCGGGGGCGGCTGACTAGTATTCTGATTCCAAAAATATTTGCTGTAATAAATATTTGTAGTTTAGGGATACATTTTAATTTAATGACAAATAAATCAACTATAGCGAGAAATATTGTTGTTGCTATAAACAAATACTAGTATTTGAATACAAAAGTATAATCAAGATAATGCATTCTTGGATAAAGATTATTTAGATAAGTCTGTTTTCCTTTTATATAAACAATTTCTTTGTTATAAATGGCATTGTTATAAAACTTGATTTGAGTCATAATTGGCTACTAACCATTAGACGAATTACATGAACTAAACGGTCACTTACGTTCAAAGGGGAAAATGGATTACAGTTACGTTCAAAGGGGAAAATGAATTAGGAAAATTCACCGATCACCCATACGAAAGCAAGTTATTTTAAAGCTTGTAAAAACTATATCAAATTGCCTTTAAAATTGGAAAGGCTAAAGCAAAACAATATAGTTATAACAAAAAACGAGGCTCTAACATTAAAAAATTGAAATCAGGTGCTTCCTAATCAATATTGCAATCCACACAGGAACTATATCTTAGGAGTGACAAACAAAGTCCTTAGAAACCTTGTGAGAACACTACAATGCACTTGGGAGTTGTTCAGTTACAATCAACAAAGGCTTTCACAAACCAATACGAATTCATGACCAACATTTGTATCATTGTACGCCTGGTGCGTTGGCATTTGGCAATTGGTAAGTTACAACCAACATTGGCTCACACAAACCAACACAGATTCACCACCAACATTTGTTACAGATGTGCCCAAAACACCAACTTTGGCTCTCACAAACCAAGCTCACCAGCAATATTTGTTACAGATGCGTCCAATATAACCAGCAACCATGAGTTGGCTTCGTTCGACGAGCCTCTCGTTCGCCCGTCAGCTGTCGAGGTCGCTCGACCCTCGGCATGACTACGAACCGCAAGCCTGCTATAGTTCCTTCTGCAAGCACTGGCAACAGGCGCACGATATTATACTGAAATCGCAGGTGAGTAACGTTTAAAATGCTAAATGCAAAAGTGTCCCCCAAAAATTACTTTTGCGTGATTCTTGAGCCGTTTTTATCTTGTAAATAGTGCTATTGGTTCGATGTCTTAATGTTGCGTTCCGTAACACTTATTTCTGGAATAAAACCTTGTAAAATTTCTCATCAATTATTTATTGATCAGTCAATTGATGGGAATTTTTACATGGTTTTATCTCTGAAACTCATGTTTTTACTATCATAATAATGCACAAATGCTAATAACTTCCCCAGGGGCATATCTTTTAATATGCGAAAATGAGACCTTTGTTTTCCCCACGCATCGACCTGCCCTTCTACCATTCAAATAATATTAGCCATTAAACCGTAAAAACAAACAGACCTTGAAAATAGTCATATTGTAATCCTGGGATTTTACTACATTGTAGACCTGTATTAAGGATTCGTCCTCTATAAACTATAGCATTGAATCTCAAGTATAGATAAAGCTAGTCGTTAACCATTGACCTTCTACAGAGATATTAAAACACTTAAACTTTGGTAGAGTGCGACTGCGCTTTTGACCCCCTTTACATTTTCTTTTAACTCTTATCACCGACCTCTGTAATGATCATCATATTAGCCGAAAGAAGTCCGCTGCTGGATATAGGCCTGTCCTAAGCGTCGCCACAACAACCGATCCTCCTGTGCGTCTCGCATCCATGGGCTACCCGCGACCAATTCATCGGTCCACCTTGTGGCAGGCTTTCCAACGCTGCGTCTTCCGGTACGCGGACACCACTCCAGAACTTTTCGCCCCTATCGACCAATGTGCCCTGCCCTCTGCCATTGCCTATTGACTAAGTCCTTAATTTGGCTCATTCAGAACCTGACTATAACCTCCTCATCCTTGCAGCCGAACCACCTCCACGACGACGTCCTAGGCGTAGTGAACCACCTGGAACAGCTGGCCACCCTGCTGGTCCTGGAGGCTAAGGCTCGGGAGATCAACACGGCAACCAGTCCCGCCGCCTGTTTGGAGTATCTCCTCAGCGAGAACCTGTTGGATAAGCTGTATGAGTGGGCCATTTGTACGGGCAAGTAAGTACCTAGATCTAAGAACCGACTACTGAAAATCACGCCGGATTGAAGGTTTATACTATGTATAATTCGCCCTGAATAGGGAATATGCATGCTATTTTTTTATTTGCAAAATGTAATACTTATAAGCTCTAGTAAACAATTTTGAAATTATTTTCTAAATACCTTCATCAGCGATGAAGTTAGAAAGCTTCAAAGATTACATTTAGAAAGAGAAGTCCGACATGGACTTTGACGTCAAAGTCCATGGCGCCTAGCTGCTATAGAAAACAGCGTTTTCGCGAGAGGGATAGATATATACCTATTTGTTTAAAATAAAATTATATCTCGTTAGTTTTTCGAGTAATTTTGACTCTTTTTTAACAGTTAGTTATCTTTAGATAAAATGTTTAGATAATAATAAATACGGGAACAGGAAAAATATGATATGGGTAAACGAAATCGCACAAAAACCTAGTTTTTAAATAAAAAGAGACAAATAATCTTCCAACATTTTGCGACTAAGGCTGTTGAGTGGCTGTTTTAGGTGTTGACGAATTTTATATTTGCACTTGCTCATCGAATATTTTCGCTAACTATACCTACTCGTAAAAAAAGAAAAAAAAATATTAGCAGGCATTCGAAACCCGGGATTATAAAGTGTTATTTCTGGACTCGGGACAAGACTAGTAATTCTGGGATAATCCCGGATTTCTAACCCTAATTCGGATAGAATGGAATCCGGTCCGTACCTGGGAAAAATAAGGCAGATGAAGAATACGAATCTTTTTCATACAAATAAATATCCTGTAACAACCGCTCTACTTGTCCTAACGCTACACTAAAAGATATTAAACCATTTTTAAATACTTCGCTCACCTAAGCAGTCAGATTGAAGGTCACTTGTCAAATTTCGTAAGTAGGTACCAGGCTCTCTTGAGCCATTTTAGTAGCGTCTTAAATATTTCTTAATAACACGACTCATTTTAAGAGCCGTTGATCTTAGAATGTATTTTAAATGAGCTTTGCGACCAACAAAGCATAACATTTCAAATGTGAAACTGTACGTTTTATATTTCTGTGTAATTTGTTTGCTGTTCATTATCTCCTGATAATGAGTGAGTGGTATAACGCGAAACAAAGCTGATTGTACGATTTGGTACGAGTATGTCGTTTACTACATTACTACAAAATAAATTGAATGATAGGCGCTTGTTACAATGCCACAAAGAAGGTAACGCTACGCACGTACTAGTGATAAGCTACCGTATAAATTTACTTAAGCGTTGTTTAACTACTAGTGATAAAACTAATGCTTAGGCTGCGTCTCCACCAGAGATTAGCGAGGATTCGTAGCGAGGGATGTGTTGGTTAAGAACTAACAACGCTGAGCGAGTTTAATGAAGCGTTTCTATTGTTGCTTAACAAACACATCCCTCGCACATCTCTGGTGGAAACGCAGCCTAAAGCCCTTTTTAGGTATTCCATACTCGACCTGCCGAGGGTACACATTGGAGTCCTATAAACTACATTGTATTTTGTACGCTAGACTAGGCGCCGAGAGTTGATTAATACAACCGTCGTTTTATTTGGGAATTTATTCAGGTGTTGCTCAGATGTTAGTACAGGCATTAGAGCCGCGCAACGGAGTGCACCACGACTTATTGACAAATAAATATCAACTTTATGTTCATTGAAATAAATCTGAAAGACCTCTTTGATGCGTTCTAATTAAAGTTCATTTATTGTTGTCTAATGCTGCACAGAATTTGTAGACAATCCCATTATTGTGTTCTGTGACACAATACAGGTATATCATGAAATTATGAAAGAGATAATGACTGAAATAGACAGTATCCTGCTATAATAGGCTTGTTTACTAAAAAAATCTAATTGGTCCGTCAGTTAGATTATCAAAAAATATTTGACCCGTATTTTTTCTTTTGTTACGGGAACCAAAATTGACGAAGTTACGACACTTTTAAAATTATCAATATTTCACGCCGTGGCATAATTTTAGTGGGTAGTGACGTCACGAGCCCCCACTCCCGAGTTTTGATGAGTTTTATCTTTGTCAATATTCAGTGATTTACAAAAAACAAAAAATACGTGTTCATTATTTTTCAATACTTTAGGGGAGCTGGTTCCTAGTTGTCACAAAATTTAAATAAACATTTTTAATTGAGAGCATTGAAATAAAACTACCAAACTTTCTTCATTAATCTTATATTTGTTATTTCAGCCTTCATTAATCGCTCTTAAATCTTAAAAAAATAACTAATTTGTACGATTATTTTGAGAATCAAATAATTAAGTCGAGTGTGACAAATTACCCCCGACATGGGGTAAGTTGTCACAGGTGAAGGTCCTCATTGTCACACATCATTTTCATCGTCGGAGGCACAATTTGGCCAGCAATAAAACAATTCTTCATTGGGCTTGCTGCTTGACCATGTTTCAAAACATATCAAACATGACGTATCATCCAAATCTTCATCTTCTTCGCTACTCACTAGTTTTTGCTTCTTTTTTCTTCATCGTAGGTACCTTTGCCTTCGTTTTTCTCATTTTTTGTTGCTCTGCTAACGCATTCTTAACTGGGGTTTTAGTTAAAATTGCCGTAGTCCTTTTTCTCCGATCGGAAGTCGTTTTCTTAACTGGAGCTTTCAGAAATGGTCGTAAAATTTCAGGCGTTGGTAAATTTAATTTTGGAGGGCTGCACTGGTTCCAGGAGTTAGGAAGGGTGTTCTACAAGAAGCTGGGGTATGTTCCGCGTTTGGAGTAACACAGTCTTCACTTTTTATAGCCTGATCGATTTCCTGGTCAGCTTCAGGTCTATCGGTTACATAAGATGGTGCAAAGTCTATGTCAGTGAAAATATTACGATTAAAGGGCCATATACCACTCATCATCATGTTTCTGCGGTCGTCTGGCCGCGATCAGTTAGTCTTTTTCTATTTCTAGGCATGTCTGCTACATGAAACAAAAAATATAGAACTTGTTAGAATATTTCAATGTTTACTGGGGTTTGTTGTCACTGTGACAACTAGCCCCAAAAATATTGAGACAACATGTACCAGAGATAAAAAAATACCGCGTGTATCTGACATCGACGCACAAACGATTTCCATGGGTCCGGGGCATGATTCTGGACACCCTAGACTTAGAATTTTTCGTCGGCTTTTTTCTCATTTTTTTTATTTTTTTCAAGGGTTTTTTTACTTTAGACTGCTCATAATCGTTATTCTGACCTAACCCAATGAGATTTTTAATAAAAAAATATTAATTAACTGCTTTCACTAAAAAGAACAATCTGAATAAAGCCACAAATAGATATCAGCTCAGCTGAGCTGATACTTTGTGGTACTCTTGAAAAAAATGAGAAAAGAACCGACGAAAAATTCCAACACTGGGGTGTCCAGAATCACGCCCTGGACCCATGGAAATCGTATGTGCGTCGATGTCAGATACACGCGGTATAAACACACAAAAAATAATCTCTAAATGTTTACAAATGAGAACACTTTTCGTACATTAAAATTGACTAAGTATTTTCTTTTTCAAAATATATGAGAAACAACATAATACATAACTAAACATAGTCAATAACTAAGTTCAAAGTATAGAGTAAAATTTACTCATCAAACTTATTTTTAATTATTTCACAACACACGACGACACGGGAGACTGGCGGCCATGACACTTTCTTATGTTGGTAGCACTGGGGTGGGTTCCGATTTGTCAATATTCGCGTTCCAAAAATCCGTTTAGTTTATTCAATAATGAACTTGTGACAACTAGTACTTGAGACAACGAGGACACTCTTCCCCTAACTGACGGACTATATAGTTTTGCAATTTGTGGATGATGGAATGAAATGTAATAGGAAGCAAGCCAACGGGCTCTGCCACTGAACAATTTCGAATGAAGAAAAAACAATACGTTTGCCTGCTGGAATGCGAAACCAGGACCTCTTACCTAGCAGTAGCGCTTGAGCAACTAGTCAAACGAGTCAGTATCCAGATAGTAAAAAAAAAGTTCTCGTCTATAGATACTAATAGTATAAAGAGGTAAAGTTTGTAAGTTTTTGACGTTGTAGGGGTAATCCCTGGATCTACTGAACCGATTGAAAATTATTTTGCCGATAGAATGCCACGTTATTTGTGAGTGTCATAGGCTATAATTATGTTAACCCGAAAATTCCGCCCAACGAAGTGGGCACGAGTCAGCCTAGTATGTGTATAATTTCGTAAAATCGAAACTACGTGACGTCAGATAAGAAAATATTTTAGGTCACCCCAGTAAAGAGGTGAGTTTTACTAACTGCGTTAAGTACAAACTAGATAACAAGCCAAAAAAGAGGCGTGTTCCGTGGAGTTCTCGCGCATTTCCGTAGCAGGTAGCACGCGCGAACTCTTTCTTCATCCATTCCGTTCCGCGTCATTGTAAATTGAACCTTATCAGCAGCAGATGCTTAATCATAACCAAGCGCTTTATTACCATATTTATTAAATAATATTGACAATAATTGCACAAAATTAAACAAATAATGCCTTCCTAATTATGATTAAAAGCAAGCATGGCTCATGCCATTTAATGTCAACATTATAATTTCCTGTCTGACTCATTGCGCTAGCCAAAACAATGCGATATGAACTCTGTAGTTTCCTATATCAAACGAAAATAACAATATTAAATTGAATTTATGTTCAAACTAGCTGTCCCCCGCGGCTTCGCTCCCGTCAATTAAGTATTCATTGCACATATCGAGTTTTCATTGTTTTTAAGATGTATTCTGCTATTCGGGTCGGAGACAAATCCAACGAATCAATAACCACGAAAATTGGTTCAGCAGATCTCGAGTTATAAGTGTTGTAACAAACCCGTCTTTGTTTTATAATTATATAGATAATGGGGTATTCAGGCTAAGACAAGGACACACGTGTGGAGTACAATGCTTAACAAATAAGTAATAATTTGGAACTTTATTTAGTTAATTTGAATAATATATTTGGATTACGCTTTTATTAATATCTAGAACCGTCTTTACTAGTTTGAAGCTACAACAATCTGTCAAATTTCTTTATTAGATTTTCAACTTTATTTGCAAGAATATAGGGTTCAAATATGATTGGGAAAATTTGAGAGTTTCGGATAGCCTGTTGTGCTAGCCCAGCCAGCCCTATTTTAGACAAGAACTTTAGCCAAATTGTTTGAACCACGGTTTTATCTGTATGAGGTAATATCTGGAAGTCACGATCCGTTTTCTAAAGTCCTTTCTAGGATATAAAGCTACACTACATACAGCCAATTGCCAAATTGAATCCTTTTTGCCTTCAACTGGTCATTGTGAACTGGATTTTATAATTTTTACGACCTGATTAGAAAAGGCAACTAAAAAACAACAAAAACAACTTTTAGAACTAGATTTTCTTAACGCTAATAACTGTACCTAGTTATAAAGAATAGGGTACTCAGTAAAATTGTGACAGTTCATTCAAGTAGACTTTTATAGTAAGCTTTTGCCCATGTCTTGGCTCGCGTAACTATAGATTTTCGCAGACATAAGGCGGGGTTGCAGTACTTTTTAAGATTTTTGAACGTCTGAAAATCTAATTAATTATGAGCTTTTTAATTAATAAAAATCATTACATAAAAATTTAACATACCCTCAAGTAAATCGTAAAGATAGAAACGCGATTTAGAATGATTGGCTCGATACTTTTTTTTATCAAACATGACACTAAATTACAATTTTAAACGTGTACTGCTAAGAGATTTCATCACGAATATATATAAAAGTTATATCAATAGATAGAGCTTTTTATTTTGAAGTAAATGTTGAAACCAGATTGTGTAATTTCTTTATCAGTTTTCGCCAAGAAGAAAACACAATCAAAATTTAGGCATTATTTCGCTCGCCGGACAGTCGCTGTTGTTCGTCAAAACACACAGTACTGCAACCTCGCCATAAGTAGCATATAGTAAGTATAAGTCTCTAAAGCCTCATACATATTTGTACCAAAATTCATCAATACCGGTTCAGCTATTTAGGCGTGACAGAGTAATAAACAAACTCACTTTGATATTTAAATTACCACTAGCTGCTGCGCGCGACTCCGTCTAAAATTATCCCAAGGGGACATACTTCCGGAATAAAAGGTATCCTATGTGTTCAATGTTATCAAGATCCGTTAAGCCGTTCTGTTGCGTTTGAGTAGCGTAACAAACATCCATCCATCCAAACTTTCGCATTTATACAGGGTGAATTTATAAGTGTACCTTCATGGCCAAATCCGAAACTAGAGGAATATCGAAAATCACTGAAAGAGTCTCGATCCCGATTTTGATGAAAATTAAAACTGCATCATTTCATTTTTGAAAAATCGTTACGAGCGTTCAGATTTGTGGCTCTGGCTTTGATAGAAAATAGACAGCTATGTCCAACGTTCTTGGTAGACCATTCTAACAGTCACCAATGCTGGGAAATAACCACTTGTGTCAACATAAGAATATTAGAGATTGTTTCATTTGACCACCGCCTCTCGAATCCCGATTAACGAGTACAAGTATGACATGTATTACTATTATTCACTATCACAGTCACTACATATTTTAAAACAAGGTCCTCCGCCGAGTCTGTCGTTTATCTATCTGTTAGCGTTAAACTCAATTACTATTGCACCAATTTTCATGGTGTTTTCACCAATGGTTAGAGTGATTCTCGTGGATGGTTTTTGTTATCAGGAGCTCATTATAGAAGTATTGATTATTTAAAGTTAGAATAATCTTTTCTCCAACAAAAAACCGTAAATGCGTGCCTAATTTTTATACATACCTACTACAAAAGAACTATTCTGCTAACATCAAAAAAAATCTATTACATAATATAGAAAGTTATATTTGTCTATTCCTTTTGTTGTTACTTTCTCAGTATGCATCATGAACGAAAAAAGGAAATCCATTGTAAAATAGTATAACTCAGTGAATCAATGATCGTGACTCTTTCGCGTAATAATCGATTTGGAATTATTTATGGACCTTAACATGGTAATCTGATGAATTTGAAATGAAAATTCGTTCCACTGTTATTTTTTTATTAAAAAGTAATTAAATTAGATGAGCTTTGTTTTAGTTTTACTACGTAATTAATGTAATAATGCCAATTGAAGACTCATTCAATGTTTGCTATACTTTTATCAATTCTTCACAAATCAATCACTACATATTATAAAACAAATTCCTCCGCCGCGTCTGTGTGTCTGCCTGTCTGTCTCTCTGTTCGCGGTAAACTCAAACTACTGCACTGGTTTTCATGCTGTCTTCACCAATGAATAGAGTGGTTCTCGAGAAAGGTTTTAGTACTTATATAATTTGTCAAGCGATTGAAGCCGCGGGCATCAGCTAGTTTGCTATTAGCTGTTGGTTTACTAATTCTTTTTATGGTTCTGTACCCAATGGGTAAAAACGGGACCCTATTACTATTTAAGGGGGCAACAAACTTGATTTTTTTGCCGTTTTTATAGATAATGGTACGGAACCCTTCGTGCGCGAGTCCGACTCGCACTTTGCCAGATTTTTTTATTATTTGTGATGGTTTTGCTCTTGACTCTAGTCTAGGTTAGAGGTGACAGACAAAGTCGACGATTGAGTGAGCTTACCCAGAAGGAGCCTTTTCACTCTAGTTTTTATCAGTATCGACACTCTAAAGCTTGGTGAATTTTTTTTTGAATGAATGTTTAGTGCTTCGCCTACAAAGGCAACAGTGCGAAAGGAATTTTGGGATCAGGAAGATAGTAAAAACGTACTGCGATAGTAACTTGACAGTGTAATGTAATCAAATGTCAAAGGTTCACGACTAGTTTACTAAGCTTTTGGGAAATACCATTTTCAAAAGATTATTAAATTGTTATGCTTCCTCCACACTATTCCGAAGTTGCACGAGGCTAAGTGCTCTCCGAACTTGACCGAAGTCCGAAGTAGGTGTCCACACACCTCGAGCAACTTCGCGAGGAGCTCAGTCGCCCGTTCCCCCCGTTCCCCTCACGATAGGCATAATGGATAACGTTCATTTGGCAACTGCCGTTGCAATGTGTACTCTCGCGTAATAAAAATACGTGCGTATTTACTATGGCTGACGCGCACCGAAGTAAGCCGAAGTGAGCCGAGTAGTGTGGACAGACGCTTCGTGTTCGAACTTCGAGTCCTTTGACTCGGGCGCAAAAACCGACAACAACTCGAAGTCGCCCGAGGCGAAGCGAAGTTGCACGAGGCGAAGCGAAGTTGCACGAGGCGAAGCGAAGTTGCACGAGGCGAAGCGAAGTGCCCCTCCACACTATCGTATTCGCTCAACTTCGATCAACTTCGGGAATAATGTGGAGGCTACTTTAGCAACACAAGAGTGGACGTAGAGACGACGTTTAGTAGCAATATCCATTACTAAAACATTATGAACTAGTGTTTGGTAGCCTATCTACCTAAATCTAAACACCTAACTTTTAGATCCTGATCAACTAACAATCTACACAAATACCAGTTACGAATAACTCGTCGCAGATAATCAACTTTATAACATTAACCCATATAGGATTAATCAGAAACTCTTCAAATATAATCAACTTGAAACGTTTGATAAAGTACTCGTACTTTATTAATTAGATCGCAGCCCGTCATTGCGGAATCTTATCGTCGTACTTAATCAGTCACTGTATGGTTTGTGAATCTGTTATCAGTTTTTATTATTCACTGCAATCTCAGGTAGGTAAGCGCTAGATGAGTAACTATAAACAGTCATTCGCACCTTTGTTATTACAAGGGCATAACTGTAGTTTAGTTTACTCCACGACCTCATCCCACCGGCCCCCTTCTACCATGGGACATCCAGAATTCCAGACACACTGCAACTTAACATCCCTACGTTGTTGCTATTCCACTAATTCGCACTAAGCGCTTCCAAACGTCTTTTATAATGCGCACAGCAAAGGAGTGGAACTCTCTGCCTGTGTCTGTGTTTCCGAACGCTTACGACCCTAATCTTTTCAAAGTAAGAGTGAACAGGCTCCTTCTGGGTAAGCTCGCTCCATCGTAGACTTTGTGTCTGCCAACCTAGACTTAGAGGCAAGAGCAAAGCCATCATTAATAAAATAAATAAAAATATCCAACAAATACCTCCCGAACCTAAAGTGCAGTAGCAGCGGGTATATCCAAAATAGACTTGGATAAAACCTTCAATGCAATGTGAAGGATAATACCCCGGATTCTTGTTTTTTTCTGTTACCAAAATACTAACTATAATTAAAATATAGTCTGTCTAGCGCAGTCGTATTCAACCTTTTTAAGGTTCTGTACCCAAAGGGTAAACACGGGAACCTATTACTAAGATTTCGCTGTCTGTCTGTCTGTCACCAGGCTGTATCTCAAGAACCGTGATAGCTAGACAGTTGAAAAATTTCACAGATGATGTATTTCTGTTGCCGCTATAACAACAAATTCTAAAAAACAGAATAAAATAAATATTTAAAGGGGCTCCCATACAACAATCTTGTTTTTTTGCCGTTTTTATAGATAATGGTACGGAACCCTTCGTGCGCGAACCCGACTCGCACTTGGCCGCTGGTTTTATTTCTCTGAGGGCCACATTGCGCTTCTACTATTGTCGGATGGGCGGCAATAACCTATAGTAAAATAAAATTCCTCTTGAATAGGACTTTTGAATTTGGACAGAGGACCGTTTTCATATGGCGTAGGTTAACTTTTTCACGTTTATAGTGGGTCAGGAGTAGTCTCAGCACATCGTCAAAGAATTAGTACAGTATAGATTAATACACATTGATGCACAGACTAAGGGCGGGTTGTATCAAACAGTTGGTTAACGTAACATACGTACGTCAAAAAGTTACGATTACGGACGATGTTTGACGTTCGTTAAATTAGAAGCGTTGTTTCAAAACATTCTGGTATAAATTCCTGCTCATCCCAATAGCTAAGTTATTGACACGGGTCCTACCTAAATAGCTTTTTTTGCATTCCACCACTTATTTGTGTCATCAGAAGAACTGGTATTGAGGAATTCAAAAGATATTTCACAATATTGTTCTATTTGACGCAACTAAAGTCACGTTAACCAGTGCTCAGACCATCTGTTAACGTAAACGTTATATTTTACGTGCGTTAACGCTGACATTTTGTGAAACAACCCAATTTTTTGATTTGACGATAGTTAGCACCATTTTTAACGTTTACGCGTGCGTTAAGTGTAGTTGAAACAACCCGCCCTAAGTATAGCATCAATAAAGTCAAATGTGTTAGGCTGCACGGAAAAGCTTGACGGGCCGTAGGTTGAATATAGCTGGTCTAGCCTTTTTTCAACTACCTACTGTCAATGTTGAATTTCGATTCCAGGAGGGCAATCGCGCTAATAAAATTCGGTTGGAACGCAACTGAACTGTAGCCATTTCACAACTTTTTTAAACATTCCGTATCGCGCTAAACGTTTGACAGAAACTTGGAACGCAACTGCATCACAACTGTAACGTTACCGCTGTCAAACAAAAAGTTGAAACAGTGCTACTTTTTCGTGACTTTTTCTCAATCGTTCGCGTTGTGTTGTTTGGATTTTGAAGGAAAATACGAATATATGTGTAAAGGTTACGATATAGTTTTGACGCAACTTTGGTTGAAGTTTAATTAAACTTTAGCGCGATACCAAATTCCTTACAGGTGAATCGAAATTAGATCATAACTAAAACTGAATTGGAAACGAATTGCAAGCGGACCTAAACTTTTAAAATTAGCGCGATTGGCCTCCAGTATTACCGGATACATACGAATACCAGTATTTTATATTGGGCTACTGCATATATCTGACTTCTACAACCAAAAACTATGATGTAATGTAGACATTAAAATATTAACCTTGTTGATTGACTGACAGACTGATGCCATTTGGCCGACCTACTAGCCAAATGGCATCACTCTATGTTTGTCCTTGTTTAGTGTAATAATTAATTATTGCTCTACTCAAGCCAGCATTTTCCAGACAAGAATAGATCCCTAATTTGAATGACAATTAAAACCATACACAAGGTAATGTACCGTAGATTAAATAGAAAACTAAGTATTTATAAGTTAAATTATTATCGCTATAAAAAGACAATTTTGAAATATTTACTAAACATTTCTTACGTAAAGATAGAAGATCTTCTTTATGTCTGTAAATAAAACATGTTGTGAAAAAAAAGCACCAAAATAAACAATAATAGAAAAAATAACACAACAAAAAACAATTTCAAATTTTCATTGTAGTCATTTAATTTATGGTTCATTTTTATTTTAAGTTAATATGTATAAAATATAAACACGTTCTAGCCTGAAACACAGATTCATCCTAGTTCAAGCAAATTAGCTATTGACGCTATTGTGTTCTTTAAAAAAATATAAGTCATTTTAATGTAATTGTGCCCCTTTTTATAAATAAACGATATATAATGATATTCCAGACCGACATAATGGGGAGTTATCTACTCTATTAACCTTATTAAATACTGCTACTCCAAGAAGTATCGGTAATAATAATGCCACCATAGCCATTTACGATCTAAGGAGGACTGGAACATCTAGTTAATTGCCTGACTACATTAAAAAAGATGGGGTCTGTCCATCCTACAAATATTATGGTACTTGTTGCAACCTTGTCTAACTAATTGTACATTAAATTCTAAGTCAGACATGATTATGAGCAACGTTTTGTTACAGGTACGAAAATGCGGTGCGTTTGGAGCAACTGAAGCTATTCGGGAACCTTATCAGTCATTACAGTACACAGGTAATTATACTGTTCCTATGTACTATCTAACGTTATCGGCAATTTGATAAATCTGTAGTAAAATATGTACGTCATTAGATATAAACTAGCTTAGTGTATCGCATATTTATAGGGATTACTGTTATTTATATATTTTGGATGGGATACAAAAATATTTCACAATGATTACGGTGTGTTCCGTTTTTAACCGACTTCCCAAAAAGGAGGAGATTGGTCCCATTTAAATTTTATGAAAATCGGTTACGAACTTTGGACTTTAAATCGAAATAGCTGGAATTCGTCTACTTAGATGATAGTTTTATGTCATCCAAGTAATCAAAATTCCGTATTTTGCTTTTCTGCGATTTTGCAGTGGTGTTGTTAGGTGTGAGGTACCAATAAAAAGCGAAAAATATAAAAAACTTTTTACAAAAAAATACAACCGACTTCCAATTGTATTTTTTTGTAAAAAGTTTAGAGTTCCTCACCCAAAGGGTAACCAACGGAACCCTATTACTAAGCCACCGCTGTCAGCGGGCTGTATCTTAAAAAGCGTAATAGGTAGACGGTTAAAACTTTCACTGTGTGTATTTCTAATGCCGCTGCAGCAACAAATAATTCAAATTAAAGGGGTTCTTTTTTTAATTCAAAACGGGGAAACTCTTGGCCCAAATCTCACTTGATGGAAAGTGATGATTAGGCCGAAGATGGAAGCGAGCTTTACCCGGAATCCTCTAACATAGAGGAACTGGCTATCATACCTCTAATTGCCGGAACACAACAATGCTGTTAACATTGTTGTTATGGCGACAGACTTAGACATGATGGTGGTAGCTTGCCAGGCGGACTTAGAAGTCCTACCACCAACCAAACCGAGCAAAAAATTTGCCCCCGCTAGGAATCGAACCCTGTACCTCTGGGTCTGAATCGGGTGGTATGACCACTAGACCACGGAGCCGGTTAGTGTCACCTGTTTAGCACCACCCGGGGACCACGTGTAGAGATTCGCTGAAGAGTAATCTCCTACGGACGCGGGTGACTCGGCCCCAGAAAAGGCTCTCAATGAATATCAAATGTTTTTTTTTTTAGATTAATGGTACTGAACCCTTCGTATGAGAGTCCAACTCTCACTTGGTCGGTTTTTTATGAGTAGAAGGGTACTCTTCCTATGTCAATGAATGAAAGAAGTCTACAACATATTTAATAATCGTGAAAATGAGTCAAAGCTAAACAGTAAAAATCTGTCTGTCTGTTACATTTTCACATAAATTCCGCTGAAAGGATTTTACTATATTTATTTAAGGATTTCTCTATTTTTTTTTTTCTATATTTTATTTATATTTGTCTATCTACCCTATTTTGTCCAACTGTTAGGCAAAGGCCTTATTCTCCCTTTCCCCCCCCCCAACTCAGTCTTTTGCTAGTAACCTAGATAACGCCTTAGAGTACTTTTAATTTAGGTAAAAAGTTCCAGTGGTATAATAAAACGCGGGAAGAAAATAGTACAATGCGATTCAAATAAGGATCGACTTAGCGCCATATTGTGAAGTCATAGCTCTCAATTCAAACCAATTAGGTAGGGTGAGCAAAGCCACTTTTTTAAATTATTATTTACAAATATTGAGTGAGAAAAGTGTTAAGTTTAGGGTTTAAAATAACTAATAATGACTTTAAATAATTAAATATTATATCAAGCTAATTTACTACTATTGAACGTTTTTATTTAAATTTAATTTAAGACTTATTTAAACAAAGTAAAATAAAAACCATTATTGATATGCAACTAAGTTTTCTTTTCAAACCGTACTTTTCAAGAGACATTTGACAGATAGCGGTCATTGACGTTCCTATTCATATTTGAATCGCATTGTAAGAAATAAATGTAATCGATTATAATACATATTACGAATGTTGATAACAAACTTATTGAATAATAATGCGAAAGTATAACCAACTGAACATTTGACACGGATTAACTAGTCATGACCACGATCTCTACTCGATACCGTCATTATATTAGCATTGCAAAAAACTTGTTTTTAGAAGTTGTATAGAATAGATGGACAAAGTACTCTTTATTGTTTACCATGATAAATGAGATTATATAAAAAAAATCATTTTAAAGATTATTTAATAATATTTTATTTTTACAAAACATGGTACATATTAGGTCTTATTAAATACTAGCAGACCCGCGCAACTTTGTCTTAGCGTGATGACGTACGTATAGCCTTCCTCGATAAATGGGCTATCTAACACTGAAAGAATTTTTCAAATCGGACCAGTGGTTCCTGAGATTAGCGCGTTCAAGCAATCAAACAAACTCTTCAGCTTTATAATATTAGTATAGACTAGCTGACCCGTGCAACGTCGTCTGCGTGACATTTTTCATTACTGCTCCGCTCCTATTGGTCTTAGCGTGATGATATATAGCCTATAGATTCCTCGGTAAATGGGCTATCTAATACTAAAATAATTTTTCAAATCGGACCAGTAGTTCCTGAGATTAGCGCCTTCAACTAAACAAACAAACAAACAAACAAACAATCAAACAAACAAACAAACAAACAAACTGTTCTGCTTTATAATATTAGTATAGATAGGAAGATCTGACAGTCATGCTTCGCCATTCACTGGCACACAAAAATTGGAACAATATGTAATTGTAAATCGCTCTGTTTAACAAATATTAAAATTGTGTCTGTTTTACATTTATATTTCTTAAACTTGATATGCGATCTGCTTTTTCAGGTGATAGCAGCAGAACCTTTCCTAAGACCTCTCTTGAAGCTACTGAGCGGTTTCAGAAATGAGCTGCCTCCACCTAATCTTGAGAGTAAGTAGACTTTAAGGAAATATAATAACACGTTAAGTTCTTATCTTTCTTCTAAATGGTTTACAAAGGATTTCAGAGCTTTTGAATGAGCTTTCGATCATTATAACGACATTATTTCCTATCGCGTGACTACTTTTGACAGATTGGTAAAGACAGAAGGCGAAAATGACAGATTGGTCGGAGAAGACAACGGACTGGAAATAAAAAATTAATAAAAAAATAAAAATATGGATAGAGATAATAGAAAGAGTGAAAGAGGCTATGGGAATTACCGTTCGCTCAGCATACGTTGAATAACAAAACAATCTCCTTTGAAGTTTAACGGCGCACCGTTATGCACACCGCGACGTAGAATTCGTGTGACGTAAAGCGCCACATAAATCCTACATCGTGGTTTCAACATTTTCCACACGATTTGGATTGTCCAAAAATCAGCCATTGAACAGTTGCCCACCTGACACAATACCTGTCTGGTCGGAGGAGCCTCCCTTTTCAATGGAGCACCGACCTACTCTGAAGTGGCGACCGCGTCGTACCAGAAGACGCAACGTTGGAACGCCTTCCACAAGGTGGACCGATGACCTGAGTGCCAATTATACTAATAATAGTGCCAATTTTCACATTCGCATCTCAATCGCAATCTGTCAAAAATGTATGAAAATTAAGGCCTTTTTGACAGTTTGTGATTGACATACGAATGCGAAAGTTGTTTAAAAATTAGTAGAATTGGCCCTCATGTGAAGGTAGCCAATGGATGCGAGACGCACAGGATCGGTCGTTGTGGCGACGCACGCTTGGGTGAGGCCTACTATGTCCAGCAGTGAATGTCTTTCGGCATTTGATGATGATGACAAACCTTCATCTCACAGTTTTTGTGTGATTTGGCGCAGTTCAACTAACGTTATTGATCCAATATTTAAAGATACTCATAAATAAAGTCGGATAACTTTTTTTCTAAAACCGGGTGTCAGGAAAAACTAAACATTCGATGAGTAAGTATTTATCTCCGGAATGTCGGTATCTTTCACGTAGATAAACACCTGTAATGCAACTGCGACTGATAACCTAAACTCCCATGAAGATATAGCGAGTTTAACTGGATTGCTAATCTGTCTGTGACATTAAATAAACTATCTTACATAGGCCTGTAGTTATAAATATTAATAAAGCACTCCATATAAAAACGTCTTTTATAATGCGCACAGCAAAGGAGTGAAAGAAACCCTCTGCCTTGTGTCTGTGTTTCAAAGTTAGAGTGAATAGACTCCTTCTGGGTAAGCTCGCTCCATCGTAGACTTTGTCTCTGGTATCTCTGACCAAGACTAGAGTCAAGAGCAAACCCATAAAAAAAAAGGTTGATGATTATTAATATAATATAATAATAATAATAATATCCTTGGACATTTCACACAACGCCATATAGTCCCAAGCTAAGCAACCTAATGCTTGTGTTATGGTAACGAGATGGCTGATAAACTACATAAATACATTTTTTTTTTTTTTTTTTTTTGTAAATACATACATATTATAGATAGAAAAACACCCAGACTCGGAACAAATACATGTAGGTCGTACAAATATTTGTTCCGTGCGGGAATCGAACCCGCGACATGCTGCGCAGCAGTCAATCGCTCAACCACTGCGCCAACCGTGTCAACATTATTAGACCGATGTTTCCATCCCGTCTCTGATATCATAATGTAGCTAAAATATTTCGTTTTTGAAGTGAGTATTTCACGTTGTAAATTCGAATGAGATTAAAGCTCTGAGAGTACGTTGGAGTCATCGTAGTGAAAGGATTAGTCAGTCAGACTAAATAAAACCTGTTCGAATGAGGCATCCTCTACCCATCCCACAAGCAGTGTCTGGGCGGGTCCCGCTTTCGATCCCGCTGTCCAATCAGAACCAGGCCTGGGTCGACGGCGCGTTGTGTTCCTTGCGCGCCTCAAAGAGATGTCAGCATGGTAGACGAGGCCCGCTAGGGTAGGGCCAGTGCCTGTCAGGGTTGCAGAATTTGTTCGAAATTGTCACCGCGGCTCTGGAATGCAAAGGGCACTAGGACGAACACGGATGGGTTTTAGTAAGTAAAAGTAATTCATATAAAAAAGAGCGGATCCCTTTCACAAGTCATTCGTCACCTTCTTAGTTGACCGTCGTGGACATCCACCAGCACCTTTCAGAATTCAAAAGAGGATTATGATAGAGCCGTACATGTTGCTAAATACGGGTCGGCCAAAATTTTTATCTGAGACAATCGACGAAGATCAAAGATTCTCTCTGTATAGAGAACGTTCATAACGTTCGTAGACCTTCCGTACCCAAAGAGAACGGTAACAAACCGAACTCTTTTACTAAGCCTCCGCTGTCCATCCATCTGGCCGTCTGTCTGTCAGTGGGGTGTATCTCAAGTCCCGTAATTGTTAGTCAGTAATTTTTTTCATAGTAGGTATACGTATTTCTAATGCCTCTGAAACAACAGATAACAAACATTTAATTTAAAATTAAAGGGGGCTCCTAAACGTGTTTTTCAGTTTGTGGTAACGAAACCCTTCGTGTGAGAGTCCGACCATGCCCGGTCTTATCAAAAAAAAAATAATTTTTAACTTGACACGCTTCTGTTTTGCCACCTACAGTTCTGAAAGCTCCCTTTTGTCCCGCTTTTGAGCAAATACTGCAATCACGGTTTCTTATGTCTTGCCTATTTGTTTCAGGTCAGCTAGTGACAGTCCTCAATCAGCTGTGCGTGGCGCTGATGCAGAATATCAAGTTCCTGGATCTGTTCTTCCTTACCACGCACACGCATAAAGGATCGCAAGCTGAGTGAGTTCATAATGATATTATTGTACTGTCTCTTGTATACTATATATACGGACAGACAGACAGACATGACGAATCTATAAGGGTTCCGTTTTTGCGTATATATTGATACTGAAATAAACCGTAATTGAAGCGATTAAAAAGGATATGCTATATACATGACTTAAATGACTTGAATGTCTGTCTTTTTACACACTGGTTTTCATGAGATTTTACAGCGTATTAGTGAACTTTGGGTTGGCGTTTCCAGCCTTTCAAAAATTGGGTAGTTTTTTTTTAAGTTCAATGTCAATTATGGTATAATTCGCGCGCAATCAGAATGGGATGGAACTTTGACTAAGTAAATCGAAAATTACAGTTCTTTCTTCAAGTAGCGTTAACAAAAATGTTCTTAATATATAATAAACTAGCTGGCCCACGCAACTTCGTCTGCGTCACATTTTCCATTAATGCTCGGCTCCTTTTATTCTTTGCGTGATGATATGTAGCCTATATCCTTCCTCGATACATGGGCTATCTAAAAAAAAAAAAAAACTCTTAACCCCCCCTCCCCCCCTTCTCTCTAAACTCTTCTTCTCTCTTCTCTTCTCTCTTTGAAAAATTCTTTCAGTATTCTGAAAGAATTTTTCAAATCGGACCAGGAGTTCCTCTTTATAATATAAGTATAGATATTCAGAAAAACTCTTCTCTTATTTCCAGGTTCATAATAGTCCGCCTCCTCCTATCGTCAGTACATAGGGAAGGCAGCACAGGCTCAGCCGCGCGCGACGCTCTGCTGCTGTGCGCCAAGATGTCTGCCCGCTGTGCGCAGCTAGCCGACTTCATGCTGTCCGGGAACACTTGTCCCGTGCTCGCTACAGGTTAGTTACATAAGTCCGGCTCGTGTCGTCAATACATAGGGAAGCACAGGTCAGTTATAACACGGCCTAGGTTTCAAACTATGGTCCGGAGCGAGGATGCATGGGAAGCGGTCACCTCCGCGCTGCGAAGCAGCAGTGCGATTCTGTTAATATGTCGAAGTGAAGGCTTGAGCGAAGTGATCACGAAGTGACCTGTCATTCCATCTAGATTACATGGATTGACAACTCACTTTGTAATCACATCACCCGAGCGTTCACTTCGACATGTTTACAGAAACGACCGGCAGTAATGCTAGCGAAGAGCGAGGCCGATCGTGTGAGGCAGAGCCAAACCTGGGCGCCGGGCGAGCAGGGCGGTTCCCGGCCACCGTAGGCGCGGGGCAAGGACATACAGTGGTGGGTGGCTCGGCGTCCGAAGAAGACCAGCGCTGCGATTCTGTAGTTATTTCACTGTGTATTTAGTTGAAGCGCAAATAAGTAAGCTCACGGGTGGTTTTCCAGAGCGGGGAAAGTCATTACACATAGCAAAAAAATAACAGGTGTCACCAGCAATCAAGTCTAGTCTTAACTAAACCACAGTCTAAACAAAATTCGACTCTTTAGCGCTATGCATAACGACTGTTTTCTCCCACAGGTCTTAGCGGTCTATACTCCCTTCTGCCCCGCACGCTGAGCGACAAGATCTACCGCCTGACGCCCGATGACGTCAACCATGTTCATAAACTGACGTTGTTCATTGATTCATTGGAATTCTGCAATGCTGTAGCACAGGTAAAAGATTAATTATTCTCGGGTTCCGAACGTCCTTATGGAAAATGGAACCCTTATATGATCAAAATTCGGTCTTTTTAGGGTTCCGTACCCTGCTTGTTTTCACGAAAATTCTATGTTAACACAAGAAAAGCTGCGGGTAAAAGCTAAATGCAATGTTTGTGTGTTCCAGGTGGCCCACCCATCAATAAAGAAGCACCTGCTAGATCTACTCTACCAAGGCTTCTTAGTGCCCGTCATGGGCCCCGCGCTGCTACAGGTAAATGTACGGGAACATTGGGTGCGGGATGAGTGAGCCTTTGTATGCGTTGCGTTGCGGATTTCTCGTGTTACTACCGGCTTTTGATATGGACATGTTAGAAATTCCATTATTTGGGTACGTCAAATATTTAAAATAATTTTTGTCACGGAACTGACATCCATACAAAATAACAAACTTCAATGTTTAAGGAATTCTCGAAGGAATATGTAGTTTAGGTATAATAATTATTCTTTGTACTTATAATTTTGTGTATACTTGTCCATTTCAAAATCCTAGCGGCATTATAGTTAATTTTGCATCAGAAATCATAATTATTTTATTGAAGTATCAACAGTTTATTACACTTTTGAATATTATTAATATTATTAAATATAATCTAAGTATATTATAAATTTACAAATACTTGACAGGAGGTAACTGAGTATTCTTTTTTATTCTTGCACATTTATTAAACTGTTTAACCATCCATTAACATTAACATTTAATTATTACTAACAGTGTTTCTTTCAGTAATAGCAGGTGAGATTAGATTTGTATAAATAAATACCTCTTGTACAACATATGTTTTTGATATCTGTGACAACTAGTAGTGTAGGTTGCACTCTTACAATAAATACTGTAACCGACCAAATTCATTTAAAAATACTAAATTTAATCGTACGATTATATCAGAAAGGCACCGTTTTATCGAAATACCCTATAAAATCCACGCTAGGGTGTATTCTCGGAAACGTATGTCAAAGAAATAAAGAATCTGTGTCAAATCGATATTCTGTTTTTCCACCCTTACGTACCTACAGTGGAGCACACGAAATATGTGTAAATACTAAAAACGACCCGTGAATCGACGGCTCGTTGCCAAGACTCCAGACCATCGCTGCCCTACCTGCAATAACCTTGTACCGATTGATTTATATAATTACCTAGCTGTGCCCCGTGGCTTCGCTCCCATCAACTGGCACTACATACACACATTTTTTTTACATAATAACATTCTCTTGATAATAACAAACACAACAAAAAAAGATTTAGCGTAATCGGTTCAGCTGTTCTCGAGATTTGCGCTTAGCAACGCATTCAGCGATTAATTTGTATATTATAGACTAGCTGATGTTCGCGACTTCTCCCGTTTGATAAATTATAAACTTAAACCTTCCTCGAGAACTACTATCCATTGGTGAAAATAGCATGAGAAGTCGGCTCAAAAGTTTTTGAGTTTATCGCGAACAGACAGACACACAAACGCGGCGGAGGACGTAGTGATATTGTAAAATTTGTGTTGGTGACAATCACAAGATAAATGATCATCAGCCTTGCTCGTAAATTAGGTATAATTGTAGTCGGTTGATGTGTGCTCCACTGTACCTAGGGTTGAAAAACAGAATATCGATTCGATACACCCTGACTGATTCCGAGTATTCACCCTAGGGTGGATTTTATAGGGTGTGAAAATGGAAATGGCAACTCGCCAGTCTAACGCCCAAGCATTTGAATAGAGTGAAAGGTAAAAGTATTATGTATGTTTATTTATAATATCAATAAGCATCGTGTGTGTTCATTATGTAACCATTTGTTTGTTCCATTAAAAATTAACCAGCATAATAATCGCATTTTGAAGTGAAGTGTGAAGAAAGAACAATTTGACCATGATTATACTCGTAATGTGCTATGACGTCAGTGTGAAGCTTTAAATGATATATCATTTATATAGATGTATTTGATTACATCATCTATCAATATTAAAAAGTCTAATAAACTTCTAAGGGCCACTTGCACAAGCCAAAGTTATTTTTTAAGTCAGTAAGTTGCCAACCCGGGGCCATTATGAATAAAATTAACGTCGTGTTAACAACTAACTCTGTGTTAAAAGACAACTCCGGTTTGCACAAGTTGACCTTAGTAATCCAAAGCAATATTTGCTTCATAAGGCTTTACATACCAGAAGTCATAATACATTTTTATATTATAGACAACAAAAGCACATTCCAGGAATTAATCCCCATGAAATTTGGCCTTTCAACTCAAACTTTAAGAGCCTGTCCTGACGAAGCGATTTACGCGCGAGAGCACTCGCGCGTGCCCGAAGTACTAGAGCTACATCGCGTCCAGTTGCTCTCGCGCGTTTAACGCTCCCGTTTGGACAGGCTCTAAAACTTAGATTGTATTATCGCTGGTTTTTAAAACGCCTGATGATCGCTCATCAGTAAATCAGTTTTTGACCGACTTCTTCAAAAAGAAGGAGGTTCTATGTATGTTTTTAGTCTTCAATCAATTTGATTGACTTTTATACTTAAACCAACCACAACAAGTATTGAACGCATAGTTGCAGCTCAAGCGTCGTCGTAATGCAAAGTGATGATCGTGCGATTTCGCGATCGTGGCATTCATTTGTACGGAAAAACCGGTCGCGTCTTCGCTCCTAAAGAGGGCAGCTTTACGGTTTTGCCGCACAAGTTACCGTGACGATCGCGTATTCGCGTGATGATCGATTTGTGTTCATATAATCAAGCTGATCAGGCTTTAAAGAAACCAGCGATTGAACAATACATTATCTTCTTTGATAATTCTGGAATGTGCTTTAACCATAGACATAAGACCATGTTCTACGGCATAACATCACGTAAGTGGGCTTGTCATTGCACGCGGGCGCACCGGTATGGGCCATACCGCTGCGGTTTAGTGACGGTACATCCATCGATCGATTCATTCCTGGATACGACATGTGACACATCTGGTGACGGGTGACATGTGTCACACAAGTGTTTTTTTTTTTGCTTTTTTTATGTGGGACTTTTATTTTATATTGTCACTTTATTTGTATTTATTTATGACAGAAAATCAGGACTATTTTATTGGTTTGTTTTGTCATTTTATTTTTTACTGTCACAGCAATGAATCGATTAAATTCTCCCTGTTTGTGGTGGTAGTAGTTTTAACCCAAAAACTCTTTTTTATTTGGTCTTGAATTTGTCTCAATTTTTTAAATTAAAATTCTAACATTTCTTCAAGTTTAACTACTTTTTCCAGCACCTTTTTAATAACTTAACATTGTCTAAATTACAAATAAACCAATGTTTCTTATTTCTTTTAACCAATATAAACCGAATATTAATTTGATTGGTTGCCAGCAAAAGATTAAAAATGCTCTAAATCTACGGTGCAAGGGCCTGTTTCACATCTGTATAAGTCGACCTGACGAATAAAAATCTAATACCAGCCTGATAACTAAACCAGAACTTGTAAAAAATCAAACAGGCCACAAGCCGTCCAACCTTAACTTCAGACCCTCCATACTTTCAAGTCCTTACCCATGAATTTTACATCCATTTACTTCCCGACCCTAAAAGCTGTCACTCAACCGCGTCACGTCCTGTATTACACAAGCCTACTAACGCGAAACAAACCGTAGACGAAAGCGGCGCCCTTGCAGAGTGGTGCCGGCGAGCAAGCCGCAGCCATGGCGTACCTGGAGCTGCTACTGCGCTGTGTCACAAGGAGAGGCCTCCTGAGGGCCGTACTACACTTCTTGTTCGTGTATGAATATGACGGCGTCAGAGTCGTCGATGTACTGCTGAGAAGACTTGAGGGGAACTCTCAGGTTAGTTTGTGATTTTTTTTTTTGTCCAATTTGAGTTAGTGGTTACGAAGTTATTCGCGTACATACATTTCGTCGATTCATTTTTATTTATATATATTTCTGTCTATTGTGTGTATGTATGTCCATTGTACATAAATATTCAGTAGTTAGTAATGAATAATAAAAAACAAAATTACTGGGTGATTCAGAAGTACGTCGTCATATAAACGGTTAGGTTTTATGAAAACTGTTTTTTTATTCCTATAGTTTATTTAATATAGAAAAGTACCCTTAAAAATGACAACGCACTCCTGTATCATCTTTATACAATTTTGCACCAGCGTAATATGTTAACCCAATGTAGAAATTAGCCCCATTCTAGCTGTCCCCAGGCTCCCTCGCGATAATGGAGACAGTCATCGACCTTCTGAAATATTTATATAGTTACTAGCTTTTGTTTTTCCCGTTCTCGTATAGCATAAAGGAATGTGGCTATCATATACCTAGGTACAAAAAACTGTTAAAAAACAGTAATTTTTTCACTGCAAAATCGCAGGAGAGCAAAATACGCAATTTCGTTTACTTGCATGACAAAAAGCCATCATCCAAGTAAACGAATTCCAGCTCTTTCAATTTAAAATCCAAACTTCCTAACCGATCTTGATAAAATTTAAATGGGACCAATTGACAAGTATATATTATCCTTTTATTATAAAACAAGAATGTTTCAAATCGGTTCATAAATGACGGAGTTATGAGGTAACAGACATTAAAAAAAAATATACAACCGAATTGAGAACCGAAATCCGACTGGTCGTTCTAACGATAAGCGCGTTCAAAACACCACTTCAGCTTTATCATATTAGTATAGATAAATTTCCATATTTTTCAAGCTTGTGAACAACACAAACAACTATTATATCTAACGAAACTCCTCAAATTCCAGCTGTCACTAGTCTCTCTCGCACTAATGGAGACGCTCATCGACCTGAACTGCGAAGACGTGATGGTAGACCTGGTGTTCAAGCACCTTCTGAACGGCCACCACCTGTCCGTGTCCTACAGGCACCGCATAGCTGACCCGGAGCCCTATAGAGACGCCGCCATCGCGTACTTATCGCTCTCGCCTAGGTGCTGTGCAAGGCCTATGGAGATGGTATGGATTTTTAGATATATATTTTCACATAACATCAGTTTTGGGGCCGTTCCAGTGTTACGTAAGCAGAATATTAGTATTTTTTTTAATAAGCGTAGTAAAGACCCCCCACCCCCCATTGATGCTTACGTAACACTTGAACAACGTTTGTAAACACCAAGCTTAATATGTTATGATCAATCAATCTACATAATATCTTTTTATGTAGGATCTATCATTTTCAGCAGCAAAGAAGAATTTAGGCCAATAAGTCGGGAGACGATAGCCAAGTTTGAAGTGGGGAGAATTATCTTTTAATTTATTTAGACTTTACATAGTTTATTTATTGAGACCAGGAGGATCATCGGTAATGAAAGGCTCGTCGAGTCGAAGCTCCAAAGTCTTGAGCATCGACACCGAGTTGCTAGCCGGTCGGTTTCTGTCTACCGGTTGCATTTTGAGGAATTTGCAACGGGCTTGGCGAAATTAAATTATGTAATCGCATAAATTATGCAATTATACAATTGCATAATTTAATTGCAATAGGGAATATGCATAAAAAAATATTTATTATCTAAACGATAAAGATAAAGTATCTAAAAATATACAAAAATATATTACTAACAGTGGAAATAGAATCAAAATTGCTCGAAAAACAAACGAGATATAATTATTTTAAACAAATATATCTGTCCCTCTCGCGAAAACGCTGTTTTCTATGGCAGATGTATAGACGTCACGTAATTCCATGTCGGACTTCTCGTTCTAAAAGTTAACTTTGAAGCGTTATAACTTCATCGCTGATGAAGATATTTAAAAAATATTTTCTAGAGTGTTTACTGGAGCTTATAAC
This sequence comes from Ceramica pisi, assembly GCA_963859965.1. Lineage (NCBI taxonomy): Eukaryota > Metazoa > Arthropoda > Insecta > Lepidoptera > Noctuidae > Ceramica > Ceramica pisi. Next base: position 7,429,214 of record OY982549.1, on the reverse strand, counting down.
TTATAAGTAATTCATTTTATAAATAAAAAAATCGCGTGCATATTCCCTATTGCCGGTCCATCATTGGACCACAAGACGAACGGCGATGCGCCACCGGTACATAGTGGACATCCCACAAAACGTTTTGGGAACACATTCATAGTGCGTACAGCAAAGGAGTGGAATTCCCTGCTGGAGTCTGTGTTGCCTGATAGCTACAACCTGTGAGTCTTTAAGCCAAGAGTGAATAGGTTACTTCTAGGCAAGCGTGCTCCATCTTAGACTGCATCATCGCTTACTATCAGGTGAGCTAGCGGTCATACGCGTGCCTAGCAACAGTAAAAATTAAGCGGATTTAAGGCGCGTCCCCGAGCAAAACGCAGCGCTAGCCGTTTTTTGTGCAGTTTTTTGGAGCTATCTACTCTTTATCCAAAAGAAATATCAACTAAAAAAAAATACATTAAATTTCTACATAATATTGGCTTGAAAATGGTAGAATTTATTTTTTATTACTAAGTATAATGTTTAAGTAATCTCCTCACAACGAAACCACAGAAATGAGAAAAAAATACTGAAAACATGCATCTTCTCGAAAACTAACGATTATTTTGATTTTGTACTTACACTAATGGATAGGCAATTTAATTATGAACATTTTGGTAGAAGTATTTTTTTCAAACGACCTAAATTAGTTTTTATAACGATTTTATTCAACATTCTGAGCGTATTCGCTATTGTATCTCTTGCGCTGTTATTGAGGGAAAAAATGCTCAAGGTTATTTGCTCAGGGTACGGCCTTAACATAATTTAATTTCCAGACAAAACAGTGGGTCGACGAACTAGCTCTAAGCGGTCGGCGCGTGCTCGACCTCAAGAGCGAACACGACAGGCGAATGAACGGAGTGCACGACGATATAGCGATGAGTCATCTAGTCCATGAAATTAAAGTTAACTATGGGGTAAGTTTTATTTTATTTTATTTGAAACTGGCTGACCCGCGCAACTTCGTCTGCGCCACATTTTCCATTATTGCTCCGCTCCTATTTGTCTTAGCGTGATGATATATAGCCTATAGCATTCCTCGATAAATGGGCTATCTAACACTGAAAGAATTTTTCAAATCGGACCAGTAGTTCCTGAGATTACCCCCTACATACAAACTTACAAACATACAAACAAATTTTACCTCTTTATAATATTAGTATAGATGGGTTTGCTCTTGACTCTAGTCTAGGTCAGAGATGACAGAGACAAAGTCTGCGATGGAGCGAGCTTACCCAGAAGGAGCCTGTTCACTCTAACTTTGAAAAGATATCAATTAAATAATTAAATAAAATGCTGCGCATCGGATCCTGTTGATTGCAAGCACAGGATCTGATAGACGTCACTGATGGCGCTAAACTAGTAATTAATATTAATGATTCTGGGCCAATTGAGAGAGCTCGTGGCTAAAAAATAACAGCCGCACAGGTCGATCTTCAAGGTTAAGCAACGCTTGCCGAGGTTAGTCTGTGGATGGGTGACCATCTTAACATACCGAGTTTCCTCCGTGCCTCGGAAAGCACGTTAAGCCGTTGGTCCCGTCTGTCATTTGGAGATCTTTGGCAGTCGTTACGGATAGTCAGAAGCCAGAAAATCTGACACCAGTCTTGCCAAGGAGTACGGTGTTACCCAGTTAAAATGGGTTGTGGAGGTCTGGTGGGCAGCCGCTCCACGTAAATTACTAGTATTTAGCTGAATCCGGTTTGACTGGAAGCCCACACCATTATAGTTGGAAAAAGGCTAGGCAGATGATGAATTCTGGGCCAATTCCATCTAGATTACAATTAAAACACAAATAAGAGACAGCATTACTGCATTACTGTGTTTTGGTTTGAAAGACATGCCAGTTCAGTATAGGCACATTGGACATTTTAGCTTGTCAAATATGCAAACTTTAGCCAAGCAGTGCTGATCATCATTATGAGGGCCCTGTTGGCCAAACTTGTTACACTTAAAAAAAGGTGGAGCGAGACATTTGTAACCTCCCTTTCACACTACACTCCTATCGACATCATAAAGCCTCAAATACCGTGTCTATGTTTATTAGATCCGGTACTTTCCACCGATTTTGTGTCGACTTTTCATTCATATTGACTTTTAATTCCAGAATCCCAACGACACACTCTACGGTAACTACCACGCATACATCTGCGACTCAAGATTCGAAATAGTCTCCCGCGTCCTAGCCTGCAGCAACTGGAGCTCGCGATACGACAGCATAACCAATTCGAAGAGAGAGACGAATAATAACACGAAAGAGACAGACGTAACCCCCACAACGAAAGAGCAGGACAGCCTTATATCATGCACCAGTGGATACGAAACAAAAACCAGTGACAGTTCTGAAAAGGAACAACACAGTTTGACGTCTCTGAATGAACAAATAAACGAGCAAGAGATTGAAGTAAAGACCGATATTGTGAATGAAGGGAAGGAACACGATTCTTTGACGTCTATAGGGGAGAGTAGTGGTTATGAAAGCTTTAAAATTTATAAGGAAGTTGACGGAGATGAAGGGTTTGCTGAGGAGTTGTTCAGGAGGAGTTTTGCGAAGCAGGAGAGGGAGTATGAAGGGGAAGTGCCTTTGATTAGGAGCTGGAGGGCTAGTGCTGAATCTATTATCGGTGAGTGTTGTTTTGGTTTCAGCATTTAATACTGACTTTGCTTAATGTTGTCAACAGTTTTGGCTCGATGATTTGGCATTTTACGGCTGAATAGGCAAATGCAACTCAATTACAAGTGACCTTATTTCTGTCCCGTACTGTAGGTACTGCAGCCACAAAAAAGACTACTAGATCTAAAAATGCCACTTTAGCAGAATCAGCCTGCACATCAAGCTATGCTTTAGCGATTCAGATGAAAATGAAATTTGACACATTTTTGTATGATTAGTATTCTGATCCTGATATGATTCTATTAAAGTGGTCTTTTTAGACCCGCTGATTTTTTTGCAATTATTTGGCCAAAGAAAAGATGGATGGATTATGACGTGAGAAGCGATATGAAAGAAAAGAGAGTTAGTGAAAGTTTGACGACTGATAGGGCAGAGTGGAAGAAAAAAATGTGTTGCGCCGACCCCAAGTAACATGGGATAAGGGCAGGAAGATGATGATAATTTATAATTTCATACTGTCTTCATACACGACATCTATACTTCTATACTAATATTATAAAGCAGAAGAGTTTGTTTGTTTGGTTGAACGCGCTAATCTCAGGAACTACTGGTCCGATTTGAAAATTTCTGTCAGTGTAAGATAGCCTATTTATCGAGGAAGGTTAATGGCTATATATCAAAATGTGACGCAGACGAAGTTGCGTGGGTCAGCTAGTTTTAAATATACCACTCAACGATGCCGAAATAATGTCATATGCCGATGACACAGTTATAGTATTACCACGCCATAACCTAGTAGAATAGACACTCCATTTTCGGCACTTAGACTCACTTTCGTTCCGTTGTGCGTAGGTGTCCTAGCTAAGATAGCCAGCCTAATACTACTGTTATTATATAATATACACAGTAATTGTATAATATACACAATAATTAACTTAAATAAATATTTTCATTTACTCCTTTCCAGGACCATTGCTAGCCAGTCTCCTAAAGAAAACCGCCGTCCTCCTCGAGTCTGAAGTGATAGTGAACTGCCGCGTCACGAGCGTGGTGTCCAAGTTAGCGTCCCTGCCCACACCGTTGCTTACCTCCTTACTGCTGTGTCCTGGATTCGTGTTGCAGCCGAATGTGCCTTCTTTGTTTCAAGTGAGTATTGAGACTGAAGTGATATTTCTTTTTTTTTGGAACGAGCCATTCCCAACCACTGCAACTCCTGAAAGCCAGAATCAACAGTGGCGACCACCAGAAAAACGCCAACGTATTGAAGCCCGACGAGTCACGGAGTAACGATTCAACTGTCTTGGATCCCGCAACTAAATTAATTAGAAAAGTACAGCGCAGGAGTAGTAGTAAATATAATTTCCACTTCCCTCCTTATCAAGTAGAAGACAGCATAACAGCATAGAGCTAGGCTAATAGGCACCAAGGGACATATACAACTGGGTTAAGCTCAGTTGCCAAGCATGTGTCTGAAGTGATAGTGAACTGCCGAGGCTTCCAGTGTAACCAGACGCAGCTGAGTACCAGTATCGACTGTCTACCTGACCTCCAATACCCAGTAACTGGGTAGCACGAAATCCGTTGGCAAGAATGGTGTCAGATTTTCTGGCTTCTGACCATCATATAACGTCTGCCAAAGATCTACAATTGACAGCCGGGACCAATGGCTCAACGTGCTTTCCGAGGCACGAGGGCTGTAATTTTTGCCCACCCATCCACGGACCGTTCGGGGCGCTGCTTAACCTCGAAGATCTAGCCGTGCGGCTGTTCTTATTTAGCCAATTATCAAAATAAATTCAATTTATTATTTTCCAGATCCTAAGTAAACTAAAAGAAGAAGTGGACGAACTGACGGAAGGCATAGAGAACAGTGGCGAGTTAGTGGACAAGGCGCGAGTTTACCTCATACAGCGAGAGATGGCGCTGGTGAACACTCGCGGCCCGGCCAACGATGATAGTAAGTCACTTCTTAGTTTTATTCGTAGCAGCTAAGTAGTAGGTAGTGATAATTTTTACTATAGACCTCTGTTCAACCCTCCGGATAATATATGACTTCATGTACTGTCTTCTTGTGCTTCAAGGTGTATTCTTATGTTCATTCCTGAGCTCGATTCCCAGTTCGGCCAAAAAGTATCTTAGGTTTTTGCATTAGTAATTTTCCTGCGGCCGCCCGGAGTTTGGAAATTAGTGTTCTGACACCCCGTGCGTTGGATAGCACAATAAGCTGTTGGTCCTGTCCTAAATCTCTCTCCGGTCGGATTGCCGTCCAATCGGACTATGAGAGTGATGGCAGAGAGTGCGCTCTTGTGCAATATTATGTCTTGCGCAATCGGTCAGAAGGACTAAGTCACAATAAGCTTATATCTATACTAATATTATAAAGCAGAAGAGTTTGTTTGTTTGGTTGGTTGACGCGCTAATCTCAGGAACTACTGGTCCGATTTGAAAAAATCTTTCAGTGTTAGATAGCCCATTTATCGAGGAAGGTTATAGGCTATATATCATCACGCTAAGACAAATAAGAGCCGAGCAATCATGGAAAATGTGACGCAGACGAAGTTGCGCGGGTCAGCTAGTTTCTTTATAATCTAATCAAGATTTATTACAATCTTACGGAGTCTGCCACTTTCCGGTGACATATCCATTACTGATCATAGAAGTCTCCAAGTCATCTAGCTAGTGGTAGCCTTACCTTAACCTTAACATTATTTTATTTACTTTCTCAAATATTTTATTTATCTTTTAGGTCATGGCCACGATTCTCCACAAAAGCAGGATGACTCTCCATTCCGGCGCGTGGAGGCTAAACGACGGAGTTTGTCCAACAGTATTTCCAACATGTTTGGAAGGAGATTGTCTTGTAAGTAGTCTTCTATTAACGATTTTGGAAAATTATATCTTCATTAACTGATGTGGTTTTTTGAGGGATAGGAAGGCTGATTCTATCACCAGTTAGTCATTAAGGGAAAAGTTTACATTTAGAAGTCCTCGACAAATTCCAAAACAGTTTTATTCATTTGTTTTTCTGTCTAATTAACCTAAATTTAAAAGAATGACAAGACTTAGCGTAGCCGCTTGGTCCTTTTATTGGTAAAAAAGAATGTTTGATCTAGGGTTTTGTTGTTCAATAGTTGATTATAAATTAATTTTCCAGCATCATCACCCTCCCAGCACACCGCACACAGTCCACAACCCATCACCTACGCCAGTCCACAGAAAAGACCAGTCTTTACCCAAGACACTTACTGGAACCAATCCATCACCCTCCGCTCAATTCTAAACGCAGTCATCCTGGACGAATGGCTCAAAGAACTCGCTTCACTGTGCGAAGAACATGCCCTAAGACTTTCAGCTGGTAACTACGAAGACGAAAGCTACGTACAAGCCGTGGCATTATGACTGAGAGCCAATGCCGCTGAAGGCATGTATGTAAAAAAAAATACTGTCAGCAGGAGAACAGTTGACACATTCGTTTGAAATTCGAACGTGATACGCCATAATAAAGTTAGTGATGTCACTAATGATTTTCAGTCGATTTTTTTTTTAATCTGGTAGTCGACTAAATGTTAGGTAATTGTGTAGGGCCGTATATTGCAATCGTTGTTCGTCGCACATTGTGTGAGTTTGTCTCACAAAGTCCAAGAAGTGTTTTAGAAACATGTGATGATCCACCGTGGGTGTCGAGAGTTGCCTTCTAGGAATAGCGAAAGTATACAACGTAATGTAAATATTAAAATTAAGATCGGACAGTTTTTATGATATAGATGAAGATATCAGAACGTTAACGATTTTTATTACAATGCATTTTTGCTTAACTCACTGTTGTAATAAGCAACTGTTGATGTTAGTTTAGTGTCAATTAATAGTATTTAATGCCAATTTTGGCGTAATAATGATTAAAAAATAATAATCAGTTGATGGTTTAGTAAAGCATTTTTTTACAAACAAAATAATTTATTACTAGGACTAAATGTTCGGTTTCCACGCAAGTAGTGGATATCTTCAAAAATATTAAATTAAAATCGTTAATGTTCATAGTTCGAATGGAACAAAATGCGCAAAAAAGATGCGATTGTACTTTGTGTACACCTTTTTTAGTTGTAGTAAGCATCACATACTTAATCTAAGTACCTAACTTTACTAGAATAATGATTAGTTGCAATTATTTTTAACATTTTAACTAGATTGCCATGAACGTAATTTTGAACTGTGATTTTGTAATGTTCAAAAATTTGGAAAATATTTATTGCGAAAATATGATAACAATTTTGTCTGTGTTTTATTAATTTTATTTAGTATTTTTTTATGTTTTAAGACATTGTTTATAAAATTCCTGTTGTGAAATCTAACTTCATGTAAAAAGTGAGTTAAGTTTAATCTTGATTGTGACAAACAGTGTTTACAAGCGAAAAACATAAAATACTAATATATTATTATGATTCAATATTTTATAATTTGAACATTACTTTTTTTTAGATTGTTTTACTAACTTTTGACTTTGAATGTTTTGATTGAAAAATATATAATTCAATATTGTGTGTAATATTATAATTCGATATTTAGTTATTTTCGTGAAACGATTATTTTGTGTTTTAATGTATAATTTTATTTTGTTTATAAAAGTTTTAAAAAGTACTCTTGATACAACTTTATGATAATTTGATAGAATTTATTTGATTTTTGTAGAACCTATTTCGCTCAATATTTATAACGGTAGTTCCACATTATGTCAGTACAGAACTCTGAGGGCCAATTCGCGTTATTTTTCAAGGAACGTTCGCTAACTCATCTCAGTCGCAACATACACAGGAATTAAGGTGTGTTTTTAACAGATTGCCACTGAGATGCGATTGCGACCGTAGCTCGAAAAATAGAAGAATATATTGACCCTCTGACGAAGAACAATAAAATTCGAAGGGTGTCCGTTATCGTCAACGTGTGGTCCTACCTTAAACAAACGTCCTAAATAAAATGTTTGAAAGTCGTCCCTTTCCGTCCCAAGGATGCAAATTTTATTTATATTTTTAACGAATTATATTCAATATCGAACAAGTTGTTATTCGCGCAAAATTATACATGTTTATAACTAAATTTTATCGAAACATTTTCTGTGATCGTATTGTAAGACTAAACTCAAAAATTCGACTAATTTCGAAACACATCGAGCCTTGCACTGCGGTTCTGTTGTAACTGCAATATCTTCTATTGGTGTTCATAATTAGTATCTTTTATATAATATTGTATGTTGTAAAATCAGTTTTTGAAATAATAAAAAACGTAACACCGGAAAAACGAAAAAACCGAATTTTACAAGACCGTATTAACAAACCTTGCCAGTTTCTTATAATCTGATAATTAATGACTTGCCAATGCCGTTACATACTTTTTCTAATCCACTGACTAGATGCACAATACATAGTACGGAATGTTATGATACGTGAATTTTATATACTTAAAATAAAAATATTGATGATTTTTAATAAAGAAATGTGAATAACATTCGTGTGGTTTTCCTTTTGAAAAAAAGATTTGTGTTTCTATAAACCTCATAGACTCTAAAAGAAGTCACCCTCTGCTAAAAAAGATCTGTTTTAAAACATTCAAAATTGGATAGAAGCACTTTTTACCTCACAACCCAAAAGGAGGGTAATGTGTATACTGTACAGAACATCTATCTTCTTTTATATGAAAATGAATCCCTGTTTCCCTTGGCCATCATCATGTGTGAACGGCTGGACCGATTTCGCTAATTCTTTTTTTGTTATGTTTGTAAATGCCAGGAGAAGGTTATAATAAAAAAAGCCAGTAGACGGGAGCGAACCAGCGGGGGATTTAAAATATAAAAATCTCGTGTCACGGTGTTTGTAATCGAACTCCTCCACAAAGGCTTGACCGATTTTTATGAAATTTTTTGTGTATACCCAGTAGGTCTGAGAATAGGTGGTAGGATACTTTTTTTATTGTTTGCCCGGTCAGCTAAAAGACTAATATCATATATTAAAATTGTAATACAGCACACTAACTTTGATAGAAGTAGCTTTCCTAACAAATAGGTGTTTCAGAAGTACATACATGGTCATATTTAAGGGTGAAGTTCTAAATCTGGCATACAGTTAGAAAACAATTGCATAAATAAAATACTTTTTTTTAACTCTACCTAAAATAACACTAAAAAGTTCAAAAAATCACTTTTAGACAAGTAGTTCACTCACATTTGATGCCTCCTGCTGCAGACTGCTTGAAAAATTTATTTTTTCAGGCGCTCTTCCGTTTGGATTAAAAAAAAAGCTTTTTTTTATTATTGCGATATTTTCTTTACTGTATATCAGTTAGAATATCACCCTCAAGCCGAAAATGCTTGGAATTATCTTTTAAGAGTGAGCTTCAAAATTGGAGTATTTTAGATAGGTAGTTGAAGTTTTTAGGAAAATTAAAAAAAAATGATTTAGAGTTAGTCTTGAACATTGGAACAACGGGATACAGATGAGATGTCATTTGCTATCATAAAAAAAACACTTAGGGTTACCCAAAAGGAAACCAACAGAACCCTACTACTGAGCCTCCGATATCCGTCCGTCCGTCCGGTTGTCTGTCTGTTAGCGGGCAGTATCTCAAGAACCTAGGTATACAGATGAAATTTTCACAGGGCTCTTTTACAATAAACGTGTTTTTTTACGGTGTATGGTACGAAGCCCTTCGTTTGATAGTTTGACCCGCACTTGTCCGGGTCACACTTTTTAATTGTGGTCATTCATTTTTATCAAGCTATAGGATAATATTTTGCAAATTCTTCCTATCACATATTTAGAGGCCTTGTACTCCGGGGTCCTCTATCGTCATTGATACGGCTGATACCTGATACCGTTGTAGGCATGCCCCTACTGGCAGAGTTTTTCTCCTTTGTCTTCTCAGTCCTTGTGCATTTTTTTACACTGGGTTTTTCCACCGCAGGGCAAAAGCTAAAGTAACACCTTTTTTTAAACCGTAACTTTAAATATTACGATTTTGGTTAAAACTCCCCTCGATGCAGTTTGATTGAAGTTATTTTGGGTTTAGTCGATTTACTTTGAATTCGTGTAATTCAACTTATTGCACGCCAACACTAGTTGCGCTGACTGTCACTGTCAAAAAATTATCATTATTGTCAAAATGTCAAAATAGAGAAGGAAGGGAAAGGGAGTAGGGACCTATTTGTTGCTATTTGTTGGTGCCTGGCGTTGTGTTTTCGGGGATTTTTGTACTAAATGTCTAAAATATAAATGAATTTGGGATAGTTACATAGAAAACAAAAGTGACAATCTTGCAACTGTAGAAACACGATTATAACAATGTCGGACGACGAAGTAATGCGGTTTGAAATCACCGACTATGATCTGGACAATGAATTTAACCCAAACAGAGCCAGAAGAGCTAAAAAAGAACACCAGATTTACGGTAAAATGTCTTTCTTTAAATATAAAAACGCCCCTCTGTTAGATTATGAAGATATATTAACATAAAATATGAAATATAAGAGATTTTAATAAGACCAAAATAATATGTTGTAAACAATGCTGGTGTAGCTGTAACCAACCATCATCAGCTGACTTGAGCTCTTTATTTTAACTTTTGATGGTGTATAGGGGCCCCCCAATTCAGTCAAGAGTCTAAACGCCAAGGTTGACTGATAGAAAATTCCTAAGGCATTAAGTCCGTCTTTGTACAGTGGTTTTTACTTGTGCATAAAGTTTTAATAAAATAAATAAATGCATTCACAGTGCAGTTACTTCAGCCTAGAACTAAGCCATCTCATTTTTACCAACATCCTTATTTTAGTCCTTTCATTATTATATTTGTGATTTTAAATTAAAAGAAGATGGTTTAAGTATTGACTTATTGAGTAGTATCTTTTTCATTTAGGTGTATGGGCCAAGGACAGTGACGAGGAGGATAATGAAGACAACGTCAGACAAAGGTCTCGCAAACAGAAAGACTTCACGGCACCCATTGGGTTTGTGGCCGGAGGAGTGCAACAGGCTGGCAAGAAGAAGGAGGAGAGTAAAGGTTTGTTAAAGTACTTGTAACATAAACATAGCAACATAATGCAAAATGCGTGCTTAGTTGTGGAGTTGTAACCAGCCCCAATATAGGATGAATTGGTTATTAGATTCACCTCAGCTCCCCAAAAAACACCAGCAATGCCCTGGTGTAGTTTAATGTAGCCAACCCTGTTGGTGCTGCTGAGTGTATGTTAAATGAACTACAGTTTCTTGATATTAAATCTTTCAGCATACTTAGCAATTGTATAAAAGATTTAAAGGAAAGGGAATAAATGATAGCATGATATTTGACGACAGGGCATAATGTGTTGCAGCCAGGGTTGGCATGAACGAATCATTTTGATTTAAATCACGGTTTAAATCAAATGATTTTCTTACAAAAATCAATGATATATAAAAAAATGTTTAACTTCACTTTCTTTCACAGAAATTTATTTATTTATTTATTTATATATGCTTTATTGTACACCAAAAAAAAAAACATAAAGAAAACCTTAAACTAAAAAAAATATACAAATGGCGGCCTTAAAGAAATCAACATAAATTAAAAACTGATTTAGAAATTATAATTGTTACATGCCAGTGTTGCTTAAATCTGAGAAATCAAGTTCATTATTATAATATTTGAATAAAAAAACTAGTTTTCCAGCCTTTTCAATACCCAGTCGGTTTCTTAATTTGCTCTGAACAATTCCAAAGGTGGAAAACACTCTTTCCACAGCAGTTGAAGAACTTTTGATTGACTGGTTCTCTTCACTAAATATATTTTTCTGTGACACCACTCTAGTAGTATTTGCGCTGTTTTTACACCGTCAAATTGAATAATCAAACAAAAAAAAAACGTGATTTATTAGGATTTTTTTAAAAATTCGTGCATAATACAATTTATAAAAAAAATTATGATTTTTGCCCAACCCTGGTTGCAGCAACCCTAAATAACATTGTATACCGGTAGGAACATGAAGAGGACATGGGCTTAAAAATACAGCAGGTCTAAAAAGACCATTTTAGCAGAATCATAATAACCACACAACAATCTGTCAAACTTTATTGTCACCTTTATCGCTTAGGCATAAACTTCAAGGCTGATTGGGAAAATTTGACAGTGACGCGAGACCCTCAGAACGCAATTCATTTTTCTTATTTACGTTCACAGAAATAGAATCCTCAGAAGCATCCACCTCCCGCCCCAAGTTTGCAGCTGACAGCTCAGATGAAGATGAACAAAATGCTCCGGATGCTAGTGAAACTGCAGGGATACGGAGACAGGGGCAAGGCATGAGGTCAGTCAACCTTGGAGGCAATGTCGGGACTTGGGAGAAGCATACTAAGGGCATTGGAGCTAAGCTGTTGTTGAAGGTTGGTATCTTGCAAACTACACTAGGTATTCTAGGGATATTGCAACATTGCGGATATAGCAGACTCAGTATTGATGGTCATTGGGTTCAAAGAGCTGCCAATATTTTACATATTGTAGCTTCTCCATAGACATATTGGAACCCCTTATTAATAGTTTGGTTCTGCTCAACATGCACAAGATGACAACCATATTATGCGGCTTCGCCCCCTGTTACCATAGGTTTTCGCATATAAAATAGCTAAACTGTCTAACTTTTGGTACAGAGCTAACAGAGAACCCTCCTTCTAGCTCTATACCAAAAGTTATCAAAACAGGCCAGCAATATTTTTTTTTATTTATTAAGAAAATCATTGCCCCACTAGGAATTATTACTGTATTGTGGCGTTTACAAAACTACTCATACAAAGTCACATACACAAATAGCCAGACCCGGAAAAAATATCTGTAGACCAAAGAAATATTTGTTCCATGCGGGAATCGAAACCACGAGACGCGGCGCAGCAGTCAATTGCTCAACCAATGCGCCAACCGTATCGTGTCGTGTCCATTTAGCCAGAAGGCGTTTGAATTTGTGTAATTTTTTTTCATTAAAAGGAATGTTTGCTTTACAGATGGGTTACCAACCTGGCATGGGTCTAGGTAAAGACCTGCAGGGTATCTCAGCACCCGTGGAAGCTACTGTCAGGAGAGGCAGAGGAGCTATTGGTGCCTATGGACCTGAGAAAGCAGCTGTAAGTACAGTTCAAAGCTTTATCATATACATATATACATCTGAAGCTTTATCATACAGTTTATTTCGAAATTGTTGAAGCGTCCAGCCTGTTCAATACTGAATAGTCGGGATCGTTAAATCACATAGGTACCCTGAAACTTAAGGGGGCAATGAGGATATGATACGTAATAGGGAATATTCATGAAAAAAATATTAATTATCTATACAGTTTATCCAAAAGTATACAAAAATATAACACAAAAGGTGAAAATAGAATCAAAATTGCTCGAAAAACTAACAAGATGTTATTATTTTAAACAAATATATCTTTCCCTCTCGCAAAAACGCCGTTTTCTATGGCATCTGTATAGACGTCATGGACTTTGACGTCAAAGTTCATATCGGACTTCGTTAGATCGCGATCGCGTTAGAACTTCATCGCTGCTGAAGGTATTTAAAAAATCATTTCAGCATTGTTTACCAGAGCTAATGAGTATTTCATTTTGCTAATAAAAAAATCGTATGCATATTCCCTATTGGCGTTTGTTTTATCCCGTGCTGTATCGTTATTACTTAACCACAATCTCACCTGATGGTAAGCGATGATGCGGTCTAAGATGTAGCACGCTTGCCTAGAAGTAACCTATTCGCTCTTGACTTAAAGACTCCCAGGTTGTAGCTATCAGGAAACACAGACTCCGGCAGGGAATTCCACTCTTTTGCTGTACGTAATATGAATGTGTTCCCAAAACGTTTTGTGCGTGTAGGTGGGATGTCCTCCATGTACCGGTTGCGCATTGCCGTTCGTCTTGTGCTCCGATGATGGAATGGGCTTGGTGGAACTAAATTATGCAATGCCGTCGCACACGGGTGGTGCTAAACAGGTGACACTAACCGCCTCCGTGGTCTAGTGGTTAAACCGCCTGATTCAGACCCAGAGGTCCCGGGTTCGATTCCCAGCGGGGGCAAATTTTTTGCTCGGTTTGGTTGGTGGTAGGACTTGTTCTAAGTCCGCCTGGCAAGCTACCACCATCATGTCTAAGTCTGTCGCCATAACAACTATGTTAACAGCATTGTTGTGTTCCGGCAGTTAGAGGTATGATAGCCAGTTCCTCTGTGTAAGAGAATTCCGGGTGAAACTCGCTTCTATCTTCGGCCTAATCATCACTTTCCATCAGGTGGGATTTGGGCCAAGAGTTTCCCCGTTTTGCATAAAAAAAAAAAAAACATTCCCCTAAATGCAACCGGTAGAAAACCGACAGGTTAGCAACTCAGCGTCGATGCTCAAGACTTTGGAGCTTCGACTCGACGAGCCTTTCATTACCGATGATCCTCTTGGCTCGTTTCTCAATTGACTCAAGGGCATCAAGCTGGTATTTGGCAGATCCGTCCCAAAGATGAGAGCAGTACTCCAAACACGATCGAACTTGCGCTTGATAGACTTTGAGCAGCTGTTCCGTCTCACCTTTGTTAGGATCCCCAACTTTTTTCAGCCTCTTGAGCTTTTTCCTCTATGAAAGGGCTGAAACTAACTTTTAGTTATATTAATAACTAGCTGACCCGTGCAACTTCGTCTGTGTAACATTTTTTATTACTGCTCCGCTCCTGTTGGTCTTAGCGCGATATATAGCCTTCCTCGATAAATGGGCTATCTAACACTGAAAGAATTTTCCAAATCGGACCAGTAGTTCCTGAGATTAGCGCGTTCAACCAAACATACAAACTCTTCTGCTTTATAATATTAGTATATATATGTAAAATATTTATACTTAATTCACTCTTTAAATCGATAAATTTAGAAAAAAAAATCCAAAGCAATCTCTAAAAACAATTTTAACCCTTAGTAGTTACATGGCATAAATACTTCAAGGAAGGTAATGAATTGCTTAATATTATAAATGTGTATTTGGTTTAATAATAAGATCGAATTACTTTAAGTAGCGCATGTTCCGTCCTTTCTAGCTGGAGCCGCCTGGCTACCCCTATCCCCTTAAGTCCTGCTTCGGCCGTCGGACATTGAACTCTGTGTTCTGCGCTTACGTGTGGTTTTCGCTTGCGCTTACGCACATATACACGGACTGCATAGAATACTTAAACCAAAAGCTCGGTACGCTTTTAAGATCTTCACACCCTAGGCGCTAAGCCCTCCTATGTGAGCAAACAGACTGAATAATCTCTTCTATGAATGTTGTAAGTACCCTCCTTTTCAAAATCCTATTTGAAATTAATCTTCCAGCAAAAAGCTAAAAAAGAAGAGGAGCTCCGTCGCCTGAAAGAGAAAGAAGATGAGAAAGGGACAAAAGAGAAGACGTACAACTGGAAGAAGTCTCATAAGGGCCGCTACTTCTACCGCGACGCCGCTGACGTCATCCAAGAGGGTAAACCCACGATGCATACTATTACCAGGTATACAGATTTAGATATCTAGGGGACAGTTTTCTTTGGGGTGTGGTTCTCATAAGTTGTATGTGTTTGCGTTAATACATAGTTTTCCTCCTCATATAAACAATATATGAGGGGTAGATACCTAGTGTGTATTGAGTTGCTTCAGAACGACAGTTCTCAAAAATCTCATATCTCCCCATCCTTAGTTGATTCCGTGTATAGCCTTGTTAGGTTTTAAATAACATAATATACAAGCAAGAATTAGATATCCGTAGAAAAAATCATCAGTTACAAATGTAAAACAGTACCTTAGTTTAAGATTGTGACGCCAGAAGGGTTACCTACGTATTATAATATCTAAAGTTATTCCATTTTCGAGATAACTACCGTCAAAAGACCTACCGTTTAAAATAACTAAAGATCGTTTCACAGATTTTTGTAATAACTAATGATCGAAATCAATAAAGGAGGATTCGCATACAGTTTATTCAACTACAATGAATTAACCTAAGGTTGATTGAACTAACGGAAGATTCACCTACTTTCCTTAAAAAAAATTTCTTTAAATATTATCTTAAACAGTCAATAATTATGTTGTGCTGCAAAATTAAGTGACAGAAATGAATCGCTGTAAGATCGAATCCGGTCGTAATCTTGTCTACCCTACCCCTAGCGTGTAATTTAAGCCTGCGTAGGGGCGGCGGGGCGAGGCGAACCGCGGATTGAGGATTGAGTGTTACCTATAACACCCGCCGGTGGTGCATGCATGCGCTATGCTTGTTTGCAATTAATTTAAGTTAATCAAATTTATGTAAGTAAAACAATAATATAATAATTTACGTGAATCAACCTTAGGTATATCGAAAATACTATACTTTAGATAATTATAATACGTAACCCGATAGAAGTGACGGGAATCGCCCGAATCACGGGAACTTTCAATCTTGTTACTAGAATGCCAACTAATTCTCCCATTCACGATTCCACAGCAACGAGTTGTCCCGCGTGCCTGTGATAGACATGACAGGCAAGGAGAAGCGCGTGCTGAGCGGCTACCACGCGCTGCGAGCCGCCGCGCCGCGCTTCGAGCACGAGCCGCGCAGAAAGTGCGACAACTTCGCCGCACCACAGCTGGTGCACAACCTGGAGCTCATGGTGGAGTGCTGCGAGCAGGTAGTGTGGGTCATAGGATGATGCCTTAGGCCCCAAGGTCTCATTGTCTCGTGGGCTGGGTTGTGTAAACTTGTGTATAATTCTTACTAATGACAGGCTTGCAGAGGCAAAATGGCACGCAATTTTACTAGCAGGAGCATCTGCACTGTCACATGGACTGTAAAATTTTGACTTTTAAATCATTAAAAATCCAACTAACAAAACTATTTTTTTCCAGGATATAATCCAAAACGCCCGCGAGCTTCAATCAGCAGAAGACGAGATAGTCGTCTTAGAGCGAGACCTGGAGGAGTGCAACATAAAGCTGTCGGAGCAAGACAAGGTGATCAGCAAGGTCGAAGGTATCCTGCAGCGGGTGGAGATGCTGAACCAACCCGACGTGTCCTTAGAGCGCGCGCACGATGTGCTAGCTGATTTAAAAGTAAGTTGAATTCTTCATCTACCATGTTTTACTGCGGCTTCGTTCGCGTAGGCTATTCCACAGGAGACCTATATTTTTCGCAAATAAGAGTAGCCAATGACACTGCAAGAGCGTAGCTTTCTATCAGTGTAAGTATTTTCGTAATGAGAACCGGACTTCCAAAGATTTCTTCCTATAAAAAAAATAATTTTACAACTTTATAGTCTTAGTGTAGTGTGCATAGATCTCCAAATGACAGCCGAACCATCTACCATATTTTTGCTTTTATGATATGTTGCTTCACATTGATTTTTTTTTGTATCAGTTTCTGTTATATCATTACATCGCCAAATATATTTGTCAGAATATGTATTTCGTAAAAATGGACGTCATATTATAGTGCTAGGAGTCTTGAACATGATTCTCGACCATACTGCGTTCACGTGACGATTGAGTAATGAATACGGTTAGAAATAGTCGCATGTTCCGTACACTTGTGTTGTGTACCTATTGTGTGAAAAAATATTATTTGTGTGATTTAAGTAATGCTCAATCAAATTAAATTAAAACCAAGCATTAACAATATAGTTTCACCAAAAGACGCAGGTTTCACCTTATAAAGAATCATCTTTAACCTGTTGGAAGAGTCGCAAGTTGCCAACCGTCTTCTGCGAGCTGACAGAGGCGTTTGATTGTGTGACTCACGGAACTATTGACCTAAAACTTTAGCATTGCGAATTAGGCAAAACAGCCTTTATCTACCGTAAAGCCCTATTTGAATGATTCTCATCAACTAGCTTAAATAAACGGCAAAACTCACCGGGATTAAACGTGATAATAAAGATACCTCAGGGCTCAATTTTGGGACCTTTCATATTTTTTTTGTTTCTCTGACCTGCTCCATTTATTGTAAAACCAACTCCATGGTGTTATTTGCTCGGCGGCGACCTCTCGCGTCCGGCCCTGGTCCAAGCCATGGTCCGGAGCGAGACGGAATGGGACGCCGTCGCCTCCTTCTGCGAAGCAATCATGCTAACGAAGGAGGTGGCGGAGCGGGAGAGGGAGAGAACCTCTCGTCCCGGCCGCCTTGGTAGACGCCGCGGGCGTCGGGGGCCACCTGGTGACCTCCGGCCACCGTAGGCGCGGGCTTGTGGACGGCGAGCTATGGGTGGCTCGCCGTCCGTCCGTCTAGTGACGACAGGCCGTGTCGACGGCGCGTTAGTGTTCCACGCGCGCCTCAAAGAGAGTCAGCACACAGAGGGGCCCGAAAGGGCCGACGCCTGCCGGAGTCGCGGGACCTTTCGAAAGAGATACCGTGGCTCCGGAACACAAAGGGCAGTGAAGGAACATGGATGAATTTTAGTCAGTAGAAATCTGACACTCCCTCCCGCTCCACCCAGAGCGTCAGAGTCATTGGATGATGACCAGCCCTAAAAAAAAAAATGGTGTTATTTGCCGACGATACATCTTCAATATTTAAAATAAATAAACATGCGAACAATCTTGACGACGTTAATAAAGCCCTACTACAGTTACACAAATGGTACACTGCTAATAGTTTAGTATTCAAAGACAAAAATATTTTTATCACTGCCGAAACGCGTAATGATTTTTCAATTTCAGTTGTTAAGCATATGCCACCTACTATGTTTTTTCCGTGATGGAATCATTAAATCATGAATGCATACATAGACACATTTTAAAATTCCTTTTCCATTATTTCCAGGACTCGTATCCAGTGGAATACGAGATGTTTAGCCTGGGTACCATCGCGGGTAACATTGTGAGTCCGCTGCTAAGTGCCCTGCTGGCCACGTGGGAGCCCCTCACAGCTCCTGACGAGCCGGTACCGACCTTCCTGAAGTGGAGGAAGCTGCTCACTGAGGAGGCCTACAACAGTCTGCTGTGGCAACACTTTGTGCCCGCGCTTACTGCGGCTGCTGAGTAAGTAGACATTTTTTTATTGATTTAGGTCTCATGTAGAAAGGAAAGTGCATTCTACACGGTTTTTTTGTAGTTAAGAGTTTGTGAGCAAAGCTAGGGATTATCCTGAATCCATCGAGGGGTTCAAGCTTGCCCAAGACAAAGACTCATTTATCCCTGGGAGCACATTCTACTTTTCACACCACCTGCACATAACAACTTAAGTTAAACTTGTGTGATAATAATATATAATTTGATGTTTTCGCCCACATGGTTATGGACCACTGGCACCATACATTGTTATGGACACATTCACATTGTACTGTTATAAATATTATTGACAATGTATGGTGCGCGATATTGTTGTGCAATGAGCTATATACTCTATGCTATTATAATATAGCGTTGTCTGAAAGTAGCTTAAAAGTTACATTAAAGAACGTGCACGGTATTAACTATGCCATCTAGTGTCGTATATTCGAAAGTTTAAGGTTCAGAATGACATTGGCGATTCTGTGCTGGTACCTATCGTTCCTGCACGTTGCGTTTAGGAGAACGTGCACGAAGTAGACTGCTATCATGCGTTACAATTTCGAGACTTAACCTCTTAGCCCCGGCGCTTAGGCTCGAATTGTTAAAATAAATCGTAATAAACATAAAAATAAAGTACAAAATCAATTGCGACAGGTGGAACCGATGGTTCCACCGCCGTATCTAACTGGTTCAAGGTAAAATATACTTGACAATGACACTTCTGTGTGCATACGGCATGTTTCGTAAGCTATGTGTGTTTGTGTTTTTTTTTTTCAACTTTAGTTTGTTCCAGGGCCTGGAACCCTCGTATGCCAACTCCGATGCTCCGCGCAGTGTCCGCCTGGGAGACAGCATCGCCCGCCTGGCTCACAAAAGCCTGTGTGACGAGATGTGTCGTACCGCGGGTGTTGGCGGCCGTGAGGGCCTGGGATCCCACCAACGACACGCAGCCGCTGCACCAGTGGGTGCTGCCGTGGCATGACATGGCAGGTTAGCTATCGATCTAAAGTTATTCGAATGCTCGATTTTTTTTTAAATATGTTCACGCTTCTTATACGCTACGTAAACGAAGAGATCACGTTGCTTATAAATGTCGCTTCGAAGCATGATGACGCTAATTACGCACTAATTACCTGATCTGAAGAATATCAAAACCTCGGCGGTATGTACAATGTATTATAATAATAAAAGCACAGTCTGTCTGCCTCGTGCCAGTTACTGTGCAACGACTTGCTCTGACGCTCATCACGGAAGGATCATTGGAAGTCCAGCGTCAGACAGTATCTAGAGTACTAGACAGATGCTGAAATGAAACTTTTTGGCGCAACCTTAAGGCGAGCACTACGGATTTTTATTTATTTTCATTTTCTTGATGGACTGTCGTTAATTTATCTTTGCTGTCCGAGTTTTTATTGCCTTACTCAGTATTCCCTAATTATTTTCAGCCTTAATTCAAAATACAGTTTAATAACAAATATTCCGCTATATCGTAGTATTTGTCGTATAGGAAAAAAAAGTGCCTGTAACTGGTGTATTTGAAATAAAGGATTTTGTATTTGTATTTGTAGGAGAAGCCCTGGCCGGGGCGGTGTACCCGCTCATCCGCTCGCGCCTGGCCGCCGCGCTGTCGGCGTGGCACCCCGCGGACAGCTCGGCGCGTGGAGTCCTACGCGCGTGGCGCAGCGCCTGGGGCGGAGCCCTGCAGGCCATGCTGCACCAGCACATCGTGCCCAAGCTCGACCACTGTCTGCAGCACGCACCGCTCGAGCTGGTCGGCAGGGAGAACAGTGAGTACGCGTGTAGCTCTAAACACAGCTCGGTGCTTTTGTGTTTTCATATCAATTGCAATCAAAGAGATATTTCGATACTTTCTAGCGCAACATTTCAATATAATGTAACATAACAACAATTTTATTGTGTTACCTCTTTTGTCCGACTACTGAGCAAAGACCACCGTTCCTTTTACGAAAGATAAACGACAGAACCTTAACTTGTTCCGACAGCGGCGTGGCTGTGGTGCGTGGAGTGGCTGGAGCTGCTGGGCGCGCCGGCAGTGGCGGCCATCGCCTCGCGCGCGCTGCTGCCGCGCTGGCTGGCGGCGCTGGCGGCCTGGCTCAACACCAACCCGCCGCACGCCACCGTGCTCAACTCTTACACGGACTTCAAGGTAACTATTGTTCCCACTGCGGCGTGGCTGTGGTGCGTGGAGTGGCTGGAGCTGCTGGGCGCGCCGGCAGTGGCGGCCATCGCCTCGCGCGCGCTGCTGCCGCGCTGGCTGGCGGCGCTGGCGGCCTGGCTCAACACCAACCCGCCGCACGCCACCGTGCTCAACTCTTACACGGACTTCAAGGTAACTATTGTTCCCACTGCGGCGTGGCTGTGGTGCGTGGAGTGGCTGGAGCTGCTGGGCGCGCCGGCAGTGGCGGCCATCGCCTCGCGCGCGCTGCTGCCGCGCTGGCTGGCGGCGCTGGCGGCCTGGCTCAACACCAACCCGCCGCACGCCACCGTGCTCAACTCTTACACGGACTTCAAGGTAACTATTGTTCCCACTGCGGCGTGGCTGTGGTGCGTGGAGTGGCTGGAGCTGCTGGGCGCGCCGGCAGTGGCGGCCATCGCCTCGCGCGCGCTGCTGCCGCGCTGGCTGGCGGCGCTGGCGGCCTGGCTCAACACCAACCCGCCGCACGCCACCGTGCTCAACTCTTACACGGACTTCAAGGTAACTATTGTTCCCACTGCGGCGTGGCTGTGGTGCGTGGAGTGGCTGGAGCTGCTGGGCGCGCCGGCAGTGGCGGCCATCGCCTCGCGCGCGCTGCTGCCGCGCTGGCTGGCGGCGCTGGCGGCCTGGCTCAACACCAACCCGCCGCACGCCACCGTGCTCAACTCTTACACGGACTTCAAGGTAACTATTGTTCCCACTGCGGCGTGGCTGTGGTGCGTGGAGTGGCTGGAGCTGCTGG
Source organism: Ceramica pisi (assembly GCA_963859965.1). Taxonomy (NCBI): domain Eukaryota; kingdom Metazoa; phylum Arthropoda; class Insecta; order Lepidoptera; family Noctuidae; genus Ceramica; species Ceramica pisi. The sequence goes on along the minus strand of OY982549.1, from coordinate 7,407,597 downwards.
GCGCGCCGGCAGTGGCGGCCATCGCCTCGCGCGCGCTGCTGCCGCGCTGGCTGGCGGCGCTGGCGGCCTGGCTCAACACCAACCCGCCGCACGCCACCGTGCTCAACTCTTACACGGACTTCAAGGTAACTATTGTTCCCACTGCGGCGTGGCTGTGGTGGGTGGAGTGGCTGCAGCTGCCGGGCGCGCCAATGTGCTCAACCCATACACGGACTTTATGGTTATTACTTTACTTCTTTATAAAATAACTTGGCTTTCCAGAACCTAAATGGAGCCCAAAAGAGATCAATGCTACATTTACACAAAATTGGTATTCGGTACCATACTAAAATTTGTTCATAAGGTACCAGGTTTTGTATTAATTCTGTTATACCTTGTATTTTGTGAAATTATGTTCGTTCGAGCATGAGAATTTCTTGAACAAAACCTTTAAAAGACATATTTACAAAATAAAACCACCACAATTTCATCAAAACAAATTTATTCCCACAGAAAATGTTCCCTGAAGAGGTCCTCAAAGAGCCAGCCGTGCGCGACGCCTTTCGCAAAGCTTTAGACATGATGAACCGCAGTGCCGACATCGACTCCGTGGAGCCGCCCCCTCCCCCCCGCTTCACCATGCCGGAGCCGAAGGAGACGACACGTATCACCGAAGTACTAGCTTCGGCCACTCAAGCCAAAAGCTTCTCAGAATTACTTGAAAGCAGGTGCATTGAGAAGGGCATCACTTTTGTGCCGATAGCGGGCAAGACAAGGGAAGGAAGGCCGCTCTACAAGATTGGCGATCTTCAGTGCTATGTCATTAGGAATGTGATCATGTTCTCTAACGATGGCGGCAGGAGCTTCGGACCTATTAGCATGGATAAGTTACTGAGTATGGTGGAAGATTGAGGAATAAAATAGTATTTATTTTTGATGTTTGATTTTTTATTCTTCTATAAGGGATAAGCAGATCTGCTAGTAGGTAGTGTAGGTATACTCACATTTTAAGCCATGTTACATAAGCATATTTCCAGCAATCGGCAGAATCTAGTTTATTTTATTTTATTTTTTTATACAAAACGGGGATACTCTTGGCCCAAATCTCACCTGATGGAAAGTGATGATTAGGCCGAAGATGGAAGCGAGTTTCACCCGGAATCCTCTTACACAGAGGAACTGGCTATCATAACTATAACTGCCGGAACACAACACTAGATTCGGTTTGCTACTGAAAATATCCTGACGGGAGAACCCATTCACACTTAACTTTGCTTGAACTGAGAATCGAACCCAGTAGTTGAACTTGCAACCAATAGGCAATGTGCAGGGCGTAGGCCCATCTAGTGTTGCAAAATTTTAGGGCAAATTGACATTGACGCTTCTGTGCGGCCACCACGATGCCGTCAAGCTTTACAAATTCGAAACTTACAAGTAAAATAATATGAAATTTCTGTGCTGTGTTCCTGCACGTTCCCTAAACTGACTTTCTAACGAGTTCGATCAACGACATAGGCGAAACAAAACGAATACAATAACCTCAAATCATTGCCAAGGTGTTTGGCAATGATTATGATTCTTATTGCGTAAGCCATTGAGCTGCACTTCCGTTGCGTCATTAATTTTATTGGCGAACTGTCAAGTTCCGCTTTTGCCACGAGTTTCTTCCTTGTCTCATTTCAATGATCTGCCGTCATAAGAACTAAAGGACGTACCGACACAAAACGAGATCGCCGATTGCAGACTCCTAAGTTATTATTTTAATTTTGGAGAATGGTGTGGATACGTCCTTTTTTCTTATGATCGCAGTGATGTTCTTTGCAAAAAATATTTGTTAGTCTTTAGTAAAAGCAAAAGCTGTTGGATTGGCATTCCTACTTAATGAAACACGACACAACTTAAACTCGTGCTTAAACTATCTGGTCTAGACGAAGGGAATTTTGGTAACGTAGGTACACTAGGTACCAAAGTATGGTTTCTGAAAATTCGTTACGTTCATTCGGGGATTAAAAGGGAGCAAGGATTTTTTTTGGATGGAATTAATAACACAAGGCGGGATTTCAGAAGCTCTACACTACACCAAGCTGAAGTTTCACAAATAATAAAAATAGAAAGTAAAATTGTGGCAAGATTTTAATAACACTACGTGCAAAATTGACAACACAATTACATGCGAGCGTGCAAACTAAAAACTACTTTCAACACAGATACACGGACTGCTTGTATCCAATTAAGTGCCCATTTAACATAATGATTTAATCGTATAAAAAGGCAAAAAATTGATATGGCAAAACATGTGTTGCTATTGTGTAAAAATATACAATCATTTTCAATGTAAGTGTCACTATAATTAACGTTTCCGTTTTCCTTTTTTCATGAGTAATTCGCTTTATATCTCAGAATAAAACTAAGGCAAGAAAGAAACCAATGACTTATCTGTAATAAATCGTAAAACAAATTATTGGGCTCTACCGTGACGTGCCAATGCCAACATGATCTCGTTGTGAAAAAAGGATACCGCTATGCGTCTTGTAAGCTCCGTCTCTCTCTGATACCGTAACCATGTTGGTTTTAAATAAAGCAGGCCATATATCTGTTACTACAATCTACAACTAAATTCTACAAAACATTAAAGTGTCTTAGCAGTTATGAACACAAAATTATATCAATTAAATAAAAATAGCATCATTACATTTTGTTCTGGCAATCAATGGCTCTAGGTTTCTACTATGATAGATTAGATACGATAGTAGTTTTGGAGTAAGTATAGTACAGACGTCAGCAAGCTACAACAATCTGTCTACCTACCCGCAACTGACACATTTTCCCAATTAACCTTGAGCCTAATACTTGGGTAATAGAGTTGAAAATCTATTAAAGAAAGGAGACTTTTAATTTGTATGGGAAGTGGTCTATGAACGAATAGCGATACTGTAGTGGTACTTCTGTGGGGATGCCTCAACTCTACCCTTGCGTAAAAGGCATAAAATTTTGACCAGGCAGTTTTGAGAAATATAATATTTTAGAGAACATTTGAATGCTACATATTACGTTTTAACGGGTATTTCTGACATTAAAATACTTAATTAATCAATGTGTTTCTCTGCTAGACAAAGCACTTGCAACCTTAAAAGTACAGAATTTCAGTGTTTTTTTCTTTTTTACCGACTTGAAAAAGGAGGAGGTTCTCAGTTCGTCGGAATCATTTTTAATTTTTTTTATATTTATGTTCATCCCCACAGAAATACCACTAGGTATAGTATCGCTATTGGTTCATATACCACTTCCTATACAAATTAAAAGTCTCCTTTTTCAAAGGCTCAAGGTTGATTGAGAAAATTTGACAGTTTCGGGTAGATTGATGTGCTGGCGTCTGTAGGTACCTATAAAATACTGACCCAATAGTTTGTGAAAGTCGGTTTCAGAAACGGGGTCGACTGTTAGTTGCTTGGAATATCAATCTTTCTTAGTTTCGTGTTACACTATCGTTCTTCAAAATAAAGACTTTCTTGAATGACTTACTTCGACGTATTTGCTAATTTTCAGTAAGAACAGCGGTACCGTAGTGAACGCCTAAATAAAAGCGCTGTTGAATTTCCAACGCTCGGCCCAGCGCGGAGAATTGAAAATCCAACTGTGCAATAATATTACGGAATTCATAGACAGCTAGTGAAAAATAAAGACATGCAGGGATGAATAGAAACAAAACTTTGAAGGGCACAAAAACTATTTTAAAAGATTGATATTTTTTTAGAAAACAATATTGTGGCATTCAAGTGAAAATACTATTCACCCGTTTTACAAATACGTTATGTTATCTTCAAAGTTCAACACTGAGCAGCATAGTTACTTTAAAAATAAACCAACGCGGGTGTACCTAAACAGGAAAGTCAAACAACTAACATTCTTCGCTTTTGTTATTACAAGTATTATTGAGGTAGTTAGTGACATATTACAATATTATTGCTAAGTACAATGCGATACGATGTTGCGAATTGGCGACACATCGTGGTTTGTATATTACTATAAAAATGGCCTTGAGCCTCGTTAGTGAAGTTATTTGATGTGAGTAGCGGTCAATTTACTCTGGTGGCCCCTCTGCGAGGGCCTAACTAATATGCTAGAATGTATTTAGCCTGACTCTTGAAAATAGAATTTAATTACGTACCAGTTGAATATAAGGCCAAAACCATTCATAAAAATAATTTAAGTAAGTATTCCGTTTAGCCAATTTTGTTACAGAATACAAAACTAATTCAAATTATCATGTCTCGATGCCAGGTGGGTAGATTTTTGGCAAGAAATGTTTTTTTTTAATTATTGTGATTAGTCAATAAACAATATTTTTGAACAACACATCTAAAAGTAATAAATTCGATAAAAGTTACCCATTAACTTATTTTTAAAGTTTCAGCGTATGTTTTCGTGGCTTGTAAATCGCCATGGCACTCGTAGGAGTATAATATTATAAGTATCAATCACGAACGGTTAATAAAAAACTACATAAAGAATATAGGCTCCATAGGGAGCTCTATTCTTGCGAATCGAGACGTCAATGCGTGCTTAACGTTTATTGTTCGAAGGCATTTTTTTTATTTAACGCGTTTGCTGCCGCCCTTGAGTATTAAGTTTTTCCTATTCGAGTGGTTCTATATTTCTAAAATGTAAAACGATTTGATTTTCTGTACGGATTTACTGATCAAATACCGTTATCAGGTTTTCAGAACCATGCTCATAGACATGTGGGCCCGTATAATACAAAATGATGCCCTGCAGGGTCGCGGAAGATTTGAATCTCTTTCTTTGGAATTGGCAAGAAATGGGCCTCTGCCCAGCAGTGGGACAGTTCAGGCTAGATAATCATATTAATAACTTAAACATAGACGGCAGAAAACACGTCAAAAACATCGTTCTTCCTACAACTTAAGCAATAGCCTTCTGATTCTGGAAACGGTAAGCGCGAATAGTCTGTATTCCATTCGCGGCACCTAGCATAAAATTACAAATAGCCAAAGAATAGTTGACTGGTATTATGACCAGGCAGTATCTTGTCCAGATCAGGCCAGTGGCGGAGAGCGTGGCCGATTGTGTGACCGAGACCTTGTCCAGTGGCCGAGTGTAGGCGTCAAGCGATGCCAGGACTAGGGCCTGTGGATATTGCAAGGAATTGGTTAAAGGTAATCTATTTTTCAAGAATACTGCTAGTGAGTTGGCGTTGATGCACTCTTGCTGTAGTTAGATAAGTACGTGACAATAGACGTTTTTGACGAATTAGTCAGAGAAGGAATTATGAAAGGTTCCAGCAAAGACCACCTTTGCAGCTTCGCCACCCTTAGGCCGCGTTTTCACCAGAGATGTGCGAGGATGTGTTTGTAAGAACCAATATAAGTGCTTTATTATCCTAATCTCGCTCAGCGCAAGGAATAGGCTAGATTCCATCATCCACAAATTGCAAAACTATTTAGTCCGACAGATAGAGTAGGTACCTACCTATTGAAAAATAATGGACACGTATTTTTTTATTTTGTAAATCAATGAATATTGACAAAGATAAAACGCATCAAAACTCGGGAGTGGGGCGTCACGACTCACTAAAAATTATGCGAAGGTGTGACGTATTGAGAATAAATTTTAAAAGCGTCGTAACTTCGTCAATTTTGGTTCCCGTAACAAAAGAAAAAACACGGGTCAAATATTTTTTGATAATCTAACTGACGGACTAATTAGATTTTTTCAGGACACAAGCCTATTGGTTCTTATCAAACTTACAAAGACATCCCTCGCTACGCATCCTCGCACATCTCTGGTGGAAGCTTGTTCGTTTGATGACAGCTATTTTATTGTGCTTCGTCGCATATCATTAGCAGTATTCTTTGTAACACCGCCAAAACACACATCTACCTACTTGAATAAGGTAAATAAGGGACTACTCACACTTATTCAGCTCCATTCGCATTTCACTGAACGATTTTGGTCACACTATACAGATCTGGTTCTATCAGCCGCGTACAGCGTCGTAAGAATGAGAAGGCGGCAGCGGCAGAACAGTGCTGGTCGCACTTGCATGATAATACCACATTAATTGTCCTCATTTATAAAATGTTTGCCGAAAGCTGAACGGATGCGTGCGCGTTTCCATACAAAATGGTTGTTTTCTATGGGCATATTAAGCTGAATAAGTGTGAGTAGTCCCTAACTAATCCTTTATCTAATAACCTCCTTGTTCTAGAATTATCGCTAAATTAATGTAACAAATTGTCAAGCACGCGTATTGGTTCTCTACTGCTTTGATTAACTGCTGATAAGTAGGATTTTTACATTTTTCACAATATTTTATTATAAAATATTATATTAGCATGATTTTTCGAGTGAGTTGAAAAACTTTGTTTCATGCCCGTGGGCGTTTTTTCGTTGCAGTTTTTCTGCTCCATAACGGCTTCGCCCGCGGCTCGGGCGATTGTTCCGCCTCGACTGCAATTACAAACTATTATTTCAACCAAAACCAAACCAGACGCACTTTTGTCAGTTGGTAACACTAATTTTGCAATAATTGTCTTTCAGAAAAGAAAAGGTTAGAAAGCTGCAGTTCTACATTTTAACTAGGAACCTAATTAGCAGACAGCAAAAATGTTTAGAAATCATTCATTCGTCTATAAGCGATTATGGCAACGTTCGCCAATTGATTTTCAAAATGGGTTCTGATTGTTGTAACCATGCAATGCTTTTGCTATCTACATGCAATATCCAAGTGTTTAGCTTGCAATACATGCAAATCCAACAGCATGCAGTAGGTACCTTCATAAAATTATCTGTTAGTCGATTGGTTTTCATGTCGTGGAATTGCTTCAATTCTATACATCATAGAAACTGTCACCATTTGCAGCCCAGAGATATACCGCGTTCGTTTTTTCTGTTCAAGTTGTGGCAAACCTACCTAGGCACTTAATTACCTACTTACAAGTCCTATTATAGGTACCTATAGATAAACCTTCCCCACAATTTTAGTAGGTACCTACCTATGGATTATTGATCGGCACGCTTTTGACCACGAAGTGTCCTCTCTGATGATAAGCGATGATGTGGTCAACAATGGAGCACTCTTACCTAGAGGAACCTTACGAGTAGCTCCTCCTTAGGAGAGCACCTTCTTAGGACAGGTAGGCCTTCCTTATTCCTACCACCTAAGATGAGTGAAAACATTGTGAGGAAACCGGTCCTTCAAAGAATGTATCTTCGAACATTTTCAGGTCTAGTCATATGTGCCTACTTGCAGGGCCCCCCTTTTTTAAGGATTGGAAATCATAAAATTACTCCTGTCACTCCGCCCAGAGCGGAAGGAGTCATTTGATGATTTGGAGTGTCAGACTGTTATTACTAAATAAAACCCATCCGTGTTCCTCCTAATAGTTCTAAATGCACTTTGCGTGCCAGGGCCGCAGTGACTCTTTCGAACAAATTCCGCAACTCTGGCAGGCACTGGCCCTAGCGGGCCCTGTCTACCTACTATGCTGACTGCTTGTAGGATACCAAGGTATCTACTTTTGAAAATAAAAACCAGGAAATCCAGAAAAAAACATTCAAAAAAAAGTTTATTAACATCAATGCCATGTTAAGTGGATACATTTGTTACGGGTTCGTCAATTTTTAACACATTCGACTCAATAAATCACAGTCTAGAAAATTATCTAATTAGCACTTCTATTACAATTTAGATTAGCAAAGATAACATGGAAGGACTATGAATCGACGCACTAGTTCCTGTCAAGGTTTTGAAATTGATGATAATATGGAATTCAATAAACATAAACAAATCTGGGTGTGAGCTGACCCATAAGGTCCTGTGGAATTTTTATCGTAGCTTTTAATATTTCTGATATGACGATATTTCTACGCAGCCACAGCTCATCAGTTAGCACACAATTTGACAGTAGATTTGATTCGTCAATTCATAGACGGGATATATATGTATCGTTAAATGCGATATGTGACGTTTGTTTGTAACTACCTGCACTACCAAAGATTTTATTAAATATTTTGAACGACATTTAGCCTATAGCTTAGCCGTATCATCGATTAGAAAAAAAATTGGCAGGAACAAATTTTGAACACCAATGGGCAGGTAAAAAACTAAAATATGTACGAGAATTATAATCGAACCTTATCTGCAAAAGAAGACAGACCAGTGCATACGATTTATAAAGGAGCAAGAGCAATGGATAACAATACAAACAAGAAAATTTTAGGAATACAGAATCGCGTGCGTTGGCGTGAGAGATGTCGTATAGAAAGCGATCATCGCGCAAACCCGTCATGCGTCGGACAAATGAACGCGATTATAGCATATTCACGGGATGAACGATTTCTATTAGGAAGACGCCATTAGTTGTAGGCGTAGCAGCCGTCAAACTCGAACGTTTGAGTTAAGACATCAATAGGAGGTACTATCACATACCAGAAAGTTCTTGCTAAAACAGTTTTTCTTTTCTACTTCTTTTTCTTTTCTTCATCCTGTTTCTGTTGTTCGAGCTGCCTCTGGTATAGGTAAATCTTGCCTAACTGGTAAATGCCCGTTGCAGCGACGAACATATTCACAGCGAAGAGACTGTAGTTTTTCGGTATAATAATGAGAGACCACCTCGCCCATATGGAACCGGTAAGGGCTAGGGATCCCGACTGTTTGGCAGACAATCTGGGGGCAGGTCGGTTTATGTCACCCAATCCAGCGAGCACCAAACTCTGAAATCGGGTAGGATGTGAGGAACTGAGATACTAGCTGAACAAAGGTACGTTTCCACTGAAACTGAGATAAGAGAAGCGGAGTTGGCCAATAACAGCAGTACGATTCTGTACACATCTCAACGTGTAAACTGGGGTGAAGTGACCATGCAGTGAGCCATCAATCCATACTAACAAAATGGAATGACTGCTCACTTTACACTCACGTCACCAAAATTTACACTGTCAGACGTTGTCAGAATAGACCAGCTGATTATGGGCTGAGAAAAACAAAGACGGAGCAATGTGGATCCATCAATCTATGTGATGTGATTGATCGATTGCTACGTCTCCTTTCCACGTCAGTCGAAGCGCGCTCTAGGGCCAACGCACATGGGGACGGACGGAATGCCAGTTGTTTTTTAATAAAGGACATTCAAACTTATTTAGTAGAAATAAGTCATAAGCGGCAATGTTTTAAATTGATACTGTAGCATAGAAAAGGCTTTCTCGGTACGGCATTGGAGAGCGCGCTAACGAAATCTTAGCTAGTGTGCGCTGGACCGGTGGGAAAATCCTCTGACGTGCCGTCCCGGTGTTCGTAGTCCTGACTTGTCTACAGATCACATTATTCTATGGCTAGGTAGGTATTGCCATAGAATAATGTGATCTGTAGACAAGTACATTGTATTTACTGGGCACCACGTCACGCGACACGCATAGGTCCACCTTAATTAATACTTCAGGGTGGACCTATGCGTGTCGCGTGGCGTGTAATACTGTGCCCAGTAAATCCTATTCGATTTTTGGCAAAAATCAGAAAGGTATTGATACCAAACTTCCACATATCTACGTTTGGTATCAATACCTTTCTGATTTTTATGCCACATGAAGATGACAGCGGTCGAATGGACAGAAAAGTCCAGCATAACGACTTTACGAAAATACTCTCATACGGCCATGGCCAATTTGGATTTGTAGATATAACCGGTCCGGTACTTTCAGTGTAGCATAAGGAATCATCTTTAGCCTACACGGCCCTGTAACCTTTGTCCCGTAAACATCTGTACCACTAATTTCACTTACCCATTTTCCAACAGGAGCCCAGAAGAATATAGTTTTTGGACCTAAAACGAAGAAACTGGCTGATCAGACACACTTTCTAAACTTATGGATAAACGCACGAAAAACAACCATACTTACCAGCTGGATGTTCCCAGAGAGGCCGCGCGGAATTCGGTACAAATTTGTCGACGACCTTAATAATACCTTTGTATATTGACGACATTTTTATGTTGTGATTTTAGGATTTTATATAAAAAATGTGAAATAAATTTGATGTTACATGGCAATGAAACTTGATTTTTAGAAAAAATTTGAGCGTCGGAAAGACACCCAAAAATCGGACATGTCTGTCTGTCACTCGAAGTTCTGTCATAGTCGTATGCACTAACTCTATTACAAGTTTAATAAGAAGTTTATATTTAACTTTATCATAAACAGTTTTAAATCGGCCCACTTGTAAATTATGCAGTGTACCTAGGAATGATAGGACTCACATACAAAAGAACTAAGTTGGAGATGTCGATTGATGGTTCCAATTCCAGGTAGCACCTGAGCGCCTGCACAAATCTTTAAAGGTTAAATATCAACATTGAAACACTTAAAATAAACTTACCTCTTTGTTTCCCTCTTGCAATAAATATTGGCTGTTTAATTTCAACTTTATTTAAATTTCACTATGGTCATTAGCGGGCCATCCACTAACGTTCATTTCTTCCGACTTGTCCCGTTGTGCAAACTGTACAGAAAAGCGACGGGATAAAATAAAACCGTTGCAGCCACTAATTAAACCACAATCCTACGTTCTTTCCCCTGACTTTATCACAACACGCCAGTTCGACAGGAAAAACAATCCTTCAGTGACCATACACACGTTTTGGTACATTCCTGTCAGTTTGCATCTTTTCAGTCATACCGAGGGATTGCGTGTCTGTGGATGGTTATAATCCTATCATTTTAAGAAGATTGTTGTCATTTAAAAGGAATGATCGTCATTTTGAATTATCTTTATGGATTATTTTCATTTTGCAACAACATTTGGGGGCCGAGTAACCCGCGTCCGTAGGAGAATACCCTGCAGCGAATCCCTACACGTGGTCCCCGGGTGGTGCTAAACAGGTGATACTAACCGCCTCCGTGGTCTAGTTGTTAAACCACCTGATTCAGACCCAGAGGTCCCGGGTTCGATTCCCAGCGGGGGCAAATTTTTTGCTCGGTTTGGTTGGTGGTAGGACTTGTTCTAAGTCCGCCTGGCAAAGCTACCACCATCATGTCTAAGTCTGTCGCCATAACAACAATGTTAACAGCATTGTTGTGTTCCGGCATTTAGAGGTATGGTAGGTATCTTTGGCTTAATCATCACTTTCCATCAGGTGAGATTTGGGCCAAGAGTTTCCCCGTTTTGCATAAAAAAAAAAAAAAAAATTGTACCCGTACCTACTACGGGACGAAGACGAACACAAAATGATTACAAACGAGCGCTCAATCACGCCGGACAAATAAACAGGCACTAACTTGATCACAGAGCGCGTCGCGTCCTTCGCGACGGGAGGGGTCGCGGGGTTTTAATACCGTCATTCTTTCTCGCTCTTGCAAATCCACTGGCGTTCATTCCGTGAGGATTGTACATTCCGGTAGGAATGAACGTTAGTGGAAGGGCCGCTAATATCACTGGTCTATACTGACTTTGAAAAATAATCTCGGGATAAAGTCGCTTTTTTAATAATATTCATATGCTGAATTCGAAAATAATTATTTTAAAGTCCAATAATAATTAGTTTCCCATATTTAGAAAAAAAAAAAGTTTACAATAATTAACTTAATTCTAACCATTTGATGGCTCATAAGCAAATATCCAACTTAAAGTCGAAACTTCGAAAGGGAGTTATTAAGGGTTCATTAAGTTCGCAAGATATCAGAGGGACACAAATGTTTTGATGTGTAGTCACGTACAACCCCATAGTATCTTGGTTTAATTTTATACGACACAATTTGTATCATACAAAAATATGAATGTAGTATCCAATAAAATTCTAATACATGTTATGTGCGAAACGAGTATTACTTAGTGTTGTGATGGTATGGTAAAATTTTAAACATAACTTAAAAAAAATACCTACTACTTTTTTTGACGTAATGACTAAACAACAAATATATTCGTGCTAGACCCTGTGGTACCGAGAAAAATTAATAAATGAATTTTATTCATCAACTCGTATTCAGCATAATGAGTCGACACTCGACAGGCAGAAATTAGTTCAAATTATTTCGAATACTTTTCCCTGTAGACCAGTGTATTTGCCGCGCTTGGCCAGGTCTCCGCCAGCCGTTACTTCCTACCTCCTTCACTCTTGAGGGTAATGAGTTAATGACTCCATCTCACTGTTGGAATCTTCATGATCTGAGGCTTGATCAACGAACCAAACTGCAGACGGTCCTGCTTTGAACACCATGTTCGTAAGCATTAATAAAGATATGATTTTTTTTTAAGGTAAGACCAGGCTCCCTCACAATGTTTTCGGTCACCGTAGGTATGTTCCTACTGTTCTGACCACAGCCGTAATATTTTATCAAGTTCGTATCTTTTCAATTCCCAAAATATTTAAAGTTTTGTAATTTTTCGTAATTTTCACATAAGTATCTACTCCTTTTGTCCAGTTTTTATATCTTATTGAATAGGTGTCCACTACCCAGACAATATACTTGCATAAATTGATCTAAAATGCAACGTGCTTTGAACAAAATCGTGCATACCAAATACATTAGTAGCCTCCACTCAAATGCAAAGGATAAGTATTAAGTACGAGGAACACGGAATGGTTAATATAAATGTTACAATCAGTAAGTCTGACACTCCATTCCGCTGAACCGAAGGAGTCATTTGTACACACACAACAATTTGATCCATCAGACTAAAGTAAAGCGTCAATTACGATTTAAAACCGGCCAAGTGCGAGTCGGACTCGCGCCTGTACCATCAATATTTATATAAAAATCATAACTCAAGAACGGGCTCACCTATTCAAACCAAATGTTTAGGCTTTGTTCGGACTATTTAGTTGATGGTTTATGTGAAGTTTGCACAAAATCGGTCGAGCGGTTCTTCATAAGCTTACGGGAGCGAAGCCGCGGGGGACAGCTAGTTATTTATAAAAGCGATCAAAAAAATCAAGTTGTTGTATGGGAGCCCCATTATTTTATTACTAGCTGACCCGTGCAACGTCGTCTGCGTAAAATTTTTCATTACTGCTCCGCTCCTATTGGTCTTAGCGTGATTAAAACCGGATTCTCGGCCGGGGCCGACTTAAAGTAAATGCAGTCTGTTTTATAAATTCTAATTCTACCAATTCCATTAGCTTATTGAGTGAATTTGCAAAGCTTAATAGGTAAATAAATCTACTATGCGAGCCAAATAAGAATAGGATCGCGCTTGCTGCCAACTTCATACGAAAGCAGTCAAATTAGTATTGCCAGCAAAAAAAGACTGTGAAAAAAAAATAAGTTATATTTTTTATTCAGTACAGTACAGTAGTATTTCGTCAAATTACCTTTATATCAAAGGTAATTTCACGAAATACTACTGGTCACCCTTATATGTCGCCATTTTGCTACGCAACTAAGAGTTCCGTGTATATGCGCGTGTGTGTTATTTCAGTTACCAACCAGAACACAGTTATAAAGATTAAGCGTCATTTTTAAACATTCTTTTTTTTCCATATCCTATCATGTATAAAATAATTTAGCGTAAAATTTATTAGAAATCCCAACAATGTGAACAAAAATAATTAAACTGAGTATATTTTTCTTCATTTACTTTTTTGCAAACCTTACGCTTTGGTTTATGAAGTTCGCGAGTATTGCGGAACAAAATGGTGTCTTGACAGTGCTATTCTTATTTGGCTCGCATAGTATTTTACGTTGAATCGCCAAATAGCGGCCGGGGTAATATTAGTTGAATCTCGAGAAATAAGGTAGGTACACAAAACAGGGGCCGACTTTAGAAATATTAAATATCTTAATGTCGGCCAACCTCGAATTCGAGCGCGACTATACAGGCTGATTACTTTTGTATTTTTTTCATTGATTGTGTAGGTAGTTTTTTTTAATTTTTTTATCAAACTTATTTTCTCAAAATTGAATAATATATATTATGTACCTATTATTATAATTTAATATTATAAAGTTTGGATGTAGGAGTTGACAATATCGAAGACATTTATATTATTTAAAATAGCTAAATATGGTTTGGGATACAGATATAAAATGCTCTTTGGAAATTGCTTTGAAAATTAAGCTAATAAACATGGGTTAAATAGGTAGCTATTTAACCCATGTTTATTAGCTTAAAAAATATAAAGGGTTGGTTGTGAATTTTTAATCGATTTACTAACTTGCGTGGGACATAGAGCTGCCTTCAGATACTAAGCTCGTTTTTACTCAAAACTTTTGATCTAAGGTACTACAATGACAGAGCAGGGAGATCCAAGGCCTTCACGGAAAGAAAGAAAACTATGCGGTTACGATCGCACTAAAATAAAAGAAGCTCTTGAGGCAATAAATAATGGAATGCCCATTCGTGCGACGTTACAAGACCGATTGGCTGGTCGCATAGATATCGATGTATTTAAAACTGGACGTCCTTCGGTTTTAAACCCGTCTGAAGAAGAAACATTGGTTCAATGGCTGATAGTTGCTGTTCGATTTTTGTGTGCGACATTTGTGTTTACCACGGCATAATAATTTTAAACACTTTTTATTGTTGACGAACTTGTTTAACAAATATTTAATTTTATCATAATTATTGTTACGAAGACGTTAAAAGTTTAACAAACAATCACTTTTGATATAAGTTTTATTTTAATCCATTTCCTTTTTTTTAAATTAATGTCCGTTTTCAATTCCAATTTTTATCACATACTTAGATATTAATTTTTATTTAATTTTATTGTGATATTTATTATAATTATAGTATCATTAATGCAAAAGTGCAAATCAAAATGTTTATTTATTATTAAACAAATACAAATGTATACTTAGTGTGATATCATACTCCTGCCAAAATAAATCATATTAATAATATTTTTCATTGTCTTAATTTAAAACACCCTATACCCGGCCGACATTTAGGGAAAACGCGGCCGACCATGGGCCGTGAACGGCCGACTTAAGAGCGTGTATTCCGTCCACTAGCGCCGCCAATCGTTTTTTATTAATTGTGGTAAATTTAAGACACGTAGATAAAAAACCGCTCGTAGTGCACTAAAGAAATGTATCTATTATTTTTTGACAGCTATTTTTAATACATAACTCATGGCTAAATAGCCAAAACGGCAATTATTGCTAAAAGTGGCCACTTTTAGCAAAAATATCGACTTTGGCAACTATTTATGTTCTAAAGTACAAAACATAACTCTCAAAACATAATAAATACATTTCTTTAGTGCACTACGAGCGGTTTTTTATCTACGTGTCTTAAATTTACCACAAATAAAAAAAAACGATTGGCGGCGCTAGTGGACGGAATACACGCTCTTAAGGGTTTTTTCGTCCTCAACGCATATAAACCTCAATACTTTTTTTTTTAGTAGATAAGTCAATCTTATGCCTATAAACATAAAAAAGATTTATTAACCTGTCTAAAACCGCATCACAAGCTATCCTTTTGTTGCAAACTGATGCAGCTAGAGCGATCCAAAGTTCAAAAATCCGTTAGGGGGCCGACGCGACGTTTAGCGTATTTACCCTATTTAAGGTAGAGTATAAAAAAACAACTTGAATAGAACTTTCAATGCAAATGATTGTCCTTATATATTATCATTTGTAGTATGTATTTATGTATAATGTGTGGGTATAGTAGCTGGCACGAGTCGTGAGCACAGATGACTAGCAGATGACTAGTAGTGATCTCCTCAATGTAAGGTGAACGAACAAAACTTGCAAGCGCAATAATTGTCGATGACCATTGACGCACAATGACGTGAAGTGTCAGAGCGGTCGTTGTCAAACCGACCAATGGAGTGTGCTCAAGACTCAAGACTCGTGCCGGTTGTGTGAATTTTTTTATGTATGAAAATATGTCTAACGTGCAACATTTCAACAAAAGACACCATTAGGTTAGTCGATGACAGTAAGAAAATTTGTAAGAAGAAAGTAAATAGAAACAAGAAAAGGTCCGAAATATAAAAAGTATATATTTCCATAATCCAAAAAGGTTTTACAAAAATAGACAAAGTGTTCTTTTACAAAACTATGATTTAATAGCGCCATGTTACATAAAATGGTGTGATTACATAACAATACTTAACATTGGTTGGTTAACAAACCACATTTACGTTTAGATTATCACAGTTGAGAAAAATATTTAATCAGAACTTTAAAGCACCTATTCATCTTAATTTAGATAAGCAATTCAGTGTTGCCCTGGTGATTTTTGTCACAGTGCGATTTTAGATTAAAAATATGAGAGATCGCGCCTTAAAAACTGGCAACACTGAAATGAGGTCACAAGATCATGGATACACTACGATAATTTAGCTGTAACAGAAACCAATAACACGTTAGATCTACTCGATGTAGTGGCGGATTCAGATTGAATTAGGAACTCAAATTTGGGGCTCAAAATCTTAATAAAAAATAACTCTAGTTGGCAACGATTTCATATAAAACATGATTTATATATTGACGAGGCGTTTTTGATATATCTTGTATAGCATGCATATAGTTCAGAGTATGCATAGACCGTGCAAGGCCCATTCCTCCCAAACCACAATTAGCCTGTCTAGCCTGTATCCGCCACTGCTAGCAGCGCCATCTTGTGGCGCTTTGACAAACGATATTTGTACGTAGTACCAGCCTTTATTAGTACGTCATACATTACGAATTTAGTTACAATACAGTCACAAAATATGAAAAGTGATGGGAAAAATAAGATTCTCCCGGTTTAGCCTGACAGTTTAGTTACCACGGCTATAATAGCCATTTACCATGTAATATCCCATTAGGATATTAGGTAATAGTCTGGCATAAGAACTGGTTGTACAAAGACAGGATTGGCTTACAGTTGTTGAAGCAGAGGGACAAACATCTCTGCAAAAATAATATCAATCACAAACACATTCAAATAAAGTCTAAAATGTACTAACGGCCAACCCCGCAGGCATCAGTCGAGAGATTTAAATGGTTATCGTCGACTTGAAGTTTGATTTCCTTAGTTCCTTAGCAATCTTATCTTATTTAAACTAAATGCTCTCACTTATACCTTGTAACTGCATTGCACGTTAATACAAAGATTAGTCTGTAAGGCATCCCATGTCATAACAATAATAAAAAAACAATCTAAATTCAAGATTGTACCTACAGTGCTACAGTACTATTCTAGCCTAACTTTAATAAAAATATTCAACCATCCCCAAAATATATTCTATATTTTTCTACCTAGGTACTAAAAATAAAATAAATAATAAATTGCCTAGTTTTACTTAATACCCATTTTTATCATTAAATAACAGTAAATTATGTATTTTTGTCAATGTTGAAGTAGATTCTATTTCTGAGAGAGGCGTAAAAATCGCTCAATTAAAAAAAAACTAGGTAGGTACTTCTACTAGATGCCCAGACTACTATAGTGCGTAACTTCACGTAACTATCGACCTTACCAACAAGAAAATGGATTTTTAGTGCTATTGTATGCAACAACAAAAAATCACTTAGACAAAAGAGGTTTCGAGGCTTCCTTTAATTTTTGTTCCTTATTGTACATGTACGCTCTGCTTAACTGGTAAACACTAGTACAGGCCACAAACACATTGACAGCAAAGAGGCTGTAGTTTTTAGGTATAATGACCAAGGAGTATCGGGACCAGATAATGCCGGTGGCCGCGAGCGATGCGGACTGGCGGATAGACAAGGTCTCAACAGGCCGATTCAAGTCTCCCAACCCAGCTATCACCAAACCCTGAAAGTGGTGACACAGTGATGAGTCAAGGCCATAGACACTTTGCTATAAATAATACTGACTTCTGGGGTACAAGCAATGAAATTGAGTGTAGTGCATGTTATATGAGCCCATTGTTGTTTAAAAAGTTCATGATTTGCTTTATTGAATGTTATAGTGACACTATAACAGTTGTGCAGTTTATAGACTTTTAGAATCATAAACTGCCACAAGTGGTTATACAAAGTTAGCCTAACATTTTGGTGAAGCAGAGAGAAATAGCTTTTTCTGGTATAATAATATCAACAACAAACAACAAAACCACTTGAAAATAAACTCTAAAATGACTAACTACCCACAATCCACGTGAACAAACACGAGGGATTTTCGATTTTATTTGTAAGTCTGTACAATTGATATTATATTGATGGTATAGTTACCAGCATGTAAGTTGGCAAAAAAGTTAGCGACCACAATTTCATACATTTTAACATGCGCGAACTTACCCCTCTATGCCAAAACCTTGCCAAGTTAAATGCCAGGCACTGTACAGCTGCACCACACTCAACTTTACGCAAGCCCCGATTAATAGGAATTGTATTACACATGCGCGTCAATGCATATTAAACCTTATGATCATGTCTATAGAAGTCACATGACACCAGCACGTGATTATTACCAACTATACACATAATAATGTTTTGTTGTTATTTCCCCCCTTTACATTCATTCATGCAATTTAAAATCCCAGAAGTCAGTTTTATTCAGACAATCCATTAACCCAAATGAATGAAGTATTAGAATGAAAACACAATCACAAAATTAATAATTATTGTAAGTAGGAATGGACAAAAATGACACAATATGTTTTAAAATAAGTGAAGTGTAATTTTATAACTGAACTACTGTTTTTTTTTTGCTGTTAACTTTTTTTTATCCAGTTACCAAGTAGTTTTTCAATTATTTTTTTGCTACCATGATATACCATGAAGTTCTTCATATGTTGATTTCAATTTTTCAAGCAGAAAAAGCCAAGTTTGTGTGTCTAATCTCAACACATTTGCAGGTATTAAAAAAACTGTAAAACTTGTCTGAATGACATTAAAATGTTCATGTAGTCTCAGCATGAATTGTGAGATTTCATGTCTTGTTATCATTTTATCTACGAGTAAGCATGAACTTGGACGTTATCTGTGTCATAAATAAAAATAAATCTTGTCTATGTCTGAAACTTATTACAGTTACTGTTAAAAGATTAGTTCAGATTTATGAAATGATTGATAATACTGCTTATCTAATAAATTTCTAATTTCTGCTACTGTGTCTAGATTTAGTGAAGGTCCATGCTATATGAATCAATTTATCATTGTATTATTTATTTATTATAAAAATATAGGTACTTAATTTTACAAAATTAAAAGAAAAGTACAAACTAAAACACATAATATTCAGTGTTTCAGCTTCAAAAAGTGGATCAATTGTTTTGGTTATAAAATGATCACCAGATGCTTTTGAAACCTTATCCAAATACTCAATGAAGCGACTTTCTATCGCGACTCAATACACTATAGTGTGACCGAGATAGCATCGAAGTTTTCAGACACAAATATTTGAGTTGCCTTTGTAAGTTCGTTGGTTATCTTTCAAATTAAATACTTTACTCATTTTCACATCACGATTCTCCCGTTGATTATCCTAATTTATACGCATTATATTTGCCCTTACGCAAGGTCTTTTCAGTATAAATAGTATGACCTTGAATTCACGTCCGCAATTCCGCATTACTTACCCATTTGAAAGCAGGCGCCCAGAAGAAAATTGTTTTGGGACCTGAAACGAACAAACCCGTTTAAATTAGAAAACCTATTTGCTCCTACATGGATAATAAATATATTACTATGAATAAATCATATTTACTTACCAGCTGGATGCTCCCACATGGGTCGCATTGCTCCGGGGACAAATCTGTCCGCGATGGTTACAATTGACTTGTACACTCTCGACATCTTTACTGGTTATTTATTGTTATGTGGTGAAAGCCTGTCTAAATAAGGCACGGAGGTACGGAAAGGAAGATAGTTACGGA
The DNA here is from genome assembly GCA_963859965.1 of Ceramica pisi. NCBI lineage: Eukaryota > Metazoa > Arthropoda > Insecta > Lepidoptera > Noctuidae > Ceramica > Ceramica pisi. The sequence continues at coordinate 7,387,822 of OY982549.1, read as the reverse complement.
GTTACTTTTTATTTATTTTCTAAATTTACATGGCACTGATAGCAGCCGAGGCAATACTCTCTCTGAATTACTCTGAAAGCCCGTTTGGCACGTTTGATTGATAAGATAGTGATGTCAAAGTCAAATTTGATTGTGACATGTGACATCAGACATGTGTGTGAGTAGTTGTGACCATGTGACAAGTGACAATCTCACAGACTACATAGAGATACTACGTATGAATGTTATGACTCTTGCGGTGCGTTCAATTCAATCATTTTCGGATCATGCACCTTACCACTATACCACAGACATTATATGTCTGTGCACTATACCTAGTTTCCAGTGGTTTCCAGTAGGGTATGAAGGGTATCACTCAAAATCGCTCTAAGACAAAATCGAATTGCTCAGGTTGTCAGGTTGTTGTTGTTGTGTTGTTGGTTTGTCATGTTCGGCCTTGTGGCATACAAATATAGGTAAATAGTCATTTATAACTCAAAATTATTATTAAATACACAAACTAGAAAATAATTTTTAAATGATAAATTATATAAAATTGTTCTAGTCAATATTCTAAATTATAAAAGGTCACAAAAAAAAAAAAATTACTTAATTAATAAAAATGTCAAAAAAAAAAAAAATTAATTCAATCAAAAATTTAAATTATTATTAAACACCCAAACACACATACACTCACACACACACCCTCACACACACACACACACACACACACACACACACACACTCATTATTTTTCACTAAAGTTGAATACCGCGAGTCACAAGATTTATATTGATTTTTGCATTGCATTCAACAATTATTTAAAAATATTTACTTTACTTTTAATTAGACCAATTTTTTTTCAAGCATTAAAGCAAAATTATTAAATATTTTTTGTTTGAATTTGGATTATAATTCCATAGATAAAAATCATAGTTTCGTACGGAAAATTGACAATAACTCTAAGTTTTACAGAATTATTTTTGGTGTATTACTGTATGAATCGTAATAAATTGATTTGAACATTCCAAAGTAGAAGATACAGTTGTACCGTGGACATTTTTATAAATGATTGAATTATAATATCTTCGGTGTACCAAGGCATCAAAAGATTCCCTAAAGCAACGTTTTGTGAAACATCCTTTGCGGAGTCAAGGATTTTACTGATGTACGTGAACAAATTGAAATATTTATTTAGAACACTCCCAAGTTAAATGATCAAACTGTCTTGCATATTTTTGTTTTTTTATTTTTTTAAGGCTGTTTCTAATTCTAAATCACACATCAAAACTCGAATAAAACGCTAAAATTCAAGAAAAATTGTGAAAGCCCTCTTAATGCCGTCGATGTGAATGAAACGCGGTACAGAGAATAAAGTCCCGCAAATCCCCATTGAAAAGGAGGATCCTCCGCCCAGGCGGTTGTTGTGCCTGGGGGGCTACTGCCCGATAGTTCATATTCGGGTGGATGTATATTTTGTTCAAATCGCTTGGTAAACTCTGCTTGCGCGATTTAGGATTTTTTAGTTCGCCGCCAGTTGGATAGATGGCGTCGCGGTTCTTTTTTGTTGCGATGCAGATTTGTTTCGTTGATTTCTTGTGCCGCTACAAAACCAACAACATAATGAAGAAGAATATTTTATAACCAAATCGAGATTTCATCGAGAGAGAGATTTTATCGAGGTTTCGAACAAAATATAGGAACGCACCCTTCGCTTCCATCATGAAAGATGACCAACAGAAAATAAATTATTACTTAATATCTTCTGTCCTACAACAATCTGTCAAACTGAAGAGATTGGGGTTCTGATTGAGATATCCCAAAGCCAAGAAAATGGAAGCCAAAGACTACTTTAGTATACTGATGGAAGCAGTAGTGGTAGAAGAAGCGTGAAAGACGTTTATCTTCAGCAATAAGGTTGAAAATCTAACAAAGGCAGATTGTTGAAGCTTGATGTCCCCGGCGACTGTACCAAAAGATAACACTGAAAAAAATCCTAGCCCTGCTTTTGGCTTGTTCTGTGGCTGTTTTCAACTTTGTAACAGCTGTTTGAAATTATTTTATACAGGTAAGGTGGAAGCTCCAAAAAAAAAAGGGTAGCCCGCGAAATTCAAATATTGTTATGTTTTTTGCAATTTGCCGGTCAGTGTAAAGCTGTATGTCAAACAAAATACGGTTCGCGATCGTAAAGAGCATTTATCTAAAGGATTATAACCATTTGAATCATCAATATAACCCTCTAAGTTCATAGAACTCGATTGAATGTTATTTCGTGAAAAAATTATTCAATCAAGATATTGATCATTAAAATGGGTATAATTATTTAGATAAATATGCGTTACGGCCGCGAATTGTATTTTGTTCAGCATACAGCTTCACACTGACCGGCAAATTGCAAAAAACATAAAAATATTTGAATTTTGCGGGCTACCCTGGCGCTTCCACCGTAATATGTGGCAATCATTTTCTACCTACTTTGTAAAGCGTCCTCCACACTATTCCGAAGTTGCACGAGGCGAAGTGCTCACCGAAGTTGACCGAAGTCCGAAGTAGGTGTCCACACACCTCGAGCAACTTCGCGAGGAGCTCAGTCGCCCGTTCCCCCCGTTCCCCTCACGATAGGCATAATGTATAACGTTAATGTGGCAACTGCCGTTGCAATGTGTACTCTCGCGCAATAAAAATACGTGCGTATTTACCACGGAACAGAAAAAAAAGTGGAAGTGCTATAGGACGAATTTTGTATCGGAACCTGTGTCGCCAAACTCACACAAATAAACCGATAATCATATTATCCACCACATATAAAGGACACGTTTGATTGGTTGTTTCCATATTGTTCAAAACAAGCATAAGTCACAGAACCTATATTTTAAAATGTACCTTCGCTCTTACACCTACGATTTATTTTGCTTAAAGGCAAAAAGTACTTACGGCGTTTCGTTTTCTGAAATCATTACAAGTTGAATTTACGAGTAAATTCCGCTACTTGACCATAGATGGCGGTATTTTCAATAGTTGCAATTATAAACTTAAATCTCTTGGCAATAAGGTTGAGATTCGCTTCATTAGTCTATCTGGGATACAAAAATTTGCCACTCGATCAGGGCTGTGGCACATGAACCTATGTCGAAATCGATAAATAGGATAACTTTTTTCAAAATTAATTCCATAAAATGTGATTCGTTTGGAGTTGCAGTTTTATATACGAAACTTATGTTATTGGAATCGTTATCAAATAAGCTATCGTGGATTAGTCTAGTTTTGCCTTGTAATTTAAGTTAATTCTATTTTGAAATCAGCGTGAGCAAAACATTCCCAGTTTACTGTATAAAATTAGATAGAAACAAAAATACAAACCGTTATATTATAACGTTTTGTTTTATTTATATCAATATACCTTATAATACATTAAAATCAATAAAAATAACACACATCATATAATTTTTAGGGTTCCGACATCCGTAGGAAGCGGAACCCTTATAGGATCACTCTGGTATCTGTCTGCCAGTCTGTCACATCTAGTTTTTTCCGGATCTACGGGACCGATTCTGTTCTTTGGTAGACGAATAGATTTCTGTGACCCAAACACGTATGCGTTACGTATATAATAAATTTTGAGTATGGTGGGTAACTTTTGTGGGTCAAACTAGAAATGTAAACTAGCACTACTAGTTTTTTAACTGTATCGTGTGACATATCAAATGAAAGGACTTATTGTGAAGGATTAAAAAAAAAAATTAATAAATAGTGTAGAACTTATTCAAGAAATTATATATACCAAACATTACCATTCCGACCCCTTATCTCCGAAACTACTGAGCGCAAAATGTTGAAAAAAAATGCAAATAATAGTCCTAACCTACAAATAACAGGAAAACCTATAAAAAGTCTCGTGTTAACATAACTTGTTACAAAAAAGAAATTCGTTCGGATTCCTTTGCACGCGTCCAACTCGCACTTGGCCAGTATTTTTTTCACAGCACAAGTCTTACAAAATCATGATTCTGGTAGCTTACTCGGCTGCCGACAATAAAAGGGAGTTGTTTACACTTTAGTTCGAGAACTCTCTATGCAAAGTGGCTTACGATAGTATTTTATTACTTAGTTGGGTACACAATCATATATTATTTAAATAAAAAAAAATCAATCTTCAATAAATAATCACAACAAAATAATTTCAATAAAATAAGTAATTTCAATAAAATATCTAGACGAACTACCAAAACATGTTCTTTATCGATATCCATCCACAGTATCCCACCCGACTACATCACTATTTGAGTAGCGAAGAACTTTCGAGAACGAATCAGTTACTGAATCGATGCAAAATAAACTCTGTGCAAATGGGAAAAGGTTTATTTTAAATAGACTTGAATTTAAGTTTTTAGAATATTTAATATGCTAAGATTTTATTAGAAAACAAATAAATTCGTACTTTCCGATGGTATTAAACACCTCCATTTTTAAGATTTATTCTCCTACTATTATTTTTGTAATCCAAAATGGAACAATACGGCATGGTTCAGGCATTATAAATTTATTTCGAGAGTCAGCGAGACTATCGGTTTGTCGCGTTGTTGGAACACAACTGGGTTAGAGTTGCGTAGCTACGCATAATATCGGCACGCGTGCCACGCCTACTTTGCACTTCCATGGTATTTACTATGGCTGACGCGAACCGAAGTGAGCCGAAGTGACCCGTAGTGTAGACAGACGCTTCGTGTTCGAACTTCGAGTCCTTTGACTCGGGCGCAAAATCCGACAGCAACTGGAAGTCACCCGAGGCGAAGCGAAGTTGCACGAGGCGAAGTGAAGTGCCCCTCCACACTATCGTATTCGCTCAACTTCGATCAACTTCGGTAATAGTGTGGAGGCTACTTAAAACTCTCACGTAGTATCTCTATGTAGTCTGTGCATCTAACAGACACATAAAATCTGCGTTCATATTGCAATCATTTGACCGAAACTTTCCTTTTCATTTTTCAAGAATTATTATAATTCACCGATTAAAAACATAAATATAACTGACATTTAATTATAATTATGTTGAATTTTTAGCAACAATGGTTCTCTCATAAAACTAAAATGTAACGAAAAACCCGTGATCAGTTTTCTATGCAGTAAAATACGAACGCGACTTATTTGTTTTCTACAAACAAACATGGGTGCGGATGTGCGTGTGAAAATATGTGTCAACGCTCAAGAATTTATAATTTTCTTTGTTTATTTTATCTAGGATTAATCTTGTAGACTTTTAACTACTAACTAATTTTATTCAATTTCGTGGACGTGATTTTGACTTATGTTTTGTGTGTTATAAGTTACGTTAAATATGGGTACGAGCACAATGGGAAGCGATTTGCATTCTGATAAGCAGGACAAGTTGCTCAAACTGCAAGCTCGAAAGAAAGAGTTGGAGCTGATCCTTGCAGCTAAAAACGAGGAGCTCTACAAACTATGTGTGCAAGAAGTGCAGTTAACGGGCATCATGCCGCCCGAAGCACCCCTTAGCCCAGAAGTGCCTCAAAGAGAAAGATTAGGTAGTATAAAAAGTGTTGATAGGTCAACGGACGGTAATGATGTCCAAGATGGATCGGATAACTCATCCCGGCGCCTCAGAGCCGCCACAGGCGATCGTACGATGGAATCAGACGCGAATTTGCGTAAAAATCTATCTCATAGATTATCCACTCCGTCAATATCGGGAGCTTCTACTAAAAGCGCACATTCAAGACACGTTCGACGTCCAGAAACTAGCTGTTCTAATTTCTTTCCTTCACCTCCCCAAGAGAGGAACACTGATACATTCTCCATACATACATCCCATACTTACCCAGCGCTTGCTGGCCGACATGAACCAATGAACGAAAACCTACAAAATGACATGCAGCAAGGAACCATTTACAGACACCATACCATGACAAGTGATTATATGAACAAACTCTACTGCAACAATACTGCAGAAGCCCATAATGTGTCTAGATTACGAGAAACTCATTTTAGTTCTAGCCATCCTGATATAACTACACATTATACTCACGGAACTATGGCTCCACATCCAGTACAAAATGGTATGCGTAACACACCATTATTGTACCAATATGCATCACATTTGAAAGCTCAAAGCCAACATTTAACTGGACTAGCACAGCATCAGCATCAAATGCAACAATCTAAAAGACGCACAGAAGGTGTCCGTCGAAACACACTACAAAGGACTCAGACTTACCATTTAACTTCTCACAGTGAATATAACCAGTTGCACTTAGAAAACATGAAGCATGAAGCACCAATGATGATGTATCAGCATCGATCTCAACCGGACATTCAAGAACAGCCTCACATGCCAATAGAAAGGACAGTTGTGGTACCAAATACATTACCATTACGAGAACATAACACTATCAAACATCCTATGCACATGCAACTGCAAGTGTCTACTGATGACTACATCAGAGAAGATCGGAGACACTACCAAGATCAATTAACTCCAGTCAGCACTAAGTCCTACAATTTTGACCCAATTGGCATGAATAAGTACTCACCACTCTCTCAAGCAGACATGAAAGTGAAAGAGAAACAATGGTATGAGACATCATTAGATTCACCAACAAAATCTGAAGCACCTCTTCTGAAAAAGAGCTCGAGCTTGAAGCGGACTTCTAGTGTAGGGAACTCACAAGCGTATGAGATCATGATCTCATCTGGTCGTCACTCAGCTATGCAAAGTCCAAATCAAATGCCACAAAGTCCGCCGGTTTTATCCCCTGGTGCGGTCTCTTTAGAGTCACCGAAAAACCTCACCGTGATTGAACAGGGTAAATGTATACCGTATAGAGAGGAGACCAAGCCTTTTGAAATGTCTGATTTTTATAAATATTCTACTAAATTTAGGCAAGGTAATGTTCCAAAAAGTGCCCCAAACAATCCTGGCCCCAGTTTAAATTCAGGTTATAATAAATTGCCCATGGAGTTGCCACAGTATGCTCAAGAACATTGGCATGGACAAAATAACTGAAGAATCTAAACTTTGTGTAAATTGTAAAATTAGCTCTTATTGTCTATTAACTTATTTTGACTGGAATTGGTATGAGAATTTATAATAGTTTTAGAGTCTTAGCTCATAGTATGTACTTATATTTTAAATTGTTATCTTCATATTAAAAAAGTGGCAAAATAAAGTAAAGAGAAAGTCTGCCTTCATTCAAAGAAAAAATGTGTGTGACACAAACAAAAAGCAAAGAAAAATATTGAAACAATATTTCTATTTTACAAGTTTATTGTGATGATAAAATGACAATGAAAGATTAAAGAATCCAGATGTTCAAATATTGATAAGATTAGCGCTGTGATAACAATGTGCAAGTTGTGTGTTCAATTATATTGTGACAATAATGCATAGAATACATAAATGATTATCTAATTTTTATGTTTGTAAACAGCCTATATGAGAATCATGACCTTTTTATTCTGATCTCATTTAACCCTTTAACGGGCAGAATAATCTGGGAATCGAAAAATAATGCGAAATAAGCATAGGTATTATTGGTAGAAAATAAATTTCAAATTTTAAACAAAGAATTGTGTTCTTTGAATGTTTAATCAGTGATTGATAAGTCTTTAAATAACCTTTGTACAACAATGGAATATGTATCAGGAACCCATTACTTAATTAATGAGCTGAAAAATATGGTGGGAAATATATTCCCTTTGCCTTATAAAGGGTTAATTGCCGTTTAAGCAGCTACAAGTACAAGCTTATTAGTATTACCACTTGCCCTAATTTTAAGTAAGTAATTTCAATGCTTTGCCCACCGCTTTTAGGAATACAAAAATTTTAACAATGTCATCATTATTTAACATCGCCGCTTTTTGTGATAATTTTTTCTCATTTTAAATTAGATTATGTTTGAGTCTCTTGTTTATAAGTGTGTATAATTTCAAGACTAGTAATATTAATAGTGAAATTGTTTTAATAGCTATTTTAATTATCATGGAATGAGTAAATTTTTATGGTTTCAATGATAAAAATCAATGCATTAATTGATGTTTTTGAAGTTAAAATGTAACAATGTATTCTATGTGTATACTCAAAGACTTAACTTACTTGCCAAGCAAATTTTAGCCTTACTGCCATTGTCTTCGTCCAGTAACAAAATATTTGGTAGCTATTTCACTATACATTGTAAATAAATTTAGATAGTAATTAGATTTAGATACAGTGTGACCACTGGAACATGTTCTAAAATTATTTTTTTATAAAATGAAGCATCTGTGCTCATAGCAGTTTATTGGGACTAATAAAGTTTTTATAGTACTGGAATTTTGTGGAATATGTATATTCCCTGGATTTGTTTACGCCCCACTTTTATGTTGCCCTTTTAGCGCTCCTACGCGCTAGCCGCTTTTCCAGTTTAATATATAACCGCTAGTGATTTTACGCACATAACCGCCAATGACACTGCCATTAACTGGAACCGCGCGGTTGACCACCCTCGCGGCTGACCGCTATTGCGTACGTAGGCATAAATGTGCATGGCGTTGACTATGCCATCTAGTGTTTAAATTTCGAAACTTACGTAAAATATACCCATTCCTATACTAATGTATTCTTCCATACTTGCCGCCATCTGAATAGTATCCTTTCTATCCATGTAATCTATCACGCAAATCCATCTATTGTTTTTTTGGTCTGTAAGAATTCGTATACATCTTCACTTCTTTGGTCAATTGTCGACCTGGATAGCTCCAATCTATACTTAATATTATAAAGCAGAAGAGTTTGTTTGTTTGGTTGAACGCGCTAATCTCAGGATCTACTGGTCCGATTTGAAAAATTATTTCACTATTAGATATTTATTGAGGAAGGCTATAGGCTATATATCATCACGCTAAGACCAATAGAAGCGGAGCAGTAATGAAAAATGTTACGCAGACGACGTTGCACGGGTCAGCTAGTGATATATAAAACTATAGATACGTTGTCCGCGCTCTAAAATGACAACACGAAATGAAGCCAATTGGCCACATCGCGCTTAGTTACGCACCAACCTGTCGCGCGACACTACGTTTGTTTTGATGTCAATTTGACTAGGTATTACTTATCCTGTGACGTAACTGAAGATGTATATTTATCTCCCTCTAGCAACAGGCATCCCGCCGTACGGTGACATATTTTCTTTCCCTTTCTTCATGCATATTAGTAGCTATCTAGTATTTTCGCCGTTTTTAAGCGCCGCGATGTTGGTTTATGATGTGTCTATATATAATACGTCATTGGATAGCTCTGTCGTTGTTTTTGCCGTTGTAGACCAATTTGTAGACTGGTTTAGTAACAGAAACCACGGTTGGCGGTTAAATATATTATGTTTTTTTTTTTATGCAAAACGCGTAAACTCTTGGCCCAAATCTCACCTGATGGAAAGTGATGATTAGGCCAAAGATGGAAGCGAGTTTCACCCGGAATCCTCTTATTACACAGAGGAACTGGCTATCATACCTCTAACTGCCGGAACACAACAATGCTGTTAACATTGTTGTTATGGCGACAGACTTAGACATGATGGTGGTAGCTTGCCAGGCGGACTTAGAACAAGTCCTACCCACCAACCAAACCGAGCGAAAAATTTGCCCCCGCTGGGAATCGAACCCGGGACCTCTGGGTCTGAATCAGGTGGTTTAACCACTAGACCACGAAGGCGGTTAGTGTCACCTGTTTAGCACCACCCGGGGACCACGTGTAGGGATTCGCTGAAGGGTATTCTCCTACGGACGCGGGTGACTCGGCCCCCAAAAATGTCGTTGGGGTTAAATGATAAATGATGGTTTTTTTAAATATTTATTCAAAATGTCGTTGGGGTTAAATGATAAATGATGGTTTTTTTAAATATTTATTCAAAGTGCTGTGATGAGACCAGCTTAAATTAAAACAAAAGCCATATACGTTTAAAATAAATAAAGAAAAAAATAATACTGTCCACGGTTATTATAGCACATAATCTTGAAATCTCATTGATGGTGTTTGTTCTTTAGTTTTTGGAGCAGGCTTTGCAGGGACCTCTTGCCGGGGTTGAAACCGCCATTCAGATAGTCATCGTCGTTGCCTGAAACAAAAAACAGTCAAGTTCAAACTTGATCGTAAGTATCTTGATTTTAAAATTGCTAGTTTTGTTTTTTATTTTCTGCTTCAGAGCAGAAAATAAAAAACAAACCATACTCAGGTATGGTCAACATTGTAGAAGACTACAGTATGTTTCTTTGGTCTAATATGGTTACGCTATCTGTGATTTGAGGTGGTTTGTTTTGTAATTTTATTGTCAGTTACACGTCACCTGCGTGAAAACCTCAGGAATGATGTTTTGCTCAAATTTATTTTATTGCGTTTCTAGGAAGAAAACGTCGCAGCGCACATCTTGATCTGATTATTTTTTCAGTCGATACTCATAGCGCCATCTATGATAGTAAATGAGAACCTCTTAATACTCGCATCCCTTAAGTTTGGTGTGAATATTTTGCAAAGTGCGTGTTGTTTTAGGCATTTCGGACAATCTTATAGTATCGAACAGTCCTGGATATACTAGCCAGGTACTCACCAGACCCTCCAAGTTGTCCGTTGATGCATCCCTCATCCCACATGTTGGCACAGCGCTTACCAGGATTGAAGCCACCTCCCAGGTAGTTATCATCGTTGCCTAGAAATTAAAAACGATTATCTGTGTAGAAGAGAGATCTAAAAGTCGGTTTGATTTATTTGCGAGTGGCTTAATTACTACCGTACCAATATAAGCCTATATATGTATGCAGAACAGGGTGTAAAGGCCTGCAAACCTCCATAGGGACGGGAGGATCCTCCGACCAGACTTGTGTCCGGTGGGAAACCGCCCGATATTTAATATTCGGACTGTTGTAAATGTTCAAATCGCACGGAAGTCTTATGCCGCGATGCAGAATTTCGTAAGTAGGTACTTCGCTGCTGGCGGAATAGACGTCGTTGCGGTTCTTTTTGTGGGTTGAGGGGATTTCAGGGCCGGACATCTTACAAAAATTGAGTATGTAAAGTAGGTACAGTTTACAAAAAAGCTGATTTAAATTTTGATATACAGTTGCACGATTTATTATTACCTACCGGTAGGAAATAAAGAGTAGGTAGGTAATATTATTTGAAGAACACGGGCCGAACGGTCGAAGTCATCCTGAAACTGCTTTTTAGTAAGCCTATCCCGCAATAGGAAAAGTGTTCAAATGTACGTAAAAACTATATTTCGTAATTATTTTTTTAGATTTAATAATAGTAGAAAGCTGCTATTTTTGAATTAAACGAAATATTTGGGAGTTTGCATAACGTCTAAATTTTTTAGCTGTCCTTACTTTCCCACGACATAACTTTGTTTAATTTATTTGTGTTCCCAAAGTACCACTCAAAAATAATGATGGTGTAGTCCAGGACCGCGGTCCCTGTCCCGAATTCCCCTCGACCCCTTTTTGTTGCGGTACAAATTTCGCTTCTTTAGCTTTTTCTTGTGGGTGCATCGATGCCGGTCAGTGTCATAAGCCACAATATACTTACCAAGGTAGCCTTTGAATCCCCCTACCTCCGTACAATACATTAATCAACGTGCTAATGAATCTCTAAGTGAATTATGCCATTATTGGCTACCGTTATTACGTTATCTTGCTAGCAATGTATGGCGCAGCGTTGATGTTGCTTTTACTCATGTGATTCATCATCATATTTCAGCTGACGGATCTCTACTAGGTATTGGATGTCTGATCAATTATATGAAGCCCCCAAATTACAATTCAGTCTCAAAAAAAAAAATTTCATTCCAGAAGCCTGGGTTCAAATCTGATGGTGCTTTGTGTTGGCAAGATGGTCAGGTAGGTGTTGTGTTATTGTATCAACTTACCAGCACCATTCAGTTGTCCGTTAATACATCCTTCGTCCCACATGTTGACACAACGCTTGCCTGGGTTGAAGCCACCGTTGAGATAGTCATCATCATTGCCTGAAATAAACAGAAACAGCTTACCAGTGTTGAGAAATTTCTTACATTTTCTAATAAGTTGTGAAAGGCATTAATTCAGTACCTACCATCTAGGTCACTGATTCGCAATGTTAAAAACTTTTTACCAAAAAATACCAACAACTATTTTTAAAAAACCACAGTACAAAATAACTTTGATATCGGAAATCGGTGTTTCTGGTGTGGATTCTTCGTTTTTTGACACCGAATTCCAAAATTAAAGTTAGTTTACCGCATTGAACATAAAAAAAGAATCACAGAAATCGGATTATTAACCTCGGAGTAATCGGTGTACATAGGTGGTACCTACATAAAAAATACCAAATTGAAACATCCTCCTTTTTGGAAGTTGGACAAAAAATTATGGTGTCTAGTGTCTATTCTTATAACCCAACCCGTCAATGTCGTGCGAGATCTCCTGACTTTGTGGCTACATACTTGAGCTGTTAGTTTACGTTTAAATGTTCTGGCGGACTAGCAACGCTCGTTGATTAATTTCATTTGACTGTATTACCTATTTTGGGATGAAGTGGTTCTTGTTATGTAGGTATTTTGTGTTCAGTTTCGCTGATTAAGAAAATATTCACCATTTTAATTATCAACTATAATAAGGTGATCCCACTCATCAACGCCTGTTCAAACATGACTATGTGGGTGCATGTCGGCAGTGAGGTTTATTTTATCGGAGTTATGATTATGTAGGTACTTACCAGCCCCACCAAGTTGACCGTTTGAGCATCCCTCATCCCACATGTTGATACATATTCTTTCGCCGGCTAAAAATAAGACATTATTAAGTATTTTAAGAAGGATATTCGTAAGCGTTTTGAAGGGGTTTCGGAGCTCATTCCCAACCTCTGCAACTCCTGAAAGCCAGAATCAACAGTGGCGACCACGAGAAAAACGCCGAGCTAATGAAGCTCGACGAGTCCTGGAGAAACGATTCAACTGTCTTGGATCCCGCAACGAAATTAATCAGAAGAATACAGCAGGAAGAAAAAATGCAGCAGTAGGAAAAAATGGGGGGTTTCGGGGTGGTATTTTAAGAAGACTCGGCTCACCTTCCATGTGCACACCGGGGTGAACACCGGGGCCGCTATAGTGAGGTAAATATCCTACATTCACCTGTGTTATTCTGAAAGCCTGAGTGCTTTTTGAAGGAATTTTACCGGAAATAAAACAAACTAAATCATTTATCATTCACTTTTGTTTTGTCAGATTGTCAGAAAGTTGAAGCTACTTGCACGATCCAAGCAATAGATATTTATGTAGAGAACCAACGTATGGGTAAGGGTTGGTCCATGGTTATACATATCTAATACCTATTATCACAGTTTTTGTTTACAGTGGAGGCCAAAATTATTGTCAAAGTCAAACAAAAAGAAAGCTTCGGTAAACTTACATTTGTGAAACCCAGAATGTGTCCCAAAACTTTTGCAATAAACTATGGAAATTACACTGCAGAGCACAATAAATGCCTTCATTTTGGGAGTCAAGCTGTTATATCGCGAAAATTTATACCAGCTAATGGTTTTTCGAATGACAAATGTAGTAATTTCGTACATTTTCGACGCTTTTATAAACGGTCAGTACTCGAAAAATTAATTAGTCGAGATGGTATCGCTCCACTTATGATATAGGAGTTAATATTATTGCATTCGAGATTATTTCGTGGTATCAATGGGATAGCAATTTCTAAATTAATTCCCTTCCATAAGAACAATTTTACTGTATCATTCTTTTTTATTATATTTTTGTTTCTCTTTGTTATAATGTGTATTTTGCTATCTTGTTGTGTCTGTGTCGAATAAATGTTTTCTATTCTATTCTAAATCCATAAGTCCCTTCCATAAATAAGGACCAGGACATACATTATCTGTATGGATGGAACTGTACTTAATGATCATAATTTCGAAATAGCTGGCCAATCATCAAATCAGAATCAGAGCGACATTGAATTCCATCGAATCGATAACGTATTTCAGTGGAAAGGAAGTTCGAATTTGTTTGAATGTAAGTATTTTGATTTGCGCCTGAAAAAGAAAACATGTTGCCTCAACCAACAACTCAAGTAAAAGAAGGCAGGAAGATGATAATGAGCCCTGCCTGAAGTCTTGGCGGCTCCTGGACCGCCCTTTGTCGTACTTTTGTGTCTTGTTCGCAAGTACGTTAAAGGCCCCGTTTAAACCTGTGATCAACTCATATGCCAGTTTTATTACATTGCGGGGCACTATCGAGCGATTGTAAGCAGCGGGTCTACAAAGCCCACTTAAGTAGAATCAGCCAGCAATTCAAAATAGGTACCCGACACTGTCAAATTTTCCCAATCAACCTAATGCTTTAGCGATGAAGATGACACAGATTGTTGTATGATATTACTAATAACTAATATGATTCAGCTAAATTGGCCTTTTTAGACCCTCTGAGGGCCAATCATACTTGTTTTAAGCAATGTTCGCATTCGCATGTCAGTCACAATCTGTCAAAAAAGCCTAAATTCCCATTCATTTTTGATAGACTGCGACTGAGATGCGATAGCATTTGTATATGTGGTCAGCGCCAGATAATTGTGCAATAAAGTAATGCAATAAAGCAATAAAGTACCTACATTGATTTTTCTCTGGTTTCAAAAAGTTTGCATTTTCTGAGAACATTTCCTATAGTAAAGTATTTTTTTTTTTCACCATCAGAAAGTAGATATTTCAACAAACAAAAAGCCCCCAAACTTTTTGAAAAAAGCTGATTTATTTATTTATTTATTTATTTATTTATTTATTTAGGGAAAACAAACAGTTACACAAAAAGGGTACAGTAAAAGTGTTTACATAGAGAAAAAACAAATGTGTAACCCACGACGTTATCCACATATTACACACAAAATAATGTTTCAGGGACTACTTGCACATGAGTAAAATCAGGAAGAATAACATAAAAATACTATTAAAGTTCAAAATAAATCGCATTCAAATTAAAAACAACAGTCAAGAGTTTTAAAAAGTTAAATAAAATACAGACATGAAGTTCACTACCAATCCACTATCAGCAACAAATTCAATTGAAAACAAATTAAAATTCAATAAGAAACATAAAATTGAATACAAGATTTAAATATTATTATTTAATTTAAAAAAAAACAAAGTTGAATACAAAATAAAGAATCTTAAAATTTATATATAAATATATATAATTAAATTTTAATTAAACTTGAAATCAGAACTCAAATTGAAAATTAAAATGAATAATAAAATCAAAAACAATCCTAAAATTAAACACAAATCCAAAAATAAGGCATCATGAAAAATAGTAAATCTAGTTATAAATAAATCTAGCAATCACAGTAAAACATTAATAATGACATTAATAATGTAGGCAAATAATAATGTTAAGTTCTTGCTTCACAAATTTCCAATTATTATTATACGATACTTTGACGTCAGAATTTTCGATTGAAAATTAGGGTGCTTTTTTGATATTAAGTTAATATAAGGCGAAAAAATAAATATTTTAAATCTAATAAATTACAGTGTATTTGGGACATAATAAGGTAAGCTTTCACCAAATTTCGTAGAAAAAAAATTTTTGAAAAAGATATAAATAAAAAACCAAAAACTTGGTTTTTTGAATTTTTCACCTAAATTTTGAGGTTATGTAAAAAAATTGCAAATACAAAAGTTGTAGATCTTTTTATTACCTATAACTTTGCCATTTAACTTTTTTCCATAGGACTTGTAGTTTTGCCGGAAATCAAGGAAAACCATTTTTTACTCTTAAACATTCACCCCCTCCCACTTCCCGAACTCGGATCGACCGTAATTTATTTTTCCTTTCATTTTGATCATATTCCCCTCCTTTTCTAATGGGTTTCATCCTACTGTAATTTTTTTTGGTTTCAAAAATTATCGACCGTGGTCTATTCGTATATACTCGAACAATAAATTTTGAACCGTGTTTCATTATTAGAAAACGTAATCTCGACGTCAATTCAGGACAGCTTTTAGTCATTATTTCGAATTTATATATTCAGAAAGTCAAGAAGTACTATATTTGGGTTAATGACCATTAATGCACGGGTAGTTGATTTTTGACGTCTTCCATAAGTCGCAATCTGTCAGAAACGTTGCTTAAAAATTAGTAGAATTTCTACTCTGGTTGCAGGTGGAAACGTGGCCTAACAAACAACATAGCTATTAGGTACTCGTACATACTGTTGAGCGTCCTAGGTTCGATCCCAAACTTTGTTTTTAAGGCTCAGTGTTCCAACATACCTTCTAACAGATCGTCCTGTTTAAATTACGGATATTATTGCAATGGAGCTGTTTGTGTTTAATGTTGTATATTTCTCTGTAAATCAAGAGTCTTTTTTATTAAGTCATCGGCTTGCTCTTGACCACAACCACGCCTGATGAAAAGCGATGGATGAGGTCTGTGATGGAGCGAGCGTGCCCAGATGATGCCTGTTCACCCTTGCTTTGAAGGCAAACGGGTTATGTGTGGACGGGAACACAGATGTTGGCTGAGAGTTTCGCAGTTTAGCTGCGCGCATAATAAATGTGAAGGAGAAGCGCTTGGTACGACTAGTCGGGATATCGACCAAATACGGGTGGTACCCTGCAGTATGTCGGTTATATCGGTAGTAAAAAGGCGATATAGTGGGATCAGGTCGTGGAGCTCCTGCAGTGTAGTTAGGCATAGCTGGAATAGAGACGTCCATAGTTCGTCATTGTTCCCCGTCCGTAGGTATATTTTAGGGTCAAAATTTTTATGGAAAGAGAAGACAAGATTTCTTTTCCTTCCATACCCCGGTGGCATTCGCGATGCATTAGCTCATAAAAGAGCTACATTACAGTCTTCAGCTTTTATGCAGATGTACTACAGGATAGGTCAAGTCTTTAGTCTTTTGACTTTATAATAGCGAAAAAGTATAGGTAAGCACCAAAAGCATTTGAGTTGAGTTGTGCGCCTAAACTGTTTCCAGTGTTGAGAAACCTGTTCCGCCTCTCTCTTGAAAAAAAAACAACAGTGCATAAATCCTGGAACTCATTGAAAAAGGATAACCGTGCAGACCCTGCTTATTACCGACCAATCGACATTACCTCCATCCTTTGCAAATTATATGGAAAGGGTATGATCAGTAAGTTGCTGACCTACCTTGAAGACAATGATTTCCTCAGTGACCGTCAATATGGCTTTCGCCGGGGACGCACTGGCATGCTGTGGCGGACGCCATCGAGAGACACGGCGAAGAACTTGCTGTGTCTCTCGATATCTCGAAGGCTTTTGACAGAGTCAAGCACGCAAGTCTACTCAGCAAGCTTCCTGCTTATGGCATCCCAGTTGATTTTTGTAGCTGGATATCAGACTTCCTTAGTGAACGGTCGATCCGAGTAGTCGTTGACGGCTGCTACTCTGACCTCATGGCTATTGCGTGTTCCTCAGGGGTCTGTTCACACTGCACATTTATGATCTACTTCATCCTGGTCTTTATGGGTACGCAGATGACAGTACGGTATCAGAGAGATACTTGTCCAGCGCAACAACCAGCGGGTATGAAGTTCATTCCTTAAGAGAGAGGCTTTGGTAGGGCGGAAAAATTTGACCTTAAGCTTTTTCTCCCAGTGGGCTGACGACAATCTGGTCTCTTTTAACGCCACCAAAACACAGGCGTGTCTCTTTACCGCAAAATGAAGATATTTCAACCGAATTCCTACTTTTCGGGGTACATCATCCAGCATACATGTTCCAGTGTCTGATTGGCTCGAGCTCCTAGGCATGGAGCTGACATCCAGTCTGAACTTCGACGCCACCATTTAGTGTAAAGCCCAAACTGCGGCCAAAAAGCTGGACATCTTAAATAGGGTGAAGTGACACTTCAAGCCTGGACAGCTTTTTCCCATTTCCCATCCCTAAAAACAGCTTTTGACTCTATACAGTATAGAGTATTACAGCCACCTTTGGTATGGCTCAGCTAAGTATCAGCTTGCCGCACTTGACTTGATAGAACGCAGAGCTAAGAGGCTCATTGGTGACGTAAAACTACTACACAGCTTGGCTCATCGCCGCAAGGTTGCCTGCTTGTCGGTCTTCTACAGATTGAACTTCGGAGAGTGTACCCAAGAACTCCACGACCTTTTCCCACTAGCAACCTTCTACCATCGGACTTCCAGACGCACTGCAACTTACCATCCTTACCTTGTTGCTATTCCACCAATTCGTACTAAGCGTTTCCAAGCGTCTTTCATAATGCGCACAGCAAAGGAGTAGAACTCTCTGCCTGCGTCTGTGTTTCTGAACGCTTACAACCCTAATCTTTTCAAAGTTAAAGTCAACAGGCTACTTCTGGGTAAGCTCGCTCCATCGTAGAATTTGTCTCTGTCATCTCTGACCTAGACTAGTTTCAAGAGCAAACCCATCTCAAATAAAATAAAAAAAGAATTTTAAAATGCTCTTGGCTTTTGGCTGCATGCGGTACTCCTAGCTGGTTTACAGGGCCAAAGCTTGTTAAAGAATGGTTGATACGAAAATTCACTTCTTTTGTAATGCTGCCAGATGCATTAAAGTATCGAATAGTGCGAATGGATTTTAATTGGTGTACACTAATTCTATTAAAATTCTACTTCAAAAAGCTGGTTAATCGCTGATTAAAAGTTGGTAAGTAATCTCTACAAACACCGTTACGTTTTTAAGAGAAACATTAGACATCTTGAGTTGTAAATTGGAGTAAGTGTACTCCATTGTAATGCTAATGCATAAAGTGTAGCTGACAGCTATTTTACAGCTTTCGGCGTAATTTATGAGTAAATCTAGATTATCTGTGTTTAAATTTATAATCCTGCTTGACTAAGTCCGGCTTCATAAGGACGCAAACGTTTTTTTGGATTTAATTTCAGTCTGACGATTAAGTTTTTTTTCAAGATGAGTTAAACGCAACAAGATACTGTTGTAAGATTCACCCAAAGAGGATAGGTACGACGTAACGTCCGTTAGGTTCGCGATAAGTTAAATCAGTTCAAACTGAGCGTTTTTATGCCGGCCGGTAAATAACCTACGCGCGTGGTGAAAAAACTCAAAAATACCATGAAAAGACGAAGACTAGTGAACTGTGTGGTGATATGCTGGCTCCCAACGTCCCGTGAGTACCTTTCCTTCATCGTTTTATCTCAAAGCCTGGTTTTTTTATGAGAATCTTCAAAAACGCGTGGTTGGCTTGCACGCGAAACTCATTTCATATTTGTGGTAGGGAAGGGCGAAGCGGAAGGGAGTGTCAGATTCCTATCGACTAAAACCCATCCGTGTTCGTTCTAATGCCATTTGCGTTCCAGGGAACATTTTCTTTACTTTTGAACAAGTTCTGCAACCCTGGCAGACACTGGCCCTAGCGGGCCCCGTCTAGTAACCCATGCCATGACAACCGATATAAAAAACACCGAAATTACGTTACCTAACCATCGACAAATAAATCCTCATTGTAGGATCGATGACCTTATTGATTGCATCATTTATTAACTTTATCTAAGTAGGTAAATATAGTAGATTTATATCATCGATAGGATAAGAGAAAATCTATTATTAAGAAACAATATTTGGTATTGCATCAGCTACCATTCTCTGCTATCGCTCTCGCCAATGTAGTCCAGATACTATTGATATGGATTGGAGTGCCAGTGGTCTGAGAGAGATTATTATGGAGTAAGTAAGAGATATGCATTAATACATAAATCAGGGTATCGTGATAAGCAACTAGCACTTCGCCCGCGAATTCGGTCGCGCGGGTGTTGTTGGTACTCCACGAACCTCATCTCGCCGCTACCCTCTTAATATTCGTGCAAATTGCTTACTAATGGACTAAACGTAGGGCATTTGTCTAGCTTAGAGTATTTCATGCCCGTCGTAAGTCGTAACTATTAAACGAAAGGTCCTATTTGAATAATTTAAGTGTAATTTTACATGTAAATAGCCCACCTTATCAAACATCCTATTCCTCGCCTTCGATTGCTTTTGATTTATTACAGGCGAACGTTTCAGCCTGCCCAACTGAATTTAATTTTAAACATATACACCCCATAGTAGTAATTAAAGCTTTTAAACAAATTAAAATTAAATTGACCGAAGATCTATGAGGATTGTCTATCAAGGTTTGTACCTCAATTATCGAGACTGTAGCGCCATACTTTTCTTTAATATTTAATTTGTGTATCGATCAAGGAGTCTTTCCGGACCTAATGAAATTCGGTAAGGTGATACCACTTTTTAATCTGGGGATAGTAAAGACACAAATAATTATAGACCAGTATCCGTGTTGCCAGTGTTTAGTAGGGTATTTGAAAAAGTAATGCCAAATCGAATGCTCAGTCATTTTAACGCGAATAACATCTTGCATGATAAACAGTATGGTTTCACCAAAGGACGTTGTACAACTGACGCTGATGTCACCTTGCTAAAGCACATCTTTAAGGCGTGGGAGGACGTACAGGATGCCTATTAATAAGAGGATGATTATTAATAAAAGGTTTATATTCAATATTATAGCAACCCAGAGACCCACGAGTCGTCCAATAAGAGCGTCCCGCGGTCGTGTGCCGCTGCGATATACAGAATAGGATGTATCGCTCTCTCTTTCCCGCGTGGCGGTTGCAAACGTGTGAACGATGCGCGCGGCGCATCGCCAGTCCGCTGCTTACGCGCAAGGCACTCGTACGTGCCATATGTCCACTTCCCGCGCAAGTCGTAGTGACGCCACGCGCCATTATTGTCCGCGAATACTTATCCGAACTTTCTTAAATGTAACACTGTGTGTGATTAAACTGTTTTAACTATAAATCAGAGACTAGTTTCCGTTTTCCCTGAAACCTCCTCTCATAATATATTATAACTCCTCCCCTGGCTCGAACTCATGCGGAGATAAGTAGTCCTCGGCATGGTGAGGATCAAGTTATCCAGCATTTCTTGGTGTTACCTTTCCCATTCTTGAATTGCGGCTTCCCTGAGCTCTGGCACTATTTGGTGACGTGGCTGACGGTTCCAAATAGCTCGCTTAAGAGCATCCCACGCGTGCTCTATTGGGTTTAAGTCAGGCGAGCCGGCAGGCCAGTCTAACCTTGTGATGTCGTATTCTTGGAGAGCAGCATTGACTCGTTGAACTCGATGTGCGGGCCCATTATCATGGACCAGTACAAATTGGTGCCCAGGGTTTAATTCCATCAATAGCAACTACTTTATACATGTCTGCTGTGATAAAACCTCGATACGGGATCAAAGGCGTTCTAGCTCCAATCATAATACCACCCCGAAACGACACCGATTTGCCGCCTTGCTGATCTGTTCCAGTGGCAGTTCCTTGCCTTTCACGGTCTCCTGATCTTCGCTAGACACGGACACGTCGGTTATCTGGATGAGTACTGATTCGTGATTCGTCAACGTAGAGACGGTTTTGCCAAATGTTTTTGTCTTCATCTTCTTCAATTTGCCGAAGCCTAGCCCACTGCAATCTCCGTCGTTGACGTTGCCGGGAATTCAGAGGCGCTTGTCAAGACCTGCGTGCTCGTAATCCAGACTTTTGTTTTTTACGGGGTGAAATCGTCGTGGATGTCCTCCACCCTGGGGCGGGCGGAGGGGTCTGTCAGACTCTTACTGACTAAGACCACCCCGGTGTTCCATCTCTCACCTACGCCGGGGATCGCGGGAACTGATGCGACTTCCGTAATCCCCGGCTGGTGCCGGCTCGTCTCTGCGGGCCACCTCGGCTCAGCAGGGGGAGTGAGGTGTTTGACTCCCCCCGCGACGTCAAAGAGGGGCGCACGAGAACACGACGCGCCGCCACCTCGGGTCCGGATGGATGGGGGGCGACGGACATCCGCCGCCCCTGGATCCAGTTAGGGGGGCTGGAAGAGGGCAGCGTATGCCCTCCTCCGACGCCCGGTGCGAATGGTCTAAGTGCTAACTCCAAGCCCAGAGGCGGCCCGAACCTCTGCTTTTATTTTGGTAGCGTTGATTGTTGGGTCACGGGCTGCCAGCAATCTAATATAGCGCTTTTGGGCAGCAGTCCAAACAGTTGGGCGACCACTGCGGGTTCGGTCAGCTAAATTACCCATCCCGTGGTACCTCTGCAACGTGGTCACACCACAGGATTGAGATATAGCAACTCTGCGTGCTATTTCTGTCGTGGTGTATCCTTCTTCCCTCAAAAGTTACTATTCTTGCTTGTAAAATTTCTGATAATCCTCTTGGCATTTTTTCAATGATGACCTTCCGCGAAAAAGTACTTTAAGTCCGTTAAAATGACTAAATTAGAATTCTGAATGAGCGTAAGCTAGGACTGAAAGCCTTTTTATATGGAAAAACCATTGAACTGTTTCATTGTTTTATATTCTAACTAGCTTTTGCCCGCGTTTTGGTGTATAAGTATTTTTAAAAATGTCAGTGGCAATTTGGTCTGCCACTGCCATATTAAGTTACGTGACATTTTTAAAAATACTTATATTTTTTTAATGTAACTTCACATCGTACATCCCAGATTTCTAACTTCAAAATTAGTTTCCATATAACCTTTGAACTCCTATTACCTAATATTTAGAGGGAATCTCTTGAGGGTGGAATTATCTGAATTCCTTTCTAAGTGCTCATTATTTTAAGCTATAATAGAACTCTGCAAATTTCAAAATGCTAAGTCCAGTGGTTTCTTCATCAATCTTTACCTGTATGGTGTGTTTATAAAAAGTAGCCCTATGTCCTTCCCCGGCTTTCTTGGTGCCTATGTCCCTATGTATGCTTCAATTTTCAAAACTACGCAGCGGATTTTGTTGCGGTATTTTTAATAGATTTTGTAATAAGTAAAGAATTATGTGGTATGTAATTGGAATAGGTGAACATCTGTGTTAATTTATCTGTGTTTTTACTGCAATATACTCCTGTATACTATATTATTTGATTTTTTTTGTTCAGCGTTAATATGTAGATTTTGGGATTTAGATACACGTGAGCAAGCTACGTATAACTGCCCATGGGAAAAACAGGGCGTGCCTAAATGTATCCCCGCTACCTTTAAAGTTTGCCCTTGCGATTTATTAATAGTCATAGAAAATGCAACTTTAAGTGGGAACTGTAAACGTTTGAAATTGAAGGGTAAGTTATTGGGTATTATTGGGATACGTGGAATAAGAACATTTAACCCTTAGCTTCTCCAGTTAAAATTGTGGCCTTAACAATGTCGCAATCTAGTGCCATTACATAGTCTCGGGGCGTCCAAGTTGCGCATTAACAAAACGGGTATACTTACCGACTTTTAATTCGAGCTTATGTGATGGCACCCCGGATAGCTCCAAAGAGTTAAGAAACTCCACGGGGTAGCTCGTACAGTCTTCAGATGACATGACTGTGTCGATGGAGTTGTAGGTTGTTGCATCGCTGGTTACTTGGTCCAAGATAATTTTATTGATTTGCGACCGCGACGCATCGCGCTCCGCCCGTGCTGCCGCCGCCGTTAGGCGCTCCGTTCAAGTCAATCATATCGTGATAACTTTTAAACTATTCGGCCAAATTACTTTGTGTGAAAGACAAAGTTTATCGACATTAAATACTTAATGCGAGAAATGTATTCATTTTGATAAGAGTTTGATAATTATATACTAATATGTGCATTGTAAAATAGTACCAAATTAAATTAAATTTATGGTTCACAATTTTGGTCGTACTGGCTTGCACATAAAAGGTAGATATATGCTGTCGCGGACTTTTATTTAGATCTACTTAAGACAAACAATCCTGCGCTACATCATCTTTATGTAACTCCATTGGTTTAGGCAGCGCACGCCAAGATAGCTCTCAGATGGAAGATTTTTTTTCGACTTAATTGACAACCCTGCTGCCTTTGGAGCGTGCACAGAGAGCTGTCCTCAAAGTTATGACCTCAAAGCCGTTCAGGTATCCGACTGCGGCTCTCTACGCAGAATGCCAGGTCCTCACTGTGAGACAGCTCTTTGTTCTTGGAAGTATACTGCGTAAGCATCCTTCTGTGGTATACGAGCCGAATGCCCCCAAAAAACGCAGATTCTATGAGGTGTGCACAACTTCCGGTAGTGGAACGGCCCTTGCTCAGCGTCTTTTCGATGTCTTGTCGAGCCATCTGTATAATAGGTTAAACAAAATCTGTACCATTGCTCCCTTGTGTCTCAGAGAATGTAAAATTAAGGTCACCAAGTGGCTCCTTACCCTCAACTACACTAAGACCATCGCTCGCGTAACCTAAATAATTTGCATCCATTGAGTGTGGAAATAAACTAATAATTTAAGCGCAGGCTTTGCATCAAGGTTTTGCTCACTCTCAATCACACACACGCACACACACACACCCCTACACACCTAAACACATAATATTCAATCACATGAACTTTCACATATCCAGATATATAATGTTCCCTAAACACAAAGTAGGATAAGTGAATAAATCTTTCATCAATTTTTTTTTTGTAAATGTTCAAATGATAGGCGAGGACGCTGGCACCCTAAACACAAGTTAAATCTTACATTGCGTGCCAGAGTTTATCGAAAACGTTTATTTTGTTATTAATTTTAGTTTGTAAATTGTGTTGTTGGTTCAAACTTATGTAATAAAATATATTTTTTTTTATTATTATTACGTATCGTTATATTATGACCAAAATTACATAAAATCATTATAAATTGTAGCCTATGTGTTATTCTGATGAATGAACCTATATTACTGTAAAGTTTCATCCAAATCCGTCCAGTAGTTTTTTCGTGAAAGGGTAACAAACATACATGCACATACACATACATCCATCCTCACAAACTTTCGCATTTATAATAATAGTAGGATTCTATATTTTTAAATAAAGAATCTAAAAAGAAGAAGAAAGTTTTCGATTTTTCAAAGTGATCGCAAACTTTTTTTGATGTGTGTATGCGCACTTTTTTGTAGATATTGATGTCTTAAAACTGATCACTTTGCTCGATTGTCAAAAGTTTCCGCAGCGTACGCGATATAAGGACTTTTTTTGTATTTTTTCCACACATTCGGTTCATACGAAGTTTCATACGGAGCCCTAACTTTTTTGAAAATATTCTATGGTTATCAGGGATATTGTAGGAATTTAATGGTGAATGAATTTTTGTGTTTTCTAATTCAATGCGAAAGTAACTGACTGTCTGTTACGCTTTGACGCCTAAACCGCTTAACCGATTTTGATCAAATTTGGTGCAGAGATAGATTAGGTACACCTCCGAGAAAAACATAGGCTTGTCGCGAGAAAAGGGCTTGAAGGGGGTCGATAAAGGGTATGAAAGGTTGTAATATGGGAGTTTGTTATTTTTGGAGATGATAAAAAACATGTTTTAGCGTTTTTGAAAATTTTGTTTTTAAAAATTCCTAGTTTATAATAGCTGAGATACAGTATTTTTTTTAAATGGGGGGTTATTTTAAAAATTCGCCATTTTTGTTGTTGTTTCAAATTAATAGGGTAAAAAAGTTCTATTGATTTGAATTTCAACAATAATTCAATAAACTGTCTCAAAATTGTTCAATCATCATGTTGTAGTTCCGGACAGTGATATATCGTCCGATTCGTCCGTCTGTCGATCCCCTCCAATTTGTCGAAGCTGTCAATTTCATATAAAATATGGTTTCATGTGGGAGTGTCGTGTGCGGACCCCAGGTGGTTTTTAGGACCATTTTATGTACCCTCGTCTTGCGGTATTGTGACAGCTTTTAAATGCAGGAAAACGCAGTGTGTATTTCACACACTTAAAAAAAAAACAGCGAAATGCGAGTTGGACTCGCCGACCGAGGGTTCCGTACGCCATATTACATTATATAGAGACTATCTATGTACATTTTTACCGACTTCACAAAAAGGAGGAGGTACTATGTTCGGATGTTTGTATGTTTTTTTTTTCTATGTTTGTTCATCGAATACTCCGCCAATTGTCGACGGATTTTCAAAATTCTTCTTTTTTTCGAAAGTAGATAGTTCTGAGGTGGTCCCACTGTCCCCAAGTTAGGATCTGATGATGGGATCTTAGAGAAATCGAGGGCAAACCTCAAATTTTATAGGCTTACTCATTATTTTTCGCATATATTATGAAGTATCTTGTGTATTTGCGTATGGTTGTCACCATCTCAGGTAGCTGGGCTGATGATGGAAGGTACACTCCTTAACAGTAGGTAAGAAGTTACTCGAACAGGCAAGGATTGTTTTAGTAAATTGGTTTTGATGTTCGATAGGGTATTTGCCACATTTGGTCTCATGATCATCAAGTCATGACCTGATGCTGCAGAGTACATAACTTGTTTAGGGTCATTGAAAAGGGCTCGATGTGTGGATAAACGTACTGTTAATGAGGAACACCGAAGTACATAGAGACCTGATGCTGAAGCCAGGAGCATCAGAAAAAGTACAAACCTTGAAATTACAGCACCATAGTCGTGTTTGGGCTCATTTTAAACAGGACTAAATTTTAAGTTCAATGCAATGTTGACATAAGTCTGGCCTGATGCTGCAGCCTGGATTATCAGCATCTAGTCTAAAAACTAATAAATACTTCTTAAAGTGAGCTTCTTTTGCGAATTTTCTTCTGTATAATTATTAACCGACTTCAAAAAGGAGGTTGTTAGGTACCACTAAAAAGTGAAAAATAAAAAACTTTTTACAAAAAAATACAACCAACTTCCAAAAAAAAAACACTACAAAGTAAAAAATAACTTTAATTTCGGAAGTCGGTGTTTTTGTTAGTTTCTTCGTATTTTGACACCGAGTTCCGAAATTAAAGTTATTTTTTACTTTGTAGTGTTTTTTTTTTTTGGAAGTCGGTTGTATTTTTTTGTAAAAAGTTTTTTTTTATGATTTAATTACAAAAGTATAGTTTTCAGAACTTTCTCTATACTTGTAGTATAAGACGGTATTACTTGCTAAATTTCATAGTTCTAGGTCAACGGAAAATCAATACATGTTTATCTATACATATAATAAAATTGTAAATCGTAGGGTGTATGTTTCCATTTGGCGAAAAAACTACTGAACCGATTTTGATATGCAGAAATAAACCTTGTAGGTACGAACATCATTGTATAGGCTATACATTATCCAGTATGCCAGTGAATGGCGAAACAGTCAGATCTTCCTATATTTAATAAGACCTAATATGTACCATGTTTTATACAAATAAAATATTCTTATTCTTATCACGCTATGTGCTATGGAGGATGAGCAGTACTCAAAAATGTCTGTTTTGAACGAGATTTGGCACACGGTTCAAACCCCATCAACCAATGACTATAAAGCCTCTCTCTTTGCCATCAACAGATATTATTATTGTATTTATTTTATCTAGATCTAGGTAAAGACTAGCTGTCCCGCGCAACTTCGTCTGCGTCACATTTTCCGCTCCTAAATAATATTGCAACAAAAAATTGAGATTTAAACTATCTCTCAAGTTGGATCGAACTGCACATGGTGTGCGAATTTTATTATAATCGGTTAAGTGGTTTAGGAGTCCATTGAGGACAAACATTGTGACACGAGATTTATATATATTAAGATGTATGTATGGGTTATGTAAGGTATGATATTAATGAAAAGGCAGTGAATAATACCGTGACGGTAGATAGGGGATATTGAAAAAGAAAAAATGGTACGCCGACCCCAAGTTCCATAGGTCAAGGACAGGAATATACGTACGAGTGGGTATTGGTTTAGGCATACGCTTCGGAGGGAACCCGATCACATTTCCAAACAGGCCATGGACTGGAATCGTCAAGAGAAAAGAAAGCGTGGCCATCCCGCCACACCTGGCGACGCTTCGGATTGGCAGATGCAACGGGCCTCGGACGTAGAATGAAGTGAGCGTGGAGCTCAAGATACAGATTAATGGATTTTGATTCTTTTAAAGCAGTATCTGCTGATGCCAAAAATAGTAGGATATTAATTGTTACCATTTATTCATATTGTCTGATAATCTCAGAATAATAAAAGTGGCACTGGTATAATAACAGGTGCCCCCTAGCTCTGGGCGGAGTTAGGCTGGCTATATTAGACAGGACAACGCACAGCGGAAGTTCACGTGCATAAAACGGAGTCTCGCTAATACTCTACTCTATCTTACATAAACTTAACATTATATTGCTAGGGAGCGAGCCTATTGTCACTTTGCCACCAACCAGTCACATATTCCTAACTCCGGGATGCTATAATACTTTTACTAGACTCGTGGATCGAACATCATCCTAAGTAATATTTTAGTAAAGTTTGAGTATTGCGTCGTTGGTCTAGTGAGCAACCAAACGACGCACTACTCAAAACTTCACTAAAGTAAGTACTTCATTAAAGTAGGTTCTTAGGTGCATTTACATGCAACTTTGGACGTCCACACAAGGCAGTTGGTACCTTTGTACAGGACTTGCAGACTAATTACAAACACTGCTGTGCATGAATAGATTCTCTGAGTATAATTAATAAGCTCTATTAACGACAAACAATGAATGGACAAATAGCAACCCAGAAAACGCCTTTGTCACATTTTTAGGGCAATCAAGTCGATTGCTACACCACTGTTTTATTTCCTGGTTCGATTTCAGCACGCAACGAACTTGTTGACTTAAAACTCATGGATGGCAAGTTTCACAGCTTGGCTCATCGCCGAAAGGTTGCCTGCTTGTTGGTCTTCTACAGATTGTACTTCAGTGAGTGTGTTCAAGAACTCCACGACCTTATCCCACTGGCCCCTTTCTAACATCGGACATCTAGACGCACTGTAAGTTAGGTACCATCCCTACCTTGTAGCTATTTTACCAATTCGCACTCAGAGTTTCCAAACGTCTTTTAAAATGCGCACAAAAGGAATGGAACTTTCTACCTGCGTCTGTGATCCGAACGTATACAACCCTAATATCTTCAAATTTAGAGTGAACAGGCTTCATCTGGGTAAGCTCACTCCATTGTCGACTTTTCTGACCAAAACTAAACACAAGAGCAAACCTAAATGAGAAAATATCCACAAAATTAACGCGAGGTATCAATTTTAAATTCAACGTGAAAATTGCATGCTTCAGTTTTGTGTCAATAAACGATGGCTGACGAAATAATGCACTACATTATGGTCACAGATACTTTTTAGGATCATCAATTTGATTATTACCCGTTGTTGCCAGGCCCCCTAAGTGGGATTAGAAATCATTGCGCAACTTGTATGTCGGCTGTCTGTTTGTCCCGTTAAGGTCGGGTACAACGGTCAATAGTAAACTGGTTTAAGAATATTATAGGTACCAGTACTCATCTCATTGTTGAGATTTATGAAATCAGCTGTTGAGTTTTATGTAAGTATGTTTCATTACTTACATAAAAATAAACACACAAATTTTAGATATCTTTTTAAATTTTACGATGATGATGATTTGCTTAGGTACCTACATAAAAATATATTTTTAGATACTTACAAAATAGTATTTCACCTCTTAAAAAACTACATCCTAAGTTTTATGCTGATTTACAAAGCTCTATATTGTAAAGTTTCATCAAAATAAAAATTAAAAAGGGCTTTTTTGCGTCAATGGAAATTAACATACATTCATCCATCCATCAAGTATTTATTACAAGTGTTTATTGAGATTAGTACACAAACACAATTCTATGATAAAATTCAGTAAATTCTCGCGTAACAATTTAACTTATTTCGTCTATGGCACGTTGCTACGTCAAATTAGGAGCTATTATCCGATAGTGTACACCTTATCTGATGTTATATCAAACGATGACATATGTAGTATATAACAAACATAAGCACTTTGTGGACTCATTCGAGGTATCTACAGCGCCTGCTCTGCGTCGCTTGTGAACCTAAACACCGTTTTTAAAACGTACGAACTGTAAAAAATAATAAGGTGTTATTTCATAGACTTAACAAACATATAAATTGTATTAAATTATTGTGTTATTGTGTGAGTAAAGTGACAGAATAGGTAGTTATTTTATTTATAAGCTGGTAAGTTTTTGGTGTGTTGAACTGTTTTTTTTTGTCATTAAAAACCATGTTTTGTGACGGGATTAATAATTTAATCTAAGCACGTTTTATAATTTAATCTAAGCACGTTTTGTAACACAAGGTCAAATTGTTTGGCTATTGTTCTTTAATTTTTTTATTTCTATTTATTTAAAGGAATTTTTATACATAAAGTACATGTCAATTCCATCGTAACCTAACTTAAACTAAATTAGATCTACTTACTAACTAAGACTTACGACTAAATAGCATGAACAGCGCTTTAGCGGCTTCAGACTAAGGAGAGGACAACATCTCGTGGAACATACCCACATTAGTTCTGTTCAAGAAGAAAGTTCTTATAAAGAGCTCTCGATCGGTATCGTAACTGACACATTCCACAAACAGGTGATGCACATCTTCAATAACACCGCACATATCACAATTTGGAGAATCTGATTTCCACATCATGTGTGCGAACTTTTTCAGTGGAACGTGACCAGATCTTAACCCAGAGCGCTGTTACATTTAAAGACCTACTCAAACTCACATTAACGAGCCATGGTATTCGAGAAGGCTCATTTTGTTTTGTTTTGTACCCAATTCCTTTATCAAAGATCTTTCATTAAAATATTCCGCCCAGTTATTGTGGCAGTACTTTTGTATTTAGTCAACAACTCAGTGTAATTTGGCAAACTTAAAACCTCTATTCCATCTACTGCTGCTTTTCTCGCCAACATGTCAGCCTCCTTGTTACCTCTATGCCAATATGTGAAGGAATCCATTGAAGTCTCAACTGAATGCCCTTTAAATTGTTCTCATAAATTTCAGAGAGGATGTCATAAGCTATCGATGTAGCTCTGCCACCACTTATATTACTTATATCCATACTAATATTATAACGACGCAGACTTCGTTTGTTTGTTTGAACGCGGAAAGTCGCAAGTCGTTAGATTGTAAAATATCGCGTGGGATCGTAAACTTTTTTTACAACACACTTGCTCAAAAAATGCATTTACGAAGCCTGTATATAGACCAGGGTCGATAATTTTTCAAACCAAAGAAAATAATAGTAGGATGAACCCATTGGAAAAGGAAATAAATATAACAAAATTGATAGGAAAAATAATTTACGGGCGATCTGAGGTCGGGAAGTGGATGGGGGTGCGTGTTTAAGAGTAAAAAACGATTTATCTCGATTTCCGGCAAAACTACAAGACTTATGGAAAAAAGTCAAATGGCAAAGTTGTAGGTAATAAAAAGATCTACAACTTTTGGATTTCCACTTTTTTCACGTAACCTCAAAATCTATGTGAAAAATTCAGATAACCGTTTTTTTGGTTTTTTATTTTTCTCTTTTACACGAAATATTTTTTTTTCACGAAATTTGGTGAAAACTTACCTATTTATGTTCCCAACATACTGTATTTTTTATTTAAAAATATTCATGTTTTTACCTTATTTTGACTTAATTAGTCAAAAATCAACCTCATTTTCAATCGAAAATTAACCCGTCAAAATATCTGCTTTTTTTACACATTGTTTGAAAGTTAAAAATTTCGGACCACACAATAGAACGTGCGGTAAAGCAGGTACTCTCAACTTAGTACCTACTTTACCACACGCTCCGTTGTATCGCGATACAAAAATAACGTGCGGTAAAGTAAAGTAAAGTAAAGTAAAGTACTTACGTGTAGTGCTCATTATTTTTTATTTCCTAAAAAAAATATACAGGAGTTCTACCAAGGAGATTCACAATACTAAAATGAGAAAAAATTGAAAAGCTAGAAGGTGAAATAAAGCGCATTAAACTTTTTAATGCTTCCTTATATTTTTTATAATACTCAATTAATTATTAACAAAATTATATTCAACTTTTCATGACGAGAGAATCGCCAATACCAATTAAAAATGACCGCCTCATAAAACTAAAGCTCATTCATATTAAGTCGGTAAGTACTTTAAATTCTAGTAAATTAAAAATTGAACGTCCGGAAACGAATGCATATTCATTTCAAGTTCATTTTTGAAAGTAGAATATCAAATAATAAAAGATAATAGGTAATAAGCTAAATGATTGAACCTCCTTGGAAGCGCCCTTGAGACAAGATGAGACAACGATGTAGTTCTAATTTTAAATTTGCAAATTTGAGACATTTTTTTATATTGCAAAAGATTTTGCGACTTTTCTACTGATATTTAATAACAAAAAGTTTCTCTTATTTTTCTCGCAAATGGTTGGTGGTAGGACTTGTTCAAAGTCCGCCTGGCAAGCTACCACCATCATGTCTAAGTCTGTCGCCATAACAACAATGTTAACATTTGGTTAACATTGCATAGCATTGCTGTGTTCCGGCAGTTAGAGGTATGATAGCCAGTTCCTCTGTGTAAGAGGATTCCGGGTGAAACTCGCTTCCATCTTCGGCCTAATCATCACTTTCCATCAGGTGAGATTTGAGGCAAGAGTTTCCCCGTTTTGTATAGTAAAAAAAAGGGGTGTAATACTTTGTATGATACACGTGCGGATATTGGTATTACAAACTTTTGACTTTATTTTTAGTTTTAAATGAGTATTTTATCTAGCAAATAGAAATGGCATCCAAATACTTATTAGGTAGGTATGGCAATACGTAAAAATAGTGAAACTTGTTTCAACTTTTATACCGGTTGGCCATAAATATATCAGTATGACGTCATCGATTCTAAATATTAGGTGTACTATTTGATTATATTATTTATTTATTTATTTATTTAATTAAATACTATGGAAGACTTACAGCTAAAAATAAAACATATCAAAAATAAATAATCAAAACAATAATAAATCATTACAATTATAATTATATTAATGATGGCAACATGGCCAACATAATTTTTGTGGGAAATTAGGATGTAATAATTACCTAAAAATCGTACCTACATAATGTTGTCTTTATAACAATTGAATAATAAAAGAACAATACGCAATTCACACATGACGAACAACCGTTTTGGAAGTGGGCGAAAATCTGTAGCAGTTGTCAACCTTTTATGAGTTTTTCATTAGATTTCCACTATCTTCACCATTGTACCCATATAATAAACCCCCAACCCCACCACCCGGCTGGGTGGGCCCCAGCCGGCCCCATTTTACTGGTTTTCATTATAACCTAAAGGCAATAATTTGATTTGAATTTGGAACCCCATTTTGACTGCGCTCGCTGCATCTAGCAGGGGAGGCCGACGGCAGCTGCTTGCAGGTTAGAATGACGTCCTTTAGGTTAGGTTTGCATGGTAAATAATTTGACGTTTTCGTGCAGATGGTGTGAAAAGTATATTCTATCTATCAACATAATACACCTAAGATAAGTAACGTCATGGTCGACGACAAAGCACACTTGCCTAGAAGAAATAGATATTGCAGATTCTCGCTTAGTTAAGTAATTAGTAATTACAAATAAATTAATATAGTCTAGTATGAAACACAAACAACGTGTGTTATATTGAGCTCGTAAACAAGTATGTACTTTGTACTTGACACTTCCTTAAAGCCGCTAAAACTGGTGGCCTTGAAGATAATAATACTGTATGTATTTGTCATAAGCACGGCGCTCTTTGCCAATGATTTCGGTGTGTTTTACCTTACGAGTTAACGTGGTATATTGAGCCTGTTTTATTATTTGGCCCAAAATAATATTAGTGGTTAATGCGAAAGTGAGTTGGTTTGTTTAATTGTTACGTTTTTACGCCTCAATGATTTAACTAATTACTACGAATTTCGGTTCAGAGATAGATGAGACTTTGGAAACGGTAATAGATGAGATTATCTGAATAAACGCAAACGAAGCGATGGGTAACGCTAGTAAATATAATGAGTAGGTAACAATCACGATAGTTTACCTATGTTTAAATTACAAAAAAATAAAACAATAATATGATTGTTTCCAACTGCCGACAATTTCGCTAGGTCGTAGGTTGAGCGTCTCTGATAAGCCGGTTTAACTTGTATTTAATGTTAAATTAACATTTTGTTTACTCACTTTGTGCAGACCATGGAGAAAATGAAGACGTTTTGGGTGCTGCTCAGCATTATGCTGACTTTCTCTGAGGCCTCTAAGGTCTTGGTGATATTCCCAATGCCTTCGAGGAGTCACGGGAATCTTGGGGATGGAGTTGTCAGGCATCTGCTGAATGCTGGACATGAGGTCAGTACATGATAAGCTAAAATTGTTTGATAGTTATTCTTACTTATCAGACAGATGAGTTTCTGGGGAGAGAGGTGCACGACTTCTTCTTGCCAGCTGAAACAATAAACAGCATTGTGATTCTGTCAACATCTCACCGTGATCACTTAGGTGGAGTGAACGACAAGTGAGCTGTCATTAGTGCGATGTCGAAGTGAAAACTTAGGCGAAGTGAACGATAAGTGAGCTGAACAAAAATGATCTGAAACAAGATGGCAGGCTTAGCTCACTTGGCGTTCACTCCAACTAGGTGTACAACTGTCCACGGTGATATGTCGACAGAATAGACCGGCTATTCACGTTAAAAAATGAGCAGCTCTTTTTGATGTACCTGTGTACCTGTGGATAGTTGAGATGCGCTGGTAGTAACCAGACTGGTATGTGGGCTTGATACCATACGACTTCTACAAAGCTATACTTTTTCACGTGACTGATGCAACTTGACGGTAACGTGACTGACGTGTGTTTGTGAAACATAATTATGTAGATGCCCATTACATGCTCATGCCAGCGTCACTCAATTCCAAAAGCTATGAATGAATTACGAATGATTGATGGTGAGTGATGGAAATCAATCGACATTAGACGCTCATTCTTAAATACGCGACGATATATATATATGTGTTAATTGGATGCTATACGGGATTCTAAAAAGACAAGGACTGAATTAGTTTACTTACCCATCCCATCCGACCACAAACATATAAAAACAGTCGTGACTTGTGAAACATCTAAATTTTCGTCAGTCAATTTCATGCAAATCGTTAGTCACTGCCTTGACAGTGGTTAAACAGTAAACTGTAAATCCTAATGTAAAAAAGATCCACATATTTACATAATCCGTGCCACACCCAGTTAGGTATTTAATCGTAACAAATATTATTTAGATAGCGATCTATCAGATAACGCTAATTAGTTGTTAATCATGGACCTTTGTGCCTTTTTTGTGATGCCTCAAATTGTTTACCTTAGTATTGTGATTCGGCCCTATCCTTGAAATAATTACCTACAGCCGCGAGGTACGTATAAACACGCAATAGGGCCGCCCTGCCCTGCCCGCCCTCAGTATTTTAATTTCAACTACCTACTTGAGTTTCTTTCTAGTTTTGTGATTGGAATTAGATTAGTAGATTTAATTAAAAAATACTCTAATTTTGAGACTTATAACTAATATACTAATATATAACTAATATACTTACTACTCTAATATTGCGCTGCTGTGTATTCGCGACCAGTTGTTTATTGAATGTGTACTGAACTCGAGACAAGTAAGTATGATGTGGGTTCCAACCGTTTGTATGAAGATAGAATACTGTATATATCTATACTGTGGTATAGATATCTCCTTGAATTAAAACCCAACTTGATAAAACTCACGATACCAGTTATTTAATCACAAAAAACTGTTATGTAACAAATAAGTACTGAGATAATCGAATACTTATAAGTTTACAAACAGAATTTAAATTCAAAACATATTTTAAGGTCCTATTACAAACTCATATAAAGATTATTTGAAACTTTCGTCTCGTCTATGTATATATAAAAAGGCGAAGTTCCAACAAAGTGTGTCTAATTAGTCCTTAAGAGTAATGGGCCGGACATGACGTCACGTTTCCAAGTCAAAGTCTTAGTTTGAACTCTGAAGTCTGAACAGGTATTTTAGTCTGACCCATTTCAAGTTTGGGAAAGTAACTTAAGAATTTGAACACATGCCACAAAGTATGGGTATCAAAATGTAAGAGTTGATTATTGATGTCTAACTGTGTATTATGTCACTTAATGAAGATTTACTATTTCTCTTCTCTTCTTGCATTTTTTTTGGTCAAGGTCTTTGTTCATTTCATTGACCATTCATTTATGATCTTTGGGGTCATGAAATCAATTCAGATTTGTTAGGTGTATTTTATCATGTCATTTGTTATAAATAGGTTTATTTTTAATTTTTGTGCTGCATCTTTTCTAGAATGTGAATGTGAAAATACTCTATATTACAATAAGCTGAACTTATCTACATAATTGGTACTTTGTTAACTGGTTTACACTGACCTCTCATTCTTTCTAACACTGTCACATGGAAATATAGTAAAAATCAATTATTTTCGTATTTCGAACCGTTTTTTTTATATATTTTTATAATTTAGTGCTTATATAGGCCTAAATATGCATGTGAAATTAAATGTTAAGAATAAATTAAAATAAAATAGTTATATATAAGCTCTTGTTTCTTTGTCTCTGGACAGTCGCTACCTCATTATTTCATCATCCGCAGGCCAATTTCACGCACTGCTGCGCAGAGTCCTCTCTTTGGAAGTTCTCATACAATCGTACTACAGACGAATTAGTAGAACTGGGAGGGACCCAAGTTCTACTGAGTCGTCTGTCCATCCCAGATAGCCAACAATTTTCTTCCAATTCCCGGGCACCACTCGGTAATAGGGAATATGCATGCAATTTTTTTATTTGCAAAATAAAATACTTATTAGCTCTAGTAAACAATCATGAAATTATTTTTTAAATACCTTTCATCATTTATTAAGTTATAAAGCTTCAAAGACTACAGTTAGAAAGAGAAGTCCGATACGTAATGTGACGTCAAATTACACGATGACTATACAGCTGCCATAGAAAACAGCGTTTTCGCGAGAGGGACAGATAGATTTGTTTAAAATAATAAAATTGTGTCTCGTTCGTTTTTCGAGCAATTCAGATTATAATTTCACAGTTAGTATTATATTTTCGAATACTTTAAGATAAACTGTTCAGATCATAAATACTTTTTTCATGCATATTCCCTATTGATGAAAATCGCTGCAAAAATCGTATCTTCATAATATTGTGTGTCTTTTTCCAGGTGACCTACATCACACCGTTTACCTACAAGAATCCTCCGTCCAACCTTCGGTCAGTCGATGTCAGCAGTAACTTCGACCTGATGCCTAGTAAGATTTGTTTTTTTCAGCCTTTTGTAAGTGCTTAGCTCAAAAATCGCTCCCATCTTTTAGAAGCGAGGCTCAGCAGCGAATGAAAATAGGGTGTTGATATACCTATTAGCTGGAAAGACCATACGGTATGGTTACATTTGATACCAACCTTGATTTGTGTCGCCTTTTTAAAATGATTTGAGTTACTCCAAGATAAGAAAAAGAAAACATACCTTTTTTATTGAGACTGCTGAACATGAGCCAGATTTAGTGTTCAGTGACCATTTAAGTAAGTTTTGCAATTTGATAACAAATCCTTTTCCTTTATTTCAGAGGACATCCTGAGCATCAAGAGTATCATGGACAAGACGTCCGATGACATGAGCATCGGTTTCCTTATCTTCATGATGACTGAAATTACAAAGAAAACCATTTCGAACGAAAACGTTCAGAAGATTTTAAATGATCCTAAGGAGCAGTTTGATGTTGTGATCGCCGAGTGGATGTTCAGCGATGTACCTGCTGGGTAAGTTGTCTACCTTAATCTTGACACTATGACCGAAGATAAAATGTAAAGGGTGACATGAAAGAAAAGGGAATGGTATGGTGACGGGGTTGAGAGAGGGGAATAGAAGAAAAAAATGTGTTGTTGTCACCCCAAGTTACTGGGACGACAAGAAGATGAGATGATGATAGTGGTGATTATGAAACTGCTCATGCCAAACACGTTCTAGAATTATTAGCTGTTGCTGTAATTATGGCACATCGACTTTTGTAAAATCATTTTTTCATTGTTTGTGTCATATTTGTTTATTACAGAGTACGCACGTATACAAATATGATCAAATCTATACTATAATATTTTAAAGCAGAAGAGTTTGTTTGTTTGTTTGGTTGAACGCGTTAATCTCAGGAAGTACTGGTCCGATTGGTTCGATTTGAAAAATTCTTTCAGTGTTAGATAGCCCATTTATCGAGGAAGGCTATAGGCTATCATCACGCTAAGACCAACAGGAGCGGAGCAGTAATGAAAAATGTTACGCAGACGACGTTGCGCGGGTCAGCTAGTAACCCTAATAAATTAACAGACAGCTGTCGAAGAAAGCACTGCAGATTGATTTGTTTTATCTTGTAAAGTTTTTGTGTTCCAGCCTAATATTTTTTTCTTGATTTCAGATTTGCCACAGTGTTTGACTGCCCACTTATTTGGCTATCGTCAGTTGAAGTTCACTGGATGATTCTGCAATTGATTGACGAGCCATCGAACCCTGCGTATTCAGTAGACATCATGTCTCCGTACTCACCACCCTTGAACTTCTTCCAGAGAGCAAATGAACTGTGGATTCAAATGAAAATCCAGATCTTGAACTACTTGTAAGTATGATGATAATATAAGAAATGCTATAAAATATGATCTTCTCAGCATTAACCACACAATTTTAATTTATGCACTTAACATTTTTTTTAGACGCCTGATCGTTGAAAAAATTGTTGATAGTGTAAATATGGTTTATAAGCAAAATTATTTAACAGCAACGGTATGGTTGCTATTGCGTAGGAGAAACGAGAAAATTTTCAAACACAACACTAACAAAGAATAAAAATTGGCAGTGATGTGTCAACAGAAATCAAGATCACACAGGTCATTTAAAAATTTACAGACATAAAAGCATAATTAATACTAATTTCAGCTGGCTGAACGGTGTTCAAGAATCTGTATACAACGAACTCCTCGTTCCGATTATTGCAAAGCGTGGAAGAAAACCACCAACTTTCGATGAATCCCGGTATAATGCATCAATGATCCTGTCCAACGCATACGTTTCGACTTGCGGAGCAACATCACTTCCACAGAGTCACAAGTACATCGGAGGTTACCATATTGACGATACTGTGAAGCCTCTGCCTGCGGTAAAGATGATGGAATTTTTACTTTAACTTGATATCATAAGGGTCTGAAGTGCACAATACAGTTTTGTGCGAGCAGGACAATAAATTATACTTGCAAATATAAAAATACTAGATGACCCACGCAACTACGTCTGCGTCACATTTTCCATGAATGCTCGGCTCCTTTTAGTCTTAGCGTGATGATATGTAGCCTATATCCTTCTCCGATACATGGGCTATCTAATACCGAAAAAAATATTCATATCGGACCAGTAGTTCCTGAGATTACCCCCTACATACAAACTTACAAACAAATGTTACCTCTTTATAATATTATAGTATAGATTACCGACTTTTAAAAAGACTTTCGGAAGTCGGTGTTTTGGTTTTTTAACACCGATTTACGAAATTCACGTTATTTTATACTTTGTAGTGTTTTTTTGGAATTCGGTTATATTTTTTGTTGAAAAGGTTTTATTTTACACTTTTAAGTAGTGATACTTGGACGACGTCATTTTCTACACAGTAATTGAAATGAGCAATGCTCATAAAATAACTACTGAGCCTAACTATATTATTTTTTTACGAGAACAAATGGAAAGTATCGAACTAAATAAGAATCACAGAAATCGGATCAGAAACCTCGGAGTAATCTGTGTACATACCTACATAAAATAAAAATATCCACCGAATTGAGAACCTCCTCCTTTTTTGGAAGTCGGTTAAAAATACTAGTGGTCGCACAATGGTCAATTTTGGACCTTAATTTATCTAAAAAAAATAATAATAAAATAAAAATAAAAATGTTTATTTCTTCACTTAGGGATACAACTATGTTAGGTTTGGAGTCACCTTTTAAGCAAAGATTTGCTTGTATTAGGTGGTTCCGCTCCTCCGGTTTACAATTATTCTACAGATGTGATGCTGTTATCTTCCTGCACTTCTTCGTTCTATCAAAAATCTCACATTCGTCCGTGTGAAATGATGATATAAGATAAAACGCTGATTAAAACGTTTGTATTTTATTATAACGCTAATGTTTTTGTAGGACTTGAAGAAACTCATGGACGGCGCAAAGGATGGAGTCATTTACTTCAGTATGGGCTCAAACTTGAAGAGTAAGGACTTACCCGACGAGGTTAAAGCCGATCTTCTGAAGATGTTTGGAACCTTGAAGCAGACTGTGTTGTGGAAATTCGAGGAAGTTCTGCCTAACCTGCCTAAGAATGTTCACATCCTGGAGTGGGCACCTCAACAAGCAATTCTATGTAAGATGTTTTTATGAGTCTTTTTTATCATCAGCCTCGTCATTTTCAGCTTCGTTTGCAAACATTGTAGATATGGCCCACACTTCAATTAACAACATACTTACCATAATTGCTTTGCGTTTTTCGGATTCGATTAATGACTTACCCGTTTTAAAAAAACACAGATATTTTTGTCTTTATGATAGTAGCGAAACTTGTTAGTTAACACTTTCCCATCCTTCATGAAATACCTTCATTTATTATTGTTTCTTTTTCCAGCTCATCCAAACCTTGCTGTCTTCATTACTCACGGTGGTCTCCTCTCAACAACGGAGGCTGTTCATTTCGGAGTACCAATCATCGGTATCCCGGTCTTCGCTGATCAGTTCATGAATGTGGACAAGGCAGTCAACAGAGGATTTGCCCAAAGAGTAGACCTTTCTTACACAATGGCTGATAAGCTCAAGACAACAATTCTTGAAGTTATAAGTAATAAAAAGTATGTATGAAATTAAAATCTTAATTATGAATTTATATAGTGATGAACAATGTCTTGGTCTATAATGTAGATTTTAGAGGTATTCAAGATATTATATTAACTGGCAGCTTCTTTATTCGGAGACTTTACAAAAGAGCAAGCTAAGCGAGCTTTTTTTTGAGCGAGCCGGAATTCTTTTGAAAATTCCATACGATGACTGGAGACCGCGAAGCTGGTCCGATACTAAGCCAATAAAGCTAATGCATATTAAGAAAGAGAATCTGGGATGCAAAAGTGAGCGAAGTGGGCTCAGTATTTCTGCAACCGGATTCGAAAATGTATGTTGGGTTCGATGGAGCTAGCTCATATATTTATTTAAACGAAAATAAAAACAACTGTTGAATCAATTTTTCTTTGTTAACAGATACGCTGAGAGAGCGAAGACACTTTCCTTCATTCACCATGATCGTCCTGTGAAGCCAGGACAGGAGCTAGTTCACTGGGTGAACCACGTAGTGAATACTCGTGGCGCCCCGCACCTGCGCTCCCCTGCGTTGGACCTGCCCTTCTACAAGAGAAGGTTCTTAGATCTCGCCGCGCTCATCGCGGTCTTCCTCTTAGCTGTATACATACTGTTGAAGCGCGCCTTCGCGTATATTTGTTCTAGTGTGTGCTCGACAAAAGGAAAATCAGGAAGTAAGAAGAAGAATAATTAACATCATTAGTCTTGTTATTTATAAGTTTTGTCATGATAATTAAAAATTAACTGTTTTATAAATATTTGGTGGTTATTTCATTTCCCTACGTAGAAGAATAAACCTAAACATTTATTTTTTGTTAAAAACCGTTGTTCCACACTAGGAATTGTCGACCGTCATGTCCATGACACTAAATAATTCTAAATCGTGAGAATAAAAGATAGTTGATTAAATAGCTCAACCAAAGTAGGATTTTTTTCGTAATGAAATATTGTAATCAAAATAAAGATAGAAATAATACAATTTGAAAACCCAAACAATAAGTTAACAATATTTATAGCATTGTGTCTGTAGAGAATACTTATTTACAATATTGTCAGTTGACTCGCCAACGCACCACCGCACAGGCCGACAGCTCGACAACGACTGCCCGCCCCACCACTCATACCGGAACCGAGCGACGTGTGCGCCCGAGGCAACGTCACAATACTGTTATCAGTTTGTAGGTAGTTCGAAATATTGATATCTACATACACTACATTCCCTTCCTTGTTTTAAGTAGTTGTATGTAACAAGATTTTTTTAGTAAAAACATTTAGCATATTTTATTATTTTGATTAATAATTTATTGACATGTCTGGCATACAAAATCACGGCAGAATAATATTTAAAAATAATTTTATGGTTTTATTCAATGTTTCCTTTTACCCTTCCTCTTCTTCTTCTATTTCATTTTCTGATTCGCTTATATCTTTTTCTGTGTTGATTTCTTTATTTTTATCACTTATGTCTGTGTGTATGTGAGTGTGTTATAATCATAATTAATCAATCTCATTAATGAAGTAGACGTGTGATAAGATTTAATGCCTTGGTTTCTTTATCATTAAAAACCGTCTACCGACACTTGTTTACTCTCAGAGTTATTAAAAACTTTAACTTAACTCACTAGTCGTTCAGTCAATTAGCCGTTTGACAGTTCAAAACTGGCTGTTATAAATCCTTTAGGTTTGAGTCGTGATTCACTAGTATTCGTGATTACCAAGTCCAAGCACCACTGAAAGTCACTAAACTCATAATTATTTGAACAAAGAAATTAAATAATCTTATTCACAGTCAACAGCTAACTCATAGCTCAGCACAACACACTTCCTATACTGGCACATCCCCATGGGAAGAATACCGAGAAAACACTTATTTGTACCACCAATAGCTACGACAACGACACCCTGATACAGACTCCCTCGTCTATATCACTCTGGGATGCTGATATGATACCCTGGTACGCTCGCCAATCCACAGAAACAAGAACCTGGTCCCTCAAACTAATTTGATGCTACCTCTTAATCTACTTCATAACATCACGTGATAATTGACCTTGGCCATCTTCCCGACAAAGAGATTTTAAAACTCACCAACCGGTAAGCTATGCACATAAGGGCCCACAAAGAGAAGAGAAACTAGGCCTGACATGTTTGTGTCTAACGTTCATGTGAAGTAGCTACTACGTTCACGAATTACTACGGCAATCTACAAGCATTACGGTCATGACTGCACCGCATACTTCGAATCAATTGATTTTATTTCGATCTAACTCATAGTAGCTAAAATGTGTAACTAACAAGCAACCCGAAAGGGAAACATCTATTTAGAAATTGTAATAGTTCAGAATTCTACACACTCTTATAGCTTTATTCAATGTCATTAATATCAAGTTGCTATTTTAAATCGTTTACAATCGAATTTACTAACTGAATTTAGTAACTATTGTTATGTATGGAAAACTGTGACCCACACGTTTATATAAAAAACCTAGGTTCAATTTTTTCACTAAACACGTCGCATGCGGTCAGTTTGCTTGTGTGGCCATCTTGCCATCCAATATCTCATTATTTAAGTTATTTTATTATGCCAATGGGAAATTCTTAAATTACTCGCTTATTTTTTTATATTATTTTTGTTTTATTTATCGGCACGCGATTGACCACCATCTCACCCACGGGCAAGCGATGACGCGGTCGAAGACGGAGCACGCCTGTTCAGACCACCCAATAATCACTCCTGATCAAAGACTCCAAGGATGCAACCATCGGGAAACACAGACTCCGACAGTGAATTCTACTCCAAGTAACTCACGTTTGCACGAGCACTCACTTTGCTCCCCCTATGAAGCCTGTATCTAAAAGATATCAAAGGGAACCGACGATGATGGTTTTGTGATGGTACAAAGGAGAGAATGCCGCCAGCGAACCAACTGGAACCGCTGCGGCACGACACCTACCGAACCCAAAGTAACTATACGTACCGCGAAGCCGTAAACACTCCAGTATATATCTCGCGGCTACACTACACCACTAAGGCAGAGGGAATTGTGGAGTATGTGCGCCAAAAGACAAGCTACACGCCGAGAGTGCAGTTGCTGGAATCGCGCCCTAATGTCAACGTCAACGCGTTTGTGGTGCGGGTACCAATATGTCATGGAGGAGGACTTTTGGCCGCAGGTGTCACCGTCACTCCCGCGGACATGTCCCACCAGAGCGCACAATGACGTAA
The DNA here is from genome assembly GCA_963859965.1 of Ceramica pisi. Taxonomy (NCBI): domain Eukaryota; kingdom Metazoa; phylum Arthropoda; class Insecta; order Lepidoptera; family Noctuidae; genus Ceramica; species Ceramica pisi. The sequence continues at coordinate 7,343,822 of OY982549.1, read as the reverse complement.
TGCTTAGTGAAGTTTTTTACTTAATTTTGTAAGGTACATAATATCTATGTGCCACAATAGCCTGAAGATAAAGAGATTTACTATTTTTATAAGTATACCACGGCAGTTTCTTTCCCAAGACATGACGTTTAAAGTTGCATTTTCTAAAAGTGATTACTATTTTTATATTTGCGTCAAATGATCCTGTTAGGTTCAAAGGTTTCTTAGTTTAATAACAATAATAGTGTTATTGCACTGGATGTTTGGTTACGAGCCTGTACTTTATTTTGTTTCATATTTTCCCAGGTTTTGTGTGTGACCAACATTATTGCATTTACCTACATCTAGGATCTACTAACATCAATCGAAAAGATTGACGTTCTCAGATCTTACTTTGTTTAGATGTATAGTTTGGTAATAGCCACACCAAAGACATCCACTCCATCAGCTGGTGACATTTGCATTTGCTGTATTATTAAACTTACCGATCCACGCAACCTCGTCCGCGTCTGATCCCCCATCAATGCCTCGCTCCTATTGTTCGCAACGTGATGTTAGATCCTAAAATCTTCCTCGATAAATAGGCTACCCAACACTAGAACAGTTTCTCAATTCAAACCAGTAGCTACCGAGATCAGTGCCACACACAAACAAACCCTTCAGCTTTAAAACATTATTATAGACATTTTAGTCCACAAAATATAGCAGTGAAGCACGTTTCTTCTTACTACTCTCGATGTCAGCAGCCATTCCAGGTAGATCCAGAGTACCAGCTTCCAACGTTCCCCTCTCTTTCTTCTGTAGTTCAATGACGACTTCTCAATTAAATGACCAGTAGGTATATTCTACTGCAATTATTGTCATTCTATGATGACTTGACAATTTAATGTCCGGCAGGTATATTATACTGCAATGATTGTCATTCAATGATGAGTTGTCAATTTAATGATCAGTAGGAATCATACCACAATTACTGTAATTCAATGACGACTTCTCAATTAAATGACCAGTAGATATTCTACTGCAATTATTGTCATTCTATGACGACTTGACAATTTAATGTCCGGCAGGTATATTATACTGCAATGATTGTCATTCAATGATGACTTGTCAATTTAATGACCAGTAGGTAATTATTCTACTGCAATTACTGTCATTCAATAATGACTTGTCAATTTAATTACCCGCAGCAATGCTGCTTAATATACGTATGCGGTTGCTTGTTGACAAGCAACACTTCACGTTGGTCGCAACGTGCTGCTCCAATGCCAAAGACCAAGCCCAGGTCCGCCAGTACGGCTGTGCAGGCAGGTTTGATGAGGAGCGCCAAGCCACGTCCGAAGCACAGGCAGAGCCGATCGTACGCAGACGGGAAAAGTGATGGCCGGATGAGAAGAAAGGACGTGAGCTGTATCGCTTCTTCCCGGACGTGGCCTCAGCTCCATGTGATTTAGGAAAAGATTGCATGACATTAAATGGCATTCAATTTAATGATTAGAAGCTATGCTGCGTTTCACCATATCAATTGAATTATCAGCAATGCTGCGTTTCACCATATCAATTGAATTATCAGCAATGCTGCGTTACACCATATCAATTGAATTATCAGCAATGCTGCTTAGTATGGTATCAATTTAATGATCAGCGTTGCTGCTTAACATCGTATCAATTTAATGATCAGCAATGCTGCTTAGTATGGTATCAATTTAATGGTCAGCAATGCTGCATAATAATTAATCCATTTAACTATCAACCATGTTGACTTAGGTCACGTGTCAAATCAGCGTTGCTGCTAATGATTAAGTCAATGTAATGATCAGGTATAGTAAATCAATGTCAAATGAAGTTATTCGGAAAAAAAACATTTTTCCACCAACCCATGTTTAGGCAAGCGGCACTTCATGGCAAGACTGGAGTCAGATTTTACTGGCCTCCGATCATCCGCAACGACCTAAGTTCCACAAATGACAGCCGGGGCCTACGGCCCAACGTGCCTTGAGGCACTTTGGTCTTAACACTTACTTATGACGAAAGTGTAAAAACATATAGCCGAAATGCTTCTATCCATTAAAGAAAGCAGCACTTCGTTCCTATTCTTTCCCCTTTTTTTTCTAGGAATTACTTTAACTCACAGTTTAACCTCGTCGCCAATGTAGAGAATACTTATTTACAATATTGTCAGTTGACTCGCCAACGCACCACCGCACAGGCCGACAGCTCGACAACGACTGCCCGCCCCACCACTCGTACCGGTATTTATAACCGAGCGACGTGTGCGCCCGAGGCAACGTGACAATACTGTTATCAGTTTGTAGGTAGTTCGAAATATTGATATCTACATACACTACAGTGTCAAAATACTATTTTTCATAACGTGTCTCCGAGATAAATCCTATGGATTATCGGGTGAGTACAGTTGCCAGCACATCATGCTACAACAATCTGTAAAATTTCTGTATTAGACTTTCAACTTTATAGCTACAAAGCTTAAGTTTAATTTTGATTGGCAAAATTTGACAGTTTCGGGTATCTTGATGTCTGGCGTCTGTACAAACAAAAGTTCGAAATTGATTACCTACCTGTTACGCACTGTTCGGTTGTTTACCAAAAAGACTTGGCAAATTCTAGGGCGACTTCAGTGGTTCCATAAAACGAAACCCTTTACCTCCATCAGTTTCAGATTTTCTTGCACTAGTCCACATTGTTAGAATGAAAAAAAAATTGCAAATACTTGTACAAACTTTTACAGGTACTCTCACATAGATACCTCCCTTAAGTAAAAGATATACCTTTGCTAGGAGGTCCCACTCTTCAGTGGCAATGAATGAATCACACGGAATGGAAACATAAGATTTGATGTTGGATAGGTAAATATGCGTCGTCAGTTGACAACCATGACTCATTGACAAACGTGCTTATCTTCCTAGCACGGGGGGTGTGCTGAGGCGGTGCTACAGGTGCAAAAAAAGCGTGGTACTTTCTGGCCGCGCCACAGACGCATTTTGAATCAGCGTTAATAAGAATAATTGTACGTAATATGTTCATTATTGTATAAAATAAAGAAAAAAAATTACTTGAAAAATTCGCGAGATATTTAACAAAATCAGTGGCGCGGCCAAAAAGCATGCTTCTAGCCACGCCACAGTACACTGCAACAAATGGGCTATTTATTTACAAATTCAATGGTAAACAATTGTACGTCTATGGTTTGTTCTATTGAAGATGAAGATGAAGAAATACCTACTGCAAAAAGTTAGGAACTTGCTTAGAATAATAATTATTCTAAGGGAACTTGTATTTATTTGTAAAAATAAATTATTAGGCTTTCCGGAGTACTTTCATATCAATACTGAATATTTTTTGCAACTACCTACATAATTTACGTAAGTATTGTTTATGAAACAAACGACTGCATTGGTTTATGTCAGTGCGGATGCGTGTTATAAACACACACACACACACATAATTTATTGGAGGATTATTCGCAAAAACGAAAACACTTCGTTTTTGCAATTAATCCTCCAATAAATTATTCAGAAAGAAGCGTGGAAAACGGCTGTCTGTGAGTCTCGAAACCACTAAAATTTTAGCTGCCTCAGAATATAATGAGTATCAAGCTGTACAGCAAAATAAATTGTTTCTCCATTTTCTGGGCAAATAACATTTCCATTTATTTATTTATACCCATTAACTTGAAACGTCTTTAGTTTACAACCATATTTCAATTATTAACCACTAGCTTCCGCCCGCGGCTTCACTCGCAAAAACAGCAGCAGCTGGATATACTTTGAAATGTTATTGTTATCAATACCGCAACAAGAAAATCCAACGAAACAAATCTAGATAGCTACAAAAAGAGCCGCGACGACGCCATCTATTCAACCGGCAGTGAACTAAAAATCCTACATCGCGCAAGCAGAGTTTACCATGCAATTTGAACATAAACATCACCCAAACATCAAGAATCGGGCAGTTGCCAGCCAGGCAAGGTCTTTTTTCAGTGGAGGGTTGCGGGACTTTACTCTCTGTACCACATACCCTCCAAACCGGTGACCCCGACGGGATCATCACTTCTCCTCGTCGTGACCTCATGCTCTCGACCAGCGAGTCATACAGCGAGCCAGTACCCACTGCTTCTACGGGTCTTCTGACCACCAGCATGCAGCGCATTCCTGTTCAGCATCTTCAGCCTCTATCATCACCATCATCCTCATCAGCGACCCCAGCAGTCACATCACTACGTCGAACCGCTCTGACTCACTGGAGCCAGCAGCAGCAACACTCCGACTCACTGGAGCCTGCAGACTCATCCCGACTCACCGGGATCTCATTACTCTGACTCACTGGGTCACTGCAGACAGTTTCGACTCACCGAGAACTCTCCGTATTCCGGTTCCGATTCACTGGAACGAACCTTCCACTGGCCTGGCAAGCATCTCAAGATGTTTGGACGACTCAAGTACTATCGACCTCCGGTCTCCGGAGGGGAGTGATGTAGCGGCATCAATATCGCCAGAAGAAAAACCAACGAAACAAATCTACATAGCAACAAAAAGAATCGCGACGCCATCCATCCAACTGGCGGCGAACTATAAATCCATCGCGCAAGCAGAGTTTATAACGCGGAACAAGGTCTCAAAGGTATTTGCCAAGCCGCATACCACTCGTTGTCACCTGACGAAACTCAAATCGTCATCACCTCACCTCGAAGATACTTGCTGAAGTCGAAAAGTTCTACGGAGATTTTTTTCACTCAAAATACTGTACGGGCCAGGGGGGCTACTCTCTAAGTCCGAAGTCCGTAGTTTCAGGCTTAGTTGCTTACACGCCATCTCATGATCTCATAGACGAGCTTCCCGACGATGACATGGGTGAGATTAGAATAGCTCTCGGATAACTTCATAACAACACAGCTCCGGGGGATGACAAGATAACCACAGAGCTGCTCAAGGCAGGAGGAACACCTGTCTTGACAGAGCTTGTAAAGCTCTTCTAATCCGTCATCCACACTGGCATGGCACAGGAGCGTGGTGGTATTATTCTTCTACTAAGAACTACCGCCCCATTTCACTCCTGAGCCATTTCTACAAGCTGTTTTCGAGGGTTATCTCGAATAGACTCGCCCAAAAGTTTCATGACTTCCAACCGCCGGAGCAGGCCCGGTTTCGAAAAGGCTACAACACCGTGGACCACATACACACCGTCAGGCAAATAATCCAAAAGACCGAGGAATATAATCACTGCTTGCGCGATGGATTTATAGTTCGCCGCCAGTTGGATGGATGGCGTCGCGATTCTTTTTGTTGCTATGTAGATTTGTTTCGTTGGTTTTTCTTCTGGCGATATTGATGCCGCTACATCACTCCCCTCCGGAGACCGGAGGTCGATAGTACTTGAGTCGTCCAAACATCTTGAGATGCTTGCCAGGCCAGTGGAAGGTTCGTTCCAGTGAATCGGAACCGGAATACGGAGAGTTCTCGGTGAGTCGAAACTGTCTGCAGTGACCCAGTGAGTCAGAGTAATGAGATCCCGGTGAGTCGGGATGAGTCTGCAGGCTCCAGTGAGTCGGAGTGTTGCTGCTGCTGGCTCCAGTGAGTCAGAGCGGTGCGACGTAGTGATGTGACTGCTGGGGTCGCTGATGAGGATGATGGTGATGATAGAGGCTGAAGATGCTGAACAGGAATGCGCTGCTTGCTGGTGGTCAGAAGACCCGTAGAAGCCGTGGGTACTGGCTCGCTGTATGACTCGCTGGTCGAGAGCATGAGGTCACGACGAGGAGAAGTGATGATCCCGTCGGGGTCACCGGTTTGGAGGGTATGTGGTACAGAGAGTAAAGTCCCGCAACCCTCCACTGAAAAAAGACCTTGCCTGGCTGGCAACTGCCCGATTCTTGATGTTTGGGTGATGTTTATGTTCAAATTGCATGGTAAACTCTGCTTGCGCGATGTAGGATTTTTAGTTCACTGCCGGTTGAATAGATGGCGTCGTCGCGGCTCTTTTTGTAGCGATGTAGATTTGTTTCGTTGGATTTTCTTGTTGCGGTATTGATAAAAATAACATTTCAAAGTATATCCAGCTGCTGCTGTTTTTGCGAGTGAAGCCGCGGGCGGAAGCTAGTGGTTAATAATTGAAATATGGTTGTAAACTGAAGACGTTTCAAATTAATGGGTATAAATAAATAAATGGAAAAGTTATTTGCCCAGAAAATGGAGAAACAATTTATTTTGCTGTACAGCTTGATACTCATTATATTCTGAGGCAGCAAAAATTTTAGTGGTGTTCCCCATGCCTTTGAGGAGTCATGAAAATCTTGGAGATGGATATGTCAGACATCTTTTGAATGCTAGTCATGAGGTCAGTGCTGGTTCAGGTTTGGCATAAATTAAGGTTAAATAACCATGGCTCTCTATCACGATAACTTCATTACAATGCTTTTAAGCTATGAATTATACTTAAGCCCTGCTAAGCTTAACTGATACTTTATAAATTACAAAATATTAACATTGCCTTGTCTTTACATATATGAAGTAGTTGTGTTTGTAAAGACAAATCCGAGTCGATTTAGACGACTATCAGATGTAGCACCCCGCAATAGACGCGATAATAGTGTGCTATGTCTGGAGCCAGCCAAGACAGCACTTATGCGCAAAAGTGTCTACTGCATGGCACCAGTCATTTATAACAAATTGTCTAAGACATGGAAAGAGCTTCCGCTTTCATTATTTAAAAAGAGACTCCGAAGCTTTTTAGTGGCGAAAGCATATTATAATAATAAGGAGTTCCTAATGGAGAAACAGTTTTTAACCTAGTGCATGATTATGTTTAATTAATAATAATATTGTAAAACTGTACTTAGTGTTTCATAATTTTAAAGTTGTATTTAGTTATAAGGTGTTAGTTATAAGTTATAAATCTTTTGCATGCCTACGAGGTAAAATATGGCTGTACTATTATATGTTTTTTGTCATCATTTGAGCTTACCCATATTTGCAAAATAAAGTTATCTTTATCTTTATCTTTAATGTACAGGTGACATACATTACGCCTTTTAGGTACAAGAAAACAACATCCAATCTTAAAGAAGAATAATAACTAAAATAATTAAGCTTTTTATTACTTTGTTATAATTTAATTTAGTTTATTCAAAAATATACTATTATTAATTTATTTCCCCGCTTTTCAAGTCAAAAGATGAGGATTAAGGCCGATGGGGACCACACAGGTTTGAGTGGATTTGTCCAGTCACTGCAAACCTACTAGAGCAGTTTGATAAATTTGTGACTTTTGAATATAATTTTTTTTTTAGCAAAGAAACGTTTTGTTCCTCAACATTATCTTCTTTTGACTGGTCACCCATCCACGGACCAACCTTGGAAAGCGTTGATTAACCTTGAAAATTGATCCGTGGGGTTGTTATTATTTAGCCACAAGCTGCTCGGATAAATGTAGATAAGTTTGAAACACGTCACCTAGTCATCATCATCTATCTGCCTAGCCTTTTTTCCCAACTTTATTGGGGTCGGAGTCAAACCGGATTCAGCTGAATACTATGTCTTAACGTGGGGTGGCTGCCTACTAGACCTCCACATCCAAAACCCATTAACTGGGTGATACGGTAATTCTTGGCTGGACTGGAGTCTGATTTCCTGGCATCTGACAATCTGTAACGCATAGAAATACTATAAAATATTATATCTATGCTGCAACTTCTGCCAAAGATCTCCAAATGATAGCCGGGACCAACAGCTTAACCTGCTTTCCGAGGCACGGAAGAAACTCGGTATGTTAAGATGATCACCCATCCACAGAGCAACCTTGGCAAGTGTTGCTTGACCTTGAAGATCGACCTGTGCAGCAGTTATTATTTAGCGACGAGCTCCTCTAAACACGTCACCGAGTAATGACGCAAAATTGATAGTCATCGTGAACAAACTAAATATTTATTTTTAAATCTTTGATACCGAGTACATGCAATAATTTAATTCATTACATATAAGTAAGGACGTCTACCTTAGGCTATAAATAAAATTCACCGATAGTAATCCAACGTGTAATCATACTATATCATACATATAATAAACACCTTACGACGAAATACATTCATTTGAATTCATCGAAGCATCTATGGTACGCCTGTCGTCGAGAGGCTGATTGTTGACAACTTTTGCATTATATATAAAAATAATAAGTTAATAAGGGATCATTTATGTAAGTCTTGACTTTTTATGTTGTGGTGTAAGAGTGTTAATAATGTTTTACTTTGAAAATTTGTTGAGTGTTAATCACGCCTATCTTCAAAAGATAAGAGGCCACAAAATATTTTTTTAACGGAAATCAATCAATTGGTGGTTGATACAAAGGATTGTTGGTTTAAAACTTTCCCAAGTGCCTCCCCGAGTTGTTCTTTTTCAGTGACCTTATTAATTGATTGATTGTTAAAATTGTGCTAAGTAAGCATTACAATCAAGTGTGATAAAATGCTTATATTTATTTTATGCGATGATTTAATAATAGTTTGTTATGGATTGAGATCCTTATCTTTGTTATCAACAAGAACATTAAATGAACATTAAATTTATAATGTTAAATTTTACTATTTTTCTGTGTGTAAATAAATAATAAAATAAATAAATATAAGAATTACGATTAAAATATTTTCTAAAACAGTTAATACCAACCATTCTACTATTCATAATCTACAATTATTATTCGAATCTTCTTTGCTGTGAGCAATGCTTGTGACTTTGTGTATCACGAATTACTTCTATTATAATGCACAGCTATGGATAGTTGATACTGATTAAACGATGTTATCTAGCGTACCAACAGAGGTGACCTTGTTTGTGGCCAACCTTCTAGACGGCAGATGTAATCCAAATTGTTATTTGACCAACAACGTCCTTTGAGGAGCTGGCAGTTGGAGCGCGTGGATTACATCCGTTTAGCCGGCGAATTACATCTTACCAAAGACAGTTGTGCTGCGGCAGGCAGCGGGTGCGTACGTTTCCATCATCTACGAAAGATAAGGATATCATTCACGTCCATTATCTCGAATAAGTTTGAATGTCTCAAAATTAATCGTTTCTTTAACCAGCACTTCATCCACTTTCTATTTTTTCTTTTGTTCTTCTTCAATTGCGCATAAAACTGCTAAAGCAAGGCCCACCTTTTGAATATTTGGATAATTTAGGAATCTTCTACAATTTAACTTCGACTGTGTTGCTGCTTGGTTTCCATCCGGATTACAACCAAGCACATACATAGTTGAAGTCGATTCCTAATTTGTCCAAATATTCAACCAAGGTCACCTCTGTTGGGATGCTGGATTACATCCGTTTGGAACATGTTTTAGTTCAAACAGTCATAGGTACTAATTTTGAGTAAGTCAGGGAAGTGTACTTAACCCAATTCTTTTTCTTCTTTATTGCTTTATGTAACCCATGTTTACTTTTCAATTATATTGATTATGAAATACCTATGATTATCAACAGAAGATTCTTCAAACAAGTTTAAATAAATAAGAAATAAAATTGCAGAAAATGGAGAAAATGAAGACGATTTGTTTGCTGATCAGCGTAATACTAGCATGTTCAGAGGCTGCTAAGATCTTAGTGGTGTTCCCCATGCCTTCGAGGAGTCATGGAATCCTTGGAGATGGATATGTCAAACATCTTTTGAATGCCGGTCATGAGGTAAGTGCTGGTTGAGATTTGGTATTGTTTGTATTGTGCCTGCCCGAGTTTAACATGTCTTATAATTATGTGTTCATATAATATTGTTTCTATTTTATTTGTTATTTTTTTGTCTTTTTATTATTTATTTTTCTGACTTTTTCTGACTTATTTATTTAATCTACATACGTCAACACTTGCTTGAGTGTGTATTTTGTTTTATAATCTCATAGTGTGCTACCTAACAAGTGATAAATATTTTTTTTTGTCATGTATTAATCACTTTGCATACTACTTATTGTATAAATTCTAGTTCCTAAAACGTAACAGACAGATGCTTTGCTGGGGAGTTTGTTGGCCACTTCTTCTCCACAGCTAAAACACTAGGAAGTGGTGACGGGCGGGCGTTTTGGGGACAGTCTTTTGTAAAACTTGACGTTCAATAAGTGCTGGTTCTCAGCCTAATTTGAATAAATGACTTTTGAATTTTGATTTGAAAAGGTACAGAGAACCTATCATAAAATCTTTTGTAACCTTGGTTTACATCTTCTTTCAGGTGACGTACATTACTCCATTTACGTACAAGAATCCAACATCCAAACTTCGCACAGTTGATGTCAGCAGTAACTTTGATATGTTGCCCAGTAAGATTTTTTTTTTCGGATATCGTCATTCACATGACGTGCCTTAACAGTCACCTCTCTCACAATATCCGTATGGATCAAAAGCATTATTGTATATTTTAAAGGAATGTGTAAATAATATTTCATTTCCGTTATTTCAGAGGACCTTATAAACCTTAAAGGTATTATGGACAAAAATGCTGGTAATATGAACCCTGCTTTATTGTTTTTCATGATGTCAGAGATAGTAAAGAATACGGTAGGGAATGACGGAGTTCAAAAGATATTGAATGATCCAAATGAGAGATTTGATGCGGTGATCGTTGAGTGGATGTTTAGCGACGTGACTGCTGGGTAAATAATTCATTCAATACTTTGTGTAGAAAGTCACAACCACCTAGTTATCCTAAATAAATATTGATGACGATTATTATTATTGTTGAAGCTTCGCGTGACCCAAGAGCTGGATTTTACCTTGGACAGAGGATAAGCATTGCCAAACAACGTCTTTTGGGCTCACTTCCAGTCGATAGCGATGGGGACGAATTTTTTGACGCCATATTTTACTTAGGAGTTTTATTTTCTATTTTAAGTGTATATAGTTTGTTCTTTTAATAAAAAGTATTCAGTGGTACAAGATGAATAAAAAGATACTATAATAACTGTTTAAAATTTGTCCCAAATTAGGTTAAGTTTCACGAATATTAAAATCAGTATTTGTCTTAGACAAGTATCTTTCTTCAGCGATATTAACATTTTTCTGTAACCACAAAGAGAGTGGAGGATTTTCATTTGAAACTAATGAACCAAATAAATCTAAAACAAACCTTATTATCTGGGCTATTAGAAACACCACTCGTCGGTAACTTATTGTTTTCTAATATGTGCTTAATAATTTCAGATTTGCTTCTGTGCTCCAATGTCCACTTATTTGGTCGTCATCTGTGGATCCTCACTGGCAGATTCTGCAATTGATTGATGAACCAAGGAACCCTGCGTACGCAGTTGACTACACGTCTACCTACTATCCACCATTGAGCTTTATACAGCGAGTGAGTGAGCTATGGCTTCAACTGAAGATTCAGTTCTTGAGATACGTGTAAGTATTCACACAAGTATTTTTGGAGGCCGAGTCACCCGCGTCCGTAGGAGAATACCCTTCAGCGAATCCCTACACGTGGTCCCTGGGTGGTGCTAAACAGGTGACACTAACCGCCTCCGTGGTCTCGTGGTTATACCACCTGATTCAGACCCAGAGGTCCCGGGTTGGATTCCCAGCGGGGGCAAATTTTTTGCTCGGTTTGGTTGGTGGTAGGACTTGTTCTAAGTTCGCCTGGCAAGCTACCACCATCATGTCTAAGTCTGTCGCCATAACAACAATGTTAACAGCATTGTTGTGTTCCGGCAGTTAGAGGTATGATAGCCAGTTCCTCTGTGTAAGAGGATTCCGGGTGAAACTCGCTTCCATCTTCGCCCTAATCATCACTTTCCATCAGGTGAGATTTGGGCAAAGAGTTTCCCCGTTTTGCATAAAAAAAAAGTATGTCAATAAATGTAATGCTGCTGCTTGGCACGAATTGAAAAATAGTTCATGCCGCGGTGAAACGCTAAGTAGCGTGTTAGTTAAGCGATGCCATTGGAGTGGCATCAACTAAAAATACGTCGTAACTTTTCCCATCCGGAGCGAAGAGGTATGAGAAGCGGGCACTTCTTTTTGCGAAGCAGTAATGCCAGCAAAGGAGGAGGCTGAACGCGAGAGAGAGGGAAACCTCACGCCCCAGTCAACCCAACAGAAGAAGACGCCTCGGGCGTCGGGAGTCGCAGAGCGATTCCCGGCCACCGTAGGCGTGGGCGACCGTAGGCTGCGGATGGCGAGCATTGGGTGGCTTTGGCTTGCCGTCTGATCGGAACCAGGCCCGGGTGGACGGCGCTTTGTGTTCCATGCGCACCTCAAAGTGATGTCAGCATAGTAGATGGGACCCGCTAGGGTGCCTGTCAAAATTGCGGAATTTGTTCGAAGGAATCACCGCGGCACTGGAACGCAAAGGGCACTAGGAGGAACAAGGATGGGTTTTAGTCAGTAAAAGTTTGACACTCCCTTCTGCTCCGCCCAGAGCAGGAGGAGTCATTTGATGATTGCCCATCCTTTAAAAAATATACTGTATAGAATGCACTAGCTCCAAGAATTAGTAAACTAATATTATAGAGAGGTAAAGTTTGTGAATTTGTGAGATTGTATTGTAGGGGGTCGGTTCTCGGTTATCAGTTCAGTAGATCCAGAGGTCTACTGCACCGATATTGAAAATTCTTTTGCCAATAAAAAGCCACGTTATTTCTGAGTGTTATATCCAGAAAAAGTGGTCGCGCGAACGAAGTCGTGGTCGAAGTTCTTGTATTATATAATTTAAATCATGGTAATCATAAACATAGTTAATAACAATATCAATGTTATGACTTCTTCACAACTCCTAATGCATATGTTTTGGAATTTTAGGTGGCTAGACGGTGCTCAAGAAAAGGCGTACCAGACACTGTTCGCCCCAATTGCTGCCAAGCGTGGAATTAAATTACCAACTTATGATGAGACCCGGTATAACGCATCCTTGTTACTGTCCAACGCATACGTCACCACAAGCGGAGGCGCATCTCTTCCACAGAGCCACAAGTTTATCGGAGGTTACCATATCGATGATACTGTGAAGCCTTTAACAGAAGTAAGGTGTACTTGTATGATAATAATTTATTATCTACCTCTTTGCATTCATGACATTCGGTTTTAAAACTGTTGACAAAAGTCACAATGTCAAAGTACGAGAGAAGCGATACCATCGATCGTTATTGTACGTTATGAGTGTGTATTCCGTCCACTAGCGCCGCCAATAGTTTTTTATTATTTGTGGTAAATTTAAGACACGTAGATAAAACACCGCTCTGTAGTGCACTGAAGAAATGTATCTATTATTTTTTGACAGCTATTTTTAATACATAACTCATGGCTAAATAGCCAAAACGGCAATTATTGCTAAAAGTGGCCACTTTTAGCAAAAATATCGACTTTGGCAACTATTTATGTTCTAAAGTACAAAACATAACTCTCAAAACATAATAAATACATTTCTTCAGTGCACTACAGAGCGGTTTTTTATCTACGTGTCTTAAATTTACCACAAATAATAAAAAACTATTGGCGGCGCTAGTGGACGGAATACACGCTCTTAAACCATATCTAAATATCAAATAGATTTAGGTGTTTCACACAGTATAAATTTATTTGACCCTTACAATAATGATTATATCATTTGTTCATTGAATCAATGCAATTCTTCAAAAAATTACGCATGTACGTAAATAACAGTATAGAAATCCAGCCTAGTGCGAGTTGGACTCTCTGACGAAGGGTTCCGTATCATAAACTGAAAATAAACACGCCTTTAATTTTTTAATTTATTTATATTTTAATATTTGTTGTCATAGCGGCAATAGAAATATCCACTCACTGAAAATTTAATTATCAGTTCTTGAGATACAGCTCACCTACAGACAAACGGATGGACGGATAGATAGACGGACGGACGGACAACAGAGGCTTAATAATAGCTTTTCGTTGGTGACCCTTTGGGTACGGAAACCTAAAATTACTGAATGGTCAATGGTTTTACAGAATTTGAAGAAACTTATGGACAGCGCAAAAGATGGCGTGGTTTACTTTAGTATGGGCTCAAACTTGAAGAGTAAAGACTTACCCGACGAGGTCAAGACCAACCTTCTGAAGATGTTTGGAACCCTGAAGCAAACTGTATTGTGGAAGTTCGAAGAACTTCTGCCTAACCTGCCTAAAAATGTTCACATCTTAGAGTGGGCACCTCAACAAGCGATCCTTTGTAAGCTTTTGCTTGATATTTATCACTTTTTCGTAAAATGTCGGTTGGCCAGCTTTTGGGTTGGCTTTTTTTTTTGGCTTTTAGGCATAAAGTTAAGCAGTCTACATTTATTCGCAACAAATTATGTGTAACACACTCTCTTATTACATGGAATAAAACAAGTGTATTGATGATCTTCCCTTCTAAAAAGAATTAGGCGTGAGAGATCTTTCATCTTAACCTACTTTTTGATTTCCAGCTCACCCTAATCTTGCCGTCTTCGTAACACATGGTGGGCTTCTATCAACGACTGAAGCTATCCACTTTGGAGTGCCCATCATCGGTATTCCAGTGTTTGGTGATCAATTCCCGAATGTCGAAAAATCAATTAACAAAGGATTTGCGCAAAAAGTTGACCTTGGTTACACAATGGCTGATGAGCTCAAGGAAAAGATATTAGAAGTCACTAGCAACAAAAGGTTTGTATGGGAACTTTTAACGAAAGTAAATTAAGATGTAAAGAAAACACGGAATCGGTGTTTTTGGGTTGTTTTAACATGAAGCTTTTATTCTCAGGTACGCTGAAAAAGCGAAGGAGTTGTCTTTCGTTTACCACGACCGTCCAGTGAAACCGGGACAGGAGCTGGCGCACTGGGTCAACCACGTGGTGAACACTCGCGGCGCCCCGCACCTGCGCTCTCCTGCGCTGGACCTGCCCTTCTACAAGAGACGGTTCCTAGATCTGGCCGCCCTCATTGCGGTCCTGGTCTTAGCTGCATACATTCTGTTGAAGCGCGCCTGCGCGTACATTTGTTCTCGAGTGTGTTCAACAAAAGGGAAAACAGGAAGCAAAAAGAAGAATAATTAATCTTATTTATAAGTTATACAATTATTATTAAAACTGAACTGGTTTATACATTTTTGATTGTTGTTTCATTTTACTGTTTCCAATCAAAGTATCATATCTATTGGGATCGGGATAATATTTCTGTTAAGTACGAATGGAGTTCGAAATAATTCTGAATTGCTTTATTATTTCACCAAAATTCCTTATCCAAGCGTCGTCGTCGCCTCGGGAGACCGCAATTACCCATCCACCATCCATCCATTATCTACTTAGTACCTATTCTTTTATTTTTAGCGGCCCTCGACGCGATGACGCTTTGCCCAAAATATTCGCCCTTATTAAACTAAACTGGATCAAAACATTTTATTACAACTTTTTATTAGTTCTTGTTTGTTTTTAAATTTTTAACTTTATTTTACCAATTAGCTAACATTCCTACAAACCCTACGATTGACACTCGCCGAAACGGTACTACAACGTATTCCGAAATATCCTATCGATCGAACGAGTGAACGATTGAGTAGCCGAGCATCTCTTACCAATCTGGGGCACGGCAGTTCCCCAGCTAAATCTCGAGCAAAGCGGGCACGGCCGTACCATCCTTTTCTCGAAGCCATTCGCGGCTGTTTCACCCCCCTATATATTCGATGTGGACAAAGCTAGGGGTTTAGATTTTCGGTGACCAAGAGTAAGTATTAGAACAAGTTTAACCTCCAAATAACATGACATTTGAATAAACAGTTTACGAGTTACGGTCGATCAAAGTTACAACATTTTGTCACTCACTGACTGAGCGATCATCAAAATTCTATAAGGTACTTATAGCAGAATTAGAAAAAAAAAATTTTTGCTTGTAAAATTTAGTACCACGATGATTTATGAGCCACATATAAAGGGAAAATTATGAAAACATGAATAAATAATATACCATACTAAATAATAGAAAACAATTTTATAATTGCGGTTTTGCAGGAACATTGAGTATGAATTTCGACTGCATTGTTAACTTTGTTATTTGTATACGTACAAAAAGTAATGACAGAAAATAGGCTCTAAGCAAAGCTGTAGCGTGTGAAGGACATAACCACGTCACCCAAAAAATAAGAGAAGGCGATCCACCTACAAAAATGGCCTCCGCCGGGGACGGTCTACTGGCGATCTTCTTGAGTATGTCACGCACTGCTGGGGCGTGGCCATCGAGAGACACGGCGAAGCACTTGCCGAGTCACCCGATATCTCTAAGGCCTTTGACAGGGTCTGGCACGCAAGTCTACTCAGCAAGCTTCCTGCTTATGGCATTCCAGCTGGTTTTTGTAGCTGGATATCAGACTATCTCAGTGAACGGTCGATCCGAGTAGTCGTTGACGGTTACTCCTCTGACCTCATGGCTATTGACGCCGGAGTTCCTTAGGGGTCTGTTCTCTCTGCAACTCTTTTCCTGCTGCACATCAATGACCTACTTCAGCCTGGTATTGTTGGGTACGCAGATGACAGTACGGTTTCAGAGAGATACTTTTCCAGCGCGACAACCAGCGGGGATGAAGTTTGTTCTTGAGAGAGGCTATGGTAGAGCGGACAAATTTGATCTTCAGCCTTGTCTCCCAGTGGGGTGACAACAATCTGGTCACTTTTAACGCTACCAAAACTCAGGCGTGTCTTTTTACCGCAAAAAGGAGTCGAATTCCTACTTTTCGGGGTATATCTGTTCCTGTGACTGATCGGCTCGAGCTACTAGGCATGGAGTTGACATCCAGTCTGAACTTCGACGCCACCATTGAGTACAAGGCCCAAACTGCAGCCAAAAAGCTAGGTATCCTGAATAGAGTGAAGCGATACTTCAGGCCTGGATAGCTTTTAACCCTTATCAAAGCACAAGTCCGATCCTGCATGGAGTATTGCAGCCACCTTTGGGATGGCTCAGCTAAGTACCAGCTCTCCGCACTTGACTCGGTGGAACGCAGAGCTAAGAGGCTCATCGGCGACGAAAAACTGGTGGATGCCCAGTGTGAAGCTTGGCATCCACCAGTTTTTGTTTCCTTGGCTCATTGCCGCAAGGTTGCCTGATATCGATCTTCTATAGATTGTACTTCGGTGAGTGTGCCCAAGAACTCCACGACCTCATTCCACCGGCCCCCTTCTACCATCGGATATCCAGACGCACTGTAACTTACCATCCCTACCTTGTTGCTATTCCACCAATTCACACTAAGCGTTTCCAAACGTCTTTTATAATGCGCACAGCAAAGGAGTGGAACTCTGCCTGCGTCTGTATTTCTGAACGCTTACAACCCTAATCTCAAATTTAGAGTGAAGAGGCTCCTTCAGGGTAAGCTCGCTCCATCGTAGACTTTGTCTCCGTCATCTCTGACCAAGACTAGAGTCAAGAGCAAATCACATCAAATTAAAAAAAACAGCCTATTGAAATATCTACTGAGATCCTAAATACTCCTAATACAACATTGCAAGCGTCTAAAGATAGCAACACAATAAAAAAATCAAGAGTGTCGAGATATTTACAACCTAATAAAAACCGTAACGCGTCCATCGGATATGATCTAAAGTCACATCTAATTACAAAGAGCAATTCAGTACCAACAATAAACGAAGAACAAAAAAACTACACATCAGAATATGTCAAAAAAAGCATCCATTGAAACAAAAAAAAAAACACATGAATTATTAACATAAATCTATCTACATACTTGGCGCTCAACAATGTATGGGACTAGCAGCTAAGTTGATTCATTCGAAACTTAATACCAAAAAAATATAGAAATCAGTCTACTACTAAACCACAAGCCCTAGCAAAGGGCATCCTTAGTTGCAGCGATCTTATTAATATAACAAACGAAGATAAATTAATTATTAGTGTTGGTGAAAACGACGACTACCACATAAAACTGTTACACAACTTATCGTATGTTGTCAAAAAGTTTGGAAAGATTGAAGTTTTTATTCTTGGTGTAAATAAAAGTAGTCATTTGAAAGAAAAGACATTAAATGAAACACTGTTTTTTTTTTGTATATTGTTAAGTGTACATTTTTATATTCACTGTGTTAAAAAAATACGATTGATACATTAGACTATAATACAAAATTCTTAAATTTCACTTCAGAGACCATTATGTTTAATGACAACACCAAGATTTTACCTCGAGATAATGCTTTCACGCGTAAAAAACCTTTATCTAGCCATGAAAAAAACAATGAATGCCGATATAACATACAAAACAGATGGCAGTTGCTATAATAATAACAAACACATTAAAGGAACAATAACATATTATTTCGATTTACTACGCAGAAAAATCTAGAATTACATAAAGATAAAGAGACTCATTTACACTATTCTACCAGAATATAGCTGGTCTGTTAAACAAACAAGAATATATAGAATTATGCATAGACGAATTTAAAAAAAACGAACAGTACATTGATGTAATTTGCTTCTCAGAAACTTTCATAAGAAGAGGTAATGAAAATAACGTAAATTTAAAAGATTTTCAACTAATAACTTCATACTCTAGAGTAAAAGAAAAAAGGGTTGGTGTTTGTATTATTGCCCGAAATTCAATAGACGTTAAAGAGTAAGATATTGTAACACCATGTCGACCGACAAAGTATTTGAATGTTGCGGTATAGAATTTTCGTCTCTCAGCTGTCTTATTATTATTATTATTTTTTTTTTTTACTTTCTCGGGCCCTTGGAGACCCGGTCCTTTGGTAGGCGTACGAGGGGCCGAACTCAACTCGCAGAGGCCCCGTTAGACTTTTCAAATGTAATGGGGCACCATTATTATTATTATTATTATTATTTTTTTTTTAATATTTATAGGCGTACGTTTGACCGCTATCTGACCTGATGTTAAGTGATGATGCGGTCTAAGGTGGAGCACGCTTGCCTAGATATTTGCTTATATAGAGCCCCTTAAAGTAAGTAGTCAATTCGTTCTTCGATAAACTTGAATTATTACTACATAAGTATTATATCTATTACTAGCGGACCCGCCCCGGCTTCGCACGGGTGCAATGCTGATACTAAATACACTACAGAAAAACTGTGATGTTATTATACATATAAACTTTCCTCTTCAATCACTCTATCTATTTAAAAAAACCGCATCAAAATCCGTTGTGTAGTTTTAAAGATTTAAGCATACATAGGGATATAGAGAGAAAGCGACTTTGTTTTATACTATGTAGTGATATAATGATTACTACCTATGTAATAAACCCAACAGGCCAAACATAATACAGGCCAAACTTTAAATTTTCCCATTAACAATAAACCAACACGGCAAAAAAACTGGTATGTTTACAAAAGAGACTATAATAAAAACAATAAAAGAAGATTGGCGACTTGGGTACCTCATTAAATCTGAATGTACCAAAATCTTCTTAAATGCAAATTATAGGTCTTATATCAGTAGTTATTTTCCAAGCTAAAATGGTTAATTAGTTGTTGGTAGTAATTAAAAAAACATGATTTTAGTGTGATACCCCTTTACGAAAACAAAACGCATTAATCCACAACAAAACGCATAAAATAGAGCCAAACTTATTTCGATTCAAATTGATAATTCATATTTGGCAACCCAGCTGTCACTTTATGTCAAATACAAAAAATATGTAGGCAAAACGTCATATTTCTGTGTTGTATGTAGGTGTCCTATTTAGTTCGTCGTTTGGGATATTTGTAGTGTTCATTATGCGTCTCTAAATGAAGTGTGAACCATGTGAATTTTCAGCCATCATGTTGCTATAAAATTACAATTTGCGTTCAGTTGATTATACTTTTGTGCAGGACGGAACTAGTGATAGGAAGCTTATTTAACATTGTTTGTACTTCAAATCTGAGAATGTCGATCCCGTTGTGTGCCCAGATAAAGAGAGATTTCAAAATCTTCAGACAAGAATATTCAATCGAGCGAGTCCTTATCTTATGAAAGATTTAAAAACTGCTTGTGCTGTATTAAATGCATTTGGAACTCGATTTACTGACCCAGGAAATGCTCAAATAATGTAAAATATAATAAATGAAAGTTTATTTTTAGAGAACGAATTAGCAATTACAGCCATGGAGCGCCTGAATCGTCGCAGTATTATGTTTCCGAATATAGATGCCTGCCCTGCCAAATATACAATAATTCCCACGGCTCTCCTTGGAAGAATTGGTGTTGTTTGCGTGTGGCACATGCTAGATCCGTCAAGCTAGATCATACGTTGGAGAACATTTCCGCTTTCAAGGAATGTACACACCCGAAATAGATCGCGACCAGCTGGATTTGAGCAGTTTAGGAGGAGAAAATCCATTTTTGTAAAGAGCAAAAATAAAATCCCGTCATGTGGGGCGGATCACATATTTTGTTTTCATAGCCGTTGAAAGGGAACAACAAGGTCAAAGCTCCATCATCGGCGACTGTTGTAACTGTATAGTATTTCGCTTACGCTCGACACGAAGGAACAACCCCCCCCTGCGGTATTTCTTGACAATGTATTGTTATCATTACAATAAAAAGTTTTATGAATACTATGGTTGCATTTTTTACCTATTCTATTTAATTATTAATTATCTTTTGTCCTGTTGACAACCATCTTGTGGGTGGGTCATGGACCATTTTGGATACAGATTCAAATCTCGCTAAAGGAACGTTATTACTATTATAAGTGACGTCACAGCAACTGGATAGCCTAAAATCATTCAAAATCTTCTTACCTATATTTGCCGTTTCCTTAGAGCATTTTTTTTTTAAGGATGGGAAATCATCAAATGACTCCTCCCGCTCTGGGTAAAGCAGGAGGGAGTGTCAGACTCCTACTGAGTAAAACCCATCCGTGTTCCTCTTAATGCCCTTTTCGTTCCAGGGCCGCGGTGACTCTTTCGAACATATTCCGCAACCCCGGCAGGCACTGGCCCTAGCGGGCCCCACTCGCTTTGCTGACAACTTTTTGAGGCGCGCGTGGAACACAGCGCTGTGTCGACCCGGGCCTGATTCTGATCAGATGGCGAGCCACCCAATGCTCGCCGTCCGCAGGCCCCAGGCGCAGGTACGGTGGCCGGGAATCGCCCTGCGACTTCCGACGCCCGGGGCGTCGGGAGGGCCCAGGGCTTCTTCTGGTGCGGCGGCCGGGGCGCGAGGTCTCCCTCACACGTTCGGCCTCCTCCTTCGCTTGCATTACTGCTTCGCAGAAGGAGGTGACCGCTTCCCATGCCTGCTCGCTCCGGTTCATGGCTTGAACCAGGGCCGGACGCGAGAGGTTGCCGCCGCCGATTGCCCCAACGAGGACACAGCGTTGCTCCACCTACGCAGGGCAGACCTCCACCGTATGCTCCACTGTATCTTCCGGGCGATCCTCGCAGTGTTGACACCCGGGCG
This sequence comes from Ceramica pisi, assembly GCA_963859965.1. Taxonomy (NCBI): domain Eukaryota; kingdom Metazoa; phylum Arthropoda; class Insecta; order Lepidoptera; family Noctuidae; genus Ceramica; species Ceramica pisi. Next base: position 7,322,465 of record OY982549.1, on the reverse strand, counting down.
TATCCTCCCGCTGAATTCGAAACAGGTACCTTCCGAAACAACCGTGTCCGGTGAGTACCTGCGTCAGGCGGAAGGTGACGACGCCGTGGCGCCGCTCTAGCCACTCCTCAAAGAGGGGACTTATTTGTGGCGATAAGTCCCCTCTTTGAGGCCAACGCTGGGTTGCGACAGTCGCTGTCTCCATACCGCCATGAGATCCTGCCGGAGCTCCGTCCGCCGTGCTGCGATTTGCAGCGGCAGAGGAGTCTCGCCCCGGCGTTGCGCCTCCACGCAACTAAGAACACCTTGCTGTAACATCTACTAGTAAGTAGTAACTCAAAAATCTTTCTATAATTATTAAAGTACTATCTATACACTTTATCTGAATAAAATGTATGATTTATAAGGGTTTTCCTTTAGTTACAAAGTATGTAGCTAGGTATCTTTAAGAATTATTTTTGGTGTTCCATTTTGAGGTTATGTTTAAAATCAATTAAATAACCCCAAGTCTAATGTATGGCTTACCATTACATATTCTGTTGTACTCTATATTAGCATTCAAATCCATATATTCATTCTATGAAACGCTAAGCCTTTATGTGGTACTGAAAATAAGTACATGGGTTTCTGCCAATCTCCTTTAGGAATTGTTCTCGGCGCCAAGTTGGTTAGAGGTAGAAAAAATTCAGCTTTTGACGTTTTCCATGACACGTTCTGCATGTTTTACAATGTTAGCTTTCCGATCAATAAAGTAATAAAATCCGAATAAATTCGAACTGTACGTCACCAAGGTGGATTACAACAGGAATTAGAAAATCAAGTAAACAAAAAAGAAAATTGAGATACCGCCAATATACTTCCAAATATACAGAGGATACTTCAAACTATACAAAATACAGTTCCATTTTCAAAAAATACCTAGTAAATCAAAACATCTAATAAATTTTAAAATCATGTCATCATCAAAAAATAAAGGCTATATGGCACATCATAAAGAATAAAACTGATCATGTAAATACAAAAACAACTATTGAAAATATTAAAACAGACAATAATCTAATAAATAAAGCTATTCTAATTGCGAACTCCTTCAACGACTTTTTCATAAATAGAGCCAAAGAATTACATAGCAAAAACCAAATTTCCTCTGCCAAAAAACCAACAACTGATTTACCAAATATATCTCAAAAAATGTTCTTACATCCATGATAATATCAGGATGAAGTAAAAACACGATCATGTCTCTTAACAACACTAAATCAGTTGGATTTGACGGTTTAGCAACTCATATTCTCAAATCCTGTGCCACCATTATATCCCCAATTATTGAACATTTAATAAACCTCTCAATCTGGCAAGGTATTTTTCCAAATAAGTAAAACAGTCAATCGTAAAGTCCTTGTTTAAAAACGGTAACACAAATGACTTATCTAATTACCGACCTATAAATCTTTGAGAAAGTCATGCATCGTAGACTCACCAGCTTTTTAGAAAAATCCTCTGCTGTAACTAAGCGAGGAGGTTGGTATCTGTAGCCCTAGGTAATGCTGCAGCATCAGCTCAAAGTTACCATGTTCTTGCAATACTATTGATGTAATAGAATTCCAAATTTTACATCGATCTCAACTTTGGAAGTTGCTCACATCTCTTCACATCAATACTATTGTAAATAACGTAACTGCCACAGACAGACACACCATAGCAGAACAAACAATAGTACATTGTTATCCTGGGTTTGAAAGTAACTTATTTAGTGCCGAGACGGCCTCAATAGTTCGAGGGACTAAATAAGGGAGTAAACACATTTATTCAGCTCCATTCAGCTTTTGCCCATAGAAAACAACGATTTTGTATGAAGACGCGTACGCGTCCGTTCAGCTTTGCTTGAAAACAAGTGTAAAATGAGGACAAATGTGTTATTATCATGCGAGTACTATAGCCGCGTACAGCGCTGTTCAGCCGCGTACAGCTCTGTTCCGCCGTCTTCAGCGTCGTACGCAGTAGATAGAAGCGTTTCAGCAGAGGTAGCACACTGTGACGGCTTTTCTCATTCTTACGACGCTGTACGCGGCTGATACAAGCAGAGCTGTATAAGTGTGACCAAAATCGTTCAGCGAAACGCGAATGGAGCTGAATAAATGTGTTTAGTCCCTTAGTCGACAAATCCCTGCTCTTCGAAAATATGAACAAAACTCGAAAAAACAAATGAAGATCGTATTGCCGCTTTGGCGTTTTGGTGACCTCTTTGGGGAAACCGAAGGTTTTGTCTGTGCGATCATGGACGAAGTTATGATGACGAACAACTACCGGAAATACATTGTGAAGGAAGGTACGGTTGACATATGTCGGGCATGTCACCGACCCGGGGAATCCATCCGCCACATTATTTCCGGTTGTTCTAGTCTGGCTAACGGAGATTATTTGCACAGGCACAACCTTGTAGCCCGGATCATCCACCAGCAACTTGCTCTTAGATACAATCTTGTGGAATCGGAAGTACCGTACTATAGGTATGTGCCCGACCCAGTTCTCGAAAATGGCAATTGCACGTTGTACTGGGATCGGTCTATCATCACTGACAGGACTATTGTTGCCAATAAGCCTGACATAGTGGTGATAGACCGACTAGAGCGTCGCGCAATGATTGTTGATATAGCAGTCCCTCATGACGAGAACCTCGTGAAGTCTGAGAAAGAGAAACAAAGTAAGTATCTTGACTTGGCTCGCGAGGTTGTCGACATGTGGGATGTGAACACAGCAGTCATTGTGCCGATAATCGTGACGGCCAATGGTATAATAGCCAAGAGCCTCGACCAACACCTCAAGAGGCTCTCGTTGGGCAGCTGGATCAAGGGCTTGATCCAGAAAGCAGTACTCCTGGACACGGCGCGTATTGTGAGAAGGTTCCTCTCTCGGGAGCCCTGACCACCGGTAGCTTGGACCCTGTTCCCGATGCCGGTGGGCTACAATTTTTTATATTTTTAAATGTTTTTTTATTAGTTTTATAGAAATGTAAAATATTTGTGTATAAAATCAATAAATGGAATAATATATAATAAATATTAAAAGATTTAAGGAAATATATAATAAATATTAAAAAATCAAGTTTGTTGTATGGGCCCCATACAACAAACTTGATTTCGTCAACTTCGTGCGCGAGTCCGACTCGCACTTGACCAGTTTTTTTTATGATTTGACGGTTGTCAGTTGAAAACGATTCTCCCTAGGGTTGCAAAGTGAGTAATACTTTGACCCGCTCCTAAGACAACTTCAGGCCTACTTTCCGAGTATGAGTAATGAAAAATATTTTTTTAAATCTTACGTGTTTGCAATACTTACCTAACGATAGTTATCTTACGTGTAATCAAACCTTATCACACTATGTTATACTATAAATAATACTCACGGCACCTCACGACGAAATCTATTCATTTGAATTCGTTGAAACATCTCTACGGTACGTTTCTTGCCGTAAGAACAATTTTTGTAAGTTTTTCTTTTGATGTTATTTATTAAGAAAATGTTTTGGAAAATATTTTCTTATAGTGTATTTTGTGTATGTATGTTGTCGTTAAAGAGTGTTAGTTGATTCTAATTTAATCTGAAGCTGAAGTGAGTTTTAATCTCGTCTATATGTAAGTCACATAATAAAATTGTTATTTTGCTTCTGTCTGTTTTGTGCGAGTCCCAAATAAACATTTTTTCTTTCTAAAATAAAATGGTGAATTGAGATTTTATATAGTTAATATATATATAGTTTCGGACAAGGAATACGATATTTGAATTAACAGATTATAATACCTACCAACACGTCACTATTCGGATCTTCTTTGCTGTGAGCAAAGCTTTTGACTGAGTAAATCATTAATTACTACTATAATAAAGAACTGCTATGTTTACTGTTAAATAGCTTGATTGTATTCATAGGTACTTATGTAATCGTGAACAAAAAGTAGAATGAAGCCCGTGATACAGATGCTTATTGTACATCACTTAGCTCTTAATACAATCGAACTAATTTGGAGTATTTCAAGGAAGTGTACCTAACCCGATAGTTTTTCTTACTTATTTCAAAGTAAAAATTAGCTATGTCAATGTTAGCCAATGTTTACTTTTCGATAATAATTATTTTAAATATGGTTGTAAACGTAACACTTTTCAAACGTACGGCTACTAATAAACAGATAAATAGAAAAATATTAGTTTGAAAATGTATTTTTATAATCTGTATGAGTTTTTTAATAAATAAAATATTTGTAAGTACCTACCTAATTCCTCACAAACTATTTCATGTCCAACCAGGGTAGACTGTTAAAACCAAAAATTTAATTTATTAATAAGATATAATGTACACAGTTATGCAATCAATATATCTTTACCTATTCTTTGCACAGAAATGGAGAAAATGAAGTCGATTTGTTTGCTGATCAGCCTAATACTGGCATATTCTGAGGCTGCTAAAATCCTAGTGGTGTTCCCCATGCCTTCGAGGAGTCATGGAATCCTTGGAGATGGATATGTCAGACATCTTTTGAATGCCGGTCATGAGGTCAGTGCTGGTTCAGGTTTGGCATAAAAGGATACATTATCATGGCTGTCTATTACGATACCGGCATTACAAATATTTTGAAACCTTGTTGTATCTCTTTTTTCAGGTGACGTACATTACTCCATTTACGTACAAGAACCCAACTTCCAAACTTCGCACAGTTGATGTCAGCAGTAACTTCGACTTGTTGCCTCGTAAGATTTATTATTTTTAATGATAGATGGGTAGCTTTAATTTACATTATTTTACTTAAGGAATGTGTAAATAAGCATTTTTTTCCATTATTTTAGAGGACCTTATAAACCTTAAAGGTATTATGAATAAAGAATCTGATGATATGAATCCTAGTTTTATGATTTTCATGATGGTAGAGGTAGCAAAGAATACGGTAAGAAATGATGGAGTTCAGAAGATATTGAACGATCCAAATGAACAGTTTGATGCGGTGATCGTTGAGTGGATGTTTCTGGACACTACAGCTGGGTAAGTTATTCAGTTTTAACTCTGAAAGTCATTCGCAAATTTTGTACGTGAGCTGGCATAGCCACCCATCGTATTGTTTGTTTTGATTTTGATTGTGTGTTTGTTTTTAACAAGACTGCTTTGTATTGGTAGGGGACACATAAACAAACTATTTTTTTGAATATAATGCCGAAAACTGTCACGTTGCCCAGAGAATTATCGAGGTAATCGCCATTGGTAAATGGCGACCGGGCCACAAAGGTCCCCACCTACTCGTAGTATTATAAATTAAATTAAGTTTCTTTGAATATTAAAATCTTATCTTTATTCAAAGATATCACAGAATTCATGATGTTCTTTTTCATCTGAAACTAATTGACTCTATAAATCTAAAATCATTATCTGTGCTATTGGAAAAACCCACTCGTCAGTAGCTTCCTGTCTTTAAAGTCGTCCTTAATATTTCAGATTTGCGTCAGTGTTCCAATGTCCACTTATTTGGTCATCATCTGTGGATCCTCACTGGCAGATTCTGCAATTGATCGACGAACCGTCGAACCCCGCTTATTCAGTAGACAGCATGTCTACGTATTACCCACCATTGAGCTTTTTACAACGAGTGAATGAGCTGTGGGTTCAATTAAAAGTTCAGTTCTTGAGATACGTGTAAGTATGTCAATGAAAGGAACGACATTGTTTGGTGTGAACCAAAAAATTGCTCATACCACGGAAAACCGTTGGGTAGCGTGTTAGTTCAGCAATGCCATTAGAGTGGCAACTATAAAAAAGTAAAATAGGTCGTATCCTTTCTTATGAAAGCCATTCAAAATGCTGCATAAGTAGGCACTTATAAATCCCTAGTAAATATTATAATAACATCAACATCAAAGATAAGGTTATAATAAACATTTAACAACATAAATGGTGAAGTGAACGCAATGTTTTGGAATTCAGGTGGCTAGAAGGTGTTCAAGAAAGCGCGTACCAGACACTGTTCGCTCCAATTGCTGCCAAACGTGGAATTAAACTACCAAGTTACGACGAATCCCGGTACAACGCGTCTTTGGTTCTGTCCAACGCATACGTCACTACGAGTGGAGGTGCATCTCTTCCCCAAAGTCACAAGTTTATTGGAGGTTACCATATCGATGATACTGTGAAGCCTTTACCAGAAGTAAGGACTGATCATTGTTAAAAATCTGTGCGTAAATAAATACAAAATTTGCGAACATAAAATGAATACTGAATAAATGCACATTGCCTCTTTGGGAGGTCGCCCGTGACAAATGTTTACATCGATTCAGAAGTGGGACGCTGCAGCGCCACTTTTGGTCGTCAAAAAGTATTAAATGTTTCACACCTGTTAATTTAATTTTACCCCGATAGAAGGTAAAATATATTGCGATGAAAATATACCGACACTGAAAATGATATTGATAGTTAACACTAGTTTTTAAGTCACTAAAATTCATCAAAAATCACGCATGTACGCGAATCATTTTAAGGATGACTGAATGTTTAAATGGTTTTACAGAATTTGAAGAAACTTATGGACAGCGCTAAGGATGGAGTGGTTTACTTCAGTATGGGCTCAAACTTGAGGAGTAAAGACTTACCCGACGAGGTCAAGGTCAACCTTCTGAAGATGTTTGGAACCCTGAAGCAAACTGTATTGTGGAAGTTCGAAGAAGTTCTGCCTAACCTGCCTAAAAATGTTCACATCTTAGAGTGGGCACCTCAACAAGCGATCCTTTGTAAGCTTTTGGTTGAAATTTATCACTTTTTCTACTAAGACATAAGCTTATTGCCTAGGCCCTAGTACCGTTTGGTCAGCGTTCGAGTTTGATCTTAGAGTCAGGCAGTATAATAAGTTTCATCAGAACATGCTTTTTAGTAGCTGAGTCTTTATTTATTCGCAACAAATTATATGTAACCCACTCATATACGAGTAGCATAGAATATATCACGCAAATTGAGGATTTCCTTTTATTTGAAGAAACAACCGTGAAATACGATGTTATTTTAATCTGATCTTTAATTTTCAGCTCACCCGAATATTGCTGTCTTTGTTACGCATGGTGGTCTCCTGTCAACGACTGAAGCTATCCACTTCGGAGTGCCAATTATTGGTATTCCAGTGTTTGGTGATCAATTTACGAATGTCGAAAAATCAGTTAACAAAGGATTTGCGCAAAAAGTTGACCTTAGTTACACAATGGCTGATGAGCTCAAAGAAAAGATATTAGAAGTCACTAGCAACAAAAGGTTTGTATAGAAACTTAACAACATTACAGTGATAATGTGGTGATGTAGAAGTCTAACAGATAATGTAGGGGTTTTCGTCGTTGACGATACTCCAGTTGTAGGTAGTTGGTAAATAAGACACACACTGTTTAGTTTTAATGGTTTATTGAGAAGAAGACTTAACGATTTCTTTCTACGAGTATGTTTGGTGTCTGAGTCGCACGTTATTTAGTTGTTACAGGCGTAGGTAAATACCCCGCTCGCGATCGTGGTTTTGTTACGACTAATATTAATTGTTTAGAAGCGTGTCAAAGTAGAGCGCCTCACGATAATTCGCTGTATGAGCATTATTGGCTCGTTCAGATAATACAAATTTACAGAGCTGGTGTTTTTGGGTGGCTTGTAAATTAACCTTTTCTTTTCAGGTACTCTGAAAAAGCGAAGGAGCTATCCTTGATTTACCATGACCGTCCAGTGAAACCGGGACAGGAGCTGGCGCACTGGGTCAACCACGTGGTGAATACTCGCGGCGCCCCGCACCTGCGCTCTCCTGCGTTGGACCTGCCCTTCTACAAGAGACGGTTCCTAGATCTGGCCGCGCTCATCGCAGTCGTATTCTTAGCTGTATACATACTGTTAAAGCGCGCCTGCGCATATGTTTGTTCTCAAATGTGTTCAACAAAAGGGAAAACAGGTAGTAAGAAGAAAAGTAACTAAATTTATTAAGCCAATTATTACATAGTTTTTTATAATTTAATATAATTTATTCAAAAATATTTGATTGTTTATTTATTTCTCAAATTTTTCGTATCAAAATGATTTGAAAACAGAATTTTTTTCTTGATTTCAAGCTTATTTAGGCAATCGAAAGTGAAAAGTATCGATTCCATAATTATAAAGATAAAATAGCCAAAAGGAGATCGATCAAAAGTGGCCTATGAACCAATAGCCTTGTGCTTAGTGGCATCAAAATCTGACCTGGCTATTTTGAGAAATATGATATTTTTAAATACATACTTTATGTTACATTTTACCTTATAAAATGTTTTAACGGGTATTTCTGACTTTATAATACGTTATTAATGAGCTCTGATAGATCAAGTCACTAAAGACTAAATTATAACAGCCGCACAGGTCAATCTTCAAGGTTAAGCAACGCTTGCCGAGGTTGGTCTGTGGATGGGTGACCATCTTAACATACCGAGTATCCTCCGTGCCTCGGAAAGCACGTTAAGCTGTTGGTCCCGGCTGTTATTTGGAGATCTTTGGCAGTCGTTACGGATAGTCAGAAGCCAGAAAATCTGACACCAGTATTGCCAAGAAGTACCGTGTTACCCAGTTAATGGGTTGTGGAGGTCTGGTAGGCAGCCGCTTCACGTAAAATACTGGTATTCAGCTGAATTCGGTTTGACTGGAAGCCGACCCCAATATAGTTGGGAAAAAGCTAGGCGGATGATGATAGATAAAGTCACTTGCTACCTCAAGAGTACTGAATATTAGTTTTTTTTTCGTTTTTAACCTACTTCAAAAAAAGGAGGAGTTTCTCAGCTCGTCAGTCAGAATCTTTTGTAAATTTTTAAATATCTTTGTTCACCGATTACGCGAACACGGCTGGACCGATTTAGATTTTCATGAAAAATAAATGTGTGTTTAATGCGATAAGGCCGCCAATTGTATGTTTTGTTAGTTTAAGGTTTCTTTTATGTATTTTTCATTTGGTGTACAATAAAGTATATATAAATATAAATAAATAAATTTTAATGTTTCCACTGTCGCCAGGTCAAGATCTGATGATGGAATCTCGGAAAGTGTAGCATGAAATGTCAATTCTTAAGTATTTTTTTCTCTCAAAACTGCCAGGTTGAATTTAGATGCCATTCTGCATAAATAAATATTATTTGAGGTTTCCCCAAAGAAATACCACTTCCCATACAAAACAGTCTCCTTTAGTCCAATAATATGCAATTTACTAAAAAATCGACAGGCATTTTAACGGCCTGTTACCCGAATTTTGTCTGTTTTAGAATCAATTGGAAATAGTCAAATAACTGAATTTAAGCCCGGAAAAAAATATATGTGAGGGGTACATCCTTGTTTTAGTGGCAAGTGAAAGTGAAAACACGAAATAAATAATAAGCTTTTCCGATAAAAAAAAAATGAGTCGATTGAAAATGAGTCGATTTGAAAAACCATTTTCAATCTCATTTCCTAATTACAGGACAAAACATTTTGAAATTGTAAGAACTGAAAAGTATTTGTATTTCGGAGGGCCAAATGTGGATAGATTTTTCAGTTTTATGACATATGTTTTAATAAACATCGAATTTGTGGAGATTAGCTTGCCTTTGAACCTCGCAGAGTCCCACGGGACATGTTAGGAGCTAGACCTGTGACACTTTTTTAGCGTCTGAATTTAGCGCGCGAATAACACTAGCAGAAAATGGTCAAGGAAGGAACAATGGAAAGGGATGGAAGGAAGAAATTAAATGAAAAAAATTAAATTAATTATCTAAAAATATCTAAATACAATTAACTAAACTACTAAATATTAACATTATTACATATGTTACAGGATTATGTCATTAGTTTCAATAAATGAAGCTATATCGGAATGGAGTTATTAAACGGTAAACACAGTATGCTAGTTGGAAATGGGACTTCTAAAAACAATAGTCCCTTATATAGCAGAGTGTGATCATACAGTGAACATCTAAGAAAAATATGATTTGTGTCAGCTTTCCCGCACTCACAAGTATCATTGTCGATTATACAAAACCGAGCGAGATTTGCAGGGCTGCACACGTGACCCAAACGCATGCGTATCAACACTGAAGTAGCTCTTTTACCAAAATTTGTTTTGAAGTACCAAGGCTTACTAGGGACTTCAAGTTGAATAGTAAATAGTTTAATTTACTACTGCTCTTCCAAGCCTCTCCCCCAAGATTCCTTGAGGCGGACCCTGGGAAGAGCAGAGAAGTCCTGGGGTAGATTTTAAAATAAAAAGTATCGCCGCACTCAATGGCCTCATTAGCTATATACTGAATATCCCTTACTTTTTCAATTAAAGTAGTAAATCTCTTGACATCAGAGTTACAGGAGAAAGAATGTTTGATTTGAAGGGAAATTTCGCTAAAGCCTTTAAATGTCACACTGTTTTGGAGAGTGTCATAAGAAGGACGTATTCCAATGCCTTAAAAATATAGCCGAATAAGTTGAGAAGTTCCTGTTCATTGTTATCTGATTTTGTACTGCCAAAAAATGTGCGATGAGAGTTAAAATCACCTAATAGAATGAAAAGGGACTGACTAAGCTGTTGGAAAGTAGAAGCAGAAGGTTTAGCAATATTTATAGAAACGAAACATATACTATAATAAGTGCAGCAACTGCTCTAAAATCTTCATGAGAAGGGAGAGGAGTAGGTTTATATAGAATATTGTTTTTAACAAAGAAATGTACTCCTGACATAGCGGTCACTACCTTTTATTTTGAAGACAGAGCCTGGCCTAAGCCAGGTTTCTGACAGGGCTATTATTGTGAGATTGTGTTTATTGAATAGGTGTAAAAGTTCTGCTTTTTTATCATTTATACTGCGGCAGTTCCATTGCATCACCACATGGGGCAACGCAATGAAGCTGATACAGAGCTATCATAATTAAAATTATTTGGGACATTCTTGGTTGCATACATCATGAGTGTGTGCGATTTTATTTAAAGTTTCAACAATGGATGCCACGTAGTCAGGTTTAATAATTGTTGAGTGTGAAAGGGAGCTAATTAGGCTCAAAATTACATCAATTATAGATGGATGATTTTCTTTGCTTCATTGGTCTTTATATGCACAGCCATTGGCTGGACAGGGGATTTGATAGTCTTTGGTGAGTTATCTTTTTATATGACGTGGACTTTACTGGAGATGACATTGTGGGTGATGAAGCAGGAAAGTTGTTAGTAGACCGCCCTACACTAGAAGCATGTTTTGATGCAATCTCAGCATATGATCTTACAGCAGGTGGATGTATTTTATTGGCTTCAGCTTATGAAATGCAGGACTCAGCCATAGAACGTTTTATGCGTTTTGTCTGTCAAGTTCTGGGCAACCTGTTGCTAAATGAGACCCTGAGCAGTGACAGGCAGGCAGCCTTATCTTCACTGATGTTACAAGTTTCGCCTGTGTGTGCTTGACCACATTTATAGCAGCAAGGCAAAGATCTGCATTGTACTTTAGTATGCTCAAACCTGGCGCAATCGTAGCATTGTACTGTAGGGTATGTATAAAGTTCAGCTCTTCTGGAGACCATTTTGATGGAACGCCCCTAACGAGGCCCTTGCAAGTGATGTTAAATGTCGGTATAAATGTCCTTAATCCATTCCTTTTATGGCTTTCATGGTTTAAAAATAAGTTAGCTTTGTCAAAGTCTGTGACAGTAAGGGACATACGGTTCCTTACTGTTTTTTTTTTTTAAATTTACCATTGACAATACCTGTAACATTTTCTTTCCTTTCCTAAGAATTTTCCAAAGGCCACCAGGTGCAAGGATACAGAGTCATTAGGGTTAGTATGTTCTCTTTGAATGTGAACGATATAGGGAGCTAGATCACTATGCTCGTAGGTAAGTCGTCCTCGTACAGGCGTAGGAGTATCTGGTACTGATATGTTTTATTGTGGCGGACGGGAGATAGGAACCTGGTTCTTTTCATTTATTATTCCGATTGAGTCACATGTGCAATCTGTTTCCTTACATTCTGCAGTAGAATAACGTTTTCGTCTACGTTTGTTGCAATGGCGACAGGTTTTGTTTTACGGGGTCGTTTTGATTTGCGTGCAGGATTTATAGAAACTGTATTACCAGACGCAATTGATGTGTCTATTTCCATATCTGATTCGTTCGACGGAATTGAAACAAAATATGTTGCTTGGAGAATTGAGCCCCAGGGTCAGGGGGCTCCTCCATAAAAAAAAAAATAAGGAAACTTATCACTAAAAACAAAACAAAAAATAAGATTAGAGAAGATAATTATATACAAACTACACGCTCCAGAATCAGACCACTATTTACATTATAAAACAATTAATTTCAAACGGAAAAAAATTCGCGCATATCAAGTCGAACGTTTCCCGCGTTTTATCAATGATAATGTTTTTACTTAGATTATATTTGATTTGTTGACATTTTTGACATCCGACAATAAGGTAAGGGACACATTTAAAATTGTTATCGATAAATTAACATAGCTACCTTAAAGGAGTTTCAGTATCTCTTTAATTTATCCTTAATTATGATTTAGGTTTTGTACCTCATCATATAAAAACCCACTCTCCATTCAATCTCCTATGTTTCAAGACTACGATAATACGGATCAACCATAAACTACTTGTGTGAATTAAGTATTTTTTCTTTTTGACTTTTAAGGTCATGGCGCACTATACCAGCACTGCAACGGTACCGCTCCAACCCAGCCATTTACTTATCATTCAAATTAGAGCATTGAATCATCTGCCTAGCCTTTTCCCAACTACATCGGGGTCGGCTTCCAGTCAAACCGGATTCAGCTGAATTCCTGTATTTTACGTGGAGCGCCTAGGCGCCTTCCAGACCTCCACAACCCATTAACTGGGTAACAAGATAATGAGAGCATTGAATCGTTGGTCGTAAAATATATTTCATAATGTCAATATACAAAAGCCCGCAGCGGGCAGTCAGCGCGCTTGGGCTACCATACAACTCGACTCGCAGCCCACGCACTGTAAGCGAGCCGATCACGTACTTACAGTGCGTTGACACAACGTCGTTGCGTCGTCGCCCGTACGCTAACATTGCCCCTCGCTCCTCGCCTTGCGCGTACGGCGAGCTTGCACCTCGCGGCCAGCGCGCGGACGAAGCACTTGCACATCGCGGCCGGAGCAAACTGCGAGCTTGCTTTAAGGTCATGGCATATTATACCGGCACCGCAACTGCACAGCTGCAGCACGGCGTCGCCTCGTATTTAGGCTACGGCTACCCGACTACACGTCGTCGGCTCGCAGTCCGCGCACCAGCCGCGAGGTGCAAGCTTGCTGTCACCGCAAACACAATTTTACATGGCATTTGTCATTGAACACGCCTAGGACTGGCGCATCGGAATTGGCGCGCAGTAAACACGCGGACGGCGTGCTGTAAGCACGCAGGCTGCGAGTCAAGTTGTATTGAAGCAGTTAACACGCTAACTGCCTGCCGTTGGCTTTTTGACATTGACATTATAAAATGTATTATACGACACACGAAATAAGGACAAATTTGAATGACAAGATAATTGCTGGGCTTTAGCGGTGCCGTTGCGATGCTGTTATAATGTGCCATAACCTTTAGTTAGCGCGCTGGCAGCTAGCCGTAGCCGTAGAAATTGGAGGCGACGCCGTGATGCTGCTGTGCCATTGCGGTGCCATTATAATCACAGGATCAGGACCTGACACGGTAGAGCACACTGTGCAGGTGTGCCCCGCTTGGGCGGCGCACCGCCGTGTCCTAGAAATGGCGATCGGCGGCGACCTCTCGCGTCCGGCCCTGGTCCAAGCCATGGTCCGGAGCGAGACGGAATGGGACGCCGTTGCCTCCTTCTGCGAAGCAGTCATGCTAGCGAAGGAGTTGGCGGAGCGGGAGAGGAGACCCTCTCGTCCCGGCCGCCGTGGTAGACGCCGCGGGCGTCGGTGGCCACCACCTGGTGACCTCCGGCCACCGTAGGCGCGGGCCTGTGGACGGCGAGCTATGGGTGGCTCGCCGTCCGTCCGTCTAGTGACGACAGGCCGTGTCGACGGCGCGTTAGTGTTCCACGCGCGCCTCAAAGAGAGTCAGCAACACAGAGGGGCCCGAAAGGGCCGACGCCTGCCGGAGTCGCGGGATTATTCGCAAGAGACACCGTGGCTCCGGAACACAAAGGGCAATGAAGGAACATGGATGGGTTTTAGTCAGTAGAAGTCTGACACTCCCTCCCGCTACACCCAGAGCGGGAGGAGTCATTGGATGATTTCCCATCGCTAAAAAAAAAAAAGGATCAGGACCTGCGGAGTTCCATCTTAGGGGATCCGTTATTTACGAATTAGATTTTTTTCCTCTTGGAGCCAGATGAACTACTCAATCCCCTTACTCACATGTCTCGATTTCGCAAAAACAACGACAATCAAACAGAAAAAAAAATGACTGCATTTAAGTAGGTACTCAAAATGCCATCAGTCACGACCAATTTTCTCTGATTTCGCAGGAAGTCGCAGGCATCAGCTAGTTGAATAAGTGATAAAAATAGACAAGAATTTACGATTTCTCCGCCTATCTCCAAAAGTACAGCATACGTCCTAAAATATTGTCAAAAATACAGAGAATTGAATAGTTCTTTACGTATTGATTGCAGGAAAACCTATTAGAAGGCTATGGTCTCAAAGTAACATGTTAAAAAATGATATTCGTCCAGAATCCCTTGGCCGTTTTTTTGTTAGTGATTTCTGTAATAAACTCTATGTGATATAATTCATCATCTGCCTAGCCTCTTCCCAACTACATACATGGGGACGGCTTTCAGTCAAATTGGATTCAGCTGAATATCAAAATTTTTGGTGGAGCAACTGCCATCTGACCAATACAACTCAGTAACTGGGCAACTCGGTTCATGGCACAACTGTTGTTATTATTTATCCTCGAGCTCTTCTACATATGCGCTCATCCACTTCTACTACTTACATCACGAGTTCTTCAATTTACGACTTTAGAATTGCATCCAATTCTGTAGTCGTTAAAGGTTGGTTACAAACTTCAACTAAGTTATTGTTCTTCTTCTTGTCACGCGCATCTTGCCGTGGCGATTTACTAGTGCTGTTTTGCCTGGACAACATGACATTTTATCAGTGATTGTGACCTTTAAAAACAGAGTGAAATTGCACGATACTTTGCTGTAACGCAATTCCATATTTTTATTTTATTTTTTGGTCAGTCGTTATCGATGATAGTTCGTCTCTTTGGTTAGCCCACTGGACAGTTCCATCATCTGTATGTGTTTTTGTCAGCGATAAGACTGATTAAATGTATTGATATTTTTGTGCTGAATAAGCATTACAATAATTCGGGATAAAAAACACATTCATAGCGATGATTAAATAATTGATAATCATTATTAATTGAGACTTTTAATCAGTTAAATAGGCTAATGTGGTAGAAGTATTTGATATGATTAATTACACGCGTATAACGCCTACGATACCATTGATGCGCTGGCAATTCCGGATGAATTCGCTTAATGCCAGAGAAACCTTTTCTGAATTCGCTCTTGTCTCAAGTCATGTGTAGCGTAATGTGGCCTTTTTTTTTCTCGCTTGTTGTTCTCGAAGTGGGGTATAAATATAAGCTTTTTATCAAAAAGTACTCCTAAATCATTAATTTGGTCCACTTACTGAATGATGTGTGTTCCAATGGAATACACAGATGGCACCTAGAGTTTTTTTTTAGAGAACTTGATATGAAAACAGTTTTTTTTTATTGCCAAAACGTCGAAAAAACCGAAAGTACTCGTACGAAGAAAATTAACTATACCATTTGAAAGCTTTCGCCCGCAACTTCGTACGCGCATATCCCGTTTTTCCCCATTCCCGTAGGAATTTCGGAAAAACCTCTCTAAATGCACCCAGGAATATAGTTTCCTGGGTGCATTTAGAGATACCAAATTTGCTTTCTACGACCAGTACTTTCGGCTATCCGATTACATATATATCTAGATTAGATCTAATAAAAGATAGGAGATAGATAGATAACATTTATTTTGAAATATTGTACAGTGAATTTGTTTCTCCGCTTTTCCGATATAACTCGAAAAATCACTAGATAAAAAGAAGAAGACACTTTAACAAAGAAAAATGGTAGAAAGATGGTGCCCTAAAGTGTCAAGTTGCCGAGATAATTTGAAGTAAAGTAACTAGGCCAAGGTAACATTGGAAAGTCGACCACAAGGTGTACCCATGACCACAAGCCATACCATGACTTATTTATTTATTCACAAGGCAATTACAACAGGTTACAATCATAATACAAAATAATAACAAATACACATCATTGGTTTTGACCTGATTATGTCCCAAAGCGTAATCGCACAACATGGCGAACAACACTAAAAATATTAAAAATAATCAAAGTTAACTAAGTACAAGAAATAGCAAGTTCACAAGTACAAAATTTTACATTAACCATAACTCCGACACAGTCCTTGCTTACATCCTGACGTGTCCATATCATTATGATTCGGTCATGAGAGAAAGACGGAGCTTAATGGACGAATAGAACCGAGTTCGTAAACGATTCCTGCGAGATAAATCTTACAGGAACCGGCCACGAACTCAAAATATTTGGGAATAAAAATACTGATGGATAGTGTTTGCGATAGTGTGTTGGCTCAAAGTGAGGAGCACTGATTAATACTCCATTATATCTACTCCATAATAGGTTGACTTCCTCTCCGGCGATGTATAGGTTGGGCTCCAGCAAACTAAATGTTATCTTCCAGAAAAGTGGCAGAGGTGGCGCATGTTGTAAGCCGTTCACTACAACTTCACTCATTCGAGGAGAGCTTTAATTTCTCTCTGAAATAGAGTTGATCCTACACGCCTTCAGTGGTTCTGCCGTTTTCTGGCAAGGAATATGAAAAAATTGCAGGTGATGGGAGCGAAGCCGCGGGGGAAAGCTAGTATGTGGATAAAAATGTATCCCTATTTCCCTTGGTCATCGCATCACGCGTGAACGGCTGGTCCGATTTAGCTAATTCTTTTTTTGTTGTGTTTGTTTCTGTCAGGAAAAGGTTCTTATGAAAGAAAAAAAATAGGGAGTTGCAGTTGACGGGAGCGAAGCCGCGGGGGATAGCTAGTACATTATAAAAACGTAAAATAATTTTACATGTTTATAATGTACTAGCTGACCCGCGCAACTTCGTTTACGTCACGTTTTCCATCAATGCACCGCTCCTATCTGTCTTAGCGTGATGATATATATTATATATAGCCTATAACCTTCCTCGATAAATGGGCTATCTAACACTGAAAGAATTTTTCAAATCGAACCAGTAGTTCCTGAGATTACCCCCTACATACAAACTTACAAACATACAAACTTACAAACAAATGTTACCTCTTTATAATATTAGTATAGATTAGTTAGGAATGAGATGACTAAATTAATCCTAACATCAACATGAAAACATTAATGAAAACACTAGATTCGGCTTTACAATACTGCCTGGATTGTTTTTTTTTTTTGTCTAATGCGATACAATTTTTGATCTACAGTTTCGTTAAGGTGCAAGTTCGGAGCCTACTGCAGGCTGCAACAGCTTCGTATTGCTATAAAATAGCGGAGGGCGACGTGCTTCTTTTTTCGTAGCTAACGAAAGGAACGAAACATAAAAAGCAGTAGTGAAACGGCGACAGGACGCCTGCTTTTGTATTTTTTAAGGATGGGAAATCATCAAATGACTCCTCCCGGACTCTGGACGGAGTAGAAGGGTGTGCCAGACTCTTACTGAGTAAAACCCATCCATGATCCTCATAGTGCCCTCTGCGTTCCAGGGCTGCGGTGACTCTTTCGAACAAATTCCGCAACCCTGGCAGGCACTGACCCTAGCGGGCCCCGTCTACTATGCTGACATCTCTTTGAGGAACGCGTAGATCACAACGCGCCGTTGACCCGGTCCTAGTTCTGATTGAATAGTGAACTACCCAACGCTCGCGATCCGCAGGCCCGCGCCTACGGTAGCCAGGAATCGCCCTGCGACTCCCGACGCCCAGGGCGTCTTCTTCTGTTGCGGCGGCGGGGGCGTGAGGCTTCCCTCTTTCTCACGCGTTCGGCCTCCTCTTTCGCTAGTATTACTGATTCACAGAAAAAGGTGACCGCTTCCCATTCCTTCTCGCTCCGGACCATGGATTGAACCAAGGCCGGATTGCTGCTGCCTGCATTTGGCTTCGAACCTGTACTCTTACCTTCTGAAGTCAAGCATGGGTTTAGAAATAGCCGGCACGAGTCGTGAGCACAGATGAATAGCTGTGGGGTGATCTCGCCAATGAACGGTCGGTGAACAGAGCTTGCAAGCAAAATAGCCGATGAGAATTGACTGACGAACTAATAACGTGAAGCATCAGAGCTTTCGTCGTCAAACCGATCAATGAAGAGTGTGCTGGCGACTCGTGCCGGTTATCATACTTATCATATTAGTGAGTTACGAAGATTACCTACAATATTGAGAGTTCTTGAAGTCTTGAAGAAGCAGCATTATCGAATTTCATAGTGGTCATTCGCGACTTGTCAAATAAAAAATACTTAATAAACATGACAAGGTTAGATTCAGCATCATCTGCGTAGCCTTTTTCCAACTTATATTGGGGGCCGGCTTCCAGTCAAACCGGATGGAGCGGCTGCCTACCAGACCTCCACAATCCATTAACTGAGTAACTTTAGTACTTGGCAAGACTGGAGTCAAGATTTTTACTGGCTTCTGACAATCCGTAACGATTGCCAAAGATCTACAAATGACAGCCGGGACCAACGGCTTAGCGTGCTTTCCGAGGCACGAAAGAAACTGGCTATGTTAAGACGGAAGACCCATCCATAGATCAACCTTGGCAAGCATTGCTTAACCTTAAAGATTGTCCTCGCAGCTATTACTATTTAGGAGCACCTAACAAAGATAAGATTATATTGCGGAAATAAACTATCGGTAAGGTAAGAAATCCAAATATATTTCATCGGTAAATTGTGTGTCTCATATTAGTATGATCAAAAATATGGTTTAGAAAGAGTGTCTTAAAATATATTTTCTGTAATAACGTTGCAAGTTTACATCTCAATTGCATATACCTACAGTGAGTGGTGAAACCTTAAAAATATAATCAAGCAGGTATTATATTATTTTCGCTTGAACTCACGTTTAGTTCAAAGTGCTACTACGATTTGCTGACAATCATCACAGCAGTCCTCCTTAGTCAAAATAAAACAATAGGGAATATGCATATTTTTTTATTTTTTGCAAAATGAAATACTTTTTAGCTCTTTAAAACAATCATAAAATTGTTTTTTAAATATCTTCATCACTGATGAAGTTACAAAGCTTCAAAGATTACAATTAGAAAGAGAAGTCTGATATGAAATTTGACGTCAGATTACATGACGCCTATACAGATGCCATACATTACAGCGTTTTCGCGAGAGGGACAGATATATTTGTTTAAAATAATGATAACTCGTTTGTTTTTCGAGTGATTTTGATTCTATTTTCACTGTTAGTATTACAATTTTTATATAAACTATGTATATAATTAATATTTTTTTCATGCATATTCCCTATTGGCTTGAGTTCATGGAAAAAAAAATGACAGGATATTGGCAGTTTGAACGATTGCAGCTCGAAAAATACAGAACTGGTCGGAAACCGTCAATCACAGACAACGCGATGGCGGCGTGTATCCCAAAAGGTTGTACTCTTATTTATTTTTAAAACCGGTTTTTTGTATGGTGCATAGCTGTGAGTATCAAAGCACTTGGTGTTTGGACAAAGTTTCGGAGTTCAACATTTTCTTACTTTATCTTTTCTACCTAAAAATAAATGAAACAACACATTAATCTGTACCGATCTATTCATGTTATGTGTAATTGAGTAATAAATAAAATAATCAGTTGCAAGTCACTCATGGTGGACTGACGTTGTGTTCGTCGTGTTTTAATAACTGTTGTGTTATAAGTAGCCTTGAACTCGGTGATGTGATTACAATATTAATTGTTTGTTAACTGTTTTAGTTATCGTAACTATAGTTACAATGTGTTTTGAATAAGGTGTCATTGGAGTGATAACCATATAGGTATACTGTGGTGATGATTAATAAGTTATTCTAGACATTGATAGGAGTAATATTGTTGACAGTGTATATTATGTTAAAACAGTAGGTACATCTGTAGCTAAAGATAAATTATTAATTTATACAGATGCGTTTAAATGATTGTAGAAGTAATGCAATGTTTATAATGATTGGGGTGGTATTTCATGATAACAAATGCAAACAAAAAGTCAGGTATGGCAACATTTAAAGAAATGGTAGTTTCACTGTCGGTTATAATTTGTCAACCACGGTTGTTTTTATTGTAAATAAATATTATATACTCTTTGAATGTAAGACAGTAGGTATCGTAGTATTTAATCTACTACGTGCGATAATGTTATCAGCTTGTCTGAATGTGATAATGTTACTTAGCAACAAACTTTGATATAATTCTGTGAACCTACGTGAAGTCATTAAATCATTTGTTATTTTTGTATAACATATGTACAAGGAAAAAGATCGCAGAATACAGCATAAAAAGGTTCTTGTTAGTAATTACAAGAACAATTTTATGTATCATAAAGTAGTAGATACGTTTACGTTTATTTTAGTTGCGTAAATGAAAGCTAGCTAAAAAAAGCTATAGTTGTTGTTAGTTTATGTAGTCCTTAACGTAACTTAAACTGAGTATATTTATTAAATAATCAAAATATTCGTCATCTGACGTGCTAATTTAAGGAATCAATAATAAAACATGTCTGGGTATTGATATTCCTATTATTAGATCTTGTTGTTGTTTGTTGTTGTAAAATGTAAAAAATACTGGTATTCAGCTGAATCCGGTTTGACTGGAAGCCGACCCCAATATAGTTGGGAAAAGGCTAGGCAGATGATGTTGTTTGTTGTTGTTTTAGATAGTTAACAAAACTGGAAAAAAATCATGGCTTTTGAGCATTTTAATCGAAAGATGTTCACTCCCAGATATATGCCTCCCAAAGAGTTAGCGCCCATTACACGCTCCCAAAATTCATGAATGACGAATGACTGGGTGTTGAGTGATGGAATTCAATCGACATTAGACACGCATTCTTAAATATTAAATAAAATATTACTGGCTGATATGCAGGATTCGAAATCAGACAAAAACTAAACTATTACTCATCATAAAAACAGACCCATCCAATTAAAAGTCAAGCTAATGTCCGCGGTTTCGCCCACTTCTCCTCTTCCTCGAGAACCACTCTGTCCATTGGTGAAAACAGCTTGAAAATCGGTGCAAATAGTTATTTATGATACAAGAGCGGTAAGTTGGTCTTTACAAACGAGTAGACAAATGTAAGCCCGAGACGAAGTCGAGGGTTTACCATAGTCACGAGTTTGTAAAGACCAATATCCGCTCGTGTGTCATACAACGTTTTTCGACACATTATATAAATACATAATTAAACAAACTTTTTCATTATCTATTAAAAATTATTGTTAATCATTAAAAAGCGTTCTCGCGATTTTGGCGGCAAGAGACCATTTTCTGCAATTGGCGCCTCATTCAAGATATCAGGTGGAGTAGATTCCATATTTAAATCTGATTCCTCGCTTGAATACATATTTTAATTATATTATAATTAAAAGTCGCAACTATCTTTGACGTTTCTAATTGAAAATGGCGCGAATTTGCAAATGGGGAGTGTGTGTTTGGAATAGTGTGCGTTTTTTAAAATACGAACGCGCTTCTGTTTGCGTCTGCGTATGCGTGAAATATTTTAGTAGAATTATATATATTGTAAATTGTATTATATATTGTACGAATCGGATTTTTTTGACAAAATCATTTATTTATTAAGTTAAATTTTTTGAATTGTCTCCTCGAGCCTTTATATTGATACCCCACTCGATAGGTTAAAAAAACTGAAGTCATTAAAATGGCACCGAAGCTCAGATATTTTAATTTTTATATAGCTATCCAGTATCATTCTCACTATTTAGACGAATCTAACGACACCTTTCAAGCTAAAATCTATCAAGCCACAGGGTTAGGCTACAGTGTGCCCAATAAATATGACATCATACATAAATACACTCGAAAAAAACATAAGTGTAACAGTCGGGTAATTAGAACTACATCTATTGTCTAATTTTTTCTTCAATATTAAAGTGCGACAAACCTTCTGAGCAGAAAGTTCTTCACAAAAAAAACGCGTATGGAACGCTTCCGGAACGGACGCAGACGGAAGCATTTTTGGCTGACGGAGGCAGACGGATTGAATTCTTATAATTATTGTTTATGGACATTTAAAAAGATACCGTAAAGAATACGCACGGCGCCATACATCGGAGCGTGCGGTAAAGTAGGTACTCAGGTGAGAGTACCTACTTTACCGCACGCTAATTTGTATGGTCCGTAATTTTAAACTTTCGAACAATGTATACAGGCTTCGTAAATGCATTTTATGAGCAAATGTGTCGAAAAAGTAATTTTTGAGTTTATCGCGAATAACAGACAGAAAAGGCGGAGGACTCTGTTTTATAATACCTATGTAATAACTTTATCCAGATTTTCGTCAGTCATGTTCATGCAACCATCAGTCACTGCATTACACGTTAGGTTATCCGTCAGTCATAGCGTGACCTGTGGTTAAATTGACGGCAAAACCAGAGTAGTAGGTAATAGGTACTCGTAAAGTCCTACCTATAATAATTGAATTGGAAGTCACATATCTGTACATGTCCAACGCAGCTGGCCAATCTGACTCAACCTTGATTGATAGCAGACCTATCTTGTATCAAAGTATGATTAGTAATAATACCAGTCTACTGCAATCACAAAGTGTGTGTGATATAATCATATACTGAATGTAGATGATGGTAAAAGAGTAGGTACGTAAGGATCTTCTATTGCAAGTTCGTGTTTCTAGGTTCTACGGTGGCACGTTTGAAAAACGCATAAGCTTGTACATGTTATACAGGTACATAGAAAAATACTAAATAGGAAGCAGATTCAACATAGCAGCAAAAAATAGTCTCTGGCAAACCGCAAAAGATCTGGACGACTATAATAATGATTTACGAACGTAAAAAAATAACTCATCTAACTGCTTGAGGAACTATACAGCACCCACAATTACCCAAGACCACAAAAAAAGAATTATCATAATACATAGATACAATTATGGTTTCAGACGATGGCGGCCACAAACGTGGGAGTAATTTTTTTGCTCTGTCTTCTAATATGTTCAACATGCGAGGCTTACAAAGCTTTGGTGGTGTTTGGTATGCCATCGAAGAGTCACTCGATCCTCGGTGATGGGGTAGTCAGGCAGTTGCTTCAGGATGGACATGAGGTTGTTACCACTTTAGTTTTATTTTTAACTAGCTGACCCGCGCAACTTCGTCGGCGTCACATTTTCCATTATTGCTCCGCTCCTATTTGTCTTAGCGTGATGATATAGCGCGAAAGATTCCTGAGATTAGCGCGTTCAACCAAACAAACAAACTCTTCTGCTTTATAATATTAGTATAGATTTGGTGTTGAAAAACAGTTACACATTGTGTCTAATGAATAACATAAGAGTAATTCAAATTTGAAACTCACACCATTATCCGCAGAATAAATTTTGGATTGATTACGATTATTGAGAATTACATGCAGACATACTAGAGGTAGAGACAGTAACGTAAAGTAAAGGTCTGTTTATCATAATTCATTCATTTATTAGCTCGTGGCTAAATAATAACGGTTCGATCTTTACAGTTAAGCTACGCGTGCTAAGGTTGGACTGTGGATGGGTGACCATCTTAACATACTAAGTTTCCTCCGTGCCTCGGAAAGCACGTTAAGCCGTTGGTTCCGGCTGTCATTTGAAGATCTTTGGCAGTTGTTACGGATTGTCAGAAGCAAAGTAGTAAATCTGAATCCAGTCTTTCCAAGAAGTACCGTGTTACTCGTTAATGGGTTGTGGAGGTCTGGTAGGCAGCCGCTTCACGTAAAACACTGGTATTCCGCTGAATCCGGTTTGACTGGAAGCCGACCCCATTGTAGTTGGGAAAAGGCTAGGCAGATGATGATTAATTTAGGGCGGCTTGTGCTGGACAGCAAGACAATCAAGGTGTCTAATATAACATTTAGTATAGATGAAATTTAATTCATAAGATTTTTAACAAAGGCTATTATCGTGATTCATATATTTTGAGAAAAAGGAGCTGAGTTACTAAAAGAGCACAATTCACAGCTAAAAAGAAAATACACTAACAGTGAACTAACTATATTCTAAATGAAACGAATTTTTGAGAAGGATTGACCGATGATGAGAAAACCCCCGTGCAGCAGTAGACGATCAGTATTCGGTCTATTATAGGTGAGGATTGCAATGTTTCAGGTAACTTATATCAGGGCATTTGAATATACGAATCCTCCGCCAAACCTACGGCAGATTGACGTTAGCAGCAATATCGATGTTATGCCAGGTATGTTGCATTTTAGAGTGCATTTTCTTTATATACGAGTACAATTTATAATTCATCATCATATTTCTGCTGTAATGCCATGTTACTTGGGGTGCATGCCTCTTGTTTTATTCCTCGATCCTGTCCTATGAACATGCTATCACTGACAGATATATAAATCATCGACTCGCTTCTCTTTCATATCACTCCACACACAATTCATATTCTTAGGCCTCCTTCTCCCTGCCGTGTCCTCGAAACGGCGATTGGCGGCGACTTCTCGCGTCCGGCCCTGGTCCAAGCCATGGTCCGGAGCGAGACGTAATGGGACGCCGTTGCCTCCTTCTGCGAAGCAGTCATGCTAGCGAAGGAGGTGGCGGAGCGGGAGAGGACACCCTCTCGTCCCGGCCGTCGTGGTAGACGCCGCGGGCGTCGGGGGCCACCTGGTGACCTCCGGCCACCGCAGGCGCGGGCCTGTTGTCGGCGAGCTATGGGTGGCTCGCCGTCCGTCCGTCTAGTGACGACAGGCCGTGTCGACGGCGCGTTAGTGTTCCACGCGCGCCTCAAAGAGAGTCAGCAACACAGAGGGGCCCGAAAGGGCCGACGCCTGCCGGAGTCGCGGGATTATTCGCAAGAGACACCGTGGCTCCGGAACACAAAGGGCAATGAAGGAACATGGATGGGTTTTAGTCAGTAGAAGTCTGACACTCCCTCCCGCTACACCCAGAGCGGGAGGAGTCATTGGATGATTTCCCATCCCTAAAAAAAAAAGGCCTCCTTCTCCCTCTCCATCCATCCGCGCTTTTGGTAACAACAACAGCAAATGTATCTATATTATCTTTAATTATAAATGCAAACCTATCTCACTAACTTATATATCAACGCACAGCTAAACGACTGGTGAAGAAAGCTGAAATTTGGTATGTAGCTTCCTTACACTCCGTAGGGGTGCACTAAGAGAGGATTTCCCGAAATTCCAACGGGAATACGGGATACATGCGTACAAAGTCGCGGGCAAAGAAAAAGTAGTAACTAATAATTCTTTTAACTTGGAACAGTTGACTCAATCAACATAAAGAAGATAATGGAGAAGTCCATGCAGACACATGGCCATCGCGATTTTGTGAGGAGGATAATGTTGAAAATGGCAGCAGCAACTGCGGAGAACAAAGATGTTCAGAAGCTGTTGAATGATCCGAACGAACATTTTGACGTGGTGATCGTTGAATGGATGTTTTCTGAACTTATTGCTGGGTACGTAGAAATTACTAAGGAATTTTCAAACACATCTGAGATGTTACTTGCTGTTTAGCCTCATTCTGACTGCAATTTAAACTGAACCGATAGAAATAATTATTAGAACGTCTTTAAGTTTATTTTTCAGATTTATAGTTTTTTTTTATTTTTATTTTGGGGATCTAACTTTCATTTCCTTTTACAAGGTAGTTCGATGTAAAAGGGACATTTTAACCAAGAAAAACAAACTTGAGAGCATGTAGGACGTATAGCATTTTTACAAACATTCAAGTCTTTATTTATCAAAATAAATGAATCGATTTTAATGAAACTTCTTACGCATAAACAGGATAGGTTTAGAGAGAGGAGATCATTTTCGCAAAATTTGACGAATTTTAATTTTTCCATATAAACATTTTTTTTCAGTTACCTGTATACTAATAAGACATTTCAAAAATGTTCTTAACTAACTTTTTAGACTTATCTTGTTTATGCGTAAGAAGTTTCATTAAACACTCATTCACAATTACCTACTAAAGCGGTTTCTGTCTCAGGACAAATCGATCTATTTATTTATAAGCGAAAAAAAAAAAACATCACAACTTTTGATCTGTTTCAGTTTCGCACCAATATTTGACTGTCCTCTCATCTGGCTGTCTCCGGTAGAAGTCAACTCAGGTATCCTCAGCCTCATCGATGCAGCCCCAAGTCCTGCTTATGCCACTGATGCGTTATCGTCCAATATGCCACCATTTAGCTTCACACAGCGAGTGGAAGAGTTATGGTCGAGGGTCAGGGCACAATACAATGCCATAATGTAAGTAAAGCTAATAAATTTAAGGTAGGCACTTAAATAATATCAGTAAATCAGGATTTGACACTAAGTATAAAGCAACATGTTTGTCATCATATTTTTTGCATTATTGTGAAGTGGATTAGGATTATCGTTTAATGGGTGACACTTTAGGAACGTATCATTATTCAGCTACGTTGACAATCTTTGACCGACCTACGGCTTGGTTTCTCACGCTTTTAATTACAATCAGAAACCAAAACACTATTAAAAGTTTAGAGCACTATGACTCATTAAAAAATAATTTATAATTCACCTTTTTATTGTTTTCAGGTACTACGATCAAATGCATATTACGGAATACGAGCGACTAATAGTGCCCTGCATACTAAAGAGACGTCGTCAGGCTCCTTCATTCCATGAAGTTCGGTACAATGCGTCTTTGATTCTGGGTAACTCATATGTCTCCATGGGACTGGCTTTAAGTCTGCCACAGAACTATAAGCCTATAGGAGGCTATCATATAGACGAGGATGTGAAACCTTTACCACAGGTATTGTACAAAATATTATTTGGTCCATAAGCTTTGGGACTAAAGTTGGTAGAACTTGAAACATTTAATTGTAGCTTAACAAGAAACTGAGGAAAAATGTAATCTTATATTAAGAGACAGCCCCTTTTTTAATTATCAACTGGCTCCTACCACTCTGGGCGGAGCGAAAGGGAGTGTCCGTCTTTTTCCGTGCCCTTTGCGTTCCAGGGCCGCGGTGAGTCTTTCGAACAAATTCTGCACGTCTGGCAGGCACTGGCCCTAACGGGCCCCGTCTACTAGCGAAAGAGATAGTCTAGCTAAATAAACCGAGATGCAAATAATAATATGACCAATTACATTTCAGGATTTAGAAAAAATAATGATGAGTGCTAAAAACGGTGTCATATACTTCAGCATGGGATCTAACTTGAAAAGCAAGGACTGGCCAGAAACGGTGAAAACTGATCTACTCAAAATGTTTGGAGAATTAAAACAGACTGTGTTGTGGAAATTCGAAGAGGATCTACCCAATGTGCCTAAAAATGTTCATATCTTGAAATGGGCACCACAACCAAGCATTTTATGTGAGTTATTGACCATTTTTACCGCATGAAGTACTTAAATGGGGTATTAGCACCCTCATGGGAGCAATTATGAATCCGTGAAAAACATTACTTATTCCAAATATTTTGCGTTTATACGGATCGATGTTTTATATGTATCTCTGGCAAAGTATATCCAAGTGTATTCTTATTGACTTTTTGTGTTACGTTACCTGTCGCCGTCTGTATCCTAAATTAATAGGCTTTTTCGCGCCTTAACTTATTAAATGGTTGACCGCTTACCGCGATCTGATCACATTTGAGAGTTAATCCTGAGGCAGAGATAGCGCAAGACAGTGAGTTTTGAAAATAAATGGAGAGGCCTATGGGAATCAGTGGGACACAAAAAAAGATTAGAGAAAAACTCATGACATTTTTGATATTTTGTACTCACAATTCTACTTATATTTTCAGCTCATCCAAAATGTGTTCTCTTCATAACCCATGGAGGTCTATTGTCGACAACAGAGACGATCCACTTCGGTGTACCCATAATTGGTATACCAGTATTCGGCGACCAGCCCATCAATGTCAAGAAATCTGTCAATAAGGGCTTCGCTTTGGAAGTCGACCTGTCTCTTAATACTGCTGCAGACTTGAAAGTAGCTATTGATGAAATCCTTCACAATCCAAAGTAAGTAGTTAAAGCGATGTATGTATTTTAGAGTTCTTGATAACACGAACAGTTTTAATTTCGTCTATTGTATGCTTGGGTGTTAACATCTACTCAAAATTATTCACTGTTATCTATTGAGAAATGTCTGTCACAATATCAATTGAAATCAAAACAACGACTTATGTTTGTCACGCTTGTGTGCGTTGTATTGTTTTCAGACTTTGCCAAAAAACCATATATTTTGATAATATTACTAGGAAAATAAACATAATATCAAATCACAAATCATCATTTACATCTCTTTTCTCACACTCACTCTAAATCACCTAATATTGCCATCGCTTCTTATACATTTTCTTATTATTTACAGGTACAGACAAAAAGTGAAGGAACTATCGTTCATCTATCACGATCGCCCAGTAAAACCAGGTGCAGAACTCCGTCACTGGGTTCAACACGTCGTTAGAACACGTGGTGCCCTTCACCTGCGTTCCCCTGCACTGCATATACCATTGTATCAACGCCTTTATCTGGATCTGGCAGCATTGCTATCAGTTGCTGTTCTTGTGTTTTTCATACTGTTAAGATTTGTTTTTAATCTTTTGTGTTCTAAGAAGAAGAAGCAGCAGAGGGTTGAAGGAAAGAAGAAGAAGAAGAATTAAATATTTATTTATAAGTACTCGTACCGTATTGTTTTTTTTTACTTTTCTCGAGTCGGGACCATGATATTCATAAGCATTAGCTGTCGACATAGAACAAGATAATAATAAGCTCTTGGTTCAATAAGAAAGTCAAAATAAATTGAAGGATACCGATTTCTTGAAAGGAGAAGGGGATTTCTGGGCCCAGCAGTTAACTAGTTGAAATGTATATTAAAAAAACCGTTATATTTTTCTAAACGAAATCACAAAATATGGTACCATGTTTCTATCTAGGGAGCGATAAAACTTAAATTAAATTCTGAAACTAAATATCAGAATATGTATGAAGGTCGAGTGACATGTTCTTTTTCGTGGAATCGATTCATAGCGAATCGAATTCTTTTAATTTTTTTCCGGCCTAACACTTCTGCCTGACATCAGTCAATCATCGACTGACAGATGTCACTCGTTCGTTTTCTTTCGTCCATTAATAAAAAATAGAATAGAATACTTATGTTCCATATTTTGTTGATAGGTTTGGTTGTAATATAGCCTCACTTTTACTACAGGTAGGTACTTCATATAACTTGATTCCTGGATAGCCAAATTTCACCAAATTTTCAGTGAGACCTTGTTATTCTATCCTCTTACAAATAAGGCTAGTTTGATTCAGTTAACACCTGGGCCCAGGAATGTATGGAGTCATTCCCTTCTCCTTTGATATGTGGGTCTTAAAAGGCCACTTTAGCAGAATCAGAAGCGATCGTTAGCGATAAAGATGAAAATGAAATTGGACAGATTGTTGTGTGTTTAATATTCTGATTCTCCTAAAGTGGCTTTTTTTGCCCCCAGGGTCTTCAATTCAGTTTTCTACGTCGAATAAATAATTTGTAGCTTGAATTTTGTGAATTGGTCTGTCAATAAATTCAATTAGTTAAAATATGCTAGTCACAACCCACACTATAAATAATATCCACGTCTGTTGGCCGACGACGTTCTTAAATATTTATATTGTCTACAATGCAAAGTATTTCTGTTTAATATTCAATTGGTTCTTCGACTATATAGCTGATGCGATTCACCGAGAATTAATGTGCTTGTCATAAACAAAATAACATCTAACTGTCAGTACAATCATCAATATTATTTATATAAAACTTGTGATATAAGTCATCCGTGAGTGACTAAATGCACAATCAAAACTATTGGGCCATAGAAAGCTAAAATTTGGCATGTAGGTAGGTTCCTTGGAGAAGTTGCTGAAACGCGAGCATGCCTCAAGTTTGTACACATTATTTAATTACTCTTAAATTGTTCTAAAAAAAAGGGCCTGTAAGCTTTAAGCTTGCATATGATTTTTATACTTGACACTAGATGGCGTTAAATGTTTTGATGACAGATAATGCACAGGCGAAACTCCTAGTCGTAGATAGTTGAAATTTGGCATGTAGGGTTTTTTGGGGGGTGACCGGGAGGCGTATTGCCAAACTGTATACTGACCCAGACCGGGGTTGCTCTGAGTTCGATCGCAGTTTGCGTTTGTAGTTGAAGAGCAAACTGTATACCTATTCAGAGTGTCTGAATCAATACTCATTTTGCTTTACAATACTAGAGCAAAATACGCACGAGTTGCTATTTGAGTTTTTTTTTTGGCATTTAATGATCGTCAGGTTCAGATCCCCTCTATGGTCGGATAATCGTGTGGGTTAGGTTAGGTTAGAACCATGACCATTAGCGTGCGAAGGCGAGCGAGCGAAGCGAGCGTGTTTTGGTTAGATGAGGTTATAACTGCGAACAAACCGTATACTTATACAGACTGGTCTGTATATAGTCATACGTAGTTTGCTTTATAAATATGCAAGCAAACTGTATACTTATACAGACTGGTCTGCAGTCATACGTAGTTTGCTTTAGAGTATTTGCTATTTTTAAGAGCACAAAGTGATCGAGTACAGACTATGGGTGTCTGTACTGATATACACAATGGCAATACGCGACAGGGAGGGGCAATAAGAGAGGATTTCCTGAAATTCCTACGGGAACGGAATAAAAACCGGGATATGCGCGTCCGAAGTCGCGAGCAAAAACCAGGTAGGTAAGATCTTGGCTTCATTATTTATCTAGTAATTATTGGTGTTAGTCACTTTATTTGTTGGTCTTCATTATAATACATGAAACGTGAAAGTATTCTGTCACAGCCGCGACTTAATCTTGAAAAGGAATGAGCTTTAACGTATTTGAGGTACAATTTCACACACCTTTTTTAACTATTGATAGGCACGCGTTTGACCACTATCTAACCTGATGGTAAGTGATAATGTTGTCGAAAATGGAGCACGCTTGCCTAGAAGTAACCTTTTCACCTTTGCTACCTGTTATCAGCCACCATGATTCAAACTTCATTAGAGTCGGGGATTGATCTTACCTATATTGAGGACATGCACATAATAAAACTTTCAGTCTTTATAAAATAACGAAGGTCAGATCGTCGCGGGCTCTACTCTATTCTTATCTTAACTCTATACCTATCTGTCTAGACATACGTCGATGTCATTTCGGAAAGCCGATACCTAATCTTCATTCTGACGTAATCAATATGTTATCTATACATAACTATGGATTAACCTAGTTTATGCCATTATAATATTAAATAAGAGTCATTAGACCTGACATAATGTACCTACGTTCTTGAATATTTTTTTATGAAATGGACATTAATGGTGTATTTAATAAACATTTAATTGGATAGGTTAAACAAGAATTAGCAGTTGTCATTTGAATTAATATCTAAGTCTGAGCACAGGCTCAATTTCTAGTACAATTACAGAATTTTACTAGAATATTGGTGTAGCTGAAAAAATAAATGATAAAAGTAAGTACTCCAATGAAAAGACTGACGATGAGGTTGACTGGTAGAGAATGCCTTGTTGCATTAAGTCCACCCATGTACCACTATTGTGTATAAAGTCTAAATAAATAAATAAAAGAAAAAAACAGGGAACATATAACAATAATTGTATTCCATGCTTACATTTCACAAAACACAATCTAAACATAATACCTAACTTAGTCAATAAAAAAAAGCAAACATAACTGGTGTCAATTATTTACATTATTATACTACACAATACAAAAGATCAGAAGCCAGATGAGTGTATAGAGCAAACGGAACACGATATGAATGAATGCCCCCCATTTAAAGAAGCTCCCGTCACAAATATAACGATAGTGATGTCATGCAATTGGCTATTGAAAATTAATTAAGCCATCACGGTCAACGCAGTTTGAAAATTGACACGTTTGAGAATTTGTCAATTGCATTGCGGTTATTTTCATTTCAAAAACTGGATCTGTATCTATTATAGTATCATAATCTTGGTAAATCGTATAAGTATGCTGTAGTAGGTAACATAAATAATGGTAGGTAGTAGTAACCTATCATATACAATGACAAAATAATAGTAGGTTTAACCTTCATAGATGACGTACCATCATAATTTACACACATGATTCAGCACATTCAAGTTAACAAAAATATTGAGTGTAACCAAACACATATTGAGTGTGTAATATGGCAATATTGGCAATATATGTTAATAATTTATGATCTTCGACCAGCAAAGTATACAGACAGTAGTTTTTGCGAAGGCTAGTCAAAGGCTACAGAAAAATGTGATCGTAAAGATATTCACATTTGTAGCCTTTGACTTATTAAAATGAGCGAGATCTACTTAGTCTTCCCTACAAATCACACACATCATTCATCATCAACGTCGTCATTATCATCTTAAATACACATCATACCCGAGGGCCTAGCACGAATTTTTTGACGTATATTAACTTTACTATTAGTTAATTTTTAATTTAAAAAACTACAACCCCATAATATTTTGGTTTAGTTTTATGCGATATACACAATTTGTATCATACAAAAATATGTTTATATCAATCACACAATTGTATCCATCAAATTAATATTATGTGCGAGTTTTGTAGTTACAGTTAAATTTTACGTTACTATACGTCCAAAAAATCGTACTAGACCCCCAGCTTAATTTAAACTTGAATCTGTATTTATCTATTATAATATTTTTATTGCTCAATCACTTAGTTCGTCTTTACTTTCGTGCTCTTCTTTCCTGTCACTAAACAAAGAATCTTCTTAACTATTAACAGTAGAACTAATAAGGCTACAAAGATAATGGCTACTAAATCTAGGTATACTCTCTGGTATAGTGGCACTTGCAGAGCCACAGACCGTAAGTGGGGGGCTCCCTTCGTCTTTACTACGTGGTTCACCCAGAAGTTCAGCGCTTCTTTTGGCTTCATTGGACTGTCATGGTATGCTACTGATAGCTCTTTTACTTTTGCGGCGTATCTGTGGAGAAAATAGTCGTCATCAATACGTAGAACAAGTTGTAATCTGCTTGTGTTAAATAGTTGAAGGGGACCTAGAAAGAGTGTCAATTTACTCGGATCAGGGCACATTTCTTGCGTAGCAAAATATTGCTCGATGAGGCCAAAAGCTTTTGGAATGATCAAGGTGGACACGCAAGGACACTCTGGAGGCATTTCAGCCAAAAGCCGTCCACTGATTACCACTGCGTGGACATAGGTCCACGCAATGTCCACTGCTGCACCTTCTGGACTGCTTTCAACGGAAATTATAATAAGCGATAGTGATTCTCAAAAAGTAATTCTTGTACTTACTTCGGAAGATCGCCAAGTACTTTATCAAGAGCAACCTTCAGATCCTCATGCAGATGGTATGTCAGGTCAACTCTCAAAGCGTAGCCCTTCTGTTGAGCCCGGTTTGCGTTCAAGAACTGGTCTGCAAATACTGGGATGGCAATGAGAGGAGCAGCAAAGTGGATAGCTTCAGTGACGGATAATAGACCTCCGTGGGTGACGAAAAGGACCAGATTCGGGTGCGCTGAAAATGAAAAGAAACTCATATAATCATAGAGACATGTCATTAAAAAGAACACTTTACTACAATGAGAAAGAGCATAGCAATTAAGGTTTATTGATTATTAAATTAAAGAATTAACGAGGCCCAGTAGGATGACGTGAGGCTAATTATGATGACAGTGTTTATGTTCCATATCTGCTACATTCATATTGTGTCATGTTTTTTGTTTTATTATTATACACATACTAACGACAAAAGCCATCTGTCTACGAAATAACAACAAAAAATACACATATCATCTTCAATTATTTTAAATCGTTACAATTACTATATAGATGGATCTTATCATGTTTGTGGTGCAAACTTGGCCGGAGATATATATAGATATATACTTGTATTTCTTTGCCTAGCAGTGTGCATTTCAGTTGTGCTGTGTAAATATTTCGCAGAAGTTTTTTGTCGGTCGGTTATAATTGTTGTTTCGTGAGGTCATTGAATATAGCAGAATGAGTGATGCTGTCAAAGGCTTTATAATAATCCATAAATGCAACATAATGCGACATAGTATTCGATATACATAGTATATCTTAAATTTTATAAGTAGATGTTTCTTTAAAGGCTTTACGTGCTCTTTACTTGTTCTTACATGACACTATTGTCGACATTTCTTTTTCATTTCTCCTGTTGTAGGTCTGCTGTATGATATTTCGTTAGATACCATAGCAGTTCCTTTGTACTCATATTTGTAATGTTTATTAATACTGTTTGTACATAAATAATAAAATAAATAAATAAATGTTTTATTGAATTTAGTTTTGTCTTCCTCTTAACAATTATTAACATTGTATTCGTCTTCTGCTACATATCATCATTTTTTGCTAAAGTTCTTGTCTTATTATTCACAGCTTGTTTTAGTAAAAATATGCTAATGCTGGTTTTTCTCACACATTAACTATGTTTTTGTTGAATGGTGTGATTTATTTGTGTTTAGTCACATTTTCGCGTTATCTACATCAAGTACTAGTCGTGCATATGAAAGATCTTACCTAAAATGCTTTGCTGTGGTGCCCAATGCACTATATGAACATTTTGCGGCGTGCCAGGAAGTTTTTCTTCGAATTTCCATAAAACGGTCTGTTTCAGTCCTCCAAAAACCTTTAATAAGCCTTGTTTCATTTCATCTGGCAAGTCCTTGCTTTTCAGGTTTGATCCCAAACTGAAGTAAATTACGCCGTTCTTGGCGTTGTCAAATACTTTTTTCAGGTCCTGTAAAAATGGCAGTTAATTTATACACCGGGAATGATAGGAATGGTTTTCGAAAAGTCAGATTCTCATGACGAAGGTTTTTTTACAGTGTAGCAAAATTAAGATATATCATTTCAGCCGACAGACAAGCATTGCTGGACATGAATGTGTCAAAAGCTTCGTCATGTCTCCCTATCTATGTAACGGGGTTTTGTATCCGCACTTAATCCTGATGTTGGACAGTGATCTAACATCAGGACTAAATGTGGTGTTTTTAGCACACAGTGGTGCGTGAGCCATGGCGGTCAAAAACAAATTAGTATTCGCAGTGTTCAAGAAA
Organism: Ceramica pisi; assembly: GCA_963859965.1. Taxonomy (NCBI): domain Eukaryota; kingdom Metazoa; phylum Arthropoda; class Insecta; order Lepidoptera; family Noctuidae; genus Ceramica; species Ceramica pisi. Next base: position 7,287,060 of record OY982549.1, on the reverse strand, counting down.
TTTGTGAGTGAATTCGGTGTCCCTATTGTTTCCCTACGTATTTCAGCGACCTCTGTGCACTCAAGGAGCACGTGCGATATCGATTCTACCTCCTCCATGCATTTTCTGCACAGAGGACTGTCCGTAATACAAATCGTGTGGAAATGTTTGCTCAACGAGCAGTGCCCAATGGTGGTGCCCGCTAACATTCGCAGGCTGACTGAGAATTCATTAGCCCATCATCTAATCCATCTTCTTAGTATATAAAAATCTCGTGTCATAGTGCTTGTTATGAAACTCCTCCGAAACGACTTGACCGATTCTTATGTTTTTTTTTGCGTACACTCAGTAGGTCTGAGAATAGGTCATACTTACTTACTATTTCTATGCATTTAAAGTTACACCTACCTCTGGTAAAGGTTTGACCGGTTCAGCAATATGGTATCCTCCAATATGTTTGTAGCTTGGCGGTAGAGGAATTGAGCTTCCAATAGCTACTTGAGAATTACCCAGTAATAAAGATGCATTATATTTCAGCTCATTGTAGTTCGGTACAGGTCTGCCTTGCTCCTCAATGATAGGGGCTATCAATTTCAAGTAGACTTTCTCTTCTTCGTCGTGGAAGCGGCTGGAACAGGAAATAAAATATTTGCTAATTATAAAAATAATAGTTTCAATTATATATATTTAAAATTAAAATAACTACTCCTAAATAAAATATAGCGTCAAAGAATCCTGCCCAAAAGACTGGTGGCATTGCCACGTTGTATGACAATGCTTATCCTCTGTCCGAGGTTAAAGCCAGCACTTTGGTCACGCGAAGTCGCGAAGTGTTAAAAGCTGGCAGTTGCTATATGTAACGGATTGGTCAGCTACATCATGTGGATTGACTGCCGACCCTAAAGGGCTAAGAATACGATAGTGTTCTTGTGTCAACATGCCTCGTACGAGGTTGCAGTAAAGGATTAGCCAAACAATACGGTTTAAACCAGTTAGTGCTGCTCCAGACAATTTGTTTCATTTCCAGCAAGTCATGCTGATTCTTTATTATTATACTAGACATTCTCACGTAATGATTTATCTTAGTAATTATGATAAAGGTCTAAATAAAATAAGTATTTCGGAGAGTCACCGTTACTTTGTCTTTGCACGGAAGTGGCCATTTACGGTCAGTTCTATTCGTTTTACGAAAAATATGTATTTTTCACATGACACGTACTTTAAAATGAATCAGACAATTATTATTTAAAAACCAGTTATACCTACTTTTATACGTAAATTATACAACTCTTATGTAAATAGTTTACTGAAGTTATTATAATTTTGGTAAAGCACGAGATAACTTGCTCGCGTGTTTATCGAGTTATTATTTTATTTACACAGAAATAATTTGTGAAATACGTCAATCGAGCTAAGTAGAAAAACATTTTAATAAAGTTGAAATTGTACCTCATGATTAGGCAAACGCGATGTAGATTTCCATCGAACGCTAAGAAGGAGGGAATCCTTATTATTCTACCGTTACTGGTGACTGAACTAAATTTAAGACTAACAGACAACGCACAGCCGAAACCACTTATCGTAGTAAGCTGAAATTTGGCATGTAGGTTCCTTGGGGATTGTAGGGGAGCACGCTATGAAAATGATTTTCCGAAATTCCTACGGGAACGGGAACGACGGGATCTGTGCGAACGAAGTCGCGGGCAAAATCTAATTTAATATCAAAGATTATGAGTAATCTTCAAATCTTTTGTCGTTAGACAACTGAGCGTATATTGGTCTGTCTAAAAACCAGTCAAGTGTGAGTCTGACTCGCACACTTAATTTTTATTATTTGTTGTTATTGCGGCAAAAGAAATACACAATCTGTGAAAATTTCAACTGTCTACCTATTAGGGTTACCCACGGACGGACGGACGGACGGACAGGCGGACAGCGGAGGCTTAGTAATAGGGTTCCGTTGATTACCCTTATGGTACAGAACCCTAAAACGAACAAAAGCGATACGAGACCGCCTACGCGACCAGAGCGCCTTTACGTACAAGAAGCTAGCAAAACGAGCACACTCAAACTTAGTGAGCCCTAAAACCAGCTTTTTTGTCGAAAAGTAAAAAACCAAATCTAAGAATACTCAACTACTCACCCATTATGATGATAAAGTCCTTTCAATTGTGTCCAGAGCTCTTCAACTCTCGCAATAAAGGAGAATGGAGGAACTCGAGCTTGAAGATAGTCCCCGTTGTAAGCCGGGTTCAAAGGACCATGTACCAGGTTCAGAATAATCCAGTGCGGCTCGATGGTTGAAAACCAGATGAATGGACATTGGAATATTGCTGGTAATCTGAAAATATACTTTTTATTTTAACAATGTTATAAGTGAGCTCTTAAATTGTGATTTTTAAGGATCCATCGGCTTTCGCCTTTAGGAATTGGCCAATCTTTTTTGGTTTGGTTGTAAGGTTGTACAATAAACATTTTATAAGGATTGGCATAATTTATAAATTGTAGTGTGAAGTTGAAAACGCTTGTCTAGTGAAGACTTCAAGGTCAATGTGTTATTTATTCTTATTCGAAAGTGACTCATCAAGATTATTAATTGCAGGTCAACACGTGATATCTTCATTATTATTAATTTGTTATGATGCTGCGGAATTTTTCGGCACTTTATTTTAAGGTTTGCTTCCTTAGAAATTTTTGTTTTAAGTTGGTGGAGACATTTTTAAATATATTTTTTTTTATTTCATCACAGATATCACAGTTTGCTCGGTAGTTTTTTCTTATCCGTGCAAGATTAGTCTGGGTACTGTTTACTTAAGTTAAGGCATGATTGTATTCTGCAAATATTTGTCAATACATAGATCTTTATCTAAGTGTTGCGTGCAGTTTTTGTGTTCATTAAACTTACATGCCGCAGATGCGTCTGTTATATTATTTATGTGAGATTTAAATTCTGTTACACTATAATATATTAATATAATAGAAAAAGTTTGTTATCTCTAGCATAAGCTGATATATTTTTTTAAATTTAACTTTATCAAAATAAATTATTTAATGTGTGTTTTCTTTAAACAGAAAAACCCTGTTTGAAATAAAAAAAGAAAACTATTTTTTACTAACAAAAATTAAGTAATCAGAATGTAATTGTAACATGAATTTGATAAAAAGAAAAAGACTGCTTAACCAAACTTAATCAACAATTTATCAATAAAAAGTTATATTCAATATACTCCTCCCATGGCTCGAACACATGCGGAGATCCTCCTTGGCATGCTGAGGATCAAGTTATCCAGCATTTCTTGGGGTAACCTGGCTTCCCTGAGCTCTGGCACTCTGGCACTGTCTGGGGACGTGGCTGACGGTTCCAAATAGCTCGTTTAAAAGAATCCCACTCGTGCTCTATTGGGTTTAAGTCAGGCGAGCCGGCAGGCCAGTCTAACCTTGTGATGTCGTATTCTTGGAGAGCAGAATGACTCGTTGAGCTCGATGTGCGGGCGCATTATCATCGACCAGTACAAATTGGTGCCCATAGTTTACTCGGAATGGTCTGACAATTCCATCAATAGCAACTGCTTCATACATGTCTGCTGTCATGAAGCCTCGATACGGGATCAAAGGCGTTCTAGCTACTATCATAATACCACCCCAAAAGGACACCGATTTCCCGCCCTGCTGAACTGTTCCAGTGGCAGTTCTTTGCCTTTCACGGTATCCTGGTCCTGGTCACGGTATACGGACACGTCGGTTATTTATTTGAGTACTGATTCGCGATCCGTCAACGAAGAAACAGTTTTGCCAAACGTCATCTTCATCTCCTTTATTTTGCCGTAGCCTAGCTCAATGACCTCCGTGCTCGTAATCTAGCCTGGAGCAAGCAATTCCGAATGGTCTGAGTGCTAACTTCAAGCCCAGAGGTGGCCCGAACTTCTGCTTTTATTTTAGTAGCTTTGATTGTTGGGTCACAGGCTGTCAGCAATCTAATATAGCGCTTTTGGGCAGCAGTCCAAACAGTAGGGCGTCCACTGCGGGGTCGGTCATTTAAATTACCCATCCCGTAATCACTCTGCAACGTGGTCACGACACAGGATTGGGATATAGCGACTCTGCGTGCTTTTTCACTCGTGGTGTATATCTTTCTTCCCTCAAAGTTACTATTCTGGCTCGTAACACTTCTGATAATCCTCCTGGCACTTTTTCAATTACATCTTACAGCGAATAAGTATTTTAAATCCGTTAAAATTTACTTAATCAGAATTCTGAATGAGCGTAAGCTAGGACTGAAGGCCTTTTTATATGGAATTGAACTGTTTTATATTCTAATTCTATATTTGTAAATAAAGTGATTTGGCCTTCTGGTGAGTATTATCTCTTTGCAGAGCAACGACCTTTCTCTTGACTCCATACTTTTATCGCTACTAAAGAGATAAGATGCTGTAAAAGTACTTACGTAGAATACAAATCAGTGAACATATATTCACCAATGATGACGTCGAAGTTATTCGTGCGGTCTTTTAAAAAGTTCTGGACATTTTGGTTCTCAAGCGTCAATGCTGCCATGCTCATCATCATATCAAACATCAGATCGGTGTCTTGTAAATTCATCACTCCATTCAAAATATCTTTCACGTCCAACATTTTCTCTGTAAGAATGTTTGCTTATTAATAACCGAAAAATTTCTAGTTGAAGCAGGCGGAATAAGAAAAGTGGCATTATCAAAGGTAGACCTATGGCCAGTAATGGGTTGGTGGTAATTAGTGATAATGGTCAACCACCAAGTAAAATACTTTTTTATTTATTTAAACTGTATGCAGAATAGTGTTACATGGGCGGACTTAATGCAACAAGGCATTCTCTACTAGGTAGTCAACCTTTGGGTTAAAAAGACTACACTGTGGTAGGTGTACAACAAGCAAATAATAAAAAATAAAAACATTAAAATTTAATATTTTCAATACAATACATTACACAAATAATAATAGTAAATAATTAATAATTATAGTATTATTCAGGGATAATCGCCGGTTGGTGCCCCATTACATTTGAAATCTCTAACGGGGCCCTCTGCGAGTTGGTTTCGGCCCCTCGTATACCAAAGGACCGGGTCTCCAGGGACCCGAAAAAGTAAAAAAAAGAATAGTATTATTTAAACTAAAATAATCTAAACATATAATAAAATAGTAAATCTTGATATGTGTGATTACGATTGGCGCGAAAACTACTGAACAGATTTTGTTCAAATTTTGCACAAATGATCCTTATAGGTATAGGCAACACATAGGCTATATATTATCACGCTATATGCTATGGAGGACGAGCAATAATCAGAAATGTGTGTTATGAACGAGAAAGTGCACATGGTTCGAACCCCGCAAACAGATTTTATTTTTGTATTTATTTTATCTTTTGATATGGTTTTTTACACCATTATATTATCAAAATAATAATAAAAATGGGTTTTTGCGTACTAAAAATAACATTTTACTTATAATTTGTCATTTTTCCAAACAGCTCAGCGAGGGATTGTTATAAGACGCCACAACATGTTACGAAATTGCACATACTAATAGATCTAATCTTAGAAATTATTACCATCACGCTATACCTTTGGGGAGGTAAGCAGTGAAAAGCCATGACATAAATATAATAGACTATTTCAGACTGATTTCCCAACAGCGATCGTAGCCCGTTCGGTTGTAAGACTGTCTTTAGAATGACACGGTGTGGGTTTCTTATCTTATCAGTCGCAATTATTTTTGGATTTTATTTAACTTTTGCATTTCCTTACTTTTCTCATTCTTATTAATATTTTCAAATATTTATAACAGGTTATTGTTTTATTTTGGATAGTTTAGTATGCCAAAATATAAACGCCAGCGTTTTAAAGTATAGTATATTAACAGTACCTATTTTCTGTTTGTCTGTAGGTATTCCTTTTTACATCACGTTAAAAAAGTACAAAACGGCATGAATATAACTTTAACACATAAACCTGATAGGAATTGAAGCAATGTTTTAGAAGATTTAACATATCTACTACGTAACGCCGATACCCGTAATGCCATCTATTGACCGAATTAGTAGCTATTATCAACAGGGTGAAAATTACACCAAAAAATATTTTTTTAGTAAGTAGTGGTACTTTCCAAGGAATAAAACACCATCATTTTCTTTAGAATGAACTTCTATTTAAATGTAAAAAAACCGGAAAGATGCGAGTCGGACTCGCCCACTGAGGGTTCCCTACACATTTGTAGGTAGGTACAAGGTATTATTTTTTTAAATAAAGGCTATTTTTTAAAAGTATTTATTTAACTGCATTAAATGTGTAGATTTCAGATTTTTAAGTTCTACGTCAACGGAAAATATTTAGATTACGTTGACTTAGATGTTTGATTTTTCACCGCTTCAAGGGACTGTAGTTCTGAGTATATTATTTCAACTCAATACCTCCTACCGTTCCCGAGATAAAGAGTCTTGAAAGACAGACGGACGGACGGTCAACAAAGTGATCCAACATCATATTCCATAGATGGCGTTATACATTTTTGATCTCACTTTTTTATCGTGGAATTTGTACGAAAGAGTCACCGCGACCCTGGAACACAAAGGGCATTAGAAGGAACACGGATGCGTTTTAGTCAGTAAGAGTCTGACACACCCATTTGATGATTTCCCATCCTTTAATAAGAGGGGTCACTTCATAACAACCACGATTAGATGGCAAAGTCCCATAGTAGAGGAGTCGAAAGAATTGCATTAGCTCCGCTGTAAATATAATATTGGGTTTCTAGGTTTTTAAAATAAAAAATTGTTTGCGTTCCTGGATCGAAATAAATAAAAAAAATCAACTTGATTCATCAAGATTGGTGTGAGTTTCAAGAGCATGGGTAAGTAATTTTAGATGATAGCATATGCTGACCGGTTGCTTCACAGCTTGGATCCATTTCTTCTGTATACGGGGAAGCGACAGCCATCAATACGCAGAGTATTAAGAAATGTTTTCAGATTAAGTTTTATGATTTCTATTTAGAAATTTCAAAACTTTGCAAAGGCACAAAGAAAGTGAAGGCGCGCGCTCAGGGAGGATGGAGCGTCGATCTAGGTCGATCTCTCGCACTCCCGAGGCGTCTCGTTTCCAATCCGTGAATGCAGGCGCGCTCTGAGCATAAATGCTGGGACCCGAAAGATGGTGAACTATGCCTGGTCAGGTCGAAGTCAGGGGAAACCCTGATGGAGGACCGTAGCGATTCTGACGTGCAAATCGATCGTCGGAACTGGGTATAGGGGCGAAAGACTAATCGAACCATCTAGTAGCTGGTTCCGTCCGAAGTTTCCCTCAGGATAGCTGGCGTCGATTTGAACAGTCTCATCCGGTAAAGCGAATGATTAGAGGCATTGGGGCCGAAACGACCTCAACCTATTCTCAAACTTTAAATGGGTGAGTACTCCGGCTTACTCGAACGATGAAGCCGGAGATCTGGTGCCAAGTGGGCCAATTTTGGTAAGCAGAACTGGCGCTGTGGGATGAACCAAACGTGTGTTAAGGCGCCTAAAAAACGCTCATGGGAAACCATGAAAGGCGTTGGTCGCTCATGACAGCAGGACGGTGGCCATGGAAGTCGGAATCCGCTAAGGAGTGTGCAACGACTCACCTGCCTCTACCACCTTTGGGCACGCCACAATCGCGGCGGTAAGTCCCCTTTTGACGAGTGGCAAAAGCGGCGCCACAGCGTCCTCACCTTCCGCCTGACGCAGGTACTCACCGGTCACGATTGAACTGTTTCGGTTTCAGCAGGAGGACACGACCGGGTGTCAATACTTTAAAGGTCACCTGGATGACACGGTGGAACATAAGGTGGATGTCTATTCCACGCGCGCCTCTAAGAGATGCCAGTATTGTAGACGGGGCCCACTAGGGCCAGTGCCTGCCAGGGTAGCGGAATTTGTTCAAATAGTCACCGCGGACCTGGAACGCAAAGGGCACTAAGAGGAACACGGATGGGTTTTAGTCAGTCAGAATCTGACACTCCGATATGCTTCGCCCAAAGTGGAAGAAGTCATTTGATGATTTCCAGTCCATAAAGAAAGGCTGGCTAACTTAGCCAGGACACCTGCGCACAACGGACAGAATAGGAGTCTAACATGGTGCGGATACCGGAGTAGTATAGTAGTATAGTAGTGTCGGTGTAGTATCTGTTGCAGGGGTTCTGTTCCGGTTGGTGTCTCCCCATGCCCAACCCACGTTTTTCATTACGAAAAATTATTAGGGCTGGTGGAACAGAAGAGGTGAAACAGCCAGTGCCTTGCATAACACTCTTCCAAATTCTTAATGCTAAGAGGAGTCAAGCAATACTAGAAATTGACAGTTCGAATATCTTAGAGATCTAACCTAACGACATTTTACTTTCCGATACACACGCGAACGAAGTCGCGGGCAACAGCTAGTAAACTAATAAATATGATGTTCTCTACTTGTTACCCAACAAGTAGATATTATACTTGGTCGTAGATACCCATCTACGTGCGAGTAAAACCGATGACCCGGTGAAGCTTGCATTAATCGGTAGTATATGGAACGAACGTGATCTATAATAGTGGAATTTTTGGGAAAGGTCTATGTCCAGAAAATAGTTATTAATAGTTAGATAATAATTAATTGTAAAGGTAAAAGCTAAGGTTAATTCTATCGTAGTTGTTTTCATGCAGGACTATTTATTCTATCAGAAAAACTAAGACTAACAGCTAGATGTGCATGTACTGCTGTGAATCTCAACGCTAACATGAAAATTTTAAAACAGCTTTGTAGCAAAACCTGTTATGTTGACATAAATATTTTTAGACTATCACGTCACTGGTTAAATGCTGATAACAAACCAGTGTCTGTGAATTAATGCTTCAGACGAGTTGGTACATTATTTTTGCTGTTGGTATTGTGTAATATTCTATATGGACTCATCATCGGCCTAGCCTTTTCCAACTATATTGGGGTCGGCTTCCAGTCAAACCGGATTCAGCTGAATACCAGTGTTTAGTATTTTACGTGGAGCGGCTGCCTACCAGACCTCCACAACCCATTAACTGGGTAACACGGTAGGTACTCTTTGGCAAGACTGGTGTCAGATTTTCTGGCTTCTGACTATCCGTAACGACTGCCAAAGATCTCCAAATGACAGCCGGGACCAACAGCTTTACGTGCTTTCCAAGGCACGGAGGAAACTCTGTATGTTAAGATGGTCACCCATCCACAGACCAACCTCGGTAAGCGTTGCTTAACCTCGAAGATCGACCTGTGTGGCTGTTAATATTTGCAAATATGTATTTTATTTATTTTATTTTATTTTATTTGGGAAACAAACAGATGCAATAACAATGACAATGACAATGGATTAACATTCTCAATACCATTATTGTCATTCCATATCACAGTCGAACACGTGTATAGAATAGCTGGTCACGGGTTTTTTTCTTGAATCATCATCACCATTTTATGCTTTTTCCCAACTATGTTATGGTCTGCTTCCAGTCTAACTGGATGCAGCTGAATACATAGAACTATCTACATGAAGATTTATTTGACCTCAACAACCCAGTAACCGGCTTACTTACCTTTTTTTTCTTAGCCTACATTGTAAGATTCGCCCTTCTTATCATTATATTTGTAAAAGCTAGGAAGGTCAAATTAATATTCTTTAGTGGTTTCACCGTACAATATAGAAACTAGTTTGTGCCAGCGACTTCGTAAGCACATCGCCCTCCTAATGCGCTGTGTAGATCCCACCTCAAACATCATCTTAACTTCCCATCTCATAAATCTCACTCATACTCCCACTCCTTCTCTTTTCACGCAATACGATTGTGGATCTCACTCCCACCGTAACATAAGAGAGTGAAAATTATTAACTTTTTCAAAAAGGAAGTCAAAGAGCATCTGTCAGTAATGTGATACTGTATTGTACATTATAGGTATGTATTAATTTATTATCATTATATATTTAGTTAAATCTATGTATTTGTGTATATTTGTTTGTATGTTTATTGTATTTTTATGTGTATTTATTTAGATTATAATTGGTTTTAGTTAAGTTAGTACCTATAGTTTGTTTTATGATTCCTTCTCTGCTTTTGACATGTGTCTACATTTCTTATTAAATTCTTCTGTCGCAGGTCTGCTGGTAGAAATTTCGTTTGAAATAAGCAGTACCTTTGTGCTCTTTTCTCTGTACAAAATTTTCTTTTTAAGTATATTGTGTGTACCTACATACATAATTAAACAAATAAACAACCGACTTCCAAAAAAAAAACACTACAAAGTAAAAAATAACTTTAATTTCGGAAGTCGGTGTCAAAATACGAAGAAACTAACAAAAACACCGACTTCCGAAATTAAAGTTATTTTTTACTTTGTAGTGTTGTATTTTTTTGTAAAAAGTTTTTTATTTGTCACTTTTTAGTGGTGCCCCACACCTAACAACACCACTGCGAAATCGCAGAAAAGCAAAATACGCAATTTCGGTTACTTGGATGACATAAAACTATCATCTAAGTAGACGAATTCCAGCTATTTCGATTTACAATCCAAAGTTCGTAACCAATTTTCATAAAATTTAAATGGGACCAATCTGCAAGTATGTCCTTTCAGATAAAACAAGATTTTTTCAAATCGGTTCATAATTGTCGGAGTTATGAGGTAACAAACATAAAAATAAAAAATGAAAACATACAACCGAATTGATAACCTCCTCCTTTTTGGGAAGTCTGTTAATAAAATAAATAAAGAAACACATATTCCGTTTTTTCTCGTTCCCGCAGCAATTACGGGAAATCCTCTCTTATTGCTCCCGTACAACCAGTCGTTATTAAATAGACAGACAACCCGCAGTCGAAAGTGGCTGTGGGTTCTCTCTCTATCAGTCACTCACCCACTCAGTAACGGAATATTTTTAACCGACTTCCCAAAAAGGAGGAGGTTTGTTACCTCATATCTCCGACAATTATGAACCGATTTGAAAAATTCTTGTTTTATCTGAAAGGATATACTTGCAGATTGGTCCCATTTAAATCATATCAAAATCGGTTACGAACTTTGGATTTTAAATCGAAATAGCTGGAATTTGACTATTTAGATGATTCTTTGATAATCGAAATTGCGTATTTTGCTTTTCTGCGATTTTGCAGTGGTGTTGTTAGGTGTGGGGTACCACTGAAAAGTGAAAAATAAAAAACTTTTTACAAAAAAATACAACCGACTTCCAAAAAAACACTGCAAATTAAAAAATAACTTTAATTTCGGAAGTCGGTGTCAAAATACGAAGAAAGTAACAAAAACACCGACTTCCGAAATTAAAGTTATTTTTTAATTTGCAGTGTTTTCTTGGAAGTCGGTTGTATTTTTTTGTAAAAAGTTTTTTATATTAGGATAGTTTTTTTTTAAGTGCATTTGTACTTACCGGCAAACTCTTTGTTGTTTTCACTGACATCAACTATACGCAGTTTCGGATGACTTTTTTGCTGGCTGACGAAAGGAGTTATGTATGTCACCTGTAATCAAATGTTATGTTTAATTTGATTTAAACTTAGTATAAATATTACAGAGATGGAGGAAGACCGAAGTAATATATGATGGATGGATTGTGTGATAAATCATATGGCTAGGAAAGAGGTGATATTTTTTTATAATAGGATATTCTCAAGTGACTCTTTTCGCTCCGGAAGGAGTCAGCTCCGTCAGGGAGTGTCAGACTGTTCCTGACTAAAACTCATACGTGTTCCTTAGAATGCCCTTTGCGTTCTTATAAACTTATACTCGTATCGACGTTGACGACGTTCGACGCCGACCCCAAATACATTGGAATAATAGTAAGAAGTCAATGATGAAAATTTTATTTTGTTCTCGAAAATAAAGCTGTTCAGGAAACACTTTTACAGCTTAACTTCCACTCTTGTGGGTGGTATAATTTTCTGAGAATTTTTCACCTTCTGCCTTGTTCATAGCATGTTTCACATTCATGAAATCAACATTGAAAATAAAGTGCATTCAACAACATCTGCCGGTCAATTCAGTCGATTCTTTTTTTTTTTTTTTTTTTTTTTATACAAAACGGGGAAACTCTTGGCCCAAATCTCACCTGATGGAAAGTGATGATTAGGCCGAAGATGGAAGCGAGTTTCACCCGGAATCCTCTTACACAGAGGAACTGGCTATCATACCTCTAACTGCCGGAACACAACAATGCTGTTAACATTGTTGTTATGGCGACAGACTTAGACATGATGGTGGTAGCTTGCCAGGCGGACTTAGAACAAGTCCTACCACCAACCAAACCGAGCAAAAAATTTGCCCCCGTTGGGAATCGAACCCGGGACCTCTGGGTCTGAATCAGGTGGTATAACCACTAGACCACGGAGGTGGTTAGTTTCACCTGTTTAGCACCACCCGGGGACCACGTGTAGGGATTCGCTGAAGGGTATTCTCCTACGGACGCGGGTGACTCGGCCCCCAAAAATACTTGTGTCGACGATTCTGTCGATATCTCATCGTAATGACTAAAGTGAAGTGAACGTCAAATTAGCTGTCATGCCATCTTGTTTGTATGGTTTGACAGATCACTTGTCATTCACTTCGCCTAAGTGTTCACTTCGACATGTTTACAGCCGGTCGATTCTGTCGACATCTCACCGTGATCACTTACGTGGAGTGAACGACAAGTGAGCTGTCATGCCATCTTGTTTGTATGGATTGACAGCTCACTTGTCGTTCACTTCGCCTAAGTGTACACTTCGACATGTTTACAAAATCGCACTGCAGAATCGCACTGCTGCCATCTTGTTTGTATGGATTGACAGCTCACTTGTCGTTCACTTCGCCTAAGTGTACACTTCGACATGTTTACAAAATCGCACTGCTGTTAACATGTCGCAGTGAAGGCGTGGGTGAAGTGATCACGAAGTGAGCTGTTAAACCATACAAACAAGATGGAATGACAGCTCACTTGATGTTCACTCCACCTAAGTGTACACGGTCAGATGTCGACAGAAAAGACCGGCTGGATAAATGCATTTCGGACAGTGGGTCGTCTTATGGGCGGAAGTAAGGTAACTAATGAATGATCGTCGGACTCGTATCAGTTGATAACACAACAGATAGACTAATCGGCCTCAACATTATAATATTCGACTTTATGCTTGTCATTTAGTAGGTATTTCTGATTAAATTTATTGGAATTCATGTTAATCTAAGCTTCGGTGATATTGCTATGACACTGCACATTTTCAACTGTGATTTTCGGCTTCTTATTTCTTGAGATTATATATTTTTATGAATTCATAATAATATTAAGCTTTTAATTTAATTTTTAGTAAATTGTTTTTATTAATTAGGAGTTATTTAACTTATAAAAATATTATAAAAAACTGATGAACTAAAATGTGATGAATTATTATGTCATAGAATAAAAGTTGTTGATTATCCTGAAAGTAGCATAGTCCTGAGAGATTGTCGGTGTTTTACAAATAACCCTAAATACTATTTAAATAAGTAGTATGTAAATAAAAATAGATATTAACATGCCAAAAACTTTTTACATAAAAATACAACCGACTTCCAAAAAAAAAACACTAAAGTAAAAAATAACTTTAATTTCGGAACTCGGTGTTTTTGTTAATTTGTTCGTTTTTTGACACCTACTTTAGTGGTTTTTTTTTTTTGGAAGTCGGTTGTATTTTTTTGTAAAAAGTTTTTCATTTTTCACTTTTTAGTGGTACCCCACACCTAACAAACGCACTAGTTGCCAATACGATTTTCGAAAGTTCCCCTCGACTTATCTGGGATGCCATCATCAGATCCTGGTTTCCTTATCATGGGACCATTTGGGAAGTATTCCCTTTCCAACAAAAAAATCATTTTTAAAATCGGTTGGCAAGCGACGGAGTTATGACCGAACAAACATAAAAAAAAAAACACAAACATCCGAATTGAGAACCTCCTCCTTTTTGGGAAGTCGGTTAGTAAAATAGTTAATCTTTAGAAAGCCACACAATTAAAAAAGTGTTTTGAGTAAAAAAAATGGTAAAAAAGGACACATAGATACTGGTCCTGTAATACTTACTTCATGTCCTCCATCAAGTAGATGTTTAACCATATTGTCTCCAAGTATACCATGACTAGGACTTGGAATAGGGAAGACAGCTAAGATCTTGGCTGCATCACATAAGGATAAACTTATCAGCAGACCAAACAATAAACACTTAACTTTTTCCATGTTCTGAGAAAAAAAAAAGGATTTTTGAAAGATTTTTTTAATTATTTTAAAACTGAATTATTTAAAAAAAACTGTTTTAAGACTAATCACAACTTCAGAAAACTCACTTTTAATATTAAATTGTATCTTATTTTTTTATTAATATTAATTTAAATTCTGTTGCCGCGCTTCAAAAGTGGTCTCATTCAGCGCAAGTGACCATGCAGACTGTTTAAATTTAGAATGCTGCGCGTGCTTCTAATGAAGTTAATAAACAAATGAGTGTCCGCGTAGGCTTTTTGATGATATATTTAAGGGATCCGATCACGGAAATAGTGATATTAAAACTTTTGTCAAGATACCACCACACGCAGTAAGTACATGTTTCTATATATATAAAAAATCGCAAATATTAATAACCTTGCACAATTATATTACAACTTCTAAGGCACCTACTTATTAAGATTGAAACGGAACTGATTCACCCTATTCCCCGTACTAGTATGAACTGTGTTACGGTTGAACAGAATTTTCGAAATAAATTAAGGATAGTACAGCAGAATTAAACATAGGGTAATCGTAAAATAGTGTTATTGATTTTTTGTCTAAATGTAGGTAGTTCTCAAAATTGAGATAGTTAACCTACGTAAAATTTTACGATGCGTTGTTTGTTTACGAAACGGTTGCTTTTACTTTTGCACTTAACTGCTTACATTGTACATACATACTTGTGTGAATCTATTTTTTTTTTTCTTTATTATCAATTAAATAAAAGAGTACAGGATTATTCGTATCTTCGTATCACATAGATTCAAAGATTCAAAGCATTTATTTCAAAGGCACTTTTGAAATGTCAAGGTCGGTCAGTCAAAAACATGAGGCTATTTGCACGTTCCAAAGCGTAGATCTCTATGGAGAAGAACGTATAAGAAACTCCATGGACACCCTTTTAAATCATGTGATGTTTTACAAAAATCTTAGTTACATGTACTTGCTTCTTCATGTGAGGACAATGCAAAATAAAAAAAAAAAACTTAAAACAACAACTTAAATATAAAGATGAAAATAAGCCACTGGTGGTTAAGAGATGACCAGTCTCAACTGACGGCGCCCGTTCACGAACCTGACGCATGTATCGGCACCATTCAGCTCAACCATTTTGAAGGGAAACGAATGATCCAACACACAAGCCGCCATCAGCAAAACATTTGAGTGAGCATGACATGTTCTCGATCACCATGCTCGTTCATGTCAAACAAGTAAACTAATCACATATTATATATTATGTAAATGGCCCCATGGTACTCACATTTACAAAATTTGAAAAAATGCTTCTACTTTACATAAAACTATGGTTGTCAATGACCAAGTAATTAAAGATGTATAACAAACAATTCAATTACTATAAAACAGCATTATTATAAAGAAAAAAAAATATTAAATAATTGTATTATGAGTACAAAACAAAAAAAAAAAAAAAAAAAACAAAAAAAGAGGGTGAGCATCTCTTCCAGACATTAAAACCTAACTAGTGGATCCCCGCGGCTGTGACTGTGGAGCAGGACCGGCATTTAGCTAAACATTTTTATCGAGGATAATATTATAATCTTCCAGTTTATAATATGCTTTACTACATAGTGTGCGTTTTATGCATGCTTTAAATTTTCTCTCATTCAGTTCTAGAATATCAACTGGTATTTTATTATAAAATTTAACACAGTACCCTATAAAAGAAGTATGTACTTTAGCCAATCAGTTTTTTTTTTTTTTTTAGTGTTGGGAAATCATCCAATGACTCCTCCCGCTCTGGGCGGAGCGAGAGGGAGTATCAGACTTCTACTGACTAAAACCCATCCATGTTCCTTCAGTGCCCTTTGTGTTCCGGAGCCACGGTATCTCTTTCTTTTATTTTTGTATGAAATCCTGATGAACTAAAATTTATGATGAATTTTTAAAAGTCATAGAACAAAAGTTGTGGGTTATGATGTTAGTAATATAGGACTATATTACTAACATCATAACCAACCAAGAGAGGTTGCCGGTGTTTTACAAATAACCCTGTATATATTATATTAATCTATTAAGTAGTGATTTTTTAAATGTTTTCAGTGAAACTTAACTATAACCCCATTTTTTTTTAATTAGTTAAGTAATAGTTTATTTGATTTCTACCTATCCATTATCCACACGAATTAATAGATACGTATTTAAACAATGAAGGTGAGTAAAATAGTACGACTTGTGAGATAAAAAAAATTAAGAAAAATGAATTTTTACTTACTTTTCCAATTTCCAGTGTATTTAATTTTTTTATTTTATTTATGGTGACTATTCTGACAAAATAGTCTCCAAAAATAAAAAATAAACTTGAATGGAGTAGACATTTCGACAGTCATTAGCGCTTATATAATTTCAAAACAATTTTTACATCTTCAAAATATTGGTTAAGTATATTGTGGTACGGAACCAGTACTTCTTTTATTTCATAAACAAAACTCCATAATGTAAAGATAAAACACTAGAATGATACAATCAATGTTTGTTTATTGTACAATATAGGTATATTGTATCAACATTAATAAAGTGCTGATAATGTTAAGTAGGTTTCCAATTGAAAATGTTTACCTACTTTAAACTGTTCGTTTCTTAGTTTATTATAATACAGTAAAAAAAATAATCCTCCCTACCGGAATACGGCTTCGGCACTGGGATAGTACTGCTGCCGTATCTCGGCTTCGCCCGCTTAACAAATTTAATACTAAAACCTTCCTCGAGAACCAGTCTATCTATTTGTGAAAACAGCATGAACTCACTTCGTGATCACTTCACCCAAGCCAACACTTTGACATGTTTGTAGAATCTACCGGCTGTATATGTCACCAGAAATTGGCAAACGCCATAGGATTGTAAAATATCGCGAAGACACGGATATATTGGAAACTATTGAATTAGGATGGAATATAAAATAATATTATATTCAAAACGATTTTTCATAATATTTCGAAGTATAAAATTATAATCTAATCAAGATTTATTACAATCTTACGGAGTCTGCCACGTTCCGGTGATTATATACATGTCGTAGTGATCACTTTTTAACCGACTTCCCAAAAACGAGAAGGTTCTCAATTCGGTTGCATGTTTTTTTTTATGTTTGTTACCTCATAACTCCGACAATTATGAACCGATTTGAAAAAATCTTGTTTTATCTGAAAGGATATACTTGCAGATTTTATTTTTATTATTTTGATTTTATATTTTAAATTTTATCAATATCCGTTACAGACTTTGGATTTTAAATCGAAATAGGTGGAATTCTTCTACTTAGATGATGGTTTTATGTCACCCAAGTAATCGAAATTGCGTATTTTGCTTTTCTGCGATTTTGCAGTGGTGTTTAAGTTAGGTGTGGGGTACCACTAAAAAGTGAAAAATAAAAAACTATTTACAAAAAACTACAACCGTCTTCCAAAATAAAAAAATATTTTTACTTTGTAGTGTTTTTTTTTTATTTTGGAAGTCGGTTGTATTTTTTTTGTAAAAAGTTTTTTCATCTAAGCCTTCACTTCGACATTTTAACAGCTGGTCGTTCACTTCGCTTAAGTTTTCACTTCGACAACTTTACAGAATCGTACCTACTGCAGAATCGACCGGCTGTCGTTCCATCTTGTTTGTAAGGATTGACAGCTCACTTCACAGTCACTTCACCTAAGCTTACAGGGTAAGATGTTGACAGAATCGATCGGCTGAAATCGCGGTTAAAACAGTGTTATTGGGTTTTTCAATTAGAAATTCCTCTTCAGCCCGGAGCCCGTAGCCTGGAGTTCAGACTTCAGTTGTGTTAAGCAAAACAGAATCTAAGAGACAACTTGAGAAAAAAAATATCGTCCCGACCAAAATAACATATTTCGGTACGAGTGTGAGAGGTGCAATTGTTTACTATTGTAGTGATTGATTATTTGATAGACTCACGTTTGACCACAATCTAACCACTCACCTGAAGGAAAGTGATGATATTTTAGTCGGTGCTAATGATATTTTAGTTGACAGGTTACTTTTAGCATGATTGCCTAAAAGTAACCTGTCAACTCTTTGCTTATAGCTATCAAGCTATAAGCTTAAGTCTTTAAGCAAAGAGTTATCAGGTCTGATGACAATACAGACTTTGGAAGAGAATTCCACTCCTAGCCTGTGCGCATAATGAAAGTATTTCCAAAACGTTACAACTATTTCTTATATACTAGGTTATCAATATAATCTGCCTGTCTTTTTACCAATAGTTTTAGGGGTCGATTTTCAGTCTTATAGCAACCAAAGCAAGGAAATCAAAGTAGTCCAGCTGAGAACCAGCCCTAGTGTAAGCAAGTTTTTAGTCCAGTTAGTAACAAACCGTACTGTTTAAATTGGATTTTTGTCGAGTCACTTAGAGTTGCTATCGCTGGTCTACGTCATCGATTAGGTATTATGCCTATTAAAATCAGCAATTCTGAATGAGTCTAAATATAATTTTTTGATTATTTATCATGACTTCGACAGTATGTATATGGATAAAAACGACGTGATCGTTGTCATTTACCTAATTGCTTCGTTACTAATACCGTGTGATCTCTGATTCAGCATTTTATTTAATTAAATACCTAAAAATGTGATTGTAAGATTAGCTTGGACTGATAAATCCGTTTTTTGTTGAATAGAGAAAATCATTATATCGATTTTGTATTGCTGATAAAACAATACCTTAACTAAATGTCGTGTTACCGCGCTTTTCTACATAATTCTACTATGGCCTTTAGCTGGCTATCGTATCAACATTTATTTTTTTATTTAATGTAACATTTGTCCACCAAATGGTTTGCCTGATGGCCATGATTATGATTACGCCGATTTCGGTCACCACGTTAAAATAAGTACTCTCTCCTAAAAGTTGCCACACACGCTAGGGTTTAGTTTTTATATTATAACCTTACACGCATGGAACGCAAAGGGTATTTGAAGGAACACTGGTGAATTTTAGTCAGTAAGAGCCTTTTTTATGGATGGGAAATCATCAAATGATTCCTCCCACTTTGGTTGGCGGCGGCTGGGGCGTGAGGCTTCCCTTTTTCTTACGCGTTCGGCCTCCTACTTCGCTAGCATTACTACTTCGCAGAAGGATGTGACCGATTCCCATGCTTCCTCACTCCGGACCATAGATTGAATCAGGGCCGGTCGCGAGAGGTCGCTGCCGCCTATCGCCTCGATAAGGATCCGGCGGTGGAGCACCGCCGGGCCCATGAAGGGCAGACCTCCACCGTATGTTCCACGGTGTCCTCCAGGCGATCCTCACAGTGTTGACACCCAGGCGTATCCTCCCGCCGGTGAGTACCTGCGTCAGGTGGAAGGTGAGGACGCCGTGGCGCCGCTCTAGCCACTCCTCAAAGAGGGGACTTACCGCCGTAATTATGGCGTGCCCAGCGCTGGGTTGCGACAGTCGCTGTCTCCAAACCGCCATGAGATCCTGCCGGAGCTCCGTCCGCCGTGCTGCGATTTGTCGCGGCAGGGGAGTCTCGCCCCGCGTTGCGCCTCCACGCGCCACTCATATATCAGTGCGAGAGCTTTCGCCTCCAGATAGCATGGCGGCAGACCGGCAAGTATGCTCGCCGCCTCGCCGGAGACCATGCGGTGTCCCCGGAACAGCCGGATGGCCATGACCCTCTGGGAGTCAGTAAGAGCCTGAGGGCGGATTTCATCAAAGAAACTGAACGCAAGCATCATAAAAACCACGTTTACGAGCTGTCAGTGGACACTGAAAAATCTTGCACTTAGTTTAGATCCGCTCCGAGACTATGTGGTAATTTCATGATCTCCAACACTAAAAGTACAAAAAAAAACAAAAACTGCTTGCATTCATCGGACTGTCAGTGTCATCTGTCGATAAAATAATAGCTGATACAACAACATACAACGTCTAAAAGATAAACGCAATTCTTCTTAAGTGATACTAATACTTAATAATCTTGTTCTAATAATTATGAACAACTTATACCATGGGACCAACCCTGGTATTGCGAAAAAATTGGAATCCCCCTTAAATGTAACTCGACAAAATTTTCTGAACAGCTGTTTTTTTCGCGGCTTCAGGGTTTGTCCCATTATTAATTATGAGTATTTTGTTTAGTGTTTCTTTACATCGAATATAACGAAAATAATTAATATCATTGTATCTCTGAAAATAGTCTGTGACGGCAGTTGGTATTGGCGTTGATATGAAAGGGACTGCCGGACGGTTTTTATTATCATTTATGTCAGTCATATGATAAACTTCATTAATATCCCTGTGCGTTGAAGGAGTAGGCAATTATCGATAATGTGTTATACGAGTAATTAGGTAAGTATATTAATTTGAAAACAACAATCAAGTATTTGTTGTTGCAGATATATGTTTTTGCTGTGTCACCGTGCAAGATAAAAATATGTACCCTGTACCTAGGTTTGTAGACCGTACGCGTACAAGTGTTATTCCACATGTCGCAATAAAGTGCTTTTAATACTCTTATGATAACTCTATTTGTGTAGTCCCGACTCCATTTTTCAATTCAATTAATTTCGTTTATATCAGATAAATAATAAAATAAATAAAAATAAATGTTTTTTTCATAAAACGCCAGAGCTGTTTTCCTTCCTCGGCGGCGACGCCCGTCCTCTGGCTCCCACTGCGTATCGACTCTGGTCGATCTGTCTTGATGACTCGCCCAATCCCAATTCAACCTGGTAGATTTGTTGCCTACATCGGCGTTCCCTGTTTTGGATCCAATCGTGGTGTTACGTATTCGATGGCTCAGCCTAAGTGCACGTTTACGGAGAGGCGGGGCGTCGAGCGTCGCGTGCGGCGTGGCGTCGAGCGTCGCGTGCGGCGTGGCGCGATTTAACACTAATTTATCAAATTCCCTGAAAATCCAAGTCAGGTTACCCACGTTTTGGGGAAAAAAATGTAATGATTTCCCACTAATTCCTCTAATTAAAAAAATACAAATCATTAAGTTTTTTTTAATTTACAAATTTTTAGCAACTTGACAGCAGCCGGTACAAATATGATTGTGTCATCAGCGAAATGAAGATTGGTAAGTTTTTTGACACCGACTGCTATACCTTTACTATACTACGAGTTTGCCAGACTCTTAAAAACCTCTTCGAGAGTGCTAGTGAGGAGTTTGGGAGAGAGCGGGTCACGTTTCATGCCTTCGTTTATTTTAAATTTTGGACCAGGAAAATTAAGTTTTACATTTACTCTGCTATTATTGTAAATCAATTTGAGGATGTTGATATAACTTTGTTCTGTTGATTTTGTAGTGCATAAAATATGGCTGAGTGTTTCAGGCTGTCAAATGCCTTTGTGTAATCAACAACGGTTTATTCAATTCCACGTGTTTTTCCATGATTTGGTTTAAGAGTGTGTATTCCGTCCACTAGCGCCGCCAATCGTTTTTAATTAATTGTGGTAAATTTAAGACACGTAGATAAAAAACCGCTCTGTAGTGCACTCAAGAAATGTATCTATTATTTTTTGACAGCTATTTTTAACACATAACTCATGGCTAAATAGCCAAAACGGCAATTATTGCTAAAAGTGGCCACTTTTAGCAAAAATATCGACTTTGGCAACTATTTATGTTCTAAAGTACAAAACATAACTCTCAAAACATAATAAATACATTTCTTCAGTACACTACAGAGCGGTTTTTTATCTACGTGTCTTAAATTTACCACAAATAATAAAAAAACGATTGGCGGCGCTAGTGGACGGAATACACGCTCTTAAAGCTTGGAGATGATCTGTAGTGGAGTAACTTGGGCGGAATCCAGCTTGCTCAGGTGGTTGGTGGGAATCTAATTGCTTGTCAATGCGGTTATGGATGACTTTAATAAATACCTTGTATAGATGTGACAATAAGCTTATTGGTCGAATGTTATTGACGTCACTTTTATCCGTTTTCTTATGTAGTAGGATGATGTTTGAGTGGCACATCTTTACTGGCACCTTTCCGGTCTTTAAAATGCTATTGAACAAGTTCGTGATATCGGGCAGAAGTGTGGAGGAACCGAGTTTAAGGGATTCTGTTATTACTCCGTTTTCGCCTGGACTTTTGTTGTGGTGTATACTCGTTTAAACCTTTTTTACTCCATACTTGGTATAAATGGAACGTTTTCGGGGTCGGGACTACGACATTCATATATATTACTTCAGCGTTCGTTTTTGAGGGATCTGAATACAGGTTATTGTAGTAATCTGTGCAAATTTCTGATATTCTGTCCCTGTTATGATGCTTAACCATTAGTATCTTACTGCCTATTTATCCATTATATGGTTTTGCAGACGCCTTGTTTAGCAACTCTTAAAGTTTTGTTTTTCTCCAGAGCTATTTGAACGTTGTGAGTTTTAAAATGTCTCGTCTAATACTTCGTTTGACCTGTTTATCTAAAATTCTACGTTTTTCTGATCCAATGGTATGCTTACTTCTTTCTTCTATTTGCTCTATAGTTGATTTAAATAGACTACAGACAAAAAGAGAAAAAAGAGACTACAGAAAATTCCATAGCAAGACAATAAACTCGTCAATAGTCATATTTGCATTTGGCTGCTAAGTAAATAAATAAATAAATAAACGTTTATTGTCTCCACACACAATGAAATACAAAACAATTTTTAAAATACAGTACATGCTTACAATCGGTATATAACATTGATTTTGTGGAGACTGGAGCCTATACTAGGAAAACCTGTGTTACAGGGCTCCAGGCCTTCGAACCTACGCGGATTAGTTTCTACTATACAAAAAGTTACAAGTTAAATTACGACTTAATGCAAAATAAATAGGTAATTAATTAGAGATAATACAAAATAACGTTGAGTGTGTATGTTCGTGTAAGAGTCTCTTAGGATTAGGTGCAAAAGTGTGTGCAGGTGTGTGTAGAGTTAGGAAGGATGTTCGTGCACGTTTGTGTAAAGTGTTTAGGTGGGACATAAGTTCTAACAACTTTCTAAGCGATAACCTCTAAGAGTCTCTCTGTTGCTTCATAATCGAGAGATTGGAGCCATTTTTGGACCTTCATTTTACATTGAATTTTTGTCAAATGGTAGATGGAGATAGCTTTGTTGATCTTATTGTACAGGTAATCGCCAAGGAAACAAAAAAATCTACGACTGAACCTGGTTTTAAAAGAAGTAGATTTACAGACGGTGTGTTTGCGTCTCTTGTTTAGATTGTTATCAGGATTGTATGGAACGCGAGTATGCTTGCGAGAAATTGTGTTCAGGATGAATAATTGTCGAACAGTCAGTACTTTGCATTGTTGATAAAGTTCTTTCGTTGGAAAGAGAAAAGAAAGCTTACGACTAACTTTTAAGATAGCCCTTTGAGCTCTCTCCAACTTTAACAAAGACGTTTTTGGGATTCCACCCCATGCCGTTATGCAATAGGAAAGAATTGATTGCACTAAGGCAAAGTAGACTGTGTCAATAGTTTTAGTTTCCGCCACATGACGTAAACTTTTAAAGACGAACATTAATTTACGTGTTCTGGCTGTAATGGCGTCTACATGCGGCTGAAAACTAAGCCCACCGTCAATCTGAACTCCAAAATATTTGATAACGTCAGTTCTCTTAAGCGTGGGACATGAGCAAGTATTGTTCTTCGGGAAAGAGCAAGTATGGGAAACTATCGAAAATTTTGGATTATTAGGGATTTCGTTCTTCTTAATAGAGAATGGAATATACATAGTTTTAGGAATATTAAGGGTCAGTTTATTGTTGTTTAGCCACTCAGAAACCATGTCGAAACCCAGTTGAGCGTTTGAATATACTTCTTCCCATGAATCAGCGTGGAAAAGAAGAAGCGTGGAAAAGTTGCAGTGAAAAGGGACTTTTGGTCTTTTAATTTGCAAGAACATAGTATTTATTCTTTAAGTCAAGAGTGAATAGGCAAGCGTTCTCCATCTTAGACCGCATCATCGCTTAACGTCAGACGAGATAGTAGTCAAACGTATGCCTATCAATAGTATATAAAAAATAATAGAAGAACTATATAGTCCCAGAATATAGTGTAGTTCCTGCAGCCACACGCAATTTCGTGCATTACATTTTTTATTGACGCTCCATGCATATTGCTCGTAGCGTGACGCTATGGCCTTCCTCGATAAATGGCCTATCCAACACTAAAAGATTTTTTCAATTCTAACCGCGGTAACTACAGTTCCTGAGATTAGCTCATGCAACCAAACAAACAAATTCAGCTTCAAATATAAGAATAGTGTAGAAAGCATAGATTTCCAATGGAATTTACTCAAGCTGGAATTTCTTAATATTTTTTTAACATAGAAATGCTGCTTGCATTTCTATGTTCGAAATTCGGCTCAGTAAACATTTAATAGGTAGATACGTTGGTTTCCGCATGGCCGCCACATCAAAGAGTTCAAAACGTAATTACCATACCGTATTAACGCTTGATTAGACTTGTATAATTTAGAAGTGTTTTCGTATAAACAACAGATTTAGTTACTATACGGGGTTATTTACGGTTTTAGTATCAATCGTGTCTGACTTCTCTTTAGGAGCATAGTTTTGACTAAGCATTAGCACTAAACAATTTCACATGATCAAGGATATAATTTATGGTAGACGCCAGATTAATGTGCAGTAACGGTAATTGTCCTCATGAATTTATTGACTTCCTTAATATCAAAAGCAGAAATAAAAGCATAAAGCTATCTTTGGACCAAATTCTGTCGTGATCCTTTACGTTCTCTATTAATGAAAAATTGATCATAATCTATTGTTCCGGTTTCTACGAAGAGTTATTAGGGAAAGGTTAATGTCCTTTTTTGCAATTAGATCTGGTAAAATAGTATGTAAAAAAAGGCATGGTGCAGAATAATAAGAAACAGAAGCGGGATTAAATTAAAGATCATTATTTAATTAAAACTTCACAACCTTAAATTTTCATTATTATTATTGTTTCTAACGAAAACCTTCTTATTATTTAATCACAGATCTTTTTCATCAATTCCAGTTTTCAGGCGATACAATACTGTTTAGCAATAGTATCTTACTAGTTAAAATTTAATTCCTTTTCTTCTGATCATTCTTCTTAGGAGTCTTCTTGTACAAGCGGTTAACGACGTAGAAGAACAAAGATACGGTAGCCACTATTAAAGCCATGAGGTCGAGGTACAGTCGTTGGTAGAGGGGTACTTGCCACGCAGGGGATCGGAGGTGGCGTGCACCACGTGTGCGAACAACGTGTTCCACCCAGTGCGCGAGTTCAGCTCCTGGCTTTGTCAGACGGTGGTGGAAGATGAAAGATAGCTCCTTTGCTTTTTTACGGAAGCTGAAAAAAAAAAAACAGTATTAGAGTGGCTTTGTTAAGTCATATGAAAATGATTGCGTGAGGAGTGATGTGAAAGACAAGGGCTTAATTAATAGCGTGGCGGTTAAGTGGACAAATTAAGAAAAAAAATGTGTTGCAATGACCCCAAGTAACATGGGAAAAGGACAGGACTATGATGAGAATTGTTCGTCAATGGCAAGTACGAATGCCACATGGATTCGATCGTTTGGGTTGAAAGTGTTGTTGTATTTTTTTAAGAATTGGCCAGTGACAGTCAGATGACTGGTTTTTATTTATTTATTACTAACTGATGCCCGGTGCTTCGGCCACTTGACAAATTATATACTAAAACCTTCCTCGAGAACCACTCTATCCATTGGTGAAAACAGCATGAAAAGCGGTGCAGTCGTTTTTGAGTTTATCGCAAACAGACAGACAGACGCTGCGGAGGACTTTGTTTTATAATGTGTGATTTATTTAAACTTTATGCCCAAGTAAAAACCACTGTACAAAGGCGGACTCAGTGTGAAATTAGGTTCACCCCACGGGTAAAATGTGGGACTTGAAACGTAAGGAACTGACCACTTATTACTAAAATATACTGTACGATATATACCCTAGCCTACACTTTGTCATATCAGCCGAAAAGCGTCCTCAGCTGGAGATAGGACTTCCGATGTTCCAAAGTACCGCCTCATAAACCAGTAATGTTGAAAAAGGTAATAAAACAACTACTAGTTCTATTAAAACTTACGAATCATCCGTCAACATAACATTGATAGCAGGTTTCAAGTCTTTCGGTAGGTTGTGGCTCAGTGACACCCTCAAGGCGTATTCATTTTGTACTGCTTTGTTGACGTTGGTAAACTGATCGAAGAACACAGGTACTCCTATGATTGGTACTCCGAAGTGAATGGCCTCTATTGAGGAGAATAAGCCTCCATGGGTTATGAACAGTTTTATATTTGGATGAGCTGAAACAAGTTACAAAAAATGATTATCACTAGGTTCTTATGCGTTATCCAATTTACATTTGGGCTAAAGGAACACTAAAAATTTAGAATGATAAATACAATATTGGGTTAGTACAGGATTCGGTGCATATTTATTTAAATACTGAAAAAAAAAAAAAAAATAAACGTAGCCTGCTTTAGCTCTGCTTTAAAAATCCTCTAAGAAAAAGTAGACATGAAGTTTAAAAAAAGTACTAAGCAGCGATAGTCATTTTACAACTAAAATTATATTGAAGACATAAAAAACAAGACAAAACCACTTATTCGCTTCAACTTCTTTGCACTTAATTATAGGTTATTGATATAGAATTTAAATGAGTTGGTAAGATGATAAAATGATTACCTAAAATGCTAGGCTGAGGTGCCCAATGCACAATGTGAACGTTCTTTGGCACATCTGGCAAGTCCGTCTCAAATTTCCAAATGACAGTCTGCTTGAGTTCTCCAAACATCTTCAGGAGTTCCGCGATCAGAGGTTTTGGCAAAGAATTGCTTTTCAAAAATGACCCCATGCTGAAATAGATCACACCGTGCTTGGAGTTGTCTATGAGGTCTTGGAAGTCCTGAAAGGAGATGAAGGTAATGTCAGGATATTTGAGCATTTATTTGAGTTTTTTTTAAAATACCTTGTCTTTATCAAAGCGGAATAGAAAAGTACGTCATGATGAATAATTAATAGGGTTGAAGAGGTTATCGAAATTAAACTTGGTTTATCGTATTGCCGAAACGACATGATGTGGCAGAATATAACTGTTACCTACCTACATTTTATTTAGAAAAAATAACTAAATCTTTGCAAGTTCAAATGAAAGAAGGAAACGAGTTGTGAATACCCCAAGTAGGTAACATGGAACAAGGTCAGGAAGATGATAATGTACATAAGTGATATTGGTTTAATTTCTCATGACAACTTTAAATTTCTCAACCTTAGGCAATGGTTTCACAGGCTCCTCGATATGAATACCACCGATATACTTGAAGTTGTTGGGCGTGCTCACACGGTCACGGACAGCGTCGTGCTCATTGCTGAAGATCATGGAAGCGTTATACATGACATCTTCGTAATCAGGTAGAGCCTTGCCGCGTTTGGCGAGCAACGGTCCGAAGGTTTGCTCGTAGATTTTGCGTTCCTCGGGTTGGGTGATGAAACTGAAATTGAAGATGAGTAGGAAAGCTTTAAAAAAATATACATACCAGTTTCTACTATTTTCGATTCTATTTTTATTGTTAGTTAACTAATTATTATCTACCTACGTATCGTTAGTTTTAATGTATTTTGCTTCTGTCTGTTTTGTGCGAGTCCCAAATAAACATTTTTCATTCTTTCTTTCTAACAAGCACAGTGATACTCAAAGAATAGGGTCCCATGATTTTAAATAAATTTTATGAAATTTACTGAGCTTTGGATGGTTCTGAATAGCTTATAGCTGATTAACTATAACTAAATCGCAACTGCAATTAAATCGTCCGGGAGCTTTTCTCTCAAGTTTAAGTGATGAAAAAGAAGTTAACGACATCATAATACAACAAAAATTAGTAGGTATTAGAAATGCTGCTTTTTACATTCCATTAGCTTGACTTACGTTTTAAGGAACTGCCACTTGATCCTGGACCACAATTCGTCAACTCTCTCCAGGAAAGACAAAGGAGCCATGGCTGGAGACAAGTAATCTGGGTCGTAAGCAGGGTTGGTGCCATGGTCGATCAGTCTGAGGACTTGCCAGTGAGCACCCATGGAGTATAGCCATATCATCGGGCAGTCATACAAGACCGCTAATCTGGAAATAAAAGTATATAGACATTAAGATTGCTGACTTGTAAAGTATCATTGATAAAGGTATCTTAGAATGAATAATCTCTAACGTTTTAGGCAATTAGTTGAATTAAGGTACGAAAATATTTATTTTTGTTTATTAGTTAGCCTATGACATCTTCCAGTTCTTCATTGTATGTTCCACAATGACATTTTCCGGAGTATGACTGTTAATCTCGTGTACTTTTTGCTGAAAAGGCCAAACGTGACCTAAAATCTGACCTGTGAGGTAGTGACTAATACTTTTCACTATGGACATTTTAATATTTTTCTCTACTCACCCTGCAGGTACTTCTGTCTCTATCAAATCAGCAATAACAGCATCAAAGTACTCGTTAGGGTCTTCCATGAGTTTCTTGACGTTTTTGTGCTGCAAGGTTAGTCTTAAGCTTTCTTGACCAAACTGTTGGATTTGTAGGGGATCGTTTCTTTCTAGTTTGTGCTCCAGAACATATCCCATTGTTAGTGATTCGTCATCTGGAAATAAGTAAGGTTAGTTGTAGATGAGACGGCGCGCGGCGTGACTTGGTAAAGAACGGTTTCAACAGACTAAACACATCAGTTTTGCGTTAGTGTTATGGTATAAAATACTATAATTATCGGGACAGTAATTATCTCTTAAGCTTAGTCATCGTTTTATATCCACGTAAGTAATAGTGAATTTAAGAAGACAATTTATCTCAGACAAAAAAAATAGGAAGAAGATGGTCAAACAATAATTAAAATTGATAAGAAATCAAAGAAACCACGACTCGACATGGAAATGAAAATTATTAGGCTGTGTGAAAAAATTAATGGTAAGGAAGTAAATGCAATAATACACCAAAAACGTGTTGAAGTCCTGAATAAATCAAATAGGGGGTGAGCACGGTGATTATGATGACTTACCCTTAAGTAGATCCATGTTGGTACTGATATCAATTTGACGGAAGTTTTTGGTTGGTGGGTTCTTCAAAGGAAAAACCGTGATGAAGGTCACCTGGAAATATAAAAATCTTACATTCAATAAAATTGAGAGGAATTAAAAACAGTAGACTAGACAAACATGGATACGGTGCCAAATATCGGTAGAAAAGCTCAGACCAATGAATTAGGATAAAAAAAATGATAAAACCGATCCAAAGGTCTTTTTTATTATTTAATGGATTGCTCTTGACCACAATCACGCCTAATGGAAAGCGATAGATGAGGTCTTCTATCGCTTTCCATTAGGCGTGATTGTGGTCATGTACCCCCCGTCAACACGTAGCAAAAACTGAGACAAAATTTACAAAAAATTGGACGCGATTTTGCCCATTCACAGACGATTTGAACGGCTTCCAAATTGCGTGTCGCACGTTTTTGTCATTGACAGTCGGCCGCGGATGACGTTCGTTTGGATTGGAAACATGGATTTCAATCATTTTGGAAATCCAAAGCTGGAAGATGTCCATTTGATTGGCATAGGTTTATCACATTCACGAAACGATTTTGGAAGACGTCCACTCCATTTGGATTGATGGACGTATCGTCAATGGCTACCTGATGGCTAATGGAGCGAGCTTGCCCGGAAGATGCCTGTTCACTCTTGCTTTGAAGTGGGTTATATGTGGACAGGAACACAGACGTATGTTGTTATTCTGAGTAGAAAAATACAGTAAACGAATAATCATGAACATAACGTAGCCACTATATTCACTGCATCGAGTCTATCTGGCCTTGAACATATAACAATGGCATGGGCCGGACTACCAAATGATGGGTGGGTCCTTTATTCTTCTAAATAGAGTCAAACAAATTGGTTAGCGTGTCTAGTCTTTCCTAACAAGTTGGTGTCGGCTTCCAAACTAACTGGATGCAGCTGAGTTCAATAGGTATTTTATTTGAAGCGGCTGCCTTTTCACCTTTACAACTAGAAACTGGAAGACTGGTTCTTCTGGATTATGACTATCTGTAGCGCCTGACAAAGAACTACAAACAGCCAAGACGTTAATCTTGGCTGCTTAAGCTGAAAGTGTTTTCGTGGCACGGAAGAGTCTTGGTACGAATATGTCATTGATGTTCTCACAGCTCTGGCCGAGGTACATCGGCTTCAGGGGAGCCACTCTGTTTTTTGCTGGCACTAAACACTAAACGTTTGACTGTTATTAAATAGCCTCGAGCTCCACCTCCGACGTGCGTTGAACCCATAGTCCATAAAATTAGGAGTTTCAACTATCGACATTTGGTAGCGATGACCATAATGAATGCGCCGTTTTACAGACTACTTATTGACCCTGTCATTGTTTCTAGATGAAATATTCAACACTACACATCAGTATCAACATGTTAAAGTCAGCCATATCTAATTGGAACGAATTTGTCTTGTGCCTAACATTTTTAGTGACTTTGAAACTATTTTTAGCGCCATCACTGTTTTCTCAGAGCGATAGTCTGTCAGACGATCTTGACTTTGCATGAGGCAAATAAGACAATATGAGGCTCCCTAAGACAGGCGTGGCACGACTATGCGGTAACGTTTTAACAAGTATTTTCAGAAGATATTTGTGCCTATTGACCTATTTCTGCTCCTGATTTGGATGGATGAGGACATTGTGTTTTTTGTTCCTTGCTCGCTACTTTTTCTGCTGAATTTTGAGGGAGTATCCAAGTCGTTGTCGAGTTTCATTGCATCGGCTGCGCTTTTCTGGTGATTGCTTGGTTTTGGTGGAGGGGATTGCTTATTCTGGGGTTTAGGAGTAGCAGTTAAAAATATAACAGGGGGTAAAGCACGCATGTACAAAAAAATATTGTTATACTTTTCTACAGATACAAAATCTCTAAAACAATTTCTATGAAGACGCATTGCCGCTTTGTCGTGTCACTCTTGTAGATGCACTTTACATTCTGTTAATGTTATCCTATAGCATAGCGGATGTAAATAGTTATGTTAAAGTTGTCTGTGTTTATTTTGTTTATACATATCTGCATGTCTTTAATCGGTGGTAATTATCTTATACCTTCCTGTACCTACTGCATGTACCTACTACACTCTATAATATACACCGTTAATTGTGCCTTTATTTACAATAGAATATGTACTCTTTATCTCTAGATTACATATTTTCATTTACTATTTATTTCTGCGTGAAAAACGTGGACTTACTATATATTTAGGAATAGTTATTTTAGCTTCGTAGTATTTATTCCTACTGAGGATAGCTATAGCTGTAGCTGCGGCTCCAAGTGCGTTGAAGTAGAAAAATATCCCAAAGCAATATATCCTCGGTACGAAAAGTCCTATATCCTATTCCAAGACATGGTCTACTACCATGCCAAGTTTCATCCAAATCCGCTCAGCTGTTACGAAGAGAAGAGGTAACAAACTCACTTCCGCATTTAAAGTAATATAGTAACGATGGATAATGTTTTGCATTAATTGGCCTTGAAGTATTTCTGTTTTGATTTATAGATACCACAAACGAGTTAGTTTTTGCTTTGAGATGTTAATTTTTTGGTTGTAACTGATTTGTAAAACAAAAATACCTATTATATTATTAATCTAGTTTTTGCCAATCAACCTAAAATTTGAAGAATTTTTAAATTAAACTAAAATAAGAGACCGACCAAGGGTTCGGTTTGGCCAGTTTCGGCCCAAAAATATAGTTTCAGCCACAGAATTGGTTTTGAACAAAAGTTGGCCGAACTTTCAGTCCCACCGAAACTCAGAGTTCATCATTGTTCACGTCAGTCACGTTTCGCAAGCTTTGGCTGTGTTCGTTGCCTGTGATCGATAGTTAGTATATCATCATCTGCCTAGCCTTTTCCCAACTATATTGGGTTCGGCTTCCAGTCAAACCGGATTCAGCGGAGTACCAGTATTTTACGTGGAGCGGCTGCCTACCAGACCTCCACAACCCATTAACTGGGTAACACGGTAGGTATTCCTTGGCAAGACTGGTGGCAGATTTTCCGGCTTCTGACTAGCCGTAATGACTGCCAAAGATCTCCAAATGTCAGCCGGGGCCAACAGCAACAACGTGCTTTCCGAGGCACGGAGGAAACTCGGTATGTTAATATGGTCACCCATCTACAGACCAACCTCGGCAAGGGTTGCTTAACCTTGAACATCGACCTGTGCGGCTGTTATTATTTAGCCACGAGCTCCTCGATAGTTTAATAAATAATAATTTAATTTTATCAAACAGAACAATACAAGATATCAAATAATATTAATCGTCAAAATATTGTGAACATCATATGTCTGAATATATTTTTATCGGGTTTTAACTAGTAGATAGATAATTTCAGTATGTTTTGTAAAACTTACGGAACTACGATTAGCAATGCTTTAAGTTAAGCTAAAACAAGGTTTCGATGATAATTTTATAAAAAATGTGAAGCTAGGAAGGGGCACACAGAAGTGGACGTCAATCTTTTGACTATGATTATTATGGTAGGCATATAAAACTGTAGTCTTGTACCTCATGTCCAGCACTCAGAAGATTTCTTACAAGTCCGGTTCCTAATATACTCAAGCTTTTTACAGGAAAAGGGAATACGACTAGCACTTTTAACGCTTCTGTACTACCAAGAAGGTAGACTAAACCAATAAACATTAATAACTTCATTGTTACACAGTTCTACTTCACTAATACATAGGAAAATCAAAATTTTAGTTTACAAATATAATATTTGATTAGAAGTAATACTCAAAGCGTCTTGAATGCGCCCGCACGGCTGAGAGTACGATTGCGTAGTAGTAAATTATATGTGAAGTTATCTAGGCTTGTCAACAGACAGTTGCAGAGTACGGTTTGCAAAATAGTTTTGGTGAGCGTTTAGAAGGCCTCCTACTATATTTAAAAACTAGCTGATCCGCAAAACTTCGTCTGCCCATTTCAATTAATGCTCCACTCCTATTGGACGTAGTGTGATGTAAAATAAAGCCTTCCTCGATAAACGGGCCTTAGTAGCGCGTTCAACTAACCAAAGAAACAAACTCTTCAGCTTCATATTATTAGCATAGATAATAATAGATTTTGACGACACGGTTGGCGCAGTGGTTGAGCGATTGACTGCTGCGCAGCATGTCGCGGGTTCGATTCCCGCACGGAACAAATATTTGTACGACCTACATGTATTTGTTCTGAGTCTGGGTGTTTTTCTATCTATAATATGTATGTATTTACAAAAAAAAATGCATATAAGTACTTTATCAGCCATATCGTTACCATAACACAAGCATTAGGTTGCTTAGCTTGGGACTATATGGCGTTGTGTGAAATGTCCAAGGATATTATATTATATTATAAATAAATAACTCATTTATTTCACATATAGAATCATATCAATAACGCAAAGGTCTTCTCATACGCCGATGATACCGCTATAGTTTTCTCAGGGAACTCCTGGCAAGATGTGAAACACAAAGCACAGTCGGGCATGGCCCAAGTAGCTAACTGGCTAAACAACAACTTACTCACGCTTAACACGTCTAAAACGAACTATATAATTATGTCTTAGTATTAGCAAAAGTACACAACCTAAGGAAGACTTTAACATAAAAGTACATGTATGCGGTGACATTAATAATATATATTGTAACTGTTCGCTCACTAAACAGGTCGCACAGACAAAATACCTAGGAGTGATACTTGATCAACGTTTATCCTGGTATCCCCACCTTGATCAAGTCACGAATAGAATTAGAAGATTAAGCTGGATATTCAAGAATCTTAGAAATAATTATTGCACCAAAGAAAATAAATACTAATAGTGCCCGAAATCCATCTAGAAATATTTTAAATGAGATCTACGTAGCTCTAGTCCAGTCGGTCTTAATATATTGCATCCCCATTTGGGGAAAAGACCTTATTGCACAAAATCCCCTTACAAAAACTGTATTCGCCGGGAGGTATATGGAATAAGTCTGGAATAAGCGATCAGCTATGCTTTATAATAAAATCAACCGGAAAATGTACATTTATTAAAAAAAAATACTACGATTGTAAAAAAACACTAATACTTTGGATTAATCCAAATTATTAGTGTTTTTTACACTTGTGTCGCTAACTTATAATGACACGGAAGCACTCTTGGACCACATTAAATAAATAGTAATACAAACCACATAAACATATCCCTACATAACAAATGCGCATCACGCCCTAATCACACGCATATAAGCAAGGAACATAATACTGAACTAATAAACTATAGCTAACAACACACAGAACATCACACTACCATACTTCATACACAACACACCACTTAACTTCTATATATTATATTTTATTTTTTTTTGTCTAAATTACTAGATTTTGATTTGTATTTTTGTTATGGAAGAGCGGGGTTTCCCAACACAGGCATTACTTGCTTAAAGGGAAGCTCAAAACACTTATGTAAACTAATGAAGCAATAAATATTTTTGTATTGTATTTTGTATCTTGTACCTTATCTCCGAAACTGCTGCGCCTAAAACTTTGAAAAAAAAAAAAAAAACAGATTATAGCTAAAAAAAACAACAAAAAATGACTTGTGACTTTTGACACCTAGACACTCCTCGAGAACAAGTGTCGGTTTACCTATTTCAATTGTATTTAACCGACTTCTTTTATGATCTTATACATGAGAGTTATTCTAACTCAACACACAGATGTGTCGCTGTGGATTTTGTTGAGCCACTTCTTCACAGCTAAAACACTAGGAAGTGGTGACGGGCGGGCGTTAGACGTTCAAAAAGTGCCAGCACTCAGCCACAGATAATAAAGTAAGGTTAGTAATATATTGAGTGTTATTATTCTACAGTGAATCTGATACCACCGAACCCATAGGATGATGGCGCTATAGCTCAGCCGACGCTGACGCCGTCATCCATCCCTATTCTCGTCATCCATCCCTCTAATCGAATCCCTATTTCCCTTTTTCACGGCATGCGGAATCACGCGCGAACGGCTGGGACGATTTCGCTAATTCTTTCGGATGGAAACGGTTCTTATGAAAAAAAAAATAGAAAACAGAAAACAAGAAAAGTAACGAAGGTAATATTCACAAAAACATTTTTTTTTTTAAACAAACACTTATGTATTGAAAACGGGGTTACATGACATACCTACTATAGAATATAATTTTGTTGCAAATTCAAATATTTATAAGTTTCTTATGTTGACAGTACACTAATAATGTCAAGGCCTAATCAGAGATCAAATTAACAAATAAAGAATTTTGAGCTTCTTGTTCTAGTTGATAAAAAGTAACCCTGATTTGAAAGCAACCCGGAAATCAACAAAATAATTAAAAGCTTTTGCAGAGAGGTGCGACGATGCAACAAGGTCGCCGCGACATTTTTACATCCATTTTTGTACTGTTATACCATCCTTAAAACAAGACACATCATTGCATCGTCTCACCGGTCAGTGGGAGCCTTGTTTAGATAATGTTGAACGCTTCAATTTAGGTAGTCGTAAAATCATCATCATTATGTGGATTCTCATGTTCCCCTGATTCTAAATATCCAGCCAGACAGCCGCTATAGCTAGAGGCATAGTGATACACTTGGTAACGATCGTTTTTATTGTTAAATTGATATAATGGCGTTGGCCGTGGAGAGGTCGTGTAGAGGTAGCTTGTATTATAGATTTGGTGGCTGAGCAATATTCTGTTCATGTTTTTTCTCAAACATGCTTGAAAATGTGAGCATTATTTTGACAACCTTCTTTGAGATAAATCTAAATTATTGCTGTACTGGCCGAGCAGCGGCCGGCAAAAGTTGTAGGAAAATCCATATCTGTCATGTTTCGCGGCCAAATAAATTACATAGTAAACTCATATCTATCGTGTAATTTAAAAATGGAACGATCTTTTCTTCCGAAACATGGCAACCAAGGAGTTAACTTATCACAGGTTTTATTTAAATTTCGAACTGGCTTGCAAATAGAAAGCTGTTTATTGAAAAAAAATGAACACTTTACGCGGGAATTTTTGTTGTTGGTTGTTTGACATTGATTTTGAAAAGTAATTGTATTTAATTTTCGCGCTTTATTTGAGAAAAGTACTATACAAGCCTTGGCCACAACTAAGCATTGATGGACTTACGTATGTGTGCCTCGACTACGCCTCGGCCCACATTGTCACGTTCGTCCATCAATGCCTCTTGCTGGCCGCCGCAGTAATGTAGTATTTTTTGGGTTCATGGCTAGGCGACACTTTAGGGCACCATGTTGTGTTCCGTGGTTGTGAACATTTTTTGTTTAAGTGTCCACTACCCATTATAAACTCTTTTGCAAAAAAACGAGCGGTTTTGATTTTTCAACACTGTTGGGAATAATTTAGTTCTGAAGAGGTTTTAATAGCAAAGCTATGTTATTTGCATTAAATAAAGAGTCTAGGTATGAAAAAAGTTTATTCCAAACAACCAAACAACACACACTCTTAAAAAGTGACATCCACTGGGCTATGGACTACAAATCTCTGACGTTACTTGTTCTTCTGGATTTCAGCAGCGCATTCAACTCTGTTGACTTCGATATCCTTCTTGGTATCCAAAAAACTCTCAATTTCTCCTCTTCTGTAATTAGATGGTTTGACTCCTATTTTCGAGGACGCTCGCTGTGGGTACGCTTAGATGAATGGTGTTCCTCAGGATGGCGTTCTCTCTACGCTTCTTTTTTCTATTTTTATAAATTCTGTCTCTAAAGTCATCTCCTCTAGCTTCCAACTCTATGCCGATGATCTGCAGCTTTACCATCACTTTCTAAGACAAGATGCGGAAGCCGCTGTGTCCGCCGTGAACCGTGAACTGGGATTAATTGGGGAGTGGTCGCGGTTCTTTGGGCTGCAAATCAATCCTGAGAAGTCTCAGGCCTTGATTATTAGCGGCAGGTATATGCGGAACAGGCTAGATATTGCGACGCTGTCTCCACTCTGGCTAAATGGAGTAGGTACAGATAGAATACGCAAAGACTGCTAATAACTTGGGGGTGATCATGGACTCTTATTTATCGTGGACTAACCATATTGCTGTAGTGAGTCGTAAGGTCCACTACACATTTCATTCGTTGAAGTGCCTCCAGAGCTTTTTGCCCTTGAAAACCAAAATTTCCGTTGCTCAAACTCTTATTCAGCCCATTATAGACTACGCTGATGCCTGTTATTTGAATGCCACTGAGGAGCTTTTAAATAAACTTGAGTGTTTGCAAAATGTTTGTATTCCTTTTGTGTTTAACCTTAAAAAATATGAACATGTTTCAGGATTTTGCAAGGTTCTCAAGTGGCTCCCTATTTGACTTCGCAGGAACTCACGGATTTTGTGTTTGTTATTTAACATCCTTCACAACTCTAAAACGCCTTCCTACCTGCGAGAACGCATCTCCTATTCCCGTCCTTCGTATGCGCCTTGCAGGTCGCATCTTAGAAATCTTCTTAAATCCCCTCCCCACTCTACCGATTTTTAATCCTACTCCTTCACTGTGCATGCGGTACGGTTGTGGAATTCGCTACAGCCTGAAATCAGGGAGTGCCAAACTCTTGCAGTTTTTAAAAGTAGAGTTGCATAATATGCAACTTATCTTATATGCAATGCATATAAGATATTGGATATTGTACGTTAAATTTAAAGTTTACTGTTTTTATTTTCAATACTCAATATCTTTATTGCATTCCACATGTATTCGTTTGTAGCTCTTTATAACTTTTACACACAATGTCTACATCTCTTTTTACTCTATTCTCCTTTCGCAGGTATTCTCCTTTATCAGAGATTTCTTTAGAAGTAAGCATCACTTTATACCTATTTTTCTTGTTTTCTTCTTCTTATCTTCTTATTAAATGTGTGAACATAAATTGTTAAAAAAATAAATAACAATCACTTTTTCAGTTTCTGACTTTTTACTTATTTTTTGTGGGTTTGCGGTTAAAAGGTTGTCAGGCAACTAAGTCGCGTTATTTTTAGCAGAATAATTTATGTTTATCGCGTAATTCTGACTTATTGTGACTTAACAGATATCGTTGTGTCTTTTGCTATGGTAGAAAGAGCAATAAAAGATATTCAAATGATAGCGCTGCTGGATGAGGGATTAAGTCAACATAACGTCTCACAGTGGTCAAACGTGAGTCGTTCAACTGTCCAAAGTACCTACTTAGAATCGATACCAAGAGACAGTTTCCGTTCAAAGAAGGTAAGGCTTTGGAATAAAACGTTGCACACAACCACGAGACGACTGCTTTTAGTGACTCAGGTGCTGAGATATCGTAAATGCAGTTACAAAGACCTCAAAAGAAACCTTGAATGGGTACGAGAGTCAAAGAGAGTCAGCACACAGAGGGGCCCGAAAGGGCCGACGCCGGCCGGAGTCGCGGGATTATTCGCAAGAGACACCGTGGCTCCGGAACACAAAGGGCAATGAAGGAACATGGATGGGTTTTAGTCAGTAGAAGTCTAACACTCCCTCCCGCTACACCCAGAACGGGAGGAGTCATTGGATGATTTCCCATACCTAAAAAAAAAAAAAAAAGGGGGTACGAGGAAGGAGGAAGGAGGATTTTAGCGACAGTCCATGATCAGCACGGGCCCTCAAGTTACTCCATGAGCACCGGATTACTCGATTGAGGTTCGCTAGAAATTGACCATCTTGGACACTAGGTAACTGGAAGGGCGTACTCTTCTCTGATGAGGCTCGAATTTGTCTGCATGGTAAGAACCGACGTCAGCGAGTGTCACGAAGCCCAGGTTAACGCTAGGCCTACGCGTGTTTTGAAGAAATCACCCGTTACGGTCGAGGGTACGTTATGTTTTGAGCGGGCATAACTTCCAGCAATGATACCGAGATGGTATTAATTGAAAATGGCTCAATAAATGCGTAAAGGTAAACCCGCACTTAATTGGTGAGGATGCCATTTACATGGACATTAATGCTATCTAATCGGGCCCACCGTTCTGGAGACGTAGATGCTTATATGCAAGAGATCGATATTCGTCGTTTGGATTGGCCAGCGCGGAGCCCCGACCACTTCATTGAGCTCGTCTGGAACCTCCTAAAAAGATAAGTACGATGTGTCCAACCACCTCCACAAAACATCGGGGACCTTAATCATTTGATCTCGGCTGAGTGGGAATAAATTGTACAGGACAACATCAAAAACCTGGTGAATAACAAGCCGTTATCGCTGCAAGGGGACGTCATACTTGTTGTATATATTTTTTTAAAATTAAAATACAATAAAAATACTCGTAGTCCTAATTTCATTATGCCCATACAAATGTTTATTTTAACATAGCTCTCTGTTTACATTGACAAAAAAAACGATTTCAGGTTATAAGTACTAAAAACTAGATTCTGTACTTTTAAAATAAATAAAATTCTTATTGATAATAAGAAATTTCGAGTCATCTAAGTCAACAGCATACTTAAGGAATAATACCATCCATAGAAAAGCCAGTTGCTCGTTTTTTTTTTTTTTTGCAAAGGACTGTATTACTATGATCACAACAACTTTTGTTTTATGATTTTTTACAAAACATTTACCAAAAAAAATATTTCAAGATTTCGTTGTCCTATCGTTAATTACAACTCTGTATTTTGTTGTACCTACCTACGCTTAGTGCGCACTGTCCTCGTAGTAATAATTTTTCGTAGTAATATTCTTTTGCTTCGCATAGACTTCGTAACTTTTAGAGCATTCAATTTAAATATTGAACGCTCTAAATGTTACGTATTGTATGTTTTCACACAATTTTTGTATGAAAACCTGATGAACTAAAATATGATGATTTTTAAGAGTCATAGAACAAAAGTTGTTGATTATGATGTTAGTAACATAAGTAGTCCTGAGAGGTTGTCGGTGGGCTCCGACGCAGAATGTCCACTTCTCAAAATGTCCACTGGTCGCAAAATGTCTCTTTCGCAGAATGTCCACTTCGCAAAATGTCTCTTTCGCAGAATGTCCACTTCGCAAAATGTCCCTATCGCATATTGTCCCCTTTTCATTTCTGACTTACTTTAATCATAATTCATTTTAGCAATTAGCTTTCACACATCATGTTTGACGTGTGTTTATTTGTATCGATATGGGCAAGCAAAAAAAAAAAAATATATATAGTACAAATCCTAGTACCTACACTAGCTAGGAATTAAATGTGGAAAGTCTTACGAGTTTTATGGTCTAACCGTTTTATGATTGCGAGAATTACTTTAAATCAAGCGATTATGCAAAGAAATAAATGTGATCTGTAGGTACTATACTTTTTTATTTTTTTTTTGCTTACCCATATCGATACAAATAAACACACGTCAAACATGATGTGTGAAAGCTAATTGCTAAAATGAATTGAATTATGATTAAAGTAAGTCAGAAACGAAAAGGGGACAATATGCGAAAGGGACGTTTTGCGAAGTGGACATTCTGCGAAAGAGACATTTTGCGAAGTGGACATTCTGCGTCGGAGCCTGTCGGTGTTTTACAAATAACACTGTATTATGTATATGGATGTTAGATCGTGGGCCGCAACTTAAAAAAGTTCAAACTCCTTTTACAAGCTGATTAGCCCCGCTGAATTAGACATTGAAGACAAGTATTTTTATAATAACTTTGAGATCATTTCTGGATCTATGTTTGAAAATATAAAGCAACTCCTCAACAGTTACTATCAACAATACCCACGGACACGTCATTATCAACTTTTTAATAAATAAATAAATTAACAACTTTTCAGAAGAGCTTGTTTTTAAATTAAAAAATGTCTATACTATACCCCTTTACACCCGAATTGATACGATAGTGAGACTTGATTTTCAAAAATTCTGGCGCGTACACAAATCGACTTTTCGAGACGCAACCGGCCTCGATCGATCGGGAGACTATCTTATTCTTGGAAAAAAATACGCACCGGCCACTTGCGAACGAGTTTGAATCTGTCAATCGCCCGTTACCACTGTGAAGGATGGTTGCGTTTGTTGGCGCGCAAACTCGCCTGGGTAAGTATTTGGTTATTCAT
This sequence comes from Ceramica pisi, assembly GCA_963859965.1. Classification (NCBI taxonomy): domain Eukaryota; kingdom Metazoa; phylum Arthropoda; class Insecta; order Lepidoptera; family Noctuidae; genus Ceramica; species Ceramica pisi. Next base: position 7,245,705 of record OY982549.1, on the reverse strand, counting down.
TAAATATATGCAATTTATATCATTTTTTGTGTTATTTACTTACTTTAAGAATTGTTTTATACCTGTATGTATGTAATTTGAACCTAGCATGTTTACTTATGTGTATATTGTGACTCAAAATCAAGGACGCACGATCGTGTGGGTTCGGTGATACGTACTAAATAGTTTCATATATTTTTTTTCCTAAACATGATTTTCCTCTACGTATAATCGTTTAATTAGGGATTTTTCTTTATTTTTAGGAAATTTCTTTTAAGTCGACTAAGTTAGCAAATTGGAATGACTCAAAAATTGAGGAATTTGCTAATGATGATGATGAAAATATTGTTGCAAGAGTCTTAGATCACCTAGAAGAGAGTGGATCTGGTTTTGGCGATGAATCCTCTGAAGTGGATGAGGCACCACCACTTATCCCAACAATATCCAGAAGCAGGGGATCCACTAGAGGCAGATCAGGCAGGGAAACGTCAAGAGCAAGGGGTAGAAAAGCAAGACTGTTGATTGTTTTGGCAAAGACATTATACAAAATGTTTAAGAACTCATTATTAATATCGTTAATAAATGACTAATGATTATAAAGACTGTTTAATTAATTTATTTTCATTTAATATCATACCATATCTCCAAACTAGACTAAACTCACATCTCGAGCTACCTCCTAAGCCCCACGCTCGTGAGGGTAAGTTTTCAGGAAACCAGAGACTTCAGGATTTTTAAAATTATTTTTAGCATGATACTTAGGCACCCATAAAAAAGTCATGTGAATTTTAAAGAAGTCTGAGTAAATTATTTTCTTCGGGTGTAAAGGGATACTAATGTCATACCAAGATAAAGTTTGTGAGATTGTAGGGGCTAAGCCCTGTATCTACACAACCGATTTTTTTACCAGTAGAAAGCCACGTAATTTGTGAGTGTCATAAGCTATATATTAACCCGATAAATACCGCCCAACAAAGTTGGCATAGTTATATTTAAGAAGCTGTCCCCCGCGGCTTCGCCCCCGTCAACTTTTTTATTTTTTCTTTCATTAAAGATTCTACTCATTCACACTTACAAACACAACAAAAAAAGAATTAGTGAAATCGGTCCAGCCGTTCACGCATGAAGCTTGGACCAAGGGAAAAAGGGATTATTTTTTATATATAAGATTGGCGTAAGATACTAAGAGACCAGTCACGTCGGAGAAGTGTTGGCATTGTATCTGGAAATTGTATAGTAATTTCAAAAACAAGTGTTTTACAGACACGAGGACATCTTTTGTGTTCCTTAATTTCAAAACATGACTACCTATTATCTACAATGTGGTAAAACAAAAGATAAAAACTAAATGATGTTTCATAAAATGCGTATAAATATCAGCTGATACTGGTATGTTACGAAACATCTGTATCATACAAACTTGTATTTTTTTAAATTGAGTTTTTATTTGAGAATTTATTCAGCTCTTTATCTTCACGACAACCGTTCCACGATTGCCGTGAAGATAAAGAACTGAATTAAACCAAACCGAACCGATTGTGTATAATTGCATAAAATTTGGGGATCAACAGTGATAAGTAATCAAAACAAAAGTGACCAGTCACCGTAAACAGAGGGCCAATTCTTCTAATTTTCACATTTGTATCTCAATCACAAACTGTCAAAAATGTATGAAAATTAAGGCTTTTTTGACAGTTTGCGATTGTCATGCGAATGCGAAAGTTGTTTTAAAATTAGTGGAATTGATCCTCATTAAACGTTATTATTATAATTATTTGGTCCGAACTGTCCCACAACTGGGCAAAGGCCTCCCTCGATTATTTTCACCGTTCTCGGTTCTGTGCCTCTTCTTGCCAATTCCCAAGGAAGACATCTAAGACAACCGGTCATGTCTTTCGTGAAAACGTAAGTTCGCAGTAAAATTACGTTGCACGCTGTACTGTGTGCAGCACAATTTCAGAATGCTGTTAGGATAAATACCAATTTGAATATGATACATTTTTATATAAGACAGACCCTGAATAATTATTTTTTAAACGACTTCTTCAAAAAGGAGAAGGTTCTATGTTCGGCTGTTTGTGTTTTTTTTTATATACAAAGACAGACATACAAAACTACTTTAGGAAATATCTGTCTGACCACCAGCATGGCTTTACTACTGCAAGATCCACCTGCAGTAATCTAGTTGCTTTCGTTGAGGATATTGCAGCTTCACTTGACTCGAACCAGCAGGTCGACGCCGTATACACGGATTTCAGCAAGGCTTTTGACAAAGTTTCCCATGAAGTGCTGATTCAAAAACTTGCTGCGTACGGCTTTGCTGGTTCTCTTCTTAAGTGGCTGTACTCTTACTTAACGGATAGATCCTTTTATGTCGTGGCTAATGGGTATAAATCTAAAATCATGATCGTAACCTCTGGTGTTCCACAGGGATCCCACCTGGGCCCCGTAATATTTATTATTTTTGTAAACGACCTCCTATTCGCCGATGATCTGAAAATAGTCCGCGTTATAGATTCTCTAGCCGATTCAATATTACTTCAGGATGATTTGAACAGACTTTTGAACTGGTGTAAGGATAACAATATGCAACTTAATGTAGATAAATGTTCTCAGATTACGTTTACTCGCAAGTCTAACTTCATTGATTTTAATTATAGTATAAATGGTACGCACCTCAGTAAAGTTGATGTGATAAGAGATTTGGGAGTCCTCCTTGATAGTAAATTAACATTTATTCCCCACATGGACAGCATTATTAAAAAGGCATCAAAGACACTCGGTTTTGTGTTGCGTAATGCTAAATGTTTTCGCAAGCCTAAAACTAAGATTTATCTTTTTAACTGTCTAGTTCGTACTGTATTGGAATACTGCGCGGTTGTGTGGCGTCCTCACTATGCAACACATATTCTTAGGTTAGAGAGGATCCAGAAAAGATTTTTATGCCATCTTGCTTACTCTGCGAGACTACACAAAAAAGTTCCAAGCTACGCAAAACGTCTTGAAAAATTTAGCATAACTTCACTCAAAAAACGGAGAGATAATATAGATTTATTTTTTCTTTATAAAATACTGCAGAGTAAAATAGACTGCCCCCAGTTATTAAGTAAGTTTAATTTTAACGTACCCTACAATTATCCGCGTCACCCTATCAAACTACTACGTCCCCCATTCCGCAAGACTGTATCAGGATCCAACTCACCCATTCCCAGAATGTGCAGACTTTTTAATAATTGCGATGCATCAGTAGATATTTATTCAACATCACTTCAAAAATTCAAGAGCCAAGTCCACCAAAAGTAACCACCATACTGATCTTTTCTCTTTTTTTTTCCTTGTCACTTTTTTATCTGCTGTGTTTGTGAAGCTATCCACTAGTTGTAAGTGTTATTTCTGCGCTACTATTGTAACTTTATTCACATTTTAATTTTGTTTTTGCATGCCGTGTCTATCGCATCATATTGTACACTATGCTTGTATTTATTGCTTGTGTTTTTAGTATAAACAGTGTAACATTGTAGATAGGCCAATAAATAAATAAATAAATATAAATATGTTCACCGATTTTTCCGCCAGTTGTGGACCGAATTTAAAAATTCTTTTTGGAATCGAAAGCCTATGCTCTTGACGTGGTTCTATTGTCACCAAGTCAGAATCTGATGATGGCATCTCATGAAAATCGAGGAAAACCTTCAAATTTTATAGGCGTATACTAACGCAATTCAGATATTTGTGCCTAGTAATCATCATCTCATGTTGCTTAGCTGATGATGGAAGGTATTAGTTAAGATCTGATGATGGGATCCCATAAAAAAATATTGTTCGGCGATATTTTTGCCATTTGTTAACCGTTTTGGATTTTTCTTTTTATGTTTGGAAGAGTATATTCCCGGACTGGATCCATTTCAATTTGGTGACGATCTGATGTAAAACTTCATAGGAAGGTAACGGAACTATGTATTAGCTTGCCGCGCTTTGACTCGGTGGAACGCAGAGCTAAGAGGCTCATTGGCGACGTTAAACTGGTGGATGCCAAGCTACACAGCTTGGATCATCGCCACAAGGTTGCGTGCTTGTCGGTCTTCTACAGATTGTACTTCGGAGTATGCCCAAGAACTCCACGACCTCATCTCATCAGCACCCTTCTACCATCGGAAATCCAGACGCACTGCAACTTGCTATCCCTAACTTGTTGCTATTTCACCAACGCTTCCAAGCGTCTTTCATAATGCGCACAGCAAAGGAGTGGAACTCTCTGCCTGCGTCTGTGTTTCCGAATGCTTACAACCCTAATCTTTTCAAAGTTAGAGGGAACAGGCTACTTCTGGGTAAGCTCGCTCTATCGTAGACTTTGTCTCTGTCATATCTGACCTTGACTAGAGTCAAGAGCAAACCCATCAAGTAAAAAAAAAAGAACTCTTCAATAATGATAGCAAATGGATCGGGATTGCTGAAATCGTATGTCTGTTCATTTTTTACACCAGTTCATAACATAACATCACGCCGGTACGCTGTCAATGGGTAAGCAGGTACCACTAAAAAGTGAAAATTTACTTCCAAAAACAAAACACTGCAAATTATAATAAAACTTTAATTTCTGAAGTCAGTGTCAAAAAACGAAAAAATAACCGAAAGCACCGACTGTTGCTGTGTGTGTTTTGTTTTTGGAATACGGTTGTATTTTTTTTGGAAATAAGTTTTACGAAGAAGAAGTCTTTTGAAGCTACAAATTTGGCTTTACACTATTGGTATTTACCCTAACAACAACGGTTCAGGATTTGAATCTCTCTATCTCTCTCTCTGGAGTCGATCCCTCATGTCTGAGGATCGTGGTCAGCATCAGTATTGTATCTGCAGTTGATGATATGCCAGCAACGGTGTCTGTCCAGCGCGTCTCTTACAACTGAGTAGAATTTAAATAAACACAGTATAGAAACATGGCGTTGTGTTCTTTTAATAATATTATTTCACTCCTATACGCAAATTAAACTCTTTACAATTTTTCTAATTAATTAATTACGAGTACTTACTATGATGATGATGAATTCTTCAATAATTTAGTATCACAATCATATAAAATGTTTCAATTTCTGTCAATAATAACTATCTACTAATAAATAAATCTAAGCAAATACTTAAAAAACTAAAACACAACTTCAACTACTCTTCTCCTTCTGTTTCTTCGATCGTTGGCTCAATACATACTTTACACCCTTGGTAATAAGGACTATTATCACAGCTAAAACTACTGCAAGATCCAGGTACAATTTTTGGTACAGTGGTACGTTCAGCGCAGGGGAACGGAGATGGGGGGCTCCTCGGTTGCGCACGATGAACTCGACCCAGTATGGTATTGCTTTACCTGGTGGCATCTCACGATCGTGGAATAAGGCTGAGAGTTCCTTGGCTTTTTTAGCATAGCTGTGGAAGAAAGAGATAAATATATATATTAGTAGCCCGCGACTTCGTACGCGTATATAGAGTTTTCCCGTTCTCGTAGGAATTTCGGAAAATCCTCTTTTAGTGGAGCACTAAAAGAGGATTTTCCGAAATTCCTACGGAGTGTAGGGAAGCTACATGCCGAACGGAATGGCTCACCTTGTTAGGGCACTCTGGCCTTGCCTGGACATTATTTATGGTAAGAAATGTATTTAGCTATTATTATTTTATACCTTAAAGAAACTAAAAAACATAATAAGGTTGTAGGAAGCTGTAAAAACGATCCTTAACTGGCTAGCAGAATATTTTGAATTTTTTCACTAAAATATTGTAAAATGAGTATCTATTTTCCAAAATTAATGACTTTTCTTCACTTCAAAGAATAATTACTAACTTATATTTTATGGTATTTATACATCAATAAAGAATTAAAAAAAATCTATTAAAATTAAATAAATAATAACACGTCCGGATGTTATAAGCATCAGTGGATAAAATAAAACACAGCTATTATTTTGAATATTCCCTATTGTTGCTCTTAAGATGTCCATGCCTTGCAGAATTGAAGGAAAGAGATAATTGGAAAGAGTCACCCTGAAACGCAAAAGGGCGTTAAGAGCAACACGGATGGGTTTTAGTCTGTAAGAGTTTGACACTCCCTTCCGCTCCACCCAGGGCGGAAGAAGTCATTTGATGATTACCCATCCTGAAAATAAAGGATAGCCATGCCAGTACAAGAAAGGAAAAACTTACGTTTTATCACCCAGAACCTTCCTAACAGCTGTATCTAATTCAGGGAACATATCTTCAGCTAAGGTGACATGGATCCCGAAGCCTTTGCTCTCCATAGACTTCATGTTGAGAACCTGGTCTGCCATGACTGGTATACCGACTAGAGGTACTCCGTAATGAACCGCCTCTGAGGTCGAGAGCTGGCCACCGTGGGTGATGAACAATCTCAGGTTCGGATGGGCTGAAATTTAAAAGGAAGAATTTATTAGAATATGTTAGATAACTAAAAAAATCTAATTAGTCCGTCACATAGATAACCAAAAAAATATGGAACTCTTGTTTTTCTTTTTTCTCGTACACAAAAACTTAAGAGGATACAGTGCATTGAAAACTCGTGTGACGTCGTCTCATGTCAGTACACTTTTTACAGAATAGTGACACACGATAAGATATCGTTCTTTACCGTGATAGTGACGTCAAAAGCCCCCACTTCTGCCGGTCGATTCTGCCGGTCGATTCTGTTGACATCTCATCGTGATCACTTAGGTGGAGTGAACGACAAGTGAGCTGTCATGCCATCTTGTTTGTATGGTTTGACAGCTCACTTTTCGTTCACTTCGCCTAAGTGATCACTTCGACATGTTTACAGAATCGCACTGCTGTTAGCATGTCGAAGTGAACACTTAGGGGAAGTAAACCAGTGAGTGGTCAAACCATACAAATCTATACTTAATATTATAAAGCAGAAGAGATTGTTTGTTTGTTTGGTTGAACGCGCTAATCTCAGGAACTACTGGTCCGATTTAAAAAAAATATTTCAGGGTTAGATAGCCCTTTTATAAAGGAAGGTTATAGGCTATATATCATCACGCTAAGACAAATATGAGCGCAGCAGTAATTGAAAATGTGACGCAGACGAAGTTGCGCGGGTCAGTTAGTAAGATATAATGACAGCTCACTTGTCGTTCACTCCACCTAAGTGTAGGTAGGTAAGATGTCGACAGAATAGACCGGCTGATCTTTGATGAGTTTTGATCTTCATCAATTTTTATTGATTTGATACAGAAAAAATACGAGTCCAATATTTTTCGCCAATCTAACTGACGAGCTAAATATAATCATACTTATTTACTCAGGAATAATCCCTATTCGTTTTGCTATTTTCACAATCAGTTGAGTTGATACTGGTTTAAATTTTAAAGCTAATTGTTAAGTAGTGTGAGGCTCCCCAATGAGCTTTACGGCTTGCAGGTAATGCTATAATTGAAAGAGATTCATGTTTAAAGCCCTGATCACATTTCTAAATTATTTGAAACTAGCTTTAGTCGTGTGAATATAGATTTTCGTCTTTAGGTCCATCTTATCTATCTCTGTATCAATATTCTTTAAAATCGATGCAGTGATTTAGGTGTGAAAAAAACTTGAAAAACTTGCTTTGGCATTTTTATAGTAAGGATATACGTACGTTTTTGCTGTTTCTAGAGATAAGAATAACTTTTAGGTTCTTTAGAATAGTTGAAATCGGGATTGCTACCATGTACCTTTTTATTTGCGAGTTTATTTTAGGTTCTTGCTAAGTGGACTTCTAACTTACCCAAAATACTTGGCTGCGGAGCCCATTTAATAAGATGAACATTGGTTGGTATTTCAGTCAGATCGCTTTCGAACTTCCAAATGACGGTCTGCTTATATTTGCTGAACATGTTGAGTAGAGACCTCTTCATCTGATCGGACATGCCTTCACTTTTCAGAATGGAACCCATGCTGAAATATATGACACCATCTTTTGCTTCGTCCATCAGTTTTTGGAGATCCTGTCAGAAAAAACAAAGCCTTTAATAGGATATTTCCGCTTCGCTGTCAATGAGAAAGGTAGCCAAAACACTGGCAGCAGTGCCACATTGAATAGTAACGCTGGCCCAAACTGGTTGTTGATGTCACGAAATCGCTAACATAGGAAAAAAAAACAATTTTCCCAATAGCAGAACTTCCTGCAAAAAATAGCAGATATTACCAAAACCATAAGAGATGGCCCCTTATGTTTTGGTGAAAATCGTCTGGAATTTTTAGTAAACGTATTAATCGCGGCACGCAAACGTAAGTTCGCTGCAGTAACCAAATAATCCCCAGCATTATATTACAGCAGGATCAAAATCCTTCGAGACCTAGCGTACCGCTTGATTCCTTATTTGTTCTAAGTCTTTTGAACGGGTGCAAAGATTAGAGAATGAATTCCGTCCGCGTTGCTCTTGGCTGGAGCCAGGCGTTCAGATTTTATTCTACCCGCGGGAATCAACAAGATTACGTATTAACAGCGTCGGTGAGAAACGGTTTTGGGGCGTGTGCTAAATAATTTGTAGGGCGAAAATAAGGAATGTCTTGATTACTAAGCGTTTTGAGTTTCTGAGAGATATTATTAAGGTTATTAATGAGAGTGTTATTATTTAGGTATGTTAGAGAAATTCTGATGTCTCTTCTATTAACTTACCATTAGAAACTTCAAAATTCTGTAGGGTAATGTCAGAGGACGCCTTCCGAGATACTACTCAAGGATTGTATTGAAAAACACTACGTTTGGGATTTAACTATTACGTCTTATTTGTGGCACCTGCGAAACGAGCTACTGTACTACATGACTCGCGTATCAAAACAACAAAGTATACTTCTATCGTTCTTAATTCAAATACTATTTATGTTTTAGCTGGACGAATCCAAAGTTCCATCGACTAACTGGTCTGCCAGTGACGTGCAGCCAAGGAGTTCACAGTAGCTAGCAACCGCATTTTTAGTAGCCTGAACTGCTTCAGAAGAATACCGTATGTCTACGACATATAAGCAATCCTTGAAACCACATACTAGTTATGGTATTTGATAACGCTATACAAAAAAGTAACGAAATCGGTCCAGTAGTTTTGTCAAAAAGTCGAGTTTTAATTTAAAGCAAATTTGAACACTCTGTAGAATTGCAACAGTAGGTTAATAGTACAATGAACTTGAATCCTTGAACATTGAAAAGCAACGTTGCCACGCTGGCGCGGTGCGGTTCGTTTGTCGGCTTAGTACAGAAAGACGCGGCACGCGTGTGTCGGCTTTTTCAAAGGCCTTCGGCTTTTGGCGAGGAGGGGCGCGGGGAGCGGGTTGCGCGCGCGCTCGACGCGTAGGGTTGGACACAGTTATCGACAATATTATCAGCTTTCTCTCATTGTCTTTTGAAGAGAATAATGATCGGTTAGCAAAAAAGATGTTATAATTTTAAAGGACACGGTTAGTTTAGAATTATTATAGCACCACTATGTACCTACCTACCTATTCTGATTAAAAATTATAATTGAGAGGATTTAGAGATAAAAAATAATGTATTAATGTTTACATTTTAGGAAGAAACATCCTATTAAAAAAACGTACTCACCCGTTTTCTACATTACTCACTATCTAGGTAGTACCTACGGTAGTTTCGTAAGTCGAAACGTACAAAAATTAAAATTTATTTTAAAAGTCCAATAAATTTAACTATCACTTCACTGTTAAATACGGTTATTAAAAATAGTACTAGTATTGTAATGCCTTGATTGCGTATTAAGTCTTTATTAGATAAGTAATTGTAGAAAAGTATCGATAAAAGATAATTATTACATTGTTTACCCTATTTACCTATGACTTTTATTTTTTGCCAGTACGGATGTAAGTTTTGTCAGTTCACCGCGAGTCTTCCGGGATAGCGTGTGTGCATTTCGCAAAGATTTGATAGGTACTTAAGTACACGCATTGTTTTACGTGATTTTTGTTATTTACTTGTATGTATTAGTTAATTATTTTCTTACAGTGAAATAGACACTGAGTAGGTACTTGACCTTAGTGTGTGTAAATTGTGTTTTTAATTTTATTTGTACATACCTACGTACTTGTTTTTTACGGTGAAATAAACACTCGGATCCTGGTCGAAATTTGTTGGGCAAGGTTCGGGACAACATTGTTCGGCGATGTCACTTGTGCATTCAAAAACATTTTGAACATGAGAAAATTTAAGTTTTAATCCATCTTGTGCTATGACAGAATTTATTTAGATTAGTTCAGTAATCAACTTATCACGAAGTAAAAAAGAACGGGTGAAAAATAACCATAGTGAATTTCATCGCAATTGGCAAAGATATTAGATAAATCAAAACGCCGCCGCGTGAGCATTGTTGCCGCACTTCTCGAGGTCAGTCGAGGTCAAGGTACGTTTTCTAAATAGGGTGATTTACTTTTACTAAATTTATTTTCATATTTATTTTGTTTGAAAACTTATTTTTTTTCATTTACGTTTTTTTAAATTTATAACAATTTATTTATACTTCTGTGGACAAGTGTTACTTGTGGTTTCAATTATTGCATATATGTCGTAGACATACTGTATAGTGCGAGTCTTTATAATATGCACATACGAAAATAAGGGAAACTATACCTAATGTTATCGACGGAAAACGTATTTAATGAATATATTTTTTTAAATCGATTTTTTTTTAAGTTTTTTCACCCCAGTACAAACAAAACTGTTTAACTTTTCAACTAAATGACCTATTGCAATGAAAAAATGCTCCATAATGATCGGAAGTAATTAGCCCTCCTTATAAAATCCATAAAAAAATTCAAAACTTTTTGATAATGGACTCATTCATTGAAAATGGATCAATTTGTAACTCTTTTGAACATAAAGAAATAAACCTTTAATCATTGCGCCTAAAACTTCGTTATTAGCACTAAACTGTTCCACAGGCGTTTAACCTCCTACATTTACCTCAAGTCACAGAATCAATAACAGAAATGAAGGCACCAATCACCAGCTATGTAAAATCTATTAGTCATACATAGTAAAGCACATACCTAGACTCACGTCATAATTAAGATTCTCAGTTCTTGTTATTTCATAGAAACACATGATAATTTACCTAGCCAACAAATTGGATTACAATAAAGTTGTGACAGAAATAAGTCAACAATAGACATTTACTTGGTACTTTCCCGTTGATTTAAGGAAGGAAAAACTTCTTATTAACCAAAGACTGCGAAGTCATGATTTACCTGTTATTTTATTCTAACTCAATGCCTATGCTGACGGATATTTCATTGCAAGGCAAATGTCCTTCTTTTTTTTCTATTTTTCCCGATCATATGCTGTAAAATGTGCAATAGCGTGTCAAAAAAAAAATTGTCACGACGGCCCAAGCTAAACGTTAAAAGTACATGCTAAAACTACTCTATCCCAAAATTATTGTTACTGAAAAATTAGTTAAGTGGTTTTGGAATCTTGCTCTATCAGTTTTGGATGGTTTTACAAAAATGACAATAATTTAGGTCACTGACCGCAATTACAAAGCTAAAACTCAACAGCAGTGAGATTATCTATACATTTGACAATTTATATGAAGTGAACTGTCAATCCATACGAACAATATGGAATGATAGTTCATGCTCACTCCACCTAAATTTACACGGTGAGACGTTGACAGAATGGCCTGGCTGCTATAGCTCATCTCATGACCTTGTTATGGGCTTCATAATTATTGTCAGAAAAATGTTGCTATTACCTGTGGCAAGGGCTTGGTCTTATCAATGTGGTACCCAGCAATGTTGACGGTATTCTGAGGCAGCTTCATCGCGCCTCCTATCGAAGGGTGGGCATTGAGGAACATCAAGGATCCATTATAAACAGCGTCTTCATATGAAGGCATCTTCACCCCTCGTTTGGCTGCTATCGCTGAATAATAACCGTTGTAGACCCATTTTTCAAACTGAGTGACTACTAACCTTCAAAAAGGATAGGATCAAGTTAGAATGACACACTCGTAATTTTGTGTATTAAAAAAACTCGTAACAGATTTTAGTTCTTTATGGTTACTGGCATACACCACTCCGATTTGCTAAAAAAAATTAAATAGCCATTTCAATAAGAGTAGAAAACGCCCGCAACTAAGGCTGAAACTACGAACTTCGGGCTAAGAGAGTAGCCCCCGTAATAATAACGTTGTCACTTACAATTGCAAGTTTTTCTTCACAACCTTGTACAGTCCTTCAGCTCTCTGCCAGAAATTCAGAGGCAGTTTGTTCTCTGAGAATAGGTCTAATGTGTACGCTGGGTTGGTGATGCCGTCCATTATTCTGAAGGCATGCCAATGGGGTTCTGTCGAACATACCCAGATCAGAGGACAGTCAAACAGTGCTGGTATCCTGGAAAGTATATTTTCTCAAACATGCTTGGAAATGTGAGCATTATTTTGACAACCTTCTTCGAGATAAATCGAAATTGCTGTACTAGCCGAGCAGCGGCCGGCAAAAGTTGTTCGAAAACCCATATCGGTCGTATTTTGCAGCCAAATAAATAACATAGTAGTATTTTTTTAGATGGGATGTCCACCATGTACCGGTGGCACATCGCCCGTACGCCTTGTGGTCCGATGTTGGAACGGGCTTGGCGGAATTAAATTATCCAATACGCGCACACTCCCCAAAATGTAACCGATGGAAAAACGACAAGCCAGCAACTCGGCGACGATGCTCAAGACTTTGGTGCTTCGATTCGACGAGCTTATCATTGCCGATCATCCTCTTGGCTCGTTTTTCAATTGACTCGAGGGCATCAAGCTGGTATTTGGCAGATCTGTCCCAAAGATGAGAGCAGTACTCCATACACGATCGAACATACGCTTGATACAGTTTAAGAAGTTGTTCCGGCGTAAAGTACCGTCTCACCTTTGCCAGGATCCCCAACTTTCTAGCAGCCACTTGAGCCTTGGCCTCTATGAAAGGGCCAAATTTGAGGGTAGATGGTGGTAATGTAATACCAAGAAGCTCAAGTCTGTCGGTTATCGGCAGGGTTACACCGCGGAGCGTACTAAAATCATGGCACATTTAAAAACACTTGCTAATCTGATGCGAAAGGGCATAGAACCAATGTAGCATAGATGCCCATTTCCTGCTGCCATTTTTTTTTTTTCAAAGTTGCGGCGCACGATCTAACATGCTTATAGGAGTATAAACAAACAGAAAATGTTAGCAACATGGTGCCTTAAAGTGTCACCTTGCCGAGATATTTCGAGGTAAAGTCACCATAAGACTATCAATAAAAATGATTTTATATTGTACTTAGATACAGCAGATTGTATTCTAGTAATAGTTTCCAGCGAAGAAAATAAAGCTCGTGGCTAAATAACAACAGCCGCACGGGTCGATCTTCAAGTTTAAGCAACGCTTGCCAAGGTTGGTCTGTGGTTGGGTGACCATCGAGTTTCCTCCGTGCCTCGGAAAGCACGTTAAGCCGTTGGGCTGTCATTTGTAGATCTTTGGCAGTCGTTACGGATTGTCAGAGGCCAGTAAATCTGACTCCAGTCTTGCCAAGAAATACCGTGTTACCCAATTAATGGGTTGTGGAGGTCTGGTAGGCAGCCGCTCCACGTAAAATACTGGTATCCAGCTGAATACGGTTTTACTAGAAGCTGACCCCGATGTAGGTGGGAAAAGGCTAGGCGGGTGATTAGCGGTCAAACGGTTGGCCTATCAATAGTAAAAAAAGAACACAATCTACTGCATTCAAGTGCATTATTAGTTCATTTTTAATGATTTTTATTGTTCTCACATGGGGATTATAAATTAAATAGGTATCTCGCCTACGTGATACTTTAAGGCGAGGTTGCAGTACTGTGTGTTTTGATGAACAACAGCGACTGTCCGGCGAGCGAAATAATGCCTAAATTTTGATTGTTTTTTCTTGGCGAAAACTGATTAAGAAATAATACAATATGGTTTCAGCATTTACTTCAAAATAAAAAGCTCTATCTATTGATATAACTTTTATATATATTCGTGATAAAATCTCTTAGCAGTACACGTTTAAAATTATAATTTAGTGTCATCTATATCTATATATATATATATATATATAAAACAAAGACGGGTTTGTTACAACACTTATAACTCGAGATCTGCTGAACCAATTTTCATGGTTATTGATTCGTTGGATTTGTCTCCGACCCGAATAGCAGAATAGGTACATCTTAAAAACAATGAAAACTCGATATGTGCAATGAATACTTAAATGACGGGAGCGAAGCCGCGCGGGACGGGATGTAAAAACGCGATTTAGAATGATTGGCTATCATTCTAAATCGCGTTTTTACATCTTTACGATTTACTTGAGGGTATGTTCAATTTTTATGTAATGATTTTTATTTATTAAAAAACTCATAATTAATTAGATTTTCAGACGTTCAAAAATCTTAAAAAGTACTGCAACCCCGCCTTAAGGCTCACATTTTTTGTTTGTTTAAGTGTCCTCTACCCGTATATGCATGTTAGATTGTGTGCCGCCACTTTGAAAAAAAGTCGTAATGGCCTCAACTCCCCTACGGCCAGTTGCCATGGAAAAAAGTTCGAACCCCTTTCAATTGACCCCTATGGCCCACTCATCAGCAAGTATACCAATACCGCGATATTGTTTTCTAGTCAACCATTTTAGAAAGACTTCATCCTCATAATAGCTTCTAGAAACAACATAAAAAAAGACTTACCCAGCATTCATTTCAGTGAAGAACCATTCTAAGATAACAGCATCAAACTTTTCTTTAGGATCACTGAACAGCTTTATAACGTTAGGGTCCTCTAAAAAGTTCCTATGTATTGTGTGCACAAAGTAGAGAAACAGAAGGGATTCTCCGAAGTTTTCTTTGCCAATTAAGTTCTTTAGTGAGAATGCTTCGTCTGAAAATTAAGAAGTAAGGGATAAGAGAACTATCTCAGTTAAAACCTAAAAGGATGCTCTAATAGTGCTGTAAGTACGTATCACGGAAGCCCAACCAAGTGACATACACACACGGAAAATAAGGTGGTAAAGCGATCTCGTGCTGCTGTGAGGCTCAGGTGAGACCCCTTTTTTTAGGGATGGGAAATCCCCTGTACGAGTTTATTGGTTAGAAAAGGACTTCGAAGGGTAGATTTGCCTAAAGAAAAGAACAAGCAATAAGTTAGTCATTTGAATCAAGAACAATTATTGTAATCTGTATTTACAGAATCCCAAAACCTAATAATTTGACCACATTTTTTGACACCTTGTAAAAATTATAACTGCTAATAGCAAGGAAACATAGCAAAAATATTGTAATTATGCGGTGATTTTAATATTGACACATTAAAACGCAGTAATATATCCCTTGAACTAGAATGTAGACACTGTGTAGCTAAAGAAACAGAGAAGGAAACTTCTTCTCTGCAAAACAGAAAACTTCTTATTATGACGTCACGATTGTGTTATGAATAGAATCATATTATGTTTTGAACTTACTGCCTTCTTTATCATTATCAAAGTCGGCAGCTATATGTGAGACGTTGAGTTCTCTTAAGTTTGGCTTTACAACGCCTCTTGGAAAAGATGTTATGTGAACCACCTGGAATTATAAAATTAAAACTATTAAATCCAATACAATATGTAGTGAAGACGTAATTACACTCGGTCGTTCTCTCGATGGCTATATTGAATATGGAATAAGGGTAAATGAACAGGGTCGAGTACAGCCGCATTCGTACAATCTAGTCCGGCTTACTCATTAATTTCTTCTTCACTTCATTCAAACCACCTTACTTTTTATGTAACTGTGAAGTTTTGATTTAAATTGATCCTTTATTAGTAGAGTAAAGTATTATTATTTTCTGATTCTAGGGTCTAAGAAACTTGAATTGTTTATCCGGGCTTGAATTGTTCATTCCTCAAGAGTTGCAGTGGTTGAGAATTGTGTGGCGGGTTTACCTAATGATACGAGTATATTAGAAGCGGAACTTACCTCATGACCAGCTTCGAGCAGTCGATTGACAACTCCATGTCCTAATATGCTGTGGCTCTGCGATGTCATAGGGTAACATACTAGGATTCGTAAAGCCTCGCTTGAGACAATCAAGCTTAGTAATAATAAGCTAGCTGCTGTTCTATACTTCATCTGAAATATAAAAAATGGTGTTATGTCATAGATTAATAAAACAGTCTTCGTATGGAAGCGATATACTTTGATTTGGAATTAAACAATATTTCAAGGGAATTATTCCCCTGGGACAAAAAGCCAGTATTTCTCGTATTCCAGGAGGACTAGAGCTTGGTTCCATGAGCCAAGTTTCATTCAAATCCGATAAGCGGTTAAACGTGAAGAGGATACCGTCTATCTGTCTCTGATAGAATATTTTGCTTTGTCTAAAGCCTCTTGGGCCAGTTCCTACAACGATAATGATTTGACCACAACAACAACAGCTTACACTCGCTTGACAATTTGCAATCATTTTCGCCACTTTAACTAAGGGCTAATACTATGTATTTTATTTCTACTCTGTCAACTAGTCGAGGTCCTGTCCATCAAACAAGCCTTGCTCATTGATTAACTATTCTAGACAAAGACGAAACAATGCGCAGCTAATTACGTCTAAAGGCGAATACAGACATTGCGAGGCATGCGCAGCTCACGGGCGCTCGTCGCATGCTTCGCCATTTGTGGACGTTCATATTCGTGGCGAGGCATTACTACCCAAGCAACGTTACATCGAAGCGTGTGCGTGTGCTACAGAAATTGCGAGGCATGCGCCGCGCACGCCTCGCAAATTCTGTATCTACCTTAAAGTGGTGACATATACACCATAGTGGTAATTCAAGAGCAATATTTGCATCTGTCGCATTGACAGATTGCGACTGAGATGCGAATGCAAACGTTGCTTAAAAATAGTACAACAATATCAAGAGACAGGTTCCGTTCAGAGAACGCAAGGTTTTGGGAGAAAACATTGCAACAACGAGACGATCGCTTTTTAGTGACTCAGGCGCTGAGGAACCGCAAATGCAGTTACATACATAGACCTCAAAAGAAACCTTGAAGAGATACATACATACATACATAGACGAGGAGCACAATAAATTTAGCCTTTGTAAGTCCAAAGGCATAGTATAAAAATGTCTAGGAGTAGGCTTTTAGCTGCTGATATACTTAGTCGACGACCATCGCGGGCCGGTAGGTTCGCTAGAAGTTGCCTATCTTGGACACTAGGTAACTGGAGTAGCGTAATCTTCTCCGATGAGCCTTGAGTTTGTCTGCATGGTGAGGATCGCCGTCGGCGAATATTACGAAGACGGAAGACGGGAAACGCTATGCCGACGTGTGTCTTATGGGTGAGAGTCCCTTATGTTTTAGGCTTCACTAAATGCGCAAAGGTACATAACAGAAATCCTTTGTCAACGTACATAACCCGCACTGACTGTAATTGGTGGAGATGCCATTTACATGGACGATAATGCTCGGACCCACCATTCTGGCGACTTAGATGCTTATAAAGAGGTCGGTATTCGTCGTTTGAACAGGCCAGCGCGGAGTCCCGACCTTAACACTATTGGGCACGTCTGGGACCTCTTAAAAAGGCGAGTACGATCTGTTCAACCACCTCCACAAAACATCAGAGAGCTTAAACGTGTGATCTCGGCTGAGTGGGAACATCTTCCATAGGACACCAGCAAAAGTGTGGTGGGAAGAATGCCAAGACGATTACATGCCGTAATCGCTGCATGCGGAGATCATACTCGTTAATAATCAATTTTTTTAGTGTTGTTTTTTTTTTTATTAAAATAACATAAAAATACTCGTAATTTTAATTTCATTATACCCATAAAAATGCCCATTTAACACGGCTCTCTGTTTATATTGACTAAACAACGAATCCAAGTCCTGAATGTTAAAAACTAGATTCTCATGAATAATAAGAAAATGGTAGTCATCTAAGCTACTAAAAATATTAATATTATCCATAGAAAAGCCAATGACTGTAAGGTGCCCGTTTTTTTTTGCAAAAGAGTGTATACCTACCTAAACTTTTCTGTCAATTAATCTATTCCGTTGACAGAAATTCATAGCCATTCATGCGGCATCGAGACGCTGAATAGTTGCTATGCTATTACGATAGCTCAAATAACGATTATAATGGAAGTTGGACGAATTGTTAAAAACCATCCAAGCGCGAGTTGGAATCGCGCACAAATTGACTCGAACACAAGTATCATGAAAAAATATAATGCATCATTTAAAGGGGATATTGCTATGCGTCCATACATCGTTCGCCTTAGAACAGCAGACATGAATTTACTTTCTTGTTCTAAATAATGCAGATTTAAGACTGAAACTCAATTAAAATAACGGACTCTTTTCAGAATTAAAAAATATCCAAAATGCTTTCAAATTTTGAGGTTATAAATTACATTTACATTTCATACAAAGTAGCTACAAAAATCATTTTAATGATGCATTCAAAAATCATTTTTAGGTACCTACTTTTTACCAAATACTAAAGAACTCTTTTTTATACGAACCGGGAAACTCTTAGCCCAAATCTCACCTGATGAAAAGTGATGATTAGGCCTAAGATGGAAGCGAGTTTCACCCGGAATCCTCTTACACAGAGGAACTGGCTATCAAACCTCTAACTACCGGAACACAACAATGCTGTTAATATTGTTGTTTTGGCAACTACTTTACTATTCGTCGTACAATTTTTTTTAATAGTTAAATGGTGTTACAATTTTCACTTCAATAATTTTCAAATTAGGATTCATTTGGAAATGAGTAACATACTTGCCCCAATACTGGCCAAAAGATTGGAAATCCTTTTATAAAGTAGCTCCCAAAACATGAACCTTGTGGAAATAAAATCAATTGCGTTTTTCAACAAAAATATGACTCATTATTATTCAATCGATTTTTAACAATTTGGACGCTCGCAATTTTGTAATGAACTATGACATACCTTTTTTTTTTTTTTTTAGGTATGGGAAATCATCCAATGACTCCTCCCGCCCTAGCGGGAGGGAGTGTCAGACTTCTACTGACTAAAACCCATCCATGTTCCTTCATTGCCCTTTGTGTTCCGGAGCCACGGTGTCTCTTGCGAATAATCCCGCGACTCCGGCAGGCGTCGGCCCTTTCGGGCCCCTCTGTGTTGCTGACTCTCTTTGAGGCGCGCGTGGAACACTAACGCGCCGTCGACACGGCCTGTCGTCACTAGACGGCCGGACGGCGAGCCACCCATAGCTCGCCGTCCACAGGCCCGCGCCAACGGTGGCCGGAGGTCACCAGGTGGCCCCCGACGCCCGCGGCGTCCACCACGGCGGCCGGGACGAGAGGGTCTCCTCTCCCTCTCCGCCACCTCCTTCGCTAGCATGACTGCTTCGCAGAAGGAGGCAACGGCGTCCCATTCCGTCTCGCTCCGGACCATGGCTTGAACCAGGGCCGGACGCGAGAGGTCGCCGCCAATCGCCGTTTCGAGGACACGGCGGTGCGCCGCCCAAGCGGGGCACACCTGCACAGTGTGCTCTACCGTGTCCTTCGGTCGATCCTCGCAGTGGTGACACCCGGGCGTTTCCTCCCGCCGAATTCAGTGCAGGAACCTCCCGAAACATTCATGTCCGCTGAGGACCTGCGTCAGGCGGAAGGTGAGGACGTCGTGGCGCCTCTCAAGCCACTCCTCAAAGAGGGGACTTATAGCCGCTATTGTGGCGTGCCCTGCGCTGGGTTGCGATAGTCGTCGTCTCCATGACGCCATGAGATCGCGCCGGAAGTCCGTCCGCTGCGCGACAATTTGCCGCGTCAGCGGAGTTTCCCCCCGGCTTAGTACCTCCGCGCGCCAATCATGCAGGCGCGCGAGGACCACCGCCTCCAGATCCCATGGCGGCAATCCGGCAAGGAGACCCGCCACTTCGCGCGAGATCGTGCGGTACCCTCTGGTCATCCTGAGGGCCACCACCTTTTGGGGCGCGTTCAAGTGGTGGTGGCCCTCAGGATGACCATACCTAAGAGACGGATTTACTTAATAATTAAAATGGGATATAAAGTTGCATTTTTGGAAAAAATACTACGTCTGGTAGAAAAATCTCACCTTTAAATATACTAAAAAAATATTACAATCTACGCCTCGCCTCGCCGGTGTAAAACCACCTTTTGGGTTCCTTTTAATCGTTTTAGTAAGGAACCCTAAAAATAAAATGAGCCCAGAATGTTTCTGTTGTTTACAAAGCCGGATATTGTACTTCAAATATCATTAACCATCGTTTTTTCTTCAACAGTTTTTTCCTTAAGGTAACAAAAAGCGACCAAGTTTGAGTCCGATTTGTATAAGGGTTCGGTAGGTACCATTTTTTAAAGTCATTTCGTTAAATAAGATCGACGAGTAGCAATCAGAGGGCATAGGCTTTGTATAAAATTAAATGCAAATCATTGTAGGCGTCATGTAAGCATGTAGATAATGTAATATGACTCAAGTCTCGATCGATCATTGTTTCAAGGAAATTAGAAGATAAGTAAATAGATATAAGTTACTACGCAGATAGAGATAACGTTGAATTGAGATTTCTAGATAATTTTTCAAAGATATTGGAATTCTCACGGTAGCATCTCTATTCATTTTTGGCAACATATTATATATTAAACAAATATACATTTATACACTAAAACAAGTGATAGCACAAACTACATGCACCCTCCCACCGTCTTCGTAGGGTTCAAGGGTCATTCGTGGGGCTCGGTATCCGTTTTTACAATAAGCTACCACTTTCTTGAGCTGCAACGATATGGAAGAATATAAGATAAGGACAAAAAAATGGGCAGCTAAAATAGCACTTTTTTCACACACGGTGGCTTACAGTGTAAGACCAATAATAACATTCATGTAATAACCAAATAATTCTCGCTTTTATAAATGTAATAAATACTTAGGGACTTACGTTTAAAAAAATCAAAAACTCATTAAATTGAATCGTTTTTTTTTTTACTTTTTCATATAATTTGTTTACAAAACTATGTATAGCGGTCTCACGTGTATCATAAACAGCATGATTCTTATCTTTAGGCAGCGATACTTAAATACAGACTATCTGCACTGCATTATTTTTTGGATTCCGATTTTCCGACTCGCATTTGGCCGGTTAATGTATTTGATTAGTAATCTGTGTGCGTGTTTTTAAAAACCTAATATATTGCCAAATACCTAATTTCTACGTTACATTGGTCCCGAATCGACAAAACAGAAAGGAATACTGAAAATAACTAGTTTTGATTTTGTTTACCATTCGTTTGAACCCACCATGATGGTGGATTAATTTTCATGGATAATTTATTTATTTGGAACTAGCTTCTGCCAGCGGCTTATATAATCATAATATATAATCATCTCGACATTATAATTTAATAATTATAATGTCGAGGGGAAGATGGTTATAATTTTAAGGATATTGCAAAATGTCGTAAGCCGTTTTCCGAAGCTACTCGCTAGCCTCTAGGCGCCAAGCTAGCCGCCTGCCTGTGCGTTCGCGACCTTATACAAAAAAATAATCCTTATAGCATGATTCAGTATTCACGCGCGATGGCTTATTATTAGCGTTTTTCATGTATAACTTTGGTGTTTCTATACCGATTTCTATTATTCTTTTTTTATGGAATAGTTAATAATGTTAACTTTTATTAATGTTAATTAGGGACGACTGAGAGTTTTATAAACGTAAGAGTAGACAAATACAATTAGAAAGCTTCGAACTGCTAAGCCATCGGGAGTTACACGTGTTATTGTTCGTCAATCATAAAAGATAGACATATGCTGTCGTTGGATATTTTTTATATAATTTTAAGGAGAACATTTTCGTCATACATGATTTCTGTGTAGCTTTCACCATAAAGGTTGCACACGCGACAGAAGCTTAAAAAATGGAGTAACGTCTTCCGTTTTCCCAACATTTCCCTTCACTGCTCTGCTCCTATTGAATGTAGCGTGATGAAAAGTATACTATAACCTGCTCAGGAGAATGAATAATAATTGTACCAAGTTCCATTAAAATCCGTCGAGTAGTTTTTGTTTCTATAACGGTTATACAGACAGACAGACAGACAGACAGACAGACAGACCGACAGACAGACAGACAAAAATTGTACTGATTGCATTTTTGGCATCAGTATCGATCCCTAATCACCCCCTGATAGTTATTTTGGAAATATATTTCATGTACAGAATTGACCTCTCTACAGATTTATTATAAGTATATAGAATATAGATATAGATATCAGTAGAGAACAACAAACAGGTTGAAAGCGAAGATGAAGTCTAGACTACCACAGTCAAAATTCAATTTACTTACCACAAAAAGTGCTTTTAAATCTGATGAAGTTATTGCTGGATCAATAAGCGATGAAAACACAGAGATGTGCTTTTACAGAAATAAAAAGTAGAATGTTGAAATAAAGAATAGCACAGAAGAGAGTCAGACAGAGACTCCTGCTTCTGTTACGGAAATATCAGTAAGCTAAGTAGATAGCGCATGTGTTTCATCCTTTATGAATCCGGCTAATGTAGGTAGTACGTCGATGTCTATAGAAGTATCACATGAAACGAAAATACACTTTAAAGGAATATGCATAAGAACTAGCAAATATATTTTTTAAGTGTCACGTGATCTGACAACATGGTGCTAATGACTTCTGTGACGTGATAGCAGCTGTGTTATTACTGATTGTGGACTGGTTACTCAACAGTCGGATAACAGAATTGCTGGAAAATATATATAACGGTTTGACATATATTCTATACAAAAGCCAAAACTAAAAGATAAAAGTTATCTGACCGTTGAGAAATCAGTCCTTAATAGTGCGTCCACGCGATACAGATTTATGTCTGCACAGACAGTTAGACAGCTTTAATTTTAGAGTTCAACCCAGCCCCTAAGACGAACTACTGACCCAGAGTTCAAAGTCTGCGCAGGCAAAAACCGGTGTCGTTTACACCCACTGTAAGGGTGTCTTGTTCAGAAGCAGAAAAATCCAATTACACCTTCTGATCGTAAAATGGGCCTAAACGAAACTGATCACATCAGAACAACTTTGGTCTTGGACTGTTATAAAAGACACGGTCTAACCACGAACGGTCGCAGCCATCCCAAATCTGCTAATTTAAAATACGCGTGATTTCGTAAGATGGATCACGCAAAAAAACCCCGCGTTGTTTTGTTTCAGTCCGAAAATAAACGGATCTAGAGAGAAAAACGAAGATTCACAACAGTTTACTAACTGGTGCAACAATTTATAAAATTGACGTTTTTTATATTTTATTTTTCAGAGGTTATAGTTAAAATACAAAACTTTGTCGTCGTCGTTATTGTAGTCGTGAAAATCAAAATTCAAGCAATTAGTTATTACTAATTATTTGATATTTACATACATATTTCTTCTTTCAGAGTGGTTCTGTCTATTTCTTGTTTATAAGGACAAAAACTTGGGCAGCAAAAACAGCATTTTTTTCCACATAGGTACGTACGGTGGCATATAGTGTAAAACAAAAATATAAGTTGTTTGTACTACGGACAATAACCAAATAATTCTCTATTTTATACGTAAAGGTACTTACATTTAAAAAAAATATCTATACCACCATAAATAAAATATTCTCACTATTTTGTCACTATTAATAACTCACTAAATTTAATCGTTTTCTAATATTTTTTATTATAATTTTTGTTTACAAAACTATGTATATCGGTCTCACGTGTATCACCTTTGATAGTTCCGTGCGTACTAAATCTGTATTTATAAATAGCATGTTATTTCGCCCCATCTTATATAGGTCGTAGTATGAGTATATAGGTACCAAAACGTCTGAATCACACATGTGCATGACGTCTAATTTACTTTAATCTTTGGTAAAAATGCGCAAAATTAAGGCTATTTTGATACTGATAAAAACCTAATTGTTTTTTGTGATTCAATTTCGAAAGTTACATAAGCATTAATTGTTATATTTATTGAATCATCAAATGACTCCTGCTCTGGGCGGAGCAGAAGGGAGTGTCAGACTCTTACTGGCTAAAACCTATCCGTGTTCCTCCTAGTGCCTTTTGCGTTCCAGGGCCACGGTGACTCTTTCGAACAAATTCCGCAATCCTGGCAGGCACTGACCCTAGCGGGCCCGGTCTACTATGCTGAAATCTCTTTGAGGCGCGTGTGGAACACAACGCGACATCGATCCGGGCCTGTTTCTGACCGGACGGCGAGCCACACCATCTGCCATCCGCAGGCCCGGGCCGAGCCTGGCCACGAATCGCCCTGCGACTCCCGACAACCGGGGCATCTTCTTCTTTTGAAATTTATTGTACCTATTACCTAAACACCTTCTTTATCTTAGTGGCAATATATACTAGGTCTACATAGCATCCAGAAAAAAA
Source organism: Ceramica pisi (assembly GCA_963859965.1). Classification (NCBI taxonomy): domain Eukaryota; kingdom Metazoa; phylum Arthropoda; class Insecta; order Lepidoptera; family Noctuidae; genus Ceramica; species Ceramica pisi. The sequence goes on along the minus strand of OY982549.1, from coordinate 7,221,308 downwards.
CTTTTGACATAAAAAAAAAAACAACCGACTTCCAAAAAAATAACACTGCAAAGTAAAAAATAACTTTAATTTCGGAAGTCGGTGTTTTTGTTAGTTTCTTCGTTTTTTGACACCGACTTCCGAAATAAAAGTTATTTTTTACTTTGTTACAGTGTTATTTAAAATCCAAACTTCGTTACCGATTTTGATGAAATTTAAATGGGACCAATCTGCAAGTATATGCAATCTTTCAGATAAAACAAGAATTTTTCAAATCGGTTCATAATTTATGGAGTTATGAGGTAACTAACATAAAAAAAAATACAACCAAATTGAGAACCTCCTCCTTTTTTAATTTGTAAACAGGTTACAAACAAAACTGTACGTCAATATATTGCGGTTAGTTTAAACTACATACTAGAAATTTTTAGGTAGTTAAATAAAGGTTAACAATTTTGATGTGTCTTTTTATTAAAAAAAACTCAGTTTAAAAATAAAATACAACAAAAAAGCAATGTAAGTACAACAATAACGATTACTAAATCAATTGAACCGTTAGTTTAAGCTGTAGTTTATTTGTTAAATATGTGTTTGAGTTAAAATTCACATCAAGATTGTTTACCTTTTTTTAAATAATACCTAAACCTTTCTAGTATAGATGAGGCCGTTGTTTCCTTGCTAACTTTCCTGAGAAGAAACATCGAAACAAACACAGAGGTCAAAGTCTCTTTTAACATCCATACAATCCGTCCTGGGGCCTACTTAATAAAACTAACTGGCGATAGGTTACAAGCGACTATCTGATAATTTGAAATTTTTGTAAGTTTTTTTTCATACATTCTCTGCTTTATTAAAAAGTACCTGTCACGAAATTGTTACAAAATTATTTTAAAACTAGCTGTCCCGCGCAACTTCGTCTGTGCGTCACATTTTCCGCTCCTAAATAATATTGCAACAAAAAATTGAGATTTAAACTATCCTATCCCTCAAGTTGGATCGAACTGCACATGGTGTGCGAATTTTATTATAATCGGTTTAGTGGTTTAGGAGTCCATTGAGGACAAACATTGTGACACGAGATTTATATATATTAAGACTAGCTGTCCCGCGCAACTTTGTCTACGTCACATTTTCCGCTCCTAAATAATATTGCAACAAAAAATTGAGATTTAAACTATCCTATCTCTCAAGTTGGATCGAACTGCACATGGTGTGCGAATTTTATTATAATCGGTTAAGTGGTTTAGGAGTCCATTGAGGACAAACATTGTGACACGAGATTTATATATATTAAGACTAGCTGTCCCGCGCAACTTCGTCTGCGTCACATTTTCCGCTCCTAAATAATATTGCAACATAAAATTGAGATTTAAACTATCCTATCTCTCAAGTTGGATCGAACTGCACATGGTGTGCGAATTTTATTATAATCGGTTAAGTGGTTTAGGAGTCCATTGAGGACAAACATTGTGACACGAGATTTATATATATTAAGATTAAGATTATGAGTTTTTGACGAATTTATCACATTGTCAGTTAAGTATATGTATTAAACCAAACCATATGATAACCATGTAGGTTAAAGCGAAAAGAACTCGTTTCTTGTATGGGAGCCTTACATTTTTAATTTAATTTTTATTATTCGTTGTTATAGCGGCAACAGAAATACACACTCTTTGGTTACGGAATCCTAAAAATGAACATGACATTTATTGATTCTGAGGCGGTACGAAGTTCGCCGGGTCAGCTAGTATTGTTTACAAATCATTCGACAAATACACTCACTATGTTACGTAAATGGAACGATGATAACATCTTATCCTAATGGTAATTAACCTTTGTCATGGTTATATTAATAAGTACATAAAAGTAAGCTTCTTTTTTATAAAAAGAAACAAAATTAATTGAATTCAAATTATCTGTAGAACTTTGTTCTTTTTTTAGGGTTCCGTATGCGAAGGGTAACTAACGGAAACCTATTTTTTCTACTAACCCTAAGTCCGTTCTTCCGTCTGTTTGTCAGCGGGTTGTATCTCAAGAACCGAAATAGATAGACAGTAGAGATGGGCCGACTATAGTATTTGCCAATTAACCGACTAGCCGACTAATCGGTTTTCAAAATGCCGATTAGTCGGCCGACTAATCGGCACTGCCGATCATTCTAATACCTACTTGTCGGAGGTGTTCGGGCTTTTTCGTCATCGCGCGGTCGCTGAGCACGTTGTGACGTGTTTGCTTACATTTTTATTTCATTCGTTTTGTGTTTGCTGCGGCGCCGGTTTAATTAAATCTATTTGAAATAAATAAAACAGTCTGGTGTATGAAATGTCTAAAAAGACATCGCGTGTGTGGACATTCTTTGATGATATTGAAGGTGAACTGTAACTGTGAAAAGTGAAATGTAACCAGTGCCAGCCAGGGAATTATTTCACGAGGCGGTCAAGGCAGAAAAGCGAATACGACAAGTATGACGAATCACATAAAATATAAGCACAATGAGTTGATGCCTCAATTGGCAGGTTCTATTAAAAGTAGTTCAAACGAATCCCATTCGTCTGTTGCTTCTGTATACCAACTTGAGCCCTTACCGCCATCGCCAAATCCTAACTATCTAAGTAATGTTTAGAAATTATAAAACAAGTACAAATTAAGTATTTGTTTTATTTCATTTGTTATATTTCATTTGTTATACGCCGATCATAATCGGCATATTTTGCCGAATAGTTGCCGACTAGTCACCGACTACAAACGATGCCGAAGAATCGGCTTTCCCGACTAGTCGGCGGCTAGTCGGCCCATCTCTAATAGACAGTTGAAATTTTCACACAGTGTGTACCACTATTGCCCATATGTGTATAAACCATAAATGTCACCGTTAATGGCAGACTCCGTAAGATTGAAATAAATCTTGTTTAGATTATATTTCTCGAAATATTATAAAACAATCGTTTTGTGTGTAATATATGCCACGCAAACTCAATTGTTTCCAATACATCCGTATCTTATTTAGAAAAAATAGTTTACAATTTCACGCGATTGTTTACAATCTAACGGTGTTTGCCATTGTCCGGTGACATATAAATACATACAAGAAACGTCTTTTTTCGATTTATAGTTCCTACGGAACTTTGGAAGTATGTCGAACAGGGAGTAAAGTCCCGCAAATCTCCAATGAAATGGTTGTTGTCTGGCAGGCACCTACTCGATAGTTGGTATTTGTAGATATAGATCAGGAGTGTTGCGTATGTTCAACTTGCACGGTAAACTCTGACTGCGATGCAGGATTTCGCTGGTTTTTAGATAAATGGTCTTGCTGTTTTTTTTGTTGCGAAATAGATTTTTTTACAATAGTTTTTCTTGTGGTTGCATTGATGCTACAGAACCCTTCGTGTGCGTGTTTTTTCTATGATAGTGTTAGTAATAGATTGTGAAGAATAAAATGTGTGGAGTCCCTATTTGCTGCTGGCTTGATAAATAAAAGCCACACACCGGTTTCGCCAAGAGCACAGTAGATACACGTTCAATCTAGGCGGGAGCTGGTCACAGAGTACTATGGAAGAGCTGGTCTAGCAATGCCCCCCTCCATACAGCGCATGTGCATGTGCCGCTTGCTTTTTTAGTCATATTCTCAACCTCGCAACTCTAGTTAGATTATTATCATAATTATCTTAGGCACACAAGATTATAATCCTATCTGTATACTGATTGTAGCAGTAATAATAATTGTGTTAAGACATTAAACTATTATTGCTAATAATCTTTATTATCATTGGCTAAGTAATCAAAGCAGCACGAGTCGCCCTTCAAGCTTGTCGAGATAACCTTTTCTTCTTTATTTGCACAAGAGAGTCTAAAAAACAGTGAAGTCTCTGACTCCTGTGCTAGAAGCTCTGTACTCTCCTCCCTAAAGGAGACAATTAGCTTTTGGATGGGTGATCATCTTAATATATGGACTTCCTGCCTCAAGCTCTTCAAGCCGTTGCACAGTGATCTAAAGGGAATTCAAAATATCAAGTGCTTTTTTCGACTTTGAGGGTATTACACCACTGCACTTTACGTGAGCCATCTGTTTTAGGGACCGGTTTACGACTTGCCTGTTCAGTAACCCTTTTTGTTTCTGTGAGTACAAAGTCTACCGCAGAGCCCGGCGTTAATGGCTTTCGTAAAGCCAGTTTTTAGTTAAAATTATGTTTGTTTCTGCAGGAGTATTCTAATTTTGACTTTTATTCAGTTAAAACAGAAATCAAATAAAAGCCTGTTATTTTTTCGCCGACCATGTGAAATGTGCGATTACCACCAGGTAGGGTAGTGGTTAAACGCGAGCCTATCAACTATAATAATAAACAAAAAAACCGGACAAGTGCGAGTTGGACTCTCACACGACGGGTTATTTATTTAATTCATTTTTAACCGACTTCCCAAAAAGGAGGAGGTTATCAATTCGGTTGTATGTTTTTTTTTTTTTTTTTTTTTTGTTACCTCATAACTTCGACAATTATGAACCGATTTGAAAAATTCTTGTTTTATCTGAAAGGATATACTTGCAGATTGGTCCCATTTAAATCATATCAAAATCGGTTACGAACTTTGGATTTTAAATCGAAATACCTGGAATTTGACTATTTAGATGATTCTTTGATAATCGAAATTGCGTATTTTGCTTTTCTGCGATTTTGCAGTGGTGTTGTTAGGTGTGGGGCACCACTAAAAAGTGAAAAATAAAAAAACTTTTTACAAAAAAATACAACCGACTTCCAAAAAAAAACACTACAAAGTAAAAAATAACTTTAATTTCGGAAGTCGGTGTTTTTGTTACTTTCTTCGTATTTTGACATCGTTTTTTTTATTATTTGTTGATATTATACCTACTGGCAACAGAAATACAAACTCAGTGAAAATTTTGACTATCTACTAGGAGTGAGGCGTATTTAGCGAAACAGTAAAAAAAACACAGGTATTTCAAAGTAACAACATGAAACAGGTATCCCAGAACCGAAATAACATGCATGCTATGGCATTAAGTCCGCCTCTGTACTCTTTTTGTGCTGAAAGTGTTAAATAAAATAAATAAATAAATAAATAAATAACAGCTCCTACCTATTTCGCCTGTTCCTCAAACAACCGTAGTAGCCGTAACTCGACATACAAAACGAAACGACCTGGAACAGCTATGTGAAACAGTTTCAAATGGAACATGCCCCATTCTCTTCTGACTTATTATAATAGAAAGAGACAACATCTGTTCTTTGGAACAAGCTCTTTGCTCCTCTGGTTCATTGTAATAGAAAGAGATAGAACTTGTTCCCTGCCTGTCACTGTTTCTGACCTTTTCAGTAGCAGGTACTGTTTCTGAATCTGTTGCAATCAATGAGTCTTTAGTTCCAGTGGAACAGGCTGTTTTTTTGGAACAGGTTTTTGGAACTGTTTTCTTCTTGGAACTGAAACAAGTGAAACAGGTTTCTAATTTTATCTGTTCCAACCCACCCCTACTATCTACCTATTACGGTTCTTGAGATACAGTCCGCTGACAGCCAGTCGGACGAACGGATGGACAGCTGAGGCTTAGTAATAGGGCTCCGTTGGTTACCCTTTGGGTACGGAACCCTAAAAATGGGTTTTATAAAGATAAACATTCCGGAAAAGTGTATGATGGTCCCTGAAGAAAAGACAATTTGAAGAATGAACTTGTCTACTCATTGATCTGCCTGCCTAGCCTTTTCCCAACTATATTGAGGTCGGCTTCCAGTCAAACCGGATTCAGCTGAATACCATTATTTTACGTGGAGCGGCTGCCTACCAGACTTTCACAACCCATTGACTGGGTAACATGGTACTCCTTGGCAAGACTTGGTGTCAGATTTTCTGGCTTCTGACTATCCCGTAACGACTGCCAAAGATCTTCAAATGACAGTCGGGACCAACAGCTTAACGTGCTTTTCGAGACACGGAGGAAACTCGGTATGTTCAGATGGTCACCCATCCACAGACCAACCTATGCATTGATATTCAAACCATTTTCATTGGACTTTAAATCTCTAGATTAAAGACAAAAGCTAGCTATTCATTTGCGTGTCTATTCGAGAATAGTTAGTTCTGTTGGCCTCGCTACGACGCCCTTTGACAGATTAGCGACCACTCTGACGATCCTCTTCTATTAGAATTGAGCAGTTGGTGTTAAAGTGGGTCCTATACGGTCACCTGTGTAACGTTAAAGTGCAGTTCAAAGTAGAGGGCAATATTTTGTCTATTTGTCGGTTGTTGAGCTCCTTAGAGTTCTGTGTTGAGCTACATAATAACTGACAAATGCTTGCACTATCTGGACAGGTTCACTCTTTCTTTTAGACCGGTCGATGTTTCGATATTAGGGAGAAGCATCTGATGTCGTTCGACTGGAATGATGATGATCAAAATGAGATATTAAAATGAATTGCAAGTAAGAAAAATAAAAAATAAAACTGGCCAAGTGCGAGTCGAAACCCGAAAGGTTCCTTACCATAAATAGAAAAAAACATGTTTCCTGTATAGGGAGCCCCTTTAATTTTTAGTACTTTTTAATATTTCTTGTTATACCGGCAATAGAAATAAATTCCAACTGTCTACCACTACCCACAGACAGACGGGACAAGCAGCAGAGGTGAAAGGTAACCAAGTGATCCTGTTACAAATAACAGGGTCCCGTCCTTTACCCTTTACGGAACCCCAAAAACAGATAAATTTAGTTATTTCCTAACTTCCTGCGATGGATACGACCTATGTATCTCCAAGAATCTTTAGGTCTAGGTTATGTAAGGTTAAATAATGTGAATAAGAATTGTACCTTTCAGAAAATATTCATATCATGCCTCTTCACATGGAGTGAAGGAATTTTATCAAGATTAGGAGACACTTAGTGAATTTCGTAATTGATTTCAAGTATCAACATACGATATTTTCCTTCCTCATCATTTATTAACATTATATTGTTTAACTAGCTTCTGCCAGCGGCTTCGCCCACGAAATACCTAGAAAACATACTCCAAGATAACAAGTAGCCCTTGTGTTATTCCAGATATAATCTACCTCTGTTCCAAATTACGGGAAGATCATTTCAGGCGTTCTCTACGTGAAGAATAACAAACATCCATCCATCCTCACGAGCTTCCGCATTTATAATATAAGTAGGATAGGATAGTATGACAGGTCAACATAAGCATGATAGACAACGATCCGAGCAAATCCTTTTCCCAATTATCTATGGCTTCCAGTCTCACTGGATGTTGGTGAAAATCAGCAATACTTTACATCAAGTAACTGCCTATCCGACTTACACAACGTTTTTTTTTTTCAAGGATGTGAAGTCATCAAATTATGACTCCTTCCGCTCAGGGTGGAACGGAAGCGAGATTTTTTATTGGGACAAGTCCGCCACACATTCAGGAGTTGCAGTGGTCGGATGGTCGGACCACTGCAACTCCTGAAAGGCAGAATTAAAAGTGGCCTTGACGAGTCCCGGAGTAACGATTCAGCTGCCTTGGATCCCGCAACAAAATTATCAGAAAAGTACACGGGAGAAGTAGGACAAAAATAAATATAATTTCCACTTCCCTCCTTATCAAGGAGGAGATGAAATATTTAAAATAATCGGTAAATCCCCTGTACTCCCCAAGGAACCTATGTGCCAAATTTCAGCTTTCTAAGACCAGTACTTTCGGCTGTGCGTTGTCTGTCAGTCAGTCACACAATCACTCAATCAGTCAGTAAGGGCAGAATTTTATGTTGATACTGATAGCGTTTATTTTCATATGTTATCTTTAAATATAAAGACATTATGGTGGAAAAAAAGTGTTGTTGTTCCATAACCTCAATGGAATCATGAATTCATGACGGATAACTATATACAAATAACCTACAGCCTACAGGTATCTAACGCTCATGGTATTTACACTTTCCTGTGTGATTCAATGAGTTATGTAAACGGGGATGGCCTTGCGGCTAGATCTAGCGCATCGTAACGCGACACTGAGGTCACGGCTTCGATCTCCGGAGGTCCCCTCTGTAATTAGGTTATCCTGTACATTGCACCGTCATCTGCTGCAGTGTTTAATATCTGACATCATAGGTAGTTACTATTTTAATTGTCATTTAAATATTAAATGAAAAACAGATTGTTTTATTTTATTATTTAAAATTGTATCTATATTTTTTTTATAAGTTTTTACCTAACTTTCTGAATAATCATACCTCGGTTACAAAATCCGGTATCGGTCAATTTAATTAAATGGCTGCTAGTATTTTCGTTTAAATCTAAACATTCTCAAAGGCTTTATAGATAGTTCTACTTCTATTTGCATGTACCGTTAGAGTGGAAACTGGAAAGCAATTTGAAGCGCCTGGCACTCCGTTCATAGCAATCTGTGGACGGACGGCGCTGTTTCACGCTGCCTTATACCTAGTTTGTTAAGGCGCTAAAAATGTTCTGGATGTACCTTTTGTAGCTTGCGGGGATTTCAATGCTGGTAGTTTTTTTTAGTGGGTAAGTGGAAAGCTTCTACTGTATAAATTCGTAGTAGTCTCTACAATTTTTGTGTTGTAAATTACACTCATTTAAAGTAAAACAAAAATGTGAAAAAAACATACTGCGTTTGTTTTTCATATTGTGCTCTCAATTAATAAGAAAATTTGTTTAATAAAAATGATGGTCTAATCTAGCCAAAATTATCCAACCGCCCCGCCCGTATTAAACTCTACGCTTCTCTATATTGGTCATCACTACTGAATCTCGATTTTAGGAATTGCTGTGGTTGGGAGTAGTGTTGCGATTCTGACCCATTTCAAAAATATATAAACAATAAAGAATGCTTGTGGGATCGAATGCAATCGTTTGCATAAACCGTATTGGCAGAGCATTTTACGATGCACACTCAAGAGTCGATCGCAGTGGCACCAGATGGGAAATTGAGGTGCTAATAACTAGTTTGAAATCTGTGGTAGTGTCGACTATAGTCACAAGTTTATAGCGCTTTTACAGGCACTTTTCTACGTTTTATGATGCCGAACTGTGGTTTATAGTGTTCAAGGTACTCACCGATCAAGTATTGATAGCACTTGTCGTTTTGTGGGTTGTATACTGCAAAAAAATTAATAAAGGTACTCTCAGTTTTAAGAGCCCCATCACAAAATTGCCGACACATAGTTTTACGTAGAAATGAGGCACTTGCGGCTTATTATTAATTTATTTAATTAATAAAATTAAATGTTCAATTTTAATTTAGAACTGTAGTATATTTTGGTATACATTTTACGTAATAAAATTTGAAAACAGCTTGTTGCCAGCCACCAGTGACTGTGGTTAGTGGCTTGTTTTTGCAGAGCCTAAGACTTTAAAGTTCTGATGGCAGACGCGACACGGCTTTACAAAGAAGGTAGGTAGTTTCTCAGGACTACGTTACGTGGGGTTCTATTGTGGAGAGGAAATATGGGACGTTGCATCGAAAGTTGTGAAACTAAATATATTTAGTACCTTGGTAGGTGGTGCCTTTTTGTTTTTGGGATAAAAGTATTTATTTCAGAACATCAGAACTTTAAAGTCTTAGGCTCTCTATTTTTAGTCTTAGGCTCATCATTTTGCAAAAGATTCTAATAGCGTTCGTTTCTGGAAGTCAAAGCGAGACAGGTTTCTTCTATTGATATTCAGTGATGTCTAAGATAAACGTAACGTAGATTAGAAATTGTGATAGTACTATTAATAATACTTATGATCTAGGAGGAAACTTGGCCGAGGGGTAGATCAATACCCGAAATAGGACGTAGGGCATCATATGAGTAAAAGCAGACGCAGAAATGAGTAAATAACATAGATGTGCTTGCTGTTCCAGATGATTCTAAATCTCGGTAAAGGTGCAACATTGAAAGCATTCAAAGGCAGGTAGCCTGCTAAAGGTTTGATGAGCTGAGCACTTTGTTCGTAGATTCCGCCATTCCAATACAGTTAACACTTTTATTTGATTATACTTGTCAGTGGAACGGATTTTATATTCGAGCTGCTTTATGTTACAACTTGATCTGTTCCATTTTAGGGTTCTAGGTCTGAATGAATAAACAGAATAATTATAGAATCATTTGTCTAACTCTTCATGTGTAAGAACCAACTTACTCCAAATCTATTGGACCGATTCAATTCAAATTCGGCACACAATACAACATGACATTTATATTTTTTTCGCGATTTCAGTGTTAAGAGTTGTTTATAATGGTGAGTACTTTTTCAGGTATTGCGTTTATTCTGTTACACGATGAATAAATGTTCTCGTGTACGTCTCTTTAGATACAGTACAAGGAACAGACACCAAAAAAGGTTTGCGATCACTTTGAAAAATCGAAAACTTTTTTGTTACGGTAGATAACATTATGATTTGTTCCTCTTTTTAGATTCTTTATTTAAAAATATAGAATTAGAACATAAAACATTGAAACAGCTCAATTGTTTTTCCGTATAAAAAGGCATTCAGTCCTAGCTTACGCTCATTCAGAATTGATTTAGTAAATTTTAACGGATTTAAAAAAACTTTTTCGCGGAAAGTTGTAATTGAAAAAATGCCAAGAGTATTATCAGAAGTTTTCCGAGCAAGAATGGTAACTTTGAGGGAAGAAGGATACACCAAGAGAGAAATAGCACGCAGAGTTGCTATAGTCCAATCCTGTGTCATGACCAGGTTGCAGAGGTACCACGGGATGGGTAATTTTAAAAGAGCAGTCCAAACAGTTGGGCGACCACTGCGGAAAACCCCGCAGTGGTTGCCATACTGTTTGGACTGCTGCCCAAAAGCACTATATAAGATTGCTGGCAGCCCGTGGCCCGACAATCAACGCTACTAAAATAAAAGCAGAAGTTCGGGCCACCTCTGGGCTTGATGTTAGCACTCAGACCATTCGGAATTGCTTGCTCCAGGCTAGATTACGAGCACGGAGGTCTTGGCGAGTACCTCTGAGTTCTCATCTACGTAAACGACGGGGGTTGCATTGAGCTAGGCTTCGGCAAAATAAAGGAGATGAAGATGACGTTTGGCAAAACTGTTTCTTCGTTGACGGATCGCGAATCAGTACTCAAATAAATAACCAACGTGTCCGTATCTGGAGAAGATCAGGATACCGTGAAAGGCAAAGAAAACTGCCACTGGAACAGTTCAGCAGGGCGGGAAATCGGTGTCCTTTTGTGGTGGTATTATGATTGTAGCTAGAACGCCTTTGATCCCGTATCGAGGCTTCATGACAGCAGACATGTATGAAGCAGTTGCTATTGATGGAATTGTCAGATCATTCCGAGTAAACCATGGGCACCAATTTGTACTGGTCAATGATAATGCGCCCGCACATCGAGCTCAACGAGTAAATGCTGCTCTCCTAGAATACGACATCACAAGGCTAGACTGGCCTGCAGGCTCGCCTGACTTAAACCCAATAGAGCACGCGTGGGATGCTCTTAAGCGAGCTATTTGGAATCGTCAACCACGTCCCCAGACAGTGCCAGAGCTCAAGGAAGCCGCAATTCAAGAATGGGAAAGGTTACCCCAAGAAATGTTGGATAACTTGATCCTCAGCTTGCCCAGGAGGACCTCCGCATGTGTTCGAGCCAGGGGAGGAAATAAATTATTTTGAATAAAAACCTTTTTAAAAAAAAATGTTGTTTAAGTTTGGTTAAACAGTATTTTTCTTTCTATCAAATTCCTGCTACAATTACATTCTGATAAATTACTAAATTATTGTTTGCAAAAAAGATTTAAATTTAAATTTCAAACAGGGTGTTTCTATTTAAAGAAAACACATCAAATAATTTTTATCAGATTATGCTAGTGATCACAAACTTTTTTTGATGTGTGTCTGTCAAAAGTGAATGAATTATTTAAATATTACTATTTAATAAATGACTGTTGACCATCATGGAATTTTCAACCGAAAACTAGGTGTAATTAATGCCAAAAATAATCCCGCCAAACATAGATCAATGCACCCCATTCTATTTTCGCCCGTCGATTGAATACAAACAGCATGAAAACGGCTACATTTCCGAGCTAAAGCCTGAGAGTACGTAAATAAGAAGCTGCAACGTTGGACGTCGTAGTTGGTGCGCCTTCAGCCCGAAAACTGATGGCGGTTCATCGTCTTGTATTATTGAGTTTGGGGGTGACATGCCAACTGAGAGGACGGTTAGCGAAGTCCTTTTTAAAGGTTCCGTACCTCAGTCGGCAAAAACGGAACCTTTATAGGATCCTACGACGGACAAACATGCTTTGTTGTCCGTATGTTTGTCCGTCTGTCAAGACCGTGAGAAAAACGTTCTTGTTAGACAGCTCAAGCTGAAATTAATACAAATTCTCAGGCTACCCTTGGAGCAGTGAAAACATCCAACTTCTAAGGGCGGAATTCATCAATGCAACTGAACGCGATCAGCATACGAACCAAGTTAATGAGCTGACAGTGTCATTATTTTCTACAGAATAAAGAAAAGACCGTTAATGCTCGGTTTATGGCGAATATTTTGATGCTCGCAAGGAATAGGGCATTTTCCGTGGACATAAAGTGATTTTTGACAAATACATAGACAGGAAGAAGTCTGGAAACTAGGAGTTTGGTCATATTTTAACCGTGATTTTATTGCTCATCTATACTATATAATACATATATATAATATATAGTCTATATAATATTATAAAGAGGTAACATTTGTTTGTAAGTTTGTATGTAGGGGCCTAGGGGGTAATCTCAGGAACTACTGGTCCGATTTGAAAAATTCTTTCAGTTTTAGATAGCCCATTTATCGAGGAAGGTAATGGGCTATATATCATCACGCTAAGACAAATAGGAGCGGAGCATTAATGTAAAATGTGACGCAAACGAAGTTGCGCGGTTCAGCTAGTACAACATAACTTTACTTGCGGGACCTCCTGGCCGACTACTTGGAGGACCGAGAGGTCCTCCTTGTAGACAAAACGGCCAGGTTGCGGCGGTACCTACGGCGCAGAGTGCGGTGTTCCACAGGGGTCGGTACTTGGCCCCCTTTGTGGAACATCGGGTTCGATTGGCTCCTGCGGGGAGCCCTCCTCCGTGGCACGAGTGTCATCTGTTACGCGGATGACACTCTGCTCACTGCCCGGGGGAGGACATTTGGGGAGGCGGCCTGTCTGGCCTCGGCTGGCGGATCCTTGGTCGCAGGAAGGATCCGCCGCCTGGGGTTGAGGGTGGCGCTGAACAAGACCGAGGCCGTGTTCTTTCGCGGGCCTCGGCAGCGCTGCCCTCCAGATGCCCACATCACTGTGGAGGGCATCAGGGTGGGGGTCCAGGCCCAGATGAAATATTTGGGCCTGGTACTGGACAGCAGGTGGCGCTTCGGCCCGCACTTCAGCGGGCTGTCGACGCGCCTGCTGAAAGCCGCGGGTGCGCTCTCCTGGCTCCTCCCGAACCTGGGTGGGCCCAGCGCGCGATGCCGGCGCTTGTATGCTGGCATCCTGCGGAGCATGGCCCTTTACGGGGCCCCCATTTGGGCGGACTCCCTCCACAGGAGGGAGAATGCGACGGCAATCCGCAGGCCCCAAAGGGCCATCGCGCAACGGGTAGCGAGGGCCTACCGCTCTGTGGGCTTTTCGGCGGCATGCGCTCTGGCCAGCACCCCTCCTTGGGAGTTGAAGGCGTGGGTGCTCGCCAGAGTGTACGAATGGACGGCGCGCCGAAAAGCGCTCGGGGAGCGCCCCGTCGCTGAGGAGCGGGAGGCCGTGCGGAGGGAGGCGAGGGACGCTATCATCGTCCATTGGACGCAGGACCTCGCCTCCGCCACCTTTGGTCGTCGGACCCTGAACGCGCTCGGTCCAGTCTTGCGAGACTGGCTCGAGCGGCCGCACGGCTTCCTCTCCTTCCGTCTGGTGCAGGTGTTGTCAGGCCACGGCTGTTTCGGCACGCACCTGCACCGGATCGGGAGGGAGGAGACACCGGCGTGTCACGACTGCGGCGCGGCGGAGGATACGGCGCAGCACACACTGGAGGTGTGCCCAGCTTGGACCGGGCCGCGTCGCAGTCTCACTGCGGAGATCGGACAGGACCTCTCCCTCTCCAGCGTGGTCAGATGCATGCTGGGGAGTGAGGAGTCCTGGGCCGCGGTAGCCTCCTTTTGCGAGGATGTCATCTCGCAGAAGGAGGCGGTGGAGCGCGCGCGGGAGGACGATCCTCTCGCTGCGCCGCTCCGCAGACGAAGGCGAGGTCGGAGAAGACGTCCTCTTCTCCCTCCTCGCGGTGGTGATGGGCGGGCGACAGGCGCGGGGGCGCCTCCGCCCGCATTGCACGCATCACCACCATCGTCGGAGGTTCCCGGCCCTCCCCCAACGGGGAGGGCGTGAAAGGCCCGCTGTGAAGGCGGGCGGTCGTCGGAGGTGGACTGGACGTAAAGGCTACGCCGATCTCCCAGTCCACCCCCACTCGGACGATGCGGGAATTTCATGCTGGGTTGTTTTAGTGGGTATACCGGGCTTGCCCGGGGAGTCCCACATACCCCTCCCACTCCCCCGAGTGAGAGGGCATGCGTAACGCATTTTTTCCCAGCCGGAAAAAAAAAAAAAAAAGTACAACATAACTTTACCGTACCTTTCCTAAACATTCAAGAAACTGGAATTGGAGTTTCTTTTAGTTTGCTATACGCTCAACCCATCCGTATGTCTCTGAAGTGTAACAGACATTTGTATTGATGAGCGAGCACGGCGTGAAATCCAATGTTTTGATATCAGACCATTGAATAACTCGACCTGAAGTAGAAAACACACGAAAAGAGAAAGAGTTTGTTTATGCTGTAGTTTTCTTACATTCGTTTCGTTTTCGATTTTTGCTGAAACGAGAAAGGTAAGGATATTTTTTCGTGAAATTCATGGAACGGCATTTTGTAGAACTTGATTTTAGCTAGGTAAGAGAAAAATAATAAGATTGGCAGGGTTTTTGTTAGAAACAATCTCAGTTAGGTGAATACCTGTATTATTTGTTTTGTGTTTATGTGACCTCATTAAATTTAATTGAAGCTGAAAATTGGATGGATCTTTTGATGTTCAGTTTGTAAATTTCTGAATGGCTAAATATATCTCTTCATTCAAAGAAGTTAATTTAATAATTGAATAGGAAACCTAGCTTTTGCAAGTGGCTTCGTCTACGTGAAAGTTGAAAAATATCTCACCGGACTGATTTCATTCACATCCGTTCAGCATTTAGTTAGGCGTTATTGATTAACAAATATGCAAAAATATACAATAACCTTACATTAGTACGAAATAAGATATATTATAACAATCAACTACATAAAGTATCGCAGTGATGGAAGGCTCAGATTCTGTAAACATGTCGAAATGAAAACTTAGTTGATGTGAACGACAACCGAGCTGTCAAACCATAAAAACAAGATGGCATGACAGCTTACTTGTCGACCGGCTGTTGTAAGCCCCTCACCGTGAAAACTCGGGTGGAGTGACTGCAAGTGAACTGTCATTCCATCTTGATAACATGGACCACCAGTTCACTTCTTGATCACTTAATCCAAGCCTACAAGATGAGATGTTTACAGAATCACAATAGAATAGAATAGAATACTCTTTATTATGTACACCATTTAAGTTACAGAACAATGCTGGTGAACACTCGATTTTACGATTTTACAGCTGAAATTATGATATTGATGACCTTTATAAGGCTCAACTCACACCAAAAGAGCGTCGAAGCGCAGTGAAGCGGAGCGCAGTTTAAGTGTCATATGAATTTTAACTTTATCTTCATTACTATAATACTTATTATCTATCGCATGAGAAACTCGAACGAGTGGCGCGGATACCCGCGGCGCCGCGGGAATTCCGGCGAATTCCATAAACGTAGGCGAGCGACTGCGCGAGAAGTCGCGGGAATTCGCGAGCCTTCTCTACCGAGCGAGTCGCTGCGATTCGCCGCCCCTCGCCGCTCTTTTGGTGTGAGTTGACCCTAAGACCCAGAAAACTTTCCTTAATACATTTAAAAAGTTAAAATATTTAAATGAACGCTTTATAAACTGTTTTCTAAACTTCTCTTAAAGCCTTAATCAAGTAAAACGAGCTGCTCATATTAAATTCTCTCAGAAAACGTTGTCCAGTCCAGTAGACAAACCAATCGGTCGCCACAAACTGGCAATCTCTGGCCATGCCGTTTAAATTAAAATGGTCGCCGATTGAATCGATACGGTCGCTAAGAATACGTTCATATTGAAGAGAGGTATTTAAATTAGTGACTGGATTATTAAGATTAATGGTGCCTTGATAATGAGTCCCGACAGGAGCCTCAGCGTAGCCAATATGAATTTGGACTCGGGTGAAACTAGACGTTTTCTTTTATAATTTTGTGTCATCATAATACTCTGCTCTAAAAATAAAACCAGTGTCTCTGGTTTTTTTTTTCGTTTTACACCGACTTATTTACCCAGTTATTTTATTCTTTGAGTGCTTTTAATTTGTGTTTGTTTTGTTTTTTATTTGTTATTGCAATTTAACAAATACTAAGCAACTTCTACAGTACTTATCTGCCTAGCCTTGTCCCAACTACATTGGGGTCGGCATCCAGTCAAACTGGATTCAGCTGAATACCAGTATTTTACACGGAGCCCACAACCCATTAACTGGGTAACATGGTATTTTTTGGCAAGACTGGATTCAGATTTTACGTGGTACGGTACGTTATTTAATTAGACGGTTCTCCTTGATTTCCTATACCATATTTCCCATCGTCGCATCCTGGCTTGGTGACAAAGTTTGGTTCCTTCTGGAGTATATTTTTTAGAATAGAATTAGAATTTCGAAAATAGATGACCATACCAAAAAATACATACAGTCGAACATAGGACCTCCTTCTTTTTAAAAGTCTTTTAAAAAGAAAGACAGACTTATCGTCATTACATTCTCAAACAACCTTCTTAAAAGACGAAAAACCGTAAACAAATTACTCTCTCCCACAAACCGGTGTGGATTTGTCCCAAGCGAGGCAACATGCGACCCTTTGCATTTCAAATAAGGAGTCCGTGTGGCTGGTTGTTTTAGGGCGGGACGTAACCGCCTGCCACGTACTCTACAGTCTCGGTGGATGGGCCCTTTGTGTAACGAGAGGAATAGGTTGATTTGAAATTGAATAAAACGGATGGATTTTTTAAACATGTCGAACACTGGCCTGTGACATGACGTTGGAACAGGAGTTCTATGAAATTATCTGCCCAGTAGTTTAACGAGATCTTAATCATAGGTAGTAGTCGAATAGACACTGAGAGTTTCTTTTGAAACTGTAGTGCATTTGTACACCTAAATTCTATTGGTTTGTCCTTGATGATAGTCTGCCTTGTACTACTCTGTCAAGAAAGTACCGGGAAAAGATCAATAATACACAAATTGTTAGTTATTCATTCAAATGTGTTTTATCACCTTCAAAGTAGTCTCCTTCAGGAACGATACACTTACGACAACGAATAATTCAATCATCAAAACATTTTTTACTGTTTTATCCGAAATCGAGTTTAATTCTCGCCGCAAATTTCTACTTTATGTTTTCTACCAAATGAAAACTGGTGCCACGAAGTGGTAATTTGAGTTTAGGAAAAAGAAAATAGTCGGCGTGAGTAACGTGGTGGCTCGATGGTATTTGTTGAGGTTTTGTTCAAAAATTCATTCATGTTCTTGTACGAAGGTCATGGTGTAAAATCCAAAAATTTTCTTTCCACAGATCTGGCCTTTTCGTATTAGTTCCTCTCTTATACGCCGCATAACACTCAAATAATATTTTTTATTTACCGTTTGACCTTCCGGCAACAATTCCGAGTGCACAACACCACGATAGTCAAAGAAAACAGTCAACATAACTTTGATTTTGGCGTGTTTTTTTCGGTTTCAGTTCAGTTAAAAGGCACTTCTCCAAAGCTTATTGACTAGTTTGCATGTCAAACTCGTAAACCCACGCCTCGTCACCAGTAACAATGCGTTTCATGAATTTTGGGTTGAAATTGACTCGTTCTATCATGTCCTCAGCGACTCTCATACGATTGAGTTCTTACTGAAAATTCAGGTCTTTTGGGACTAGCTGAGCGGCATCATGTTTCTTACCTTAGTGATTATTTAATAAAATGGTACGGGCCAATTCATGAGACACAGAAAGTTCGGCGGCTATCTCTCTCAAACTTGGGATTTTCAGTCAATATTTCCTTCTCGTTAACTTCAGTTACAAAAATCTTCGATCAGATCTCGACCTCATTTGAACACCTTCTCCCATTATGATAAACGATGATAACTCTAAAATGTGATAAACAATGTTCGACGTATAGATGTAGAGGACGCGTTTGCCATCTTCCAGTGTCTTTTCTACCACACCTACTTCCATTTTTGTTTCCGCTTCGTTGGTTTCGTGTTACCTAACAAATCTATCTTCTATGCTCGCGGTTCAGAGAAATTGTTTTGGTTCTTTTTCAACGATGACGATGACATTTTTAGTAGTCACACAAAATCAGGGTTTTGCCGCCTGAGAACTTTTTGTGCAATATACATTTACAGCTTTTTTATTTTAATAATACGAAATCATCAAATGACTTCTCCTACTCTGGGCGGAAAAGAAGGGAATGTTAGACTCTTAATGAATAAAACCCAGCCGTGTTCCAATGCCCTTTGCGTTCCAACACCACCAAAACAACCACCACCTATTGTTTTGTGGAAAACATATCATTAAATCTGTGCCAATTTAATGTAATGTATAGATTGCTAAAGCCCCCAGTATCAGTCACGCCACTATCAGTTTACCCACTTGCCGATTCTGTTACCTCATGCGGTTAGACACAGCAAGAGGCTTGTTTGTCTCGTTCGTCACTCCCCGCCAGTTAGGTACTTGCTACTCGCTTAACATAAACTATTTGAGGCCGACAACTGTCTTCATTGGCATAACTTATGTAGCATCTTGTTGATGTTTCCATTTGTTTGGTAGTTTCTTGTAATCTGTTCGAATGGTTTAATCTTCTGCTTTGCGACGATGATTTCATTGGTATCATTTTCTTCATCATTTTTAGCAAGAATTTAGCCTCGAGGCATTGGAAATTTGTTTACTGTACATTGTAGCATTATGAGCTAGAGGGTAGACACGTCTCTTTCTCAAGCACAAGCCACTTAATTCATCTGCGTAAACTTTTCCCGGACTTAAACCGGATTCAGCTGAATACCAGTAATTTACGTGGTGCGGCTGCCTTCCAGACATCCACACAACCCATTAACACAAACCACTTTATTGAACGCAAAATAAGCCCGCTAACCTTGTTTAGTTACTAATCACATTTTCATAAATTTAATCAGTGGCAGAATATTTTTTTATACCGGCTCCTATTGTATCATAGTAGTTTACTAAACAATTGCTCCATTTTATTTTCTTCTTCAACTTCCTAATGAGAAAATAAGTTAAAGACACTCTTTAAAGTTAAATTGCTCCAGTTTTAATAAGCACTACGAAAAAAGTGCAGTCAACCTCATTGTTCCGATACACTACCAACGGGAAACTTTTGCGTGGAAACAATGAAAAATTTTTAATTTTCAAACTCTAACTGGGACCGTTGCGAACAGCGGGCAAAAAATTTCGGCAACAATTCACCTTGTTAGGCTGCCGTTGCTAACTACTCTGTGGTAAGACTGAACTAATTAAATTGCACTGTGACTTTGACAGCTGTCGTCGACAGTACTTTGTAGTTCAGGAGTTTGGCTTGGGGAAAAATGGTGGAACTTATTATCGATATATTCAGGAAGATCGAAAGTATTCAGGAAGCTGTTAAGAGCTGGTTTTTTTTTTTTAAAAAGATCAAATATTTATTGTTTGTATTTTTTTAAGTGAAATCTTCTTTAGCGGCGTTGAGCACTTTTCTTGGGATGGGTATAAAATGTTAAACTCGCGTCAGGACACGTGACCTGATCAAAAATTTATAAGACGGATGATTCAAAAATGCACAACGTTAATGTTCAAGTTTTCACTTTTGCCAGCACTCCCGGATAGCAAACCCGTTTTTTTATATTAATAATGTCGCATTTGTCCATTATCTTACCTGATGGAAAGCGATGGAGATGAGGATGGACGGACGACGATGGGGCACGCTTGTAAAATTAACCTATTCACTTTTTTTCAGTAGGAAACATAAAGTTCGTCAGGGATTCTACTAATTAGCTGTAGGCACGCACAATGAAAGTAGAGTTTAGGATAGTAATTTTAGATAATTCACCTTTAGTTTTTATTTTTAACATCAAATTAGTTCCACACTTAAAACAAATATCATTGTCATGATCAACCTACAAGACGCTCAATGTTTGTTATATGCTATCTGTCATATTTAATTATTTTGTAACCTGTGGCATGGCACTTAAAATACATGTCTGTAAACGGCACCAGTTACAAAGAAAAAGTTTAAAATGTCTTAATAGGCAAATCGTTTAAAGTCACTTAAAATGCATTGAAATTATTATTCATGGCATCGAGAGAATTTAATTCAATTGAATATTGATTTGTCGATCGAGTCTCATTTTATTTGATTACGTAACTGGTTAACTGGGGATATGGTTAACCGTCTATTCATTCAAATCGTTTTGATTGTTTTGATAACAACTGTTCTAAAATGGTTTTAATAAAAAAAAGTATATTAATTTATTCATATCACGGCGTTACCAACTGTGACAATGTTGAATGAAACACAATCGTATAATCTCCGAAAAAAAAAATGTTTACATTACGGCTTCCGATCAACGATTGGGCGATCTATTCCCATCAAATACCAAGAGCTAATACCATTTGGTATTAGTTTATTTCCGTATTTATTTTCTATATACTCTTGGTATTGAATGGGAATAGATCGATTGGGCGATGGTAAACAAATAAAATTAATAATTTGTAAAAATGTAATTTTGGCGCATTGTTGTTGTTGTTGTTCGCGCTGTGTGCACTTCTGGTTGTTGTTACGTTTAGGTTAATTTACTTGTATTTAATTCGGTGGAAACTGTTTCTGGATTGTGTCGAACTAATTGTTTACATAAGTTTGTTAAATATTGCATCTGTTTGTTTCCCAAATAAAATAAAATAAATCTAATCTGTAGGAACCTTAAAGTTGATCCACACATATCATGGCCGTGCCTGGGATGTGAACAGACCGTGACCTATCATGCCTTGGGCACGGTGTATGAACGACTTCATAATGAAATGTATGTGTCACCAGAAAATGGCAAAACCTTGATTAGATTATAATTTCTCGATATATTATAAAAAATCGTTTTGCATAAATTATATCCTATCCAAAACTATACTTTCCAATTGACCCGTGTCTTATTTAGAAAAAAAAAAACAGTTTACAAATTCACGCGATGTTTTACAATCTTACGGTGTCTACTTTCTGGTGATATATACAACCTGTAACAGAATAAACGCAATACCTCTTAAGGGGTTATTGAACTCATCATTATGAACAACTTTTACAATGGGACCAACCCCGAAATCGCGAAAAAAAAATCAGCTGCTCAGTACAGTAAGTAGTTCATAATGATGAGTCCAATGACCCCTTAAGAGGTATTGCGTTTATTCTGTTACACGTTGTATACACTGATATTCTTTTAAGCTCCTAACAGACCACAATGCGTCTACTGCCCGGGCTCGACATGGCTACATCCCGAATGTGTGTTTTAACCTTTAAAAGGTTCAAATCATGTGTCGAGTTAAGTGTAGATTATCAAATATTGTTTAGAAATGATGATAAAGATTCAGATAAACTCACTTACACGTGGCTAGGTTATAAGTCCCTACAATTAACTGTTAATTAGTTTCGAAACTGAAGTGTTTATCGGTTTCAAGCACTGTTTAATTAATAAATACTAAAATATTATCGTTATGGAGTACTAATTTATCAACTCTCATCTACTGAGCACTCTCAAACCAAACTTCATAATCAAGTGTTTCATACCTCGTGGAGAATCTCAAGTGAATTGGTTTTATTTCAAGATTTTTTTTTGTTTTTTCCGTATATCATCATCTGCCTAGCCTTTAGCCAACTATATTAGGGTCGGCTTCCACTCAAACCGGATTCAGCTGAATACCAGTATTTTACGTGGAGTGGCTGCCTACCAGACCTCCAAAACCCATTAACTGGGTAACACGGAACTTTGGCAAGACAGATTTTCTGGCTTCTTACTATCCGTAACGACTGCCAAAGATCTCCAAATGACAGCCGGGACCAACAGCTTCACGTATTTTCCGAGGCACGGAGGAAACTCGGTATGTCAAGATGGTCACCCATCCAGAGACCAACCTCGGCAAGCGTTGCTTAACTTTGGAGATCGACCTGTGCGGCTGTTATTATTTAGTTAGGAGTTCCTCGTTTGTTTTCGTATATCTTTAGTAAACACACACACAAATCAAGGAACTCAAGAGTGAACAGACGTCTTTTGAGCACGCTGGTTCCATCGCAAACTGCAGTAAAGTAGAATAGAATAGAGAAGAGTACAAAAGAGTGGAGAAGAGTAGATTAAAGTAGTGTAAAAGAGAAGAATAAGGTAGAATTAAATACTCTTTATAACGTAAGTACATCTTATAACACTTCATCAATCCCTTACCATCGACCATAATTGAAAGATAGCTCATTGAGAAAAAAATAAAATAGTGTCAAGCTCCCGGTCTAAGCTCTTGAAAAGCGGACGGTATGAGTTCTAGTGAAGGAAACGCGCTCCAACGAACACCTTCTATTTCGCGCCGGCCACTTCATGCCTTTTTGTTAAATGCTTGCTTAAGCAAATGTCTGTGAGGCTATGTGGTACCAATACCTAACCTAACAGCCAAAAAAGATTGTATTGTTGAGTTGCGATTTTTTTTTTGTAAGAAATGCGTAAAGATTTTAACTACGATCTACGCCTGTAATTAATAAACGTGTTTGCAGAAATCGTTACATGTTGTCGTATTAAAACATACCTTTCATCAATTTTTTTTGGTCAGATGTAAAAATATACACATTATGGACACTATTGGCAACATGGATTATTGTAGAGCATTCAGAAAAGTCAGTACATTGTTATTGAGGCGGGGACAAAGTATCATCTTGATGTGCCTCCCATTCGGTTAAACCACAATGCGCAAGCTCGCAGCATCAATGGTGGCTCGAGTCATGGCATGGCTAGGCATGAAAATGATCGCTGACAGAGTGGACTGCCCGTATGTGGTTTACTGCTGTTAGTTACATTTGTCACCGTATCGTGTTACTAACACTAACACAGTGTTTGATAACACTAAGTTTTTAAGGATTTTGATCAGAACCAGAATGCTTTATTTGTAAACAGGTCAAATTACAACAGTGTGCGAGATGTTACAGATAGGTAGATCCTCTATGCTTTGCCCAGAGGAGTACAAATATATTTAGTTAAATGAACAATGTCGAATACAACACTATATTATATTTTAACACATTTATAAAATGTCATAAGGTAGTACAATTATGTAAACTTTCACAATAGTAAAATGTCGACATTAACAGGCAGGTACAACCGTACAATACAAAATTAAAATGCAATAAA
The DNA here is from genome assembly GCA_963859965.1 of Ceramica pisi. Classification (NCBI taxonomy): domain Eukaryota; kingdom Metazoa; phylum Arthropoda; class Insecta; order Lepidoptera; family Noctuidae; genus Ceramica; species Ceramica pisi. Next base: position 7,197,756 of record OY982549.1, on the reverse strand, counting down.
GGGGAATGCCCATCAGCTACACAAAAAAATGCCTGAAATGAACAACAATGAAATATACGCCAAAATGCATTGAAAATCGTAGGGAACTCATTACAATTTCAATAATTATCAAAAACCTTGGTAGAAGACAGTTACAATCATTTTTTCTAAAATATAGGTTAAGTCAAGGTTAAGGATTAATATGCAATAATTAAACAACAAAACAGCATTTAAATGTTATAATCATCATTAAAAACCACTAATATATCATCATGAAACTCTACAGGAGGATAAATATTGGATTAGTACCGAGCCTATGCTAAGTACCACATTGACATAGTATGGGCTCAATAATATGTAAATAGGCAAGAGAACTAGGGAATCTCAATACTTACAGCTTGTGGTGTTATCCATGCCTGTATTAAACAACGTACATCATCATTTTGCACTTATATGAGATTACGTCTCATCGTTGCAATATCGAGATAGCAATAATACAGTGTGTTTCTATCCATTTTTAAATGTACACGGTCCACAAGTCCAAAACAACAGCATAGTCTATTTAAAGCAGGTTCAGGTCCGTCGTCAAAAGCCGAGTCGTCGTTTAGGTGGGTCCAATCTAAGTCGTTTCAAAAATGGGTAACGTGTGCAGAAGTAAAATCAAAATTCTTAAAAATAGTCGTCGTTTAAATATTATATCCTGAATTAACTCGAGTCGCAAACGAAAAAGTCCGCAAAACAATGAATCGATTAATTAAATCCAAAATAAAATGAAAATGCATTCATGACAAACTGTCAATAAAGCAAAAGACATGTGATGCATACAGCCTACGATACGTTTTATAATTCAAGTTTTTTTTCAATATTGACACGCATATACTATTTTAATTAGATTTACGGTATAAATAGGTCGAATAATATTGAATTAATGATAACTGTGCAATAATTCTATGAAATAGTTCGTTTGACGATTTCTTTTTGGCTGAATGTCGATTACTTATGTCAAATAAACACTGACCGCCATTATGAACTACGAATGATTATGACGGATATCAAAATAAATATTTTAATTATCGTTATATTTTCACCCTAGGTATACAAACTTGAGAAATATTTCGTAATACATATTTTTTTCTAAATATAATTAAGGACTATTAGTAGTTTCTGTCTATTTCAGGCATTTTTTGGGCGTTTGCCTTTCAATAAACGTCAAATAACATTAACTTACACGTCATATTAATGATGTCAAACAGTAAACAATTTTACTTACACTATATCGATAAACTTCCAGAAGACTTACAAACGTTATATAAAACGAGTTCGAAAAGTTATAAGTATAAATCCAAACGTTTCTTTACGCATATGTATACTGTATAAGTGTTATCATGATGTAATTACTGTTATTATATTCAAACATCACTGTCGTAAAAACTAAAAAAAAACGCGGCTCGCCTGTGCACAGATAAACCCTATGAGGTTTACGTTGTATGGCAATATAAATTGTAACTTAAGATTAAGTATTTTGGAAATAAACAAATAATAAAAATGAGATCTTTGCTCAAGATAAAGTTTTTAAATTGAATATGTAGTCTACGTAATAAGAAATATTCATGCTGTAGCAAAAGCAGTCTAGCTGTTCAAGTCGAAATTGGAATAAAGCGTCTAAAATGGCCGAAGGAACTTTGATGCATTTGACCCCGAGCTTTGGTTGGACGTTTCAAAAGACGACCATTCAATTACTAAAGGAAATAGAACACAAATCAAAGGATTGAGCCTACAAAGGGATTTTAGTAATAACGGGGTATGTTTATGTTAAAAAAAAAAGTTATACGGAAACATATTCAATATTAAGTACCTAAAAATAACAATGGTATGTTAACAAATATTCTAGCTGTCCATAAAATAAAAAAAAATTATGAAGGAGAGTGGGGAATCAGTAAATAGTGTTTTCCAAAAAAATAAGATGAACCAATAATAAGATTTCACACAAAAATTTTGCTGGCACATTTTTTACCATTGATAGGCATGCGTTTGACCGCTATTATTAATCGCTTTCAATTAGGTGAATTGTAAGCGATGATGCGGTCGAAGATGGAACACGCTTGCCTGGAAGTAACTCAAAGACTCCCAGGTTTAAGTTATCAGGAAAGAAAGACTCTAACAGGGAATTAGCACATAATGTTCCCATTGCTGGGATTCAGACCTCTTTGTAAGAGGGAGTGGGCTGTAATCCACGACACGGCGCGGATTGGTTGATTTCACAGGTTACCGGATGATTAGTACTTCATCTAAGAGGTAATTCGCTGTTTTGCCAGATTTGTTAGCAATTTCTTAAGGATCTGTTTCCGCATCTGTCTCACCACAAATAACGAGTGAAGCTCATATTTCCCTGCAGAGTTTGCCATAATATTTGCGTAGCTCCTCGGTACAAAGTCGATATTCCGTCCCCGAGGGTAGAGAAACAATCTTCTCGTAGGAGGGATGTTGTTCTAACTCTACGGTATAATGGGAAAAAATATGAATAAAATACTACGCGGTTTAGTGCGTAGAGGTAGATGTACGCAATTATAGTTTAACATAAATATAACATACTCATGATACTAGTATATTATATTTATGTTACGCCTCTTTTCCGTTAGTGCAAACCTGGTATCACAGGATTGCTTGTTGTGGCGACACTTGGGGGAGGCCTATGTCCAGTAGCGAACCTCTTTCGGCTGATATGATGAAAAACCAGAGTACCAATAATACTAATTTTCACATTCGCATCTTAATCGAAAATGTATGAAAATTAAGGCTTCTATGACAGTTTGCGATTGACATGCGAATGCGAAAGTTGTTTAACAATTTGTAGAATTGGCCCTCTGGTATCCACCCGTAGTGTTGTAACCATCCAACCCTGATTTAGAACACTACTATACAGGGTGTTCCTGAAGTGCGAGGTCAAATTCAGGGGTGGTGTTTTGCAGCGCTTATACAAAAAAAAAATACAAAGTCTTTATTTTATGCCTTTTGTAAAAAAAACACTTTTGAAATAGAATATTACTAATTACTACTATTATTATTAGAATATTTTTATTTTTATTTTTTATAGTCTGATACAGTTGCTGGCATCCAATCTGCGTTTGAACTATTGAACTAAAATATACGCCTTTAACTCAGATAGCTTGAAAAGTGATTTTATTTGAATTTATTCATCGTTTTGGCCAAGTGAATGTCGGACTCGCACACGAAGGGTTCCGTACCATACCTAAACCTTTGTTTTATTAAGATGGGTTTGCCTTGACTCTAGTCTAGGTCAGAGATGACAGAGACAAAGTCTACGATGGAAATTAATTGGTGGGGTTGGTTTTGGTTTTTTGGTCGGCCCTAGAAAACACAATCTATAAAAATTTCAACTCTCTACCTATAGCGGTTGAGATACAGCCCGCTGACAGACAGACGGACGGACGGACGGATGGACAGCGAATGCTTAGTAATAGGGTTCCGTTGGTTACCTTTTGGGTTTTGTTTATATTTATGTTTGACTAAAAGCTACTCGTATATTTGCATTTCTTTTTTCAATCTTATCCCCATAGATCCACTCGCATTAATATAGATTTTCGTAAAAAAAAGTATTTATTAACGTAAAAAAAGTATGTTATAAAAAACTTCTTCTTATATAAAAGACTTCCAAAAAAAAAACCCTACAAAGTACAAAATAACTTTAATTTCGGAAGTCGGTGTCAAAATACGAAGAAACTAACAAAAACACCGACTTCCGAAATTAAAGTTTTTAGTGGTACCCCACACCTAACAACACCACTGCTAAATCGCAGAAAAGCAAAATACGCAATTTCGATTACTTGGATGACATAAAACTATCATCCAACAAGTAGACGAATTCCAGCTATTTTGATTTAAAATCCAAAGTTCGTAACAGATTTTCATAAAATTTATAAAAAAATTATAAATGTATATCCTTTCAGATAAAACAAGAATTTTTCAAATCGGTTCACAATTGTCGGAGTTATGAGGTAACAAACATAAAAAAAAAAACATAGAACCGAATTGATAACCTCCTCCTTTTTGGGAAGTCGGTTAAAAACCGTCTCCAGGGTCTCTCATCTATCTCTGTAGCAAAATTCATGAAGATCGGTTTGGCGATTTAGGTAACCAAACACACTTTCACACTTATATTTTAAAACTTAGGATGAGTGGAAACGTTCTGAAAGGTTCTATTAATAATGCATTCATAATAACATCAGAACCGCACGGCCTGCACCAGGTAATTTAACTTCCGATGACTAGTCTTCCTGCTGAAACCGGAAGTGGCTACCTTAACTTGATTAACCTCTTTGACATCCAAGCTCTTTTGCACACAAGCCATTAATCCCGTATCAATAATCATATTGCTCGCCATATTTACTTCAAAACAAAATGTAACCAGAATTCAACAACAAACTCTGTCCAATGCAAATAATTTCTAAATATACTTAGCAGACAGTTCACAACTCACACAAACCCGACAACTAGTCAATAAACCGTACGGGATCGATAAGGCTATATAACGAAGTAAGCTTTCTTGTTTACGTATTAATAAGACAAGCAATAGGGAACGTTCTGGCAAAGAAGTGTCACTGACAAGTACATTTTACAAATAAGTTTCAAACTTGCAACGCTAGATGGCACGTGTAGTTCTCGCCCTTTGTGTTCCGGAGCCGTGGTATCTCTTTCGAATAGTCCTGCAACATCGGCAGGCGTCGGCCCTTTCGGGCCCCTCTGTGTGCTGACTCTCTTTGAAGGCGCGCGTGGAACACGAAAGCGCCGTCGACACGGCCTGTCGTCATAAGATGGACAGACAACGACATGCCCATAGCTCACCGTCCACAGGCCCGCGCCTACGGTGGCCGGGACGAGAGGATCTCTCCCTCTACCATTCCGCCACCTCCTTCGCTAGCATGACTGCTTCCAAGAAGGAGGTGACGGCGTCCCATTCCGTCTCGCTCCGGACCATGGATTGGATCAAGGCCGGACGCGAGAAGTCACCGCCGATCGCCGCTTCGAGGACACGGCGGTGCTCCGCCCAAGCGGAGCACACCTGCACAGTGTGCTCACCGTGTCCTCCGGTCGATCCTCGCAGTGGTGACACCCGGGCGTTTCCTCCCGCCCCGTGCTGGAACAGTAAGTGGCAGTACAAAAGCGTAAATGTCAAGCATTTGTTTAATTTTCGAATATGCAACACTAGATGGCATAATCAACGCCGTGCGCGTTCCCTGTACATAGGACATTTATTTGTGACCGGTTGAAAGGCTCGCTTCGCATTAGGGTGCCTGTCCATTTATGCGGAGTGAAGCAGGGGATCGGAGAAACGGAGATATATTAACCAATCTTGTCAGTCAGAATGCCAGAGACTCGCGTGGTGCGGAGATTTTTTGCACTTCCATTTATTAACATTTATTCGTTTCTCCGCTCCGCTGCCTCGCTCCGCTGTTATGGGTAGGCACTATTACACCGGACTTGAAGAGAATTGGACACAACTGGGATAATATGGCGGGTGCGACACTATTATAGAACCCCCTTTACCACACACAGCACTCATGTTGTTTGGGTGTATAATATACTAGCTGATATTCTACTACTATATTTTTCCGTTTCCGTAAGAATTTTGAGAAATTCTCTCTGCAAGGAACCTACATGTAAAATTTCAGCTTTCTACGACCATCAGTTTCGGTTGAGTGTTGTCTGTCAGTCACTGAATTATTCAGTCAGTCACTTACCAGTTACAGAAACAACCTGAATGCTTATTTTATTTTGTTATTTTTGCCATGAAGTTTGTTTAGCCTTTTTCATCTACTATGAAGCCGTGACAGGCGCCTAGGCGTTTTGGTTGTTTTTTCGACTAAATTTTTCTAATAGCCTCGCGTTTGAACTCTTCTCATGTGATAGTACTCAAAACTTAAAGATTCCGGCAAAGAACTCCACTCCTGAGCAGTAATAACAAGCACAGTATTCTCAAAATATTCCTAAAATGAAAGACTTCGTTCTTCTACATTTTATTCATACTCTAAGAATCTTGTACAAAGTAAGGAGAGGTAACTTCATAAATTAATTAATCTTCATTAATTTGTTTAGTTGTGTTAGCAAACATTTATTGACCATTATAATAGTTTCGCAGACAGTTGCTTGATTTCAAACATCAATTTGAATTTGACTACGTTTTAGGCAATTGCTTTTGATTGGATGATTGATTAAGCGGGAATATTAGGGTAGGTAAATATGATGATCCCTAAAATGTTTCGTTAATTACAATTGGAAAATGAAATAAACAAACTAACAATATTATTCCATTAAAGAAGTTTATCATAAAATATCATAAATTTATGAGCTCGTAAATTCACTAAATTTTTCGAAATATACATGAATATATTCATGTATATTTCGAAAAAAAATACGACGTGAACATAGTCACCATTAACAGCATTACAGCCGAAAGTCCTCCTCTGCTAGAAAAAGGCGTCCAGCAAGCATCGCCATATTGACCGGGCCAGTGAGTTTCGCATCCAGCTGTCAGGTCATTGTTACCTTGAGGAAGATCTTCTATTGTTGACTTTTCCGCTATGCGACCGCCACTAAAAAACTTTAAACGATTCTTAGGAACGTAGTACCAGAGTAAATTCAAAAGTCATTTATTCAAATTAGGCTGAGAGCCAGCACTTTTTGAACGTCAAGTTTTAATTAAAAAAGACAGTCCCCCAAAACGCCCGCCCGTCACCACTTCCTAGTGTTTTAGCTGTGGAGAAGAAGTGGCCAACAAACTCCCCAGCAACACATCTGTCTGTTACGTTTTAGGAACTAGAATTTTACAATAATTAGTATTTATTTATTAAATGTTATAGTATTTATTTAGTAGTTATTAAGGATTTTAATTTATACGACTATAAAAAGATTGGTGATTTATTTATTTATTGAGTCATTGTTACATGTAATTCTTATTGATACGTAAACTAAGTCGGTAATTGTAACAAGTTCTGTCTAACATAAAATTACACCGTGGTCCCCGAACTAGGCAGCCTGTATTTCAGGGGCCAGTGTTGCGTTAACATTTATTTAGGTAATACAGATTTGTTAGCAATGTAAGTTGGTACAATTATCAAAACAGAAAAAAAGCAGGTAAAAAATAAAATATTCGAAAAAGGTGATAGTTTTGCTTGAGTTGCTGTTAGTGAGTGAGTTGAGTTGGTATTAGTGAGCATTTATTTAAATAAAAATATATAACAGCAATACTTGTTAACTGAGAATTTCCTCGATTTCATCATATGATAGACGGGGTTTGGTCATTCCTTAACATAAATTGCAGTTTAGGCTTTTTATGTCACAGCATTTATTTATTTTTTTGAAAAAAACACACTTATGTCTACAAAAAAATAAATAAATGCTGTGACAAATGAGTAGGAGGGGTTCCGTCTACCCAGAAGACTTATCGCGGCGGGTAGAGGGATGTGAAAGATGCGTTTCAAGAGCAGGCTTTGATAGTCAGATCTATTCTTTACTGCTTTGTGAGCATGCAAACAAGCACTCAAAATATATAATTGCCGTACTTGGGTCAGTGGGTAGTCTTAGGGGTTGCTCTACAATAAATTCCCAGTTCTCTGAGAGCTGGAAATTCATTGTAGAGCAAGTCCGTAAACTTGAACGGTTTCTTTAAAATTAGTTTAATGATAGCCCTCTGAGCTCTATCTATGTCTATAAATGTGCTTTACTATCACTATCACTACATATTATAAAACAAAGTCCTCCGCCGCGTCTGTCTGCCTGTATGTTCGCGATAAACTCAAAAACTACTGCACCGTTTTTCATGCTGTTTTCACCTATGGCTAGATAGATTTGGATTTGGATTTTTCCGACTGACAGACGGACAGTTTCTATCAGTTAGAGAAGTACAAGGTTTCTGCAATAAATGAAATACTCATCTAATCAATTTGATGACTACCTTGAATCGGTATTATGTCACAGGTATATAATCCTTTTTGACCGTTTCCCGTCACCCACGGCTAGAAGCTTTTAACCAGGTTTCGGTAATAAAAGCGAATTAAGCTTTTGATCTGTGTACCTTTGATCATGATTAGTGTATACTGGTCGAAGTGTCATGTGAATAAGATGGATGGATATATTTTAGTCCTTATAATGTATTCGATCGAAATTCAGAGCTAAAATAAAAAAAAACCCGGTCAAGAAAGTATCGGACTCGCGCACCGCAGTTTTAGACCAGCGCCATTTATTGACAGCTAGTGGAACTTATGTGTTTTACAAGATTTATGTTACAAGTACCTACCTAACCGCACTCAGAATAAGAAAAAAAAATACAGAGTTCTCTCGAAAAACTATTAGCAAAATCAACCATTAAGAATAAGCATCGATCGGTCCCGGTAGGGCCTCAACCCGTAATAAAATGCTCAGTTTACTTTTTACGATTCCAGCCTAACGGATGGGCTCGCGATGAAAATGAATGGCTTTTTATATTGCCGACTATACTGGTATAAATAAACTTCGGTTTTAATCAAAATAACTGTTTGGTTTTATAACTGGCGTTATTTTTGAGATGATGTTGTATTCTAATATGGCCTTGGTACGTGTTTCTTTGTAATGTTTGAAATTGGTTACCTATTCGTCGATATGAGCTTGATGTAGAGTCCAATTACTATATAAGTTTTTGTTTTGTTTTTGTTTGTTTTTTTTTTAACAAACAACACTATGAATTTCTCCTGTATCGTGGGTGCGTTTAAAAACATATAAAGTCACATATACAAACAGCCAGACTCAGAACAACTATCTGTAGGCCATTCAAAATAATATTTTTTCCGTGCGGGAATCGATCCCACGACACGCAGCGCAGCAGTCGATCGCTCAACCAATGCGCCAACCGTGTAATCAAAATTTCAACGGGTTATCTGTTAGAAAAACTTTTACAAGGTTTTTATCAAATCTTAATGACCTGATTCTCAATCTAGTGTTGGCTCCGGACGTAGCAACTCAATGTTTTATTTTTTTATTGCAATAAAATAAAAATATTGATTATTATTAATATTTGTTTAGAACTTATTAAAGTGATTTTTACCATTAATTTGTTTTTAGATATCGATTTTATCATCCATGGATGTAAAGTATCGTTAGATAGGTAGGTATTAAAGTAAATACATTAATTTGTCTCCAAATTCGATTACCTGTAATCGTGAATGGCGCCATTCTCGAGGTTGTGCAAGAATACATATATCTAGGCCAAATTATACAACTTGGGCGGTACAACTTTGAGAAGGAGGCGACCAGAAGAATTGGTTGGCTGGGCGGCATTCGGGAAGCTGCGTGATATCTTTGAATCGTCGATCCCACAATCCCTTAAGACCAGGGTCTATATTGTTAGTCATTACAGGGCGTCATACCTGTAATGACTTTCGGAGCCGAAAAGTGGACACTCACCATAGGCCTGGTCCACAAATTCAAGGTTGCTCTGCGTGCAATGGAGAGAGCAATGTTCGGGGTTTTTCAGGTGCATAGAATTCGCAACGAAGAGTTTAACGTCACTGACATTGCGCGTAGAATCAGCATGCTGAAGTGGAAGTGGGCCGGCCATGTTTGTAGACAGACAGACGGACGATGGAGCAGATATGTGTTAGAGTGGAGACCGCGTATGGGCAAACGTAGTGTGGGACGCTCTGCGGCCCGATGGACCGATGGTTTAAAGAAGTTGGCGCTCTTTGTGAGTCGTTCAGCAGTGGACGCCAATTGGCTGATATTATGATGATGATTCGATTAGTCCACACAAGTTGGAGCAAGAATAATTCAGATGATGATAACAAATCACACGATCTCATCACCAAACTAACACTAATAATATTACTATTATTATATTATTATATATTATTACTATTATTATATTTACTTTTGTTTTGGTAAAACTCCGAAATCTCGAAAAAAATATCAGCTGTTTCATACATTTTCATTGGCTAAATACTGCATTTTGTATGAAACAGCTGATATTTTTTTCGAGATTTCGGAGTTTTGCCAAAACAAAAGTTGTTTATAATCATGTGTACTTTCACTGCCTAAGAGGTTGCTGGTGTTTTACAAATAACCCTGTATATAAAAATGAATTGCTGTTCGTTAGTCTCACTAAAACTCGAGAACGGCTGGGCCGATTTCGGTAATTCTTTTTTTTGTTTAGTTCGCCAGAATACAGGGAAGGTTTAAAAGCAAAAAAAAATAGCCATTTGACGGGAGCGAAGCCGCGGGGCACAGCTAGTATAAGATAAAAATGTAATGTGATAATAATAATTAGTATAGATTATGCGATATACATTACATTTGAAATGTCTAAGGGGCCTCTGCGAGTTGGTTTCGGCCCCTCGTACGCTTACCAAAGGACCGGGTCTTCAGGGATCCGAGAATGTAAAAAAATAAAAATTGGTAGAAGTTTTAATTTTACAGTGTAGAATATTCAGTTGTTTTAATTTTGATTCTTTGTAAATTGCGGTGCCCTCGTAAGGTTCATGTCGGGTACCCCTCAAAGACAAGTGTGCAATAAAATAAAATAAATAACGATGTTTGTAATTGCTCTTGATTTACATGACTTCAATCTAACTTTGCCATTCACCCAAAATAAATGAAAACGTCTCAGAAGTTTATATGCAAAACAGCAAGCCCTCAAATTAATTAGACATGTGAATAAATTAACAAGTACATAAAGTTAGTGCTAAGATTCGTACTTGTGTCTTCTAAATGTTTAATGGGAACCTTTTGTATTTGCAATTAACTAAGTAACATTTGCTTTTCAAAGAATTTACGCATTCTCTTCAGAATTTGGATAGGTTTAAATATTTACATTAATATGTCAGCTTTAATTTATTTGCTTTATGCGTCACCCTTATTTTCTTCGGATTGTTTTCTATAGCAAGATCCTTAGTTTTGTAGATTTTATAACTTATTTATAGCAATTTTGGGGTGTATTTTTATTGTTTTCAACTTTTTATTAAGTTTTTCGTTATATTTTATTGTGGCAGTCTAATGAAATTATCGGCATCTTACATCAAATAATGACATTTTTAATCTCAGTAGCTAACGAACGTTACACTACATTCATTTAGCCAACAAAAAAAGTCGAGGCTTGGATGCATGCATGAATCCATTTTCCGACAAAACCACTCGGAAAAATACGGCTTTTCGCGAGAGTTGCTCAGACCCCCTAAGTATTATATCGGGCCTTCGGAGAACCTACCACCTGGGCACGACCGCAGTAAGGACTTCAGGGCTCTTCAGGTGGAGGTTCTCGGATGTCTACAGTCCATGATCCAGTTTTCGTTCTGCGCCATATGCCCCTATGGATGCGTCAGCGAATGGTGTTACTGTCGCTGAATACTAGGCCAATAATATATATATATATATATATATATATATATATATATTTGCTCTCGACCCGCTAAGCAAAAACGGGACCGAAACTTGTCCCCAACAAAAAACCGCAAAAATAACATAAAAAATCTGAATTAATCAAATGTTCCGTTTTATCGAAATTGGCGTGCATTTCGGCAATTACGAACAAAGGAATACTAATCTCCTTCAAATGTCAGCGGAAGATAGTAAGTGGCTATAAATCGTGCAGCATGTTGGCGCCCTGTAACTAATGTTTCACCTTGTTTGCGCTAGATTACAGAATTGTCGAGTGGCGGTCTCGGTGAAAAATCCTTTTATTTGCAGCAAGATCTAGGAGATTTAGACGTGCAGAAATGCGGTGACATCTTCTGTATTGTTGCTGTTTGTGGATAAGTGGATACTTATTCTTCTACGGTTATATGAAGAACTTAGCCTTTGTTTGTTTATTCGGAAGTATTCTACCTACTGATGAATTACTTAGGTTTTTTTTTTCAGTTTTATCTCGATTCCGTGAAACTTCTGAGTCAAATGCAGCTACATAGAATTCTTAAGTGCCAATTGTAATGAATATATGTTCGAATGTTAGCTTACTAAAGAATAAATAAATTGTAGTATTCAGTTCTGATACAATCCCTACTAATATTATGAATGCGAAAGTAACTGTCTGTCTGTCTCTTCTTCATGCTGAAACCACTGACCCGATTTGGATGAAATTTTGGACAAAGATAGTCTGAGACCCGAGAAAGGACATAGGATAGTTTTTATCCCGGAAATCCCACGTGAACGGGAACTATGAAGGTAACTAGGTTATATCTATTACGGGAGTATGTTCCCTAGGAATCACGCGGGTGAAGCAGCCTGGCACACGCTAGTCGAGTATAATTATATAACGACTGCACAGCATCCACATCACTACACAGATTTGAAGGCACCCAGTTCACCTAAAACTCAATCAATCCAAAATTTGAGTAATAATACCTTGTTACTAACCAACTCCATAACCCTTTAACCGCGCGTGTCGCATATATGCGACAAATATTTCCGTGTCCCTACCGCGCGTGTCGTATTTCTGCGACAGAGAACATGCATGATTTTTTCGTTCTATTTTCGTCCTATTAATTGCGTGGTACAACTAAAACTATTATTAAATAGAGCTATTATTTACAACAATTACTTAAAATTATGTGTCATAACTCTAAGCATTCAAAAAACTTAAACAAAAATAAGTAATTGGCAGCTTGAAATTTTCTTCGGCGTCTATCGCGCGCGTCGCATAAATATGACCATAGGGATGGGATACAATGCAATGCGCATTTTAAAAACGAAATAACAAACAGTTAAATAATCAGGTATAATGCATCATTCAGCATAAAATAAACGGTGTCATACCAAATAAAGTTAAATTTAACATATTGCCTTGTGTTATTAATTCTTTTCCTTATTATTCATAAGAAAAATATCCCTCACGATCTTTGTATAATGCCAACATTTGACGTTAGTTCCCATCCCTTGACTCCTATGCTTGCAACATATTTCTCTAGTTAGTCTAGCGCGGCTGTCACATTAATACGACCACTGCCTACGTCACAAGCGGATCAAACGAATGGAAAGTTCCATTAATGTTGTTCGTTGGTATTTGTGCATTGTCGATAAAATAGTCACATTTCAATTTTCAATAATGACGACTACTGAGGAATTATTAAGAATATTAGAAGGTGACGACGACGAGTGTGACGACGAATTGAAATTATCCGATTCGATAGAATTTAGAAGTGATGGAGAGGTAAGTACCTATTTCAATTTCTTCTTAGGTTATTTGCACATTATTCAGTAGGTATAGGTATAAATAAGACTTTCGTTGGGTTTAGGTAACTCCTTGATGAATCGAAATAGTATTTTAAATATTGTGATGTAATTCTGTTATTACCTATATTACCTACTTAACTACCTACATATCCTATTGATTGTTCAAATTTGGAACCGTGTTGTATGTTGTCCTTACCATTATTAAGGTACTGTGACAGTACTTACCTACTGTTTGACTGATTAATTGTCCTTTTTTTTGTTTTTAGCTTATGACTGCGTAATTCTAATTATAGTTGTTGCAATTCACGAGCGCACTCAAGCCTTTGCGTGTAGGTTTCGTGTACGTACACGTCACGTAGGTACACATTGCACTTGTGTGTGTGCCCGACGAAGCGAACAGTTGCGCGCGGACGTCATTCATAGGTAGTTACAAATAGGTAACAGTTCAACACACATCTAAATGAAAAGTGCGCTCGTGAATTGTAACAACTATAACCTACTTATTATAAATGCGTAAATCATTGCATTTGATCTAATAGGTAATCAAAACTTATTAGGTATTTTATAGTATACTGAGGAATATGTGTAAATGAATGTGATGTAAAGTATTATACTCCATTTGTTTAGGTAATTAAATAAAGGTAAACAAAAAAACCACGTGCCGTGGTTATCCAACTAAACGTAATACCAGTCTATTCAGTTGTCATGCTACGTCACAGTTGTACTCTTCAATTTAGCAACGTTATAATTCGTTAATAATGTTGCTAAATTGAAGAGTACAACTGTGACATAGCATGACAAGTGAAGTGAGTGATATTACGTTTAGTCGGCTAACTAAGTCACGTGGTTTTTTTGTTTACCTTTATTTAATTACCTAAACAAATGGAGTATAGTAACTGGTAAGCAAAAACAAAAAAAACAATTGTGATTCAAAGATTTATTATACTTAGTTTGATTTGAAAAGGAAAAAGTCGAATAATAAGAGATTATTTTGATGTAAGTAATTAAAATTTAGATAGTAAGATTAAACAATTGTGATACAAAGATTTAGCCATTGCTGTTGTAGGTAGATTTATAAGAAAAGAAAAAAAGTACCTAGTCGATTAATAAGAGATTATTGTGATGTAAACAATTCGAATTTAGTAAGGTTAAACAATTAGTAACTGTTAAAAACATTTACTTATTAGCTTAAAGATGAACGATTGTGATACGAAGAAAGTGATTAGGGTGGTTAATTTAAAGGTCCTACAAACAGGCGCGACACGCGACACAAAAACATGAGCGGTTTCTTTGTGTCGCGCCTGTTTGTAGAAGCCATAAGGCTGATTTAAAATAAAAACATAAAAAATTCTTTGACTTTTTTTTATCGATACAACGATTGCCCCTCCTTATTTATTGTAGGTATTATTTTGTCGATTTGTAGCCTCGCGCTAGGGGCACGACAATTGATATTTAGCCAAGCGGTTAAAGGGTTAAGGGGACTTGTCGCTGTGATATGATCATAATGATCATACAAAATATGATTTATTTTTATTGTACCAGTTTCAAAGGCAGCTGGTTAAATAAATATACTCATGTTTTTTGGGCAGGGATCCCTATTATTCGGTTTTATCTCAGTATTTACGGCTTTGCAGGGTTGCGAAATTGTTCGAAAGAGTTACCGCGGCACTGGAACGCAAAGGGCATTTGAAGGAACAGTAAGAGTCTGACACTCCCTCCGGCTCCACTCAGAGCGAAAAAAATAATGTATGACTTCCCACCATAAAAAAGAGTCATGACTTTCCGAGTAATATCATCTTATTTGAAACAGTCGTGTAGAGAAATCAATGTCGCCACAAGAAAAACTAACGGAGCAAAATTTGTACTGACAAAATCTTGCATGAATGTGGTATGAGAGTATTCCGTGCGATTTGAAGATATACATTATGACAGTCCAAATGTCACCCATCAGGCAGTTGCCTACCAGACACAACTACCGTCTGGTCGGATCCTCCCTTTTCTATGGAGGATTGCGGGACTTAACACCCACTTCAACATACCTCTATTTCCTATCCATTGTATGGGCCAGTCCTACATAAAGATTGTTCTATCTCCAATAACTTTCCACATTCATACGCAGATAAGAAAGCGGTAATTACTGTAGCTTATTCAGTTTAAAAATATCTTATCTACCTATCTTCTTCAGTCATAAAGACGTTGAAATTACTGGCATGCCTGCCCGTACCGCCACTTAATAAAGGGCCGTTGTTGCGCCTTATTTTACAGATATTCAATATTGTTGGGGTGGTGTCATGCTGTATCATTTGTGGACATTTCTGCGGCCATTTTGGGGTTCTAACGGAGAGGTTTACAGGTATTGGGTAGTAATAATAAATGAAAATTATACAGATTGGAATTTGAGATAGGGCAGTAAGGGTAGAAACTACCGCTTTCGGTAGGATACCGGTCTTTGGATTTTGACAGTGACTTACATTTAAAATTTATTTGGAATATAGGCGGATTTTAAGACAGTGCAATCTCTACCAGGGTGGTGTTCGAGTGTAACTAAAGTCTGCCAGGATTTGGGAGGATGCAAAACTACTTCCTTGACTACTGAAATACCCTTCATCCATCACAAAAAAAAAAACTTGCCCGTCGGCCTAAGCAAGAAGTTATGCATATGTTATTTTGATAAGAAAATAAGAGAAGTCTGGCAGCTCTGGGATATAAAATATATTATAGCAATGTTCTCTTGCCCTAAGTTAATTAATGAAATTTAATTTAATTAAAGGTTCAAATGTTGATAAGTAAATTATTTTATTTTTCCATTTAGTGCTTCCGGTGCCGTTAATCATTTAAAAAATAGAAGCTTTAGTATAAAACTAATGACGTCTACAATAAATATTGCGGATCATCCTCAAAACTTAACAACAAATATTATATCAACAACATTTATCAACTTCGTAGAACAATATAAATTATGCTTCAAAATTAGACTACCAAACCTACTTATTACTATGTACAATCGTAATTGCTGTTAACACCAACCGCCTCCGGGATTTACACCCTCGTACATAAGAGGCTGACTACCCCTTTATGTTCTCAGAACATCCCAAGCCGAAGCCAGGCTATTACCATAGACATTATGGGATGGGTGATAAAATTTGATTGTAGATCGATTACTGTGTCTATTCTAGGGTGAGCTTTGATTGGACGAAGGTTTGGAAGAAAAATGTGAAATGAACACGCTGCTATAATATAAATTTTATACAACGTGTAATATTTAATGAAATGCCCGTTCCATCATCGGACCACAAGACGTACGGCGAGGCACCACCGTTACATGGTGGACGGATACCTATACACACAAAACGTATTGGGAATTCTAAGGAGTGAGTTGGTGTTTTCTGATAGCTACAACCTGGAAGTTTTTAAGTCAAGAGTGAATAGGTTACTTCTAGACAAGCGTGCTCTATCTTAGACCGCATCATCGGTGAGATAGTGGTGAAACGTATGCCTATAAATAGTTAAAAAAAAGATGAATTTTGGTGACTTTTACTTGAACTGCAGTATTCTTACTATTCAATACAACTTAATCGTGTATGTGAAGTGAACCGACAAGTTTTCAGCGGGTCTATTGGTTAAAGTGAACGGTGACCGCGTACCTGACGACGCAAAGTTGGACCAGATGACACACAAGATGGACCGATGACCTGTAAGAATCGCGGGTAGCCGATGTATTCGAAACGCACAGTATCAGTTATTGTATCGATACTTGGGGCAGGCATAGACCATTAGTGGACGTCTTTCGGCTGAAATGATGATAATGATAGGTTGAAAATCTCGCCCTTTACTTTGGTGAAGAGATTTTGAAATGAGCTGTCAATCCAACTATAATTATATTCGGGGGGACCGACCTTATCTATTAGGGCAATTTAGGAAAAACTTAGGGCAATTTAGGAGGAACTTAGGAACAGTCACATTTTTAGATATTGTCAAAACACTTCAGTCTCAATTCACCTAAAGATGAATTTTTACTGAGTTTATTACGGAGATAATGATTACTATATGCGATTTTTATGACGACTTTCCTTATAAAATATCATTTTGTGATCGTGAATCAAAATCAGATTTTTCTTAGAATTTGAATTGATCAGGAAAGTAAGCTTAAATCATACAAAAAAACTCAAAATCACGTAAAAACCAACCTATTTCAAATCCTTTCGAGTTGAAAAAGGTACATATGAAAATACAATTTTGAATTCTATGCAAAACCTATAACTTCCCAAACTCAGCACAAACTGCAGTGCCAAACTACCAAACTCAAAAGTCAGATCTGTGATAGATAGCGGTAAGACTTCAAATATTATGTAGAGGAAACTTTTCGTCCAAATGTATGCGGAGCACGACGTGAAACCAAAAACTCGCCATGAAGGATGAATATCGATGAACGCACGTATGCGAACACTGCTCAGGAATACGCTAGGATGAGCCGTACTTTGGAAACCTAGACGGAAACTTGTAGGCACTGTTATTGTTACACTTTTCTCTTACTGGATGTGTTTAATGCATGTCCTTATTATTGTTTTGATAATATGCTTCACCAGCTGGTCTCTGTCGACATATCGACGCGACGCCTACAATGTTATCTGGCCATTTCGCCGCCGGACGACGGACACTTCTTCTTTAATTTTTGCACGCTACGCGGCTCACCGCGCCTTGTCCGGTATCCTGCCCAGTTCCATCAATTCATTTTCATATGTCTATGATATTCAGTCTTCGTATTGCGTGCGCCGACAGTCATCATTTTGGATTTTTGAAGTGAAATCTTCTTTAACGGCGTTGAACTGTTTTCTTGGGATGGGTATAACATGTTAAACTTGCGTCAGGACACGTGACCTGATCGAAAATTCGTAAGACGGATGAAGCATTAGGACACCTGACCTGATCGAAAATTCGTAAGACGGATGATTTAAAAATGCACAACGTTAATGTTTAAGTTTTCACTTCTGCTGGCACTCCCGGAGTGCAACCCGTTGTTTTTTTATTAGTTACGTCTGTAGTCACATCACATGTCTTTAGTGATGTAAATTAAACATTACTGGTGAAATGTCATTGGAGTTGAGTGGTCGTGTTTTGTATGTCATACGGAAACGTTGAACCTGTAAATGGCGTTTTTTTTAAAGAAGATTGGCGACTTGGGTACCCTCATTAAATCTAAATGTTCCAAAATCTTCTTATATGCAAATTATAGGTCTTATATCCGTAGTTATTTTCCGAGCTAAAATGGTTAATTAGTTGTTGGTAGTAATTAAAAAAACATGATTTTAGTGTGCTACCCCGTTACAAAAACAAAACGCATTAATCCACAACAAAACGCATAAAATAGAGCCAAACTTATTTCGATTCAAATTGATAATTAATATTTGGCAACCCAGCTGTCACTTTATGTCAAATACAAAAAATATGTAGGCAAAACGTCATATTTCTGTGTTGTATACTGTAGGTGTCCTATTTAGTTCGTCGTTTGGGATATTTGTAGTGTTCATATGCGTCTATAAATGAAGTGTGAACCATGTGAATTTTCAGCCACCATGTTGCTATAACATTACAATTTGCGTTCAGTTGATTATACTTTTGTGCAGGACGGAACTGGTGATAGGAATCTTATTTAACATTGTTTGTACTTCAAATCTGAGAATGTCGATCCCGTTGTGTGCCCAGATAAAGAGAGATTTCAAAATCTTCAGACAAGAATATTCAATCGAGCGAGTCCTCATCTTATGAAAGATTTAAAAACTGCTTGTGCTGTATTAAATGCATTTGGAACTCGATTTACTGACCCAGGAAATGCTCAAATAATGTAAAATATAATAAATGGACGTTTATTTTTAGAGACCGAATTAGCGATTATAGCCATGGAGCGCCTGAATCGTCGCAGTATTATGTTTCCGAATCTTAGAATAATAACGCATAGAAACCTAGTACGAGTGCAAAAAGTGAGGCAACTAAAACTTAGCCTAATCCGTCAAACTTAGCCATCAGGCCGTCAGTACTCAATGTCACGTTCCGTCGAACACAGCTCGCGAGTAAATAATTGAAAATGACAGTTTGTTGCGTGAAAGGATGTTATAGCACATCAGGAAAACAAAAAAATGTTATAAAATAACATTTCACAAATAAGTACTCACATTCTATGCACTATTTTTACGTAAATCGATAAATAAAACAAAATTCTAATAACCTAACTTGTCATAACACAGTGTTGCTATTTGTGAGGAAAAAGTACCCACATTGCTTTCATAATAAAATACAATACTTACTGTTAATTCATATCAAACCCGATGTTTTAACATTGTTTATAATTATAACCCATCAAGCATTCTAAACGCATTGAACAATATCTCATTCTTTATGCGATTTATTTCCTTTTATTTTGAAATAAATTGAATTATACCTTCCGAAAAAATATGTCATATTACATGAAAAATCATGTTTACCTTTTCCAGTTCCCAACAACATAAAATACTTGCCTTGATAGCAAAATAGTAATGCGTCTTCCCATATTTTGTGGGTAACGGCTTAGTAATGGTATCACTGAAAGCTATATCTGTGTGCGTTAGAGGAACGTAGACACATTCGGCTCACGCACACAAAGAAAATGAAGTGGACACACGATTTTGCTCGGGTTTTGTTCTAGACGCGGCTTCTATGCGTTATTATTCTAAGTTCCGAATATAGATGCCTCAAATATACAATAATTCCCACGGCTCTCCTTGGAAGAATTGGTGTTGTTTGCGTGTGGCACATGCTAGATCCGTCAAGCTAGATCATACGTTGGAGAACATTTCCGCTTTCAAGGAATGTACACACCCGAAATAGATCGCGACCAGCTGGATTTGAGCAGTTTAGGAGGAGAAAGTCCATTTTTGTTAAGAGCAAAAATAAAATCCCGTCATGTGGGGCGGATCACATTTATTTTGTTTTCATAGCCGTTGAAAGGTAACAGCAAGGTCAAAGCTCCATCATCGGCGACTGTTGTAACTGTGTATTTCGCTTACGCTCGACACGAAGGAACAACCCCCCCTGCGGTATTTCTTGACAATGTATTGTTATCATTACAATAAAAAGTTTTATGAATACTATGGTTGCATTTTTTACCTATTCTATTTAATTATTCATTATCTTTTGTCCTGGTGACGACCATCTTGTGGGTGGGTCATGGACCATCTTGGATACAGATTCAAATCCCGCTAAAGGAACGTTATTACTATTATAAGTGACGTCACAGCAACTGGATAGCCTAAAATCATTCAAAATCTTCTTACCTATATTTGCCGTTTCCTTATCTCAACTAAGAACATTTTTTTTTTAAGGATGGGATATCATCAAATGACTCATCCCGCTCTGGGTAAAGCAGGAGGGAGTGTCTGACTCCTACTGACTAAAACCCATCCGTGTTCCTCTTAATGTCCTTTGCGTTCCAGGGCCGCGGTGACTCTTTCGAACATATTCCGCAACCCCGGCAGGCACTGGCCCTAGCGGGCCCCACTTGCTTTGCTGACAACTCTTTGAGGCGCGCGTGGAACACAGCGCGCCGTCGACCCGGGCCTGATTCTGATCAGATGGCGAGCCACCCAATGCAAATGCTTGCCGTCCGCAGGCTCCAGGCGCAGGTACGGTGGCCGGGAATTGCCCTGCGACTCCCGACGCCCGGGGCGTCTTCTTCTGGTGCGGCGGCCGGGGCGCGAGGTCTCCCTCACACGTTCGGCCTCCTCCTTCGCTTGCATTACTGCTTCGCAGAAGGAGGTGACCGCTTCCCATGCCTGCTCGCTCCGGTTCATGGCTTGAACCAGAGCCGGACGCGAGGTTGCCGCCGCCGATTGCCTCAACGAGGACACAGCGTTGTTCCATCCACGCAGGGCAGACCTCCACCGTATGCTCCACTGTATCTTCCGGGCGATCCTCGCAGTGTTGACACCCGGGCGTATCCTCCCGCTGAATTCGAAACAGGTACCTTCCGAAACAACCGTGTCCGGTGAGTACCTGCGTCAGGCGGAAGGTGAGGACGCCGTGGCGCCGCTCTAGCCACTCCTCAAAGAGGGGACTTATCGCCACAATTGTGGCGTGCCCAACGCTGGGTTGCGACAGTCGCTGTCTCCATACCGCCATGAGATCCTGCCGGAGCTCCGGTCGCCGTGCTGCGATTTGCAGCGGCAGAGGAGTCTCACCCCGGCGTTGCACCTCCACGCAACTAAGAACACCTTGCTGTAACATCTACTAGTAACTCAAAAATCTTTCTATAATTATTAAAGTACAATCTATACACTTTATCTGATTAAAATGTATGATTTATAAGGGTTTTCCTTTAGTTACAAAGTATGTAGGTAGGTATCTTTAAGAATTATTTTTGGTGTTCCATTTTGAGGTTATGTTTAAAATCAATTAAATAACCCCAAGTCTAATGTATGGCTTACCATTACATATTCTGTTGTACTCTATATTAGCATTCAAATCCATATATTCATTCTATAAAACGCTAAGCCTTTATGTGGTACTGAAAATACATGGGTTTCTGCCAATCCCCTTTTATAAGTAATGTTTAAATACCTACTTCGAATCAGATTTTTCTTAGAATCTGAATTTGTTGCTTTACGTAGAGTATTTATCTTCCGTAAAGGGCCAAAATGCCTATACCAACTTTTTTTAGTATAGGAAATCATCAAATGACTTCTTCCGCTCTGGGCGGAGCGGAAGGGAGTCTCAGACTTTTACTGAATTCTACCGATCCTTGTTCCTCCTTTTGTTCCAGGGGGGGGCTACTCTCTAAGCCCGAAGTCTGTAGTTTCAGGCTTAGTTGTGGGCGTATTCTACTCCGCCTCTTTCGAAGAACATCAGCAATCTATTCACCCCTTTTTTTTTTAGGGACGGGAAGACTTCTACTGACTAAAACCCATCCATGTTCCTTCATGTGCCCTTTGTGTTCCGGAGCCACTGTATCTCTTTTGAATATTCCCGCGTTTATATTCACCCCGTTATACGGTTCCTAATACTGTTAATAGAAAAAGTCACATCATAACATGGCCAGATTTGTACCGCTTAGCTACTTGGATTGTTTTCTAGCCAAACCACTTCGGTCTTACAAATTGCGCTCTCACCTTTACAACCGGACGTACATTTAACCTTAGGTTTATGCTAGCAGTTTGGCATTGACAGCGCATTTATTTCTCACGGTCTTGTAGCTCAGGTGTTACTTCTACGTGCAGTTGACTGTACAGGCACTCAATGCTTTAATGAGCCGTCCAGAGTTTATGAGCACTAATGGACCTCAAGCTTTCAAAGTAGGTTTTATTTTTTGGTGGCACTAATGCATTTAAGGTAAAAGCTTAGATCTGAGGGGCTAGCACGAATATTTTGACGTATAGAAACGTTAACGTAAGTGAATTTTGAATGAGAAAAACTACTACCCCATAGTATATTGGTTTAATTTTATGGGACACACACAATTTATATCATTTAATAATATGAATATAGTTTCTAATTCAAATAAATATAATGTGCGAAACGAGTATTGTAGCTATGGTAAAATTTTACGTCACGTTACTATACGTCAAAAATATTCGTGCTAGGCCCTCTGTCCGGATTTTAGAGGGTTACAAATCGTTCGGGATGATTTCTTTTTGGGGTTAGAATTTTTTCGTGGTTAAAATATATCTCATGCTAGACAGTTTCAAATCGAATGGTGAGGAGACGTCTATGTCCTGCAGTAAACTGCTATAGGCTCATGAGACAATGATGATAATGAAGACAGTTTCAAGTACATATATAGGAGAAACAGTTTCATATTGAGCTGAAAATTATATTTTAGAGCATTTTGACATTCGACTTTAATAACTTCACTGTCCCATGAGTCACATGTGATACATGCTGATTGTTTAACTATTGTGTCTGCTTTGCGGACAGTGAAGTTGTTAAGATGGTTTTTATTTTGATAGTGGTCAGATTCTCAAGATTTTTAATAAAAACAGGGAAAGCCCATGTGAAAGTATCCCAAGGGATGAAGGGAACGTAATCCGAGGATAAGAAAATATGTCCTTCTCCAAGATCAATATTAATAAGTGAAAGGTTACGCAGTTAATTTCGCATTTATAATTATATGAGTTCGATAGCATGTACTTAGTTTTATTTCACACCTACTAAGTATGAAACATTAGTTATAGTTTACAAATTGTACATTATTTTTTTTGTTAGGTACATTCTGTTTTTTTATTTCCTAAAATTAATAACAACAGTTAATTTCTGACTCCTTTAAAACAAATGAAGAGACTGAAAGAAAAGAAAAATACCAGGAAGTTATAAAACTTACTTGAGAAATAATTAATTTGATAAAAAACCGGCGTAAAGAGACCCAATCTTGTTTCTTACCATTAAGGGTCTAATTAACGAAAACTTTTCGAAGAAACAGTTGGTTTTCAATTTACTTGAATAATTTAATTTTTAAAACGAATCAACTTTGCTAATTAATCCAGTCTTGGAGTTTTTCTGAGAAAGGATTAATGATAAAAAGGAAAGACGACGATTATAAGAAGTATTGAGTACGAGTACCATATTTACTTCAAAGAGTGAGTAGGTTTATTCAAGGCAATCGTGCTCTATAAGAACATCATTGGTTAACATCAATAGTCGTCAAAAGCAAGGAAATTAAATTTACAAAAATAAATAAGTTATCTTATCAATGTTTAAAAAATAAGATTTCAGTAAGAGTTCTCTATCCCAAATAATGCTTATTAATGCAAAAAAGAGCTTGATTTTTTATTTGTCTGTTTGTAAAGACTTACACAACATTCAATGAAATGAAAGAATTTGTCGTCCACATAAGTGCAATGTATCATGCCATGTAACACACATTGTTTCTATAGTCTGGGCGCCTTGCGCGTGCAAACTGTGCATTTCATGCGCACGCTACGAGCATTTAAAGTCGCGCGGTGCGATCCGTGGTTTTTCGGACGAACACAAAGGGGCTTGCAGTGTGCTCAGAGCGGAACGAATGGATGCGAACACGAACTGAACCAGGAGCTCGACATTCGTAGTTTCGGGCTTAGTTGTGGGTGTATTCTACTTCTACCTTAAGTAACTTACTGAATTACGATTAGTCCCGAACCCGAACTGTGAATAAATGACAATACGATTTGATAGTAACTGTTAAATCGTGTTATCACTAATTCTTTGTACTTAGGTGATACGGAGTAGAATACGCCCGCAACTAAACCCGAAACTATGGACTTCGGGCTTAGAGAGTATCGAGGAGTGAAGACAGCGTGTTCTTAGCAGACTACGCTACGTTTGCGCGCACGCTGTAAAGATGCGACTAGGTACATGTTCGGTTCGTGCACACGCTGCGTTCATGCTGATGAAATGCTCCTTTCACGTTTCATTGCATGATACCTTTCATCAGTATCAAAGGCTCTTTGGATTGGCACACAGGTTGCTCATGTCCTGGAATAGGACATAGTACCCTTTTAAGGCCGGCAGTAAACTTGAATTTTACGCCATGAAGCGGACGGAGCCGCGGGCACTTACTACAATATCAGTGACCAACTAACCTTTCTCTGAAGTCTTAATAAAACTGCTAATCGATGTATTTTACTTAGATAGCAAAACACTAATTTATTCAATTATTCAAGCGAATGTTCCTAACAAAATTGTAAGTTCAACATTTTGCAAATATTTTACAATAAAAAAGTTATTAAGATTTATGCATTTAGATAAACGTTTGCAGAATTATCTTTTGGAACAAAAGAAATATAAAGAATATCTTTTATGAGAGCAAGTGACTACAACTTACACCGTACTGGCCACAGTTATGGATTTTATCTGTCTTTCAATGTTCGGTTAAATTTAGCATCAGCTATCATCACATCTGTTTGTATATACTGAACATCAATGGTCCCTTGAATAATCTGGTCACGTGCAAAATGGTGCCTCACGTCTATATGTCTTTCACTCACGTTGTATAAATTTTATACAATTCTAGTATAATTCACCTTCATGGGCTTATGCAGAAGGCTTATGTCTCGGTGCCTCATACATAGCCATGTATGAAGCACCGAGTCATAAGCCTTCTTATAGTCTATGCGTCATGTCGATAAATCCTTTCGGGAACGCCAAACCTGTTAGCTTATGGCCATATCAAAGAGGACTAACTCTTTAATATCGTGGGACCCATTCCTACATCCATTTTGGCAGCAGGCAGAAATGATGTTATTGCTGTAAATCATTTTTTTTTCGTTTTTTACTTTCTCGGGTCCCTGGAGACCCGGTCCTTTGGTAGGCGTAGGAGGGGCCGAAATCAACACCAGGCCCCGTTAATCATTTTCAATGTAATGTGGCACCAACCGGCGATTATCCCTGTATCTACAGTACACATTTCAATTTGGAGGCGATCAAGCAAACTGTCATCCTACATACGGTTACGCTGGATAACGCACACCTGATCGGATAGTCGTTGGGCCGATACGTTGACTGCTGGCTCAAGCACCTGACACAAAGAGGGTATCCGAACACGGTACGCTATCAGGTTGTTTCCTCCCTCTGTAGCCCCATAGTACGCGCGCATGACATTCTCATTAATGGATAGTGTCCATCGCATGCGCTGCGTATTTCCGCCGAGAGCTGGCACCCTGTTAGAGGCCGATGGGCCTCGATGTCCTAAGCCGTATTTGCTTATATTAAATGAGCGGTAGATATTGCAGAGATAAATAAAAATATGACTTTTAACATTTTCATTTTTTGATACGGTTCGGTGTAAATAAGCTCAAACATTATAATCTCCCATGTTCATAGCTCATTTAACACAGACCTTTAACATGAAAGAACTTTCGATTTTCTGATTTCCCACACCAATGAACACAAAATAAATGCGCATTTCTCATTTTTTTGCAGACAAGAGGAACTCTTTACTCGTCAAGTATTTGAATATTCTTTTCTTGTGAATATTCATATTTTGCACTTTACGAAGTAGCTTTTAAGGATCAAGTTCCACTAAAGGAAAAGACAATAACACCGAATATTATTTTAGCACAATGTACTGGTTTTCGTATAAGTGCTTGTCGAGACACGCTACTTCATTCAAGATGTAATAAAGATGAACAAGGTATGTACGCTTTAGAAATATTATCTTTAGTAAAAGTTTAATTAACTGTAAACCAACATTTAACTCGACCATTGTTAGAACAAACAAAATAAACTAGAAGTTTTATAACGAAACAATTTCCAAGACCACTACAAAATAATGAAACGCCAAGAAATTATAAAAAAGAAAAGAATTCCGAAACACCTCAGCTGTTACAAACAGAAGTAATGTTCGTGTTTTATTACATTAATAAAAGATGTAACAAGCGTAATGCTGGCGACTCCAGCGGTTAAAATAAACTTGGGTAACAGCGTTGAAGAGTTAGCAGGGAATGTCACAGAGAGCGGATCGAATTAGCACCGCACCTCTGTGGGAACGAAACAATTTAATTTGTGAAATTTTGACAAAGTTGAGAAGTCCTCTGGATGGCATAAAGTTCTGGGAAAGTTGTGCTCACTGCAGGATCAAGTACTAGTACTACAGTTTTGGTGATGGATTTTTTAAAACCCTTAGGTCTAAAGACTAATTTATTAAAGTGAAAAGTTTTCTCCCAATGATATTGATGAGCTCAATATTTTATTGATGATACTGGACGTGACTTGGATAAGTTATTACACATGATCAAAAATATTTAAGGTGCATTACAGGCGATCCGAACTTAGACGAAAAATATTACCTAGAATTTAATAAAAATAATGAAATAGGCAATGAAAGCGGGAAGATGATGAAAGGTTTAGATTAAGTGAATTCTGTTAGCAGTAAAGATCAAAATGAAAAGTCGGTGTCAAGTTGACAACGTGACATTTCGGTAGCGCGTGTATATTTTGGACTTTTTTTTGAAATTGCTTTCGATGATATTAGATAGATTCACTTTGATTAAGAGTAAGATAACCTAATTTAAAAATTTAATTTGAAATTTTAATGTATAGTTAATAACAGGAATAAGCCAGTGGTCGAAAATAACTCGACACTCTCTTATAAGATTTTTAATCTAATCTATTGCATCTATTGAAAAATTTACATTCTTCTGCCATAATAAACTTTATTATGACAAATATTTGGTGCACTAATACATTCTAAACCGCAGTTTATTTATTAAAACTTTATGCACAAGTAATGTACAAAGGCGGACTTAATGCCATAGGCATTTTCTACCAGTCGACCTTAGGGTGGTGCAGAGACAGCATGGTATGGCAGTTCCAATAGATAGGCTTTGTGCACTCGCCGCAATCGATCTCGCTGAGTTGATACTGTCTCAGCCAGTTTTGTGGTTTGAATTGTGCAATATTATGACGTCAATTCTAGAATTTCTCTTCGTCGCAATAACTCTCAAAAGTTGGTATCATTTTCATTTCTTCAGATTATATTTTCAATCTAAGCTCCTGTTTTATCTCATTCTAGATTTTTATTAGATTTTGGGTCGCCTGTTCTGTATCGTCTTCTATTGTCAATTTCTTTTTTATTGTCAGTTTTCTTTTGGTCTAAAACAGATAATAGGAAATATGCACGCGATTTTTTTATTTATAAAATGAATTACTTATAAGCTCCAGTAAACACTCTAGAAAATATTTTTTAAATATCTTCATCAGCGATGAAGTTATAACGCTTCAAAGATTACTTTTAGAACGAGAAGTCCGACATGGAATTTGACGTCACATTACGTGACGTCTATACATCTGCCATAGAAAACAGCGTTTTCGCGAGAGGGAGGGAATAATTATATCTCGTTTGTTTTTCGAGCAATTTTGATTCTATTTCCACTGTTAGTAATATATTTTTGTATATTTTTAGATAAAGTGTTTAGATAATAAATATTTTTTTATGCATATTCCCTATTCAGATTTATGTCAAAGATGTTTATTTTTACTCCGTTACATCTCAGTCTAATTCGTAAACTTTGCATCTATTTCTATTGACTTTAGAATACCCTGCTAAGCCGAGGTGCTAACCAATAGGATTTGTGCACCTTAGTCGCCTCGCCGCGGTCTATCTCGGTCAGTTAATACTGTCAGCGAACCGTATCAGACCAACCATGCTTTGGTTTCATGCAAGAGCTGTCAATTCTAGTGTGAGACCATTTGTTGGCATTGGATTAGAAATATAAATACATAGTTAATTTGTAATCAGATAGATTACAAATTAATAGGTTTTTGGATAAGTTCACGATGTTTTAACATGAATCAGCATGTTTTACAGTTTGGTTCATTTGAATTTTCTAAAATAGATAGAATGATAACTTTTGCTCATAAAAAGAAGTTATTTTTTTAATTAAAGATACTTGCCATCTCAAGATCGACTCGATATAATTTAACTTCATTAAAGTCCTCCTTGTTAATTTATTTATTTTCTCATTTTATTCAAAAGTTCCTTTCTATTATTATCTAGTTCAGTTAATAATAGTACACCTGCTTGTTTGTTCTAGTTCGACAAGTTATCTGGTAAGAGACATCTGTTTCAGGCACATCTATGGTTATTTCTAGAACTTTTATTCTCTTTTCTTTTAAACTTGGCACGCTTATTCAGCTGGGTACCGGTATATCTGTACCGGATAGTCACGATTTAGTTTAAATCGAGTTATTTTCAATTTTCCTTTCTTTGTTGTTGACGAGTTAATTCAAACGGCATTTTGAAATGTCGTTTGCATTTTGCAATGTTTTCTGCTGTTGTCTTCGCTTGGTTTGTATAAATGTCTATTGATTCTATTTGAAGTTTTAAGTATTGTTAAATTTTACACAGAAATTTTCGAGAAATCAAGTTTACACAGATTCGATAAGGATTCTAAGTAATGCCACAAATAGAGACGGTTGACAACTGACCAATCATATGATCCATGACCACAACTACTCCGCCTATAAAACGCTACACGCGACTATAAAAAGCTTTCAACACTTCAATTGGCACTAGAAACCTCCAATGAAAGTAAAGAAATATCTATAAGTAATTGACAAATTGATTGAGCCGCGTGGAGAAAATGTCGGATGAAATAATACTCTGGTGAACATAGTAACTATCTCAAAACTCTCTATAGCTATGCAGAAATTAAGAAAAAGCCTGCTCTGAAGCAGATTTAATAGTAATACCAATTAATAATTCACTTTAATTAGCAATGAAAAGCAAGAGGTAGTAAAAATCGAGCGTAAAAGAAATGTAAGACTTTGAACTAATCTGGGAACGGGGAGTAAGCTTTCTTTAGTGCTTTCAAGGCATTTACGGGCTTAGCTTTACATTCTTTCGGATTTGCATAAAATATTGTAGTCTAATTGGGCAGTTCAGTGGACTTTATAAAAGACAGATTAGATTGTTGAAAATTGCAATCTGTCTTTCATATAGGATTTCGAAAAGCAAAAATTTGTGATTGGAGGTGCTGGGATTTGAACCCAGGACTTTCAGCATGCGAAGCAGACACTCTACCACTGAGTTACACCCCCTATATTATACGGGCTGATTTTTGCAGTTGCCTCAAATTGCAATGACAGCCTTCTTCTTTACTTACTGACTGCAGAATGAGAAAAGCACAGAGGGGCCAAAAAGGCTACTTTGGGAGAATCATATTGGAATCATAAAGTTAATCACACAACAATCAGCCAAATTTCATTTTCTTCTTTATCACTAACGCATTAGGTTCAAGGTTGATTGAGAAAATTTGACAATGACGGGAAGTGTGATTTGCATTCTGATTCTGCTAAAAAGGCCTTTTTAGACTCGCAGGTCCGGCCGTTTGGGCGACACTTTTTTAAAATTAAGTTTTGTGAAACTTCCAGCTAAACAACACTAAGTTAACATTTAAACGAAATAAGGCCAATAACAACCCTTCACATGTAATACATAAATAATATGAAAAATAACATTAAACAGAAAGTATACTATTTAGGCCCGAAAAAGCTATCAGATATATATTTTTTTCAATTTAGCAACAATAGTATTGTAGATGTAGATATCAGCTTCCTGGCAGGTTGTGTTATAAATACGACACGCTCTCACCATGTACGAGTTCCACCACGAGGGTGTGCAATAATTGAGGTCTACGTTAGAACACAGACAGCACTTGAAGGAGACAGTGTCTTTCAGCTGAAATGATGATAATAATTGTGGTAATACTTTAAACCATCACAACAGTCAATTACTGTCCATTGCTGAACGTAAGCCTACCCCGAAGAGCCCAACCATCCCGGTCTGAAGCATCCATGCGCCGCAAGCCACGTTCTTCAAATCATCGGTCCATCACGTCGTAGGGTGTCCCACACTACGTTTGCCAATAACTCCATTCTAACGCATTTCTGCTCCATCGACCGATGGAAAAGCCTGCCAGGCCTATAGAAATTATTAATGTACGAAATTAAAGTCGACTACTTAATGTTTCATCACTTCTAAATAAACGCAGTTCTCTCGTACAATAAGCGAGATAATATGATGTATACCGATACAGATATTCCTCTGAATAGGAAACTATAAAACCCTTATATTGTAATTTGTCAGTCCCTTGTCGCCTCAACGTAATAAATAGACGTAGGTTTACAAGTTGTTTCATAAATCATACGAGTACAGGTTGACTCTTGATGCCTGATTTTGTATTTTATTTGGGTTTCTGTGGTAAGGTGTTAAGTCTGACAAATGTATTATCATGAATATCATAAATCATAGGATAAGACGAATTCGTTTAAATTATTACTTTTTTCTCGAGATAGGTGAAGGAGTTATGAATGGCAAACTATATTGCGTTGCGAGGGTGTCAGATGTCAGTTTAGAAGATAAGTTTGGGTCTATGGGTGTTTTTTATTGGAATTTGAATGTACGAGCATGATAAATCAAGCTATCTCATTAAAGCGGCGCAAATACTGTAACCTTATCGGTAATTACAGTTTTGAGCCGTTTGGGGTCGAAACGCTTGGGTCATGGGGTCCGAGTGCGCGTCTCCTTTTTATGGAAATATCTCGTCGACTAATCGACACTTTGCATGACCAGAGGGCTGGCTCGTTCTTTGCTCAAAGAATTAGCATTGCCATTCAACGTGGCAATGCTGCCAGTCTTCTGGGCACGTTTCCGGATGACGGCGATGAGAAGAATTCTTCGATGCCTAAGCGTTTCTTGTTTTTGTATATTTATTTGTATATAGTTAGGTTTAGTTGTTTTCATGTTTTTATTATAAAGTAAGATATTTCTATACCCTAAACAAATCTCATTCAATAAAAAAAACTTTTTACAAAAAAATACAACCGACTTCCAAAAAAAAACACTACAAAGTAAAAAATAACTTTAATTTCGGAAATCGGTGTTTTTGTTACTTTCTTCGTATTTTGACACCGACTTCCGAAATTAAAGTTATTTTTATATCCTTTCAGATAAAACAAGAATTTTTCAAATCGGTTCATTATTGTCGGAGTTATGACAAACATAAAAAAAAAACATACAACAGAATTGATAACCTCCTCCTTTTTGGGAAGTCGGTTAAAAATAATATTGAATTGAAAAAAAGCGGCTTTACATTCTGATGCTGTTATATCTAGGTATATCGTCTTAATAGAAAATCCATAGAATAAAAACTTAAAAAAAAAAATACAACTGACTTCCAAAAAAAGAAACACTAAAAAGTAAAAAATAACTTTAATTTCGGAAGTCGGTGTTTTTGTTACTTTCTTCGTATTTTGACACCGACTTCCGAAATTAAAGTTATTTTTTAGTTTGTAGTGTTTTTTTGGAAGTCGGTTGTATTTTTTTTTTTTAAGTTTTTTATTTTTCACTTTTTAGTAGTGCCTCACACCTAACAACACCATTGCAAAATCGCAGAAAAGCAAAATACGCAATTTCGATTATCAAAGAATCATCTAAATAGTCAAATTCCAGGTATTTCGATTTAAAATCCAAAGTTCGTAACCGATTTTGATATGATTTAAATGGGACCAATCTGCAAGTATATCCTTTCATATAAAACAAGAATTTTTCAAATCGGTTCATAATTGTCGGAGCTATGAGGTAACAAACCCAAAAAAAAAAAAAAACATAACCGAATTGATAACCTCCTCCTTTTTGGGAAGTCGGTTAAAATGTAGATATATAATATCTTCTCTGAATAATGATAATATATCAAGTTTACTTAATAATAAAATATTCAATTAATAACTTAAACATATCCAACGTTATAAATCTTAGACCACTTAAATTTGATTATATCCAACAGCCAGATCATATATTAGTAATCAGAGCAAAACTGACATGAAAATAAAAAATATTCATAATAATAGCTGAAGAAGCTGGCGTTACGCAGTTGGGTTACAGAATGCAGTACTCCTCGATACGGCTGTGAGAAGGTTCCTTTCTCTGGAGCCCTAACCACTGGTAGCTTGGACCCTGCTCCCGATACCGGCGGACTACTACTTTTTTATATTTTTAAATGTTTTTTTTTACTTGTTTTTTTAAGAAATGTTACAAATATATTAGTATGAGTAGATTAAGAGAAATGAATAAAGGAGACAATAATAACATATAACCGTCCTACAAGGCTTCATAACTTACTGCTAATAACAGTAACGACAAACAGTTTGAGCCCAATAAAAGAGTTAATGAGGTCATAAGTGTACCCTACAGGAAACCACGTGGGCTCATAAAGGATAATGAAATTCTTTATTAACAGTGTTATACTGGGTGAAATATGTTGTATGATAAATGTGATATTATTTTGGTTTGACTAGATACTATCTATTAAATTGCGCAATAATGTCAAGCAGAAAATTGTTTGATCGACGAGCGACATAAGTCACTTACAAAGGTAATTGAATAAAGTGCTTGTAGTAGGTTAGTGAAAATTTACGAGCATTCCATTGTTTTATTGTGGTGTAATCATCTAGAATGTGTTCTGTTGACCGAAAGAAATTAGATCTCATGATATTCGGAATTCGTGTTTGAGGTGTAGGTTTCGAAAGATTCACCGCGGTCCTAGAACGCAAAGGGCATTTGGAGGAACACGAATGGATTTTAGTCAGTAAGATACTGCTGAAATTTTTTTTGATGATTTATTGCCCTTAAAAAATAAGTACTGATTTTGGTACAAATATTCTCTTTTTGATTAGTCTTATCCTAAATAGGTATGTTGCTGAATACCAGTATTTTACACGAAGCGAATACCTATCTAATCTCCCCAATCCACTAAGTTTCGATTCAGGAGAGCTGTATTAAATGTTAAACTCATTTCCTTTTTTTAAATATCAAAAAATGTAGGTAGTTCAATAACCGCTTTTCCCGTGCTAAATTAAAACAACTAAAGTTACAAACGAAGCAGTTTTTGTATACAGTGCGTAGGTTTAATAAGGAAATGGAGAAGTATTTTCAATTAACACTCCCATTCGTATTCCGATGAAGTTTTCATTCGAACAAGAGCGGGCTGGCTAATATCGTAGGTTTTGTTATACTTTTTATTCAATGGACTGCGAGAGGTTCTTCTTTGTAGCGAATAAATTATGAGTAGTTGATGAAAATGGCTGAAGCTATTTCTAGCTGATTCAGTTATTATTGGATCTGAAATAGTATCGGGGGATTTCTACAAAAAATGTATTTTGTTTATTGTCGCTTAGCAAACAACACCGGTCTAAAATGTTCGGATTTTACTTTTTAATTTGGATAGGACTCTATGTAATGGATCGAACTGGCAGTATTACTTACACTTTAGGCTATCAACCAATCCTACGTCAATATTCAAATAAATGTCACAGCGTCATAGTAAATTGGGTATAGAAGATTAATTCGTTGTGTTAAGTTACTCAAAATTACTTCTTCACCCATTGTTATGCTGTTTTCACCAATAAATAGAGTGGTTCTCGAAAAAGGTTTTAGTTAGTTTATAATTTGTCAAGCGGGCGAAGTCGTTTGCATCAGCTAGTTTAAAATAAAAGTGGTCTCCTATACAAGAAACGGTTTTTTCGGTTTAAACTCAAACTCAAGCATTTATTTCAATTAAACCATTTACAGGCACTTTTGAATTGTCAAGGTCGGTTGGTCCAAAAAGATGAAGCGTTTCAAAGCGTAGATCTCTATCTATGTAGAAGAACGTGCAAGAAACTCCACGGACTCTCTTTTAAAAATAATAAATTTATGGTACGTTATAAATGTATGGTACGTTTACGGTACGGAACCTTTCGTGCGAGAGTCTGACTCGCACCTGGCCAGTTTTTTGTTTTTGCTGCCAGCTCATTATAATTTATGTGTAATAGAATAGCCAGCACTTAAGTAGGTTTTAGTTTCAGTATGCTAATGTAATAGAAAACTGAATTACTTTACGATGTTTACATTTGCATGCTTCAACGTGGAGTCTCCTTTATGTGTCACGATTATCTTAACTAATTAATCTTTGTCTACTAAGTGACCTAGGTAAGTTGGGACGACAAAAACTGGGTCATGTTTAGAGAGTTTACTCTTCATGTATTATATAAACTGGCAAGTCTTTACTACTGAAAATTAAATTGAAATGAAAACTGATTTTGAAACTTGATACGGACGGATGGTCGGGACTAACTAACATACAACAAAATACTAGGGTTTAAGTAAGGGCCAGTACTTGCCAGGATTGCGGAAGAGACTCGCTGCGGCCTTGGAATGCAAAGGGCATTTAGAGGAAAACGGATGGGTTTTAGTCAGTAAGAGTCTGACACTCTCATTCGCTCCACCCAGAGTGGAATCCTTAAAAAAGATTATAAAATGCAAAAAAAAGATTTTAACTATTTATTTTGCTTAAGAAAACGTGTCACCTTAAACCATTTCTGGTTTTCTTAAGACAGAGACCCTTCTTCAGAAGTTAGAAAACGTTTCATAATTCTCTAGTTTTTAGGGTTCCGTTACCTAGGAGTACCCAACGGAACCTTATTACTAAGCCTCTGTTATCCGTTCTTCTGTCTCTCGTCTGCTGTATATAATATTTCATGAATTGTAATCGGCAGACCGTTGAAATTTTTAATAATGTGTGTTTCGGTTCCGGTCCCGAAATCCCCTCAACCCATAAAGACAACACTGTGGCACGTGCATAGCAAATAAAATATAAAGTAGAATTTTGATAAATGAAGGGCCCCGTCAAATAAACTAGTTTTTCGTGTAATGGTACGAAACGCTTCGTTTGTGAGTCTGACTTGCACTGACTCGGTTTTTCTTGTCTGTCTCCAGATCAAATTCATTCATCTTCATAGATGTTAATCTCGTTGAAATACTCATTCCTTTTTAACTCTTCAGTGAATTATGTTGAAAGCGAGTTAACCTCTATTACCATCTTTAAAAATCAAGAAAAACCACGGCCTACATTAGCGTCATGTCAATGTGTCCGTTGGTGTTGATTGATGTCACTCGTTGGAAATCACTGTTCTCCTTGAACGTTAACTGCAGAAGTATATTATGTTTTGGTAAGAACGTTTTGGTTTTTTAGTAGCTTAGTTTTGAGATGGTTTTGGAGGTATGGCAATTTATACATTGAAGAGCTCGCCTTACTGTGGATAGGTGACCATCGCAAAAGCCTCGATTTAAAGCATTTTAAAGCTGATGGTCTCGGCTATCATTTATGTGCCTTTACCAGTCTTCGTTACGAGTAGTAACAAACCAAGTATTTTTACACTAGTGATTCTTAGGGGATTATAGGCTACGCTGATCTCCCAGTCCCCCTCCGCTTAGACGATGCGGCAATGTAGCTGGGTCGTTTTAGTGGGTATACCGGGTCAGCCCGGGAAGTCCCACATAGCCCCCCACTCCCCCGAGTAGGAGGGTATGCGTAAAGCATTTTTTCCCAGCCGAAAAAAAAGGGTATACATGACAGTGTTACCCAATTACTGGGTTGTGGAGATGGGATAGGCAGTTGTTGGCTTGTAATCGTATTATATAGTATTCAGCTGCATTATCTTTAGAATAGATCTACTCTAGAATATATCCTTTAAACATGTTCAGTTTGTGAAATATCACATACATTTCACAAACTGAATTCAGACGAGAGCCAAACCTCTAATTATGACTTTTTACATACAAACTACAAGCTCCAGATAGGTAGGGCTAACATTTTTTTATTGTTTAATGGGCTTGCTCTTGACCACTTGTCATGGATGCCTGATGGAAATCAAATGATGAGGTCTATGATGGAGCGAGCTTGCCCAGAAGATGCTTGTTCACTCTTTCTTTGAAGGCAGACGGAT
This sequence comes from Ceramica pisi, assembly GCA_963859965.1. Classification (NCBI taxonomy): domain Eukaryota; kingdom Metazoa; phylum Arthropoda; class Insecta; order Lepidoptera; family Noctuidae; genus Ceramica; species Ceramica pisi. Next base: position 7,161,300 of record OY982549.1, on the reverse strand, counting down.
TATAACTTCGAAAAAGAAGTCAGCCGTCGAATCCGACTCGGCTGGGCAGCGTTCGGGAAGTTGAGTGGTATCTTTTCGTCCCACATGCCAGTGATGACTAATGGAACTGAAACGTGAGCACTCACAATGGGCTTCATCAAAAAGCTTAAAGTCACTCAAAGGACAACGTAAGGGCAATGCTTGGATTTCCTTGCGTGATCGAAACAGGAATAATGATAACCGCAAGAGTTACCGACATGGTCTGAAAAATCGCCAAACTAAAATGGCAGTGGGCAGGGCACATTGCTCACAGAACAAATGGTCGATGGGGCCAAAAAGTTCTGGAGTGGCGGCCGCGTACCGATAGATGCAACGTTGGAAAGAGCTTGTGGGCAAGGTGGACCAATGACCTGGTGTTGGTCGTGGGTAGCCAATGGATGCGAGACGCACAGGTCGTTGTGGCGACACTTGGGGGCAGCCTATGACCAGCAGTGGACGGCTTTCGGCTGATATGATGATGATGTGATAACATATCAAGTATATCCGCACGCATTTCCTCTTAAAATCAGGCCTTTAGTTTATTTTTTTATTTGTGATGGGTTTGCTCTTGACCTTAGTCTTGGTCAGAAATGACAGAGACAAAGTCTAAGATGGAGCGAGCTTACCCAGAAGGAGCTTGTTTACTCTAACTTTGAAGAGATTAGAGTTGTAAGCGTTCGGAAACACAGACGCAGGCAGAGAATTCCACTCTTTTGCTGTCCGCATTATAAAAGACGTTTGGAATGCAACAAGGTAGGGATGGTAAGTTGCAGTGCGTCTGGATGTCCGATGGTAGAAGGGGGCTGGTGGAATGAGGTCGTGGAGTTCTTGGGCACATTCGCCGAACTACAATCTGTTGAAGACCGACAAGCAGGCAACCTTGCGGCGATGAGCCAAGCTGTGAAGCTTGGCATCCACCAGTTTTTCGTCACCGATGAGCCTCTTAGCTCTGCGTTCCACCGAGTCAAGCGCTGCAAGCTGGTACTTAGCTGAGCCATCCCAAAGGTGGCTGCAATGCTCCATGCAGAATCGGACTTGTGCTTTGTAAAGGGTTAAAAGCTGTCCAGGCCTAAAGTATCGCTTCACTCTATATAGTAACCAGTAATAAATCTTAGTAGTAACCAGTATTTTGGGCAAAGTACGGAACAATGACCTACTAAAAAAAATCCGACCCAGCAGACAAATGGCTGAATCCAACTAATACATTAATTCCTCCATTTTGGACATTAGCCGGGTCTAAAACCATTTTTCTTTATAAACGGGACTTTTAAGTTAGTGAAACGCAGTAAGTGAGCTCGATTGCCAAGAGTTGAGCCGTGAAATATCGAAAAACCATCAATTTGCATAGCTATCGGGTTCAATGGGCTCAACTGGGCTGTTTTGCGGCCTGCCAACTAATTCGGAAACAAAAGGTTGCAATGTATTTACGTTTGATGATCCCATTTCTGCTGTTTTCGTAAAGGATTGCGTTCGGAAATCTTGTGTTGTTTGTCTTACTGTGGTTATAAAAAGTTATATCTCGGTATGATACATCGGTTTACTTTCAAATGTGTTCGCTCACTATGGGCCTCATTAAAAGGCAGGGCAATAGAGAGAACAATGCTTGGAATTCTCTTGTGTTATCGAATCAGGAATCATGATTATCCGTAAGAGAACCAAGGTTCAAAATTCAAAATTCAAGCATTTATTTCAATTAAACCATTTACAGGCACTTTTGAATTGTCAAGGTCGGCCGGTCCAAAAAGTTGAATCTATTTGCACGTTCCAAAGCGTAGATCTCTATGGAGAAGAACGTGCAAGAAACTCCAAGGACACTCTTAAAAATAATATTTTTTTACAAAGATTTATTTACATCGGGTTGAAATTATACATACATGTGAGAACGATGTAAAAGACGAGCAGGATAAAAGCGTCCGGAATAAAAGAGGAATAATTCAAATAAATAATTAAAATCAACCATGGCAGCTGAGAAATGACCAGTCCCGACTGACGGCGCCCGTTCACGCACATGACGCATACGCCAGCACCATTCGGCTCAACCATTTTGAAGGGAGCCAAATGATCAAACGCATACGCCACAAAACGCCGTCGGTTACCGACATAGCCCGAAGGATCACTAAAGTTAGGTAAGTGGCAGTGGGCAGGGCTCGCAAAACAGATGGTCGATGGACCTGGAAGTTCTGGAGTGGCGACTGCGTACCGGAAGACGCAGCGTTGGAATGCCTCCCAAGGTAGACCAATTACGTGGTGAGGATCGCAGGTAGCCCATGGATGCGAGCCGCTCAGGGCTTGATGTTGTGGCGACACTTTGGGGAGTCCAATGTCCAGCAGTGAACATCTTTCGGGTGATCCGATGACGATGAATTGATGACGATGGTGATGACGACTTTATATTGCTTAGTTAAGTCAAGTCACAAGACAAGACGTTTATTTGTAGAGACATGAGTATACATAAAATGAATGCAAGTTGTTCATAAAAAAAAGATCAGTCATGTTCGGCCTTGTGGCATAAAAATATAGGTAAGTAGTCATTTAAAACTAAAAATTACTATTATATACACACGCAAAAAATAATTTTTAAATAATAAATTATATTAAATTATTTTCGTCAATATTCTAAATTATAAACACGACAATCAATGTGTCCAGACTTTCATTTCAAGCTGTTATGTTATATTTATTTATTCATTCAAATACACATACATTTTACATATTTTAAGTTGATGCCAACAGAGTTTTACCATGCACCAAAATCTTCGACTACATAATTCTAACAATTCAAGTAGGTAGTTAGGTAAAAGTAACTATAACTAAAACAAAGTTATATCGGGTATATGCGAAAATATCACTTAAATACTACCGAGCGATTAATATATTGGAGCACAACACTTCGAATAAAGCAACCTTGTTAAAATTAAGTTTAGTAGGTAGAACATAGCGCACTTAAAATACCTAATCTAAGATCTTTTAAATGTAAAAACCTAGGTTTCACAAATAAACGCTAATTCTGATTCTAGGTACCCAGGTACTCATTGCAGTCCATTTTTTAACCGACTTCCCAAAAAGGAGGAGGTTCTCAATTCGGTTGTATTTTTCCTACAAGTAGTTAATTTAGTTGGATCGTACTTCTTTACTTTTTGGTAGATCTAACCTGGCTGAAACATTTTGAGAATTTATATAATTAGCTATTCTCACTTTTCTCATTATTTACTTAGTTAAACAAAAAACGTAATTAAAAATTGTTCTTGAACTCTTTTGCTTTGCCTTATACAAATTCAGATTATTTTCGTAGACTATTGAAATACAGCTGGATTTTCTTTGATTGGATTTTTTTTTGTAAAAATGTGTTTACTTTGGACATCGGTTTTCGACTCATATTTTCCACCCCTCAAGATCGTGTGTCTTTCTAGATTTTTCCAGCCAGTTCATATCGTGGCCTGGAAAAATAAATATTATAGTAATATTGGCGAATTCGGTTCTTCCATGTTCAATAACATTAATGCCTATAGCTTCTAACTTGGTAGGTGCCGTAAACATTAAAAAACCGACCAAGTGCGAGTTGGAATCGCGCACTGAGGGTTCCGTACAAACCTGTAGGTATGTATTATAAGCAAAAGTTGCGGTTTACGATTTATGACGTATTAAAAAAAACTACTTACTAGATCTCCTTCAGACCAATTTTCGGTGGAAGTTTACATGGTAATGTACATCATATTTTTTTTTTTAGTTTTATCATTCTCTTATTTTAGAAGTTACAGGGGGGGGACACATTTTACCACTTTGGAAGTGTCTCTCGCGCAAACTATTCAGTTTAAGATGATATTAGAAACCTCAATATCATTTTTGAAGACCTATCCATAGATAGATACCCCACACGTATGGGTTTGATGAAAAAAAAATTTGAGTTTCAGTTCTATGGGGAACCCCCAAAATTTATTGTATTTTTTTTCTATTTTTGTGTGAAAATCCTAATGCGGTTCACTGAATACATCTACTTACCAAGTTTCAACAGCATAGTTCTTATTGTTTCGGAAAAAAGTGGCTGTGACATACGGACGGACAGACAGACATGACGAATCCATAAGGGTTCCGTTTTTGGCCATTTGGCTACGGAACCCTAAAAATGGTTGTTAATTAAACACTAGTTGGTGTTTAACAACCATTTTAATCACATCAATTAAAATATCAAATTATTCCCACAAACCTCAAAATTGACAATTTGGAAATTAATAAAACGCGAATTGGAAAAGTATTAAAATAATCACGGTCCATTAAAACTGTTAATTTGATAAGTTAAAATTAAATGGCGGATGAAACGAGTTTTAAATTGGAAAAGGTACCATGTGTTCGGTTATTCGATTAGTGGTTGAAATCATAATCGCTTTGGACGAATTTTCTACTCGGGTTCTCATAGTTAAATGGCTAATGTTTCGGAAGTCTCCTTTATTATATTGAAGGTAAAACGAACATGGGTTTAGTGATTATCCGTCCAAGCGACTAATCCTCTGAAAATTTGGCGTGTTCAAATTACTTATGAAGTTAACGTCCAAAGTCTGAAACGCAAATAAACTTTAAGTATTTACCTGTAAGATGCCGTTGTGTAAGTATCATTATGTTACAATATCGAAATCAATCGATTATATAAAAATTAATCGCTGAATGTGTTGCTAAGCGCAAATCTCGAGAACAATTGAACCGATTTATATAATTCTTTTTTTTTGTTGTGTTTGTTATTATCAGGAGAAGGTTTTTAAAAAAAAGTTGCCCGTTGACGGGAGCGCGGGGGACAGCCAGTCCTAATTTTAAAAAAAAATCTTCCGTTACTGAACGAATGACTGACGGACAACGCATAGCCGAAACAACTGGTCGTAGTAAGCTCAAACTTGGGTTACACATGTAGGTTCTTTGAGGAGTGTAGGGGAGTGTTAAGGATTCCGCCTCAAAACCACCATCCAGAAATGGCTAATACCCAAAGACTATGCCCATACCGAGAACCTCTTAAAAAGTGTGTTTTAATATCACGCGCTCACGACCTCATCCGTACACTGACTTTTATACAGCACGCATCAAAACCTACACACACACACTCACTCACACACACACATACACATACACATACACACACACATACACGCACACACACACACAGACACACCCACATACATTAATACACAAACACACCATCGCAAACTAGAACTATTTTCTATTTTCAAATATCTTTTGTCTATTTTTGTGTCTTCTCTTAAGTTATGTTCCAAGACACAATTTGTTATGGTACAATATACACATTAAATGCATTATTGTTAATGTAAATAGTTTTTTAAAACTTACGGAAGGGACTGGACCCCACGACAGGGAATCCTAGTGTGGGGCCCAGAGATATGTTGTTTTTTGTTTCAATACTACTGATGTATCTTATATGTGTATATACTTTGTTTTATAACTAATGTTTGGATGAATAAAGATTTATTTATTATTTATTATATTTCGGAGGACGAAACATAATTTATCGCTGCAAAGGGCTATGCGCTATGCTCGTACGAAGTCGTGGACTAATGCATGTTCTTATTATTATAGAAGTGTGATTGTTCAACTTCCGTAGCACCTTCTACAGGCTTATCTAAACCGGCCTGTCACAAGAGATTTTCAGTCACTAATCCTTGGTATGCCTTTCAAAATTAACTTTTAGTTTTTGAACTCATGAATTTGACCTTTTATATTTAGATATATTTAGACGATTTCTTTATCAAGTATTATTATTATTTGATATTCCCATAACAAAACATCTAGTATCTCGACTGATCCAGACAGTTTTCATGCAAAATCTTTATCTCTCAACTTAGAAATTCTGTCAAAATAATTGAACACTGAGACATAAAATATTTTAGTCAAAAAGAGAATGACATAAATTTCTTTGAACAAGACAGAAATAAAATGTGATGCCTATGTCTCATAAGAGAATTTCAGTAGGTATTACATTTCATTTTGCAGTTTTATATGATTTCAGTTAAAAGTCTGATACGGTTGGATTGACAAAGTATTTTTAGGTTTCAAGGTTATAGTAGGTACACGTACTCGAATCAATACTTTGAAACAATTATAATTTATACAATCTTTCGCCACAAACTCAAGTATAGATTTTAGCGTAGTATATTTAAAGTTCATTTTTAATTGAATCATCATCTTCCTGCCCCATGTTAATTGGGGTCGGCGCAACACGTTTTTTTCTTCCACTCTGCCCTATCAGCCGTCAAACTTTCACTAACTCCCTTTTTTTTCATATCGCTTCTCACCATATTTTCTTTGGCCTTCCTCTCCCTCCATCCTCATTTATGTTCATTACTCTTTTAGTTTAATGCGTTTCCGCCCTCTTCTTCACATGACCATACCAAGACAAGCGATTCCCTTTTAACTTTTCCGTCATTTTTAATTGAATATTTGCATAAAAAACTAAAAAAAGTATGTGTTGAATAGGAAATATGCTTTTCTATTTGCAAAATGAAATACGTATTAGCTCTAGTAAACAATCATGAAATTATTTTTAAATACCTTCATCAGCGATGAACTTTAAAGCTAAGATATGGACTTTGACGTCGAAGTTCATGACGCCTATACACCTGCCATAGAAAATAACGTTTTCGCGAGAGGGACAGATATATTTGTTTAAAATCACTATATCTAGCTGGGTTTTCGAGTAATTTTGATTCTATTTGCACTATTAGTATTATATTTTTGTATTATGTTTTAGATAAAATGATAGATAATTAATATTTTTTTATGCATATTCCCTATTGTCAATTCAACTTTTCTTGTAACATGATAATAGCGACATGGAATTGACGTAGACTACATCCTACGTCAATGACTATGGAAGACCCCTTAAAAAAAATAAGAAGTCCTGAATCAACATCTTTTTTTTGTTTTTTTTTTTAGGGATGGGAAGTCATCCAATGACTCCTCCCGCTCCGGGTGTAGCGGGAGGGAGTGTCAGCATTTTACTGAGTAAAACCCATCCATGTTCTTTCAATGCCCTTTGTGTTCCGGAGCCACGGTATCTCTTTCGAACAGTCCCGCGACTCCGACAGGGTCCTGAATCAACATCTGACGGCCAATTCTATTAATTTTTAAACAACTTTCGCATTCGCATGTCAATCGCAAACTGTCAAAAAAGCCTTCATTTTAATACATTTTTGACAGTTTGCGATTGAGATGCAATGTTCTGCGAAAGAGAAAATTAGTAGAATTGGCACTCTGTTGTGATCTATTGTTGTGTTGTATTGCGGTTTTTTTTTTTAAGAATCAACGCGTCTCTGGAACACAAAAGCATTGGGACGAACACTGATGGGTTTTAGTCCGTTAGATTCTGACCCTCCAGTCAAGTCATTTTATGATTTACGATACCTAAAAAAAAATCGTGATCTTAACATTTTGTCTAATGAGAGACAATGTAGTTTATTATTCGGAATCCTTCGAATAATATTTCAGAAATACTAATGCTGACTATTGCCGTGCTAAAACAAAACAACTGTTATGTAGCAAAATATTCCTCGAATCTATCGTCGCATGTTTAACTAGTAAAAATCTCACAAAGACAAAATTAAGTCCGGATTAAATGTTAATAAAGAGGCAGTATCTAAGTTTTAATCTCACTACCCACTGCAATGTTGGCAACATTTTATTATACGATCCGCAAGTTGGCTTTCTTCCTTGCCATATAAAAATGCATTGCATATTCCCGGCTTTTATGTAAAACAGTTTCAGAACTTAAGCCTTTTTACTGTGGGGAAGGGAAAAAATGTTTCAACGGAGAAATCTCCTTTTTACTTTATACTAGGATTTGTTCGTTTCCTTGATTTTGCCTGTTCAGTGCAATAGTCGTTTTGGCGGGGGAATTCTTGGCAAGCGCGGTTGGAGCCCGGGGTATAATAGTGCCGGTTGAATTTCAAACAGTTCCTACGTTTCGAGTTTCTTGGCTGTATTCTTCGTTTCGATTCTTAATGTTTTAAATTTATTTTGGTTCTAATTTGGACGTGTGTTCTCTAATGTTTTAGTTAATTGTATTACTTATAGTTCATGATTGCAACGAATTATTTTGAAAGAAGTGCGTTTAAAAATCCTCCGTAATAAAATCGGCCAAGTGTAAGTCGGATTCTCACAAGAAGGGTATCGTACCATAAACCGAATAAAAAACACGTTTCTTGTATGGGAGCCCACTCAAATTTTTAAATTTAATCTTAAATTTATTATTTGTTGTTATAGCGGCAATAGAAATGCACACTGTGTGAAGATATCAACTGTCTATTAGGGTTCTTGAGATCTAGTCTGCCTGCCAGGCAGACGCACGCACGGTCGGATGGACAGCATAGGTTTATTTGTAGGATTCCGTTGGTTACCCTTTGAGTACGGAACCCAAAAAAATTAAAGCCTTTACCATGGACAGGTTTTTGCCATGCACCATTTCCATGGACATTTTCAAACATAATTATTTCAAAACTTTTGACACAACAATCTAAATCCTTACTAATATTATAAATGTGAATGTAAGTTTGTTTGTTATGCTTTCACGCGATAACTATTTAATCAATCATCATGTTTGTACACACATTTGGAGGTATTAGAAGTAAAATAGGACACTTTTATAAAAAAAGCGGGCATCAGCTAGTAATAGTATACTTGCGAAAGTTTGGATGTTTGTTACTCAATCACGCCAGAATGGCTGAACGGATCTTGATGAAATTTGGAACAGAGATAGGCTACTTTTCATCCCGGGAATATGTTTCCTAGGGTTTAGGTTCGCGGGCTAAGCCGCTGGCAGAAAAAGTACATATAACTGTAAATAAAATATCAAAATACTCAGGACAGCGAACAAGCTGTTGTATCTTCCATCTGTCGTCATGTGAGATACATCGTACGTGAACGACATCCCGATGTGAATGTCAGTGTTGCCCCAATAAATATTACGTCTGTGTTTATCTCAGTTGTTTTAAAACAGGTGAGTGTAAAACAACATGTCCAGGTGGTCGATTCTATAACACCTCACCGTGAATGCTTCGGTGGAGTGAACGGTGATTGATTTAATGGATTAACAGCTTATTTTGTGTTTACTTCACCTCAGTTTTCACGGTGATATGTTTACAGTAGTGCTATTCTTTAAAAATCACCCTATAAGTTTGGATGAAGTAAACGTTAAGTGAGCTGTCAATAAAACAAGATGGGATTACACTACCTGTTGCACTTCACGCCCGCTCCACCTAAGTCTACACAGTGAAATGTTGACAGCAAAGACCGGCAGAATCGCCATAGTAGTGCTATTCGTGAAAACTTAGGTGTAGTAAGCTTGGAGTGAGCTGTCAATCATCATTGCATACACGCATTAAAAAGTTTGTGATCACTAGCATAAGCTGATATATTCTTTTAACTTTATCAAGAAAAATTCTTTGTTATGTGTTTTGTTTCAATAGAAAAACCCTGTTTTTTATTAATAAAAATTCAGTAGGTATTTAATCAGAATGTAATTGTAACAGGAACTTGATAGAAAAAGAAAGACTGTTTAACCAAGCTTAAACAACAATTTATTAATAAAAGGTTTATATTCAATATAATATAACTCCTCCCCTGGCTCGAACACATGCGGAGATCCTACGGGGCATGCTGATGATCGAGTTATCCAGCATTTCATGGGGTAACCTGTCCCATTCTTGAATAGCGGCTTCCCTGAGCTCTGGCATTGTCTGGGGCCGTGGCTGACGGTTCCAAATAGCTTGCTTAAGAGCATCCCACGCGTGCTCTATTGGGTTTAAGTCAGGCGAACTGGCGGCAGGCCAGTCTAACCTTGTGATGTCGTATTCTTGGAGAGTAGCATTGACTCGTTGAGCTCGATGTGCGGGTGCATTATCATCGACCAGTACAAATTGGTGCCCATGAATTACTCGGAATAACCTGACAATTCCATCAATAGCAACTGCTTTATACATGTCTGCTGTCATGAAGCCTCGATACGGGATCAAAGGCGTTCTAGCTCCAATCATAATACCACCCCAAAAGGACACCGATTTGCCGCCTTGCTGAACTGTTCCAGTGGCAGTTCTTTGTCTTTCACACGTCGGTTATCTAGATGAGTACTGATTTGCGATTCGTCAACGAAGAAACAGTTTTGCCAAATATTTTCTTCTTCATTTTGCCAAAGCCTAGCCCCCTGCAATATCCGTCGTTGACGTTGCCGGGAATTCAGAGGCGCTCGCCAAGACCTCCGTGCTCGTAATCCAGCCTGGTGCAAGCAATTCTAAATGGTCTGAGTGCTAGCTTCAAGCCCAGAGGCGGCCCAAACTTCTACTTTTGTTTTAGTAGCGTTGATTGTTGGGTCACGGGCTGCCAGGAATCTAATATAGCGCTTATGGGCAGCAGTCCAAACAGTTGGCGACTACTGCGGGGTCGGTCAGCTAAATTACCCATTCCGTGGTACCTCTGCATCGTGGTCACGACAGGATTGGAATATAGGAACTGTACGTGCTACTTCTCTCGTGGTGTATCCTTCCCTCAAAGTTAATATTCTTGTTCGTAAAACTTCTAATAATCCTCTTTGCATTTTTTCAATTAAAACTTTCCGCCAAAATGTATTTTAATGTATTGTAATATTTCAAAATGAGAGTAAGCTAGGACTGAAAGCCATTTTTATATGGAAAAACAATTGAACTGTTTTATTGTTTTATATTCTAATTATATATTTTTAAATATAGAATCTAAAAAGAAGAAGAAATCATAATTATAGTCTACCGTAACAAAAAAGTGGTCTCTTTTTCAAAGTGATCGCAAACTTTTTTGATGTGTGTACATTTACAACGACTGTCAAAGACTGTTTTAGGTTGCAGTCATGACTAACAGGCAACTATGGCCAGCTCCCTTCTGAAAAACTTTACCAAAAAATACTCCAAAAACGATGTTATGAAATATGAACGGAACTTAAAAAACAAAATAATGAGATCTTGTTATTCAGCTGCACTAACACTCCACACTGAAAAGATAAGCTTACCTGGCGCTTTTTTGGGCAGTCAACCAGCAGTATTGCATCTAGTTTCATTAGTTCTAAACCGCCAATAAACGTTCAGTAAAATAGCCGTTCGTTTTAATTCTAAATCCAACACTAAATAGAGCGTTACATTAGGTATTCCCAAACAGCCGTCCCCTACACTGGGGAATAGAGTTTAGCGTGCATTGTGCAGTACAGTGCAGTAATGATGTTTGTTCGTCGCTAATTAGCTCGGGACCGAACTGACCCGAACGAGTGCCCGACAATCAGATGTTCGACACAAACTAATTTCGAAGTTGTAGGGTAGCTACGAATATGTTGTGTGAAGGAATTGCTACGGCGCTACGGCGTAGCTTATTAATGTTGTTTCATTAATTTCTTGGTACGTCTTCTTAGCAATATATTTGACTTTACTACGATACTTTCATTATTCTTAGGCGCGGGACAAATACAACAGGCACCGGGTGGAGGTGAGGGTCGCCCCCGGCGCACCACAAGAAGACGTCATGTTGCCGTGATAAAATCTTTGATTGCTTGAAAATGTATTTGATTATTTCCACTGCAACCCACGGACAAGCTACGCATTAATTGACGACATTGGCACACCATTTGCACACGCGTGGCTTGCTCGAATATGGCGCCCACGTAGTTCAGCGCGTAGTTCTCCGTGTGCCGTGGTAGGCCACGCTACATTTGAACATAGTCGTGGGCGTGTAGCGTGTAATGCAGTGGAAACGTAGACCTACGTTGTCAAACATATGAACCCAGTCAGCTAAAATGCGCCGCGTGACCGTGGATAGCGTGCACCGCGGTGGGTTCGCGGCTTTTAAGTTATGGGTCCAGAAGGCCAATTCTCGTTTATTAACAATGTTTAAATTCAACTCGCAATACCATGTCAGCTAAAAAAATTAATAAAACCAAATCTTTCTTAAAATCTCTTAAAAAGTTCACAACGAAGACTATTCCCGTTTTATGCACTAACAATTACTCAAAAACACCTCTAATCTCCCTTCATTTTGACAAGTTTTTGACATTGATTGTAGCTGAGTCAGCTACAATCAATTTAGAGATTAGAGGTGTTTTTGGGTAATTGTTAGTGCATAAAACGGGAATAGTCTTCGTTGTGAACTTTTTAAGAGATTTTAAGAAAGATTTGTTTCTATTAATTTTTTTCTGCACTAACAATGGGCGTCCTTATCGCATTCCGTGATATCTTGGAAAGGAACTGCTACAATAGTGCTACGGCGTAGCTTATAAGATGACGTCAGATCAATATCTTGCTACATCGTCGTAGCAAATATTTGCCCCGCTCCAATACATCCTTAAAATTTTGGGCGCAGCTCACGTAAGCGGGGATGGGTTACCATCTATTCCATACTGAGACTCCTCCGTGCCTCGGAAAGTACGTTCAGCCCATTGGATGAACGTACCATTGTCCCAGCTATCAGAAGTCAAAAAATCTGGAATCAGTTTTGCGCGGGAGTATCGTATTACACAGTTACTGGGTTATGGAGGTCAATAAACAGTTTTTTTAGGTGAAAACCTGGTATTCAACTGCAGCCGGTTAGACTGGAAGTCAATACCAAGAAAGTTGGAAAAGACAAGACATGATTTATTTCATTTTCTTACAAATCGAGATCCATTCTCAATTAGCCTTTTCTCAGTGAGGCTTATAGTCAGGATTAGACACATTTAGCAACAAAGGGCCCATATGAATATTCAAGGGGAATATTGCATGCCAATATGCAGTTTAGAGCAGCATTCATGTTGTTAGCTCGCTATGAATAAGTTAATTCTTGTCGGTAACAAGAGAGGTATAATGAAACAATAACATGATAAAATATTCTTGCTTAGACAGTGACTCATCCACTACCTTTTAGTGTTGAAAAAGGAAGGGTTCAACAAAATAATCTGCCATGTCTTTTATCTTAACTATTAAAAATTGGGTCAATGATAATACACAAACGGCTTCTTACATTAATAAAGGTTTAGTATGTAACTAAGCCAACTTTCAAAATCAAAGAACTAATCACGAAATAATGTGAATTCATCTTCACGCAATTTCTATGGTTTACGCTGGTTTTTGACATAGAATGTAAATGCTTAAGTGTTTTTTGGGATTTGTTATAATCACCACGTTTGGCAGACGAGTTGGCGATAGCAGTGTGTTTCAAATGAACCACGAAAGCTGCTACCCATTATCTGGTGAGAAGCTTAGTCGCTTTCTGAAAGGTGTCTGTTTGGGAGGACGAGTGAAAGTTGTTCGTTGAACATTGCCCAATAACATATAGCGTTAAAACTAGTGGTAAATCACACTTCTACATTACCCCGGGATGTGATGGGATGGTGCTATTCTTGGCGTCAGACACCACACGGTACAGTGCTAAGATTTGTCAGATAATATTATCAAGCGAGCAAGCGTACTCTATTGTCGACCCCATCATTGCTTATCATCCGGTGAAATAGTGGCCTATCAAAAAAAAACATAAAATGAACTAAAATTCTTCAACAATAATCCCAAAACGTCGCAAATTCATGCTCACTCACATAGCAAAATATCAAATTAATGGCATAAGCAACAGATAACGGCAACTAGACACTGGACACCGGTTGGTTGCTGTTAATCAGATAATAGGCTAAGGTTTGAATGGAAAATTCAGCCAGTATTCAGGCTTCAGGCTAAATACAACCAATGCTGGTAATGGGCCTGGCCTGTTGCATAAAACCTTTGTTTAGTTTTATGAACAATAGTTTAGAGAATATTCTGCGTTTTGTCAACAGAGAAATAAATAAACTTTCTTTCATTTCTGGAACTTTCGTGACGAGAAAATAGCGTGTGGAGTGCTAAAGCTTTTATAGTACTTTTTAGGTTTCCTTAGTCCTGACCAGAAACCCTTATAGTTTCTTCATGTCCGTCTGTCTGTCTGTGTCCGTCTGTTTGCTAAGAAGCCGTTAGTACTAGAAAGCTGTAATTTTGTAGGGGTGTGTAAATCAATTACGCCAACAAAGTGGTAATACAATTTTTTTTTTTTTAGGGTAGCTCGCCTACATTTGAAGTGGAGTATGTCGGAAATGTTAAATATCGTTGAATAGATCTTTTAAAATAACTTACAGGTTGCTAACACTATTTACTCGAAATGCTCCATATACGAAATATTAAACTTTTAATATGTTTGTTCCAGTAGGGCGTCCCCCCCTCTAAAAGCTAAACTGCTGGCTTGAAAAATCTAGAAAAATCATGCATTTTATGAACTTTAAAGAAAAAACAGCGGTGAAGATAACTTTATTAGTTTAGCAGTAGTAGTCGTTAAGGTGTTGGACAATTATTATCCAGAATAAAGAACAACAATATTGTTCTATATTGTGATAACGCAACCCGTGGCCTGACAGGCACTTGGCCGATTTTTTTTTCTATTGCAGAATATCAGCCTGCATATTATAAGATCACTAGACAATACGTCAGCGATGCCCAGTAGTAAAGAGAGGTGTACCTACATAATATCCAGGTATTTACATCTTCATTTTATTAGTTACATTTTGAAATAATGACGAGCGGGCGTTTTGGGGGACTGTGTTTTGTAAAACTTGACGTTCAAAAAGTACTGGCTCTCTCAGCCTAATTTGAATAAACGACTTTTGAATTTCGAAAAAAAGAAGCAGTCGAGCCTATTGTCATGATTCATCATTTTTAACAGACTTTAAAAAGGAGGAGGACATCATCATCTTTCTGCCCTTATTCTATTGTATTTGGGGTCGGCGTAACGCTTTTTTTTTCTTCCACACTGTCCTGTCAGCCGTTTCGCAGTCACTAATTTCCTTTTCTATCCTTTCACTTCTCACACAATCCATCCATCTTTTCTTTGGTCTGCCTCTCCTTCTCGATCTATCCACATTTTACATAGTTAAGGCATACGTACTCTAAAAACAAAACCCTTTTTTAGGGGCCAGTTGGTTAAATATACGTATACCCTGTTAATTTAAGAGCCCTTTAAATTTAAATACGACCTACTCTTTCTTAATCAGCTTGTGTCAACCAGTAATTTCATTAGAAAAAGTACAGATTATTCCTTATAGCGCTTTCAATCCCGCTTTTCTAGTATTACTCACATTAAATGAATTTTCTCTTCATTCCGGCTCCACGAAATAATCCTTCTTAACAAAATATCCTAATAAAAAGTGGAAATTAGGGAATTACGGCACGTAATAAGAATTCGAGGAATAGGAAAGGTGGCTCGGCTTAAAAGTGCTCTTTAATTAACAGGGTTATGATACTCTTTATAGGAAACCTGAGAACGGGTTATTACTTAACTCATATATATTGTACTACACTTTTTCATAAAAAAGTAAATAAAATCGCTCTTAAAATATTCGGATAGGCTTCTCAAATAACTAGTCACTCTAAACGCTTTCCTACACATTAATAGTGTGCATATATGGGGTTAAAGTATGAAATTGCCGATTTGTACTGAAAAATAATAATATATTTATTATATTTTTTATTTAATCAAAATAATCACCATTATTATCTAAACATTGCTGCCATCTAATAGGAAGATCATTTGCCTTTGCGATATTGCCATAGAACTCTGGTGATCTAGATTCGACCAACTGTGTGAAAGCATTTTGTGCTGTCTCCTGAGAAGAAAACTTTTATCACGTAAAAAATTTTCCAGATCACGACAAAAATGGTAAAAAAACCCGTTGAAGGTGTGTTGAATTTATGTATTTGGATTGTTTTATGACGTTCATGAACTCATGGTACATCCCACCCACGCCCATGATATGGGGTCATAATGATCAGTATTGATGGTGAAATCAAACCAATTAAAATAATACCTAAAGATCAAAATCATTCACTTTTCTTAAACAAAGAACCCTACAGAGGGATCGGAGGGATTGTTAATGTTCGTAGAAGATAGTGTTTGCTGATTCAGCGGGGGTGAAGTTTTCAAAAATCCTTTTATTACTTATGTTTCCTACTCATATCTACTTCCGTTACAAATTAATTATTTATAGTTCAAGCAGTCTCTGAGATGGTTTTTTTTTTTCAGTTTTACTAATATTTCCACCTCATTTCTCCTGTAAGGGGTTGAATTTCTAAGAACGACGAAACATTCAGAAGCTTCAATATCAAAGGACATTGATCATCGCCCATACATCGCTCGCCTAAGAACCAACAGAGACGTGAATTTACTATCTGTGTTTTAAATAATGCATATGTTCGACTAAAACTAAATTAAAATCACGGACACTTGCCAGAATTGTAAAATATCTAAAATGATTTCGGATTTTGAGGTTATAAAACATACCAAACAATAGAAACATACCAAATGGACTAAGATCCCAGAGCTGCCAGACTTTTTATCTCACCAAAAAATGTATAGAGTAGTGTTACTATGTTCTTCTAACATACGAAAGCGTGGTAAGTTAGGTCGACGGCCGATTCCCTGGTATCAGGTGCCAAATACATTAAGTACATCAAAGTGTCAACTGTCATTTCATCGACTGTCAGTGTCAATAGTGTTCGTGTCATACAGCGCTTTAATCGCTTTACTCTTTTTGTAGGTAACTAAAAATCTTACAGCGCTGAGAGTGCTTTGTTTATTTTAAAATAATGGCGCCGGGTTATAAAACCTAAGTGAGTTACTTTTTAAAATGGTTTCGTAATTAAAAAGTGTCCGTTCTATTCTAATCAGTAAAATATAATTAAAAAAAAAAACTAAGAATAATAGTAAAGTTTTCGCATGTGTTGATTCATAGGCCACTTTTTACCATGTCCTTTCATTGTTCTCTCTAAAAATGACTGACTTACCATATAAACTTTCTACCCCTATTTCACCCTCTCAAAGAGTAGATTTAAAAGAAAAACTTACATACGTTCTTATTTATTAAAAAAAAAAAAATTGTGTTCGAATGTCCATGCTTCTAACTTTGAAAATGATGGGCCCCCTTTGAAAATGAGGGGCCCAAAACTTTGCATGTCACGATGGTTTTAACTTGGTTTCGTAGACCTAGAATTACCTTTTCATATCCTGAAATCGAATTTCAATTTGTCACCCTAGTTTAAGAGCCTCGCCTCGCTCTCCCTCGATTTACAGATCGTTAAAAGGTAAAGAAAACAAAAGTGAATAGTTATAATGTAAGTGTGTGAGCATAGAGTGTAGTGCGTGGAAGTGTGTGTTTATGGGTGAGTTTATGTGTGTGTGAGAAAGTGAGTGTGTGTGTGTCTGTGAGTGAGTGTGTGAGTGAGTTTGTGTGTGAGTGTGTGTGATAGTGAGTGAGGGTGGGTGTGAGTGTGTGTGTATGCGGGTGAGAGTGAGTGTGTGTGCATATACCTGTAAATGGGTCTCATATATACCAACAAGTTTGTTTTGTGTCTGTGTGTGTGTATGAAGTTCAACCTGGAGTAACCAAAATATCCTCCACGCCTTCGTACTTAAGTGTAAGGAGCCATTCAGTCAAGGTCCTCTTACACTCATACAACTGCATGGGGTAAATATTGAGAGTGCGATTAAGTATGTTATAAACGCGTGGAGCTTGAGCTACATTTTGGCGACTAGCAAAAATTGAGCGTGCTGAGTATGTAGGGGCTACCAAATCACACCGTCTTTTTTTGAGTTTGGCCTGGTCAAAAGGTAATATTTTATGATATCTTAGTGCCATGTGTAATATGTATAGTTTTCTGACGGAGAGCAGCTTAGAGCTTGCATATAGTGAATCAGTAGAAAACCTATAAGGCTTACGGTACATGACCTTAATCAGAGATCTTTGTGCCCTCTCTAGATCTGTAAAGTATGATTTGGCTGCTCCACCCCATACCGAGATACAGTATGTGATTACAGATTGGGCTAGTGCAATATATACTTGCTTCTGTAGCTCGGTACGCATAACTTGTCTCAGGGATTTAAAAACCCATACCATGAGTTTTCTTACCCTCCCTATGGTCAGTTCCAGATGTGGGTACCAGCTTAACCACTGATCCACAATAATACCTAGGTACCTAACGATAACTATATAATATGAGATAATCAAAATGTTTTAAAAACTCAACTATACTGTGGAAAAAACCGGCCAAGTGCCAGTCTGATTCGCACACGAAGGGTCTCATACCATAAACTTTATTTTTTTTGTTATAGCGGTAATAGGTGTACATAATCTGTGAAAATAAAAAAGCAAATAAAAAAATAAAATCTGCATATTACGGTTCCTGAGATACATACCGCTGATAAACAAACGAACAGCCGGATGGACACACAGCGGAGGCTAAGTAATAGGGTTACGTTCCGTTCCGTTAAAATTAATATAATATTTGAAATGCAAAAGCAACTCTGCTTGTTTCGTTTCTTTTTTATTCACGCCTAAACCGCTAAAGCGATACAGGACGTAGGTTACTTTTATCAACATAAAGCATCGTAACGTAAAACCTAGAATACTAAACGGGCAACTGGGGCAGCTTTTCACTAAAAAATAACCTAGAAAGCCAATCCTACGCAATAACTCGTATTGTCAATGCCCATCGACCGTTTTAGCATCTTCCATAAAACTTTAGTAACCTTTTTCAGGAGAGAGAGCCTTTTTTATCGAAAAGGTTTCGAACAAAACTGTTATGGCCGCCAAACGGACACCTGTGACATCTAAAGACAGCCCTGCGATGTAATTTGGGATTATAAGCGTGATTCGGAACGTGTTATACGAAATGTTTAGGTCTAACGTGTTGTTTCTATTGTTTAGGCAGCTGACATAGGTACTAACGGTACCTAATCTAGATTCTGGAAACACGATGTTTTTATTATTCATTGAAATAGTTACGGTCTGGTCAAGTTTTTCTAGTCCTTTTCTTGCTTTTTGTTAAGATGATTTTCTTTATCATCTGCAAAGTATAAAATGACTTATTATTCTCCTATTGGTACGCACTAAAATGACGGAATACGTCGAAGGACTAAGGAGTTCCGGTAATTATTTAATTTAACTCCACAGACCTAAACCATTTGAAACATTAAATCTATAACCCACAATCCAAATCCTTCTACATGTTTTGCCCAAAACCGAAACTATGTCCCGACGAGGTGCGATATTCATACATTATTCAAGCAAAGGTCAAGAGCGAAGCGAATAATTGATGAAGCATTTACGGGTTTGTGTGGTATGTAGCTGGCATTCACAGGTAGTCGCAAGTATTTATCCATTTGATCGGATTTCAGGCTTACATTCCGACTACTAATAGTAGTATCAATATTGCTAATATTATATTATTAATCTTAATAGCCGAGACCAACGGCTTAACGTGCTTTTTGAGGCACGGAGGAAACTCGATATGTTTAGATGGTCACCCATCCACAGACCAACCTTGGCAATCGTTGCTTAACCTTGAAGATCCTGTGTGTGTGTGGCTGTTGATATTTTGCCACAAGCTCCTACATCACGGGCCATAAATTACGGGCCTCGGTAAGCATGTTAATTGGCTCTGGCAATCATTTGTAGACTTTTGACAATCGTTACGGGCCAGAAGCCAGAAAATCAAACTTCAGTCTCGCAAGGAGGGTATCGTGTTAATCAATACCTGGGTGATGAAGGACATATAGGCAGGCATTCCATTTGAAAATTATGTAGTTGCATCCGGAAAGAATGGAAGCCGACGCAAATATAGTTGGGAATGGCTAGACCGATTAATTTTTGGATATCCATGAATTTTTTATGTTTTTGGTGAAGAATTGAATATAAACGTATTAGGAATTTCTATTGAAAAGTTTTTTGGACATATCTCTTATCCTGAAGAGAAGGCACCCGTCCCCGGAACTTGTCAGTGACAGCATGTTTAGATAGGATTTAGGTATGAAAGTACACGTAGCTAATACATTAACAATTTTTTTAAATATCAAATATACACACTTAAGTACACCTAACTCTTTTATGAGGAATATTAACTGTCTCTCTGTTAAATTTATCCAATGTTGGTATTTGAAAGATCGCTTTCATCTATTTTATTCATATGTACATAATAAAGAGAATTCTCATCTTATCTGCCTAGCTTTTTCCCAACTATATTGGGGTCGGTTTCCAGTCAACCCGGATTCAGCTGAATACCAGTATTTTACGTCGAGCGGCTGCCTACCAGACCTCCACAACCCGTTAACTGGTTGACATCGTACTCCTTGGCAAGACTAGTTTCAGATTTTCTGGCTTCTGACTATCCGTAACGACTGCCAAAGATCTCCAAATGACAGCCAGGACCAACAGCTTAACGTGCTTTCCGAGGCACGGAGGAAACTCGGTATGTTAAGGTGGTCACCCATCCACAGACCAACCTCGGCAAGCGTTGCTTAACCTTGAAGATCGACCTGTGCGGCTGTTATTATTAAGCCACGAGCTCCTCCTACACAGAGATTTTTTTTTTATATTCTACAGCAGTACAATTAAAAAGAAACCGTTCTACAGCAAGAACAACAAGAAAATGCAGCAACGTACGCTGTAAACTGAAACGTATTAGCCCTATTCTGTATTAAAAAGCTAACACTAAACTAACTCCAACACAACTTTATTCGCGGCTTAGTCTAGGTATATAAACAT
Organism: Ceramica pisi; assembly: GCA_963859965.1. Taxonomy (NCBI): domain Eukaryota; kingdom Metazoa; phylum Arthropoda; class Insecta; order Lepidoptera; family Noctuidae; genus Ceramica; species Ceramica pisi. The sequence continues at coordinate 7,140,689 of OY982549.1, read as the reverse complement.
GTCTTATCACGCAGGTTTACAAGGAAGCTGGACTAATACATATATACTACTTTATATAGTGAGGCTGATTAAACTTAGAATTTCTCTGTATCCTGTTCGAATTTTTATAGTTGAAGGTCGAGGTCCTAAAAAGCTTTGATTGATTCACTATCAAGCTGCCTATAGACCACTCTGTCATCGGCTCTACGTTGGGCAGTGGCCTCCTTGATCTGCCAAGTCTATGAGAGTAGAGTAAAGTAGGGACTCCATTTTCCGCACTTGACTGGTCAGGAATGGACTTATTAGTGCGGTGCGTTACCAATAAAGAACTTATTGAAAGTATAATAATTGTGGTTTTCTTTTTACTCCACTTCTTGGAATTAATTTCGTTGCTAGCACTTAAAAAATTTAAATCGTTTCTTCGTTCGTCGAGTTCCATTATTTTGATGATTTTCAGGTTCTGGCTTTCTGAATAGAAGAGTAGCGGATATAATCAAAAATCAAAAGTCATTAATAAGGCTGAATGCCTGCACGTTTTGACCATCAACACTTCACAAACAGCCTTCCAAAACGCCCGCCCGTCACAACTTCCTAGAGTTTTACATAGTCGCTCCAGACATTTTTACAAATTATGTATGAGATGAACTCACATTTTTGTTGTTCTGTAAACACAGTTGCCTTTTTTCACAGTGGTAAAAATAGGTAGGTACTCTACTTAACTGAATACTTCCTTCACAATAAATTCATATTTTTATTCCATACATAAATATTACCCTTTCCATGCGTATGTCCTTTGTTTAACCAGTCAGCCTGTATATTTCATTACCTATGTACCGTTACATAGATAAATCTTGAATGAAGCCTTTCCACGAAGGACTCATTTTTAGAAAAAATACTTAGGTATCCGTTATGAGCAATCTAAAAGTAGTAAAGGACAATAAAGTGGAAGAAACAATCTGTTTTAAACCTTTGAAAATAAAGCTTAATTTAATTTTCCGACCCTTTTGCTACTCCGATACTGCAGCGCCGCGCATGTTCGCAGAGGCGCGCACCGACTGCTTTCATGCGACGATGCGCAAGCGGTGCGCGTCTTTGGTGCGCAGAGTGCGGGGCAGCGCCAACACCGTCTTGACAATGATCGCTAGCAGACTGGATTGCCCCTACATCCGGCAATGCTGTAGTAGGCATATTTGTACAGTGTGAGTGCTTGTTTTCGTTTGTAATTGTTAAAATTTATATAATATGTGTTTAATGTTGTATTTTCTGTGCTGTATTCTATGTGCTTTATGAATCGTTTTGTGATGTATTTTATGTGCTTTTATGTATAGTTTGTGAATTGGTTGTCTGAACTTATATGAGTCTTAGGAACTCGAAATAAACAAATTTAATTTAATTTAATTTTGTCATATTTGCTCGGATTTCAGTCTAATCGGATGCAGTTGGATATAATTTTTATTTTTAGCCCATCACCCAGAAAAACCATATATTGTAAAAATGATACCTTTTAACATGACTGGTGTCAGATGTTATCTCTTGAATACGATATGGATAAAATGGATTGTAGGATTGACTTCTGCAAGAGTTTCTTAACCGTGAAGACCGACCGACTGTTATTATTTAGGCAAGGTCTCCTCATTCTTTTTCAGATATAACTTGTAGTAACCACTGGAACTAGTAACAGTCGTTAAAAGCAAAACATTGTCAAACACAGCCATTCTAGTGCTCAATTTACAACTTTAGGACTAAAATCTTCCTTCAACTTCAAATAGGTTTCTAGAGTAGAAAGAACTATTGTTTAGATTAGCTATTTAACGGAACACACTTTCATTTGACATTGAGGTCAACAATACCCAAACAAACTAGATAGGTAAGTTCGTCGATGGACCTAACTTTGTCCTCTGTCGTGTCGTGGGCAGAGAGGTGTCTACCACGAATTCTCGAAGTAGAAATGTAATTTTTGCAAGAGTTGCGGATTTGATTTGAAAGAGTCACTGTGGCCCAGAGGAAGAACACGGGTGGGTTTTAGTCAGTAAGTTGACACTTCTTTGCGCTCCGCCCAGAAGCGAAGGAGTCCTTTGATGTTTTTCCATCATAAAATCTTTTTACAAAAAAATACAAAAGTAAAAACTAACTTTAATTTCGGAAGTCGGTGTCTAAATACGAGTAAACTAACAAAAACACAGACTTCCGAATTTTAAGTTATTTTTTACTTTGTATTCTTTTAAAATTGGAAGTCGGTTGTATTTACTTTTCACTTTTTAGTGGTATCTCAGACTTAACAACACCATCGCAAAATACGCAATTTGGTCAACTTGGATGGCAAAAAACCATCATACAAGTAAACGAATTCCAGCTATTTCGATTTAAAAGCCAAACTTCCTAACCGGTTTTGATCAAACTTGTGTTGTTGATCGACAAGTTTATCCTTTAGGTAGAACAAAAAAAATTCAAATCGGTTCATAAATGACGGAGTTATGAGGTAACAAACTTAAAAAAAAATACAACCGACTTCCAAAAAAAAAACACTACAAAGTAAAAAATATATATACAAAGACTGACGTAGAAAAATATACAATTGAACAATTTTTCTTTCACCTCAAATCATAGTGTATATTAAAAACTACATTCATCGGTGAGACAGCTTTATAATTCCATTCTATTCCTGGACCGAGGAACATTCGATTCAAGACACAAATATAATTTGCACTTCATCAGAGATTTACACAGATACCCGACCAGAATAATTGGAACTCGGAATAATTCGATAATAGAAGCGGTAACAGGTCCGAGCCGTATCCCACAGACCAATTAACACTGTCTATTGCAGGCTTCTGGTCATAGGTATGCCTAAGTCCGTCTCCCCTTAAATGGTGGAGGTTCATGACTTGCGAGTAAATTGACCAACGGGAAACCTTACGGCGAGCAGTTTTTTTCGGTTAGCATTCCCTATACTTGACATTGTGCACTTACATTCACATTAAATTCAAATTTTTTAAAATGAAAATTTAATCAAATCGTTTTTAATAATAACTCCAAGTGACTTCGTACACGGCTCTTTACGTATGAAAAAGAAATCTATATCGGTCTCGCTCACATTGTCAGTGGTGAAAAAAATGGCGACCCGTCGTCGGTCAGTGCCTGCGCAACGCTCTGTAAGTATCCTTTTTTATCACAATTAAATTAAGTTATATGTTTCAAATTGTTATTTACTTTCTGCTGGCTTTATGCAATTGTCTAGTAATATTATTTTTGTGAGATATGTTTTGAATATGCATTAATTCACGATTTTTGTTAGGTGTGCATTAAAATATACATTGCCTGGTGCAGGGTGAATGACTTAATATTTGTTGTGTATATTTAAATGCACACTGCCAACGTCATAGACTATTACTATTTGTGAATGTTGTGTCTATAAATGCATATTGCCTACTGTGCTCGAGCTTTTGTTCAGACAGAGTTTTTTTCATAATGCATGCAATTCAAGCATTTCCTAAAACACTTTCCGCTAAATTCCTTTTGCTTAGCTTGCAATATTTTTATTTCAGATGACTAGAAGTCGAAAAATTCTCGCATTGGTGCCTAAAAGCGGAGCTAAGTCTGATGTAGAATCTAGAGAATCTTCGGAAGATGAATTCCAGATGTGTAGGCCTCATCAAGATATCTCCGAAGACAGTTCCCCTGTCCGATCAATAGCGTCTTCTGTCGAAAATGTAAACATCTCCAATAGTGATGAGTGAATATCGAGAAATATACGCCGTTGCATCTGCGCATGAAGAGCCGAGATTCAGACACAACACAACCGATTCTACTCCATACTGACCTTCTGTTCTTCAACATGATCCTGACATTATACTGCCTTCACCATCAATTTATATTCCACCGTCACCATCTATAGAGTCCATCTGCAGTCCTGCATCTTTAGCACCTGCCGCGCCTTCATCAACTGCCGCCCCTACTGCAGCCACTGTGCGTCTTCGGCGTTATAAGAAAACTCCGGTGATCGTAAAAAAAAACCGTATTGAAACCTACCAAAATGTCTCCTAAATGGACAAGATGAAATTTCAAGGATCAGCAGATATAGAAGATAATATAATTTTCGATTCTACTGATATTGTAAAATCGCATCTTGATTACTTTAGTGACGATATACAAGATTTAATAGTATAATATTCCAATTTATATTCTGTACCTACAGAAAAAGGGCACTTCAATTAATATAACCAAAGACGATATCAAAGACTTTATAGCTATAAATATTATAATGGGTGTTGTAGATACATACACCGATTACAGGTCAAATGAATTTAAATACAGCAAAATTGCTGACGTCATGACATTAAAGAAATTTCAGTCTATTCGACGTTACATTTATTTTAATGATAACTTAAAAGATGACGGTGACAGGTACAATATAATGGCCACTGGTAGAAAAAATTCGTCATAACTGTGCATCGAATATTCCTGAAGGAAAACGCTACGCGAGATGATGGTGCCGTATAAGGGTACAAGAGCCGGAAGCCGAAAACTATATTATGTGCGGAATAAACCCAAAAAATGGGGTTTTAAGTTTTTCGTTCGTGTTTCACCGTCTGGTCTCGTACATGATTTTATTATTTGTGGAGGAGAAGATACTTTCAGACTCCATACTTTTACTGAAAATAAAAAAGGTATGGGTCTTGGAGCCAAAGGTGTAATAGCTTTAGCCAAATCTATCAAGGAAAAAACATGCTATACTTTGACAACATTTTTACGTCAAATGAATTTTTGCATTATTTAAGGAAATAGTATGGTATGTTCTCCTTGGGTACAGTCAGGGAAAATCAACTTCGTGGGGCAGAGAAAAAAAGAGCATGAGCTTTTGCACAAGTCGTGTCTAACGAACACAATATTGCTGTTGTGAAGTGGTTCGACAACAAATTAGTTGTGGCTGAAAGTACTTATGTGGACGCCCACCCTGTACAGAATATAATGCGGTACAAGAAAGAAGAAAAGAAGAAAGGTCTAGTCACATGCCCAAATTTAATAAAGCACTATTACGGAAATATGGGTGGAATTGATCTAGCCGACATGTTAGTTGCTTTATACCGTACTGATTTTAAAGGCCATCGTTGGTATTTAGTATCGTTTTCACAGATTCTGGACATCTGCGTCAGTAATGCCTGGTTGCTGTAGCGTCACGAGAATACCCGTAACCAAAAGCTATTGCCACTCAAAATGTTTCGAGTCGCTTTATTTAATCAATTGCTTTTTTTTGAGAGGAGTTCTAATCTACAACCTGATGCTGTTTCCAAATCTATAAGAGAAGTAAAAAAAACAGTTGTGGAGAGGCCTGATGATGCTACTCGTTACGACCTAACGGGGCTTATTCCTTCTTTCACGACATTAGGCAAGTGTAGACACTGTACCCAACATCAAACCATTTTTTTTTTGTCCAAAGTGTAACGCACGTCTATGTATAGTTGAAGGGCAAAATTGCTTTATTGATTTTCATACTAAATAGTATTTAAGTGTTATATTTCTACATAGTAGATAGATATATAAGTAAACTTTGATCTCAGAGTTCATTAGTACTATATATTGTGATAAATAATAAAAGAAAGTTTAACTTTATTTAAAAAAATAAAGTTTAACTATATGTCATATATCGTAACATACCATACTCATTGACCTATGTAAAATGGGGTGAATAGAAATCGCGGGGTGTAAATAAACAAATCTGAGAATTTGATTATGATCGTTCTAGTTGCTCTATATTCTGTTATAGTATCTTTATTCCCACTATTAATAACATTGCAACATTTTTCCTTTATTTTGCCAACCCTAAAATTTACTTCAAGTCTAATGACATAAAGAAAAAAGCTGTTGAAGTGAACGTCTCCGTACAAGTGTTTAGTGACTGTGTAAAACTTAAAAAAAAAAACATCAAGTTCTTCACTGTTATCTCTTTGTCTATTTGCATACTTGGATAGTTAAGTTTCTCATCTATTAGGAATAAAAAAGGTTAGTATCAATATTACATCATTTTCTTCTGATTTTTAGTAAAATCGAGACTTAGTATTTTTTTACTGAATTCGAGGTGAATAGAATCGAGTCGAGGGTGATTAGAAACGCCTTTAGGGTCAATAGAAACGAAGAAAGAGGTGAATAGATATGAGTGAGGGGTTAATAGCAACGAGAAAGAGGTTAATAGAAACATGATTTTCAGGGTTGTCAATCGAGTATTTTTTCATCATGGCAGTTTTATTTTTTTCAATTCTTCATGATAATTTTAAACAGATACGCCACATCGCGCTGTGAACATCATGCCGAGGGTGTACAAGCCAGATCCTCGTGGCAAGAGATATAAAAGGTATAGCAAGGAACTCATCGAGCAGGCTCTTCGTGAGTATAACGAGGGAAGCAATTCCTTAAGCAACGTTGCCGAAAAGTTTCAAATTAACAAATCTGTCCTCTATAGACACACTATTAAAAATGTGAAGACCCAAGGAGGCCAGACAGTGCTATCAAAATAGACGGAACTTGCATTTATAAAATACATTAACGTATGTGCCGAATGGGGATATTAAATCGAACTTTATGAATTAAGGTTTTTAATTAAAAAATATTTGGATAAATTAGGCGTTACGGAAAAAAGGTTTAAAAATAACTTACCGGCCGAATTTCGCCAAAAGTTTTTTGAAAAGGCACAGTGATAAAAGAACTCAGAGGTTATCACAAAACATTAAAAGAAATCGAGCTGCAGTCTCTCCAGATACTACTAAAGAGTATTTTGACCAGTTAAAAAATTCTATTAGTAATGCTTCGATCGAAAATATTGTCAATTACGACGAAGCTAATATGGCGATGATCCCGGCAGAAAAAAGATTATTACTAAGAGAAGAACAAAATACCCTGAAAGGGTGATGAATTCTTCAAAAGCTGCAGTATCAATTTGGTGGCGTGTACGGCTGCAGGAGAAATCTTACCCCCATATGTTGTTTATAAGGTTCAAAACTTATTCGATACTTGGATAAAATCTGGCCCAAAAGGAGCCCGTTATAATATACTGTCAATCTGGCTGGTTTGATCCAAACATTTTTGAGGATTGGGTAACCAGTACGATAATTCCGTTTTTTGAAAATAAACTCTATAACTTATCATCCCACCTATCAATTGATTTAATAAGAAAATGCCAAGAAAAGGATATTTTTTTTTCTCTTACCAGCCAATTCTTGCATATTACGTAACAACTCGATGATGCGTTCTTCAGACCGATGAAAAATAGCATGGAGAAACATAATTTTGCAGTGAAAGAAAATTGATGGTCGAAATCAATCTTCGATTCCGAAACGTTGTTTTCCCAAATTACTTAGTAAATTAATGGAAAATTTAAAAGAAAATGGCTCAGAAAATGTTATTACTGGCTTCAGAAAAACGGGGATAAATCCCTTTGATCCCTCAGCGGTTTTAAAAAAATTGCCTGATTGGGACAATCAAGCTAAACAGCCCGAAATCGTTGATGAGACAGTCTTAGAGTATTTAAAAGAAATGCTATACGAGACGAATAATATAGTTGAACCCAAAAAAAGAAAAAGCTTCAGTTTCAGGCAGGAAAAAGTGTGTTAATATCGAGCGATGAAGACTATATTGAGATGACCCGGAATACACACCTTGTTTAGTCCCAAAAGAAAAAAAAATGCAGAGAAATAAAAAATATTGGATGGAGTCACTGAAAGGAAGGGCAAAGGAAAAAAAAACAAAATCTAATATAAAAAGCTATTGCAAAGAAAATGGTCCACCTAAACATGAAAATCAGCTTGGAAACGCATTTCCAAGTTGTTCGTACAACATCAGTCCTTATGATGTAAACAATATGCCTGTTAGTTTTGAAGACGATCTGGATGGCATAGGGCAAATTGAAACCATTGTTTAAAATGAGGAGAATCCACCAGTTCCAAAAGAAAAGAAAGAAACAGAAAAATGTAAAAAATACGGATATAGTAAGTAATAAAGGGAAGGGCAAAGGAAAAAAAACGAAAACTGATATTAAAACCTAAACATGATAATCAGCTTGATTATACAGTTGCAAGTTGTTCGTACAACATCAGTCCTCACAACATAAATAATATGCTTGTTATTTTTGAAGATGACCTGGATGTCATAGGGCAAATTGAAACCATTGTATGGAACAATGAGAATGAGAATAATCCGAAAAAAAAAATTCTGATGTAGTAAGCAATGCTGAAATAAAAAGGCTCTTAAATAAAGCTGTACCAAAAAGCAAATCCAGGCGGCCTAGTTTTTACAAGAATGACGCGAATATTTTAAAAGATTTCATGGAGTTAGATTAGAATCTAACTCCATCAAATCTTATAAAATAGATAGAAGGTTTTAAACTAAAATGGTTATGAGGATTTAAAATGGCATATTTTTCATGTTAATTATTGGTTTCGAGTTTCTGATATTCCGGCGCTAATGCAAGTGCCAAGATCACGTTAGAACTAGCACCTAGTTCTTCCGCTATCATGGCACTTGGATAAACATGATAAATAGGTATCCCGTTTTGTATCTATTTATGCTATTTGAATATTATTAATAGGAACTGTGTCCATATGCAGGTTCCAAATTTTATAATTAATAGTTATTTTTGATCTCAAATAGGTACTGATTGCATTAAACCTAAGATTGTTTGCCAAATATATTATAGTTAAAGCATTTAATTTTTTATGTCAGATCATACTTTTAAATATTGTTATTTTTTATTATTTTGAATATCTTGTTCTATCCAGCTCTCTAGAATGATTATATTACTAGACTATGCCAATACTTTGGCTAAAACAGTTGAAACAATATATAGAGTCAAGGTAAATTATACAGACAAGAAAGATATACTTATAATCCTTTGTAATGTTGCTAACGCTACATTTATGAATATAATTACAAAAAATAAACTCTTCAATTATTGTTGATAGTTGTTTACTGAAAAACAAACAAGTACTTACATAGGTGCAATAAAAGTTGTTTTTGGCAACCCTAACGTTTTTCCTCTCTTCACCTCTCTGTCGTATCTTTTGACCCCAGTTTCAAGGTAAATAGAAACCACCTACTTTTTCCTATTTCACAAATAATTCGCCAATTTATGCATAATTAAAGAATAACTATCTGGTAAATTAAAACGAGACTCGCAATTCGACAATTCTTTGATAACAGCTTTCATACAAAATATGTAAGAAAATCAGTGTAGAAGTTGAAAGTTGTGTCTTTTCACCCCATTTTTCGTAGTTCCTAGCAAATGTCAAAAATTGGTGTTATTCTTTAAGATTTATGGTATTTTTTATGTTTTAGTTTCTTTTTTAGTTTAGTTACCCAGCACCCTTCTACCATCGGACATCCAGACGCACTGCAGCTTACCATCCCTACTTTGTTGCTATTCCACGAATTCGCACTAAGTGATTCCAAACGTCTTTTATAATGCGGACAGCAAAAGAGTGGAATTCTCTGCCTGCGTCTGTGTTTCCGAACGCTTACAACCCTAATCTCTTCAAAGTTAGAGTAAACAGGCTCCTTCTGGGTAAGCTCGCTCCATCATAGACTTTGTCTCTGTCGTTTCTGACCAAGACTAAGGTCAAGAGCAAACCCATCACAAATAAAAAAAAGTTATTACATGGCAGTGTACATGTAAAGACAAATTTTTCTTTGCCATTTTTTTCTTGTGAGCTTGACAGTGTGCACTGGAAGACACATAATAACACAATTAACGTATGGAAGTACGTAACGTAGTTTTTAAGGTAAAATACCACATTGTTACCTTATATTGTTATGTAATAGCTGTAAGTTTTCCTAAAATTAATAAAATAAAATAAATAATAATAATAAATAAAATTCTCTGCCAAGTATAGAGTGGGTAAGAAACCAGTTAATGGGTTACGGAGGTCTGGTAGGCAGCTGATTCGTGTAAAATACTGGTATTCATCAGAATCTAGTTTGAATGTAAGACCTCAATATACTTGGTAAAAGGCTAGACAGATGATGATTAAAAGGATAAGTTCAGGAAATAAGAAAGTATAAGTGCACCATGAGGAACACAGAAGAATGGAAGGCCAAAGGCTACTTTGCCCTGTAGGATGCCCCAGAAAAAAATGCGCACTTAGAAAGCTTGTTTGATCTTTCTTTTATATTGTTTAAATCGTGAATCAGCGGAGCCATATTCTTTATACTGATTCATTACGATTGCCAATCGATAAACGTGTACTAATAAATTCTATCGGTTAAATGTTTTATTGGAACCATTCATCGGATTTTATGATGTTTTAAGTGAACGGTAATCTATATTCGTAAACTTTTAAAACGCCAGTTTTTCATTTTATTTTTAAGAGATGGGAATTCATCAAATTACTCCTCCCAGTCCTCCCGCTCTGGGAGGAGAAGAAAGGAGTATCTGATTCTTACTGACTAAAACCCATCCGTGTTCCTCCTTAAGCCCTTTGCGTTCCAGGGCCGCGGTGACTTTTTCGAAGAAATTCGTCAACCCTGCCAGGATTCCGCAACCCTAGCAGCTGAAACGCCTGTACCTCGTTGTTTGGGTAACAGATTAAAATACCTAATAGCAATCAGTCTGCCAAGCCTTTTCCCACCAACCATGGGGTCTACTTCTAATATGATGCAGCTGATTACCAGTATTTTATTTTACAGTACAGATTACCAGTATCTACTGCCTATCAGAATCTGACCTCTACAACCCAGTAACTGAGTAACACAGTACACTGGTGACAATTTTTCTGACTGCTGACCATTCATAACAACTTTCAAAAATCTACAAATTACCGCCATTGATTAACGTGCTTTCCTGTGTTTCGATTTTTTTTTTCTATTTTATTACTCAATAGTGCCTAGTCTTATGACTCCTCCCACTCTGGGCGAAGCAGAAGGGTGTGTCAGACACTTACTGACTAAAACCCATCCGTCGTTGTCCTACTGTCCCTTCCAGCAACAATAGCTGTCACCAACATCATTACCATATTCGCCATATTTAAATGTCTCCAACTTTACCTTTGCTCCCGCCGAAGTATGTGCAAACAAAAAAAAACTCGAAACGCAATATCAAAAGCCAATGGTACCTGCCAACGGTATGAAAGGCACAAAAGTGTGCTCTTTGCTAGCAGGTACTCAACTATCTAATGGGCTTAACTTCACACACGCGAGACCTTGTTCCTATAAAGTATTAACACCTAATTAATAGCTTTGCGACCAAGTTGGTGTGAGGAATGATTTATGATAACGTAAAGAAGGTAGGTAGGTTTTACAGTTTTATTAAGCTTTGAATTTTTTAGATCATTGATAAATGATTTTTGTTCACTGAGATTGGGTAAACCTACTTTTGACTGTTCAACGGTGTTTGTAGGACGACATGGATGGACATAATGACTTTTTGTTTTCCCTTATCACTTGATTGATGAGTAGAGGTTTGACTTTTGTCAGTATTTGACACACTTTTGCATTTTTATCTGTCATGTTCAAGCCTTTTTTTAATAGGTTCACTGTCCGCAAAGCAGACACAATAGTAAAACAATCAGCGCAGACCACATGTGGTCTGTTGGACTGTGAACCGGTTAAGCATAGAAAGTCATCAAATGACTCTTTTTACCTAGGCGGAGTGGAAGGGATTTTCAGACTTACTAACTAAGGGTGCCTGTCTATTTCAGCGGTGCCAAATCTCCGCACTACGTCAGTCACTGACATTTTGTGCAATCCCATTGGTTAATATTTCTCCGTTTCTCCGCTCCGCTGAAATAGACTGGCAGCCTACACTATAGCTTGCATGCAAGTTGTATTTTGCGTTGATAATGTGATCAATCGCTTAGTTATGTAATGAAACTTTCAATATTTTGCGAGTTGCTTGTAGCTAGAAACGTGGCCTTAGATGTGATCGGCATCGTTTTTAATTTCTTTGCAAGAAAAGGATTGGATAGATCTAAGTATGTGGGATATACCATGTCATCGGCATGTAATACCCGCTTGTCTGCATTTTCAAGCATCCACTTGGCGTTACTGACAAGGTGTCTTTGTCAAAGGACAATGCAATTTGTAGAGTATCTGTCTGAAACATTACTTCACTGTGTTAGTACAGGAGAACTTAATTCGCTTTGAACAGAACTAGCATTCGATCGATATACATAGTTGCTATGTCACATAAATAAATATTCAACCAAAGGTCACATCGATACTAAAATCCGGATCCACAATTTTTTTACCAACAACGACTTACCCAGCCAAGAAGAGATGTTTTACTAACACATTTATTGACAGCGTAACCCACAAATGGCTCGCTTCCAGCCAAAAGTAGCCAGCCCTGAAAAATTACGTAGGTACGTTTAATAAAAGCACGTTCAACCGAGGACGGGGTTATGCGGTAATGTGACAGCAATGCAGGCCGGACACGTGGGGCCGTAACGACCGGACCGGTACGTGTGTATGTCCTACGTGAGATGCGGACGGTTTTATGCTAAAAAACTTTTTGTATTTTATTTTTGTTGCTTGATGATTTTTTGATAAAAGGTTTAATAATACGTGCGGCTGTTGTTGGTTTTGTACGGTAATCAGGAGATTTAATGGCCCGGAAATGAAATTGTGTTTTAAGCTAGGGTTGCCATACTGTGTCAGTTACAGCTGTTGGTTTGTTTATAAAAAACTTTAGCGTTAGCTTTAAAGTACTTTATAACTTGCTCTGAAATAAAAAATATGATTTAACAGAAGGCATTTTGTAAATGGCTTAATTATGAGTTCAATTTCATTGAACATTTTGTTATATTATTGACTGACAGCAGTGTTCACACTGTGAAAATTGGAACAATTCAACCGACAGTTGGTAAGAAATAAAATATTTACTGCCCAGAATCCATATTTCCATACATTCTACATTCCATAATAATAAAGTAACTCTGTCTGTTTATTACCTTTTTACGTCTTAACTTAACTCCTTACGGTTGAAAAGATTTAGATGAATCTAGTTACACGGGCAGGCCACGCACTTGATTTGGACATATATTACTTTGTATCTTGAGTAATTTGCATTTTCCAGGCGGGCAAATCCGCTGACAGAATATAATATATCCCACTTCTAATTTCGTACACGCGAGTCCAATATTCCTAACATCTAAAATTTCAGAATCTTTCCTTAAATCCTCCTGAAAAGAATTACCTTAATCAAGCACTTCTTTGGATGTGCCTTTAATCCAAAACCACCATTTAAATTGCCGAGCGCACGTTAATTTGCCAACCTTTGACTAAAATGGGACACATTGCCATTTTGAATTTGACTTTTTACATCACTGATCTTTGGTAAATTAGATTCATCAGGTGCCATTACATTACGCATGGCTCCCGCTATTAAAGTTGATGCTACTTTTCTTGATTGTGTGTAGCTATTAATACCGATCTAAGAAGGAGGTGAAATGTTTATCCCCCGATTTTTTAATATAGAATTTATTTAGATAAGAAACTGATTAGCAAGTTCTCCACTAGACTCTGTCATCTAGCATAAATCTAAAAAATTTACACTATAAATTTATGTAGGTATGCTACCAACTTCTCGCGCTCTTCTTACAGAAAAGAGTTAAACATCTGCTAATCAACCGGTCGATTCTGTTGACATCTCACCGTGTTCACTTACGTGGAGTGAACGACAAGTGAGCTGTCATGCCATCTTGTTTTTATTTTTAAGTGTTCACTTCGACATGTTTACAGAATCGCACTGCTGTCACTAAACCGCGTCGTAATTTTTGCTAGAAACTTTTAAGACATGTAAACGAAGTCGCGTTTAGCCGAGAGATTTGACAAGATCTCACTGTGTTAATTTAGGTGGAGTGAGCATAAAGTGAGTTTCATGCCATCTTGTACGGATTGACAACTCACTTCTTATTCACATCACCTAAGCTTACACGGTGAAAGATTTACAGAATCGCACTGCAGAAAAAGATATAAAATGGTTGCTAAATCGTTAAGAATTAATGAGCGGCAATACAACAATGAATCAATTTCACTACGATTCAAGTTAAACTGCAGACACAAGAGTATACAGTCAATATTTTTCTATTTTGATAGTGTTTATAAGTATCCAAGCGAGTGGCTCGTATGTCACGATATAAACGAGGTAGATACAAGCGTAAGCTTGGCGCATCGATTTACCACTCCATTGAACCTAGTTTCAGCACTGAAATAACTATTTTCAGGCACGACAGCAGAGATCTAGGAATAAACTTTAGTCTTAAACTAGTTAGAAGAGTTGAAAGTAGCGTTGGCTAGTTGATTTCTTTTGAAGGAATTAAAATAAACTTTGTAAAGAATTTTTTGTTAATCGGTAACCGTTTCCAATAGCTGCTGATGCAATTCGATATCGCGTTTTTTCATAGAAATCGTTCAACGGATAACAAAAACACTGTTTAGTTGGAGGCAATTTCCGTATTTTTAAGGAACTTTCGCACGTGCTGATGGTATTTAGGAGTGTTATTGATCTCTATCTGTCAATAACACTCCTAATTACCCAACTCCGCCAGAAGGAGTATTTTGTTTTTTCCTGTATTTTGAAAGGTAGCAAATGCCATGTGTAAACGTAAACGAAGCAAAATTAAAATTTATCAATAAATAAATAAAATAATATGGATGACAGGCACGGTTCTTACATCCAATTTTTTTTCTACGACAACTGCTACGAAGCAGTTGGCGTTCAATTGTTTCTGCCCACGCTCATGGAAAAAGGCGTGAGTTTCTGCATTTATTTGAATTAGTTAGTTTTAAGGCATTTATTTATTGATCCTTGATTTAAATAGGCTTTCGTTTCGGTTGTAAAAGTTTAAACGTCCTCTAAAAATGTTTTGATCAACTCAAGCAGTCAATCAAATGTCTAAAAGTTCAAACAATGGCATTAAAAAGTGTGGCAAAAGAATAACAAGGCTCTTCAAAGGAATGAACTAAAAACTCACTGTCATTAGTCTCAAAAGTTTTGATAGTAACTTACTAGACTTCATTTTTCAATGTCTTATTATTTATAATGAAAAAATAAAATACTTATTTACATAGATTCAAGTTTTTTATCATAATTATTTGCAATGTATTCGCGGCCATTAAGGTGTCAATAGATTAATATACATCTGAGCAGTCAGATTATCACTATTTTTATTTTTACAAAATTATATTTTATATCGGACCTTTTTATAAGAAAGAAAGAAAAAGAGTTTATTTGCGGCCAGTATGACGCATACCAAAAATACACAAAAATTACAATAATATACATGAACAATTATTGGGAAGATATGCGTAAAATCCGCGCAAAACGGCCATATCTCGGCATAATGCTGGGACTCGTGTGCGAGACAGAGCCACGGCGCTGGTTTTCAGTGGTTTTCAGTGACAGCCGGCGTTGACAGTTTGACGTCGATCGGAGCAGTATAAAAAGTAATAATAATGAAATAAATAAACAAAACAATAAAAAAAAACATGCAATGCGCACGCTCACAATGGCTGCCAATCGAAGGAATGCGTGTATAAAAAACTTTATTTGAAAGTAACAACAAAAAATTACTTTTTAAATACTAAAATAACCAGCAGTTCGTGGCTAAGTAATGACCGCCTCACGGGTCGATCTTCAAGTTTAAGCAACGTTTTTCGAGGTTGGTCTGTGGATGGGTGACTATCTAAACATACCTACCTAGTTTCCTCCGTGCCCTAGAAAACACGTTAGGCCATTGGTCCAAGCTGTCAATTGTAGACCTTTGGCAGTCGTTACGGATTTGCAGAAGCCAGAAAATCTGACACCAATCTTGCCAAGAAGTACCGTGTCACGCAGTTACTGCTACTGAAGGTCTGGTAGCCAGCCGCTTCACGTAAAATACTGGTATTCAGCTGAATCCGATTTGACTGGAAACTGACCCCAATATAACTGGGAAAAGGGTAGGCAGATCATAAAACTAACTGAAACAAAATCTTATAACTAAGTATATCTTAAAATATGTCGATACAATTTTTTTCCGCAGCGCTGGCGACTGGTAGTGTACACAAAAGACTGGAGACATTATAAAAAGGTAGATAGCTATCTAAGACTTTGTTCGATAATAATGTCTAGCTAGCAAGTCGTAGAAACGGGAAGTACGAAGGAGACTAAAACATTCGATTGAAAAAGTTGCTGTCAAAGATTGGAACTTACTGTTCTTTTTAGGGTTCAGTTCCCCAAGGGTAACCAACAGAACCCTATTAATAAGCCTCCACTGTCCATCAGTTCGTCCGTTCGTCTATCTGTCAGCGGGCTGTATCTCAAGAACACAGACAGAGGAAAGGAAGAAGACAACTGAAATTTTCAGTGTGTATTTCTATTGCCGCTATAACAACAAATAATAAAAATAAAAATTAACTCCTATACAAGAAACTTAACCTTAAACACAAATGGAACCCTTATAGATTCGTCATGTCTGTCTTTCTGTCTGTCCGTCCGTATGTCACAGCCACTTTTCTCCGAAACTATAAGAACTATGCTGTTGAAATTTGGTAAGTAGATGTATTCTGTGAACCGCATAAAGATTTTAACACAAAAATAGAAAAAAAAACCAATAAATTTTGGGGGTCCCCATACTTAGAACTGAAACTCAAAAAAAAATTTTTTCATCAAACCCATACGTGTGGGATATCTATGAATAGGTCTTCAAAAATGATATTGAGGTTTCTGAATAGTTTGCGCGAGAGACACTTCCAATATGGTAAAATGTGTCCCCCCCCCATAACTTCTAAAATAAGAGAATTATAAAACTAAAATAAATATGATGTACATTACCATGTATACTACCAGCGAAAATTGATTTGAATGAGATCTAGTCAGTAGTTTTTTTTAATACGTCATAAATCGTAAATCGCAACTTCTGCTTATAATACCTACTGGTTTGTACGGAACCCTCGGTGCGCGAGTCCCACTCGCACTTGGCCGGTTTTTTTTTATGTTGATGGTACAGAACCCTTCGTATGAGAGTCAAACTCGCACTTAGCCGGCTTCTTCTGAAATCGACTAGCACGACCATCTGTCTCTGAAACTACGCGCAAATTAAACTTTGTCCTTTCTTTAGAAAACATTTAGTAGGTGGATAGTATGGACACAACATGCGGCGAAGTTTCGTTGAGAATAAGTCTGTTTTCTTGTAATTGTATGACTTGATTTTTACGAGAAAAACTAAGTGTTAGTTCATTGTCCGTTATGTGTTTTTCATAAGGCCGATAAAGTTTTTCAGTAAGTATTAGAATTTTGTTTCTTTAGAATATTTTTACGTATGTAATGGATTTATTTGGATGAATTTATGGATGGATCGTGTGTTGGCAAGACCGCTAACCACGACAAGTCCCGGAGAAACGATTCAACAGTCTAGAATGTCTCAATAAAATTAATAAAACAAAAACAGCAGACGAGTTTCCAGTAAGTAACGTACGGCATACTATCAACTACTTTTTTGTTGTTTGGGTCTTTTCTTGACTTTTCTGAAAATAAACTTGCCAAGTGCGAGTCGACTCGCGGGCAAAGTTTTAACACGTTATTTTAACATTACAGTCTTCTTATAGGGTTTCCTGTTATTTTTAGTTGTAGTACTATGATTATTAAAATTTAAATTAATATTTTTTATCAATATTTTTGGTCTAATTTCTTGAATAACTTCAAAATTATTTCTTTTAAAATTTTGAAAAAAGAAACTCTTACAGTAAGCTAATGAAAGGGCTTCATTTGATATGTGACACGCACAGTTTGAAAAACTTTTTTTTATTTTCTCGTTCGACCCCGAAAGTGACCCTCATACTCAAAATTTAATTATTTACGTAACGCGTCCGTGTTTGTGTCACACCATACAAATTTCATCAGAATCGGTCCTGTAGATCCGGAGAAAACTGGTTGTGACAGACGGACAGACATACACCCAAGTGATCCTATTAGGGTTCCGTTTTTTGTTCGGAACCCTAATAAAATATTGTTTTAGACAAAATGTAGTAAATCTAAGAAGCTTTACCACAGTATCGAACTAAATATATATTTAAACCCAAACAATATTTCAATAATGATAACGACGGTAACGAAATCCAGACTTGTAGGCGATCCTTGTCATTTAAATCTCCCTCTATCTTTATACATAATAAACATGAATTATTCCAACCGATCAACCTACCTTTCAATTTGTCCCATTCTGCCCACATCTCATCCCAGGTAGGGTTCCAAAAACCACATCAATAAATAAAATATCCAGAGAAGAAAGAAAAATTTTCAATTTTTTGTGTTATAATATTCTTGTCTCAAGGCAGAGAAAATTTTTCGCTCATAGCCATAGCCTTTTTTTAAGGATGGGAAATCATCAAATGACTCCTCCCGCTCTGGGCGGAGCAGAAAGGAGTATCAGACTTTTACTGACTAAAACCCATCCGTTCTCCTCCTATTGCCCTTTGCGCTCCAGGGCCGCGATGACTCTTTCGAACAAATTCCGCAACCTTGGCAGGCCAGTGCCTGCCGTGCAGTGCCGATCAGAACCAGGAGACGGAGCTCGATAAGGTCAGTACCTTATCGAGCTCCGTCTCCTGGTTCTGATCGGACGGCGAGCCACCCAATGCTCGCTATCCGCAAGCCCTCGCCAACGGTGGCCAGGAATCCCCCTATGGCTCCCAAAGCCCCGGGCGTCTTCTTCTGTTGCGGCGGCTGGGGCGTGAGGTTTCCCTATGTCTTACGCGTACGGCTTCCTTGTTCGCTGGCATTACTGCTTCGCAAAAAGAGGTGACCGCTGCCCATGCCTCTTCGCTCCGGACTATGGATTGAACCAGGGACGGACGCGAGAGGTCGTTGCCGCCGATCGCCTCGACGAGGACACGGCGGAGCTCCGCCCAAACAGGGCAGACCTCCTTCGTATGCTCCACCGTTTCCTCCGGAAGATCCTCGCAGTGAAGACACCCACGTGTCCTCCCGTCGAATCCGAAACAGCCGGTCAATTCTGTTGACATATCACCGTGATCACTTAGGTGTAGTGAACGACAAGTGAGCTGTCATGCCATCTTGTTTGTATGGTTTGACAGCTGTCGTTTCTCTTCGTCTAAGTGTTCACTTCGACATGTTTACAGAATCAACCAGCAGGTATCTTCCGAAACAACCGTGTCCGGTGAGTACCTGCGTCAGGCGGAAGGTGAGGATGCCGTGGCGCCGCTCTAGCCACTCCTCAAAGAGGGGACTTATCGCCTGGATTGTGGCGTGCCTACATAGTCATAGCCTAAAACGTACATCGCGTAAAATACGCGAAATTAAATTTAATTTTCCTGTGCGATTATAACAAATAAAGTTTACTGTTATTTTAATGTTAAGTTCTATTTAGAGTTCCGTACCCAAAGGTTAACCAACGGAACTCTATTACTGAGTCTCCACTGTCCGTTCGTCTGTCCGTACGTCCCTCTGTCTGTCAGCGGGCTGCATCTCAAGAACCATAATAACAGTTGAAATTTTCTATAGATACTTTCGTAATGCTACTAAAAGATATAATCGACAATTAAAATTGAGCATATTCTATGTACCACAGCGCTCCGGTTAGCTAAGGTATACCCTCGGGATATTCAACTTGTTTTTAAGTGACTTTCGCAATTCTCAGCTCAGTCACAATTTGTCAAAAAGCTACAATTTTCATTTTTTTTAGACCAGTAGAATTGGCACCTTGCTCTCTTTTTTAACCGACTTCCCAAAAAAGAGGAGGTTATCGGTTCGGTTGTTTGTTTTTTTTTTTTATATATAAAACAACGTAAATCAAAAGAACGCACCTCGATAATTTGAATCATTTCCGTTGGATCCCACTTTTAAATCCCATTTCTTAGGAATTGGGTTCCATTTGCTATTTCCATTGAATCGCATGTTATAAAAAAACTTCTTACAAAAAAATACAACCGACTTCCAAAAAAAAAACACTACAAAGTAAAAAATAACTTTAATTTCGGAAGTCGGTTTCAAAAAACGAACAAATTAACAAAAACACCGACTTCCGAAAGTTATTTTTTACTTTGTACCTAGTGTTTTTTTTTTTGGAAGTCGGTTGTATTTTTTTGTAAAAAGTTTTTTTATTTTTTATTTTTTTTCTTGTAGGTTAGGTTACCTACAACCAACGTACGTATTTTATCCAGCGGTATGCCGCTGGATAAAATACTGCCAAAATCACCACATCTCCAAACAGATTAGCGCTCCAGTACATACGTTCATGATAATCAACTAAATTACTCACATAAGCTTACTGGTGTCCCTTCAGTAATCCAGAAAGGTTCCGTACAAACATTTAAATTTTAATCATGTGTGCTTAGGATCCCGTTTCTTATTCAGTAGAAAATAAACCGGAATGTGTTTGCTGTAATAATAACATTTTAGTAATTAATTGAACGATAAGCTTAATTTTATGTGGTTCTGTGTTTAATGGAGTTGGATGAGTACGTTTTTTATGGGAACTTTTGTTAAAGAAATTTATTTTAAAAGTTATGCTAATCAATCTGAATTCCTTTTTCCAACTATATTGGGGAAGCCTTTCGGTCTAACCAAATGCAGGTATGTACCAGTTATATTCTGATCTCCATCAACCAGAAAATGGGTATCGCCAAGTAACGCGATACCCCTTAACAAGACCGCTGTTAAATTTATTGGGTTTGACAGTTCGTTACGACGGTCAAAGATCAAACCCACATACGGACCCCTGTGGTGTGACGAACCTGCTAAATTATTACATTCATACATTTATTCTACATAGTCTACACGGTTTTGTAGACACGGTGGTGGTGATGCAGTGGTTGAGCGATTGACTGCTGTGCTGCTTGTCATGGGCTAGACAAACCCCGTACGGAACAAATATTTGTATGGCCTATAGATAGTTGCTCCAGGTGTGGCTGTTTGAGTATGTGAGTTTGTGAACGCACCCATAATACAGGAGAAATTCCTAGAGTTTTTTTATAAAAAAGTTTAACGATATGACAAGTCATTTAAAGCAGATAGAAAAAATGATTGGAGGACCCTTGTCAGTAGCAACGGTTTGTGAACTTCAAAGATTGGTATAATTGCCCATAAAACAAGATCACTAGGTCACTTAATTATGAAACTCAAGAGTGTCCGCACTTAATGGTTCAGCTAAACATGCAAAAACATTCACAAAACCGTCAGATTTCCTAATGTAATTTCGTAAGGCACATTTCCAACTACACCTCCACTAACTCACTCACAAAGTACATAAATAAAGTGCTATGCGGCTTTCATTAAGGCTCTGTTTAACCGCAAATTTTGTGACCGAAAAGCCGGCGCTTGCAATGTACTACTATTGACACGTTCTAGCTATTCACGTGGTTTAACGAGCGAGCCAAAATGTTTGACGGGAACTGCTCTCGGTACGGGATTTTAAACCTTATTTACTTTTGTGGCTAACGGTGTATAAAAGTGAGTAGTTTGTGTGTTTACCTGCCCTTTGGGTTTGCTATGCGGGATTACGTCATTATTCTACATAAAGCCTTTTAGATCTAATTTATCAATGCTTTTACTCAGGTTTTCGTTGGAAATAGGAGTAGTAGCTGACGGGAAGTGTGAATTGGACTAGCTTATGAAAGGTAATCTGAAAATAGACACGTTTCTTGTAGCCCTTTGTATTTTTTAGTTAATATTTTGTATCATAGCGGCAATAGCAATACAGATATGGCCCGCTGACAGACAGATGGACAGCGGAGGCTTACTAATAGGGTTCCGTTGCCCTTCCTTCGGCACCCTCAAAAGTAACATGAAAGTCATTCATGTTTGTTACCTCCTCCGACAATTATAAACTGATTTGAAAAATTCTTGTTTTATTTGAAAGGATAATTATGCTTGCAGATTGGTCCCATTTAAATTTTATCAAAATCGGTTACGAACTTTGGATTTTAAATCGAAATAGCTGGAAAATCGTCTACTTAGATGATGGTTTTTTGTCATCCAAGTTATCGAAATTGCGTATTTTGCTTTTCTGCGATTTTGCAGTGGTGTTGTTAGGTGTGGGTTACCACTAAAAAGAGAAAAATAAAAAACTTAAAAAAAAAATACAACCAACTTCCAAAACCGAAAGTTATTTTTTTACTTTGTAGTGTTTTTTTTTTTGGTAGTATTTTTTGTAAAAAGTTTTTTACCTGATAAATTCGTCTCTAGGTACACATTAAGCATTTCTAATTCTATTAAATTCTGTACCAAACTTGAAAGTTTTTTTGCAAAGGAAAAACCTTAGGCTTTAAAACCGAGAGTACCTAACCTTTACATTCCCATTCATTCACAAAGTTCCCACAGTGCAAGCTTCATATCTTCCAATGCAGAGACCCTCAAAAGTCGGGAGCTGGCAGTTTGCCAAGTGGTCCGCGCTAAGATACGGACCGGTTCGAGTGGCTAATCCCGGCTTATTGCTGATATAGACCAACTCATGCGTTATTTTAGGATAAACCCGGCTGCTAATTACAAGGAATGGTTTTAAGCGTTTATTATACTGTGCTTGCAACTTAGGGATGTTGAAAAGAAAACGTGTGGGTTTAGTCAGGAAGAGTCTGACAGTCCCTCCTGTTTCACCCAGAGCGGTAATAGTTATTCGATGACTTCCCATCCACAAAAACCGGCCAAGTGCGAGACAGCCCCGCGCATGAGGGGTTCCGTACCACAAACAGAAAGAAACACGTTTCTTGAATGAGAGCCCCCTTAATTATTTTTTTTGTTGTTTTCAACTGTCTACCTGTTACGGTTTTTTGAGATACAGCCCGCTGATAGACAGATGGGCAAACGGGCGGACGAACAGCGGAGCTCAGTAAAAGGGTCGGTTGGTTATCTTTTGGGTACAGAACCCTAAGAAGGTGCAACTTTATCAGGGACAGTACATACAGCTGGAGGTTGTGGAGAAATCCTGTTTATCTTAAAACTGATGTAATATTAGCTGGTGATCTGTAAATGGGTGAACGTATGACATACCGAGACTCATCAACAGGAGGAACTTGTGGAAAAGTAATAACAAGTAATACGCAAGCACCGCCTGCCGAGGTTATTCGAAGTGACCATCCATTACGTACTGAGATTCTTCCTTGCCTCGGAAAGCTCTCAAAACTGTTAATTACTCATTTGTAGATCTAGATAGTCTGTCATAAAAGAGTGTTCGTGGAGTTTCTTGCTGACCGACCTTGAAATTTCAAAAGTGCCTATAAATGTTTTATTTGAAACAAATGCTTTGATTCCTTGAGTCATCACACTAATAGATCAGATACAGCGAAATCTGGTATCCAATAACTGAGTTGACTGTTCTATTCAATTCTGTCCTGTCCTGTCCTGTCCTGTCCTGTTCAGCTATTGTACTCTGTGAGCTTATTTTGTCCACAGGTACTACACCCGAGGACGGGTGCTAGTCAGGAATGGCCATGTCGTGGAATGATGGCGCGCTACTGTGCAATGGACAGCACTATCCAGCAAATGGTTTCGATACCATATTAGTCACGTGATCGGAAACGCAAGCGCACCCTATCGCTTGAACACGATCGACGGTAGAGGGGACAGCGAGAACTATATACAAAAGTACTCTGTGGCGAGAACTGTCAGAGCCAGGGCATGGTCGCTCTAGCGCTCGCGCGTAGTGGTGGGTCGTTGTCGTATATTTGACGGACGAAACGCAACCGGTTTCGCTACGATTACTAGTCTAAAGACGGGCTGGAAGAACTATTTTGTGAACGAACCAAGTACGCTAAGTACGACACTACGTTCGCGATGAGTCGACAAAATGAGTTGTTTGGTTGATCAATTCACTCTCAACTGTATTTCCTTAAAATACAAAATAATATACAAGCGTAAAATACAAAATGGAACCAAGTTTCACCTTCGCAGAACTTTATTGTAAGAACTATTTTGTAAAAGAACGTGGAACGATTAAAACGACGCGACTGTCCGCGTCGTGACGGCCGACGTGTGACATAGTTGAATCAATTCACTCTCGATTCCTCGACTGTGTTGTGTGTATTGTCGTAAAATAAAAAATCGCACCAATTTATTCGAAGACTGGTTTGTGCAACGAAGACTGTTTTAACCCAGAACGTAAAACGGTTTCACCGTCGCAAAACGGAAAACGGTCTCGGTACGTCGTCGCAACGCCTACCACCACGCTGAGGCAGTCTCGGCTGAACGCTCAGTACCAACGCACGTGTTTGTTTCCTACGAGAACTGTTAATATAAATAAATTTATTTGATTTAAATTATCTTTCGTTAAATTACCCATGACAGTCCACCTAAAACTATGTCGTAATGTAAAGAAAACCTGGTATTTCGCATCTAGCCACCCATGATGCGACAAATACATTTACACAATAAATTACAACCCAGCCTTGACATGTAACTGCACACAATGCCATAGTATTGGGCAGTCGAGCTCGGCCAGCCAAAACGCTCTGCATGCTGTTACTACCCCCGTGGACACGACTTAGGAGGGATGCGGCTCTCTTTCGGAGGATGGCATGAAAGCCATCGACACACGCGTCAGCCAACATGCCAGATGGGCTACAGTGACGCGACAGCTAAGTTTTGACTGCATTAGCGACTTCCTTTGCTCGCTTGAAGTTGCTATTGATTGATCCACTCGTCAAACAAATTCTTTTCAAGTACAAATTTTACTTCGATTATTGCAATAGGGACTAATGTTCGGTCGAAGCTTCTGCAATAATAGTGTGCAGTCTTGAAAAATATTACTGAGGTCATTTTACATTTTTATACTAATCTTATTTACCTACGTCCATTTTGGTGATATATTTGGCACAATAATATTTGTCGTATTAATCAGGCCATTTAGATTAAAACTAACCTTTTGACCAATTTATTAAAATAACTATACCTACTAAAGTATTATCTTATTTTTTAAACATTTGTTTCTAAACATTGTAGATAGTACTTTTACTCGTTGTGAGTTGACTGCATAAATGCGTGTATCTACTAGTAAATACAGTCATTTTTTTTTTTTTTTTTGGGATGGGAAATCTTCCAATGACTCCTCCCGCTCTGGGTGTAGCGGGAGGGAGTGTCAGACTTCTACTGACTAAAACCCATCCATGTTCCTTCATTGCCCTTTGTGTTCCGGAGCCGCGGTGTCTCTTGCGAATAATCCCGCGACTCCGGCAGACGTCGGCCCTTTCGGGCCCCTCTGTGTTGCTGACTCTCTTTGAGGCGCGCGTGGAACACTAACGCGCCGTCGACACGGCCTGTCGTCACTAGACGGACGGACAGGCCCGCGCCTACGGTGGCCGGAGGTCACCAGGTGGCCCCCAACGCCCGCGGCGTCCACCACGGCGGCCGGGACGAGAGGGTCTCCTCTTCCGCTCCGCCACCTCCTTCGCTAGCATGACTGCTTCGCAGAAGGAGGCAACGGCGTCCCATTCCGTCTCGCTCCGGACCATGGCTTGGACCAGGGCCGGACGCGAGAGGTCGCCGCCAATCGCCGTTTCGAGGACACGGCGGTGCGCCGCCCAAGCGGGGCACACCTGCACAGTGTGCTCTACCGTGTCCTCCGGTCGATCCTCGCAGTGGTTTTTCCTTCCGCCGAATTCGGTGCAGGAACCTCCCGAAACATCCATGTCCGGTGAGGACCTGCGTCAGGCGGAAGGTGAGGACGCCGTGGCGCCTCTCAAGCCACTCCTCAAAGAGGGGACTTATCGCCGCTATTGTGGCGTGCCCTAGTAAATACAGTCTTGGATCCGGATTGTATAGCCACTTCAATATCAAGTTAAACTTTTAATTAAAATTTATTTATTTTTAAAATTGTTACCTACAAGAAAATTAAAATGTTATAAATTGAAATTTTGTTATTTGCAAAACAATAAAAATGAGTAACTAAGCCTAAGCTAGGCGAGCCTGTAATTTACCCGCCTGCATCAGAAGGAAGTTTATGTTTTTCAGTTCACTGTACAGAAATTATAAACAAATTTTATTTATTGACACACAAAATCTTGAAGAAAAGTACCTACACATAGTAGAGAGTTTTTTTTTCAAAAACTTGCAACAGTTCTACGACACACCTACCGATCATGTGCATCTCGCATTCACCGGCAAACTTTTATGTCCTATCACATCGTAAAAGTACTTGTTTAGTGAATATACGGTTTCAGCGATACTGTAGCTGTCTAATTGACATAATTGTGTCAAGAGAAAATTGGGTCCGACCATCTAAGTGAACTGCGACCCTTCGGATGCTTGCCAACCTCGTCAGTTACCGAATGTCATCATACTAAAAATCTTTAGGACTCTTTGCAGACAGGTAGTTCTACAACCTGGCTAGTATCTTTAAGTTACAGAGGTGCTGATTTGATGCAGAAAACAGTCCGGGTAATATGCAGCATTATTCTACTGTCACAAAAACAACGATGCAGTTATAATCAACTTTCTTGAGAGTTCATGTCTCCGACTCCACGTCTGACATCTAGATCACAATAATTATGGAGATATAAAAAAAAATGTTTACCTATTTTTATAAATCTAATATTAATACAAACACAACAGCACAAACTTAACAGTACATATCCAGTTTCGAGAAAAAAAAATGGAAATAAAAACTACAAAGTACTATAGTGGTGCCGCTCCATTTTGTTTTATTGTATCCCCATATCGGGGGGCACGGTTGTGCCCCCGCCAAGTCGAGCGCGAAGCAAACACTGCCGTACCAACCTTTACTGGAACCATTTCGCCGCATTTTCAGGCCCCTATTTGAGAACCTCTGGATAAGACCAGTACGCAGAAATTTTCGTCAACTAGTAAGCTATAATCACATACTTAAAATCCAAAATTTCAAGTCTGTAGGTCATTCAGTTCCGAAATTAAGCGAAAGCAAAGTTTCGCATTTATGACACTCACTCACTCACTCATGATCATCAGAATAGAACTAGCACTTCCCAGAAAATCAGAGAGCTGAAATTTGGTACAGAGTTAGGGTTTAATGGCCACATAAAGGTAAAACTATAAAAACTAGGATAATTGAAGATCTGGTGACCCTGATTAGAAAACACAAGAGCCCAACCAAACTATTAGAGATCGACATACCGCCTTTACAAAAAATATTCTACTTGGTGGGCCACTTCATTTGATATCAAAAATCGAAAGTCTGAAGTATCAGATGAAGAACCCTCAGCTGGTCTCAACTGTATTAGAGATATGGTAATGCCCCATTCTACTATTGTAAAAAAATCGACTCTCATAGCAAAAATCCAGCGTAGTGGGACACATCTTCTAATTTAATCTATCCTAAAAAATACATCAATAAGCCCACGTTTCTACAAAAAGAAGTGAAATCCCACCAAAAACATTCTGTAAAAAACTAGCCAAGTCTCGATGGAGCTGCTTGTTTATCTCTAAAAAGTAATGAAATCTGGACAAATTCGTGCCAAGTCTAAGGTTCCTTACTGCGATTTCTTTATTATTACAGTTAATGTTGTGTGACTTGGCCGTTGAAGGGTACACAAGTCATGACACCATGGCACCAATCTGTCGCCAGAACCGCTACCCATTGACGATGGAAAATTGCCACTTGGAAAACGTTGATTCAATAACCAGTCAATTTCAGGCTTGATAAAGCTGCGTATTTCAATAATACTTATGTATAGGCGAGCCTGAAACAAACAGTATAAAAAAATATTTCCAGTACAGACGGACTTCTAATCATTGATAGAAATCTCTCTGTACGTCTATTTTATGTTAGATCGGTGGTCGATTTGACGCTCCAAAAAGAAGAGAGGCAGAAGTCAGCATTGTCAATGCTGAATGCATGTGTTGCACAACCAACAACAGCCTAAAATGAGACACTAGCGTCCAATTACCAATACCAGTATGGGCTATTGTCTTGCATAACAAACATAGGTAGTTACAACAGATATAACATTACGTGTAAACAAAATTGACTTGTACCCACTAACGTATAAAGAATGTTCAACGGCCAAGTTACACAACATTAACTACAATAATAAAGAAATCGCAGTAAGGAACCTTAGACTTGGCACGAATTTGTCTAGATTTCATTACTTTTTAGAGATAAACAAGCAGCTCCGTCGAGACTTGGCTAGTTTTTTACAGAATGTTTTTGGTGGAATTTAATTTACATGATGACTCTGCACCACAACACGTGCTTTTAATCGATGATTTAAAATTACATCTTAATTCAAAGAATTTCCGATCGAAATAATTACAATGTTATCTTTTACGCGTATCATGTAATAATAACTGATAAACACATATAACGTACCTACAAAGTTAGGGACATTAATTAAAATCATTTACTTAGCCATTTTGAAGAACGCAGAGACTCACTGATGACGTTTTTACTACAATGTTAAGATTATTATTAATATTTTCTTACTTCTTGTTATTCAGTGCTGAAAGTGCTTCAGAATATGACTTAAATATATTGCATTATAATGACTTCCACGCAAGGTATGTGTCATGATTTTTTGTTTTATAAGAAATTCTTGAATTTTCAAGGAACTTCAACCGTCACTAACACGTCTGTCCGTACTTTTTGAATTCGATTGTCGCCAACATGATATATGAAGGATATTTAAGTGCAAGAATTGGCCTTTAGAGTGCATCTGATAAGCGCCCATTACACGGTAGGTTTTGCTGTCAGTTTAGGTTGTGACCGTGGGTAACCAATTGTCTGATGAATTGACTGAGTGATGGTTGTTTAAACTGTGATCACCTTTAGTTGAGGAAGAGCTAAGTGTTTTGCAGATAATAGTTGCTTAGGGGGCCGTCACTTTTTTTTGTGTATTTGGTCTTAGTGCTTTAGACAGTTCTGAAGTTGAATCTTTTTCAGACATCCGTATATAGTTATAACATTTTAGGTAGTTTTAATATTTCATCGATTCTTTTAAAAGTGTAAAGGACTACTCACACTTTTTCAAATCTATTCAGCTTATGCCCATAGAAAACAACGATTTTGAATGGAGACGCATACGCGTCCGTTCAGCTTTCCGCGTCTATTCAGCAAACAACTATAAAATTACGACAAATGTTATATTACCATGCGAGCGCTAAAGAGTCCATCGCTATTCTGCCGCATACTGCGCTGTTCCGCCACATTCAGCGTCGAACGCGGCGGAACAACGCTGTACACCGATAATTCTCGACTCTTTGTGTAACTGACATGGCAATGGCCACTATCAGGAATTTTAATTTTGACAACATTTTTTCTTGACAATTTTTCGTAATCTCTTCGATCTAGCTATTGGCCTGTACCAAAAATGAAAAACCAAAAACACGGTTATTTGAATTTTTCACATAGAGTTTTGAGGTTATGTGAAAAAAAGGGAAATACAAAAGTTATAGATCTTTTTACTACCTACAACTTTGCCATTTGACTTTTTTCCATAAGACTTGTAGTTTTGCCGGAAATCGAGATAAATCGTTTTTAACCTTAAACACGCACCCCCATCTACTTCACGCCCCTCAATTCGCCCGTATATTATTTTTTCTTTCATTTTTGTTATATTCTTTTTCTTTTCCAATGGGTTTCATTCTATTATTATTTTTTCACTTTTTACTATTTTCAAAGGCATCCGCCCTGGTCTATTTGGCGACTAATTAGCGACAATTTTATATATTATCAAATTTAAAATCCATGATGGTGGCCAGGCCAGTGTCAGTCACACTAGACTCCTTGTCGACAAGTTGCGACCTGCATAGTTCATTCAATTCTTCTTTTCTTATTCTAACGACACTGTACGTGGTTGATAGAAGCAGAACTGTATAAGTGTGAATAAGCGTGAGTAATCCTTAAGTTCTACTAATGTTCGTTATTTACTAACGACACATTTACGCATCTGCTAATACTATTGGATGTTCTAGCAGCTACATACAGGTTTGTGTTTTTTTATCATCGGCCAAAAATAAATAAATAACATAACCACGTAAACTTTCAGATTCGTCGAAACTAGTCCAACGGGGTTAGCCTGCGATCCAACCGATAGCCCTTGCATAGGAGGTTTTGCTCGTCTCACGACCTTGGTCCGAGATCGCTTGAAAGAAGAACCAGAATCACTACTCCTCAATGCAGGTGACAGCTTTCAAGGCACCATTTGGTACAATATTCTACGATGGAACGTCACTCAGGATTTCATGAACATGCTGCCACATGATGCTCACGTAAGATTTAAACTTTACTTTTTATTTAATTTTACTTAAAAGTAAAGTAGCGTTTGCATTCCAAAATACGAGTAGGAATTTTACATATATAATGATAGGTTCCAGGAAGTTCACAAAGATTCCACCCGCGACTTCGTTTGCGTGAAATTTAGAACTGTCTCCAGAAAGAAAATCTTACTAATATCACTTTCACTACATAATTATTATAAATCAAAGTTCTCTGCCACGTCCGTCTGTCTGTTCGCTATAAATTAAAAAAACTAGTTCACCGATTTTCATGCTCTTTTCACCAATGGATAGAGTGGTTCTCGAGGAAGGTTTCAGTATATATTTTATCAAGCAGGCGAAGCCGCGGGCGTCAGCTAGTGTATTAAAAATGTGAAAGTTAAAATGCTTCTTAGTATGTAGTACGAGTACCTTGCGGTTTCACCCAAAGCGCCAATTCTTCGTTTTGGTTTACCGTTCTATTTGGCCTTTTTGCTTATTACTCCTCTCCTAAGTATCGAAGCCTAATATAAAATATGTTGTATCTATTCTTGATCCGGAAATACTTCGACATGTTTCTGGTAGCCTGGTACTTGTGAATCCTTCCTGCTTACATTTCCAGCCCCAGAAATCCAGAAATACTTTCAAATGTTTCTGGTCTCCTCAGAAGTCAGTAAAGTCGGGCTGTAGATGATGAAAAAATTAAGATAAATTTTATTTTCTCCATAGGTCTTAGGAAACCATGAGTTTGACAACGGGATTGCAGGAGTCGTCCCTTACCTGGAACATTTAAAGTCCAGAGTAGTAACAGCCAACATCATTGATGACGATGAACCATCAATGCAAGGATTGTATGATAAAAGTGTCGTAGTGGAAAAAAATGGCAGAAGAATTGGAATCATTGGTGTTTTAATTGCTAGTACTGATGTAAGTAAGTACATAATGATGTACGAGTTTAAACATATATGTTTATAATGGTGAAATTAGGGTTCAATTTTTCACATTTAGATATAACCTTTTATGATCGTGATGACAAGGTCAGCGGACCTGATGGCATTCTAGTAAAAGTCTTGAGGCAATGTGCCCTACACTGTCTCCTGTGTTGATACGCCTGTTCCGCCTCTCTCTAGAAAAAAGAACGATGCCAAAATCTTGGAAGCTTGCAAACGTGTAACCGGTGCCCAAAAAGGGAGACCGCGTGACCCTGCTTATTACCGTCCGATCGCAATTACCACCATCCTATGCAAGGTTATGGAAAAGGTTCTGAACAGTAAGTTGCTGACCTACCTTGAAGACAATGATCTCCTCACTGACCGTAAATATGGCTTCCGCCGGGAACGGTCTACTTGCGATTTTTTTGTGTATGTCACGCACTGCTGGGGTGAGGCCATCGAAAGACACGGCGAAGCACTTGCCGTGTCGCTATATCTATCGAAGGCCTTTGACAGGGTCTGGCACGTAAGTCTACTCAGCAAGCTTCCTTATGGCATCCCAGCTGGTTTTGTAACTGGATATCAGACTTCCTCAGTGGGCGGTCAATCCAAGTAGTCGTTGACGGTTGCTCCTCTGACCTCATGGTTATTGATGCTGGAGTTTCTCAGGGGTCTTTTTTATGCAAAACGGGGAAACTCTTGGCCTAAATCTCACCTGATGGAAAGTGATGAGTAGGCCGAAGATGGAAGCGAGTTTCACCCGGAATCCTCTTACACAGAGGAACTGGCTATCATACCTCTACATGCCGGAACACAACAATGCTGTTAACATTGTTGTTATGGCGACAGTTGTAGCTTGCCAGGCGGACTTAGAACAAGTCCTACCACCAACCAAACCGAGCAAAAAAAAATAAAAAAAAATCTCTCTGCAACTATTTAGGGTCTGTTCTCTCTGCAACTATTTTCTTGCTGCACATCAATTACCTACTTCAGTCTGGTCTTGTTAGGTACGCAGATGACAGAACGGTTTCAGAGAGATACTTGTCCAGCGCAACAACCAGCGGGGGTGAAGTTCGTTCCCTGAGAGAGGCCATGGTAGAGCGGACAAATTTGACCTTAAGCTTTGTCTCCCAGTGGAGTGACAACAATCTGGTCACTTTTAACGCCACCAAAACTCAGGTGTGTTTTTTTTATCGCAAAAAGGAGTCGTTTCGACTAAACTCTTACTTTTCGGGGTATATCTGTTCCTGTGACTGATCGGCTCGAGCTCCTAGGCATGGAGTTGACATCCAGTCTGAACTTTGGCCACCATTGAGTACAAAGCCCAAACTGCAGCCAAAAAGATGGGCATTCTGAATAGAGTGAAGCGATACTTCAGGCCTGGACAGCCTTTAACCCGTTACAAAGCACAAGTCCGATCCTGCATGAAGTATTGCAGCCATCTATGGGATAGCTCAGCTAAGTACCACCGCCGCGCTTGACTCGGTGGAACGCAGAGCTAAGAGCGTCATCGGCGACGAAAAACTGGTTGATGCCAAGCTTCATAGCTTGGCTCATCGCCACAAGGTTGCCTGCCTATGGGTCTTCTACAGATTGTACTTCGGTGAGTGTGCCCAAGAACTCCACAACCTCATTCCACCGGCCCCCTTCTACCATCGGACATCCAGACGCACTGCAATTTACCATCCCTACCTTGTTGCTATTCCACGAATTCGCACTAAGCGTTTCCAAACGTCTTTTATAATGCGCACAGCAAAGGAATGGAACTCTCTGCCTGCATCTGTCTTTCCGAACACTTACAACCGTACATAAATAGTATCAGTGACTACCGTAACATTTTATATTTCTCTCCTTAACTTTAGACTGTCGCTAATTCAACTTCGGTGTATGACATAAGACGTCGTTGATTTTCAGATTTTGGCGTCCACGGGTAATCTGAAGTTCACAGATGAAGTTCAGGCTGTGAGAGAAGAAGCTGAGAAATTAAATGCAGACGGCGTTGATATCATCATAGTTTTGTCTCATTGTGGTCTGGATATCGACAAGTAAATCCTCTATTTTATTAATCTGTATTCTCTTTAATCAGTTTTGGAATGTTTTCGTACAAAAATACATGATACTGAATGTCTTCAACAGAGAAATTGCTCTTCATGCTGGTCCTCACATCGACATCATAGTTGGAGGTCATAGTCACACGTTATTGTTCAATGGAGATGTTCCTCAAAACAGCAGTTTTACTCCCTATGGACCTTACCCGGTGATTGTCGAACAAGCAAGCAGAAAAGTGAGCTTCTTTAAAATTATTTTAAAAGAACGTGAAGAATACAAGTCTTCAATTATTATACTGACAATGTTATTTTATTTTTTTGCAGGTTCTCATTGTACAAGCAGCAGCGCACACTCAGTATCTAGGTGAGATCAAGCTCACATTTGACGAAACTGGAAAACTGTTGAACTGGACTGGTAACCCTCACTACATTGGAAACGATATTGCACAAGGTAAGTCTATGCGAAAAGGTTTGCTTAAATAGAGTCCTCAGTTATTTTCAATTTAATTTTAGTATCACCAATTTAGACCACTTTTGAACGTATTGTTAAAAAAAAATATTGGAAACACAATTTTTTTTTGTTAGCCTATGATGTCCACGCCAAATGCCGAAATAGTGTACGTCAATAACTAATGTGTGCGCTATGCTGTGCCTTTCAATCACTTTACATTTTTTGTGAATCAATATCATTTCTTCCAGCACCAGATGTTTTAGAAAAGATTAACAAATATCTGCCTGAGATACAAGAGAAAGCTAACGAAAAAATTGGCATATCTTTAGTCGAACTATCATCGAACTGCACATGCTCCGAGTGCAATTTTGGAAACTTTATTTGTGACGCTTTTATGTTTGCAGTGAGTATTTTTTTTGTAACTTGAGTTAATTTGAAAATTACTTAAAATTACCTTTTTTTTTTGTATTTTTTCGTCAAAAATTACATCCAGTGGAGAATTAATTTCCATCCTGATGAATCTTGCCTCGAAAAGTTGTGAAATTAGGTGGTAATGAGCAGACACGTTACTTGTAGAACGTATAAAAAGATGGAGCCGAAAGGTCCTGGAATGGCTTCCTCGTACCACAAGGCGCCCGAGGGCAATCATTTACCTGATGAATGTCGCGGAAATAAGCATTATTTAAGAATTACAGGACTGGTTGTAGCGACGTTTGGGGGTTGGCATATGCTATCTTTCCACTTAAATGATGACTATGAATGTATGCGGTATTCTGACTGTTCCAGGCACTACCTAAAGCTGGTCCCAACAGCTGGAATTATGCACACTTCTGCGCCGTCAATAGAGGTGTTATCAGACAAACTATCAATAAAGGCGGTAAGATGGCAAACATAGCACCCAAATTAAAGTATTTACCACAAGTGAGTTTAGCTATACTAGTAAAGCTTTAAATTTTATTGCAGTGATAACTTACGAGTCGGTGATAGTGTCAAATCCTTTCGAGAACCAAGTTGAAGTGTTTGACTTGAAAGGAGAACATGTCATGGAAATGTTGGAGTTTGCTGTGGCAAATGATCCTTGGCCTGGCGCAAGAATGTTGCAAGTATCAGGTAATTATTAGAAAGTAAATTTTCTTGATATGTTGGATATCTTGGGCACCCTAGAATTAGGAACCTGGAAAGGTACCTGGGCTCTTAATATCGAACGAAATATTCATATTAATTCAATATAGACTTATATTTTGGTCAATTGCAGGGTTGCGTGCAACGTTCGATGGCTCGCAGCCGCTTTACTCGAGGGTTCTCAATGTCACAATCAGATGCATCGAGTGTGATGTCCCTAGGTTTGAGCCATTGGAGCTCGACAAATACTATAAGGTCGTGTCGCAGAGTTTCATTGGGAATGGAGGCGATGGTTTTACTGTGAGCGAATCCATTACTTTTTCTCCTGCTTAGTATTTTAAGTTTAAATCATCGAATAGTGATAGGTTAAGAATGCTGCTGATAACTTTATGCGCTAAGCGTTAAATGACATGATGCTGTATTTAGATTTTAGCATTATTCACCGGTCCACTTACTTGATTTATGTATGATCGTAACTATCAAAAATATTATTTTATGTATAAAATTAATTACATTTTAATAATGTTTCAGATGATAAGTGAAAACCGCAAAAATGTCGAAGTACTGGGAATTGACTACGAAATTCTGATGAAGTACATACGTCATCAGTCACCAGTATTCGTAGACACAGATGGGCGTTTATCGATAAGAAATGCGTGTCAGGTGTCGAATTAGATGAAGAAATTGTATTAATAGGTAGAAATGAAAAACTTAAAACAAGTAGAATGTATTTTATTTCATCAAGGATTGATAATTTGCTAGCCTTTTTCAATCGGCGTGATAGGTCAACGTGCTGGGGGCAAGTCTCGACATAGTTACCGATCGCCTACCGACAGAATCCGATCGATAAGTCTTAAGGCCGCCCCGAAGTACACATTCAAACCCGCAAACGCGACCAACGGCTCAGATCATTGATTCTGATCGTGGATCGCGGAGAACATGAGCATAGTAGATAAAGATGAGCGGAGTCTATAGTCTATATTAATAATAATGAATGAATGAATAAATAAATAAATAATAATAAATAAATCTTTCTATTATTATATATCCGTTAAATTTGTATTGTACTAGCGCACAAATACTACTTTTCATTCTATTGACTTCTTGTTAGTTCTATATTTGGTCAACCTTTAACATGCTTTTCACAAGTAATTTTGCATGTGCAGCGCAGTCAGCCTCTGCAATCAATTTTTCAATTCCGTCGAAGATTGCATCTTAATGAATACTGATTTTGATAACACTTTGTTCATGATCTCATTCTTTATTCACATGAAAATATGCTTTACGTTCTTATCATGTCATTATCTTATCAATTCGAATATCATGTAGATTGGTAACAATTATTTCGATAATATAATGTATTATGTTTAGTAGTGCAATCTACGGGTGCGTCAGCTAAAATGTTTAGGTTAATATTACTCTTTTCACATTTTTTGCTATTCAGTGCTCAAAGTGCATCAGAATATGATTTGAATATACTTCATTATAATGATTTTCATGCGAGGTAAGTACTATCTGGTTTTTACAATTTTTATTAAAGTTTAGATACTTGTTTTAAACAAGTGAGTGTTTTTTTATTCCTTTTTATAAGACATAACTGGTAAATAATGGTTTATTGCCAGTGTTTATGATTTCGTGATTATTTTATTGGTTTTTTAACATGGGGGCTGTGTGTGTATTTATTTTACCGTTTTAAAAAGACAAATATATAATAAAGACAGTTGTAAATGAGTATTGTGTTGACTTTGACAACCATAGTTTTGTGTAATGTTGAAGCATATTTATCAAATTTTGTAAATGTGAGAACCATTCTTTTTTTTAACTAGATATGGGTTTGCTCTTGACTCTAGTCTTGGTCAGAGATGACAGAGACAAAGTCTACGATGGAGCGAGCTTACCCGGAAGTAGCCTGTTCACTCTAACTTTGAAAAGATTAGATCACTCAAATGTTTCGCTGATGGCGGCGCGTATGTTGGATTCGGTCATTCGGTTCCCTTCAAAATGGTTGAGCTGAATGGTGCCGATACATGCGTGAGGTTCGTGAACTGGCGCCGTCAGTTGAGACTGGTCATCTCTTAACCACCACTGGCTTATTTTGATCTTTATATTTTAATTTCTTGTAATAAGTTTTATTTTGTATTTTTATTTTGCATTGTCCTCACATGAAGAAGCAAGTACATGTAACTAAGATTTTTGTAAAACATCACACGATTTAAAAGAGTGTCCGTGGAGTTTCTTGCACGTTCTTCTCCATAGAGATCTACGCTTTGGAACGTGCAAATAGCCTCATCACCATCCCAAATAATAGGCAACTTTTGTAATAACTATGTTTATATAAATGTGATATGTAAAAATTACGTTCTTAAGTGCAAACTCAGTCCGATTACGAAGGTCACAGCAAGTCAGGTCCCTAAAGAATGAATTCTAATCTAATTTTATTAAGAAATATCTACACCGATAAATTGCGTATTAACGTAGCATTATGATAAGAATACAAAATGCCAATTGCCTATGCAAGGCAAATTGTAGCGTTTTATATCTTACTAGTGTGACTGTTCCTAAGTTACCCTAGGCTGATAAAATTTTCGTTTTTCTTAAATTGCCTTAATAGATAAGGTCGGTCCCCCCGAAGGGGGAGAAACCCAGACCAGACTGGACATCCTCCCGCCTATTATTCGAAATGAATTCCCAGAACTACTGCCTTGTCCGTCCATTTAGGTGCAGGACAAGGAGGGGATACTAGGTGAAGTTAATATAGGGAATTCATACATCAACATCATACATCATACATCAACAAAATAGTAAATGGTCATGGAACAAATATGAAATTACAGAGTATGAAGCTAAGAAGACAAGAGGATTGCAAAAAGGAGAATGATACGTAACGCTTGCTTGGCTAAACATTATTTCGAATTACGTTAATAAACTACTTCGCAATAGTCTAAGGTCCCCACCCCAGTGACATGAGACTATTTTACAACAGCCAACACGTCGTACGTGTGCCGTTGATACTATTGCGCATAGGCCTAGAGAGGACCTGCTGCGGTCACAACTGTACACGTTCCCTATACTCAAGCATGTCTTACTTAATCCTAAGGCCGAGGACTGTGAAGTACCTCTGCTATTAAGTGAGACAAGTTTCCAGGAACACTGGACGCGCGCTATGTAAATTAGCCCCTTAAATCGGCCTACAACCCAGTACCGAGACAATACAATTGTTAACTTAGCACAAGCGTACCGCATCGTCAGTCGTTTGCAGAATACATTACACTGATTCGCTATACGCCGAAGTGGTTTTAAAATCCTCACCTCGCACTTCCTTAATCTAACCCATTTCGGAGAAGCACATAGAGTACTGCAGCAACCGTTGCCACGTCTGGCAGCGAGCGTTCCATCTAGGCTTCCTAAAATATGTATTTCGCTAAATATTTTTTTTTTTTAACAGTGAGAGGCCTCGGCGGCCGGTTGTGATTTAGCGAGATACGATACGTCCCTATCGTCCATTAGGACAACTATCAATTCAGTTCAACCCGTACTTGGTGAAGCCTACCCCCCTCCAATGGAAGTGTGCATTTTTCAGAAACAGTGCAAAGTATAGGTATACTACTCTCAGTCAGTCCTAGGGAGAGGCAATCTCTACTAATGTTTGGTTGATATGACTAACTGTTACACATTCTCAAGAAACTATTATAGTTCAAACGTGCCCTAACTGGTTACGAGTACTACTCGGTTCAGCCTTTCCTAAGCGGTGACTTGGTAGGGTTTGTCATGAGTCAGGTTATATAGTCATTGTTGCATAGTCTGATGCTGTGTCATAAGCACACCCTATAGAAAGGCTTTCTCCGAGTCCCTAAAACCAAACACAGGTGTTGACTACCTCATTTAAGTCATAGAAGGAGATAAGGAAGGATTATGCATACATCACTCGCCCTATCCGTTCTTCCGCACCATCACTAAGATTCACGCGAACTACTTATCACGCACGGGCCTTACACTCTGCTTACTTTAATACTAGCCTCACATAACCTTGTCTCAATCCAAAAATACATCCATCCCTAACACCCACACGCCATACATACTATTCGCATATCAGCGCCAGAATAACTTAGGTACAATCTAAATCTACAGTAGGTCTCACCGCTCAAGACATCGACCACTTGCCCTGTGATCATGTTGGGAGCCTGCTGCTAGCCAATCTGCGGAAACAACATTAGTACCCTAACGATAACTATACTACCCTTATGATACTTAATTTAAAGTTATCACTTACCAGGGTCCGAAATGCAAGAATAGATCGCAACTCACTTACAGAAATCTGCTCACAAGTTACCAGATGCGTCACCCACACCGCTCTTCCCACCAAGCGTGCACCTTCGCGTCCGTCCACTGACTGTCTCTACTCCACTTCCTCTCAGCTCAACATCTCATCCCCCGTCGCCCCTCTCGTACCCTTTCTCAAATCTTTCGAATATTTTTTATCTGTTTCTCAATTGTCGCAAGGGTCAGTCACACTTAGGTAACTTAAATGTTTTTGCTCTAGGAACGTACAAATCGTCTGAGTTATTCGGCTATTCTGATATCGACTCTGAGGTTTGTGAAGAAGGTCGCATTTCATCTACGTAAAATATTGCATTCGAATAACGCTTGGTACTTGGCGCGGTTGTTTCCCATTAAAACAAAGATTGATTGATTTCCTGAGTACCAAATCTCATGCTACACATTTCAAAAGCAGATACTTAACATATTTTGTGATTCTCGAAATTAAGTGGCAGGCTCAAAGGGTCAATTTATGATCCGTCCAAGTGCCTGGCAACATGTGAAACGTTTTGAAACAAGTTAAATAAGTATTTTGTTTATTAGGATTGACGGATAGTCACACTAGCTTCTGCCCGCGACTTCGTACGTACATATCCCGTTTTTCCCGTTCCCGGAGGGATTTCGGGAAATCCTTTCTTAGTACTCCCCTACAATCCTCAAGAAACCTACATGCCAAATTTCAGCTTCTTACGACCAGTAGTTTCGGTTGTGCGTTGTCTGTCAGTGACTCACTCAGTAACGGAAGAATTTGATATATTAGGATTTAACAACAGCTGATGTTTATTGGCAGTTTTTTATTCCTTTTAGCGATATCACGCCATTATTGTTTAATTGCTATTGTTCCTTAGTACTTACCCGGTTCTAATTAAGTGCTTACAGTTTTTGTACCTAATAACTATTGTATCGTTTAGTAGATTTCAACCAGTGGCAACTCTGATCCCTAAGATATAGGCAGATGTCTAGTTCTTGTAGTGGTCTGTTACTAGATCCTGATCTATATAATTAATTAAAATTAAGATTCAATTTAAATGTTACTATTTAATTATTCGAATAAGTTATTAATTATTTGGACATATTGTCAATAATATCTACTTGAACATAATAAAAAAATATTCCAGGTTTGTAGAGACTAGCCCATCGGGAACCATTTGCAACGTAACGCTCAACAATTGCATCGGGGGTTTTGCTCGTCTCGCGACCTTGGTTCGAGATCGCTTGAAAGAAGAACCTGATTCACTACTCCTTAACGCAGGTGACAGCTTTCAAGGCACCATTTGGTACAATATTCTACGATGGAACGTCACCCAAGAGTTCATGAATATGCTGCCTCATGATGCTCATGTAAGATTCTGGAACATATATTTTACTCCTTATATTTTTGAAGCATTGAGGATCCATTGATGAAGGGTGAACACTTTAACTTTAAGGATACAATTGATGTCCTCAGATACTGAACTTTTATCGTTTTTAGGGTTCCGAACCTCAAACGAAAAAAAAACCGAACTCTTATAAGATCACTTTGCTGTCCGTTCGTCCGTACGTCTGTCTGTCAAGGCCCTTTATCTCGGGAACGCGTGGAGGTATCGAGTTAAAATTAAAACCATATACTCAGATCTACCAGTCCCTTAAAGCTGTGAAAAATCAAACTTCTAAGGTCTAAGTTACCACGTTTGCGGTTGTTAAAAGAACATACTAATACTACTCTATACCTCACATTTTTTTGGTGAGAAACACTCCAAATGTAATTATAAAATAACCTCAAAATACAAAAGCATTTTAGATTTTTTACAATTTTCAAAAGTGTCCGTGATTGTAATTGAGTTTTAGTCGAATATATGCATTATTGAGAACACAGAAAGTAAAATAACGTTTCTGTAGGTTCTTAGCAATATCGATTGTACGGAACCCTCCTCCCTCGAACCGGCGGGCGAGTCCGACTCGCACTGATCCGGTTTTTATAAAGAAGTTTAATATTTTTTCTGTACAACGTTCCACAGGTGTTAGGAAACCATGAGTTTGACAATGGAATTGATGGAGTAGTCCCATACATAGAACATTTAAAGTCTAAGGTGGTAACAGCCAACATTATTGACGACGATGAACCATCAATGCACGGTATATATGAAAAAAGTATTATCGTAGAAAGAAATGGCAGAAAAATTGGTATCATTGGTGTTATAATTGCCACTACTGACGTAAGTACAAAATTTTTTACAGAGCAATTTTTTGCTAATTAAACGGCCTCGCTCCTGAGCAGAAAAAGAGGCAGTCGCAATAACATCCTGAAGGCTGTGGCGGCCGATGTTTCCTCCACCAATAGTAAGGCAATTTGTCAGAAGACCTATCCCTAGTATTTCGGTGTTATAGTTGATGGGTGTTCCTCTCATATATTTGTTTTCAGTTAATTTACTAACAATAGTGTTTAAGTGGAAAAGTTAATAACATTTTATGGACCTTTTAGCTGTCCGAAATAAAATAATTTATTAATTTATAGCTTGCATGTGATAATTTTTTTCAGAATTTGGCTTCAACGGGTAAACTTAAATTCACAGATGAGGTTGAGACCGTAAGAGAAGAGGCTGAAAAACTAAATGCACAAGGAGTTGATATTATTATAGTTTTGTCACATTGTGGCCTGGATATCGATGAGTAAGATCTTTTTAACTCAACACGTATAAATTACGAAATTGTAGAGGGCCAATTCCACTAATTTTAACATTCGCATCTCAATCGCAATCTGTCAAAAATGTGTGAAAATTAAGGCTTTTTTGCCAGTTCGCAATTGACATGCGAATGCGAAAGTTGTTTAAAAATGAGTAGAATTGGCCCTCAGGTTTTCTAAACTACTGTTATAAAAGTCTAAGTTGTTTTTTTTTTCATAATTGGTAATCGCTGCAACTGGTGGTTCGATTATGAAGATTATCTTTGAGTATTATAAGCTTTTTCTATATCTACAAGTAAAAGCCAATTTTTTTTGATAAAGCCACGGAAACAAAGTCACAGGACTAAACTAATATTGACGTCGAATAATGTGGTCCACAGAGAAATAGCCCGTCATGCTGGCCCTCACATTGACATCATCGTTGGAGGTCATAGCCACACATTGCTATTCAATGGAGATATTCCTCAAGACAGTGGCTTTATTCCTTTGGGACCCTATCCAGTTGTAGTCGAACAAGCTACAAGAAAAGTAAGTTTTTGTGAATTTAAATCAAAAGCATGTAAGAATCACAATACTTAGGACTAATATGCAAAGAATACTAACATGATTCTCAATTTCACGATATTTGCAGGTTCTAATAGTACAAGCAGCAGCGCATACTCAGTATTTGGGAGAGATCAAACTCACATTTGATGAAGGTGGTCATCTACTGAAATGGGCCGGTAACCCTCATTACATTGGAAATAGTATTAAACAAGGTAAGTTTTTAAGGTAGGGTTCTAACATCCTTATGATCAAATGGAATCTATGTTCTGTGGATGTGGTTAAGGATCTCCTGTGTGCCAGATAGAGAGTCTGTATGTCTGTTTGGTTCAAATCCACAGGGAATTTGGTACCAAAACACGAACGTGTTACAAAAAATTTTGTTTAAGCACGGGATCACTTTAAGGGAACATAAGAAAATTAAAATTAAAGTTCATCGGCAATGATAGGCTCGTCGAATAGAAGCTCCAAAGTCTTGAGCATCGACGCCGAGTTGCTGGCCTGTCGGTTTTCTATCGGTTGCATTTTGGAGAGTGTGCGACGGAATTGCATAATTTAATTCCGCCAAGCCCGTTCCATCATCGGACCACAAGACGTACGGTGACGCGCCACCGGAGAAGAGAATTACACTCATTTATTATAATTTTTAGGGTTCCGTACCAAAATAGTAACAAGGAACCGTTATGATGTGACTAAGTCTGTCCGTCTATCACAGCTATAAATCTCAAAAACTAGAAATTTAGAATAGTTTTAGGTGAAGTTTGCTCAAGTATTTTGCAAATAAGAATGAAATAAAGATGTATATGTTCATAATAAATTGTAAAGGGGCTATTAAGACATGTGGCGGTATTAGATAAAGAAACGCTTTTTGCACATTTTCAATTTTTTTAAGGTGGTTTTTCGCTTTTCACCAAAATTTACAAAATTAGACCGTTTCCCCTCATCTCCGAAGTTTTCATAGAGAAAATCTGAATTTATTCTTCAAGATAGAAGTTTATGTAAAGATTTCTGGAAAAATATGATGTCTCTAAATATAAACTTTTTTCAGAAATCATCAACAAAAATAAGATTAGTTCCACTATAGGTCAAGAGATGGCACTTATCTAAATCTGCAATATACGCCGCATTTTATAAGTCTTGCTAAAGAAACTTTAAAAAATATATGTCACGTTTTATATTATTACGATGGTATTGAACCCTCGGTGCGAGAGTCCGACTCGCTCTTAACCTTTTTTTTTTAATTTTAACTTCAGCACCAGATGTTTTGGAAAGGATAAACTATTATCTGCCTCAGATTCAAGAGCAAGCTAGCCGTGAAATCGGCACATCTATGATTCAACTATCAGCAGATTGTGCCTGCTCTGAGTGCAATCTTGGCAGCTTCATTTGTGACGCTTTTATGCATGCTGTGAGTCATTCAGTCTTTTATCTTAACTTATTATTTAGATTTTTTAATAACTTGAAAGTATTATGGTTATTCAATGTAGAATAGTTTAAAAAATAACGATTTAGTTAAGAAACCAAATAAACCTTTTCAGTGACATATAAAATTAATAAATGTTTCAGGCCTTACACAGAGCTCCAAGTAATAGCTGGAACTACGCACATTTCTGTGTCATCAACCAAGGTGGAATAAGAGCAGCAATTGATAAAGGAGGTAAAGTAAATGATACAAAAATTAAATTGAATCATGCTAAAAGCCAGCAGCCCAACCAGTGCTTTCATAAATGAGAAAGCACAGGTTGGGCTTTAAAAATTACTGGGGAAACCAAAAAATGGGTTTCTCTTTATCTTTATATATTGCACCTACTACTACTATTCTCTGCATTACCAAAAGGTTGACTGGCAGAAAATGCTTATGGCATGCCTCTGTACATGTGTGTGCGTAAAGTATTAAATAAATAAAAATGACGTTTATTGCACTAAACGACATTTTTGGGTTTCCCCAATCACTATATTTCTCATTCAGTCTAAGTCCTATAGCCTTTTTCAGGTGTACTTATACTCAATCGAGGCAGGCAGTAGTTTTGTGTTATTACTATTGACAGTAATTATGATATAGCGATCATTAATCTTACCTACCTGTTCAATTGCTCAGTAGCAATGTCTGTTTCAATTTTCAGATTTCAGATCATCGAGCCGGTAAATTTGGTTGCTTTGTAATTGTTTGTGCATATTTGTTCATGCC
The DNA here is from genome assembly GCA_963859965.1 of Ceramica pisi. Lineage (NCBI taxonomy): Eukaryota > Metazoa > Arthropoda > Insecta > Lepidoptera > Noctuidae > Ceramica > Ceramica pisi. Next base: position 7,096,308 of record OY982549.1, on the reverse strand, counting down.
TTGTTACCTACACTACAATACTATGAACATTGTTCATAACTATATTCTTAACTAGCTTCTGCCAGCGGCTTCGCCCGCGTGATCCCTAGGGAACATGTTCCCGGGATTAAAAGTAGCTTATGTGCTATTCCAGACTATAGTCTATATTTGTTCTAAATTTCATTAAGATCCGTTAAGCCGTTCTGGCGTGATTGAGTAACAAACAACCAAACTTTCACATTTTAATTATTTTTTTCATTTTTTTCTATTGATTGTAGCGTGATGAAAAGTATACTATAACCTGCTCAGGAGTATGAATAATAATTGTACTAAGTTTCGTTAAAATCCGTCGAGTAGTTTTTGTTTCTATAACGGTTATACAGACAGACAGACAGACAGACAAAAATTTTACTTATTGCATTTTTGGCATCAGTATTGATCCCTAATCACCCCCTGATAGTTATTTTGGAAATATATTTCATGCACAGAATTGACCTCTCTACAGATTTATTATAAGTATAGATAGATAATTACAATGCTGGGATGCTTTTAAAGATTTTTTTTCTTTTATACTTTAAGTTTAAGAATATATCTTTTTCTAATATTCTACAAAACTTTATTTCCACGAAAATGGCCTTTTCATTTTTAAAATTAAATATTCGTTCCAGACGCTGATTCGTTTCTAAAACTTCCAACTTTAACTATTTTAAAATTCATATTACAGTGATAACTTTCGAGTCTATGATACTGTCGACCCCCTTTGAAAATAACGTTGAAGTTTTCGACCTGAAAGGCGAACATATTATGAAAATGCTGGAGTTTCCTGTGGCCAATGACCCTTACGCGGGGGCGAGGATGTTGCAAGTAGCAGGTAATCATCTAAGTGTAACTTTTCTAAAGTTTTCGTAACTTATTACTAAAGACACAGTCTATCAAGTAAAATTACAATTTCTTTGCAAAGAGCTCTAGAACAAAAAACTAGTTTAAAACTTGAGGCATTTTTACGTCAAGTTGGAATGAAAGTTTCAAAACAGTAATGCATCTTCGAAATGTTAATTCAGTGTCTTTTTGTGGCGTAGTAGGTAAAACTCATACTACTGAGAGTTTTTGCAATGAAGTCTACCTTTCCACGTTCATTAATACCTTCTATGCAAAAAAATGTGAGTTTCCTACGCTAGAAAACTACGAGTCGGATTGGAGTTCGATGGGCTAGCCACTTACACCTACAACTAAGAGCAAATATTTGTATGAAATATTGGCCTTTCAATGAGTTCTGCAGAATTTGATTTAAAATAAACTTTTTATTTTCAAATACTGCCCATTATTGTTTACCGAACCCTAAAGAGTGAACTGGACCGAGAATTTTTATTTACGCTATTACGAAATACAACTGTAAGATAAAACAATTTTAAATCGGTTCAGTAGATTTAATGTAACGGTCCGTTAAACAAATAACTCTGGGGATGTGTTTGTTCTAACTAATGATTTATTATTTGGCGTAAATAAATATAATTGCCCCATCGATGATATGCCTACGATAATGAATAACTCTAAAAGTTTTACTCAAAATAATGAAATAGTCGAAACCAGATCACAGCCTTCAATTGAGAGAGAAATCACTTTGATGTACTTGTAAATGTCTGTCGAATTCATTTTCTAGTTGATTTCCACTAATTTATCTTCGTATTGACTTATTTTAAATGACACTCAATCGCAGGTTTGCGCGCAACTTTCGACGGCTCGCTGCCGCTAGACTCGAGGGTTCTCAACGCCACAGTCAGGTGTATCGAGTGTGACATCCCCAGATACGAGCCTTTAGAGCTCGACAAATACTACAAGGTCGTGTCGCAGAGTTTCCTTGGCAATGGTGGCGATGGGTTTAGTGTGAGTGACAACCATTATACAGAGCAAATCATACAGTAGTTTATTCTTATTCAGACGGCTCAGAAAAAATAAGCGTGTATCAATGTAAAAAGTGATATAACGTGTATTATGGCAGATGTGTTTTTATGGGCTGAGATTTACAACTAAAAACAGCTACGAGTATGTAGCAAAAACCAAACCTATATCAAAGGTAGAAAAAAAAAATACTATTTGCTACTTGAGAAATGTTGGAATACTTACCAGGAACTTAAACAAACAGCCGGGCTGCGCGTTTTTGGTGGTGGCCACTGTTAATTCTGGCTCTCACGCATTGCCGTGGTTGGAAATAATATCGAGGGGTGAAAAACTATTTGTTTGAAGCGACATTCTATGAACTTTTAAGGAGAGCCATTTAAAGATACAAAATTTGCAAAAAAAATAGTAACAAACATCTATTACTCTTACTTTGACGAGAATCAGGTATCTTTATCGCAAAAAATCCCTTAATGTTTTGGTATAATTTTCAATAAAATAATAGTTACAAGTTCCAAGATAAAGGTCGCTTAATATAAAATGATCTATCTGTTTCGCCTTATTTTTAGAGTAAGGAAAAAATATTCAACTCCCAACATTGCCACTAATCAGCAGCAGTCAAAATGGTTTAACTCACATTACAGTGCTTATTCAGGAGAAAGCAAAATTATTGAATCGATGTTACTCAATGATAATAGGAATAAGCTATTTTGTTTAACTACCAATTGGATTTTTGAATATTACGATACAGGAAAGTTGGCATAAGCAGCAATAAACATTCTTAATGAGTGTTTGATGTCTAATGTTTCGAAAAGATTAAATGAAACATGGTTGTTGATAAAATCCTTTCTATTCAAATACTGGGTACTGGCAGGGTGGGTAGGTAGCCATGAAGTTTGGAGTTCAAAATTGTTAAAATTGTCATTGTCAGAATTGTATGAAACTCGACCCATCCGAAGCATTAAAAAACGATTAGATTTCTGAATGAACCCTAGGATCGTGGTAGAAATTTCGAAACGGCTGGTTGACACGTCCCGTGACCCAAGAGCTAGCTTTTCCTTTGGGCAGAGATTAAGCATTGCCATTCAACGTGGCAATGCCGCCAGTCTCTTGGGTAAATTACCAGCTGACAGCGTGGAAGACAATTTTTTAATGCTATACTTTAGTCTTTGTTACTTTAGTATTTTTGTTAATTTATTGAAAGTTAAGCAGATAAATAATAAACCAAATTTTACTGTTACGTTTCTGAATAAAAAATTAAATAAAATAAAATTTATTTCCCAAAAAACTTAGTTCTATGTTACAAAAACAGTTTAGCAGTAGTTATATACAAATAAATGGATTTAGCTTCTGTAACCGAACTAGGTAATACCTGTATTTCGGTTAACAGTGCCATTCCCCCGAATATTATTAAAATAATGCTAACAAACACAAAGGACTGGTGGTACTATTTTTATGTGATTATAAAACGTGTAGAACTATTTTTATGCTAAATTATTTTACAATGCTAAATATAACTCAATATCGTCCAAAATGTCGCTTCAAACAAATAACTTTTCATTCCTCGATTTGGCAAGCATGTCCCAACAGGATTTACTTCTAAGGGCTACTTCTGCTTACATGCCCACTACTAAACCAGTCAGCTCTACTATTAAACAAGCTCATTGACAGGCTGATTTTTATGCTGCAAAAACCTTTTTATGAAAAAATGGTTAAAGATTTTGGGTGATATTGAGTTATACACATGTTCAGATTCAGCGTTTCTTCTCTGTTTTCATACGTCCGAGTAGTCATAGGGCCGAGTTTCATACAATTCTGAGCACATTTTTGGCGCTTAAGCCTTAATATCACACCGACTCCTTGGCGACAAGTTACGACGTGCATAGTTCCTTCTATTGTTCTTTTCTTATTCTTACGATGCTGTGCGCCTCTGATAGAAACAGAATTGTATAAGTGTGACCAAAATCGTGGAACGAAACGCGAATGGAGTTAAATAAATGTGAGTAGGTACTCCCTAAGCCGTTGTTATTGTTCAAACATCTCAGATGAATGGTCTGCCATTCATCATCATCATCTTCATCCCCCTTTCATCTAAGGTTTGCTATATCGACAAACACTTTATCTGTAAAGTGTTTGTCGATATAGCAAACCTTAGATGAAAGGGCTCTTATTACATTACATTATGATTTCCACTACTAGCACTATGCAATGTCGCTTCAAGCACAGGATTTATTTCTACGGGCTACTTCTGCTTGCCTGCTCAATGCGCGAGAGCACTAAACCAGCTCTACTATTAAACAAACTCATTGTCAGGCTGATTTTTATGCTGCCAAAACCTAAAATAAGATTATCTTGCCCCAATCATGAACTATATTATTATCTTGGTATATTATGTAAGCTAATATCAATAGGCCACAAGTTTCACCTACAAGTTAGTATTAGCATAATATTGTCTACATAATGTACATCGAAGTTATCGTGAAATTTGAATATTTATCAAGATATTGCTTTATAAAAAATTCTCTAGGCAATCTGGTCAAGTTGTTGTTAGATTTATATGAATTTTAGAATAGTGACCAGATGATCGTGGAATATTGTTATAAAATTTTGTATAGGCTACATCGGAAAGTGGCTGTAAATGCAGCCGTTTTATAATCTATCTACTCAGGTAGGGAATTCCCTTCTTAGCTGTACGCACAATGAATGTATTCCCAAAACGTTTTGTGCGTATAGGTGGGATGTCCACCATGTACCGGTGGCACATCGCCGTACGTCTTGTGGTCCGATGGTGGAACGGGCTAGGCGGAGCAACTTAATGGGAGCAAAGCCGCGGGGGACAGCTAGTCACACATAAAATAATATAGTAAAGGTTGCGAGCCCATCGATCTCACAAATTCCTCATCGATCGAATCTTTTTGTGACTTAAACTTCTCAGTATAGACTTCCTTTTTTTCATCTTTGACACATTCAACCTTCCAGGAATGCGTGCAGTTTTCGACGGAGCCTTACCCTTAGGCAGCCGAGTTCTTAACGTTTCCATTCGTTGCATAGACTGTGATGTACCAAAATACGAACCTCTGTCGACCGAAAAGATTTATAAAGTTGTTTCAACAGACTTCATAGGCAATGGCGGGGGTAATTACACTGTGAGTTTCAAAAATATGGCCCGAACTTTAATCAGCAGAAGATTAGCTGTTGAGTTCTCAAGTTGTGTCGTACAGGGTAGATTTAGATTTATCATGCGTGTTTCGTTCTTGTTGAATAATATGTTTGAACCCGTCTAATGACGACTGGGTGTGGTGGTTGGGTTTAGCATTATTTATGCAACATAGGCGTACTTACCTGGATACCTTTGTTGTTGAGCACTTCATACTACCGGCTTTTAAAAACACGTCTGCCTTTAGGTTAAAAAAAACAGTGTTTGTTTTTTTTTTTAAGTAGGCACCGATATTAATGGAAAGCTTAAACTTATTGTTCATGTTCATTAATTCGACCCTTTAAAATTTTACAGATGATAAGTGAAAACCGCCAAAACGTTGTGGTTCTAGGAGTGGACAACGTTGTTCTAATGGACTACATTCGCCATCAGTCGCCTATTTTCGCAGACACTGATGGCCGTATGACGATTCGCAATCCTTGCATTGTGTAGCTGAAAAAATGACGCTCAAAATTTTTGTGCCACTATGTGTATACAAGTTTTATAAAACTTTTTTTTATATTGAAAGTTTCGAGCAACATGTGTTTTATTTAACAAATTAATATAAGTTACCTGTTCTTCAAATTGAAAAGAATTCTTAACTTGGAACTAAGCTTAACATAGATTGATTTTATGTATATTCCTCACAATTAAGTTTGTGATCGAAACTCAGTTCATGTGACAAGTAAAAACAACAACATATTTTTTTGTTCCTATTCCATTAATATACCTTCTAATTTTTTTTATTTTATTTGTAATGGTTATGATTTAATTCTAAATGCCATGAAAACGAAATGTATAAAGTTTGCCTTGCCAAATGTTAGAAATTAAGGACCCAATGTAATCTTAAGTGACGAGGTGCTTGAAACTGTAGACACGGCAGCATTTTTGGGCGTATCTGTTTATTCCAAACTACAGTGGGGCCCACATATATCAAGCCTGTCGGGAAGGCTCAGCTCTGCCGCTTACGCCATTAGGAAAGTTAGACAATTTACTGACGTTGAAACAGCTCGGTTAGTCTATTTTAGTTATTTCCATAGTGTTATGTCCTACGGTATTTAATTGTGGGGAAAAGCTGCTGATATAGAAAATATATTTGTCTTACAAAAACGTGCTGTGCGAGTAATATATTAGCTAGGGTCTAGAGTTTCATTAAGAGACATTTTCAAAGAGATTGGATCTCTCATGGTAGCATCCAATTTATTTTTGCAAACATTTCATATACCACGTGTATCTGACATCGACGCACAAACGATTTCCATGGGTCCAGGGCATGATTCTGGACACCCTAGACTTAGAATTTTTCGTCGGCATTTTTCATTCTTTTTCAAGGCTTTTTTTACTTTAGACTGCTCATAATCGTTATTCTGACCTAACCCAATGAGATTTTTAATAAAAAAATAATTAATTAACTACTTTCACTAAAAAGAGCAATCTGAATAAGACCACAAATAGATATCAACTCAGCTTGAAAAAAAATGAAAAAATGAGAAAAGAACCGACGAAAAATTCCAACACTGGGGTATCCAGAATCATGCCCTAGACCCATGGAAATCGTTTGAACGTCGATGTCAGATACACGCGGTATTAGGCAAAATATACATTAATACAGTAAAACGAGCGACATCCACAACTTTAACACCAGAAACAAGCACAAGCTACATGCTCCTTCACACCGACTTCGTAAGGTCCATGTTTCATTTGTGGGGCTCGGTATCCGTTTATCCAATAGACTTCCACTTTCTTATCTTGATCTGCCTTTTAACTCATTTAAAGCTAAAGTAAAATCTAACCTCTGTTCGAAGGTATACTATTCTATTACTGATTATTTAGACGATAAGAATAGTTGGTCGCTGTGAACGAAAGACAAATTATCATGTTCTTTGTGTATAAGTAGTTTATGACAGGTTAAGTGTTCATATAATATTGTTTCTTTTTTATTATTTCTATTTATTATTTATTTATCTGACTGTGTAGGTATTTTTTATCCTTATTTAATCCACATACGTCAACACTTGCTTAAGTGTGTATTTTGATTTTGAATTTTGATAGGTATGCTCTTTACTTTAGTCTTGGTCAGAGATGACAGAGACAAAGTCTACAATGGAGCGAGCTTACCCAGAAGGAGGCTGTTCACTTGAACTTTGAAGAAATTAGGGTTGTAAGCGTTCGGAAACAGACGCAGGCACAGAGTTACACTCCTTTGCTGTGCGCATTATAAAAGACGTTTGGAATCGCTTAGTGCGAATTAGTGGAATAGCAACAAGGTAGGGATAGTAAGTTGCAGTGCGTCTGGATGAGGTCGTGGAGTTCTTGGGCACATTCACCAAAGTACAATCTGTAGAAGACCGAGAAGTAGGCAACCTTGCGGCGATGAGCCTAGCTGTGTAGCTTGGCATCCACTAGTTTTTCGTCGCATCCACTAGTTCTTAGCTCTGCGTTCCATCTATACAAGCGCGGCAAGCTGGTACTTGCTGAGCAATCCCAAAGGTAGCTAGCTGCAATATTCCAGGATCGGACTTTTGCTTTGTACAGGGTTAAAAGCTGTTCAGACCTGAAGTATCGCTTCACTCTATTCAGTATACCCAGTTTCATAGGCACAGCTTAGGCTTTATTTTCAATGGTGGTGCCGAAACTGAGACTGGATGCTCAACGCCCTTCTGACTGCCGATCCTGAATGTGATGTGTTTTCTGATGAATGGAAAAAAATAATGCGAGCTTGTCTGGCGTTCTGTGAGAGACAGTATGCGAGGGTGTCCACTGTTTCATGTTAAGTTCTTATTAAAATTTCAAATTTGTACACATTTTGTATCTTGTTATGTTCTTTTTTTATTCTGATAATTCTATGTTAATTAATGTAATTGGACTTGCACCGTTTTATTTAATTATAAATAAATAAATAAAAATAATAAAATAAACTCCATGCCTCAAGCCGATCAAAAAGCTAATTTAGTCACAGGACCAGTCCTGTGACTAAATTAGCTTGGAAATCTAATTAGGGTTAATCTAGATTTACCCCAAAAAGCATGACTTTGGTCAAAACGACTCCTTCTTGCCGTAAAAAGACAAACCTGTGTTTTGCTGGCGTTAAAATTGATCAGATTGTCATCACCCTACTGAGAAACAAGGCTTAAGGTCAAATTCGTTCGCTCTACCATGGCCTCTCTCAAGGAACGAACTTTACCCCCGCTGGTGGACAAGTATCTCTCTGAAACCGTACTGTCATCTGTGAACCCAACAAGACCAGGCTAAATTAGGTAATTGATGAGCGAAAAGAGTTGCAGAGAGAACAGACCCCTGAGGAACTCCGGCGTCAATAGCCATGAGGTCTGAGGAGCAGCCGTCAACGACTTCTCGGATCGACCGTCCACTAAGGAAGTCCGATATTCAGCTACAAAAACCAGCTGGGATGCCATACGTAAGAAGCTTGCTGAGTAGAATTGCGTGCCAGACCTGTCATAGGCCTTCGAGATTTTGAGCGACACGGCAAGTGCTTCCCCGTGTCTCTCAATGGCCTCGCCCCAGCAGTGCGTGACATACACAATGTGACGTTGCAAAATCGTAACGTCGACTTTTGGCGACATCTCACGGATTTTCATTATTGACAAATCTCGTTTAGTTCTGACTAAGTAAAGAGATGGCGCCAGGGTCGTATAGACATGAGTATTTGAGTTAAAGTTTATTAATTGTGACAATTAAAAATAACAACACAATTAAACGATTAAAATATAAAACATTCGAAAATAAAACTCAAGTATTAATTTCAATTCAAATTGGTAAACGATAAATTAGTAAGACTATTCTGGTGCATAGGCATTTAAGTCGAGAAATCGTTTATGGTCACAGAGTGAGATATCTGTGGGACTGTCGTTTCCGGGATGGACTAGAGAAGATTTTTGACCAAGACTGCAAGACAGACGACATAGAATAGATCGCGCTGCCTTGATATTTTTTTAAACCCAATGGTGTGTCTTGGAGGCAGTCGCTGGGTCGAGATTCTTTTGCTCGCAGCCTGGGAAGACCGATGGAGTCGCAGCCTAATAATTGCTAGGCCTTGTTCTGGAATTTTATGGTTCTGGCTTTTTGACGCTAGCCTGTAGAGGGACGCAGTTGTCACGTTCGGTGTGTGCTGATAAGTACTAGTTCCCGGCGCGTGTGCGGACAGCGTGGCAGACCCATTTGCCGAGATAGGCCACACGCATTTCCACATCGCTCGAGGAGGTCTATGAAGGTACCTGCGTGTTTTATTCTTCTGTTCCCGTTTTGAACAATATCTTCCACCGTAGGTACGTGATGTGCGCGTGTCGTGTGATAAGCACAGAGCTGATGCCAAGGGGTTATTGACTCGCTATGCAAGATCGCTATGCAGAATCGTTATGCAAGGCCGCTATAAAAGATTGCTAAGTAAGACCGCTTAGTAAGACCACTAACTATGAACGTTGGCTAGGTTATATTGTAAGATTGAGTTTGAGTCACATTGAGAGAGAGAAGTGAACCTCACTGGTCACTTATTAGTAGAAAGACCGTGTAATTGAGGGGTTGGTATAATTTACAGTGTATGTTGTGTCTCGAGAATTGAGCATAGTCTTTTCTGCATCGAGCACAACTAATATTTATTTAATTAACTTAAACGATTGAGCTTAAGGTTATTGGCGGTTCACCTCACGTTCCCATACAAACGTCCCTGAGTTCGTATACTTTTTATGTCTCATGTGTATTATACATTCACCCTGGAACGGAGACAGGGTGAGCGTGTATTCATGTGATTTTACAGGGTTTTAGGGAAGAGTGTATCTTCTGTATTGCATGTAAGTACCTGCATATGTACTGTTAACAATAAAGTTAGTATTGTGTAGCAATGTATTTGTTTTAATTGAATCTTCCCTTATTTATGTATACCCTACAAATTCACTATAGCACGGGTAGGTAAAACACATCAGTGTCATAGTCGCCGTGTTACAACAAGAAGATCGCCAGTTGACCGTCCCGGCGAAAGTCATATTGACGGTCACTGAGGAGATCATTGTCTTCAAGGTAGGTCAGCAACTTACTGTTCAGAACCTTTTCCGTAACCTTGGATAGGATGGAGGTAATTTCGATCGGACGGTAACAAGCAAGGTCTTCATGGTCTCCCTCTTTGGGCACTGGTTGCACATTTGCAAGCTTCCAGGATTTTAGCACCGTCCTTTTTAAAGAGAGGCGGAACAGGCATGTTAACATAGGACACACAGGCACACTTTGCTTTAAGACTTTCGCTGGAATGCCGTCAGATTCGCTGACCTTATTCACGACTAGACTGCACCATACTCTCCACACCTCTTTTAATGTGAACCTCCGGCATCGAAGAGTCACAACGAGGTAAATTTGGTGGTTGCTTGGAGCCAGCGTCCAGACGCGACTCGCTTGCAAAGAGATATGCAAATAAATTTATCTTAAAAATTTGCTTTATCACTTGCAGAGTGAGCCAACGAACAGCCCATCAGATCGGGGACATTGGAGGCAAGTGGGTCGACAGAAATTAGTTTTTATCGCTTTCGACAGGGACCAAAACTGCTTACTTCAGGAGGGTGCGATGCAAGTTTGGCCCCAATACATCCGACATGGTCTAAAACGTACCCTACGTAGAACTCGCTTGCAGTACTTAGCGGCAGAATTAAAGGGTCTTTATCTCACACGAACCTTACGTGCTTTCATAATAATTGGGTGTATGGGCGTCAACATCCGATACGAGCGTTGCCACATTCACCAGCTGGGTTAGATCTAGCGTTAAAGCGAACTTGCGCGCCTCTAACTCAGCATGGTCAGTTTTCTGGTACGAGAACAACCACTCTTTATGGTGGACGTTGAAGTCTCCCAGAGAAATGAATTTCGCTGTTGGGTACCCTTGCTGGGCTACGTCGGTCGACTCCACGAGGGAATTAAATAGCGTTGTTGTTTCCGGGTCGCCGCTGTGCGATTGGTATACTCCGATGTATATAAATTTCTCCACGCCGCGCCAGTGTGCATTAGTAGCCAAATGGCAGAAACACCCGATTTCTAAAAGCAACGGAGACGACGACAATAAATGTCATCGCGGACGTACACACAGACCCCAGCCTGCTTCTTGAACTTGTATTCCAGAGAGTAGTTGAGGTACGCCACGTCCGACTGGATTGTTATTTTCGTCTCCGTTAAGAAAAACAGGTGCGGCTTTTCGGTCTCAAGGGGGCGATAGACGGGATCGAGATTGGAGAATAACCCTCTGATATTAGTGAGGTGCATTTTTAGTGGGAGAAGGTGCAGCCGTTGTTTCACCTTATTCTTCTTTGCTTTGGTTATTTTAGGGTAAGAGTAGTTGGTGAAAAAAACAAAATTGTCGAGGCACTGCTCAGTGAACCAAATGGAACACTAGAGCTAAACTAAGCTATGAGGAACTCATTTTGAGACTGCGGGGACGCCCGAACCAAGGCCGTATCCGAATATGGCCACCGGGTCTTCTCATCCAGTCGCTAGCACGGTGAAGCATACCGGGATTTTTTGCGATTTGGCGGGGCAGCCTTTGACATGTGGCTGGCGTGCTACTTGGACCCTCTAATGACTGCGGTTGGTCAACGGCTGGCACCGTGATTCGACTGACTTACCCGGAAAGCCTCGCTCAGCGTGCAAGATCGGTTCTGAACAGAGAAACTGACAACCTCATTCTCCTCCAAAGGTATCTGCAACAAACTAGCCATGTTAGAGAATTAGCTGCAGCACTTAGTGATGTATTGTAATTAATAAGATATTTAACACCAAAAATTAAGTATTCCTTCAAATCTCGCTTTAAATTTTTTATTTTGAATGCTTTGGCGTAAAGATTATTGATTTGACCCATTGTTGTCAATTTTTACGGAATACCTTATCAGAGAAAGGCACAAATAAGTATCTTTCTTCATGAACTTGACATTTTGTTAAGTTACTTTACGGAACAATTTAAAAGAAAAAAATAATCATTTGTTTGTTTTGGAATATTGACATTTTAAAACATAACGAAAAAAAAAGGATAAACTTTTAAGCAAAGAAGGAACTTTTAAGCATACTACATAACTATAACTTTGAAGCTCACTTATGATCACCAACTCGGGCATATTATTGCATTGATAACGTACATAATGTTCAGTCAGAGATTCATACATTCGGCCTGTCAGATCGCGAAAACAGCACAAACGATTACTATTAAATCAAAACAACACAAAACAATATCTTGCAGTAACTATGTCTTCTCTTTCATTTTCAGAAACGCTTAACTCAGGCTCTCTAGCAGAAGCTTTTAATATATATCATGAAACATTTACGTTATTTTACTAAACTAAACTTTTTGCTCCTAACAACTTGCAACTGACAAAGCTACTGAAGGCAACAGAGCGGCATTAGGATGGAATTTGGTATGGACAAATGTGCGGTCATGCATCTAAAGCGAGGGAAGATTAAGGAATCCGTGGGAACCCAACTCTCGGATTCTATACAGCTTAAGTCCCTGTCCTCAACAAAAAATTACAAGTATTTGGGTATGACACAAGCGTTAGGCATCAATGCTGCTGACAGCATTCAGGATTGTCGATTCAGGATTGCCAAGCAGGGTTGTCGAGCTCCAGCGACGAGTATTTCTCTTCGCCGACGTCGCCACACACGTCACACCTGTACGTACCTACGCGGAGGGGCCGGCCACCGAGGGGCTTGGGACCTAGGGGCCAACTGGCCCCGAGCCGGGTCCCCGCTACCGAAGGTAGTGTGCAGCGCATGAGATGGACTCAGTCCATTAACGAGAACGTCATGCGCGCATATTACGGGGCTACAGAGGGAGGAACTAACCTCACTGCATACCGTGTTAGGATGTCTCTGTTTCAGGACCAGGAACCAACTGTGAACGTCTCGGCCTAACGATTGTCGGATCAGGTGCGAGTCGTCCAACGTACACAGGTTGGACGAGGCTGCACTGATAGGCTGCGCTCAGAGGTACTCAGCAACCTTATCATCTTGACACCAACACTAACCACGGTTCAGACGCCAGACAGTGGTGCAATCACACTGCGGCCCATTGATGTTTGTGATGAGGTTGATAATTGGGTTGTCACGGTAAGTAGCCAGTGCAACGATAGACTGAGGAGCGCACTGGAGGATGCGCTTCGCGAGTATAGATCAACTCCGGCCGAACTTAGGCCCCGATTGCCACAGTTATCCATGCACAAAAAGAATTGGGCGCTGGTGTGTGCTTTGGACTCGCTGCTGCAGAACATCTTGGAAAACAGCGAGACCCTCGTTGAAACGCACTCAATCCTATTTTTGGGGCTGTGCGGCATGTCGTATAGCGAGTTCCTAAATTGTGATGAAGCTATACGACCAAAACCTGCTGCATCAGCCTGGCAGTGCAGGATCAAGCGGCGTATCGATGAGGCTAGAGCACTCATCGGCAAACTATACTGCTTCAGGGAAGGCAACACACGACCACGCGTGATGCGCTTTGTGAGACGGGCGTTTTCGGGGATTGGTATCAGCCCTCAAGATTACACGTCCCGTGTCACAGAGCGCATCGACTTCCTAAAGCAGAAAGTTTGTGCATGGGCAAACCGTATTAGGCGGTATACGCGGCGGGTCAAGTGCGTGTGTGAAGCTATACCAGAAATAGAAAAAAATTACATCACCCCATCAGATGTAGCCAAAGCAGTCCGTCCGTTAGCGAACTGTTACACTCCGTATTAATTTATTTAATATCGTAAATATTCTAAAGTTCATAAATATACCATTACAACTTAAATAAGTTCCTAGTCCATCAATTTTATCTACAAGTCAGATAAAATGTTAATACGATCTCAAACCCTTTGAAAATATTCTCATTCGAAAGATTTATACAGTGCAAAAACGAATTGCCGAGAAAATAAAAAGTTTCAGAAATTAATTGCCATAATAAATTATTCAGCAAAATGATCTGGTACGAACTGCTCACAAAAAATCTAGTTAGTCATGGACCAAGAATCGTTATTCATCTTATTGAAAAAACTTATTTTAATGGAGTGTGAATGATTCATAAATTCTGAGTCAGGTCTGTTTAATATGAATCGATTTATTGAGAAAGCCTTCTTTCAGTGATGTAGCCGAAGTTTTACATGGTCTTGGAGATTATTGGTCCTTTCATCCGTATTTGGGATAATGCTACATGAAGGTTGTTTTTATTACTTTTATTCAATTGGGAAGGTTAACTTACCCCAGTATAATATTAGTAAAAGTAAGCCATGTCATGTCGCCGCCTTGATAAGGAGGAAAGTGGAAATTATCTTTTTTATACTCCTCCGCTGATCTTTTTTTTTTCTTTTCGTTCAATCAGAATTGTTTCCGTCATCATCAGGACATCAGAATGTTTTCCAAAAAGAAATTGTTTCCGTGGGACTCGTCGAATTTCACTGTCTCAGCGTTTCTTTGGTTGCCGTCACTGGTTCTCCCGACCACTGCAAGTTCTTAGCTCAGAACTTGCGGTGGTCGGGAATACTGTGGCGAGTTTTTTGCCAAAAACAATAGTCACTAAAAAAGAAGTACATTTTGACAGTGTTCATGCGGTCGTAATATAGTTGGCAATCACACTGTGGGTGCAAAGGTTAGTTTTAGTTGTTTAAATTACTAGGTGGTGTTTCGATCTTTCAAGATAGCATATTTTTTTCTCCATTTATGGCAACTGAGCCGGTTCCGACTATTCGACTAGTGTCACGTGGTGAGCTTGCAATCTGCCAAAAAACCTCAATGTCATTCTCATCACCTTTGACAGATTGCGACTGATATGCGAATGCGGAATTTGCTTAAAAATAAATAGAACTGGTCTTCTGATGGTGAAGTCAAATTGTACTTGAATTTTGCGTTACAGTTTTTACGCCAAACCTTGTAAGACTCATCCCCATGCTTGAGCCAAAATAGATCAAAAATGCATCGCAATATTTTACTCCAATTTATTCATGAAAATGCCTTGAGAGTAAATTCTGAAAATGTAAATAGAAAACTTATCAAGCTCGGACGATATTTCTGCATTTTATAAAACTAGATGCAGTTTTAATGAAAAATATTTGAGGAAGCAACTTTCACAGACCGGAGAGGACAATTAAAAACAGTTTTCTTTTCAACACTGAAACTGGGTAAGTAGTTTTCTTTTATTTATTTTTCGCCATTCCCTCGAATAAGACAAAAATGAACGGCAATAGCGACCTCCGTCAGAGTTAATATTGTATTTTAATTAATGACTAAGTGAGTGTTGATTTAAGTTTTTAGTACTAACTACAAACTTAACTTCTACTATTACATTAAACTAGCTGTGATCCGTAGTTTTACCTACCATTTTTGACTTTGTTGCTCGGATCTCAAAAGTCGTTGCGCAATTTGTTTTTAACACAAACCTTGTTATTACAATAACAAACACAACAAAGATCCAATTTATGCACGAACACATATTTCGGCAATTTATTTTTATTTATAAAGACGATAATATTACAGAATTGGGTGGTTTACTTTTAAAAAAAGCCTTCTATTAGGTCTATGCGCATGATACCGTTTTTCATCATAATTTGCCTTTTTGTGTTTGGGATGGGAAATCATCCAATGGCTTCTCCCGCTTTGGGTGTAGCGGGAGGGAGTGTCAGACTTCTACTGACTAAAACCCATCCAGTTTCCTTCATTGCCCTTTGTGTTCCGGAGTCACGGTGTCTCTTGCGAATAATCCCGCGACTCCGGCAAGCGTCGGCCCTTTCGGGCCCCTCTGTGTGCTGACTCTCTTTGAGGCGCGCGTGGAACACTAACTTACGTTGACACGGCCTGTCGTCACTAGACGGACGGATGGCGAGCCACCCATAGCTCGCCGTCCACAGGCCCGCGCCTACGGTGGCCGGAGGTCACCAGGTGGCCTCCGACGCCCGCGGCGTCTACCACGGCGGCCGGGACGAGAGGTTCTCTCCCTCTCCCGCTCCGCCACCTCCTTCGCTAGCATGACTGCTTCGCAGAAGGAGGCGACGGCGTCCCATTCCGTCTCGCTCCGGACCACGGCTTGGACCAGGGCCGGACGCGAGAGGTCGCTGCCGATATCATAATTTGCCTAATCTCTTCTAGTTTTGGCTACCAGTCAAATCGGTTGCAGCTGAATACCTGTACCTATGTGGTATGGAATGACTGTCTATTTCACTTCATGGACCCATTAAACAATAAGTCTACACAACCACTTTAAAAATAACTTTCACTTAAAATTTTTCTTTGCTTGGAACCTTACCAAGCTACATCAACATTTATCAGTACACTAGCTGACCCACGCAACTTCGTCTGCGTCACATTTTTCATTAATGCTCGGGTTCTTTTAGTCTTAGCGTGATGATATGTAGCCTATAGCCTTTCTCGGTAAATGGGCTATCTAACACTGAAAGAATTTTTCAAATCGGACTTGAGATTACACACCGAGGGGCTTGGGACCTAGGGGCCAACTGGCCCCGAGCCGGGTCCCCGCTACCGAAGGTAGTGTGCAGCGCATGAGATGGACTCAGTCCATTAACGAGAACGTCATGCGCGCATATTACGGGGCTACAGAGGGAGGAACTAACCTCACTGCATACCGTGTTAGGATGTCTCTGTTTCAGGACCAGGAACCAACTGTGAACGTCTCGGCCTAACGATTGTCGGATCAGGTGCGAGTCGTCCAACGTACACAGGTTGGACGAGGCTGCACTGATAGGCTGCGCTCAGAGGTACTCAGCAACCTTATCATCTTGACACCAACACTAACCACGGTTCAGACGCCAGACAGTGGTGCAATCACACTGCGGCCCATTGATGTTTGTGATGAGGTTGATAATTGGGTTGTCACGGTAAGTAGCCAGTGCAACGATAGACTGAGGAGCGCACTGGAGGATGCGCTTCGCGAGTATAGATCAACTCCGGCCGAACTTAGGCCCCGATTGCCACAGTTATCCATGCACAAAAAGAATTGGGCGCTGGTGTGTGCTTTGGACTCGCTGCTGCAGAACATCTTGGAAAACAGCGAGACCCTCGTTGAAACGCACTCAATCCTATTTTTGGGGCTGTGCGGCATGTCGTATAGCGAGTTCCTAAATTGTGATGAAGCTATACGACCAAAACCTGCTGCATCAGCCTGGCAGTGCAGGATCAAGCGGCGTATCGATGAGGCTAGAGCACTCATCGGCAAACTATACTGCTTCAGGGAAGGCAACACACGACCACGCGTGATGCGCTTTGTGAGACGGGCGTTTTCGGGGATTGGTATCAGCCCTCAAGATTACACGTCCCGTGTCACAGAGCGCATCGACTTCCTAAAGCAGAAAGTTTGTGCATGGGCAAACCGTATTAGGCGGTATACGCGGCGGGTCAAGTGCGTGTGTGAAGCTATACCAGAAATAGAAAAAAATTACATCACCCCATCAGATGTAGCCAAAGCAGTCCGTCCGTTAGCGAACTGTTACACTCCGTATTAATTTATTTAATATCGTAAATATTCTAAAGTTCATAAATATACCATTACAACTTAAATAAGTTCCTAGTCCATCAATTTTATCTACAAGTCAGATAAAATGTTAATACGATCTCAAACCCTTTGAAAATATTCTCATTCGAAAGATTTATACAGTGCAAAAACGAATTGCCGAGAAAATAAAAAGTTTCAGAAATTAATTGCCATAATAAATTATTCAGCAAAATGATCTGGTACGAACTGCTCACAAAAAATCTAGTTAGTCATGGACCAAGAATCGTTATTCATCTTATTGAAAAAACTTATTTTAATGGAGTGTGAATGATTCATAAATTCTGAGTCAGGTCTGTTTAATATGAATCGATTTATTGAGAAAGCCTTCTTTCAGTGATGTAGCCGAAGTTTTACATGGTCTTGGAGATTATTGGTCCTTTCATCCGTATTTGGGATAATGCTACATGAAGGTTGTTTTTATTACTTTTATTCAATTGGGAAGGTTAACTTACCCCAGTATAATATTAGTAAAAGTAAGCCATGTCATGTCGCCGCCTTGATAAGGAGGAAAGTGGAAATTATCTTTTTTATACTCCTCCGCTGATCTTTTTTTTTTCTTTTCGTTCAATCAGAATTGTTTCCGTCATCATCAGGACATCAGAATGTTTTCCAAAAAGAAATTGTTTCCGTGGGACTCGTCGAATTTCACTGTCTCAGCGTTTCTTTGGTTGCCGTCACTGGTTCTCCCGACCACTGCAAGTTCTTAGCTCAGAACTTGCGGTGGTCGGGAATACTGTGGCGAGTTTTTTGCCAAAAACAATAGTCACTAAAAAAGAAGTACATTTTGACAGTGTTCATGCGGTCGTAATATAGTTGGCAATCACACTGTGGGTGCAAAGGTTAGTTTTAGTTGTTTAAATTACTAGGTGGTGTTTCGATCTTTCAAGATAGCATATTTTTTTCTCCATTTATGGCAACTGAGCCGGTTCCGACTATTCGACTAGTGTCACGTGGTGAGCTTGCAATCTGCCAAAAAACCTCAATGTCATTCTCATCACCTTTGACAGATTGCGACTGATATGCGAATGCGGAATTTGCTTAAAAATAAATAGAACTGGTCTTCTGATGGTGAAGTCAAATTGTACTTGAATTTTGCGTTACAGTTTTTACGCCAAACCTTGTAAGACTCATCCCCATGCTTGAGCCAAAATAGATCAAAAATGCATCGCAATATTTTACTCCAATTTATTCATGAAAATGCCTTGAGAGTAAATTCTGAAAATGTAAATAGAAAACTTATCAAGCTCGGACGATATTTCTGCATTTTATAAAACTAGATGCAGTTTTAATGAAAAATATTTGAGGAAGCAACTTTCACAGACCGGAGAGGACAATTAAAAACAGTTTTCTTTTCAACACTGAAACTGGGTAAGTAGTTTTCTTTTATTTATTTTTCGCCATTCCCTCGAATAAGACAAAAATGAACGGCAATAGCGACCTCCGTCAGAGTTAATATTGTATTTTAATTAATGACTAAGTGAGTGTTGATTTAAGTTTTTAGTACTAACTACAAACTTAACTTCTACTATTACATTAAACTAGCTGTGATCCGTAGTTTTACCTACCATTTTTGACTTTGTTGCTCGGATCTCAAAAGTCGTTGCGCAATTTGTTTTTAACACAAACCTTGTTATTACAATAACAAACACAACAAAGATCCAATTTATGCACGAACACATATTTCGGCAATTTATTTTTATTTATAAAGACGATAATATTACAGAATTGGGTGGTTTACTTTTAAAAAAAGCCTTCTATTAGGTCTATGCGCATGATACCGTTTTTCATCATAATTTGCCTTTTTGTGTTTGGGATGGGAAATCATCCAATGGCTTCTCCCGCTTTGGGTGTAGCGGGAGGGAGTGTCAGACTTCTACTGACTAAAACCCATCCAGTTTCCTTCATTGCCCTTTGTGTTCCGGAGTCACGGTGTCTCTTGCGAATAATCCCGCGACTCCGGCAAGCGTCGGCCCTTTCGGGCCCCTCTGTGTGCTGACTCTCTTTGAGGCGCGCGTGGAACACTAACTTACGTTGACACGGCCTGTCGTCACTAGACGGACGGATGGCGAGCCACCCATAGCTCGCCGTCCACAGGCCCGCGCCTACGGTGGCCGGAGGTCACCAGGTGGCCTCCGACGCCCGCGGCGTCTACCACGGCGGCCGGGACGAGAGGTTCTCTCCCTCTCCCGCTCCGCCACCTCCTTCGCTAGCATGACTGCTTCGCAGAAGGAGGCGACGGCGTCCCATTCCGTCTCGCTCCGGACCACGGCTTGGACCAGGGCCGGACGCGAGAGGTCGCCGCCGATATCATAATTTGCCTAATCTCTTCTAGTTTTGGCTACCAGTCAAATCGGTTGCAGCTGAATACCTGTACCTATGTGGTATGGAATGACTGTCTATTTCACTTCATGGACCCATTAAACAATAAGTCTACACAACCACTTTAAAAATAACTTTCACTTAAAATTTTTCTTTGCTTGGAACCTTACCAAGCTACATCAACATTTATCAGTACACTAGCTGACCCACGCAACTTCGTCTGCGTCACATTTTTCATTAATGCTCGGGTTCTTTTAGTCTTAGCGTGATGATATGTAGCCTATAGCCTTTCTCGGTAAATGGGCTATCTAACACTGAAAGAATTTTTCAAATCGGACTTGAGATTACCCCTACATACAAACTTACAAACAAATGTTACCTCTTTATAATATTAGTATAGATATACCATTGTTGGTAAATGTATTCCAATCTGTTTTGTTTCGTTCCGTTCCGCATCTATTATATTCTTATTGGCGTCCAGTCAAACCGGATTAAGCTGAATGCCAGTATTTTATGAGTGCCAAAGAATTGACAGCCGAGAATAACGGCTAAACGTGCTTTCTGAAGCACAGCGGAATCTCGGTATATAAATTGGCAAACTGCATATATTACACTAATCGCAAATATAATTGCAACAATATCCTTGAATTTTCATAGACAGACATGCATAAACTCAAGCTCTAGCATCCATTAAACTATTCCCAGTATAAAGGCTTTGCACGCCACTAGTTACTGAGACGCAATGGCCCGTGAAATTGCACTGAGCTGCACTTTGAAAACTACGTAGTAGTATGTGTGTAGCATGCCTTATACGTAGCCTGTAAGAGGAACTAAAAAGTACCGCGTTTTTTGTTAGTGTAACTTGTTAGTACTCTTGATTGTGTTGTGTTTTCGAGCTTTTTACGGTTAGTTACGCCGTAAAAATTCTAAATAATGATCTAGATAAATGGATGTACAGATTTGAGAATATAGTTCATTTTTTATTGCTGGAAGATGATACGTATTGATCAGCAAATTATAACGAGACAAAATAAATGACACAGATCAAACACCTTAAAATGTTTACAAAAAGATACATACATACAGCCCGAACAAAGAACCTACTCCTATTTGAAGGAAATCGGTTAAAAAAGAAAAAGGTGTGAGTTTATGAGTGCATGAAGGAACTCAGTACAATAATACAATTATAATAATTTTCATATTTATTATTATATAAGTTTTATACGAAATTTTCCATTTCCTGTATCAACTAATAAAGTTTGTTGTCTCGTATTTTTTAATGAAAACGAACAACGAGGAATCTATTAAGGGTTCATAAAACTTACAAAGTAGTTTTAAAAGCTTTTATTCAGCAACCGAGGCCCTCCGGGAGTCTCACAGCAACGACACATAAATTAGTTATTGAATTAATATTGTATTGTAAATGGATTTCTAATAAGCTGAAGTGACAGCAATACGAGGAGTTTTGCTGTCTCTTACAAATTTTTGAGGAAATCATCAGAAGTCACCTCTCTCGCTCTAGGCGGGGCAGAAGGAAGTGTCAGACTCTTACTGACTAATACCTATCCGTGTTCCTTCTAATGCCTTTGGCGTTCCAGGACCGCGGTGACTTTTTCGAACCAATTCCGCAACTCTGACAGAGCAAAGCCTACTAAGAATTTTTTTCGTTGTTCGAAAACCTATTCGCAGACAAGGTCAGATAAATTTAGATCTAGTTACAAAATATCTAGCTTGATCGTAAAACCACGATCGATCAAAGCTAGGCCATAAATTTTATGCCTATCGTTGCAAGTTACTTTTTTATCCTCAGCACATCTGGCAAGTTTGAACCACGAAATTCAAAGGATTTCAGGATTTGAGTAAATTTGCATTGAAAAAAGAACAATGTACCTACATTTCATATTATCTTTAAGTTAGGGCCTAAATGTTAATTTAAGGCAAGCGTGATCCATCGGATGAGATAGCAGTCAAACGCAAGCCTATCAATAATAAATAATCAATATTATAAATGCGGATATTTGTGAGAAGGAATGGATTCATGGATGAATGAATGGGCAGCTTGATGAATGGATGCATCCATGTTTGGAACTCTTTTATGCAAAAACTATACCCAACGAATTGAAATGAAATTTGACAATAATGTAGTTTATATCATTTAAGAATAATCCATAAGCTTTAATTTATATACAGGGAATTATTAATTAAACGTAGACAGAGCCTCAAGCGGCAGCTAGTAATATTATATTGTATAGGCACTTACCTTCTACAAAAATCGAAATTGAATCCATTTCAACTTAAAACCAGCTTTACATTCCTCTTCAGACCGACATGCGCTTGTTGAAAGTTCAGCCATATCTAGATGTAATTCATCACGGATAGTTCGGTAATCCCTCGCAAAGTTGTCTTGATCCACATTCCTTGCCTACAACTACGCTCGCTTACTCAACGGCGCTTAACTTTTCCTGTTATCTGTTTGGCGTACTTTAGCAGAAACTTCCAACGCTGAAACCTATGTCAATGTTATATTGCAAGATTGAATGACAAGGGTCGATTGGAAGTGTTACGGCGGCCAGGGGCTAAATATGGTATTCCTGAAAAAAGTATTTGGTACGCAAGTTAGAATAATAAGCATCACCTTTGTACCTATTTTTCTGTTTCCTTCTTCTCTTGTTCTTGTTAAATGTGTGTACATAAATGATTAAATAAATAAATAAATAATAAAAAATAATTGAAAAAAGTTACAAAAAAATAAAAGCGATACAGTCACGCCTTGGCACTCTTTTTTACCTAGAAGTAACATAATAGTAAAGTTCAGGAGTGGTGCTCCTGAACTTTTCCACAATTTATCTTTGGATATATATTTTGTTATTTTAACACGTGTTCTGTATTTCTTTCTTTATTTCTTTCTTGTAAAAGGCATTCTAAGCTCCCAGATCAAGTAGTCGTAAATAATTTACAGAATTTCTATAATGCATGTGTGGCAGTAAAATCGAATCGGGAAAGATCTCAGTGGCTCTGCTTAAAATACCTTAGAAGGTGTTTCTAAATTTGGCTGTATAGTCTTAAGTAAGCTGTAAATTTAGAAACTCTTTATAATTAACTAGCTGACCCGTGCAACGTCGTCTGCATAACATTTTTCATTACTGCTCCGCTCCTATTGGTCTTAGCATGATAATATATAGCCTATAGCCTTCCTAGATAAATGGTCTATCTAACACCGAAAGATTTTTTTCAAATCGGACCAGTAGCTCCTGAGATTAGCGCGTTTAACCAAACAAACAAACAAACAAACTCTTCGGCTTTATAATATTACTAGCTGACCCACGCAACTTCGTCTGCGTCACATTTTCCATTAATGCACGGCTCCTTTTAGTCTTAGCGTGATATTAGATTTTTTCAAATCGGACCAGTAGTTCCTGAGATTACCCCCTACATACAAACCTACAAACTTACAAGCAAATGTTACCTCTTTATAATATTAGTATAGATATAGTATAGATTATTTGTGTTTTTTTATCATCCACTTTGCAGTGCTTATTTAAAGATATAGGTACTCCAACAATAATCGTTAGACCTACAAATTAAACTTGATTTACGTAATAAATAGTTGATTTGTTAGCTTCATAAGGCATTTAATGCTAGTTCTATATAAAGGGGAGTACACCCACATATTTTACGAGTTCTCGTAAAACGTGTTAAGAGGTGTTCCTTCCTTGCGACAGAGGAAGATAAACAAAAGATTTTACGAATTTGGACCTTTGCAAACACTATAAAAGATCTACCAATTCTAAAGGGTAAAACCAGTATAGTTGCCCCATGCAGGATATAGTTGTCTCAATTTTAATTACTCTAGTTTCGAGAATTAATTACATTATATTTTATTTATCAATCGAGAGACTCTACAACTACCACTAAGTTGACCACGTTACTTGTGTCTCTGCGATTGCAGGAGAAGGCAAGGTGCAATAAAAGTTTTTGCGGGATTAAAGGCTTTTTTCGGCGGGGCATCAATCCTATATGTCATTTATATGGATAAGGCGATTATCCCATACAGGGGATAGTTGTCACAAAATTAAAAAAAGTCCCCAAAATCACCTATACTCTGGAATCATCAAAGACAACCTGCCGGAGTCGCGGGATTATTCGCAAGAGACACCGTGGCTCCGGAACACAAAGGGCAATGAAGGAACATGAATGGGTTTTTGGGTTTTAGTCAGTAGAAGTCCGACACTCCCTCCCGCTACACGGAGAGCGGGAGGAGTCATTGGATGATTTCCCATCCCTAAAAAAAAAAAAAGACAATGTTTTTTAGTCACAAATTTGAAGATTATAAACCAAAGTACTTACCCATTTTTAAAATAAAGTATGTTGCTTTTTTGTAGTGAGAGATGAAAAGTAATTTCAAAAAGTGAGGCAACTATCCGGCTTTTACCCTATATGCCAAATCTATTCTAGACGTACTGCAAGTTACCATTCCTACCTTGTTAGTCTACGTGTATTAGCTAGCCTAGCATTTCAATTCACACAGTAAAGGAGTGAAATTCTATCTCTATCTGCGTCTAATAGCACTACAGTTCTTCTGAACAAAGTCACTCCATCGTCTACTTTGCCGCTGTTGCCTCTGACTTAGACAAGAGTCAAGAGCAAAAAGCCGAAACCAGCCAGCTAAACGTGATTTTTGAGCCATGGAAGAATCTCGGTATATTAAGATAGTCACCATTCAAGGAACGACCACGAAAAGCGCTGTTTAAACGTGAAGAATGACCTGTAGGGTATGTTTACCCAATTTTACTATGCTTATCCGCCATGTTGATGAGCTCGTGGCTAAATAGTAACAGCCACACGGGTTGGTATTTATGGTTGAGCAACGCTTGCCAAGGTTAGTCTATGGATCGGTGACCATCTTAACTTACTACTTTTCTTCCGTGCCACTGAAAGTACGCTAAGCTGTTGGTCCCAGCTGTGTACAGAAACAAAGAACTATTGGATTACTTAGATAATGGGTTGTCGTCGTCTGGAAGGCAGCAGCTCCACGTAAAATCCTGGTATTCAACTGAATCCGCTTTGACTGGAAGCTGACCCCAATATAGTTGGGAAAAGACTTGGCAGATGATTATGATCCGCCATGCTGATTGGTACGCTGTATCCCTTAAATTGGTTAATGAGTAACGTATACCATAAAACCTTAGCTATCTTAAAAAGAAAGTGACAATTGCTAGAAAAATATAACTGCGTCTTGCCCTTAAAGGGACAATAACAAGGATTTGTGGTCAATATGAGCGAAGTGGTCGTAAACCGGCACCTTTGACAAATATTGCTCATCATACACAGCCGTTCTATGAGGAATCTTATCGCCCCCGTTATTAGAGGTGATAAAATCAGTTATAATTACGGAGGTCTTTGCCCTGCAGGGAGACAGGGTAGACATAAATAAATAATTACGGTAGAGCCTGTAGATTCCATAAACAATGCTTTTAATGTTGAGTTATGGCTTGTAAAGAAGGACCAATAAAATCGTAATGAGATTTTCTTTGCCATCGTAGACTGACTACTTACTATAGTCAGAAGCCAAAAAAACTGAAATAAATCTCTTCAAGTGGTATCTTGTTATCTGTGTTATGGAGGTTAGATAAGAAGTCACTCGATATACGAAACTGGTACTCAGCTGCTACCAGTAAAACTTTTAAGCCGAGTTTTTTCCTGATTATCAATTTCAACCGAAAATCGTCCGCCACTATGCGCATGCGTTCCACGGTGCATTTCGCATTTAGTTGATCCATGTGGCTCGTTTTCTTCCTAAATGAATTTGAGGATTATAAATATTTGAAGGTGAATGTTAATCAAAATCTTAGTCTGGAAACCCATCGAACTTTTAACATCAAACCAGGGCTTGGCACTTTCTTAACTCCAAATTTTCAGTTCGGAAACCGGCCAATACTTTACAAAGATGCTCGAAACGGCTGTTTCCTTTCAAAATTCACACTTTTTCAAATGTCAATAAACTTCTTATTCCAAAAGATTTAGTTTGTAGAAGTAAAATGTGGTATGCAAAACGATATCTTCGGGCTTACAGCATTGCTATAAAACTCCTAAGAGGCTCTTTTTGGAGCTTTTAGGTCTTTTAAATTTAACAGACCCAATACAGTTCTGAAAAACTTTAGTGTTTCTTTTGGTAATTTCTGTTTGAACATTTAATACAATAGCGAACTGAAATGTTCGCTATTGTGTTTTTTTGGAGTAAAATCTTTCGTTATTTGATTAATTAAGTTAGTGGTTGTTAAACTAGACGCTATAATTTAAAACATATCAAAATGTTATTAGATTTTGGATGCTTTACGAACTCTTTTGACTAAATTATTTAGTTTGATGAATGTTTTTTTTTTTTTCTTTAAAACTTGTATTCGATTTTTTTTTTACTTGTATCGCACAAAGCAGTCTTAACCGAAAATCTAACTGGTAGCCGCCCATTTAACCGTTTTCAATGGTTTGGGTAAAATTTATTACGAAGATATTTCCATTTCTGCCGCATGTCGCAACAGAACTGGGCAAAAGTTACTACAGGTTGGATTCCGAGCAACAGGAACCAGCGACGCGATAGGCCCAGGAGGAGATGGCGGGATGTGTTAAGACTCAGGAACCTAAAGGATTGGCCGAGTGTGGCAACGGACAGAAAAAAGTGGAAAGAAGGAAGGGAGGCCTTTGCCCTGCAATGGGACTCAACAGCCTCAAATAAATAAGTGAAGATTTTCCTTATGATTATTTTAATTACACTAAGGGACTTAATGTTGTAACAATAACACGGTGTGGATAGGTACACAAGATATTGTATTGTTATATTTTCCGGTTATTGAACAACAGCGTTCGAGAATGTTACAACCCCCTAATACCCTGTCTACTGTATACCATGTCTACTCATTAGAGGAAACAAGTTATTACACCACAATATTATATTTCTGCTACCAGGAAGCCAAAAACCATAATTAATTATTTTGAAAGCAGGCGTTTTTTATAGAAAATTCAACAATCATTCTTCATCCCTCATTTTAGATAAAAGGGTCATTATTTGAAAAATTACATATACGGTGCCTTTTTGTCGTTCAGCCTATGGCAGGCATTTCATAAGTTATTCATGTGGACTTCTGTGAAATAAATTTTGAGTATGAAAGTAAATTTTTGGGGGTCAAGCTAAACTAGAAAAAAAAACGTGTTACATATCAAATGAAAGGGTTCACTGTGAACGATTAAATTATATTTTTCTCAATATTTTAAAATAAATAGTAAATAGTTTGGAAGTTATTATCTAATATCTAATTTGGAAGTTATTACCCTTATCTCCGAAACTCCTGAGCATAAAACTTTAAAATAAATGTAGATTAATTATTCTTCAATACCTAAACATTACAGATACCAATAAAAAGAATGTGCGGTGACGTCATCATGTTAAAAAAAAATATTACAAACTTAAACGTCGTACGCGAGTCCGACTCGCGCTTGGCCAGTTTTGTCGTCGTCCTTCTGTTCAAAGAAGAATGAATACTGTTTGCGAGCAATATTTTATAGGACCTAAATAATAAGTTAGCGGTGACTTTAATTAACTTAAAATATAATAAGGTTTCGAAGATTAGTTTGGTCTCAGACATTAAGAACTTGTTCCCAGGGGAAATCTGCGACGCGAAACTTTGGAGGTTCGACTTTTACGTTTAAGATAAAAGTCTGATAAGTGGTAGAATTTTAACTTTGTTTGTAAACTAAAGAAAATGCAGGAGAGTGGTTTTGCTTTGCGAAAGTGAATATCTCAATATTCCCTTTGATCGTTAATGTTGTAGTCGCGTAAAGGAGAAAAGTTTTATTAGCTAAATTCGCGTTTCATTTTGTTTTTGTCAATTATATCAAATTAGGCATAACCACAGTTTTGTCGGGTTTTAATTGGATGACGACATTAAATAGGAGAGATTATCCGAAATCCCATATGAGGGAAAAATAGCGGATCAATTTTTTATTATATTTTTTAACCGACTTCCCAAAAAGGAGGAGGTTATCAATTCGGTTGTATTTTTTTTATTTTTTTTTTATTATAAAAAAATAATTATCAAAAAATCGGCCAAGTGAGTGTCGGAGTCGCACAAGACAGCCCGCTGACAGACAGATGGACGGACAGTGGAGGCTTAGTAATAGGATTCCGTTGGTTACGGTACGGATCCCTAGGAAAAGGGTTTGCTGAGAGAAATGAAAGGAAAAACGTTAAAAAATATTTAAAAATTTTTTTTATAATCAATTATTTTTTATCAACGACTGTCCCCCGCGACTTCCCTCGCGTAAACTGCAACTTTCTTATTTTTTCTTTCATAAGAACCTTCTGCTGACAGTAACAGACAAAACAAAAAATAAGCGAAATATAAAGTGAAATAGGGATTCATTTTCATATATACAGGGTTATTTGTAAAACACCGACCACCTCTCAGGACTATGTTACTAACATCATAATCAACAACTTTTGTTCTATGACTTTTAAAAAATCATCATATCTTAGGTTATTTTGATTGTAAATTAATTTTTATCTTAAGTATTTTTGTGTCAGTACAGTGGTTTGGAAATATTATTGTCACACCGTAGCATTTTAATAAACTATAATATATTATGTATATTGCTGTGCCCTAGCAGGGTTCATGTATGAAACCTACCATTATATTAACAACTTATAAACTACATGAATGCAATAAATGATTATGATTATGATTATGGTCATCAGGTTTTCATATAAAAATATAAAATAATAATTCGAACGCTCTAAATGTTACGAAGTCTATGCGAAGCAAAAGAAAGCTCTGCCTTTTTTTTTTGATGATGTTAGTAACATAGTCCTGAGAAGTTGTCGGTGTTTTACAAATAACCCAGTAAAGATTCAGAAAAATATAAAATGATGAGATTGAGCACGTCACGCCATCTGATCACAATAAAACACTTTAAAAACAATTTTCTTTAAACCAGACATTCAATTAATAATATATGTTTGCAAACCTCAACTATACGATAGTTCTCACGAGGTGGATCAGTCTTCCTCGGTACGTGTGAATCGTAAAGTCTGACAGATTAAGAGCTTTCCAGCGGCACCAATTATTTGTTTCAATCAATGCAAGCGTGACTCTGAGCCGATTCCGTTGAGCTGCCAACATTATATGGAGGAGCGTATGAATTATTCAGTTTTATAGCTGACAGTATTAATTGTCTGTGATAGAGATTTTTTTCATAGGACTGTTGTAGAAATAAGGAGAAGGTTTGGCCTTCAGCATCAACCACAGGCAAAGAACATAAATGGTATCTTTGGTAAACATTTTCTTTGTTTCAGCCTATTCAGGCTATCCAAGTATTTCTTTCCCCACGGATCTCTTACCAGCCTTTGCACTAGGGTATACTTCTAAGTCGTAATTTTCGTGGGCGATTATAGATCTTTTCAAAAAACTCACCTCTCTAACTTGTTTGTGTTAATAATTCTTTACCTACATCAAAAACACGTTTGAGTCTTTGTCTTAAAATGAGTTAAACTTCCAACATAAATATTAACTTCATAAAACGCCCTAGCTCGGTAAATAAGCCAAAATTTACATAAAATACGAAAACACGTAACCCAATGTAGACACAGTGTTAAAATGACCAACCCGTCCACCATCAAAATGCAATGAAGCATGATTACATTCAGTTAGTGCTCGGAGAACTAGACTAGATGCATAATTCATACTCCAACTGGCGTTCAATAATTCAGGCCGAAGGCCGAATGCCGAGAGCCAAAAGCCGAAAGCCGGGCACTCGATGGGTTCAGATGTTTTATTTTAGTTATCACTTATTCAGTTGTTCGCGACTTGAATGATGATAAACTGTATTTGTATGAAGTTATGAAGGGTGCGGGTTTATTATTGTGATTTATGGAAGCGGTTTGTATAGAATATCTTTGTTTCACTATCGAGAATGTTGCGGAAATTTTAGATTTTTGAATGATGGAAGTAAACGTTTGAAAATGTTGACGGCACGGTTGGCGCAGTGGCTGAGCGATCGACTGCTGCGTCGCGTGTCGTGGGTTCGATTCCCGCACGGAACAAATAGGTATTTGTATGGCCTACAGATAGTTGTTCCGGGTCTGGCTGTTTGTGTATGTGACTTTATATGTTTGCAAACGTACCCACGATACAGGAGAAATTCCTAGTGTGGGGCAACGTTTTTTTTTAAAAAAAAAAATTCTCAAAATATAGTTTTTGTGCTAAACGAATGGTTAATAGGATACATGTTTACCAAACGTGCACACAATGTTACGGCTATGCTATGGTGGGTATACTCGTAGTTATAGTTAGTCTGCTACGCTGCTACGATTTCGCGTAGCCCAGCTGCTACGCTTCTACGAGGTACAATAAACTATGCCAACAACTCTACATGTTTTGCTACGGCGCGGCGCTGCATATTCTTTTTACATCATGAAATTAAAACCAGGATAATTCATGTCATTTAAACTGAAAATCACATTTTAACTACTGATCAATGAAACAAGACCAGAAAATAAACTCGATCATTACCTTAAGAGTCGTTTTATAAAAACACCACCGTTTTACGATGTCATTACAAGACATAACCGCACTCAGAAAACGACGAGTTTTTCACAGAACGTCGTAATAAAGGGGACAATCGCTTTTTGTTTAACGCCTCCTATTTACGACTGCACCGTAAAATATATATTTTGGTTATAAACGTGAGTTTTAAAGTGGGTGTAAACGGATATTTTAACCCCTATTGACGATGTACATCATAAAATGAGGTGTCAGGAAGACACGTACTCATCAATCTGCTCCCGCCAGGAATCTTGAGTACAAAACCGATTCTTTAGAGATCTTGTTAAACATGTTGGATGGTTGCAGAAATAGAGATATATCAATAGTAATTTGATCACATAGTAATTTGGTTGCAAAATGAAGGATTGGTCAACTTGGATGTATTTTTTTGCCACCAAAACCATTTGAGACAAAATTATGCAGTATTGGAAAAGATTAAGGTTATAATTATTGCATTTACTTCAGTTATTTTGTACTGAAGTTCCAAAAAGGCTTATTTCAAAATTATTTTTTTTCGGGCAATGATTCAACTGAACCCCAATTAAATTGGGGGTCAGTTGAACCATTTATTAAAGGGAAGTATCATGGTCAATCTTGAACAATAAAGGCAGAATATTTGTTGCTTTTTAGTGGGATACCTATGTAAAATAAATAAAATAAGAAAAATATTTGAGAAACACTTACAGCTATCGGCAGAAAACAGATGGAGATTTGTAGGTGTAGTCTACAGTAGTATTCAAAATCAAGCCTAAATAGTAGAATTAAAAAAAATTCAGGTAAGTATTCGTTAATAAAAAAGGTTAATTTATTCTTGCATACATCCGAGTTGGCCACCTAGTATTAACTAAGGCCAGAACAGCTACTGCATTATTTCTGCTGGCTTTGCAAATGTCCACAATCTTTCATCTTCCTCGTGTTGCGTTCAAAAGTCCAATATGTGAATAAACGACCTATTCACATACCCACCCCTACTGTAATAATGCACAGGACCGACTTAATGAAGAATCTTTGAAGACTCAACGAGCCTTTAGTTAAGTCCGAGTCTTATGTATAGTGTGCACTAAGCATTGATGAATTCTGGAAGCATCTGGAGATATATCTTCTAGGAAAGCTTTATTAGGATCCTAGAACCTAGTTTATGTAGTTGAGTACTCAACTTTGTATTTTAAAGTATGTGTGACACTTCCAGGGGTTGTTTATGTGTGCCCGTTACATCAACGCGTCTCAGAGGGTCATGGCATTCCGGCTGGCCCGGAGACCGCGTATCTCACGGCGCTGGCGGTATGGAGACAGCGACTATCGCAACCCAGCGCTGGGCACGCCGCAATTGCGGCGATAAGTCCCTTCTTTGAGGAGTGGCTAGAGCGGTGCCACGCGGCGTCTTCACCTTCCGCTTGACGCATATAATCACGGGACACGGTTGTTTCGGGAGATTTGTTTCGTATTCGGAGGGAGGATAAGCCCGGGTGTCATCACTGTGAGGATCGCCCGGAGGACACGTTGGAGCATACGGTGCGGGTCTGCCCTGCTAGGGTGGAGTACCGCCACGTTCTCGTAGAGGTGGTCGGCGGCGCTAACCTCTCGCATCTGGCCCTGGTTCAATCCATTGTCCGGAGCGAAGAGGCATAGAAAGTGGTTAACTCCTTCTGCGAAGCAGTAATGCCAGCGAAGGAGAAAAACAAACACGTGAGAGTGATGGAAACCTCACGTCCCGGCAACAGAAGAAGATGCCCCGGGTGTTGGGAGTCGCAGGGCAATTCCCGGCCACCGTAGGCGCGGGTCTGCGGATGCTTGGCGAGCATTGGGTTGCTCGTCGTCCGATCAGAACTTGGCTCGAGTCGACGGCATGCTGTGTTTCACGGGCGCCTCAAGGAGCTGTCATTGCGGTTGCGGAATTTGTTCGAAAGATTCACCACGGCCCAGGAATGCAAAGGAAATTAGGAGGATCACGGATGGGTTTTAGTCAGTAAGAGTCGGACACTCCCAACTGCTTCACCCAGGGCCCCGCAGTCATTTGATGATTTACAATACTTAAAAAAAGGGGTTTGTTTGTGCCTGTAAAAGCAGTTTATTTGATATGAATGACGTAATGTAAATTAATATTATAATTAGATAATAATTAAATTTTGACTGTGTTAGTTTGGAAAACATAGTTTGGACCGTTTTGATTGATACTTTAATGAATAAAGGTGTATAAAGCAGTGCACAAGTCAGACACAAAAACTGTGGCTAATGTTATTCCTAACGGTCTCACGTATTACTTCTAACGGTTTTCTATTACTTACACACACATATTACATGCTGATATGATTAAATTATCTATATCGATCATGATATTGTCTGACCCTAATTTGTTATCAACGGTATCGCAATAGAGTCGTAGGAAAGAATCAAAATGATTATTAAGTGTTCTTTCGCTCAATATGGACAGAGTTATTAGTTCTCATTACTGCGAATGACCTTTATTTGTCATGATTGTAATCGTTTGATGTACTGCTAGAATATCTATGTGGAATGTGTGATTTTTTAAAGAAAGAAAGAAAACTGTTTTATTTGACACACTACATGCAATGTAGGTAAAAATCTATACCAATATTATAAAGCAGAAGAGTTTGTTTGTTTGTTTGGTTGAACGCGCCTATCTCAGGAACTACTGTTCCGATTTGAAAGATTCTTTTAGTGTGACGAAGTTGCGTGGGTCAGCTAGTTTATTATATACTAGCTGACCCGCGCAACTTCGTCCGCTCCTATTTGTCTTAGCGTGATGATATGTAGCCTATATCCTTCCTCGATACATGGGCTATCTAATACTGTAAATTTCAAATCTGACCAGTAGTTCCTGAGATTACCCCATACATACAAACTTACAAACAAATTTTACCTCTTTATAATATTAGTATAGAAGTATAGATAATAATGTAAGTCTGCAATGTATGTTTATAGTACTTAATTTAAAATACATAGTAGGTAATTGAAAAGTATATATGTGGAGCTGCAAGCACGTTAAAATGGGGTAAAAGAATTCATTGAGCTCCGAAAAAAAAAACACAAATTAAACATAGGATGTATGTTCTAAGTAAACGACTTAGTTAATAAGCGGAAGTTTTCAAAAGAAAAAATGCGTTTTTTTTCTGTAATACCATATTTCCAGACTAGGTATTGATACTTTTTCTAGGCATTTACGTTTATATCAACAGGATAACCAATTCGTTTTTTTTAAATGTCACTAATAGAAATTGTTTGTCGTGCAAATATGTTTTTTTCACAAAAATAAATAATAATCGTTTTTCATTCCTTCGCAGTTTATACGGTTTTGAACGGCCACCTAAAAAACGGAACCTTAATTTTGGATCACTCGTATGTTTTACGCCTGTTCTCTCTTTCTGTCATAGTTTAGTTGCAAATGTACAAGACCAATTCTGTTGAAATTTTTTGTATACATGATTTAGTCCGATTTGCACTTAGCCGGATTTTCAATGTACGATCAGTCACAATACATAACCATAACCATAGTTATGAGAACATCGCATTTCATGAACTTCTTAGCTAAATCTATTTTTATGAACTGAAAATATAATTTATCAATAGTAAATGGTCTAGGTATTTTCCTCCATAATTTGTTACTCTAACTACAATTTTTCGCAGAAATGATAAATGGTCAGTTTAGGTGACCCATATAAATGGGAACAGGTGTTATTGAGCTTGTACAGGTTGTGCAACTATGAATATCATATTTTATGTATGCATGTAATTTAGAGCCGGATTTAAAAAGTCGCACGTACAAATCCTATCACGTTTTAAATTGTGATGACATTTTTTATTGCGTATGGTATGTTTTATTTGAATTATGAATTAGTAAGCTCTAAATTGTAACGACGACACTTACATATTTATTTTCTACCTCCTGCCGTTATTGGTCCACAGTAGTCCAAAATAGAAATGCTTGGAAGGGAGAAAGGCTTTTGGCCTGTAGTGACACAAAACAAGTTGGTAATATAAAAATAATTCATTTCAAAATTATTTTTTCCCCACTAGCATGATTGTCGCATGTTTCGACGACACGGTTGGCGCAGTGGTTGAGCGATTGACTGCTGCGCAGCTTGTCGCGGGTTCGATTCCCGCACGGAACAAATATTTGTACGACCTACAAGTATTAAAATTTGTTCCGAGTCTGGGTGTTTTTCTATCTATAATATGTATGTATTTACAAAAAAAAAAATGTATATAAGTAGTTTATCAGCCATCTCGTTACCATAACACAAGCATTAGGTTGCTTAGCTTGGGACTAGATGGCGTTGTGTGAAATGTCCAAGGATATTATTTATTATTGTGCCCACGATTTCGTTGTACCCTGCTTTTCATTCCCATATTCGTATAGCCTTCCTCATTAATGTGGCTATCACAAATACAAATAATTTTCCACATCCAACTGCTAGTCGAATTTAGAAAAAAAAAATATTCCAGAGACTAGCTGTTGCCCGCGACTTCGTTCGCGTGGGTTTTTTAAGGCTCTCAAAATAGGTGTTTGTTTCGGTGATGACCTCTTCGTTCGACCCAAATCTCTTATCACCTAGCCATTTCTTCTGGTTTGGAAAGTAGAAAAAGTAGCTGGGGTCTAAATCTGTAGAATATGCTAGATGGGTTAGCAGTTCGTAGATTTATAAATTTTTGCCATGGTGAATAAACACGTGTACACCTTTGCATTTTTGTGATAGAACAACACTTTTTACTTCGCCAAATGCGGTCTATTTGCTTCAAATCAACATCAAATCTGTTCAAAAGCTCTAAATAATATTTGTCAGTGATCGTTTTACCCTATTCAAGGTAATTGATATGAATGACACCGTGTGCATCCCAAAAAATATTGGCCATGAATTTGTAGGCCGACAAACACAATTTGGCCTTCTTTGGTTCAGAGCCCCCACAGTATTTATTTAGCCTTAGCTTGATGTCGGTTACGGTATATTTTTATGCAAAAAATGAAGCTCAATCAGCACATGAAATTCAGCTTTTTTTTCATTTTTGTTAAAATTCAAGAGGTTATCTGCCTTCAGTGGCAGTCAGATACAAAATAAATAACGTAGCTTGCTAAAATCTTGTCAGTTGAAGGCAGCACTGATGCGTTTTAAGTTATTGCACGAAAAATTTAAAAGTCATTGACTTATCAAACCACCTTACTAAGATTGCTAAGATAAGACATGCAAACAGTCAATATCTGGCAATGTTCTTAGAATTAGCAATTTGCTCTGGCTGTATCATCCCTTCTGTTCAAAATGCCGTCCAGCATTAGTAATTTTTCGTAATGAGAAACTTGTGTTCACGATGTTGAAGAAAGTTGCTAGGGTTGTTAACACGCGATTGAGCTACATAAAGTTGGCCATGTGTACATCAACCAGAAAAGAAGAAAATAGAAAAATAGATATAAAGGTGAATACAAAGAAGAAATAAGCATTTATTTCTAAAGAAATCTCTTCCGCATACCTGCGAAAGGAGAGCCAAATAAAAGATATGTAGACACCGTGTGTAAAAGTTATAAATACTTAAGAAGTCTTCTCTGTAACGGATAGAGTAGAGACTGCGTCATCCACACTTACGTAGTGTCCTGCGTGAGCGACGAACGCTACGCGACGCGACGCTGCGTACGCGACGCTGCGTACGCGACGCTGCGTACGCGACGCTGCGTACGCAACGAACGCGATCAACTCAACGGCATACCCTACATGCGGCCTATATGACAGTCTGCGGCGAGACGCGACGTAACGCGGACTTGTTTTGAGGGCGACCAAATGCGACACCACGAACTACGTAATGGTTGATTCAGAAGCGTTGATCGCCGCAGTGCGTGAACAAAGATTGTCGTGGGACAAAAAACATAAACATTATAGGAATCGTTTATTAGTACAAAGAAGTTGGAAGAATGTTGCCGAAGCAGTAGAATGCACTGGTTAGTTTTATTTACATTATTTTTAAGTTTAGTAATTTACTCTTGCAATCATTTTGTTAATCGTTAGGTGCCTGGCCGTTCTTCTGGCCTGCCATTTCCACTGAATGACGAAACCTTCAATGTTCATTAAAATATTTCGCGAATGTCTCTCTTGTATGTATGGATGTTTGACTTGAGGCATTATATCTTCTTGATCTTTGAAGATGAGGGGATGAAGTTGACGGCTTTCCGCAATCACTCTCAAGATCACGTATTATATTGTGAAGTAGAGCTATAGCTTTTATAGTGTTAATTGTATATATACATATTCAATATCTGTTTCAATTGGCGTATTAAGTAATCCAAATCTTGACGCTATTGAACCAAAAGAACACTCAACGACCACCCTCACTCGAGGCAATCTAATAGTTGAACCGCTCTTTAATATCTCCCTCACTGACATTTTTTTGTGCGTAAGGCTTCAGAAGGTACGTTTTTAATAGGAATGCAGCATCACCCACAAATACAAAAGGCGCTTTAATGAGGGTATTAGGTAAAAAGTCGGGTACCGGTATTTATAATTTTTGAAATTTTTCTATTGCTTGTCGTAAAGTACATGCGTCAAAAATTCCAGCGTCGTTATCTTTTCCATAGTCACCAATATCAACCAGTGAAGACTAGTAATACAATAGAGAAAAATCCCTTATAATTGTAGTACATAGAACCAGATATTTTTGGTTTCTTAATACGTATTGTGTTTGCCATCAAGGCTACCAATGGAATTAGGAAATTGCCATTTCTCCCAGAAATCTTTTGCGATACTTTTCCACATTTCAGTTGTAGGTATAGGCATACGTTTTATTACTAAAGTCTTCCAAGTTGCAGTACACACTTCTTTCACTATGTTTGAAATGGCAGTTTTTGATACACGGAAATTGAATGATAACTTTCTATATGGTGT
This sequence comes from Ceramica pisi, assembly GCA_963859965.1. Lineage (NCBI taxonomy): Eukaryota > Metazoa > Arthropoda > Insecta > Lepidoptera > Noctuidae > Ceramica > Ceramica pisi. Next base: position 7,058,919 of record OY982549.1, on the reverse strand, counting down.
TCCAGTAACCAAATATCTGTAAATAATAATATTGTTTTAATTTCAGCTGATGATGTAAAAAAGAAGTGGAAGAATTTAAGACATTCCTATAACAAAGAGCTTAAAAAAGTAGAAAAGCCAAGATCGGGTTCGGATACAGATCATAATGGTCAATATCAAGGCGATTAGCCACATTTTGAATCAATGCAATTTTTAAAGACAATTTTGAAACCTCGTAAAACTACTAGTAATATTCAAAATAAAATATTAGATGAAACCGACATTATCGATGATGATACAATGATGTCTATTCTTTCTGAGCAAACATCATACAATACACAAACCGATGAATCGCAGTTCAATACAGATGATACCAATTTGGCAACAATTGATGGCCCTACGACTGATGCTGCAACTGCACAAAATGCTATTTCGGCACAGATACGATATGATACCTCGACACCTGGACCGTCGCATACCCCATCGCGAGCTTCTGGAACGTTGGCTAACCAAAAGGTACAAGAAGGTGCAGCAAAAAGTATTGAAGAAATCTTAATAACACTCGAACGAGAAAAGATAGACCTAATGAAGAAAGATTTAAATGAAGACGACGACGACTTGAACTGGTTCAAGTCTATAATGCCTTTATGAAAAAGCTACTAACTCTGAATAAATTATTATTTTGGACTCAGGTTCAGGAGATGCTCATCAACGAAATATCAAAACTGAATACCCCATCAAACACAGAGTCTTCAATGATGGGTTACTTCACTTCTAGTGATTCATCTCAGTGATAATTTCATAATAATTAAAATATTTTCAATAATACAATATTATGTAGTTTCATTTCTATGTACTCACCGCAATGTCAAGAGTAATCTTTCTTCAATAGAAATAGGTTTTTATTTTTTTTTTGATTTTTTGAAAAATTTAAATTCAGACTTAATATAAGCAATAATGTAATCGAAAGTAGACGGTAACACTCCACAATATTGTTTAAACATTTTAGAATCGTTTCATAATTTTGGATATAAATGATGGAACTCGCCAAATGTGTTTCTTTGTAAAAATATTATATTTGTTTTCTTTCTGTGCTTTTTACGATATTTTTTTAAAAGTCTGTACTTGAAATATGAACTTTCAAGCAAAATTGTACTGTACTTCTCCATGATTCGAGAAGTAATGACCAAAATCACGTAGGACAATTGTCGCGTATAGCATCGCGTCACATTACGTCGCTTCGTGTTGCGTCGCGTCGTCACGTCGTATTCGTCGCTCACGCAGGACACCGCGTTAGACTCCCATTCAGTCCATTGCGCGTAAGGGTTCTGGCTAAGTTTGCCAGCCTATCTCCGCCCAAATGCACAGAAGCCTTCTGGGGGCTTCATAGGTTTCGCACAATGACCTCACCGTCCCGAGGATTTGTTCACGTCGGGAACCAACGGCGTCACTTTCAGGATCTTCTTCGTATTATGTGGGAAGTAAGGCCTAACGACCCTACAAACCCTAGTGTTTTCTAAACCCCTTCAAAGGCCTCTGACATGGTTAATGTTTATTTGACGACCGCCATTTGGCGGCCGGGACCACCGGCTTATACGTGCCTTCCGAAGCTCGGAACCATCTTTTTATTAGAATAACAAGTAATTCAACACTCCAATGTCCTATACAAACTGGAAAACAAATTCCCAAAGTATGCTCCCCGTGGGAATCGAACCCACGACCACCGGATCACAAGACAAACGCCTAAACCACTAACACGACCACGGAGGCAGTTATAGGCATTTCCTGGAAAAAGTGGGTGAATGATTTCATGGCGTCGAAGCAACCTCTGCAAATTGGGTTGTCTATGTCTATAACGCTTTTGTTGTGGAAAAGTTTTTAGAGGATAATTACCCGTGATTATAAATATTATTATTCGGAAGGTATTGCTGCTTAGGCCGATAAGTCGTTTAGTTAGTCGCGTGTATAGGCTTGAAATTGCCATTTTTGACTACTTGCAACTTGTAGCCCGTGAACCATTAGTTCTCATGAAAAGTTGATATCTGGCAAATTCTTGCACAAAACTATGAAAAAGGTATCAAGAGGAGTGAGTCTGGGTCCAGTACTACTATCATGGAACCTCTTCGTGAGTTCGCCTGTGGCGTCATTGCCTAGGGATCTGGAGGATGAAGCCCGCAACGGATTATTTAACGTAGTAAGTTGATTTTATCTACTATTTGTATTGCCACAATTTTTTATCAGGTTTATGTCTGTGTTAAAGTTGGTTTTATACATTATATCGTGATGCGAAAAAAAAGAAAACAGAAAATAGAATCTGTTAATAACCCTACTATTCTGGTATTGTGGTACTTGTGGTAATTTTAAAATGTTTAAATGTCCATAACTTTTTTCTCGTCACTAATTTTAATGAGACGAATTTTAATGAATTACATGTTGCTCAGAAATATGCGTAATCTAAACCCTGACAAAATCTGTTCAGTATCTTTGGAGATTATCAGATTAGCATGAACAGACAGACAGACAAAAAAATGAAAATGCTCTTTATGTATTCTATAGCTTTTTTATCGCCTTAACTCGATTTTTGCTATTAATATATTTTTCAGTGAACTAAATTCATGGTTTCTATTATTTTATTATAATATATGTATAGATTAACGCGTTCAAACAAACAAATTATTTCAAATTTTATTATATAAGTGTACATTCGTAATGTTGAAATCTATACTAATATTATAAAGCAAAAGAGTTTGTTTGTTTGGTTGAACGCGCTAATCTCAGGAAATACTGGTCTGATTTGAAAAATTCTTTCAGTGTTAGATAGCCCATTTATCGAGGAAGGTTATATGCCATATATCATCACGCTAAGACAAATAGGAGCGGCAGACGAAGTTGCGCGGGTCAGCTAGTTTATAATATGCGTTTTGTTCGAGTGGATGAAACCATTTTTTTTCTTTCTTGCTTTCATTGATGAAATTGGGATTCCAAATACCATTGCATTAAGCATCCTTTCAAATTTACTTATCCCACCATCTTACTAAACTCAGACTTGCAAATCTTTTTACTACGGTGGTAATGACAAAAATAATATAAAGGGAATCAAATAATACTGTGTGTGGAGTAACCGTAATATTCCATTCTATTTGCATTAACGACCTGAAGTTTCAAATATTCATTCTGTATTGTAACGGTCCGAAATAATATAGGATATATTTTTTCTCAAGTTTTCATGAGAACAATATGGCTCTTCAGATTTCCATCTTAATTTCGCTACGAATGTTTAATATCTCGGTCCAAAATGGACATTTTCATTCATTTGAATTTAATATCGTTTCTGTTTATGTCTGCACGGATAAAAAGATGAGGGCTTTATTATCAGAGTAATAACAATCACTAGAAGGACTTAGGATTATAGAAAATCGTTTCGATTATCTTGGAATTTGAAGATCTTAAGAGGGTTTTGTTGCTTGGAATTCGGGGCTTTAAGGTTCAATCTATTCAAAGGTAGCAATTAGAAAAAAAGTGCCATTTGGGTTTTTTCATCTTTTTATTGGTAATAAAGGTTCAGTTGAGTGTAGTCATTTTTGACACCTTTTAATGAGACAGTTCTTAGAATATAAAAGCAAAAATGTTTAATAAAAAATAAGGCACCTCATCAATGACTTTATTACCTGAACTGCAATTTTAAAAGCATTTGAATTAAAGGCTTTGAAAAAGATTTCAAAATCTGATGCTCTAGACAAACCTTCGATTTCTAAATTAAGATTTTAAGGTATAGTTTATTTCAAACACTTTGTTAGCCTCAAGACCTGTTATTGTAAATTCTCAATTGAATAACCGACAAAATGAACATTATAAAATCGAAAACGATCGTCTAAAGTCAATATGGAATGGTAGCATATTTAAACTCCCATCATTTTGGTGTTTTTAAGAACTGTTGTCGCTGATGGTATAACACATTATCACGGTCATACCGCAACGCTTGCAAACAAGAACATAACCAGTAAAGCTCCTTTTTTTCTCTCTTTTGCCACAGATCTTTTTACATCCCTCCCGCCCCAAAGCAACAAATCATATAGCACAAACAAATGATAAATAAACTCTACTAACACTTAGAAACTGTATCATTCGTGGTTACCCAGTAAAATTCGGTATAAGAGCTGTAGAGAACTAAAAGCCACCTGCACGGGTGCGGCAATAAATCTTCAGTACACGCGTAGTAGCCCCGACAGCGTTTGATATACGAAGCATTCCAGTGCTTTGGAAATTCTGAATTTTATTGGAATATATAATATTTTAGTTAGAGCGTCGCTTTTGGTAGGTGTTGATGAGGCCTTTCAATGGTGTGGAAAATGGGAAAGGTGGGTTCGTTGATGCGCCACCCGTTATATGGGAGACATTTCACGCAAACAAAACGATTTTGTGAACAATTTCATTGTGCGATCAGTTAAACAGTGCCATGCTAGAGCCTGTTTCTCCTGTTTTTAAGTCAACAGTGAATAGGTTTAGGCAAACTATAACTACCCTCGTAGACCACAATGTCATCACTTACCATCAGGTGAGATAATAGTCAAACACGAGCTCCCACATTCATATTAAAGCATTTTGCACTAAATATATCCTACCGACAGAGATTGGAGAATTTGTGAAAACTTACGAGTAAATAAATTTTCCAGCATTTTACTTTAAATCACATTTTGGGAATCTGCCATTTTAATTTAATTTAACTTTATTTCAGACATAAGTCCATATGTTACAAAACACAGTGTTAGTCAAGTTGTTAGTATTACACAAAAAAAAATACAAATAACAAGGTGTCAGTAATATTTCTGTGCAGGTGTACTTGCCCAGTACACAGCTGTAAAAGGACTGTCTATTTTGCACGCTAACGTTCTGAGGATAGTGTTGGTGATATACGGATTTTAGAATCTAATGTTAAATTAAGACTTTGAGGCACCTACCTACCTACGTACTTAAGTAAATATTACTTATTCGTAAATCTATCCTCCATAATTGTTTAATCTAGTTTAAGACGTCGTCGACGTCTAAAATTAGGTTTTAAGTTTAAATTTATTCATGATGAGACTCTAACTTTTGGGTCTAAAATATTTCAGATATACCAGATTAGTGTTCCCTAAATGTTAGACTAATCGACTAAGTAAGTAAGGTTATCTAGGTTATTTGAAAATAGTTCTGGTAATAATCACTTTAGAGGCGGTAAAATAAAATGAAAAAAGTTAATATCTTACTTTCGTCGAATTACCATTTCACTGACATGATTAAGAAATGGTGGAGAGCCTCCTGGAATCATTCTAAAGTTCTTCTTCTTCTCTTTTCGTATCGATGGTTAACTCTTTATAAATATTGTTTTGGCCCAGTACGTAGCTACGTAAATTGCAGCATCGGTAGCATTAATTAAATCCTTCAAAGTACAGGAGAATTGACGCTTGAGGCACTGTAACATGTGGCTCATGCTCTGCACAGGGGTACCACCCTCACATTGGGTGCTGTGTTAAAGAGTTAAAATTTCCTCATAAAATGGTGTAGCTTATAGTTAATCTATTAACCTTAATAATTCTTTAGCTATCTTCAAAGACACCGACAAAGAAAGGTGGTGTCGTAAATTTCCTTTCACCAATGCACGAAACCTATGTTTGTTAATCAAAATTGCCTCAAAAAATGATCAGCTTTGACACTCGGGTAGACAATGCCCTTTTTTATTTTGAAATCATTAAATTATTCCCCTCTGAGTGGAGCGGAAGGGAGTGTCAGACTCTTACTGACTAAAATTTATCGGTGTTCCACCAAATGCCCTTAACATTCCAGGGCTGCGATGACTCTTGAAAGGGTACTGATGATACTTTTTATCCTAGTAGTACTTCCATTGGGTTATGGAATTGTCCAAAAGAGTTGCCGCGGCCCTGAAATGCAAAGGCCATATTGCAGAACACGGGTGGGTTTTAGTCAGTAAAAGTCTGACACTACTTCCCGCCTCGCCCAGAGCGGGAGAAGTTATATAATTTCCACCCACAAAAAAAGGATAACTTCCATTTACATAATTTCTCAATGTATATAGAGACATTATAATATAATGTCATATTATGCTGCTGGCAGAAGGCAGTTAAACACCATAAAACTTAGCAGATATTATACCTATCCAACATCTCTATTATTATTTCGTTCTAGTTTTGTACCGAGAAAGTAGTAAAAGTCCCATAAGTAGAATGGATTACACTACTTATGTAGTTTAGTGTAGTCTGTGGATTCAGCTTACACGCGTAACTTCAAGTTCTTGTTGAGTAAATATCTCTTAGGGGACAAAATATGAACGATGTGGAGTGAATACATATAAGCACTTACGAGAGTGTGACATATTGTATGTGGATGAAAAATTAAACGCAGAAGTACTTACATGAGGGTTTCAGCACCTATTTATGTAAACTGGTCGAGATCTTTTAAAAGTTCGGAGGACCTCCACTTCACTCAGTTGCTATGACAAGTCAAAAGCTCTCGGTTAATTTAAATAAAGCTGCAACTGTCGACTTATTACTTTTTTTAAATTGATTTTCTTGTCTTTCTTTAATCTATCCTAATTTTATGTACAAGGTACAACTTAGAAGTTATAGGCATACAAATGTCTATTGGTTCGTGCACAACTTCAGCTTCAAGTCTTTGTCATTTTATCTATTAATTTATGTTGCAAAATGACCGTGATACCGTTAAAAATGAGAGAAGAATTATTTGTTCAAAAATTGTGTTTTATTTTTTTTATGTCAGTTGAGTTGGGGTTTAAATTAGTTTGGCTATAGTCTTCTCCTCCTATAGATAAAGCTTTTTAACGTAGCGTGGCGGTAATATCCTGTGTGTTTCTTCCAAAAAATGCTCTTAGTAATCGTCGCTGACCAAAAATGCTAACTTATTCTTGGCTCACAACCAAGCTATCAAAAGTAACTTAGGCAACAAAAATCACTAACATCCTACCATCTCATAACTTTCTTTATGAAAATTGCCCGTCTTCTAAATCGATCATACTTTATTTCAAAAATTGTGCACCCGGCAGATACTTATTCAAATTTTGCCCAATATAATGCATGTTGTGGCAAGTTTCTCCTGAAAACTGGGCTACACTTACATTGGCTCTCTTCCAAGGGAAACGTATCGTGCAGTCTAGATTAATTGTTACTTCTTTTGCCAAATGCACTCTAAGGCCTAGATTTACGACGGTTTTTGTGAATATTGTGTATGTCATTTGTTTTGAGATAGGGTTGCCAGATTTTGGGACAGTTTTTGCGAAGAACTTTGTTATAACATCTGTGCTACAATTTAGATGAAACAAGCTGATGCTATGTAAGAGTAACAAGCAAAAATGTAATTATATTTAAATAAAAATAAACTAAAAAAAGCATTTTTATTTTCACCATCATATCGTTTAGGTGCAATAATGTCACTTATCTAGCCGTGTAATGTTATTAAACCAAATGTGTATGCAAAATTTTTACTCAGTTAGTTGAGAATAAGGCTGCGTTTCTACCAAGATGTGCGAGGATGCGTAGCAAGAGATGTTTTTATTAAGAATCAATGGAACAGCTTGCGCTGAGCGAAGCTGGATAAATAAAGCGATTCCATTGATTCATAACAAACATCCCTCGCTACGTATCCTCGCAGATCTGTAGTAGAAACACAGCCTTACAAAGGGCCTAGTCTAAAAATTATTAAGTATCGTTCGCATTCACATCTCGATCGCAACCTATATAAAAAAAATCATTTTTCACAGATTATTGACAGATTGCAACTAAGATTCAAATGATTGAATGAATGAATGAATGAAAAACGTATTTATTTGCAAGAATATAGGTAGGAAGCTGACATAAGCTCTTAAAATCTATGGGTTTCACTATATTCGGCATTTCCGCCTTGCAAATATTTAGATTTTACATCTCGGTTTTACATATAGCATGCAGTAACCATTTTATAAAATTAGCAATAAGAGAAAAGTACTAATATAAATTTCATCATTTAAAATTAGGTTTTCATGCAATTAATGGCATTAAAATTAAATACAATTCTAGTCATGTGCTATATCACTGATGCATTTACAGTTCTCTTAAAAGCGCATGTTGCTAGAAATTTTGTACAATTGGCACTCAGTTTAAAATAAAAGATGTTCGTTTAAAATTCAGGTGCAAGATGTGATCCATGAAAACTAATGAACTAACCAACAAGACAAGTTAAATAAAATCTTGTATAAAAGACGTTTTTTATTATATTGAGACTCACAACTTGAAATTAGTTCAGCAGATCAAACTTGTAAAGTAAATAGAGTCCAGAGTACAAAACATCTTATAATTTCATATTCTAAGAGACCATTTTAAAAGTGTAGGAGACCGCAATAATAATATACACTTTACTATTCTAACATAAGTGGTACATTTCCAGTATATTCAAGCTCTAGCGAACCCGCAATTGCCGTAATAATTTTTATTAAGTGCTGTCACAGTATGTCGAGTCGTTTGCGGTGAGAAATCTTTTTTAATTTGCTGAATGGGAGAATAATGACTACTTAAAAGAACTGCACTGAAGCTGTGCCAGAAGTTTGAAAGAAGTTAACTTTATTATACTTTTTTTGGTTGAAAAAATTGTAAGTCAAATAATTTTACTCATTTGAAGTTAATATTTTGAAGGCCTATAAATACTACATGTTTAGACAATCAATTACAAGTATGTATTGATGTGTAGCTTTAATTCTCCAAGCTTAAGTTTCAGATAAAAATTCCTATCATAAAAACTACTTCAACTCCAACCACTGTTAATTTCTTTAAGGAAAACCTCAGTGAAAATAAAACAAATTATACTTTGTTCAACAAATAATTTTTAGCAAGTGCAGCTGTACCGTAAGAAGTGGACAAGTGTACGATTTATTCAAAAAGTTCGGTTGTTCAACAGTATTGAATTAGTTGTACAAAGTATTTTCTGTACGAGCCATTTAAATTATAAGTAGCCAGATGGTGGAAATTATTTTTAAAACATTTTAGAGCAACTTTTGTTGATCCAACTTATAAATCCAGGATTTTATGGTATACTCTTCGAGGGTAAGTAATCAAGGATGGGTGACCATTCATTACGTACTCGAAGAGACCTCTGAAAGCATGTTAACAGTTGTTTTGGGTAAAACCTTACTGTTTTACCACTAGTCCTACCGTGGGTTATCGTATTACCCAGTCTCTGGGATATAGAGATCGAATTGGCGACCAGTTAGATTGTGAGCCTTCGATGGGAAAAGTAGATGATGATCAACCGTGAAATTTTTCTCACAGCTGTCAATCCCATTAAAGGCGCGCGCCTGTTGGTACGCAATATTTGCGCACCATCTCTATAGACCTCACTGGACATGCGACAACTTAGCCTAAACTCCTCTGCTCAAAGTTACCAGCAGTTCGAACAAGTATTGCAAATTGTGACCAGCTAGAGACGCGCCGATATAAAATTGATTATTTTGGTTGTGGTTTCAGAAAAAAAAAAACTTTCAACTCTGCCAGAGAGCCTGGCCTAGTTCCACAAAAAATTTAACAAGTTTAGTTTTTCGGGTAGCGAAAGTGTAAACTTCCAGCTTTAAAATTTTTGCCCAACTGCTGTATATTAAAGTTGTTTTAGTTTTTAGAGGGCTCTCACCGGCGTTCATTTTGTTTGCAAAATTATAGATACTTTTAGTCGTATAAGTACGCTGTTTAAGTACTGTACTTAGTGTGAAAGCAGTGAAGTACTTACTCGTTACATAGATACGTTTTATGGATATGACGCCCAAGGTTTGATGGAATAAATTATTTTATGGGGATATATTGTGGAAGCTTTACATCAGCCTAGATCCGAAGCACCAGCTGCTAAGTAATTCTTAAGTAATTTCGTACATGAATAACATTTGCTGAAAATAAATATTAAGAAAAATCCTGTTTTTTTTTTTATTTACGTGTTAAGCCCGCGATATATAATTTTGAGAGAATTTATATAGCTTTTTTCACGTTGGGTCATTTATCATCAAAATGAATTCCCAGGATAAAAAAAAATAACTTCTGTGGTATTCCGGACTACAAATACAAATACAAAATCCTTTATTTCAAATATTCGGACTACAATCTACCTCTGTGCTAAATCATAATCCTGCTTTGCTGTAGTTGGGTAAAAATCTTGACCGACAGTGAGATAATACGTTAAAGCTTGCTTCTTCTTTTCTCAATTATATTACAGGATTTTACTTTAATATTTCTGAGCATCTCCTTAACTTAAGAGATATTGGGAGGGTTGCCTTTGACAGACAAGTCATCTCATTTTAATTCAATTTCCTCAACTTTCATATTCATATATTCATGTGCTACCATGCCTTAAATAATTGATTCATAACGACATATTGGCACACAAATAAATTTGCTTTATAGCTTTAAAAGATATAAAACGAGCAATATCCCCAAAGGAAATTACTAAAAGATATTCTTTTGATACATCGCTTGATAAAATTATTTGTCATTTTAATATTCGCACATGTGTTGTAGTCGAGTTTGACTCATTTAATAAAATAACGCCTTGTAACTCATAAATATTCTATTATTTAGCACAACTTTTAAGTAATAAGGAGCTCGTGGCTAAGGTACAGTCACAAGGCGGATCTTTAAGGTTAAGCAACGCTTGCCGAGGTCGGTCTGTGGATTTGTGACCATCATATCGAGATTCCCCCGTGCCTCGGAAATTACGTAACGCCGTAGATCATTAGCACGACTGCTACGGATTGTCAAAAGCCAGTAATTCTGAAGTTAGGCTTGTCAAGGAATAACCCAGTAAATGGGTTGTGGAGGTCTGGTAGGCAGCCGCTCTATGTAAAATACTGGTATTCAGTTGAATCTAGTTTGACTGGCAGCCGACTCCAATATTTGGAAAAAGGCTAGGCAAATAATAAATGAGATAGTTAAATATTTATCTAACTATATATACATCATTTCAGTTTTTTGTGTAGTTCTAGCACTAGAATATAATCAAAAAGTTATATACTACAATAGATTTATAAACACCAAGATATGACTAAAAACTGACAAGAAAAAATAAAAAGGTTCTACATTTTCCAGTCGCCGAGAGAATCCTAAAAAAGAAGATAAATTCCGTTCCCAACACAAAGTGTCACAAACTATGAAATATTAACTCTGCAGTCAACAGAATGCAGAGTGTCTAAGTAATTGAATAAAAATCTTGGTGAGTAAATTATGACGGTACAAAGTTATATAGCCGAGTGTTGGGAGGAAAATGTAAATGGAATACTTAAACTGGTATTTTTATTTTTCCAGGGATTTATTTATATTTTTAACCGACTTCTTACGTTTTCAAGCCGTTTAGGCGATGTAACGGTGACGTGCAACGGATTTCAATGAAACTTGGAACTTAGATAAACTATGACCTGAGAGGCTACTTACTAAGCCCGAAGTACGTAGTTTTGGGCTTAGTTGCGGGCGTATTCCACTCCGAATCATCTATCCACTAAGAATTATTGACAACACGATTTGATAGTTACTGTGAAATCGTGTTGTCATTCATTCTTAGTTCGTTTTCGGGACTAACTGTAAATACATAGGTGATAAGGAGTATAATACGCCCGCAACTTAGACCGAAACTACGGACTTCGGGCTTAGTGAGTAGCCCCCTGAGTTTCAATTTTACTAATTTAAAACAACTTTCGCATCTCAATCGCAATATGTTAAAAAATTATGACAATAAAAACTATTTTGACAGTTTGCGACTGATATTTAAAAGCGAAAGTTGTTTAAACATAAGTAGAATAATAATTGGTCCGGTGTCAATAGCTCATTAAAATGTTTTATATCCAGAATTTAGTCCATTGATGACTCCAATGATTTAAGTATAAGAAACTTTACTCTGATTGTACTGGGTATGGTCGGGTACAGTCAATTGAAGGTGCGGCGTGAATTCTCATTTGTCACGTACATGGTTAAAATAGTCCGTGGCATCGAGCATAATCCAGGAGTGCTACAGCGCTTAAACTTGTGTGTACCGGACCGCTATGTATGGAGGCGGTGGCGCCCGCCACTGCTGGCTGTGCCGGTAGCCAGGACCAACCTACAGGCCAAGGCCCCGCTTACCCGGGCTATTCGGCTCATAAATAAACTCCATATCGAAGTAGACATTTACGTATGTTTAGTTTTTTTTACTATTGATAGGCATACGTTTGACAACTATCTCACCTGATGTTAAGCGATGATGCGGTCTAAGAAAAAGCACGCTTGCCTAGAAGTAACCTATTCACTCTTGACTTAAAGACTCCCAGGTTGTAGATATCAGGAAACACAGACTCAGGCAGGGAATTTCACTCCTTAGCAGTACGCACCAATGAATGTATTCCCAAAACGTTTTGTGCGTATAGCTGGGATGTCCACCATGTACCGGTGGCGCATCGCCGTACGTCTTGTGGTCCGATGATGGAATGGGTTTGGCGGAATAAAATAATGCAATTCCGTCGCACAATCCCCAAAATGTAACCGATAGAAAACCGACGGGCTAGCAACTCGGCGTCGATGCTCAAGACTTTGACTGGCTTCGATTCGACGATGTCATTTGAGTGATTTCGCAAAGTAACTGCTTTTTGTTTTGTGTTTCATAATACGGTAGATTAGTGAAATAACCATGTGTTGCATAGTATTTTGTAAAAGTGTGTGTATTGTTAAGTTAAAAAGTTTTATAATAGATGTAAGACTATTACATTAGGTTATATATAGGATAGCTCTAAGTTTTTATGATAAATAAATAAATAAGAGTTCGACAGAGAGAGAAAATTAGAATACTTATGTTTTAAGAAAGCAAATGAGGACAACCTTAAAATCTATCTTCTATCTATATCTATACTTATAATAAATCTGTAGAGAGGTCAATTCTGTACATGAAATATATTTCCAAAATAACTATCAGGGGGTGATTAGGGATCGATACTGATGCCAAAAATGCAATCAGTACAATTTTTGTCTGTCTGTCTGTCTGTCTGTCTGTATAACCGTTATAGAAACAAAAACTACTCGACGGATTTTAATGAAACTAGGTACAATTATTATTCATACTCCTGAGCAGGTTATAGTATACTTTTCATCACGCTACAATCAATAGGAGCAGAGCAGTGAAGGGAAATGTTGGGAAAACGGGAGAAATTACTCCATTTTTTAAGCTTACGTCGCGTGTGCAACCTTAATGGTGAAAGCTACACAGAAATCATGTATGACGGAAATGTTCTCCTTAAAATTATATAAAAAATATCCAACGACAGCATATGTCTATCTTTTATGATTGATAAACAATAACACTTGTAACTCCCGATAACTTAGCAGTTCGAAGCTTTCTGATTGTATTTGTCTACTCTTACGTTTATAAAACTCTCAGTCGTCCCTAATTAACATGAATAAAAGTTAACATTATTAACTATTCCATAAAAAAAGAATCATAGAAATCGGTATAGAAACACCAAAGTTATACATGAAATACGCTAATAATAAGCCATCGCGAGTGAATACTGAATCATGCTATAAGGATTATTTTTGTATAAGGTCGCGAACGCACAGGCAGGCGGCTAGCTTGGCGCCCGCGGTACCCTACGGACATCCTTCTAATGAATACGAATGTCGACATACTCGATTCGCATCCATCAGGGGAATCAAGAGGCTTCGCGTTACCAGGATCCAGACGTGAAGATTCCGCAAACAAAGAAGCAAACAAGTTAGCTTTCTCCTCAGCAGAGTAGGCCAGCGACCTGTCGGGTCTCAGCAGTGGTGGTAGTGAGGGGCGGCAGAAGTTCGTTTCGACCGACTTAGCCAGAGACCAAAAAGCCTTACTACCTGCTGGGTATGAAGCAAGTTTGTTCCCTATTCGGCTAATGTGGTCAAACCGAGCCCTCCGCAACACCTTCTTGGAGGACTTGGCAGCCCTGTAGAAGGCTCTCTTCTTCTGACTCACGTCATTTGCTTTGCGCGTACGAGCGTCGACCCATGCTAGGTTGCTTGTTTAATCGCATCAGCGCGATTGTACTCGGCACCAAACCATGGACAATCGTCGCTCACATAGCTTAACGACATAGTTACGACATACATTTTTCGTTTAAAATCTTCCTATAGAAGCAGGTATACGGCCCTCCAATTTAACCGTTAGATAAACTGTCTCGTTCGCACCTCTATGTCTACGATATGCTTCTTCCTCGCACTCCCATAGCATCTTTCCCCTCACCTGTCAAAGACTTATGCCAGCCAGAACCGCCTGTCATTGTACCTACCTTAAAATCGCTAAGAGAAACACATAATATTATTATATAAATTTCAAGTTTACAGAATAAAGTTTTTAATTCATATACTAATGAAACTGTCATTGGTGAAATTAAGAGAAAATCAAGGTTTCTGTATTCAAATCTATAAAATTCCATGAGTGGGAATCTAGGTAAAAGAAAGTGCGCCAAGCCAAGTTCCGGTCTAACGCACGCAGTGTGTATTTTACACGTAACATTTCGAGCTGGTTTACCCCCTCATAACTATAATTAACTTTAACTATGAGAGTGTATAAAGTCCTTTGCTCAAAACCTGAAGTGGAAATGGGCTGGACATGTTGCCCGGTACACCGATGGTAGATGGACTAAGGCCGTTACAGTATGGAAAGGGCCAAGCGGATTCAGGCGCAGAGGTAGACCAAAGGCACGTTGGAAAGACGAGATACAAAGTGTCGCCGGCAAAAACTGGATTCTTACAGCAGCAGATAGAGATAAATGGATGGCTCTTGAGGAGGCCTTTACCCACAGAGGGGTTCATGCAACCAAATCTAATTTAATTTAATTTAATCTAATTTAATTTAATCTATCTTTTTCTATACTTATAATAAATCTGTAGAGAGGTCAATTCTGTACATGAAATATTTTTCCAAAATAACTATCAGGGGGTGATTAGGGATCGATACTGATGCCAAAAATGCAATCAGTAAAATTGTTGTCTGTCTGTCTGTATAACCGTTATAGAAACAAAAACTACTCGACGGATTTTAACGAAACTTGTTACAATTATTTTTCATTCTCCTGAGCTGGTTATAGTATACTTTTCATCACGCTACAATCAATAGGAGCAGAGCAGTGAAGGGAAATGTTTCATCCAGGGAATGTGATCCCTAGGGATCACGCGGGCTAAGCCGCTGGCAGAAGCTAGTTTCTAATATAATTCTAACGATTATTCTGAATTCAATATTGCATATTTCATCATTTATAATTCGATAAAAATTTAATACTATACAACATTATATTACATTATCTAAAATTAATTGATCAGTCAATCATAATTGTATTAATTTTTTACATTACTTTCTAATCACTTGATTAGAAAGTAATGTAAAAAATTAATAAAACATACAAAACAAATTAATTTGCTATGTGTAAATGTAAAAAGTTATTTGAATCCACAAATTTATTGTTACAATGTTAGAATTTAGTAGTAGGATTTGCATGAAATAAAGAGGCTTTTTTAATTTTATTTTTATTTATTTTATTTATTACTAGCTTCTGCCAGCGGCTTCGCCCGCGTGAT
This sequence comes from Ceramica pisi, assembly GCA_963859965.1. Lineage (NCBI taxonomy): Eukaryota > Metazoa > Arthropoda > Insecta > Lepidoptera > Noctuidae > Ceramica > Ceramica pisi. Next base: position 7,043,350 of record OY982549.1, on the reverse strand, counting down.
CCCTAGGGAATATATTCCCGGGATGAAAAGTAGTTTATGTGCTATTCCAGACTATAATCTATCTTTGTTCTAAATTTCATTAAGATCCGTTAAGCCGTTCTGGCGTGATTGAGCAACAAACAACCAAACTTTCACATTTATAATATTACTCGTTTGGTGTAAAGCGAAATTATAACCATCTTCCCCTTGACATTGTAATTATTAAAGGATATTGCAAACTGTCGTAAGCCGTTTTCCGAAGCTACTCGCTAGCCTCTAGACGCCAAGCTAGCCGCCTGCCTGTGCGTTCGCGACCACAAAAATAATCCATAAAGCATGATTCAGTAATCACGCGCGATGGCTTATTATTAGCGTTTTTCATGTATATCTTTGGTGTTTCTATACCGATTTCTATGATTCTTTTTTTATGGAATAGTTAATAATGTTAACTTTTATTAATGTTAATTAGGGACGACTGAGAGTTTTATAAACGTAAGAGTAGACAAATACAATCAAAAAGCTTCGAACTGCTAAGCTATCGGGAGTTACACGTGTTATTGTTCGTCAATCATAAAAGATAGACATATGCTGTCGTTGGATATTTTTTATATAATTTTAAGGAGAACATTTCCGTCATACATGATTTCTGTGTAGCTTTCACCATTAAGGTTGCACACGCGACGGAAGCTTAAAAAATGGAGTAACTTCTCCCGTTTTCCCAACATTTCCCTTCACTGCTCTGTTCCTATTGATTGTAGCGTGATGAAAAGTATACTATAACCTGCTCAAGAGTATGATTAATAATTGTACCAAGTTTCATTAAAATCCGTCGAGTAGTTTTTGTTTCTATAACGGTTATACAGACAGACAGACAGACAGACAGACAGACAGACAAAAATTGTACTGATTGCATTTTTGGCATCAGTATCGATCCCTAATCACCCCCTGATAGTTATTTTGGAAATATATTTCATGTACAGAATTGACCTCTCTACAGATTTATTATAAGTATAGATAGATGAGAGTGTATAAACATCTTTAAATCGAGATCGATCTTTAGCAGGTCTTCAAATCGAAGAATCAGACTGCTTCAAGTTGACTTCGAAGAATCCTTGTAATTCAAAATTCAAAATTTCAAAATTCAAAAGTCATTTATTCAAATTAGGCTGAGGGCCAGCACTTTTTGAACGTCATGTTTTACAAAAGACAGTCCGCCAAAACGCCCGCCCGTCACCACTTCCTAGTGTTTTAGCTGTGGAGAAGAAGTGGCCAACAAACTCCCCAGCAACACAACTGTCTGTTACGTTTTAGGAACTAGAATTTTACACTAATTAATATGCAAAGTAATCCAAAAATTCAAAATTCCTTCTAAAATTTACATGACACAAAAATAAATATATAAATTATTTATCACTTGTTAGCTACTAGCACTATGACACTAAAACAAAATACACACTTAAGCAAGTGTTGACGTATGTGGATTTAAATAAGTATAAAAAAATGACCTTCATAGTCAGACAAATAAATAAAAAAAAGAAAATAAAAGAACAAATAAAATAAAATAAAATAAAAAATTATATGAACACATATAACCTGTCATAAAACTACTATACTATCTACTTATACACAAGGAACATGATAATTTGTCTTGCGTTCAACACAGCGACCAACTATTCTTATCGTCTAAATAATCATTAATAGAATAGTATGCCTTGGAACAGAGGTTAGATTTTACTTTTTCTTTAAATGAGTTAAAAGGCAGATCAAGATAAGAAATTGGAAGTCTATTGTATAAACGGATACCGAGCCCCACAAATGAATCATGGACCTTACGAAGTCGGTGTGAAGGAGCATGTAGCTTGTGCTTGTTTCTGGTGTTAAAGTTGTGGATGTCGCTCGTTTTACTGTATAAATGTATGTTTTGCCTAATATATAAAATGTTTGCAAAAATAAATTGAGATGCTACCGTGAGAATTCCAATCTCTTTGAAAATTTCTCTTAATGAAGCTTTTGACCCTAGCTGATGTATTGCTCGCACAGCACGTTTTTGTAAGACAAATATATTTTCTTACAAAAACGTGCTGTGTGTTTCTTGACTCAATAGAAATTAATAGCCAGTGCCTGATAATTCCTGAACTAGACAGTGATACACTGCTCAAAAAGCTTCAATCAGTTGACATTACGAAAGGTTCAGGTCCTGATGGAATCCCACCTTTATTCATTTCTAACTGTGCTACTGTCCTGGTCGCTCCACTTCTAAAAATATATAGGGTGTCGTTAGCAACTGGAACCTTCCCTACTGAATGGAAAAAGGCCAAAGTTGTTCCTGTCTACAAATCGGACAAAAAAGACACTATATCCAACTATCGGCCTATTGCTATTCTCTCCGCCTTTGCCAAAATATTTGAGTCGATAATTTGTCCTCATATCCAGCAACATTTTCGACTTTATCTAAGTGATCACCAGCATGGCTTTGTTGCATCTAGATCTACTGCCACGAATTTGCTGTCTTTTTCGGAGTCTCTAATAGAAACTGTTGACTCAAATAAACAATTTGACGTTTTGTACACCGATTTTAGCAAGGCCTTCGATAAAATTTCCCATTCCATACTAGTTAGTAAGCTCGCTGCATACGGTATCACAGGGCCTTTGCTGAAATGGCTGAAATCCTACCTACTCAATCGTGAATTTTATGTTGTGGTGCACGGTTTTCGATCAGCTGGCAGTTATTATATGACCTCCGGAGCTCCTCAAGGATCACATCTGGCTCCCTTATTGTTTATTATATTTATCAACGACCTTCCCACCTGCTTTCGCTTCTCTGAGTGTTTCTTGTACGCTGATGACCTTAAGTTTGCAAAAAAAATCGAGTCATCTAGTGATATAGCGCTCTTACAAGAGGATCTAAACAGACTTGTGAAATGGTGTGAAAATAATAATATGGAACTAAATTTAAAAAAATGTTACCACTTATCATATTCAAGAAAGTCTCAGCCTATCCAGTCAGAGTACCTAATACACGACACAAAAGTACAAAAAGTCGATACAATTAGAGATCTAGGAGTACTGTTCGATAAAAAAATAACGTTTGTTCCTCACATGGAGAATATTATTAAAAAAGCCTCCAAAATGTTGGGTTTCGTACAAAGAAATACTAGGGGATTCAAACTCGTTGGCACTAGAATAATGCTGTACAATAGTTATGTACGAAGCGTCTTGGAGTATTGCAGTGTTGTATGGAGACCACACTACGCCACACATAAGTTACTCTTAGAAAGAGTCCAAAAACGATTTCTGTGGCACCTTGCTTTTTCGAAAGGGAAAAGCAAACAGCTACCCTCTTACAATACACGATTGAAATACTTCAAGATGCACTCTTTATCAACGCGAAGAGATATAATTGATAGTCTGTTTCTTTATAAACTAGTTAGAAATAAAATCGACTGCCCTAATCTACTGAGTCTCCTAAAGTTTCGTGCCCCTTCCCGATGTCCGCGGAACCCCATCACTCCGCTACACCCACCCCTACGCAGAACAGTTCTGGGTGCAAATTCCCCGATTCCACGCCTGTGTAGAATGCTTAACAGTTGCAGTGATCTTATTGATATACACCACGACAAATTGAGCAAATTTACCAAAGTTATTGTCCAGCACTGTTCTAGTGTTTGACTGGTGTATGTTGTTCTTATGTTAATGTTATAGATTCAAGATTGTAATATTTTATAATTTAATTCAATTTAATTTTAATTTATTTTATCCGAACCTAGTTAAATGTTTCAATGATGAGCTGTGATATACCTAAATTTATGAATCGTTACATTTTAATGAAATCTAATTAATTAATTGTATTGATTTTAATTTATTTGAATGCTTTTAATTTTTTACGTTAGTTGTTTGTTAACTGTTATTTTAACTTAAATCATTCTATCTAATTTATATTATTCATAATTAATAATTTAGTTAAATACGTTGTTATTGATTGATAATTTACCAATGCTACTAATAATTTCTTATTTTAATATATTTTATTGTTATTTAATTCTATGATTTATTGTAGGTATTGTTTAACCAAAAATTGTGTATGTGGAGTTAGCCTGTAAGTAATTGTTACACTAAATAATGTAAGCTTGTGAAATGAAAAACTGAAATTGTATTGTGTAAACAATTGTTGGCAAACCTAAGTAAATAAATAAATAAATTTTGTATATCAGCAGCTTTTCCCCACAATAAAATACCGTAGGACATAACACTATGGAAATAACTAAAATAGACTAACCTAGCTGTATCAACGTCAGTAAATTGTCTAACTTTCCTAACGGCGTATGCGGCAGAGCTGAGCCTTCCCGACAGGCTTGATATATGTGGGCCCCATTGTAGTTTGGAATCAACAGTTATGCCTAAAAATACTGCCGTGTCCACAGTTTCAAGCACCTCGTCACTTAAGATTACATTAGGACCTAAATTTCTAACATTTGGTAAGGCAAACTTTATACATTTCGTTTTTTTAGCATTTAGAACTAAATTATTCGACGTAAACCAATCCGTAACCATTGAAAGAGCGTTGTTTACGTTATCGAAATCTTGTCTATTCCTATCTACTTTGAAGATAAGAGAAGTATCATCCGCAAATAATACTACGTCGCAGATACCCTTTAAGAAAAATGGTAGATCGTTTATGTAAACCAGAAACAAGAATGGACCCAGTATTGAGCCTTGAGGCACACCTAATTGCACTGGCAGCCCGGAAGATTTTACACCATTTACATCAACACATTGGAACCTATCATGTAAATATGAATCAATTACGTTAAGAGCTTCGCTTTGGAGACCGTAATGACGTAGTTTACGTAAAAGTGTATCATGGTGTACGCAATCAAAGGCTTTGGAAAGATCACAGAAAACTCCGATTGCGTTTTGCGAGTTCTCCCATGCGTTAAATATATGTTTCAGGAGAGCGACACCCGCATCTGTTGTCGAACGACCTTTTGTAAAGCCATACTGTTCATTATGAAGTAGTCTATTTGAATTAAAATGAACTAACAACTGCTTGAGTATTAACTTTTCAAATATTTTACTAAATGCAGGTAAGATGGAGATAGGCCGGAAGTTGCCTATGTCATTTTTATGTCCTGATTTAAATAAAGGTATAACTTTACTACTCTTCATGAGATCAGGAAAAGTTCCTAAATCAACGCATTTATTAAACGTTACAGCAAGATAGGGGGCTACTATGTCTATTATATTACTCAGGAGTTTAATGGAAATGCCCCAGAAATCACCTGTGTTTTTAGATTTCAGTGTATTGAATACGTCAACTACATCACGAGGCGTTACGTGCTCAAAACGAAATAATTGATTACACTTAGGCACATTACTTTGCAAAAGGCTTTCAGCTTTAGAAGGTGACGAATTCAAGGAGCGAGTTGTAGTTATAGGAATATTGGAAAAAAACTCATTAAATGCCTGAGCTACGTCAGCAGCTTCACTAATTAATTTGTTGTCGACTACAATCTCTAACTGATTGTCTCGTTTAACCGATTTGCCTGTTTCATTGTTAATGATTTGCCACGTGGCTTTTACTTTATTATTAGAATTTTTAATTTTAATGCTGATGAAGCCTTGTAATGAAGAACTAAAAAGTAATAAATTAAGTATGTCTGGTAAGTAATATACCATTTTATAGGATACTTTGTACGCGCATATCTTGTTTCCGTAAGATTACAGAAAATTTTTAGTGCACCCCCTTTTTTTTTTTTTTGGGTATGGGAAATAAAAACCCCATCCATGATCCTTCATTGCCCTTTGTGTTCCGGAGCCACGGTGTCTCTTGCGAATAATCCCGCGACTCCGGCAGGCGGGATTATTCGCAAGAGACACCGTGGCACCCCTACGGAGTGTAAAGAACCTACATGCCAAATTTCAGCTTTCTACGACCAGTGCTTTCGCCTGTGCGTTGATCAATCAGTCAGTCAGTTTCTGCTTTTATATACGAGTTTATATAGAAGATTTATTTATTTAGCCCGATAAACTGGGTGAGATTAATCTTTATAACTGTAGGTATAGTCCGATTTGTTTGTCTATAGGCTGTCACGAGCAACACTTTGCCATTTGGGTCCTGCAGTAAGTTTCAGCTCATCTTCCCAGCGCATTTGTTGTCATCTTCGGCCTCAGATATAGAAGATAGATGATATCAAACAAACTTACCGGTCACAACTATCTGTAGGCCATACAATTTTTTTTTTCCGTGCGTGAATCGAACCCGCGACACGCAACGTAGCAGGCAAGCGCTCAACCACATCACTCAAATAATGAAAACCTTCATTGTTTCTCTTGCCGTCAAAATTTAACACGCTTTTAGTATAAAAATATGAGATTTATAATGAACCTTTAAAATTGTATAATACTTATCAGACTTACATTATTTTAAATTATTTTTATAAAGAATTAATAAAAGCTGGTTTTCTGTATTTTTATTTTAAAGTTAATAGGTTGGAATCGGGTTGGTCCTCATGAGCTTTATTTTATTTGTTTACCACGATGGTAAACTTTTCTAATATGGTGTGCAAGCAACTTTTGAGAGCATTTGAAGGATTAAATCAAGGAAATGCATTTAAAAATTAGAAATGCTCGGAAATATAATAATTCTTATCATTTACTTGAAAAAAAAAAACATGATATCCCCAAAAAACAAAAGTGTGAAAAAAGGCAAAGTTCCTCCCCATAAATTCGGCCTATAAAAGTAGTGAGATCAATAATAGGCCAAGAATTTCAGTACTTCAGAATAGTCCATGAATCTAACATGTGCCTTACGAGAATACCAGTGAAAAGGGAGCTTTCCCTATAATCAAGTTTTTTTCACTTTTAAAAATGATTGTTCAATCGACGTTGTAGATAAAAACTTGCTAAGTTGATAATAGTCTTCTTACACATTTTTTTTTGGGATAAATTATCTATACTAATATTGTAAAGAGGTAACATTTGTTTGTAATCTATATCTATACTAATATTATAAAGAGGTAACATTTGTTTGTAAGTTTGTATGTAGGGGGTAATCTCAGGAACTACTGGTCCGATTTGAAAAATTCTTTCAGTATTAGATACCCCATTTATCCAGGAAGGTTATAGGCTATATATCATCGCTAAGACAAATAGGAGCGGAGCAGTAATAGAATATGTGACGCAGACGAAGTTGCCCGGGTCAGCAAGTAAAGTATAAAATAAATAATAATTATATCCAACTACGGCTGGTATAAAGCTGTCTAATTTTCATTAACCTTTAGTAAAACAGTCAAGTTGCCGCTGCAGTGCCGGTCTGCCGCCTACAGGCCATCCCCCGATAATTTCTCCACCGACTTTTACAACTTGTGTGGGACGAAACACAGCTGCACTCTAAGTTCTTCCATCCCAGACCAGATATTTCAATACATCCACGAACACATCCTCCGTTTTATTGCACTTAACAAACTATATTTTCCTTTTACTGAAATTAGATCCTTCGCAAGTTGCTTCCGTAGTTTCTTACTTTACGAGATATTTTAGGAGTCAAACAAGTTTTCCCCTGTATAAAGTTTGGTCTAGTAATATTACCCAACGGGTTCAAACTCACGACCTCATTTCCCTTCTAGTTTAATGTATACGAACTGAGCTAGACTGAGCTGTTGTCTAAACATTTAAGTACGGTGAAATTTTGGTTGGTGATAGGACTTGTTCTAAGTCCGCCTGGCAAGCTACCACCATCATGTCTAAGTCTGTCGCCATAACAACAATGTTAACAGCATTGTTGTGTTCCGGCAGTTAGAGGTATGATAGCCGCAGTTCCTCTGTGTAAGATGATAGCCAGTTCCTCTGTGTAAGAGGATTCCGGGTGAAACTCGCTTCCATCTTCGGCCTAATCATCACTTTCCATCAGGTGAGATTTAGGCCAAGAGTTTCCCCGTTTTGTAATAAAAAAAAAATCCTGAGGTTGTCATTGCTACAATAAATCCTACTTTATATACACGTACTTCTTATATGTTCTAAACTTAAAAAAATAGGGCTTTCGCAGTAATTTTACCAAACTACTGTTCAAAAACCACTTTATTGCTAACGTTCATTTTAAGTAGACCACTATAACAATGTCTAATAAATAAATGATTCTAAAACACAACTCCAAAAACTTTAAATATCAATTTCTTTTCACTACATTGCGTATTTTCTTTGAAGGTTTTTTAACTGTCTCTAATTGCGCTGCAGTAAACCAGCCATGGATTTCAAAAAGATTTTTGTTCTCATTCCATAACGTGCTGATCCCGAGTCGGTCGTTAAGCCTCGATTGTCGTCGTAACATGGTTTTATACTATCTATCAATTCGACGTACAAAATTTACGAGTGTGGGACGTACTGCGGTCGTCGTAAGTACCTTCCATCGTGGGTATGCTTCTTAGGTATTTCATTCAAAGGGTTTGTAGTTACGATGGTTATTATTTTGAAGGTATAATCTCGGGTAGGCAGTGATAATTTTAGAGTAAGACGTGATTCTCTTTCTTGGAAAAGTAGTTAGAAGCAAATGAATAAATCATTTTGGTTTCTGGCAGACTTTGAATCGGTAAGGGTTCTGTGAAATATACACATTTTGTAACTACATAAGTATATCACATTATGATAGGGTATAGTAGGTAACATAGAAATCAAATAACTGAAGAGGAGATATACTCGAATATTTCGAATACATTTTTATTTTTTTATTTGAGATAATTTATTCAAGTAAAAAGTTAGTACAATTGTGATTTACATGAATTACAATTGAGAATGTTTTTAGTTCTACCTGTAATGTAGACCTGCCTGATCTAGGTTAATAAAAAAAAACCTGTGTTTCAGGCCATCTATTTAGATCAAACATTTAAATGAAAAACAAAATGAAATGGATGCAAAATAATAAAAGAAAAGAAGACAATGTTTTCAATGACTTAAAAGTAACATGTTGAGTAATATTATTTTAAACTAGATTAAGTATGATATTATATTTAAACAAATTTACGAACAATATTGTAGCCAATAAAGTGGAGACTTAATAATTAATTAAAGTAAATTACATTAGAAAAGAGGCATTATTTTACAATTTCTAGAAGTTTTTCCGTGTCTGCATAATTCTGTTTTGCTAAATATTCCTTAACTAGTAAATTACACCTATTATAACTTAGACTATAGATCTTTAGTATTCTGTTAAACTGATTATACAAGTAGGGTCCTAAAAATAAGTAGAATCGCTGAGCATAAGCATGTTTAGTTCGAAAGTTAGTGCATACCAAATCTTTTCTTCTTCTATCTGATGGTAATGGGTTAAAATAAAGGTTAGTATGTTGGAGCAAAATTACCTGCAAAACAAATAGTTGGCGTACTGTTAGGACCTTACATGCCATGTATAGTTGGTCTGTGGGAAATCGAAAGGGGCGAAAAGTAGAAACTTTTAAAACTGCTCTTTGGGCGCGTTCTAAGTGCAGCATGATCGATTTAGCGGCGCCACCCCATGACGTAATACCGTAGGTAATAATAGATTGACACAAAGCCAAATAAACCTGTTTAATTAATTTAAAGTCGGCTATGTTACGTAAGTTTTTAAAGATATATATTAGTTTACGCACTCTGTTGCACAATAAATCGATGTGTTTGCGGAAGTTTAGGTTTGCGTCAATCGTGATACCTAAATATTTTATATGGTCAGTTTTTGCTAAACTAGGACAAGTACATGCGATATCAGCACAATGAAGGTGACAATTGTTATGCGCTTGAATGCTTAGATTAGTAAGCGTTGGATAGGTGTTTCTCATTGTAAATAATAAGTATTTGGTTTTATCTGTATTTAAACTTAAGAGATTATCGTGAAGCCAATTAGAAACAGTATCGAAACCATTTTGTGCTACCTCATAGACCTCGACTTTTGATTTAGCTGTAAAAAGTAGAGCTGTGTCATCAGCATATGAAATAATTAAACCGTTCTCGAGGGTCAAATTGCACAGGTCATTTATATAAATAAGAAACAAGGTAGGACCCAAAATACTACCCTGTGGGATTCCGTAACAGGTATTTTTAAGTTCAGAACTGATGCATTGACCCACTTTTACAGACTGATGGCGATCACTTAGGTAATCAGATAATAATTGCAATTGTGCTCCCCGTATTCCCAGCTTCTCCAGCTTGTTCAAAAGCAAAGTACAAGAAATTGTATCAAAAGCCTTGGCGAGGTCTAAAAAGATCCCTAGGGTGTGCAGACCGTTTACAGAGATGATTTGCAAGGATGGAAGGGAGGAAGGAAGAGAGATGGTTTGCATTTGACTCTTGGTCAGATATGACAGAGACAAAGTTGACGATGGAGCGAGCTTTCCCAGAAGGAGCCTGTCATCGCTCAAGTCGAATGTTGCTGAAAAACATCAGAAAAACTACTTTTTACTAGTTAAGTTAACAGTGTTAAGTTGACGGCGGGGTGCGAAGTCAGAAGTCCTCCACGTGTGCTTGGCGGCTGCTGGTCCCTTTCGATCCGTCTGGAGGGAAGAGCAGTTGCTGGGCCGGTGCACCCCGGGCGCGACAGTAACTTTCTCTGAGGAATGACGGGAAATGAGAATTTCCTCTTATGCTTCGGGGAGGGTTACTGTCGCGGCTAATTTTCTGACACGAATGGGGTCCATTGGACCGACGGGGCGTTCCTTTGCGTGACCCTCTGAGTAGCAGAGGGCATAGCAGAACAGCAAGAGCGGGCTCGGTGTGCACTTACCCTGCCTCCGAGCAGACAGTGTTGGATGGGTCCTTCTCTGTCACCGCTGATCTCGTAATCCCTATTATAGTGCTGTGGATCACGTCTCGCGGCTTTGATAGGGACCGAGGGTCTTGGCTTAACTGCCCGGATCGTGAGGTAGAAAACCTCTATAAAAAGTTACCCCGAATCCCAAGCGGCGGCGCACCGTGATGGGGATGTATGGCTGACGGGTGTTCCCATGGAACGAATCAGTCGCTAGTGCTCACCCTCGCCAGGGTACCTGCAGCCCCTCTGGCGAGTAAAGCAATCTAAATTCTGCTTATCCTTGGTACATGGGCATCTGCCGGGATGGACATTTAGTTCCCTAATACTCGTGGGATTTCATATGGATTTGAACATATTCTTCGCTAGTAAGTTCTTCCGCAAGCGGCCCAGGCGGGATGACGACCGGTCGTCATCCGGAAAAGAGGAGGCCTCGGCTTCGGCCAGGAAGATCCCCACCAACAAGCTTGGCGGGATCAGAGGCAAAGGGAGGGGAATCTCGGCCTCCGAGAGGTCGGTCAAGCTGGCCGAGGAGGGACGCCACCCGGGCTCGACGGCCTGCGGGACGGGCGACGAGGAGGAGGTACCTGGCGGCTCCGAGGCGGAGCGTGGGGCCAGGTTCGCGGAGGAGGTGGAGGTCGCGCTGAAGCAGGTCGCCCAAAAGCAGAAGCCGTCCACAAGGCTGAGGGCCATGCCTGCGGCTTGTGCCTCCATTATGGCGGCAGTGGAGGCCAACTTCCGGGCTTCGCACGACGGGGGGGAAATTGCCAGTTTACGGGCGGACGTCGCCCGCCTTACGGCCGCGATGGAGCTTCTCCAGGAGGAGAATGTCAAGCTCCGAGCGGACCTGGCCAGCCTGCGGGAGCCCGAACCCCGCGTACCGCCCCAGGCGGAACAGCAACAGGCGGGACAACTGCGGCAGCAACAGCAGCAGCAACCAGGACAAGAGCCAGTGGAGAACCAGGTCCTGGCCCTGGTTCGGAAGGAGCTCGCTGCCTTCCAGCGGCAGTTCTCAGTGCTGGAGGGCATCGTCCTGCGCCCCCCCTTGGTGCAAACAAGGGGGACGGTGTCATACGCGGCTGCTGCGGCTGCCGCGTCCGGACCGGGGCCGTCCAGTCGGCCCCCCGGCGGCCTCTGTTTCCGCTGCGGTCAGCCCGGTCACGTGGCCGTAGCTTGCTCCGCCAAGCCGCACTGCGTTGCCTGTGCGGTGGCCGGCAAGCCGGGCGACCACCGGGCTGGGATCGCGGCCTGCGCTCCGCCCACCAAGGCCAGATCCGGAGATAGGAGGAGGCCCTCCGCCGCCACTGCCACCGTTTCCGCCGCCGCAGTCGCTACTGCCGCAGCCGCAACCGCCGCAGCCGCAGCTGCAACCGCCGCAGTCGCAACCGCCGCTACTGCCGCTAATTATGTTGTTAGGGTTTAGTGCGTTTTTTTTAACGTCCTCGATCGCGGTAAACGCTCGCAGTCAAATTGTAAGGAAAATAAAAGTTTTTTTTTTATTTTCACCAAACGGCGCTTATCAGGTTCAATACAAATTGATGTTTAAAAACAAAAAAAGCCACTGATGAAATCTATTTCAATCTGTTTATCACCAAGATGTTTCCGTAAAATTCTGACTGTATGAAGCCTTTATTATTACATACTCTCCAACACCCACGCGTGACGAAAACCACTTAATATAAACCACATTAATATCAGATTCAAACAGATTCGCTCAAATAACTTAATCCTCAAAGGACCACGATATATTCCACACTAAAATTACACATTCTCTCAGATCTTTCGCCAGCCTCGGATACAATCAAGAAGTACACACTCTAAATAAAACTGATTACAGAAGCTGTCTTCTAAATTTCCCCAAACACAGAGTCGAAACGAAGGTGGCTGATAAGCTCAAGCCATAACTAAAGCGCCTACATTAGCTCTAAATTTCGAGCCCCCGAGACGACAACATCTCACACTAACAAAGCCGTGGAACATTTCCGAGTTGTTTGCCCGGAATAATACAGTCTAAATGGCTGGAATAAAAGTCGCCCCGAATTTTTACGGTTAAGCTGTTTTTGTGCAGTTTAAGTTTTTTGACTTGTTTATTTTTGGGAAAGTAATATATCATCCTTTTTTGTTGGTCTCTGGCAGTTGAGAATGGTTTAAGCTTTAGAGCGTTTATATATTTTGTGATAGCACGATTGCATTTTTTGTTGTATCTCATTGCAAGATTCTAATTTAAATCATACAGTATTCTAATTGATCCATTTAACATCAATTGTTTCATGTTTCCAACATCTTGCTTCTTCTTCTTCTTCGTGTCACTGGCACGACAGGTTTATTTTTTAGACTAGCTGAACCGTGCAACGTCGTCTGCGAAATATTTTTAATTAAAGCTCCGCTCCTATTGGTCTTAGCGTGATGATATATCGCACAATAAATGGGCTATCTAACACTGAAATAATTTTTCAAATCGGACCAGTAGTTCCTGAGATTAGCGCGTTCAACCAAACAAACAAACAAACTCTTCTGCTTTATAATATTAGTATAGATTTGGAAGGCTCGTAACATTGCCACCTCTACAGCTTCGCTGGTGGCAGAACATAGGTCTCCTTGAGTGCTTGTTTTGGGGCACAGAGGGCAAGATAGTAGTTAGATCATGGTTTGTAATTCAGCTTCACATCCACCTGCAAGTGATCGGTCATGGTACCACTTTGCGAGGTTTTCGTTACACCTCCCTACTTGCGTTTTGAGGCGGCTCAGAGACTTCCAACTCTAACAGCAACTAATGGACTACAGAAGATTAGACCCTGCTGGAAGATGTTCGCTTGCTGGTAGACAGTTCATGGGTGGGGGAGAAGTGTCCTGCCACAGTTTGCAACGGACGTCAGCTGGGTTTTCTGACAGCGGAACTGCCGATTTGAAGCTGTGTTTACTACTCAGTCTTGGTGTTGGTATTTGGGCAAGCGTAGCAAAGAGCGTAGTTAGTTGTAGTTGGGCACGAAACATATTACTGAAAACCCGAGATTTAAATAGAAGTGGTCAATCATCAGTCAAATTGTGTCAAAAGGAACTTCCTCTACGCGATAGTGTTTTTATTAATTTCATATAAGTTTGTTCTTGACTCTAGTCTAGGTCAAAGGCGACAGAGGCTAATTCAACGAAAGCGATTAGTGAGCTTGCCCAGAAGAAGCCTGTTCACTCTAACTTTGAAGAGATTAGGGTTAAATGTGTGAAAATCGGTTTCTTCTTACACGTTCAATCGATATTTATTCGATAAACATTCTTTTTAACCGACTTCCCAAAAAGGAGGAGGTTCTCAATTCGGTTTTATGTTTTTTTTTTATGTTTGTTACCTCATAACTCCGACAATTATGAATCGATTTGAAAAATTCTTGTTTTAGATAAAAAACAAAATAAAAAACACAACTACAAAAAAATACAACCGACTTCCAAAAAAAAAAACACTACAAAGTAAAAAATAACTTTAATTTCGGAAGTCGGTGTCAAAATACGAAGAAACTTGCAAAAACACCGACTTCCGATATTAAAGTTATTTTTTACTTTGTAGTGTTTTTGTATCTACATGTTCATCGACCAACATAATATATACTTCTAGCTAAATAGGTAGTCCTTCAAGGATATTACAGAAATCGTTTAAAATCGATATAGCTTCAAGCTTAACTTAGTCGAAATTGTTTCATAATTGCTACTATCCCCCGGGATGATTCCTTGCTATCTACTCTTCGTCTGTAGGGAAACCCTGTGGCAATTAACAGGCTAAAGTTATATGATATTTTGTGTCAGGTAATGAGAATTTTGATTAAACAGATTAAGGCTGGGTTATTCGGGCCGGTTGGCATTGAAAATGCTACATCCGCCGGCGATCCCTCATGTTTAACACGACGATGTTATACGATGTTCTGCCGATGACCGCCGACTTTTCCGCAGAATAAAAATATTTGCAGTTAATCTACTGAACTTTTATCTTTTAGACATGATTTTTTCTATTTTACATTTTATCTTATATACCTGTACGGTACCCAGACTAAATAACGCAAGTAGACAAAGTGCATACTACCAACGCTAGGGGTTTAATTCCCTGACTCTCACCTACGGGACCATTATTTTTCATTTAAACGTTGAGTCCGACATCTTATTTTTATAGCTTCCTACTGTGCGGGCATAAGCGTTAATGTTACCTTCATTCGTCTCTGAAGGAACATTTATGTCTCAATAATTTATAGACAAAATTAAATAATATGAGGGATCATTCCAGTTACTTGTATGAGGGTTTTGGCATTTATAATATTATAAGAAAAACAATGTTGAAAATGTGAGTCAGACGACAAATATTTTTAACAATTTTATCACAAAAATTCAAATGCTTTCTTTTAGCCAATTGTCTTACCGGCCCCACCATCGCTTTTCTGCCCATAACCTAATTTCTTTGGGGTCATCGCTGTGTGTCGTCTTCGTCCAATACAGGTATTTTTAAAGATTAAGTCAAAATTGAATAGATTACTTCCAGGCAAACGTGATCCATTGTCGACGACATCATTGCATACTTAAGTAAGATAGTTACTAAACGCGAGCCTATCAACAAAAAAATGGTTACAAGGACGATAATACATAAGAACCGCGACTTGTACGATTTTTGTTAACCGACTTCCCAAAAAGGAGGAGGTTATCAATTCGGTTGTATTTTTTTTATGTTTGTTACCTCATAACTCCGACAATTATGAACCGATTTGATTTTTTTTTTATTTTATCTGAAAGATATACTTGCAGATTGGTCCCATTGAAATTATATCAAAATCGGTTACGAACTTTGGATTTTAAATTAGAATAGCTGGAATTTGTCTACTTTGATGATTTTTTGATAATCGAAATTGCTTATTTAGCTTTTCTGCGATTTTGCAGTGGTGTTGTTAGGCGTGGGGTACCACTAAAAAGTGAAGAATAAAAAACTTTTTACAAAAAAATATAACCGACTTCCAAAAAAAAACACTACAAAGTAAAAAATAACTTTAATTTCGGAAGTCGGTGTCAAAATACGAAGAAACTAACAAAAACACCGACTTCCGAAATTAAAGTTATTTTTTACTTTGTAGTGTTTTTTTTTTGGAAGTCGGTTGTATTTTTTTTAATTCCATATCGATTGCGTTTAAGTAATTCTCTGTTTAAATTAATTGCATTCTAGATTGCTTCTTACCAATCGTTCCGGGTAGTTAGATACTAGCTTCGAGTACCTAACGAGCACCAGACAAACTGTTTCTCGGTGTACTACGAACAGTTACAAATCTGCTTTAGTCCGAATGCATTTTTTAGATCCGTAGTTTAGTGTGGCTCGTACTAACTGCATGATGAAATATTTTTAGCCAAAGGTTATGAGATTTTGTGGAAAGTCCTGAAGCGCTTTTCCGCTTTGTAGTTTTAATTATTTTAAATGCAGTTTTTGAGCGTTACGGAATTTTGTATTTTTTAAGTATAAAGAAAAGAAGTGTATGTATCATATAATCATTTATTAGTTATATACGATGTTCAAATGATTTTAACATACAACCACATTTTTCTTTAATTTTTCCTTATGTCCCTAATCACATATATAATAATGATGTGTTATTGTACACCCAGGGAAAAAAATACTAATAGTCAAAGAGAGACAGACAGACAGACAGGCAGAGTTATTTTAACACCTCTTTCTCTTGATTTTTTATATATATGTATAAAGTTTAGGTATATATAATAGTAAATATGTAATAATATGTATAAATGTGTATTATAAGTTTATAACTTACTAGCTGACCCGTGCCCACTTCGTTGGGCGGTAAACATTTTAACTTCTGATGAAATGATGAGTGTGGTTCGGTTAGTACTGAGTGCTATGATTTATTTCCTGACTGCCAAAAGGAGGGTTTTGTTTTTATGTATGTAGCTAGGCTAGCGAGCCGCTGCGAGCGCTCAGCGCTAGACTCCCTATCCCTTGTTGCAGAGACATGCTGCTTTAAATCACTGAGACGTGCACGTTCAGCGCTAGATTCCCGAGCACGGACCTGCGATGTTCTCCAGCTTTAGTTAGCAAGCCGCTGTGAACGCTCGGAGCTAGATTTCCCAGCGCGTGCTTGCGAAATATTTTCTCTATTCCTCGAGAGGCGCAGATGATTATCAAGAGCAGACTCTGCCGTACGGCGTACTCGAGCTGCTCTTGTCTCATGTCTGGGATGTCTGACGGGAAAGTTGAGATTTCCTTTTAGGCATTATAAACAATCGCTGAAACTGTCCGATATCCCAAAAACAGCAGCAGGCTTCGAACTCGAAGAATGAGAACGAAGTAATATTGTAATTGTGTTTTGAGAAACCGAGCAACCAAAACAATAGACCAACAACATTCAACCAACTACGTACAACTCACGTACCTAACGACAAAAGTTAAATAATAACTGGAGAGGGTCATTAATCCGCGGAAAATCTTAACACCACGATTCAGAAAAATTACGTAATTGCACAAAGCATGTTCTAATGCGGTCATAAGCGGTTCGTGAATGGACGGCGCGGGCGGCGTTTTGCGATTTAGTAATTTTATATTATCTTCGAAACTATTCAACCAATTGACATACTGTTTTGGGTAAATCGTATCTCTATGATGTTCTTGTGATCATTATAATATTTTTTTCGATAAGGATTAATATTTTGTTGTTTAAAAAATCGTTCAAAGATAAGTACATCGAAAAATGCTTTTTTTAACACATTTTTATGTGTTAAAAAAAGCATTTTTCGATATCTGCTAAAATATAAAAGATGGAAATATGGTGCCGCGGACTTTTTTGTAGAACTATTTAAAGCGGACCAGGTTGCCATACATTGTTTTCAATTATATACAACTGTTAAGGCAGCGCACGCAAATAACTCTGTTGTAAGAGCAATTTTTTTCCGCCTGGATAGACAAAAATTGAGATAGTTCGGCTAATATGCATGATATCTTTATAATTTATAGCCTATAGCATTCCTCAATAAATGGGCTATCTAACACTGAAAGAATTTTTCAAATCGGACCAGTAGTTCCTGAGATTACCCCCTACATACAAACTTACAAACTTACAAACTTACAAACAATTTTACCTCTTTATAATATTAGTATAGATTTATGTACTGTGTACCTATTCTATTTATCATTATGATATCTTTTTTTTTTTGTTATCATTGATCTTCTTTAAGAGAACACCTGCCATCTAATCTCTTCACCACCCTTGGTTGACTGGTAGAGAATGCCTAAGGCATTAAGTCCTTTGTACCTTCTTTTTGTGCGGAAAGTTTAAATAAATAAAAACTTATTTAAACCCATGTCATATCATATTGTGGTAGCGAAAAAAGGAAAACAAAATAATGAAAATTAGAATTAAATTGCAAAAGAAAAAGTGTCCTTAAAGTATTTTCAGATCAATTACCACAATTTATCACTCTTCGTGAACACGAAATCGATTTTAATAAATATTTCAGCACTATGAATCTGCACCGAGACTCTCTCAAAGTTTTAGCAACAATATTATTCGTGAAGTTGGTCCAAGCAAAGCTTTACCCAGTGAAGCCAAGTTAATAAAGAGACCAATCAAAGCGAAACTGATCGGTATAATTACGCGTCAGCAGCACGAGCCTTTCAATAACAAGTATAGTTGTCTTAATAAGTTCTCTACATAATTTATGCGTAGTCGTTCTCGGATTACTCATGTATTTTTTTATACAAAAAAATATTCATTAGCTTAGCATATAATGGGAGGCAGTAAAAATATGTAACAATTACGGCGGTACCAGGTAGGGATAGTTCAGGAGTCAGTATATTCAACAGGATCAAACCATTGCGATAACGGTCTTAACAAAATTACGATTTCATCAAGACTTAATAATGCCGTTCATGAAAAAAAACAGTAATTTTTGGGTAATTTTATACCTAGTTACGAGTAAGTACAATTTGTATATATTACATAACCTTGGCTGGGGGCCTTAAATTCACCTAGACCACCACAGGCAAGTCCGGTTAAGTAGCTACAACTTTCTAGAGATAGTAGCTGCGAGAGGCCATCGACAAAAAAAAAAAAAAAAGTTAAGTACAAAAACTTGTTTAACTCAAATGAGATTTATATCTCGAATTACTTTACATTAATCATTTCTTATATGTTTAATTTATGTCAAAATATTGGCAAACAACTAAAGTGAAGTATAATCATCATCATCATCTTAGCGATAAGGCCGCCCATTGTGTCACCCTATGTAATGTTTTCTTCGTCTATTTTTTCTGTAACTTGCATGGTGTACATAATAAAGAGTATTATATTCTATTCTAATCCAAAAATACCATGGCGAAAACCAAACACTTAAAATCAAAACAAACTATAATTATGTTTCCAAACTATAAACGAAATCTTCACTATAACACTGAATATTTAATGAAATCACTGGCCAGAATATAATCTGTGGATAGATAGCAAAAGCAGACACTCGAAGCGACCCCGCCATTAAAACGTAAACCTTAAGCATCTACAGGTAACTTTATTAGTCCCTTTACGTATAGAATAAACCTGTAGGAGTTTGTGTTTGACTGTTTATTGAAGACTAGCTGGCCCGCGAAACTTCGTATGCTTCACATTTTTATTAATGCTCCGCTCCTTTTGGTCGTAATGTGATGTTATATAGCCTAGACTTCCTCGATAAATGGCTATTGAATACTAAAATATTTTTTCAATTAGAACCAGTACCTAGTTCCTAAGTTTGGCGCATTCAACCAAACAAACAAACTTCAGCTTTATATTCTTAGTATATACTAGCTGATGCCCGCGCCTTCTGGCGCTTGACAAATTAAACACCTTCCTCAAGAAGTAACTTATCCATTCGTGAAAACAGCATGAAAATCTTTGCAGTACTTTTTGAGTTTATCACGTACAGACAGACAGACGCGGCGGAGGACTTTGTTTTATAATATATAGCGATATTTTAGGTAGAAGCTTCCCATGTGTTCCATTTATAGATGCTTTGATCTTGATGATCTTTAGTATAAACATTACTCGGAAGGTACTTTCCTGGTTCACTTGGTTAGATTTATTAGTCGCGGTTTAGTGACTGTGTGTTTAGTACTTTTTTCTAAAAATGCTTTAGGCGCGAGAGGGTGTTTGGAATACATTGATGCAACAAAGAGTTTCTTCGAGTTATTCTGAACTGAAGTAGCTATCCAGCCTGAAATGAAAGTGAAATGGCATCTTGAGTTCATTTAAATAAAAATGGATGTCAAGTGTCATGCGTCGTATATAGCTTTGACACTCACAACGGCACAGCAGAGGCTCTAGACGAAGTTACATTTTATCAGCGATACGATTTTTGAAAAGTCATCCAAAGTCAAGTTAATTGCGAAAATGCCTGTCAATATTACTCAGAGAGGTATTTTGGCACTGAAAAACATATCGTTACTCTACGTAATATTTTGTCCTGTAACAGGGGCCCGAGTCTGTTATTACAATAGTGTCAGAATGGTCGATCACTGATTTCAAAATGGTTGATTTTGACAAGTTTGGTAATCTACTAACATAATGGCATCATAATGGCGTCATTATGACATTCCAATGATCAACCACTGACACGCCATTGAAAGAAAGCCATATGAATGGTAATCTCGTCCTACATAATGACAGATTTAGTATTTACCAACTTCTCACTACTTCAGATTGCTTTTAACACTAATAAATAATAAATGTAAAACTAAATATAAATAAAATCTGGCATGAATAAATGCTCAAATATAGCTCGTTTTTACAATAATGGCAATACGGCATTCCTACCGCAATTCTGTTACGAGACCATTGACGTGCTAGTGACCGGTCACTGACGCGCCAGTGACCGAGCCATTATGAATTTAGCAGATTACGAACTTTAAGCAAAATGACAATGACATGACAATGGGATCGTGTCGGAATGACAAATTTATAAAAATAGCAGACTCGGGCCCCTGATGTGGTGTTCTATTCTCAACACAAAAGGTAAGGTGAATGTGAATTAATTCACTTATGCTTAAAGTATTGTGTATATACCTCTAACAGTGTTTAATTGACCCTCGTCTATTCTACAAGAAGACAACTTCAGGAAAGTTGAAAAAGGAGACACCAAACTTTTGAAGATACTGAAATTATCAAGATGAATAATATAGATAGACCCAATAATTACTTCATATGTTACTAGTAGCTGACATACACTCGAAACTAATCTTGGACATGTGAACAAGAAATAACAAAATAAATAAACAATATAAATAAATAAATAAACAAATTATCTGAACCCAAAACACGTGTCGTGTCATTAATCCATCGATGTAGCTAAGTAAATTGTCAGGCATCTGTTCCAAGAAAAGCCAAAGGTACAAGTAAGTCTACCGCAACTTATTAATTACTTCGGATACACAATGTACCGATGGGGTAAGCGCCTAAGCTCCTAACTTTGATTATAACCTTGGACTCGCCGTCGTAGTACCCAGATACGTACGTGCGATAATATCGTTCTTAGTTGAGTGGCAAGTTTGCATTGGTTTGTCTAGTTTCCTTGCATGTTGTAGTTTTTAATGGAAACTGAGGTTAAAAAAGGACATATTAAGATGCACGAGCATATTTTGAAATAAATTCTTCTATAAAGAAGATAATAGTGCATTAGAAGAATTGAGAGAGAGAGAGAGAGAATTTCCACGTTTTGAATAAAAAAAAAAAAAAAAATAATATTCTTCTTTCTTCATCGTGATTATTTTATCTTATTTTCACGAAGTTTTCTTCAATCAGAATGTGTTTTACAGTTTACTGCTGGACATTATGTGCGCCTCTCTTAAGGTACAAAAAACAATCGGTCCCGCTCACATTTTTTAAGGTCGTTCTAGTTGAAAAAATTAAAGCAGGCTGAAATAGAGTAATCGATTTATTCTAATAGACTCGTGGGTATCGTGATACCCAGTAACTCGGTTGTAGAGGTAAGACAGGCAGTAGATCCATAAAAATACTGATATTCAGCTGCAGTCAGACTGAAAATCTATACGACCTGGTTGAAAGAGTGGCGGGTGTGTCCCAAAGACATACTCGCCACACTTTTCCCAAACACTACAACTTCTGGTAATCAACAGTGTCAACCACCAGAGTGAAAAAAATGAGTCTGTTAAGATTGACGTAAAAAACTAAATTAATCAGAAAATAAGAGTGGAAAAGTTAGAAAAGATTTCCACTTCACTCTTCACTTCTAATAGAGAGAGACCAAAAGGCACAAAGAAACATTAACAACTGCCAAGAACGACAGATTTACAATTAATGGGACTTCAATTGTGAGACTAGCAAAATTTGATTAAAATAACAGTTATGGCAAAACGCTTGAACGGGCGGAAATTTATTCTAGTTTTGTTAATATCAGTCTGTCTATAGATTATACAGTAGATGAAATGTTGACCTAAACTTTCACCACACAGTCAGAGACTTCAACCATTCATCAATGACCTTTATTCAAACCCAAGACCGAACTCAAAAGGCCAATAAATCCATCAACAGTGTATCTCAAACGATAGCCGGCTAAGACAAAGTTCGCGGTTACAGAAACTTAATAAATTATTACAATTTTGAGTTACGCATGCTCTGTCAGGCCGTAGGTACCTTAGCTATAAGTTATGGCCGGTCAGGGCGGGGTTAAAAGACAAGATAATAACATGGAGACCCTAGATAGGGTTGTCTAGGTTTAAGGTAAAATTTGGCAGGTTTCCGCTCCAGTGAAAGGGATAATGATTGTAGGTGAAGTGGATTCCTTTTTTGTGGGTGAGATACTAGATATAGATCGTGTCTACTGTTTTCTTAGTCAGAGTGATTTAGGTACATTAGACATGGCTAATGTAATTCAGAACGATCGCCCTTAATTTAGGTTAAAACCTAAGCTAATATATGGGGGCAGCCTTTGCTCAGCAGTAGGTAGATGCACTCTAATGACAGTAACTAGTAAGTAACCTTATTTATATAACTATAAAAAAGTCAAATTGAATGAATTTCAGAGGGACGCTTAACTTGCGGGTCTGAAAAAGCCAGTTTAGCAGAATCAAAAAGCAAATCACGCTACCCCACATTGTCAGAAAGAGTTTGTTTCCAAAGTAAATAGATTGGATACTCAGCCAGATTCAAGCACGATTAACTTGTATTTAGTATGCTTGATCATCTTACCAATTTTGTCGGCCACGAGAAATTACGGTAGTACATGTCAGTCCCATACTTTTAAACTTATTTCCGAGAAAATTGTGTAATTTATCTAGGTAACTTTTAAATCAAAACATATTTTGTTGAAAAATATATGTATTCATATATTATTATTATCCTAAACGCCTCTTGACGCAGAAAAAAATGGAAGTGGCGTACCATTTTGATAGAATATCATTTTCACACGAGAGCGTGACACCAACGGCGACCTCTTTAACAGAGCCACCTTTTACAAACAAAAGAGACAAATGGTTTGACACGTGTAAGGTCTTCTTACCTTAACACTTGCCTTCCCGCAACCCTAGCGTCCATGCACCGCGATCCCTCTTTAGCATATAAATAATAGTGCCCCAAAAAGGGTCCAAGGCAGTGAATTGTTGACGCCCCAGTATATTGAGCGCCACTTTCACCACTAAACTGTGAGGTTTTATTTTATTCATGTTTATTAGGGTCTCGGTCACCGGGGATTATTTGCTTTAAGTTATAAGCTGGTGGGAATCCGTTCGAATTGGACTTGCAAATGATGAGCGCTAAATCGTGCGTTGGTCCTGTGTAAGCATTTGGTGTTTTGATGACAGCTGGTGACCCATTGATTTAGGGCGTGTTTTTAAAGTTAAGCAGGTCCTTCAATTTACCTCGGTCTGGATAGTTATAAATTGATTTAATTTTGTTGATTGAAACAACGATATTCATACCGTCGGTTATCATATCAAACGTCACCGCTCAAGTAATTTCGACTTACTTTCCAGTAAAGGGAAAAATGTGATCAATTTATTGTTAGGTACCAATATACTTATGCGAAAACTTTTTTTTTTTTTTTTTATGCAAAACGGGTAAACTCTTGGCCTAAATCTCACCTGATGGAAAGTGATGATTAGGCCGAAGATGGAAGCGAGTTTCACCCGGAATCCTCTTACACAGAGGAACTGGCTATCATACCTCTAACTGCCGGAACACAACAATGCTGTTAACATTGTTGTTATGGCGACAGACTTAGACATGATGGTGGTAGCTTGCCAGGCGGACTTAGAACAAGTCCTACCACCAACCAAACCGAGCAAAAAATTTGCCCCCGCTGGGATTTGAACCCGGGACCTCTGGGTCTGAATCAGGTGGTTTAACCACTAGACCACGGAGGCGGTTAGTGTCACCTGTTTAGCACCACCCGGGGACCACGTGTAGGGATTCGCTGAAGGGTATTCTCCTACGGACGCGGGTGACTCGGCCCCCAAAACATCCACTATTGTAGAATTAGCCAGCACATCAAGCTACCCGAAACTGTCCAATTTTCCCTAAAAACTTTGAAACTAAAAGCTTATGCTAAAAGGTATGATTAATATTACTTTAGTAGAACTATATAAGGACAATAGTCCTTATATAGTTCTACTAAAGTGGCATTTTTAGACAAGCTGGTCTGTGTTTGGTTGATTGCCTATAATATGATACGTAGCTTGATCCGTGACAAAAAGCTCCAGCTCCATATTCAATCTTAAAAACTGCCAATTTTCTTGAACCATGTTATTTGACAATCGAAAATTCGGTAGCAATCTTGTTCTTATTTAAATTGTTTTAACAGACATCCATCCAACCATGAATCGTAAAACTACTGTAAAAGCATACCAACATCGCTGTTACCAAGCTCTCCATAACCGAAAAAGATTTTATTACACTACTAGCTTCTGCCAGCGGCTTCGCCCGCGTGATCCCTAGGGAACATGTTCCCGGGATTAAAAGTAGCTTATGTGCTATTCCAGACTATAATCTATCTTTGTTCTAAATTTCATTAAGATCCGTTAAGCCGTTTTGGCGTGATTGAGTAACAAACAACCAAACTTTCACATTTTCATTTTTTTTTTTTTTTTTCTGTTGATTGCAGCGTGATGAAAAGTATACTATAACCAGCTCAGGAGTATGAAAAATAATTATACCAAGTTTCGTTAAAATCCGTCGAGTAGTTTTTGTTTCTATAACGGTTATACAGACAGACAGACAGACAGACAGACAAAAAATTTACTGATTGCATTTTTGGCATCAGTATCGATCCCTAATCACCCCCTGATAGTTATTTTGGAAATATATTTCATGTACAGAATTGACCTCTACAGATTTATTATAAGTATATATAGATAGCTTCTGCCAGCGGCTTCGCCCGCAGAACCCTAGGGAACATGTTCCCGGGATTAAAAGTAGCTTATGTGCTATTCTAGACTATAATCTATCTTTGTTCTAAATTTCATTAAGATCCGTTAAGCCGTTCTGGCGTGATTGAGTAACAAACAACCAAACTTTCACATTTTCATTTTTTTTTATTATTATTTCTATTGATTGCAGCGTGATGAAAAGTATACTATAACCAGCTCAGGAGTATGAAAAATAATTATACCAAGTTTCGTTAAAATCCGTCGAGTAGTTTTTGTTTCTATAACGGTTATAGTGACAGACAGACAGACAGACAGACAGACAGACAAAAAAATTACTGATTGCATTTTTGGCATCAGTATCGATCCCTAATCACCCCCTGATAGTTATTTTGGAAATATATTTCATGTACAGAATTGACCTCTCTACAGATTTATTATAAGTATAGATATAGATAGAAGATATCAAAGAGGATTTTTTACTACATATTTTTTTTCTAAAATAGCGAACATCGCTCAGGTTTTTCCGCTAGCCACAATATAATCTCGCTTACTAGGTGGCTGTTATTGTAACTCATACATTATAACCGCAATATCACATGTTACTTTGCGAAAAGTTCCTCTGTACGAGGGAAAGCGAAAAAATCGTTTTGAGGTATAAGGGGAATATTGTGGAAATTTGAATCTCACGACAGGATGGATGTAATAATAAGACCAGGTTTCTAGGTATGATCTCAGTTTGTTTCGGCTATTAAGGTGGTTTAGATAAGTTTAATTACACACTGGGGTATAACGAAGTAGTATTTGCGTCAGCAGTTTAATTTTTCTGTTTTAATTTAAAACTAAACGAGCTAAAATGGGACGCTACTTATTATGCGCCAAAAGAATTTTAGCGGTACGTCTAGCTAGTAAGTACAATAATCAAATATATAATCAAAATAAAACCGATTACCTATACAACAAAAGAAGGTCAATATTATAGGTCCAACCAACAAAAAATCTGTTATTCATTCTGTTACACATTGAATAATATTTAAAATTCGAGTTTGATGATAGAGGTGCACGCGACTTTTTATTTTCATGCATACAAAAAAAAAAGTTAAATAGACGACAGCAAGAAAAAATATAACTTAAGTTTGACCTTAACACCAGAGTGCCAATTTTACTACTTTAAATAAGCAGAGCACATTCACATGCCAGTCGCAAAATGTCTTAAATGGAATTATTCCCGCTAGAGCACCAATTTTCAGAGCACCAAAATATTCCCCTGAGTAGGTACTCCAATCAATATTTTTGCTTGGTGCATCATCGGGAATGCAATGAAAAATAAATTGTATTCCCTTTAGAGCACCAGCGGTGCATTAGGTTCTAGTAGTGGGACTTATATTAAAACATGTCGGTAAAAATATAAGTCGAAACTCAAAAATATCTGTTTCTACTAGCTAGACCAACACCACTTTTTAAAGTCTAAAATTGAACATTTATATCATCCTGGTTTAATATTTTTTTTGTCACCAAGGTCTGATGATGGACAGGTATGTAGTCGAGAGACTTGTAAGTATTCACTAAAGTAGGTAAAAAGGGTCTGGTAATGGAGAACAGCTTCATCTAGATTCATTTGACAAAAACTTTTGATTTCACGTCTAAAGAGTTACTCGTAACGTATTTGCAAAAATAAAAATCATTTATCAGAATGGTTGATGGTCATAATCTTAGTAGATATACATATGACACGTGGGAACAAAGACCACGCTATCGGCACTAAGGCTTCCAGAGAAAGGAACCTGGTTACAATACGAGCCGTGAAATATCGCTATTTAAATCAATCATCCAGCTGCCTAACGAGAGCCGCCTAAGGTGTTGGACGAGGCACATGACTATTAAGCCATGAGATGCAATGCGACTTTTGAACCACACATTTACACACACATACTGAGGGTATATAGAGGTACGTTGAATTATTCAAATGTCAAAAATGAAAAATGATTTTTTGTAAAGAAACTACTAAGATTTTTGTCACCCACTGTTTTTGAGGTACCAAATCAGGTACTGAATACTGGTTTGATCAGAATTGTGTAATTCGTTGTAGTTTAGGAGCACAGGCATGTTCTCGTCATTATATCGGCTCATTATGGCGGGACCAGTGTTTTCGTGAAATTTCGGTAATGGCGTGTGAGGTACAAAAATTTCAGGATTGGTACAGAATATTATAGTACTAAATATACGTGGACATGGCGTTTATGAAATTTAACCATTCTACTAGAAGCATCAGAGTTGAAATAAATGATTCTAAGTTGTAGCTTATGGACCGTCTACACGATATAGACTTCCATAAACTTCTATAGAATTTTGTCTCTGAAATTAAACCTGAGCAGACAAATGTCAGTGTGATAGATTTTTTATCATAGTTCAAAGTTTGTGCAGATAAAAGTCTGTATCGTGTATCCCCCTATTATTAGAATGTCATTGATATGTTTTTAAATATCTAGACCCTACCACTAGAAAGCATTGCTGGTACTCTTAAGGGAATAAAATTTATTTTTTATTCTTTCCCGATGGAACACCAAGCAAAAATATTGAATAGTGCTCTCATGGGAATAATGTTGGTGCTCTAAACATTGGTGCTCTTAAAATTGGTGCTCTAACGGGAATACTTCCAAAGATGTTTCTTAAAATTTCGTAAAATGGGCACTATCTGTTCTCGTAATTCGAACAATCTGCATCACAACCAGATGATATACTTATAGCAATGGTTAAAGTCTTACATGATTAGAGAGCCAGTAGTGCATAAGTAATGATAACATTGCCTACAAGCTCCATTAAGTGATTAGTGTACCAGCTAATTGTGTTAGACGTATTTAGGCATTGGGCATAATTTCAAATTAGTACCTAATGCTTTTGAATTAGAATATTTGTCTAGATTAATTAAAATATAAATTTATAAAAAAATCTTTACAAGTTTTTTATATCCATTTTGATAAAGTACCTACCTAACTCATACTAACATAACTTACCTTGAAAAAAAGAACTAATTGAGCGTTATGCTATATGCTGAGATAATTCTCTTCTTCTAACTTTATCGTATACTTATTGTGACTTATTGTTACATCAATATTGATACATCATTATACTATACCATGGATGATGAGATATATGCCATCGTCCATGGTATTGTGTCCAGTGTGTTCAGTTGGTTGCATATACAGAAACTGATGAACGCTCCCGAAGACACTCGTAGCTAAATTCAGGGTCAACGCATTTAGCTTGCTATTGACATTGAAAATGGATCAACTCCTTTACGTCAGGTTAACGGAGAAGTTTCTGGGAGCTTCCAATTCTGCTCTTTAGCCGTTGAATGAACGAATGTGTTCCCAAAAAGTTTAGTGCGTGTGGGTGAAATGTCCATCATATACCGTTGGTGAGAAAGCTAAAAATGCTTATAGCCCTGTACGCAGTCTAGCCTTAAATTTGTGCGCGCAGATTCTGTTGAATTACAGTGTCTAACCTTTCCAAGTTCAATCGAATCACCTTTCGCACTTTCTCGGTGTGTACTATACGGAAAATTATTTAAGGCCTTTTTTAATTTTCCGGCACAATTCTAAGTCACAAGCCCATAATCTTAGTAATAGCCGTAGTAGCCATAGCCTGACCAATACAAATGCCAGTCCGTGAACAAATCCATGACAATTAGGGCCACCACTGGACACTAAAACTCTCGTTCACGCGAAACTTAAAGCTATTTGGCAAACGACCGCCATCCAGCCAAAAATTGGACCAATTATAGTCACACGACCGAAGAATATTAGTATGGTGGAAGTGGCATGTCATTGTAGTATGTACATATAAAGATCTAAACAGTGATTTAGAAATAAGTACCTTTGTATCTACTATATGGATATGAATGAATAAATACTTTATTTGTATATATGTGACCAAGTTAAATCAAAAAATTAGATTCTTTGGCCGTCTTTTCTTTCTTTTTTATGTCGCTCAGTGTAAAACCAGTTAACAAAATCGTCTAAAATATTAAACACTACAAAAATTATTTCTTATCACTTCCAGCACAACTAAGTCTGTGTACTCACGTGGCGGTCATATTACCGGAGTGCGAGCGTACACGCCAAATAGCCATTGTCGTTTAACAGAACAAATTAACCTATTAGTTTTATTAATCTATTCTGTTGCAAATAAGTTGTGCGGTTCTTCTATTAGATAAATAGTTTACTGGTTCATTGGGTATGCGGTTGCGTTGAAATCAGTTAAAAGTGATTTCATGAGTTACATTGCTGGGGATTCAAGTAGTCCTCAATAGTTTTCAAACTGACACTGGTAAGACTAATGGGTGAACAGGAAAACATCCTATGCACTACTATAAGTCTGTACTTATAGTAGTGCAAGGGAGAATTAGGTTAGGTTAGCTGTTTAAGCTAATATAAGAAAAAAATGTTATTGAACAACTAGACTAACCAATTCTCGAAATTATTTTAAATGTATAAAAATACAACAAATTTAAGTATCGTGTATCAAAAAAAAAAAAATCCACATAGCTGTCAATGGCATAGGTACCCAGAACATTGGAAGCAATGTCGCGTCTAATGGCAATGCTTATTCTTTGGCCGAAGAAAAGCCCAGCCCTCTTTTCATATTAACACTCTGCAAGTTGTTTGCTGATGTTGTCTGATTACACTACTTTAGAATTCTTCCACTTGAGGGGATAAAAATTTGTCAAAAAATCCAAATGTTTGTGCATATGCACCGTGCTCTACTGAAATGTCATATGAATAATGCCGAACATTTGTATGGAGCCCCAAATGGGGTTGAATTGTAAAGAGTCAATCGCCTATCAAACCTTCCGATGCCTTTTTTTTTTTTTTTTTTTTTTTAGGGATGGGAAATCATCCAATGACTCCTCCCGCTCTGGGTGTAGCGGGAGGGAGTGTCAGACTTCTACTGACTAAAACCCATCCATGTTCCTTCATTGCCCTTTGTGTTCCGGAGCCACGGTGTCTCTTGCGAATAATCCCGCGACTCCGGCAGGCGTCGGCCCTTTCGGGCCCCTCTGTGTTGCTGACTCTCTTTGAGGCGCACGTGGAACACTAACGCGCCGTCGACACGGCCTGTCTAGATGGACGGACGGCGAGCCACCCATAGCTCGCCGTCCACAGGCCTGCGCCTACGGTGGCCGGAGGTCACCAGGTGGCCCCCGACGCCCGCGGCGTCCACCACGGCGGCCAGGACGAGAGGGTCTCCTCTCCCGCTCCGCCACCTCCTTCGCTAGCATGACTGCTTCGCAGAAGGAGGCAACGGCGTCCCATTCCGTCTCGCTCCGGACCATGGCTTGAACCAGGGCCGGACGCGAGAGGTCGCCGCCAATCGCCGTTTCGAGGACACGGCGGTGCGCCGCCCAAGCGGGGCACACCTGCACAGTGTGCTCTACCGTGTCCTCCGGTCGATCCTCGCAGTGGTGACACCCGGGCGTTTCCTCCCGCCGAATTCGGTGCAGGAACCTCCCGAAACATCCATGTCCGGTGAGGACCTGCGTCAGGCGGAAGGTGAGGACGCCGTGGCGCCTCTCAAGCCACTCCTCAAAGAGGGGACTTATCGCCGCTATTGTGGCGTGCCCTGCGCTGGGTTGCGATAGTCGTCGTCTCCATGACGCCATGAGATCGCGCCGGAAGTCCGTCCGCTGCGCGACAATTTGCCGCGTCAGCGGAGTTTCCCCCCGGCTTAGTACCTCCGCGCGCCAATCATGCAGGCGCGCGAGGACCACCGCCTCCAGATCCCATGGCGGCAATCCGGCAAGGAGACCCGCCGCTTCGCGCGAGATCGTGCGGTACCCTCGGGTCATCCTGAGGGCCACCACCTTTTGGGGCGCGTTCAAGTGGTTCGCAGCACGCTGCCTCAATGAACGCGCCCACACCGGGGCCCCGTAAAGGGCCATGGACCGCACGACCCCCGCGTATAGCCTACGGCAGGAGGCGTTCGGTCCCCCCAGGTTGGGCAGGAGCCGCCTGAAAGCAGCCCCGGCCCGCTCCAGTTTGGGGACCAAACGTCGGAAATGCTCCACGAAGTTCCATCGGCTGTCTAGGACGAGCCCCAGGTATTTCAGCGTCGATTCGACGCCGATGGAAACCCCTCCTACCGTCAGCAAGGATCCCGACGGTGGCGCAATGCCTCGGCCATGAAAACACATGGCTTCGGACTTGTGCAGCGCCACCTCGAGACCCAGTTGCCGGATCCTCTCCACGACTATCGCAACCCCGCGTGTCATTACGTCGGCCGCCTCCGCGTACGACCCCCCTTGTGCCAGCACCAGCGTGTCGTCAGCGTAACAAATGACGTTGACGCCGCTAGGGAGGTCGGCTCGCAGCACCCAGTCGTAACCGATGTTCCACAGGGGCGGCCCCAGAACCGAACCCTGTGGGACACCGCACGACATCTCTCGCCGGTTCCACTCACCGCTGTGACTTGGGTAGATTACTGCCCGGTCGGACAGGTAGTCCCCGACCACACGACGAAGGTAGGTCGGCACCCGATGATACCGGAGTGCCTCCCCAATGCAGCTCCAGGGCATGGTGTTGAAGGCGTTGGCGATGTCAAGAGACACCGCCAAGACAACACCACCCCGGGAGACCGCATCCCCCGTCGTGAGGGCTCTGACGCGCATGACGGCGTCCACCGTAGAGCGCCCCTTGCGGAAACCGAACTGGTTGTCCGCAAGATCCGGCCCCGTTCCCGCTAGGTGCCCGGCGAGGCGGTTCGCAATGACTCTCTCGAAGAGCTTGCCCACCTCGTCGAGCAACACCACGGGCCGGAATGCGGACGGAGAGTCCGCAGGGCGCCCAGGCTTCGGGATGAGTACCAGCTTCCCGGTCCTCCAAGAAAGCGGGAACTGGCCTCTCTCCAAGCATGCGCTAAAGAGCCCCTCCAGTCGAGGCCCGAGAGCCTCCAATGCCAGGGCCCAGGCTTTGCCAGGCAAGCCGTCGGGCCCTGGGGCGGTATTCTTGGCCTTGAGCCTCCGTACCGCCGCTCTCAGGTCTACCCCAGTCACAGCAGGGATGTCATCGTCGTCGTCCTCTTGGTCCTCTTCCGGCACCGCAGGCGGCGGAGCCATAGGCGGGGGAGGATGTTCCCCTCGCGCAGGGAACAGAGCGCTCACCGCGTCCTCCACGAGCTGAGGCCGGAGACTCTGCGTCAGTGGGGGGGCCCAGGTGCGGAGCTTGTTCCGCACCATGAGGTAGGGGCGCCCCCACGGATCTCTGTCGAGAGTCGCCAGCATTTCCTCGCGGGCCAGATCTCTAGCCCGCAGGACAGCGTCGCGGAGAGCGGTCTTCGCGGCTCTGTATCCCTCGTATAGCTCCGCCTCGATGGCGTCCGCATCCGGAGGACGGATGCGGCGCCTGCGATGCCTGGCGTACCGGCGGCGCGCAGAAATGCACGCCTCGCGCAGAGACGCTAGCTCTCGCGACCACCAGTACACCTGGCGCCGGGCTCTTCCTGGCCGGACTCGGGGCATTGCCACGTCACAAATGTCGGACATGGCCTCCTGGAACCACCCTGCCTCACTGTTGACGTCGGCAGGCCTGTCCGGTGATGTCACCCAGGCCTGCACGATCGAGGCTTCCAGGAGGAGCTCCCGGTCCAGCTGCTTCAGAGCCCAACGCGGACCAATCGGGGTCTGTACGACCGGCGCGCTTGAGGTCTGGGTGGAGACGTCAAACCGGATATACCGGTGATCGGAATAGGTCTCCACCTCCTCCATGACACGCCAGTCAATGACCCGCGGTGACAGAGCGGGACTGGCGAACGAGATGTCCACCACCGACTCGCCCCGCATCCGCACGCACGTGGGGACAGAACCCCGATTGAGGACGACTAGGCCTGTCTCCAGAGCCCAGTCTTCTACCATCCTTCCCCGCACGTCTGTCAGACGAGAACCCCAAGCCAAGTTCTTGGCGTTGAAGTCCCCGAGGACAAGCACGGGTAGGGAATAGTGTCCGACGACGACACCCAACTCTACCAGAGAGTTGTGGAACTCGGCGAGAGTTCGGCTCGGGGAGAAGTAGACGCCTACCACGACGATTTCCCCGAACCGTGCTGCTACGCACCCCTGTCCCCTCCTGACATTTTCAAGGGACGGGGTACCGGCGGCGGCCGACGATATGATGGTCACTGAGCCGTTAAGGTCCGCAACCCAGTCATCCCTGGGTGGGACAAAATACGGCTCAGAGACCACCGCAATGTTGATCGACCACTGCGCCATGCTCTGCATCAGCAAGTGCTGAGCGCAGGCGCAGTGGTTGATATTCGCCTGGAGGAAGCTGAGAGGGGCCGTTACTGGCATTCCATTTCAGCTTCCTCCTGCGAGGGCCCCTCTGTGGCGGCAATAGCGGCAGTGGCGGCGGTTGCGACCGCGGCGGTTGCGGCTACGGCGGTTGCGGCTGCGGCGGTTGCGGCTGCGGCAGTTACGGCTGCTGCGGCGGAGACGGTGGCAGTGGCGGTGGAGGGCCTCCCCCTAGCTCCGGATCTGGCTTTGGTGGGCGGAGCGCAGGCCTTGCTCCCAGCCCGGTGATCGCCCGACTTGCCCGCCGACGCACATGCGACGCAGTGCGGCTTGGCGGAGCAAGCTACGGCCACGTGACCGGGCTGACCGCAGCGGAAACAGAGGCCGCTGCGATCGACCTCCGAGGCGCACTTGACTGACACGTGGTGCCCCACGTGGCAGCGATAGCACCTCAGAGGCCTGGGTTCCAGCAGCTTGACTTGCGCTGACACCCAGCCCACTAGTAGCCTACGGCCCTCCACAATAGTTTTGGCCGCCGTCACAGGGCAGCAAACCGTTACTGTTCGCATGCCCGAGAGGTCCGGACGTATGGCGCCTGCCTTGACTTGTTCGGCAGGACACCTTCCGGACCTGGCGACGGCGGCCAAGACCTCCTCCTCCGTGACCGAGTCGTCCAGACCCAGGATGCGCAGATCTGCGCACCTAACGGGCCTGGACACTCGGGCCTCGTCCGCGTTAAGGGACGCTCTTAGCCTTTCGGCCAGAGCGTCAGCGGACGAGCCGCTGGTCTCCCCAGGGATCTCCAACATCCGCGCTCCAGTCGCAGTGACTTTTAGCCGGAGGCCCCCGGTGATCCCGAGCTCACGGAGATCCACCGTCTCCTTCGCCTTCGCCAGCAGGTCGCGGTAGGACACGCCCCTCTTTTCCGCTTCCGGCTGTAGCGTGATTACTACAGCGGCGGTCTTCGGGGCGCGGAGCCTAGCCGCGATCTTGCGCTCTCTGAACTGGCGCTGCCGCTCCTGATCGTGGGCCTTTTTGGCCGCCTTCCGCCTCTTCTGCTGCTCCCCGACTACGTGCCATCCGGCTTCAGCCGGGGGAGGTGTAGGGAGCTGTGCGGGCTGGGAGAGCGGTGGCGGCAGTGGCGTCTGGCGTGCCGCAGGCGTCTGGCGTGCCGCAGGCTGTTGGCGTGCCGCAGGTTGTTGGCGGGCCGCAGGCGGAGGACCGCTCGCAGCAGGCGCTGTCGCTGGCAGCGCCTTTGCTTTGCCTTTCTTCCCCTTCCCCTTCCTCTTCCCCTTGGCTGGCGCCGACTCTGTCGCGGCTGGCTTTGCTGGGGGGGGGGGCAACGCGGTTCCGCCGGTGGGCCGAGTGGACGGCCCCGGCCCGGATGCGGCAGCCGCAGCAGCCGCATAGGACACCGTCCCCGGGCCCGAAGCCACCTTGTTTGCACTAAGGGGGGGCCGCAGAACGATGCCCTCCAGAACGGAAAACCGCCGCTGGAAGGCGGCGAGCTCCGTCCGAACCAGTGCCAGGACCTGGTTGTCCTCTGGCTCGGGCCGGGTTGGTTGCTGTTGCTGCCGCTGTTGCTGTTGTTGTTGCTGCCGCTGATGTCCCGCCTGAGGTTGTTCCGCCTGGGTAGCCACACGAGAGTCATTCGCCCGCATGCTGGCCAGGTCCGCTCGGAGCTTCTCATTCTCCTGCTGGAGAAGCTCCATCGCGGCCGTAAGGCGGGCGACGTCCGCCCGCAAACTGGCCATTTCTCCGCCGTCGTGCGAGGCCCGGAAGTTGGCCTCCGCTGCCGCCATAATCGAAGCAGAAGCCGCAGGCATGGCCCTCAGCCTTGTGGACGGCTTCTGCTTGTGGGCGACCTGCTTCAGCGCGGCCTCCACCTCCTTCGCGAACCTGGCCTCACGCTCCGCCTCGGAGCCGCCAGGTGCTTTCTCCTCGTCCCCAGTCACGCACGCCGTCGAGCCCGGGTGGCGCCCCTCCTCGGCCAGCTTGGCCGATCTCTCGGAGGCCGAGATTCTCCTCCCTTTGCCACGGATCCCGCCACGCTTGTTGGTGGGGATTTTCCGGGCTGAGGCTGAAGCCTCCTCTTCTCCGGATGACGAACCTTTGTCGCCATCCCGCCTGGGCCGCTTGCGGAAGAACTTGCTGATCTCCGCAAGTGACCCGGCCCTCTCGCGCCGGGAGCTCTCTGAGCCTCCCGCGCCTCTCCCGCTTCTGCTGGATGCAGCGTCGGACTCCGACCGCTCATCGCGTTTGCCGTTGCCGGCGGTTTGTGTGTTTTTAAACAATTCCATATTTAATCCCACGAGCAATAGGTAAATAAACGTCCATCCTGACAGGGACCGTGTATCAGGATAAGCAGAATAAATTGCTTTACTCGCCAGAGAGGGCTGCAGGTATCTCTGGCGAGGGAAGCACTAGAAACTGATAATACCCGTCAGCCATTCGTCCCTTCGCGGTGCTCCCGCCACTTGAGATTCGGGGTATTTTTTATAGAGGTTTACGTCCTCGTGGTCCAGGCAGTTAAGCCAAGACCGTCGGTCCTATGAGTGCCGCGAGACATGACCACAGCACTTCGATAGGGTTACGAGATCAGCGGTGACAGAGAAGGACCCACCAACTCTGTCTGCTCGGAGGCAGGGTAAGTGCACACCGAGCCCGCTCTTGCTCCTCTGCTATGCCCTCTGCTACACAGAGGGTCACGCAAAGGAACGCCCCGTCGGTCCATCCAATGGACCCCACCCGTGTCAGAAAATTAGCCGCAACAGTAACCCTCCCCGAAGCATAAGAGGAGATTCTCATTTCCCCTCATTCCCCGGAGAAAGTTACTGTTGCGCCCAGGGTGCACCGGCTCAGCAACTGCTCTTCCCTCCAGACGGATCGAAAGGGACCAGCAGCCGCCAAGCACGCGTGGAGGACTTCTGACTTCGCACCCCACCTTCCGATGCCTTGAGTTACAAAGGCTATTTTGGTGTTTAACTTGGGATTAATTGATTTAACGACAAGGAGTTTGACTTCGTATTTGCCAAGGCGTTACTATGAACATTTCATCCTACACACTCGCTAATGTAGAATACAATTCTGCCTACCAATTAGAGGAATTACAATTTTAGCACAAGCCTGAATAAAGGAGTAAGTGAGAGTTCAATAGCCCCGCAGAACAAAACCCATTTATTTAATTGAATAATTAATTCGATAAAGTTCAAGAGTTTAAAGAGAGCTTTAATAAAATTACTTTAACTTTAAAAGTGAAACAGCAACAAAGTTCCGCTTGAGAAATGGCGCAGAACTTTTCTGCTTAACTTAAAAAAATCTGTTTTGGCGTTGGTTCTATAGTGAAATTAGCCTGTTAAGCTTTTGTAATGTTGATGTTCAAGGTTCCATTCAGAATTACATATCAGCATCATCTGCCCTATCCTTTTCCGTGAGTGAAACTATGTACGAGTGCTTTTCCAGTCTAAAATGGAATAATATTTCAAATAGACCAGTTACAGGCACTTTTGAATAGTCAAGGTCTGACAGTCAAATAGATGAAGCTAAATCTGTCGCACTAGCAACAAGAGTAGCAAGTAGTTGTTCTGCAACAAAACACACTCACAGGCCCTATCTTCAGCATGGCAGTTGCACGTTCCAAAGAGTAGATCCTATGGAGAAGAACGTGCAAGAAACTCCATGGACACTCTTTTAAGCCAGTTGTCAGTGTTTACAAAATCATGGTTACATTCGTTAGAAATAATTTATAAGTGAAATTATGCAATGCAAGAGAGGATGAGTCTATATAATGCAAAGATAATCTTACAATCTTTGGCAGGTCCAAGAATGTTTTCACATCTTTATCAAAGTTCGGGCACTTTAGCCACTGTAGAACGCCCATCCTTTATAATAATACTCCCCTAGTTTATATATATGCTTGTTTGCATAGTGAGCGTTTCATACAATTTTTTCCTCTCATTCAGCTATAATACATGTGGCGGTATTTTATTATAACACTTTAAACATTAGGTACCCCATGTAAGATGTTGCTACTTTAGCAAATCTGAAAACTGTTGAATGAATTGGTTCCTTTTTCTAGTAACTTAGATATGTTGCCATGTTTACAAAAAAAAATGTAGATTCTATTTCTAACGTACATGATATTTTCATAGATATATTGACAAGGGACCGTCATGATGTTAATTTCTTTAAACAGTTCCATTAGACAATCTCGCGGAGACGGTAAATGGCTTTGATGGCTCTTTTCTGCAAAATGAAAATAGACTCGATATCAGCAGCCCGTCCCCATAGTAAGATACCGTAAAAAATTATACTGTGAAAGTAACTAAAACAGACTAGTCTTGCGGTTGCCACATCTGAAAACTGGCGAATTATTCTAACAACATATGCTGCTTAACTTAGCCATCTCCTGCAAGAGAAGTTAAATGAGGACCTCATTATAGGCTTGCAGGAAAACGATTTTACTGACGAATTTCTCCCTGTTCAATACTATGTCACAATTACTACTTTTGACATTTGCTAAAAGTAAATCGAAAACGTTTCTGTTTTTTCTCATTTCATACTAAGTTGTTAGCTGTGAACCAATCATGTATCTACGGTAGGGCGTTATTTGCAAAGCCAAGAGTGTTTGTATGTCTATTTACTTTAAAAATCAAAGATGTATCGTCAGCAAACATCACCATATTAAATTTATTTACTAATATAAGGGCAAATCATTTATATAAACTAGAAACAAGAAATGACCCAAAATTGAGCTTAACATGAAGCGACTTCCTATCGAACCACCATAACTGAGTAACTTAGTAACACTTTACTCGTTAATAAGACTCGTTGGAGTATTAAATTGTACATCTCATGTGAAAGCAAATTCAAAGCTTTGAGTTTGCTTCAATTCATCCTGATTTTTCCAAAACAAACA
The DNA here is from genome assembly GCA_963859965.1 of Ceramica pisi. Taxonomy (NCBI): domain Eukaryota; kingdom Metazoa; phylum Arthropoda; class Insecta; order Lepidoptera; family Noctuidae; genus Ceramica; species Ceramica pisi. The sequence continues at coordinate 7,005,024 of OY982549.1, read as the reverse complement.
TTTGTTGTGGACAAACCAGGATAAATTGTTATTTTTACCCAATCCATTACCCTTATAATAAAATTGTATTATCACAATAATTGTAATTATCTAATGGTTTCTGGGGCCACGCCGGGTCCGATCCTTGCATATAGGAAAATAATTCCCGAAAAAGTCACAATTTGTGTAGAAAATGTTTAGTATCATTTTGAAAGAAATAAATTTTCATTAAAGATAAAGACATTTTTATTACATAATTTTAACTCTACAAAATGATAAATTGTATTATAGAGTGCTTTTAAAAACAATTATTAAAAAACTTGTAAGTAGAAACTCTTCTGAGTATTTTTTTTTTAGATTGACTTTTAAATCACTTATTTTGATGGTTTCTTCCTACTTTACACATACAATCACTCTGGGTCTCAAACTCGTTATATATTTATTTATTTAATAACGTTAAATTATTTTCATTCTATTTTAGTAATCCGTTTTGATTAGAGTTACACAGGTATTAACACAATTTTAAGTTTTCATTAAAAATAAATAAAAAAAACCGATCTCTCCTTTAACCTTCTAAGGACTTACCCTAAGTAAACTCGATAAAAAAACCCTTATAAGAATCTTTTATCCAAATCCCTTGTTCAATTTCGTCAAATGAAGTAAAACATTTCTAGACGATTTTAATAATAATGATATCTGTTTCGAGGCAATTAACAGAATATACAATTTACTTTTAAAATTCATAACGCTGTTAGCATGCGACCTTGACCTTTATACCCTGGGGATAAAAGCTGTTTTCTCGTAAAAGTTCTTTATTGTATTCATTTGAATTAATTTATTGCCTCAAAGAAAGGTTGGATAGATAAGTGTAATAATGATGGGAGGAAAGAACATTCTTTTGGATATTTTTTCGGAGAAAACCTGATTGGAATAAAAATCTTTAGGCTACCTTCTAATAATAGTACATCCTATTGTCTTTATTTTGTTTGTAGCCTAGAATTGAGAGTTGTTTTTGGTTCTCATAAAATTCATTCAAGTACCGCTGTGTTCTTTCTTGAATTATGTGGTTTTTGCCAGACGCCATCGCCAACAGACCAATATATGTTATTTCATTTTATAATTAACTATAAGATTTTAATAATTTTTTTTATAATTAACTATAAGATTTTAATAAATAGATCACCATGAAATGGGAATACAAAAATGTGCTTGATTAGCCAAATAAAAATATTTTTGCAATTCCTGCGAGGTTATGTCAGATTAGTTAGAGTAAGTTCTTTTTTCTTGGGACTTGTGTGTCTCAATTATCTTGGAGCTTTGCCGGTTGAGTTACTCATGCCGAAAGGTCCAAGTGAGGGTGAAAGGATTGCTCCTGATCGCCTGGACCCCCCCGTTGATTCAGTCTTCGGCCCCAGCTGGTGGAGGACGTAGTGAGCGCTCTGTTCCCTTGCACATTCCCCCGCCTATGGCACCGCCACCTGAGGTGCCCGATGTGGACCATACCGATGACGACGACGGCGATGCTCCTGAAGTGACTGAGGTAGACCTGAGAGTGGCGGTTAACAGACTGAAGATCAAAAATACCGCTCCAGGACCCGACGGCCTACCTGAGAAAGCCTGGGTCCCGGCCTCAGGCGCAGGCCGCAGGCTCTCTTCTTAAGCGCATGCTTGGAGAGGGACCAGTTCCCATTTCCATGGAAGACGGGGAAACTGGTCCTCATTAAGAAGCCGGGGCATCCTACGAATTCTCCATCCGCATACCAGCCCATCGTGCAGAGTGCATCGTAGAGAGTGGAACCAGCGAGAGATGCCGTGCGGTGTTCCACAAGGTTCGTTTCTGGGGCCGCTCCTTTGGGACATCAGCATCGTGCGGTCCATAGCCCTTTACGGGGCGCCGGTGAGGGCGCCACCTTTGAAGCAGGAACCTGCCTGTAACCTTAATGTATTCCAGAGGGTAATGGCCATTTGGCTGGTTCGGGGATACAGCACGGTCTCTGACGAGGTGGCAAGCTTCCAAAACATTGATCATTTACGAACGGCGCGTGGAGGCGCAACGCCGGGGCGAGACTCCTCTCGCGGAAAATCGCAGCACGGCGGACGGTGTTACGGCAGGATCTCATGGCGGTATGGAGACAGCGACTCTTTCAAATTCGGCGGGACGATACGCCCGGGTGTTAACACTGCGAGGATCGCCCGAAGGACACGGTGAAGCATACGGTGGAGGTCTGCCCTACTTGAGTGGAGCAACGTCGTGTCCTCATCAGAGCGATCGGCGGCGGCGACCACTCGAGTCAATCCATGGTCCGGAGCGAGGAGAGATGGGAAGCTCACACCTCCTTTTGCTAAACAGTAATGCTAGCGCAGGAGGAGGCCGAACGCGTGAGGGAGAGGACACCTCATACCCCAGCCGCCGCAACAGAAGAAGACGCCCCGGGTGTTGGGAGTCGCAGGGCGGTTCCCGGCTACCGTAGACATGGGTCTGTGGACGGCGAGTATTGGTTGGCTCGCCGTCTGATCAGAACCAGACCCGGGTCGACGGCGCGCTGTATTCCATGCGTGCCTGCCGGGGTTGTGGAGTTACCGCGTCGTAAAGAGTCACCGCGGCCCCGGAACGCAAAGAGCATTAGGAAGAACACCGATGGGTTTTGGTCAGTAGGAGTCGGACGCTCCCTTCTGCTTTACCCAGAGCGAGAGGAGTCATTTGATGATCTCCCATCCTAAAAAAAGGGTTAATTTTTTTTTGTCTAAGCAAATTTGGTTTTTTTAAATAAAAAATAATATTCACTATCACGAACTCTATTCAATTTATTTCATCATAAACCGTACTGCAAATCAATAACTTCATGTTTACGTATTTATTTTATGTCTTATGCTTTAAATATTAAACAAACAATAAAATGAAAACAGTCATAAAACAAAATCTCGATTTTGAATGGGCTTTAAAATATTGATTTCTTACTGGTTGGTATTCTTAAATCTTAGTAGACAATATTTAAAACAAGGGACTTCATATTTACCGATTGTCTACCGACCGAATTCAATCGTTAAGTCCTAAGACCGTCCGTATACTCGTCAATCTCGAATACGCTCGATTTTGATCGTGGGTCGGGTTCGAGATTGACTGTGTAAGGGCAGCCTTACCGAATGCGGTCGTTAGGCGATCGGTAACTATATCGAGACTTATTTTCCATAGCTGACAGTGTAACATGGTGTAACAGGAAAGAGTGGATAAATAAAAATTTCTGTCCATTTAGAAAAACAACTTTCTTCAAGAAACTAATAAACACTACCAAAAAAACTGTACCTCTTATATTCACTTTGATCAGCGGCTGTGTTTGTAAGCAAAATTACTTATTTTGGGTATGAAGTTTTTTTGAAATCACGAGCACTAGGTGGCAGCACTGAGGCGTCTGTCCCAAACATCATGTCTTCTGACATTTGTTAAGTTACCATCGACATCATGTTAGTGCCAAAGTCACTTTTGAAGATAACTTTTCGCCTGTGTTGCGCCAACTGGTGGAGTAAATTTCCCGGATAACCCTCATTGAGTATGACTTCCTTATAGAAATTGATCACCTGAGCAGAAGCAGTTTTTCAACTTTGATCAAACCTTTCCGTTACATCCTTACACAAACAATGACATAATTGCCCCAAACAAAACAACAATGTACCGTGTTCCTCTAAGTAACTTTAGCAGATGGCAGACAATATCAACTACATAATAATGATTAACACCCTATATTAACCACGAATATACTTAGGAGTCATTAATTTTGCTGTCAATTATGCCCACATTCGTGTTATTAATTACCCCATTACGCCTATTTTGAGAAATGAGCAAATGTGTTATCTGTGGAGACTTCGCGGAATAACACGACAACTAGCATTTTCCATGGCTTCGCTTCTGAAGTTTATTCAACGGGTAACACGCAAATTTTAATTATCACCATCATCATATAGCTATATATTATAGTTTTCTTATAATTATATTTTGTTTTTAGTTGATAATTTCTTTTCTGTTATTTTTAGTTATTGTGTGTCGCTTCTGGCGGAATAAATGCTCTTTGAGGCACACAAATGTACATTTATTTATTTGCTTCTTTTGTTTTTGTGTTACCCATCTATTGTGTTGTGTCTTGTGTTGTATCAAATTAATTCTTTTTCTTTCTTTCTTTCTTTCTTTCTTCTATATCAGTCAATTGCCGTCCATTGCTGAACGTAAGCCGAGAGCGCCAACCATTCAGTTTTGAGCAGTCCGCATCCAACCGACCACTTTCTTTAAATCATCGGTCCATCGTGCCGCAGGGCGTCCCACACTACGTTTGTCCACACGCGGTCTTCACTGTAACACATATCTGCTCCGTCGACCATCTGTCCGTCTACAGACATGGCCTGCCCACTTCCACTTCAGCATCAGCATGCTGATTCAACTGATTAATATCACTGATATAAAGCTTAATGATAACACTGTAGTGACCTGATTGATACTTTTATTCCCAACTAATAAAGTTTAACTAAAAAGAGAACCAAAGTCAGTTCTTACTTCAGACTTTAGTTCTCTTTTTTTAGTATCAGTGACATGAATCAGTTGTCTATCAGTGATATCAATCAGCTTTTATCAGTAGTATCGACCAGCTTTCTGTCAGTGATATCGATCAGCTTTATATCGGTAATATCAACCAGCTTTCTGTCAGTGATATTGATCAGCTTTTTAAAGGTAATATCAACCAGCTTTCTGTCAGTGATATCGATCAGCCTTTTATCGGTAATATCAACCAGCTTTCTGTCAGTGACATCGATCCGCTTTTTATCGGTAATATCAACCACCTTTCTATCAGTCATATCAATCAGCTTTTTATAAATAATGTAATGTGATATATTTATATATATCCGTTTGGAGTGAGAGTATGTTTGTTTGTGTTTGTTTGCGCAAACTAATGTTGGCAGTTATCTCCAAAAGTACTAGACTGATTATGATGCGGTTTTTAGTGATGGATTTGTGCATGTAACATCTTTGAATACCATGTTTTATGCAAACAAATAAATTTAAATTTGCAATTCTGATACGATTGCAGTTTAAACTAATATAGACTAATTTAAACTAATAAAGATAAATAAATAACCAAAATTTTATACACAGTTTCAGTAATAACTCCCTTGGCCCCGTCTGCCTCTTGAAATTGATACAAAGATTCTTTACTTTAGGCTGACATACCAATCATCACGAATTTTTACTAACATTCACACATCTCGGCTTATCTCCCAAAGGTAACACGAAAATAAATGTTTCTGTCATTGAAAATATATTATTCTAAACAAAATATTCTTCTGTTTCTAGGTATGTTAACCCCCAACAAAAAAGAGGGGTGTCATAAGTTTGACCGTTATATTTTATGACAACTTTTTTCCTTTTTTTTTTTTTTTAGGGTTGGGAAATCATCCAATGACTCCAATGACGTTTCCCCTACGGCTTTGCTCCCGTGGTTTTTGTCCCAAAAATAGTGCATAAGGCATAAATGGTGCTCTATCTATAGCATTTAAATTTTCGTAATTGGATTTAGTACTCCTACTCCTAGATATATTTTTTTTTATAAATAAAATTGAAGTGTCTGTTTGTAATATCAAAATAACAAGATTTTACGGAATGCATATGAAAGTATATTTATACTATAGTTATGAAAAACACGATATATTTTATTTCTCTGTATGTTTGTTCACGCTAATCTCCAAAACGGCTGAATCTTTTTTGGCTGGACTTTCACTGGTAGACAGCTAATGTTAGAAGGAGTACCAAAGGTTTTTTTTTTGTTCTGTGTACGCGGGTGAAGTTTGGGGGCAAAAAATAAAATATATAATGAAGTTAAGATCCATCTTTATGTTATAAATTGGCATAAAAACAGACCTTGTAATTTAATACTCAGAAAGAATTATTTTACAGTTTTCATGCGAAAGCATTTTTGTTTTTCAGAAATGCGTTTCGAATATTCAGTTTCAACGTTGGTGCAAAGAAAAAGTATATTAGTTATGCAATAAAATATTATTTCGTATTTGAATACTTTTGTAGCTGCCATTTGATAACTACTTACTTAGTAAACCTATATTGAAAAAAACAAAAAACCTTTCTTCGAAACTGTCATACATATTAACTGACTGTTGCAAGTTCATTAGTAGTATATATCGCACACCTAAACTTAATTTTTTGTAGTGTGTTTTAGTCAATATTGGATCTCCTAAGACCCTTTTTTTTAGGGATAGGAAATCATCAAATGACTTCTCCCGCTCTGGGCGTAGCGAGAGTGAGTGTCAGACTTCTACTGACTAAAACCCATCCATGTTCCTTCATTGCCCTTTGTGTTCCGGAGCCACGCGGTATCTCTTTCGAATAGTCCCGCGACTCCGGCAGGCGTCGGCCCTTTCGGGCGCCTCTACATATTATGCTGACTCTCTTTGAGGCGCGCGTGGAACACGAACGCGCCGTCGACACGGCCTGTCGTCAGATGACGGACGGACGGCGAGCTGCCCATAGCTCACCGTCCACAGGCCCGATCTCCTAAGACCCTAGGATAAGACGTTACACTCATCTATACTAATATTATTGTGGTAAAGTCTGTGAGTTTGTAACATTGTAGGGGCGTAGATAAAGATTAGCACAACTCAATTTTTTTTTTTATTTATAGAAGAAGTTTTATTCTATTTATAAATCACCTACAATTTATTAATAGAGGTTTCCATATTGGTTCTTTGGTGTTTATGAAGTTTTAAGCGAAGATTTCTTTAGTTTACTAGCTGACTCGGCAAACGCTGTTTGGCCAAATTAAAAATGATGATGATGATGATGAAGAACTATAGTCAAAAATTGGCCAGCCGTTCGATAACAAACACCGTGACACGGGATTTTTATATATTATGAGACTATCTGACCGGTGAACGTCGTTTTACCAAAAAAAAATAATAATATTATTATCCTACCTACAACCTATTCTCAGACCTACCAAAGCTACACAAAAAACATAACAATCGGTCAAGTCGTTTCGAAGGAGTTTGATAACAAACACCGTGGCACGATATTTTTATGTAATAGAAGATTAACAAATACGTACGTAGTACTGTGTGTTTTTATAGTTATGTCATCATTTTAATGAACCACCAGAAAAATGCTGAGTCAGCGAATTTCAACGAGTCTTGGAATAACGAATCAACTTTCTTAGATTCCGCAACGAAATTAATCAGAAAAGTACAGTGGATGAGTAGGAAAATTAATATTTAAAGTCACAGCTGGATATTTAAGCCTCTTCCCCTAAGCGTGACATTCAACAGATTTTATGCTTCTCTCATCCTGCGGTCTCCCGCGGCCCTCGCCAGGTCGTGTAGTAATACCGGGAGAATCAGCCGTGACAGATCTCTCTCAAGGTCAAATTGTTTTTTTTTTTCTACGATATCAGAGGGCTGGCCTTTAATGTCATCAAAGTTAAATGACAAAAATGCTGATTCTTTGCTATATAACTTGACAATGGTGCCAGTGTCTCTGGAACATTTACCATTGAAATAATGACCAATTGTTTTGGTGCACACTAAATTCATTTAAGTTATTACGTTTATATTTAATTATTTAATTAATTAGTAAATATTCTTTTTTTTTTTTTTTTTTTTTTTTTTTTTCTCCATATAATTCTATTTGCAATCGGTCGTTGGACCATAAGCGAATTTGTTCCTTGATAAATGGCGTTGTGGTGGAGCAGCCAGTGCTGCACCTCCCACTTATAGAAGGTGGTTCCTCTTCAGCCTTTTTACCACCGCTGTCGGGTTCAACAGTTCCTTAACTAATGGGTTTGGATGCGAGGCTAGGCGTGCCTTGTGTTGTCTTTTGTATCGCTCGATTTCAGAGGTTACTGAAGGCATTTGTAGATAGTCGTGGATTTCATCATTCCTAGCAAACCAAGGTGCATTCGCTATTGATCTTAGGATACCATTTTGCATTCTTTGCAGGCAGAGTATGTTGGATTTGCTGGCAACGCCCCACAATTGGATCCCGTAGGTCCATATGGGCTTGAGAACCGAGTTGTAAATGAGGAGTTTGTTGTCTACAGAGAGTACAGAGTTTCTTCCCATGAGCCAATACAGGTTGCGGAACTTGTGGTTTATCTCATCCCTCTTATATTTAATGTGATGCTTCCATGTTAGGCGCCTATCTAAGTGGAAGCCAAGATACTTTACACAATCTGTGTGTGGTAGGGTGTCAGGACCTAGTCTAACAGGTGGGGTGTTTCCGTGCCTGAGCGTGAAGGTGATATGGTTAGACTTGGATGCACTCGCACGTATTCGCCACTTACAGAGCCATTTATGAGTTGCGTCTAGTTGTTTTTGGAGTCTTTTGCTGGCCGTTTCTGAGTTGTCATCAACTGATAGATAGGCTATGTCGTCGGCATATGTTGCTATTGTTATACCATCTAACGTGGGTAGATCTGATGTAAAGATGTTGTACAACACCGGGCCAAGAACAGATCCCTGTGGCACACCAGCTCTCACTTCAATCAATTTTGATCTTGCTTCGCCTTGTTTCACTTGGAAGCAACGGTCGGATAAATACGACTGGATGAGCAGGTACATTGAGTGTGGAAGTTTTTCCTTCACTTTAGCCAGCAATCCTTTGTGCCAGACACGGTCGAAGGCTTGCTGAACATCAAGAAACGCCGCTGAACAGTACTTTTTACGTTCGAAAGCCTGTCTTCCTGTTTGATAAACTCGGTGAACCTGTTCTATTGTTGAGTGAGATTTCCTAAAGCCAAACTGGTGAGACGGAACAATATCATTGGCATCCATGCAAGGTTTAAGACGGCTGAGGAATATCCTCTCCCACAGCTTGGAGAGTACAGGCGTTAGGCTTATCGGCCGATAAGACGAGGCCTCGTGTTCAGGTTTGCCTAATTTATGGATCATAACAACTTCGGAGATTTTCCACAGGTCAGGAAAGTGAGATGTTCGAAAGATTGCGTTGAACAAACTAGCTAGGAAAGAAACGCATTTCCTGGGAAGATTTTTAAGTATGCAAGGCGTGATCAGGTCAAATCCCGGGGCTTTTCTCGAGTTCAGCAGGCTAATTTCCTTCGCTATTTCTTTAGGTGTTGTGGGTATGATAGGCATACACATCTGTAAGTCTTGTTCCAATATTGCGTCAATGTCATGCTCATTAGCAACACTCTCGTTGGGTTTGAATACAGAGGACAGATGCGTTGCGAATACCTCGGCCTTTTCCAAGTCAGTTCTTGCCCAGGAACCCTCTGATCTGATTGGAGGGTAAGATTGTTGAGGCTTATCTAAGTTTTTAGTGGCCTTCCAGAGCGAGTTCCCACCAACCCCCGTAGGTGACATCATCTGTAGGTTAGCTGTCAACGTTGTGTTAGTACTCCTTGACTATAGCCTTTAGCTCCTTTGCTGCCTTGTTGTAATTGACTTTATCAAGAGGATGACGGGATTGATGCCATATTCTTCTAAGTTTGCGCTTTTCTAAAATCTTTTGCATTATGTCTGGTGGATGAGAGTGGTTGGTGTGACCTTTGAGCCGGGAAGGTGTGTTGATCCAGGCAGCCACTTGAATGGCGTTAGTGAAATATCTGCAGGCGTTATCTACATCATTTTGATTCTTCAGTGGAATAGTTGCGGTAAAGTTTTCATTGAGGTAGGTCTTGAAGCCGTCCCAGTCAGTATGGCTATTCGTCAAAGACTCAGTAATTTCCCGAGTAAGCTCACTAGTGCTAATTGTGAGGATCACCGGTGTGTGATCTGATGACCCGTCTAGACTTGATTCGATAGTAGTGTTTAAACTATCTATACCCTTATTGATGAAGAAATCCAAAAGATCCGGCAGTTTCCTAGGATCGCTAGGCCAGTAGGTAGCCTCACCTGCGGATATCGGTTTTAAGTGGTTTTCATCGACACAACGTTTCAAATCGCGCCCACGAGTGCTGGTACAGCGGGATCCCCAAAATGTATGTTTGGCATTCCAGTCACCACCTGCAATAAACCTATGGCCAAGAGTATTGAAGTAGGTTTTGAACATGTCTGAAGTTATTTTGTGTCTTGGTGGGCAGTAAATTGAGGATAGAATAATTGGGCCTGCTCGGTCCTCCAATCTAACAGAAGTAGCTTGTATGTGCACTGTAGAATATGGTTCCATCAGTGAATGTCTCAGGTTCGCTCTAATGGCCAGCGCTGAGCCAGCATGCGCACTACCATCAGGATGGGGACAGTGGTAAATGTTATATCCTTTGATACGGAACGAGCTTCTGGACGTCCCGTGCGACTCTGAAATTAATACGGCGTCTAGTTTGTTGGCTTTCATTAAAGTCTCCAACTCTTGGATATTGGGAGACAATCCATTGATATTCCAGGTTGCGATTCGTAGAGGAGTCATTTATGGTGCTAGTTTGGTGATGACGGTAGTCAGTAAGCCCACTAGGGTACTGATTTGTTGTAGGAGAAGGTCGATTTTTTCATTTTGTTTAATTAAGAGTTGTTCCATGGCTGTTACATTTTGTTGAGGGTTTTCTACGTGGCTAGATGTAATGACGTTGTCTCGTGGAGGAACCTTGGCGTGACCAGCAACAACATCTGAGTATTTTTGGTCCGATCTGCGAAAGGAGTTTGGCTGGGGTAGGGCGGAGCGTTCTGAGGTTATATTGGTACAGGTTACTTCAGTAGGATAGTTTGGAATGCCGGTTGCAATATTTCTTGGTTTCATTTTTCTTGACATTATTTCTTTGTAAACTTTACAACCTTTGTAATTGGCAGGATGGTCGCAGGAGCAAAGAGCGCATTTGGCGGGTGTGTTTCTATCTTTTTTGGGGCATTCAGAAGTTTTGTGGCCCTCCCCACATTTGACACATCTGTATGGCCTCATGCAGTTGTTTTTGCAGTGGCCATATTGTTGGCATCTCTGACATTGTACAATTGTCTTAGATTTGCGTGGATCTTCAATTTTGATGCGTTGGTGATGGATGTACTGGATATTTTTAACTAGTTTGTTATGTAGGCTCGGTTCTAAATTAACAAAAAATGTGGAGGTAGGTGTTTTGTTTGGTCCATAGCGGTGGTTGATGATTTCTCCTCTGACCTTGTTTCCAAATTTTTCCAACTCCTTTTTGATGGCATCGTGTGGAGTAGTATGATGGAGGTCTTTTATAACTATTCGGTAGCATTTCGTATCTTTACGAGAGAAAGTGTGTCCAATTAATCCCTTCTGTCGTATTAGATCAATGACTTGCTTGTAATCATCGGTAGTGTTTATCATTATCCGTAGGAGATTTTTATTAATTATTTTGTACCGAAACTCTTCTGGGCGAATTACAGACTCAATTAGTTTGGTGAGCTCGTTCAGATCCTCAATCCCATACAGAACAATCGGAGGGGGCTTGTTTGGTAGTTTAGGCTCAGCGTCAGTGTCCTCTGTTAGGTCTACCGGTAGGTTTGAGAATCGGTTTTCTGACTCAATTGGCGGAGGCGAATTGTCGCATATTTTTCTCTTCTTAGAAGTAGGAACTCGTTGCCATGGTGGAGGTTGAGTAGCATCTATACATGCCTGTGCGGCTGGCTTAAATTCTGTGGCTCCATCCGTGTCTTTCTCGCTGCCGAATAGGATGGGGTTATTGGAAGAACCCGACTGCTTGGATGAAGTTTCGCTCAGTGAACTCGACCGTTGCCTATTGAAAAGGCTTGGATGAAAGATTTGTTGAACAAGTTTCTTAGGCGAGGTTATGTTCTTTTGTTTTTCATTAGAATCGTTATTTTGACTTTGAGCCTGATTTCCCGCTCTAGTCAATTCAGTAGCACTTTTGGAATTCATGGTGGTAATTGTTTTCCTACAATGGCAACACTTATCCAAATGTCAGATGACATTCTGACATGATAAAAAAGTTGACATCGAAAAATTAATAGTTGTGGGGGTGGATTGAAAAAATTATGTAAACTTGATTGTCACTTCTGTTTTTAGATCACTGTTTTTAGTTTCGATCACTTATTGTTATAAGCTACAAACAATTGTTCACAGGTTTCACAGTTAAAAGTTCACTTTCACAATGTTTTTAGGGATAAACTCGCGGTGTAACACACGAAAGTCACTAAATTCTCCAACAGCGCACCTTCGCGTGTTGACAGTTGACAGACGACCCGAATATTCTTTTGACGAGACTTTTTTTGTGAAAAAGTATTTTCAATATTTTTAAAATAAAGTAATAAAGAATAGCACATAACTAAACACAAAACCCATTAAAATTACCTTGTATATTTTACGTTAAAACAAGGTCAACGATATCGCGTCGAGTTTCAAACTTTCCCGTGTGTTTGCATAAGTGTTAGAGTACTGTGCTATAAAGTGAAGTAATGGCCCATCTTCTATAATAGACTCTTCGTTAATATGAGTATGTAGAGGGTTTATCGTTACTAAGGTAATTTATAGTACGTACGGCGATAGAGCTTGAGAGCCAGCTTGAACTATGATGGAATGATAAATAATAGCCAACTAAATAAGAGATAAAAAAGTGGCATTCGGTTTTAGACAATTTGGGACTGAACCTACTAGTCCTAAGTTCTATGAGACATCAAAAGCGCTTGAAAGCGAGCATAAACTATCAAACCAAAATAGGTAACTATTTTTAGAGATACAGAAGTGACATTCGCTTTTGGACAATTTGGGACTGGACTAGTACTAGGTTTTGTGGTGTCATCATCACCATTTGCAGGCATCTTTCCACTGCAGCTCATACCGCCTCTGCAATCACTCAATATTATTGATCTCGAGTCTCGGTAAGTCTCACTGCAGATAATTCCACCCCACATAGCCGAAAGATTTATGTTTAAGGTCTCTACTCAAAAATTTGTGTACCTCAGTGGTCTTAAAGTTACAGTTCTGTAGTCAATGTGGATATAGAATACTAGAATTTTTCACGCAGTGACTGGCTATCTGAGCAACCCAGTAACTGAATAACATAGTCCTCTTGTCATGATGTTAATCCATACTATAATTTATTGGATTATGAACAAATTTTGAACTGACTGTCCAGAAATAAACTTAACCCATGTAAAGCCAATTAATTTCAAATAAACCAAAATTGTAAACTAGAAATTTATGTTGGCCTAGTTGTTACTATCCTCATTTTAAAAGTTATTGCGAAAGGAACAAAAATTGTAACAAAAGATACTCGTCGTTTTTCTTTCAGTTTCGTGTCGTGATGAAAAATATTCCTGTAAATATAATAAAACTCGACAAAAGCGTCTGTTACCGAGCATCTGTTAAATAAGCAATTTTCTCCTTAATTAACGCTGAAGTTTTTGTGTGTTTGCTTATAAAAACACAAAAATGTAGACTGATTTTAGAGATAAATATTTTGCTATAGTACGATTTGGTTGTTTGACTGGCATTGGTACTAAAAATCACCATTATTGTCACCCACATAGAATAGTTTACCTTCGGATATTGGTATTTTATAAGTTAGGACATAATCATTTTTATATCATACAAATATAGGCCTACGCGTCTACACCACACGTTCTTAGCGTGCTACGCCGTAGCAATGTGCGTAGGGTTGTAGTACCGTAGCACGTACGCTAAGGTGCATCTACGTTTTCATGGGCTTAATTTTGTTTTGATTTTACATAATTATGATAATAAAACTTATGTTTATTTGCGAGACAAAAACCACTCATAACTTTTAAATTACTAATTTGCTGTAAAAAGTTCAATATTAATATTTTTCTTTCTAAGGAAGTGTTCTAGTCTGGTTTTAACGCTAAACAAACAAATACATAATACTCTATCAAAATGTGTATTGATCTAACAGTCATACTGTGATTAGGTTATAAGTGTGTTTCTCTGAAAAGATAAGGATGTCTTCCTTGAAAGTTATAATTGCTGAAACAGGTTGTTTAACGTACAAACTTCTTTAAATAAAGCTACCACCATAATCACGAAGTCAATGATAATGTCTAAAGTATTCAAATGTTTCGTTAATTGGACTTATAAAAATATCTGCGCCAAATTGTTGTCATTTGGCTTCGAGCCAAAAGCCTGGCGAAGTCGCCCAGATGCGAATGCAAATTTTTATTCAAAGTAACTTGGCCTCTGATTACACACGTCGTCTAGTCGGTAAGCAAATATTTTGAACACGTTGTGCGTATTAAATGATTTGTTAATATGTTTGTTTTTTATTTTTATTATTCATCTTAATAAGGTTGTGCACAGACTATTGCTAGATGTTTCGGTTTAGTATGTAATTAGCGGTCGCTGTCCCTTCCATGTTTTTTTTTTGTAATGAAATCAAAAGACTTTCCTAGTTCGTTTCAAATTTAGAAGGAAGGAAGGTTTGGCCAGAGTAACCGCTTCCGTTTTTTTAATCATTAATAATCATTAATAATCAATCATTAATAATCATTTTATTGCTTTGCAAACATGGGTATGGTACATAGTTGTTTTTATAATAATGAAGTAACTAAGAATATCAGTAACCGTTAATAGCATGCTATAATACAACAGCTATATTTAAAAGTGTCATGGAGCGAACATTTGTTAGTAAACTAATCTAAGGGTGCCTGTCCTTTGCGCGGAGCAAAGCGGAGTGGAGAAACGGAAAAATATTAACCAATCATGTCAGTCAAAATGTCAGTGACTCACGTAGTGCGGAGATTTTATGCAATTCCATTCCATCCGAGGCAGCGGAGCGAAGAATCGGAGAAACTTACAATGTGCGCGCGTGCTGCCCGCATGACAGAAAAAACATGAATGAAATGATAGGATGCGGGCAGCCCGCATGCGGACCAGATCCAAGCACCGGAACGCGCATGACAGGGTCCTTAATGTCAGTCACTGACCTTTACTGTCGTACGTCACTGATGTACGTCACCATTAAAATGATGTGCACTTGAGTTCACATCATTTTCATTTTATTTAATTTTAGAACAAACTGTCATGTGCTTTTTGCTACCTTTTTAATCACTATATAAATTCAGTCTTGATAAATTTCAGGATAACTGCTGATAGAAAAGGAAAACCCAGATTTCCCAGCCCATTATAAAATATAATATGAAATTCTATTTCCCAAGATGATGAATGGATCGCATGTTTCCTCCATACACATTAAATTTTCACTTTGAATTGAACGCGAGACGAAACTTAAGTTTCATTCAAAAAGATAGTCTGCTATACTTGGTCTGGATTTTCTAAAGTAAAATTAGTTACAATGTGGGTTAAAAAACTAGATGCAACGTGTTTCAGGCAACAGAATGCAATTGCTGGTTGCATGTTCAGAATAAAGTCTGTGTTTATTTTGACTTTAGTATTTAAAGCAGACATTAAACGTGGTTGAAAATTAGGAAGCCGGCCAGCAAAGATGAAACGATAGTAACCATAGAATAATATAATTATAGCGGTAAACATTTTGTTTTCGCTTGTTTGTTTTTGAATACCTTATATCTTTTGTTAATTTCTGTTTGAGTTTTTCCTGTTGTGAGTGATATCTGTTTTTTTTCTGATTTCAATGTTAAATTGATACGTGCCAAAAGTTATAGCTTTTTGTTCAGGAAAATTCGCATACAGATACGGCAATTCGTGCAGAATTCAATTTTTAATTCTAACTTCATTCGACGAACCCAATTTTGCTTCGGTCTCCAAATACCAAGATTTTCATTTATACCTTCATATTTACTTTTTGCTTTCACAAAATCGTTCGTTCATTTCTTGGAACTCAAGAAATTCAGTTATGAAACGGGCGCTAATCGCACTGCATACCTCGTTCGATTCTCAGGTTAAAAGACCTGGAGAAACGGCTGACCTACATTGTTGGACAAGACAGTTTGCGGTACCGGAAGGGTATTTATGGAATTATTTTTATCTTGCGGTAAAGTACGCCATCTGATAATACTGAAGAAAAAATAATAATAAGGCTAGCACAGGAAATACAGAAAATGATAACATTTAAAATGTGTAAGGCTAAAAAGGTACATTTCTCCGTGTAGCGCAATAGGTAATAAAAAACAAACAAACAGGACAGTGCGAGTCAAAATCCCGAAAGCCAATGATGTGTCACGAAATGTCGTGGATAAAGATATCATTTAAGGCTTGCTTATTCGGGGCTTTTGGCATTG
Organism: Ceramica pisi; assembly: GCA_963859965.1. Classification (NCBI taxonomy): domain Eukaryota; kingdom Metazoa; phylum Arthropoda; class Insecta; order Lepidoptera; family Noctuidae; genus Ceramica; species Ceramica pisi. The sequence continues at coordinate 6,988,914 of OY982549.1, read as the reverse complement.
AAAACGCTACCTCCGCCCGCGACCCCTCATGTTTAACACGACGATGTTATACGATGTCCTGCCGATGACCGCCGACTTCTTCGCAGAATAAATACGCCACAGTGTAAAATATTTGTAGTTGATCTACTGAACTTGTTACATTTTAATGAAACACATTGCAAACATGGCGGGAGATTTAGTTTTATAATATGTAGTGTTCTTGTTTTTTTTTTAACACAATATAGCTTTATGAAAAAAAGTAAATTAACATGGTAGTAACAGAAAAAAACCGAAAGTTTCGATAAAATCTTGAAATCAAAGCATTTACTACAACCACACCGTTTACTTTGTGCCATTAGTTTTTTTTTTTCTTTTTTTTTTGTGAGCCATTATTAGTTTTACAAATCTTTTATTTGATAATATAAACATATAACTCAAACCTACCTACGTTAATAACCTAAATTAACAGACATATTTACGTAAATAACTTAACAATAGCAAATTATGGACGTGATAACCACCTATAAAAATTAAATATCACTCATTGTCATAACGAATGACGTAGTTTGAATCATCCAGGAGCGATATATTTGCATTGTACCCATTATCTTGATATATTATTAAAAAAAAAATCGCGCTTAGAGGTATTTTATATCCGGTACATTAAGTGAGCCGCCTTTGTAAGACGACTAGAATGGCACCGTGTAGGTTGGTTGTTTTTGATATTTGTCCGTCAATCACGCACAAATGGGTTAAGGGATTTCGATGGAATTTGGCACACATATAGTTCACATCCTGGAATAACACATAGGCTACTTTCTATCCCGAAAAAAGGCGTGGCTTAGTGGCGGAGGAGGAAGAGGAAATCCAAAGCCGCTGCTGCCTTAGTACTTCAGATTCACAAGTACCAGGAAAGCAGAAACATGTCGAAGTATTTTCGCGGCTTTATTTGCAAGCGGTTTGCATTCAAAAGTACCAAGGAACCAGAAATATTTGTGACGCTGTAATTGTGAACAATTAGGATTCAAAAGTGTTATGTAGGTACTTGTAACAGTATTTATTATAAAGATAAGTGGGTAGTTGCCTGCACTTAGTTTTAGAAAACGACTGCTGCGTCAGTCCAATATACGAGCTTGTACGTATCGGTTGTATGATTTCTTACCTCCGCCCCCACGTTCGTAACAAAAAGTAACAGGAACGAACATGTTGAAGTAATTTTGAAGCAAAATATGAGAACCAAAGATTCACAAGAAATATGTCAAAGTATTTTGAACAAGAATTTTGTTTACCAGGAGAACAGAAACGTGTCTAAGTTTTTTCTGGGCTGGAATTGTCAACACTAATTTTCGGCATTGTGATCGATTAGGATTTAAAAGTATCGGGAGACCAGAAACATGATAAAACTTTTGTCGGGGCTGGAATTATGAGCGCTACAGATTTACAAGAAGACCAAACAACATGTCGAAGTAATTTCGGAGCTGAATATTACTTTCAGCCGCACCGCAAAGACTCACACTATCTGGATACCAGAATCATGAAGATGCACTTCCAAGGATGAGAATATGACGCATAAAAGTTGCGAGCCAGTTCTAACGTCTACGCAGACAAAGTCGCGAGAAGAAGCTAGTGTTTGATAAATATGTAAATGAGCTATATGATTCTACTGTAACGCTTATACTGTAATCATATTCTGTTGTTTTTTTGGCTACTAGAGTCGTGCTGCTACAGCTTCAGTAAAAATTTATCGAATAAAATATTCTTAAGCATATCTAGAATTGTCTCCTCGAGTACTTTAATTATACCTAACATAACTATGTCACGAAAAATTTAAGGTGAAAATGGTTGCAAATAAACTTTATAAATCGAATATATCAGCCGAAAGACATCCACTATTGAGGGGCTACTCTCTAATCCCGATGTTCATAGTTTCGGGCTTAGTTGCGGGCATAATTTAGTCCGTATCTCCTACTAACCACCAAGAATTAATGACAACACGATTTGACAGTTAGGTACTATCAAATCGTGTTGTCATTAATTCTTAGTTCGGGTTCGGGACTAATCATTAGTCTGTAGTTGATACGGAGTAGAATACCGCCGCAACTAAGCCCGAAACGACGGACTACGGGCTGAGAGAGTAGCCCCCCCTTTTTTTTTGGGGTGGTAATTCATCCAATGACTCCTCCCGCTCTGGGTGTAGCGGAAGGGAGTGTCAGACTTCTACTGACTAAAACCCATCCATGTTCCTTCATTGCCCTTTGTGTTCCAGAGCCACGGTGTCTCTTGCGAATAATCCCGCGACTACGGCAGGCGTCGGCCCTTTCGGGCCCTTCTGTGTTGCTGACTCTCTTTGAGGCGCGCGTGGAACACTAACGCGCCGTCGACACGGCCTGTCGTCACTAGACGGACGGACGGCGAGCCACCCATAGCTCGCCGTCCACAGGCCCGCGCCTACGGTGGCTGGAGGTCACCAGGTGGTGGCCCCAGCCCCGACGCCCGCGGCGTCTACCACGGCCACAGTTTCGCGATTTTTTTCAAAAAAAGTGTCGCAGGTCTGGCTCCGAACACGTCCCGTAGGACTGTGCGGTCTTCAAAGGTAAGCTTTTCTGCACAAATTCGATGTTTATAATTTTTTTTATTAGAAAACTCAAAAATCTAGCCGCTTCCGTCCTTCCAAAATACGATTACCTTTCAGTTCGTAGAATTTTTTAATTGTTTTGTGCTGTAATTAGGAAATGAGATTGAAAATGGTTTTTTGAAATCGACCCTTTTTCAAAAAAAAATTTTATCGGGAAAATTATACTATTTCGTGTTTTCACTTCCTCTTGCCTCTAGAACAAGGATGTATCCTTCACATATATTTTTTTCCAGGCTTAAATTCAATATTTTGAGCATTTCCGATTGAGTCTCAAACAGCCAAAATTCGAATTCGAATAACAGGCCGTTAATAATTAGTTGCTGATTTGAGTATTGTAGTAGTGGGTAGTGGTAAACGCCATGACGTCAGTTGAGTTGTAATGGCGGCACGTGGACAGAGTCATATTGGAGAGTGGGGACTTTGCCGAGCGCACTTTGTACCAGTCTTATAGTAGTACTCTATGGCACTTTGGCTTGAGACACCGACTAGGACACTCGTCCAGAACGAAACTGTTGGTTTACCTATTTCAAATAAATTAAACAGACTTATTTAATAATGTTATAAATGCGAGTTCTTCTACCTCAAAAGACAGATGTGTTGCTATGGAGTTTGTTGGCCACGTCTTCTCCATAGCTAAAACACTAGGATGTGGTAACGGGCGGGCGTTTTGGGGGACTGTCTATTTGTAAAGTACTAGCACTCAGCCACAGTCAATAAAAAGAGCTTAGTACTGTATTGAGTGTTTTATTCTACAATGATCCTGATATCACTGAACCCGAACAATGATGGCGCTATCGCTCAGCCGTCGCTGACGCCTTCATATATATTCACATACACTACACGTTATTTTATCGGTTCAGTTTTTCATTTAATTTCATTTCATTATTTGTTGTTATTGCAGCAATATGAATAACACCTTACGAAAATGACAACCGTTTATAAGACTCAGACGTCTGACATACATAATGCTTATAACAAAATTACACAGCAGTGGCTTACTAATAGGGTTCATTTGGTTACAATTGGTACCTATAAAAAGCATCTTTTAGATTATTATTTAATCTTGTGCACAGCGATGATAAAACAGATAATAGTTTTAAACTCAACAACCTCAAGATACATAATTATTTTCCTCGAAACAGTTCAAAACAAATAAAAAAAACTTCAAAAGATAACGTAGTTTCCTGAATTATCAGCGAGGCTATAGGGCTATATGGTATTCAAAGCGATAAACCTTACGCCACAACTTGAGTCGAATTCTTAACTTGACACAAGGTAGCTTAAATACAAATAAATATACACCCCGTAAAAGTATTTTTTCAGTTTTGACGACGGGAAATCCTATTGGGTAGAAACATTAATTTAGAAAATTAACCCTCTGTCATTCATCCATCATCTATAGAGAATAAGCAGAACAGGGTATAAAGCATAAATAGAAAGGATCTTCCGACCAGACGGTTGTTTGTTTCTGGTGGGCAACTGACCGATAGTTGATATTCGGACTCTTGTATATTTTCAAATTGCACGGAAAGCTTTGATACCGCGATGCAGGATTTTTTTGACGTATTTCGTCGCTAGTGGTATAGATGTAGCTGCGTTACTTTTTGGTGTGGTGTCGATGCAACTACACATCTGTATAGACTTTATGGGCCCCTTTCAGTATGTAGTAGTTGCAGATTGTAGCTAAATACCAGGAGTTGCTACTTATCTGACTTCCACCATATAAATCGATCTCCACAAACCGATCTCGGAAAGCTATGCGTACCGTGAAGACCGACCCGAGCGTCTGTTATTATATACTTAGCCACGAGCTCTATCCTATATTAGTACAATTTCAAAGTCCTTGCTGTTGCAATGTCCAAACTACAAATTGCCCCGTAAACCTCATTCTCAGCTGCACAAACTATAGCACGTTTTCTTGATGCAATTTCGCACGGTAACCTTCATAAGATAACTGCTACAATTTGTACTACATATTTTTTTACCGACTTCCCAAAAATGAGGAGGTTCTCAATTCAGTTGTAAATTTATATTTTTTATGTATGTTACCTCATAAATCCGTCATGTATGAACCGATTTAAAAATTCTTGTTATATCTGAAAGGTAGATTGGTCCCACAATTTTTTTTGTCAAAATCGGTTAGAAAGTTTGGATTTTAAATCCAAAATAGCTGGAAGATGGTTTTTTGTTATCCAAGTATTCGAAATTGCGTATTTTGCTTACCTGCGATTTTGTAGTTGTGTTGTTAGGTGTAGGTTGTTAGGTGTGTTCAATAAAAAGTCAAAAATAAAAAACTTTTTTACCGACTTCCGAAATTAGAGTTATTTTTTACTTTGTAGTGTTTTTTTTTATTTGGAAGTCAGTGTTTTTTTGGAAAAAGTTTTGAGCTTTACTAGTGTCTATATCATAATGCATCTGAAAATTAATAAGAACTAGACAGTATTCTCAGAAATGTAATAAAACTAATAATATTTTTTTCAATTTCGTATTCTAAGCTAGACATTTCAATCAAGCTTCCCACGCTTTAGCTTAGCCATTTTTTTTTTCAAAACTATCATTCCAATTATCCGTAAATAACCATACTTAAATGAAAAACAAAATGCCAGTCTCTAGTTTCGTCTTTTCCAAAAAAATCCAAATAATAAAGGTTCATTTTTTCTCAGCGAGTTTTTGGCGGAATCCTTGTATATAAAGACACAGACACAGTGTATACACGATCCACTTTTGAAATAAATACACAAGGATTTCTTATAGGCTTCAAGGACAAAAGGCTTAACTGATCAACGGTTTCAGAAGGTTGTACGGCGGTCGGGAAAGGTTTATTCGCGAGATTTGTTGATGCCTGGATTATGATACGTTGGTATTTCTTCGTTGAAATTTTGCGATAAGATTTTTTGTGTGTTTTGAAATTCTCTGAAACCTACAAATATATTATGCTCTTTTATGATACTGATAAATGTATCGTGTTTTTCGTAGCATCAGCAATTCGTTAAATTTAAAAACGGGCTTCTAGATTGATTGCTTTGCAATGTAAATGTGAAAAGTTAGGATTTATTTTTTTAAGTTCTAACCTATGTCAAAGCAGTTAGGATTTATGTTTTTAAGTTCTAACCTAGCATAGGTTAGAAACAAAGCAGTTTTTTTACTTTAAAATCTATTTCCACTATAAATCAGTCTAGATACGTATGCCTAGTCCTATTCAATGCTAGTTTATTTCTGACCATATAATTTACTATTATTTAGTTAAATGCATGCATGCTATGCAAGAGATGCTGTGTTGTCAACTGGATTGAGGAGTTGAAATAGATAGTTGCTCTAAGAAAAATACTGGAATTTAGTTACATTCGGTTAGACAGAATACCGATTCCAAAATAATTTAGAAAAAGCTAGACTAGTTAGAGTTTAATTGATATGAAGATCGTTATGCAGTCGAAAACCAAGCTTAGTAATAGACACGACCGATGAACTTATGTAGTTGCTATTTCCAAGAGCCTCTTTTAATATCTTCAAATCAGTTTTCACTTATCTCCAAATCTTACTAACTTAACACAAAAATACCAAACAAGATGAGTCAATGTGTATCTTTCCTAACTCGGCCCAAAGCTCGTTAGGGATCACTTTAGATAGCCCCAACGATTACCAGACGATTCAAGAAGTTCCAACGTCCCTATGTTCGTAAATAAAAAATATAAACCTTAATACGGCCGCCTCAAAACTCGGCCAAGGAGTATTAGTGGGTACTTGCAATGTTTTTTACGTGGAACATTTTGTGTGAGTAGGGTTACCAAGTAGGATGGAAAACAATTTTCTTTATTTTTTGCTTAGCTAAGGACTAGGTCTCGAATAGAGTTTAAGTTGTTTGGGACCTTTGTTGAAGAAACACGAAGAAAAACGAAAGAAAACAGTTTTTTGTTCCAATTTAACCTGTTTTGCCAGTCTTGTGATGGATAGGTATTTTAGGTAATGGAAACATTTGGATCACTTCAGTGTATCAAGTCTTGAGTCTTTGATGTTAAAATTACCTACCTACTTAGTCTAGGTAATTCTTAGAGCAAGGGAATAATGAATCACGAGAATACGACGCCAAAAAACACTTGTGGATACTATTTATGACACAAACAGAATCCTAATTTGTGTTTTTTATTTATACTAGTATTAAAAACCTGAAAAGTTTAATAATTGGAAAGTGTTCCCAAGAACTCAACGAGCTCATCCCACTGGCCCCCTTCTACCTTCGGGCATATAAACGCACTGCAAGTTAAATCCCTAACTTGTTGCTATTCCACTAATTTGCACTAAACGTTTCTAAACGACTTTTATAATGCGCACCAGCAAAGGAGTAGTGGATTTTTTTATTTTTCGAACAAATTCCGCAACCCCGGCAGGAACTCTCTGCCTGCGTCTGTGTTTCCGAACGCATACAACATCGCACCGTGAAAATTAGGTGGAGTGAGCTTGAACTAAACTGATATACCGCCCTGATTGGATGAATTTACAACTCACTTTTTGTTCACTTCATCTAAGTTTTCTCGCCGATATTTTTACAGAAAAGAACTACTAAATAACTGAGACATGTAAGAATAATCCTGCCCAAAGCGATCTATCTTTAACATCCCTTTGTTCCTTAACAAATAATCCAGATTTTCATCAATAAGGAATGTTCCCTCAAACAGCATAGTCAGCGAACATTCCAGACCAAATACCCATTTCGTTTGGAATGTCTCATAGACATCTGGTATTTGCAAAAATATGGTGACCCTATCCAGGAAAGGTTTTTACGGCAGAGCCAGTTGTCTTGTGGCTAATATGTTTTATTTCTCGCAACGCGACTGGGTAATAAAATCTTGGTTACTTTAGAAATGCTTGGATTTTTGTTAGGAGAAACGCGTTAGCGAATGTAGACTACGAAAAAACTTTATTCATCCAATAAAGTTTTTTTCGTAGTCTATAGTCTGAAATAAAATACTGAGTATATGAGATCTTTGGACTTACCATGAAGTTTTAATGAGATGGGCCATCTACTGGGCCTAAAAAATCCAAGCAGTTAACCATCGACTCGAGAGGAAGAAGAACAAGATTATGATCCCATTGTGGAAAAGGGACGGTAACATGCGTCCTGTATAGCTGCATTTCTCTCACACACTAGCACTTTGATAATTAGATTTAGTGGATTCCCCGATCTTTGGCATATAATTTGCGAATTTGAGCAAATCAGTATACCTCATAGCATCACTGCTATTGATCTTATAAAATAAAAGATTTAAGTGTGCTCGCGTTGTTATGAGATATGTGTGCATGAAATTCAACATAATGGTTTATCAGGAGCACATGAGAAAAAGGTTAATTCAAACTAAACCTCATAGTTCTTTGAATACTCTCTTTATTGTTGGAACTTCATACCGATTATTACATTATGACACCGATCATTTCATTTGTACATTTAATTGCAAGATTGTCATTACGGACCTCATCATTATCATCCTCCTGCCCTTACCCCATGTTTTTGGGTCGGCGCAACACGTTTTTTCCTTACAATGTGTCGTATCGCCCGTCACGCTATCACTAACTCCCTTTTCTTTTAAATCATTACGGGCCTAAAACTCAGAAAAGGATTACTCAAGAAAGATTGTCATTCGAAGAAAAACGGTTTCCATAACGAGTGGTAAAATAAAAAGCGACGCAAAATCTATAAGTTTCTTAGTATACCGGTCTCAAAAGAAAATTGTCTAATGTTTTTAATACACTGTTCAACCAATTTATTTGTTTTCGTTGAAAGGTATGACCATTCTGTAAATCAGTTTCTTTTATATTTATTTGGTTAATCATCAGTGTTTTTATCATATCAGCCGAAAGGCGTCCACTGCTGGACACAGGCCTCCCCTAAGCGTCGCCACAACGACCGGTCCTATGCGTATCGCATCCATTGGCTAGCATTTTTTTTTTTTTTTGTGATGGGAAATCATCAAATGACTTCCCCCGCTCTGGGCGGAGCGGGAGCGAGTGTCGGACTCTTACTAAAACCCATCCATGTTCCGTCAGAATAGAATAGAATAGAATAAAATTTATTTGCATAAAAACATGGTATTGAAGATGGTACAATAAATTAAAATACAGAGCATGCATATTTTTGCTTAACATTATAAGCGTGCAAATGTTCCGGAGGTACTTATAGTCATTTTTTTTTTGTTAAAAAACTCTTTTACACTTTATAAATTATTAGTAGATAGCCAATCATATAATTTACTTTTAAATAATGTGGTATTAGAATTTTTAGGTCACTCGGTATCTTATTAAATATCTCTACACACATATACAAACAGCTTTTATTATATTTAGCCAGCCTTGGCATGACATCCAGTACGAGCCTGTGAGGGTCGCGCCGGTTTCGAGGATGTACATCGTCTGCTTTCTTAAATAATTCCCTATGCTTCCACACAAACATACATATCTCAAAAATATAAAGAGACGGTAGCGGCAACAAACCAAGTTTTTGAAATACCGGCCGACAAGAATCGTCAGATCGAAGCCCGTAAATTGCTCGAATACATTTTTTTGCGCAACAAATGCTCTATTTTGATCTGTGCTGTTGCCCCACATAACCAATCCATAGCGTAACATGGATTCAACATACGCATGATAAGAGGTTATTGCCGTTTGGAAGTTTGTTATATTCCTGATTTTTTTAGCGCTTATACAAACTTATTTACTCGTTTTGAGATATTATCAACATGGGTTTTCCAGTTAATGTGTTGATCCAAAGTAACGCCTAGGAGCTTAGTTTGTGTTACTTCACTTATTTTATTTATTTTCATTTTGTTCTTATATTTAGAACTGTTTGATCTGTTAAATTGTATATACACAGACTTTGCAAGATTTAGCGATAAGTTGTTGTTATTTAGCCATTTAATGAATATGTCAATTGTGTTGTTAATGTCAGTTTCATGATCGTCAATTGTATTATTATTTTTATCAGATGTCACAATAATGGAAATGTCATCTGCAAACAATATACATCTATGATTAGTTATATTAGTAATAGAATTAATATACAGAATAAATAAAATTGGGCCTAACACACTTCCTTGTGGGACGCCATATTTGTTGCATTTGAGTTCAGAGGAGTGTGGTCATGTCGTTATATCTATTCACTTTTGTAATTACAACACGCTGTTGCCTGTTACTAAGATATGTCGATATCCATTGAAGTGCAATGCCTCTAATGCCAATTGCCTCCAATTTCTTTAGTAACAAGTCGTGAGATACTAGGTCAAAAGCATTAGATAAGTCAAAAAACAACCCTGTAGTAAAGTGGTTTCGGTTCATATTAGACAATATGGTTTTTATTAGAGTGAAGATAGCTAGTGTTGTGGATTTATTTTTTGGAAACCAAATTGCTCTTTTATAATAATGTTAAATTTATCACAGTAGTCTATCAATCTCTTATACATACACTTTTCAAAAATTTTGGATATAGGTATAAATACTTTCGGGCCCCTCTGTGTGCTGACTCTCTTTGAGGCGCGCGTGGAACATGAACGCGCCGTCGACACGGCCTGTCGTCAGAAGACGGACGGACGACGAGCCACCCATAGCTCACCGTCCACAGGCCCGCGCCTACAGTGGCCGGAGATCACCAGGTGGCCTCCGACGCCCGCGGCGTCTACCACGGCTGCCGGGACGAGAGGATCTCTTTCTCTCCCACTTCGCCACCTCTTTCGATAGCATGACTGCTTCGCAGAAGGAGGTTACGGCGTCCCCATTCCGTCTCGCTCCGGACCATGGCTTGGACCAGGCCCGGACGCGAGAAAAGAAGGGGGCAACCAAAGCTGCTGGGGACTCTTTACACCCTCCTCAGCCTGGTTGCTCTACGGCCGACTCCCGACCTAGGAATGGTGCCGAGGGAATGGATTGTGCGTAATGGCACAATTCCATTTCCTCCAGAGCAATATCAACCACTCTGCCAGGGCTCAGGATCTCTTACTCCAGAGCATGGCAGAGTGGTCGATTCATGTGGCTGTGGTCGCCGAGCCGTACTACGTCCCTCCCCGAGATAATTGGGTGGGTGACCTGGACGGCTCGGTGGCCATCATTGGCGGGGCTCTTGCCGACCCGTCACGAGGTCACGGCTGGGTAGCTGCCCTCGTAGACGGGATTGGCACTATTGGAGCGTATTTCTCGCCCAACAAGAGCCTCGCCGACTTCGAGAGCTTCCTGGTAGTGTTGGGTGCCGTCGTAAACCGGTACCACCCTCGCCCGGTGCTGTTACTCGGGGATCTCAACGCCAAGTCCGCGGCGTGGGGATCCCCGGTCACAGACGCCAAGGGCGAGGCGTTGGAAGAGTGGGCAGTCACGACTGGCTTGACCGTCCTGAATCGGGGCTCGGTCTACACCTGCGTGCGGCAGCGGGGTGGTTCCATCGTGGACGTCTCGTTCGCTAGCCCTGTTGTCCGCGACTGTCGTGTCGCCTTGGAGGTGGAGACGATGTCGGATCACCGGTACATCCGTTTCGACGTCTCCCCCCCAGACCACGGTCGGCCGCAGTCCATCGGCCCCGCAAACGGACGGTCCACGCTGGGCACGCAAGCGCCTCGACAGGGAGCTACTCGAGGAGGCCGCTATTGTACAGGCCTGGATCCGAGAGTCGGCAACGACCAGACCTGTCGACGTCGAAGAGGAGGCGCAGTGGTTCCACGGGGCGATGACGCAAATTAGCGATGTGTGCATGCCCCGGGTCCACACACAACCCAGAAGGCGCCAGGTTTACTGGTGGTCTGCTGAAATCGCGCAGCTGCGCGTCTCATGCGTCCGAGTCAGGCGCCAGTACACCCGATACCGGAGAAGACGTCGCCGGGTCCCTGACGAAGAAGCCGCGCTGTATGAGTTGTACCGCGCGGCTAAGGAGGCTCTTCGGCTGGCCATCGGCGAAGCTAAGACGCGAGCCAGGGAGGAGATGTTGGAGACTCTAAATGGGGATCCGTGGGGGCGCCCTTATCGCTCGGTCCGAGGGAAACTCGGACCATGGGCGCCTCCACTTACAGAGAGTCTCCAACCCGAGCTGCTGGAGGACATAGTCGCAGCCCTCTTTCCGGCACGAGCAGAGCACACTCCGCCGCCGATGGTTCTGCCCACAGCCGCAGAGCCTGAAGAGAAGGCCAGCGTCCCAGAGGTGACACAAGCAGAGTTGAGGGCGGCCGTGATGCGGCTCCGGGCGAAGAACACTGCCCCGGGGCCCGATGGGATTCACGGCTGCGTGTTGGCCCTCGCTCTGAAGGAGCTGGAGCCCCAACTGAGAGGACTCTACTCAGCGTGCCTGGAGCAGGGCCAGTTTCCCGTTAAGTGGAAATCTGGCCGACTGGTACTGCTCAAGAAGTCGGGGCGCCCTGCGGACTCATCGTCCGCGTACCGGCCCATAGTGCTACTGGACGAGGTGGGAAAGCTGTTCGAGCGGATAATCGCAGCCCGCCTCGTCAGCCACTTGTGCGGAGAGCGGCCGGACCTGGCTGAGTGTCAGTTCTTTTTTTTTTTTTTTTTTTGGTTTGGCAGGAGTGGGAAATCCTCATGGACGAATCGGCCGCCCACTCTGTGAGACGACCGAGACTGTGCCGGACTCTTACCGGCTAAAACCCCTCCTGCCACGTAGCTTTTCCCCGTTCATAGCTCAACGAATCCTTATCGTTCAAATTAATCATTCATTCAGGTTCTCTCATTTAGTCCTTTCGCACTACAAACTTCATACTTATCATCATTCATACATCATTTTCATTCTTAGCCGGGCGGGACTCCCGCTTTTCCATCTATTCTCTACGTTTCTTATATCTATTATTTTTTATACATGTGTTTTCTTATTCTAGTACTTTTATTTTATTTTCAAATTTAACCAATCTATCTATATCTATACTTATAATAAATCTGTAGAGAGGTCAATTCTGTACATGAAATATATTTCCAAAATAACTATCAGGGGGTGATTAGGGATCGATACTGATGCCAAAAATGCAATCAGTACAATTTTTGTCTGTCTGTCTGTCTGTCTGTCTGTCTGTCTGTCTGTCTGTATAACCGTTATAGAAACAGAAAATACTCGACGGATTTTAATGAAACTTGGTAAAATTGTTATTCATACTCCTGAGCAGGTTATAGTATACTTTTCATCACGCTACAATCAATAGGAGCAGAGCAGTGAAGGGAAATGTTGGGAAAACGGGAGAAGTTACTCCATTTTTTAAGCTTCCGTCGCGTGTGCAACCTTAATGGTGAAAGCTACACAGAAATCATGTATGACGGAAATGTTCTCCTTAAAATTATATAAAAAATATCCAACGACAGCATATGTCTTTTATGATTGACGAACAATAACACGTGTAACTCCCGATAGCTTAGCAGTTCGAAGCTTTCTGATTGTATTTGTCTACTCTTACGTTTATAAAACTCTCAGTCGTCCCTAATTAACATTAATAAAAGTTAACATTATTAACTATTCCATAAAAAAAGAATCTTAGAAATCGGTATAGAAACACCAAAGTTATACTTATATGAAAAACGCTAATAATAAGCCATCGCACGCGAATACTGAATCATGCTATAAGGATTATTTTTGTGGTCGCGAACGCACAGGCAGGCGGCTAGCTTGGCGCCTAGAGGCTAGCGAGTAGCTTCGGAAAAAGGCTTACGACAGTTTGCAATATCCTTTAATAATTATAATGTCGAGGGGAAGATGGTTATAATTTCGCTTTACACCAAACGAGTAATATTATAAATGTGAAAGTTTGGTTGTTTGTTACTCAATCACGCCAGAACGGCTTAAGGCCGTACCCTGAGCAAATAACCTTGAGCATTTTTTCCCTCAATAACAGCGCAAGAGATACAATAGCGAATGCGCTCAGAATGTTGAATAAAATCGTTATAAAATCTAATTTTGGTCGTTTGAAAAAAATACTTCTACCAAAATTTTCATAATTAAATTGCCTATCCATTAGTGTTAGTACAAAATCAAAATAATCAATAGTATTCGAGAAGATGCATGTTTTCAGTAATTTTTTCTCATTTCTGTGGTTTCGTTGTGAGGAGATTACTTAAACATTATACTTAGTAATAAAAAAATAAATCTACCATTTTGAAGCCAAGATTATGTAAAATTTTAATGTATTTTTTATTAGTTGATATTTCTTTTGGATAAAGAGTAGATAGCTCCAAAAAACTGCACAAAAACGGCTAGCGCTGCGTTTTGCTCGGGGACGCGCCTTAACGGATCTTAATAAAATTTAGAACAAAGATAGATTATAGTCTGGAATAGCACATAATCTACTTTTCATCCCGGGAATATGTTCCCTAGGGATCACGCGGGCGAAGCCGCTGGCAGAAGCTAGTCTAGAATAAAGTCTTACTTAGCTATGTGATCTTACAATGTTTTTTTTTTTTTTCCTTTCCCTTTCTTTTTTCTTTCTTTCTTCTTTTTTTCTTACATTTTATATTTTTGAGTTATTTTCTACAATATATGTCTAGCCTATTTCTTACATAATTAGTTAAACATGACTGTTTACTTGTTTTATTTTCTGCTTTATTTGTCTAGTTGAGGCGAGGCGGCTTGCACACTGGCCGGAACTCCACCCTGGGACCTGGAGGCAAAAGTCCTCGCGTCACTACATCGGCGGCGTGAGGACGCGCGGGCGCCCGGCGAGCGACTGATGCAGCGACACATCGAACTGCGTCGGTCGCAGCTGCGCGAGGTTCTGGTGGTGGAATGGCGGGACAGGCTCTCACGCCCTTCCGCCGGCCTCGTCACTATCGAGGCCATCCGGCCAGTGCTCCACCTCTGGCTCGGGAGAAGGCACGGCTCCCTGACGTTTCGTGCGACGCAGGTTCTCACGGGGCATGGCTGCTTCGGGAAGTTCTTGTGTCGCATAGGCAGGGAGCCGGACGCTCAGTGTCACCACTGCGTCGACTGTCGGGAGGACACGGCGTGGCATACGCTGGCAAAGTGTGCCGCTAGGGAGGAGTCGCGCCGGGCCCTCATCTCTGTGGTAGGCAGTGACCTCTCGCTGCCGGCCTTAGTCCGTGCTATGGTCGACGGCGAGGAGTCCTGAGACGCGGTGGTCTCCTTCTGCGAAACAGTTATCGCGCAGAAAGAGGCTGCGGAAAGGGAGAGGGAGATCTCGACCACTCTCCCGGCCTGCAGCAGGCGCACCGGGCGTCGGAGAAGGCATACGCTGCCCTCTCCTGGCCCCACTAATTGGGTCCAGGGGCGGCAGACTTGGGGATGTCCGTCGCCCCCCATTCAACCGGACCCGAGGTGGCGGCGCGTGGTGTTCCCGTGCGCCCCTCTTTGACGTCGCGAGGGGAGTCAAATACCTCACTTCCTCCGCTGACTCGATGTGGCCTCTGCGGTCCCTGGTGTAGGTGAGAGATGGAACACCGGGGTGGTTTTAGTCAGTGAGAGTCTGACAGACCCCTCCGCCCGCCCCAGGGTGGAGGACATCCATGAGGATCCCCATAAAAAAAAAAAAAAAGGCCCGGACGCGAGAGGTCGCCGCCTATCGCCGCTTCGAGGACACGGCGGTGCTCCGCTCAAGCGGGGCACACCTGTACAGTGTGCTCCACCGTGTCCTCCGGTCGATCCTCGCAGTGGTGACACCCGGGCGTTTCCTCCCGCCCGATTCGGTGCAGGTACCTCCCGAAATATCCGTGTCCGGTGAGGACCTGCGTCAGGCGGAAGCTGAGGACGCCGTGGCGCCTCTCAAGCCACTCCTCAAAGAGGGGTTTTATCGCCACTATCGTGGCGTGCCCTGCGCTGGGTTGCGATAGTCGTCGTCTCCATGTCGCCACGAGATCGCGCCGGAAGTCTGTCCGCTGCGCGACAATTTGCCGCGTTAGCGGAGTTTCCCCCCGGCATCCATTGGCTACCTGCTACATTCACCAGGTCATCGGACCACCTTGTGGGAGGACTACTGAGCATAGGCCTCTCTTTTCTTGCACCAATCCCCACGATCTTACACCAGCCTCATCCAGGCATCCTCATCTACCCGCAATGGCAACAATGTCATTTGCCCGTCTATCAATCAGTATAATGCGCTGCTTCAATAAAATTGTGTAAGATTTCTGAGTAACCAAACTTTATTTAGTGATCTCTACCTATGTTGGAGTTAAGTATAATATTTTACATGAAGCGTCTTAACCTAACAACCCAGTTACTGAGTAACATCGATATCCCTTGGAAAGAATGGTATTAGACTTCCTGGCTTCTGTCAAAAGGCGTATCGACTGCCAAAGATATACAAAGTACAGGTGAGGTGACAACCTTAAAAACGCCGAGGCAATGCAGCTCTAAGAGTCCCGGAAAAGAAATTCCACTGTCCCACAATTAAATTAATCAGAAAATAACAGCGTAGGTGTAAGAAGCCACACATAATTTCCATTTTCTTCCTGGGCGAGAAGAGAGAAAAATCGTGAAAGCTTCATTTGATTCCAATAATAGGCATGACTATAACCCCAGATGTAATCTGAACACTATCTAACATAATATTGCGTTCAGTTTGCCAAAAATTCATCCGATGTGATGTTAAAATTGTTTGTATTCACCTTAGTAGAGGAGCTTTTTAGTAAATCATCCACATCATGCGTTGCTAATATATAGTTCTATACGTGGGGATGATGATGTAACAAAATTTTCAAACAATGGAAACTACTGGAAAATTCATAATAATCTAACAATTCCGTCTACGTTTAAGTGTGTAATATGTAGCAGAACACCGACTTCAGGGCAAAAATCCTGATATCCGAAATGAGGTATTAACAGCTCCTACAGTAGACGAAATAATATTATGTAATGAAAACGGAGAAAATGTTAGTAATTACGGCCCTTCGTATCGTTTCGGATAGTTTCGTAATTGTTTCTGTATCTCACTGACATGCTGAAATGTTTATTTTCTCCTTCGCAAAAATATATTTGGTCTATGAACGTTGTTGCTAGTTTGATTTAGCCAGGTGAAAATTTGATGTTCTAAATGGTTTTTTAAGTTTGGTAGTTAGTAGTATTGGTATATGGCTAAGCACATAATCTTCGAAAACTGAATGGAGAGGAAATTTTGAATATTTATGAATTATTTACTTACAACACACAATGTAGCTATAATTATCTTTCTCTATATTAATCCTTCATCTTAAACATTGAGGCTTATTTCACATCATTTGGTATCATGAAATATTCATCAGCAATTCAAAACAATATTACGACTGAAGACCCAAAATCACCAGGAAATCCTGATACCCATTGAATAGTACCGAAATAATCTTTGGCACAAGAAGAAATCAACAGCGCAGGAAGTGAAAGGGCCATCGAAACTCGATTTACATAACAAACATGCGGTAACGACTGAGATCAAGACCCTACTATGGAAACAATATTGAAACAAAGGGAAGAAAACATGTTTTGGTGTCCATTGATTGTTTTGTTGACGTTGATAATATAAAATTTATAGTAGAAACCAGACTTGGTGTTCAAATGAACCTACAATTCAGCAGCATCTAGATGTAATAAAAGTACATTGCATTAATATATAAGAAGATAAATGTTGACGATTCTGATTTAAAAATTCAGACCCCAATGTTATTTTTTTCTTTCTTTATGTACTCGTAAATTAATTTACTACTTTAGTCAAATCACATATTATATAATATTATGAAAAACGTGTTAGAAAAGCAAATATAAAAGAACCAAAAAAGACAAAATGTAATTCCAAATAAAAAATAATGTTTACCTGCTTAAATCGTGTTACGTTAGTAAGTCAAGATAGCAACAAGGAACAGATAAACCATATCGCGCTATGCGTATCGCGAAATACGCCAGCATTGCCGACTACGAAACAGAAAGGGAACGGATCAAAAGTTTTAAGTGATTTAATCTCGCTAAGGGCGAAAGATTTGGCAAAATTTTGCCTGCAAATGAAATGGAAATTTGGACTTTCGAGTCAATTCTTAAACGGTACGATTTCGTAGTTCGTAAGCAGTATTATTTCGCTTCTGAAACCTTAAGTAAGTGGAAGCACTTACCTACTGTTTTAAACAAATATTCTTGATTGCTTTAACTGAAGCGATCTCTTGAAAAGTATTTTCAAAAGTTTCAAAATTACAGTACTTCAACAACATTTAGATTAGTACTGTACCTACTAAAGTTGTCATAGAAACCTACATAATTCCTAAATCTATTGTTTGCAATGCGACAGCAGAACAATCAAGTTATCTCCCAATTTAAATATTTATTACGAACTTCTATAGCATGATAAGCCAATTTTCAGCTTAAAGCTTCCAAAACCAACTTTACAATTTATGTCACATTATGAAACGTATTTTCAAAATATCATCACTCATTTCATTTAACACCTCCGAGAATTAAGGATCAAATCATCGTCCATTGTGACTGTCGCCTACACAAAACTTTTGTAGGCGTCTTTTGACTAATAAAAGCGTTTCTTTTGAACCTTATTCCCTTTTGTTGATAAAAACTCTGAAAGGTTCGATATAATGTGATTTTTCTTAACTTTTTTGTTGTTTACTATTTTGAAGTGTTTTTCTAAGTCTGGTCTCGATTGCTTAAAAGCTTGTATCATTTATGTGTCAGAGGTTAAGAAAGGACGTTTCGATAAATTGCTTTATATTTTCGAAACATATTTTAACAGTGATGAATGTAAATTTAAACATTCACGCTTACAGAATTAGTAAATTATAACTCAAAACCTTTTTTATACTCAACGAAGCCAATCGCTTCAATTGAAGATTTATTTCTACATGCCACATTTATTGACTCCATTCCAAAATCTCTTTTAATGCAATAGTCTAACGTTAATGCCCACTGACAATCAAATTTCGGGAACTCTGTCATCCAAGTTGACCCGAACACCACCTAAATCCACAAGACCCAACAATTTTCCACGATCGAACAAACCCGACCTCTGGTGTTGCCTATTGATGCATGATGTCACAGCTCCGTCACTCCAAATATCCACGGTCCAATGCTTTGAATGACGTAAAGCAACCGAAATTGCGTGCAGCCTGTTAGATTAAAAGGCATTCATCGTTGTACGTAATTTTATAGCTGTAATCTATCAAAGGGAGATTTATGAGCAAGATTTGTGTTTAGTGTCGGAAATTGGAGGTTTTAGATAGGAATGGAGTGGTTTTTTGACCTTGGTGGGTTCATGGTCGTTTTCTACGAATATCTTGGTAAACAAACGCTTGAGTTTGTTTCAAGTTTCGTAGTGTGTGGAGTCAACGTAATGCGGGCGGACTGGTACTAACTCAATTATTTCGAAGTTTATATTGCTCACAGTAATTTTTATTACTTTGAATTTCTGTTTTTTTTTTCTTCTATGTATTTTCCCCAGTTCTTCAATAGCTAGTATTTGGTTTAAGCCATCTTTCTTTCTTACCATATCCATCTCATTGTTTTTAGAGTTCTGAACAACCGAAATAAACAGATCCTTATGGAATTACTCGTGTATCCGTGCACACGCCGATTGAAATCTAGTATACCTCTACATATGGACATCTTTGTCCTAAACACGGACGCGTTATGTAAAAAAATAAGTTTTAAGTATGAAGCATTTTTAGGGAGGCCGTGTGTCATATCAAAATTAAGTGAACGGGCTTATCATTCGGTTTTAATTTTTTCTTTCATCATTTTAAGATAAATTTGAACTAGCTGTCCCCCGCGGCTTCGCTCCCGTCAACTGGCTACCCTGCAACTTTCTTATTTTTTCTTTCATAAGAACCTTCTCCTGATAATAACAAAAAAAAATAATAGCGAAAATGGTTCAGCTGTTCTCGAGATTTGCGAGTAACAACACATTCAGCGATTTATTTTTATATTATAGATGATAATATATTCAAGAAGTAAGATGATAAATGGCCACTTTATCTCGGAAACTACTGAGACTGAAAAATGCAGATAGTAGTTCTTTATCTACAGATTACAGGAACCCATAATAAAAGAAGGTTTTAAAGTTAGGCACATGTAACAAAAATGAGATTCGTTCGGAATCCTTTGCACGCGAGTCTGACTCGCACTTGGCCGGTTTTTTTTTATCTGCCCCTCCCTCATAGCCCTGTATACTCGGAGATATTGTGTTTACTGCCGTTACAAGGCTTGAATGTTATGACCAATAAATAGTATGGTTATGCTAATATACGATACTGCAAAGTAGGTTTATGTGGGAACTGGCGGGAATTTTCCATTTACGAGTAGATTATCCTATCAGTTTCAGTTAGAAAAAGATTATCTCTGCGGGGCAATCTGGATGATAAATTATTATTATCTTTTTTTTTATTTCAGTTTTCTGATATAGGTATATATTATATTTTTTCTATCAGTGATTATAGACCGATCCCAGTACAACGTGACTTGGTCATTTTCAAAAACTGGGTCAGGCACATACTTGTACTTAATACTTTGTCCACTGCGACCACATCTCGGTGCATACTCACATCAGCTTTGTGAAAATATTCCCTGAAGAGACTGCACATCTCGCGGTTGTGGAGTCTTGGCAGTAGTCGCGTGGTCTACATATGTAATCCAATCATACAAAATTTCAAATTTCCAAAAATCGGTTTACGCCACTTATTTTATCCTTCGGGTACTTTAAGTTGAATAGTTGACGCACCCGCTCAGTGCTGCGCACGCGTTGGTTGCTCGTGGTTGTGAAACAGGAGCAGCGCAAAGTCCGCGGTCTACGAGTGTATGCCGCGCGACCAATTACGTAAGTATTTTTGCTATACTTGTTACTTTTATTTTATGCAAGTATTACATTTAGATTTTATTGTAAAATTAATCAGTTTATTTATTATTTATTGCATTGTGTATATATTAATGTTTTCGTTTATTTTGCAGGTAATTTTTACAGTTTTAGAAGAAAATTATGGATAGACAAGTTGTTCAGATTGAGGCATGGCTGGGTGAAGATGATAGCCGAGACGATCTTCATGACGATTTCTCAAGTTCAGAGGATCATCTTGAGATCATTTTCTCACCACCATGGTTGGAACTTTACGGAAGGACAAAAGAGAAGTACAGCGGCTATTTTGAGAGACGAGAGGAAATCCAATATATTCATCAAAATTTGGTTTCCACCCACCATGTACGAGACACCAATGATGTACATCATCATTGGTCTTACAAGGCAAAACTAAGTGGTAATATTGATGTCAGCAATGCAAAACGACGCAGCAATTGATGCCGAGACAAGTGATACGCACTATGCATACATTCGGCAAATAAAAACTTTGAATTTGTTCGACACCGTGATTTCCTCATTGACTTGTATGAAATCTCTGGCTCAGCAAAGACTGGACAAAAAAAACGTTGCCACGAAGCCTGTTCTTCAAAATAAAAGATCTTCTGGGTCTTTCGCAAAAAGAAAATCAGCCATCGACACCAGGACCGATACGGACGAATTACGTTGGTCGTTGCCATGACTGCGGTAGAGCTCGTAATAGAAGCACTCGAAAGATGTGCAATACGTGCAGAAAGTTTATATGTCCTGACCATTCCAAGATTGTGTGCTTGTCTTGTTCACAAAATAGCAATTAGATTACATTAATAATATATAGTTTTCTTTTTATCTCATCTAATGTACCTAAACTTTGTGGTATTTTGTTAAAAAAGAGGCATTTTATGTTCTAGTTGATTTTTTGAGCATAGAACATATGTAATTATGTTTTGTTGATTATTTTTAATAGAAAACACTTAGATATTAAGATTTAAAAACCAATCAACAGGTATTTTGAATTTATTGTCTATTTTTTTTTTGTTTTAGATTTGGTATACCCATGTAGACCACGCGACCAAACACGTCACTTTTAGGTACGCGACCACTGTAGGGTTAAAAAGCCTCGACCTCAACACTTCCGTGGGATGTACAGTCTCATCGGGGTTGCAGTCAGCAGTGTCCCCTCCTTTCCAGTCCGTCGAGTTAGGTTTGAGTCCATTTCAGTATGCGGACTCAAACTATTGCCCTGAAATATTCCCCGTTTAATCCATACAGGCTCACCATTCCCTTGAATCGGTCGACATCCTGGAAAGCGAAATACTGTTTTCCGTTGCCTCATACATGACTCAAGAAAGGTGAGTAGAGTTGCATCTATTTTATACAACTCCAACACCGTCATGAGCCATGTTTGTGGCGCAGAATCATAGGCCTTCCTGTAATCTATCCATCATATCGACGAACCTATTGGGTTATGGCTATGTCAATAAGGAGTAGCTCCTTAGTGCCGCGAGACTCCTTCCTACATCCGTTCTGAGAGGCGGACATAATTGAGTTAGTCTCAATATGCTCATAAATTTTCACTCTCAGTGTGGATGTAAGAAGTTTACGGACTATCGACAAACAAGTAATTGGTCCATATCATGGGACTACCTGACTTATGGAGCAGTTGGGTAAAGTCAGATTTTAGAAACAGGTAGCGACCCAGACGTTAAGCATGACTGGAATTGAGATGCCAAGAGCTCACACTCACTAGTGTGAGCTCCTTTACCACTTAAGCCAGAAGTTGTGCAGTCCGTCCGAACCCGAAGATTTCCAATTCGGTAACGGACGAATTGCTTTGGCTATATCTAATGTAGTTATAGTTTTTTTTTCATTTGTGTTACAGCTTCACACACGCACTCGACATCACGCATCCAGTCACTCTCGGCGTGACAGACGGGCGCCGACCAAATGCAGCACCAGAATTATTATTAATTATTTTTTCACTTGACTGTGTCAGGTGGAGGGTTATTTCTAAATATAATTAGTGTTTCTCTTCACTAAAACAAGTGACGTTGATGAAAATAACTAAACCTTTTTTTTCAGATGCCTGTAATTTTTCAGTCAGAACCAAAGAGGCGGCATTATTCCTTACGCGCCTTTATGAGTGGATGTGTATTTGTGGGATTGACACTGGTGAGCTGATAGAAGCCAAGGTGATGTATCTAGGTCCCCGACTCTACTCAACTCCGATATTCATAAGCGTTGTGATTTAACAACACTCAAAATATTCACGCGTAATAAAATAGACAGTGTGGTTGGTAGAACTAGATGTGATAGTACTCTTTTAAAAGAAGCTCATATTCCTACAACAAGAAAGGACAAAGATAAAACTGAATTGTTAGCGCCCTAGTTATTTTTTGACATCATAATAATATAATACCTCTTGATTAGGCGACAGGTAGTGAATGTAGGAGAGCTGCCGAATATATCGCTTATCAGAGCCACAGTCGGTATTCTCGCAGACAGTGTTATGAACATTCATTTTGTCACGTCAGGTCTATTCGCACGCATGTTAGGAGGGCTATAAAAACAGCGGGATACATTTTTATTGACCCATTTAAGAAGCGTCGTGTTTATAAAGGGATGATCAACGTTGTCTGGGGTCAAACTAGTGGTTATTTTTTTGAAACTACTTCTTCTGCAAATCACTTAATGTTTGTTTTTGATCTGACCTTTGATTAGTTTCTCATTTTTTATTTACGTGTCATTTATCTTTGAGCCTATTAGTATTTTTCCTAGTAGACCTTAATTTTTTTTTTGCTCTGTCCGTTTCTCTCTTTATCTTGTGCATTACTTGGGATCGGCTCACCTTGATTTCTCGCCTGGCTTGTGTCAAAATAGAGAGTCGTCAAGGAGAGTCGTCAAGGCAGTACAAGTGTTTTGCTTTCTTGGTCATTGTTTAAAATGGACATCCAGGTCGACGGGAAAACACTTTTTCAGGCCAATGTCGATGCTCAGGACTCGTTCAGTCAGCACTGTAACCAAATTAAAGTTGGTGAAGTTGTATTTCCTCAAAATATTATATTTTTTGTTCAGTGAATCCCTCCTTGAAAAAGTCTTGAGAGAATACAGATAAAACTTTGGGATAATTCTGGTCATTGTGAAGTGATTTGGAAGGTAGTTTAAAATTTCGCTATTCGTCTCATGCGTTGTCCAATATAGTGGTCGAATAATAAGTGGACTGCTTTAAAATTCACTTATTGTGTTAAACCCGCTTTTTTAATCGCCCCAATGAGTCAGAATATATTACTCCACCGCGGGTATGTAAACCAAGTTGTTAGTAACTGGAAACTTATGGGTTTAATAATGCATGTTTTATTATTCTGCCTTATTTTTGCTGGAACTGACTCCTGTGAAAGTACTGAGATATGGTTGTAAATGTTAGTTTAAGATGGATATTTTTTTTTAACAAAAAAATACAACCGACTGCCAAGAAAAGAAACACTACAAAGTAAAAAATAACTTTAATTTCGGAAGTCGGTGTCAATATACAATACGAAGAAACTAACAAAAACACCGACTTCATTTATTTTTCACTTTTTAGTGGTACCCCACACCTAACAACACCACTACAAAATCGCAGAAAAGCAAAATACGCAATTTCGTCACTTGGATGACATAAAACCATCATCCAAGTAGACGAATTCCAGCTATTTCGATTTAAAATCCAAAGTTCGTAACCGATTTTGATAAAATTTAAATGGGACCAATCTGCAAGTATTGCAGAAGTGCGTGCAATTGTGACGTGCGGAACCCTTCGCTGTTCGTAGCTCGACACGAACTTTTACAGGCTGGTTTTTACATTGTCATAGACATACTCAATAATCAGAAACTTTGAATTACGTATTTTTTTGTGACGCATGTCCATGTGTTCAAAAGTGAACATGCGTTCCAAAATAATAATAAAACATTTATCATATTTTTCAGCCATCAACTCTTAACAGGCCTATATTATGACTTTACCCAAAAACCCAAATATAATCTAAAACCTTTTAAGAATTTTAAGAGATATTTAAAAACATTTTGTTTGAGTTTAAACACCATTAAATGGCTTTTATTATCGAAACTTTCTGTCTTAATGGTCGATAAAGAACATAACGATTTGTTAATTGCTTTCCAAATTAATTGCGAGATTAAAAACAATCTTTATATGCTTTGAATAAGAGTCAAGGTTAAATGATTTTCGGAATTAAAATATACTAGCTGAGTTGTGGCTTTGCTCGCTTGACAAATTATATACAACCTTCCTCGAGAAATCTTGGTGCTAACAACATGAAAATTGATTGATTTTTGAGTTTATCGCACAGATAGATAGACAGACAGACGCGGCGGATGACTTTGTTTTATAATATGTAGTGATAGTGATTTAGCTGCGTGATGTCACACAACTTTGTCTGAGTCGGAGTCGAATTCCAATCTGACCAGACGCAGCTGAATACCATGTTTTACATTGCTGCATGACAGCCTGTCTGACCTTCACAACTCAGTTACTATAGTACCCGACACGAGAAGCTATAAATTGTGTAAACAAAGAACTTCTACTAAATTACGTAGCGACAAAAAATAATCCCAAATTAAATCTACTCAAAGTAACATACGTGTTATACGAAACTAACAAGCAATTTCACTTGGTCGGGTTATATTTGATCGATATAAAGCGCTGTCGTCTAATGTTTTGTGGTACTGGAACGAGTCTGACTCATGGAACAAACAATTGAATGTGTGTTTACAAAACTTATACCTTCTCGTGGCAGGGACTATAGGTAATACTACTACTGCTTGGCAAGACGTGTCGGGCTGACGTAATGATTATCAAATGTCCGCAAATAACAGCAGGGATTTTCTGAGACACGGACGGGAATGGCAGGTAACTAGTACTCACACGTCTTGTCGTCCGCGTCAAGCAGTGCTTAACTTTGAAGTAAGAGTTTTTTTTTTTTTTTTTCAAAATAAAGCAGAAGCAGTTCAGATGTTATTACAATGATAATATTTTAGATGCCAACCTACAAAAGTGAACATTCGTTAACAGATACGGTTTTTACATTGCTCTCGTTTTCACAAAGTTAGTTATTTTACATTACTGCATCAAAATATTGAGATAAAAAAGGTTTTTATACTTAGAGCTCCTGTGATGGTGACCTGACCCCTGCCCGGCTTGGTGACAGTTTAAACTAAACAAAAATAAGAACCCTTAAATATTTCGAAAGGAGCAGATCATCGCTTTGGTGCTTCAAAGGTACTTTGTCATCTACTTAGTTTTTTCCCACGACAATCAGTCAAATCGGATTCAGCTAAATTCCAAGATTGAATACGATATGATTGATTGATAGATTGATTGATTCTTGGTAAGACTGGAGTCTGATTTTCTGCCAAAACCTACAAATGACCGACGGGCCCAACGCCTTAGCGAGCTTTCCGAGGCTCGGAGGCGTCTCGATATTTTAAGATGGTCAACCATTCTCAGAACAACCCCGGCAAGCATTCCTTAACCTTGAAGATGCGTGCGAATGTTATTATTTAGCCACGAGCTCCTTTTCAAAGGTACAACATACAGTCAATAGTCGTAGGACAAGTCGCTCTGGAAAAGCCTGTTTTATTTTCTCATCTTTTGAATCCGCTTTAGCCACCGTGGTTGAATGTCTACCTGGGTCATAAATCATTTCGTACTCTGTGACTGAAAATCGCTGAACTAAATTCAAAACATTTTCCGAATTCATAGAGCAAAAGTAGTCCATTATTCACTGTTCACAGATAAAAAACGCATACATCTACATTCAGTGTTACATTTCGGGATACAATTCCCGAGTTGGAATTGCACAATTTGATTCCGCCAATTCCGTTTTATGAATCAGACAACAAGATGTAAAGTAATGCGCCATTGGTGTAAGGTGGATAGCCCACTCCTACAGACAAATCGTTTCGGGTAATACTTTCATTATGCTTAAAGCTAAGGAGTGGAATTCCTTGTTGGAGACTGTGTTTTCTGACAGTGAAGTAAAGACTACTAGTTACTTCAAAACATGCTAACTCCATCGTTGACCACATTATCGCTTACCACCAGGTATGGAAGTGGCCAAACGCGAGCCTATATAATTTACTAGCTGACCCGCGCAGCTTCGTATGCGTCACATTTTCCATTACTGCTCCGCTCCTATTTGTTTTAGCGTGATGATATATAGCCTATAACCTTCTTCGATAAATGGGCTATCTAAAACTGAAAGAAATTTCAAATCGGACCAGTAGTTCCTGAGATTAGCGCGTTCAACCAACCAAACAAACAAACAAACTCTTCTGCTTTATAATATTAGTATAGATAAGTTTAGATATGAAAATGGATGCTTTTTAAATTCGATTTCTAGTGAACCCTCTCTTTGACTACAATTATAATTGATATTGGTTGTGGTATTATGATATTAATAATTCAATTTAGTATGTGGGACACACTAATTAATTATAAATAATGTAATTTTAACGAGAGACTAATATTTATGGTTATAAATTAAATTTATATCAAGTGGAAAACTCATGTTAGCATCTGTGATCGCTATCACCTATGTATAACCGGTCGGCTTTCAAAACTCAGCGGACAGGAATTTTCAAGGAGTGCACGTTCCAACATGGATTTCTTAATTAGCGTCCCATCAAGAAAGATATTTAAATGGAAAAGTGAGTTGGTAAGTCTGTTTATTACTTCCTCAAGTCTTTATGGCTGAACGGATTCGGATGAGACTTGACACGTGGGAAGACCGTGTCCTTCAATTACACTTAGGATAGATTTTAATTTACAACATTCACACGGGCGGGGCTGCGGACGGCAGCTAATATATACATAAAATCACACCCTTTCCCTGTCCTAATAGGCATTAACTGCAGAATGGCACTTGCTACTTACTATCTTTACAGAGGAAATACTTTTGCGTCATTTATGTCCATAATCCTGGTACACATGCATGCCGATTTTGAATACTATGCAACAATAATGGCAGTGCAGTGTATGTCCTACCAAGCCGAAACTATATATGTGTTGATTTTTGCATGGAACTTTTCTGTATTCCTTATTCTCAAGTCACTGGATACATCAGTACCCTAATATACAGAAGATCGAGACACACATCCCTTCTAAAAATACATAAATCTCCATGTACAAAAACGCGGAAATACACTTCGCAACGCACTCCACACGTCACCTTCTTCAAAATATAATCCCTAACATATTTCTCGGTCTCGATAAAGAACACCTCACCTGACAAAATAAACCTATATTTAACCTCGAGATAGACCTTAATCCCTATAGCGGAAGGCACTAGCATGAGTTATGATTCTTATGGGGAGATAAAGGGCCGTAACTAGCGAACGTGTCAGGAGAAGAAATGGGAATAGATTAGGAAGTGTTACTAAAAATGTGGAAATGAATTCTCGCTTTTTTTTCACGGATCGATCGTTATTTGTTCGTTTTGTGGGTAAAATAAAATTAAGAGTGACACAACTTCATAAGTTTAAAACAAAATATTTATAAAGAGAATTTAAGAGCGCAAAAAATAAACGACAGATTCAAAATTAATTGACAATTATGCGAGGAGACAAATGTACAGAGTCAGACAGGTGATGGCCGGAGACCCTTAGGAGACGCCTATGCTCAGCAGCTGACGTCTTTCTATAGAATTGATGATAACTTAAAGTTTAACATTATTAGCAGGATGTTTCATAATTCCAATGTAATATTTATTTTTATTGTACTGTGATCTTAATAAATAAAAAAACCGGTCTAGAGCGAATCCGACTCGCGTATCGAGGGTGCCGTAACATGTAAAAAACGTGACATGTTTTTAATTAGTTGTAATAAGCGATATTTCTGTACTGTAATTGTAGCCTGTTGATGGTATGATTTTGTTTTTGTCTTTGCATTCTATGTCTATCGCATCATATTGTACACTGAAACATTACTTAAACTCCTATCAAATGGAATAATTTCAGATTTTTCCAATGCAAACTTCAGAGGTAGAGGAGGAATGATCTTTTTTTAAAATTTTTCGTTAAATGTTGAAAACCTAAAAAAATCTTTCTTTTTTTTAGGCATGCAGACAAAAAAAAATATTGGAGAATTTATAAATAGCACTCTTTCATATGTAATACCATACATGCTCCACTTCGATTTTTTAGAATCCCTTTCAGTAAATGTTGCAAAATAAATACACTTATTTTTCTTATTTGTAAAGTAGTTGAGCAAACGTCATCTAATACTATTCCAATTTTCAAGTTGATAGCATTAGTAGTTCTTGAGATATCCAGCTGTGACAGACGGAAAGGCTTAGTAAAACCATATGGGTTTCTTTTTACCATTTTGTTACGGAACTCTAAAAATCGCGCCCAGAGGTAGTTTTTGTCGAGTTTATTGAGTGGATCGCCTTTGTAAGACAACTGTAATGGCAACGTGTATAGTTTACTATTACTACTTCACTTTTGACAATCTACAATTAGTAACTTGTTAAAGTTGTTTCTTTACGCTCGTTACTAAAATTCATACAACAGTCATTTAAAATAATGATTGCTGTAAGGTTGTAATTCTAAAATTTAACATCATACCTACTTACTAATTAAGAAAGTACTTTTGGAAATGACATCTTATCTTACTTATAAAGCAGTATGAAAACTCTTTAATGTATCAAGTCGCATTATATTTGGAGAGTTTGGAGACTTCAAAGTATTAACTTTGAGTGCATTAGTTAGTGCTTTCAGAGAATTTAAATACTCTCTTGATGTCATTTATCTTGTCAAAGGGAGTAAATGGCTTTTTTACCTGATTACACCGAGTTGAAAAGGATAGAGTTTCTCAATTATTTAGTATAATTGAACACTTTTAGAGTGTGCTTCTTTAAATTTGAGTTTGGATGGATTGAGGATTTATACTAATTAATTTACTATGTTGAAAAGGGTTTGAAAAACTGTTGCGGTCATAGTGAGATTGAAAGCACTATAATTATAAAATTAAAAAATCTTAATATGGTTAATTTCAGTGAAAACAAATAAACGTTTCAACGTTTATTTATTATTAACATATTAAAAAATATCGTACTTAAACACTACGTCTACATTTTACGTTGGTAATTGACTTTTTTTTTAAATTTCAGTACTGTTGAATACTTTTGTGACAGTAAACTTATCATACTTTAATATAAGCCTCACAATATCTTTGTTAGCATATTTTATAGTTAACAATTTGTATGAAGTTTTTTCACTCCACTTCAACGGTAGTAAGAAATTTCACTTTCAAATTTCATCTTGAAGAGAATGGTAGCAGTGTCTTTTATTTGAAACTATACGTGTTTTTATATTCCATGACAGTAGTGAGTTATTACACTTGAAATTCGCAATATTGCTCAAAGTTTGTTTCGTAGAATGTACGACTATAATCTTTGCAGTGTGATCAAATAAATAATTGCGTTTTATTTATAATGGTCTGAAGTTGGACATTTCAATGCTTTATTTTTTGATCTATAAAATAATAATAACAATAAATAAATCTTTATTTCACAAAAATACAGATTAATATGTTTTAGATACAGACACTTTAAATAAGCTTTGGTAGTAACAAATGCATAATAAATCTAATAATGATACTGTAATGACGTGTAAAACACCACAAAATGGAAAACCCTGCCTCTCAAACTAAGTAATAACCTGTATCTTGAGAGACTGTGACTGTGTAGACTGTGTCGAACTACCAGAGCGATTGACGATTTCACCTTGTGAATCTTAGTTCTTACACTCCATCTAACTATTTTAAACACTATTTCGGCAACAACTAACATTAATTCAGAATTAAAATTACGCCGCTCATGTAAACAGTGCGAGTGTAACCACACCAAATCTATATATGAACTGATTTTTACTTTGATGCATTCAAAATAATAGGCTTGTGTCCTGAAAAAATCTAATTGGTCCGTCAGTTAGATTATCAAAAAATATTTGACGCGTGTTTTTTCTTTTGTTACGGGAACCAAAATTGACGAAGTTACGACGCTTTCAAAATTCTCAATACGTCACACCTTCGCATAATTTTTTGTGAGTCGTGACGTCACGAGCCCCGACTCCCGAGTTTTGATGTGTTTTATCTTTGTCAATATTCATTTATTTACAAAAACAAAAAATACGTGTCCATTATCATGTCATTTTCAATACTCTAACTGACGGACTAAATATTTTTGCAATTTGTGGATGATGGAATCTAGCCTATTGCAAAGCTTTGCCTACTCTACAGACCTTCAGTACTATGTTTCACTTCATCCGAAGTGTAGAAAACAAAGACTGGGATGTCTACGAATCATCGTTCGCTTGTCCCTAATCCAATTAATTTGGGGTTGACATAACATGCCTTCCATATTTCAATATTCGCCCTCGTCCCATAGTCACCCCTTTCCAGCCATATAATCTTTTACACATCTCATCATTGTGTGAAAATTACGTTATTTCCGATGTTTTGTGTATTTGCGTTGTTTTTTATTCATGGATTCACGGGACGCGTTGAGCATCATTGACTCGGCGTCTTTCTGGTGGTCGCCTCTGTTGATTTTGGCTCTCAGGAATTGCAGTGGTTAGGAATACTGTGGCGGCTTTGGAATCTAGATATTTAAGATAAGTGACACTGTCAATCAGCGGTAGCGTGGCAAATCTTAACGTAAAAAATGTATGGGACAAACGGTACCAAAATGTCACGTTAACAATCCCTCATATTCGCCATGACAATAACAGTCGCTAATTGAAGCTTGAAGGCCTAGTAAAACACTTCCATCTATCGACTTTTTAGTTAAATGAACTAGCACTCAAAATTTTCGATACGAAATTTTCCCCAGCATCACATCCCGCGTCAGTAGGGCACCATTTAAAACAACTTAACCCCCAACTTAGGCACTCATTTGCCCAAAGGTTCATCACACAGTTAAAACATTTTACGTGAAAACTAGACAAACAAACAAACAACAAGCTTGTTACCGGAAAGCCGTGAGAGTTATATGAGGTAACGCGCACCTACCCGTACATAGTGTCCCGACAATCTGTCTCCTGTTACAAATGGTGACTGCTGGAATCGAAACTAACTAGACGTGGCACGGAGACAGAAATATCGTTTTAATTTGATTTTAATTAGGATGACCTACTTTTACTTTACGGGATGTATTTTAAGACAGTGGGAAGTATGCACATATGTATGTGTAAACACTAGCCTCTAACTGTCTCACTGCAAGGCTGAGGCCTCCTGATATACCGAGAAGGTACGAACAATCAACACGTTTGCTATTTACTGCCTAAATTTCATTTTTGGCGAAAGATCACACCGCCGACGTGGCTGAACGTTTTAGGTCAACTGAAATTTGAGCCATCTTCACACCTATGTAAAATATACGAACGATGAGACGTATATAAATCTAGGTCTCCATACAGTGTTTTTTAGCTACGTGTGCATTAAAAGTCACATTTAGTACTATTTATAAACCTTCAATAAAGCTGACATTAATACTGAAACGTATGGGGCTTGATCGCGTGGCCTCTCAATCAAGCTGCCAATCCACGTCGTAACCGTTGAGCTATAGCCACTTATCGACAGTGCAAATAGCCGAGAAATGGTTGAAAATAGGGTAGATATGAAAACCAAAAGAGAAAGGACCCTAACGCCCAGATGAAAATGATTATTACTCCCCCTAGCGTGTTTACAGGGTAAAGAAAAAAACTGAATCTCACGAGCCAATAATAAATTCTCAATTCGAAACAATTTTCACCAATCACCGCTCAAAACTTAATAAAAATATTAACAAAAAAGCAAACTGGCGTGTCGCTTCTAGATTTATGCGTTGTGACGTCATATTACATTCGGTGTCACGCGTAACAGCCCACCATAAATATTTATTCGAGTTTTCGTCGACAATCAAAGCGCTGTAAATCACTGCCCGGAGAGATGTATTTTTTTATTTTGTTTTCTCGTTTTTTTTTATTTTTACACTGCATCGAGCATTTTTCCACTATTGGAAAGCGAGATTTCTGTCGGTAGGTTGATTTTTGTGCAACGACTCGGGTTATTTTGTACGGAATAGATAACTCGATTGTAGCTGTTACTTTTACATTCTTGAGCCAGAAATGTTTTGCAAATTAAGTTAACACGATCTATGAGGGATTTGTATTTTTATATTGTGAAAAACGTAGGTGAAATTGATGTTTTATGCATGCGTTTAATAAAATATGTTTAAGTAGATTAATTATTTATATTGTGATGTCGCTGTTACTACCAAAAATCAAACCAACCACCAGACAACAAAGTAACAACGTGTTTAATAGTACGAAAAGATAAAGCTGAATAAATCAGGTACCAGGAAAATAATATAAAACAACACATAACATAAATGGTACAATAATAACTAATAACTATACAGCTCCATTCATTACACAGAAAGTCCATCTATCATAGCGTTGGAAGCAACAATCTCCAGCGATGATGGCCGTAATTGATAGCAACAGATTCATCAGATTTGATGGTATCGGCCGTTGACGTCGATATATCGTGTCCCTACAAATTACCCAAACTACGCGTTGTCCGGAAAATGTATGTGTGTCCGGTATTGAACATAAGCGGCCGGTGAGTGGTTGTGATCCTGGGGATTATTTGATATGTAATGAGATGTTTTTGGAAGTAGATGTGTTCTGGACATGTAGTCTTCTAATTTGAGGTAATGAAAATGTTAATCAATCAATTGTCAATGGCTGAACGCATTTATTAAAAACTTGGCACAGATTAAACATGGCCAATAACATAATAGAATAGTTTTTATCCAGAGATTTAGAAGACAAAGGTTTTTTTTTCTTTACGTCGTCGTCAGTGCCTAAATTAGTAAGAGTTAATGTGAAAGAAATAATGATCTTGCTTGCTTACATTTTCTTCGGTGAGGCCAATAACTTTTGTAGACGAAAATATTATGGATGGTCGTTTCAAAGTGCCAGTACAATAAAAAGTCAAATATTTGTGTGCTTAAATCTGATGTGTACGACATGAGATTTAAGCACACACGGGTAAATATTTCTGTTTGACCAACACAACCCTTGTTTAACCACACCTATTGACTTAAACGTATTAAAAACATTCAGCATTCACAATTTTGAGAACAAATAATACACCCTTTTATTTCTCCAATATTCATAAAGCAAAAATAAAGTTGATATTTTTGCCGCACCAGATAATCTGGCAGCCATTTTGTTTCGGAGTCGTGTCCGATATGTGATCAGCAATTGGCCGCCAGTGTACTGAGCCGTAATCAACGTCCGTGCCATTTATTCGATAACGATATTTCGCTTTTTTGGACGGCGTAAAAGGAAAAGTTATGGTTTTAGCCTTTCGGAAAAAAAATAACGTAGGTAAATATAGGTAAAAAAATTGCTGTGCTTGTAAATATGGAGAATTTTGACTGTTTGGCAGGTTGTATTTTGTTATGCTAAGCAGAATGTATACAACCTTATACGCTAAGTCCCTAATTCGAGTAACCGTACAGCAGTAAAAATCAATTACATCACAGCACAAATTTATTATTGATGCGTATCGGATGTGTCATAATCAATTGGCCAACACTGTACGTACGACAGTCGTAATCAATGTCGAACCCTGTTCAAGCGATATTTTTTTTCGACTTTATCGGTACTGGAGAGGAAATGTTAATTTTTATGTGCTTCCGATAAAATCATGCAGCAGGGATTATCCCGTAAACAGCTACTGTTGAACATTGGGCTACAAAAAGGAAGTAAAAATTTTCATATATTCTTTATCCTGCAAACATAGGTCTCTTAATTTGTGTCCTTTGTTCGATTCTCAAGTCAGCCAACGTCTTATGGGGTTTTCCGCCAGGAAATTTTCAGTAGCGACTCAAAGTATGGAAGGTTGGCCCTGCGTCTGATTTCTGTTTGGTTTGTTTTGCCGCCACATCGTACAATTAATGCGCCCACAGTTTCAATGTGGTCTTTTTTTCCTGCTGAGAAAGTACGCAAGGGGGTAAAACCACTTGTAACGTTTGTCTATTGAGACCGGCGGCCGTTTTAATACTAGTTTCTCTATAGCCGTTTTCCTAGACCTAATGTACATATTTTCCCAATATGACTCCGGTTCTTAGTTTTTCACCATTTATAACAGACTTAATATTATTTTAGCAGTTCCTGATAAAGTTTATGTTTCTATCTATCTCATCATCTTCTTGTCCCTATCTTACGGTTTCTTAAGGTTTCCAACTTGCATTTCTACCTGTCAACTGTGACGATGCTATTCTTCACATAATCAGTGTTTGAGCAATTGGCTGCTGCGCTGCATGTCGCGTGTTCGATTCCCTCACAGAACAAATATTTGTATGGCCAACATTCCTACAAATAGCTGTAAGTTCTGGGCTTGGCTGTTTGTGTATGTGAGTTTGTATGATTGTGAACGCACCTATGATCCAGGAGAAATTACTGGGGTGGGGCAACGCTTACAAAATATATTTTCTTTGGCCTCCCTCCATCATCGATTCATTAACCATCCACATGTAAACCTCAACTAAATCAGATCGTGAACTAACAGTACACATTAACATTAGCAGCACACAATTAAATCACTCTCTTGATAAATACAGCTCTCATTTTACGAGCCGAGTAATAAAATAGTTACAGCACAGTTCCAAATGGACTTCAGTTGCACTAATTCATTTAGCTAATTCCAATTATGAGTAGCGACTGTTTTTCAATTAAGTTCTCGTTTTGTGAGTTATTTTGTTAATTTGTACTTTCTGAGGCTTGTTAATCTAATGCGATTATTTGAATTTAATTTAGAAGTCTATTCTAGGAATACTTTATGCTGTGTTGAGTTTACTGTAATAAGGGCTTTGATGTTTTGATGGTGATTCGGTATTTAATCATATTATGTAATGATTTCGTAGTATTGAATCGAAGGCTAAATTACGTATGAATATCGACTTAAATCATACTTGCAAAAAATTATTTAAATTTAAAAGTTTAAATGTTTGAATATTGAGATTTTTCTTAATTAACCACGCATTAACGATTTAATTAATTCTGAACTCTTATTTATCACATAATCGTTCATTCCGATAATTGGTGATTCAGATATTTATTCATTCCGGTAGTAAGGTTCCTTGGGATTATTTCCTACTTTCACGATCCTACTACTCGTGGCTAAAGAATAACAGCCGCATGGGTCAACCTTCAAGGTAAAGCATTGTTTGGCAAGGTTGGTCTGTGGATGGGTGACTATCTTAAAATACATAGTTTCCTCTGTGAATTAATAAATGAATGAATGATAATTTTGAAATTTACATCTGAGTGTATGGTGCCTCGGAAAGTGCGTTAAGCTGTTAATCCCGGTTGTCATTTGACCTTCGGCAATCGTTACGGATTGTTAGATACCAGGAAATCTGACTCCAGTCTTGCTAAGAACTACCGTTTTACACAATTAATGGGTAATGGAGGTCTCTAAAGCTGGGAAAATATTAGGCAGATGATGACGACGGTGATTTTACAGACAAAATCTAGTTGTGAATATGTAATAGTATCTCAACTACCACAATTACTGGAATAATTATTTCCTTTGAACCCGACAACTTAAAAGACTTTGTTAATATGTACATAATCAGGTACTACTTAGCAAACATAGTTAGGAATTCGCGACACTTCTCGTGATAGACTTCTAGAGTTGCGAGCATAGCCTTAGGCTAAGATAGTAAGGTCTTTGTAGCGCACAAAGTTGTACAGGTTCACAATAGTTTTAAACTTGCACCTGTGTCGAACTTATAACGATGTAGGTAAACTTCATACTTCATTGGCTTTTTACTGTGTAGTTTACAGTTGAAACAAATAAGGTTTTTCAGCAAATAAACAAACAAACACCTAGCCTTTTCCCAACTATATTGAGGTCTCAAGGAAACTGGATGCAGCTGATCAATGGAGCGATCTCTGCCACCAACGTCTATAACTGGGTTGACATCACCGGGTTGGATTGTCTGGCTTCTGACTATCCGAAACAGTATTAAAGATATGAAGATCTTAAAATGACAGCTGGCGACCAACGACGAATAATAAGCTATCGCGTTAAAAGTACCGACTTACCACTAGGTATATTTACTGTTGCGATAAACACGATGGTATATTTCAGCTTTGTGAATTTTGTATCAGCGAGCAAATGGAAAATAGCTGGCCTGATATTTCGCAACTCAACTGTAAATTAAACATCAAACAAACGTTGTAACAATAATCCAATATTCAGTCAATAAATAGATCTCATAACGTGATAACAATTCTAAAACGGTTTGGTCGACAAGTTGTCTATTAATATTTACTATCCAATACCTAGACATTTCATTGGGAAATATAGATATTGTATGATTTCACTACGCCGATTTCAACTGAAATTATTGACTATTTAATTGATGACCTAAATTAATTATTTGTTGAAAACAGAGAATTAGATTCACGCCCAGGAGTGGAAGATAACAGGCTTATAAATGAATGCATACTACATTAAAAATACACTGCCACATCACAACATAACACATATCCAAAGTACGTGTATGGTGTGTGGTATATACCATACACCATACACGTACTTTGGAGGATTTAATGACTGCTATACCGATGCTGCAATTAACGTAGCCACCTACTAGGCCCAAAAAATCTAGGTAGTTATCCATCGATTCAAAAAGAAGAACACATACACTGTTCATCATACATAATACTCAGCCACTCAGGTTAATCTTCTAGGTGTAGACACGCTTAACGAGGTTCCTTCTTGGATGGGTGGTCATCAATTACATACCGAGACTCTTGTTTGCCTCAGAAATCACGTTAAGGTGTTGGTCCCGGCTGTCATTTGTAGACCGTTGACCGTCGTTACGGATAATATATAGGAACACAGAGATATACAGAAGTAAGAAAATCTGGTACCAGTCGTTTCGTGTCACTCAGTTACTGGGTTGGTAGAGGTCAGATAGTCAGTCACTTCATATGGCATACTAGTGTAGCTGCATCTGGTTAGACTTCAACATTGGTGCGAAAAGCCTAGGCAGATTGATGCGGATAAAAATGATCCTGTCTCACAGATTCCAAAAAGCAGCGATCAGCATTCTCGCTTAAGCTGATCATAACGTGTTTACTTATCTTCATTGCACCCCATTTTTGCCATTATTTTTAAGGGTCTTATTAACAGGCCCTTAAAACGAGTGGTCATATAGAGTATGATAAAACCATTACGATGATGAAACCCACAGAGCACTGAGATGCCTCAGCTGCCTTCTCTTTTTGAGTGGCCGTCAAACCTTTGCGCACAATCTTTCCTTAGGTATACAAATACATATCAATCATGTTAGTTGAGAAGATCTTGGTGACAATTTAGCGTCATTTGAGTTGCGTTTGCGCGATAAAAAAACGCGATACACTTGCGATTCTGTCGCTGGTTTACATCTGTATCCACGTAACCGCGATACTGCATCGCTACTTGTGCGATTCATCATGGATATCTATAGACGTGATGCAGCATGGACGTGTTTGTGCACTGTAAATGCGACGAACGACTTAAACAAGCAATGCAGTGGCTACTGTACTTATGCAAAAGTTGTCGTAACGACTTTCCAAAATAAAAACGTTGGCATCACAGAACGGGTACCACACATTCGTAGTAATAGGCTAGATTCCATCATCCACAAATTGCAAAACTATTTAGTCCGTCAGTTAGAGTTTTGAAAAATAATGGACACATATTTTTTGTTTTTGTGAATCAATTAATATTGACATAGATAAAACGCATCAAAACTCGGGAGTGGGGGCTCGTGAAGTCACGACTCACTAAAAATTATGCGAAGGTGTGACGTATTGAGAATTTTAAAAGCGCCGTAACTTCGTCAATTTTAGTTCCCGTTACAAAAGAAAAAACACGGGTCAAATATTTTTTGATAATAAATATTAACTGACGGACTAATTAGATTTTTTCAGGACACAAGCCTATTGACCCCAACACCCGTGACAATTCTGGCTATGGCAGCAACAGCGTAAACATGTGCTCATAAATTGGGCATACGTCGTCAGCAAATAAAACAAAATAATTCTAGCAAGCGTAAGAAATATGACTGTACATAATATGTGTGTGCGGCGACTTGGAACATTGACTAATTAGACCATAAATTGTAGCGCTCAAACCACCGACTATATTTTTTTCCTTTACATGAAATTACAAGGTGTTTCGTATTTTTCTTTGTAACAGTTTATAGCCTTTCGTTAGGGCGTTAGCAAACTGTGAATTAGGTAATATTTAGTCGTAACGCTTCTGTTAGATCAATCATAGCTTTTTCACCCTTTAACCAAATTCCCAAAAGGAGGAGGTTCTCAATTCAGTTGTATTTTTTTTTCATGTTTGTTACTTCATTTATGTAAAATTGTTGATTTATCTGAAAGGATATATACTTCTAGATTGGTCCCATTTAAATTTTATCAAAATCGAATACCTAGTAAGTTTGGATTCTAAATCGTTATAGCTGGAATTCGTTTACTTGGATGATGGTTTTTTGTCATCCAAGTAATCGAAATTGCGTATTTTGCTTTCCTGCGATTTCGCAGGACTAAAAAGTGTAAAATAAAAAAACTTTTTACAAAACAATACGACTGACTCGTAAAAAGTTTTCAACGTAAGATTTTCGTGATTATGGTAATCATCGCTATGGGTTTCGTGGCTTCATTCCTACAACCAACCTGCTTTACTGTTGGCAGTCAGGGTATCAGGTTTTCTCTTAAAGGGCAGAAGTTTAAAAAAAATGAAGACGGGGCGTGCGCATGGCCGGCCAACGTTATCACGGCTTATATAAAACTTGGGTACCACAACATTGTACCTATGTCGCGTTTTCAATAAATTCGAAACCATCCTGTGTGTGTGAAAGCCCTTAATACAAGAATTCTGAATATTATGTAAATGTTAGGGTGGCGTCATAGTAATTACAGTGGCGTTGTAGGTCAAAAGTGAAAAACTGTTATTTTAATTTTATTGCTTACAGTTCAAGGGTTCTTAAATACTTTATGCCAATAAACAAAAACGCAAATTGTTTTGTTACGGCACTTAATGGTGTGGAATTGAACATAATTTGTGCTTTTAAAAGTAATGTTTTTTTTTGGAAGTCTCTCCTATTTTCATCGAGTCAAGTCGTGTTTTATGGATTTCTCGATACTCTGTTACTAATAAATAAAATAAAACAATAATGTTAATTAACGGCTTAGATTTTCTTCTCTAAATAAGCTAAACTGTAATCTTTTCCTCGGTTTTATTTATAGATCTGATATTTTCAATTTAAGATTTATTTCTAAAAACTATTATACCTTGATGTTACAAATGTCTATACGCGTTCAAATGAGTTAAAGAGGATGAAGTGTTGCTAACCCTAGAATCAGGATAATGTGTTGTATAGTGATGTACAGAATAGGGTGAAAAGTTCCATATCCTCCATTGAAATTGGAGGATCCTACGACAAGACATTTGTTGAGTCTGGTAGACAACAGCGCGATGGTTGCTCTCAGGTTTTCTTAAACGATCAAATCGCTGAGGAACTTTAGATAATAGCGCAATGTAGAATTTGTGTGATGTCAGGTCTTTTTGTAGTTTTCGCCGACCGTTTAAAATGTTTGACGATGTATCAAATAAATAAATAAAAAATAAAATAAAAATAAAAAGCCTTTTATTTCTTGCATTATAAAATATAGCTTAATAATAGATTAAAAAAGTTGTTTGGGAAAGAAAATTGATACATGCTAGTTTTTACAATCTAAATCTTGATACTATTGTTAATTGCAAGAACCCCTCCTCAGGTGAAGGTGAAGGCCTCCTCTAAAGAAATCCATTTATCTCTGTGTTGCGCTATTTGTGGCCAGCAGGGGCCAGCAATTTTGACTATTTCGTCTTCCCATCTCATATAAGGTCTGCCTCTAAGGCGCTTACCCTGTGGGCCCTTCCATTTAGTTACCCTGCCGGTCCACCTCTCGTCTGTTAGCCTCGCTACGTGCCCTGCCCACTTCCACTTTAGTTTTTTAGCAAAGCTTAAAGCATATTTGGCTTTGGTTATTTGTCTTATTTTAGTGTGTCGAACTTTTTGGAGCTTTTTAATATTCAGCATGCTTCGTTCCATTCCGCGTTGGCAAGTAGTTATTTTGTTTTTTATTTTCGTAGTATATTTCCAGGTCTGACACGCTAAACAAAAGTATGGACTAATCTCAAAACAAAAGTATGGACTTCATGCCTCCTACCATGATGTATCAAATATCTTGTACTAAATACTTTACACTCTTCAGATAAGGTGCTGTTTGTAAGTCACCAAAAAAATTATTTCACTGAAAACTTTACCATACAATAAAAGTTAATCCATACTTTTATATTAACATTTTAATGAATAAGGTTTCTTTTATATAACTATCAACTCCCACTAGGTTCCTAAGATGCAAAATAGTCGTTGCTGTAGTTGCGAATATGTAGAAATTGTTGCGAATAGGTAGTAATGTAGGCTGCATGATGTTGTTATGTTAATTTGAAAAAACCAAGTATTTCACAAAAGATTTCTTCCAGTTACACAGGATTTTCGTAGAACCTAAACGACTTATATTTAACGAGATTTTAATAACAGATCTTTATAATATAGCTACCTAAACATATACCAACATAATATATCTGCGTACCTAAATACCAACCTAATCACGAAATAGTTCCTCTTTCAAAGTTCGCAAAACCGATCTGAGCCGGATTATGCTGCGCCTTGGATCGTCGTGAATTATTAGTTTAATACCGTCCCAACCGGACGGCCGGTCAGTAATTGGTCTATTAACACTTCGCCAAATTGCCGATCTCCGATTGTGGTTCGCAACTACAGCAACGGCTGTTTGTAACTAAGAACCTGGTAGTAGTAAATAGGTATGAAGAAACTTCAGTCATTTAAATTTTAATATAAAAATATGGACTCAGAAAAGCAAAATACACAATGCATGCATTTTGCAGTGGTGTTGTTAGATGTGGGGTACCACTAAAAAGTGAAAAATAAAAAACATTTTACAAAAAAATACAACCGACTTCCAAATAAAAAAAAACACTACAAAGTAA
Organism: Ceramica pisi; assembly: GCA_963859965.1. Taxonomy (NCBI): domain Eukaryota; kingdom Metazoa; phylum Arthropoda; class Insecta; order Lepidoptera; family Noctuidae; genus Ceramica; species Ceramica pisi. The sequence continues at coordinate 6,947,366 of OY982549.1, read as the reverse complement.
AAAATAACTTTAATTTCGGAAGTAGGTGTCAACGAACTTCAACTATGTCGAACCAATCTGCAAGTACATCCTTTCAGATACAACAAGAATTTTTCAAATCGGTTCATAATTGACGGAGTTATGAGGTAACAAACAAAAAAAAATAAAAAATACAACCGAATTGAGAACCTCCTCCTTTTTGGGAAGTCGGTGAAAAATATGGACTAACTTTTTTTGTGTGGTAAAATTTTCCGTGAAAGACTTTTTTGGTGACTTATAAAAAGTAACTTATCTGAAGAGAGTAAGGTATTTAATATAAGATACATGAAGCACTAGAATACTGCATGCACGCTAGATAAATTAGCCTCTTACATCGGCCTATCAACCCAGTAACGAGACAATACATAACTTAGCACAAGTGTCGCATCGTCAGTCGGTTGCAGAACTTTTTACTTCGACTTACTATACGCCAACTTCGGCGTATAGAAAGTCAGTGTAAAGAGTTAGATAAAAAAACCACTTGGTTGTTTTGGAATTCGTCATCTCGCACGTTCAGACACTATTTCTTCCACTTTTGCGATGTTAACTTCAGTTGAAGACGTTGATGGCCTACCAGAGCGAGGCAAATCTTTCATCACATCTTGACAGCTTTTGAACACTTTGTACCACTCATGAGTACGTGTTTTTGATAAAGTCGATTCACTGTAAGCCTTCTATAACATTTTCAGTGACTCTGAAAGCGAAATCCCATTGGCGATGCAAAATTGAAGATAAACTCTTTTTCAGTCTTTTTGTCCATTATGAAATTCGCAATACGCACTAGATGTGATATAACTAAAAATAGTACCATATTAAATATCAATAAAAGATGTAACTCAAACTCCGCGAAAAAATGAAAAACAGTTGTGCTAATCTAACAACAACAAAAAAAAAAACATTGGATTTGGAACCATAAACAAACCATCTATTCCCAAAACTTTTTTGGCTGAATGTATTTATAATGTCATGCCCCTGGAGTTCTAAAATACAGGCTTGGGTTCAGTTTAGTCTTCAAATCTCCCATATATTACAACTGTCAACCTATATTCCTAACATAGTAATATAATTTGTATCTCCCAAAACCGTCAGGGAATATTTTGATAGTACGATAGTACATCATTTTATTCTGGAGTAACGAATCCAGTGCTCGTTAGATTATAATTCTTAAGCGATAGAGCAAATTATTTTAATGAGAACTCAGCAGCACACCTTCTAATAAATACTCATATCAAATATCTCGACGCAATTTCAGGCTCCGCTGAAACACACCAACGGTGAAGCCAAAAAGCGCTTTATTACATAAATTACAATATCTAACGAACATTATCGTAGATAGAGCTAAAACAAATATTGTTGGGAACTTTCGAATTCAGGGCGCCAAAACATTGCCTTTTGCTATCTCGTGTTGATTTAAACAAGATCGAAAGGATTGAACCTAAACATGTAACTTTACTTGCGTATAGTGTATTTACTTAATTTATTTGTTTCTAACCTAACATAAAGCATGATCTTTTACATAATTCATGTCTATAGAAATCCCCTGTTAGTTATAGGTCCAAACATAGATATAATAAACAAAGAGATATGCCTGGTGGACGAAAATGTATAGGAACCCTGTGCCTTCAGTACACCCCTTCCAAACGCCAACTACTACCCATGCACTACAGTAAAATCAATAGACACGTAGTCGCACCCACACCCGCATTTCTCAAAACAGAACTTACTGTATAACCTATACTATATTATTATATTATATATTTTATATAATAATAATCTATACTAACTAATAATTTGGGAACGTCAAGTTCCCAAATTGTGACGAAGCTATACGACCAAAACCTGCCCGTCTGTCATACCGAGGATGGCTGGATGCGCGACGTCGAGCGCGTGTGTGAAGCTATACCAGAAATGGAAAAAATTAACATCACATATCCGATGTAGCTAAAGCAGTCCGTCCGTTACCGAACTGGAAATCTCCGGGACCGGACGGACTGCATAACTTTTGGCTCAAATGGTATAGCAGCTCACACGCGCTCCTGGCATATCAATTCCAGTCATCCTTAGAGTCTGGGTCGCTACGACAGTTTCTAACAACTGGCGTTACCCACCTGCTCCATAAGACCGGTAGTCCCGCGGAACCCAAGAACTATAGACCAATTACTTGTTTGTCGACGGTAAACTTCGTCTATAAACTTCTTACATCCATCCTGAGAGTGAAGATCGATGAGCACATTGAGACTAAGTCAAATATGTCCGCCTCTCAGAATGGATTTAGGAAGGGGTCCCGCGGTACTAAGGTGCTTCTCCTCATAGACATAGCCATAAGCCAACAGGTTCGTCGATACCGCAAGGATCTGTCGACATGTTGGATAGACTACAAAAAGGCCTATGACTCTGTGCCACATACTTGGCTCATGAAGGTGTTAGAGTTGTACAAAATAGATGCAACTCTACGCACCTTCCTTGAGTCATGTATGAGGCAATGGAAAACAGTACTTCGCTATCCAAGGATGTCGACCGATTCAGGGAAATGATGAGCCTGTATGGATTAAACGGGGAATATTTCAGGGCGCCAGTTTGAGTCCCTTTTGATTTTGCTTAGCTCTGAAGCCTCTAAGCACATTGCTGGAGCATTCAGGTCTAGGCTATCGGTTGAGAAGAGGTGGTCAGGCCATATCTCACCTTCTTCACATGGATGATCTGACACTCTTTGCCTCCAACAATTCGCGACTAATGGAGCTACTGAAGGTTACTGAAACCTTCAGTAGTGCCATCAGGATGGAATTTGGTATGGACAAATGTGCAGTCGTGCATGTAAAGAAAGGGGAAATTATGGAATCTGAGGGAATTCAACTCTCGGATTCCATACAGGTTAGATCCCTCAGCTCAAACGAAACCTACAAGTATTTGGGTATGTCAGAAAAGTTGGGCATTAATGTTGCTGACATGAAGCAATCGTTGAAGGAGCGCTTCTTTGGCCGCCTGAAAAAGATTTTGAATAGCCTTTTTTCGGGCGGAAATAAGGTGCGCGCCTTCAACGGTTGGGTCATGCCGGTACTAATGCACTATTGCACTCTTTTGGCATACTCAAATAGTACGGAACCCTTCGTGTAAGACTCGCACTTGGCCGGTTTTTGTCACTTGAACAATTTGATCACCGCGGGCATCATTATTGCCATTAAACAAAGATTTAAAGGAGCTCGTGTCTAAATAACATCAGGTCGACAGGGACGATCTTCAAGGTTAAGCAACCCTTGCCAAGGTTGGTCTTTGGATGGGTGACCATCTTAAAAAATATCGAGTTTCCTCCGTGCCTTGGAAAGCACGTTAAGCCGTTGATCCCGGCTGTCATTTGTAGATCTTTGGCAGTCGTTACGGATTGTCAGAAGCCAGTAAATCTGACTCCAGTCTTACCAACTGTTACTTTTGTATGAAATACATTTTATAATCTGTACTAACATTATAAAGCTGAAGAGTTTGTTTGTTTGATCGCGCTAATCTCAGGAACTACTGGTCCGATTTGAAAAATTCAGTGTTAGATAGCCTATTTATCAAGGAAGGTTATAAAACTATTATATCATCACGCTAAGACAAATATAAGCGGAGAATTAAGTGCAAATGTGACGCAGACGATGTTGCGCGGGTCAGCTCGTTCAATCTAAGTATTGCAAATACTTGAAAAAGATTTTAAAATATAAAATAGCCTTTTCATCGCACAGTGAAAATATTTTAATGTGATGTTATACATTCCATACTCAACGCTTTAGTTACATCAACCGTGGTGATGAATCTGAAATGAAATATTTGACTTTAAATAATAGTAAAGAAACCTGTGACAGCTCAGTTGTGTGACTTTGATAAATTGTTATTTATGTCATGAGATATAAAATTATGAAATAACTTATTTGCCCTATCTTTAACGGACAAGATTTTTGGGTAACTTGAATTATTAGGGGGAAAGAGAATTCTATTTTTCTCTTCTTCTAACTATTCACTCTTAACTTGAAGACACCCAGGTTGTGTTGTTAGCGGCATTTGTACTGCAGCAAAAAATAAACGCCCCATTCTATCCCGCCAGCATTGAACTACTGAACGAAATCCTGCATCGCAATATCAGAGTTTTCCGTGTGATTTGAATTTGTACAACAGTCCGAATATCAGCTATCGTACAGTTGCCCACCGGGCAGAATACCCGCCTAGTCGGAGGATCCTCTCTTATCAATGTGGGTTTGCGGGACTTAACACTTTTTACCACATCACTCGATATGTATGACAGGAAAAACCCTCAGCTAAAAAAGAATACTACTCATTCCTTCCTAAAACATTTATTTTTGGGTGGTGCATCTCCAATTCACCATACGCATTATTGTCCAATGTCCTTTCTGTTCCATCGGCCAGACAATGCCTTTATAAGACAGTTGATTGACATATTTCTAATACCAACCGCTCAACGAAATTGCTTTTCTGAAACTATTTGCAATCGAAAGGTTTAAAACTTATTACTATTTGCGAAGCTATATTTAGAACGTCTGTAGACTTGATTTGCAAATAATGAGTCAATGAAGTCACAGGTTTGAGTCCAGTTGTTGAACTTTTGTGGTAAGCGCTCACTTGAAAGTAATTGCTTTAATTTAGACTGTTGGTTAGAATTAAAGCTAAATTGGCCATTGTTAATACTGTTCAAGTGATTATTGGTAATGTATTATGCCTAGTGTCAAATATTGTCAAATAAATATACAATTTTTACTATTCGGTACCTAATTTATACGATGAAGAATACATATCCTAAAGTAATAAAAACATGTGCGAGTCGGACTCGCGCACGTAGGGGTTCCGTACCATTATCTATAAAAACGGCAAAAAAGCAAGTTTGTTGTATGGGAGGATATTAATTCTATTTTGTTTTTAGTATTTGTTGTTAGAGCGGCAGCAGAAATACATCATCTGTGAAAATATCAACTGTCTAGCTGTCGCAGTTCTTGAGATACAGCCTGGTGACAGACAGACAGACAGACAGCGAAGTCTTAGTAATAGGGTCGCGTTTTTACCCTTTGGGTAGGTACGGAACCCTAAACAGGTAGGTAATTAATAACAAGAGCAATTTTACGAATACTGTAAAAATTGATGAAAAGAAAACAGATTCTTTCTAAAAGTAACACGTTTATTTTTTTTTCTTTTTTGCTATCGATAGCAATGATATTATAAGTAAAAAGGTGTATATAGGTTACCTATACAACATTTGAACTTCAAAAACGTGAAACCTACGTGACTGAGGTCAAGTGTGGCTAGTTAGCCACATTTTAACGTGTCGCTTGCTGAGCGCTTATAACCTATCTACACCTTTTTACTTATAATAATTATCATTGATTGTTAGGCATACGTTTGACCACTATATCACCTGATGTTAAGTGATGATGCGGTCTAAGATGGAACACACTTGCCTAGAAGTAACCTATTCAAGTATTCACCCTTGACTTAAAGACTCCCAGGTCGTAGCTATCAGGAAACACAGACTCAGGCAGGGAATTCCACTCTTTAGCTGTACGCACAATTAATGTATTCCCAAAACGTTTTGTGCGTATAGGTGGGTTGTCCACCATGTACCGGTGGCGCGTCGCCGTACGTCTTGTGGTCCGATGATGGAACTGGCTTGGCGGAATTAAATTTGCAATTCCATCGCACACTCACCAAAATGCAACCGATAGAAAACCGACCGGCCAGCAACTCGGCGTCGATGCTCAAGACTTTGGAGCTTCGATTCGACGAGCCTATCATTGCCGATGATTATTTGCGTGATTATCAAGGTATTTTTAATTTAGGGTAGTTTATTAACACTAAATATAAAACTCCAGCCACGTGCAGTCGGACTTTCACACGAAGGGTTCTGTACGTACCTACCTTAATTATTTATATTTTTTTGTATTGAAAGCAATACACATTCTGTGAAAATTTCAACTGTTCATCTATTCCGGTTCTTGAGATCCAGTCCGCCGATAGACATGGACAACGGAGGCTTGTTAATTAAAGACCTTAATAAAAATCGCAGCAGTAATTTCTGTGTGATGTGTATGGTTAAAAGATAGGGGGAGAAAAAAAACCAAAGAAGGACTGTGTGAAAGATAATAATGCCTAAAAAGAATGTAACTCCTCGAATGAAAAGTAACAGGAAGTTTATAAGAAGAATAGATGTTGACCCCAATAAATTGGAATGATAATGATGATATACAGTTACAGTTCCTACCAGACCATGCAGGAGTATTTACCTACCTACCGTATTTTCCACTTTTTTTTCACCCATAGCAAGCACAGTGATTACGAAATTCCGTTGAAGTTTCCAGCAATAGATGACAAACAACAACATGACATAATTGTTTCCATTCGCACAGAAATCGAATAAATAAATCAAACTAAACGGTAGGTGCATCGCCGCTGCGAGTTTGATAAATTCTCCAATTAATCTGAAGTACAATGTGCTGGCCAGAGTTATTGGTACAACAGTATAATGTTACAAATATTAACGGTCGTCTCTACAGAGTTAATGTTTAAGACTATGTTTGTGACATATGCAATGTTGTTCAGAGGTCTGACCAGAAAGTTGTTATTTTTTGTCTGTATTAGGGTAAAAATCAGTCAAGGTTTGAAGGTTACGGAATTTGTTCGAAAGAGTCACCACGGTCTGCCCAGAGCGGAAGAATTCATTCGACATCTTATCCTAAAAAAAAAACATCTTTTTTTTGACGGTTCAAAAAATGGCAGTTTGGCAGATTTGGCGTAGGAAATATAGCAGGCCGCAATATTTATTCTGATAGATAATCTTTTCCCGAAATCGTTTTTCTGGTAGTCATGGCTGTCGATCCTGGTTTTCAGGAGTTGCAGTGGTTTCCGTCTGGTGCAGGTCTTGTCTGGCCACGGCTGTTTCGGCACGCACCTGCACCGGATCGGGAGGGAGGAGACACCGGCGTGTCACGACTGCGGCGCGGCGGAGGACACGGCACAGCACACACTGGAGGTGTGCCCAGCTTGGTCCGAGCCGCGTCGCAGTCTCACTGCGGAGATCGGACAGGACCTCTCCCTTCCCAGCGTGGTCAGATGCATGCTGGGGAGTGAGGAGTCCTGGGCCGCGGTCGCCTCCTTTTGCGAGGATGTCATCTCGCAGAAAGAGGCGGCGGTGCGCGCGCGGGAGGACGATCCTCTCGCTGCGCCGCTCCGCAGACGAAGGCGAGGTCGGAGAAGACGTCCTCTTCTCCCTCCTCGCGGTGGTGATGGGCGGGCGACAGGCGCGGGGGCGCCTCCGCCCGCATTGCACGCATCACCACCATCGTCGGAGGTTCCCGGCCCTCCCCCAACGGGGGGGGGGGCGTGAAGGGCCCGCTGTGAAGGCGGGCGGTCGTCGGAGGTGGACTGGACGTAAAGGCTACGCCGATCTCCCAGTCCACCCCCACTTAGACGTTGCGGGAATTTCAGAGCTGGGTTGTTTTAGTGGGTATACCGGGCTTGCCCGGGGAGTCCTACATACCCCTCCCACTCCCGAGTGAGAGGGTATGCGTAACGCATTTTTTCCCAGCCGAAAAAAAAAAATAAAAATAAAAAAAGGAGTTGCAGTGGTTGAGAATAATACGGCCGTTTTTACGCATAAAAAGCCCAATACGCAAACACCTGTACAGCCAAGTATTATAACGCCATTTGCGAAGACGATCAAGAACAACGTCAAATATTTGACCAAGCAAAATACCTATCAAAAAGAGTCCAGATTAAAAGTATGTTCAACGTCTCTAGTGTGGTCGTATATGGTTTCCCTCGACCAGAATAATTAATAGGTACTTAATTAATGAACATGTACTGTTAACGAGTTCCACGTATCCACAAGTTTGAACATGCAACAATTTGACCGTTTCTAAGAAGATCTAATGGGCAGGGGTAAATTATTTTATTCTTCCATGCTTATCACTTCTAATATATACAATTCCGACAGTTACAGTAACAACTTGTCGTAGGAATCTAAAATTTGGCACGTAGCTTCCCTACACTCCGTAGGGGAGCAGGAAATTCCTACGGGAATGGAAAAAAATGGTATATCACGGGATGTTTTCAAGGGATAATTTTTCACTTTCCCACATGCGAAGCCGCTAGCAGAATCTAATACTAAATAAAGCAAAATCTGTTTAAAAAAAATCTCTTAACACATTCGCAAAGGCATCGTTCACTCTTAATGTTCGCGTATGACGTTAATGGCCTCAAACCCGATTACTTTAACATCAAAGTCCTTGAATATTCGCTCATAACAGATTTACTTAGACTAACATACATTCAGTTACAATTTATAGGGAATTACGTAGATAGGGTGCCGATCAGCCACTAAATCATTGTATCCTTAGGCGCTTTACGCGAATGAGATTTGCCTCCTACAAAAGCTAGGCGTAAAATTATTAACGCTCAGCTCTAATATTAGGACTACTTTGTATAGGGGGTATTCACAGTTAATTAGTGGAATCCCTTTTTTAACCGACTTCCCAAAAAGGAGGAGGTTCTCAATTCGGTTGTATTTTTTTTTATGTTAATTACCTCATAACTCCGTCAATTATGAACCGATTTGAAAAAATCTTTTATCTGAAAGGATATACTTGCCCACGGTACGATACGGTCCCATTTAAATTTTATCAAAATCGGTTACGAAGTTTGGATTTTAAATCGAAATAGGTGGAATTCGTTTACTTGGATGGTAGTTTTTTGTCATCCAAGTAATCGATATTTCTTATTTTGCTTTTCTGCGATTTTGCAGTGACGTTGTTAGGTTTGGGGTAGGTACCACTAAGAAGTGAAAAATAAAAAAACTTTTTACAAAAAAATACAAAGAACTTCCAAAAAAAAATACAAAGTAAAAAATAACTTTAATTTCGGAAGTCGGCGTCAAAATACGAAGAAACTAACAAAAACACCGACTTCCGAAATTAAAGTTATTTTTTACTTTGTAGTGATTTTTTTTTAAATAACAATAATAAATCTGGGAGGATAACCAGATTAATAAGCTTTATGTATTTCAAATCATTCAGATGAACTCAACCAGAAACAAAGTTACCCATGTTGTACATCAATGAAATCATTATTGAAATCACTGACCGCACAAAATACAAACACATTATGGTGGCACTCCACTCGGCGTATTTGTCCAAATATTCGCATGACTTGTGCAATACAACAGTATACTTTATGACTTCCGACATAAGGTTAATTTTGTATTGCTAAAGTGACGCAAACGTTTGGACACATAAGTGAAGTGCCACCATTAGGTTGCCTCGTTTTGTTGCTTTTAATTAAACTCATTTTTTACAGTTCACTGAATAAATGTTAACACACAACTGAAGGCCCATTTTCAAAGCGATATTTTGTTTCTTCTAAATGTTGGAAAATTAAAGGTAATTTTGAGACCGTTCACGACCGCGAAGCAAACGCAAACGCCTGCTTAAAATCCGGCCGAGTTCCAGTCAAACTCTCACGCGAAAGGTTCCGTATCATAAACCGAATGATACACGTTTCTTGTAAGGAAGCTCCCTGTTTTTTAATGTAATTTTTATTATTTGTTGTTATAGCGGCAATAGAAATACACACTGTTAAAATTTCAACCACTTATTACGGTTCTTGAGATATAGCCCGCTGTCAGACAGCGGTGGCTTAGTAATATTGTTCCGTTGGTTAATCTTCGTGTACGATACCCTATAAATACGAGACTTGCCACTATGGCAGCACCAAGAGCAAAAAACATGTTTTAATTTGTTAATTCTTTCGGAGAGTGTGCCCAAGAACGACCTCATCCCATCGGCCCGCTTCTACCATCGGACATCCAGACGCACTGCAAATTACCATCCCTACCTTGATGCTATTCCACCATTTCGCACTAAGCGTTTTCAAGCGTCCTTCATAATGCGCACAACAAAGGAGTGGAACTCTCTACCTGCGTCTGTGTTTCCGAACGATTATAACACTAATCTTTTCAAAGTAATAGTGAACAGGGTACTTCTGGGTAAGCTCGCTCCATCGTAGACTTTATCTCTGTCCTAGACTTAAGTCAAGAGCAAACCCATCTCAAATACAAAAAGAACATCTCAGAACAGAGATCGGAGGTCTTTCTCAAGAGGGTTGACCTTTAAAAAGGTGACAGTTGGTCAAACATTTTTCACGAAATTCGTTGCTCCAAAAACGGTAAATTGGAAAAGTCTCCCTCACTTGAAGGGCCCCAACAATACATTGATGTTACATCATCAATTTATGGGAATGTGTTTTTGGGTCAATTTTCCGCTGACTGGATAAAAATCTAATCATAATTATTAGTAAAAGTAAAATAGAAACAAAACAAAGACACTTTATGTCAAAGCAAAATGCTCTCTGGTAATAAGTTATGTACATATTTTTATTTTTTCGTCCTCAAAATGCCTATATCGCCGTAACATATTACCCATGGGAGAAAATTTCAGCCATTTCAGGCCACAGACCCCGAACTCAGGCCTTTAAAGGTCGCAAGTTGTGCGAAAGAAAAAATTTACTGAAGTTGACCCAATCTGGGACGAAATTTGTGACCAAGCAATTTGATGTGGCCCAAGTAAACTAGAAAATTAGTTTTATAATTAATTGCTTGGCTTTACATTAAGTGGAAAATTCAAGAAATAGGTGCCAAATGTGTCTATGTCTTTCCCATCCAGTTTGCGTTTAAGATGAGAATTTAGTAGATGGCATTTGGGCTTATGTAGATTGTTGCTTACTTGTTGAATTCACAGAAATTATTAGATTTTTCAGATAATTTGGAATAGCCATTTTAACTCAAATCATGATGGCCCCATTTTATAAATGCATAGAAAATAAAAGTTAATATTGCTTATATAATTTTATTTTAAGCTGCTTATCAACTGATGTGGTCACAGTTTTGGTAGCCTGAAAATAGTGATAAAATAAAAATCCATGAATTATTTTATGTAATATGAGGCCTAATCGACCTTTGAGTATAACGATTGCGAGTTTTTAACCATTTTGACCTTAAGTCTACACTAATCTATTTACTCTAGCGACAGTTTATTCAAGTAAAGTATATTGGTTTATCCAGATAATATTAACGTTATTTCAAGACAATATAAACTATTTTCTTTTTATTTTTATGAAAATTAAAACAGGCTTCATAGTTACAAAAGAAAAACATCGTGGTCTGCACAAGATATTACCAACATTAAAAAAAAAACTTGCAAACAAGAAGTTCAACACTGCGGTTTCCCTTGCAGTCGCGCCAACACAAACTATATTTGCCGCTTGATCGCGCTTCAGCGTGTAAAAGTCGCGCAACGAAGCGTCACTAATACAAGGATAACGTTTCATGCAGACGTCTATCTCTAAAAACTTTCGTTCTTTGTTGACATGCGGTTGAAGCAACTGGGGCGAGACGCTTGATCGCGCGTGTCGATAACCACTGCAGTGGGTTGTGACGTTTATTTTTTACTGAAAAGCCTAGTGTCAGAAACAGACTAATATTTTGGCAGTTTTATTAATATGTATGTGTACAGGGTTGTTTGTACTGTGTTAACATCATAATTAACCACTTTTGTTCTAAGAATTTTAAAAATTCATCATATTTTTGTTATCAGGTTTATAATTTATTTATTTAATTATTTAAACTTTTCGCACAAAAAAAAAGTACAAAGGCGGACTTAATGCCTTAGGCATTCTCTACCAGTCAACCAAGGGTGGTGAAGAGATTAGATGGCAGGTGCTCTCTTTGAGAGGAACAATGATAAAAAATAATAATAATATAAGATGTCATAATGATGAATAGAATATAATAACTTCAATAACATGAGTGTGGAGAGAATTTAGCCAGACAATAGCAACTTACCATCCCTACCTTGTTGCTATTCCACGAACTCGCACTAAGCGATTCCAAACGTCTTTTATAATGCGGACAGCAAAGGAGTGGAACTCTCTGCCTGCGTCTGTGTTTCCGAACGCTTACAACCCTAATCTCTTCAAAGTTAGAGTAAACAGGCTCCTTCTGGGTAAGCTCGCTCCATCGTAGACTTTTTTCTGTAATTTCTGACCAAGACTAAGGTCAAGAGCAAACCCATCTCAAATAAAATTTGCCCCCGCTGGGAATCGAACCCGGGACCTCTGGGTCTGAATCAGGTGGTATAACCACTAGACCACGGAGGCGGTTAGTGTCACCTGTTTAGCACCACCCAGGGACCACGTGTAGGGATTCGCTGAAGGGTATTCTCCTACGGACGCGGGTGACTCGGCCCCCAAAACGATACGAGTTATATGAGTAACGATTCATCTTTGAGTCTGGGTGCGGTGAGGCTATTTAATAAACAGTTTTCATAAATTGTAAGAATTGTAAAAAAGCATACAAAATAATAATTATAAAGTCATATAAAAAGGGTCAAATGGTTTATTCCAAATTTAAAATATTCCAGATTTCATCAATGAAAATGAACGCGATAAGCATGTGAACCACGTTTACGACCTGTCAGTGTCATTAGTTTCTGTAGAATATTGACACCGATTGTTCTTGAACGCAGTTTGGATTACTGATCGCGTTCAGACTATTTCTTACCCTGGAATAATGCACGAATCCAGTGGGATTCTAGTTTATTCGACATTGGATAGATTCGTCTTTAAAAACACTTTTAAATAAAAAAACTGTCAATTAACACTTCTACTTAAGATGTCTGTGATTTTAAAGTGCAAAAGCTATGCCTACAATCTTAAGAAAACGACTTTTTTATAATTACTGGCAATTGAGATTAGCTGGCTGCGTGTATGTGGTGCAGCCTCGAGGCACACAATATTTTTTTTTTTGTCCTAATCTGTGTCAAATATGTTATTTTTATTCTTGAAAGTGAATGTGATCAGCTATTTTTTTTTAAGGAAACAATAAAGAGGGCATACTTTTAAGAGAATCATGTTTGTAAAATGGATGACTAGTCTTTCTTCGGTCAGTGGGTCGTCTTAGGGGCGGATTTTCAGGAGTTGGAGTCTCTTTGTCTCGGTTTTTTTTACACCATCTCATAGCTTTCGACTAGCGCAACAATTCTTTTCCAGAAAAGATTTTCATCCGAGCTACCATTTTGGAAATATAGAGCGTTGTAGATAAAACAAAGCAACATTTAGAGGACCATAACTCGGAAACGGTGTGTCGTAGGACCATGGTTCTAGGAACCCAAATAATTTCTAGGGTCAAGATCAACCTGAAACTGCAAAAAAATGGGGAAATTCCGAAAAAAAAAAAAAACGAAATACTTTTAAGTCCTCGAGCCATAGCGCCCCCCTTAAGGCTACACTCCAACCCTTGCTTCTTGACAATAATTTATATCCTCTCTTTAAACTACGCTCCAAACCTTATGTACAAATGGTTTAGGTAATGGTCCGATTGACAGCCTATGAGTAACTGCCCTTAGCAACGCCTTATCTCCTAGGTTGAGTGTGTTTCAATAGAATATCTGAACACACATTGTCTGAATTTAGAATGTTTTATTATTGGTTCTTCGTATGATATGTGTTTGTCTTACATGTGAGACGTCACGGTCGCCTCAGTGGCAAGGTCATCATATTTATAATAACGACTACAATTTGCCTAGCCGATTTCTAACAATGTTTCCAGTATCTCCGGATCACCCAAATACAGTGTTTTACATGGAGCCACTGCTTATGTGACCTACATGCCCAGTAACTGAGTTACACGATACCCGTTGGCAAGACTGGTGTCAGATTTTTTGGCTTTTGACCAGATTTTCGTAAAAACTGTCAAAGATCTAAAAATTACTAACAGAATCATCGGCTTAACGTGCTCTAAGATGCGTGGGAGTCTCAATAGATAGTCATCCCTTTGAATCGATGGTTTGGACTTGGCAACCATTGCTTAACCTTGAAGTTAGACGCGCGCGGTATTATTTCAGCGCCCTCTAACACTATGTTGATGTGTTGTTCATAAATGCTAGAAGTCTCTGAATGTGTTTGATCCAAAGCAAATTTTGATAATGATATTAAACCAGTCAAAAATCGTTTCCAAAAATTCTTGAGATATTTTCTTCTTGCTCCACAAATGACACGTTGTTGCATAGAAACTAATAAGTCCACAGGGAGGATTTAAAAAAATTGTTTGGTAAAATAGCTTTCCAATAAGTCAAGGTAATACGAAGCAAATTTTTAGAAAAAACGTGATTCTAACCATAGGTATTGAAAAAAATAAACAAATATATTACGAACAGTCACTTCCGTGAAAAAAAAAGGTACACCAATTTTAACAAGAAAACGTATTTTTTGTCAACGACTAAAACCCTCAAGAGCTTTGTCGAAACCAATTTTGGATTCGTTTCTTAAAAATAACGAGGTGAAATAGAATTTGTCCATCGTTCGGTATCTCTAAAAACGATGTTCTTTTGAGGAATAGAGTCGACCCCACTTTCCTTCATATTTGATGTCAAGTGTTCATTTTGAGGGTTTGAAGAAAAACGACGTAGCCAGCTGCTATTATTACGGTACAAGTAGTAAAACGCAACCCAGAAAACTACTCTTTAGGTTTCCTAAAAGTAGGTTAAGAGTCTTCTTAATTTCACTCGTTTATTTTATACACTGCCTCAATTTTCGTCACTTCGCGGAATCGACCTGAAAGGCTCGTTGCGGCGAATTTGTTCCCGCTCGTTAGCCATCGTTCAAACAGTAATTTTGAGAAATTCATAGTTATTTAACAGTCTAGACGAATCTATTCCAGTGTTAGTCTTACGTGTTTGCTGAAGTTCGGCGGTCTGAATGTAAGTTTGAGTACATTAAATTGTCTTGGTAAGTGCTCATATTTATGTCTAGTTTCGAGGTCTTTATGGGGTGTGGTTTATCATACAAATGTCAAATATTTTACTGCAGTGGTTTTCTGGTTTGTCGGTAAAGGAGAAATTAATTGGGTATCCTCTTGTAAAATTGTGACAGTACCTTTGTGGAAACTTAAAAATATAATTTGGTCGGAACAGTAAAGACTTACTTAGACTCACTTAGAATATGATTTGAATTTTTTAAGACTTTTAAAAACGCAAAATAATCTATATTTTTTTTAAGATATCCATCACCGATAAAGGTGGAACTGTTTGTGCCGTAGCTCATGTTCAGCTTAAAGACAAAGAGTTTAATTAATTAAATCGTATATTTTTTGTACTATCAGCGATTAAGTTGACTCAACCATCAACGGGTTAAGTTGGCGCTCAATCATCAACAGATCAATTTATTTATGAAAACGAAAATTCAATTATTAATCCTTTAATCCCAATTATTACTTTCAACATTGCAGTTAATTGAAAATTTCAATGTTTCCCGAGTTCAGTCCTGTTTACTTTGAATTTCAATAAAATAAGGACGAAATTAAGCATTAATTTTAAAATTGAAAATTGAGAGACGTCCTATTGAACTTTAATGTGATTGCAAAAATTGGCTGCTTGTCATTTAAATTGCGAGATTTATTGGCGTGAAGTCTGTTAGCAATTTGTAAATGAAAGGAAATTAGGTGGCAATCACTCAAGCTGATTTTGATTAATTAAAAAACTGATTGATAACCTCCGTAGAAGCTCATTTAGTTCTAATAGCGACTATCGTGATTCCGCCTTCATTTATTTATTCATAATCAATTGCTTAATATACTAACTTAACTTAAGTTTGCAATTAGGCGTTTATTGAGCCAACTCCATAGAATTAGGTATTCTTATAAACTTAAATAAATAAGTACAATATTTGATGATTGATGTGTTTTTGTGTTTGTAAAATATTTCCATTTAGTTAGCATGTAAAGGTACGAATGAAAAGAAAAAGAGAAAGAAATGGTAGAAAGGAATAAAGGTTGGTTATTTATGATTATTTATTATGAATGAGTTAGGTATTAACTAAAATCTTTACAGATAAAAATAATGAAACTTATTAGTTTATGTAATTATGTTCTAAAATCAATTTTTTATAGGGTTCTGTTCCCACAGGGTTACCATACCAAACAGAAACCAATTACTAAGCATGGCATTAAGTCCGCGTGTGTACTTTTTTGTGCTGAAAGTGTTAAATAAATAACTAAATAAGCCTCCTATGTACGTTTGTCTATCCGTCTGTCCACCGTCCGTCCACCGTCCGTCCTTTGGTCTGTTAGCAAGCTTTATCTTAGGAACCGTAATAGAGTCGCAACCGGCAGCTGGTATTTTCACTGACTGTTTTGGTCTAGATTGCCGCTTTAATAAGAAATGATAAAAAATTAATTGATTTAAAAATATATAATATAAAAGGGATCCTTTACAAGAAACGTATTTAAGGTAAGTTGGACCAAATGAGAGTCCTACTCGCATTTGGTCGGATTTCTTTAAGAAAAAAGAAATACACCCACATTTATTTACATAGGCTGCCAGTTTTACCTTCACGTTTTTTACGCAAATTGAATGTTTCGAACTTTGCAAATTAATTTAAACACAATTCCATTTGTTTCGGGGCGATTGCTCAATAATTTTCCAATCTCGCCGTAAGTCTCAGTCGATTGCAAAAGATTTTTCATTACAAAACCTTTTTATTAGGTTTTGTAACGTTTTCCGAATATTCCATGTCATTGCGTCCGAAACGTTGCGGTTCAACATACTTTTAGTCTGTTTTATTCTTCCAACGGTTGTTTAAGATAAAAAAAAAACCTTAAATGAGTATTTAAGAATCCGTAGAGAAACCTACAATATTGAGTCATGTTTTGGTTTTAGAAAATTAGTAAATTCGAAGATATTTAAATTCTATAATGTCCTAATGCATCCACGCTAAAAACTACGAGTCTAACAAACAACGACAACAACTTGTAGTACCTAGTCAAAATGTACGGCCATATATTCTATCCATCCCAAGAGGCGATCATGACACAATTAATTAATTAATTATCATCCGCCTACGCTTATTAATAAAGAACATGAATGTGGTAAGTACCTAAACGAGGCAAATATAACAAGTTTCACTCTTACAAATAAATAGAAACATATCAACAAACAAAACGAACTCTTTGAATGAGGAGACTATCAAAAAGTAACACGAAACATGAAGTAACTGGATTTCAGTGGAGTCGGTTAATTGAATGAAAGCTTTGTAAATACAAACCGGCCAAGTGCGAGTTCGTACGAAGGGTTTCCGTACTGTACACCGAAAAAATTCGTTTCTGGAATGGGAGGGCTCCCATACAAGAAACGTGTTTTTTTTTTATTTAATTTCCTCCATTTTTAAATTTAATTAATTATTATTATTTTTTGTTTTAGCGGCAGTGGAAATACGCACCTCTAAAAATTTTTTTTACAAAATGTACCTACAACCGACTTCCAAAAGAAAACACTACAAAGTAAAAAATAACTTTAATTTCGGAAGTCGGTGCCAAAATACGAAGAATCTAACAAAAACACCGACTTCTGAAGTTAAAGTTATTTTTTACTTTGCAGTGTTTTCTTTTGGAAGTCGGTTGTATTTTTTTGTAAAAAGTTTTTTATTTTTCACTTTTTAGTGGTACCCCGCACCTAACAACACCACTACAAAATCGCAGAAAAGCAAAATACGAGATTTCGATTACTTGGATGACAATAAAACCATCATCCAAGTAGACGAATTCCAGCTATTTCGATTTAAAATCCAAAGTTCGTAACCGATTTTGATAAAATTTAAATGGGACCAATCTGCAAGTATATCCATACAGATAAAACAAGAATTTTTCAAATCGGTTCATAATTGTCGGAGTTATGAGGTAACAAACATAAAAAAATACAACCGAATTGAGAACCTCCTCCTTTTTGGGAAGTCGGTTAAAAAGTTCAAATGTTTATCTATTACGGTTTTTGACATACAGACACCGCTGACAGACAGACGGAGGGACGCGCGGACGGATGGACGGACAGCGGAGGCTTAGTAATGGTTTTCAGTTATCACCTTTCGTGTACGGAACCCTAAAAGCGAAGAAAATACTGAAAGTGAAAGCACTGTATTGAAATTAAAAGATCATTTTTAAAAACAAAGGTTTCCACAGAACCGTAGATGACTTTTGTTCCTGCCCACACGTCTGGAGCTGACAATATCATGAATGCTGATTCAAGAGAAGTGTACACAAGCATGGAATAATGAAAGGTATCGGTTCTGAAAACTGGAGCAACGTTATGATTCAATGCATAACACAATTGTTCTGAGCTATTATTTGTTAGCATGTTTGTTAATGTGCAGCTCGGCTGAAAAGGAATGGAAGTCAGGAACAATACAGTTTTAATGAGATATTGCACCAATGATAATTATGATGAACTTTGTGTACGTAGAAATATTTGAATTAACGGCGGTATATTCCAGTACATACGTCATGGTTTCATGGCATGAATAGTCGCGGTAGAAAAAATCTTATTTTTTTGTAACCTCAGCTTACGCATAGATGCGTACGCTTACACGAAGAAAAATTGGCAAAAGTTCGCGAAATTTAAAACAGCATGAAAACACAAAAAATTATTTCATGGGAAACTCTGTCAGCAAAGGTAAAAAAAAGGGAAAATATGATAAGAGCAGTATCTGCGTTTCATTCATATCGGCCATTAAGAGGAAACGCGGACGGAGAGACTTTTTATGTAAATAGTCATAATTCGAAGTTTGGCTCTCGCCTGTTTCCTTCTTCAATATTGGACAGATTTAAGAGATATATCATGAACTGAATAAGAAGAATATATTTTGTGTCGCTTTGTTTTCTGTTTTGATGATATATTAAACGTAAAAGCACTAGGACCCTCAAAACATGCTCAAAATTGTCCAATAAACTGCTGTCAAAAGAGCCTTACTGAACAAGTTTGGCAACTATTAATGAATAGAGAAAAACACAGGGGCACAGTTTACATCCTTCTTATTCAGCTTGTGTAATATCTATTGAATCGATTTAATATTGGAGGAGGAAACAGGCGAGAGCCAAACCTCGAAATATAACTTTTTACATACGAAGTCTACAAGCCCACATTTCCTCTTAAACGTATTATAGTGAAGTTGGTAAAAATAATGAAACTGCAGTGCGATTCTGAGGAACGTTATTCACCTAACGACAGAAACAATACGTAGGCAAAATATCGTTTTCGTCAAATTCGTCCCAAAATCGTATGTAATCTAGTGAAGTTACTTTTTTTTTTTGAACCCAGCACTACAGACTACCGTATAAACTTGATAAAAAATGACACATCCCAAAGACACCTCGTCCATTTTTCCTTTCACCCACTTAAAAGTCTTTTCCCGCATTGTAGAATATTTTTACAGAAAAACCATGTTTCTTTCTCATTTATTATGCTGAGAGTTTTCAACGACCGTACTTTGCTTGCAAGATGCTTTTATAATCTCAGCGAAATGAGCGGGGAAACAGTCTGGGACGACAAATTTGTCATAGCTCGTTTTAATACCATACGGTTGTACGAAATAGAGTCTGTCTTCAAAACCGGAATAGTTCAAGGAAACGAGAATTAAGTCGGAGTAAGACCCTTCAAGGAAAATGTTCTCTTAATTTGTGTGGAACAGACGATGTGGTTGGAATAATGTAAGTTGATGGCTGTGGGTATTTATTTGATAGTCGGTAACAGATATAGGTCTATTGCTATCATTTGTAGCCGGGAAAATGTTGCTTGGCTGCTCTTTTTCAGAATCAGAATGCGTTATTCGTAAACATAGGTCAAAAACACAATATAATTAATTCTTCATGATTTTCATTTTCTGTATAGCAACTGTTTTACTCAATCTAAGGCTTAGTGCCGATTGTTTTCTTTTTGGTTGGATCCTTAGTTTTTTCAAAATGAAGACCGTTGAATATAGTTAAAAATACCTTGCACTCCTCTATAGCCGAACTATATCGAGAAGATTTGATAAATTTTGGCACCGATATAGATAGAACCAAACTGATGAATAGAAGATGGTTACAAACTACTTTAACGCGAGCAAAACCGTGAGCAAAAGCTAGTAAATCTAAATATTCGAAACAAGGTACAATCATGGCTTGTACCTCGGGACACCAATATTTGTACCTTGGGACACATTTTTGTAAACCTAAACTGCCGCCAGATGAGTATTATCTCTATCAGTTGACATATCTAAATGTTTTATATGCCGGAAATTTTGGTGAATGGACAGTTTAAGGTATTTAAGGCATTGAAAACTAAAGATAATCTTAATTTTATATTAAACAAAAACAGTAATTACAAAGTTTACTTTCAATCACTTTTAAGATACTCAGGAAAACAAAAATAATAACAAAACTTGTTTACAAACATGACTATTAGTTTTCTTTAGACTTCTTTAGTTTTTCTTTAGACTTTAGAAGATTTTGAGACACGAAATTCTTCGGCAGCTTTCCGAATAGATAAACGGTTTTGGATGACCATTTCAATTGCATTTTTTACATTTTCCTCACTTGGTTTTGGCCGGGCGACTTTATTTTTACTTCGCGGCATCTAAAAACATGAAAAAAAAAATGAAAAATACAATATTGAAATATATATAGTAAAAAAAGCAATGCCTTGTACCTTGGGACAGTCCCAAGGTACAAAAAATTCACTGTCCCAAGGTACAAATTTCAGTGGTCGATAACAAAGTGTGGTTATAATTTCTGAATTACGGAAATCTAGTAAATTATATTAAAATAAGTGATTACGAATGAAACTGACAACTAATTGTATCATAATTAAATTACTTACCTCAAAATGTTTCGTATAAAACAAAGATTCAAGTGGATTGGAAAAAAAAATCTGACGAAAAAAATCACACGTCATAACACATCTAAGGAACAAGGCAAAATGGCCGACTTTACTGCATGTTTTCTGAATGTTGTAATGAAATGGCTACTAGATGACGCTACTTACCACTTCTCAACGCAACATTTCTGACTCAATGAGCTTGTCCCGAGGTACAAGGTGTCCCAAGGTACAAGGATCTCCCTAGTTATAGTTGTTCTCTCTTTCTCCCATGTTCTTGCTAGCTAGCTCTGTCCCACTCCTGGAAAAGGTCTTCCTACTTCTTCCATCTTTCGCAATCACCTGCGTTTTTCTTTTCAGTTTAGATAGGAGTACAAAAATATTCGGTTCGTTCTTCTATATCCCTCTTATTGTTTCTATGTTCACAATAATATTACATTAAAGCACCACTGTTTTGAGATCAAAGTCACATCAATCTGTGTCAACACCGTTCCATGATTCTGTTCTAAAATAACTTTTCTCGCATTCCGTCTGTCCTTATTTATATTTATTATCTTCCATTCCCCAACATAAAAAATATTAAAGTTGTGTCATATAAAATAAAAGGCAGAATTATGTGTGTCACAATCCAATTTTGAGAATTGGTGACTGCGCAAAGAGAGAGGAGCGGCCACAGAATATTAATGATATAAGTTTTTTGAAGAGCTCCTAGTCGACAACTGAAATGGCAGCTGGAATTTCTCTACATAGTAATAGTGTTATATCATCAACGTATAAAGTTTCTGTCTGGAGAATATGATGAAATAAAATGTGTGGGCAGTCGACAATGTACGTGCTGCTTGTGCAAACAATTGTTTTAATTTTTAACGGTAAAGGAAAACGGCAAACTTACTATCACAATATGGGTATTTACGGAAGAGAAAAATAGTTACATATATTCAGTCTGTTTGTTCCTGTTGCATTATTCATCGACTTCCAAAATTAAAGTAATTTTTGACTTGACTGTTTTTTTTTCATTTGGATATCGGTTGGTTTTTTTTTGCAAATTATATTTTTTGTTTTTCGCTTTTTCGTGGTACCCTACACCTAACAACACCACTGGAAACTCGCAGGAAAGCAAAACACGCAATATTGTTTACTTGGATGGCATGATACGTTATCCAAGTAAACGCATACCAGCTATTTTCATTTAAAAGCTAAACCACTGAACCGATTTTGATGAAATTTATATGGGCCCATTTCTGAAGTATGATCTACCAAATAATAAAAATAACATTAATATCGATTCATAACTGGCGGGTTGATCGCGTAACATACGTACAAAAAAAATATATTGTCGAAATAAGAACCTGCTTTTGAAGTCCGTTAAAAATATTGTACATGATTTTTTTTTCTTTCTCAAATCAATCAAAATTTTAAAAATAACAAGAGTACAATGAATCCTTAGGAGTTATTGCGTTTATTATATAACACGTTGTATAGTATACCCTATCATTAAAATTCAAATTGATCAATTACCTATAGATCACGCTCAATAAATTACGCCCTAAAACCATCTAAAACAGTAGGTATTAAGTTTTTTGACCTCGTCTCTAAAGGAACTATCTTCTTAAAATTCAGTGGACTCAAGTTCCCGACTATTTATAGTTTGAATGAGATGTAAGGAATTCTAACGAAGTACCTCCTCTAGATTCCACTTTCAGTAAAAGGTCTTCTGGAATATTTTTGGTAATAATTATAGTTCTTGACCTTCAGTGCTAAGTTTTGCCAAACATTCAGGCTCATATTTGAAGCCTTTAAGAAAGCTCTTGAACGTCTTTTGAAAGGGCCAAAGATTTCTTGGACGTTCAATCGCATAAAAGCACTTGCATTAAAAAAATTCAAAGTTCATCGGAGCAAACATTTGCTTTGGACATCTGAAATTCTGCGTGATTAATAAATAATGTGGCATAGACTCAAAGAAAAATGGAATCTAGTATTTATGTAATTATATTTCAGCTTCAAATGTAATAAGAGTAATTGAATTAAAATGAGTTATAATGTTTTTCTTTTGTATCGTATATTATATAGGGCTGATAAAAGATCTTTAGAAGCCTAATTAAAAAAAAAAGAAACATTGCTCTACCTTTAGTATTTATTTTGTATAAGTTAGAAATAACTTAATTTACTAACTGTAGATACTCTTTAATGTCAAGCAATGATTGTCAACTAAAGTCAAGTAGAATCAACATGCTGAAGTGAAAGTGGGCCGGCCATGTCTGTAGACGGACAGACGGATGACGCCCTGTGGCACGATGGAACGATGATTTAAAGAAGGTGGCTGGCATCGGATGGATGCGGACTGCTCAGGACCGCGATGGTGGGCGCTCTTTGGGGGAAGCTTACGTTCAGCAGTAGACGGCACTTGTCTGATATGATGATGATGATGATTGTCAAGGTCGATTTGTGAATAGGTGACCGTAGACGGTCAGCTATTCACCTATTATACATTTACGGAGACTCTATCGTGCTACGTTATTGGTAGATCCGCACATATTAGGGTCGTGATCGGGAAGGTTCCCGATACATACCCGGTACATAAGGTATACAAATAAAATAATGTTGTAACGTTAACTTTTATACAATTTTATGTGAGAAAAACAAATAACAGATTATTATATTAAACTACTTATCTCCCGCGACTTTCGTCAGCTGCACTTTTCGTATTTTTTTCTTTCATAAAAAACTTCTCCTGACACTAAAAAACACAACAAAAATTTTTTTTTCGAAATCGCCCTAGCGGTTCAGGAGTGATGCGACGACCAAGGGAAATAGGGATTGATTTTAATATAGAGGGTGAATAAAAATTCACCCTGTATATTAATGCCTGCTTTGTCAATACATAATGAAGTTTCGTTATAAGTTGACAAGTTGCAAAAAGATCCCCTTAAAAAAAATATTACAACCGAATGAGCACGTTCAGATAAGGATAATTAAGCCTTAGTTGTCATCCAGACCAAATTTCCGTGTATTTATTGACTGATCCCGGAATTTTAGACTACTTACAAATATATTTTATTTTTAATACATTGTTTTCTTTCTCTCAACTCAAACAAGAGATATAAAGCAAATATATAGCATCTAGATAATAAAAATACTTTTAAAAGCCGTTCATATAAAACTAAACGCCTTTTACATAGATTACCATGCTAATATAAAAAAACCAGCGGCCAAGTGCGAGTCGGACTCGCGCACCGAGGGTTCCGTACAACCTGTAGGTATATTTTATAAGCAAAAGTTGCGGTTTACTAAAACAAAATTATTAAAAAAAAACTACTTACTCGATCTCGCTCAAACCAATTTTCGGTGGAAGTTTACATGATAATGTACATCACATTTTTTTTTTATCATTCTCTTATTTTAGAAGTTACAGGGGGGACACATTTTACCACTTTGGAAGTGTCTCTCGCGCAAATTATTCAGTTTAGAAAACAAATATATTAGAAACCTCAATATAATTTTTGAAGACCTATCCATAGATACCACACACGTACCGCGGGTTTGATGAAAAAAAAATTGAGTTTCAGTTCTAAGTATGGGGGTGGGGACCCCCAAAATTTATTTAGTTTTTCTATTTTTGTTTAAAAATCTCATTGCGGTTCACATAATGCATCTACTTACCAAGTTTCAACAGCATAGTTCTTATAGTTTCGCAGAAAAGTGGCTGTGGTATACGGACGAACAGACAGACAGAAAGACAGACATGACAAATCTATAAGGGTTCCGTTTTTTGCCATCTGACTACGGAACCCTAAAAAGTAACTCCGTTCGTACGTTTGTCATTTTTCTCAAATTTTCATTCATTAGCGAACGTGTCTTAACTAACAAAACTTAAGAATATTTTTAGATGTCTTTATCTATCCTTATAGACACCATCTTGTGAACGTTGAATTTTTACTTTGAATAATCGAATTTACTTTGATCGACAACATTGACGCGTTTGGACACTAACTGTCCTTAAGTGGCAACACGATCAGATTCTACTAAGCTTAGAATACTAATGTCTTCTATTTAGTACCCAGCTTTAAAAGTGGGATTTATTCCTTAAGAAAATCTTCTAAATAATAAAGTGGACGAGGTCGTACCACAAACGGGTACAGAAAGTGTTTATTTTTAGAGATGTACCTTTTTGATTTAGCTTTTTTATTTTTATTTAGCCTGACCAAGAAATTGGGAAGTAAAATCCTAAAACATATGTTTCTTACCGGTATAGCAAATGCCTTGAAAAGTTGGAATTGCGAAAAATAACCTAGCCCATAAATCCCTCCAAATTAACATTTAATTATTTTATGAACGTAAAAAAAAATAAGGACGAAATAATAATGCTAGGAATATTTCACAATGCTTTTACTTCCTGAAGAGTTAGTTCCAGGAAACCAAAGAAATGCGTAGAAAAAGTAGGAAGGAAACAAGAAAAGTGTGTTAAGTCTATCCGTCAATGGAATCTCTAAGGATATTTACATTTTACTTTATTTATTTCTATGTTTCTGTTAAAAAAGGAACCCAGTTATTTTTTAATCTATACTAATATTATAAAGCAGAAGAGTTTGTTTGTTTGTTTGTTTGGTTGAACGCGCTAATCTCAGGAACTACTGGACCGATTTGAAAAATTCTTTCAGTGTTAGATAGCCCATTTATCAAGGAAGGTTATAGGTTATATATCATCACGCTAAGACAAATAGGAGCGGAGCAGTAATGGAAAATGTGACGCAGACGAAGTTGCGCGGGTCAGCTAGTTTAATCATATTATTTGTATTACTGAAATTGGTATTCCACAATATAACAAACTCTGTCTAGCCCAATCCTAATCCTATAAAATTCTTCCGTTACTGAGTACCTGAAGGACAGCGCACAGCCGAAACTACTGATCGTAGTAAGCTGAAATGGCATGTAGTTTTCTTCGGGAGTGTAGGGGAACACTAAGGCAAAAGGGCAAAAGCTAGTTTCTGAGGATTGTGTTTGGAGTTAAGAGTGTGTTAAATACAGGTTGTCAGGCTCAAAAAGTTTAATAAAATTATAACTTGAAATTATGAATTCAGACATCGCACGGGGGCTCAAAGTTTATCAGAAACAACGCAAAAATCCGAAAAGAAGTCATTGTAGATACTCATCAATATGAACAATTTTACTTGGTCTACAACACTGAAATCGGAAAATAAATATAACTGTTAACTAACTTTTGAGTTACCACAAATAAATGTATGGGGTAGTAAATCGGGATCAGGTAGCGGATTGATATCCACCAGTTCAAGAGACTCTAGGTACTGAAGCAAGACCTGCAAAAAAGATGATCATACGTAGATGTAATAAAAACATATTATTTTCAATCCACTCGTTATACTGTACCCAAATATTATTAAAATTGACGCGAGTATTATGTTCGGTAGCAAAATATTTTCCTGGCACGCAGCGACGACCAACGGCGAGTCTAACATTTTTTTCGACAAATATTTTTCCTGCTCCACTGTTTTATTTGTCCCGTCACTTGTTTTACTGCCGTACGCGAAATTTCACATCAAAAAAGGGAATATAGTTTTTTGTTGCAATTTGGGGCTATGAGGCCGTGGCTGTTTTGTTCAACTTTGATGCATTTGCTCTTACAAAGACTTCGTTCGTTTCGTACTGTCTAAACTCAAGCTATTTGAACTGAAAGCCAATTCTAGTACTTCACAGTACCATTCCGGTAGAAAAACTCGTTCAATAAAGATGTAGGAACAAGTCGCAAATTAGAAAAACCAAGAAACCCGACTGCAGAACCTACATGACTGAAAACTGTTTAGTAATTGAATTAAATATATGGTTATTATGTTTTTGTAACCTCCATTTAATTTCCTTCATTTTAATTCTCTTTTCGATAGGTTTGGTTAAAAAAGGAGTAACAATTTAGCGCCAAAAATCTGCCAAATTGCTTTTTTTAGCCTATCTAAGAACACTTGCCTTTAGAATGAATTTAATAGTCGAAATCCATCCAGCTGTTTGGAAAACATTACCCTTACTTGGCACTCAGGTAAAAATAGAGATGTTTTTTTTTTTCAGTTTGCGACCCCGATGTGAATGCGAACGCTTTAGTAACCCTAATAAAATACTTCGTCATTTTGAAGTTGCTCAGAGTTTATATATTCAAGAAACATTTATATACACAGTCGGCAAGCAGAAAACTCTGCGACTTACCTCCAGTTTGGCAAACATGAAAAATAACGTCAGAATTATAATAAGCTACAACTATCAATTTGATAGGGCTTATTTTTCAATAATAACTTTTAACTGAAGAATAAATATGGCCGTTTGACATAATATTTCCTATGCACAAGCGGTCAAACCGCCATTTTTACTCCTCTGATAAAACTTATCTGACTACTGAAAAATCAGCCCTAAGTTGTAATTATTTGTTTGAGGCGAGTAAAATCACTTGGAATGTAGTATTATTAAATTGCCAATTTTTTACCGAGTCAATCAATCTGCGTTGACGAATACCAGTACCCTTAGTAAGACTGAGTAAAACGAAGGTACAATTTAAACCAGGCTTATAAGTCGAAACATTCTAAACACCAACTTTGTAGCCCATATTTAATGGTGTATGCCATCTGTATTCGTATATTTTAGTTAAAACAAACTTTGGGACGAATGTTCACGATTCATACTCTGCATTACCTCATAAAACATTCAGGCTGGAAACTGAGGCATTAGTTTTAATGTTGTCTGACTTAATTTAGCGAAACTGTGAGAAGAAAGCCTGACTATATTTATTCATCTATTTCCTATTTTAGAATGAAGTTGTTGACCTTCACTTTGTTCCTAATTAAAGAAAAGTGAACGTGGTATTGAAGTTGAATTTGCAACTGTAGCGTCGAGAATAAACTCAATAAAAAATTGATTGTACAAACTGAAACAGCAAAAAAGTTCAGACATAAAGTGATAATTCGCTTTTTTTGTGAGTACACTTAAATGGAAGCCTACATTGCCCAGAAAATAAAAGTCGCCAGTCAATACCAACTAAGAAATAAAATGTTTGTACGCAGAAAATAAGTAATAGAACCTTAATTAAGTAATTCCGTAAATGTATTGGGGAAGTAGACCCTCGGGAACAAAACGACAATCTAGAAAACAAAAAAGCATTTTGAAGATAGAACATGAGTTAGACAATTTCGGTTCTATGTGACTGCAAATATAATTAGAGTGGATCGAATTCTATTCCCCATTCCACTTCCGATCTTGCAACTGATGCACGAAGGTTGAAATTGGAGAAAATATTTTAAAACGCGCTGCAACCAACGTTGCATCTTAATTAGGAAAACTTATTAGATCGAGGTAAGAAGGAATTCGTGAGAAATGCAACTGCATAGCAGTTTATTCTAAATTATGTGAATTTCTAATTGGAAGTATCGCATGGTAATTGAATAACTTACAGTTTGAAGTTTAATTACAAGAAATAAAACGCAGGCAAAACACGAAAGGCATTGGGACTAATCAACCAAAATACACAGAAGTTAATTTTCGGAACAATTGCGTTTAATAGCTTGAGTGGTATGCAAAGTAGTAGGTATTTAATTCTAATTCAGAACGAGTACTTACTTAAATTAAACACAAAATCGTCTCTTGTTGCTCAATGCTGAAAACCTTTACTACAGAGTACCTAATGCTGTATTCACTGCAAAACATTTTCTGAAATTCTCAACACGCATTTCATCACACGGCTGCTTTAACACACCTCTAAACATTTTTAGCTTAATTCGTTTGTCACTTATGCCTCTTTTAAACTTTTCTCACCATAATTGTGTGTATGAAATATAAGAAGGTCGTAAGTGCAAAAGTTGTTTGAGTCCTTTTTATTTGGGACATTGTCCTTATTTTGGAGTGCTTAGATTGAGGATTCATAATCTAGTTGCGTCAGCGTACTTAGTATTTACAAATAAGCCGACTCTCTGAACCATTATTAGTTCCTTCCCGCCTACTGGCCCATATTGCATAATAACATCGATAGCCGTTGGTCTAGTTTATACATTTTTGTTGATTAAATTAAAAAAAAAATTAACGGTCGAAGGCAAAAGAAGTACTTATTTTAAAAATAGCGATGTATGTACTTTGTATTACAAAATGCACAGTTACATTTATTAATCCAAAATTATTCTCACATTTAACGGAAATATGTTTTAAAAATACATGTATACCGCTTCAAAAAATATGATTGTGGTTAGTAACAATAAAATGAAAGGACTTCTAATATTCCTAGAAAACAATTCACCAAAGCCAGAACAATACCCAGGGAGCGAGCGAGTCTTTAAAAATCCAATATTCAAAATTGTTCATATCAAAAGTCAAGAATCGTATTGCGATGGCAAAGGACATACTTATTCTAATATTTGTAGGGCACTAGTGCGATTGTTTCATATTGATAAGCTTTTTGAAATGAAAACGCAATAATATTAGTGGCATAAGTTTTTAAGGTTTGACTGGCGTGAGAGTTATGGACGAATAAAGAACAGGCGTTTTTTGATATTGGTTAGTATGCAACTATGCATTGTGTATGTAGTCAGAGTTATCGAAACTGTCAGAGTTATTTCCCGTGCAAAAGTGTTAAATATAAAAAAAGTTTTTACAAAAAAATACAACCGACTTCCAAAAAAAAAACACTACAAAGTAAAAAATAACTTTAATTTCGGAAGTCGGTGTCAAAATACGAAGAAACTAACAAAAACACCGACTTCCGAAATTAAATTCATTTAAAAAATCTTGTTTTATCTAAAAGGCTATACTTGCAGATTGGTCCCATTAAAATTTTATCAAAATCGGCTACAAAATTTGGATTTTAAATGGAAATAGCTGGAATTCGTTTACTTGGATGATGGTTTTTTGTCGTCCAAGTAATCGAAATTGCGTATTTTGCTTTTCTGCGATTTTGCAGTGGTGTTGTTAGGTGTGGGGTACCACTAAAAAGTGAAAAATAAAAAACTTTTTACAAAAAATACAACCGACTTCTGTCTTCTAGTGTTTTTTTTTTTTTTGGAAGTCGGTTGTATTTTTTTGTAAAAAGTCTTTAATTCTGTTCTAGAAGGTCAAAGTCTCTTGTAGTCTCTTAGATTATATTCATCATCGTCATATCAGCCGAACGACTTCAACTGCTGGACATAGGCTGTCCCCAATTGTCGCTACAACAACCGGTATGCGTCTCGCATCATTTGGATACTTTCGACCCTCATTAGGTCATCGGACTACCTTAATCATATTACGATAACCTTCTTACTGTTGTGTTGTGCTTAATTATTTTTTTTTTTTTTCTCGGGTCCCTGGAGACCCGGTCCTTTGGTAGGCATACGAGGGGCCGAAACCAACTCGCAGAGGCCCCGTTAGACATTTCAAATGTAATGGGGCACCAACCGGCGATTATCCCTGTATGCACTGAAAGTATTCCCAAGGACAATCCCCGGTTGGAGCAGTACTATTGCAGAATATGGATAATAAAGATGAAACGCTATGGGTTTGGACGGTTTAGTGGACTGATAATCGTTTATTATAGAACTATTGGCCCCTGCCTGACCACTAACAATATACACGGCTTTTAAATGGCAGGGGGTGACTTGCACACTAAATGAATGAGCCCCCGAAAACGGTCGCTAGCACAAAGTGACGTAGCGCCAATGAGGCAACATAGCCTGAGGTGCTAGAGGAGTGGAGAGGTATACCACGGCTATCAGGACAATTCTGGAAGTGCGGTCAAGATCCCTACCAGCATCTTACTGGATTATACATCCTTCTCCCGAGCACGTGTGCTCTAGCGAATCTCCACTCAGACCGGCCAATTAAGGCAAGAAAGAGGTGGGAGCTCTGTTCCTCGTCAGTTTTCACACTGGCCAGCCAATAAAGGCAAGCCTTAGATGAGGAACAAGACTTCTCCCGGGAGATAAGGTTCGTGGGGTCGCTACTGCCCAACAGTTCGCCACAAAACTGCCTTGCAGATTGTATCTCTCTTTGTCTGGCACCTCACGCTTTGGGTCATAATCAGGTCAAAACCAGTGATGTGTATTTGTTATTATTTTTTAATAATGATTGCTACCTGTTGTAATTGCCTTGTGAATAAATAAATACTGATGGAAAATTTACTTTTTATGCCGGAAACATGTTGAACGAAGCCGAGCGAAAAAGTTAGTTGAAACTGAAAAGTATGGAAAAACCTAGAACCAACAAATAAGTAAAAATAACAATGCAGCAAGAAACAATATAGACAACATTTTTTTATTAAATCTGTGATACGATTGTGCCAGGTCCTATGTTTACGCGAGTCGGATATAAGCGGACATTACTTTGAATTTGCATTACACAGAGATTGTGGCGGACTTGAATGGGATTGTTCAACTTGCCTTTGTTGAGAATTCTAGTGCATTAAGTAAGTATTTTATGGCATCGAAGATATTGAATTGTATGTTCAGGTGGATAGTTTTTTTGGTTTTATCAGTATCGTGGAATTGTGTTCGTATGTTTTGTGTTATTTTATTTTGTTGAATTGTTTTATTGGAGTTTTGTGTTTCAAATCAAACTTCAGATAAATCGAAATTGGATGAGACTACAGTTAGAGTATGGAGACCGTTTGAATCAAAGAGAGGACCTCAGCAGTGACTAAATTCTAGATGTACAAGATGAAAGACATATATAATGGTATAAATTCATTTTTGTACAATCATAACATGATCACTTCTTCATTTTGTTTCAATTGATTCAAACATATTCCCCTCATTAAATAAACTAGCGTCAGTGAAGAAAATAACAGAAACTATATTAATGGTCTGGCTAATGCAACACAATCAATCTAAATCTATTCAGTACACCTCAATTTAAGTTGGTAGCTCAATATATTTTAAGTACAAAATCATCCATCAGAATCAATGTATGATCAAATCTGTTAATTATATTAGCATATAATATATCAATCTGCGTTCTACGTTGCTTTCCAACTTACTATGTTGTAGATATTACAACAAAATCTGATAAATAAAGATAAAGTCACTTTACATCTGATAGTTATCTTACCAAGGGGTATTAAAAGAGTGTCCGTGGAGTTTCTTGCACGTTCTTCTCCTTAGAGATCTGCGCTTTGGAACGTGCAAATAGCCTCATGTTTTTGACTGACGGACCTTGACATTTCAAAAGTGTCTGTAAATGGTTTATTTGAAATAAATGCTTTGAATCTTAATCTTGACAAATGACAGCCGAGACCAACGATTTAGCGTGCTATCTAAGGCAGGGAAGATTTTCTTTGTGTTATGGATAGTTGCCCCTCCACAGATCGACCTCGGCACGCATTGCTTAACTCTAAAGAGTGACCCGTGTTTTTATTTCTTAGCTCGTCAAGTACAACATAGCATCAATAATTTATCTCCTTTTACTAAAAGTACGACTGCATTCACTACGTTATTTTTTTTCTTTTATTCCTCTACTTGAATCGCTTTCTCGTTTACCCGGCGGAGGCCACTCAGTTTTAAGTTTTATTTGCTATTTTTGTTATTCACTTGCATTTACTACTGCATCGCTTTCCGGGTAAAAGTAATGCTGTAGGTGTTTAGTTCCACATGAATTTGGTTTATACAGTACCTACCTAACATGGTATCCTGTCTTTTCGCCGAAAATGTTTCGCAGATTATCACTTGCCAACCAACGTTTCGCCTATGTTTCACTTTGACAACTAACGATTAGCAAATTTTTGTATGTCAACGTTTCATTTGGTAGAATTATTGATAAGCTGATTATTATAATGACATAAAACTTTTGGGACATTTATCATTTGACAAACATTTCACTAGGTCACACAACTATTAGACGAATGACGTTTTGTCAGACAGAAATCTTAGGTTACGATAGGTTAGGAGGACACCCTCGAGGTGTGCCCAGCTTGGTCTGAGCCGCGCCGCAGTCTGACTGCGGAGATCGGACAGGACTTCTCACTTCCCCGCGTGGTCAACTCCATGCTGGAGAGTGAGAGGGCCTGGTTAGCAGTCGCCTCCTTTTGCGAGGATGTCATTTCGCAAAAGGAGGTGGCGGAGCGCGCGCGAGAGGACGATCCTCTCGCTAAGCCGTTCCAAAGACGACGGAGAGGTCGGAGAAGGCGTCTTCTTCTCCTTCCTCAAGGTGCCAGAAGCGAATCGCTTTTGTAAAAGGAAACAACTAAGTTATGTTAGGTTAGGTTAGAGTATGACAAACAATGCACGAGCCGAACGAGCGAAACGAGCGTGCCGCGGTAGCGGCCGACGATGTGCCAGAAGCGAATCGCTTTTGTAAAAGAAAACAGTTATGTTAGGTTAGGTTAGAGTATACAATAAACAACTAAATGAATATTACGCAAACTAGAACATTCTGCTACTTGAAAGTTGGCATTTTAAAAATTGTCATTATGGAAAGCAGACCAAACGTACAGTTGGTAACTGTGAGGTTGGGAAATAAAACAAAATTATATGATAAGTTGGCAAATAATTATTCGGTGAAATAAAATTCTGCGAAAAGTTAGTTGGCTAGTGAAAATCTGGCAAACAATTTTCGGCAAAATGCAGAGAACCACCTAAAATATTGTGGATTTTATATTTAATCTACCTATTGTGTAACATTACATTTTTAACTATTAATAGTCACGCATTTGACCACTATCTCACCTGATGGTAAGCGATGATCTGGTCGAAGATGGAACACGCTTGCCTTGAAGTAACCTTTTTTTTTCGGCTGACCCATAGCTATACAACGTTACTAGTCCTTTGTGCCCTTCTCTCATTGACAGATTTTTTTGATGCCTATGGTCAGTATGGCCCATTCATTTGATGCTGTATTACTTTAAGATTACATAACGCATATTTCATGTATTTAAACTTGCTCAAATAAACTACATTTCAGTCTGAGAGGCTTACCTTACTACATTGCAATTTCACATCTATAAAATTGCTACTAACTTTGAAAAAAGATTGTAAAGGTTTAAAATCGTTATGACGTGCATTAAAATTTACTACGAGACGACTTAGTGGCTTATTATCCTTCGCAATTTGTAAGAATCAATTCGGGGCAATGGAGGCTATTAGCCTGTACTCGTTGCGAGCAGTGTTGTGACCCTTTCTCATCAAAACTAGGGTCTATCATAAATCACAGAGTTTATTGACGTTGGGCTCCATCGGGATAATTGTAGTCCGTCCCATATTATATTGGGTCTACATACTGAAGAATGTAAGTATCAGTCTCGCAATTTTCTCTACTTGATATGTGATGTTTCGTTTTAGTGTGGCAATAGCCGTGGTCCCTTTTCTCTGTGTAGACATATTGTGTGACGGAACAATGTGTGTCGTTCTTCATTACTTAAAATGTTGAGAATTACGATGATTACAAAAGTATGTGAAACATCAATATGACTATGCAAGAGATTTCTCCAAAAAAAACACTTACGAGAAGTTGTCACAATATTGCGACAATTGCTGCTAATAAAATCATCAAAATAATATATGTATTTTTTTTTACAAAATGTTAACTGCATTTTTTTTATGAAATAGTTATTTTGTTTAATTTAAATCGTCCGCTATCGGCATTCTAAAACACAACATTAAGGGTGCCTGTCTATTACAGCGGAGTGAAGCAGCGGAGCGAAGAAATTTTAACAAATGGAATTGCATTAAATCTCCGTACCACGTGAGTTACTGACATTTTCATGGACATTATTGGTTAAAATTTCTCCGTTTCTCCGCTCCGTTGCTTTGCTCCACTATCATGGACAGGCACCCTAACAACGATTCATGTGATATATCTTCAGTGTCACTATCTATAGGTAGGTACAATATATAAATTTTTCGTTTAATCAATTATTAAATTCACAAATATAATAACTAAAATGAACAAATACACAAAAATAACAACAAACTAAAATAAAGCATCAAAATATTTATTTATTATTTATTTATTTATTTTATTTTTTTCACGTTGAATGGCAATACAATAAAAAAGTATCTTGCTATATTTTAAAATTATTGAAGAAAAAACTTTGCTGTAACTTAATTTACTAGGCCAAATATTTTTCTTAAGCAAATTCATATTTTACTTTGGAAACGAACAAAAATTTTACAAATTTAAAAGTAATCTTGTTCTCAAACTCATTTAATTCCAGACTATGACTGGTATTCGGTATTAAAATTCAATTTTACAAATAAGGGCACTTGATTAGCCGTAAAACACGTTTATCAAGATACGGCTTGGGTCGGTGATTCAATTTAAAATGCCTAGTACTCGTAGTTCGAAGCTTATCTCAATTATTTCAAAATGAAGAGCCAAGTCTAGAACATAATTTACAATTAGGGAAGTACCTAGGGGCTCGTGGTGAAAAAGTAACAGCCGTACGAGTCAATCTTCAAAGTTAAGCAACGCTTGCTGGAGTCGATGGTTCCGGGTGCAATTTGCAGATCTTTGACAGTCGTCATAGGAATCAGAAGACCGAAAAACGAGCTCATCGGATGTTTGACCTTAAGCGATTGAAAAAAGAAATTGGTATAGTGACATTGTATATGTCGTAGCAAAAAGGCCTAGATTTAAGAAACTTCTGACATTTCTTCCAAGCTGCCGGTAGTGAGGTCATCCTATCTGTCTCAGTCTGTCAGTTGTCACTGTCAGTGTCAAGTAATGTCAAGTGAGAGAGGGGTGGACGTTGTGTTGGGCAGTCTGCCAGAGAAAGTGCGCGTGAGCGGACGACCTCACTATCTCCATCCTTTTCAGTCGTGGATATTTGTGATTATTTTGACTAAAAAGTTTGTGAAACTAGTAAAGATAATGAATAATTTGCTATAATTTTTTTTCTTCAAAAGATTTACGAGGAGGAAGGCTTGCCCGAAAATAATGTTCCTGTTCCCTCTCCGTTATATTATGCCGTTATTATCAATACCTGCTTCACTTATACGGTATAACATACATTTGTACCATACTTTTCATGCCATTTGATAACAATCCTTGATCCTAAGAAAGCCATGTAACACATGGACATGAAATATCAACGGCAATACAAATTCTTTCTTCGATGGAAACACGTCAGATGTCGAGGACAAACAAAAAAGGGGACGATCGGACATTGCCCAGTGGCGATAATCCGGCTCACAAGCTCCCAGCTTAGCCCCTGTCGAATCGGACTGTACATCTCGAAAATAATTGGGAAATAAGGCAAAAAATTGAACGGCTAACTTGGAAATGTAAGGAAACATAGCGTTGTTAAATGCAGGAAGAAATGACGATATCTAATGACCAATTTTGTTTCGGAAATATGCCGTTTCTAAATTATTGCTACAGCTGAGGGCCAGAGTGACAATAATTTCATCAGCAATATTACGATTAGGTTCTAAAATAAAAAATAGTAGGGACTTACCTAACCACGCAACATTTTAGTAGCGCACGTTAATCTCATTATAATATATTATATTTTAACGGTAATCTTTATCGTGGACAGAATATCACTTTGATTGCAACTTTTATTATTCTTTGTATGCCCCATATTCAAATTAACTCGTGGCTAAATAGTAACAGCCGCATAGGTCGATCTTCAAGGTTAAGCAATGCTTACCGAAGTCAGCCTCTGGATGGGTGGACATCTTAACATATCGAGTTTTCTCCGTGCCTCGGAAAGCACGTTAGGCCGTTGGTCCCAGCTGTCATTTGTTCAACTTTGGCTGTCGTTAGTAGCTAGTACCAGTCTTGCCTAGAAGTACCTTGTTATCCAGTTAATGTGTTGTCTGGTAGGCAGCCGCTCTAGGTAAAATACTAGTATTCAGCTGAATCTGGTTTGACTGGGAGCCGACTCCAATAGAGTTGGGAAAAGGCAAGGCAGATGATAAAACCCCTATGTTAAAATTAGACATTTCATATAATAAAAGTAAGTTATTTAATGTTTACAATTTATTACTTTATTAAAAAAAACACCTTCTTAGACTTACAATATTTTTTGTTAAAACACTGCGGAGTTGGTAAAAAAGAAACACATACTATAGAATATTTTACGATCTAAGGACTTCTATTTGTACAGCTCTGTGCCAATCTGAGGTCCAACTTGGTCCAATTTGCTTTGTAGACACACGAACATGAGGCTTTCATCAGGGCTAATCTTGATGCCTCAGGTATACTGATCCATATAAAAGAGGTGTTGCTTTTGCTGCCAGGTGTACTTATAAAACTACAACATAGTTTTATAAGTACACCTGGCAAACGTCGTTTTGCCATATAAATAAAAAAAATGCCTGCGAACAATTCTCAGACCTACCAAATAAATACAAAAAAAAGATTCCAAATTCGCCCACAAAGTTTGCCTAATTTTAATTTTTCGAGCATCTGCAGTCAGGTGTAACATATTGGCCCGCAGGTTTACACGACGGGTCTACTGCCAATCGCTATACACGTGCGCCCTGTGGGTCAGTTATACACATAGCTCATACAATGCTATACGAGTCCAAATAATATTGCGTTCCGGATTATGCTGGGGTTGCCGCGCTTCTGCAGCGCGTCGGGGATGTTCGCGGACGCACGGGTTTCGGATTTCAGCTCGCTGCTACATCTGCGAGAATCGCATCACTGATGCGTCGGGTGCGCGACAGCCCCAATAGCCTCGTGGCTACTTTATCCGGCAGCGTGGATGGCCTAAAATTGTGTCACTGGATGGTGGCACACAGACCGTCATTCGGATATGTGAGATGACAAGTTGTAATGTATAGTTAGAAAGTATTAATTATTTTATGTTTTACTCGTTTTTGTTTTTGTATGTATCTTTGGTCTGAAAAAAATTTAATTAATTATTTTTTTTATTTAGCGCTCACAAATTCAGCCCCGGAAATATTTCGACATGTTTCTGCTCTCCTGGTACTTGTGAATCTGAATTACTAAGGCAGCAGCGACTCAGGATTTCCACTTCCTCCTCAGTCTCCAGTAAGCCATGCCTTTACTAGGGTAAAAAGTAGCCTATGTGTTGTTCCAGAATGTGAATTACATGTGTGCCAAATTTCATCCTAATCCCTACAGCCATTTTTACGTAATTGAGGTACAAACAAATAAACATGCAAAGTTTCATATTAATAATATTAGTAGGATGAAAATTAGTCTGTATTGTCCACTTTCACAGCTTTCTGCTCTTTTCGGTTTGTGACTTTCTATGACAGACCAATATTATTAACAGATATTTTCGTTATATAAATATTGACCAGACTCAAAGATAAATATTTCAATTTAATCGTTTTCCTGCCTTTCAGATAACATCATTAAGAATGTCAAAGCCTTTGGTGCCGGTAACTAAGACTTCAGTGAAGAAACAATTAGTGGAAGCAATGTTTGAAGTGAAGAACTCGTTTCGACGACCGTTCAGTCGACTTTCTTTGATAATGTTTATCAATTTCACCGGTTTGTTTTTATAAGGAATACATTTTTTTAAATACTTTTCTCCTCTAAACAAAATTTTTCGGTGTTTCATCATAAAATTGTGTTTTGACAAGTTATTTGAGGCTTTAGTATCAAATATCAACAATAGTAGAGGCCTACCGAAACAATGGCGATGATTCAGCTCAATTTGGAGGGATGATTGATGACTACACAGACAAATTGAGCGCTAACACGTCGTTCAGCAATGATAATACAGGCTCTGAAGTTTGTATACCTACTAACGTATGACTACGTTTTTAAAGAATTATAGAATGTACATACAGCTATCCAGATTTAACATAATGATACTATCTACTTTTATGACATTTTAATTTTTTAAACTGTTTGTGTTATGACTGTATAAACGTGTCTGAGACGAATAACAAATAAATTATTTCTTCAGTCTTCAGTGTTTAACTATCATCTTCGAAGTGGCCACATTTCCATCATGTCAAGAAATATATTGACTTCAATATCTGTAGTACTACTATGTGGTCGAAAATATAATTTTATTGCATTTTGTAAAGAGGACCACCTTTACAAAATAAAAAACGATAAAATTTATATGATTAAAAGCAGTTTAAAAAGGAATTATTGTAGAGACCGTCAATAAGGATTTAAAAATAAATTAGATTAGATTGCATTTCCTTCGGGAGGGGATTCTGGAGGATATGGGACTACATTGCTCTTTGATTGATGCATAGTTGTGTGGTTTATTTGAACCGTTTTTGAGTAAAAATTATTTCAAATTCTCGTATTAAACCACTCTTGGAATTTACTGCAGTGGTACACACCATCAGAAGTGGTTTGCTCAAAGGATTTAGGGTGCGATTTACTAAATAAAACCTATGTTATGTTTGTTTATGTCTGGAAGTACTTCTTCAGTAAAGCGTTTTTAAAAAAATCGCAGACGTACGGGTTGAAACAGAACCTCCATTTTTTAAGTCGTTTAAATAAAATAAACACCGTATTGAACATAGCACTGACGCAACAAAATTATGTTTCCTTAATTAAATGACTCAGTTCCTAAGCTAAGTCTTGTCTTATTACACCAGTTAATTTTAAACACTTTTAAGATCCTACTACTTTTTTTCAGATTAAAAGAAGTTCATAGATTGAAAAAATTAAGATTCGATTCTCGTAATGGACTAACTATTTATCTACATAGGAGTTTTTACGGAATCCTCGGTGCGCAAGTCAGACGCGCATTTGTCCGGCTTATCTTCAGACTTTTGCACAAAGCTTAAGACAAACTTCTGTCAAAATTGTTTTGCAATCTATTTGAAAACTGGACCAGTATCCTGTATCATGCAAATTCAACTTCCAAACATGGACAATAATTTAAAATATGTCGTTCTCGTGCATCGCAACGGCTTCTCGCCATAACTACTCTATCGGCATCAACGCCGGAACACTGGCGTTGAATTCAGCCAATTCAGCTATGTCCGTATAAAATTGCATGTTTTTCTGTTTGTACTACTTGATTTGTTTATGCACCAATTGCGTTGAATTTAATTCTGT
Source organism: Ceramica pisi (assembly GCA_963859965.1). Taxonomy (NCBI): domain Eukaryota; kingdom Metazoa; phylum Arthropoda; class Insecta; order Lepidoptera; family Noctuidae; genus Ceramica; species Ceramica pisi. Next base: position 6,907,683 of record OY982549.1, on the reverse strand, counting down.
TTTTGTTAGTGACGAAGTAGTTTTGCCTAAATCGAAAATTGATATGAAAGAGTTTTTTTGTTGTTTTAGAGTTAGATTTATTTTGGAATTACTTATCAACCTTGGTTTTGCTGAAGACAAAAACTTCTGCCTTTTGAGTGTATAGCAGTGACGATCGGTGATTGCATTGAATACCTATTCAGTATTTATTATTATTATTTATTCATAATCCAGTTACATATGCCTCATTATTTGGCATTACAATAAAACATCATTTCAATGGACAATGCACAACATACAAGGCATACAATTAAATAAAATTCGGTATTTAATAGAACTCGGTGTTTTTGTTAATTTGTTCGTTTTTTGACACCGACTTCCGAAATTAAAGTTATTTTTTACGTTGTAGTGTTTTTTTTTGGAAGTCGGTTGTATTTTTTTGTAAAAAGTTTTTTATTTTTAACTTTTTAGTGGTACCCCACACCTTTATACAAAATCGCAGAAAAGCAAAATACAAACGCACTAGTTGCCCATACGATTTTCGATAGTTCCCCTCGACTTCTCTGGGATGCCATCATCAGATCCTGATTTCCTTATCATGGGACCATTTGGGAAGTATTCCCTTTCCAACAAAAGAATCATTTTTAAAATCGGTTGGCAAGCGACGGAGTTATGCCCGAACAAACAAAAAAAAAAAAAATACAAACATCCGAATTGAGAACCTCCTCTTATTCATTCATTTATAAATACTTTTTGGTTCATTTTAGCTTATTACCTAACTACAATATCAGCAGAAAACTGCAGAAACCTACAAAATCATCGTAGTTGCGAGATTTAGTTCATAGATAGACTTCCCTGCACTTCCAAGACACAACTCGGCTTCTTAAAGTTTGCGCTCACTAACTTTCACGGTTTGCTTGCTCGACAGACATACATCTAGTCTCATACCGTTCTTCAATTAAGCACTAACCCAACTATCTCATAAAACGATCAAACAGAAAGTAACACCGACATTCTGACAAGACGAATGATGTTAAAAGGGGTGTCCTAAAACAAAGAAACGGTTCCATTGGACTGCTATAAAATCAAACGACACGGTTTTACGAAACGACGTTCTGGCCACAAAGTACCCGTTTTTATTGAACGCACTTTCAATTTATCTCTATGCTGTTGTAAAACTGTACGGAGACGGGGAACAGTTCGTAGAAGTATTTTTATAAAATGTCATATCCAGGAAAAGAGAGATGCGGTCTAAATCTAAATCTGGTTAAGGGAATTATGTCGGTTACTATAATTTTAGAAGTACGGCTAATAGTTCCTGGAAGCAAAAACCTCCTCTACTCAACACAAGCACTTTTCAATTGTCAAGGTCGATCAGTCCAAAAAGATGAAGCTATTTGCACGTTCCGAAGCGTACTTTAAAAAAATAATAAATTGTTACAAAGTTTGTTGACATCGTGTTTAAATTATACATACATGTGAGAACGATGTGAAGAGCATGATCAAAACGTCCGGAATAAAATGAAACAATCCAAAGAAATAATTAAAATTAACCATCGCAGCTGAGAAATGGCCAGTCCCAACCGAAGGCGTCATGACATGCGCCAGGCCCATTCGTCTCAACCATTTTGAATGTAGCCAAATGATCCGACGCATACGCCACCATCAGCTAGGCTTTTGAGTGAGCATGACACTCCCAGTACTTGAGTTTATACAATGCAAACACACACATATTCACAAATTTTGGTACTAATGATTTATCTAATTAACAACAATGGATCAGTGTGTGAGTTAAATTAAATATAAAAGTCATTAGAGATCATGCGTTGCTTTCGTAGCATGGAGATAAATTAGATTATTGGAAATTGATGATGTTAAAGTGCACGTATGATGCACAATCCATAAGTGCATTATGAAACCTCGTTCCACAAGATGCAATTTTCCAGATTTTTTTATAGAAAGATGTTTCCCACAGGTAAACAACATCAATGAAACATCAGAGAAAGGCATGAGTGATGGAAAATAAAACTGATTTGAAAAAAATCTTTACGTATTTGAAAAGCCATTTTCTCGCTAATCTAACGATTCAAGGATGTCCTTAATGGAATATTTGTTGGAGGGGAAAAATATATTTTCATCTGTATTTTTTTATAAGTTTGACAATACATCAGATTGTTTCTATTTAAAGTTTTTGACAATCTTGATTTGTGTTTTGAAGTCACAAAGTTTGGAATATTCAAAAACTTTCTCTTTGTCTCAAAAAAATTAAGATTTAAAATTGAGAAAGGACGCCCGTCTGGCGGTGTAATTTACACCGGTTGCTTGCAAGAATAAAATGATATTTATTTCATTTCTTTGCAGAGGTTTCTTAAAACACGATATTCTGAAATGCATGGATATGGGTGACCCGGAATTAGTTTGATTGCCACATAAACATGTTCTTAGCCATCTACGTAAGAGCATCTTCAAAAAGTTCCTCCTATTTATTAAGCAGTAAGATAGAGGAGGAGTAATATCTGGAGGTGTGAGATAAGTTACATACCTACAAGTAACATTTTATCACCGGTAGGAAGCGATTGTTGAATAACAAAATTGTAAGGGATTGATCACATGGTATTTGAGAGCGCTTGTCAATCTTATGCATTTTTGACTGTCATTTTTGTAACGTTATTACTGTTACTGAAATATTTTATAACTTACTTAGAAAATATGTATTCGACATAGACACAACAGTAATAAACACATTGTAAAAAAAGAGAAATAGTGACATAAAATAAAAACGATACGATAAAAGCATCAAGACACACCATTTTCATTGTCTGTTGTACATATTGCTGGATAATTATGCCGAAATACGTACACCGCTGTTATCTCGGTTGAAAGGTATAATTTCAGAAATATTCTTAAGTCACCTTTCAACGACACCCATGGGAACCAACCGGTTAATATTTTTATAGCCAGAAACACAGCAAAGGTGATACTTGAAGTGTCTGAAATTGTTTATCGGCGTATACACACCACCAGGGAAATAAAGGCTTCATGACATAATTATACACGACATTTTTTCCACGTTCCTTACTAGGGGCCTAAAATACAAATACATTTAATACATGCCCTTATACTTTGGGGACTTGGCAGCGGTGCTTGGCAAGCAAGTAGCAATAAACTGGTCGGAACAAACCGCGTAATGTGGAGTACATTAATTTTGCTGCTATTTTGCCCCAGCTTGACGCAGGCGACGGAGGCTCCACAAATGAGATGCAAATTAATCGGACTGCGTTCGCGTTCTTAGTCATGTCATGTTCAGTACTGATGACGTAGTCTTAGTTTTATAAATTGCTGTTGGATGTAGTTAAGTTGTTATTCTCCGACTCTGTAATTTAATAAGTTGAAATGTCTTGCAAGGAGTTGGAAGGTAACTTAAATGGTCGTAGAATGATAGAAGTATTCATAAGCTTATTGCTGACGATACTGCATTTTTTTATTTGGAAGTCGGTTGTATTTTTTGTAAAAAGTTTTTTATTTATGTTCGTAATTTCGCAACGCTATTTCGTTAAAAAAAATTACGTATCAAAATACAACAAGCCATTGTAAAATTTTATTTTCAGTTTTTAGTGGTACCACACACCTAACAACACCACTGCAAAATCGCAGAAAAGCAAAATACGCAATTTTGATTACTTGATAACATAAAACCATCATCCAAGTAAACGAATTCCATCTATTTCGATTTAAAATCCAAACTTCGTAATTTTTTTTCATATCAATTTCGTTTCATAATTATTGACGGAGTTATTAGGTAACAAACATAAAAAATAAATAAAAAAATAACATACAACCAAATTCCTCCTCCTTTTTGGAAAGTCATTTAAAAATAATGGTTAAAAGCCATGAAATTTTGATGTGTAAAGCAAAAATTAACCAAAACATTTAAAATATAATCGAACAAAGATAAAAGAAGCTCCATAAAATTAACATCTTGAAGAGCTATCACAAATTATTCTAAACATAGTAAATCACTCTCACGAAGTTAGGAGGTACACGCCTAAAACTGAACAGTTCACGAACTTTTCATAAATAAGACGAAAGAGGGACTTACTCAAGGTGAGATCGTGACGCGAATAGCCTGTTATGCCGCAGCTGCGCTGGGAATAAGGGATATTTCAAAAGGTTTTTTTTTAAGAGGAATTGTATATTCATTTTCAGATTTAATCTTAGTTGAGCGAAGCTAAATGACAGTTAGCACACTCGCGTTTTATGTTCAACAAAACAGTAACCAAAAAAGGAAGATAAAGTTAATTTACAATTACATTTACTCAGTATAAACTTGTCAGCATATTGATTGACCACAAAAACAAAAAACAACAACTTCAAAGTTTAAATGATCTCGTCATCATAATAGCATTTTCTTCTGCATGAGCAACAACGATTGCTATCTTTACTTCAGCTGCATTTTCAACTTGTGCAGCATTATTTAGAAACATTATACTATTGATATTCACAAAACGTTCTCGCCACATACACGATACGGGGAAAAACTATTTTCTGTACTAATTGCTTTTACGCTGACTCCAGTCTCGACACTACTCACGGAGAATACCAATCAAAACAGAGATAGTATGTGTCGGCGTCAGCGACAGCTGAGCGATAGCACCATCATCGTTTGGGTTCGGTGGTATCAGGATCATTGTAGAATAAATCACTGAATACAGTACTAAGCTCTCTTTATTAACTGTGGCTGAGTGCTAGTACTTTACAAATAGACAGTCCCCCAAAAACGCCCGCCCGTTACCACATCCTAGTGTTTTAGCTAGGGAGAAGACGTGGCCAACAAACTCCATAGCAACACATCTGTCTTTTGAGTTAGAAGAACTCGCATTTACAACATTATTAAAGAAGTCTGTTTAATTAAATTAAAATAGGTAAACCGACAGTTTCGTTTGGGACGAGTGTCCTAGTCGGTGTCTCGAGCAAAAGTGACCTCGCCAAAGTCCCCACTCTCCAATTTATACGTCTCTGTCCACGTGCCGCCATTACAACTGTCAACTGACGTCACGGCGTTTACCACTACCCACTACTACAATACTCAAATCAGCAACTAATTATTAAATTATTTCTTTATCCACGATACGGCCAGAACTGACAATCACACGTCCTCGTGTGGAGGTGATAATATGGTACCTGTAACCAACGAAAACACAACTTAATAGTTGACTGCTGGCTCGGCCTACCTGACCAAGATCAAGATCATAAAATCATCAATTAAGAATTATAACTATACTGGTCCGGTCAAACGACCCTTCAGTTTTAATCTTCTGGTCCGGTCTCAACGACCCTTCAGAATTATAACTACTGGTCCGGTCAAACGACCCTTCAGTTTTAATCTTCTGGTCCGGTCTCACGACCCTTCAGAATTATAACTACTGGTCCGGTCCTACGACCCTTCAGAGTTATAATCTCCTGGTCCGGTTATAACTAACCCTTCAGGATTATTACTGCTTGGTCCGGTCAAACCCTTCAAGCTCTTTTAATTCTTTTTTTCTTTTGTTTTCCTCCTTTTTTTTCTCATCAGTATTAAAACTGGAGACGATTGTGCTAGACTGGAATATCCCTTTAGCCAGTGCTAGACCGGATATCGGTCCCTATAGCCAAACATGCTAGACCGGATTGCAATCCCTTTAGCTGAGTCATATTATTGGACCGGATTTTCCCTTCAATGACTCTTTCCTACATTTTTTGTTATGTTAATTCTCTCATTTTTTGTCCCACATTTTTTTGTCCTACATTTTTGTTATGTTACTTCTCTCATTTTTTTGTCCTACATTTTTTTTCACTTTTTTTTTCCTGTTTTTTTTTTATTCTTTTTAAACATTGCCCCAGCCCAGGAATCTATCCTGCATCGGGAGCGCGCTCACAAACACCCAAACTCACCCGCACTAACACTATCTATTTTGTTTTTTTTTTTTTTTCTGTTCGGGTCAAGCCCAACTTTCTGCGCCAACCGTCTCGTGTCTTTCAATTTAAACTATTTCCGAATTTGCTAGTCTGGACTGAACTTGTCCCTGTAGCTTATAAAATCAATTGTTGGAGTTCATTTTTTTATTCTATGTATCAAAGTACTTGTCACAGCGTTAATTGGTTTAGGATTTAAAACCCTTCCGATGATGTATTACATTTTCTACTCAGTTACGACTCAGTGCGGCCAAATAGCCATGATATGTTCTCTATTGATCAGTGGAGGTACTCTCCTAATCGTCTTCTACGTTAAACTTGTTAGAAACACTACTGAGAGGAATCTTTGGTATGTGATCGTGGGCATACTTATACGTTATTTTACTATTTATGGATTTCAAAAGATAGCGACCGATATCAACTAATTCTAAAATTCTATCGACTCTCACTAACGGACTTTAGCATCCACATCGCTACACCAATAATAACGGTCTCGCAATTTTCCGAATTCTAAAAAGAAAAAAAATAATAATAATCGAAAAGCTCTACAAATAAGACCATTTTCTTTTTTAACGCACCGTGTTGCGAGCTCTACTCTACCGATTGCGTTTCGCGACGATTTGCCACCCTTAAACTCTACAGCAATTCTCTACTAACTCTTATTACGTGGAGCTATTCTTTATCTCCACTCTACTGACAAGTCAGTCATTCAGTCAGGCTTCTGACAGTTTTATAGCGGCTGTAAACTCTAATTGAACTAAATGCCACGTACCACTCCATCGAACAAATAAAACAACAGGTCATCTTATTTCGAGTCGACAGCCATCTCATAGATCAGCAAAACAATTGATACACTCGCACTTCCTCATGGGAATGCCGAGTAAACACTCTTTATTACACTACCTAGAGCTACCGTAACGAAACCCTAACGTAAACTGCTCTGAAGTTGTAAAAACGAATCTAGACTCTCCCGTCTATGCCATCCAGAGCCGCCGGATACCTTGGTACAGTCACCGACCCACAGAACTCAGAACCTGTCACACAAACTAAATAGTTGCCAACTCAACATCTACTTCATAACTTCACAACGTTAATGATACTTGGCATCGGGTATCTTCTCGACAAAGAGATTTTAAAATATGCCGACCGGTAATCTATGCACATCGGTGCTTATGAAAACAAGAACAACTTGCCTGCTAATTTTTGCGTCCTACGTTCCTGTGAAGAAGCTACGTTCACGAATTACTCTTCGTTATTCTAAGATCATTACGGTCACTGAATCAATCTTATTTTAATCTCACTAGGCTCGTTTTACCTTACATACCTAGTAGGCAACCCAGTAGTGGAAAATGAAAAGTCTATTTAGAAATTATGAAAGCGTTGAGTTATTATCTGCACCAGTCAATCAATGTCAATAAAATCAACTAACTGTTATTATGCAAGGAAAACTGTCGTTAACACGTTAACATAAACGCCTAGGTCTAATTTTTCACTAAAATTGAAAAAAATCTAAGTCGAAACAAAACATGACCTTGTGGCAATCTTGCCTTACGATATCGGATTCAGAATTTCGCACTGAATATCATTTTGAAACTATTACCACCAATGGGAAACTGTAATTGCTATAGCTTCGTACTGAGTATATCAAAATTACCTAGCAATATCAATCTAACCACTGAAATGATTCGAAGATCTTTAAAGCTTTGAAAATCACAATTAAAATTAAATGGCAGCGGCTCACCGGGCACTTCAGTCGGCCTTGAATGCTTCCAACTCCACAGATGTTGACATGATGTACAGCTACTGCAGCCTTCAAACTGCTTGCGGACCTTCGATCCGTCACACTTAGAACTGCTCTGAAGTTGTAATTTCTCAGCAGCAATAGCTGCATGCAAACTTCTAGCGCCTTGTGCTGGCTTCATCCAAGGTGATAGGATATCTGAAAACTGAAAAACACCACGAGAGTACAAGTCCAATCCAAGCTTTGGCAGGAGTATAGGCTTCAGATAAGCGTAGCAGCCACACTATCCAAATTAATTAAAATCTGAAACTAATCAGAACACTGGCACTAGCAAGAAAGTTTATGTCCAATAGTGGACAACCGCCCCTAAGATGACCCACTGACCCAAAGTTGGGCTATACATGGTTGTGATGAATGAAAATATTGCATTTACAATCATCTTAATTTTTAAATTGAACTGTTAGGTTGGTACGGTCCTGTAACTGTATCGCTCTAACGTCCAACAATAGCTCTGAACTGGTACTGGACTACATTACACAACCAGCGATAGCAGAATAATATTACCGCTTAATCAGCGTTATTTAAAACGCCTTTCTACCGATTATTAACGCTTAACTAGCAACACTTACGCTATAGCGCCTGAACTATTACTTCACTAAATCGATAGCGAACGTGAAAATAATAGCCACACTTTAGTATAGAGAAACAAAGCGATGAATCAATTAGCTAAAATGGATTATGGCTAATCATGAGACCATAGCCCTTTGTAGTCTGTCTCCACAGCATAAAATGTTCCTAGTGAACAATTTTTTTTTTATTTTTTTTTTTTAAACAAAATAGAAAAATGTTAACGAACGAGCACATCAGTTTCACAGCAATAACAAAATGAAAATGACTCACCAGATTAACGTGAAGATCCTCACACACATCATCACACTTCCCCATGACCTGGCCAGCTGTTTTGAAGTTGCTTGCCTCCGTTCCGAACTAGTTTTTCATTGTTCAGGTTGATGAGGGTAGCCGCATAAAACCCGACGAGTAGGAATTTGACCTTGGAATGCATCTTTAATTGGCCACACGTTGAACTCTGATAGGTTATCTATCATAGGCATGTAGGCACGATGCTCTTCAGAGCCCGCACAACACTCGAGTCCTCGACGAAACATAGCACCGCGGTGACGCACAATGACCGCGCGTCGATCTTAGGTTTATTGGATCGATTTTCACGGCACACATCGAGTTTTAGGCGTCTGGATAATCACACGCGTTTCGAACACGAACCACAATTTTCACTATAACTGTCACTACGTATTTTGCATTTGAAAAGGAACCCGTCACGTAAGTATTTCACTAGCATTGCCACGAATCTTCATGTGGGCCACTTGAGTTGCATCACACTTCTGATGTCGGCGTCAGCGACAGCTGAGCGATAGCACCATCATCGTTTGGGTTCGGTGGTATCAGGATCATTGTAGAATAAATCACTGAATACAGTACTAAGCTCTCTTTATTAACTGTGGCTGAGTGCTAGTACTTTACAAATAGACAGTCCCCCAAAAACGCCCGCCCGTTACCACATCCTAGTGTTTTAGCTAGGGAGAAGACGTGGCCAACAAACTCCATAGCAACACATCTGTCTTTTGAGTTAGAAGAACTCGCATTTACAACATTATTAAAGAAGTCTGTTTAATTAAATTAAAATAGGTAAACCGACAGTTTCGTTTGGGACGAGTGTCCTAGTCGGTGTCTCGAGCAAAAGTGACCTCGCCAAAGTCCCCACTCTCCAATTTATACGTCTCTGTCCACGTGCCGCCATTACAACTGTCAACTGACGTCACGGCGTTTACCACTACCCACTACTACAATACTCAAATCAGCAACTAATTATTAAATTATTTCTTTATCCACGACATATGTATTGATTGGATGATGTTTGGATAATAATTATTTATTTATTGCATAGCAAGGGAAATCCAGTAGTAGGATAAAGGACACGTTCGATTTTGGGCCAGCACCATTTACACTATATAGATAAATATGAAAAAAAATAGAGGAATTTCATAAAAACACTAAACAAAAAAATTGAAGAAAGGTACGCTGTAGGTAAGCTGTACAAAAATGATAATTTCGAAAGTTTTTTAAATACGATAACTCTATTTTTAGGGCAGCCATGACAGTTTTGTTTGACACGAAGTTTGACAGTTAAGAAGTGATGTCGTTGGTTGGTTGGATGTTTTCCGGAGTTTTTAGTGATTGTTTTTGTTGACCTCGGCATTGTTTTATGGTTTCTGATTCAGATGTGATTTGGTTTTCGTCATTTGTTATTTTACAATATCAAGTTCAGTTTTAGGTATGTCTCCTATTCGTGCATTTGCTTATTGCTTTGTTCAAATGATAATTCTATGTAATGTTTTCTTCCCTGGTTCCATATTCTAACAGATTTTAACTCATACTTATTCCAGTATATTGACAATAGCGTGCCTTCGGTGCACCTCTGTCATAGATGAAAATGAACATTATTATGCTGCCGATGACATGGGTCCCGAAATAATTTCGTTCATCGAACGGGATCTTGACCCTCAAGTAAAAACATTTTATTTGTCTATATACTGCAACATACAAACACACACACATACATTTAAACTCTGTTAACCTTTTTTCTACACTGGACAGCAAATAAACCGAGCCACCCAGTACCTAGGACTCTAATTCGATTCGAAAGTAAAAAACATACAACTATCAAAGTTATACCTACAGAAAGTGCGTTTCATGGTGATTAAAATGAAAGGAAACACATTGTATTTAAGCAATTTAATTTTTTATGTTTATTAAGGATCTTACAAAGAAGAGTCGTTTTCCAGTCGTATCAATCGTAGTAAAAGAAAGAGAATTTCAGTTATGTAGCGATGAGAAGTCAATCCACGTGTACAGCTCGTCGGTTCGATGAAAACTAACGCTGTATGTGCTGTTAACGTGATGCCGCCCCAGACCATTACAGATCCTCCTCCATAAGCAACTGTTTCCTCGATGCAAAACTGAGAATAACGTTCTCCAGGGCGACGATCTCCTCTCTGACGTCGATCACTTCCATGTAGACTCACCCTGGTCTCATCAGTGAAGAGTACATTACTCCACTGCTCTAACGTCCAATCTCTATGGTCCCGAGCAATTTCAGGTCGTGCTCGACGGTGTGCTACCGTTAATGCTGGGCCTGTTGCAGCTCTCTTTGGAGTCAGGTTCCGTTAAGCAAGTTTCCTTCTGACGGTATCTGAACTTATGACCACTTGGCGTTCGATACGCAGACTTTGTTGGACTTGAACTTGTTGAGGTGGCGATTTCGCAGAACAGTAAGTTAAATATAACGATCATCTGCTGCTGATGTAGCCCTAAGTCTGACCGTACCTGGACGGCGATGGAATGCTCCAGTCTCTAGGCTTCGAATCAGTAGATCTTCGGTGCAACGAGTTTTCGTTGTACCGAAATAGTAGTTGTAGGACAAAAATTGTTGGTTTCTTCCCAGCTGTTACCGTATAATGGTTAAGTACTTTAACACCTGCAGTTGTCAGATAGGTACTGCACAGCTCTCATGAATTATCAAAGTCCAGAGTATTTTGATAGGCACTAAAGACTGAAGCAGCAGGACAGTGTTGATAAACAATATAACGCTCAAACCTTTGTTTAGCTCACTTTATTATATTTACCTCTGTAGGCATCTCAACATTAGTTGAACTGTGTTCAGATTCCAGACTCAAATAAAGTTTCTTACTTATAAACCCAGAAGTTTGACTTGAGTGATTCAAAATGTTTCGCGCCTAAGGTCCACTAGGAGTGTTACAGACGAATAACCATAAACAGCAGAGGCAGTAACAACAAAGTTCGTCCACTTTCGTTGAATTTTTAAAAGGGGAAAATAGTCAATCTCGTAGAATATTCATCTTAGTTGGTATCAACTGCTGAACTTAGAGCCCTCTTGCTTTCGTTTCCCTTGATTTCTTTTAATCCTCTTAATAATTAATTTCTGACTTCTGAAGTGCATGGCCTTTCGATGTATTTTTTTATTACATTCAACGTTGTTGACAACCTTTTGAAAAATCTGTCTGTGTGTCTGTCTGTGTTTGTTTATTGATTTTGTTGACTCTCTGTACGTGTTGGTTTTTACTGTGAGTGCACAGAGTAATTGAAATGAAATAAATAAAATGTTTAGGTTTCCGCAAATTGTTCATAAACAAGAACTTGCCCCTGGGCTATAGGTTTCAAAGAACCTTTTAATATTGTTAATCAGACTAAAGAAAAGATCTTAAATGTTTTCTTGTGATCCTAAGTTAGCCCTCTGGCATTCGGTTGTGATAGCGCTGGTACGGCAAAAACGGTTATTAGCAAATATTTCTTTTAACTTCTTGGTCTTGTACGAGCATTATCTACCCTTTTTTATGGATGGGAAATCATCCAATTACTTCTCCCGCTCTGGGCGGAGGGAGGCGAGAGGGAGTGTCAGAATTCTACTGACTAAAACCCACCCATGTTTCTTCATTGCCCTTTATGTTCCGGAGCCACGGTATCTCTTTCGAATAGTTCCGCAACTCCGGCAGGCGTCACGTCGTCGGCCCTTTCGGGCCCCTCTGTTTGCTGACAGCAATATCTACCCTTGCATTATAGACTTAAGCTGCTATCGGTCTCATAGCTTGTAGCTAAATAATAACAGCTGCACAAGATAATCTTTAAGAGAAAGTAAATTTGTTCTAGCACTTTAAAAAAATTCGAATTGTTTTAAAATTTAATAGTATTTTATGTTATCCTTCCCAATTTTACTCATTTGCAAGTAGTTCCTGAAACATTCTTATGTGTGTAAAATATGGATAACGTCGAGGGTTACACATCTGTTTTTTTTTCTCTTTAGAAGCACTTCTACTGTACCATTTTTTTTAACTGTTTGTTTTCCCTAAAAATAAATTAATTAAGCTGTTGTTCCCGGCTGACATTCGAAGGTCTCTGAAGCCAAGAATTCTCTCACTAGTAATCCCAAGGTAATTGCGGAATTTTTTTCAAAAGAGTCACCCTGGAACGCAAGGGGCATTTGGAGGAACACGGATGGTTTTTAATCAGTCCGAGTCTAACACTCCTTTTTGTTCCACCCAGAGTGGAAAGAGTCATTTGATGAAATGCTTAAAAAAAAGTAGTACCAAGGGGTAGCGCAGTCACTTGAAATAAAATAGAGATATTTTTTCTTTGTTCAGTTCGAAAGTTCAAATCATTCACAGTTTCTACCTCCAGCCCTTGTAGTGTGTCTTATTGTTTGGTACTTACGCTCTTTATAAACTTCCTAGATAAATTAATACATAGCTGCATAGCCATAACTTGATTCCTAGATTCTTTTTAACTTGTATTTTCTAAGTTTTTCTGCAAATTAGCTATCTTCAATGCTTTGTTTACATTTCTTGTTTTATGACATTGTCATTTAGACAGTCCTAGTTTTCTTTTTATTTGTATTCTGAAATTAGCTAGGAGTTTTAGGTCGCATATGAAATTGTTATCAGACATTCTTATAGTCCATTTTTTCTTTTCCATCAAATTCTAGAAACTCATATCAAATTCAAAATAAACGCGAGCCTTCATTTTAGAGCCGTCTTAAAGAAATGGTCAGTCTACGTTTGGAGCTGAGATAAGCAACAACTCGGAAAAAGTCCTTAAGAGTGACTGAGAGGACAGTTTGCCACCTGAGAACCAGAGAAGTCGCCCTCCCTCCTATATTGAGAGTAGACTTAGAGGAGGACGTTTCCAAGTTTACCTCCTCGAACCTTATAAGTCGGCCTCTCTCCTTGCCGCCTTTAAAGGACACCTTGATGCCTGGGCTGAACGAGCCTGGGAGGAAGACGTTACTCGGCCCATCCTCTCCAGCCCATTGAAGAGTGACGACCCTCCAGTCCTCCGGTTCTTCAACGGGCCCTGCTGGTCCTCCGGTTCTTCAACGGACCCTCCAGTCCTCCGGATCTTCAACGAAGATTTCATTTCCATCTCATGTCCACTCATCCTTTTCTTTCGTCATCCGTTCTTAAGTGTTGTAATCATTAAATCTTTATACTATTTATTTGTCCTTTTCCCTTTTAGTACGCATTCCCCTCCTAGGTAGGTGAGTGCTATATGTGACCTCACATTTTACAGGCTCCCCCTGTAAAATGTAACGTTACACCCTTAGGCAACAACAAAAGCCTTTTTCAAGAGAATATAATCAATACAATCTATGTTTTGCTTCCATTACAGGATAATAATAATGAAACAGGTAACAAGAAGTAAAAAATACTGCAAAGCTTACCGTAGGCACCTATAATTTCTAAAAATATATGAAGTAAATATTTGTATGGGTTTTTCAAAATAATATTCTCTGGTGGCTTTTTCAGGATTACATTTTGTCGCTTTCAATACATTGAGTTACATTATCATCATTGTTATTTTTTATAACGACTTATTTTCACTGAAAATTATTTTATGAATATCGCAGTAAAAACTTTACGATTATTATAAATGTGAAAGCGAATTCATTACGCTTTCACGACTTAAACGCTGAAGGGATTTTTATGAATTTTGGTACAGAAATAGAAGGGACCTGAGGCTCTAGACAAAGCGTAATTCTATCAACAATTGCGATTGTCGAAATATCAAAATATAAGGGATTGATCACGTGACATTTTGACAGCGTTTGTTGATCCCATACATTTTTTAAGCTTTGTTAGACACCTTCGTCACGCCAGCGTTAACAGCCTGTCCTTTTTGCATAATTATAAATTCAATCGAATGCGTGGGCAAAGCTAGTCCTAAAATAAAAAAATTTATTAAACAGTGCTGAGATATACTTAATGGTTTTTTATTAGGAGACCTGTCAGTTCACCAAAAATTTATTACCTAAAAATGTTTACTTGACAAGCAAAGATTGGCAAAAACATTATTTATCATTTCATCATAATACAACAACAAATAAACCAAATAATTCACGTAGCAAAATAATTATTCGATAATCTTTTATTTACTAACGCATTAGTTTACAAACAACTCTTTCTTTTTTAATTTTATCTCGTAAAGCAACGTTTGCAAGGAAGTCATTATAGACAATAATGTTGACTTATTATAACGCAATTTCATAAAAATAAAATTCACATTATCATAATCGCAAGACTTGCTAAAGATTTTAATATCTTAATTAGCGAAAAAAATATTTTTAGTGACAGAAATTAATCACTGCAAAATCGACTCCACGTTATCTTTTATGCCCTACCCCAGAGTATAATTTAAGCCCGAGGAGGCTTGCTGCAAGCTTGGTGCATTCTTGCTGCATGCTTGCTAGATGCTTGCTGCATGCTTGCTGGTTGCTTGTGGCATGCATAGAGTACCTTTGCTTGTTTGTATGTTGTGAAAAAACAATGCATTTCCAAAACTTTTTCTTGTGCCTGTAAACTATTTGACCCAAATGGAAATTGCAACCATATAAGATAGGTAACGTTTCAAACTCTTGGCATAATATTTATATTATTTTCTGCTCCATATACCATAATCATGAAATGAAAAATGTATAAATCTACACATATAAATAAACTGTACAAAAGTGGTTTTTGTACATGATAAAAAAAAACAAAAAAAATTGCTAGGTTGTTAAAGAACAACCAATAGAACCCATTTCCAGCATTTTTAGAATTTGTGTCTGTTTGTCTGTTTATTTGTTCGGGCATCACGTAAAATCTGCGAAAGCAATGTAGATAACTTTTACTCATTATTACTTCACGTAACTTTTATACATAACAACAAACTGTGCGTAAATTGTAGTAATATTAAGTTTTTTGTTTCATCGTAATCAGTTCATACCTTATAATAAAAATGTGAATTAATAAAATTATAATTATTATAGTCTTTCCGAAGTAAAATATTGAAATAGCGCCATCTATCAAACTTAGACTGGACTATACCTAGAGATAAATCTCTAGGTATAGTTTGCACGCAGTTGACTGCGTGCAGTATTCGATAGATGGCGTTGGCGTGTAACGTCAATTTTCTGAATGATGTTCCTTGAAAGAATGACCTTCGCCCATGTCTGCATTTGAGTCAAGTTGATTTATCTATTTTTCATCTATGCTAATCTATACTAATATTATAAAGTAGAAGAGTTTGTTTGTTTGTTTGGTTGAACGCGCTAATGTCAGGAACTACTGGTCCGATTTGATCAATTCTTTCAGTGTTATATAGCCCATTTATCGAGGAAGGCTATAATATATTATCACGCTAAGACAAACAGGAGCGGAGCAATAATGAAAAATGTGACGCAGACGAAGTTGCGCGGGTCAGCTAGTAATTAAATATAAGCTCAAGCGTGTGACCACTTGAAAGGGTTGTTTTGTGATCTTCAGCCGTAATCTGAACGAGTTTTTTCATAATCGTTGATGAAACACGGATACACCACAATACACCAGAGACTAAGGAACAATAAAATCAGTGGGTTTTCTCGAGGTGGACGTGCACCAAAAAACGCCAAATTGTGTTTATTGGTCAACAAAGTCATGGCCAGATGGCATAGTCAACGCCGTGCATGTTCCCTATAATATAATGTCCCTACACATTTCTCAGTTGTGGTCTCTGTTATTACCCTTCAGTATCCAGGCAGTCCCGTCGTTCCGAAAACCTACCAAACAACTTTATCAAACATTGGTTTGTTTGATAAAGTTGTTTCAACTCACCCCTGATAAATTCGTGAATATTTTTTTGCTATAATAACGGTAGCCTGTTGACAAGGGATTAATTTTTCATACTTAATTATAGCGTTCGACAAAATAAACAAAAGACTTAATTTTGCAGAAGACAATTTCAGCGAGCCAATGTGTTTTTACATAATTTTCGCCAACGAATTTCGATCTTGATTTAATTGTAATCATCTTTGTGTAACGTCGATGGATGAGTAACGAATTAATATTATGGAATAATAAAGTAGTAGGACAGCATAATAAGAATATTATTATCAGTTTCCAACGTTGAATTGATAACGTCAAGCAACTGAGGTATCCTGTCTACCTGATATAAATATACTGTGAAAATGCGATCCCTTGGACTTTTTCAATCATAATGATCAATGTACTGGCTTGCACCGCCATAATCAAGTGGCCAGGATCATCCATCAGCAACTTGCTTTGAAATACAAACTTGTGGACTCTGAGGTACCGTATTACAAGTATGTGCCCGACCCAGTTCTCGAAAATGACCATGTCACGTTGTACTAGGATCGGTCTATCATCACTGACTAAATTTGTTGCCAATAAACCTGACATAGTGGTGATAGACCGATTAGCGTGCCGCACAATGATAATCAATGTTACCATCCCACATAACGAGAATCTCGTGGAAGCTGAGAAAGAGGAACAAATTAAGCATCTCGACTTAGCACACGAGGTTGCCGACATGTGGAATGTGAACTCGGCTCTCATTGTGTCGATTGTCGTCACGGCTAATGGTCTAATGGCCAAAAGCTTCGACGACCACCTGTCGAAGCTGGCGTTACGCAGTTGGGTAAAAG
Source organism: Ceramica pisi (assembly GCA_963859965.1). Lineage (NCBI taxonomy): Eukaryota > Metazoa > Arthropoda > Insecta > Lepidoptera > Noctuidae > Ceramica > Ceramica pisi. Next base: position 6,890,464 of record OY982549.1, on the reverse strand, counting down.
TCCTGACACAGAAGTTGATACCTCGATAAAGCTCGTATTGTGAGGAGGTTCCTTTCTCTGGAGCCCTAACCACCGGTAGCTTGGACCCTGCTCCCGACACCGGCGGTTCACTATTTTTTATTTTTTTATGTGTATTTTTTAAGAAATATTTAAAAATGTAATTTATATGTCTGAAAATGAATAAACGAAATATGAATGTACTGATATATGTCAATAGATACAGTAATTATGATTACTATAGATATAAAAAAATGAGTACGGGAGTTATGGTTTATGTAAGTTTTTTTATAACATGTTAAGGCTTTCGATTACGAGACAACTTATGGCAGCTGGCCTAAAAACGTTAGAATTTTGAAGCATTTATTTAGTTGACCGCTATCGTGAAACTATATTATAAAGGGGTGATATATTTTGTATGATCTAAGATCTCTTTTCCAACCTTTGTCAAGCCAAAACTCTTTTCGCCAATAGAAAACTATAATATCACCGAGTGTCAAAGGCAGGTCTGTGCGATAAGAAAACGGGAACGAAGCCTTGGGAAAAGCAAGTTTTCAACAGAAAGGAATTAAGCCCTAAAATCTCTCTCAGTTAGTGGTTTTTAAACAAGATTATCAGTGTAGTACCAACATTTTGATTTCTTCCTTAATGACAAGATAATCTTGTTTTACTGTCACCCATCCAATCGTCCTCTGTATTCGATTTCTTTATTCTTTCGGATTTAATAAATAAATCAGATCCTGTATCCATTAGTTTGAAAAATTGTTAAGTGATTTCAATTCCCTAGGATGCTTGATAATTAAATCAAATCTTTAGTTATTTATGTAATTTTTTAATCATGCTCTTTAATGAATTGTAACTTTTTCCTCCTGTGAAGTAGGAAAAAGTTACAATTCATTAAGAGTTACAATAAAGATCAGATACCAAACATTTAATTATTTATTTTGTAGGACCCGTTTTCTAGGAATTTATTTCTTTTTGCAGCATACTAATACCTTTTGTTTTTCTTTTACTTAAAATAGCATTGTTAATGGATTTTGTTTTTCTTTTTTTATTCTTTTGTTTTCTGTTTATAGACAATATTAAACGAGATAAAGTTTTGTTCATGTTGGATTTGTTGGAATTGTCGTATTATCATTAGAATATTAAGGCAGATAAAAATATCGATGACAAACAGGCGCGACACGACAATACGACGGCGCAGGATGTGACTGCTCTTTTTAGAAAAAGTTTGACGGATACCTGTTGGTCAATTTGTATGATAGTGGTCACATCGTCGTCGTATAGTTTCGTCATATATGTCTACAGGAGCAAAAAACCGTAATAGGTAGACAGTTCAAATTTTAACAGTTTTTTGTATTGCCGCTATAGCAAATAATAAAATTAAAGAATAAAGAGGCTATACATACAAAAACGTGATTTTTTCCGGTCTATGGTACGCAACTCTTCGTGTGAGGATCCGCCGCGCACCGGCTAACTCGTGAATTGGAATTTTAATGCTACACATCGTTAACACATACTCTGTTATACGACGACGGTCGATTAAATAATCGTTTTATTTATCGAGTGGATATTATCAGGCAAAGTTTTTCCTTCGCAGAATGATCGATCAACATCATTCATAAATACAACAATAAAGTATGAAACACGGACTGGAAAAATGTACGTCCCACGTGCACAATATGGCGGACGCCTTCGAACAGGTTAGATTATTTTATGCTGTAGAAAAAAAATACATCACACACGATAGGTTAAGTTGAAATTTTTAACTCCATAACTCGAACGCTTCATTCTCTTGCCAAATATATTCCAGGCGCAAAATATTGTTAAATCCGTGGCTGATTGCAATTTTATTTGCAACCACGAGTGCGTTCATGTCAACTTCAATGGGTTCGCGTATAAAGTGCTTGTGAGAGAGTTATCAACTTCCGATAGGTTTATTTTGGAAGTTCCTAACTTAAACGGCAATTGTCTCATCTTTTGTAATAACAATAATGCATGCTGCATTCATTTAAAAAAAATCTGTGTCACATAGAATAGGCAATCCAATAGAAATGTGTCTATTTTCTTCCTTAAGACGGACGGACGGATGAGCGGACGGACGGATGAGCGGAAGAAAAGACGAACGGACAGACGGAAGGACGGACGAACGGCTGGACGGACAGTGGAGGCTTAGTAATAGAGTTCCGTTGGTTACCCTTTGTGTACGAAACTCTAAAAACCAAAAGTCTGAAAATAAAGACCGTATTCGGAACTTGCTACAATTTTGACGAATTAGTTGTTGCATTGCATACGTTGTATCTGTACGCAAGTCTTAACATCATAGTGCCAATTCTATTAATTTTCTCATTCGAATCTCAATCGCAAACTGACAAAAATGTATGAAAATTAAGGCTTTTTTGGCAGTTCGCGATTGACATGCGAATGCGAAAGTCATATAAAAATTAGTAGAATTGGCCCTATGATGTAATTAATCCCTGAAGTGTGAATGTGAAGTCATCCGGCCAAAACTTTAAATCACTATCGCAAGCCATTGCTTATATTGACAAGGCAGCCATCTTCCACCCACAAACCAATTACGGCAGACTCTCGTTAGGCTGGTAGCCTCTATATTTTAGAAAAAAAAAGTGCCACAATAACTTGAAATACAATAGCAATTCAACCTGAATGAGAGAAGTTGCTTAATTGCTATGTGTATGTTTTTTTGGCTCAATTTGGACTTTAAATTGGTCTTAGTTTTGTTGGTGTTTCCTGATAGCTACAACCTGGGAGTCTTTAAGTCAAGAGTGAATGGCTTACTTCTAGGCAAGCGTGCTCCACCTTAGGCCGCTTCATCGCTTAACATCAGGTGAGATAGCGGTAAAACTTATGCCCATCAATATTAAAAAAAAAAAACGCTTATTGTGGACCTCTTTTTTGGGGATGGAAAATTATCATAAGACTTCACCCACGCTATGTAAGTAGGTCTGGAGGCACAGAAGTGTAGACGATGTTGAAAGAGTGGTTGGTAGTAGCTAGATGAAGTAAATGAGTTGTATTGCGTGCGATTTGAAAGGCCCAGCAGTTGCTGTTGCGGTTGCTGTTGCAGTTGCTGTTGCAGTAGCTGTTGCTGTTGCAGTTGCTGTTGCAGTTACTGTTGCAGTTGCTGTTGTTGTTCATGACAAAATTATAGACCAAAATGTAGTCTGTTGATAAATAAATATTCAATAATAAAATTATCAAGATACCGTAAGATTCGGAACGAATTGGCTGTAACAGTTGGACAGCCAGACATACAAGTGATTCTATAAGGGTTCTGTATTTCATACGAACGTTCGTAATCAAACAACAGAAATAGTGGCTGTGTCTCGAACAGACAAATCCGCACCAACCGTGCTGACAGGCAAACTTATTTGCACAGTTTGAGCTATCCTCATATTTCGTGTCGAAAAAAGAAAAACACAAGGCCAAACGTCTATTTCGCATGTTTTTTGTTCGCTTCTGAATCATTCCCAGGAGTTGAAGTCTCGCTAGCCTTGTGTAAGCTTAAAAATTGTATCCCTAAAAGAAATTTTTGTACCACTACCTTTATCTTACTTTTTCTTTTACATTGAGAAGGGTACTCTAAAGCCTCAGATTATTCAAATTCCTAAAGTTGTTTTAAGATTACTCGAAATCGACAAGTTTTTGCCATTTCTAGGATTGGATAAAAAAGATAACACAGACCGCGTTGGTAGATTGAACCTCTCTTAATGGCGCCCTTTCATAAAAACTTTAATCAGAAATAAGGTTTCCATCTTAAAATTTATTAACGTCACTGACTCATTGTAAAATGATAAGTACTAGGTACCGTTACTTAAAAGTGGATCATTAAATAACGAAACCTTTCAAACAATAACTAGCCCCCGCTTTCGGAACTGATAGAACAGAATACGGTTCACGATCGTAGAGAGCATTTAAATATGCGTTACGGCCGCAAATTGTTTTTGTTCAACATACAGCTTCACATTGACCGGCAAATTGCAAAACACATAAAAATATTTGAATTTCACGGGCTACCCTGGAGCTTCCACCTTAACAATCGCCATCGCGACTCTACTACTAGAATGTCACTTGTCTAGAACTTCTGACAATTTTGTCATTTCGATAATCACTATCGCTGGTGGGATAGCATTTTGTCTAGAGCTTAAGTCCTCACACTAAGAAAAAGTTTAACTGATTCTTAACTTTGAATTTTCCACTTGTGAAAATCTTAACTAAACAAAGTAAGAGCCTAGAGAAAAAGTTCAATTATAATAACTCGAAAGTGTTTTACAATCGGAATAACTTACAAAGTAAAAGATACATTCGAAAGGGGAAATCAAAGCCCCAAGTCAAGTATCATTGTTTAGAATTTTCGAAGTTACGCTTTCAGAAACTGGAACTTCTGAACAGATCCAATTGCAAAACAAAATTCCTCCTTTTATCTTATCTTGTTAACTTATATTTGATTTTGATAGGATTCTTTGCAAATAACTTCCAGTACATTTCGAAGTTACTTAGTAAAGTAAACAATAGATATGGAATCTAACAATAGCATAAGAATACATAAGAATGCAATTTATGTTCTATAAGGCGATCTCAACTTTACCTTATTATCTCCCAACTTTGGGGTTTAACAAGAGTTTTGGCCATTGTTATTTCGAATAATACAACCAAAGAAAATTATTACCGGAAAATTCTTCACGAGAATTTCCAAAGTAATAATAAGCTGGCAATATTTTGCGAGACGCCTTCAAGTGCAGTACAAATAGAAAGTCCAATAAGTTCCATGAGCAAAAACATCTTTGTCCCGAAAAGTAATAAAGCTGGTCAGAAACGACGCATCTACTTGACCTAAAAATAATATTACTTGCTCATGTTTACCAATTTTCCATGACAACCGACAACGTTGGTATCGGTTGTAGTGTGACTCAAAGAAACATGGAACACATTCTGAAGAAATAGTGTATATGAATGAAAAGTAAACCAGTAAACTATAAAAAGGTGGTGACTATGAACTTGATGGTTAATGAAAATAAAAATGTAGAAGAAGGTATAACAACAAAGGACATAACGTGTTTCGGACGGCAGGAACACGTCCAATGCTCGCGCTGTCGTCCTGGGACAATCTCCCACGTAATTTGACGTACGCCCCTTGTACTACCTTGCGCTGGTTACGTACGTCACCACGCACCCCTGAATGCGTAACGTTTTTCGACTACTGTTAAAGGGACCTCGGGAGACGGAGACGAAGAGCCGGGGAGGCAATAAAACAACTCTTCACAGGAAATCTTGACCCGCAGGTTTCGGCTCCTATCTTCTTGTAGTGTTGCCTCTTCGACGGCTGTGCTGCGACTGCGATTGAGCCGAGATTCGGCTCTGTTTATATACTGCCCGTCGTTACCTTATAGAGAACCGTGATTTTTGAAGTCGATTCGTGTGTCATTTTCTCTATGAGCCGAAACCTTTGGAGCCTTTATTTATTATGTTTTATATAAAAACCCTTACAATATATATATTTTTAGATTCCTTAAACCTTGCTTAACAATATGGAACACAAAATATTTCGATATCCTTACAATACAAAAAGTTTCTAGAACTAAAACTTCTAATTTTGTACCTTAACAAATTTTCACTACACATTTTAGGAAATATTTCGAAAACTATAAGTCCTATCAACTTAATTCTTTTTGCCAGGGTGGTTTTGGGTCAAGACCTTTATTTTAACACTAATTACAAAACGTTATCACCTAAGACAAAAAATCACATTTTCAAACTACGTAATTATTTACAATACAAAAACCTTACATCTAAATATCCTTATAAACTATCAAAATTCGTTCGCATTGGAGTTTTATTGGACCTAATATGTAAACATAAAACTAATAAAACTAATTAGAAAGTAATTAAAACATAATCTCATCAAATAATTAATTAAACCTTTCTGTACAAACAAAACATAAGATAAAACATTAAATTCGCATTTAAACTATATTCTAACTAAACCTATGATGCGAAAATATCCCTATGACACTAATTAAAGAATGTTAAACTAATCTAATCTGATTCAAATAAGATTCTAATTAGTTTTCCTTACAAATTTCCTTATTTCATACGGTCGCGTCCATCACTACTTGCGCCTAGGGACGCAGAAGGGGTCTTATCGCCGACAGTCTCCCCCTCGTGCACCGCACCATCCTCCTGGCTCGGCGATACTCCCGGCACCAACAGCACCACTCTCGAACTGGGTCTCCGCAGCTCACCTCCGCGCGTCTCGACGTCGACGATCCTCGTTCGCCCGTCTGGTCCAGGATACACCCGCAGGATTCTTCCGCGTGGCCAGGTGCATCTCGGCAGGCTGTGGTCGACGATCAGCACGATGTCTCCGACTTGCAGGTCTGTGGCGCTGGTTCTTCCATTCGTCTTCCTCGGCAGAAGAGTGGGCAGGTATTCTCGCAGCCAACGTTGCCAGAAGTGGTCGGCAAGTCGCTGCGTGGCCTTCCAGGTGGGCCTGCCCACCAGCTCGCTGTCCCCGAAGTTGCCGACTCTCGCAGCGCCGCAGGATCGCCCAATGAGGAAGTGGTTTGGCGTGAGTGCTTCCTCCTCAGGATGCTCGGAGAGATGGGTGAGAGGTCGAGAGTTGACGATGTGCTCGGCCTCTAGGAGGAGAGTTTGGAGTACCTCCTCACGTGGATGCCTTTCGTGGAGTGTGGCGCCTAGTGCGGTTTTAATGGATCGCACCAGTCGCTCCCATGCGCCGCCCATATTTGGCGCACCAGGGGGGATGAATTTCCACTGCACGCCGATCTTTTCTGCTTCTGAGACGAGGTCTTCTTGCTTCAGGGTGTCGAGCGCTTCCTTCAGTTCTTTATTAGCGCCGACGAAGTTGGTCCCGTTGTCGCTGTAGATTGTCTTCGGCATTCCTCTTCTTGCGGCGAATCTTCGTAGCGCCATGATCATGCTGTCGGTGGAGAGCGAAGGAGTCAGCTCAATGTGCACTGCCCTGGTTGTGAGGCATGTGAATAGAGCTCCCCATCTTTTTTCGTGTCGTCTTCCCACGGTGATCGTCATAGGGCCGAAGTAATCTACGCCAGTGCACGTAAAAGGAGGGTTTCCGTGCATCAGCCTTTCAACAGGTAGGTTGCCAGTCGGTAGTTCTTGTGGTTTTGCCTTCTTCGTTTTGCACCACTGGCATTGATGTTGAACTGCCTTGATCGCTGACCTTAATCCCAGTACCCAGAAGCGTTGTCGAATCTCGTTCATCACGGTTGCGTGATTTCCATGGTTGAAGCGGCAGTGGAATTCCTCGATGATGAGTCGTGTTGTCCTTTCCTTGCTGTCGAGCACGATGGGTCGCTTGTAATCTCTTGTCACACCCTGTATCGCGTCGATTCTTCCTTTTAACCGCAGTAGACCTTCTTCCAGTACTACGTCGAGCTTCTTCAATTTGCTGCTGCCCTCCAATTGCTTTCCTTGCTGCAGACACTTGATGTCATCTCTGAAGCTTCTTTCCTGGCTTTTCTTTAGCAAAAGAGTTTCAGCTTGCTCTAGTAGTCCGGCGTTTAGCGGTACGTATTTCCTTTCTATTGGTTTTGAAGACTTCTGTGGTTTCTCAACAGTCTTCGCCTTCTTTGCTTGCGTCATCTTCCAGGTGGGATCTTCTTTGCAGACGTTGACCTTCTCTCTTCTTCCGCAGAGTTGTAGGAACTGCAGTACTCTAGCTGTGGCTCGCCAGAGTCTCCTCCATGAGGAAAATCTGTCAGGATCTGGTGATGGGTGAGAGGTGCTCGTTGCTGCCGCGACGTCCACTGCCTTTTCTTCGCCGGTGGTTTCCTTCTTAAAGGTTCTCGGTGCCGGCCAATGCGCTTCATCTTGTTTCAGGAAGCTTGGTCCGTTGTACCATCGGTGATTGCAGTCGAAATCTTCTGGCACGTTGCGCGTTGCATCATCAGCAGGGTTCTGCGCTGTGGGCACCCATCTCCAGTCTTGCGGCTTCGTAAGATCTTCAATTTCCGCTAAGCGATGAGCCACGAACGTCTTGAAGGTTCTGGGGTCCGTCTTTATCCATGAAAGTACGATGCTGGAGTCCGTCCAAAATGTCTTCTTTGCTACCTTCAGGTCCATTTCTTCCTCTACTGAATGTGCCAGTCTGCTTCCTAGGAGGGCTGCTTGCAGTTCGAGTCTTGGGATCGACACCGGCTTCAATGGAGTGACTCTTGCCTTCGCCGCTACTAAGCTAACATAGTAGGTTCCGTTTCCATCTTCAGTCCTCCAATAGACCGCTGCTGCATATGCCGACTCGCTCGCGTCCGTGAATGTGTGCAGCTCCCCCTCGGTGCAATGTGGCGCCAGGCATCTTGGAACCTGTAGGTCTTGGAGCAGCTTCATTTTCTCCAGGTAAGTCTTCCATGCTTCGTACTCCTTTCCTTCTATTTCTTCATCCCAACCGACGCCACTTCGCCAAATGCTTTGAAGCAGCTTCTTTCCCTGGATGAGAACTGGTGACGCCAGCCCCAATGGATCGAAGGTCGACATCACTGCACTGGTGACTTCTCTTTTCGTAGGTACTTGAAGTCCTTTGGCTATTTCCTCTGGTGTATTCCGGAGGTTTGCCCTGAAGCCGATGGAGTCTTTCGTCGTGAACCAACGAAGTCCCAGTGTCTTTTCTTCCTTCTCCCCAATGTCAACTTCTGTCTTGTCTATGGCATCAGTCTTCAAGTCTCGCAGCAGCTCAGGTTGATTTGACGCCCATCCCCTGAGTTCGAAGCCTGCTTTCTTGTGTATGTAGTCCACCTGCGCCGTCACTCTTCTGAAGTTCTCTTCTGAATGGAAGCTGTGCAGGTAATCATCCATGTAATGATTCAACTCGATTGCCCTTGCTGCCTCTGGAAACTGCTCCTTGTATTCCGCTGCGTTCCGGTTCTTGACGTAGATTGCCGTGCTAGGAGATGATGTCGCGCCGAAGATGACTGATGTCATTCTGTATTCCTTCGGTGACACGTCTCGATGATCTCCGCGCCACAGGAACCTCAGGCTATCTCTGTCTTCTGGTCGAATGCGCACTTGCAGGAACATTTCCTTGATGTCGGCTGCCACAGCTATTGGTCCTTGTCTGAACCTCAATAATATTCCGAAGAGTGATTGCAGTAGATCTGGTCCTGGTAGTAGAGCATCGTTGAGGCTTCTTCCTTTCGACTTTGCTGCAGCGTCGAAGACGATCCTTATCTTTTTCTTCAACGGATGTACCACGGAGAAGTGAGGGAGGTACCATTTCTTCTTGGAGTCTTCTTGTCCTACAGGTGCTTCTTCTGCATACTTGCTGTCGATAAGATGCTGGATCTGTTTGATGTATTCCGCCTTCAGCTGAGGGTCTTTGTCCATCTTCTTTTCTATGTTGAACAACCGGTTCTTGGCAGACGTGTAGCTTTCAGGCATTTGTTCATCTTCATTCTTCCACAAGAGTCCAGCTTCGAATCGCCCATCTTCCAATCTTCTGCAGGTCTTCTCTAAGATGGCAAGTGCTTTTCCTTCTGAGTCTGTAGTGGGTCTTCGCGGTTGTACACCAAGCGCCTCGATCGCGAAGTGGTCCTTAATGGCTTGATGCATTTCCTCTTCTCGCGTGCTGACGTGTAGGCAAGAGTTCAAGAAGTGTACAACTCTTGCAGCCCCGACGTCTGACCCATGGAGTACCCATCCTAGTCCTGTTCTTGAAGCAACTGGTTCTCCTGGTTTCCCTCTTCTTACTTCTTGAGTCACTATCAGCTCCCAATTGTCTTGCCCGATGAGCAGCTGTGGTGACTCCCCTTCATAATATAGAGAATTGGCGATCTTCTTTAAATGTTGGCATTCTTCTATCCTTTTCTTTTCCAGGAACTGTGGTGCAAGCTTCAACTCGTTGATTGTTCGGACTCTCTTCAAGGTCTTCTTGTTTCCTTGATGAACCCCCTTGACCGTAAGGTCCAGCATCTGTGAATCCTTCTTCTTAATCAGCCTGCCTCCCACTGTTTCGATCGCTAGTTCCTCTTCCTTGCCTTGAGCGCCGACTTCTTGTGCCACCTTTTCATCAATGAGTGACACCGTGGACCCCTCATCCATCAGGGCCAATATCCTTTTTGATCCTTTCGACCCGAAGACTTCAACTGGAACTATCTTCAGGTATGCCCTTGCATTGTTGACTGCATTCACTGATGCCATGACGCTAGCTACTTCTTCTTGTGTCTCCGTTTTCTTGTCTCCCGAGGTCCTGTCTTCTGATTCCACGTGCAGCAGATGATGATGCCACCTCTTGCATTCCTTGCACGGTGGTTTCCTGCAGCTCTCCTTTCGATGTCTCCCTTGAAGGCATTTGAAGCAAACGCGACTTTTCTTCACTGTTGCCCACCGATCTTGTACTGACGTCTTCTGGAACTTCTGACAGTCGACGAGGAAGTGTCCACCTTCACACATAGGACATATCTTCTCTGCTGGATGTCTTGAATCCTTTTCCTTGAAGTCCCTTTCTCTTGTTGAATGCGTCGCCTGTCGATGAGTCCTCTTGAATCCAGTCTTTTCTTCTGATGTCGCGAAGGCTCCACACTTGTCTGCTTCCATGTTCAGGAACTTGGAGACCAATGTCAGGTCGGAGAACTCGCCTTCTTCTGTTGCTGCAGTGAAGTCATACCAACGGAACTTGAGAATCGTCGGCATCTTCTCGATGATTTGTTTCACCATTTCAGGTGAATGCAGGTACTGTGGTTTCTTCAAACCCCTTATTGCTGCTACGCTGTTGTTGATCTGGCTTGCGAAGATGCATATGTCCCTTGGATTTTCAGATATCTTCGGTAATGCCTTGACCTTGTCCAATTCCGCCAGCACCAGCGCATCAGGTCTTCCATATCTTCTTCTGAGGGCCTGCATCACTTCCAATGGAGATGCTTCAGAATACAGCAGACTCTTGATAGCTTCTCTTGCATTGCCCTTCAGTGCTCTTCTTAGTCGAGCCATGTTTTGAACTTCGTTGAACATCGGTGCTGTATCTTCATAGACAACCTTGAAGGCCAACCACTCGCTGCTGTTGCCGTCGAAGTAGGGTAACTCGTGAACATACTTCGGCTGCGATACTGGTCCTCCTTTTGTGGTAAGGGCTTCCTTCAACACTGCTGCTAGCGCTTGAATTTCGCTCGTACCCCCTTTCGTTGAGGAGATCTCTTCAGGCTTCACCTTCTGTGGCTCTTCTGAAGGTAGCTGACCTCGTCGCTCGGGCTGTTCCATGTTGCCTTCTTCTAATACGGATGTCTCGATCCAGTTCTGCACCTGTGCTGTTCTGTCTTCCTGGTCTTCATCCACGGAGTCCTCATCTTCACACTGTGCCAGTTCCAACCTGACACGGGCTAGCTTCGCCGCAGCCTGAGCTTGCTTCAACTCCAGGCGTGCTAATTCTTCTCTGGCTTCCAGCTCGCGTCTTCTGGCTGAGGAGCTCGTGGTCTTCGTAGACCTGGCATGACGACCGACCCCCTTTGGCTTAAGGGTTGCTGCTGATCCGTGAACACCCTTGTCCGGAACATCCTCTGGAGTCTTCTTGGTCGTTTCCTTCTGTGCGGCTTCATCCTTCTTCTGTCCGTTCTTCTCGGACGCCGCCGTGGTCGCAGTCGCTACCGTAGTCCCCATCGTCGTGGTGCCCTCTGTGTTCGTAGTGCCCGAAGAAGCGTTTGAATCCGACGTAGTTGCTGTCCCTGATGATGCTGACGCTGACGCAGACGTGACCCCTTCTGATCCCGACATATCTTCTGTCGCGTCCTTATCCGAAGGACGGGACCCGGAACGTGAGGGAGCATCCTTCTGCGACCTGGTTACCGGCATCTTGACGCAATCTTCTTATCTTCTGGACTTCTTCTGGATTCTTCTGCACTCTTCTGCAGGGATCCCGTCTCGAAGGACCAACTGTTTCGGACGGCAGGAACACGTCCAATGCTCGCGCTGTCGTCCTGGGACAATCTCCCACGTAATTTGACGTACGCCCCTTGTACTACCTTGCGCTGGTTACGTACGTCACCACGCACCCCTGAATGCGTAACGTTTTTCGACTACTGTTAAAGGGACCTCGGGAGACGGAGACGAAGAGCCGGGGAGGCAATAAAACAACTCTTCACAGGAAATCTTGACCCGCAGGTTTCGGCTCCTATCTTCTTGTAGTGTTGCCTCTTCGACGGCTGTGCTGCGACTGCGATTGAGCCGAGATTCGGCTCTGTTTATATACTGCCCGTCGTTACCTTATAGAGAACCGTGATTTTTGAAGTCGATTCGTGTGTCATTTTCTCTATGAGCCGAAACCTTTGGAGCCTTTATTTATTATGTTTTATATAAAAACCCTTACAATATATATATTTTTAGATTCCTTAAACCTTGCTTAACAATATGGAACACAAAATATTTCGATATCCTTACAATACAAAAAGTTTCTAGAACTAAAACTTCTAATTTTGTACCTTAACAAATTTTCACTACACATTTTAGGAAATATTTCGAAAACTATAAGTCCTATCAACTTAATTCTTTTTGCCAAGGTGGTTTTGGGTCAAGACCTTTATTTTAACACTAATTACAAAACGTTATCACCTAAGACAAAAAATCACATTTTCAAACTACGTAATTATTTTCAATACAAAAACCTTACATCTAAATATCCTTATAAACTATCAAAATTCGTTCGCATTGGAGTTTTATTGGACCTAATATGTAAACATAAAACTAATAAAACTAATTAGAAAGTAATTAAAACATAATCTCATCAAATAATTAATTAAACCTTTCTGTACAAACAAAACATAAGATAAAACATTAAATTCGCATTTAAACTATATTCTAACTAAACCTATGATGCGAAAATATCCCTATGACACTAATTAAAGAATGTTAAACTAATCTAATCTGATTCAAATAAGATTCTAATTAGTTTTCCTTACAAATTTCCTTATTTCATACGGTCGCGTCCATCATCGCCGACATAACGTATACGAATAAGGAAGGTATAACCATAAAGCATGCAAACAAGCAGGATAATGACAATCATCATCATCATCTTCCCATATCCCATGTTACTTGGGGTCGGCGCATTACGTTTTTTTCTTCCGCTCTACACTATCAACCGTCAAACTTTCACTAACTCCCTTTTCTTTCATATTGCTTCTCACACAATCCATCCATTTTTCCTTTGGCCTTTTAACCCCCTTTTAACTTTTCCGTCATTGGCGCCACTTTTAAACTACCTCTAATGTAGTAATTTCTCACTTTATCCATTCTTGTTACTCCAGACATCCATGTCAACATTCTCATCGCCATTATGCAATCTATTTTCATCCGTCTTTTTCACAGCCTAACATTCTAGTCCATACATTACGAAAGGTCGTATCACGGACTTGTAGATTTTCCCTTGAAACTTGAGAGGCATCCGTGGGTTGCAAGGTGTCTCAGTGACCTGTCGCCATTTCATCCATCCTGAGATGATCCGATGCGTTACGTCTCGGTCCCGAAAGTCGGAGCAGATCGGTATAGGCGTACCGGTGAGACAAAAACGAAGAGACGAGAACGAACTACTCAATTACAAAGGATCTTTGGTATGAAGCATTCAACATTCCGAATGGAATATATCCCTGAATATATGAAACCATTAAAGTCAGTTGATATTCAAAATATCAACTGACTTTAATGGTTTCATATAAAAATTTCGTATAAAAATGGAAAGAGACGCTTTTAATTCATTGTTCCCGTTATAACTCATGGTCATACTATGAAATTATTTAAGGCCCCCACAGACAAGCGCGATACGTCAAAGCAACCACACTGTTAAAATATTTCTTTATACATAAAATATTATTTACCTATCTGCTCTGTTGATCTCCCGGTATTAAGCGCGAGTTGAACGAGTCATTAAACTCCTTGTTGGTTCTAAGTTCGGTTTAAAGAACTTTATTTTCTCATTAAGACAATCGTCACTTACATGAGAACAATAATATGTTTATGTTACAAAAGTTGAGCTAATCGACTATTGACCAAGGCTTGCATTGACTGGACAGGTCCATTCAAATCTGTGTGGTTCTTTCCTCAAAAGACCATTTCAGACACTGATCTGCATGGTCCTCATATATAACGTATTGTGAATGTGAGGACCATGTAGATAGCTATGTCAGGGATTTATTTCACTTAAGTCTGGTGGTTTGAGTTTTTTATGCGGCCTACACAAATGTCCTTACTTCGGTATTGTTCGTCAGCTCGTTGAGCTCCTTTAAGTTCTAAGTTTGAACTACACGATAGCTGGCAAATGCTTGCACTGTCTGGACAGGTCCACTCAAATTTGTGTGGTACTTTCCTCAAAATACCACTTCAGACATTTACCTACATGGTTCTCATATGATTTGACCAGTACGATTTTATGGACTTTAAAAGAGACTTTGACCTCTGAGTTTGTTTCGGCGTTTCTTCTCAGAGCAGTCAGCTAGGAAACGCCGGCCTCATCTAGTTTAAAATGACCAAAAAAGATTGACGTGTAAAAGTGTTATTTACAACCTACTTACAAAATAAATATCATTTATCATTTATGAACTTTGGTCATGGGTCTAATTCCTGGATTGCGCAAAAAGTGTTATTACGTTTTCCAACAGGAATTTCTCGTTAAAAGCCCGGAGTATGAAAGTTGGTGGTGTAACTTTCCATGCCACGATGGATACAATAATGTATCAACGAAAGGTTAAATAAATATTGCTACATTCACCTGCTCCATTGATCACCACAGAATAATATAAAATAAAACGAGCCGGCCACATTTTCAGACAGTATTTTTAACGTGAACTTGACTTCCCCAAAATGTACCCAATTTATACATTCGAGTATTAACCTTTGTGAGCCCTCTTGAAACGGGGGCGTACTCTTTATCCAATTACGAATTACATGGTGAAAAGAAAAAGGGAGGAAATTGTACGAGTATCTTCAAGGCCTTGGACTTGACTTTTAATGAGGAATGTGTTCTCCATGTTTGATTTCTTGCGTTAAAATAAGTATTTTTAGGGTTCTGCACTCTTTTACTAAAATGGTTAAAAGGAACCCTTATGGTGTGACTAAGGATGTCCGTCTGTCACAGCTAGATATCTCAAAAACTACTAATGCTATCAACTTGAAATTTAGAATAGTTTTAGATGACGTTTGCCCAACTATTTTGCAAGTAAGAAAGAAATAAAAACTTATACCATCCAACCTCTTAAATCCGAAGTTTGCATAGATAGTAATCTGAAATTATTCTATGTGATAGAAGTTCATGATTACAGAAAAATTATATTACAGAAAATAAAACGTCTCTCACACTTTTTCAGAAAGCATTAACAAAAATTATATTATTTCTACTGTCTATTAAAAGATGGTGCCGATCTAAAACTGCAATAAACATCACAGTGTTAAAATTCTCAGACGAGTATAGGCCTCGTCGATGAAAATTTAAAAATATATCATGTTTGCTATGATAAAAACTATCAGTGAATGAAAAGTTCATGGTTTTTAAGGTTGGTACTGAGCCCAAAGGAACCCTATCACTAAACCTCCACTGTCCGTCCGTCCATCAGTCTGTCAGCGGGCTGTATCTCATGAACCGGTACGATGGTACGGAACTCTTGCTTTCCGACTTGTACTTCTACCGGTTTTTTGCTAAAAAGATATTTTAATTTATTTAAAATTTAAACATAATGATAATTTCAAGTCAATTTTTAAATTCTGAATGAAATTTTAAGAAGCAAAAACAAAAAGAGAGAAAAGGGAGAAAGTTCAACTCTTCTATAAAATCCGCATTGCTGTCAGTCAAAAATTGCAAGACGATTGGCAGCATTGCCGTTGTTTCTGAAACTGTGTAGCTCCGTTTTGTTTTCAACATTTAAAAATATACCTATAGTTGAAGAAGCGTGGAGGCAAGGCAAACAGACTCAGAGTAAATATTTATATCAAGCAAACAAGTACTGGACGACCATTTAAAAAAGTTTTTGCTGTGCTAAAATGGCGCTGACCATAATTCATGATGGCCGCTGATTCAAATGTTATTCCACTTTCATCAAAATATATTTATATTCATAAAAAAGGGATTAATTTTACCTGTGATGACAACAGATGATATATTTGGTGCGCTGTTTTTTTTTTGTAGGGAGTAGGTACGTAAATTAGAGGTGTTTTTTTGGCTTAGTTGACCATCATTATACTCTAATTCTTTATTTTACAACTAAGCGCAAATGAATTACGTTTCATTAAACGAAAATAATTAATTTGCACAGTTCAACAACAAAAAAAAATGTATTTTTCACGATAAAGGGTGTTAAAAATCGCGTTGTAAAAACAGCGTTATAAGATGTTAGAAAAAATAGTAAGTACATAATATACTTTAATCCCTACCTAAGGTAGTAAAACTAAGCTGGAATATAACGACTAAGGACGAAATAAATCTTAGCGAAATCAGAAAAAATGTTATATCCACTATTCATATTCATAAATCAGCACCGAAGAAAAATCGAGTCTATTCCCGGGCTATTTCCATAAGATCTCATACGCTATACAAATAAGAAAGCAAATATATTCGTCGTATAAAGCTAACATCATATGCAATTCAAGGCATAAAGTTTTCAATATCGAGGATATCGCATCGCGAGGTGCAACCGGTACAGTTTGCATAAATATGAAATTTTCCACTGATATCCGATTCGATTCCCCCATTGGTGTCTTCGGTGTCGGCATTTTTCATATTGTGCCGCATTTGATTTCGTTTCATGAAAACGGGAAAGAGTTTTGGCATGTTTCCTAAACGCTTGGTTTCTCTGAAGTTAAAGTGTTCCAGTTTTGGTATTGCTGTGCAAAGTACTTTTCGTACAATTTCCGAGTTTTTCTCCATTATGTTAAAACATAAAAAACATAATTTCTAAAATATTGATCACGCAAAACCTTCGCTACAGTAGGTATTGGATTTGATTTGTTGATGTTTGTACTGCATCAACCACTATTTAGCTCTTCATCATAGGTTAACATCTAGAGCAATGGCAATAAATCCGACTCGAAACATCCTTCAATAAATCTCAAAGTAAAAGTTTTTAACGTCCTACAAACGACAGCGTAAAACAGATTTTGGTCAGTGTTTTTACGCTGTAATTTTAAGGACGTTGGGACAAAATGTGACCAAAGACTCAGATTTTTTTGTTCAAAACTATCAAGCTGTATGAAAATAATACTAAATTCAAAAAGTTAAAAACAACACAACACAGTCGCAGTCAGATCGAGTAGAAGTTTGATAAAAGTGCAGGTGTGCACATAATGGCAGCTCGCTAGTTCGCAGCCTCACAATACACACACTTTCCCTAGCCATGCCTAACAACTGGCTGACAATAAGTAGGCTGAGTCAGTAATAATTTTCTTGTTACTTCAAGTTCAGACGGAAAATATTGCTTTTGTTTTCTATTCTGTGACGCGTCTCTATTTACCAGAGACTTACAAGTTTATGTTTTTAATAGTTCGATTAAGAAGGGAAGTTATCAACTATAAGGCTGAGCTACCTATATCAAATATAGTGTCAGTGGCTGCCACTAGTAGCTGGTGGCCCCAAAAATTTAGTCTTTATCTGTCAGCGCCCGCCAATGGGGCCTTTCGGGCATTGATATGTTGCGTTAAGAGTGGCGAGTGTCGGCGTTTCAAAGTACTGACTCCTAAATCACTCATCTAGTTTGGGAGTCAGGGTATTTTAAATTATATACAAATTAAAAAAGCCTTTAATTATTGTAGCCCTATAAATAACAATATTGTAAATTTTTGGAAATTAAATTATCTAAAAAACAAAGAGGCCGCCACCGGTGATGTTTTGGGGACACTAAGCAATCCTAAGCATGAGCCGCAAAAGGCGCTCCGCTCCATTCCAAAGTAAATTCCATATTCTAAACCCAAAACTACGCGGCTTAACTTAACGAGCAAAAATTATGCTCGCTACAATAACTTTACCGAAACGAATAAACATTTTTGATTGGCTCTCCCATTTTTACGTATAGACAGACGGACTTGTTGATTTATCTCGTTTGTACTTTCTGCTCACTCAGCGACCGTTTGTTTAGGATAAGGAAAATATTAATATGTCATAGAATGATGTTATGCAGTTCGTCAAGCGAGAAATATTTATTTTAAGAGGTCTTTTATGGATCACGGTTGTCACTCGGAAAGCACGTTAGGCTGTAGGTAGCGGCTGTCATTACATCTTTGAGAGTCGTAACGGGGACTCAAGAGCCAGAGAATCTGGCACCAGTCTCACCAAGGAGTAAGGAGTATGGTGCTAACTCGTTACTAGGTAGTTGAGGTCAGATAGGGAGACTCTCCAAGTAAAACACTGTTACTCAGCTGTATGATTGGTGCTATCTTGTTAGATTGGAAGCCGACCCAAACATAGTTGATAGTAGGCTAGACAGACATAATTAATGTATTGTGCGTCAAAGGATTCAATATTAACTTGGTCATAGTATTAGCCAATTGCCGTCCACTGCTGAACGTTAGCCTCCCCTAAAGAGCGTCAACCATCCCAGTCTTGAGCAGTCCGCATCCATTCGCTGCCAGCCACCTTAATTAAATCATCGGTCCATCGTGTCGTAGGGCGTCCTACACTACGTTTTCCCATACGCGGTCTCCACTCTAGCACATGTCAGCTCCAACGACTGTCTGCAGACATGGCCAGTCCACTTCCCCTTCAGCATGCTGACTCTACGCGCAATGTCAGTGATTTTATTCACTTAGTTAGGTATGATATTCATTTATGAAGCATAGTATGTTTTCAATGAGCGTTGCTATAACCATTCTATCAGAAAAAAATATTGGGCCACTTGTCTATACTATCTATACTTCTATACTAATGTTATGTAGCGGTTAATCTCTGGCTCTACTGAACCGATTTTGAGAATTCTTTTACCAATCGAAAGCTACGTTATATGTGAATGTCATAGGCATATGACAACCCACTAAATGCCACCCAAAGAAGTGGGCACGGGTCAGCTAGTGAAAAAAAAACGAAAAACTCGATGTTCTTACTGCTTTGCACTACTCTGTGGTATTACTTGAAACACAAATCACTGATTACATTAATTTGCTTTTTATAATATTTATTTATTTTATTATTTATGTACACACAGAAAAATAGTAAAATTTAACATTATAAATATAAGTACAAAGGTACTGCTTATATCAAATGAAATTTCTTCCAGCAGACCTACGACAGGAGAAATGAGAAATAAATGTAGACAATAGTGTGTAAGAACAAGTGAATAGGAGTATGCAAAGCCTTAAAATTAAAGTTAAAAATAAATAAATACGAAGACATAATTATAAAATATAAATAAATAAATATATATATATATATACCTACCGAACATTATAATATAATATATACGATATATAAAATTATCATAGTTGAAAGGAGAGGAAGTGCTCTTTGAGTCGATTCTTAAAAAGAGAAATAGATTTTAAGTCACGAATGCTAGGCGGGAGTTCCACAACCTAACTGCATGAACAGAGAAAGAGTAGGAATAACAGCTGGTTTTCAGGATGGTTCTGAGGTGTGATCTGCAAGGAGCGTCACTAGGCCGAGCGAAAGAAATGCGCTCACGCAAGTAAGAGGGGTAAGAAGGGTTATGAAGGATGTTGAAAAGAAGACAAAGAATCCGAGTGTTCCTGCGAAGACGGATAGGGAGCCACTTGAGTTCCTTGCGAAGGTGAGACACATGGTCATACTTCCGTAGACCAAACACAAATCGAATGCATAAATTTTGCAGTCGCTCAAGCTTGTTTAATAGCTCCTCAGTAGCATCCAGGTAGCAGGCGTCAGCATAATATATTATAAATTATCGCCAGTGACGTCGTGGGTCTGTTTGTCCGTCCTGTTTCAATATTATTGCAACAAACACACAAAAGTGGGCGTAGTATTTTTCTGGTGTTTGGTTTTAATTTCAAAGTAAAATTTATTCAAGACAAAGGTATAGGCGACAAATAGTATTCATCAAGACTTTAATCAGATGCTACCAATGAACTATCTTGAACATTAGGCTCTCACACTCCCTTATTTATTTATTTCTCAGTATCCCTAACGACTGTCAAGATGCCTTCTGAGGCATGAGGAGTCTCGGTGCGTTGCTTGACCTGAAGATTGACCGATCAATCGAAGAGTGAGACTGTAATTTTTTATTTACTCAACTAGCTGATGCACGCGGCTTGGCCTGCTTGACAAATTATATACTAAGACCGTCCTTGAATAACCACTCTATCCATTGGTAAAAACAGCATGAAAATCGATGAAGCATTTTTAAATTTATCTCAAATAAACAGACAGACAGACGCGGAAGAGGACTTTAAGAGGACTTTTATAATATGAAGTGATAATAAAAAAGATACATCACCAACACCACACAATACATCATCAACGTTCAGTAGCAGCAGGTGAAAAACCTCTTAGCTACCACTGAAATACTGGAAATGGTGTAAGTACCGTGACAACCAATTCTTTGTTAGAATTTCAAAAATATTTCCAATATGAATGGAATCCTCAAATTGCGCTTTCAACCGATTCACAGTTGCGACTATTTTAAGAATCCTTTGAAAAGTGAAATATTTTCAATTAAGCGCTTAACAAATCCGCATCGGGTATTCGCAGCGTGATTCAGCAATTGGATTCGTTTGGAACGTGACGTGTCGCACGACGTAGAAACACGTCATTGAGCAATTCCGGGAATTTCACGGCTAATAGTGGGTCCACACAACATCGAATTTTATCTGCGCAGACTTTGAACTCGTAATAAAAAAGTGATACGTCTGCCCAGACTTAAAACAAATTCTGTAACTACAAACAAATTTCGGTGTGATAGATATTTTTTATTCAGAGTTCAAAGTCTGCACAAAGTAATGGACATAGACGACTTGAAATATTTAATTTCAACGAAATTCATTAATATTTCACACATAATATGTAATACAAAACCATACATCATTTCTCTATTTCTTCTTCTAAGCGAAGCGTTTGCTTGGCTCCTTTATTTGCCGTCATCTCGGTAGAAACCCCCCTTAACCTTCCTTCCCCTTCTCTTAACATATTACTATAATCCATCAAACAGTGTGATAGCTAAGTGAGTCAGTCAGCATCAACTTATCATTAACTTTTATAAACCTAATAAAGTTTTACCAATCTTCATTAAAGAAAATGTTCAATTAAGTTATGAAGAATCACCACTAAAAAGTGAAAAATATAATACTTTTTCACAAAAAATTACAACCGACTTCCAAATAAAAACTTTAATTTCGGAAGTCGGCGTCAAAAAACGAAGACACAAACCCTAAAAGCATCGACTTCCGACATTAAAGTTAGTTTATAATTTGTAGTATTTTTATTTGAAATTCGGTACACGCCACACGGTTCCTGTTGGATACATTTTTGATATAAAAGTAGACATTCTCAGACCCCTAAACTACCAATATAATTGCAAAAATCATGCGAATACCTTGACCCTAAATAAAAACAAATTATCCCACGTAACCTTGCATTCTTCTGGGATGATAAGTAGCCTACGTCGTTCTATGGACCTCAGAATCACCACTATGCAAAGATCAATAACTGTTACTCTGTAAAAATTAAAACAGATATATCCCACGGGAACCGTACATTTTTTCGGAATATAAAATAAGACTATGTCATTTTCTGATCCCTAAACAACTATCATACAAAACATGATGCCAATCCCTTGCTCTCTGAAAAACATTAATAAATAAATCCCACGGGACTGTTAACACGTTCGGGATAAAAAATACCCTATGTACTTTTCCAAGCTATACTCAATACTCGTATCTATGCCAAATTTCATCATGATCCGTTTGCCTTTCCGACGTGATAGAGCACTTAACAAATCCATGCATCAATTCATCCAAACTTACGCATTTATAATATAGTTGATTAGATTATATAAGATTATATTAGATTAGCAGTTAGATTAGATTAATTAATCAGAGAATTAGATTAATATGTAAGACTAGCTTTCGCCCGCGACTTCGTATGCGCATGTACCGTTTTTTTTTCCGTTCTAGGAATTTCAGGAAATTCTCTCTTAAGGCCCCGTGCACGAAATCAGCTCATTTCGAACAATTTAGATCACTACTTGTGTGAAAAGCATGAAGAATTAGAACCTTTGTTTTTGTTATTATAAGAGACGAGTTCTTGTTCTTTTACATGGCTTGATTTTTTTTTTTAAATAATGTATATAATAATGGCAATCACCCATATTCCAACCCCCTTTTCCGCAAAAGTAACGAGCGAGTGATGGTTTGACTTCGTTGGACAACCAAACTACAAAATATTGTGCACATTAAAAATTATTTATAACATCATTATATAGTCTACTTTTACATGGGTTGAAAACATTTTTGAAATCAATACGAATTAAAGCAGAAAAAAATGTTGAAAAACGAAAATTTTGAGAAAACGTTTAGACAAATAAGTATTTTTTACTATACTAAACAAACACTTTTAGGAAAATTTAAAAATTACACATAAATCTTAAGTTAACCTTTTAATAAAATCTAAATTTTATTATATAAAAAATCAATAACTTCATTTCGTAAATTATAGGCAAAGTGAACTATATTATCGACCGCGCGAACCCGATCGCGTCAGTAACGACCGGGCTCTCCCAGCGTGAACACGTATCACTTTGCTTCGCAGGCGCTCGCGAGTTTTGCGTAAATATAATTCTGAGATTGTACGACGACTACCACATTTTGATCCAGTAAGTATTAATTTTGATGTTAAGTATTTTTGCTTGTTTTTAAGATTGTAAAATGTATTTCGTCTTCAAGCCTAATATTATGGAGGTAACGTTTCATTGTTTGTTTGTATGTTTGTAAGTTTTTTAGTTTGATATCTGTAATTTTTTGCAGATAATGGGTCGAAAAAGGTCGAATTACGAATGCGTAACTAAAAAAAAAAGGAAACAAAACTCAGCAACTCGCTACGGTTTCGTTCCCAGCACATGTAAGATTTTACTTTTGATCAGTGCTAGAACTGTAGAAGTGTTTACGAGTACATACTAATTTTAAAATGTTGTTCATTTTAGGAAATCGATGAAATTGGCAGTTCTGAAATGACTGTGGTTACTGCAAATGCTGACAATATATTTCAACTAGATCTAGGCATGGTAATTATATATATATATTATATAATTATACTTTGTGTAATAAATTATCAAACGATGTATAAATAATATACCTACAGTATACAGGGTATGTATGCATCATCATCATCATACCAGCCGAATAACGTCCGCGGCTGGACATAGGCCTCACCCAAAAGTGGAGAGGGGGTTGCCATAATCGCCACGCTTGACAGGCGGGTTGACGATCGCAGTTAGCTGTTCTGTAATGTACCTACCCTCCTGTGCATAATTTGCTACTTGTACTTATTCAAATATATACTTTCAGAATGAAGAGGATAATTCGAATACACCGCAAGATTCAGTAGTTACAAATGTTGAAGTACAATCGAGAGGTCGCCAAAGAGCATAACGTTTATGCCGCCAAAGGGTTCATTGGAATTCTTTAGCTGGCGTAAATGAGCGTCTATCATACACAACCAGAACCATAAATATCTCGTCCACGTACAAGAACTATACATTTTGCCACTGTAGACGCATAATTCTCAAGATTTGCCGGAAAGTTGAGGCATGTACATTGTACACTAAGACGCCATCTCTTTAAACTGGTAATTTGAGTAAGCTATGCAGTGTAGAGCCAGCTATAGTCGTGCTGCAACTCCAGTCAGAGCGCCAATCTTTGTAACCTGCTTCCCGTAACATCTGTTCACTTGATTTTTCAACAAGTTCAACAGAACGTCTTTCCTGTTCCAACGCCACCAGTTACGAAAAGTTTAAGCCTTTGTTGAGCGCCCCTTTACAAGTCAATATATAATAGGTTTGTTATAACCTTGAAACCTGATCGTGTTCAAAGTCTATTACGTGACCTTTCTCACAAGTAGAAACACGACTATGATACGATATTCCATCATGGAATACCAGTTCCTGCCTTACGGCTTCATCATCAAACCTTGAAACTTAATCGTGGTCGAAGTTCATTATAAGACCTTTCTAACAAGTCCAAACACGGCTATGATACGATAGTCCATCATGGAATGCCAGTGCCTACCGCGTGTATCTGACATCGACGCACAAACGATTTCCATGGGTCCAGGGCATGATTCTGGACACCCCAATGTTGGAATTTTTCGTCGGTTCTTTTCTCATTTTTTCATCTATTTGTGGTTTTATTCAGATTGCTCTTTTTAGTGAAAGTAGTTAATGAATTAAAAATCTCATTGGGTTAGGTTAGAATAACGATTATGAGCAGCTAAAGTAAAAAAACCCTTGAAAAAAAACTGAAAAAATTAGAAGCCGACGAAAAATTCTAAGTCTTGGGTGTCCAAAATCATGCCCTGGACCCATGGAAATCGTTTGTGCGTCGATGTCAGATACACGCGGTATATTCTGGCTTCATCATCGGACCTTGAAACGTAATCGTGGTCAAAGTTCATTATTAGACCTTTCTAACAAGTCCAAACACGGCTATGATACGATATTCCATCATGGAATGCCGTTGCCTATCTTCTGGCTTCATCATCAGACCTTGAAACGTAATTGTGGACAAAGTTCATCATAAGACCTTTTTAACAAGCCTAAACACGGCTATGATATGATATTCCATCATGGAATGCCAGTGCCTATCTTCTGGCTTCATCATCAGACCTTGGAACTTAATCGTGGTCAAAGTTTATTTTAAGACCTTTCTAACAAGTCCAAACACGGCTATGATACGATATTCCATCATGGAATGCCGTTGCCTATCTTCTGGCTTCATCATCAGACCTTGAAACGTAATTGTGGACAAAGTTCATCATAAGACCTTTTTAACAAGCCTAAACACGGCTATGATATGATATTCCATCATGGAATGCCAGTGCCTATCTTCTGGCTTCATCATCAGACCTTGGAACTTAATCGTGGTCAAAGTTTATTTTAAGACCTTTCTAACAAGTCCAAACACGGCTATGATACGATATTCCATCATAGAATGCCAGTGCCTATCTTCTGGCTTCATCATCAGACTTTGAAACTTAATCGTGGTCCAAGTTTATCATAAGACTTATCTAACAAATCCAAACACAGCTTTGATACGATGTTCCATCATGAAGTTCCAGTTCATATCTTCCGGCTCCATCACCAAATCAGTTCGACAGTACCATATTATTGTATTGTCATCAAAACTACATACAGCTGTCAATTTTCAAGACGCTACGATCCTAGGAAGATGGTTAAATTCGTTACCTTAGATTCCTTAACATAGTTAGTTACATACAGGTCGACGTTATAAAAGCTTGTAAAAATGTGCTAACCATCAGCCTAATTTGAATAAATGACCGTTTTATTTTATTTAGGTATAAATTACTTTTACCAGATATGTTTAGCTAATATTTTTTTTCCTTCTTTTCCGCTTTTATAATAATAGCTGATAAGTTGAACCTGGATACCTGGACTTGACTTGACATAATGAATATATTTATTACGCAATGACGTTATTTGGACTATGAAAAACATTATTTTAATTGTATTTGTTGTAAATCACCAAAAGGAAAAAAAAACTTAAGTAGTGTGAGGACTATTTAGTTCATTTTCTTTCCTTTTTGTTACTTATGTTTCTGCACGATGATGTGAAAGTTGGAGTCATTTATGTGGATTACGTGAATGTCCTTTCTTTGGTATTGTTCGTCAATTTTAAAAATAATCGGCAGTTAAGTCATTTTTATTAATCGTATCTAAATTCATGTAACACAAAATTGAACCATTTTTTTTTTTGATCGTGATATTATACACAGTCCACACTTACATTCCAGACTTTTATTTCTAAGCTGTACACTATATAATTATGTTACTTAAAATAATATCGTCTAAAGGATCAAAATTGTTTAAGCGGTCACTACGCTCGAACTTCACCCGCGTGTGTGTGTATCTGCATAAACGGTGCACACAAACATTGAATCGCATCGAATTTACCTAAACAGTAGCGAGTGAATTTTATGCACGGCCCCTGCGGAGTGCATGGAGTATAAGGAAGCTATATGCCAAAGTTCAGCGTTCTACGAACAGTAGTTTTGGCTGTGCGTTGATCGATCAGTCAGTTTCTGCTTTTATATTTATATACTAGCTTTTGCCCGCGAATTCGTACGCGCATATCTCGTTTTCCCGTTCCCGTGGGAACTTCAGGAAATACTTTCTTAGTGCTCCCCTACACTCCCTAAGGAACCTACATGCAAAATTTCAGCTTTTTACGACCAGTAGCTCGGCTTCGGTTTGGCTATGCGTTGTCTGACAGTCACATTTTTATATATTAGGATATAGATAGATTAATAATTAGTTACCGATTTGAATATTAGAGTCCTAAGGCAGTGGTAAACGCCGTGACGTCAGTTGTCAGTTGTAATGGCGGCACGTGGACAGAGTCGTGTTGGAGAGTGAGGACTTTGCCAAGCGCTCTTTGGCTCGGGACACCAACCAGGATACTCCTCCAGAACGAAACAGTCGGTTTACCCATTACAGTTGTATATTGTAAACCGACTTCTTTTATGAACTTATAAATGCGTGTTCTTCTAACTCAACAGACAGATGTGTTGCTGGGGAGTTTGTTGGCCACTTCTTCTTCACAGCTAAAGACAACGAAGTGATGACGAGTCAGCGTTTTTGGGGGACGGTCTATTTGTAAGCTTTGACGTTCAAAAAACACTGACACTCGGCCACAGTTAATAAAGCAAACTGGATTGTTATTATTCTACAGTGAATCTGATACCACCGAACCCAAACGATGAAGGCGCTATCGCTCAGCCGTCGCTGACGCCGTCATATAGACATCAAAATATTCTCTCATCCGTACACTTTAGAAAACTAAAAAAACTACAGATAATCATATCAAAAAAGAAATAAAAATAAATTCTTAATACAGCGTAAATGTTGAAATATTTACTCGGAAGGTAAATTTAGTTTATGAATAATAACAAAACTACATATCTTCCATAACGATAAAATTTTATTTTCGAAATGTGTACTTTTTTAAGAGTGTGTATTCCGTCCACTAGCGCCGCCAATAGTTTTTTATTAATTGTGGTAAATTTAAGACACGTAGATAAAAAACCGCTCTGTAGTGCACTAAAGAAATGTATCTATTATTTTTTGACAGCTATTTTTAATACATAACTCATGGCTAAATAGCCAAAACGGCAATTATTGCTAAAAGTGGCCACTTTTAGCAAAAATATCGATTTTGGCAACTATTTATGTTCTAAAGTACAAAACATAACTCTCAAAACATAATAAATACATTTCTTCAGTGCACTACAGAGCGGTTTTTTATCTATGTGTCTTAAATTTACCACAAATAATAAAAAACGATTGGCGGCGCTAGTGGACGGAATACACGCTCTTAAATAAGTAATTACTTATCTATTCTAGCTAGAGCCACTTCGCTTATTCTCTATCCGCCTCCTTCTTCAGCTGTCGGACTCCCAAATCAGTGTTGCTTACCCTTACGTATGGTTTTCACTTGCGCTTACGCACACATACACGTACTTACTACATGGAATACATAAAGCCAGAAACTCGGTGCTCCCTTAAAGACAGATGCTTCAGAAGGCGTAGCTGTGTTCCCTATACTTACTTCATTACTAAAGTTAACTGAATGTTTATCAAGAGCAGCATAAATTTACACTGCCATTGCAGCAGATTATAATTCGATTCATGTATACATTAATTCGGGATGAAATCAGATTTCGGAGCACATCAACGTTACTTTCAGCCCGTCACAACCAATACCTTCCAGTGATGTTTCACTTGGATTAACGTATGCGGATGTTGAGTCGAGTTGATTTACCGCCGCGTATTCCCAATAGCGTATGCTGCAATGCGGTAGCTTACTGTCACAGCACATTGTTTGAAAAAGAACATTTACATATCTTGGCTGACGGAGGGAAGTAACTGCTTGGCTTGAATAAATAAATTGTTGTAGAAATTTTGCACGATATGAAAGAATATGAGAAATCTCAGTGCCGAGAATTTTCAAAATAGCATTGAATGAATTAAGTAATAACAGTATTGAACGTTTTATGTGAGAAAAAAAATTACAACTGAATTGAGAACGCCCTCCTTTTTGGGAAGTCGGTTAAAAAGACAGGCAGCTTCAAACTGCCATCGTTGTGCCATTCTTCGTGTTTCGATTTAAAACCTAATTTTATAAATTAAAACTATTTACTTCTGTGTTTCTTTTCTGCGATTTTGCAGTGGTGTTGTTAGGTGCGGGGTTCCACTAAAAAGTGAAAAATAAAAACTTTTTACAAAAAAATACAATCGACTTCGGTGTAACTGACAAAAATACCGACTTCCGGAATTAAAGTAATTTTTTACTTTGTAGTGTTTTTTTTATTTGGAAGTCGGTTTCATTTTTTTTAATATAAAGGATATCAAGAATCATGACCTCCTTAGTTGATGTACAATAAAATAAGAACTATCAGTACACCTTATAACGATTCCGCTTGCCATGCATTCCAATTTGCAAAAGACACTCATGACTGTCGTCCGGCGAAAACTCAAACAACCAAGCGTATTTTATGACTGAATGTTAACTAGATTATCTTCCTCTTGGTCACGCGGTTTGCTCGAAAAACTATAGGATCGAAGGGTAAAGTCAGAGAGTCTCTGTCTTTTCCTATCTAAGTCCCCAATTGGAATATTATGGATCGTACTCAAAGTAAGTTCCTCCTCTTGTTTCTGTGATGAATATCATAAGATTACTTTTTCTCTAACAACTGAATTTAGTTGAAGCTCATTCATACGACTATAACGCTAATGAACAATATACATGTAGTATAATTATTATAGTTAACATAATGCATAGGTACTAAAAATCTGTTAGTGGTTGATTAAATAAAAGGTCTGACACAACATATTTTACATAAATTCTGTCTTGCTGCATAAAAATATGCGGATTAAGTAAATAATATGATGAGAAAATATTTTCTCAAGGCCCTAAACAAGAGTTTTGTTTTGATGAGTCCAGTCAACTTTTCGGGTCAAGGCTCGAGAAAATTTTGTGAAAACAAGCTTTATTTTTTCAGTTCAATTTATTCTATTATAGTAAAATAGCTTCTAAGAAAATCTTGAACATTCAAATTGAATGAAATACTGATAATCACTAGGTTATTGAGTTCAGTTAATTTCTTCAGGTGTTAATTATCGAGGGACATTCAATCGGAAAGTTCATTAAAAACTGAAAGGTCCTCATAAGGTTACCTTATTTTGATTGAGTTTAGTTAAGTTAGTTAGTCAGTGCGGTGATGAATAAAAATACTGCTTGCAACTTAACCTTAAAATTATGGGGAACCAGACTGTTAATAAAAAATCTTGCAGCACAATAAAGAAGGCTTACTTCTTTATTGTGCTGCAAGATTTTTTATTTGTCGTCGGTTCCGCCATTTTTTTCGTCATTAAAAATCCGGCCAGGAGCGAGTTGAAGCGACCATCATATTAATCGTAAAATGTTTTTAAATTTTCATCATCGAGGCCAATATGAGAATTTTAATACGGCGGTGTATATTACAGTTTTAGGACAGCACTTTTTACCGTTTTATTTTTACTGTAATCTTTAGATAAACTTCTATCACATACATTAATTTCGCATTTTTCGTCAAAAGTCGAGAACCAAGCGGTCTAAAAAAATGTTTGAGAATGTGAAAAATAACGCTCTTTCATATGATATCCCACATACCCTAGTAACTACAATTCTAATTTTCAAGAACTCCTTTCAGTCACTGTTGCAAAAAATATGTAAACATATATTTTTCTTATTTTTTTGCAAAACAGTTGAACGAACGTCATCATAAACAAATAGTAGTAGTAGTATTTTTTGAGATATCCGGCTGTGACAAACGGACAGACTTAGTTACACCACAAGGGTTCCTTTTTAATATTATTGTACGGAACCCTAAAAAGGCTGAGTTACAAAAACGGACAAAGGTTCACTTGAAACTAAACTAATCAAAACCAAATTTTACAGTCATAAATGCAGGTTAATATTATTTTGCGTGAAATTATACATTTATTTTTCGCAAAAATTATTTCACACAATATCTTGTGGGAGTTTTTGTAACACCCACGAAGTATTGGATCGTTGGAGGATCTATAGACTTCTTATTTGTGTTCTTTGTTGCTGAAGGTCGGCCCCATTCTGAGAATCTTTGACGGATTTATTAATAAGCAGCCAATACTAGACATCAAACGATACACACATAGATAGACTTGAAAAGTTACACAAATAGATTCCTGAGTTCCCATGAAACCCGGTGCCCGTATTTTATAGAATACTCGGTTACAGGTAAGAGAGAGAAATAACATTCAGTTTGTTGAAAAACCTTGCCTAGATTCCGTGGAACTTAGAACATAACTTTTAGACTAGGTTTGCATGTCACGAGTCAGGCTCTAATAATAGATGAGCTTTTGTTTACACATATTACTCGGAAAAACCTAATCTATCTCAGTTAAAAAATTTACTCTCAGTTAAGAAATGACAAATAAATTAGCATTTGCGTTGATAATTTCGAAGAAAATGCACGGAAAAACCCTTTCACTGTATTATACATATTCACTCAAATATATAAGCTTTTGTTGAGATATTTTCGAACATTACGTAGGTACGAACGAAACCTAGTCGAGGCTCACCGCCATATTCGTTTATGAAGATTTGCGACATGAATTTATTAGATTAACTGATATTTCGGGAACTTATAAGTGTGGGCCTTCTAATTCTGCATTACTTAAAAAGTACATCAAATCACTACAAAAAATAAAAACATCGTCACAGATAATGTCTTTGTAATCTCATTCGATTAAACATAGCAGAGGCCGAAAAATCCGAGTCCAACCAACATTAGTAGCTAGGAAAAAAAAAGATGGAGGATTAAAAGGTAGCAGCCGCATTCAGTCAGCAACTAAACTTTAAAAGAAGAAATCCGTAAGACCTCACAATATAAGCATTGATGTAGAAAATAATCAAGCAAGAGGTAAAAAACAATAACGTACCTAAAACATTATTTAGGATTAGGTATAATGTCGCGGGACTATTCGAGAGAGATACCGTGGCTCCGGAACACAAAGGGCACTGTAGGAACTTGGATGGGTTTTAGTCAGTAAGAGTCTGACACTCCCTCCTGCTCCGCCCAGAGCGGGGGAAGTCATTTGATGATTTCCCATCCCTAAAAAAAAAAAAGGATTAGGTATATTATTTGCGCCATGGTTCTCTGTCTTCCACTAACTATAGTATTCCTAACTTTACAAGCGTTTGATGTTATAATGATCATTATAGACTTTAAAATTCAATATTCAAATACGTACCCAATAAAGATAAAACTGTCTAATCGTGTTAGTCTATGTAACCCGTCTACCAAAAAAGGATTTATTTTGTAAATACGGAATAGAAACGAGTAATTTAATTATTGTAATATTGAAATAATAACAATTTCCATGTAAATATCGGTATCAAATTCAATAGCATTTGTTGCTGCAATGTTAGAATGAATTTATCTAACAAAGTCTACGCGATTTCGGTCAATTTCTGTACTAGAATAGATTAGGTTTTCGTCAAGTTTTTGTCGAACAAAAGCCAAGCCCGTTCAGTTTGCACTTTCACTGTAATGGTATGTAATTATAGCCTTTGTAAATTCGCACCAGGGTTGCTCGGCCCTGGAACGCAAAGGGCTTTAGGAGGAAGACGCTTTAGTCAGCAACAGTCTGATGATTTCCTTTCCTTAAAAAAAAAACCTTATATTGTGGAATTAAATCCGCCTTTCTGCCTGTCCGCCTGTGTTTTATGTAGATAACAGACACCCAGCTAACAATAGCAATTTGTCTACAAAACGTATTATTATTCTGAATTGGCATTACCAAAACATGTAGTGAAGTAAGTCCCTACCCATGCATAGTAAAATGATCATATCACAAAATAATATGAGCTCGTTGTGTCATTGTAGCAATGTTCTAAGTAAAAATGTTGCGAAATGGGTTAGGTGACGCATTTTTATATGAATATTTTTTAGCGAAATTACTAAGACTATTTTTTGTATTCTGCCCATGATTCTGCGTATAGTATATTCAATAAGAGTTATTAAACTGGATGTTACAGAATCTATACTAATATTATAAAGCAGAAGAGTTTGTTTGTTTGTTTGATTGTACGCGCTAATCTCAGGAACTACTAGTTCGACTTGAAAAGTTCTTTCAGTGGTAGATAGCCCATTTAACTAGGAATGCTTTAGGTTATATATCATCACGCTAAGACAAATAGGAGCTGAGCATTAATGGAAAATGTGATGCAGACGAAGTTGCGCGGGACAGCTCGTAGTATTATATGCGATATACACACACAGTAAATTAATTTTCCTACTAATATTTTAAATTTGAAAGTTTGTTTGTATGCCTGTGCAACAATCAAGCAAAAATGGCTGAAGGGATTTGGATAAACTTTGACACACGTGTAGATCACATTCCGAAATGAAAATTGGCTACTTTTGATCCCGGTAAATTACATGGTTTAATAAAGACAGAGGAAGAAGTATAAATCCAGAGTTGCTGCTGCCTTAGTACGTCAGATTCATAAGTACCAGGAGAACAGAAACATGCCGAAGTATATATTCACAAGTACCACGGGAGCAAAAACATGCCGATGTATTTTTTCGGTGGGAATTGTGAGCACTCAAATATGCACAAGTACCAGGAAACCAGAAACATGTTGAAGTATTTTTGGACAAGAATTGTGAACGATAAAGATGCACACCATACCAGGAGACCAGTAAAAATTTTGAATTTATTCCTGGGCTGTAAGCACGAACAGCAAAGTCTCACAAATTATCAGGATACCAGAATTATGAAGATATAATACGGATGAGAATATGAAGGAAACAAACAAGAACAAGGTACTTGTACGCCAGGTCTAAAGCCTACGCAGAAACTAGAATAAATAATTATGAAATCCCGATCCGAAAGCAGAGGTGATGCCACCAACTACATCAGATTTTTTTTTTCTTATATCTATCTCTCTTTGTCGAAACGTCAATAACGCCACCGAAATAAAACTTCCTATTCACAAAACATCTTATGTCATGCCCGTTTTTCCCATTTAATCTTTCACTTAATCTATCGACCAGTTGCTCTTTCTCTGATCTTTAATTAAACTTTTATACGAGTAGGTACAGTTTCACAACGCAAGTTAAAAAATTGGATCTGGTGTTTTCATAAAGTAATTCAATTTTTTTATTTTCCCCTGCCTCTAAACCAGTAAAAACGTAGCAAACAAGTAAGTTAATTAATGTAAACCATGTTTTCAATAACCGATTCATATTCACTTACAGACTTGCAAACAATGTTAAAGTTAGGTGCATCTCAAGTATTGCTTGAAGCTACGACGAACTAAGGTGCTGAGTTTCCAGATCAAATTTACCATAAAGTTTACCCTGTAGTTGGTTGTGTAATAGACCGCACAGTTAGGCGTAAGTGACGAGGAGGGAGAACATAAATGGGTAAAATGAATTTTCAAATCAAACAGTGGGAAACGATTATAATAATTCGCGATATCACTATCTATCATCGTGGTATACACATACATAAACTTAAGCAACTTACCCAGGGTCTGCACGCAGATAGCATTGATGAATTTGTCCATGTCTTCAGTATAACGCTTTCTTGCGACAAAACTCTACTGATAACACCACACACAATTTATTTATTTATATCTTTTGGAAGCTAAACTCGAGAAGTGGAACTCTTTTGTATCTTAAAATTATTTTGTTATTATGAGTGTGTATTCCGTCCACTAGCGCCGCCAATCGATTTTTATTAATTGTGGTAAATTTAAGACACGTAGATAAAAAACCGCTCTGTAGTGTACTGAAGAAATGTCTCTATTATTTTTTGACAGCTATTTTTAATACATAACTCATGGCTAAATAGCCAAAACGGCACTTATTGCTAAAAGTGGCCACTTTTAGCAAAAATATCGACTTTGGCAATTATTTATGTTCTAAAGTACAAAACATAACTCTCAAAACACAATAAATACATTTCGTACAGTACAGTAGTGTACTGAAACTACGGAGCGGTTTTTTATCTACGTGTCTTAAATTTACCACAAATAATAAAAAACGATTGGCGGCGCTAGTGGACGGAATACACGCTCTTAAGTCTGCCATCTTTGACAACCGACCATAGATAACCTCCCACAGTGCGCCCGCGCATTCCGTCATTTGTCTATGACAGTGACAAATGGTACTGGAGCACTGGGCCATTGAGCTTAATTTTACTTTCTTAATTAAAGCTTATGTAATCATTATTTTATTTTATAGTTACATCTTATTATTATTTATATCCTGTTCTATCTCTCGTTTGTTATATTTATATATATTTGTATTAGTCATGTGTTCCGTATGTGTGTCCGTGGCATCACTTTCAGGCCCTGTCATAATACCAGCGCTGTGATATTTATTTACTTACATATCACAGCATACGCTGAGACAGGGACCTTTTTTGGCCTCGCACAGGTTTAGTGTTAGTTTTTTAGGATTTTTGTACCTATCTACATGTTTTTGATACAGTTACTTTTACTTTATTTTACATTATGTGTATTGTGCGAGTCCCAAATAAAAACTTTTTCTTTCTTTCTTTTGGTGTTAAAGTTAAATAATAACAGCCGCACGGGATAATCTCTGAGGTTAACCAGCTTAAAAATACTAGTAATCATTTGCATCCGGTTTAACTGGAAGCCGACCCCAATATAGTTGTGAAAAGGGTAGGCAAATTGTTATTGACTATCATAGTCTTCCAACCCTTGGGTATATCATGCTCCCCAGTATGGGATACTTATGGGCAGGAAGACTCGCCAACTCGTTTTCTTCTATCAGTATTCATGATCATCCGCTCTTTCTTTCATAGCATTGGTGTGGATTAAGTCCTCTCTTCACACTGGAGCTGCTCTTCTAACAAATGGGCCTGTTTCTCTTGTCGGCGATGTCGGCTCATCACACAATTCATACATTTTTCTTTGGCTTTCCACCCCATCCATTGACCCATGCCCCATACAATTGAAAAAATCGGGTTTGGTCTAAGATAAAGCAGTTTTAATTTTATAAATAATTCGATATTAAATTCTACTTGTATCTATAGGTAACTACCGTAATCTTGCAACAAGGAGCTATTTTAGGCCATCATTTTAATACCTCTGCAAAGGTAGGTACATTTTTTGTCCATTCCTGACGAGGTAGTAATGATTAATGATGAGAGTGCATTCCCTCATAATTTATCATTAATACCCGCATTTTGAAATAAATCTATACTTTAATATTATAAAGCAGAAGAGTTTGATTGTTTGTTTGTTTGTTTGGTTGAACGCGCTAATCTCAGGAACTACTGGTCCGATTTGAAAAATTCTTTCAGTATTAGATAGCCCATTTATCGAGGAAGGCTATATATAGGCTATATATCATCACGCTAAGACCAATAGGAGCGGAGCAGTAATGAAAAATGTTACGCAGACGACGTTGCACGGGTCAGCTAGTACAACATAAAATAGTAGAAATAACATTAGTATACAAGCGTCATGAATCCTAGTAACCTATTTTGCTCAGTTGAGTATCACAGCTTGTAAACGACACGCAGCCGTTCCAACTTGCTATTTGTGTAATAGTATGTAAGTAACATATTCACGTAAAAGATTACTCAAATGTTTACTCGCGGCTGAGTTAAAGCAGCCGCACTATTCGATGTTCAAGGTTCAATTTGCCAAATTCTTACTTTGGTCTACGTTCCACATACGCAATGCATTCAATTCAAATCATAAGTTAGATACTACTTCCGACGGCTTCGCTGACATGGTTTATTCCACTTACAGTGCTTAATTAAGAGAGACTTTTACTTCGGAACCCAGATCCACTGAACGGATTTTTATAAAACCGTCTGATATGTGTTTTTGATGCTAAATAATAAAATGTTTACCCGTAAATTTTTGCAGATCTCATTTTTGTTCTGTTTCGTGTTTTTGGTAAGCTACACATGTGATGTTATTTTACATTTAGAAAAAAATATTTTGTAATGATAAAAGTTAGTTGCCAAAAATCAAAAATGTTGGAAAAACTTTGAAAACGTAGCATACCTACATTTTGTGTTTATTTATCCCTTTTCTATACCATTCTAATTTAGCAAATTTTTCTGGGAAATTAACATGTTTTTAAAGTATGTTTTTGGTGTTTATTTATTTATTTCACTAACTTTAATTTTAAGGATTTGCATACTCTTCTTCTCTTGTTCTTACACACTATTGTCTACATTTTTTTTTCTCCAGTCGCAGATCTGCTGGAAGAAATATCTTTGGAAATAAGTAATTTTTCTGTGTACATAAAAAATAAAATAAATATTTATGCAATCTGAGCTCTTATGTGAATCAGATTTTTTTATTTTATTTGTAGGATACTGATGCAATGTAATGACTGTGTACATTAAAACGATAACAAGCAATACCAATAACGGTTAACGAAATTAATTAGCAATATTATACTATTAACATTATAAAATTAGTATTTTAATGAAGTTTATTAAAACAGAGGACACAATGCCATTGATACGGGGCTATTTATGTTGTAATAAATTTAAAATTATTCGTTAATTTAAAACTTAGTTGCAATTTTTATTCAGTTAATAATACAAATGGAACGGAATGGATTAATTGGAATTATAAGCAGTACCTTTGTACTTATATTTTAATGTTAAATTTTACTATTTTTCTATGTGTACATAAATAATAAAATAAATAAATAAATGTCAATATTCATTCTTTGACCAAAAACAGCAATATACTGTAAAAATTGTTATGAGGGTCCCGGAGATCCGTGAAAAATGGAACCCTTATCGGTTAGAAAGAAAGAAAGAAAATTAGAAAGAAAAACGGTTCACTCGGGTGTATGTTTGTCTGTCTGTCTGTCCGTTTGTCTGTCTGTCTCTCTGTCCGCCTGTCACAGTCAGTTTTCTCCGGATCTATCGACATATAGACTTACGTGATAAAAATCCAGACGCGTTACGTAAACAAATAAATTATGAGTACGGGGGTTCCTTTTGGGTGTCAAAATAGAATATTTAAAAAAAGTTTCTCAAATTGTATCGTGTGGCATATTAAATGAAAGGGCTTACTGTGAGTTTTATTTTTCATAATTTCAAATAAATAGTTTGTTTTTTCAACAAATTAGACCAAAAATTACCACTCGCCCCCTTATCTCCGAAACTACTGAGCCTGAGTAATTTTAAAATAAATGCAGATAATAGTTCTATACTTAAAGATTACAAGAAAACCTTTAAGAAGTCTGTAGTGTTACAAAATCATTTAAAAAAAAATGAAATTGATTCGGAGCCCTTTGCACGCGAGTCCGACTCGCACTTGGCCAGTTTTTATTAAATCAAATTTACTTTTCAATTTCTCTTAGGTTTTCAATCGTCTAACCATCCAACCATCTTACTGTAGAGGGCTAACTTCGGGCAAGTTCGGTGAAGTTCGGTAGCGTTGGCTGAATCTTACTTTAGTGGCTTCTATTGTGCAATATTACTAATTGGACAGACTTCATTTCTAGGTCTTAAACTTTATGTGACCCTTTATAGAAATTGTATTGTCAAGAGGCCAGGATTAAAACTACATTTAACTGCAAAATTGTTGTGCACTAGATTAAATATTTAACAGGTTAATCCAGAATGGCATCCTCCGAAGCGACCTCCCTAATGCCTCCTAAACCTGGGTCTAAACCGAATACACGGGGGCCAGTTCAACTGAAATTGATATATTGACATATGCACAAGCCAAAAAAAACTTGTAAATTTTGTTGCGCATTTATAAAAATAGCCACTTTTTATCAAATTCTCATGAATTATAATCAATTTTCTGGAATTTGCACTATTTTATTTTGTTTTCCCAGGCCTGAGAGTTATCGTGTGCTTTATTATATCCATTTTGAAAAACACACTTGCAGACGAATTCACAGATATTGGTAGTTAGGAATACAATGGTAAAGATTAACAATCTAAAAGAAATCGACATTGAAACTATGGAGACAATGCAAACCTTGGGAAGTGTAATATCATAGCGTGTTTTGTAAGAAAGGTCGCAATTATCAATAATTATGAATGAACGTTCAATAATTGTCCATATAAATATTATTTAAAGTCAATTCTATGATTTTTCTTTGATTTTCATTGTTGCTTCCACCGCAGCATGACGAAGTTTCTTCAGGTAAATTTTGTGTAGTGTTAAAATCTAAATATGTAAAGTGTTTTTAAAACTTGGACTTTAATTACATTGTTCTGCTCCCCAGATCGTGTTTTTAATCGTGGCTGTTCTGTGGCCCGAAGCAAATGGAAAACCGTTATTCCAGGGCATAAGTTTCCAAAGAGGTTTTGAAATCAACTTTAAACCTCTACCAAGGAATCCGATTACCTTTATAAAGGAGAAATGGTCACCATTTGGAGTGTTTGGAAGGAAGCATTCACTGCAAAAGAGGCATTCAGGTAGTATTGCATCAGTAGAACAAGCAGAACCCGTGGTGCCACTTGCCCCAGAAGTGCCAGAACCTCGCCCAGCAGCACCAGTGTTTGAACACGTTGAGGAGTCAGAACATTTGCATATACCTCCTTTGATAACTCTTCCCCAGCAAGCTCCTAGATCTGTTGTACCTTTGCTAATATCATCACCTTTTCCTCCCCCACTTT
This sequence comes from Ceramica pisi, assembly GCA_963859965.1. Lineage (NCBI taxonomy): Eukaryota > Metazoa > Arthropoda > Insecta > Lepidoptera > Noctuidae > Ceramica > Ceramica pisi. Next base: position 6,851,585 of record OY982549.1, on the reverse strand, counting down.
CTCCAATACAACCTCAGTTAAATTCCCCCTTACCTCTCGTAATTTCTTCACCGGCACCACCACCTGTGCCTACAAGTGCAATTGTAACACCTGTGCCCTCTCCCGCTTTTAGATATGTAGCACCACCTACAAAAATTCCAGAAGTGGTCAGTATACCTCAGAACAAACCAATAGCTAATGATGTGCTATTACAACCCCCACCTGTACGTTTGGAAGGAGCTCTTCCACCTCTATCCTCGAATATGGTTATAGCACCACCAGCTTCTGGCCGTTTTACTGATGTAACGCGGGCTGTGCCAGTGAGAGAATATATGGATTCCATACAACCTGTTCCACCACCTCTTGCTGTTGAAGAGAAGGCTGCACCTCCACTAGAGGCAAATAATATCAAACCAGAACCACCAAGAAATGACCTTGGAATAAATGAAAATTCATTGGTCAGAGGTTCCAAGATAGCTTTATATTTCGGCAGCATCTTTCTTCAACTTATGTCTCAATTTATGAGTAATGCTCGTGCAACTTTCGATCAAATGACTAATCCTCCGCCAGTTTTCAATAATTAGTTATTAGTGATAATAATTTATTTATTCAAACTTTATGTACAATAGTGGTACATGGGCGGCCTTAATACATTAAGGCATTATCTACCAATCAATCTTTTGGTTGAAAAGACTGTTGGAGGTGTACAGAAAAAAAGTAAAAGAAAATGGAATTGAATCTTTTCGGAAACAATATACAAATAATATATTTAATACTAAATAAAATGCAATCAAACATGTTAATTATCTTTTAAATTGAAAAATAATGGTATGTATTGTGGTAGATATTAGATCCATTAACACAGCACCTGTTTTGTTTGCTGCACATAAACATTTATAGATTTTAAGGAAGGATGTAGATCAGAAGGATACCAATGTTTTTCTGAAATAGATTTTTATAAAATTATTTGCAAACAAATTAAATTCTAGACCCATAATTTCTGTCCATTGGTTAAGTTTATCAAATTAAGTTGAGGCCAAAGCGTTTGCCATTTAGTATATAATTTTTATACTAATTTTGTTAAACGGATCGCAAAAGAGTATGCTCGATAGGTAGGTACTATTAAAACATTGGAAGGACTAAACAAACAAAAGATTTAAATAAAGCCAGTCTTACCCTGGTGGGTCGCTCTGTATCGAAAATTGAGGACGAATGGATTTGATATGTGGGAGCGACCCTAGGTTATTTCAGGGTTACATGGAAAAGTTTTGTAGCCATCCCTGTATCGACACTAATGAGGTAAAAACTTTGTAAAATAACGCTACAATGTTGAAATAAAATAGCAGTTAAAAATAAAACATTGTTTTTATTTTGAAACAATAACACTGCTTCTCCCACGTCTTTGGCTACATACATTTTAATCACAATCGCTTTCACAAACACTCAAATTTACTAATAATGTCTCATCTTTAACTCCTTTTCTGTTTGCTTTCATTCTTTGTTGTAGAACCAATACATTTTTTAGCCATTTTGACAACAACGATAACTCCAAGAAGTATTAAGGCTGTCAGGTCTAGAAAGAGTTTTTGGTATAGTGGAACATGGAGGGCTGGAGAACGAAGATGAGGGGCACCCTTGGTTTCGATAACATGTTCTATCCAGTGCACGAGGGTTTTACCAGGCTTTGTCTCACGATGGTGGTAGACAAATGACAGCTCTTTCACCTTTTGACTATATCTGTAAATTCGAAACATAATATTAAAAGTGTAAAGAAGCTGGTGAGGCTATTTCAATGTCACCCTTAGAAATTGGCAAGAAGTGGCTCAAAACCCGGAACAATAAAATATATCACATTTTGTTGTCAACTTACTTAGGGTCAACCAATATTTTGTCAATAGCCACTTTCAGTTTAGCAGGCGTTTCATAACCCAAATCTACCTGCAGAGCAAAACCTTTGCGGACAGCTCTCATGACGTTGATGAACTGGTCAGCATGCAATGGTATGCCGATAATAGGAACTCCGTAGTGTAAGGTTTCCGTGATTGAAAGGAGACCTCCGTGGGTGACGAAGAGTTTACAGTTAGGATGAGCTGCAATGAAATAGAACTACATTAAAAAATGCATTCCAGCAATTTACGGGCTTCAATCCAACGATTCCTGTGGGCCGCTATTTCAGAAATTTGGTTTGTTACCCCTACCATTTTTACATATATGAGATGTAGATGTTTGTATGGAAGCATATTTTGCGGAATCTGCTGTCGTAAATAATTTCTTATGCTTACACTGTCCAAGATTTTTTACATCCTCAAAACCGACGCGACCCTCACAGGCTTGTACTGGATATCATGCCATTTCCAAGGCTAGCTGAATATGATAAAAGCTGTTTGCATTTATGTGTGTGCAAATATTACACTAAAAATGTGCACGCTTACTAAGTAAAGTTAAAACATGAATGCTTTGAATTAAATGTCACCTGAAACTTAGCGTGCCGGAACGTTACGTGTGGAGGCGGCGACGCCCGCAACTGCTAAGCGTACCTGTGACTAGAACCAATCTACTGGCGAAAACACCTCTCACCCGAACAATCCGGGTGGTGAACGAAGTCCATTTTAGATTGGATATATTTTCGGGCAATTTGAGTGAACTCGCTAGAGTTTTGTTATATGTAGTTAGTTATGTAAGGTAAATAGTATAAAACGTTATGTTGTGTTATTTTCTCTTAGGTAGGTGTGTAAGGTTATGTAAGTTATTTTTAAGTAGAGTACTGTAAGTAGTTTTTATAACATTATTTTATGTATTATAATTAAGAAGGTTAAAGAGTCTACACTGTCGCATTAGGTTATAGCCTGTAATGATAGTTGTAAGGAGATAAATAAATAAAATAAATAAATTTTTATACCATCATCTATACCATGGTAAAAAAATTCAATTCTCTTCGAGCTTTATGCAAATTTTTATTCTATTCTATTGTTTTTTTGCCGTTCAATATACATATAACTTATGAGTGAAGATCGCTTAAACTAAGCTTAATGTGTTTTCCAGCTCGTTAGATATGCATGACTAAAAACAGACATTAGGTTCCATTAAGAGTATTCGATACTTTATACGCAAGCATGCCCGATATTAGCTTACTGCCAACTGTGATGGAATCCATAAAATAAAACAAAAACCTGTCAACTAGGTCATTACTGTGGTCATTACAATATTATTGTAATTGTGTAATTTTGTGATTTATGGAACTCAAAATAACGAATTTAAAAAAAAAATTGCAATGTAATTTCTCCTATTAATCCGTCAAATACATCGGATACTGATGGCAATGTTGCGGTTCTTCGGCCGCAGTTACCGACAGATGTGAACGTCAATAATGCTATTGTTAATGGTTATCCTGTAAACGATTTAAATGGAAAGGAAAACGGTTTTTAAAGTTTGAAAAAATTCACTACATAATTTTAAAAAAATTCCTCCGCCGCGTCTGTCCGTCTATTAGTTCCCGATAAACTCAAAACGACTGCAACGATGTTCGTGCTTATTACACCAATGGATAGAGTGGTTCTCGAGGATGGTTTAAGTAAGTAATTTGTCAAGCGGGCAAATCCGTGGGCATTAGCTAGTTTTGTATAAAGAACATTAGTTTTTTGTTTTGGTTTTCTACAATTAATATGTGTTAAATCATAAAAAATTGTCAAAATAAAGTGTTAGGTTGCTTATTGCTTATGTTTAATTATTCTCAGGCTGTGAATTTTCCTTACTTCAAAATTTTATTTTTAACTTACCTAATATACTTGGCTGAGGAGCCCATTCCACCATATGAACATTTTTAGGGACATCATTCAATTCTTCTTCTTGCTTCCAAATGATAGTTTGCTTCAATGTGCTGAACATGTTCAAGAAATCCCTCTTTAATTCCATCGGCATGGTTTTACCTTTCATCATTGAACCCATGCTGAAGTAAATAACTCCATGAGGTGCACTTTCCATAATCTTTTGTAAATTCTGAAAGGTAGTTTTCAATGACAGTTATTAAAACTTAACTTTAAACTAGGACAGAAATATTTTTTCAAAAATATTCTTAAATTGAATAGGTAAACAGATTATAGTATTTACCTCAGGCAGTGGTGGGACTTCATCTTGAATATGGTATCCAGAAATGGGAACGTAGCTTATTGGCAGCCTCTGAGGTTCGCCTGACGAAACATGGGAGTTTCCCAAAATCATGGAAGCATTATATTTGACTTCTTCTATCGTGGGCAATGTGATCCCTCTCTTGGCCGCTGCTGGACCGTAAGAATCTAGGTATGCCTGTTGTTCAAAGCCTTTCAAAGACCTGAGGAAATCATACATTTTTACCGTACCGGATTATATATATTATCTGCCAATAACAAAATTTTGCACGTAAAATACTTACCATATAATTTTGTACAAGTACAAAACATTCCACAACTCCCCAATTCGCTGTGAGAATGTTAGTGGTGGAGATATTGGTGACATTTGATCCGGGAAGTAAGCAGGATTCCCGATCTCGTCAATCAAACTCAGAATTATTGGATGAGGCTCCATTGAGGATGACCAGATATAGGGACAGTTAAAGATAGCTGAAAATCTGAAATTTTTCACTTTTACAAAATCCCTAGATTTCTAGTTGTTAGTACGTGTCGTACACGAAAATCTATACAAGAAATAGGTTATCTATTATACTATTATTATAGTTTTGATCATCAAAACTACCTCTTTAGGTTCTAATTCATTTTATTATTTCGTCTTAATAATCCGTGTGCTTTATCAAAGCAAAATTGTGGTTATCTGAAAAGCACTATAAATAGATCAACATTTCATTCGCTATGTGGTAATTAAATTTTAGCAGGTCAACCAAAGGTGTCGTCACTATGAAACCACCTCTTGTGTAAGCGAAAGGGTTGAAGAAATACAACAGAAATCAAAACTCTTACCCACTATACAGGTGATGGTACAGCCATTCAGCAATCACCAAGTCATATTGCTCATTCGAGTCCAATAAGAATTTTTGTACGTTCTCGTGAGTGAGAGACCTGTTGGCAATCACTATCATTACCTCGTAAATCGAGTGCATGTCTTTTAAATTTACTTCCTTTGTTATCATCTTTTTGAAGTCGAAAGATTTCGCTGCAAAAGTGAAGACAAAATGTATCAAATTATTTTGATTGCATAATTAATTTTTCAACATTCAATCTTCACACACCATGAATCGATCCTAGGCGTACTACATAACGTTGTTTTGAAATTGTTACATTTTTATGACTGATTGACTCACTGATAAAAAACCCAACCTACTTTATTTATTTATTTATTAAAACTTAATGCACAAGTAATAACACTGTACAACTTCCAGGTGTCCTAGATAGTTAAAGTTGGTATTCAGCTAAATAAATGTGTGTATACAAAGGAAAAAATTGGAAAATCAGAAAGTTCTAAGATTTGCAATTTTCTCAATCAATAGATTCTGTTAGGTAAAACTTAGCGCCTTTCAAACTTATAAGAGCAAATGCTTTCTTCTTCTCACGATAATAAGTTCCTTGATGAAAGGTCGTTTTATAGGTACTTACGAATCTATAATAATAATATATATAAAAGAAAGTCGTGTTAGTTACACTATTTATAACTCAAGAACGGCTGAATTGATTTGGCTAAAAATCGGTGGGGAGGTAGCTTAGAACCAGGAGACGGACATAGGATATAGGATATTTTATCCCGGAAATCTCACGGGAACGGGAACTTTGCGGGTAAAACGGGAGTAAAGCCGCGGGGGACAGCTAGTTATTTATAAAATTTTGACAACGGACAGTAACACCAACAGCGTTCTGACTTAACCCTAATTTATCTTATTTCAAGATTATCTATATAACAACTAGGCGTCCATTTCGATCTCAATTCTTTTTGCGCTGAAGTCAAAAATTACGAATATTATTAACATTTAATTTTTCACCTTTTTTCACATTAATGTTTCTTATGGGATTATTATTTCTTCAAACTTTTAGTATCATGAGCGTTGTCTTCATAAAAATTATTAACATGACAAGTTTTTCAGAATTATATCTCTGTATAGTTATAATAAGTGCTATCCACTTTCGGAGTAATTATTGCTTTTCCTATTATAGTCTTTCCTCTCTTATTTTCATTGTTTTTACTCACCGAGTTCGAACTGGTCGATGACACCTTCTGCCACAACTTGACGTAGTTTTGGATGAGGCTTCTTGTATGGAATTGCAGTAATGTATGTAACCTGAAAAGTTTTGCGTGGTTAAATGATGATCTCTTGATGAGTACCCATAGCAAAACATTAGCTATCTGTAGTCACTCTTCTTTCAACTTAAGTTCTTTCTTAGATAGCAATATTGATCAACCTTTATCGTCCGACTTAGCTACCGTTCAATCTATCATATCAACTTATCTCGTAAAGTTTTTTTTTACTAGAAATAAACTAATAGCCAAACTTATATCCGCGTCACCAGAACTTATCATGTACGGATTATCCCAGATCAAGCTTATATCGTCATAACAAGAGCTCGTCAAGTTATTAAGAAATTATTCACAAGTAAAATTATATCTCAGAATGGAAGAAGTTTCCCGTACGTTTAAGCCACTTCTTATTCATCTACCATTTGTGTTACCATTTTTAGAATTCCATGAACTGATGGTTAGGGCCAAGCTGTGCCTTAAGGCAGTAGAGTAGAGTAGAGACACCATTTTCTGCACTTAGACTCCCATTCGGTCCGTTGTGCGTAGGTTGCCTGGCTAGGTTAGCTAGCGTTGCTCTGCCCAGAAGCACAGAAGTTTCCTGGGAGCACTCCCGCTCCAAAAGGCTTCGACGAGCGACCTAGTCCTAGTAGATCCTAGTAGACCGAGTCTATTCGCTCGCTTCGCTCGCTCACACGACCCCGCCATCCCCTTCTAACCTAACCTATCCGAGTCGGAGTGCCCTAAAGTCCCGATTGCATCCAGTTTCTTCTGATATAACAACCGTTACATACCCAGTGTCGATGGCAAATGATGTTATGGCATGTGATAATTATGGCATGTGATAAGGGCTTACAATTATTATGACAAATGATGTTATGGTAAGTGACTTTATGGGAAACAAAGCTTCTAGCACGTGACTAATGTAGCAAATAAGAGTAGGACAAATGAATATTACGTCGTATTTATGGCTGTTGACTGTTATGGCATTATTAGTGTAAATAAAATTCGGGCAAACGGCGGTATACCCTCAGTGAAGCATGGCCCGTCAAAACCAGTCAGTGCGGAAGCTAGAATATTCCTGACTAATTTCTCAGTGCCATGAACCGAGGATAATTATGAAAGCCGGTAAACTGATACTCGTAATTTTGCGGACGCCGAGGCCTCCCATACGGATTGGCGGAGCGGGAGAGGAGACCCTCTCGTCCCAGCCGCCGTGGTGGACGCCGCGGGCGTCGGGGGCCACCTGGTGACCTCCGGCCACCGTAGGCGAGGGCCTGTGGACGGCGAGCTATGGGTGGCTCGCCGTCCGTCCATCTAGACAGGCCGTGTCGACGGCGCGTTAGTGTTCCACGCGCGCCTCAAAGAGAGTCAGCAACACAGAGGGGCCCGAAAGGGCCGACGCCTGCCGGAGTCGCGGGATTATTCGCAAGAGACACCGTGGCTCCGGAACACAAAGGGCAATGAAGGAACATGGATGGGTTTTAGTCAGTAGAAGTCTGACACTCCCTCCCGCTACACCCAGAGCGGGAGGAGTCATTGGATGATTTCCCATCCCTCAAAAAAAAAAAAAAAAAAAAAAAAAAAAAGGCCTCCCATACGGATGAGAAGAGTAGCTTGACTCCAAGCTCGGTCGTCCAAGTTTAAAAGTGAAGCTAACTAGTATAAGACGAATGATTTGGTCCATTATTTCTAAAAGTTGAGGGTGCTTCCGTAAATGGGAAGCGCGCAGAAAGTATGTTTAATATGACAAAAGAAAAGGAATTTGTTATTTTTTTAAATATCTCAAAATCCAATTAAGATTTTAGAAATCTAACAATACATTAAGGCGGTACCCTGAGCAAATAACCTTGAGCATTGTTTCCCTCAATAACAGCGCAAGAGATACAGTAGCGAATACGCTCAGAATGTTGAATAAAATCGTTATAAAATCTAATTTTGGTAGTTTGAAAAAAATACTTCTACCAAAATGTTCATAATTAAATTGCCTATCCATTAGTGTAAGTGCAAAATCAAAATAATCGTTAGTTTTCGAGAAGATGTATGTTTTCAGTATTTTTTTCTCATTTCTGTGGTTTCGTTGTTAGGAGATTACTTAAACATTATACTTAATAATAAAAAATAAAATCTACCATTTTGAAGCCAAGATTATGTAGAAATTCAATGTATTTTTTATTAGTTGATATTTCTTTTGGATAAAGAGTAGATAGCTCCAAAAAACTGCACAAAAAACGGCTAGCGCTGCGTTTTGCTCGGGGACGCGCCTTAAAACAGAAAAGGAAATTTCCTAAGAAAAAGTCTTAACTCAGAGAACTGTATTTATAACCTTCCCAGAGGGGTGAAAATACACGCCCGATTCGACCACTTTAACAATAAAATTGATTTAAATATTTTAAATATCAAAATTAAGAAATGAAAAAAATAATCAGGAACTTAATAAATAGATAAATGGGCATCCGTCAGCAGTTTTGTTTTATCGTGATTTTTCAATTAGTTAAATGCAACAGTTAACTAACAGTTTTGTTTTGCTTAAGATTTTTTCCTTCAATGGAGCTAGTCTTAAAAGGCTTCAGAATATTATTATTATTAATTATGTATTTGGGGCAGAATCCTAAGTGTTAGTTACAAATTTTCTAACGATCTATGTTAATAGGTACACAGCATGATAAAACAATTACATATTTTTTATAGTTAGTACATCGAGTGAACCTTCGGGCCAGCATATTGCTCCTCACCGCCACACCCTACTTTCCCTTTCTATATCTGGGTCATCTTTTAAGGCCTCCGTGACCAGATGACCAAGATGTTTAAAAGTCTGCACAATTTGTAAATTCTTCTCATCGATCATATCGGAGGTACAGTACTAGGTATCTGATTTCCTGAACAAAAAATAATATTTATGTCCCCGATGGAAAAACAAAAAAATGTATTTTATCTTATAAAAATATATTTATTTCTCATATAATATATATTTAACATACACGCACTATCTTAAAACTACAATAGTGGTTTACAAATTATACATCGAATAAAGTAGTAAGTTCTTAATTTTGATATTTAATATGTTTAAATCTATTTTTCAAACTGGCCAAAGAGGGCGTGCCTTGTGAAAGCCAGAGTACCCGTTTTCGGTGGTATTTTCACCGCTCTGGGAAAATTATAAATATTGGTCCTACAGTTCCGAGAGTGAAGACTTTTTCTTAAGAAATTTCCTCCTCTTTTCGTTTTTCGATGAAAAATAAATTTTCATAATTCAGAATCAGCTCGAGAAAAAAATGAAGGTTTTTAGTTTAGACCAGGTACAAGATAAAAACAGATTCCTAATTTAAAAGTGATTTACCTTCATGGAAAAATACTATTTTTATCAATAGATAAATATTTCTACTAGGTTTTACGCCTGAAACTAATATTATACTTATCATAATGATAATAATATTTATCTAGGAACGTAGTCTATGTTTAATCAAACGATAAATAATTATTAACATATATCCACCTAAAAGATTACGATTATTTTGTTATCTGAATACTTTTTTAATAGATAAATAATAGTTATATCGCGGTCAACAGTATTGCTTTTTTGCCTGCAATACTATTTATGTGCCGTTAAACACATTTTCTTATTTCCATTTATTTGAATCCAGTGTTTTGAGTTGTCTTGACAGATGGTTTTTTTTTTTTAATTTCGCAAATAATGTTATGGCGGAAACGCCAGGGTAGCCCGCGAAATTCAAATATTTTTATGTTTTTTTGGAAGCTGTATGTTGAAAAAAATACGATTCGCGGCTGTAACGCATATTTATCTAAAGAATTATACCCATTTTAATTATCAATATGACCCTGTAAGTTCATACAACTCGATTGAATGACCTTTTCACGAAATAACATTCAATCGAGTTCTATGAACTTAAAGGGTTATATTGATGATTCAAATGGTTATAATCCCTTACATAAATGCTCTTTACAATCCACCTTATGCAAACTTTTCTTGGCATAAATTTTCCATCAGGGATATAGTAAATTCATAAATACACACACCAGAACACCTTATTACACAACATTGAAATAAAATGACGAAATTATTACATTTTTGATTCGGTTTCTTGCTTAACTCGAATGGCGCAAATATAATTATGTATGTAACTGACTAGCTGACCCACGCAACTTCGTCTGCGTCACATTTTCCGTTAGTGCTCGGCTCTTTTTAGTCTTAGCGTGTTGATATGTAGCCTATATCCTTCCTCGATACATGAGTTATCTAATACTGAAATAACATTTCAAATTGAACTAGTAGTTCCTGAAATTACACCCTATATACAAACTTACAAACAAATGTTACCTCTTTATAATATTAGTCTAGATAAATATGGGTACAAACCTCATGGCCAGCATCCAAAAGATGCCTCACATATCCTTCACCCAATATCGAATGACTTTTCCCTGGATAAGGAAAAGCGACGAGAATTTTGTAGGCACACGCATGACTTAAAAATATAGTCGAAAACAATATAAAAGTCCACTTATGCATCGTGTCACATATATTTAAACTGTCTGGCAGACCACTCGACACTCAGTCTGTAACTGTTAATGATGTGGATATCAATCGGTCAAGCGTCGGGTGCACGGTTGTGAAGAGCAAAGTTCGGTTATTAGGGTTCCGAACATCCGTAAGTAACGGAAACCTTAAGGATTACTTGGGTGTCTGTCAATTCCCTCCCTTATCTCCGAAACAACTGAGCCTAAAATTTTGAAAAAGAAAATCAAATAGATGTTTTATACCTTTACCTATAACAGGAAAACCTATAAGAAGTCTTTAGAGTAAAAATAACATGTGAAGTAACTGAAATTGGTTCGAACCCTTTTTACGCGAGTCCAACTCACACTTGACCAGTTCTTTTGTTACATTTTTTTACTTTCTTTTACTCATTAGCTACTACCACAAACCCTACGATCTACACTCACCTAAACGGCACTACATTATATACCGAAGTATCATAATATATTGAACGCGTGAAAGATAGAGCGAGTATATAATATTATGATACTTATGATATTTTGATGTGACCCACGACACAATTTAAGAAACATTTTAATTTTCTGGTTGGGCCCCCAAAAGTGACACCCTCATACGAAAAATGTAACGTAACGTGTCCGTGTTTGGGTCTTAGAAGTCCACATGTATATCAAATTTCAACAGAATCGACTGAAAACTGGCTGTGACAGACGGACAGACAAACAGACACCCGAGTGATCCTTTAAGGGTACCGTTTTTTATGATGTTCGGTACCCTGAAAAATGGAGATGCATTTATAAAAAAAGGTGTTTCAAATGTCCATTGATTAGATTAATAAAAAAGTCTTAATTAAGCAATAGTCAATTCGGTATAAATGTATTAAATCATGACGAAAAAAACCATATCAGTCAAAAATTTTGTAGTGTTGTTTAGTCCATTTATCAAGAAAGGCTCAGAAAAAAAAAACAGACAAAGTTGCGCGGGTCAGCTAGTATTAGATACATGATTGTGTTTAATACTAATTCAACACAATCATGTATCTAATACTATCACGGGTTCAATGGTCCCATAGGGACTACCCTATGGGACCATTGAACCCGTGATAAGATTGACTGACGTCGGTGTCACCTTAATAAAGAACATCTTTAATGCCTCGGAAAATTCACAAGACGCCACTGGAGTCTTCTGCGACCTGTCGAAGGCGTTCAATTGCGTTAACTGTGATATGTTTTTGTTGAAGCTGGAGCATAATGGGATTAGGAATACATGTTTTGTCGTTTTGCTTTCATACCTGAAAGAAAGACAAGTTAAAATACAGGTAAACGTGTGAACTTAATAGGGTTTGAAATGAAAATGAGCGTTCCGCAATGTTCAATATTGGGTCCATTCCTCTTTTTAGTCAACATACACGATTTGCCTCAATTACTTCAAAATAAAAAAAGATGGTGTTATTTGCTGATGACACATCTTTGATATTCAAGATAAACCGACGGTCACAATATTTTTATGGAGTCAATAACTACTTATTCATCAGTTCCAGTATTCGTTTTCGGCAATTAACTTAGTACAAAATAAAAAAAATACATTACCAAATGCCTCTTCAATACGATATCACATTTGTTACTAGTAAAGTAACGAATATGACATCGTATTGAAGGGGCAAAAATTGGGATTTCTAACGGTTTACCTAAGAATCATTTAAGACGAGAAATTGCAATGGGGTCACCCAATTGCTATATACTCACGTAACATCTCTTGCGGGACGACTAAGCTCAACCGCTTGCATTGCAAAGTTGGAGCATTATGGTGTGAGAGGCTTAGCCTTAAACTTTGCAACTATTCTCTACATATTTAAGAAACAGGAAAATGTATGTGGATATTGGTAAGGGTAATAGCAATTTTTGTAATAAATCTTCTATGCAACATATAGTAGCGAGCGTACCCCAAGGATTTATTTCGGGCCCTTTTTTGTGTATATTATTTTCAAATGATTTAATTAATTACATCAATTCAATATTTCCCGACACACAGCTGACAGTTTTTGTAGATGACATCAACGCAATAGTTGAAGCTAAAGACATACAGGAGCTTTCCGCTAAGATTAATGCAGTGTTGGCACTGTTTAAAATTCAGTTTGGAAGTAAAAAGCTTTTAATTAACACTGAAAAACCAAAGTAATTTTATTTAGTACAACAGCTCGTAATAAAGGCTTATGCTGTTAGAAATATAAGACGATTAACAGATGTAGAAACCGTGCGTTTGGTCTACGTCAGTTACTTTCACAGCATTGTCTCGTATGGTATTTTGCTGTACAGTCGGGTTATATACACGAAATCCATATTATATCTTTTGCGAAAGCATGCTGTCAGAGCCATTTATAATTCGCATCATTAGGGAACTTTTTCTTCCTCTTCCATGGCGTATACCACGTGGCAGGTCGTTCTTTACCTCTTTTGTATGCAGGAAATTGAAACGCTTTTTGACCACATGTTTTTCGTCTCTTCGCATCACATGACCTGTATGGTCATGCGATGCAAAGAGACGTAGACTGATCTCAGATAACTGTCGGTCAGTTTTTCCGATATTGAGGCGACTTTAAAACTACCACGGATATTTTTTTTCGTACTTTGTCCAGTCTTTTCACCCCTCCGGACCATCTCAGGATATTCATCTCCGCAGTGTGAAGCTCTTCATCACCGCAGTGTGAAGCTTTTGCACATGCAAATTTTTCACTGGCCAGCATTCCTTTTGTTGGTTGCTACAAAAACATCTATAATCTGATTTTTTCGTACTTTCTAAACGTCTCCGCGAAACTCAAACTTTGACATCATTCCATTACTAAGTCTCTAACCATGGGATGTCCTCAGGGCTCAGTTATCGGTCCGTATATATGGAATTTTGGCTATGATATCTGGGCCACACTGTTACCGAAGACCTGAAAGACAACTTAGATATGAAAAGGGAGCACAGGGCATTGGCTGTACGGAGAAATATGGTGGCTCGAAGGTTTTCTGGTTGCTCAGTACCAGTAAAAGTAACACTATTCAAGGCTTACTGCCAAAAATTTTACACCAGCAGCCTTTGGGCTAATCATACCCAAAAGGCAAACAATGCCCTGCGAGTACAATACAATAATACCTTTAGGGTGCTGTTGAGGCTTCCACCCTATTGTAATGTGTCAGGTATGTTCGCCGATGCGCATACTGACGACTATTTCGCTATAATGCGTAAGAAGGTAGCGTCGATGACTCGCAAAGTGGGAGGAAGCACCAACAGTATCCTGAGGGTGTTTTCTAAAAGGCTGCTACCATAGATGCCTATGTAGTCTGTGAATAAAAGGTTTTTTTTATTATGTTGATTTCCTCACGATTCCGCTCCCATGCGGCTGTTCATTAACCGGTTACGCGGACGATGGCTTGCTGTTTATTCAGGCAAGTACTCGGACTGGACTCGAGAACTTGGCTGACACATGCCTACGTTTTATCTCTCAGTGGGGTGATCGAAACCGTCTGACCTTTGCACCGCATAAAACCTATCAACTTCTTTTAAAAGGAAACCTTAAATCCTGGCCTAGTATAACATTTAATAACGTACCCGTTAAAAGGAAAGAATCTGTGTGCTACCTCGGTATGCTACCAGACTTTTCATTTATTGATCATAATATAAAAACGGTAGGGGAAAAAGCAAAAAGAACTTCTACGGCTTGACGAAAATATGAAAGGCTACTTGGGTCTATCATTTAAAACCTTAAAAACTATATATGGGGCTACTTACTTGGGTTGTATATGCTACGGGGCACCTGTATGGGCCGATAGGGCCACCATAGGGGCGGTACGACGTAAATTACTTCAAAACCAGCGTTTGGCTTTGATATTCTTATGCAAGGTACTGAAGTCTTACCGGTGCTGGCGGGTGTTCTCCCAGTCGATTTAGAGATGCAGCGGCGTGCTGCAATGTACTACTACGCTACAAAAAATAAGATCACGGACCCAGAGTTTTTACCGCAACGCGACCCTGCTAAGATCTCTAGATTACTAATACCCCAAACTGAATGACGTCTGGGAGGAACTTTTATGCGAATGGCAATGTAGGTGGGGAAATTCAATCAAGGGCCGACACCTCCACCAGTTTTTTCCATCTGTTCGTGAGCGGCTGGAGAAGACATGGTCGGAGGTGGATCACTGTGTTGCCCAATTTCTCACAGGTCATGGCAACTTTAAGAGTAAATTATATTCCTTTAGGCTTGTGGCCTCGCCTTTATGTCAATGTTCTACAATTGACCTTGAATACGAACAATCCGCACATCACATCTTGTGGGAGTGTATTCTCTGGCAGACTGAACGTAATATTATGTTAGATAGTATTCAGGTTACATCTGGAGTAGTTTACTATACGGACCTGGTAGAAACCAGAACTTTCCGTGCGTTCAGGCGATTTTGCCATACCTATTACTGGAATCAAAAGTAGCTCACAATAAAATTTTGGACCCATTAGTTTCAGTTTTAATAATTATATAATCCGTGGTGCTTGGCAACTAGGCTTAACCCAGTTTTATAATATGTCCCTTGGTGCCTATTGGCCTAGCTCTAATCTGTCTCCTGCTTGATAAGGAGGGAAGTGGAAATTATGTATATTTTTTCCATCTCCTCCGCTGTACTCTTCTAAATAATACTATACTCTTATAATGTGATTGTAATTTATCTGAAATAAATAATTTGAATTGAATTGAATAAAACTCATATCTACGTCACGCCCGAGAGAATTTCATAGTAAAAGTAACAATTTCAAGAAGACGATGAACAGAGCTCCCACCTCTTCTTTGCCTTCATCAGCCGGTCTGAGTGGAGATTCGCTAGAGCAAACGTGCTCGGGAGAAGGATGTATAAGGTAGCCTCCAGACTACTCGCGAAGTTGCACGAGGCGAAGTGCTCTCCGAAGTTGACTGAACTTTGCGAGGAGCTCAGTAACCCGTTCCCCCCATTCCCCTGACGATAGGCATAATGGATAACGTTCATGTGGCAACTGCCGTTGCAATGTATACTCTCGCGTAATAAAAATACGTGCGTATTTACTATGGCTGACGCGAACCGAAGTGAGCCGAGTAGTGTGGACAGACGCTTCGTGTTCGAACTACGAGTCCTTTGACTCGGGCGCAAAAACCGACAACAACTGGAAGTCGCCCGAGGCGAAGCGAAGTAGCACGAGGCGAAGCGAAGTGCCCCTCTACACTGTTGTATTCGCTCAATTTCGATCTACTTCGGGAATAGTGTGGAGGACGTTTAATCTAGTAAGATGCTGGTAGGGATCTGTGCTAGCGATCGTTTTCGGGGGTCCATTAATTAAGTGTGCAAGTCAACCCCTGCCATTTAAAAGCCGTGTATTGTCAGTGGTCAGGCAGGGGCCAATAGTTTTTCTACAATAAACGATTATCAATCCACTAAACCACACAAACCCACAGCGTTGCATCTTTTGTTTCCAAGTTCTGCAATAGTACTGCTCCAACCGGGGATTGTCCTTGGGAATACTTTCACAGTGCATACAGGGATAATCGTCGGTTGGTGCCCCATTACATTTGAAATGTCTAACGGAGCCTCTGCGAGTTGGTTTCGGCCCCTCGTACGCCTACCAAAGGACCGGGTCTCCCAGGGACCCGAGAAAGAAAAATAATAATAATAACGGCCAATGGCATAATTGCCAAGAGCCTGACCAACACGTCAAGAGGCTCTCGTTGGGCAGCTGGATCAAGGGCTTGATCCAGAAAGCAGTACCTACTTCTAGACACGGCGCGTATAGTGAGGAGGTTCCTCTCTCGGGAGCCCTGACCACCGGTAGCTTGGACCCTGTTCCCGCTTGTTGTATACCGCTGGGCTTCTTTTTATTTTTTTAAATGTTTTTTTTTATTGTTTTTATAGAAATATTTCAAAATGTAAATTATATGATTGTATATTCATATAACTAAAACGAATAAATGGAAATAAATAAATGGAATAATAATACTAAATAGAAAAAGTTATTAGTAAGTTTCATAGGCTTTACCTATATTAACCCGAAAATACCGCCCAACGAAGTGGGCACGGATCAGCTAGTATTGCATAAAAGATGTACCTATCTAACAGTGTCTGTTTATAAGAGTTACTACGATAGGTTGTTATGTCAGTGACGTTTTGAATTTCTCGCACAATAACTTTAAAAGCATCAGTCTACTGCCATCTTTTTATAGGCTGCTGACAATTTTTTAGCAAGCTACGTCATTTATTTTGGGTTTGACCGCCATTGAAAACAGACCTTTAGAAAAATGTAAAATAGTGAATTAAACTTCATATATCAATTTCAATGATTAAGAAGTGGTTTACGCAGTTCCGTTGTGGTCATTACGCCAGAAATCATCGATAAAATCCATGGAATGATATTGGACGACAGGAGAACGAAAGTGCGTGAGGTGGCTGAGGCTATAGGTATCTCAACTGAGCGGCATTTTACATGAATATTCGGATACGAAAAATTTATTGGCGCGATGGTTGCCGAGATTGCTCACACTCGACCATAAGTGCAACCCCTTGAAAGGGTTTGGCGATGTTCAGCCGTAATCCGAACGAGTATTTTCGTCGTTTCAGAACCTCTGATGAAACATGGAAATACCACACTAGGACACCAGATACCATGGAACAATCAAAACAGTCAATTAAAAAAATGCAAGACTAAAATATCGAGTCAAAAAAACATAATTTTGAGGAATTTTACGTTTTTTTGCCAAAAAAATAATGTTTTATTCAAGAAGTCACTAATTTATCAAATTGCCCTCGTAATTATTATGCTAATTTGTTATGCCTATGAAAAACAACGGTTTGCACTCCGGGAGTACCAACAGAAGTAAAAACTTGAACATTAACTTTGTGCATTTTAGAATCATCCGTCTCACGAATTTTCGATCAGGTCACGTGTCCTGACGCGACTTTGTCTTACGAATTTTCGATCACGTCACGTGTCCTGACTCGAGATTAACATTGCTGATTGCCGCCAAAAAGTTTTCACTTCAGAAATATGTGTTAATATCATAATGCATAAATAAAGTTATACCAGAATGTTGTGCTTAATCATTATTATAATTAGATAAATTATACTAAACAAATCTATGCGTAAGCTGTTATGCGAAAATATAATTAGGAGAAACAAAAGTATGCCAAGTTATATTAGGCCTTAAAATTTTATGCAAATGGATAGGGAACCTTTGTGTGTACCATGTCCCTTACTAGCAAACTTATAAACTTTACCACTGCTGATATTTCTTTGATGTACCTATTAGAAGTATATTAGTGATTTTTTTATAGTATCAAAGAGTTACTATGGACTTTCTTGTCCGTTCTTCTCCATAACAATCTACCCTTTGCGAAGAGATGACTAACTAGTCTTTAGAATCTATTTGAAACAAATTACTTGACACAGAATCAAAGTCCGCACGCTTCATTATAAGTGGTTGAATATTTTTTCTATCTAGATAATTCAATTATGGGATAGTAAAAATCCACACAATTAATATACAACTATAGATTTAAAAAAAGGATGAAGTAAATAATAAGCATTAAAAAGTTTTGTTGTAAAATAATATTGCAAAAATAAGAAACAAATCTAGTCTCGCAATTATTGTACAAAGGACGAGATAGCAAATTAAACTAAGGCTAAAGCTTTCGAAATTTATCATTTTCATAATAATTTTGTTAAACGGAGCGCTAAAGAGTATGTTCGATACTAATAAAACATTGGGAGGCCTAAACAAACAAAAGATTTAAATAAAGCCAGTCCTACCCGGTCGAGTCTCTGCGTGTCGAAAATTGAGGACGAATGGATTTTATATGTGGGAGCGGCCCTAGGTTATTTAAGGGACATTTGGAAAAGTTTTGTGGCCATCCTTGTACCTACACAAATGAGGTCAAAAACTTTGTAGAATACCACTACTATGTTGAATTAAAATATAAGTACTTTAAAAGCAACTATTACTTTTATTTTAATTTTAAAATAATACCACTGCTTTTTCATCGTTTCAAACTAATTTTTAATCACAATCGCTTTCAAAAACATTTTTTATTTTAATTTACTAAAAAATATCTGTTTTATTTAACTTCTCTTCTTTTTCACTTCATTCTTTGTTGTTGAACAAATCAATTTCTTAGCCATTCGTACAACAACGATTACTCCAAGAACTATTAAAGCTATCAGATCAAGGAAGAGCTTCTGGTATAGTGGAACATGGAGGGCTGGAGAGCGAAGATGAGGGGCTCCCTTAGTTTCTATGACATGTTCTATCCAGTGCACGAGGGATTTACCAGGCTTGGTCTCTCGATGGTGGTAGATAAACGACAGTTCTTTCACCTTCTGACTGAATCTGTAAATTCGAAACACAATATTATAAGCATACATATGATTCAGCATTGAACTTCGTACAATCTACAGTTTTAAGAAAAAAGGTCGAGCCATTTTCGGGTTTTTGCGAGACTACCGTACGACTATCGATTTTTATAACAATTCATTGGATGAAAAATGTACATAATATTATGATTTGCATATTATTAGAATGAAAACGATGTTAAAGACTTAATTTTGTACACTGAAGTGCCGCTGCACAGATTTATGTTGGGGTAAAAGAAGAAAGATGATGTTGGCATTTTCAAATGAAACACAACATTTTGCTGAGTACTTACTTAGGATCTGACAATATCTTATCAATAGCCACCTTCAGTTTAGCTGGCGTATCATAACCTAAATCCACTTGTAGAGCAAAACCTTTGCGAACAGCTCTCATAACATTGATGAACTGGTCAGCAAACAATGGTATGCCGATAATAGGAACTCCGTAGTGTAAAGTTTCCGTAGTCGAGAGGAGACCTCCGTGGGTGACAAAAAGTTTACAGTTAGGATGAGCTGCAATGAAATGCATACTTTTTTATTTATGTAATCACAATATTAGTAAAAATATGAATGCAATTTGGTCAAAACCAAAAGTAAACTGAATAGTTAAACAATGCAAAACCTAAAGGGTTGCATAACACAATAACTAGCTTTTTAGGTGTTGTATTGAAATGATCACAAGTACAACAGACATTAGGTTACTTCAAGAGCATATGGATTACTTCTAGGTAAAGGAACTCGATCTTTGCTGATTTTCAACTGGGTTATCATCAATAAAATAAAATCTTAATCTTGAATTTTCGCAAAGGATACAATATAATTGTGTGGACATTGGTGTGGGTTACATGTTTGTGATCTTAGTTTTAAAGTTTTCTTGTTTAATTGAAGCATGTAACTGTTTTCGTCCCTACTAAATAAAATTGCGAAATTTTGTGCTCTATCTAAAACACAAAATAAAGGAGGAAAAGATTATTAAATTGTAAAAAAATAGATCGCCATATCTTTCTCCTAATAACTCGTCTGATACTTTAGGTACTGATGGCATTGTTGCTATTCGACTATCGGTATTTTTGACAGATAGGAACGCCACTAATGTTATTGTAAATGATTCCAATGAAAACGAGAAATGGTTTTAAAGTGAGAGAAATTAGTTTTCTATGAACAACTAATAGGCTTGTTTAAATTGATTTGTGCTAATTCATATTAAAATATATCATAATAAAGTGTGTATCTGTATAAGTATTATTAACTGACCTAATATACTTGGCTGAGGAGCCCATTGCACCATATGAACATTTTTAGGGACATCACTCAATTCTTCTTCTAACTTCCAAATAACAGTCTGCTTCAATGTACTGAACACGTTCAAGAAATCTCTCTTTAATTCCATCGGCATAGTTTTACTCCTCATCATTGAACCCATGCTGAAGTAGATAACTCCATGAGGTGCACTGTCCATTATCTTTTGTAGATTCTGAAATTTGGGTTTTAAAAATATTACTTAAGTTTGTCGTTAACTAGCACAGTAATATTGTTCATCGGCAATAATTCTTAAATTTAATAGGTTAACAAATTATAGTATTAACCTCAGGCAGTGGAGGAACTTCATCTTGAATATGGTATCCAGCAATGGGAACGTAGCTTATTGGCAGTCTCTGAGGTTCGCCTGATGAAATATGGGAGTTTGCCAAAACCATGGAAGCATTATATTTGACTTCTTCTATTGTGGGCAATGTAATGCCTCTCTTGGCTGCTGCTGGGCCATAAGAATCTAGGTATGCCTGTTGTTCAAAGCCTTTCAAAGACCTGAGGAAAAAAATATATTTTTACCGTACCATATAAATATTGTCTGGCAATAACAGTAGCATACTATCCAGTATTACGCCAGCGGGAATACACCAGTTTACGCCTGTATTTTAGACCTTTCCAAGGCATTCGACCTGGTTGTGTATGACAAGCTATGGCAGAAATTGTCGGCTGAGACTGAACTTCCTAACGGATTCACTTTGCTTCTTAAATATTGGTATGGCAATCAGCGTAAAAATGTCAGATGGGCGGGTTCACTATCGAATGCGTATAGGTTGGAGTGTGGCGTAAGACAGGGTGGTCGGACTTTTTTTTTTTACGGGGGGAAATCCTCATGGATGTCCTTCAGCCTGGGGCGGGCGGAGGGGTCTGTCAGACTCTTACTGACTAAAACCACCCCGGTGTTCCATCTTCCACCTGCGCCGGGGATCGCGGGAACTGATTATACTTCCGTAATCCCCGGCTGGTGCCAGCCCGCTTCTGCGGGCCACCTCGGGTCAGCGGGGAGAGTGAGGTGTTTGACTCCCCCCGCGACGTCAAAGAGGGGCGCACGTGAACACCACGCGCCGCCGCCACAGGTCTGGATGCATGCGGGGCGACAGACGTCCCCAAGTCTGCCACCCCTGGACCCAGTTAGGGGAGTCGGGAGAGTGCTGCCCTCCTCCGACGCCCGGTGCGCCTGCTGCGGGCTGAAAGAGCAGTCGAAATCTCCCTCTCCCTTTCCGCAGCCTCTTTCTGCTCGATAACTGTTTCGCAAAAGAAGACCACCGCGTCCCAGGACTCCTCGCCGTCGACCATAGCACGGACTACAGTCGGCAGCGAAAGGTCACTGCCTACCACAGAGATGAG
Source organism: Ceramica pisi (assembly GCA_963859965.1). Lineage (NCBI taxonomy): Eukaryota > Metazoa > Arthropoda > Insecta > Lepidoptera > Noctuidae > Ceramica > Ceramica pisi. The sequence goes on along the minus strand of OY982549.1, from coordinate 6,829,822 downwards.
GGCACGGCGCGGCCCCTCCCAAGCGGCACACTTTGCCAGCGTATACCGCGCCGTGTCCTCCCGACAGTCGACGCAGTGGTGATACCGAGCGTCTGGCTCCCTGCCTATACGACACAGGAACCTCCCAAAGCAGCCATGCCCTGAGAGGACCTGCGTCACACGAAAAGACAGAGAGCCGTGCCTTCTCCCGAGCCAAAGGTCGAGCACTGGCCGGATGGCCTCGATAGTGACGAGGCCGGCGGAAGGGCGTGAGAGCCTGTTCCGCCATTCCGCATGTAGAGCCTCGCGCAGCTGCGACCGACGCAGCTCAATGTGTCGGTGCATCAGCCGCTCGCCACGCGCCTGCGCGTCCTCACGCCACCGATGTAGTGACGCGAGGACTTTTGCCTCCAGGTCCCAGGGCGGAGACCCGGCCAGTGCACAAGCCGCCTCGTAGGAAGGGAGGTCGGACTTCGCCCAAGCTCTTCAACTTGTACGTAGATCGGCTGGTCCGTGAGCTCAGCAGCACCAAGCTGGGTTGCTCGATTGATGGAGTTTTTGTTAATATAAGCTAAGCTGACGATATGGTGCTACAGAGCCCATCGATCAGTGCCTTCAGGCGCTTAATAAAGGTGCGCGAGTGCTATGCGGAGGCCCATGGGCTCAGGTACAACACGGCCAAGAGTGAGATGATGGTGTTCAAGTCCGGTACGAAGAGCTATGACACCGTACCTCAGGTAACATTGAACGGCAGTACTCTCAAAAGTGTGGCGCAGTTTAAGTACCTGAGCCACTGGGTCACCGATACCCACCCTCACGGATGATGTAGATATTGAAAGGGAACGCAGGGCATTGTCAGTCAGAGCTAATATGCTGGCCCGTAGGTTTGCACGCTGCACTGCACAGGTAAAAATGACTTTATTCAAGGCGTACTGTCAGTGTTTTTATACATGCAGCCTATGGGTGAGGCATACGCAGAGGACTTACTGTGCCCTGCGTGTACAAGACAATAATGCGTTCAGGATGTTGATAGGGTTGCCACACTTTTGTTGCGCATCAGGTATACTTGCAGACGCTCAAATTGATAGCTTTCAGGCGATACATCGCAAAAGAGTAGCGACTCTGATGCGCCGCATAGGTACGGGGCAGCTTCAACGGCTTCCTGCAACTCATTGCAGGGAGAATGGATGTAGATTCTTCCTTATGGAGCATTGGACAAGACTACATGTAGGTGGCGCGGTCCTGATCCAATGTTTCAATTGTTTTGTGTTCTTGTGCTGTTGTAATTGTGTTTTGCATAATTTATGGATGGTTTAATTGGTAAATGTGATTTATCTGAAATAAATTAATTGAATTGAATAACAAAATTTTGCACGTAAAATACTTACCATATAATTTTGTACAAGTACAAAACATTCCACAACTCCCCTATTCGCTCTGAGAATGTAAGCGGTGGAGATACTGGTGACATATGATCCGGGAAGTAAGCAGGATTCCCGATCTCGTCAATCAAACTCAGGATTATTGGATGAGCCTCCATTGAGGATGACCAGATGTAGGGACAGTTATAAATAGCTGAAAATCTGAAATTCACACTTTTTTATAATCCCTCGCTTCTAGTTGATAGTCCACACACATGTTTTATCAATAAGTAAGTAAACTGTATTAAATGCTTTAGTAGTAAATTCCTTAGCTGACCAAAACTATCTGGTTAAGATTAATTTGATTTAATTTGCTGTACTGTAATTAGACAAACAAAATAAACAAAACTATACAAACTTAAATATAGCATCAAATATTTCGACCTCAATGTTTTCAGTTAGTAGTGTGCCCAAGGGACTGACGGCATTACCTCATTGTATGGGGTGTGTAAAGTTTGAAATATAACAGAAAGCCTAATGATCATATGACCTAATTTCACTTATTGAACTTTTATTTAATACTAGCTGACTCGCGCAACTTCGTCTGCGTCACATTTTCCATTACTGCTCCGCTCCTATTTGTCTTAGCGTGATGATATGTAGCCTATAGCCTTCCTCGATAAATGGGCTATCTAACACTGAAAGAATTTTTCAAATCGGACCAGTAGTTCCTGATATTAGCGCGTTCAACCAACCAAACAAACAAACAAACTCTTCTGCTTTATAATATTAGTATAGTATAGATAGCTCAAATTATATAATGAATTATTGATATAATTTCATTTAACCGTATTATATATGGTATAATGAACATTTTATGTAATGCAAAATAATATTCTTTCTTTAAGAATATAATTTCAAATGTGCATCCAGATTTGACCATCGCGTAGTCTTTTGACTGCTACCCCTAAAGTGTATAAATAAACCGGAGGTGCGGAGGGAGAGCATGGGTGCCTATCTTTTGTTACATAAGGGCGAAGGGGTTGTATTTCCCGCAGCGACGGAGACGATGAGGAATTATATAAAAAGTGCATACAAATTATTGAAAATTATGTGAAATGAATGTTATACTAAATTTTATTAAAAAATGAATATTATGTGAAATGTAACATTAGATCAAGTGAAATAAGTTTAAATGTTTTAAAAAGCTTATGAAAATATAATATCGCTTCGCGTCGCTTTTGCCCGCGACTACGTACGCGCATATCCCGTTTTTTCCTGTTCCCGTAAGAATTTCGGGAAATCCTCTCTTAATGTTTCTTTAAGCTCCCCTTCTACGACTAGTAGTTTCGGCTGTGCGTTGTCTGTCAGTCAGTCACTCACTCTTTAACGCAAGAATTTTCTATATTATGACAAACGTCATTTCAAGTGATATTAAATCATCTGTTATTCTACCAAACATTACATACCCCATTCTATGGCAATGCTTTGCTTCTTGCCAAAGTAAAAGCCAGCCCGACTTGGGACACGAGAAGCATCGACAGCTTCATCGAAATTTCTTTGAAATGGCTGTGAGCACAAAGGCCCCACGGCCCGAGAGTGCCAACCCCGAACCGCTCGAAAATATAGAAACTAATAAGGTGTATACATATGTAGTAACTAGACGACCCGCGCAACTTCGTCTGCGTCACATTTTTCATTACTGCTCCGCTCCTATTTGTCTTAGCGTGATGATATATAGTAAATTCCTTAGCTGACCAAAACTATCTGGTTAAGATTAATTTGATTTAATTTGCTGTACTGTAATTAGACAAACAAAATAAACAAAACTATACAAACTTAAATATAGCATCAAATATTTCGACCTCAATGTTTTCAGTTAGTAGTGTGCCCAAGGGACTGACGGCATTACCTCATTGTATGGGGTGTGTAAAGTTTGAAATATAACAGAAAGCCTAATGATCATATGACCTAATTTCACTTATTGAACTTTTATTTAATACTAGCTGACTCGCGCAACTTCGTCTGCGTCACATTTTCCATTACTGCTCCGCTCCTATTTGTCTTAGCGTGATGATATGTAGCCTATAACCTTCCTCGATAAATGGGCTATCTAACACTGAAAGAATTTTTCAAATCGGACCAATAGTTCCTGAGATTAGCGCGTTCAACCAAACAAACAAACAAACAAACAAACAAACTCTTCTGCTTTATAATATTAGTATAGATATTAACACCACTTGAGGTTTTCCGCAGCCGCAGCTGCAGCTCCAACAAAACATGATGAACTAGAAAGATGGGATGCAAGTCTTTTTTTTATTTGGGATGGGTTTGCTCTTGTCTCTAGTCTTGGTCAGAAATCACAGAGACAAAGATTTCGGATTATTATTAAAGTAGATTTTTTATTACATCTTTGATTTCGCAAAGCAAAATTTTGTTAATCTGGAAAGTACTAGAGAAAGGTCAGTGATAACAATAGTAAAACATAAAAAACAATTGTATGTGATCGTCAATTTTACCGAACAGTCATGTGGTAATTAAATTTTAGCTGGTCAGCAAAAGTTGTGGACACTTTGACACCACCTTTTCTGTGTACGTAAAGATTGAAGGAATATAATAGAATTTAAAATTCGTACCCACTATACAGGTGGTGATACAACCATTCCGCAATCACCAAGTCATATTGCTCATTCGTGTCCAACAAGAATTTCTGTACGTTCTCGTGAGTGAGAGACCTGTTGGCAATCACTATCATTACCTCGTACATTGAGTGCATGTCTTTTAAATTAACTTGTTTTTCTATCACCTTCTTGAAGTCTAACGATTTTGCTGCAAAAGTTAAGACAAAAGTCAAATTATTTTAAGTGTTTAAGTAATTGAACAAGATTCTATTTTCAGTAGATACGTAAAGACGTACAAAATGAAATTGTTTGTCAAATTGTGAACTATTTATATGAATATACCAAAGTCATAATCAACTAACGGAATAAGATAACTTTATTATAAAAGAACTTATTAGTGTTGCGTAACTTTTATCACTATGTGAAGTTGTTGCATAATTTTATTATTTCTACGGATTCTCAGTATCATAAGTTAATTTTAAGAGAATCGATGTATCCATAAAAAGTATTAACATGACAAGTTTGTTAGAAGTATATTTCCGAAGATACAACTTATTTCGGAGTAATTATTGCTTTCCCTATAATCGTCTATCTTATCTAACTTTCATCGTTATTACTTACTGAATTCGAACTGGTCGACGACTCCTTCTGCCACAACTTGACGTAGTTTAGGATGAGACTTCTTGTATGGAATTGCAGTAACGTATGTAACCTGAAAAAGTTTTGTGTTGTTGGATGATTTTGAACCAGCATAGGATTGCACCCCTAGCATACCTAGCTATTTTAGTCACACTACTTCAAACTATAGTTCTTAATCTAATACCATTGCATTGTCCGTCCAGTATTATTATATCCACTTATCTCGTGTAAAGTTTTGCTACTAGAAATAAGTAAGGAGCCAAACTATGAAACTGATATCCGCATCCCCAAAACTTACTATGACTCCAACCATATCATACCCAGAACAAACTTATACATTTTCATAACAAGAGACCTCGTCAAGTTATTCAGCGGAACGCATAGGAAATTATTCACAAGTGAAATTATACCTCAGAATGGAAAAGTTCCCCGTACGTTTCCCGAATACGAAATTTCTGGAGTCACGGGGCAAGCCACTTCTTATTCATCTACCATTTGTGTTACCATTTTTGGAATTTCTTGTGCCTTGTACTACAAATTGATGGTTAGGGCCAAGCTGTGCCTTTGGGCAGTGTCATTATAAGTTGTGTAGGCCTCTTGGAAGTCCCGGATCTTGAATTGAGGTTAGGAAAGCTTTGAATGAATTTTGGATGTTGCCAAAGTGGTGCTGGATAAAATATGTAATAAGGAACTTGAACTTTTGGGACAATTTCGGTTTTCTAATTTCCTTGGACTGAATAATATTACGAAATTTTAAGAAATTGGAAACAATACACTGAAGGTGTTTTAGAAAATTTATACATTATATTCCTGATCGTCTGACAGAGTTTAAAAAATAATGTTTGAATAATAAGTAGATTGTTTTGCGATCAAAAAGAAATTCTTACAATTCAGAATCAGCTCAAAGTAAGCAATGACGATTCCTGGTGCACACCAACAACTAAAACAGTTCCCTACTTCATTCCCCATAGAGATAGCACGTGATAACCCTTGCATATTAAATAATTTTCCTCTCAACAACTAGTTGACAAATAATACGTGAATGGTCTATAACACGTCGTTTATGTCTGAAGTTGGAAAGCAGTCTGAATATGAATGAACGTAGGCCAAGTTGTTAGTGCAACCGCTTGACCGAACCTGAATATCACATGAGCTCAAACTTACGTTTCGACTGCGGGCTAAATTTAAAACAGGTAAGTCTGAATTTTTACCTAAATAGTGAACGATTTTAATGAAAATGTTTATTTCGTTAGTTATTCATAAAGACGAGAGGTTGGTTTGTGAATGTATATAATTATGTAGTTAGGTATGGTGCCAATTACATGCTTGTTAGTTATTTTAGAAATCTGCAATTCTGCGATTTTCTTGGATCTTATTTTAGTGAACTGAGGAGGGGTTGAGAAGGTTTTTTCAACTACCATTGCCAGTGAGAGGCTGGTTAAGGCGCGTCCCCGAGCAAAACGCAGCGCTAGCCGTTTTTTGTGCAGTTTTTGGAGCTATCTACTCTTCATCCAAAAGAAATATCAACTAATAAAAAATACACTAAATTTCTACATAATCTTGGCTTCAAAATGGTAGATTTAATTTTGTATTACTAAGTATAATGTTTAAGTAATCTCCTCACAACGAAACCACAGAAATGAGAAAAAAATACTGAAAACATGCATCTTCTCGAAAACTAACGATTATTTTGATTTTGTACTTACATTTAATTAATTAAATTTAAATAACTTAAATTTAATTATGAACATTTTGGTAGAAGAATTTTTTTCAAACGACCAAAATTAGATTTTATAACGATTTTATTCAACATTCTGAGCGTATTCGCTATTGTATCTCATGCGCTGTTATTGAGGGAAAAAATGCTCAAGGTTATTTGGTCAGGGTACGGCCTTAAGATAACACCGGAATTATACTAAATGAAAAGTTTCAGATACGAGCTCCAGGGAGTAATTAAATGAAGTTTATTTATAACTTGATGATGTGACACTTGATTTACTTTCATGTAAAAATAGTATTTTTATCAGTACAATAATAATTATCCTATTTACGCCTGAAACTGATACTACTTATCTTAATGATGAACATATTTATCTATGAACGCGGAATATGTTTAATTAAATGATTTTCAACAACAATATATATATACATTACAATTAGTTCCTATAAACACCCAAAAATTACGACTTTTATGTTATTTGAATAATTTTAGTCGTAAATAATATAAATAGAATTAAATATTTAATTCCGTAAAATATGGTACATAAGTTTGGGCTGAAGTTAAAAAAAAAAGGAGGCCTATTACAATTTGACTGTGTTTTTTGCATTAAATAACCAACTTTGGTTTTAATAACTAACTGTACTTACCAACTGAAATGAAACAGTATCATAATATTCCATATACTAGTATAGTTCAAAGCAGCCTCAGATATATTTGAACTAAGAATAGAGTATCCATAAACATCTACTAAAAACGTTCAGTTTAAACTGTAATTTTAGCTTGTATATAATAATATGCGATGTGTCGGCTGTATGAACTCAGTACGGCCCATTTTGTAATAGGCCTCAACTTCTAATAACTAAGTGCAGAGATTATTTTTAGACTTAATTACGCTCGTGTTTTATGTGATCATGGAGAATGAAAAACAACAGAAAAAAAATCTATATTACACTTAATTTTTTGTTATTGTTGTCAAAGTATACTTTGGCTTTTATCATTAAGTATTGTTTAATTTTTTTACGGTAAATGAAGGTACCGCCATTAAATGATTTTTTTATTCCTATATATTATGTACCTACTTATTCCATGCTTTAAGTTGTCAATTCGCAAACATAATGAATAGGTTTCCTATCAGGTACCTACACAGAATAAAGAAAAATAAATAGTGAAATCATAATTCCATTCTAGAACACCAACATACCTTTAATATTTCTATATTTTTAGTTTCAATTTCTTTCTGAATTCGAATTACACAAACTCAACCAACAAATAAATATGGGTACAAACCTCATGACCAGCATCCAAAAGATGCCTCACATATCCTTCTCCCAGTATTGAATGACTTTTCCCTGGATAAGGGAAAGCCACGAGTATTTTGTAGGCACACGCATGACTTAAAAATATAGTCGAAAGCAATATAATAGTCCACTTATGCATCGTGTCACATATAACTCAACTGTTCGGCAGACCACACGACACTCAGTCTATCACTGTTAATGATGTGGATATCTATCGCTCAAGCGTCGGGTGCATGGTTGTGAAGAGCAAAGTTCGGTTATTTTAGTTTGAGTTTTTTATTTATTATCTACTTAATCTGACGAATAATTTACAATTACATTATAAATGCGAGAGTGAGTTTGTTTTGATTAATATTGATATCGAGATAGATGGGCCATTGGAGATGGTTATAAGCTATTCTGACGCGAGTGACTACCGGTCAATGATACTGTATCATTCTGATCACAAAGCCAGGAACACGCGTTACAGTATAAAAAAGCAGATGCATTTATCAAAAAGTATTGAATGCCTATTGATTAATTTAAACTTGTTAAAAAAAATATGAAGCAATAATCTAATTGTATATTATATAATGCCGTGAATCCGGAAACCATATCTGTCAAAAACATGTCGACAAGTACCTAAAACCCACGAACATTCTGACAAGGATGTTCGACTATTAATTACCTAATAACTTTAGAACTTGTCTCAATCTTTTTGCAAATACTTTTTAAGTATTGCACAAGGTCGCTATTATCTTTACTTGATAATATCAGATGACATAATGTCAGGTTGCTTCATGTATTACATGTCGGTAGGCGATGATATGCTTGTTAATAAACAATGAATTTGCATTATTAAAGAAGAAAATAATAAAAAGAAGAATCGTAGAAAGCTGAAATTTGGCTTGAACCTTCCCTAGACTCCGTAGGGAAGCACTAAGAAAGAATATCTCGAAATTCTAACAGGAATGGGAAAAAACGGAATATGCGCTTACAAAGTCGCGGGCAGAAGCTAGTTTGTTGTAGCTTTCCATCAGGTGAGATTTAGGCCAAAGATTCCCCGTTTTGTATAAAAAAAAATATATATATATATATATTTAGATTCAAAATTCAAAAATTCAAAATTCAAAAGTCATTTATTCAAATTAGGCTGAGGGCCAGCACTTTTTGAACGTCAAGTTTTACAAAAGACAGTCCCCCAAAACGCCCGCCCGTCACCACTTCCTAGTGTTTTAGCTGTGGAGAAGAAGTGGCCAACAAACTCCCCAGCAGAATCATCTGAGCATCAGATCATCTAAGCATCATGTGTCATAGGTATTATTTTACCGAACTGCATTTCGCCGATTTACAATACTTTTTGCTATTGGCCGAAGCCCCTTTTGGACTTTTTTTATATGCCAAATGATTTATTTGCCACATTTTCACCACACCGAAGAAACACTTTATGGAATATTATTTAGTCACAAATATAAGCTGGTTACTTGGTAGTATTTTCAAAATTAAATTAAGGTGAATGCTCCAACCAGCCCGCGAAATTAAATTTTTCTTACGTTTTGCAATTTGCAGGCCAGTGCTAGGTTGTATGTTGATTAAAATATTATTCGCGGCTGTTAGACATATGTAGTTACAGAATTATACTTTTTCTGTTTTTTTTTTGTTCCTAGGCCTTTATGAACTTGGAGACTTGTATTGGTGATTTTGATGATTGTAATTCTGTAAAGTTTTCGGTCAAATGAAACGGTACAGTTAAAAAAATTGTGATTAATTGATAATTATAATAGGTCAATTGATACAGTCTGTAGCAGATGTGACTTCGACGAAGTAATAAAAAACGAAACGATAATAGTTGAAGTTTTTGGTGAAATGAAATTGTGTCAAATATTTTTCGACGTTATGACAGGTAACCAATACTAAAAATATTGAAGAGTTTGTTTGTTTGTTCATCTATAATAAATTAAGAGCTTTCATTTATTAAGTCAAAAATACTCATTGAGATGCTACTCGCGCAATTTGTTTTTCAATTGAAGCAGTCAGTTACGTTTACGAAGGCCAAACTGAGCCGGTGATGTCATAAAAGATATCGGTTGCTACGTTGGTTCGCTCATCTGAACAGCACAACATATAAAAATAAACAGATGATGCGGAAATAACGTAACTAAAATAATACGAGTGGCACATTGTACACAATAAAACTGAAACTCTAGAGTAAAAATACCGATTTAACTTAACATTTTACGATTTCGCACTACCTATGAACTGTTAACGCATTCAATAACCGAACTTCACTGTACGTATTATAAACTAAAACTGACTCGTCTTTACCCGTACAATACTGTTTACAAACTAAATACTACTACGACTCGCGCTAGTACTAATACTGAGTCAATCAGTCCATATGGGGTCATTGAACTTGTTACGAAATTCTGGTGACCCTTTTTGCCGCTTATCTTGAAGTGGAATATTTTTTTCTGTCTAGATAATTTGATAATATTATATTAAAAATGCACTTCAAAAATTTTAGGTCTGGCTAGACATTGTGAAACTGACTTAATTTTTTATGGTTCTTTATCAAGAACCGTAAACCGTAACATCTGTCTATAAAGAACCGTAATAGGTGGACAGTTGAAATTTTCAGGCCATGTATTTCTATTGCCCTCATAACAACAAATAATACAATTTAAGGTTGTCAACACATTTACTCATAAAATGCATACGAAGCCTGTTTGAACATTGTTCAAAAGTTAAAAATTAGCACGAGCGGTAAAATAGGTACTCTTACCTAAGTGCCTTTTTACCGCATGCTCCGGTGTATGTCGCCGTGCGTGTCCTTTAATGTTTTTATTTTATTTTATTTCTATATACAGTAAGAATTCAATCCGTCTGCATCCGTCAGCAAAAAAAAAAAATATTATAATGATTCTATTGATTTTTGTTATATTTAATTTTTGTGTTGTGTATTTTTAATTCCTGTTTTAAATTGCATTTTATTCAATATTCTTTTAATGTAATCTTTTATGCATATGGACCTGGTTCTGAAATAAAATGATTTAATTAATTAATTAAAAAGTGCTTCCACCGCGAAGACTGAAGCGCTTTTACTCTATACATTTGTCTCACTTTAATACTATAGCGAAAATGAGACGAAAAATTTAGTTCCAATTTTCAAATCACACGTGATTCGCCATTTGCCAGTTCGCGTCATTTTCAATATTGTAATAAACGTCAAAGATTGTTGCGGCTTTTTAACCGACTTTTTATGAGAATATTAGTTCAAGCGAGGAATCTGACTTAATAATATATTTACAATAATTTTATGTAATGGAAGGCTCGAAAAAATACTCTGAAAATATTTTGATGGCTTATTTCAATGAATTACGTGTGAAAAATAAGGCGCCCTCAATGTGGTCAATGATATAAATCACATTAAAAACCAATAATGACATAGATATAACAAAATACATAAAATTAAATGTATTTTTGAAACGACAGTCAGATGGCTATAAAAGCAAGAAATTAAAAGTATTCACTACCGGTTACGTAGAAACCGGTAGTGAATCGTTTTTTTCCTTAGTGATGCGCCAGATGATAAATATATAGTAACTAAGGTACGTTTTTAAAACGTTTCTTTACTTGAAACCTTTTTGTAGGCACCTACATACTTATTTGCTATAAAAGTTTACTAAGCATAGGCAATGCCTAACTTAGTAGATTGGTAGGTTCTTAAATGGGATAGTTTTTTTCGTAATTATCTGTAGGTATACCTACATCACATAAAGCATACTTAAATTACTTGTATTTTATAACAGGCTATATTAGTTTTTGGTATATCTGGGGCGTGCAGACGACAAGAATTAGCCAACATTAATGTGAGCGACATTAAAAACCATAAGGACATATTGCTTTTCAAGATACCTGACTAAAAAATCAAAATCCCTCGTATATTCACCACACATGATGAGTTTTACGCAATTTTCTAAGTCAACTCTCTAAGAATTACAAACCCAAAGTAACAGATTCTTTCAGAAGAGCCTAAACGGTAAATGCATGTGGCTTAAAATAAACACGTTCTTGAAATTAGAAAATCCAGCTAGTTATACCGGTCACAGCTTTAGAAGAACCACTGCAACATTACTAGCAAATTTCGGAGCCGATATCATTACAGTGAAACGCCACGGAGTATAGCGCTCTAATAACATTGCAGAGGGTTATTATTAGTGAATACTCGTGGAACAATAAAATTAAAATTGGTTATCCAAGTTTAAAAATATAAAAAATGCTATGGAACCGCGCGAAAACAAGCGTTACAAGCTCCGCCACCGCCGTCTCCGCCGTCATCGCCGACGTTTACGCCACATTTCTCCGTACATCCTAATCATGCGTGTGAAGTTAATAATGTCAGAAAATTTCTCTGCATTTCAATATTTGTTCAAATTTTTGTATTAATTTCCTAATTAGAGTAACCTATCTGTATGTTCAATTTCTTATTAGTCTTCTTAAAAGTTTATTTAATTACCTATTGTACTGTTTTCTTCTCTAAAACCAACTTACCGCACTAATATCATTAATAACTACTATGTTACAAGTACAGTAAGTTGGCCTTTACAAACGAGTACACGAATGTAAGCCCGAGACGAAGTCGAGGACTTACCATAGTCACGAGTTTGTAAATATCAATATCCGCAAGTGTGTCATACAACATTTTTTGACACATTTGCGAGAAAAATGAGACAATCTTTTTGTTTTTAGGTATCAGAAGAAAACTCGCAACAATCTTTGTAATATAAAAATGGCTCGAATTCGCAAATTTAAAATTAGAACTACATCGTCTCATATTTGTCTCAAGAGCGCTTACAAGGAAGTTCAATCTTTCAGCTTATTACCCGTTATCTTTTATTATTTTGATGATATTCTACTTTTAAAACGGGTCTTCAAAATACTTAAAATTAATAAGCATTAATTTTCGGACTTTCCATTTTTGATTTAGTTGAATTTCAAGTACATAAAATGAATGATCTTTAGTTTTATGTGGGGGTCATTTTTAATCTGTGGTATTCGCAATTCTCCCGCCATGGAAAGTTGAAAACAATTGTGTTAGTAAATTAATTGAGTAATATTGAAATATATAAGGAAGCATTAAAAAAGTATTATGCGCTATATTTCACTTACTAGCATATTTTTTTTTCTTATTCTCGTATTGTGCTCCTGTATATTTTTTAGAAAATAAAAAAAAATATCGGAATGAATACGTACGACACGCAAGTACCTACTTTACCGAACGCTGCGTTGTATGGAGATCAACGGAGCGTGTGGTAAAGTAGGTACTTAGGTGAGAGTACCTACTTTATCGCACGTTCTATTGTATTGTAAATTATTATTATGGTAGGGAACCTTCGTGTGCGAATCCGACTCGCACTTCCCCGGTTTTCTGGGTAATGGTACGAAACACTTTGTGTGAGAGTACGACTCGCACTTGGCTGGTTTTTCACGGTTTTCACTTTTACCTTCTGTTCTGATTAAACGATTTAAATTAAGCACAATTAAATCTTGTGCTTAATTTTAGTGCGCCAAATGTACCTACCCAACATTTAATTTTATAATTAGAATACGTGGATAAATCTACATACTATTTACTCGATATGTTGTGAACCTGGCCTTGGAGTGGAAACGTAAACATTGTTACATTCCGAAGTGAGTAGCTTACATAATAATGACGGAAATTAACCAAGAAAATTTAAATAGCACTCATTATTATCTAAATAACATAGTTTATGATTAACGGACTTAAAATCTATATCGAAAAAATTGAATGACAATCGTGTTAACTGAATAGTAGAGAGACAATTACAAGCGAATTAAAGACAAGACATGAATGATGCAAAAATAATACCCGTCAATAAGTTTGCAGCAGTCGAACAATTGTGTCAGTTTGATGTTACGATAAAGCGAACAAAATAGTTTCATGGAATCTCAAAACTGTCTTTTGAAGTACTCTAACGATTTCCATTTGCCAATAGTATTTGAATCATCAAACTCATTTTGGGGGGCAAAGTACAAACAGGTGTACAACCTGTATACTGTTACTTATTTTACTTTATATGCGTATTAAACTAAATTCATAAGTGGACTCTACGATTTATTGCGTCTCATAAAATTTGAATGCCAAGGACACCGGGCGGCTCGCACAGTCCGAATCTAAATATTATAAAGTAGCTTGAAGATGGGCTATAACGAGCCAAGTTCAGGTTTAATAAATGAAAATATAGTAATGTGGATAAAACTTTTACAAATTGACAGATACAGCCAAGTTCATTATAAAAGGAAATTGTTGATCATAAAATAGCATGTGATCAGGAAAGATAAAAATGGAAGTAAGTACCAATATGACTATCGTTCAGGAGTTTTAATTATAATTTGACAGCATGAATTATTTATTTTTTTATTGTTTATTGTTGATCACATTAATGTTTGGTCATAAATGTTGATTTGTTCATCGTTTTATAAATAAATAAAGTACATACAGTGAATAACCAATGATCATCCTGACATTGAAAACATTAAAATTAGATTAAGTAGCGCTGTTGTCTAACGCCCAGCAACCGATGAGATGGTAGCTTTCGGTATAGGTACGCTCGGCGCAAGTTTACTATATCGTTGCAATGTCATAATTATTATTCTTCCCTTTTTTTATTTTTTTATTTGTGATGGGTTTGCTCTTGACCTTAGTCTTGGTCAGAAATGACAGAGACAAAGTCGACGATGGAGCGAGCTTACTCAGAAGGAGCCTGTTTACTCTAACTTTGAAGAGATTAGGGTTGTAAGCGTTCGGAAACACAGACGCAGGCAGAGAATTCCACTCTTTTGCTGTACGCATTATAAAAGCATTACTATGCGCTTGTTGCTGTTATATTGTGTCTGTGTCAAATAAAGGTATTCTTTTCTATTTAATTTGCGACTTTCTAACACATACACGTAAATTCTGTGAAAATACATACTTTTTATCTATTTTCGTTAAAGTAAATAATAAATAAAAATAAAAAATTTCGTTAAAGTAAATTAATGTGATGTATAAAAGTGGAAAGCCACCAACCTAGGCCACCGCAATGATCATCTATCGGCTGAAATGATGGTGACAGAAGTAGAGTGAGGAGTCTATAGTCTATGGCAAATAAAGTATGATTACTTCTAAAACAATATCATAGAAAAAGGAAAGGATCATAATAAAACGACGGTTGATAGGGAAGAATGGAGGAGCTCGTGGCTAAATGTTAACAACCGCACGGGTCGATCTTCAAGATTAACACATTCACTGTCCGCAAAGCAGACACAATAGTTGAACAATCAGCCTGAACCACATGTGGTTCATGGGACTGTGAACGGGTTAAGCAACGCTTGTTCTGTGGATGGGTGGCCATCTTAACATACCGAGTTTCCTCCGTGCCTCGGAAAGCATGTCAAACCGTTGGTCCCGGCTATCTTTGGCAATCATTACGGATAGTCAGAAGCCAGTAAATCTGACACCAGTCTTGCCAAGGAGTACCATGTTACCCAATTAATGGGTTGTGGCGGTCTGGTAGGCAGCCGCTCCACGTAAAACTCATATTCACCTGGATCCGGTTTGACTGGAAGCCGACCCCAATATAGTTGGGAAAAGGCTAGGCCGATGAGTGATAGTGAAGAATGGAAAAAAAATACTATAATGCTTCAGTAGTTCTTCTGTTTTTTAGACAGGGCAAACAGTTAAAAAAAATGTGGCTTTGGCAACCTACATTAAAAGAGCATATAAGCGAAAAAAATAATCTGTAATTATTATTCCTGTACATACCATTTATGTAAACGGATTAAATAGAAAAACTTAACACAATAATAGATATTTTCCTCACAGCAGCTAACAATTTTCCCTAGATAGTAGCTACACACAATTCCGTGTTAAAGTACTGACAGAGTAAACAAATCTTGCAAAATAGCAGGAACACTGCAGAAAAGCGTTGAGTCGTGAATTTATAGCGTATGCATCGATGGCAATATACTGCACCGTGCAATCTGATATTGTCATCCTGTATTGCAACTTATTTACCTACATGCTTGTTTTCGAGTTCAGATTGATAAGTTGTAATCGGATATCTGGAGTTTTACTAGATTAAACCTTAAAATTTTCACACTGTTATATTTAACCCATTTCTTCCATGTAATTATTTATTGACTTTGATATTTTTATTTGCAATCAAAATGTTAACTGTAAGATCTTGCGATGGCTTAAAACTGAAGTAAAATTTACTACTTATGGCAACCGTAAGGGAATTGGCAATTATTTGCCACTTGAGGGTAATGCCAAAAATAGCAAGCATCAAATCTATATAAATAAAAATGAATCACCGAGATGTATTTATGTACGCGCATAACTTCTTAACAACTTACCAAAATTGTATGTATACTTGTGTTCGTAATTGTCAGGGCGCAGTTTGTTTAAAAAAAAAATACATCAGAGCAAAGCCGGGGCGGGCCACTAGTGTTAGATTTTTTACTATATACCGAGTCATATCCTCTAATTTTAAGTTCATTGTCGGTTTCGGCTTGTTGTTTATTAGTATTGCTCGAGGAATTGCCGAGTATAAGTCCTTCAAAATGACTTTTTTTACTATTGATAGGCAGACTTTTGACCACTGACTCAAATGATGGTAAGCGATGATCTAGTCTAAGATGGAGCACGCTTGCCTAGAACTAACCTATTCAATCTTGACTTAAAGTGTCCCGGGTTGTAGTTATCAGGAAACATGTGTTAGTTAGACTTATAAACTGCTTCGATTTGTAAATTATAGCTTTGGTTAAAAGGCGCACACAGGAACTGGGGGAGTCTTTCATTGTGCTATTCAAAATAATAAATATGTCATGACAATTTACTCTCAACAAGGCTACATAAGTGATAAATTGGTTAACAAACAGCTCTCCACAATATTTTTGGAACTACTGTTGCACGCTGCTTTGCTAGATTTTGCTAGTGGCTTTTTCTCGCGTGAAAGTTGAATGGTCGGTGATGGTCTACCGTTTTTCAACCGTTTTACGCAGTTAAGGGTGATTGACAAACATCCAGACTTTCACGTTCGCGACTTCGTCCGTGCTACATTTTCTTAAGGACATATTTTTTATCTAGTAATTAATGTACTCTATGTAACTCAGAATTAGCATTATAATGGTGAAATAATTTTTAATTGAAAAGATAATTCTTGGATTTTGCACCACGATAACGCGCCTTCGCACAAGGTTATCATTGTGAACGAATTCATGAACAAATGTTTGACCAAAAACTCAACAAATACCGTTGAACCACCTTATTCACCAGATATGGCTCCAGCCGACTTCTTTTTTTTTTCCTAAACCTCTTCGTGGCACGCGTTTTCATTCAACTGAACTCCGATTCCGGAAAATGTGATAGAAGGCGTAAGTTTTTTGTTTCTGAAGGACACCTGAAGGTGATTACATCATCATCGTCATTTTCCTGCCCTTATCCCATGTTAGTTGGGGCGGGCGCAACACGCTTTTTTCTTTCTACTAAAGTTGATTCCATTGTATGAATAACTAAAATTTTGTGGATCTTTTCCCGGTGCTTTTTTGACAGAGTAGTATTTCGTTTTGCTCGAAATGTAAGTATTTGATTTTGCCCCTACAGGGTATCAATATCATATTTACTATATTGAAATAAGGAAATAGATTTCATTAATGAACATAAGCCACTAAAGTTAATAATTATGTAAACAATAGTGAAATTATATTATTACCAACAGACAATCAGTTTCAAATTGAGCCTGTTTGCTTAGCGATAGCAAATTCTATTAATAATGATAATGATTCTGATTACGTAATTATCTGTGGACTAATCTTTAGCTACACAAAGAACCTAATCTTTTATCAGCGTATTTTTTTTCGGTTCCGTACCAAAATGGTAAAAAAAGAACCTGTATGGTGTGACTAAGTCTGTCCGTCTATCGCAGCTAGATTTCTCCAGAACTACTAATGCCATCATCAACTAGAAATTTGGAATAGTTTTTTTTTTTTTGAGATAACGTTCTTTCAACTATTTTGCAAAGAAATGATTAAGTGTATATTTTTTATTGCAACAGTGAAAAGGGCTTCTTAAAAAATCAAGGTGGGGCTACTAGGACATGAGTGGTATCATAATTAAAAGAGCGCTATTTGCACATTTTTTAGGGCGCATGTTGTTCGACTTTCGACGAAAAATGTAAAAAAAACTACGATTCCCTTCCCTTTATCTCCGAAGCTTGCATAGGAAAAAATCTAGATGTTAAAAATAGAAGTGCATGTACAGATAACAGGAAAAATAAAATGATGTTTCTAAATAGCACACTTTATTAGATATCATCAACAAAATGTTATTTCACTATCGGTCAAGGGATGGCCCTGATCTAAAACTGCAATATGCACAAATCAAATCAAATCTAATCGTTTATTGCATCCCATAATGTACATACAGGTGGTAAAATAGATTAAAATTGAAACAATTATGGACCCTGTCGGGCACAGCAAACTTTAAAATAATTAGGAGAGCACCGCAGATTGTCAGTAGAAGTGAAAGGTCATTCGTACGAATGTCTTCACAACAACAAGCAACACTGTCAATGCGATTGCATAGAAACAGTTACCTCCTATAAGTACCTAGGAGTAGTCATAGATAACACATTTTCGTGGCATCTGCATGTAAACAACGTTTGCAATAAGCTACGCTCCATTCTGGCTAAATTAAAAAATCTTAAATATGTTGTCAGCAGGAAAGTACTGTACACGCTTTATTACACACTGGCTGACTCAGTTATTGATTACGGTTTGGGTGGATATGGTCTTACGTTCCCTACACACTTAAATAAAATTAAAAACTTGCAGATTAGGTTCCTGAAACTACTTGTAGACAAAAGAACTAAAGAAAGCGTAAATAATAATTATGATTGTTTAAAATTTGCAAAATACTCCCAGTACATGCATAAAGTAAGTTAAGGATCCTATCTGAACAGTTTGATAATGAGGAATGCAAAGTGGAGCGTGGTCATATGTATCCAACTCGATCATCTAAGAAGAAGACGCTTGTTTTTCCGAAAGTGACAAACTACTTTGGTAAGCGTACACGGAAATACATAACGCCGAAGTTAATTAATGAGCTACCACCGAAGTTGATAACAAGTGTAAAACATAAATACCAACTTAAGAAAATTCTTAAAAAACACTATCTGTCACTGTGTCCATAGGACTTTTTTAAAATTAAAATTGTATAAATTAGTAATTTAATTAATAAGATAAGTTTAAGTAACGCACACATATTTGTAAAAACAATATTTTAAGAATTGTGAACGAGTTCAACTGCCGACAAACTGTTATGCAGTTTGGCAGAATGTATGTATCTAACTATGTTTTGTGTATTTTGAATAAAAACTTAAAAAAAAAAAAATCTCTGACGAATATAGGCCTTGCCGATAATAATTTAAAAACATTTCACGTTTTATAAGATGGTATGGAACCCTTGGTTTGCGAGTCCAACTCGCTCTTAACCGGTTTTTTTTCAGGCATTAGGTATCAATCAAAGACCACAATTTATAAAAAACCAACGTTCAAAATTTGAGTGGTGATTAAAACCAGGCAGTATTGAGCGTCAAGTTTTGTGCCAATGATATCATTTTCTGTTGTGATTTTTTTAACTTTCTTAGTGAACTAAGAGATTTCACTGTCTCATTTCTGTGAACAAAAAACAATTTTATTAACATTGAACTATTAGGCCATTGTGTCACCCTATGTAATGTTTACTTAATATTTTTTTCTGTTACTTATATGGTGTACATAATAAAGAGTATTCTATTCTATTCTATTCTATTAAATATACGGTTTTTGACCGTCGCGGTCGTACAATTATGCATGTATTTGTTTTTATGAAATACTAGCTTCCCGCTTGTCACTTTTTTTCATTTATGCTCCGCTCCTGTTGGTTGTAACATCATGTTATATAGTCTATCTATAGCCTTCCACTATAAATGAGCTATCCAACACTAAATAAAATAAAATTTTCAATTCGAACTAGTAGTTCCGCGCGTTCAACCAAACGAGCAAACTCTTCAGTTTTATAATAGACACCATGTTTTGTAGTTCCTGCCTACTCCCATAGGAAAAAGGCGAGATTGTAAGTTTGTGATTGTGTGTAAAACTTTTCAATCTAGAATCTGATATAGGTACTGTTGTCTAGCTGTAGAAAACCAGCAGCACAAAGATTCAAAACTGATTTCATTGAAACATCCCGATTCCTAGTCTGTTGAATACTAAACACGGAATCCAATATAAAAGCAGTATTCCGTGAATATGTTCGCCATAAACTCACGTTCGACTTCTACAGCGAACTGGCTACATTTTGCACTGGCTGCCTGGCTGCCTGCTCTGATAAAAATAAACGTTCGATTTATTTGTTTTTTTTTTATAACTGCGTCACTATGGATTTCATGATGGATTTTATGGCGTGAAAATAGTAGTTTAGAGTGGAAAAAGCTGCAATACAAGTATTGATATTGCCTGTGAGCAATTGTATTTGACTATTGACGTGACAGACGTAGCAAGCTAAGATGCACTAAACATTTTTTGAATGCACCAAAAATAACTACTCTCGAATCTATACCTTCCTAAGAATGTATACTTAAGTATATAATAATTACGTAGGAAATCTAAACCATTCTTTGCAGGTCTTAGGACCAGCTGCATTGGATATATTGGAAAAAAGTGTAACATCAGCCCTTAATTACAATAATGATTCGTGAGATTTTATAGTCAATAATTATTTTTATTTAGGTTCGCTCCTTAGCCCTCACAAATAATGTTATGTATTCTTAAACGTGCATATTGCAGCAAATTTTTAGACGCAAACGAAGTTTATTCCGTTCGTTACGACCCTGCTAACGCGTTTAGTGTTTCAAAAAGATGCTTATGCTGCTTAATGCATGGCATTTACATTGGATGCTTTGCAAACTGCTCACGTACGCGAAGTTCGGAGAAAATTAGCGAAAAGGTAATAAAGTCATAAGGCGCTGCTGAATTCCCCTCTGTCCTACGTGAGAGGCAGATACTATAAAACGCGATGCGATAAAATCAAAAGTCAAACGGTCACAAGTTCTTTCTACATTTTGTCCCTTATCACGCGATTTTCTGTTTTTTGTTTAGTTTTAGGCACAGTTGCCTTTTCTATTATGATCAATTGATGATTATATATATATATATATGACGATTGATGAGAATTGGAGTGCATTGTGGAAGTTAGTGCGCACTAGGCAGAAATATCTATTGCTTTCATAGACATTTTAACGGGAACCACAACTTCTCTATTGAATTTTCTGTCTGTAGGTATATCTTTCCAGCAATGTCTTGATAATAAAAAGTCGGTTAAAAACCCGCATTAATTAAAGGTTTGGTATACGGAAAAATAAATATTCTATTAGGGTTCCGTACCAAAATGGTAAAAGGAACCCTTATGGTGTGACTAAGTCTGTCCGTTTGTCACAGCTGGATATCTCAAGAACTAGTAATGAGTAGAATAACTTGAAATTTAGAAAAGTTTCAGATGAAGTTTGTTCAAATATTTTGCAAATAAGAAATGTATTTTTATTTTGCAACTGCGACTGAAAGGGTTTCTTAAAAATTCAAAATGAGACTTCTAGGGCAAGTGGGGTGTGGAGCGCTTTTTGCACATTCTCAATTTTTTCTTAAGCCGCATGGTTTTCGACTTTTGACTAAAATTGTAAAAAAAAATACCATTCTAAGGGAGAATTGTATTTTTTAATATTCGAAGTTTACATAGATAAAAATCAGAAATTATTATATGTGATAGACGTTTATGTAAAAAATACAGGTAAAATAAAACGATGCGATGTCTTTACATAGCACACTTTTTCAAAAATCATCATGAGGCGGCGCTGACCTTAAACTGCAATATACAACGCAGTTGTAAAATTCTCTGACGAATATACGTCTCGTCGATGAAAATTCAAAAACATTTTCCGTTATATATGATGGTGCGGAACACTTGGTTTGCGAGTCTGGCGCGCTCTTCACCAGTTTCTTTTTTATTATTTACGTCGTACGATTTTTTCCCGTCCCCGTAAGAATTTCTGTAAAGCTTTCTACAACCAGTAGTTTCGGCTGTGCGTTGATCGATCAGTCAGTCAGTTTCGGCTTTTATATTTAGATAGTCTAGTTTTATGGGATTGTTTCACCTACAATTATTGTATTGCTGTAACAAGAACAGTAGATCCTCACTCGCATAAGACAACAGGTATCATATTAATTTTAACGAAGCGAGATTTTTAGTATAATTACATCAAAGAACATGCTCGTTAAACAAAGAGCCTTCAGTGTATTAAGATTATTATAATTGTTGAGGGAATAGTTGTTAACTATCAAGTCCACACCACATCATTACTAAAAGTACCAAAGGAATTTATTTCACTAGGATATTTATTGAATACCTAGCATTTTTCTGTGACGTTGTTCACTTCAGACAGAAACCGTATTTTTCCGGGAAAGATATTACCAGATATTACATTCATATTTATCTGGATTGCTGAAATCGCATGTCTGTTTATAGTTTACACCAGTTCAGAACATGAAACCATCCCGGTACGCAGATTTGTACAAGACAACCATGATTTTGAGGTTATCTATTCGGGCATAACTTGAATGTTTTGAACAGATCTTGATGACTCTTTTTGCGTTGAGTTTAGTTAAAGCTCTCTTGAATTTGCATTGATTACAACCACTTAGGTACTATGGGAATGGGTGAAAATTTAGTTGTGGAGTATCACCACTAAGAAGTAAAAAATAATGAACTTCAATTTGGGAAGCCGATTATAATAAAGGAACAAACAACCAAAAGCACCCACTTCCGAAAATAAAGTTATTTTAAACTTTGTATTATTATTCATTTCGAAGTCGTTTGTTGATTGAACATTTTACAATCTTAAATTAATTTCATGTAAATTCTTACAACTTAAAATAGACCTCTCCAAGAATGTTCCAGAAAACGGCGATGCGCGACGAGTGGCGAAGGATTGTGAAGCGAGCCACTACCCCTGGAGATACGACCACGACCACTCTGTCAAGTCTGTAACCTCCACTCCTATGTTAGAGGATTCCGGGTAAAGCTCGCTTCCATCTTCGGCCTAATCATCACTTTCCATCAGGTGAGATTTGGGTCAAGAGTTCCCCGTTTTGAATAAAAAAAATGTAAAATAAAAATTAAAAAAAGTAGAAGAAATTTCTGTTTAAAAGATTTAAGGGATTTTTTTAAAGGATAATATAGCCAAATTATTGAATGGTGATTTCCTTGAACACAACGCTTTGTCGCTGTTTAACTTTTCCAATGCCTCACTGTCAGCCTCACTGTCCCACTCCTGGGCAAAGGTCTTCAAGTTCTTTAATTTATTTATATAATATACGAAACCATGTAAACATTTTTTCAATTCGCAACTCACATAATTTTAAACTTTCCTGAGGTTGGATGAAGCACGGAACAGCTGTTCCGTGCTTCATCCAACCTCAGTTCAAAAAATAATGTCACTACCTATTTATACATAATTTACATACAAAAATAAACTCGTGCCAATTAATTAAAGCCCTGAGAACAGCCGCGTAAGTTTCCCACTCGCGGTTCGAACTTTGTTTGCCGAGTGTAATGAATGTACCTCGGCACTTGTTTCGACTACCCCTCGCATGTTCGAGGTAGGGCTTCCATACTTCCGTGATGTTTAAATGTCTGCTTTCACGTCTGTCTGTTTTACAATAATCTAGTTTAATTACTCCCGCTTTTCGTGGATTTTCATTTTATTTTATCAGTATAACTGGTGTTTGGCTTTATTTAGTAAACTGAGTAGCAGATTATAAATTCGAATTCTATTTGGAAAATTAAATATAATCTGTTGATCAGGGTTATCAAACGTAGACGCATCAAAAGAATAGGCTAGATTCCATCATCCACAAATTGCAAAACTATTTAGTCCGTCAGTTAGAGTATTGAAAAATGATTGACACGTATTTTTTGTTTTTGTAAATCAATGAATATTGACAAAGATAAAACGCATCAAAACTCGGGAGTGGGGTCTCGTAACGTCACGACTCACTAAAAATTATGCGAAGGTGTGACATATTGAGAATTTTAAAAGCGTCGTAACTTCGTCAATTTTGGTTCCCGTAACAAAAGAAAAAACACGGGTCAAATATTTTTTGATAATCTAACTGACGGACTTAGATATTTTCAGGACACAAGTTTTTCAGTGATGACGAGAATTATCTATTTGTATTTACAATCTGGCAGATATCAACATGACGTAAACCAAAGACGCAGGAGTTCCCGCCAACGACAAAAAAATCTGGACAACTGCGAGTAGGACTCGCCCACTGAGGGTTCCATACAAGTGGGTACATATTACTTTTAATAAAACCTTTTTTATGATTTAATTTCAAATGTTTAGCTTTCAGATTTTATTCCTATTTTTATTTATTTATTTTATTAGGATCTCTAAGAAAGTATAAACCTTACTTACTATATTATAATAGAGGAATAGAACAAAAAACCATGTGCTTCCTCAGTTATAGGAGAACACAACATGCAATAAAGAAAAATCAAACTATACCTAACTTTGCAGGGTGGCTGGTAGCAGCTGGATGAGAGTTGCCGGTGATCGAGCCAAAAGGCGTGCACTTGGAGAGGCCTATGTCCAGCAGTGGACTGTTATAGGCTGATGATGATGATGATGATACCTAACTTAGACAATTCAAGTGTACATAGTCAAAGTTATGTTGCAGACCGTGCTATAGTATTCCAACTGACTACTTACTTAGCTATTGTACAACAAAAGTGCAATAGTAGATTTTTAAAATTCTTTAGAAGATCAGATGTTATACGTTTATAGTTATATAGTTTATAGTATAAGACTGTATTACTTGCCAAATTTCATAGTTCTAGGTCTACGGCTACGCCTTGAGAGTGTTGATAGTATGTACGTTTTTGCAGCATAAACGGCTGTATTTTCTTTTGCGTTAACTAAGAAGTTTGATTTTTCACATCTTCAAGGAACTGTAGATAGACGGACAGACGGATGGACATTAAAATGATCCTCTATGAGTCTGTTTTTGCTTTAAAGGTACGGAACCCTAAAAATAATAGTCCGATCGAGTCAATCAAGATAACGATATTTATTTGAGAAATAGTGATAAAACTTGAAAAGTAATATAGTGAGAGCTGGGGGTCCGTGCTTATATCCTACGCGGTTGCTGTAGCGTTAATTAAGTTATCTTCCAATATTAAATGGGACAAACCAATTTCTCGTCTTTTCGTTCCTTTGTTTCTAACTCCTCGCCTGGACAATCCACAAAATAGGCCTTTCTGGCAAAGAAATTGCAATGCCATAATATTTTATTCTTCTTAATTTTATGTTTACACTTTTGTTTCTTTCCAAATCAAATAAACCACAAAATATGGAAAACAAATTGTTTGTATAAATGTCTAGAATAAATCTCTTCATTCAGCAATTTCCCGATGTAGTCAAACCGGCAAATTCAAAATGCTCTTCAGTGCTCTGTAGTAAGCCTCTTACATTTTTCGACCCAACCTTTTGTTTTCACGTTTCATATTGACTAAATTTTGTTGTCGATGCTGACAATACTTCTAAAAGCTGCAAAAAACATGAACTCGAAAATAATATTGGTAATATATTTCAGCATTCCGGTTAAGAAGATTCACTGACAAGGGTTGATAAAGGTATACTTCCGCAGTCCTGTCGTGTGAAGGGATGAGTGAAAGACGATTAGCAAAAAGGATTTATGGCGAGAATTTGAGTGAAAATCCGGAAAGCGACACTGAAAATGACATACACTTCCCTAAACTCGTAGGTTGTATCAATTCCCGTCAATTTTTCGAAGTTAAAATGGATACTTGTGTGTAAGAAGTAATTAATATTTCATCATTTTATTGCGACCGAATCTAAGATTAAACCGCAATAAAATGATGAAACATATGTACTTAAATTTTGCAGGACAAACAAAAAACATAAATAACTAATAATATACTTGCCTTGTATGTCATAAAAATTGAGAAATACGATCCGTTAAAATTATTCAAAGATTCAAAGCATTTATTTCAAATAAACCATTTATAGGCACTTTTGAAATGTCAAGGGCGATCAGTCAAAAAACATGAGGCTATTTGCACGTTCTAAAGCGTAGATCTCTATGGAGAAGAACGTGCAAGAAACTCCACGGACACACATTTAAATCATGTGATATTTTACAAAAATCTTAGTTACATGTACTTGTTTCTTCATGTGAGGACAATTTAAAAATAAAAAATAAACTTAATACAAGAACATAAAATATATAATAAAGATCAAAATATGTCGGTGGTAGTTAAGAGAAGACCAGTCTCAACTGACGGCGCCCGTTCACGAACCTGACGCATATATCGGCACCATTCAGCTGAACCATTTTGAAGGGAACCGAATGATCCAACACACGCGCCGCCATCAGCGAAACATTTGAGTGAGCATGACATGCTCTCAATCACCATGTTCGTTCATGTCAAACAAGTTAAATTGTAACTAATCACATATATATATTATGTAAATGGCCTTAAGGTACACACATTTAGTACACAGAGTTAGCTCTCGTACGCCAAAGTGGATAGCCGTGTGACGCATCGCGCAGTGATTATTAATAGTGTGTGACTTTTTGAACTGTGATTGGCTGTTGTTCATATTTGCGATTCTTTGTCACTCCTGCAGTGTTTTTACCTGTGGTCTACGCCCAGTGAGCGGAGCTGAAGAGGGATAGACGATTTTTGTGCGCTCTCACTTCAATGTAAGAAGTTAAAATTGACTTCGAAAAGTTCTAAAAATTTTTTGGGTTTGCCGATATTTGAACCTGTGCCGCGTCGGTGAGCGCGGCTTGGTGTCGTGCTTTTTCGCACTCTACTAACCGATCATCTGGCCGCTGTATCGAAATAGGTGATCAATATCAACAAGCCAAGCCGTCTGGTTGTTTTGCCCTGCTTAGTGTTGCATTACGAATTTCAAACTTTGCATACCATGCCTCGCATGATTCGCTCACCCCCAAAGGGTTCTCCAAATGCTTGTGTGTTGCCGCAGACGCGGTCGGAGCCCGACCTCTCTCCTGCTACGTCGGCATCCGATGGCAACCTTTTGAGTTCAGTAAATGTTACTACAAGGCCGAGTAATAAACGTTTTCGAGGCGATGACAGCGGTACGGAGCCGGATGGATTCGAGGAATTGAAGAACATGCTGCATTCTTGGAAGGCTGATCAGGATAAAATCCTCAATAAATTAATTAGTGACGTTTCTGAATTAAGGCTGCAGAATCTATCTATTCAAAAATCCAACTCGGTGATTGAAAAGTCATGAAGACTCGCTTGGACGTTGTAGAAGCTGAACATAAAGAATATGTGAAGCGCTTCCATGAAATTATCAGAAATAATAACGATCATAAGGTGGCCATTCTGGAAGCTAAAGTGGACTCCTTGGAACAGCAGGCACGCCAATTTAACATAGAAGTTTGTAGCCTGCCCGAAAAACGCAATGAAAATCTTGTGACCATTATGAAGTCGATATGTAGTGCGATCAATTCACCGGTGTCGCAGAATGACATCATTTCCATCCATAAAGTCCCACATGCGTGCCAGCAGGATACCAAACCTAAGAATCTCATTGATAAGCTCAGGTCGCGGATCGTTCGGGACAACATACTCAGCGCCTACCGAAATGCGAAGAGCCTCAAGTCTGATCAAGTAGGTATATCAGGCGCTACTGTCTCAGTCTATTTAAATGAACATCTGACTCTCAAAAATAAGACTTTGTTTCGCGAGGCCAAAATACTTGCTCGTAAAAATGGATTCAAACATGTTTGGGTCCGGAACGCGACGATACTTGTACGTGAGCGAGATGGTACCAAATCATTCGCGATACGCTCCGCCTCAAAAAGACCTCAAAAAGCTCGTCACTTGCGCGAACACCGGTTCTGGTGCCGCAACCTAATGAATTTGATTGCCCTCATGTATTACTGAATCATATTGGCACTGGTTTATTGCTTTCATGTGGTATATTTTCTGCTAAAATTTCCGCTTCCTCTGTGCTTAGTATATGCTATTTTATTATATTTTCTATTAACTTGCCCATAATCTATTTGCTGTTAGTTATTATAAATTTAATCTTATGTTCTCTTTACTTTGATGACTATACTTTATGTATGCTGCACTTTAGTGGTAAATTGTTAAAATTTAATATTGTATTCAATCAAAAATTGCCTATATCAATATTTATAAAATTAAGTGACTGCATGTTTCACTGGATGTTAATGCTTTGGACTGCAAGTTCAGAATCGCTGTTTCAATTCTACGTTCGCTTTATTTTAGTATTATATCTTACTGATACAAATTTCTCAATCGATGGCTACTAACAACATTATGATTTACTACCAGAATTGTAGAAGGATCCGTACAAAGTTGCATACACTTTACATGAATATAATGGCTTGTTCCTATGACGTCATCATATTGACCGAAACCTGGCTAGTTCCCAGCATTCGGGACAGCGAATTTGTTGACGATCGCTATATAGTGTTCAGATGCGATCGCGATCGCTCTGCGACTAAAAAACATGACAGTGGGGGAGTCCTAATAGCAGTACTTCGTGAACTGCGTCCAACTGAGGTTGCAACAAAATTTGTCCACCCGGAGGTCGAGCACGTTGTTATACAACTACCTGCTTCCCAACACAATAAAAGCCATATTATCAGTGCCACGTAAATGCCACCACGAACACGTGAAGAGTTGTTTACACGATATTTAGACATGCTGCAAGGCTTAGCTAACGCTCCCACCACTGACTCATACTTCATTATTGGTGACTTTAACGTGCCGGACATTGCTTGACTGGACCAAGGGAACCATGCAATAGCACAGGCTTCAAACTCAATAGGACGAATACTTTTAAATTTTATCAATCTAATCAATGGTAAACAATTTAATATTACAAAAAACAAGTTAGGTCGAATATTAGATTTACTTATATCTAATGTAAACTGTCAGGCGGTACCATGCAATGCTCTACTTGATCCCGATAGTCACCATCCAGCTTTTTCCGCGTTGACTTGTCTGAATATACTAAACACTCCCCTGAAATGCCGCATCGGTCATAGACATAACTTTTATAAAGCCGATTACGACGCTATAAAAAGTGACCTTGATGAAATTGACTGGGATTTGGCACTTTCTCACCTGAAGTCCGAGCAAGCCGTAAGCGTTTTCTATGAGGCATTGTACAAGATTATTAAATTGCATGTTCCGTTAACTAGAGTCAAAAAAGTATAGGAATCAATCAGATTATCTAAACTTCTCTGGCTATCGGAGGTTTTTCATGAAGAGTCCATGAAGTGCTACAGGAATTATATTGAACCGGTAGAAGACAGTATTCCTAAAAATATAAAACATTTTTGGACTTACATCTCGTCCAAAAAGGGAAAGGCTAACTATCCAGCCAGAATGTATTTCAAGAATATTTCTTCTGATGACCCCACGGACATATGTAACTTGTTTTCGTCTGTTTACATGCCTTCTACTTTTGACCCTAACAAATGGCAGCCTTCTGATAACTTTGCAGATAACTCGTCTTGCATATCCGATATTTACCTATCCATAGAGGTTATACGACTGAAGTTAAAATCTTTGGATCCTTCTAAAGGAGCAGGACCTGATGGCGTGCCACCCAACTTCTTTGTAAAAACCTGTGACGGCCTGTCTTCTGTGTTGCACATTATTTTCAACAAATGTCTGCGCGAGGGTGTCTTTCCTGCAATTTAGAAACGTGCCTTTATCACTCCCGTTCATAAAGCTGGTGACAAGAGTAACGTAGAGAATTATCGTCCCATTTCAATCCTCTCCACCTTGTCTAAGGTTTTTGAGGGTCTTGTCCACGGTGCCTTGTATTCCCATATCCATCCACTTATTATACCTGAACAGCATGGTTTCGTCAAACGTCGTTCAACCACGACGAACCTATTGAATTTTACCAATTTTCTTTTCGAAAAAATTGATCAACGAGTTCAAGTGGACGCTGTGTACACGGACTTTCAGAAGGCCTTTGACAAGGTTGATCATTCACTGCTCTTGGAAAAAATTGCCTTCAATGGAATTCGTGGCAATTTGCTGAGGTGGTTTGCTTCATACATTTTTAATAGAACCCAAAGGACCGTAGTTAATGGCTTTGAGTCCGAGCCTGTTGTGGTTGAGTCTGGTGTTCCACAGAGATCCATTTTAGGTCCTTTTCTTTTTGTTCTTTTTATTAACGATATTAAAAATTGCTTCATAAATTCAATTTTTTTAATATATGCAGATAACATGAAGATATATAGATCTTGCAAGAATATACATGACTGTGAACTCTTGCAGGACGACCTAGATAGGCTTTATGCGTACTGCATTAGAAATAAGCTTTATCTCAGTCTTCCAAAATGTCATACCATTTCATTTACCAAAAATAAGAATATTTTAAATTTTAGTTACAGCATTAACGCATGTTTGGGTAAAGTTACATCGGTCCGGGATCTGGGTATCACTTTGGACTCGCGCTTGCATTTTGACATACATGTGGATAATATAGTGAACAAAGCGTTTCGGATGTATGGCTTCGTCATGAGATCTTCGGGTGACTTTGTGCGGCCCTCTACGTTCTTATTGTTGTACAAAACATTGATACGGTCCCAGTTAGAGTATGCCATCCAGATCTGGAGCCCATTTGAAAAATACTGCTCTAGATTGGAAATGGTACAAAAGAAATTTTTACGTTCAATGAACTATAAATGCTGTAATTCAAAGGTTCCTTACGTGCAGCTATTAAAGCGATACGGCGTTCTTAGCTTGGAGTCTAGGCGACTACTTCTGGGTGTAATGACACTGTATGGATTATGTAACAATAAGTTCGATTGTATCGAGCTTACTACTAAATTATGTTATGCAGTGCCCAGAACTGTTATCCAACGGGGGGTGCGCGTGCCACAACTGTTCCACACAGACATGTACAAAACTAACGCTGGAGTACGTGCACCTCTTCGTCGCCTTGTTGAGACATATAATAACCATTTTATGGAGCTTGACATATTTAGTCTATCAAACCTGTCTTTAAAAAAAAGAGCTATAGCTATTGTGTCATAACAACATGAAATCAGATCGGAAGTTAAGGTTAAGTGATATTGAAGTAAATTTTATAATATGAAATTGAATTATTACATAGACAAAATTGAATTGAATCAAATTATCCACGTAGCGTTCTGTTGCGTGAAGGCGTCACATTCTGTCGGCGTGAACAGAGCTGTCTTGCGTTTTTCGCCTTTAATAAGGCAGTATTGATGATTTTAAATATATTTACCCTTGATTGAATTACTGTATTGAATAGGTTACAATTATATTAGATAATTAAATTAAAATTGAATTTATTTATATTATATGTGGCTGTCACAGAGATATTATGTTATCTGCGGTAGACCAACATTGAATGAAATTAAATTGAATTGATTGCATTATAATTCTAGCTATCACAGATCTCTAATCTGTTAACTCTTACACTACAGTCCATAACTTCCATTATTCTTTTGTAAATACGCGGACATTGGTGTGGGTTACATGTTTGTGATCTTAGTTTTAAAGTTTTCTTGTTTATTTGAAGCATGTAACTGTTTTTTGTCCTTAAATAAAATAAAATATAATTTACAAAATTAGAAAAATATGCTTCTACATTACACAAAACTGTGGTTGTCAATGACCAAGTCATGAAAACCTATCTAGTTAACCCCAGCGGCTGTGACGGTGGAGCAGGACCGGCATTTAGCCAAGCATTTTTATCGAGGATATAATCTTCTTGTTTATAATATGCTTTACTATATAGTGTGCGTTTTATGAATGCTTTAAATTTTCTCTCATTCAGTTCGAGAATATCAACTGGTATTTATTTATAAAATTTAAAACAGTAAACCGTAAAATAAGTGTGTACTTTTGCCAATCTGTTCCGGGGTTGATCTAATTCGTTCCTATGGGCAGGCATCATTTTAATACTAGAAAGTATTAAAATTATGCCTGCCACTAATAAGATGAAGATTTTTCCAAACATACATAATGTTTTCGTAAATTTTGATAGGAAGTCTAAGCAGTCGCATATTGGCTATGAACTAAAAACAGTCATTTTTATATTATTATATCCTATTTATTATATTGATTCGTTGTTTTTCTTGAACCTATCATTTACTTGTGAGCATACGTTGTAAATTGTGGGGTTTCCAATATTGATCTCAATGGTTTCCAAGTTAAATGTTCATTGTAGTTTGTGCAACTGACTTTGGCTTGCGATTTAGAGAAGGAGTCATCCTTTCATCTGTACTTCGTCACTGGACTCTTTAGTAACACTTTCTGACGATAAATCACTTTTTAAAACCCTATTATACAGGTTTTCACAATAAATTAGATCCATCATATCGTAACTAAGTTGCGATTTTTTTTTTAATATTTATGGCAACTGAGCCGGTTCCGAAAAGTTGCGATTGTCAACATTCCAAATATCATTCAGTTAAAACGTCAGTCTCTGACAGTTAGAGGCGACACCTAGCGGTTGCCGATTCGCAGGTTTAATCGATATTAGTTAATTTTTAACAAATTGTTTGGAAGCCATCGAACTAATATGGTATAGACCAATTCTTAATTTTCAGCTATTGGTTAAAATATTTAACTGTCTTTTAACCGTAAACGGAAGTGAAATCATTTTTTCACTATAGACATTATTCTAGAAATTTCGAGGAGCACACAACCCATATTTAATCTGTGGTTTCTCAATGACTCAGTGTGGCCAGGTTATGCATTTTCAATTCGCCGAAGGAATCAGGGGAAAAGTTACCTCACTCAAGACAAACGATAGTGTTAGAAATAAGAAATAAGGAGTTTGTTAGCTTGGATCCTGAAAATTGTTATTGTTTCTGAGTATAAACGTCATGTTGGACAGTTGTTAGGGATTTTCAAGAATTAAGTATCTTGGTGTAGTGATTCTGTCAAGTCTTACCTGAAACAGGGGAGATTTCTAGGTGCTCGGCCTAATTCCGGTTTGGAGGCATGACAGGACAATGGAAGGTCACGGCCGAGGATTCGCGATTGATTACGATTGAGATAAACAATAAACTCAATACCATATTTTATAAGGTAAGGGTTTGGTGTATTAGTGTGTGGAAGTGATCTCTGAGTCCTTCCTAGGTCGTTAAAAGGATATTGTAGTGATCTCTGGATATTTATTACAAGACTCCATGTTTTAAAAGAATTCGCAAATAAAATGGGCCTTAATCAACAGTGAGTATTGCACGCCCCGTGGGTAATCCTGTTTCTTGTTGTGCAACCACGCAGGGTTAGACGAGCGAAAGTCGTGGCTCATTGTGTTGTGTTCGCAAAAGGCCATGTTGTCCGGCTATTGTTTTAGCCTTTAGATTTCCTAGCTCGGTCACCTCTAGGAAAGTACCGTAGCTTCCCCTTATATAATAGGGTCTCCGTGTTGTCAATTTCAGGTGAGGCAAATCGAGAGATTCGTCTCGCCGCCAAGATCTAGAGGCGCCTCTGGGTCCTGGACGTGAGACCCTTTCCTCGAGTCCACTCAAAGCCTCCTGTGGAGACGACTGTGCGGTGGCAGAGTTTGCCTAGCGATCTAGCGCAGGCGGGACGGTTTTATTTATAAATAAACTTATACCTTTTATTTTCTACCAGTTCATATAAGAACCAGCTTATTACCTATCCGGTTTTCAAAATTAGAAGCCGGTCTTCAACTAAATTCAATTAAAGGACCCCGGGTTCGACACCTACGCTTAACTGGAAGAATATTGGACATCTTAGTCGGCTCAGGGATCCGGGACTCTTCAAGTCCCTTGCGCCCATTTAGTAATAACTCACATTCACAAAACTGGAAGGTTGTACCTTGATATTTTATTAAGAATAAATATTTAATTTAAACTTAAAAAAAGGAACAATACTTGGATTATCTCCAACCCCCACAACCCTAGTTCCACCAACTGAACTTAACACTGGCTGGCATTAACCTTTTTATATTTAATTTGAAATTGTTCAAATAAACTTATGTTGTTTATGACAGTTTGTTGTTTTCTTGCATTGCAACCCCAACCCACCTTGCATCTGGGCTTTTGTTTCTTTCACACTAGAGGTTCAATATGCATTTTTAATTCTCTATTTTTGTTGTGTTTAATTTATCTATGATTTTTGGTGATGTGTGCTTCTTGCTGCACTAAGTAGGTAAATGGATTACCTACCTGTTGGTTGTTCGAAAATAACCAACGAAATTCTAAAAATATGGTCACCGCAACGTTACTCTAAAATGTAGACTAGTTGCGAACATCTTCACACCGATATATATTATGTGTACCTGCTACATAATTTATTTAAATTGTATAACTTTAATCGTATATTAGTTTGTGGGCGACATAATTCTAGGCGTCGCTAGGACTTTTTGAAACTGTGAAATAGGCTTAGGTGTGTAATAATAGACTTGTTAGTTTTATTTTGACAAAATAGTGTTTGTTTCTATATAACATTAACGTTTTTCTTTGCTAAGTGTTCGTAATACTTTGAGACATTATGGTTTTTTTTTTTTTTTTAAAGAAATTAACGTAATTCATTGTTATTTTCCACTAAGAGTTTTCAAAAGTATGACTCTCTGTCTGGCTGAGTTTGAGACATGATGAGTATGAATATGCATGCGACTTTTTTTATTTAGAAAATGAAATACTTATTAGCTCTTGAAAACAAGCATAAAATTATTTTTTTTTATACCTTCTTCAGCGATGAAGTTATAAAGCTTCAAAGATTACAATTAGAAAGAGCAGTCCGATATGAACTTTGACGTCAAATTCCATGACGCCTACACAGCTGCCATATATATAAAAGCGTTTTCGTGAGAGGGACAGATATATTTGTTTAAAATAGTTATATCTCCTTTATTTTTCGAGCAATTTTGATTCTATTTTCACTGTTAGTAGTATATTTTTGTATATTTTAAGATAGAATTTACGTAATAAATATTTTTTTCATGCATATTCCCTATTGTGTACCTTCTTATCCAATGTTTTGTAGTGCTTTTTTACCTAAGAGAAAAAAAAAATATTTCGTTTACTTACTTTTAATACAACTTTAAACATTTTTGTAATTTTTTAAAAACAATCAATTCACTTAAACATGTACATAGTAATATTATACCAGTCCATACTACCCCACTGCTGGACAAACGTCTCCCTTCACTTCTCACGGCTGTTTTCTCTTGTGGTCCAACCCCTCATGAAGCAGTTCATTTCGTCTCGCCAACGAAACGGAAATTATTAAGAGAAGCACAAAATAAGGGATAAAGTCTTGTCCGTGATAAGGCCTGTCGTAATGTGTAGATCAGAATGTTGGTCTGTGAAAAAGACGGATGAAAATAGATTGCATGTAGCAGAGATGAGAATGTTGAGATGGATGTGTTTTTAAATTCTTCCCATCAATCATGATCGGAGGTACAGTAAAAGGTCTCTGATTTCCTGCCCTAAAAATCAATACCTCACTTTTTAAAATGCAATAAAAAAAAGAGTTGAGATGTTATAAACATAAAGTTTTAACCATTGGGTTGCTAATATGATGAAAAATAACTTAAAGTAAAAGGCGAGTAATGGAGGGCGTCTTTCTGAGAAATTTAACGATTATTATAAAATTGATAAAAAAAATACGGAGTTTGTTTCATTACAATAGAAAGTACAGAGTTTTGTTTACACTGGGGTCACAGTTGAGATTTTTTTTAACCTATAAAGTACTCGTATATAAAAAGAATAGTTTTTTTTTAATACATAGTTTTCTTGATTTTCATATGTGCACTTTACAAAGACTCACACTGTATATATTAAACCGCCATATTCATTATTCAATTTGATTTTTTTTTTAATCTTGCGATAAAAAAAATTGCGGTTAAATAAGTTAGTTAGGTTCCAATTTTGACCAGTCAGTGAGCATGTTCGAAAAGTTTTGTGTGAGTATATATTCAGTAAATCTTTATCGCTATGACTGAATACTAATTCAGTCATAGAACTTAATTCACAAAATTCAATTAAACAGTTTATTACAATAAATGAGTCCTCAAAACATGTGAGTATTGTGTAACTAAACATATACACAAAACTTTTCAAACACGAATAAATGAAATCGACTCAACAAATATCTTGACAACAAGTTCTATTAAACAAGTTATTTGGCTGACGGTAAAGGCAAGGATTAAGAAAATCTTAAAGAAACGAATCTGTAACAAATGTACCTACATGAAAGTATATTAAACTCTATTTGGTTCTGTCAAGTTGCCTGTAAGTAACTAAAAAAATTATAAAATGCGAAATTTGCATGGATGGATGTTTGTTACTCAACCACGTCAGAACGAAATTTGGCACAGCAATTTGGTAGATCAGCATAATTTGGACTATAGTCTGGATTAACACTATTTGGGATATTGGGATAATTGCCTGTTTTCACACGGGCGAAACCGCAGACAGCAGCTAATAGCAAAATTAGAGAGATGGTGAAAGTTCCAAGAATAAAAAAAACTATTAGTGAAAACTGTTTCGTAACGTATTGCTTGGCTTAAAAGAACTAAGCGGAGAAACAGCCGTCTCTTTGACAATGACATTAACAAAATTGTCCACTAGGCCGGAGAGGAGATGAATGAAGAAATAACTTAACCAAAGAATTGCATAAAATCTTCGTTCCGTGTCACTTACTGGGATTTTATGCAATTCCATTGGTTAACATTTATCCGCTTCTCTGCTCTACGCTTCAGTAGAAAGTCAGCCTGAAGAAAGCGTTTGAATTTGAAGCAGGAATGTCCCTTCCATCCCCTTTTCATTCTTTGACACCATCTACGATAGGCATTCCGAGGCACTCACGCATTCTCCCCGCCATTCTATTAAGTTCTTACTCGTTATCCGAAAGGGATGTAGTTTATTATGCTGACTGTACCTATATTAAGTGAGATGGCCACATTTTTGTCAAACTTCATTGTTGTACACATTCTTACACCCTTTATTTAGGTGTTTAATTTTGGTCTTGTATTTTGTGCTGCAGAAATGGAGTTCTCTTCAATGAAAGGTATTGTGGTATACGGAGAAATCTTAAGACAAAGAATCAGGTTTTCTTTTGTTTTTGAAATCGTGGACTTTTACCGATATATATTTAATCGGACTCATTATGTACGGTGCTTTTTCAACCACTGGTGCAAGTCTCATTCAAAATATTCTGTTTTTTTTAGAAAACGTCCCATGAATCATAACAACCGTTCCTGGAAAATAATAACATGGCTAAGAATTCACAAAGCCGTGTTATAAAAACATAATCAATGTTCGAAAACATTCACCGGTTACCGAGCCGC
Source organism: Ceramica pisi (assembly GCA_963859965.1). Taxonomy (NCBI): domain Eukaryota; kingdom Metazoa; phylum Arthropoda; class Insecta; order Lepidoptera; family Noctuidae; genus Ceramica; species Ceramica pisi. Next base: position 6,792,709 of record OY982549.1, on the reverse strand, counting down.
TTCTTTGAAAATTATCAAAAGTAGTTGGAAAATTGGCAAATGCCTATAGCTGGTAAACTTTGCAAGCCAAATTCCTGGAAGATTAATTTAATACAATACTAATCGCGCAAAGTTTTCCTTTGAAGATCTACTTTTATTCCTCACTGATTTGAAAGGAAATTGTGCCTCTGGGAATTATTTTTGGGTTTTTAGGAAGTTTTAGTTCTGTAATAGATTGAAAACAGTACACATAATTATCTTTCATATGACTTTAACTTTGACTATAAAATATTTAACAAGCGATTTATAATTCGATTTTTGATAATTATCTAAACTAATATTCAGAGGAAAGATTTGATTATTTGTTTGTTTGTTACGATTTAACACAAAAACTACTTTGTTGATTTTAAAAATTCTTTGATCATTAGGAAGCTACATTTTTACTAAGTAAAAAAAGCTATTTTAAATTTTCATAAAAAAGGGATTCTTAAGAAAATTAAAGCGCGGATGCGGTCGCGGGTAAAGTGATAGTTCTTGTTTCCAGACGTTGTGTTTAAAAAAAGACATAATTTAGTTGCGCTGAAGAAAATATGAACAAGACAAAGATTTTAAAATTGTTCCATTGATAAAATACATGGCCGAAGTTTGTATAGAGCTGTGCCGTTACAAAAAATATTAATGTACAGTAACATACACTACGTCGTATTAACCGTAACTTTAATTTTAGAGATAATTGCCTTAGCAATACAATTCTTGCCGTTGTAGTTGTTTTTTACATTGATCTGTCCTGCAGATGTACATTAGGAACTGTACATGCGATGCAAAATGAGTATAAAGTGGACTCCGCACACGCTGCGCGCTTCAACAGCTAACGTTGCAAACGCAGCTAACTGTTCCCTGTATTCTTTAGCGCGCACGACATGGAGCCGCTTGACTTTAAATTGTTCATGACTATTAACGGCCTGTTATTCGACTTCGATTTTTTCGCTGTTTGAGTCTCAAATGGAAATGCTCAAAATATTGAATTTAAGCCTGGAAAAAAATATATGTGAAGGATACATCCTTGTTCTAGAGGCAAGAGGAACTGAAAACATGAAATAGAATAATTTTCCCGATAAAATTATTTTTTGAAAAAAGGGTCGATTTCAAAAAACCATTTTCAATCTCATTTCCTAATTAGAGCACAAAACAATTAAAAAATTCTACGAACTGAAAGGTAATCGTATTTTGGAGGGATGAAAGCGGCTAGATTTTTGAGTTTTCTAATATTTTTTTTTATAAACATCGAATTTGTGCAGAAAAGCTTACCTTTGAAGACCGCACAGTCCTACGGGACGTGTTCGGAGCCAGACCTGCGACACTTTTTTTGAATAAAATCGCGGAACTGTTGTTTAAAATATCAATAGCCACTAAAAGAAACAACAGGAAAATGATGACACTCACGAAAATTCCGAAGGTTGGGCAAAATATGTTGATAGTATAATATTGTTTTAATTCACATAATTGTAATGGAAGATGAAAATATTTTAATTTGTTTTGTTGCAAATTTTGGCATCTGACAATAGGGTTCGACACATTTCAAATTTTTATCGATAAATTTAATGTAGCTACCATAAAGGAGTTTCAATACCTCTTTAATTTATTCATAACTAGCTTCTGCCAGCGGCTTCGCCCGCGTGATACCTAGGGAACATACTACCGGGATATACAAAAAAAATATATATATATGGCCTATGCGTTTGCATAGAATATAAATAACTTCCAGACTATAATCTAAGCGAGGAGCGATAGTGGCAGGCAACGTGCGCCACCATCGCCCCTCGCTCCTTGCCTTGCGCGGATGGCGAGCTTTCACCTCGCAGACGACGCGGAGCTATCGCGCTGGATGCTAACCGTAGCCTAAATTCGAAGAGACGCCGTGCTGCTGCTGTGCCATTGCGGTGCCAAAATAATGTGCCATGACCTGTAATCATCACAGGATCAGGACCTGCGGAGTAGCATATTAGAGAATCCGTTTTTTCTCCAAAAATCATGTTTTTTTTCCAATGGAGAGGGTAATTGTAGAGAGGAGAGAGTAATGGCAAGGGTCTTGCAGTCTTCTTGCGTGATGGAATCAGGGATGTTGATATCCGCTAGAAAACCAAAGTTACCAACATTGCCCAAAATATTGCCAAACTAAAGTTGTGTGAAGGGCACATTACTCGCGAACAGATGGTCGATGAGGCCGAAAAGATCTGTAGTGGTGACCGCGTATCGGTAGACGTAGCTTTTGAAGGCTTCCCACTAGGCGACCCCCACCAGGTCGCGTGCAGCCGATGGATGTAACCGCAAAGGTCAGGTTGGTGAGGCGACACGACTATGTCCAGGGGGGCTACTCTCTAAGCCCGTAGTCCGTCGTTTCGGGCTTAGTTGCGGCGTTATTCTACTCCGTATCAACTACAGACTAATGATTAGTCCCGAACCCGAACTAAGAATTAATGACAACACGATTTGATAGTACCTAACTGTCATATCGTGTTGTCATTAATTCTTGGTGGTTAGGAGATACGGACTAAAATACGCCCGCAACTAAGCCCGAAACTATGAACATCGGGATTAGAGAGTAGCCCCTCAGTAGTGGATGTCTTTCGGCTGATATGATGATAACCGATTTATAAAGTTTATTTGCAACCTTTTTAACCTTAAATTTTTCGTGACATAGTTATGTTAGGTATCAAATTAAAGTACTCGAGGAAACAATTCTAGATATGCTTAAGAATATTTTATTCGATAAATTTTTACTGAAGCCATAGCAGCACGACTTTATTAGCCAAAAAAACAACAGAATATGATTACAGTATAAGCGTTACAGTAGAATCATATAGCTCATTTACATATTTATTAAACACTAGCTTCTTCCCGCGACTTTGTCTGCGTAGACGTTAGAACTGGCTCGCAACTTTTATGCGTCATATTCTCATCCTTGGAAGTGCATCTTCATGATTCTGGTATCCAGATAGTGTGAGTCTTTGCGGTGCGGCTGAAAGTAATATTCAGCTCCGAAATTACTTCGACATGTTTTTTGGTCTTCTTGTAAATCTGTAGCGCTCATAATTCCAGCCCCGACAAAAGTTTTATCATGTTTCTGGTCTCCCGATACTTTTAAATCCTAATCGATCACAATGCCGAAAATTAGTGTTGACAATTCCAGCCCAGAAAAAACTTAGACACGTTTCTGTTCTCCTGGTAAACAAAATTCTTGTTCAAAATACTTTGACATATTTCTTGTGAATCTTTGGTTCTCATATTTTGCTTCAAAATTACTTCAACATGTTTCTGTTCTCCTGTTACTTTTGAATCCTAATTGCTCACAATTACAGCGTCACAAATATGTCTGGTTCCTTGGTACTTTTGAATGCAAACCGCTTGCAAATAAAGCCCCGAAAATACTTCGACATGTTTCTGCTTTCCTAGTACTTGCGAATCTGAAGTACTAAGGCAGCAGCGGCTTCGGATTTCCTCTTCCTCCTCCGCCACTAAGTCACGCCTTTAATCGGGATAGAAAGTAGCTTATGTGTGATTCCAGGATGTGAACTATATGTGTGCCAAATTCCATCGAAATCCCTTCACCTATTTTTGCGTGATTGACGGACAAATATCAAAAACAACCAACCTACACGATGCCATTCTAGTCGTCTTACAAAGGCGGCTCACTTAATGTACCGGATATAAAATACCCCAAAGCGCGATTTTTTTTTTTAATAATTCATCAAGATAATGGGTACAATGCAAATATATCGCTCCTGGATGATTCAAACTACGTCATTCGTTATGACAGTGAGTGATATTTAATTTTTATAGGTGGTTATCACGTACATAATTTGCTATTGTTAAGTTATTTACGTAAATATGTCTGTTAATTTAGGTTATTAACGTAGGTAGGTTTTAGTTATATGTTTATATTATCAAACAAAAGACTTGTAAAACTAAAAAAAAAAAGAAAAAAAAAGCTAATGGCACAAAGTAAACGGTGTGGTTGTAATAAATGCTTTGATTTCAAGATATTATCGAAACTTTCGGTTTTTTTCTGTTACTACCATGTTAATTTACTTTTTTCATAAAGCTATTTTGTGTTAAAAAAAAAAACAAGAACACTACATATTATAAAACTAAATCCCCCGCCATGTTTGCAATGTGTTTCAATATAATGTAACAAGTTCAGTAGGTCAACTACAAATATTTTACACTGTGGCGTATTTATCCTGCGAAGAAGTCGGCGGTCATCGGCAGGACATCGTATAACATCGTCGTGTTAAACATGAGGGGTCGCGGGCGGAGGTAGCGTTTTCAATGCCAAAAGCCCCGAATAAGTAAGCCTTAACACACATATTTGGCCATTCTTGTCGTATATTTTGAGAAATGTAATTGTTTCTTTTAATTTTAATGCACTTTACAAGTATTTTGAATTTATTCGGAGGGCAGATTCTGGCCATGTCTTTTTATACCACTCACAAACTTACACCTCTTGAATACAAAAAAAAACTTATTAAATAACATTTACCATAGGTAAATTGCATGCATTTACCATATTTTGTAATTTACTGAACAAAATGATAGTCAAATATTTAGTGTCAACCGATTTGTAATACCAGGATCAAATTCGCTGAATTGCTGTGATAAAATTCGGTGCTTGTAATTCGAACGCCAGTCGGCGTGTTGTTCAAAACAACGGCTATTCGTATATAACGTTAGTAAAATTTAAACCGAAACATTTTTGTTATTTTATAAATTCGTTGTAAGTTTTGGTAGGTACATGTTTTTTAGGGTTCCATACGAACTCTATTACAAAGCCTCCGCTGTTCGTCTGTCTGCCTATCTGTGCGTCCGTCCGTTCGTCTGTCCGTCAGTCGGACAGAGAGTGCGGGAATCGAACCCGCGACACGCAGCGCAGCAGCCGATCGCTCAACCACTGCGCCAACTGTGTCGTCTTAACTGGGTAACACGGTACTTCTTGGTAAGACTGGAGTCAGATTTAATGGCTTTTGGCAATCCGTAACGAATGCCAAATATCTAAAAGTGGCAGCCGGGACTAATGGCTTAACGTGCGTTCCGTGGCACGGAGAAAACTCGGTATGTTGAGATGGTCATCCATCCACAGACCAACCTTGGCAAGCGTTGCTTTACCTTAAAGATCGACCCAGTGACTGTTATTATGTAACGAGCGAGCTCCTCATTTAGCCACGAGCTTTTCAAACTTAGCTGACATTTTGTTTTCCTACTAATACCAAAATCATTTATGAAAATATCGGAAGAAATATTTCCAATTTTGAATTTCTGTCACCAACTGTTGCTAAATGCGACTGACAGATTGATATTTTTCTCGATCCCAGGTTAAAGTCATAAAAATATAAGAGACACTGCTAAGGAAGCGTATGAATGTTCCGAAAATATAAAGTGTCGTTAAAGTCTTAAAAATCTATCACCTCACTCTGCCCTACCTATCCGGCTTATTGCTCTTAGTAACAGGATACCTACCTTTTGTTGCGTCTTTCTGTACCTTTAATTGGGTCGTCTAAGCGTTAATACAGAATTAGAGGACAATAAGGATAGCTGTCTGGATTTCCAGACAAACAATAAAGGAAATACCATCGCGAATTCTGAAAACAATAGGTTTTCTCGATTATCTGTCTTTCGTTATAAAACAATAGCTGTCTTTATTTTTAACTTTTCGTGTGACTATATATTTAATTAACACTTCACTTAATTTTATCTACTGTACAGCTTATGATAGATGTATAAATATTGAACCAAGATTATTACCAGTGAAAAGTAAGTATTCAACTTTTAAATCCAATGAAAAGTAGTTGGCCCAGATCTAGCTTAGGTACCTTCCCAAATGTATCGTTTTATTTTTGTCACGTAGCCCCCTAACCACAATACATGACAAAAATAGTGCGACAGTATTTGCACAGTTTCTTCAAGTAAAGCTAAAAAAACTCTCGCCTTCAGACTATTCCCTAGACAATTCGGTAGAAGTTTGAATAATGTTTCTTAGTTTCGAGTTGCGAACATCCACGGAGAGGAATCGTTCTTGTTTCGTTAACTAGAAACATGAATTTAACATGTTATTCCATGTTTTAAAGTGGTGAACTTTTCAAGACCTGTAAGTGCTTTGAAAGAGAATAACGTATTATGTTTAAAAAAGTAAGAGCCGTCTGCAATTTCCTCGTGGGTAGTGCTGAACGAAAGCAGATTAGATTCAGGGAATAAAGTGGAAAGTGCTTTCCATATTAGTTGCGGCTAGCCATTTTCTTTTAGAAGAGACATGACTGTCCACAATATTGGGTTTTTGCACTTGTTTCCTGTAAACTGCGCAGTCTAAGTTCATGTTGGTTAGGATCTTGTTTCAAAAAACACCGAGAATATGGCAAATTTAAGAATAAACAAATCAATGCCTACATAACTTGTAATAAACGGGGTATTTTCTTTCAGGAAGGTTAAACAAAATGAAGCAATTTTCAGCACTTCAGTAGCTTTTAATTTATTCAGGAAATATTTAATGGAGTTGCCTTTAAAAAGCTAATGAAAAACATTTTGTTGCTTATTCAAATAAGGCATTAAGTAGACATAAACAAAAGGCCCGTTCCGAGCATTATTCAAATATTGACGTACACAGAATGTGCAAATGAAGCGAAAGAACAAAGGTATGCAATATTGTTACAATATTGAAATGTTAATGTTTACTTTCTGGCCCATATTTTTTAAATTAAACAACAGGAAAATCTCCCTCGGTCTTTAAAAGTTCTTGAATATTATTCTCTTTGAAATACATGATAGGACGAAGCTTCAAAGAATAAAACAAAGTGTTACTGTTTTCTAGGATCTAGTTAATCATCACATAATTTTCATTGTCATATTTAAAATGCATTATTTGTTCCCATACATTTTGCTTTCATTAAAATTAGTGAAGCCACTAGAGTAGTCTTGATCAAGTGAGACCACAAAAGCCTTACAAAAAGCAAGTACCTACATCCTCGGAATCCTTAGAATTTCAATATGACTCCTCCATTTACATGCGAATAACGTAGACTACCCCTCACACCGAACCGTAACATCATTTTACGAGGTTTGGAGATCTGTTTGAAGTTGGCCATAAGCTAGTTCCTTGTGAGACTGCATCGAAAGCTTTAGTGATAATAGCAATCTGACTGACGTAGTGTGTCGATTGGTATCTCTGGCACGTGTTTCATCATATGATGAGAATGCATCAAGTAGTATTCAAAGTTTTAGTGTGTCATCTTAAGTTAGAGCTTATGTAACTTTAAGTGCAGCAGTAAACGCTAGAAGGATGTCTGAGGCATCTAGCATTTTAGAGAGATGTCTGGTGTTAACTTTGGTTTTTACTGCTGATGTAGTGTAAAAGTCTCATTGCGAGAGTCTCGTATTCTGTTTATGTTAAAATAAGTATAGTCAATAGGGGCGCAAGGTTTTGGAGTAGCGTTTACGGACTAGAAGACCCAGCATTTCCTCCCACATAGTGGACCGATTTATGCGATGGTAAAAGCCGCGAGAATCGCCTGGATACGAGACGAACTGGACCGGTCGATGTGGCAACACTTGGGAGAAGTCTATGTCTTTTGGGCTCAAATGATGTTGTACCTGTGAAAAATATTTAATCTTATGTCACATTACAGTTCGGTACAATTAGCAGTCATCTTAAAACCTAGCTGAAGGAAATCCCAAAAGACTGTCGGGTTATGTGCAATCCGTCCCGACGTATATTCCAGCTTTTTATTTTCAAGCTAAATGTCGGATAAGGTTTGTTGTTTGTATACAAAAGTATACCAAGGGAGATTGAATTAGGTCGATCGCGGAAATTCATACATCTGTGTGCGGTTCCATATATTTTGTTTGCAAATATTTTCATTTACATCTGCATATCATTTGTTAAATTTGTTTGAGAATACTTGAAGAGTTGGGTTGATGAAATGCTGGATATGACGGTAATCGACACGTCTTCTTTCTTATTGAGCTGTTTAGTCGGTTTTGTTCATGCGTCAGAATATGTTGTGAAACTAAATTACTAAGTGAGACGTGCTACGCATGGATTATTCGCAAGAGACACCGTGGCTCCGGAACACAAAGGGCAATGAAGGAACATGGATGGGTTTTTTTGATTTCCCATCCCTAAAAAAAAAAAAAAAAAAAAGACGTGCTACGCATGTTGGATGGATTTTGTTGTTGTGACAATTATTCTGAGGTTCATTTATTTACAACAAATGATTAATTTTCGATCACAATTTAGGTTTGTATTTCAATTAATTTCGTTTATTCACTTGTATATACATACTGTTTACATTTTTAAATATATCTTTAAAAAAACACATAAAAAAATTTATTTTAATTTTTTTAAATTAATTTTATTGTTATTGTAATTGAAATAAACATTTTTTTTTAATTTTTTTAATTTTAATTTACATGTTGCCAAATATGTAACTTACTCTATTGAATCCAAATGTTTTGTCCTAAAAAATGCAAAACATTGGATTACATGCTGTAAACATTTTCCTGAAGTTAATGGTTGGTTAGATGATTTCTAGCTTATTGTAATAGAGGTATTCAACCTAGTCCAGACACTGAATGGACACAACAATGCATTTGCAGAGACAGGTTGGCAACCCATCACATCCCAGAACTGACCTGTTCCCTCAGGTAAATTTAAATTATGCATGCAGCCATACATTCTGCCCGTCTTCCATTTCAAAGTCAGTTTTAGTTGTTACATCTTTACTATTAAGATTCGCTTCGTCTGTGATGTTTGGTTTTATGCTTCACAGATGAAATTTTCACGAAAAGCGTATTATAATATAGTGTTATCTTCATAGCTAGTGGGGATATTTTGTGATACGTATATGATACTAGGTTGATACATCACACAAATACCATCGTCTTTCCTTTATTCCTATTGATTAAGATTATAAAACATCCATTATTCATTAAACGTCATGGTTTCAATTGCAATTATGAGTAGTAGTTAGTAACCACAAATCCATTTTGTAGTTAATCCGAACGTGTTAGCTAGTTTCCTTTAATATCTGCATCTCTGGGATCCCTTTTCAACAAGTGAAAAAATCACTTTCTCAAAAATACCAATCTAACTCCCAACTGCTCCAATCTCATTCATCAATAAATCTCACCGTATCATTGAGCTGCGGCGAAAGTAGACCGTGTCTCGAGCCTGTGAGGTAGCTGTTAACTGACACACAAATTGCCTGCCAAACTTTACGACACCTATGTGGAGTATCAAGGTTAGGATAACTGGGTGAATGGAAAGTTATATTAAGTTTTTCTTGATAACGTACAATAGGACGTGAATGTTGAGTGTGGCAATAAAAGTATTATAAATGCTATTAAATGTGTTCTTTGTGAAGTATATGTGGTTTCAATTTTTTATATTCACGTAATTGACTTACAAGAAATCTTCCATATTTTTTTTATTTGTTATGGGTTTGCTTTTGACCTTAGTCTTGGTAAGAAATGACAGAGACAAAGTCTACGATGGAGCGAGCTTACCCAGAAGGAGCCTGTTTACTCTAACTTTGAAGAGATTAGAGATTTTTTTCCATATGTTGACGGTTTTAAGTATAAATACAAAGAAAAGAAAACTTCTATATTATACTTAACGTAAAATAAAGCTTTAATAAACTGGTAGGTAAGCGACGAAAATTCTAAGAAGAGAAAAAGTTTTTCTTTATAAGTATTCTGATCACGTAAAGCATTAGAAACTAATTGATTACAAAGAGATTTTTTTTTCCGCTAAAGTTGTAGTCTTTTTTTATCTTTTTTTTTAACTTGATATTGGTTTGCTCTTGACTCTAGTCTTGGTCAGAGATGACAGAGACAAAGTCTACGATGGAGCGAGCTTACCCAGAAGTAGCCTGTTCACTCTAACTTTGAAAAGATTAGGGTTGTAAGCATTCGGAAACACAGACGTAAGCAAGGAGTTCCACTCCTTTGCTGTGCGCATTATGAAAGACGCTTGGAAGCGCTTAGTGCGAGTTGGTGAAATAGCATCAAGGTAGGGATGGCAAGTTGCAGTGCGTCTGGATGTCCGATGGTAGAAGGGGGCTGGTGGGATGAGGTATATAAAAGTACTCTGTGGATGAGGTCGTGGAGTTCCTGGGTACACTCTCCGAAGTACAGTAGTCTAAAAAAGTTGTTATTGAGAAGAAAAATAACATGACTATTTGAGTTCACGTTTTTCATTAAAACTATCTTTATCAGGGACCGTAATATTAATTGGTAATAAAGTTTATTATTTTAAAAATCCCATAGAAACACTTTTAGAAATGATTCAGACCATCAAAACTGTTAAAAAGAATAATTAGAAAAGTTAGAGACTTACAATAATAAACGAAAGTATACTAAAAATATTGCCTACGAGTATTTATTATTTTAGGTCAAAATGCAATAACTTTAATCAGTGTTTCTTGTTTGGATATCTTTGGTTAGATGTACTGAATGATGTATTAAAACCATATATTTTAATGGGCCCTTAAATAACATTCTTGCATGCTATGTATGAATTCTTTTTCTTCCGTCTTTTTTCCCAATGTTCACAAGAAAAAACTACATTTGAACAAGAAACCTTCGGTTCAGCTAGTAGGTAATTCCAGGCTTCCTGTTACCCTCACGTTGCTCCGACCATTTGGCGGGCAATTTGTGGCTCCGTTAACTGCAGCGTCGGTAGGTAGACACGACTTGCTTACTTCTTAGCTGTGGTTAGAATGTAGATTAAAATGTTTAACGTAAACGGTAGCCTGATTAAAACTGGAACTCGGGATTTTAGTGTTGAAAGTTATAATGTAGTGTCTAACTGCCATTTCCATTATTTAACTTAAAAGAGTAAATGTTTTTTTTTATCTACATATATAATTTTATTCTATTTTTATAATGGATCTTCTTTTCTAATGATTTTTTTTAACATTATCTTCTTCCATGCTCACCTGTCAAATGTCACGTTATCATTCACTCCCCATTCATTCACATTTTTCTTACACAGTCAATTCTTACTTACTTTCGCCCAATCTTCATCTATCTTCGTTTACATTCTCAACTACTTTAATCACACGGATTTTTCTGATTTTAAACATTGCAAAAACAGTTTAAATTTATGGTGCCATCTCAAGGCAACGTAAATAAAGGATTTTTTGCACAAAAACATTTCATTATCTTTTTACATTGTTGATATTTTTATGTCATCCCTTCTCAAACGCTAACTTTTCTGGACATTTGAAACTCGGACAAACAACAAGTAAGTTAAGAGAACCAACTGTGAGTCCAGAAAAATAATGCTCAGGTAACTTGGTAATGTGTTTCATATTTTTTTGCCTTTAAAGAGTACCTGCCATCTTTTTTTAGTTAACTGGAAATATTTTGTAGGTAAAAAAACTGTTTTTAGAAATTAACACAATGGATTCAAATGAACAATAATAATTATAATTATGTGTAAAAAATTGCTGAAAAAAGTACTGTCTATAAGGCTTTCAGGGATACAACCGGTCTATATGTAGGCCAGTGGAAATAAAAAAATATTTCAGATTACCCACTTTATCTAACAATCTTTAGTCTTGTCTTAAATATCTGGTGTGTCATAATTATTTATTCAATGAAATACATTTGTAAGCTAATAATTATTTGTAAAACATTGTATTTTATTTTATTTATTTAACTATTTATGTACACACACGCACAAATAGATAAAAAAGCGACGGAAAAATAGGTACAAAGGTGATGCTTATTTCTAAAGAAATCTCTTTCAGCATACCTGCGAAAAGAGAGCCAAATAAAGGAGATGTAGACACGTGTGTGGAAGTTAAAAATAGAACAATAAACTTTAAAAATATAACATACAATACATAAATATTACTAAATAATGATTTAAGATAAATATAAATGAAGAGAAAAGAGAGAAAAATTATATATGACGTATATTGTTTTATGAAGAGAGAGGCTGATAATAAGGCAGTTGATAATTTAAAACAATGGTTGAGACGGACCGCAAAGGCAACAAAATGTTCCGAGTCTACAGTGAGAAGAATTTTAAAAGGTTCAAAAGATTCGGAATTTCTTACTGTCTTCCGAACTCTCGGCGAAAATAAAATAATAAAAAACATTTAGGTACTTAAGTTTTGGTAATTAGATTATACATTCTACACTGAATCAAACATGTCTTTAATTCAATTTAATGATATTCCAGCATATATAATTTTTCAATTTACCTACCAATATCCAATATACGTCGCCGCGAGCGAAAGTCTAGTTCAAAAATAAAACAATAGGCCTAGTACTTTCGTGCGCGAGTGTACCCATGCGCAAACACACCCCCTCCACATTCATGCAGCGTTCTTTTTATGTGACGCGACCTGTAGTGTTCTTTCACTCTTTTTTCAGTTTGTTTTATAGTTATATTATACCGACATCATTTTTCTTTCCAACATAAGCGTGAATGAAGTCGTGGGTAACAGCTAGTAGTTAAATGTCACGCTAAATGTCATGCCACAGGATACCTTATTACTATTTTCAATTATTCATTCTCTTAGAAAAAAAAATCGTTGGAACCTTATTTCCATCTCAGATATTACACTATTTTGTCCAGCCTACGTAGCTTTTCTGAAAAAAGTTACTTTTAATGTGAATTGTAATATAGGCCGTTGTTCTTAAATTATTTTTTCCGCTTTGCATTATTCATAAGTATGCCTAATAACAAACTCGGTGGAAGCGTTCTCATCATTTTTATTAGCTTCACAGGCCCTTCAATATCCTATTTAGAATTCAAGGTAAGCGGAAGCCCAAGAACTGTAAACTTTTACAGAAATAGAGGGAATAAATGATTTTGTTTTAGACTTACATCTTAGGTTTTACCACAGATAATGGAAAAACTGAAAGAGTTTCAAAGTACACTTGGGAAATGGAGTCATGTTGTTTTATCTGGTTTCTAGTGACTATATTCGGAATCATGTTTTAAATCCAACTGTAGTCTAACATTGAAGCGCTTTTTGTAAATGGTTTCTCACTTATATATATGAAACAAATAACTAGATACATTTCCCATCGTCGGTCACATAAAAAAGCTTTCTCATTTTTTTCTCTTGTATATCTGTAACCCTAACATTTTCTTTTTTCATTGTAGGGATATTTGTTTTAACTGTCAGGTAAGGTTGATGTTAGAAATAAGTAACTGGGACCGGATATAGTCCGTTCACGGTTACTAACGTTACGTCAAATTATTTGACGCATCTCATTTTCCTCTCTTTATTGTGAAACCCTAACATATATAAAAGCATCGTCGCTAATCGTTCTCTCTAATAAAGTGATTTAAATTAAAATGAATATATTACTCTTGGTGAAAAGAGGATAGACCCTATTTTTTGTGAGTTCGCTTTGATGTTCCATTTAAGAAGTGAAAAATGATAATACTTTTTGATACTGATGGAAAATGACAGTAAAGGAAAATGGTAACATATTTTGTTTGTTTGTTTTTTTATACTGCACCAGAATATTTACTCAACTGTTTAGAAATAAATTTTAGTGAAAACCGGTTGAAAAGGGTTTTACCTTCCCTGGGGTACCTCTTATATCTTGTAACTTTCTTGCTCCATTTATCAGGACCTCTTATCATATGCCCCGCCCATCTCTATTTGAGTCTTATGATTTGTAGAGTAACATCCGTTGTTTTTGTTTTATTCCTAATGACGTTGTTTTTTACTCTGTCTGCTCTCTTGATATTCAGCATACTCCTCTCCATAGCGTGCTGGCAAGTTGCAAGTTTGTTTATCAATTGTTGGGTTATAGTCCATGATTGGCAGCCATACGTAAGGACAGGTAGTATGCAAGTATTTAATAGTTTCCTTTTCATGTTAATAAGAAGTGTTTTGTCTTTTATAACTTCTTTTATGCTTCAGTATCTTCTCCATACGTTTGTAATTCTTCTTTTTACTTCCACGTGCATTGGTTCTTTATGAGTTATGAGCTGTCCTCGGTAAATGTATTCATCAGAGTAATTAAGTTTCCTAACATTATTGTAGTATTGCTTCCATTCATCATCAGTCTAGTTTTTTCTGGGTTCAGTTTTAGTCCAACCTTTTCGTCTTCGATAATTCTATTAATATCTTCAGATGTTTTGGCTAATAGGACTATGTCATCAGCGAATCTCAGATGTGTCAGCGATGAACCGTCGACATTGATCCCAAGGTTTTCCCAACTGAGTCGCCTGAAAAGTGATACCAGAACAGCGGAGAATAGTTTACGACATTGATCCCAAGGTTTTCCCAACTGAGTCGCCTGAAAAGTGATACCAGAACAGCGGAGAATAGTTTAGATAAGGGGTCTCCCTGCCTGACGCCTTTCCCTATTTTGAATGACCGGCCTTTCTTCTCTAGCTGGATTCTGGCTGTGCTGTGTTCGGTACGTTCCTAATTAAACGAATGTATATTTTATATTCGACCCCTAGTACCACTAAAGCTTCTCAAATATTATTTTGTAGCAAAGAATCGAAGGCTTTGCTGTAGATGCAATGAATGCCATATAGTATGTAAGCTGGTGTTCGCTCTACTTCTCTAGAACTTGTTGGACTACATAGATATGGTCAATCACTGAGTAGTCCTTGCAAAATCCAGCCTGTTCGATGGGTTGGTGTTTGTCCAGTGTTCTCTCAATTCGTTTCAAAATGATTTTAGCGAAGATCTTGTATATGTTGGACGTAAGGCTGATAGGGCGATAATTTCCGATTTCATGTTTGTCTCCTTTCTTATACAGCAGGATAATGTTTGACTCTGTCTACTCCTGGGGGATTATTTCGGTTAAGATATTGTTAAACATATCTGTAAGAACAGTTATTAAAACGTGTTTGCCTTGTTTTAGGATTTTATTACTTATTCCATCTGGACCTGGTGTTTTTCAACCTTAAGTATGTCAATAGTTTTATCGACTTCAGCTTTGACGGAACGCTTGAAGCAAGCAAATCAATTTCGTTTTCTGTTGTTTTGGCTTCATATAATTTCTTGTAATAAGATGTTGCTATTGTCAATATGTCTGTTCTGCGATGTTTCCATGTTCCACAGTAATTTTTAATTTTAACTATCCAATCCTTTGAATACTTCATTTCTTAATATGCCCTATTTACCTCACCCGTTTTAGTTATATATTTTTCTATAATTTCCATTCTTTTTTGTTTCCTATCTGTCATCATACTATCTTTAATTTCTTTACTTATTGTTTTTAACTGTTGTCTTCTGTCTTGAGTATCTTTAGCACTGATGAATAAGTGGCTTCTCTTCTCCAGCTGTTCTATGGCATTCTTTGTAGACATTCATTTTTTTTGTTCAATTTTGTTATCTGCTACAAGTTTTATTTCGGTTTTTATGGTATTACCTATCCAATTATATTTTTCTTGTGTTTTTAATGTTTTTGTGTTAGGTAGGTAGTCTGAAATTTATTTTCTTAAGTCAATTGTTATTTTTTCCAACTTATGGTTCCCCAGTTGAATGGTTCTTGTGTCTTGTCTTGGTCTGGGTATTTTTGGTTGAGTTATTACACGTTCTGCTCTAATAAGTTTATGATTAGTGTTAAAGTTCCGTTTATTTATTACAGTGAAATTTGTAAAGTAGTTGTTCCTGATTGTCATAATAAAATCATTTTGGTTTTTTGTTTTACCATCCGGCGAGAACTAGGTCCACATGTTTTTCTTCCTTTTCCTGTTTATAGTATTTAAAATGGTTAGGTTATTTTTTAGCGCAAAGTTCGTGATATGTTCACCATTCCTACTTCTGGTTCTGTTACTGTATGTGTATGGTCCTAGTACCTTTATTTCCTCTGGACGCCTATTTATTTAACCATTTAAATAAATAGGCGTCCAGAGAAAATAAAGGCCCATCTCTAATTTGGCCATTGAAATCTCCCATTAAGTACTATAAGATTTTTATGACCTCTTGGCTGGCTATGGCTCTTGGATCGCATTATTTAGACTGAGGTGAAATGTGTTTATTGTTTCCAGGTTCGATTGTTCGGTAGGCGAATAAATTTGTACAATGGATCAAGGATCCTTATAACCGAAAATTTATAATTTATCATCGCAATACGTTCTGAGATACCTACAAATTCTTGCACATATTTTGTTATGTATCTTTTAACTATAAATCCAACCCCATGAAGGCCCGGAGTCTCACCTATGTGGTAAATTACGTAATCTGGATGAGATATAATATTTTCTCCCATTCATCTCACTTCACTGAAGCCAATAATATCCCATGTAATGTGTTTAATACATACATGAGTTCTGCATTTTTTTTTCCATTTTTATAATAAGTATATTGAGGGCTACGATGTAAATTTTACATTGTCGTTGGTTTCGATTTTTGTTGTTACTATTTTCACTGTCTTCACTGTTGTCACTTATTGTTGGAGGGTTCCAATCACATTTAAAATCGTAGATTGACCGTGATTTAACATATATATAGGTAGTGAAACATACAAGTAGGTATACTAAAACCAAAATACATTATTTTATCATATTTAATTTGATAAAATGTTGCCAGGAGTTTCGATTTCTACTTTTAATTAAAATTACAATTACCCTGAAGTCAAAATTCCACCACTCCAATTGAAAGGGTCTTCAAAGGGCTATTGCATTCAATTACTGATTGTTTTAAATATAAATTACGAAGCAATTCGACAGACCACGCTATATTGCGGCAAAGCAATCAAATGGATTAATTGTGGATTAATCGAAACATGGGTGGACTTATTTTTGTACAACTTGTGTTTATCAATTTATTAATTAAAACGTTATGAAAGTTAAAAAAACACTATCATGCAGCTATGGATAAAATAAAAACGAATCTTTAAGAATATTTTAAAAATCTTTCAATGATTAATTCTAGTTTTTTTTAATTTTTAAACCACATAAAATGTTAATAAAATATAAAAATAAATGTTTCATTTTGTTTTTCTAGCGGTGATATATTGTGAAGCTTTTTAAGAATGGCGCCATTGAAAGAAAAAACCTTAGATTTATATTTTAACAATTGTCATGCTCAAGCAGAACAAAACTGTTAGTTAACTGTTGCATAACTAATTGAAACAATCAAACAAAATTGATGGCGGATTATTATGTATTCATGTATCAAGTAAGTTCCTGATTTTTTTCATTTCTTAATCTGATCCTACAGTTCTGAGAGAAGACTTTTTCTTAGGAAATTTCATCCTATTTTCGAATCTTTCAAAAATCTTAATCGGATTTAGAGATATTAGAGAGAAAAAAAAACAAATACCGTTTTCTTTTTCAATAAATTGTTTATAACAGTTTATTCGAGCGCTACTTTATTTTTTTCCAACATCATCTACTTGCTCTTCCGAATCGAATATAAGCACCCACACGCCCTACTAACAGCTTTTAAGTATTTTTGTTACTAACACTATCGATCAATGTTGTCTGAAAATAAACTTTTTTTTTTTACAAGCACTTGTTGACTAAGTGTGAAATGCATTTCATTCCTCATAAATTTCAGACAACTTCTTGGTCACCGGTGACCCTTTCAGACTTCAGCTTACAAACTCATTTCTTATTCTGTCCATTAGCATAATAATACCACAAATCCACCTTACCATTCTTATCTCAGAAATTCTGATTCACACAAGACTGCAGATCTTACCAGGCTTCAGAATTTAATTTATATTTAACAAAAGCATAGCAAGAAAAACAAACTACCAGCGGTAGTATCTTGTTTGCCACGGCTATCAGCGTTCAAGCCTTTATTTGTGTATCATCACCGTTCAAACCGCTACCGGTTTTCATTCAAACTACTGCCAACAAATTAATTGCGTCTCTATGCTATGATTCCCAGCCATTAGCAGCAGTAAACACAAATTGCCAGTTAACACATCTAAATTTATGAACCGAGTCATGCATAAATTTAGCCCGATGGCGCAGTGGTCAAACTTTAGTGGGTTTACATCGATGGTACAATAAATGGATTGCTCCTCCTTCTTCAGGCATAGTGCAGCAACGGTTCAATTTAAGTTTAGAGTAATGTGTGTGAGTTGTGTGTGTGTGTGTACTCCGTGATCATGGCGCTTGCAACAGTGCCGAAATATCGGAAACTCGCAAATAAAAAGGTACATGGTAGCAATCCCGATATGAACTAATCTAATGTTAGTGACCATGAAAGTTTAAAACAATATAATGTCAGTCTACATCAGATATTCTTAAGCTATTTCTTCATGACCACGTGGCACATCTATAATAATAAAAGTGTCATAATAGGCCGCAATAACACACTGGTAAAATAAAAATCTATATTAAACCTGCAATATCCAAAAAGCATCTATCACATGTCTACTTGTGCATAGGCCACCTTTTTCGTTTTGCTAATGTAGTCATATATTCAGAAAAAATAAAGAACAAAAATATAGTTACAAAGGTGATACTTTAGCGCACTGTAGCAGACATGTATTATAATAAATTTTTCGTCACTGCTTGTGTTTAATTTAGTTAACACTGTTTTCTCGTACCAATAGTGATAATATTTACTGATTGCGGCTGTTACATTATTGCTCCATTTTTTCTTACTCTTCGCCCATTCAGTACACATACAGCTAATAAAATTATTTGGTTCATAATTAAAATCATTCGCGCGAGCGGTAGCTGCAGTGGGTTGCTAAAAAAATAATTTTAAGCTTTCACGTTATTTTTAGAAGAGCACAATAAAATAATTACATCGATGACTGTTTTTTTAATTGCCTATAGTGTCCTACTGTTGGGCAATGTCCTTCCCAATCTCCTTCCAAAAACTCTTCTAGTGCGCCGCCACGAACATGCCCTCGTAGTTATCTGGACAGCAGGTCATCCCGCCACCGCTTTCTGGGCCGGCCTCGGCGACGCTGTCCATTCTCTAGCATCCATTGGTTCAAAAACATCCCCCAGCTATCATTATGCATACGACTAACGTGACCATGGCAGACGTTTTGCCTACGTCTATGATTGTTGTTCTAGAGCGCAGCATGGTGATCCATTCGAAATAAAATATTCGAAAATTCATATCTCGTAATAATTAAGCTCATTGGACTAAAGCTTAGTCCTGACTTCATCGAGTTCTGGTTCAAATCGAGTTTTATTCGAATAAATATCAAATTGACATTAATTCGATGAAATTCAGAACTCGGAAGGAAATACTGGAAGTAAGCTTGTCGGTTGTTGAAGCAAATGCAAATAAGATTTGAATATACAAAGCAAATTCTTCATGTTTGGCTACGTTAATGATGACATTTTATGAAGTGCCCTTGTAATAATAATACGAGTATTATAAATGATTACTTTGAATATAAGTGTGTTGTGTTTATTACGCTTTCACGCGAAAACAACTTACCGATCATGATGAAACTTTGTACACATATTCTTGGAGGTATTAGAAGTAACACATAGAATATTTTCTATTAAAAAAAAAAATTAAGAGCGGGCTAAGCCGCGGGCATCAGCTAGTACTAAAATAAATCAACTAAACTTGTACTGATCAAACAATTTTGTTTTTCTATTAAGGTTAGAAATTACATACCTAGTAGGTATGTAATTTCTAACCTTTAATGTAATTCTTGCTGCCACACTTAATAATGTCCTTCGAGTCTCTGTGTACCCTATAGCCAATAGCTTGAGCCGTGAGCGTTTCAAAGATATGAATTTTCCTATCATCCCCGCAGTTTTATCGAATCGTCTCGAAATAAGACGGTGGCCTCATGAATAATCAATTGCTACGCGCAGATCTACTATTATTTATTATGTACTGCGGATTCGACGATCATTATCGAAGTTTTTCCTTGGAGTATTTCAATATCTTCAGTCGTTTGTACAGAAATATTTGTACTAATAAATATATGGAGCCATCATTTGGCATTGGTGAAAGAAATCAGCTCTGCTTTTGCTTCTTCGAATAACATTGAATCACAAAAAAAAAACGGAAAAAATGCAGTAAGTTGTTTAAGGCAATTGAGCACGTCATCATTCACCCCGTCGTTGTCTGATACAGATGGAGCTATACAGGACGACTAGAACTATTCCTTCTTCACCTACCAAACCTTTTCACAACTTTATCATTAAACCCCATCGTTACCCACACAACCTGTTATAAACTAATAACCTACTCTAAATTACCTACAAGATTGCCACTATTATTACTCCTGCCAGAAAACCCGCAATAAATAAAACTAAAAACGACTTTAATAAAACTGCCGTAAACTCAATTTACAGGAAGTCAGATTTTGGTACCGTTTATCGCAAAATTAACCTGTCATGACTGGATGTTTCTGTATGAAAAATGTCGCCATACTCTCCTTTGAGTTTTTAAACCAGTAGGTAATTTAAAAATGGTGAAAAGTATTTTGTGGGTGTGATTTTCTTTAGTCACTCTTGTGTAGGTATCTAATGTTAGTCAATATCTGGCCACTGTGCACGATGACGTGCAATACATGCTAATGCCATCATAATTCCGCTGTCAGATACAGATGGAGCTATACAAGACGACTAGAACTATCCCTTTTTCAACTACCAAGCCTTTTCACAACTATATTGGGGGTGGCTTCCAGACCAACCAGGGGGGCTACTCTCTAAGCCCGTAGTCCGTAGTTTCGTTCTTAGTTGCGGGCGTATTCTACTCCGTATCACCTAATCACTGAGAATTAATGACAGCACGATATGACAGTTACTGTAAAATCGTGTTGTCATTCTTTCTTAGTTCGGGTTCGGGACTAATCGTAAGTCTCTAGGTGATGCGGAGTAGAATACGCCCGCAACTAAGCCGGAAACTACGGACTTCGAGCTTAGAGATTAGCCCCCCAGATTCAGATGAATACCAGTATTTTATCTGGAGCGACTATAATACGGTACTTCTTTGGCAAGGCTAGTTTCAGTATTCTGGATGTTTTGATCTACAAATGACAGTCCGGACGTGCCTTCCCAGGTACGAAGGGGTCCTGGTATATTAAGATGGTTGCCCATCGACAGATCGATCCCGGTAGGCATTGCTTAACCTTAAAGGTTGACCCGTACTGATGTTATCATTCAGCCACGAGCACCTCTGCAGAATATAGCTCCCTTATCACAGATGAATAATGCCGCAGTATTCAAGCGACAAACAAGCAGTGCATAACTTATCCATGTTTGAAATGCAATCAAATCTAAGCCTACATATAGCAAACATCTTTTCTATTGAAGCAAAATAAAATAAAGTTTATCTTTTTTCTACCCTTTAAATCATTTCCACTCAAACCAGATTCAACTGATGAAAACATAAATTCAATAGCACAACAGTGTGTTCCTAAATAAATTGTTCAAAATAAGTGTAGGGTCTATTGAGGGTAATGTATATTGTAGGTATGGGTCGATTTCAGTAAATGTTTGTCTCCCAAAATATTTGTCGGCCAAGGGACAGGGTTGAGCAAACATTATTAAAGTGACCTCATGAGATACGAGTGTAAGTGTGAATTCTAGGATCTAGCGTTTGATTAAAATTTTATCTATGTATTTTATTTGGGCTGTTGTTTATATTCAAACTTTCTTCATGAAGAAAATTAATAATAAGGAAAGTTTGGAATATAAGAGTTTGTCACCAAATGCCGAAAGACGTCCAGTGCTGGACATAGGCCAAGTGTCGCCACAACAACCTGTTCTGGGCGTCTCGTATCCATCGGTTACCCTCAGCCCTCATCGGTCAACCTAGTGGGAGGCCTTTGGACGCTGCGTCCACTCCAGTAGTTTTTGGCCTCATCGAACATCTGTTCTGTGAGCTATGGACCCTGTGCCACTTAAGTTTGGCGATAGTCTATATCAGTAATCTTGGTGCTCTACCGGACATCATCCTTCCTCCTGATTCTTGAATGTAAGAGTTAGGAAAGACTACAAATTTATAAATTTTGACATTGATATTGGGTAAAAAGGTAGTGAGATGATGTCTTATAAAGAATAAGTATGAAAGAAAGCATATTGCGCCGACCCCAAATAAATAGTGATAAATACTGTCACTATGTAATTATATACTGTCACAGAACTGACATAAACAAAAGTTTACCGTGGTAAAATAGCCCAGAAGAAATCGACACTGAAAAAGGCTGAAATCTCAAAGCTGAGTGTAGTTCTGGTTTTTTGGTACCTACCTATGTTTTATAGACCAATAGTAGTGTAGTGCGAATCCAAATTTGCAACTTCGTATAACTTGAGCTCGCTTCGCACCACGCGATATATTATTTGCGAAATTTAGGGACTCTTTTCACATTTCGGTGTAAAAAAAAAAACTATGCAAAACTACAAATAACATACAATATTTATAAAAAGAAATTTAAATTTGCGAAAATTTAAGCCCCATTGTAGCTATGAATCTTAAAGGTACCAAGATGTCAATTTACAGTTGACAATTTTAAGTTTTGCTCCCGTCCGAAATTAAATATTGGCAAGTTTTACAGCAAAAACTAAAAAGTCCCAGTTTATCGCGTGCTGTTCACTTCACATCACTCTAACACCCGGTCGATTCTGTCAACATCGCACCGTGATAACTAAGATTGAGTGAACGACAAAGGAGCTGTCATGCCATCTTGTTTGTATGGTTTGACAGCTCTCTTGTCGTTCTATTCGCCTAAGTGTTCACTTCAACATGTTTATAGAATCGCACTACAGCAGTGCGATTCTATAAACATGTCTAAATGAAAAATACATCGTGCTTTGCGATTTTAATGTTAATTTCCACTGGGCTAATATTTCATCAAAGTAAACATTCTCCAAAGTCATTAAAATAAAATAAAAATAACCATTCAATAAATTCTTACTACTATACGAACTGAACCTAATATTTTTTTATTTTATTTGAAATGGGTTTGCTCTTGACTCTAGTCTAGGTCAGAGATATCAGAGACAAAGTATACGATAGAGCGAGCTTACCCAAAAGTAGCCTGTTCACTCTAACTTTGAAAAGATTAGGGTTGTAAGCATTCGGAAACACAGACGCAGGCAAAGAGTTCCACTCCTTTGCTGTATTACAGGTACTTATGATTACACCAAAGCTTTAATTGCCTTTTTAAATGAAAATTAAAATGTACCTAACATTTTAATTTTCATTTAAAGCGGCAATTACATTAACTTTCAATGGTATTGCGGACAAATAAACAGTAATTAAACTCGTGCAAACCATAACATTAAATAAGAAAACACCGATTGTAAATCACAATAATGCATTGAAAATTCAAATTAATATAATTTTCCTGTATTTCGTTACATAAATTAAGTACTCCAGTGAACAATATTGGCTGCAAGCCAGGGTGGGGTAGGGTCAACCCTCATTGGGTCTCTTGCTCCGCTGTATGGGTACAGAGAACCAAACATAATTATACATTGTTATTATTATCCGACTGCGCCAGAAGGATGGTCATGTTTATCGAGAGTATGTACGTTTGTTTATTTATTTTCACGCTCTGTAGCCTAAACGGCTTGATGGATTTTAGCTCGTCGATGTCATTAGATTTGGCTTGATTGTGAGTGACAAAAAAAAATATGGCCGATTTTCTTTTCGGTATAATACAAATTAAAATGGCCGAGTTTTTTTTTTAATTTAAAATTCAAGTTCACATTTATAAAGCATATTAATGTGATTATTCCGAACTTTATAATATTATAAATACGAAAGTGAGTTTGTTCGTTTGCTGATTGTTTTTGAATGAATTTTGATACTGAGGTTGACAGGACCCAGGACGGTTATATGCCTTTTTGCGAAATTCAAAAGCGAAGGCTACTGATTTCTTAATTATTTTTATTCACATTCTTATTTAAAATTAAGCCATCTTAGGCACACCAAACACCAACACATATACACCACGTTCATTTATTTATGTTTGCACAAAACACTCAATTCAATTATCAACCTGTATATTCTTCTATATACGTACAGTGCTAAAGATCATATTTATTTTACTAGGCGAGTATGTAACGTTTTCTCATAGAAATAAGTAAATGTACATTAAAAGATTTAATTTTCCAGATAAAAATTAACGTTCGACTCTAATAAATTTTGGCTGCAAGAGTTTCAGTCGTTTCTTTGATAAGTAAATTTATATTAAATCTGTGAAAATTACCAGTTTATGACATTAATTGTTACTGTGTGAATGACGTAAAAGTTAGTTAATTTAGCAGTACTTTTATGTACTTCAATCTTGTAAAATACGGTTGAGTCAAAGTTATTTTAGGCCAAAGGATTTCATTGTTTTTAATTTTCGATTTTATAATGTAACAGCTTTTTTTTGTCAAACTAGAAATTATTGTATACCACTGCACTGCAACTGGCAAAGGATTCCTTTTCTCCTTCCAATCCTCTATCCTCTTTGATCTCTGATCAGGTTAATTTCAGACTCTGTTTACTTACTTACCTACCAAAACTACTTTAGTTTCTTTTAAAGGTATATTCAAGACTAGCTGATCCATGCAACGTCGTCTGCGTAACATTTTAGATTACTGCTCCGCTCCAACTGGTCTTAGCGTGATAATATATAGCCTATAGCCTTCCTCGATAAATGGGCTATCTAACACTGAAATAATTTTTCAAATCGGATCAGCAGTTCCTGAGATTAGCGCGTTCAACTAAACAAACAAACAAGCTCTTCTGAAACATGCTGGTCCTGCTCCATAGGACAATCTAGGGTGTAGTTAACAAAGTCAAACTTGTTGATAATGTTTTTGGTTATATACTTACTATGGCTATAGATGTCTTTAATGACTTTATAGTGAATTTAACTCACACACTGATCCATTGTGGTTAATTATATAAATCAATAGTAGCAAAATTTGTAAATATGTGTGTGTTAGCATTGTATAGACTCAAGTACCCTGGCGGAATGTCATGCTCACTCAAAAGCCTAGCTAATGGTGGCGTATGCCGCTGCGTCGGATCATTTGGCTCCATTCAAAATGGTTGAGAAGAATGGGCCTGGCACATGCGTCATGTTCGTAAACGGGCGCCGTCGGTTGAGACTGGTAATTTCTCTACTGCCATGGTTTATTTTAATTATTTATTTGAATTGTTCCTTTTTATTCCGGACGTATTTATCATGTTCGTCTTTTACATCGTTCTCACATGTATGTATAATTTCAACGTGATGTAACAAAACTTTGTGACAATTTATTATTTTTAAAAGAGTGTCCGTGGAGTTTCTTGCACGTTCTTCTCCATAGAGATCTACGCTTTGGAACGTGCAAATAGCTTCATCTTTTTGGACCGACCGACATTGATAATTCAAAAGTGCCTGTAAAATGGTTTAATTGAAATAAATGCTTGAGTTTTTTTGTAACAAAAAAAAACTGGAATATCTTTAGGTATATGTATCAACCGGGACTTACAAATTCAGGATAACCTTCTCTCAAATTAAAAACTAAATTGGAGTCGACTAAAGCCAGTAAATGCTAGTCAGGCATGAACTTCATGGTAACTGCTTGACGAAATTTTTGTACAAAAAAGAACCGCAACTAACCGCTCGTTGAGTGAGCAAAGACTTCAAATATACCGACGTCTGTTCACTTTACTAGCAATTAGTGTACTATATTCATTATGATCGCATCTACCTACACTCCCATGAATACTGGCAATGACTTGCGACTTCATATGTTAAGTAGTTAATGCTAATAAGTAATGGTTTACTCTGAAGATTAGTATAAAGTAAGTGGGTAGTTGTAACAGTTACACAAAGAAAATTTGCTCCTTGTTTTAAAAATCAATATAATTTTCAAATATTTATGCCATATTTTAAAAGTTAATAGTGTAAACCTGCTGGTGTAGCGTTAAATTATGAAAAATTATGCGGTAAATTGTGAAAAGATATTATTATATACGGTAAATTGTGAAAAGATATTTTCACAATTTTCCCACTATAAATAAATACAAGAACATCACATCATCACTATGGATTCACTAGCAAGCACTCTGAGTGAGCTTAAGGATTTGTTCCAAGCAAGGATGACCGTCTTTGTTTGGAACAAATAATAATAATAATAATAATAAATAATCTGTGGTCCGGCTGTCAACTTCACTGACGTGAAATTTTTTCTCTCCGTAATTTTTCTTTATTTTATTGAAAATAACCATCATAAAAATGAATAAAACCACCAAACCACCAAGAAAAAAAATAGAATAACAAAAACTAACCCTGGAAACGATATTTTTTGGAAAAACGACAACATCTCAAACATGAAAAACAAATGTTGACAAGAAGCCGGGCCCGAGAAAAGAACACACGACCAACACCTTCGGGTTCGTCGCTCAGCTCCGCCTCGCAGCCGCCGGGACCTGCGCCAGCCGCGAGTCCAGAGATTCCGGTAGCTGCAGTTGCGTCGAGCTCGAGCGACGAATACTTCTCGCCGCCGACGACACCACCACCTGCGCGTCGGCGCGGACGAGGCCGACCACCGGCCAGCTTGGGACCTCGAGGCCCACCGGTCTCTGACAGGGTCCCCGCTATCGGTGGAAGTGTGCAGCGCATGCGATGGACACAATCCATAAACGAAAATGTCATGCGCTCATACTATGGGGCTACAGAGGGGGGAACTAACCTGACTGCGTACCGTGGTCGGATGCTCTCTCTGTTTCAGGTACTTGAACCAGCTGTCAACGTTTCAGCCCAACGACTATCGGATCAGGTGCGGGTCATCCAGCGTAACCGTATGTTGGATGACGTCGTACTCGATAGACTGCGTCTGGAATCACGGAACAGCCGCGTCACACCTGCTTCGCCACCGGCCGTGGTGCAAATACAAGCCAGTGCTAGTGTTTCACCGCGACCCAACCATGTCGATGAGGATGATGATGGCGCGGCTATATCCGTGAGTACCCAATGCAATGAGCAATTGAGGAGTGCTTTGGAGGATGCTTTTCGAGAGTATCGCTCCACACCGCCAGAGCTTAGGCCTCGGCTACCTCGTTTGCCCATGCATAAGAAAAATGGGGCGCTGGTGTGTGCTCTAGATTCGCAACTAGCAAGTTATTTTGCTAGCAGCGAAGACCTCGCCGATACACACTCGATCTTGTACTGCGCGGCTGCAGCGGCATGTCGTGTAGCTCATGTCAAATTTCCTAACAGTGACAGAGTTACACGACCAACCGTACCAGCTTGGCAGTGCAGGATCGAGCGTCGTATCGGTGAGGCTAGAGCACTCATCGGCAAACTTATCTGCTTCAGGGAGGGCAACACTCGCCGTAGAGTGATGCGCTTTGTGAGGCGGGCGTTTTCGGGGACTGACATCAGTCCTCGGGATTATCTGTCCCGCGTCACAGAGCATATCGACTTCCTGAAGCAGAAAATCTATGCATGGGCAAACCGTATACGTCGGTACAAGCGGCGAGTGGAACGATACACTCAGAATCGCACATTCCAAAGCAATGAGAGGTGGGTTTATAGGGCTTGGGAGCGACCTGACCAAGGTGTGACTGATACGCGCCTACCGGATGATGACGCCATGTGTTCATTCTGGCGCAGCATCTGGTCGGTGCCTGTCAATCATACCGAGGGCGAATGGACTCGGGAAGTCGAACGCGCGTGCGATCCGATACCAGAAATGGGGGCAATTACTATCAGCCCCCAAGATGTAGCTTGTGCAGTCCGTCCGTTGCCTAACTGGAAATCTCCAGGACCGGACGGGCTGCACAACTTTTGGATAAAATGGTTTAAAGGATCGCACGCTCGCTTGGCATCTCAATTCCAGTCTGCCTTAGAGTCAGGGTCGCTGCCCCAGTTCCTAACTACAGGAATAACCCACCTGCTCCATAAATCAGGTAGTACCGCGGAGCCTAAAAATTATAGACCGATCACGTGTTTACCGACGGTCTATAAAGTTCTTACATCCATTTTGAGAGCTAAGATAAACCATCATATTGATAGTAATTCAATTATGTCTGCCTCTCAAAATGGATGTAGGAACGGGTCCCGCGGTACTAAGGAGCTGCTCCTCATTGACATTGCCATTAGCCAGCAGGTTCGTCGTTCACGAAGGGATCTGTCGACATGCTGGATAGATTATAAGAAGGCCTATGACTCAGTGCCACATACATGGCTCATGAGGGTGCTGGAGCTGTATAAAGTTAATGCAGTTCTACGCACCTTCCTGATGTCGTGTATGGGGCAGTGGAGGACGGTCCTTCACTATCCAGGGTGTCGACAGACCCAGGTGAACAGCGACCCGATAAGGATCGAGCGTGGCATATTTCAGGGCGACAGTCTGAGTCCACTGTGGTTTTGTCTGGCCCTCAACCCTCTCAGTACATTGCTGGAGGGTTCGGGGCAAGGCTTCCGGTTGAGAAGAGGTGATCAGGTCATATCGCACCTCCTTTACATGGATGACTTGAAACTATTTGCTCCTAACAACTTGCAACTGATGAAGCTACTGAAGGTGACAGAAAACTTCAGTAGCGCCATCAGGATGGAATTTGGTGTGGATAAATGTGCGGTCATGCATGTAAAGCGAGGGGAGATTATAGAATCCGTGGGAACACAACTCTCGGATTCCATACACCTAAGGTCCCTCTCCTCAACCGAAACTTACAAGTATTTGGGTATGTCGGAAGCGTTAGGCATCAATGCTGCTGATATGAAACAATCGTTGAAGGAGCGCTTCTTTGGCCGCCTGAATAAAGTACTTCACAGTCTTTTATCAGGCGGAAACAAGGTGCGTGCCTTCAACGGTTGGGTCATTCCGGTTTTGATGTACTCTTTCGGCATACTCAAATGGACTCAGACAGAACTTGACGCCCTGGATAGAAGGGTACGCTCACTGCTTACCGCAAATCGGATGCATCACCCACGGTCATCGGTGATGAGGCTGTATATCCCGCGGAAGTGCGGGGGTCGTGGCTTCTTAAATGCTAAGACCCTGCACAACCGCGAGGTATGCAGCCTTAGGGAATACTTCCTAGAGGCCGACGTGGGTATGCATCGGGATGTGGTAGCGGTGGACAAAGGCCTTACCGCGCTCTCCTTGGCTAACGAGAACTGGCGCAAACCTGTGGTATTAGATACTAACGACCGCAGGGAGGTATGGCAGAGCAAGGAGCTTCACGGACGCTTTTATCGGGTCCTACATGGGCCCGATGTAGACTTTTTAGCGTCCGTAGCCTGGCTGCGTTTTAGTGACCTCTTTGGGGAAACCGAAGGTTTTGTCTGTGCGATCATGGACGAAGTTATGATGACGAACAACTACCGGAAATACATTGTGAAGGACGGTACGGTTGACATATGTCGGGCATGTCACCGACCCGGGGAATCCATCCGCCACATTATTTCCGGTTGTTCTAGTCTGGCTAACGGAGACTATTTGCACAGGCACAACCTTGTAGCCAGGATCATCCACCAGCAACTTGCTCTGAGATACAATCTTGTGGAATCGGAAGTACCGTACTATAGGTATGTGCCCGACCCAGTTCTCGAAAATGGCAATTGCACGTTGTACTGGGATCGGTCTATCATCACTGACAGGACTATTGTTGCCAATAAGCCTGACATAGTGGTGATAGACCGACTAGAGCGTCGCGCAATGATTGTTGATATAGCAGTCCCTCATGACGGGAACCTCGTGAAGTCTGAGAAAGAGAAACAAAGTAAGTATCTTGACTTGGCTCGCGAGGTTGTCGACATGTGGGATGTGAACACAGCAGTCATTGTGCCGATAGTCGTGACGGCCAATGGCATTATTGCCAAGAGCCTCGACCAACACCTCAAGAGGCTCTCGTTGGGCAGCTGGATCAAGGGCTTGATCCAGAAAGCAGTACTCCTGGACACGGCGCGTATTGTTAGGAGGTTCCTCTCTCGGGAGCCCTGACCACCGGTAGCTTGGACCCTGTTCCCGATGCCGGTGGGCTACTATTTTTATATTTTTAAATGTTTTTTTTTTAATTAGTTTTATAGAAATATTTAAAAATGTAAAATATATGTACAAAAAAAGAAATAAATGGAATAATAATAATAATAATAATAATATCCTTGGACATTTCACACAACGCCATATAGTCCCAAGCTAAACAACCTAATGCTTGTGTTATGGTAACGATATGGCTGATAAACTACTTATATACATTTTTTTTTTGTAAATACATACATATTATAGATAGAAAAACACCCAGACTCGGAACAAATACTTGTAGGTCTTACAAATATTTGTTCCGTGCGGGAATCGAACCCGCGACATGCTGCGCAGCAGTCAATCGCTCAACCACTGCGCCAACCGTGTCGTCAGAAATCCTTCTCAAACTCAATTTCTAATGAACTAACTTCTTTCTACCATCTATATGCAGACGATCTGCAAATTTACTCGCGTGCTCCTCTTGGGAACCTGCGTGAGGCCATCGTCACCATCAATCGTGATCTGGCTCGCTATGCCAATGGAGCAAGCGGTATGGACTCATGGTCAACCCAGCAAAGACGCAGATCATTGTCGTGGACAGTTCCAGGATGGTTTCAAGGATCGATTGGACATCTCTTTCCAAGATTTATTCGATGACTCAGTTATTCCCTTCTCAGAAAAAGTAAAAAACTTGGGGATATTCATTGACAAAACCTTTTCTTGGACTGCCTTACAGCAGGTAGTTAGCCGAAAACTATTTGCATCTGCTGCGTCGTTGAGGAGACTGCGAATTTTTCTTCCGATTACCAATTTGCCTTCGCCGGAATGCTCATATGCTTTCCCTGTTATACAATGTTTTTTTTTTCCCTTTCACCCCTCTTTATCTTAAGAAACGTTTTCAGTTTCTTAGCGATTCTCACACTAAATTTCTGAGGTCATCAGGTAACTTACGACTGAGGATGCCAATGCATTCCACAAGTTTCCTGGATAAATCTTTTACTGTTCAGGCTGCCCGTCTGTGGAATGTTTTGCCAGTTCCAGTAAGACGCGCTCAGTAGTTACCTGCTTTTAAAAAAAATTTCAAAGAACATTACCTGTCACTGTGATTATGTCGATAGCCGTAATTTATTTATACTACCTTTTATTTAGTGTTTATGTATCTATTATATAGTGTATTATGTATGTGTCTGTGTATCTATTTTTTTTTCTTTTGTCACACCATAACAGCCCCAATTTCATGTACAGTCAAAAACTGTCCATCCCAGGTTGCCTGGAAGAGATCGCGAAATGCAATAAGGCAGCCCATTGTATGTGTTTTCGTTTAAAGTTTCCTCTTGTAATTAAATTTATATTTATTTAAATAAATAAATAAATATAAAAGTAAAAAAAATCTAATTTTCAACCTGTTCTGTCTCAGTGTCTCTTTTTCCTTCCATTCATCCTGGCTTTTGCCATGTAAAGACCAACCCTGTCGATCGGCGTTAGTCAGCTCGATGTCCTTGGTCGTTTTCTGGGACCCATAGCGTGTTTGCTTTAGTCCATTATCTGATTGACATGCGGTAGATGTGTTAATCATGTCCAAAGTTTTGACTTTTTCTCATTAACCTATTAGGCATACTAGCTGTTCCAATGAAAATACGAATATTTCTCGTTACATCCCAGCTTTTATATAGCCCAACTAAATCTTTAAATTTATTGACCCTACTACAATCTAAATGCACATTCTTACTTATCCTTTAATTTCGTATAATTTGGCTTTAAATTCCACTCAAACTGACACAAGCAACGAAGCACAAAATAAGAAAACCACAATCCAAGAAAACGACAGTTTAAACGGTTTAAAACTAAAGCAACAATATTGAGATTGTATTTTTAATATTCAAATAAAAGGAAGATTACTTCAAACTAGAGAACTGAACTTTTGCATAATTCAAGAAGCAAGCCGGGCTCGGTTTGTTGCGATAACAGACAAAACGTATTTACGAGGAAATGGCATTTCATTATCAGAATACCAGCGCGGCGGTATTTGTCTTTTTTTTCAAATGTCGCCGCATCGTGCTGAGATAGGAGCCTTTTTGGCCTCGCACAGGTCTTTATTTTAATTAAAATTTAGTTTTAATGATCTTTTTAAACGCTGTATCTCCTGTGCTTGTTCCAAATAAACATTTTCTTTCTTTCTTTCTTTCTATTTGAAGTCTACCACAAACGGGGCCATTTCTCGCTTATCTTCGCTTTTGCTTCGTACGCAAGTGGTTGTCTTAGGTCTCACAACAAACTGTTTAGCTTTGGACATTCCATTAGAAGCATACTTTAGAGATTCTGCAACATTAGAGTGTTCTGTTTTGTTAATAGTTTTTGTATGTTGATGTGAAGCAGATGCACTTACTACTTTTCTTCTCCAAGGGTTGATTTTCAATAGTGAGATAATTATTATTTGAAGAATAAAAGTGGCTGTCAAACCGCCATTTTTATTCCTCTGCTAAAATTATGAGTCTGTTTTTCATCAAGAGTCATCTACGTATACTCGATACGATTCCATAGAATAGAATTTCATTAGATTATAATCTAGCGAGTTCTATTTTCTGTATTTTTGTGACACAGTACAAAGGCTTTATAGGGCAAGTGTCTGGCTGCGTGGGTGCTCACATTAATCAAACTTCAGGTTTCCGGAATCTTTGAATACATGTATACTGGTTTATAAAAGAACCTATAGGTAGATTTATTTATGCCGTTATTTGTGTATTTTTCATTCTGTGATAAGAGATTTCATTAAATGTTTTTCCGGGACCAACAATAAGACTGTCAAGTTGATCTCATCTAAAATCTTAATTTGTAAAACACGATGTTTAGTAATGCCTTAATTTTAACACAATTACTTTCGTAGTTTCTTCTTTACTGTTTGTTTATTATATCTGTGTTAATTTTACACCAATATCAGGAAACGGAAACAATAAAAGAACTCAAACACTTCTCGTTCAAATCTGCCATCGTCAAGCTCGTTCATTTCTCGCTTAGCTTAAACTGAAGCCTTATAGCCTACAGGATTTAGAGCAATCTTCCTGTTTAAATAGTCATTATCATTGAGTTTCTCAAAGCAAACAATGGTTTAATAGCTTTACAGATACGAAAGCCCGTTTAATGTCATTTTTGGTGGTCCGATTATCTTGGAAGATAACGTGTTAATTGTCTATGTAAATGAATCGTTGGTCAGATACATTACCGTTGATAAAAGTTTCGCGATTTCTGTTTGTTTACTGTTTTTATTGAACCAACTTTCAGTTGTAACCTCTTCTTTCAGAAGTTTAGTCGCCACACCAGTCAAGTTGATAAATATACGGTTCTCTGTATACAAAAAGACCCTAAAATCCTCATTAAAATATAGACTGACAACAAATTAAACCACCGTATATCCTATAAAGCGAGACCATAAAACCGATTAAAACAATTTCGATCCTTGATACAGAATTTACAAGCAATGCAGATAGATGCAATTAATTAAGCTTTCATTAAATCCCTCCTATTCAATCAGTGAATTGCTGAGGACATTGCCTTTACAAGGGCACATAAAGGTTTTATTAAAGCCGTAATTTGTGATTCAGATTTGCCCATTCGAAGCGACTATAGGAATGGTTGTGATTAAAAACTGTGGTAATGAATAATTGAGGGGCGGGTTTTAATTATGTATATTGAGAATTGAGGATACAAAATAATGTGTTGTTAGGTCAAATGATTTGTCGGATGAGGCAATACTCTGGGAAGAATGGGAGGCTGTTTAACTTTGCCCAGCAGTGAGATAACGTAAATTGACATAATTATAAATCGTTAATTACGTTACAATTAATTAAAACTTTTATTTTGTTTCGTATTTAATTAAGCTTGCCGAAGTCCGAGAACGGGTAACCACTTTAACTTATTTAGATTTGCCCATGCCTCGGAATGCACGTTAAGCGGTTGGCTCCGGCTGTCATTTGTTGATAATTGACAGTCGTTACGGGTCTATCAGAAAACAAGAAATTGGACACCTGGTTTTCCAGGGGGTATTGTATAACTCATAAGTCATT
The DNA here is from genome assembly GCA_963859965.1 of Ceramica pisi. Classification (NCBI taxonomy): domain Eukaryota; kingdom Metazoa; phylum Arthropoda; class Insecta; order Lepidoptera; family Noctuidae; genus Ceramica; species Ceramica pisi. The sequence continues at coordinate 6,758,782 of OY982549.1, read as the reverse complement.
AGTTTCGGGCATTATTCTACTCTGTTTCACCTAACCACTAAAAATGAATGACAACACTATTTGACAGTTGATGTCATTCATTCTTAGTTCGGATTCGAGACTTATCATAAGTCTAAGTGAAACAGAGTAGCGTTCGCCCGCAACTAAGTCCGAAACTACGGAGTTCGGGCTTAGAGAGTAGCCCCCAGGTTGTAGAGATCAGATAGCAAGTCACTCCATGTAAATTACTAGTTACCTAAACTAACATAGTTGTGAAAAGGAGCAGGCAGATTTATTGATTGATATAAACTGTCATTGTGAGTTTCTTAAATGATCATGGTTCAACTGGCTAGACCCAGCAACTTGTTTTTCAAGCCAATTTCACCTGCTGCTGGTAGGTGTATCTTACTATACGAAAAAGTTTTTTTTAATATTCTTTATGGTATCTAGTACTGAAGATAAATAACTTTCCTGAAATGCATGCCTTATTTAAATTCATAGTCAAGGCTAAATACAAAACATATCACGGCAATAAAATCAGATGCATAAAAATATACTGAACCACGGGAACATTCGTGATACATCCGGATCTTCCTGGAGCATGGATTAGTATTCGCTAGTCGTATTTATACGCCGAGATATGGCTCTCCCGTCATGGTAATGACGTGGCACGTGACGTCATGGAATAAAGTACCTCTGTTTTAGGTGGCACGATGTATGTGATAACATTTGATGTACTTAACGTTGTTCCTCATATGTCTTGGGAAACCAAGATGAATGTCATGGGAAGGAGCATGACAATGTTGCAATGACGTATTATTTACATAATCTGACGCTTTTTTATCATGGTCCTGAGTAGATACTAGAAACTACAGAACGTCACCTGCTAATAAGAACATACTTTTTTGTTTTGTATACTTTCACACATTGATTCGATGATGATGGTTGCATTGTATGTAGATATACTTACGATTTGTCTCGAGCTCTCGAAGGTGCGAGCTGAGTGGGGGTTAGTCTGTGTTCAATCAACAGTCAGTCTGTGCCCGACCGTGAGTCCGGTACGACGTGTGGTGGTGCGTAGGCGAGCCAATAAGTACACAAATATTACAATGATGGATTGCCGAACTGAAGTGGCAGTGGGCAGGGCACATTGCTAGCAGAACAAAGTGCCAATTATACCAATTTTAAGGAACTTTCGCAAACACTTGTCAGCAATCTGTCAAAAATGTATAAAATTACGGCTTTTCTGGCAGTTTGCATTTGACATGAAAATGCGAACGTTGTTTAAAAATTAGTAGTATTGGCTCTCTGATGGCCAATGAAGCCGAAAAGTTCTGGAATGGCGCTCGCGGACTGAAAGACGCAGACATGGAAAGCCTTTCACAAGGTGGACCGATGACCTGGATAGATGCGAGATGCATAGAACCGGTTGTTGTGACAAGACACTGGGAGGAGGGCTATGTCCAGCATTGAACGTCTACGGCTTATATAGTGATGATGATACAAAAACGCCAGATTTTCGTGAAAACTACGCAACTGATTTATTTTTTCCTACTCCTCCGCTGTACTCTTCTGATTAATTTCTCTCTTTTCACTACTTCGAGGTCCTGGCCATCAAGTTTTTTAAATGCACTTAAAAAAAGTTCCAAGCGAGCTTTGAGTGACTTAGAATCTACAAAAGTTGACCCAGGCTATTGAAACTCGTATACTGGAAATTAAATTTGTTTGGAAATTCTGTATGGTTTGGTTTCATTGGTTTCATTAAATCTATACTAATATTATAAAGCTGAAGAGTTTGTTTGTATGTTTGCTTGAACGCATTAAGCTTAGGAACTAATGGTCTTATTTGAAAAAATATTTCAGTGTTAGATAGCCCATTTATCAAGGAAGGCTATGGGTAATAATATATATCATCAAGCTAAGACAAATAGTAGCGGAAATAAGTATAAGAGCTGAATAACATGGTGATAAAGATGCATTAAATACACCGCCTTTATATCCAGCACACCCCCTTGCTAACCCCATAGATTTCCAATGACAATATTAAGCCTGATAGAGTGCAGGCTTTGCGCTATTTTTTGGCGCAGTTCCAATTGCAGGAAATAAATCTTAAAAAAAAAAAATTGATGTACTGCGAGGTCACTCTTGTGTCCTAGACTTTTATCAGCCAGTTACGGACCCAGTTCTCTTTTGGCCGTGTGTCCTTTGTCGTTTATTCCTTAGAACGACTGCGCCATAACAAAAAAAAACAGTGTAATGTACTAAACCTAATGAATGGTCCATCATGCTGATGTTGGTTTTTCTGCAGAATCCAGGGAGTAGCTATTCCCTAAATTCTTTTAAAATACTTCAACAGAAACAGCGTAACACAAAATAAATGCCGTCATAACTACTCAGTAGAACTATTATTCTTTGAAAAATATAAATTCTTAAAACGAGATAAATTTTTATCTTCAGTACAATTTTTATAACAAATTGTCTGAAAAAAAACAAAGAAAGACAATCTCATTGAAACACTTGAGAAGCGTTTCTTTTTTTGCTCGCGAATGTCCTTTCTAGGAATGAATTAACACTTTAAAGTTCTTTATATTAATCCATTTTTGGTTTTTTGAATGGTTTATTCCGCAAATTACGTAATTTTCTAGTTGGGATAATACTAGTAGTTATGTAAACTGTCGGGTCTGCCTCGGTGTGGATTTACGAATAAATTCAATTTGGAAATTTTACTATTTTATAGTCTCTTTTGAATCATTATTTGATCTCTTAGTATTTTTATAATACGTACCTTTAATAAAAACAGTTACAATTTTTTTAGCGTCTAGACATCTGTGAGCACATTTCTTCAAAAACTGCAAATTGAACGTTGATTTTGTTTGGACTACCAGAAAAAAGATTAAATTACACATTGGCTATTTTCGTACATACTTTTATTAAAAATCTTATTTTTATCACAATATTGCACATGTAATAATTAATAATAATGTTCATTTCATGATACTTATTATGTTATATAATTATTTATTACTATTAAATCAACAGTCAACAAAAGCACCGATATGTTCTAAAAGTTTGATAAAATTATACAATCTGTGACATTGACATTATAATAACTACACATAAATTGTATGAAATAATTAAACATAAAACCACCCTACCCATTCAAAAGTATTTGTATACTGTTAATAACAATAAAAAAGCATGTTGCGAAATATCATTTATATAATTGAAACAAATTAACACAAAATTAATAGAAATATTCACAGATTGCCCTACACTCATAAAATTCTTCACACATTTACAATTAATCACAAATGTATTTTATAAACATTAATTAATATATCGCAGTGACCAGAACCTATCATAAGGTCGAAAAATATTTGATCGAATTTCATTAGACATAAAACTTTTCAACTATTATCGTTTCGTTGTTTTTTACTTCATCGAAATCACGTCTGCCACTGTATCAGTTGACCTATTATCAATTCGATTTGTTTTTCGTTACTCCGAGGTTTCATTTGGTAAAAAAACTTTTTACCGAAGTTACACTTTGCCGAAATAACATTTGATCGAAGTATTATGATTCCGAACATTCATTATACCACTGTTTTTATTAAATACAATTTGAGTGAAATTATATATTATGTTTGAAAGAGCTTTCAAAGCTAATATAATTATTACATTGGCGTTATAAAATAAGGCAACAGGAACAAATTAATTCAGTTTAACTTACTAGTTGTTTGTTTGATTAATTATTTAAAGTGGTCAGACAGAGGGCAGACAAGACTGTGTACAGTCGGTTTTGCAGCGATTCATTTCTGTCACAAAATTTTGTGGCCTAATGACTTTTTGTGAAACTTTTAATTTAATATTTTAAATGCTGCCGAGTAACAGGCTATATTTTTGTGACCAAATAATATTCCGCAAAATGTTGTTTCGGTGCGGTGAAAATATGGCAAATAAATCATTTGACAAATGAAAAAAGTTCAAAAGAGGATTCAGCCAATAGCAAAAAGTTATTATGTAATTCGGCGAAACTTAGTTCGGTAGAATAATACTTAAGACACAGGATGCTTCGATGTTCTAAAAATATGCAAATAAAAATGCATATTAAAGCAAACAAGACGTCGGTCAATAGTTTCCGAGAAAATGAAATTCGAGCAAAAAAAAAACGAAAAGTAGGAAGAAAGGAACTAAAATAATCATTAGATATTTCTTACCTTACCTACTCTTTATTATATTTATTTATAAGTTAAAGGTACATATCGTGAAAAGTAGGTATGTATACATTGATATTTTATATTAACATAAAGAAGTGAAAATTTCCTAAAAATAGATGCCACTAAGGAAATATTTGAGACTAGCATAAGTTCCTGACATGAGTAAGCTTTGTACAAAAAACAACCACAAAATTAAAAAACCTTTAACAATGCGATTTTAAATTAAATAATTTATTATGTTGATATATTATTTTAATAAATAAATAGTTAAATCAAATGACTGAAAACCTTTGTCTGACATTAAAACAGAACAAGGTAATAGAGAAGTGCATTTTGGGATACAATGTCAATATAAATAATCAAATGATGGTTTATTAACTATAACATACTAAATCATAATTTATATCCATATAATATGATATGAGTATGTACATAAATATCTACAAAATAAGTATGTTTCTGTTAAAATTATATCCGTTACATTTATGTGCAGAAATAGAGAAGCAACTATAGTTATATTTACAGGAAAGTGCATCAACATGAAAGTTAAGATAAACAATATTTTTCCACTACAATATTATTTTACGAGTGACTGTAATACTAAATTGTTCCATTTTCTAAACATAGAGAATCTATTTTTACACAATTTAAGAAAATGTAACTGCCCATGTCAAGGATTTTAGATTATTTGAATTAAAAAACAACGTCATAAAAATAACATAAATGTAATTCATGAAAATATAAATAATTTACAACGTTGAACATTTTTCCAAAATTGTGCCAAATCAAAAGTTTTTTTAAAAAGAAATGTACTACATACATATTAATAAAAAAACGAAATAGTAAACTGACACGGTTAATTTGAATTAACTTTCAAAACTTCACTGACTTGGGTATCGATATCTAATGATGATGAATACTTCTCACGTCTGTGAACTTTCGCTAATAGGGCAAAAATTAAATTAGATTTGCTGTTATACCTTTTTATTTCAAGTAATAATAACTGTCCAGTACGATAAATGTTGTATGTATAAATAACGACATTGACTGAAGTCAAACTCCATGCTTTGTAGTAGAAACAAGATTTTTTTAAAGTCCACATTCGATATGAGTCTAATAGTAGATATCGTTCCGCATTTATTACAATAATGAGAATTACGAGCAACAATTTTGTTACCATTTTCAAAAAATGGCGCGATATAGGTCCTAGTTTTGTAAAATATCATTCACATTTTGATATAAATCTGATATTTTTTTCGCCGTTCATTAATCCGCGTGAAACTTTATTGTCGAAGTTCCTTTCTCTAATAGCAAAGCACAGGTATTTTTCAAATAAAAGATACATGCTGAAGTTACATTTTAATGAAATGTTATATATAAATCTAATTGTAAATGATGTTCTTATTACATTGTTTTGATATGATTTCATTCTATATATTATCACATAGAAATTAAGGAATAGTTCTTAGAAGTATTTAAATATTTTGCGAGTAAAATTAAATCTGTAGACAAAGAGTGATGGTGCATTCAAGTGATATGAAGAGTTATATTTGTGATATGTATCCTCTAAAAAGTGATTTGGAAGTCAGTGGGTATCCCATTATGAGATTGTTGATGTCCAAATAAGCGCATATATTTGTATTCATGAATCGGAAATAAATCACGTACAGCTGTGTGTATCATTGAAACTTTTCTCAATATAGGAGCCTATGAAACATAAAATCTACTTATAATATCTCAAGATTGGTCAATATAGTAGCAGAACTGTACAAAAAAATATGAGATAATCTGCTTCAGTGATCTCGTAGTTATGATATTAACGCGTAAAAGTCCATAAATATTTATGAAAACATTGAAGTTACTCCAGTGTGAAATTGAATTTTCTTAGACATATTACTATTAATTTATTTGAGCTAACCAAGGTCACAGAATATTTTCAGCTCAATTTCGCATTTACATCAATACTGAGTTACCGACTGACTTCGGTATAATATACTGTTATTATATATATTTAAAACACATTTATAATTTTGTACAAAGTAGGTATATACATATACACTCTCACTAATGGTCCTTTTACCCAAAGATCCTTGGACGGTTCAAACTTCATTTAAGGATCTCACACCAGGAGTGGATACGCAAGAATTAATTTTTAGAATATCCCATAACAGTTACCCTTCACCTTAATTAAACTTTCGGTACTAAGATTAAAACAAATTCGTACGGAATTAGGAAAATGTTGGTATTCGATGGACTAACTTAATAAAATTATCATTTCAAAAAAAAAAAAGGAAAAAATTCAGCCAAAACTTATAATAGCGTTACACCACAGTGGATGTTACATAATATAGTGATCGATGCTGAAAACCAGTGAATATTTAAGAGCTCTACAGACAAAAGGTGGTTGGTTACAGGCCGGAACGGGGCGTTAATGGAGCAGCTCGTTCTTTTGGCCCCAACTAGCCCCACGGCGGAATACCTTGTTAGGTAGTCTAACGTGTTTCATAGAAAGATGAACAAAAACCTTTCTGGCAGCTTTTTGCGCGACTTACTCTGAATTACGAAATTCATTTCAGTACGACAACATTAAATTAAAGCAATAGACGTGCTGTTAAAAATTTAGTGAAATATTATAATGTTTCACTTAATCACGGAAAAGGTTGCTAAGTACTTTGGAAAATTAGAAAAAGAAAATTTGCAAGCCAGTTTGTTCTCTTATGTCTTTTACAGCTCTGATAGCAATTTTCCTTAATCTAAATATCGATTCTTGCTATCCAATCCTTCTAAACGAACTCCCTATGTCGTCTAATTAGGTCACCTTATGTCTTCATACCGTGTACCGAGGGCTACCAACAGTGAACTTAGTAGCAAACTCAAGTAGCTCGTGGTGGTTTTCACACCACTTTGTAATTCTGCCAGGCTTGATCCTGTAAACAAAAGAGATATTCAGAATTGTGGTAAGGTATGTGGTGGTAGGTACACTGGACGAGGCTTCGAGTTGTCTAGTGAAGAAAACGGTACTGCTAAGCTCCCTATAGAGCAACAAACGAGAAACGTTGGTTTCCGAATGATTCCGACACAACAACGTCAGTACGAAGAGTCGATGTAATAGAAACACAATTTGGCTTGATCTGTTCAGATAGTGTGAAAACCAGGATTCGTTAGTATAACAGCTTAAAAATATAACATAACATAAATATTTATTTTCACTTCCACAAAGGTACTTCACAAACTAACTTTATATTTATAAATAGTCCTTTGTGGGAGACTTGTATCTGACAAGGAAAAACAGGAAACACGTGTTTTCGTTGCCTCCCACGGAAAAACAATGAGGTTTGACAGGACTGCTAGGAGATACTTAAGAAAAATAAAAAATACGGGATAATTTAAAAAGTGCGAAGTTGCTTTGTAGGGTAGAGGAACTACGTTGTGAAGGTTATATCTGAAGAATGAAGCGATGCAATATAATCAAAAATTGTTATAGCGAATTAAGCGTGGACACGTAACGGACAAACTCACTTTTGCATTTATAATATTATCATTTCTGAATACTAGACCAAACATAAAGTTTATTTGTTTTACCATCAACACGTTATGAAGAAGTAACTAGTACTTTTTTTTCTCTGGTACGAGTTTCAAATTAACATAACATAGCTTCTGTGTTCTCCGAAGGGACAGGCAGAGGACCTTCCATATACCTATGGCACGCCACATTTTACTATCTCATTACAGGTCAAAACAAAACTTAATTCTTGTCAACCAGATACTTTCAGACCTTAATTACATCGCAATCGATAAAATCCGCCACTTTTCACGAAGTACAGCAAGGAAATCAAGTGTCACTCGCGAAAAACAAAACTAGTTTAATCGAACACCAACAAAGATACACTTTAAACTTTACAGCAACGTTGCACAGGTAATGCACAAACAGGAAGACCTAAATCAAACATTTGCTTACTTATTCAAACATTTGAGGAGCTTCATTATTGCAAATACTAGTATATTGCTGACTAAAGTCTAGGTATTTTAAGTTCAGCTGTTTACGTTGGGAGCACCTTCCAATCAAGCTTATATAGCATGAACACCAAATCCTTACTTCTTCTTAGCGTGTTGATGGTTTAAAAAATAAACTTTATGTTTGCAAAAGTGAGTTTGTCCGTTACATTTCCACGCTTAATTCGCTGTAACAATTTTTGATTAATGTTGGTACATAAATAGATGGGAACTTGGAGACGATGTTAGGCTATTTTTTTCGAAAATTAAAGCTAAAAACAGAAGATGACAACTAATAAAGTTAAAACAGCGTATTCGACCATTTTTTGTTTTCAAATCTCAAAGATATTTTTTTACATGTGTTTACTCCATTACTTCACATTCGACCTAAAGCTACATTGTATTCAGCGAATTATCTGGGACACAGGAAATCAGGTGTCAGTTCCAACAAATGGACAGCGTGCTAAATAGAGGCGGAGCTAAGTGAGTTCAATCGATAGAGTCGCTGATTGCCGCCGAAAGAATTCGAACCTGTTCCAAATTCTGACCTGGGAGTTGAGCAATTAAGTCAGGAGCAATCTATTATCTTTTTGCTCGGTTTTCACTTTTGACATGAGAGGAATTAGTGGCTTAGGTCACTGACTTCAGTGTCTGGGAAAACAGGTAACTTTATTCGGCTTTCTTTATAAAGATGAAAAACAATCAAAGTAAAAAAAATATACGTGTTGACTGGAAAACTTATGTCTTTCTTTCACCTGTTAAAAGTTAAGCATCATATTTTGATTAATACAATTCCTCTTTAATTAAAGCAAATGGTTTGTCACCACGTAACACAACATTAAGAACTTTTATTGAGAACGTTTTCCTTCCGACCATATTATAAGTTATAATAAACGGAAAACTAAAAACTGTCAGTTTGCTCTTTCCTTTTGTTATTTTAAGTAAAATAACAAATAACGAAGCCCTCTTAACGTCAATACTGATAAAACCCAAGAGCACTTCGATATTTGTATCTCCTTTACAATATGGAGGGTCCACACACAAAAAAATGTCGAACACAAACCTTACTGAACCTAACATTTGTAATACTTTGCAGGAATTTATAGACTCTATCAAACTGTTTCTTCTAAGAAACGAGTACGACATTGGAAATGTTTGTGTTGTCTGCTTTAAAATTGTCATTGAGGGAGATATTAATATTCATGTTGGCAACATTGACATCAGAAAAAAAGGTGTGCTAGATACACTGTGACTTGTCTATTCGTATGTACGCCTAACTGGCTATGTACGTGCGTGACTTACGAGTCCAAAAAAGGACCAATAATGCTTTAAAAGTATTTAAGTTTTTGCTATTTAGGGTTCCGTACCCAAAGATTAACCAACGGAACCCTTATTACTAAGCTTTCGCTGTCCGTCCGTCCGTTCGTCTGTCAGCAAGCTGTATCTCAAGAATCGTAATTGGTAGACGGTTGACATTTTCACAGGTTGTGTATTTTATCTTTTGCCGTTCTTATAACAAATTAAAAATAAACAAGTAAAATTAAAAATTAAAGGGTCCCACACAAAATACGTGTTTTTTTTCGGTATGGTAAGGAACCCTTCGTGCGAGAGTTCGACTCATACTTCGCCGGTTTTTACTTTTTGTTAGTGTTTTTGTTGATATTTTGCTTAAATTTTTCAATCATATATATCGGCATAGTACATAGCTAAAGGGAAGTAAAAAATAAAAAGCGAAACCTATGGTATTAAAACGGTTTCAATTTCACATATTCACCATACATTGAGATCACCAAGAATCGATATTCCCAATACAGTCATTCCGCAACGGGTTTGCTTTCAGAACACGATAATGTCAATAGGCCGATCAAACAAGTGAGTCGACCATGACGTGACAATGGTGTCATGGGGTTTGTTCGGGAAACTGGGGCTGTTTCGTGAAATAGTTTTAGGTAGATATAGTTCAAGTGGGCTGAAGAAGATCCTTGATAGATAGAATACTCATTAATATACACCTAAACAAATAATAACTTCTGGGATGTACATAGGCATCTAGAGGCATGATCTTGCTTAGGAATCATAATTATAATTTAAACCATGTTCCAAAATTAAGTCTATTTCTCTAAAGTATGAGATATGTTACACATGGAAAAAATAATATACGATTGACTATAACGTTTAAGAAAGAATCACTTCATTTAGTTGAGTTCTCTTTCACAACTAAAATTATGTCTATGTTTAGTAGTGTATTTTAGTTTCCATTTTTCGCTTAACAAATGTTATACAACTCTTTCAATATTTTTTAATCTATAAAATCGCTGTGTTCTGTGCATATGGTGCACTATATTTGAGTACTGCATGATACGCCACATTAGTTATGCATTAGTGCGACACGTAGATGTAAATCATCATGGAGGGAAGCCAAGACTCAATTGTCCTTTTAAATAAACTTGCCTCTGAACATGGCTAACGAGTTGACGTAATATACGGGTGTTTTTAGGCAGTTTTTCAGCTTTAAGCGACCTCATTTTGAAAAATAATGGGACATACACTTCTTTACTAACAAACGAACCAACCTTCATTACATTAGCACAACCAAACATTTGTCTAAGACGTGACGGTAGTTTAGTTGTGCTTAAAATAGTTTTACGACCTTTAATCAATTATAGTTGGCTAATTTTCAGTAATGAGCAAACATGGGATTATTTACTGAAACATAAGCCCATGCTTGCTAATTACTGAAAGATATTTTCGAAAATTCTTCGGAACGGCAAAGTGCTTTGTGCTGGGCATATTTATAATACCTGATTTTTAAGCTTTAACGAAGCAATATGTTGTAACAGATGGCGATCCCAAGTTTCTGGCTATCCCCATATAAAAAGGCACAAGTTTATGTTTTATGTTAAAATAATATGAAAAAACTGACATCAGAAGTTTCATAAACCGATCTTTAAGCACAAAGCAGGAGTCAATTTTAATTAAACTCACCTCAGTTTAATTTCTTAGACAAGAAATATACATTTTGTAATCCTATCGAAGTATCCAAACTGGAATTCCGGATGCTTTGAATTTCTATAGGCTCTTGTGAATGTTCACCGTACCGGTCTGGTACTTCTCGTTTCGCACCATTTAAGATAGTATTACAAGATAAAGTACAGAGTCGAGCGAAACTTCAAAGTGTTAGTTCCTTTGCCAGACGTACCGTTGTTATTCTATAGCTCTTTGTACGTAAACTATCTGCAACGACTAGCTTACACTTTGCGCTACTTTCAGCTTTATTTATATCACAGCTGTATTCTTCAGCTTCAATGAAAGAAGTTTTTCATAACTAATGCTCGTAAAGTAGGCCTAAAGTTGCCTGAGGAGCGGGTTGAAAGTATTACTTTGCAGCCATAGGGAGAATCGTTTTCAACTGACAGCCGTCAAATCATTAAAAAAACAATGATGTAAAGGTTATGGCTCAATACCTGGACGGTCACAGAAAAAAAAACAAAATAGTCGGGAAAGCGGCAATCCGATCTTAATTTGTATAAACACGATGAGTTCATCAGATTCAGATTCTTGTTTTTATTTTTACGTTCCTTGTATTCGTAATGAAAAGCACAGTGTTGACTTCGGGTGATAGACTTATTTAGTCGAACCTCGAACTATTATATATATACATAAACGCCGCCGTCTCGGGACTAGGTACATCAGTTACTTTCACTCCTCGATGACAGTGTACTATTTCACAAAAAATATATAACCGACTTCTAAACAAAAAACACTACAAAGCCTATAAAATAACTTTAATTTCGGAAGTCGGTGTTTTGGTTTTGTTCCTTTGTTTTTTAATATCGACTTCCGAAATTAAACTTATTTTATACTTTGTAGATTTTGGAAGTCGGTTATATTTTCGGTCGGTTTGTATACAGGTATTAACTTTTTGATCTAAACACGGACGCGTAACTAATTTTGTTATACTAAGTCACTCAATGGGACAAATGAAGTAGCGTTAGTTCGTTTTTTTTAATTATCACAGAGTTTAAGACTACAGGAAACCTTTAAGTCTGTGGTTTTAAAACAACATGTGATGAACTAAAAAGGTTTAAAGAATATTATTCAATCGATATCACTTGCGCGCGATTCCAACTCGCACTTGACTGGTTTCCATAAATTAATATAAGGGCGATGTTTATCTGTATAAGAAAATCTATCCAATATCATACTAGGGTGGGTGTGACATGTGATCACACCCGCCCTGCAAACGTTTCTAAGATTTACTGACAAAATCAGAGTAAATGACCACGGGGTTATGAGATGACATCTGATCTACGCGCCATGCCTCTGAATGTTCCCTAGCTACGAACTACTGACCCACATTGGCAAGGACAACGTATGGACGGCATCCATTATTACAATCCTTAATAATGTTAGAAAATACCTATTCTAAATTGTATGAGAGAAAATACTTGCAAAACAAAGCAGATGCCAGTGGTATATTTGGACTAACTTAATGACATGATATTAGAACTCCCCAGTTATAAATGACTGCCTTTATTACGGAGTATTACAGTCGAGACTAGTAGCATCCAAATTTACATAGCATTAAAAAGCTCATTAAGCTTAGACATTTCTTAATAATGTCCTCGATGAACCATTTTCGTTGTACGTTTTTTGTGAACTAATAAAGTTTTAAATAATGCGAGACGTGACGATTCGTAATTACGTTCTTGAATATTAAAATAATAACCCTGGACATAATGGTTCTCTAATACTTAAAGTACTAGAGGGGATTATGTTGAGAAGACAGAGTAGAGCTGTACTCCCAATCAACCTGCAAAGCTAGGTGATTGATTAAGGATAATTAAGGTTCCTCCGACCAGTTGTGACTGAATTGATGGGAGATCAATGTTGAGTTACAGATGACGTATAAAGCTACCATCTTTAGGTGATTCGCTTGATACTTAAAGTATTACTCATTATATTTAAAAAAACATGTTCATTTATAGTACTCAAGTGATGGTTAGTAATGATGTAGTCGACGATGGATTTAGGAGGTCTGCCTGTAATTAGCATATTCATTCTTAATTTAAAGAGGTTTTAGCTATCAATAAACAGAGACTCCTATTAGGAATTCCAATCCTTAGCTGATATAAAACTGCTATAACGTTTGATAGCTGTAACGATAGCATAAATATGTATCTATGAAGCAGCATCAACTATAAAGCGCGATATCAGTAATTTCGAGACAATGAGAAGTACAAGGCATAAAAATGATCATAAGGCAGTTAAATGCAGAACAATTAAGTTAAAATCAAGCATATTTGGTATGGGTGTTAAAATTTATAATAAATTACCAGACTATTAAAAATATTGAAAGACTAACTACTTTTAAATACAAACTCAAAGAATTACTGATACAGAAAGTATAATATTACACAATCAATGAATTCCTAAATGACAAATGTATTGACTAAAAATGATGTAATTTTATAATAATGCTTAATAAATTACATTTTGAAAATTGATGAATGTATAATTAAATTATATTCCCTAGTGGTAATTAATGTAAATTTTTCATTAGTGATCTGTGTATGTTCTGTGACGATATATTTGTTTTTTTTTTATGTAAATGACAAATGTTTTGACCAAAAATTTTTCATTTAATTTTATAGTAATGCTTCACGACAAATGACAAATAAATGTATAATTTATTTGTTTTCCCTAGTGGTAACTAATATAATGTTTAAAGTGACAATACCTTTTTTTAGACGTACCTAGATGTAATTTTAAAAAACATTGTACACCGCATGGGTATGTTACAGTGATTCATGCTACAATAATATCTTTAAGAACTGAATTCCCACCTGTGATACAAACAATAAATAAATCTGTATTTGAATCTATTCAGACAAATTTGAAAGCAGAAACTTTCTCAATAGAAGCTATGAACAGAAATGAGATGCAATATAGTGAATACACAGTAATACTATCCAGTTATGCAGTACACCATTCAGCGAATATAAGCATGAAAATACTTTATGACTCAATCTTGGAACAGGTGCACTAAAACTGCAGAGCGTGGAAACCTTGTAGCTCTCATTTGTAAACGCGAATTCCGGACTCAGATGGTGTTTTCTGTTGCTCTTTAAAGGCAACGAAATAAATTACTGCTTTTGTTGCCTTCGCTTTCTAGTACTGAGAAAATGCCTTTGATTTCGAATTTTATTACAATTATAAATATATAAAAGTATCAATGTCTAGAGCCTTGACAATCATGTGATCAGCCAAATAGCAGTATTTGACTACTCATGTAATTGTCAAGGCAAAGATAAACACTTTATATTATAAACCAAAGTCCTCCGCCGCGTCTGTCTGTCTGTCCGCGATAAACCCAAAAACGACTGCACCGATTTTCATGCTGTTTTCACCAATACCATGTTGTTTTCAAATAGATAGAGTGGTTCTAGTATTTAATTTGTCAAGTTTTTGTATATATTGGATAAAATATAATGATATTTGTTGGAGGTGCAATTGATGATGTATGGTGCAATTGTGTATCTTATCTAGGTCTACAGAAAAGTACGCGATGGCATATGTCTATCTCTTAAGATTGTGTATTCCGTCCACTAGCGCCGCCAATCGTTTTTAATTAATTGTGGTAAATTTGAGACACGTAGATAAAAAACCGCTCTGTAGTGCACTGATGAAATGTATCTATTATTTTTTGACAGCTATTTTTAATACATAACTCATGGCTAAATAGCCAAAACGGCAATTATTGCTAAAAGTGGCCACTTTTAGCAAAAATATCGACTTTGGCAACTATTTATGTTCTAAAGTACAAAACATAACTCTCAAAACATAATAAATACATTTCTTTAGTGCACTACATAGCGGTTTTTTATCTACGTGTCTTAAATTTACCACAAATAATAAAAAACGATTGGCGGCGCTAGTGGACGGAATACACGCTCTTAAGATTAAGTATTTTGGAAATAAACAAACAATACAATACAATACTTAAAAACTACATTTACAAAAAAATACAACCGACTTCCAAATAAAAAAAACACTTCAAAGTAAAAAATAACTTTCTACTAATTTCGGAAGTCGGTGTTTTTGTTAGTTTCTTCGTATTTTGACACCAACTGCAGAAATTAAAGTGTTTTTTTTTTAGTTTATTAAAGAATTTTTCAAATAAGTTCATAATTGACGGAGTTATGAGGTAACAAACATAAAAAAAACATACAACCGAATTGAGAACCTCCTCCTTTTTGGGAAGTCGGTTAAAAATGGGAAATTATAAAGCGGTAATTGGAAAGCTATTTACACAAATACGGTATTAATCCTTATCAATTTTAATAAATTAGAGGCTTTAAGCATTTCATGCACATTATTTTACTCTTTTACACAATATAATTTTAAACAAATTTCTTTGGAGTAATCGCAAAAAATATGAAAGTCAAAGTCAAAGTCAAGCATTTATTTCAATTAAACCATTTGCACTTTTGAATTGTCAAGGTCGATCGGTCCAAAAAGATGAAGCTATTTGCACGTTCCAAAGCGTAGATCTCTATGGAAAAGAACGTGCAAGAAACTCCACGGATACTCTTTAAAAATAATAAATTGTTACAAAGTTTTGTTGACATCGTGTTGAAATTATACAAACATGTGAGAACGATGTGACGAGCATGATAAAAACGTCCGGAATAAGAAAGGAACAATTCAAAGAAATAATTAAAATAAATGAAAATAAACCATGGCAGCTGAGAAATGACCAGTCCCAACCGACGGCGCCATGACATGCGCCACGCCCATTCGTCTCAACCATTTTGAATGGAGCCAAATAATTTAACGCATACGCCACCATCAGCTAGGCTTTTGAGTGAGCATGACACACCCAACCGCCAGGGTACTTGAGTCTATACAATGCAAACACACACATATTTATAAATGTTGGTACTATTAATTTATCCAATTAACAGCAATGGATCAGTGTGTGAGTTAAATTAAATATAATTACGGACACGAGATTAACATTCAAGCGCCTCGCTTCGCTTGATGCAATCGCCCTCGACCCTCGCCCAGCACCGTGTTGCCTACTGTTTGGATAATAAGCCGAACGCTGGATATTTGGATGTTTGTTAGGTATTCAATCAGGCTCTAACGGATGAATAGATTTGGCTGAAATTAGGGTACAGGGATAGATTATAGCCTGGAATAAGACATAAGCTATTTTTATCCATGGAATGGATTCCCATGGGTTGCGGGAACAGAAATTGAAGTAAAAATATACCTTTAAAGTAAGTAGGTGACAAATTAGATTTAATTAGTATTTAAGTTAAATTAGAGTGTAATTCTTTATGTACACGTCTTATAATTGCATAAATACGCAGAGTTATTGTTTTCCTGCAAATATATAAAGAATAACAACATTTTCGGTACCGGCTGTCACCGGTAACCCTAAAACCGCCAGCTGACGTTTGAACTACGCATGGAATTAAACGGGGAAGTATCGTTTACTTTTATTTTATATTAGCACACATTCATCAGTTTATCTCGGTAGCACGTCCTTGCAAAATTGTATTAACTTTTTCGCAGAGTTTATGACTCTGCGTTGAGAAGGTATTTGGCTTTGTTTACATCGCAGAGAACGTCAAAATTACTAGTTTCTGTTGATTTAGTTCTATATTTTTCATTTATATACAACAACAATAACGTTTATGATCGTTATTTTGCATAATCTTTTGAACTATTACATTAGTTCAGTATAATTTTAATTTAGGCATCCTACCCACATAAGACAATTATTATTATTAAGGCAATCCAAAGTGAGAAAATTAAATAAACAATACCTTTTAAATCAAATTTACCAGCCTACCTCATTTTTCCACTTAACTACACTAATTTCTCCCCATTTTTATTAATCCTTTAATTTCCCACTTTCCTTTCTTTGTCTGTCCTTTAGATTCTCATAGTTTCTTTCACTCTATTTTCAGTACCTAAACCTGAAACTATGCCTGTGATGACCCGCAAAGCTACAGCTCAGGATATGGAGCTTAAACTGAGAATGGCTCTCCAAGAACTGAAAGCCTCGAATGACCAATGTCAAGAATTGTTGCAGGAGAGAGAGGAGAGTGAGGTGGAAGTAAAGAAAATGGTCCATAAAAACACCTGCCTTAAACGGGAGCTTGTAGACCTTAGCCAACAATATCAAGATGTTGTTGAAGAACGTGACCAGCTGCGGGTAGTAACGGATGGTTTCAACAATTGTAGTAATTTGTATGAGGAGGCTTTACGTAAAGTTAGGGACCTAGAGGATGAACTTATTAGTGCCAACAGTTTTATTTCCAAATTGCAAAATGAGAAACAAAGTACTCAGGTTAAGGAAACAAACCGCTTATTTAATGAATTAATTAGTACTAACAGTAATTGTAACCCTCATTCCTTAGTCACAATTGACCTAACTGAAGATTCATTATTGAAACAGAACTGTAGTTATAAAGTAAGTCATAATAAGTTAAAAAAGTATGCAAAATTAAATAAATTTATCAAAAAATGTTATCGGTACAAAATGCAGTTCAAACACTTTTCCAAAACTATTCCACTCAGGAAAGAACGTGTTGACTTGATTAGTAAATTAAATAATTATCAAATTAAACTTGAAGACAGCATAAAAATATATGAAATTGATACACAGCACTTGCAATCTGAAATACAGGTACTCGAAGCTTCACTGAGTTCACTTAACTGTAAATATGTTCAATCTCAGAACCAAATAAAAGAACATATTCTTGCTGCTAACGAGTTAGTCATGTGTCAGTGTACTTGCCAGACAATATCAAACCTTGATGCTGCCCAGCCTGAGGAAACGGAGGTCCCGTCCCAGGCGCAGAATTTGTCTGAAGACTGTGTCATTGGACAAGATTTAATCGCTTTTGATCAGGATTTATCTCAAATTGCTCAGCCTGAGATTGATTGTTCTGTGAATAGTGGCTATCATTCGGTTATGTTCTCAGACAGTATAGGAAGAGGTTTAGGTAAATTATTTAGTAACCACCTGAGTTATTCTACACAAAATTATTGTATGCCAGGTTCATCATACAAGCAAATTATGGCGTCGGTAATATATAGTAATTATAATTCAAATACCAACATTACAGTATTTATAGGGAATAGTTCAAAAGTTAAAAAGTCAGATATCACAGAAAATATAACTGAGATGCTAAAGTTAAATTGTAATAAAATAATATTGTGTGCTTTTCCATATTTTGATAAATTGTCAATTAGACAAAATAATTATATTCATGTGTTAAATAAACACATGCAGTTTTTAGTTAGTCATTATAGTGACAAGTTTATGTTTTTTGACACAAACTTTTTTGTGAAAAATTTAAAATCGACTAGGAATACTGTGTATTTACCAATTAGTTGTAGACACACAATAGCAAGGCTATTAGCTTATTGTATTAACTCAGACATAAGTAGTATGTCGAAGTCTTGTGTATTTAAAGCCACAATGTTTAGTAATTGTACTAAGAATCAGGTGGAGAGCTGTAGCCCTATTGCTACACATACTCCGGATAATGATTTAAACTAGTTTTTAAGACAACAGAGGATACCATTGACAGAATAGTTACTGTTATGCCTACAAAAAACAAGTTATCTTCTTGCACTCTGTTTAATAGATGTCAGAAAGAGGGTCAGCAGCATTCCTTGAAAATATTTCATCAAAATATTCAAGGTGTCTCTTCCAAAATATTAGAAATTGAATTATTTTTAGAAAAAACAATGAATGACATTGTATGTTTTAGTGAGCATTGGTTGAAGGATTACCAGATGCTAATTAGTTATGAAAATTATAGTGTGGGGAGTTGTTTTAACCGAAAATCTATGTTGCGCGGTGGTTCTCTCATCTTAGTTAAAAAATGTTTAAAATTTAAGCAACGTAAAGACATTGTTAGCTTGTCAGTGGAACATTGCATCGAACTGTCCTGTGTTGAGCTTGATAAGCATGTTATAGTGTGCGTGTACAGACCCCCAATCCCTCAAAACTTTACGTTATTTGAAAACACAATTGAAGATGTCCTTGCGAAACTTGTAGCAGGCAACAAATCCGTAATTATTTGCGGAGATTTTAATATTAATATTTTAGAAAATAATTTAAATAGCAGTAGATTTTTAAGTCTTTTTAAATCATTCAACCTGTCTAATGTTTTTACAGAACCAACTAGAGTGACACCAACTTCTTCAACCTGTATTGATAATGTATTCTGCGATTGCGATTATTTAGATAAATCCATAGTTAATTATCTTCAGTCTGATCACAGTGGTCAACTGGTAACATTTACATATAAAGCACCCTTGCAAAAAGTTCAAATACAATTTAGGCCAATTACAACTGGTAAACTAGCTAAATTCAATGAGGCCTTACAAAACAAGTTAAATGTTCTTGGCCATAATATTGAGGATGCGAATAAGTTTTATGGTAACTTCTTTTCGGTTGTACTAAAGGAATTTAATGCAACTTTTGAAAAGAAATCAAAAGATACTTTCCCTAAGTTTGTATTTAGTGATTGGGCGACTAGAGGCATTAGGATAAGTAGGGAAAGACTATATGAGCTATATGGCCTTAAGCCTTTCATAAACACTGAAACCTTTAATAAGTATGTAAACAAATATTCTAAGGTTTTCAGAAATGCTTGCAAAGTAGCTAAAGCCCTGTACATTAGCAATAAGATTAAATCGGCAGATAATAAAATAAAGACAGTTTGGAAAGTTATCAATACTGAAAGTAACAGAAATAAGGTACGAAATACTGATTTTTTGCTGGAGACTGAGCATGGTACCATAAGTTCTAATTTAGAAGTAGCTCAAGAATTTGTAAATTTTTTCACCGATATACCATCAAAAACGACTGGAGCTTTAAATTCTTCACCCGAGGTCTCATTTAATTTATTAAAAGCAAACGTTCCAGGTTGTACGGTTGAATTCCAATTCAAACATATCAACCCTACGATAGTTATGAAAGCTTTCCGGCAAATCAAAATTAAATTAACTGAAGACATATGGGGAATGTCCATCAAAGTGTGTACGTCCATTATTGAGACCATAGCACCTTACTTGGCTTTAATATTTAATTTATGTGTGGACCAAGGTGTCTTTCCGGATATAATGAAATATAGTAAGGTGATACCACTTTTTAAATCTGGTGATAATAAAGACACCAATAATTATAGACCTGTATCCGTATTGCCGATTTTCAGCAAAGTTTTTGAGAAAGTAATGCTCAATCAAATGCTCAATCATTTTAATACCAATAAAATCTTACACCAACAACAGTATGGTTTTACCAAAGGTCGTTGTACGACTGACGCTGGAGTCACGTTGTTAAAACATATTTATGCAGCGTGGGAAGAGGCGCAAGATGCCATAGGAATCTTTTGTGACCTCTCCAAGGCATTCGATTGTGTTAATCACGAAACTTTGCTCTTAAAACTAGAACATTACGGACTAGGTAAACTTGCACTCAGTCTAGTGAAATCATATCTAAATGACAGACAACAGCAAGTTCAAGTAAATGGTGTCAATTCTCGGGGCTTAAAAATCAAAATGGGTGTACCACAAGGTTCAATATTGGGTCCTTTTCTCTTTTTAGTGTATATTAATGATTTACCCCATCTTCTAAAAAATCAACCTCAAATGGTGTTATTTGCTGACGATACGTCTTTAATTTTTAAGATAGATAGGCGTGCCACAAGTCTTGACGTCGTAAATAACGCCCTTCAGCAGGTCCAAAATTGGTTTACTGCTAATAATTTAGTTTTAAATGGGAAAAAAACGAAGTGTATCAGATTTGCTTTACCGAATGTTAAAAGTAAAAATTGCGACATAGTATTGAACAAAGAGAAACTTGAATTCGTCGAAGACACAGTTTTCCTGGGGATCACGCTTGACTCAAGGCTACAATGGGGTCCTCATTTAACATCTCTTGCGGGACGGCTGAGTTCAGCAGCATATGCTGTCAGAAAAATCCGTCAATTTACTGATATAGATACCGCGAGGCTGGTCTATTTTAGTTACTTTCATAGTATCATGTCTTACGGTATCTTATTATGGGGACGTGCTGCAGACATCGAGTCTATATTTATTCTGCAGAAAAGAGCTATCAGAGCCATATACAATCTCCGTCGGCGAGATTCCCTAAGGGAACTGTTTAAGGATATTAATATCATGACAGTACCTTGTCAATACATATATGAAAACATAATGTATGTTCGGAAAAATCTTCATCTTTTTAGCAAAATTAGTGATAGGCATAATTTTAATACTAGAAATCGGAACAAATTAGATCAACCCCGATTCAGATTAGCTAAAGTACACACTTCTTTTATGGGATATTGTGTTAAATTTTATAATAAAATACCACTCGCTATTCTCGAACTAAATGAGAGT
This sequence comes from Ceramica pisi, assembly GCA_963859965.1. Classification (NCBI taxonomy): domain Eukaryota; kingdom Metazoa; phylum Arthropoda; class Insecta; order Lepidoptera; family Noctuidae; genus Ceramica; species Ceramica pisi. Next base: position 6,737,156 of record OY982549.1, on the reverse strand, counting down.
AAATTTAAAACATGCATAAAACGCACACTATGTAGACAAGCATATTATAAATTGGAAGATTATATCCATGATAAAAATGCTTGGTTAAATGCTGGTCTTGCTCCACAGCCATAGCCGCATGGATCCACTATATAGTTTTTTAGTTTTTTTGTTTTTTTTTTTATATATATAAAATTTGGAAGTAATGCTTACCCTTTTTTTGTTCTCCTATAGTATAATGTACTTATTTATTCCTTCTTTGCAATATTGAATTGCTAAGAAGTAAGTTACGCATTCATGCAGTTTCATTTTGTTTTTATTTTTCGTTTTTTAGGTACTTGGCCATTGAAAACCATAGTTTTGTAGTAAAGTAGATTCATTTTTTCAAATGTTTGTAAATGTGAGTACTATGGAACCATTTGCATATGTAATTAATTTAAGATTTTGTTTATTAAACTTGTTTGACATGAACGAGCGTGGCAGTTGAGAGCTTGTCATGCTCACACAAACGTCTCGCTGATGGTGGCGCGTGTGTTGGATCATTTGGTTCCCTTCAAAATGGTTGAGCTAGATGGTGCTGATACACGCGTCATGTTCGTGAACGGGCGCCGTCAGTTGAGACTGGTCATCTCTTACCTGCCACTGGCTTATTTTATAATCTGTACTTTTTGAATTGTTTTATATACTTTCTTGTTCTTTGCATTGTCCTCACATATAGAAGAGATCAAAGATAATGTTACCATGATTTTTGTATTAAGTACATCAATTGATTTAAAAGAGTGTCCGTGGAGTTTCTTGCACGTTCTTCTCCATAGAGATCTACGCTTTGGAACGTGCAAATAGCTTCATCTTTTTTTTGGACCGACCGACCTTGACAATTCAAAAGTGCCTGTAAATGGTCTAATTGAAATAAATGATTGAGTTTGAGTTTGAGAGTTTGAGTTTGAATAAAAAATTCATGACTACTTTTGGTTGCGATAAACGACATTAAAGCCGAAGTCGCGGGCATCAGCTAGTTATCTTAAATAAAATAATGCTTAAGGCATTAAGTCTGTCCTTTATTGTTGTGTGCATAAATGATTAAATATGCTTTTGATATCGAAACTGAGGTAAAAGTTTACATTTGGAAATTACGTATTACAGCAGAAAATTTTAATGGGAAAGGGTATTGTTGTATAAATATTTTGGTATTGTTGTCTATTCTTCCCTCAATAAATTTTCTTATGTTGAAAAAACAAACAAAGATAAAAGAAAAACTTTTTTATCCTCATTTGTAAATAGGACACAAAGGACCAATTTATTGTTCTAAATAACCCTATTTAGGACAAAAAGTAACATAAAGACTCTATCGCTTGGAACTCGACCAAATTCCTTAGAACAAAGTAACATTTTGTTTATTTTGTAGCCCACTTTTGGCACAGGTGTCTAATCTTCTGAAACATGGGCTCTCGTAGTCGCCTCATTTATTCCAGTAATTTTAACATACCTGTACACATTTGTACTGTTAAATTCTATAACTTTAGCTTCACATAATTTTTAAATAGCATATAATTTAAATTGTGACAATCCATCTAAAGAAAAGCTAATATTCTTCAAGATACAGCATTTTCCTAGTTTGAAGGATAGGAGTAAAGCACGTTAAGCCGTTGGTCCCGGCCTGTCATTTGTAGATCTTTGGCAGTCGTTACAGATTGACAGAAGCCAGTAAATCTGACTCCAGTTTTACCAAGACGTACCGTGTTACCCAGTTAATGGGTTGTGGAGGTCTGGTAGGCAGCCCCTCCACGTAAAACACAGGTATTTAGCTGAACTAAATTGGGGTCGGCTTCCAGTCAAATCGGTGACTGGAAGCCGACCCCAATATACTTGGGAAACGGCTGGCAGATATATATGGGATACTTATTAGTAACTAGGTGATGTCCGCGGCTTCGCCCACTTGGCAAATTATATACTAAAACCTTCCTCGAGAACCACTCTATACATTGGTGAAAACAACTTGAGAATCGGTACAGGAGTTTTTGAGTTTATCGCGAACAGATTAACAGACAGGCGGAGGACTTTGTTTTTCTGATATGTAGTGATGTAGTAATAGTCATTGCTATATAATTACATGTATTCAATTAAATATCTGAAAATAGTTTAATTTCGGAAAGGCAACTGTGGTCGAAGGAAAGCGAATGATATATAACGACCTTCCTTTTCTAAAGCTTACTGTAAAATTAACCGTTTCTCAAAATATCCTTTTATTCCAACTAGAATGAACTTATAAATACACGATCAACTTTTAAAATTACATAGCACGATTATTATCATTTTTTTTTTCACTTTTTTTTTTTTTTTTTGGGATGGGAAATCATCCAATGACTCCTCCCGCTCTGGGTGTAGCGGGAGGGAGTGTCAGACTTCTACTGACTAAAACCCATCCATGTTCCTTCATTGCTCTTTGTGTTCCGGAGCCACGGTGTCTCTTGCGAATAATCCCGCGACTCCGGCAGGCGTCGGCCCTTTCGGGCCCCTCTGTGTGCTGACTCTCTTTAAGGCGCGCGTGGAACACTAACGCGCCGTCGACACGGCCTGTCGTCACTATACGGACGGACAGCGAGCCACCCATAGCTCGCCGTCCACAGGCCCGCGCCTACGGTGGCCGGAGGTCACCAGGTGGTGGTCCCTGACGCCCGCGGCGTCCACCACGGCGGCTGGGACGAGAGGGTCTCCTCTCCCTCTCCGCCACCTCCTTAGACTTACTTTTGAGACCGACCATGTGCATCGGTGTACTAACCTTGTAAAACATGTACTCTTGTAGTCGCCTTCATCTGAACAGGCGACACCAGAGCGCAGGTGTAGTTCCCTGCATCGTCCACTTTTAGTCGCGCCACCTGCACAAAGATGCATCTTAATGTCCGAGAAATCGAGCTTGGTAGGTACTGTCGAATGTGCTTTAGTAGTTTATAGGTTTTATTGTAAAACTTACAGAAGAATTCACATGTGTATATCACTTTTTGGAATCAAAGAGATTATTCTCGTATTTTTAAGGAGCGTTCGCATTCGCTAACTATCAAAACATGTTTGATTTTCAGAAAGATTGTCAGTGTGATGATATTGAGACATTAATTTAAACGCATATTAAGTACCTACTAGAATTTCTCATCAGATTATATGATTTGGATATGGCTTATTCATATGCGAATTCTAAAGTGATTCGCACAAAATAGTGTAGTGGGCTTTTTCAACAATAAATGAATTATTTTATTTTATTTCCTAAGTAGATGTATAATCGAACTAGAGAAAATCAGATTGAGCATAAGCAGTTTACTTTAAACAAATATTTCTATAATGTTGAAAGTTATTGAAAATATACTTAAAATTATGTGCGTAGTCGTAGGCACTCCGTTTTATTAATAAAACAGAAATGTGTACTAAAACAATTTTATTGTGATTAAAATCTGCGAACTGTAACAAATACTTGGTGAGTAAATATTTGATCAAATTAGGCAGAATATACAAATATTTTATATGGGTCGTAGAACACTTGACGACTTGACGTATCTAAATATTTTTTTTATTATTCCCAAGCCTTTGAAATCTAGAATTATATTTATAATATAATCATGTATTACAAAATGAGCATAATAAATTATGTATTCTGTTAGTCGCCCCAAAAGAAACTCATGATCAGTTGCCAACTTAAGTTTTTGAAGGAATATGATAGTATTTTACTTTAAGGTCCACGTTTGCTGCAACTTTCTATTTATAATATTATAAATTTCTGATATGTAATTAAACTTAATCACTTTGTTAATACATTTTATCCACAACCGTATTTAACTTTAGTTTATTTTGGCAGAATTCAATTTATATATAGATATTCATTCATGACAAACCAAATACCTACACACAATGTTTTGTTACGGTTTTTGTCTGGTAGGCAGCCGCTCCACGTAAAATTCTGGGATTTCAGCTGAATCCGATTTGAACGAATATAGTTGGGAAAAGGCAAAGCAGATGATTGATTTTCTTAACTATTTTAAAATATTAAGATTTTAGAAAGTTGTTATGACGTCTGTTGTGAACATCGAACCAATGCTAGCTTATATACCGGGTCCCCGAAGCATGCTAGTATTAAGAACTGAAATGGAAGGTTATATCATTTTCACCACAAAAATAGAATATGGAACATTTTTTATATTTCAAGATCCAAAGACATTTCAGAACAATAATTTAGGAACACTGGATAATATTCTTTAAGACAAATTGAATCTAACAATGACTTCTTTCCATATTCTGATTTACAACTTACACGGAAAAATATTTTCGTTCACTTGACAAATACCTACGCGTATTTACTTCCCACATTAGTATTTGTATTCCAACCGAGCACTACCTTCGAATAAGGCACAATAAACATACAGAACTTTAGAAATATGTGAATGTATTCTGAAGGAGGAAAACGTGGCTGATCCTTATTCGATTCTTCCTTCACATGTGATACAAATGGTAAATAATACCAACTTGGGATATTGGGAAATATCCAATGTTATATTAATTTCGTACTAGAAATATCATATTGCTGAAACTCCAATTAGCTGTTTGAAGTATGTTCTAGTAATTTGCTGGCAAGTATAAATGGCATCTAGAAATTTGCTGTAGGTAATCACGACATAAATTTATTTTGTAATACAAAGTCGCTAAAAACACGAAACATTAGTAACCCACTCGCATTTACCAGCATTTACGGGATAATTTGCATTAAAGAGACCCTGGCAATAAGCCAAGATAACAGTGACAGAGAAAAATAAGTATAAAATGACAAATTTCATAGATAAGCAAATATTAAAAAATTAACGCTTTTAATAAAACACGGCCTAGTAGGTGAATATCATAAGGCCCTGCCATTACGTTGTATCTTAACAGTTTTTTTAAGATTGCATTTTTGTATCACCACTCAGGCCGTAAGTAAGGGAGAATATTTAAGTCTTACTTACACTTTAGCCCGCAAATATATTGCGGCAATTTAGACCAAACGGGGAGGTAGAATTACCGGGCCTTGAGGGTGTAGTTGCAGGTTGGGGTGGCAATGATGGCTGTGTGGATTTAGGAAAGTTAATAGTCTGGTTAAGTAGCCTAGCCAGCCTTTTAAACGGAGCGAACTTTGGCAACGGGCCCGAAAAATGCAAGGAGCAGACATTTATGATGAATGGGCATAGACTTAAGCGATGAGTTTTTAGTCAACTGAAAGTGGTTTTAGTTAAGCAGTTTTTCTAGCCTGTTACATTAGCTGTTATTTTTAGATCTTTATCAAGGTAGATCTATATCTCCTCCCGTAATTTTATCACATACTTTTATTCTTTTACCTCCGGATAAACTATGGATATATTGCAAATTATCGAATTTGCACGGTACTTAATCTATTACGAAATGAGAGTCCGCAATTTCGGGTTTCTCGCATAATAAGTGAGTGCAATTAAATTAAAAACAAACATTAAAAACTTAAATTATCATAATTTTTATCAAGACTAGCCTTTTTCCCAACTATATTGGGCTATTCGGCTTCCAGTCAAACTGGATTTAGCTGAATACCAGTATTTTACGCGGAGCGGCTGCCTACCAGACCTCTACAACCCATTAACTGGGTAACACGGTACATCTTGGTAAAACTGGAGTCCGATTAACTGGCTTCTGAGTATCCGTAACGACTGCCAAAGATCTATAAATGACAGCCGGGACTAACGGCTTAGCGTGCTTTCCAAGGCATGGAGGAAGCTCGGTATGTTAAGATGGTCACCCATCCACAAACCAGCCTTGGTAAGCGTTGTTTAACCTTGAAAATCGAACCGTGCGGCTTTTTATTATATAGCCACAAGCTCCTCAAAAAAAACTTAAATAATATTACTTACAATGTACTTTTGTGAGATTCCATGTATTTCCACTAACGCTACGACTGCGCCCCCACCCCGCCGTACCACTTAACTCATGGCTATCATACGGTAAATATCATACGGTCTGTTATCTCCTTGACTATAAACGTTTACAGACATAATTACAGCATCCCCGTGAGGGACAACCACACTAAGTAACCCTCATTTGGTCCGTTAAACACAATTTTTTTCTAACCTTCCCAGAATTTAGGAAAAACAGTTGATGAAATGTAAATAAGCTATGAGATTTTTGGAAAGATATACTTTGCCCCTAGGCTTTTCGTAAATGGAAAATGGGCACGTCGAATTAACTAAGTTATTTTTATACTGGTTTGGAATAGGTAATAAGATCTTTTCTCGGGGGTGTCGCTCGAGGTAACTCAGTTGTTTTTTATGTGGCTCTTTGTTGTACACTGTTTAATGTAGGCATTAACAATAAAATTTGTTTTCTGTCTGTAAAAAAATGCTTTTATGAATGTAATGCTGGTATATATACTATTTAGTACCAAATTTCAATTAATGCGACTCCATCGTCGCGTCTGGATTTCTTATTCAATAAATTTTTTGCTAAAAACTAACAAAATTATTTTTCTGTCTAGATTGACAAAGCTAAAAAATAGCTTATTAAGGAAAATGTAGCAAGCAATATTAAAGAAAAAAATGCTTGCCTGAAAATCTTGCCACAAATAATTCCACCACCCACAGTATTTGACCGATCTTTAAAAGCACCCATTCTCAATTCTGAGCAAGTCTCAATGGTTTTTCGATATTTTATTTATACCATGTTGCGAGAAAAGCCTATAAAGTCTCGTTTAGCAGGGAAACAATGTTCCCTGAAACACAATAAACTGGAGATTTTCTTACAGGTGCTCTGAAAGGAGGTCGAGGTCAAAAAATTTTACTTTAGGCGTAACTTGAATGTTGAGTCGGCTACAAGCGAGACCTAGGATGGTCGTAAGGTTAGATGTGAGAATTCAGAGAGCTTCAAGGGAGAAATTGGAATTTTTTTCAAACTGACTATTATTTAAAATGGTCAGAATAATGTAATGTAACAGGTCTGTCTGGAAGCACTTATATTTTATGGTAATGCCAAAAAAAAACTTAAATTGAAAAAGAACGTTACAAACGTAGCCGTATTTTCAAACGAGACGCACGGGCTGCCCAGACCTGTTAAGTTATTAATTAATTATTATAGAGATAGGAAAATTGTGTTACCTCATATTACTTGGCAGGCATTTTTACCGATATTAACTACTCAAAATGGCCCTCATACTTAAGCCTGAATTTCTGCGACTAGTTAGCAGAATTCCTCTTGTGAATTGTAGCTATACGGCTCAAAGAAATAAATTATAATAATGTAAGACTGGTTTTGATATATGTATATGAATTTTTCTATAGAATTTGGCACTTTCTCTACGATTTAGTACGGTTTAATAGTTTAAACTTTTTTATTAACTAACCGAGCCTTGGATACTCCTTGCTCAAAATAAACTAGTTCGGCTTAGATTAGAAAAAAAAAATATTTTAAGTCCAATTTACCTGCAAATGACTCGTCAAGGTCAACTGATCAGTTTCAATGAGCACTCCTCCTCGGATCTCATCCAGGGACACGGTGCTGTTTCCTCGAAACCAATGCATCTCTGGAACTGCTTCACCGGGATGCAGGTGAAGTATGGCACATTTGAGAGACAACGTCTCCCCGGTTTCTAAAAACGCCTCCTTGCTCATTTTTATTGAAGGCGCTGCGGACAAATCTTAAACTGTTATACGAAACGTTGAATGTGCAAACATATAAATTAAATTAACATAATGATCAGATGTGACGTGTTATTACCGTTGATTTTCCAGTGTGAGAGAAAGATGGACCTACAAATCTAGGAAACATGATACAAGTAGCATCATAGAGACAGAGGCCATACCTCTGTTTTCAGTATAAGTTTACTCGGTTACTTTATGTGTATCAAACACAATTCCCCAAAAAATAAAATTTACGATAAGAACTGGAAATTTGTTACTCATTATTTTAAAAATAGACAGATAAGTTGGTATTAAAAACTAGGTCGATACCGACCGACCTTACAAAAAAATCGTAAACTGTTTTACAGCAAACCAGTTAAATGCCTTATACTTATCCTCTTTTTATTTGTTGACGGGTCTGGGTGCCTTTTAGTCATCAGTCGATAGTCTTGTGCTTCCCATAGTCGACCAGGACATTATTTTCTAATGAATAAGCGTAAAATATTTAATGGGATCGCGATGGTGATTGACAAAAAGTATAAGTTCTGTATGACAGGCGCTATCGAAATGTTTAATGGCATTCTGACAATCTTACGCTAATAGAATAACATTTTGTCTAGAGCCTCAGGTGAGGTAGTGTTCAACGAGAGTCTATCAACAAATAAAAAAGTAAATGTAACTTACGATGCACAGTCAATTTGTACCGCCTCAGCATCGGAGGATGTGTGGACACATGGCAGCAGTAAACACCAGAGTCTTGGACCTTGGCGTCTGCTAGTGCCAGCTTCCAATTTTCACCAGCTAAGTCTACCCTGTACCTGAAAGAAAAAAAAAATGTGAAACAACTTTAAAAAACACTGTAGAAACCGATATTTCTCCATTATTCAGTAGCTCCTTTTTGTTGTGTCCCTATTTATTAGAAACAAACTGTATTAAAACTTACTAAAGCGCCGTGTACACACATCCGAGTTTCCGTCCTGAGAAAAAGGAAGTTCCTACAAATAGTATGTAACCGATTTTTCTCCGTCCCTATGTGTGTGTGTGTGCAAAATTGAGAAGAATTTAATATAAATTAGAAAATGCAAAAAAAATGAAATGAAATGTATTGCACTATTAATCTCATTTTTACCAACTTCATAAAAAGTAGGAGGTACTATGTTCGGATGATTGTTTTTTTTTTTGTATGTTTGTTCATCGAATACTCCACCAATTGTCGACGGATTTACAAAATTCTTTTTTGTTCGAAAGTAGATAGTTTTGAGGTGGTCCCACTGTCACCAAGTTACGATCTGATGATGTGATCTTGGAGAAATCGAGGGCAACCCTCAAATTTTATAGGCTTACTTATTATTTTTCACATATTTTATGAAGTATCTTGTGTATTTGCGTACGGTTGTCACCATCTCAGGTAGCTGGGCTGATGATGGAAGGTACAACTCCTTAACAGTAAGAAGTTACTCGAACAGGCAAGGATTGTTTTAGTAAATTGTTTTGATGTTTGCTAGGGCATTTGCCACATTTGGTCTCATGATCATCAAGTCATGACCTGATGATGCAGAGTACCTAACTCCTCGACAACTAAAAGCAGATATATCGTGTTTAGGCTCATTGAAAAGGGCTCGATGTGTGGATGAACGTAGGTACTGTTAATGAGGAACACCGAAGTACATAGAGACCTGATACTGAAGCCAGGAGCATCATAAAAAGTACAAACCTTGAAATTACAGCACCGTAGTCGTGTTCATTTTATACAGGACTAAATTTTAAGTTGAATGCAATGTTGACATAAGTCCACTAGTGACAGGCAACTAGTGCGTTTGTAAATTTTTTCATTAAGTATTTTAAAGCACTACAATTTAATGAAGGTCGATCTGACGATGGAGCCGAAAGACAGTCGAGGGAATTCCTCAACGATTTACAGCAGTTACCTTGTGTTTGGGCTTGACTAATTTGTATTGATGAGAACTTTACACCTAGATGGATTGTGGCTGTCATTACGGGTCTTTAACTTTTTTTTATGTTTGTTACCTCATAATTCCGACAATTATGAACCGATTTGAAACAATCTTGTTTTATCTGAAAGGATGTTATTATACTTGCAGATTGGTCCCATTTAAATTTAATCGAAATCAGTTACGAACTGTGGATTTTAAATCGAAATAGCTGGAATTCGTCTACTTGGATGATTGTTTTATGTCATCCAAGTAATCAAAATTGCATATTTTGCTTTTCTGCCATTTTGCAGTGGTGTTGTTAGGTATGGGGTACCACTAACAAGTGACAAATAAAAACTTTTTGCAAAAAAATACAACCGACTTCCAAAAAAAAACACTACAAAATAAAAATTAACTTTAATTTCGGAAGTCGGTGTCAAAATACGAAGAAACTAACAAAAACACCGACTTTCGAAATTAAAGTAATTTTTTACTTTGTAGTATTTTTTTTTGGAAGTCAGTTGTATTTTTTTGTAAAAAGTTTTTTTTACACTAAATTCTTCTCCATTTCAAACTTTAATGGGTTTTGGTTACTAAGCTTTTCGCAACAAAAAATGGTTTTCCTGCTAAAAGTAAGACATAATTTTGAACCTTAACATATCTTCACTTATAAAACACACCGCAAAACAATGTTTTTTACAAAAGGTACTGATACCAACGAGCCGTTCCGAAAACAACCAATATTTTAGCACAAACACACATCCTATTCGGATTGTGGCATGCGTAAATAAGAAGTTATATTTATGGACGAGTCTTCATTGGAATAGGCGTTGGTATTGTGAATCTGCGAATGGACTTCGGCTTTCAATGGTACTGAATAAATGAATTGCTATATATTTCTGAGAAGATATCAATATAATTATTTTATCTTTATGCGGAAAATCAAATTCATTACCTGTAAAATAAACGTAGATGGATTTTTTTGTTAATGCGTGGTCATCAGTACGGGTTACTTATTTGTGTTTTTTAGAAAATAACTGTTTTTTGACCCCAAGAATTTAAATAAATACTTTTCGCAATATAATTGTTGGATTGCGAAGTTTCACATTATTGCGTCAGTAGGTACGAAAATCTAAGGAACCTATATGGATCACTAAATTGTCAATGTTGCAGGTCTCATGCTCATATTTTTTTTTTTTTTTTATGCAAGACTGGGAAACTCTTGGCCCAAATCTCACCTGATTGAAAGTGATGATTAGGCCTAAGATGGAAGCGAGTTTCACCCGGAATCCTCTTATACAGAGGAACTGGCCATATATAACTGGTATATTTCCAGAACTCTATAAGATTTAATATATTACCCACCTAAAATCTGTCGTATGAGTCTCCAGATCTACTGTTAGTAGCTCCAAATTTTCATCTTCCGATACTCTTATCCAAGAAACCTGTAACAAAATGTCTGAATAGTTTTCTTTTCCATACAAGATAAAATATAATCCCAAAGTAAAGGTTTGTTACCGTTTTATCTCTTAAAGCAGTCACTTTACAGTCAAATATGACAGTTGAGCCTGTATCAGCATCTATTATTGTATCTTCTGCAGGAGTTCCTTCAAATGACGGCGGACGAAATCTGAATCAAAAATAATTTATTTTAATATAAATTTACGTGAGCCCAAAAGTCTGGCGGCATTGCCACGTTGAGTGGCAATGTTTATCCTCCGTCCGAGGTACAAGCCAGCCCATGGGTCATGCAAAGTGTCAACTAAGCGTTTAGCAAGTTGACGCATGAGCACTCGGCACGGTTCAAGAGTTCAACCCCGAACGTTTTTTTTTTGGGCTTACTTCCAGTCGACAACAATGCGGACGAATTTTTTGGCGTCATTTTTTAGTAAGGATTTTTTTTTTTTAATATTGATAGGCGTACGTTTGACCGCTATCTCACCTGATGTTAAGCGATGATGCCGTCTAAGGTGGAGCACGCTTGCCTAGAAGTAACCTATTCACTCTTGACTTAAAGACTCCCAGGTTGTAGCTATCAGGAAACACAGACTCAGGCAGGGAATTCCACTCCTTAGCTGTACCCACAATGACTGTATTCCCAAAACGTTTTGTGCGTATAGTCCCACCTATATGTCCACCATGTACCGGTGGTACATCGCCGTACGTCTTGTGGTCCGATGGTGGAACGGGCTTGGCGGAAGTAAGTTATGCAATTCCGTCGCACACTCCCCAAAATGTAAAGAAAACCGACAGGCCAGCAACTCGGCGTCGATGCTCAAGACTTTGGAGCTACGATTCGACGAGCTTATCATCACCGATGATCCTCTTGGCTCGTTTTTCAATTGCCTCGAGGGCATCAAGCTGGTATCTGGCAGATCCGTCCCAAAGATGAGAGCAGTATTCCATACACGATCGAACTTGCGCTTGATACAGTTTAAGAAGCTGTTCCGGCGTGAAGTAAGTAGTAAGTATTTAAAGTATTTGTTATATAATTAAGTATACTTTTATAAAATTATTAAAGGAAAGTGGAAGCTTTTCCCTATATTCTTAGACCTTCTGAAGGAAATTTCGTCCACTGTAAGTAACTCAGTCGCCATGACAGAAGAAGGAAATTATCTAACAATTGATGTATACGGAATGTTCCAGAAGTGCGTGTTCATATATATAAGGTGATGTTGAGTTTTCACTTTTTAGTGGTACCCCACACCTAACAACACCACTGCAAAATCGCAGAAAAGCAAAATACGGAATTTGGATTACTTGGATGACATAAAACTATTCATACAAATTAGACATATAGACGTAGACAAATTCCAGCTGTTTCGATTTAAAATCCAAAGTTCGTAACCGATTTTCATAAAATTTTAATGGGACCAATTTGCAAGTATATTCTTTCAGATAAAACAATAATTTTTCAAATCGGTTCATAATTCTCGGAAATACGAGGTAACAAACATAAAAAAAAATACAATCGAATTGATAACCTCCTCCTTTTTAGGAAGTCGGTTAAAAAACTATCAATTTTTTTTTTTATTACCTTATATTGACTAAATAGGTCCATTCAAGCAGTCCGATGCTGTTGGTGACATTAGATCTGTGATTGTACTACAGTAAATGCTACCAACTGTAACAACTGCATAAAAGTCAATTCATCGGAACATTTTAGTCGGTTTTTCTAGGCCTTTGTAAAAAAAAAGTTTTTTTTTTGCAATTATTTTCTGTAGGTATATATCTAACATTACCCTTAAATATGACTACCGACTTCTGGAACACTATAACTTATAATAATATACCTACCAAAATAGTAACACAACTATTATTACATAATAATTCAATTGAGTTAGTGAAGGAAAATATTAGAATATTGGAGTTTATCTTAAATTCAGGAATTGTTCAATTTCGACATAGTACGTTTGTATAAAAATAAAAACGCTATTAGGGATGTCAATATGTAGCTAATCGATCCAACCCTATAATTTTTCCTATTTTAACCCGAACTTATTCCTATAATTTTCTTTCTTAAATGCCGCCCTATGTAGATTTCTAGTCTAGACATTCAGCAGCATTTACATAGGACAAGTCAAATATTTCACAAGGTTCCTGTGGTACTTTACGAAAGAAATAATTCAACCTATTAAGGCGGGGTTGCAGTACTTTTTAAGATTTTTGAACGTCTGAAAATCTAATTAATTATGAGTTTTTTAATAAATAAAAATAATTACATAAAAATTGATTTACTTGAGGGTTCAAGTAAATCGTAAAGATAGAAACGCGATTTAGAATGATTAGCTCGATACTTTTTTTTATCAAACATGACACTAAATTACAATTTTAAACGTGTACTGCTAAGAGATTTCATCACGAATATATAAAAAAGGTATATCAATAGATAGAGCTTTTTATTTTGAAGTAAATGTTGAAACCATATTGTATTATTTCTTTATCAGTTTTCGCCAAGATGAAAAAACAATCAAAATTTAGGCATTATTTCGCTCGCCGGACAGTCGCTGTTGTTCGTCAAAACACACAGTACTGCAACCTCGCCTTAAGGGTTTTTTTTGTTCCAATTTTAATGCTCAGTGACCTGTGTCTTTATTATTTCGTAAAATTTATTTGAGAAATATGGTATTGGAGAAAAAGCTTGTATTTGAAGTACAATATTTTTTCTGCAGCAAAAATTTTGATTTCACGAATGTTTGTTTTTATCCGTAAGTACAATTGTGTGATTAAAGGATAAATAAATCAATCAATCCAATTAAGTGAGTTCGACAACTGAATAAATAAGGGTGCTTTTCGTCAACCCAATAATTTTCGTAAAAGCATTTACGAGTAACATGTTAGGACTAACGGTCCCTTTCTGTTACGTAATCTAGCTCTTGTTTATTCAACTAAGTGTGCAATAGGTTCTATTCAGTGTGGATCTATATTTGCATGAATAAATCAAACATTTGTATCCGATTTTGGCTTTATACAGCAATGCGTTGTCTCAGACATTACGTATGAACGCGTTACGGAATTTTTGTTTGATGACGTCATATTATGTATTTTGTTTGTCTGTTCCAATTCCCGATGCTGCTCTGATATTATGTTTATTTTACTGAGGTGGTTGGTTTGTAAACATTTTCGTTTATATTTTGAAGTAGCTGTGCCCGCGACTTCGTCCGCGCGGAATAATATTTTATTTATTTAAACTTTTCGCACAAAAAAAAAGTACAAAGGCGGACTTAATGCCTTAGGCATTCTCTACCAGTCAACCAAGGGTGGTGAAGAGATTAGATGGCAGGTGCTCTCTTTGAGAGGAACAATTATAAAAAATAATAATAATATAAGATGTCATAATGATAAATAGAATGGGTACGCAGTACCTACATAAATAAGTTGTAAACTTATAATACACTTACATACCTATTTACTATAATATATATATATATATATATATATATATATACCTATACTATATACATACATATATTGTATATTATTATACAAAAACAAGAGAAAGAGGTGTTAAAATAACTCTGCGCTATTTATTAAGAAAATAGCTCTGCAATTTCCGCTTAAATGCAAACCGACTGGTGGTCGTCCTGATATCAAGAGGTAGCGAGTTCCAGAGAAGAATAGACTGAATATGAAAGGAAGAATGTACAAAGTCAGAAGTATGGGAAGGACATAGTAGGAGAAGATTGTCAGAAGAACGCAGATTCCTAGCGTGTGAAGAACATAAATATTGGAAGTGAGACAAAAGATAAGAAGGAGGAGTGGAAGAATTGAGAAGGGAGAAAAGTGTGGTCAAAGCGCGCAAATTTCTCCTTTGGCGAATGGACATCCATTTGAGCTCAGCCCTATAGGTCGACACATGGTCATATTTCATGAGGTTAAATATGAACCGGATACAGTTGTTGAGCAGTCTGTCGAGTTTATCGAGCAAAACCGCATTCAAGTCAAAGTAGCACACGTCACCATAGTCGATGATAGGGAAAATCAAAGTCTGCACAAGCATAGTCTTCGTCTTAGCGGGCAAGAAGTTCCTCAGACGATACAGGGTTCGCAGAGTACCGTTGACCCTTTGACTAACACTAGAGACCTGACGTTGCCAGCTAAGTGTCGAGTCAAGATGTAAACCGAAATCTTTCACAGTAGGGGTAAGGGGTATGACGGTACCATTGAAAATAAGGGGAGGAAGAGAGCTAAGCGTCACCCTACACATCATGCGCGAGCTTCCAATTACAATAGCCTGACACTTTGAGGGGTTTACTGACACCCCAAAACTATCAGACCACTCTTGGATAGCATTTAAGTCTCGGTTTACATCCTCTATAGCGTTAGACAAACCTTCCACCCGCGTCGCTGTATACAATTGAAGATCATCGGCATAAAGATGATACGAACACTGAAGACAGTGAGTTATAAAATTAATGAAGATGGAGAATAACAATGGAGAAAGAATACCGCCTTGTGGAACCCCAGCATCCAGCTTACGCCAATTCGAT
Source organism: Ceramica pisi (assembly GCA_963859965.1). Classification (NCBI taxonomy): domain Eukaryota; kingdom Metazoa; phylum Arthropoda; class Insecta; order Lepidoptera; family Noctuidae; genus Ceramica; species Ceramica pisi. The sequence continues at coordinate 6,721,601 of OY982549.1, read as the reverse complement.
GAGCTCTCATCGACGCGAACCGACTGCTGACGTCCCCGAAGATAAGAAGAGATTTTATCATATATATCAACTAGCTGGCTCGCGCAACTTCGTCTGCGTCACATTATTCATTATTAAAATGACTATTAAAAAAATAAGGGTTGGTGATAGAAGGGTAAAAAAATTTAGGGTTGTATCTATTTTTTAATGCCACATTATAGAAAAACTAAAATTAAATTTTTTGCCCAAAAATTTTAAAAAAATATTAGGGGCGGACAACCCTTACAACTTAGGGGTATGAAAAATAGATAGTAGCCGATTCTCTGACCTACTGAATATGCATATAAAATTTGGTAAAAATCGGTAAAGCCGTTTCGGTTTCGGAGGAGTAAGGTAACTAACATTGTGACACGAGAATTTTATATATAAGATAAAAATAAATACAATTTCTAAAATAAAAGTAGTCTAAGTTAGCCCTTATTACATCAGCTATCTGCCAGTGAAAGTTACGTTAAAATCAGTCCAGCCATTTCAGAGATTAGCCGGAACAAACAGACGGACAGACAGACAGACAAAAATTGTATTTAGTAAAAAGCAGTTGTTTTAATATTACAATCAGACACTACAATTTTATTTATCTGTAGTATGCAGTATGTATGTATAGCACACAGAGGGGCCCGAAAGGGCCGACGCCTGCCGGAGTTGCGGGACTATTCGAAAGAGATACCGCGGCTCCGGAACACAAAGGGCACATGAAGGAACATGGATGGGTTTTAGTCAGTAGAAGTCTAACACTCCCTCCCGCTCCACCCAGAGCGGGAGAAGTCATTGGATGATTTCCCATCCCTAAAAAAAAGTATTTATGTATGTAGGTATAGATGATACCTACCATTTATAATTGAAACTAAAATTTGCTTAAAATAGCTTTTTAATAAGTGAATGTGACAGAATGTAGAACGATATAAGACAAAAAATTGCACATGGGTACGAATTTTCACCCGTCAAAAATAGGAGTATTAGTCTTAGTTTATTACTATCCCAAATTTCGTAAAAAAATATACAGTGTAAATATATAATTATGTTACATTTTTCATAAATGGATCTATCTCCAGTCAGTTTAAAATATGCTTGAGATCATGTTATACTGCAGAGCGATTCTGTAAACATATTGAAGTGAACACATAGGCGAAGTAAATGACAAGTGAGCTGTCAAACCATACAAACAAAATAAGAATGACAGCTCACTTGTCGTTCACTTCGCCTATGTGTTCACTAAATCTGAATCACTTGTCGTTCACTCCACCTAAGTGATCACGGTGAGATGTCGACGGTTCTAAAGACAGAATGAACAAGGAGATTGTAAAATAACGTTACACAACCGTCACGAAACGTCAATAAGTTACTTAATTATGTTTCTGCTCAGTTATTGGACTTAAGTCCAATAACGTAGGACCAGAGATCACGCCCCTATTTTAAACTCAACATAAATTCTGTTTAAGTTTGATAATTAAAATCCGAGCCCAGGAATTTCCTTCGTTTAGGAAAATTAACTAGTTTAATCAGATTTCTGAATTCAGTATTGTCGGTTAGCAAAGTGAATCAACAACCACAAAAGTTTTAGTAAAAGTATTATGTGCTACATTTTTAAAATGTATACAACAGTCTGAATGTAGACCAGGTTGTGCATAAACACTCTTGTTATATTACTTTTGTTGTTGAGTGTACCTCGAGTAATTATAACAGGTGACAACCCCGAGAAAACTCCCGCACACGCACGTACCATTTTCGTTAGCTAATTAGGTTGCCAACCTAATATTCAGAATAAAGGACGGACTCCACAAAGAGGAAAATAATAAACAATTTCGTCCCACAAACTTTTCTTATTGCATTAAATGAGAAACATTTGATAATTTAAGTGTTTTGATTGCTACAAACGTTTGTTTTTTTTTTGTTATTTGGCGCGTTAAACGTGACATTATAATTGTTTAAAATTAAATGGGGCAGCAAATGGCTTATTATATTTTATGGTTTTTCTCGCCGAACAAAGAATGAGCATTCGTATAAAAATGTGCAAAAAAGTATGATTATTACATTATTTGTTTTCATAACATTAATTATAATTTATATCTACCATTAATAAATTTATAGCTGGAACATAACATTGCGAAAGAAATGCTACGGAACCGGAACGGTCTAGAATGGGCGGGCCAGTACTTTGAAGGTAAAATATTAAATCCGAAGTAATTGTAATACAGCTCTTCCTCATATTTAGTTGCAGAAATTCGGTAGCGTTGTTAAAAAATTAATAAAAATAATTTAAGCGTTCAATAATATAACTTTCCTCTTCTCAAAACATTAGCTGTTAATACCAGTTAAACATTTGAAGAATCTGTTTAAATATTTGTCGTTAAATATCTTGTTGATAATTGAGATAATCTTTGTTAACGTTTCATAAACTAATTGGAATAATGACTAGTGGAACACCTGTAAATAAGTTAGTTTAAGCTTGCAAATGAACAAGAATAAAAGGCTTTGCAATTTAGTATCATTATTTTTGTGTTGTGAAAATTTACAAGAGAGCTCTTTTGGATGGTTTACGCAGTTAGCTTATCATGAGCTTTTACACCTAAAGCCTGGTGAGTTGAACGATAGTTTATAATTCAGTTCGCTGTAAAAAGGCTTCAGATTTTTAAAACCATTTAGAGATAAAGAAACATGTAAGTATGTAAAAAAAAAATATCAAAGAATCTTTTACGCATTCTCCACTATACAGCAAAGAAAAAGAATCCCACAAACGGATAAAGAGAGAGTTATGATAATATACCCAGTCTAATTTACAAAAAGGAACAACTCGTACATATGTTACGTCGAGATGCCGTATATTTTTTACCAAAAGAAAAAGTGTGACCCGACGAGGCTGATTTTATTCAAACTGGTAACTTTTGTATGGACGTGATACGCTTTCAAATTAAGAGGATGCCACTTACACCATCGAATGAGGTAAAGGTTGTTATATTAGATTTGAGGTTATTTGTATAAATACACGTTTAGGACTTTGAAAAAATAATATTCCATACAAACATTTGCAGAGCATTTTGAGTATGAATGAAGAAGAAGAAGACTAAAGAACGATGGCTGGTAGAAAGGACATGACTATTGAGATGACGACTTTAAGATAAATATGACAAGAAAACGATGATGATACTATAAGAAAAATCTCTGTAGCTGTACTACCTATCTCACTGATACAGTTAAAAAGTACACAAGTCCTGAGTAAGTTGTAAATGCTAGATACAGCAGTTTGAGATCTGCATGTACAGTTTAAATGAAACTTGGAGCCCAACAATGCGCTACATAAGTTTGAAGAACACAGTCATATATCAAGAGGTGCATTTGTGGAGTGACGACACTGTAAAGTGAGAAATGAGTACTCGTATATGAGAGAAATTTTGCAAGTGACAGAAGTTATCTTGGAAACGTAAAAAGGAGGAGTGCAATGCATGTGACTAAAATAAATATACATAAATGTGAATGAATGGAGAGTAAGAGAGAGGCCAAAGATAATATGGATCGATTCTGGTCATAAAGAGCACTATCTTTCCTCTCAACTACTTACTGTTTCTGTTAAACACAATAAACTGTCACTGTTTTATGTATGTGTATATGTTTATTTTAGAGTATTAGGAATGTTATTTATTAATTTCAATCTTTAATTAATATTTACTATATTTATGTTGGTTTATTTGATACTTGAAGTAGTTTCAGGCTTCATTCACATATCATTTTTCTTGTTATTTCTTACACAACTTTGTCTACATTTCTTTTTTCATTCTTCCTTTCGCAGGTCTGCTGGAAGAAATTTCTTTAGAAATAAGCAGTACCTTTGTACTAATAATTTTAATGCTGTTATTATAATCTCTACCGTTTCTCTGTGTGTACCTAAATTTAAAAAAAAAAAATAATGTTTGATAGCAAAAAAAACAGTGATGGCTTGTTAAAAGGACTAAATGAAAGAGGTAATCGTGATGCTCCGGCCCCAACTATCAATGGCAAGATCAGGACAGAGAGTCTTCTAGTCTTTTCAGCGGTGATGAGTAAAATATCAAGTTTCATATTTTCTATAATAGTAAAAAATGAACTGATCACTGAAGATTTAACTAAATAAATAAATAACAGTCATCAGAACTATTATAATACTAAAATGAATTACAAGAACTTCAATGCCCTTAAATATTAGTAATTTGATTCTATTCTTCTTGAGAAATTTACTAAAATATTAAACCAAAACGTGCCCGTTGCATCTTTAAGAAGACATAGGTAAGCGGAGAAACAGACAAATACAGATAGCGACAATGTTTTATACTAATAGATTCAAATATGTAAAAGGATTGTATGGATAAAACCTACAAATCTTAATAATCTAACCGCTTGCAGCGACAGAACGAACTTAAAAGAAAAGGAAGTCAGCAGTGTACTGCTAGTAAATGCAACATACATTAAACATAATGAAACAGTGCATATAAAACAAAAGCAACAACCACCATAACAAGTAACACGTCCTATATCACAATCACAAACAACACACGAACATCTAATTCAGACTCTAACAAGATTAGCGTTCGGTGAAACAAAAGCCTTTGACTTGGGCCTGAAAAGGATCTTCATTAAGGCGGACAAATGAGATACCGTTGGTCGGTATTACTGAAATTAGTTTCAGTGTTTAAGAGAACGTGTTCCTTCACACCAGAATGTTTTGTGGATCGGTATAGTGATTTTTAAAAGCTTTTTGTTGATTAGTAAAGTTTTTTGTTGGGATAGTGAGATAAGAGCTTCCGCGTTGTTCGAAAGTTAACCATATCATTTGTTAAAGCTTTCATTATATAGACTAAACCTTTAGAAACGCAGATAGATGATACATCAATATTCTTTTAGCATTCAAATCAGTATGAGGAGAAGGTCATAAGCTTATACCTTCGTTACGTTAAGCTAACTAGAACACAGAATTATCTAACATAAAATAGAATTTTCGACCGAAATAAATTACTTGTAAGAAAGCCATCGAAGGAATATTACTGTAGTATCTAAAAGATTTGATCTTCGATCAGCGCGTAAATTCCAATGTAATGTTTGATCTTTTTAGCATTAGGCTTTCTTTTAGAGTAAAAAAAAACAAATTCTCTAACGAAGCTGCTTTACGCATCTGAAATGCCAAGAAAACGTATCTGATAAATTTATTTTATGTACTGGCAAAAAATAACTGAAATGTTTGGGCGATTCTAGTTAAAGCAAGCGGCTAAAACAGTTGCTAAAAATATTTGGAAATGAAACATCTGCGCCACTACTTTTTCCAGACAAACATAAAAGCTAACTTTGATCCTAAATCACATTTACATTTTAAGTGCTTATTTCAGCTAAAGCATGCCTAAAAACTGAAATGAGCCATAAAAATTCGCAATGAATAGCTTTAAAACTCTCCTGGTATCCATAAAACAAAATGCCTCCAACAAAATGTCTTATCATGATAATTTTGTTTATTGTAGTTACTTTTATTGTGCAACTAAATGGCTATGATAGCGCGTTATAGTGTCTGGCTGGTGCTATGTCAAAAGGTCTCGTGGAAAATAATTTTCATCAAACTGTCATAGTAAAAGATTCCAATAAAATCATTCGATAAAATGGTTCATAGCCATTGAAAGAGAGTTCAAATTACACGGGAAGAAACAAAGGCTACGGAACCCCATGACCGAATGACTCATTAGGCGTTCCATTTTGTTCTTATGATTTGCAAATGCAAATTTTCTGGGCCAAGGAATGAGAGCATCTGAGAATGCAATTTCGTGAAGGATTTATGAATAGAATTGTAGATGAGGCACGATTTTAATTAAATTGTACGGTCCTGATTAAGAATTAGTTAGGAAAAAGAAAATGAAAATTTGAAATAGCAGAAAAAACGGGTTATTAAAGAATTTGTTAAGAGCAAGAGATTTACATAATGAAATGATATCCAAAACGCAAAATATGTTTAGACAGCGCAAAGACAAAAAATATGAACCGTCATACATTTTTGTAACCTCCCAATTTTGATTGGGGAGGTTACAAAAATGTATTCATTCATGTTCCCCTACCGCAGTATCTCTACGTTGACGTCGTGGTGAGACTTGCACGTCCCGATGGACCTTAGGTCATACTTAGAGTGAGGGGCTAGACAGAGAGAGATACAATCCGCAAGGCAGTTTTGTGGTGAACTGTTGGGCAGTAGCGACCCCATGAACCTAATCTCCCGGTAGAAGTCTTGTTCCTCATCTCCGGCTTGCCTTTATTGGCTGGCCAGAGTGAACACTGATGAGGAATAGAGCTCCTACCTCTTTCTTGCCTTAATCGGCCTGAGTGGAGATTCGCTAGAGCAAACGTGCTCGGGAGAAGGATGTTTAATCCAGTAAGATGCTGGTAGGGATCTTGACCGCACTTCCGGGATTGTCCTGATAGCCGTGGTATACCTTTCCACTCCTTTAACACCTCAGGCTATGTTGCCATCTTGGCGCTACGTCACTTTGTGCTAGCGACCGTTTCCGGGGACCCATTCATTGAGTGTGCAAGTCACTCTCTGCCATTTAAAAGCCGTGTGTATTGTTAGTGGTCAGGCAGGGGCCAATAGTTCTTCTATAATAAACGATTATCCGTCCACAAAATCAACCAAACCCATATCGTTTCGTCTTTTGTTTCCATATTCTGCAATAGTACTGCTCCAACCGGGGATTGTCCTTGGGAATTCTTTCACATTGCACACAGGGATAATCGCCAGTTGGTGTCCAACGGGGCCTCTGCGCCTACCAAAGGAACGGGTCTCCAGGGACCAGAGAAAGTAAAAAAAAAAATTGACCTTGACAAAGTAGTGGTGGATCAAATCAAGGGGGGTGTGACAATTGTTGACATTATGGTCCTGCATGACAGAAACGTCACGAAAGCCCAGTTTGATTCAGAAAGCGGTTCTTCTGGAAACGAATCGTATTTTAAGGTTTCCGGAGTCCGAAAGCGCCAGGAAGCTTAGGGGACTAGTATTTTTGTGTTGTTGTTAATGTGTTACCATATTTGAAAATACTAAAAATAAATGAATTAGAAATCACAAAAGATATCTACGTAAAACTTACTTGTCATGAAAATGCTTATTGCTAGTCGCATACGAATCGAATATGTAGTTGAGCATAGGAGAGTCCACTTTTCCGTGCTTCATCCCTTTCCTTGGCTTGCTAGTGACCCTGAGGTTCCGGAAGACTGTAGGGGGCGGCGTCATCATTGTGGACGATTGTTCACTGCTAGGTTCAGTGCCTGGTGATCCTGCGTGGAAAGATTTTCGATAAGTCACGGGCTGTGATTATTGCATGAATTTTATGAATAGTGGTTATAGATAGTATGTAATTCTATAAGCATAAAACACAAATAGATGATGCCCTGGATTTATTTTGGATAATCTTTTAACTCAACATATTCTGGGCCTTCTTTAAACCCGTCATCATACAACTTTTTCCTGGCATTAGAGTAGATTACAATTAATATGGTATAGTAACGATTTATGCAACAATTAACTTTATAAAAAGAAAAAATACTGTTCGTTAGTAGATAGGTATTTGTTTGAATAATTCGACGAAATTTAGGAAACTGGGTTGTATAGGGTTTAAAGAATCTCAAAAAAAAAAAATCAGTCCTATTACATTTTAAAATTATTGTTAAGAGTACGTTTTGATTTCTAGCCGACTACGGCGGAGCAAAAGAAGAGTTATTTTACCTACTGGTGCCTACAATTTTGTTAAAGTGGAAAAAAATTAACCCTCTGAAGTTGAAAGAGACAAATTGAATGTCTTTTGCAAAACCATCTGATTTATTACTGAGAATGGTGCTACTGTGACTTAGACGACGTAAGTCTTGCAATGATTAAACGTTTGTGTTTGACTATTTATACCTACAATACGCAAATTGTAGTGCTTGAACAGGATTTTTTTACGTCCTAAGCGTATTTCTATTGCAAATTGAATCAGCCGATTGAAATTTTAAACAAAATGACTAAGCTAAGTTTTTTTTTTGTTATTATTTCCATGGAATTGAAATCCCATTAAGTAAAAATCTCATCTATCTGCATACATAAATATTTTTACAGAACTTACATACAAACTTGGAAACTGACTTTAGAAATGATGTTGCATCAAGACAGACAAGTTTATTTCACATGTTTATTTAAACTTTTTAAAGCTGTTTCTCTTCTTTTTTACACTACTTTTTGTTTGATTGACTGATTGACATGTCAATGACTGAAAAAAAAAACACAGAAAAGGCCGATAAAATTTATAATCACTGGCGCTCAATACGAAGGCTGGTTTGAAGTGGCGAAAGAAAAGAGTCGGCAAAGGTAGGTAAGGGTTTTCGCTTGACGTGTCCCAATTGGTTATTTGCTTTTGCTTTGTCCCAGCAGTGGGACACTACATGCTAAATTAAAAAGTTACTCAAAATCCCACGGTATCAATAATGTGGCTGTGTATTTAAGTATCTTAGTTTTTAGTTTCTACTTTATGAAATCAAACACATAAAAATTATTTTGACACCATTATTTGTTTTACGCCAACCATTATGATTTCATTACAAGTACTGCAATATAGTTTAACGACAAACATTATTTTATACTGTCAACGCATTCAAATGCAACTGATAGCACTAAACTAAATTATCTAGCTCATGTAGCTATTATTCCACTAAGTGCTGTTATTAATGAATACTAGACAATGACTGTTGAATTTATATCATTGTCGTGACAATAACGTTAATTAATCATAATATTCATTGTCATTGGATTTGGTTGGATTAGTATTTTGCTGTCAGTTGACACTAAGTATATTGGATCAATTGTGTTAGATGTATCATCATTATCAGGCTTTTTTACCAAGTTGTTCCGGTTCGGCGAAACATGTCTTAGTCTTTAAACTGATATAAGTAGCCATCCTTTTATTAGCCACAGGGTCACATCACATTCAATGTTCCTTTACTATACTTTTTTTCTTTTCAACAGCGAATCATTCAAAAGTAAGGATTATGGATTAATGTCTGCAATTCCAAAATGGTTCGGGTGTTGTTGTGACTCGGTTATTTTTCGATCGACTTGTGGTCGTGATCTTGTGACAAAGCAGCTCAAACTGTTATCTAAGGGTTAGTTTCCCAAAAGTTTAGCGTGATATTTCATTTTGTTGTTTTATACAATTTTCTATGGTTGCCTAATTAGTAACCAAAGTCAACATCTGAACCATGCTTAAATTCGTTAATTAACATTATGTTGACTACACAACCAGTATAACAGGTAGCTTTTGTTGCATAATAGTATTATGATACTAATTACAAATAATATTACAATTACCAATAACAGACAGTGATTGAACAATGCACGCAAATTTAATGTTTATTCGTGTAATATTCGCAAGTCTAACGCCAGCACGTGTAACGTTCGTGTTTACCTGTAACATTCGCATAGGGGGCGATGGCCCTCGTGAGCACCGCCATTAGCAGCACGATGCGGTGCATGCCGCCGCATCCTACCCGCTCAGCAGGTTTTCTGTGAACAAACCAATAGCCACCTTAAGACTGATAAATATTCTTATACCTCTATAGTCTATATCTATCAAAACTAAACTGACTGACTGACTGACATATTTTCTCAACGCGCAGCCGAAATTACTGAGACATGAAATTGTGCACAACGCCTCCTTTTACGATGAAGGTGAGCACTAAGGGAATTTCGGAATTTCAAGGAGGAAAATCGTTTGTCTACTACTAAATCTGAAACCTGCGTGAAAGAAGTCGCGTGCGAAGTCCTATCATCGTATAATGTTCCGCTATAATTATTGGGCCTCAGGTCAGGCTCTTTGAACGGGAGTTGGTCGTCCGAAATCCGCCACGCGGGCATCGTGTGGGTTAATACGTTACTGATCAACTTCCACTATGTCGCCACCTAATTCGTTCCTTGTTATCATCAATAAATTCCGAGTGGTCAGCATTCAACCACTTCAGCTATGTGTTGGTCACCACAAATCTAATTTTTGTACTATCAATATGAGCATTATTGTTATTGCTAGTCCGCAATTAAATATATCTATTATTGTATCAAAATATATTTGAAAACCTACATACTCTTATATCCTAGCTAAATCAATTCGTCCACTTGAATAAACTGACAGTTATATCTTGATATTATTTTAGTGACATTACATGAAATTTTTCCATTGACATGATTTCTTCAAAATTTAATATGTGGAATACTTAGTGACCTAAGTCCTTTTTTAGGGTTCCGAAAATCCGGAACCCTTATAAGATCTAGGGTATTTATTAGTAGATACTAATATGTTTTAGTAAAATTAGTTTAGTCTATTTTTAGTTTCCTTCTTTGTTTCTACACACTGTGTCTATGTTTCTTTTCCTACTCTCCTGTCGCAAGTCTGCTGGAAAAAATTTCATATGAAATAAGCAGTACCTTTGTAGGTACTCTTTTCTCTGTTTATTTTTTTTTTTATTTCTTGTGTGTACATAAATAAATAAATAATAAGATCACTCGGGTGCCTTTCTGTCCGTCTGTCTCAGCCAGTTTTCTACTAGACCGATTCTGTTGCATTGGTACATATATGGACTTCTAGAAAAATTATAAAAAGTCTGTAGTGTTAAAATAACACGAAAAAAAAATTAAATTGGTTCGCTCGGACTCGCGTGCAAAGGAATTCCTTAGCACGCGAGTCCAACTCGAACTTGACCAGTTTTTTTTTTATAGATACATAATTCAATTTATGTTTTCTCATCCCCTGAGAGTGACCCAATTATTTCACACCTATGGTTATCGTTCTCTACCAATTGCGATACGGTACCGGTATCGGGATGTATTCTGTTGTTATTTTGACCGGTAGGTCATCCGGCCGTCCCAGTTCCACTTTCATTGGCCAGTTTTGGCAGCTGTCTAACCTACGTCGTGTGAGGTACTAAAATAGAAGCTTCCATTAATTTTTTAAAGACAAAGGTCAAATATATAACATAATTTCTTTTAACGAAATAAAATTCAATCAGCGATAACGGTTGTCAGAAATTTTTTGACAATCGTTATTGCCGATGGAATGTCACAAAAGGGCCGGTTTCTGAACCAAAAATTTGAGGTAAGAATTTGTCCAACCCCTATTGAATGCCATACCATACTTTTGACAGGTTTTCTGGTTAAAGAATTCGGACAAATTAATTCAGACATTGGAATTTAGTCTTGAGTCTCAGGTGCCAACAGAAAACGAACAGTCCTTGAAATTAGTAATTTAATTTAAATATTCTTCTTCTCATCACAATAAGCAGTCTAACGACCCCACATACCCTAGTGTCAGAGTTTCTAAACCGCCTTAAAGGCCTCTGACATAGTTTGAATATTAAAACAGTACCTTGTCAAGCTCAAAAGAAACAAAAACACAATAGCCTTTAGGTATTCTTAGGGATCTGTACGGATCCCTCGTAAAATTGGGTATTACCCTGTCAGAAACTGTAACTAAATATTTAATTTGTTTACGGAGAATAAAATCTTAAAAGGGCTAATTGTTTGTGAAGAGTTGATCCCTAAATTAAGACCATCAATTAAGAATTTGAAAGTTCTGCATGAATTTATAAAATGGTTGGTTATTTATAAATTTTGTTTAGAGTGGTTCAGGGTTATCGTTGAGGCGTGCCACTTAGCTTGTATTAAATTCTAATGGCCTTAATTCATCAGAATTTTATATCCTCGCCTTGTTAATGAACCAAATAAGATGCTTGACTAAAGTAAAATTTAGGTTCATGGATACAGAGATTTTGTGTTCGTTATTATTGGATAAAATAAAAAATGTTTACCCAAGTACACTTTTATCACGCTGAACTGAAAAAAAAACTGTGTTTAGTATGTTTTTATCATAAGGCCCGTTAATAACAGAATTATTGTCACTTGGCAAAGTAAGGCTCATGAAATCATAAAAACACTTTGTTTGGTGTTTCTTGTCGAATTAGTCTCGTCTAGTTTAAATTCACAAAAAAGGTTGTTATTTTTAACTAATTTACAAAATAAACATCATTATAAATTAATTATCATTTGAGCTTACCAAGGGAGAACTTCCCAGTAACTAGGATGGTGATCAGATAGGCAGATACTCAATGTACATTACTACTCATATTCTATTGCATCCGGTTAGACTGGAAGTCTATACTTTGTTTCTATAAGTAGCAGACTCTAAGTGCATATTAATAATTGCAAGTTAATAATATTCTTTTAACTAGCTTTTACCCGCGACTTTGTCCAAAAAGATTTTTTTATCTTATTTTTCAAATAATATGGTTAAAAACTATATGTTTTAAAGTATATTATTAACTTCCACAATAAGCCCCGATTACGCTTTTGCAAAATATATTTATTTCATTTAAGAATACATTTTTATAAACTACGTTTCTTGGTTTTCCCTCTTTCGCTAAAACATAAAGGTTTTGCGAATTGGTTACCCTGAACACGCCACTTATAGTTGCCCATGAGACAAACAGTGTTTTTCTAAATTTGCACTGGCATCATTCAGCGTTTGCCCTTGAGCTTTGTTAATCGTTATTGCAAAAGCTGCTTTTAGGGGAAATTGCTCTCTTTTGAATTAGAATGGCAAATCAGTCGCAATCATCGGAATAAGAATCAATACATTTTCCCCTTTTGAAATTCCAGTCATGATTATAGCTTTTATGATGTTCCGTCCCAGATCCTGTAATTTGTAGTCGCGTACCATTACATAGACTTGGTGCGTCCTGATTTCTCATCAATAGTGCGGGAATACCAACTTTCAGCCTCAACTTGTTTGAAGGCACTCCTGATAACTCTAAAGAGTTGAGAAACTCTACAGGGTAAGATCTGTTCAGTGTCCATAATCCTATCTACTGAGAGGTACTCGACAACATCCCCTTCTACGTCAGACAATTTGTTCGTTTATCTGGCCTACTAAATCGTTTGTCAGTGCCAACATTGCCCTTTCACATAACCAATCTAATTTATATATTAGGTTTAGGAGAGTCATTGTTTTTAAATTATCTGAAACTTGACATATTTCACGTGTCAGTGTTATCATACCGTCACTGTCGGTTGGCTAACAATCTTCTCCGATTTTAAAGTAGTGCCGCCGCATATTGTCCTACTCGAGAATCAGTATGTAGTTATAGACAGTTGACCATTTTCTAGGTGTACACTGAGGTGTGTGACGATGGGATACCTTTCGTGTAACAGGAACCCTAAAAGCCGTTACACTGCTTCATTACTGCTGATTTGTTATTATTGGATGGGTAGATACTGTCTGTGTACCTTAACGCAGTCCAAAGACAGGTAGATTTATCTACTCTAAATATCATACTTGATTCCGAGAAAAGGACATGGCGCGATGTCTTAAGTCAAATTGACACTTGGCAAGCCATTTTTTTTCTATTTTCTTCAAAGTTTTAATACTGTTTCGAAATTTGTGCAATATTTAAGGTTATGTAATTTTTCATGTTTGTACATGAAAAAAAAATTTATAGCTGAGCTTTGTGGGCCTCGAACAGAGCATAAGCAAGCAAAAAAATACACTAAATAAACGTATCTTTTATTTATCACTGGATTTGTGTAAGAAACGAAACATGCATGTGTTCCCACAATTTGCGTAAAACAAACAGATGTTGTTTTTCTTTAATTCTACTATCTTAGTTCAGTAAGTTATTCTTCACAATAAATCATTTACATACTCCTTCTAAGTTATGTCTTAGAAGTGGCTCCAAGTTACTCGGCGGTTAAGACAAGTTCAATTCAAATGTAGAGACTGTTTTAGTTTGTTACTCAGCCAGAATTTTAGATGTGTATTTGATGTCTTGGGTTGGTTTGTGGAAATTGAGACTGCGTTGCTAGGTTGGTTATTCAAATCAAAGGCTATCGCTTTCGATGTTTTTGAAGCAAGTGAAATCGGCTGTTAATTTCAGTGTCTGTACCAGAAACCTTAATTATAGACAAATTGGGAGTATTATTATGCAATTATGATAAGTTTTGTTCTGTTCCACTAACCAGTGGAACTTAACTAAAGCTATGTTGTATTGTGGTTTTGCTAAGTTTAATAAGAGTTCCAGAGAATATTTTCAAAAGGTTAGGTACTTATTTGAGCAAGAAAAACCACAAAATGTTCATCTTATAAATCTTACAAAGATACGTGTTCCCGGAACACATTCCCTCCGGAACCACCTAATTTAAGTTGCAAAGATCAAACTTTTAATTACTCGTCGATAGAATTTAGCTGAACATTCATCATAAGGTAACAATGTTAGATTAATTCCTGAGGCGTACAGAAAAGCGCATTTTGTCGTCTAAACGATCATCAATTTATGTCTTGGCTTTAGACTATGAAGTACTCAAGTGCGTGTGGATTGAGTAATCTTTTCTTAAAGTTCACTTAATCTCTACAAAAAACTGAAGTGTTATAATAAAAAAATTAAAAACTTGATGATGAAGTAAAAAAAAAATTAAACTTCAGGTTAAAAAGTTATGGTCAAATAACTAGATCACTCAATCCACACGCCTCACGAAAATGCCATGACACATAGTTCTGAATTCTCAGCCTTCCCGATCTGCATTTTAATTTAAAATTTTAGTAAAGAATTTGCAAAAGTCATTAACAAAATCTCAATTAATTTGAAATCCATTTCAGAAAGTCACTCACTCCAGAATGATCTAGTTATGTGACCATAACTTTTTAACCTGAAGATTTACAATTTTTTTACTAAAACCCATCAATTTTTTGTAGAGAATAACCGAACTTTAAAAAAATATCACTCAATCCACACGCACTTGAAGTACACAACATACAGGTCATATTTATGAATGAGATCTTAACAAATTGACTGTCAAATCAGTTACATTTCAATTATTAACGACTAACTAACTGAAACTTTTTGGTTCATTCAAGGTTTTAAACAAAAAAGAAGACAGATTTTTGTTAACGTATTTATTGATTTAAATACTTCAATTACATTAAAAGGTTGAATGGTTGAGAATACCTTAAACTTATTTAAGGTATTCTCAACCATTCAACCTTTGGTTTCAGAAGAATACACATTACAAATGATTTCAATGACTAACAAATCTAAAATATTTGTTAAAAGTGTACAAAAACTGGGTTAAAAGTTAAACATCGAGTCAATAGAAATAAATCCACATTCGTCTAGATTGGACAAAACAAAATACCTATTATACATATGGCCCGTCTGCACGAGACTTGGCGATAAATATAATTCTATAGCTATGCATGTACGTTCCCTTTGTAATCCCTCAGGACCCGATCACGTCCCGTTCGTTTAATTAATTCTAAGTTCTTGCGTGTAGTTCTTTGTAAGCAATATTTTGGTATACTGTGGCCAAAATATGGATACAATAAAGCTTTGTTTTATCCCTTTTAATAGGAACGGAAAACAAAGTGCTTTGATTGGTTCTTGAAATGGGAAAGTTGTTGAAGAAGTAAACAGGAGGTTGGTAATCAATGACTTTCAAACAAGATCAATGAAAACTGAACCGCAAAAGAGGAACTAATTGATGCATATTAACAAGGCTAATCAAGTAAAAGTGTAAGCTTATTTATCAATTCATATTTTTTTATAATCCAAGTACTATATAATTATGAAACTCGCGTTTAGGCTTTATTTTTGAATCGACTAAAAGATCTCTCTGTGAATTCGCCATTATTTTTTTGTAATAATATACTTCCAAACCTATATAAATAAACAATTCGTGGATTTTGAGTCGTGGGGCTTTCAGGACTGAGACTGCGATCCCACATTCCACCTAAATTCTTTTTGAGTAGTATTTTGGACCACAAGAAAAAAAGAGATGATGTCAGCAAAAAAGCTTATATAATATTTGGAACAGCAATTGCACGGAGTATTATTATTCAAAAAGTATAGGAAAAGGACGATCAAAATATTACTCAAAAATAATAACTGAAATTCGGGACCTCCTTCCCAAAAGCTCCACGACCCTTTTTTTTAATTCTAAATAATTTGTTAAAGATATTGATACAGACTTTTAAGTTTAGCATAATAATTGACAGAATAAAAGAAACGAATTGACACGTTACATAAACTTCAAAATTAGTCCAGAAACAACAGTGGTACCGGAGTGGACCTATAATTTTGATAATGTAAGTTCACGTATGAAACGCTGAGCGAATTTATATGAAGCGTAACACATGGAACACAATGACATAAATAATTATACATAGAGTTACATATAGAGAGTTCCACACTTAAGCTGTGCGTATAATAATTGTGTAGGAGATCGAAGCACTGAATAAGACTAGTATTTTCGTCCCGATAGAAGTTCTCTTAGTTCTCACTCACATTAAAAGAAATTTCACAAGAGCGACAACGCGGGTAAAAGTAAGCTGGGTTTTATTTATAAACTCCTTGTATTTTGTAGCAGTAAGCGGATTTCCTCGAAGTTACCTTTGAGACAAATTTTAAGCTGAGGCGACTTATTAATAATCGTCGATCGTTTCAGCAGAAAATCTTTACAGTTGCTTAACTCTAAATAAGGTGAGAAGTTTGTGTTACGTAACAGCAAAGAAAATCTATATTTGAATGCTAACACCATTTTTGGGGTTCCGATCATCCGTAAGAAACGGAATCCTTATAAGATCACTCAAGGTGTCTGTCTGTTCGTTTGTCACAACCAGTTTTATTCGGATCTACTGGAACGATTCTGTTGAAATTGGTACTCACATGGATTTCTGTGACTCAAAAACGTAAATAAATACATTTATAGTACGTATGGGTGTCCAACAACAAAAATAAAAAAAATAAAAAAGTTTACAAGTTATCGTGGGACATGTGAAATGAATGGACTTATTGTGATGGTTTTAAACATATTTTTTCATAAATTTAAAATATTTTTTTACGAAAATATTCAAGAAGTTGGACCAAAAATCACCATTCTCCCCCTTATCTCCGAAACTACGGAGCCTAAAATTTTGAAAAAACAATGCTGATGTATTTTTTCCACAGAATACAGGAATATCTATAAAAAGTCTCTGAAGTGTTTAAAACAAAATGTAACAAAAATGATGCATGCGACTCCGACTCGCACTTGGACATTTTTTTAAATGAAATTCATAAATATATACTTGATACCCTCACACTTTCATTTGATATGACACACAGTACAGTATGCTTTGTCTTGATGTAAATTCAGTCTTATCGACATTGTATTTGCGACTCGCTGTTCTCTTCAGTTTGACGCTAGGGTGCGCGCACGATAAGTCTGCGCGCGGTTAAAATCTCCCACTGAACGCGTTAGTTTTCTATGTTTGCTTATTAATATAATCTAACAAATTAATTATACTTTGGTTGTAAAATCTTTCAATTAAAATTTGAGTTAGATCATATAAAATAAATTACGGAATTATATTTAATTAGGCCTGCAATTTACTCTGCCTCTTAATCTAGCAGTTCAGTCCTGTAGATTTCAGGTAAGTTAACTGTGCTAGACGTACAGATACTCGAGTGATCCAATAAGGATTCCGCAATGATACGCAGTTTTCTGCTAAGAAAATCTAAACAGCATTCCAAAAACCGCAACTTCAAAACGTTAGCTTAAAAGCAAAACCAGATAAATCTGACAGCACGCTATCAAAAACTACAATGTTTCGAAATAGAATTGTTTCGAACAGTTTTCATACTCATTACACTGAGTAGCCAGAACGTAAATTAATATAAGGCAACGTTTTAAAACTTCACTGGTAACTTGTGCTGGCGAATATATGGAGTTTAAAAGCTCTTGGAAACCATTCGCTTTTAATTTAAACGCGGATGCAGTTGTGATGTGTAGGAGTAAGTTTTTGACTCGTTTTAAATGAAAAATAATGTTTTTTGGGCTAGATTATTTCACCTGTGAATTTAATATGTTTGTTTTGATAATTTTAGGAAATCAGTCTGCATTGTTTATTTAAGTCGTGGCGAAATATACACAGCCGGGTTGAACTGCGAGGTTAAGTAACGCATGCCGCGGTTGTTTATGGAAAGCCCGGAAAATACGATAAACCGTAGTCCCGGTTGTAATTTATTACATCTTTGACGACTATGACTGCGAATCGGACTCGCATACGAAGGGTTCCGTACCATAAACCTTAATTTGTATAATTGATTGTTATATTAGCAATAGAAATACGCAATCTGTGAAAATTTCAACGGTTTACCTGTTACGGTTCTTGAGATTGAGCCCGCTGACAGACAATAGGATGGAAGAGTGGACAGCGGACTCGAGGCTTAGGTAATATTGTTTTTTACTTGGGTTTTAATTAAACAAGTAAAAAACAATATAATGGTATATTATGTAATAAAAAAACAACTTTTAATTGAGACAAAACTCTTTAAGAGGGCTTTCACATTTTTTCTTGAATTTTAGCGTTTTATTCGAATTTTGATGTGTGATTTTGCTTTAGATATAGCCTTAAAAAAAAAAAAACAAAAATATGCCTAAGATAGTTTGATCATTTATCTTGGGAGTGTTCTAAATAAATATTTCAATTTGTTCACGTACATCAGTAAAATCCTTGACTCCGCAAAGGATGTTTCACAAAACGTTGCTTTAGGGAATCTTTTGATACCTTGGTACACCGATGATATTATAATTCAATCATTTATAAAAATGTCCACGGTACAACTGTATCTTCTACTTTGGAATGTTCAAATCAATTTATTACGATTCATACAGTAATACACCAAAAATAATTCTGTAAAACTGAGAGTTATTGACAATTTTCCGTACGATACTATAATTTTTATCTATGAAATTATAATCAAAATTCAAATAAAAAATATTTAATAATTAAGGTGGCATTGCTATACTGCTTGAAAAAAAAATTGGTCTAATTAAAAGTAAAGTAAATATTTTTAAATAATTGTCGAAAATCAATATAATCTTGTGACGCGTGGTATTCAACTTTAGTCAACCTGAGCAATTCGATTTTGTAAGAGCGCTTTGACAAAACTGTCTTAGGCATATTTTTATTTTTTTTGAGGCTTTATCTAAAGCAAAATCACACATCAAAATTCGAATAAAACGCTAAAATTCAAGAAAAAATGTGAAAGCCCTCTTAATACGATTTACAATAAACCGTGTAAATAAATTGAGTATTGAGTAATAAAATTATGAATAACTTCAGTCCGCGAAATCTCGTTTTTAGTTTGAAATATGAAAGTCTGAATTCTATACCCTACTCACGAACACCTCCTGCCTAGCGTTATTAATCGCGGCTTTTGCTAGGGTTTACCTATAAAGGATATAATGTAAATAAATACGAGGATTTAAAATTCTCTAAATTATCAAATCACAGATCCTGGCTAACTTCTATATTCCAATTCGACTTTACTTCGAATTAGCTATACGAGTACATACCTGGCTTGTTATTGGTTGGTATTCATCAAGGATTTGTCCTGAGGTCATTGCGACAGAGTCAAGTGAAGGTGCAGTCCAATTGAAGTTTGATTTGGAATATTAGGGTAAGGATATCCGAGATGAAAGGTAGTAGGGTTGCGGAATTAGTTATTGTTATGTCTGAGTTGAATGTAAAAAATTCAAGCGTTCCTTACCTACTGCAAAGCTATAATAACACTAAAACAGTTATCACAGTTATCACTTAAAATTACCGACATATTTACAAGCTAACTATTATACTTGCACAGAGCAAAAAAGTCATTTGATGATTTTCCATCCTTAAAAAAGGTAGAACATAAAAGTTGGCAAAAAAATTTAATTTTGTTCCTAATACAACAGGCTTTTCCGGTAAACTGCATAAAAATTCTATCTACATTTTATGCCTAACAAAAAACTCTTGACATATATTTTTGTAAGTTACAACCCTATTGGCATCGATCACCTACCTCCGAAGGGGTCGATCTCAATCCATTTTATCAAAACTTCATCCTTTTTCAGAGCAAGAACCAGGTTGACAGCTTCCGTATTAAAAGGTAAAGAGAAACCTTTGCAAGTTTTCAGGAAGTTTTCACGAGGAAGATTACCTACTATGTTTATTTATTTGAGACTTTATTTGTATGGCTTCTTCTGTTAAAGTGGAATTGATTAAGTTATTAATAATCTGTAATGATTTAAACTTTGATTATTTAATAAAATATTAGTTTGCTAGCAACCAGGATTTATTCCAGGATAGAAGAATGCATTGTGACAGAGACTTGTGAAGCTTTCTCTTTTAATTTATTTTCGTAATCGGTTCAGTATTTCCAGAGATAACGAAAAATTCAAACATACAGGCAAACAAACAATTATACCTTTTTTACCATATTATCTAGAAGCTTAAGAATTAGCTTGATTTTTGATTGATTCCATCAAGCAATCTTTTAGGCTAACTGCGCTTTAGGCTCTCTGAGCCCAATTAACATTTTTGTCTGACTTTGGGAGAATCGTTGTGACAGCTCGACTAAAGAACGGCTGGCTAATAATAATAACTGCACGAGTCACTCTTCAAGGTGAAGCAACGCTTGCCAAAATTGGTCTGTGGATGGGTGAACATCTTAACATACCGAGTTTCCTCCGTACCTCGGAAAGCCGTGTGTCGGCTGTCATTTGCAGATCTTTGGCAGTTGTTACGGATTGTCAGTAAATATGACTCAAGTCTTGCCAAGAACTACTGTGTTACCCAGTTATTGATAAATGATAAATTATATTATTTTGTAAGTAGGTTGTAAATAACACTTTTACACGTCAATCTATTGTGGTCATTTTAAACTAGATGAGGCCGGCGTTTCCTAGCTGACGGCTCTGAGAAGAAACGCCGAAACAAACTCAGAGGTCAAAGGATCATGACCAAAACCAGTCTAGAAAAGTTGCACGTATGAAAACCAAATTAATATACAAATTATTTGCTTTTTTTTACAAGCTTTTTACTTCAGGAATTTTGTTGTCGTATCCGGAATTATGATTTTAAGATAAACAGTAAATTAACGATTGCTAGGTATATTTCCGTATAGTCATGATGGACGTTTCGTTCTCTTCATTTGTACGAGTCACGTAAGTATGAGCCTTTACATAAAAACATCACGAAAATGATATTAAACTCATAAATAGCTAAATAATTAGTAATATCATAATCGTAACGTAGGTACTGTATAATTATGTATTTCATAGTACCGTCGTCAAAATATTTATTTTTGTGTTTCGTCTCACGCAAATGCAACTGTCAAGGCAGATGACAGACGTACCGGTAGGGATGGCGATTATTCCTAAACAAGATCGATTTTTAAATCTATCCAAATCGCAGGAAAAGATCGATTCAGCAATAAATTGACTCCTGATAGATCGATTTCCTATCGAGATAAATTCGTTGGTTACCCTCAAAGTACTGAATCCTAAAAAGCACGGTAGGTTGAAAAAAAAGTTGTTTTATTTCGATAATGTCACATCAACGCTGCGAGGCCATAAAAAGCACGTTATTCACGATTATTCACGTTTTTTTTTTCAATAAGCAGCTGTTCTCTTATTTTGTTTTTAACTAACTTTGTGGTTTTGTACCTACATGAGTGATCTGTGGTCATTTTATAAGTTGCGAGTAGTTTAGACACAATTTTTAGGTTATCTCCGAATTTGTTTAATTACTTTAAAACTCGGATACTCACATGAAAATGAACACTTTTATTTGATAGTACTTATGGCGTACTCTACAATAAATAAAGATTTATTGTGTTTCAACTTAAGACGGATTTCCATACATCGTTGGTCATGATCCTTTAAAGTCCATACAATCGTACTGGTGAAATCATATGAGAACCATGTTGGTTAATGTCTGAAGTGGCATTTTAAGGAAAGTACCACACAGATTTGAGTGGACCTGTCCAGACAGTGCAAGCATTTGTCAGTTATCGTGTAGCTCAAACTTAGCACTTAAAGGAGCTCAACGAACTGACGAACAATACCAAAGTAAGGACATTTGTGTTGGCCGCATAAAGAACTCAAACCGCCAGACTAACATAAAGTGAAATAAACCCCTAACATAGCAATCTACATGGTCCTCATATTCACAATACGTTATATGAGGACCATGCAGATCAGTGTCTGAAATGGTCTTTTGAGGAAAGAACCACACAGATTTGAGTGGACCTTTCCAGTCAATGCAAGCCTTGGTCAGTCGATTAGCTCAACTTAGAACCAATAAGGAGCTTAATGATTCGACGAACAATGCCAATGAAAGGACATTTGGGTAGGCCACAAAAGTACTCAAACTGCCAGACATCGTTCAAAATACTTTAAGAGATCAAAAAGAAAATAATAGCCCACATAGTCCCCATATTCACAATAGTAAAATAATGAAATAATAATAAATAAATATGTCAAATATAATGAATTAAATCAATTAAAAAAAATTGAGATTAATTTAATTGGGTTGTGGAGATTTGGTAGGCAGCCGCTCCACGTAAAATACCGGTTTTCAGCCGAACCCGGTTTGACTGGAATCCGACCCCATTAAAGTTGGGAAAAGGCTAAGCAGATAATGATGCTTTCACTGATTGAATTTCTCTTTAGGTTATCATAATAGGGAATATGCATGAGATTTGTTTATTTGCAAAATAAAATACTAATTAGATCTAGTAAACGATCATGAAATTATTTTTTAAATACCTTCATCATTTATGAAGTTATAAAGCTTCAAAGACTACAGTTAGAAAGAGAAGTCCGATACGAACTGTGACGTCAAATTACACGACGACTATACAGCTGCCATAGAAAACAGCGTTTTCGAGAAAGGGACAATTATATTTGTTTAAAATAATTGTATCTCGTTCGTTTTTCGAGAAATTTAGATTCTAATTTCACTGTTAGTATTATATTTTTGAATACTTTTAGATAAACTGTTCAGATCATAAATACTTTTTTCATGCATAATCCCTATTATCATTATGAGCTACAATTAGTAAATATCATTTATAATATTGATTTGCATCCATCAACCTGCACTGGTGTGTATGCTGATAATTAATGCTCATTGATTGCTTTTGGTTAAAGTAACGTGAGTCAACGAAATGTTGTAGTCTATATTTTCTGTCATTTTTTATGTGACCGTAAAAGTTGTCATGAAGATTCTCACCAAAATTCTATTAAAATTAGATACGTGCACACATTTAGGCGTCTCATTTACTCTTATAATTTTATTGAAGGTTTCATTACAATTCCGGTGTCACCCCCGGAGCGTGACCTAACCTTTATTACACTAATTCGAACACATTTATAAAGGTTTTTCTTCCCCTTTTTGTTGTATAACCTAGTATAAAAAAACCTTTTTACTTTGCACAGAACGATTAAAAAGTAATTCATTGTTTAATGGGATTGTGTTTTAGATTTCGAGGATTTTGTTTGCGAAACATTTGAAGTTGAATTAAGAAAATATTTAAATCAAAGGCAATTTTAATTCGTTTTGTTTTAAAAATACGTAAGCCTTTTTCAAGTCAGTGTAAAGGATCTGTTTGCGACTTAGAGCGGATTTCACCAATGAAACTGATCGCGAGTGTTAATATTCCATAGAAAATAATGACGCTGACAGCTCGTAAACGTGGTTTATATGCTGATCGTGTTCAGATTCATTGATGAAATCCGCATTTAGCAATGCCATGCAATGGCAATGTGTGTTAAATTATACGTTATTTAAAACCCAATTATATCAATGACTTAGTAATAATAATTTCAATGGCTTGATCCAGAAAGCAGTACTCCTGGACACGGCGCGTATTGTGAGGAGGTTCCTCTCTCAGGAGCCCTGACCACCGGTAGCTTGGACCCTGTTCCCGATACCGGTGGGCTACTATTTTTTATATTTTTAAATGTATTTTGTAATGTTTGTTTTTAAAGATATATTTAAATTGTAAATTTTATGTATATAAAAATGAATAAACGGAATAATTTCTATAGTATTAATGATTTTTTTAATAAGTAATCAATTTAAAGTATTTTTATTAATATTTAAATTTTTTAATTATATTTCAGTGTCAATATGTATTTTTAGTAAGTAAGTTTGCACGCTTACTTTTAAGCAAAACATGTCTGATCTATATTTTCCAATAACACCTTGTATACCTACCATGTTTTATGCAAATAAACATATCTTATCTTATCTTAGTCACCTTGACAGGAAGGGAAACTATCGATTGATTAATTTTTAGGAAATATCGAAATCTGTAACCGTAATTTTGATGATTTGCTGTGGAAAAACCATCTTTATACTACGGGATGAACTTATGCCATGGATTGGTAGTAGCCTACCCCTTATAAACCAGAGAACTTTATTTTTCACAACTTCTTCTATAACACTGAACAATGACGGTCTTGAGGCACAGTCTTTTGTAAGCTTTGACGTTCAAAATGTGCTGAAATGTAGCCCATTTTATTAAGCCATTTTAGAACTGACTGCTATTGTAATTTTTTACGACTTTTGTATTTTGGCTACGCCCCGCTCTCTTGCATTTTCCCCCTAACATCCTATTGCTCTTTTTCCAACATGCAACGTGTAAATAAAATGCTGAATCAATCCACAGCCATTGAAAAAGCACCTTCATTGTGAACTCAATACATTTGCAGTATTCAGCTGCCCGCATGAATAAAACTGGATGGGTACTACAAAATGAATCTATTTTGTAAAACCTAAAACCTCTGATAACCCGAATAGTGCTAAACATAATCTTGCACAGGATATAATATGAATTTAAACTTAAAATTTAATATTAATATGAGTTAACATGTTGAATGCAATACAGGTTCAAAAGAAAATAATTTAGTCGGCCAGTCTACCCTGTATCTTTCTTGTGTGTCAAGAATATTGTCTTTAACTAATAGACCAATCAAGAAAGATAACGACTAAGGAGTTACTTAAATTACAAGTTCTTAAAATCACCAATTTTTTCATCGGATGAAAGACAGAAACTCCAGAAATATTCAGAAAATATATTTCAATTATATAATCTACTAGTCTGTTTCCATATTTACCGCAAATTACCGTTATTTTAATAAATAAGAAACAAAATTAAACAAGTATTACATAGTATCAGTATGCAAATACTTTAGCGGACGACAAAACTTTGCTAAAACATTTTTAATAAAAGATAGAATTTATCATAATATTCATAAAGTTCTCGGAAGTAAATATAAATACATTTTGAAATAAATCACTTAGGCGTGAGTTCATTAATTTCCATGAAGCATTATTTTCCCCTCATTTTACGCAAATGGCTCCTTAGATTTTCACTGTTTTACTACTCTAGTTTCAGTAAGTAATTGTTAATAGAAAGTAGGCTGTAATAAGCCTAAAAAAGACAACGACGCCTCAGGACATGTACGAATAAAGACCAGAATCAAGGCTTCTCATACCAAAAGAATAAAAACAAACTTGGGTTTAATTGTATGAAATAGTCATTTGTGAAATTAATTAATTACGATGATTAGGATTTTATAAAGTTGCCCAGGCTGTATCACTATCCGACCAGAACCCGAACAAAAGCCTTCATGACTGCCGAGTCATATCTCTCAGCAAAAACTTGCAGGATACTGTGAGTGCTGTCCCGCACTCTGCTCAGTAGGGAGGCGGTACGCTTGCGCATTATTGCCTGGAAGCCATCAACACGAGCCTCCACAAACATACCTGAAGCACTGCAAAACCGGGGCAGCCCTAGCAGCATCCTGCAAGTTTTTGCTGAATTTGAATCCATTAATATACTGGACGCGCAAGGCATTGATCGACCTTTGAGTATAGCTGACCCACAGGCTACTCGTGTAAAAAGTTTAGCAGTAGGCTTTAAAAAGTGTTACCTTCACCTGTTTACTGCAGCGAGCGAACCTGCGTGCCAGCATATTACTTTTTACCGCCAATGCCCTGCGCTCCCTTTCAATGTCAACTTGGTCATCAAGATCCTCAGTGACATAGTGCCCTAGGTATTTGAACTGATAAACCCGTTTAAGCTCAACGCCATTCAGTCTAATCGCGGGTACACTAGGTGGACACTTGCCAGAGGCCCTGAAGACCAAGATTTCACTCTTTTTGCAGTTGTATAACAGACCATGTTTATGTGCATACTTCACAGACCATTAACAACTGCCGTATTGCACTGACAGCTGGGCTCAGCAGCACCATGTCATCCGCATAGCTAATATTATTCATACAAACATTGTAAATTGAGCAACCAACATGTGTGCTGCTGAGCTCAGCCAGCAGGTCGTTAATGTACAGGTTGAAGAGCTTAGGAGAGGGGTACCAACCGGCGATTATCCCTGTTTGCACTGTGAAAGTATTCCCAAGGACAATCCCTGGTTGGAGCAAGACTATTGCAGAATATGGAAACAAAAGATGAAACGCTATGGGTTAGGGCGGTTTACTGGTCTGATAATCGTTTATTATAGAAGAACTATTGGCCCCTGCCTGACCACTAACAATATACACGGCTTTTAAATGGCAGGGGGTGATTTGCATACTCAATGAATGGGCCCCCGGAAACGGTCGCTAGCATAAAGTGACGTAGCGCCAAGGTAAGGCAACATAGCCTGAAGTGCTAGAGGAGTGGAGAGGTATACCACGGCTATCAGGACAATTCCGGGAGTGCGGTCAAGATCCCTACCAGCATCTTACTGGATTATACATCCTTCTCCCGAGCACGTTTGCTCTAGCGAATCTCTACTCAGACCGGCCGATTAAGGCAAGAAAGAGGTGAGAGCTCTGTTCCTCGTCAGTGTTCACACTGGCCAGCCAATAAAGGCAAGCCGGAGATGAGGAACAAGACTTCTCCCGGGAGATTAAGGTCGTGGGGTCGCTACTGCCCAATAGTTCGTCACAAAACTGCCCTGCGGCTTGCGCGTCCCGATAGACCTTAGGTATGACCTAAGGTCTATCGGGACGCGCAAGCCCCACCACGATGTCGACGTAGAGATACTGCGGTAGGGTCATTAATTAAATTATTATTATAATTGCTCGCATTTATGATTATATTGAAATTTTATTGTATACATTATTTATACATTTATTAAATTAAATTCATTCCATGGCATACCATGCAACCGTGGTTCACGTACTGACAGTCGAACCGTTCAGCTATAGCTCTCAGGATACTGTTGCGGCCGCCCCGCACCCTACGCACCAGTGGTTTGCACCGCTTACGCATGATTGTGTGGAAACAATCAACACGCGCCTCGGCAATAATTATTACCAAATAATTATTAATTATTAGTTTGTGTTTCTAGCGCTTAACTACCAATGTGCTTTTCCTAAATTCGATCGTATTTTGTAAAACACACCACTCAACTGTGCTATTCTGAAAAACTTCCTTCGTGAAAACTTAGGTAAAGTGAACATAAACAGAGGCGTAAATCTATTTAATCACGCATTTACGCCCCTCATTACAAGCTCACTCTACATACATTTTCACAGAGAGATATTTACAGAATTACCGAGTTCGATGCATTGACTCAACACAATATACAACAGCTTAATAAATCACACTCTGCGTACTCCCCAGTGCTTTATGCCACATTTATTGCAACTGACTCTGTTATTTCACGTCTAGTGTAGCAAAGCGAAACAAATGCAACACGAGAGCCTTACACTAAGTCCCAATTTATGTCGTAGACAAGCTACGAGTGTATGCGTGAAGTAAGACTCGAGATGACAAACGCTAGTGAAGTGGAAAAATATGTCAAGATGGAACAAAATGGGTTTCGATTAAGGACAGAAAAAATGGCGTATGTTTGACGGCCTTGTTTCTTTTGTTAAAGAATATTTTTCAGACTGTTAAGGAAAAGGAAAGCGTGTGTCTAGTTACCTACTTGCTATTCGGGGCATGTTATGAGAGTCATTTAAGAGATCTAAAGAAGTTACTCTCGTATTACATCCTAAGTACTTGTGTGTCGTAAAGTACAGTTTTCCAAAGCTTTTAGTGGCCTTAGATCTCAGGAGTCCTATAATATTATAAGAATCTTAGGTTTTATTCTAATTTGGCTCTGACACTGTAAATTTCAGCGTTATAAACTATAAAATTTGAAAGTCTGTACAAATATTTCGTATACAGACTCGACTTGATAAACCCGTACCTAATGCGTAAATAAGGCCATCGACTTCAGTTTTCTAATCCCTTTTGCGACGCTCCCTAAACCCAAAGGTGAGTCCTATTCTAAATCGGGATTCGAATACTAAATTGGCATTTGTAACAAAATTAATATTTCAGAGTAACTAAATAAACAATTCCTTTACCTTCGCATTTCTATTCGTGCCGAATATAACACCTTACAGGCAATTAGAATAATTAACAAACTCCTAGGAACTATCAATTTAAATAATGTTTCTAGTTAATATCATGACCTACATTTTGTATAATTATGAGTCAGTAATGACCGTCTTACTTCAACAGTCGGTTAATTAACTCTCACTGTATAATTATGTCATGAAATTTAATTTACATGCCCGGTAAAGTGACGTGAAGCATTATTGTAAATGTGACATCCACTAATATAATGATTGTTTACAAATACTTTATTGAAATTCCATTTTGGTAAATAGATTCTTTTTTAATTTAAACGCGTCCGTTCTTTTAAACATTGTATACAACTTTTGCTATGAAACCAACACTGAAATCACAGAAAAAAAAAAAACGATTTTCCCATTCATTTATGTGCGCATAACTCGACAACATGTACTGAACAGCTGTATTTGTTTTAATAGTTATTTATGATACAAGTGCAGTAAGTTGGTTTTTACAAAAGAGTAGACAAACGTAAACGATACCATAGTCAAGAGTTTTTAAATATCAATATCCGCACTCTTGCGACAATAACATTTGCGAGTAACATTATGAGACAAACTTTTTGTTTTCAGATACCAGACGAAAAGTCGCAAGAATCTTTGCAATATAAAAATGTCTCGAATTTTCAAATTTAAAATAAGAACTACATCTTTCGTCTCTACACTCACAAACGTATTGAGAAGCGCTTTCAAGGTGTTTCGATCATTCAGCTTATTTAACTGTTATCTTTTATTAAAGGAGAAGGGGACTTCTGGGCCCAGCAGTTAACTAGTTCAAATGTATATTAAAAAAACCGTTATATTTTTCTAAACGAAATCACAAAATATGGTACCATGTTTCTATCTAGGAAGCGAGAAAACTTAAATTAAATTTTAAAAAAACTCAAACTCAAACTCAAACTCAATCATTTATTTCAATTAGACCATTTACAGGCACTTTTGAATTGTCAAGGTCGGTCGGTCCAAAAAAAGATGAAGCTATTTGCACGTTCCAAAGCGTAGATCTCTATGGAGAAGAACGTGAAAGAAACTCCACGGACACTCTTTTAAATCAATTGATGTACTTAATACAAAAATCATGGTAACATTATCTTTGATCTCTTCTATATGTGAGGACAATGCAAAGAACAAGAAAGTATATAAAACAATTCAAAAAGTACAGATTATAAAATAAGCCAGTGGCAGGTAAGAGATGACCAGTCTCAACTGACGGCGCCCGTTCACGAACATGACGCGTGTATCAGCACCATCTAGCTCAACCATTTTGAAGGGAACCAAATGATCCAACACACGCGCCACCATCAGCGAGACGTTTGTGTGAGCATGACAAGCTCTCAACTGCCACGCTCGTTCATGTCAAACAAGTTTAATAAACAAAATCTTAAATTAATTACATATGCAAATGGTTCCATAGTACTCACATTTACAAACATTTGAAAAAATGAATCTACTTTACTACAAAACTATGGTTTTCAATGGCCAAGTACCTAAAAAACGAAAAATAAAAACAAAATGAAACTGCATGAATGCGTAACTTACTTCTTAGCAATTCAATATTGCAAAGAAAGAATAAATAAGTACATTATACTATAGGAGAACAAAAAAAGGGTAAGCATTACTTCCAAATTTTATATAATTATATAAAAAAAAAACTAAAAAACTATATAGTGGATCCATGCGGCTATGGCTGTGGAGCAAGACCAGCATTTAACCAAGCATTTTTATCATGGATATAATCTTCCAATTTATAATATGCTTGTCTACATAGTGTGCGTTTTATGCATGTTTTAAATTTACTCTCATTTAGTTCGAGAATAGCGAGTGGTATTTTATTATAAAATTTAACACAATATCCCATAAAAGAAGTGTGTACTTTAGCTAATCTGAATCGGGGTTGATCTAATTTGTTTCGATTTCTAGTATTAAAATTATGCCTATCACTAATTTTGCTAAAAAGATGAAGATTTTTCCGAACATACATTATGTTTTCATATATGTATTGACAAGGTACTGTCATGATATTAATATCCTTAAACAGTTCCCTTAGGGAATCTCGCCGACGGAGATTGTATATGGCTCTGATAGCTCTTTTCTGCAGAATAAATATAGACTCGATGTCTGCAGCACGTCCCCATAATAAGATACCGTAAGACATGATACTATGAAAGTAACTAAAATAGACCAGCCTCGCGGTATCTATATCAGTAAATTGACGGATTTTTCTGACAGCATATGCTGCTGAACTCAGCCGTCCCGCAAGAGATGTTAAATGAGGACCCCATTGTAGCCTTGAGTCAAGCGTGATCCCCAGGAAAACTGTGTCTTCGACGAATTCAAGTTTCTCTTTGTTCAATACTATGTCGCAATTTTTACTTTTAACATTCGGTAAAGCAAATCTGATACACTTCGTTTTTTTCCCATTTAAAACTAAATTATTAGCAGTAAACCAATTTTGGACCTGCTAAAGGGCGTTATTTACGACGTCAAGACTTGTGGCACGCCTATCTATCTTAAAAATTAAAGACGTATCGTCAGCAAATAACACCATTTGAGGTTGATTTTTTAGAAGATGGGGTAAATCATTAATATACACTAAAAAGAGAAAAGGACCCAATATTGAACCTTGTGGTACACCCATTTTGATTTTTAAGCCCCGAGAATTGACACCATTTACTTGAACTTGCTGTTGTCTGTCATTTAGATATGATTTCACTAGACTGAGTGCAAGTTTACCTAATCCGTAATGTTCTAGTTTTAAGAGCAAAGTTTCGTGATTAACACAATCGAATGCCTTGGACAGGTCACAAAAGATTCCTATGGCATCTTGCGCCTCTTCCCACGCTGCATAAATATGTTTTAACAACGTGACTCCAGCGTCAGTCGTACAACGACCTTTGGTAAAACCATACTGTTGTTGGTGTAAGATTTTATTGGTATTAAAATGATTGAGCATTTGATTGAGCATTACCTTCTCAAAAACTTTGCTGAAAATCGGCAATACGGATACAGGTCTATAATTATTGGTGTCTTTATTATCACCAGATTTAAAAAGTGGTATCACCTTACTATATTTCATTATATCCGGAAAGACACCTTGGTCCACACATAAATTAAATATTAAAGCCAAGTAAGGTGCTATGGTCTCAATAATGGACGTACACACTTTGATGGACATTCCCCATATGTCTTCAGTTAATTTAATTTTGATTTGCCGGAAAGCTTTCATAACTATCGTAGGGTTGATATGTTTGAATTGGAATTCAACCGTACAACCTGGAACGTTTGCTTTTAATAAATTAAATGAGACCTCGGGTGAAGAATTTAAAGCTCCAGTCGTTTTTGATGGTATATCGGTGAAAAATTTTACAAATTCTTGAGCTACTTCTAAATTAGAACTTATGGTACCATGCTCAGTCTCCAGCAAAAAATCAGTATTTCGTACCTTATTTCTGTTACTTTCAGTATTGATAACTTTCCAAACTGTCTTTATTTTATTATCTGCCGATTTAATCTTATTGCTAATGTACAGGGCTTTAGCTACTTTGCAAGCATTTCTGAAAACCTTAGAATATTTGTTTACATACTTATTAAAGGTTTCAGTGTTTATGAAAGGCTTAAGGCCATATAGCTCATATAGTCTTTCCCTACTTATCCTAATGCCTCTAGTCGCCCAATCACTAAATACAAACTTAGGGAAAGTATCTTTTGATTTCTTTTCAAAAGTTGCATTAAATTCCTTTAGTACAACCGAAAAGAAGTTACCATAAAACTTATTCGCATCCTCAATATTATGGCCAAGAACATTTAACTTGTTTTGTAAGGCCTCATTGAATTTAGCTAGTTTACCAGTTGTAATTGGCCTAAATTGTATTTGAACTTTTTGCAAGGGTGCTTTATATGTAAATGTTACCAGTTGACCACTGTGATCAGACTGAAGATAATTAACTATGGATTTATCTAAATAATCGCAATCGCAGAATACATTATCAATACAGGTTGAAGAAGTTGGTGTCACTCTAGTTGGTTCTGTAAAAACATTAGACAGGTTGAATGATTTAAAAAGACTTAAAAATCTACTGCTATTTAAATTATTTTCTAAAATATTAATATTAAAATCTCCGCAAATAATTACGGATTTGTTGCCTGCTACAAGTTTCGCAAGGACATCTTCCATTGTGTTTTCAAATAACGTAAAGTTTTGAGGGATTGGGGGTCTGTACACGCACACTATAACATGCTTATCAAGCTCAACACAGGACAGTTCGATGCAATGTTCCACTGACAAGCTAACAATGTCTTTACGTTGCTTAAATTTTAAACATTTTTTAACTAAGATGAGAGAACCACCGCGCAACATAGATTTTCGGTTAAAACAACTCCCCACACTATAATTTTCATAACTAATTAGCATCTGGTAATCCTTCAACCAATGCTCACTAAAACATACAATGTCATTCATTGTTTTTTCTAAAAATAATTCAATTTCTAATATTTTGGAAGAGACACCTTGAATATTTTGATGAAATATTTTCAAGGAATGCTGCTGACCCTCTTTCTGACATCTATTAAACAGAGTGCAAGAAGATAACTTGTTTTTTGTAGGCATAACAGTAACTATTCTGTCAATGGTATCCTCTGTTGTCTTAAAAACTAGTTTAAATCATTATCCGGAGTATGTGTAGCAATAGGGCTACAGCTCTCCACCTGATTCTTAGTACAATTACTAAACATTGTGGCTTTAAATACACAAGACTTCGACATACTACTTATGTCTGAGTTAATACAATAAGCTAATAGCCTTGCTATTGTGTGTCTACAACTAATTGGTAAATACACAGTATTCCTAGTCGATTTTAAATTTTTCACAAAAAAGTTTGTGTCAAAAAACATAAACTTGTCACTATAATGACTAACTAAAAACTGCATGTGTTTATTTAACACATGAATATAATTATTTTGTCTAATTGACAATTTATCAAAATATGGAAAAGCACACAATATTATTTTATTACAATTTAACTTTAGCATCTCAGTTATATTTTCTGTGATATCTGACTTTTTAACTTTTGAACTATTCCCTATAAATACTGTAATGTTGGTATTTGAATTATAATTATTATATATTACCGACGCCATAATTTGCTTGTATGATGAACCTGGCATACAATAATTTTGTGTAGAATAACTCAGGTGGTTACTAAATAATTTACCTAAACCTCTTCCTATACTGTCTGAGAACATAACCGAATGATAGCCACTATTCACAGAACAATCAATCTCAGGTTGAGCAATTTGAGATAAATCCTGATCAAAAGCGATTAAATCTTGTCCAATGACACAGTCTTCAGACAAATTCTGCGCCTGGGACGGGACCTCCGTTTCCTCAGGCTGGGCAGCATCAAGGTTTGATATTGTCTGGCAAGTACATTGACACATGACTAACTCGTTAGCAGCAAGAATATGTTCTTTTATTTGGTTCTGAGATTGAACATATTTACAGTTAAGTGAACTCAGTGAAGCTTCGAGTACCTGTATTTCAGATTGCAAGTGCTGTGTATCAATTTCATATATTTTTATGCTGTCTTCAAGTTTAATTTGATAATTATTTAATTTACTAATCAAGTCAACACGTTCTTTCCTGAGTGGAATAGTTTTGGAAAAGTGTTTGAACTGCATTTTGTACCGATAACATTTTTTGATAAATTTATTTAATTTTGCATACTTTTTTAACTTATTATGACTTACTTTATAACTACAGTTCTGTTTCAATAATGAATCTTCAGTTAGGTCAATTGTGACTAAGGAATGAGGGTTACAATTACTGTTAGTACTAATTAATTCATTAAATAAGCGGTTTGTTTCCTTAACCTGAGTACTTTGTTTCTCATTTTGCAATTTGGAAATAAAACTTTTGGCATTAATAAGTTCATCCTCTAGGTCCCTAACTTTACGTAAAGCCTCCTCATACAAATTACTACAATTGTTGAAACCATCCGTTACTACCCGCAGCTGGTCACGTTCTTCAACAACATCTTGATATTGTTGGCTAAGGTCTACAAGCTCCCGTTTAAGGCAGGTGTTTTTATGGACCATTTTCTTTACTTCCACCTCACTCTCCTCTCTCTCCTGCAACAATTCTTGACATTGGTCATTCGAGGCTTTCAGTTCTTGGAGAGCCATTCTCAGTTTAAGCTCCATATCCTGAGCTGTAGCTTTGCGGGTCATCACAGGCATGGTTTCAGGTTTAGGTACTGAAAATAGAGTGAAAGAAACTATGAGAATCTAAAGGACAGACAAAGAAAGGAAAGTGGGAAATTAAAGGATTTATAAAAATGGAGAGAAATTAGTGTAGTTAAGTGGAAAAATGAGGTAGGCTGGTAAATTTGATTTAAAAGGTATTGTTTATTTAATTTTCTCACTTTGGATTGCCTTATTAATAATAATTGTCTTAAGTGGGTAGGATGCCTAAATTAAAATTATACTGAACTAATGTAATAGTTCAAAAGATTATGCAAAATAACGATCATAAACGTTATTGTTGTTGTATATAAATGAAAAATATAGAACTAAATCAACAGAAACTAGTAATTTTGACGTTCTCTGCGATGTAAACAAAGCCAAATACCTTCTCAACGCAGAGTCATAAACTCTGCGAAAAAGTTAATACAATTTTGCAAGGACGTGCTACCGAGATAAACTGATGAATGTGTGCTAATATAAAATAAAAGTAAACAATACTTCCCCGTTTAATTCCATGCGTAGTTCAAACGTCAGCTGGCGGTTTTAGGGTTACCGGTGACAGCCGGTACCGAAAATGTTGTTTTTCTTTATATATTTGCAGGAAAACAATAACTCTGCGTATTTATGCAATTATAAGACGTTTACATAAAGAATTACACTCTAATTTAACTTAAATACTAATTAAATCTAATTTGTAAGCACGGAACAAAAATTTTACATGTCACTTGGGCAGTGTTGCCACTTTTTTCCGAACTTAAATTGAATATAATGTTGCTAATAATTAATTGCATTGGAAGCATTGGAAAGTAGACAGCGTTTTATTTCACCTCCTAGCTTCTGAACATTTTATATTCTCGTATTGTGAAACTCACGCAGCTGCAGACGGAAGCGCTTTTGCTCAGGGGCCCGAGTCTGCTATTATTATAGTGTCAGAATGGTCGATCACTGATTTCAAAATGGTTGATTTTCACAAGTTTGGTAATCTGCTAACATAATGGCATCATAATGACTTTCCAATGATCAACCACTGACACGCCATTAAAAGAAAGCCATATGAATGGTAATCTCGTACATAATGACAGATTTAGTATTTACGAACTTCTCACTACTTCAGATTGCTTATAACACTAATAAATAATATGTAAAACTACATATAAATATAATCTGGCATGAATAAATGCTCAAATTTAGCTCGGTTTTATAATAATGGCAATACGGCATTCCTACCGCAATTCTATTACGAGACCATTGACGTACCAGTGACCGGCCACTGACGTGCCAGTGACCGTGACATTATGAATGTAGCAGATTACAAACTTTTAGCAAAATGACAATGGCATGACAATGACATAGTGTTGGAATGACAAATTTATAAAAATAGCAGACTCGGGCCCCTGTACATTTGTCTCACTTTATTACTAAAGAAAAACAAACTTATTTATTTTACACACTTTGTAGTGCATAAACAAGCCAAATCTGACGACATCTCTCAAGCTAACCCATCAAGC
Organism: Ceramica pisi; assembly: GCA_963859965.1. Classification (NCBI taxonomy): domain Eukaryota; kingdom Metazoa; phylum Arthropoda; class Insecta; order Lepidoptera; family Noctuidae; genus Ceramica; species Ceramica pisi. Next base: position 6,685,525 of record OY982549.1, on the reverse strand, counting down.
CGTTTACTTAGGCTACAGAGTTCGTTCCTCAGAAATATACGTACATACAAACACTCGAAAAAAATAACCCTCCTCCTGGCGCAGTCGGGTAGTTAGAACTACAGCTGTCGTCTCATGTTTTCTTTAATATTAAAGTGAGACAAACGTATTGAGCAAAAGCGCTTCCTTCTGCGTAAAAATCCTTAGGGGATATTGTTTATGGAAATAAATAAAAATACCCTAAAGGATGGGCACGGTGCTATACAACGGAAGATGTGGTCAAATAGATACTTAGGTGAGAGTACCTATTTACTACACGCTCCATTGCATGTTGCGTAATTTTTAACTTTCTAACAATGTAAAGAAGCTTCGTAAATGCATTTCTTGAGCAAATGTGTTGAAAATATTTTATATTACAATGGTCTATATGGGCACTTATTAAACGTCACAAACCAGTGCATGGTTCAAATTTATTATTTAATTTGCACTTAGAAGAAACAGCTAGAAGCTGAAAGGTTACTCTTTAAAAATAAATATTACACGACATTTCCATTCTACAGTGTTGATAGGTTGTTGATAGGTATGAGGCCAGTCAACAACGTACCAAGTATATAGTACATAACAAACCGTGGATCATCTTAAAAATTTCATAATTTATTGTTCGGATATCTCCAAAAGGATATTATGGAAGGGTCAATTTACTTTATTGCAAGTTTATCTGCCGCCTACCATAGTATATTTTTTTAGTACTTCAAACAGGTTTCTACAAAGTGTGCCCAATTTTTTTAATTTAGATAACGTTTCGAGGATCCTTTAGACCCTCCGATGTTTGCGACCAAGTTCTACCTCAAGGGACGGCGGTACCCTTTTAACTTCATTTATAAGAAATGGAACATTGCCCTTTGGGACCGAGTTTTGCATGACACTCCGTACCTTCCATTTTTGAACGTTTTCCTTCAAGTATTTGCTGTTTACGTTGGGATTGAAATGGTTTTGGTAAGTGTTGACAATTTTCTGTTTGGACGATAACCGGGTATAGGAAATTAAGATTTGACAATTGTGACTTTTAAATCTTTTTTATGGAGTGCTAACAAGGGAAGCCAATTTTGAAAATCACTGTCCTGTGGTTTAGACCCCATTCATTTTATTATTTGAGTTTGTCTCAAGAATTAAATTAAAGTATAAGATGTAACATTTAACCAACATATATTTATTCAAGTCCACGTCGTATATAAAAAAACTTTTTACAAAAAAAATACAACCGTCTTCCAAAAAAAAAAAACACTACAAAGTAAAAAATAACTTTAATTTCGGAAGTCGGTGTTTATGTTAGTTTCTTCGTATTTTGACACCGACTAGGAAAGTTATTTTTAACTTTGTAGTGTTTTTTTTTTTTTTTTGAAATTAGGTTATATTTTTTTGTAAGAACTTTTTTATTTTTCACTTTTTAGTGGTACCCCACACCTAACAACACCACTGCAAAATCGCAGAAAAGCTAAATACGCAATTTCGATTACTTGGATGACATAAAACAATCATCTAAGTAGACGAACTCCAGCTATTTCGATTTAAATCCAAAGTTCATAACCGATTTTCATAAAATTTAAATGGGACCAATCTGCAAGTATATCCTTTCAGATAAAACAAGATTTTTTCAAATCGGTTCATAATTGTCGGAGTTATGAGGTAACAAACATAAAAAAAGAAAAAAAAACATACAACCGAATTGATAACCTCCTCCTTTTTGGGGAGTCGGTTAAAAATACGAATACTCTGACATTTTCAGAAAGCGAAATGAAAATTCCCAAAAAGAAACCTAACAAACTTATACATTAATCATAATCACATAATTCTTCAAGCATACAAATAATAGAATTATAGAAATGAAGCAGTCAGAGTCGACAATCATACTCATTACTTACCTACTTAAGTTGAAACAAATTCAAGATTATTTCGTAGCAAAATACAAATAAAATATAGCAATGAACTCTACTAACTCAATTCGCTGAGGCATACAATTTACAAAAGTGAGACAGCAACGATAACGTCAATCATGACTAATGAGTCGCTGGTCGGTTACATGGAATTAACTTGAAATAATTTCTTACTATGAAGCCGTTGGGGAAGAAAGCGGCAATTTACTAATCAAAAGGGTGACTTAACAAATTTTGTTTAAAAGGACAGGATTGATTGCGTTAGATTAAATGAGAATGTGGTAGCAACATAAGAAAGTTAGGCGCACCACGAGTTTGTTTAAAAATGCTTTGTATTTGTTTTGCCGAAAATGTGTATGTGAAGTTTCGATGCTTTTCTTTTCGGTTCGAAAAGGACATGGGGAGAAACCGGTTAAAGTGACGTCCGTGATGAATTAGAGGGTTAAGCCCACTTGCCAAGCACCACGCATTATATATTAACACTGAAACTAATGGGTCCTAAATTGTGAGCTACTTTTGATTCTAGTAATAGGTATGGCAAAATCGCCTGACCGCACGGAAATTTGTTCTGATTTCTACAAGGTCCGTATAGTAAAGTACTCCGGATGTAACCTGAATACTATCTAACATAATATTACGTTCAGTCTGCCAAAGAATACACTCCCACAAGATGTGATGTGTGTATGTGTGTGTGATGTGCGTGGGTTTAGACAGACTATCACTGCTTTGAGCCATCCGCAACATACTGCAGCACAGACTATGGGTGTCTGTGTTGCAGCCACATTTGTATTTATGAGTCCCGGTATCTGTTGGCCAATGCTGATGCCTAAAAAAAGCAGTTGTAATCCCTATCTTCAAATCCGGGAACAAAATCTTAGTTAATAATTTTAGGCCAATATCGATACTCCCATCAATATCTAAAGTGCTCGAAAAAATTGCCAACAGCAGGCTAGTTAACTATCTAGAAAAAAATAATTTAATATCATCTGCACAATTCGGATTTAGAGCCAAATTATCCACAGCCGATGCGGTGCACCATCTGACCGACTATGTCTCAGTGGAACTTGGCAAAAGAAATCAGACCGTGGTGGTCTTCCTTGATCTAGCAAAAGCCTTTGACACAGTTTCTGCCTCTAAGCTCCTTACCAAATTAGAGGCCATGGGAATTAGGGGTACGCCGCTTAAACTCTTTGCTGACTACTTAGAAGACAGATATCAATGTGTTAAAATAGACAATATCACGAGCGATGAGCAAAAAATACTGGTTTTGGTGTTCCTCAGGGCAGCATTCTGGCCCCAACCCTTTTTCTGGTTTATATTAATGATTTGTGCAATTTAAACATTAAACATGGCAAAATTATCTCATATGCTGACGACACGGCTTTAGTATTTACTGCTAAAACCAATAAAGAATTGTACGAACACGCTCAATTAGGTTTCAATACTGTGACTAATTGGCTTCAAAGCAATTTACTAACATTAAATGCTGACAAGACAAAATATATTCACTTTTCCATACGCAAGCCTCAATTTAACGGTACTAATCCTGACCTGTTTGTTCATAAATGTGGACCCCACTCAATCAGTACATGCGATTGTCCATTTATCCTCCAAACATGCAACGTTAAATATCTCGGAGTTGTAATAGACGAAACACTCTCTTTTAGACCACATATTGAAAGTCTGGTTAAAAGAGTGCGCAAATTAATCTATGTTTTTAAAACACTGCGGACGATTGCAGATTTAAAATCAATCACACAAGTTTATTTGGCCCTTGCTCAATCTGTAATCCAGTACTGTATCACCTCATGGGGTGGTGCACTCAAAACCCACTTACTCCCTCTCGAAAGAGCTCAGAGAGCCATTTTAAAAGTTGCCAATTTCCATCCCTTTCTCTATCCCACAGATCTCCTATACAAATCCTGCAACGTACTAACTGTTCGCCAGCTTTTCATTATGCACTTGGTATTTAAACAGCACACCTTCCTTTCATACAACGAAGAAAATACCAATAAGAGACGGAATGACATTGTATGCGACTCTAATGCGATTTCTGTTTGTAAAAAGATTTTTTTCATTTTTAGGTCCATTTTTGTACAATAGATTAAATAGAAAACTAAGTATTTATAAGTTAAATTATTATAGCTGTAAAGGAACAATTCTACAATATTTACAAAGCATTTCTTACGTAGAGACAGAAGATATTCTTTCGGTCTGTAAGTGAAACTTGTTGTGTCCTTTTATTTTTAATTTTAATTGTAGTCATTTGTTTTATTGTTAATTTATTATTTTAAGCTAATTAGATTTAAATAAGCACTTTCTAGCCTGAAGCACAGGTTTATCCTAGTTCAGGCAAATTAACTATTGTGTTCTTAAAATCTTAGGTAAGTCATCTTTAATGTAATGTGCCGCTTGTATAAATAAACGATATATAAATATAATTTGTCTTTTGGGTTGAAAGTTAATATTCTGTTGGTTAAGCATTCACTGACGAAGAGTTATGTGGGCGAAACGTTCGCGGGTAAAAAGTGCTTTGAATAAAAGTTAAAGTAATAGTTAAAGATAATGTTGGCCAACAGTTCATGAGCTAATCGAGTGTTGGTGAAACGTTCCAATTTCTAATTTTTGTCATGGAGCCAAAGACATACTCCATGGAAAAAAAAGTAATATAGCATCAAAAAAAAAAAGATTACAGGCATATAGGGAGCGTTGGATAGTAAAACTATATTCGAACGGTTTAAAAATAAATTTCTAATTTTAAACACAGTTTCTTCCTCATTTCCCTCCGCGATGACACAGCGCTTTATTCCAAAAGACGCCCACCCCATTTGGAGATAACCTCAAATCAGCTAAATAAAGCCGATCAGAAACGATTTTCAACATGGCTGACTCCTAAAATGTCCTTCAATTTAATGACGACAGTGACTTTGTCATTAAAATAATTATCGTGATCTGGAAATAGAGGTTTCGGAGATAAAATTGCTGAAGCGAATAGTCTGCGGTGTACGCATATGGTGGTGAAAGACTAAAACTAATATTAGCCTAACGATTCTAGTGTCTTTGAAGTAAAGCAAGATTCTACGAAATGTTTGTACATACATGAATATAAGTCTTGAAGGTACCAAAATATTTCCGTGACAATGAAGACGTTTCTTTCTCTAATGGTACCAATAAATCTGTGATATAACAACGCATCGTCCATGATGACCATTACCTCAAATATTTTATATTTTATCCATTAAAATTGCAATCAGATTGTGTGAGTAATTTTTCAGCGCCCGCAAATTAAAAAAAACAATAGTAAGACAATACAACTTTGGCCCAATAGAGTCTTGCGGACGTTCTTTAAGTTTATAGACGTTCGTGAAGATAGTTTCAAACCTCAAAGTACTGTGATACATGTGAAGGTCGTATGCAGTAACGAACCTTACATCATGTAGGCAAGGAGAAAATATCTTACAGAATGATAGGAAAATCATTAAGTCTGGGCGTTGCGTTGTTAAGTTATGTTTTGGTTTTTAGGTTTATGTTTTGGTTGTTGATGGTGATTCATACTCCGAAATCACCAACAGCGAACAAAAAGTAGATAAAGCTAGAATAAATGGCTACTTCCCGTTATTTCACATTCCCGATTTGTCACAATGTCAAAACTTTAAAAACAACTGAACGCGAGTGTCAATTGTTCACGATTTTGATCTTCATACATTGTTTCCCGATTTGTCACATTTTAAAACTAGTTTTTCGTCAGGTACCTACTGATCAACTCCTTTTTATCACCCGACTTTCCCAGAGGTATTTTTTTTCACCAACCGGTCCTTGGGCTGACTTAAATAGTACACAACTAGCTGTTGCCCGTGACTTCGTTCGCGTGGATTTCGAAGCACCGTCCACACACATCCGAGTTCCCGTCCCTGACGGAACAGAAAAAAAAATGGTTACGTACCATTTGTACGAACTTGCTTTTTCTCCGTCCCTTCTCTGTCCTGTCAGGGACGGGAAACCGGATGTGTGTGGATGGCGCTTAATTGGTTCGCTAGATACGATCGCTAAGATATACATACAGTCAATATTTAGCATTGCTTAACAGCTCTTAGAATGGAAGACGGTTATGCAAGGCACTAGCTGTATCACTTCTTCTGTTCAAAAAGCCGTCCCAGCCAGATCAGGCTATGACCCTTAGGAGCCGAATAAAAAAGTTAGAAAGAACGCTAAGCCAAGAAGAAGAAAACGCACACCAGCTCGTCACCCAAAATTGCCGAATTTCGGAACCGCTGGAAACAGCTAAGAAGTATTTCAACTTTCATCATCATCATCATCATATCAGCCAAAAGACGTCCACTGCTGGATACAGGCCCGACCGTCACCACAGCGATCGGTCCTGTGTGTTGTCGTTTAACACTGTCAAGCATCGAATACATTAGGCAAAATGTGATGCGCGACACGATGTAGAACATGTTGCTCATCATACTGAACGGCAACAAGGAAGTTTTTTTTAGTAACATTGTCAATGTTGCGCGATCGCTGAAAACGTCGCGCGTTTTTGTGCACGTTTTTGAGCATGTTGGAAATCACGAATTGCCCGTCAAATATAATATAATATAATATAATATAATATAATATAATATAATATAATATAATATAATATAATATAATATAATATAATATATATATAATGTAATATCCTTGGACATTTCACACAACGCCATATAGTCCCAAGCTAAGCAACCTAATGCTTGTGTTATGGTAACGAGATGGCTGATAAACTACTTATATACATTTTTTTTTTTGTAAATACATACGTATTATTTATTTATTAAAAGGAGAACCAACAGCTATAACAAATGGTTAACAACATTATAAGAGACAAAGAGCCAATTACAGGTAGGTTCTCACGGGTAAAAACAGAAAAGTAGTAGAAATCTTAGGATCACTAGCAAGCACGATATAAAGGAATATAAATATATAAACATGTATATAAGTTACAATAATCACTATGCACTTTTAAAAAAGTCGGCGTTCAGCCGAGTACGTACAGAATAGTTTTTGGTGACAAATGGGTCAAATGAGAACTCTTTACAAAGAATATTGAAATCCTTACTCGCTCGCACCATGTATGAGTTTTGCCTATAATTAGAAGAAGAAAATGGAATGGAGATAGGCGGATTGAATCTAACTGATCTCTGTGGGACATTGAAACGCAGTTTCTGCAGGAGATCAGGACAGTCAATCTCGCTGTTTATAATTTTTAAAAGAAAAGTGCAATCTGCTAGTCGACGACGATTTATAAGTGGCTGTAAGTGAAATTTCTTGCAAAGGTTTATGTAATTATCAGAATGGTATGGTATACGTTGCCGAAAACATAGAAAACGAATAAACCTTTTTTCTATATTCTCAATACGATCTATATATTTGCTATAAAACGGGTTCCAAATTTGTGACGCATATTCAAGATGACTTCTCACAAAAGAACAATAAAGAATCTTAAGGGTTTTGGCCTTCTTGAAACAGCCTGCGAGTCTCATAACAAAACCTAGTGACTTCGATGCTTTGGACACTATTTGCTCATTATAGATAGAAAAACACCCAGACTCGGAACAAATACATGTAGACAAATATTTGTTCCGCTTCGTCAATCGCTCAACCACTGCGTCAACCGTCAAATGTTATCCAGTATTCACTAGACAACATAAACGAGCCTCACTAGTCCATAAAACCACGAAGTGAAATAACAAACAAAATTTTGTTGAAACTGACCGTTCAAAAATTCAAAAGACATTTATTCTAATTAGGCTGACAGCCAGCACTTTTTGGACGTCAAGTTTTACAAAAGACAGTCACCCAAAACGCCCGTCACCACTTCATAGTGTTTTAGCTTTGGAGAAGAAGTGGCCAACAAACTCCCCAGCAACACATCTGTCTGTTACGTTTTAGGAACTAGAATTTATACAATAAGTAGTTTGATTGTACGCTTGGGTCAGATAGAATCCACCCACGGCAGTTAATGGTTAAGTGATTGTAATTCTCACCTCAGCTACTTAATACATCTTTATTGTAAAATATTGACTAGTTCACGAGGTGCTTAATACCCCAAGTTCAGTGTTTCAAACTTAGTGAACTTCGCCAATCGCTTACCTACAGAGCTGACTTTATGAACTGTGATTTACCGCTTCGTTGCTCGCGAACGGGCTTTTTGCTGACTAATGAATAATACCTAACTGACTAGAGACTAATGCAATCAAACTTTAGGTAATCTGAACTAATTTGCATTATAAAGAGGTAGGCAATTAAGAGTATAGCCTCATCGTTAAAATTTCATCCCAATGCGATTAATGCACATATCGTTACTGTAACTGACATCGTTAACTCATTATAAATCGTGCATTCCTTTTGAATTCACCCAGAGTACAACAAATCTAAGTGTATTATTAAATATGAATTGAAAAACTAACGCTCTAACTCCTTCATAAAAAAGCCTAAAATCTAATACCTTCGTATTTCACTCTCAGAAACAAATTACGCCATCGATTTTATACAAGAGTATATCACTACTTAAAATCTTAAGGTACGAGATACTTACTTCAAGAGCGATTTCCCGCCTCATTGCACAGATCCACTTTTTTTGCATACTTGGTGTTGAATATTTTATCCTAGATCAGCAGTTTAAAGGCTTATAAGTCAAGTGTTGGGTCCTTTTTTATGATGTATGCCAGACACCGAGTCAGCAGTGTTTATAAAATACATTACCTATAAAATTGGACCTTCATAATATTGAGTTGTCATTAAATTCAAGGGGTGGCTGTCAATATAGTTTTTAACTGCGGCTATGCCCGTGTGATAGGAAGATATGCCACGGGAAAGCACCATACCGGATTATAAAGCATTTACATGTACTTTTTAGTTCTTTCTTTTTACTTTGCAATTCTTATGTTTTCCAAGCCATTGCCGAGTTAAAATTATAGTGAAAACTTGGACGAAGTCTTCCTCTACGCAGAAATTGTAATGAGCAAAAATTTTCCTAAAATAAAAACTACTCAGCCAAACTGAATTAAATTATAACGGGCTAAATGGCAGTATCATCGAACTAAAAAACAGTTCCGAAACCTCGGAGTAATTGGCGTACATAGATAAAAAATGCCTGCCGAATTGAGAACCTCCTTCTTTTTTGGATGTCGGTTAAAAGTGTTTATCAACCTGCCTAGCCTCTCTCAACTATATTTGGATCGGCTTCCAGTCAAAGCAGATACAACTGAGTACGAGTATTTCACATGAAGCGACTGCCGATATTTAAACTTCTAAAACCCAGTCACTGGTTGCCGTTTGGATGTGCCACGTTACCGAGTGCTAGTCACTTGTAACACCGTATCTCTGTCACTAAACCGTATTCACTCCCAAAGATCTGCAAACGACAGCGAGGGCAACGTTTAACGTGCTTTTCGAGGCACGGTGGTGTCTCGGTACGCAATGGATGTTAAACCTATCCATAGACCGACCTCGGCAAGCGTTGCCGATACTTAAAAACCTACCCCTGCGGATGTTATTATTTAGCTACTAGCTCCCCGAAATCTAAAACATTATAGTACAGAAGTAATAGAAATGTTTGTAAAGCATAAAACTGTATGCTAGGAACGTAGCACAGTGCGGGATCTAGTTTTTGTTTACCTACTAACATGGAAAATGGGTAGGTATAAGTTTAAATGCACAACACACTTTTTGCAAATGTTTTACGTTTACTATCCACATTTACGTATGAAGATCACCTCGTAAAATAAATGATGATTATCTTATTTTTAGAATACACTGTATTAGTATTTCTTTAGAAACAAGAGGTCATAAGACGTACTAAATACGTAGGTCCTGTACCTAGGTACATTAAAGAAAAACATTTTCCAAAACAAATACAATCGTTTTTTTTTATACAAAACGGGGAAATTCTTGGCCCAAATCTCACCTGATGGTAAGTGATGATTAGGCCGAAGATGGAAGCGAGTTTCACCCGGAATCCTCTTACACAGAGGAACTGGCTATCATACCTCTAACTGCCGGAACACAACAATGCTGTTAACATTGTTGTTACGGCGACAGACTTAGACATGATGGTGGTAGCTTGCCAGGTGGACTTAGAACAAGTCCTACCACCAACCAAACCGAGCAAACGATTTGTCCCCGCTGGGAATCGAACCCGGGACCTCTGGGTCTGAATCAGGTGGTATAACCACTAGACCACGGAGGCGGTTAGTGTCACCTGTTTAGCACTACCCGGGGACCACGTGTAGGGATTCGCTGAAGGGTATTCTCCTACGGACGCGGGTGACTCGGCCCCCAAAAATTGTAATAAACACTACAAAGCATAAAATACCTTAAACTTTGGAAGATGGTTGGTTGTTATGCTGCTTTTAAAACGACTTCCAACGGTAGCTTTACTAAAAAAATCTTTAAAATATTAGAAAATATAATAATTAAATAATTATATTTAAAATAGTTACTTTTTTCGAATACAAAATGGCATTCTTTCGGCAATTAAGGTTTTCGACACTCTCAAAATGAATGGGATTACCATCACCATAACACTACAGCACCATTGAAATGGCACGTGATCAATCCCTTACATTTTGACTTTTCAGGAATGGTCATTGTTATTACTTGTACAATGTCACTTTATCTGAAGCCTCTTAAAAAAAATCATTAATGATCAGAGATATTTATTTTATTCCTACCCTGCCATTCTTCTGAAAAACAAGAAACCTACTTTTCATAAACTCCTGCAACGTGGAAATCGCCCCGCAGCTGACGGAAACGTTTATTATTTTCCTATCCATCTTATAAAATACCAGTCTCAGTTTACTAAATCTACATAATATTGGAAGACCCGGAGCATATCACAGTGCCTAGTAAATAGCAATATGCTTCATATTTCCCGGAACGTGAATGACAAACAGTACCTATCAAATCCTTCGAGAATTCAAACCTGACGTCATGTATGTGTAATTTGGCCTATTATTAGCACAATATCAATAAACTTTCCAACTCGAGCCTAATTCTGTACACCTAACATAATTTACGCTGGGCGAGGTTAAATACAGGGTGTGTTCGTATCACGCCATAACACAAAGGCGGATAGCTTTGGTGACAAATAAGCTACGTCACGTGAATTTTGTTGGTTATGAACACTGAGGAGATAGGTAATGGAGTTAAAATGCAAAATGATGCGAAAAACTGGCACAAATACTAAGTTTTCTGACGCGACTTTGGGCGCTCACCACAATATTAACGAGGCAGATAAAGTGAGAAAATTCTTTACGAAGTGTAAGCTGCTGTCAACCATCGTGCCGCAGAGCGTCCCACACTACGTTTGCCCATACGCGGTTTCCACTCTAACACATGCCTGCTCCATCGTCTTTCTGTCCGTCTACAGACATGGCCAGCCCACTTTCACTTCAGCATGCTGATTATACGCGCAATGTCAGTGACTTTAGTTCTAGTCTGGCGAATGACTTCTTTGCAAGTTTTATCTACCAGTGAAACCCCGAGCATTGGTCTCTCCATTGCACGCTGAGCAGACTTGGCTTATTGTCCGTTTTCGGCTTGACGTTGATTTCTGGGACACGTTGTATATGCTTCTCTGTGATTTCAAGTTGGCTCGCAATTAATGCTATCTATACTTATTTATGCGTGAGTGTAATATGTTTGGTATTATGTAATATCGAGTGGGATTAGCAGTAGGCCGTGGTATTAAATAGTTAGGCCTTCCAGAAACAATATACATAAACAATTTAGTCATGTCGCAAGTGATTTAACGATAATGCCATACGGCTTGGACTGAAAACAATGAATAATGTTAGTAGGTCTATGTTATGTTTTCCAAAATCAAACTAAATAAACTAACGAAGTTTGAACAAAAAATTATGGGTATTGGTATTGTAGTCGGCATTGCGCTCCCAGAAATTCGCAGGACGGACGGTAGCAAACCGCATACAAAGGGCGAAATTAGAAAAGATCTAACGCCACCCATTGCACAATACAACTTAGTGTGCTTTAAAGAATAAAAAGCCAAAGAAGTTTTCTGGGATGCGTGAGTCCATTCACCGGCAACACTCGGAAAGATGCGACCTTTGAGGAGAATATCTCAAACCTTCCTGACTATTTCTTCGGATGGCTCATCCATGACCCATCTTTCGTCACCTGTACATGTAAAGACCTTATGGCTGAGTCAGCAAATGCTGTTACTATTGCTGAATGCTGGGCCAAACATATTTTTTTTGCCTTTTTTTTTTCAATTTGGTGTTGGGTAAATATCGTCTGTCGCATACATTTATGTTAGCATAACTCGGCTAAATATACTGAACAGCTAATTTTTGTTGCGATTTCGAGGTTAGTCCCAATAAAAAAGTCGTTCATAATGACAACAATAAACTCTCAATGTGCCCTTAAGACGTAGGTATTGCGTTTATTCTGTTACATGTTATATAAATAAAGGTCATGTAAAAGGAAATTATTATTTTGACATAAATAAACCTACTGAACATAGGCTACATAATTATGCTATTACCCGTCCCTAGTTATTCTTTTTTGTTAGAACTTTAGGTAGTTTGAATATTATTATATTTTTTTACTTTCTCGGGTCTCTGGAGACCCGGTCCTTTGGTAGGCGTACGAGGGGCTGATACCAAATCGCAGAGGCCCGTTAGACATTTCAAATGTAATGGTGCACCAACCGGCGATTATCCCTGTATGCACTGTGAAAGTATTCCCAAGGACAATAACCGGTTGGAGCAGTACAATTGCAGAATATGGAAACAAAAGATGAAAGCTATGGGTTTGGGTAGTTTAGGGGACTGATAATTGTTTATTATAGAAGAACTTTTGGCCCCTGCCTGATCACTAAAAATATACACGGCTTTTAAATGGCAAGGGGTGACTTGCACACTCAATGAATAGGCCCCCGAAAACAGTCGCTAGCACAAAGTGACGTAGCGACCGTTTTAGGTAGGCGTAATGTCATAAGAGGCGACTAAGGGATATTTCCCTTAGTCGCCTCTTATGACACCTACGCCCTTCGAGAATAGATGGGCAGTTCTATTATTTTTACTTGCCGGATACTAATCGGCAAGTGCTGAATACCACACGGCAAAATTGTATTGTTTTAGTATTATTCAAAAACTCGCGTTTGACCACTATTTCAATTTATTTGGAGTCGGTACTCCATGTCATCTCCCATATTTCTTTAAGGGTAGTATTTAATCCTACAACTGTAAATTCCATTTTTTCTATTCAAATATTCGAAGTTACCTCCAAAAATACTAAATTTCACACTTTTGCTCATCAAATCTATTAGACTGTTTGATCTATAAAGCTAAACTATTTTACTGAATGACTATCTGTTAACTAAAAAATATTATTATCTAACTCCCCGTGACGTCGACCGTCTAGGGTTAGCGTTTCCGTAAGCAGGTCGACGGAGCCCCGCTGCACGGGGCGCCTATTTCTTTCTGCAGGGTTTAAAGGAACCTAACTAACCGAACCTTGGGGTGCCCCTGACGTTGATCGTCATTATTTAGTGTCATCGTAATTTTGTGTGCAAATCAGTATTTTTGCTATACAGAGGGTAATTAGTTGGGCGATTAAGTTTGCTTGAATTTTAACTATAGATGCAATTACAAATTCCCCTTTCTTTAATCCTTAAATTATTCGTCCTTCCCTATCTAGACACATCTCTATCATAGGCTGATGCGGTGATGCTTCATACGTTCTATCAATATTTATTTCTTTTTCCCGTTATCTCTTTTAGAAACTTTGGTGTATCGCAAAAAAAAAAACAAAACTAGTTGGCAGCTGAATCCGACTGGTCTGGAAGCCAAATAGTTGGAAAAGGCTAGGTAGGCAGATGGTGTATTATTTATTTTGTATGTAAGATACCGAGCTAAGCGAAATGAGTCAGAAACGACTGCTGATTTAATTACTAAAGCAAAGAAAAGTTTTATTGGACATTTCTATTACAAAGTTCTCCCGATGCGGCAATCGATGTTAATTTTTTGCCAGTTTGGCTCCATTTCCCTTTACAGCTAAATAAAATTAAATCAGTGAAAATACAATTATTGAAAGTACTTTGAGTTTTATCTCAATTACTACGATCCAATAAAAAAAAAACTATAACAAAATAGAGCTATCGTGAACACGTCTCGCAAATTGCGACTAATTTAATTACAGCCGTAACGAGGTTTATTCGGTTGCTTTCGTGAATTGCCGATGATATCCGAAGGTTTCAAACGTCTTAAAAGATGGTGGCAGTTTGAAGCAATAGTCGCAATGCAGAATTTATTATAACTAGATTAAAAGCCACATTAAAAATAGTGTAAATAGATTATAGATTGTCGTTACGGCCAATGGCCTGTTGGCCAAAAGCTTCGACGACCACCTGTCAAAGCTGGCGTTACGCAGTTGGGTAAAGGGCCTGATACAGAAGGCAGTACTCCTCGATACGGCTCGTATTGTGAGGAGGTTCCTTTCTCTGGAGCCCTAACCACTGGTAACTTGGACCCTGCTCCCGACACCAGCGCACTACTATTTTTTATATTTTTAAATGTATTTTCTAATGTTTTTTTTAAGATATATTTAAAAATGTTAATTTTATGTATATATAAATGAATAAACGAGGTGTAAATAATAAATCTGATATACAATCAACACGGCAGCTTTGTAGTGAGCTGTTGGGCAATAGCGAATTACTTACTCAAACTTCGGCTTGGCTTTATTAGCCAGCGGACAGAACTCTCATTTCTATTTTAATTTTTCGTTTATACATGATTAATACTTTTTATGCTGTTCCGATCGATGTCAAACTGTCAACTTGAAAACCAGCACTGTGACTCTGTCTCGCAAACGAGTTCCAGCATTATGCTAAGAGATGGCCGCTTTGTGCGGATATGACGCATATCTTCCCAATTTTTCATAGTATAATTATAATTTTGTGTGTTTTGGTATGCGTCATATTTGGCGCATATAAACTCATTTTCTGAAAAATAATCTGAGAAAGTATCTTGTTCAGAGTAAATGTAATAAAAAAAACATGTATTATATGCACAAATAAATAATTATTTGACCGTGGGGATTCGCAAAGATGCCAAAAGAAGATTGATTATTAATAATCAATAATAATCAATCTTCTTTTGGCCTTTTGAGCAGTGACACCTGACAGTTTGCACTTTAGATAGTCAAATTAGTAAAAGCTACCAATTTACATGAAAAAGGACTTGACGTTAATCTGGAAATTGCATACTTAAAGCATTTTATTATATTGTTATCAACGATTTCTTCATGACGATAGGTCGTTTTCGGCTTTATACTTTTTTTATTCTTGTAATTCGTTCACGAAGTACCAAATGAACATAAAATGTGTATTGTTGTCAGGCGCGTTCTCCTTGTTGAAGTTAAAAGAAAATATACGTTCGTTGTAAAACGAATGATGAATTGATTTCGTGAATAAATTATAAGAAGTTGCACAAAGCTACACAAGAAAATTCTTTGTTTATTTGTCTACTTTTACTTTTTCGTTCTAACGAATACATACTATACGAATACATACTGGGCTAGAGCCTCAAACAAAGAAAGCCTGTACTATAAACAGAAAAACCGCGACTCACAAAACAAATCAGTGACCAAATAGATTAAAGATCTATAAGGCAAAGGAGAATATAAAAAGGAGGTGGCATTAATACTACTCCAAGCTATTAAATGAAACATACCCTCACGAACCCATGCCAGAGTTACCACCAACGAAGGCCAGGGGTAGGAGATAACGTTTATGTAGGTAAAAAAATCCATCGTAAAGATGGCCAACAACAAAACCACAGGACCAGATGACATCCTAGCCGAACTGTGGAAATCTCTTAGGGATGCAGGCGTGTATTTTATATGCGCCATATTTGAAAAAATCCATCGAGAAGGCATCTCTAACGCATAGAGGAGTAGCTACCTTCGATTCGACCAAGTCCCGAGACCAATGATTTGGCAAGCATTGCGCTTCCAGAATATCCTGAGTGTTACATAGAACTGAAGAGAGATATGTACGCCGGAGCTACCACACGATTAAGATGCTCCGCAGGAATAAGTGAGGAGTTTCAGGCCTTAATTGATCAAGACCCGCTGACTTTGCAAGCAAAGCTGCAGGAGTGGAAATTGGCTATGGAAACCGCTGGCTTGAAGATAAGCAGAGAAAAGACAGAACACATGCACTGCAACTTCTCAAACACTAATGTGAACCATACCATGACACTCCAAAACGCCACTCTAACGACCGTATACCACTTTAAATACTTCGGCAGTGTGCTTTCTAGCGATGGAAACATACACGCTAATATCACGCACCGCACCACTGGGGTGTACTCTGCGACTCACAAATGCCAATAAAAACCAAGGGCAAGATCTGTAAAACCGCAGTACGCCCAGCGATGACCTACGGCGCAGAGTGCTGGCCAATTACAAAAGCGCAGATGAATTAGGTGCACGGCAGCGAAATGCGAATGCTCAGGCGTCTTACGTCTAGATAAAGTGCCGAACGTGTACACGAGTAGAAGTAAAACGCAACTTCAAAGTGAGACCAATACCAGAAAAGCTTCAAGAGATGCGCGTTCGGTACGGTCATGTCACGCACGGTACCTAACGGTCACATGCCCAAAAAAATGTCGTAACTGGAGTCGGGACCAAGAAACCGTGGCAGACCCCGAACTAAATGGATGCAGAGATGAGAAATTAGACCAAACGACGATCCAGAATAGATGTCTCTGTAGAAGAAGGATTCGGAGATCCGACTCCGATTGGAAACGGGAAAAGGCCAGACAAAGAAGAGACTCTTACGAATACATACTTTGAATCCTGATACTCTTTTGAATCTAACATAACCCTCTGACTACAACATTATTTTTTCATCTAGGTCCCTTAATTTTTATAACTAGGCATAGTTTTTTTTTTGATTCAATTTGACATTGTATGCATGTATACGACGGTGAGCATTAATTTGAAATGTTTTGCTGATATAAATCCACAGCACGTTTTGCCAACAATAAGTAAAGCTGATTTTGTGGCGTTATGTATCTATACGTTTGTTTGGTTGAACGCGCTAATCACAGGAACTTCTGGTTAGAATTGAAAAATTCATTTATTTTAATGAATTTTTCAATTGTTTCTTTATATTACATCACGTTACGACCAATAGGATCAAAGCATTAATGAAAATTATATTTATCAATGAAATTGACAACAATTAGAATATCCTTCTATATGGATGCTAACTAACTATTAACCTTTATATAAACATAATTTCCACACCCTTTAGGAAAAGTTTTCCCAATAGTTATAAGCACGCAGTTGAGTAATTATTGCGTAATTTTACCTTCTCTGCTATCTCCTGGGAAGCTAACTTACATCATATCGATATTATATAATACTAATGGATTTTCCTCCTACATGACTCTAGGGAAAACAGGATGACCTATTTTTATGCGGAAGATTTTCTCGGACGAGGTAATTAGGGATATCCGTTTAGTATTTCCCATGATAGCGTAATTATAGATTGCTTATAAAATCAGCCTCCTTCTTGAACTTATAAAAGCATTTCATTTTCTAGCCATTGCTTTTCTACTGCTGAGCAAAGGCTATAATGCCGTCAAGAAGAGCCTTGAGGGGCTCGGGATAAGTAATTACAGCGTTTTGAGGACGATTCACGTACCTATTGGTTTATCAATTAGTGACAGCACGGTTGGCGCGGTGGTTGAGCGATCGCCTTATGCGTCGCGTGCCGTAGGTTCGATACCCGCACGGAACAAATATTTGTATGGCCTACAGATAGTTGTTACGGGTCTGGCTGTTTGTGCATGTGACTTTGTATGTTTGTAAACACACCCACGATACAGGAGAAATTCCAAGTGTGGGGTAATGTTTAAAAAAATTGTTTCAACATGCTTCTGAAAGCTGAAGACAGGTCAAAGAAGTAATCGCTCCATATAAGATTTCAATTGCTCTCTTAGTTTGAAAGCCAACTACAACATAGGCAAATCATAATGCCATGCGTTATCGATGATTCCTAAAAGTAGGTACAAATACATAATCTCATCATCTATGAGGGCTGGTTTGAGAAGGGATGGGAGAATAATATCAGCCGGTCTATTCTGTCAAAACCTCACCGTTAAGACTTTGCTTTTGTGAGCATGAAGTACACTATCATTCTATCTTGTTTGTTCTATCATTCAATATTGACTATTATTCTATATTGGCATCTACATGATGTGAGATTTACGGAATCGCACTCCTGGAAGAACTGCGAAATAAAAACTAAAAGCAAAATAGTGCCAACAGTTAAGGAAGAGTCCACTCAAACTGTTTTGGCAGTTTCTTTACCCAGTTGCGGCTCTGCATCATTTCCAATCAAGTGTGTTTATAACGTTATTGGTTTTATGGAGTTAAGTTATATTATCATCTGTAATACTATAAATGAACTATGTAGGTTTAGTCATTACCATAGTTTGAGAAGAAATACTTCCACTGCCGGACCCGAAAATTAGTGCGTCTGTTTGGGAGGAATAAACAATTTTATTTATTTTTATTCTTTCACTGCTGACAAAAAGGGTATAGCCACAACGACCAGTCCTGTACGTTTCGCAGCCTGTGGATTTCTACGGCTTCCACCAGGTCATCGGTTCATCTTATGGATAACCCTCCATCGCTGCGCCATCCGGTATGGAGTTGTCACGTCAGAACCATTCGACTCCATCGACGACTATTTTGCGAATCGCATCTATCTAAACATTTCTAATATAAGAAGCTCAGTACTGTTCATCTAATCTGCTTTCTGGCCTCGTTAAAATACCAAAAAAAGATCCAAATAAACCTCTTTCAATTCATACTCTTACACACGCTTTAACATCATACAATGAGAAACTTTGTTTCCATACATTATCTCTAACAATGAGTGACGTGAAAACATCGTCTTTTGAGAGCGTCGCAATCAATCAATTTCTGTTTCATTTCAACCTTCAAAGTTGCTTACAACGAAGTGTTAAGAATTCTTTCTAGATAATTGTATTTCTTATTATATTATCTCAAGTAATAAGATAAATTAAGATTAAGATTTTTACCTAGAATATTATTAAGATCTTAAAGGTAAAGCAACGCCGTTAATGGCCCTTGGATGGGATTTATTATATAGCAGATCATCAACATTATCGTTACGATAGTCTGAAGTCCGAGATTCTCAGTAACTTTAGTTCATTCTAAGGTTTTCTGGATATCGCTGTATTTTTGGTGTACGATAAAGTATCACCACCAATTTTGCCCAGTGGTTATCTTGCTACCTAGTTTCTGAGTAACAGAGGAGCTAGGCAGTATTCGCTCCATTCACAAAAAATAGCATTATGTTGCACCCGTTTAGAATTAAATAGAAGAAACCCTTGACAGTTACAAATAGGCTAGGTAGATTAAGAGGGCGCATTCCGTCCACTAGCGCCGCCAATCGTTTTTTATTAATTGTGGTAAATTTAAGACACGTAGATAAAAAACCGCTCTGTAGTGTTCTGAAGAAGTGTATTTATTATTTTTTGAGAGTTATGTTTTGTACTTTAGAACATAAATAGTTGCCAAAGTCGATATTTTTAGCAACTTTTAGCAATAATTGCCGTTTTGGCTATTTAGCCATGAGTTATGTATTAAAAATAGCTCTAAAAAAAAAAACAGATACATTTCTTCAGAATTCTACAGAGCGGTTTTTTATCCACGTGTCTTAAATTTACCACAATTAATAAAAAACGATTGGCGGCGCTAGTGGACGGAATACACACTCTTAACTGATTATCTCATGTTATACTAGTCAGTAAAGTTACAAAAAACAACAGCTAAATAATAACATACGCACGGGTCGATCTTCAAGGTTAAGCAATTTTTGCCGAGGTACATGCGGATGGATAGATGTTATCTATGGTTGTAGTGGAGGTCTGGTAGGTAGCCGCTCCTCGAAAATAATACGTGTTCCACGTAATACTATTCTTCAGCTGAATGCGGTTTGACTGGAAGCCGACCTCTATATAGTTGGGAAAAGGCGAGGCAGATAATGACGAGTCAGTAAAGTAAAACAGGCACCAGAATTCAAAAAGGTGTAACAACCCCGGCGATATTCGAAGGTATCGTCATTTGCAGGGACTGTCAATGGGAAAGCTTTATGTTGAAGTACTATCAACGACTATATAAAATAATAGAGACACATTCCTAAACGCTTCCAGCAGTGCAACTATTATAATTCTCATCCTAAAAATGATGCCAAGGTTTTTACGAACAGTGAAGTTTGAATATTTTTACGAGCATCCTCACTCAGGTAAAATTTAGGCCTCGTAAAGTGGAAGTTACAAGATAATGTACTTAACTGTAAATGGAAACATAATTATGGTATTTACCTAAGCTAACACTTTACACAGTCTATGATTAGGCTTGTCGTCTAAGGAATTGGTTTTGAAACAATAGTCTTACGAAGTTGCGGTTATTTTTTTTAATTGATTGTAGACTTCAGATGTTGATTACTCAAGTTTTTACTTACATCTCCTAACCTGCAATCCCTTGCTTCAGATAAGTTCTTCTAATAAATTTTATATTTCTTGCCTTTAGGTTAAAATAGCGTTAATGGCTGCTAAGCTGCTAGGATTAAAAATGAAAGTGAACAGAGGCATCCAATTCAATATCAAGAGAAATCACAATAATACAACAAATGCAAGTATGTAGTTACTAACTCAGGTATCTTAGGGCTTTTGCACGCGCTGTTTTTGAAATTTTTTAAATAGTTAAATCGTTAAACGTAATAATGATACAAACAAAGTCACTAATAGTGTGAATTTGCTCCAATTCTTCATTCCACCTTTGAAAAATAAAGAAAATTTTCGATTTAAATTAAATTAACTTTAATTGTATTTTTATCGCTGCCACTGTGGCGAAGTTGACAACGGGCTCGGATACCACAATTTGTCATGCAGCCGTAGCGCAGGTCGTATAGAGCAGCACGCGAACAGAGCTATAGCTAGAGTCGAATTTGAGGTAGGGCAGCGTTGGTTCGAGAGCGGAAGTTAAAAAATTATCATATTTGAATTTCATGATTGTTTACTAGAGCTAATAAGTATTTTATTTTGCAAATAAAAAAATTGCATGCATATTCCCTATTCAAATAATTATAATAATTTAAGTACGAAAGCGGTTGAAGCGAACTTTTGTCGACCCACTTTGCCTCCAATGTTGAAACCTGATGGGTCGCTGGCTCACTCTGCAAGTGAGAAAGCAAATTTATTTGCATCTCTTTTTGCAAGCAATTCGCGTCTGGACGCTGGCTCCAAGCAACCACCAATTTTACCTCGTTGTGACTCTTCGATGCCGGAGGTCGTAGTTCACATTAAAGAGGTCCGGAGAATATTGAGCAGTCTAGACGTGAATAAGGCCAGCGGACCTGATGGCATTCCAGCGAGAGTCTTGAGGCAATGTGCGCCTGAACTGTCTCCTGTGTTGACACGTCTGTTCCGCCTCTCTCTAGAAAAAAGAACGGTGCCAAAATCCTGGAAGCTTGCAAATGTGCAACCGGTGCCCAAAAAGGGAGACCGCGCGGACCCTGCTCATTACCGTCCGATCGCCATTACCTCCATCCTATGCAAGGTTATGGAAAAGGTTCTAAACAGTAAGTTGCTGACCTACCTTGAAGACAATGATCTCCTCAGTGACCGTCAATATGGCTTCCGCCGGGGACGGTCTACTGGCGATCTTCTTGTGTATGTCACGCACTGCTGGGGCGAGGCCATCGAGAGACACGGCGAAGCACTTGCCGTGTCACTCGATATCTCGAAGGCCTTTGACAGGGTCTGGCACGCAAGTCTACTCAGCAAGCTTCCTGCTTATGGCATCCCGGCTGGTTTTTGTGGCTGGATATCAGACTTCCTGAGTGAACGGTCGATCAGAGTTGTTGTTGACGGTTGCTACTCTGACCTCATGGCTATCGATGCCGGAGTTCCTCAGGGGTCTGTTCTCTCTGCAACTCTTTTCCTGCTGCACATTAATGACCTACTTCAGCCTGGTCTTGTTGGGTACGCAGATGACAGTACGGTTTCAGAGAGATACATGTCTAGCGCAACAACCAGCGGGGGTGAAGTTCGGTCATTGAGAGAGGCCATGGTAGAGCGGACAAATTTGACCTTGAGTATTGTCTCTCAGTGGGGTGACGACAATCTGGTCACTTTTAACGCCACCAAAACTCAGGCGTGTCTTTTTACCGTTAAAAGGAGTCGTTTCGCCGAAACTCCTACTTTTCGGGGTGTATCTGTTCCTGTGACTGATCGGCTCGAGCTTCTAGGCATGGAGTTGACATCCAGTCTGAACTTCGGCGCCACCATTGAGTACAAAGCCAAAACTGCAGCCAAAAAGCTGGGCATCCTGAATAGAGTGAAACGATACTTCAGTCCTGGACAGCTTTTAACCCTTTACAAAGCACAAGTCCGATCCTGCATGGAGTATTGCAGCCACCTCTGGGATGGCTCGGCCAAGTACCAGCTTGCCGCGCTTGACTCGGTGGAACGCAGAGCTAGGAGGCTCATCGGTGACGAAAAACTGGTGGATGCCAAGCTTCACAGCTTGGCTCATCGCCGCAAGGTTGCCTGCCTGTCGGTCTTCTACAGATTGTACTTCGGCGAATGTGCCCAAGAACTCCACGACCTCATTCCACCAGCACCCTTCTACCATCGGACATCCAGACGCACTGCAGCTTACCATCCCTACCTTGTTGCTATTCCACGAATTCGCACTAAGCGATTCCAAACGTCTTTTATAATACGGACAGCAAAAGAGTGGAATTCTCTGCCTGCGTCTGTGTTTCCGAACGCTTACAACCCTAATCTCTTCAAAGTTAGAGTAAACAGGCTCCTTCTGGGTAAGCTCGCTCCATCATAGACTTTGTCTCTGTCATTTCTGACCAAGACTAAGGTCAAGAGCAAACCCATCACAAATAAAAAAAAAAAAAAAAAAAAATCTTAGTTTTTGGTATTTTAAGGTAGGGCATTGTGATTTCATTGCCCAACAACGCCCCCCCCCCCCCTAGCTACGGCCGTGCACGCGAATATTAACAACATCTGACGAGCTCTTGTCGCCGTTTCCAGCTGTAGTAGAACCCAATGGCCTGACACGCGACGATGGCAAGAGACCGGGCGGCATGTCGTTATTTCCATTGGTAGATGGTTAAGGATTTAGTGTGGGACGATACTTGTGTAGATATTTTTGCGCCATCCCATCTTCCTAGCTCTTCGTGCTATGTTGGCACTGCCGCCGCGACTGCAGAGAACCTCAAGTGGCGGAAATATAATAATCTCGTTGATAGTTATATTTCCGAGCCGTTTGAGGTTGAGACTCTCAGGTCGTGTGATCCAAGTGCCCATAACTTGTTTAAAAATCTGTCAAGACGCTTAGTTGACACTTCGCGTGACCCAAAGCCTGGCTTTCACCTCTGCCAAAGAGTTAGCAATGCCATACAACGTGGCAATGCTGCCAGACTTTTGGGCACATTACCAGTGGCTAGCGATGCCGACGAATTTTTCGACGCCATATGTGAGATTTTTTTTAGTGTTCAAATTGTAAAATAAAAATAATACCATTTGAAAAAAATTATAACAATTTTATTAATTAATATTTAATTTCATCGTAAGCGAATAATTTGGCTAAATGAGCAACAAATCGAAGGTGAGTGAAAATTGTAATTTAACTCTTCCCAATAACATCGTTTTAACTCAGATAGCCTTCTCAATAAATTAATCTTTTAATCGTAGAGTTATTCACAGTCAAATTTTAATGATTTCCTTTATGAATGTTTAATTGGTACTTACTGAAGCTTTGGCAGTGACTCGAGTCAGATAAAATTAATTATTTGTAAAGTAGACGTGAAAGGGACATTACAAATCGTTATAAAGTAATATTTAATGATATCATAAATATTGAGAAAATATAAACGTTGCGAAGCTATTTGCTTTAAGGGATGTTCTATTTTTTATTTTGAATGCGGACAATACGTATTACGATGACAGATTTATATTTTATAGGTATAGACAATGATATTATATGTAAAAAGGTGTAGATAGGTTATAAGCGCTCAGCAAGCGACACGTTAAAATGTGGCTAACTAGCCACACTTGACCTCAGTGTCGCGTTGCGCCGTCAACGGACTCACGTCACGTAGGTTTCACGTTTTTGAAGATCGAATGTTGTATAGGTAACCTATCTACACCTTTTTACTTATAATATCATTGGGTATAGAAAACACTTAGTGTTTTGCAAAACATTTTTTTTTTTCTTCGTAATAGGTACATCCTTATATTCAAGAGTAAATAGGTTACTTTTAGGCAAGTGAACTCCATCGTAGACCACATCATTACTGCTTACCGGCAGGTGAAATCTATCTTCTATCTTCTATCTATACTTATAATAAATCTGTAGAAAGGTCAATTCTGTACATGAAATATATTTCCAAAATAACTATCAGGAGGTGATTAAGGATCGATACTGATGCCAAAAATGCAATCAGTACAATTTTTGTCTGTCTGTCTGTCGGTCTGTCTGTCTTTCTGTCTGTCTGTCTGTATAACCGTTATAGAAACAAAAACTACTCGACGGATTTTAATGAAACTTGGAACAATTATTATTCATACGCCTGAGCAGGTTATAGTATACTTTTTTCACGCTACAATCAATAGCAGCAGAGCAGTGAAGGGAAATGTTGGGAAAACGGGAGAAGTTACTCCATTTTTTAAGCTTCCGTCGCGTGTGCAACCTTAATGGTGAAAGCTACACAGGAATGATGTATGACGGAAATGTTCTCCTTAAAATTATATATAAAAATATCTAACGACAGCATATGTCTATCTTTTATGATTGACGAACAATAACACGTGTAACTCCCGATAGCTTAGCAGTTCGAAGCTTTCTGATTGTATTTGTCTACTCTTACGTTTATAAAACTCTCAGTCGTCCCTAATTAACATTAATAAAAGTTAACATTATTAACTATTCCATAAAAAAGAATCATAGAAATCGGTATAGAAACACCAAAGTTATACATGAAAAACGCTAATAATAAGCCATCGCGCGTGAATACTGAATCATGCTTTATGGATTATTTTTGTGGTCGCGAACGCACAGGCAGGCGGCTAGCTTGGCGCCTAGAGGCTAGCGAGTAGCTTCGGAAAACGGCTTACGACAGTTTGCAATATCCTTTAATAATTATAATGTCGAGGGGAAGATGGTTATAATTTCGCTTTACACCAAACGAGTAATATTATAAATGTGAAGGTTTGGTTGTTTGTTACTCAATCACGCCAGAACGGCTTAACGGATCTTAATGAAATTTAGAACAAAGATAGATTATAGTCGGGAATAGCACATAAGCTACTTTTCATCCCGGGAATATGTTCCCTAGGGATCACGCGGGCGAAACCGCTGGCAGAAGCTAGTAAATAATAAATAAATAAATAATTTATTCTTCAAAAAGTACTCAAGCGTTTCAATAATGTTTGCAAATAATGTACAAGTCGGACTCTCATTCGAAGAGTTCCGTACCATAAACCGAAAAATAACACGTTTCTTTCATGGATGTCCTTACATAATAGTTTTTAATTTCTTTAATTTTTATTATTTTTTGTCATAGCGGCAACAGGAAAAGGTACAACCTCTGTGAAAAATTGTACTGTGTACCCATTACGATTGGTTCTTAAGATACAGCCTGCTGACAGACAGACGGATGGACGGACGGAAAGCGGAGGCTTAGTGATATAGTTTTGTTGGTTACCCCTTGGGTACGGAACCCTAAAAAGCTTTGAGAGACTACAAAGTAGGGGACCACACAACAACACATCCTGTCGATATAAAATAACAAAGTAAACTAAGCTGGTTGAAAAACATATTTACCACAGGAGAGGATCCCAGGTGCCAAGAAGTGCCTTTGTTCGACGTACTGTGACGTACAGTAATGAGGTGTCGGGTTTAGTAAACGCAGTTGGTATCAGGCCTTGTTCAGAGTAAGCGCGCAGTGACTAGCACGGGTGCGGAGGCGATGTCGGGTGCGATTATGTGACCGCTGCGACTTGCAGTAGCGGGCAGGAACTCGATGTAATTATACTCAGGGTAAAACAACTGCAAAACAGCTAGGTGGCTGGGCGCCCAGCATAGTATAGTACTTCAGCATGGTCACAAACGGGAATTTCATCTAATGTTTTTGATTGTATGCCCGCCTTAGCAGTCGCATACGCTCATCACTCTGCCTGGAGTCTTAGTGCTTCCAACCGTAACCTGAATGAATTTTACAACTGGCATCAAACAGAGTGGTGTGAAGCTGATAATTTAGCTTCTAAGCGATTTAATGTTTTAATTATAGCACTGCGAAAAACTCGCGAGAGAAAGGAATTAGCACGTTATTATAGTTTACCTAATAATAGTTTATAAGACGAGTTATACATAGAATAAAACCAAAACCTTAAATGGGATCCAAGTACTTAACCCTAAAACTGCGATTAAAAAATGGGTTGTTAAGTATATTAAATGATATGCAATGTATGTGTATATAATTTAATATACTAAACAGCATATATGTACATATCATACAGGGCTGCGTCGGACACAGTGCAGATTTTTGTTATAATATGCAATCAGTATAATATATAATTATATATAACATAAGTAATCAACACGTATGTATTTAACATAAGTAATCTCTTTGTTAAGTATCGATAAGGGTGACTATGGTTACTTCTCTTTTGATTTTTTCTTCAAAAAATACGAGTTAATTGTTTTTATCATCTTGACTTCCACCAAAGCACACTGTCTCCAACGTAACCCTAGTCTAGTGCGAAACATTGCGTGAATCTTTAGAACGTGTTTATATCAGCTGACGCATAAAACCAAACAAACCGCAAAGGAAACCGTTCCGGTAACATTTCAACGGCGCCAACTTTATCAAGTAGTTTTACACGGAAATGTCGCGAATGTCGGGACTCTAGTTACCCCGTGTCTGCAAAATATAGCTGTAACAATTCAATCTAGCGACACTCGGCGAAATTCAATTCCAGTTTCAAAATCGTTTTTATGCCGCGGTATTTTTGTATCCATCCTGTAGCTTGGGGGTTGACTTTTGTTTATGTTGTTAATCATCAATACCTTTATATTTACTTGGTTGCAAAAGGGTAATGAGCTTTTGGGAAACATACTTTGTTAAATTATATTTATACTGCTGCATACGCATTACGTAAAATATAATACCGCGTGTATCTGACATCGACGCACAAACGATTTCCATGGGTCCAGGGCATGATTTTGGACACCCTAGACTTAGAATTTTTCGTCGGCTTTTTTCTCATTTTTCTTTTTTTTCAAGGGTTTTTTTACTTTACACTGCTCATAATCGTTATTCTGACCTAACCCAATGAGATTTTTAATAAAAAATAAATTAATTAACTACTTTCACTAAAATGAGCAATCTGAATAAAACCACAAATAGATATCAGCTCAGCTGAGTTGATACCTACTTGTGGTACTCTTGAAAAAAATGAAAAAATGAGTAAAGAACCGACGAAAAATTCCAACACTGGGGTGTCCAGAATCCTGCCCTGGACCCATGGAAATCGTTTGTGCGTTGATGTCAGATACACGCGGTATACTAGCTTTTGCCCACGACTTCGTTCGCGCATATCCCGTGTCTTCCCGTTCCCGTAGGAATTTCAGGAAATCCTCTCTTAGTACTCCTTTACACTACCCAGGGAACCTACATGCCAAATTTTAGCTTTCTACGACCAATAGTTTCAGCTGTGCGTAGTCTGTCAGCCACTAGTAACGGAAGAATCTATACTAATATTATAAAGCAGAAGAGTTTGTTTGTTTGTTTGTTTGATTGTTTGTTTGTTTGGTTGAACGCGCGCTAATCTCAGGAACTACTGGTCCGATTTGAAAAATTCTTGCAGTGTTAGATAGCCCATTTATCGAGGAAGGTTATAGGCTATCTATCATCACGCTAAGACAAATAGGCGCGGAACAATAATGGAAAATGTGATATAGTACATTACTGCAGTGCCCAGGAAAAGAGGCACTAATGGACGAATAACAAACAACAATAATAATTCCCGCGTAAAAGTGTTCATTTTTATTTCGATAAACAGCTTTCTATTTGCAAGCCAGTTCGAAATTAAAATAAAATCTTTGATAAGTTACCTCCTTGGTTGCCATGTGTCAGAATAAAAGATCGTCCTATTTTGAAATTACACGACAGATTTGAGTTTACTATGTAATTTATTTGGCGGAAAAACACGACAGATATGGATTTTCATACAACTACTATTTTTATACAACTTTTGCTTTGCGTTTTCATACAGCAATTTCGATTTATCTCGAAGAAGGTTGTCAATATAATGCTCACATTTCCAAGCATGTTTTAGAAACATATGTTAAATAAAATACTTCTTCAACATTTTTTTTACTATTAATTGTGAATTTTTTTTATTATTTGTTCGATTTTCACGGAATTTGCGAAAAAAAAACTTTATTAAAGGACATAAAAGCAACTACTATTTATGCGTCGGTTTCCTATAATTGTAAAATATACAATTGAATATATAAGTGTTCTATTGCAAAACTGTGTTTAACATCAAACCTAAAAATGAAGCGTTGTGAAATATTTTGGTCTTTATAGACTCGCAGTTTTTTCACACAACATTTCAGTTGCACGTGTATTTCAGCGCTGATGCGAGTGAAACATACTTTACTCAGTATTTAATAAAAATATGAATATGTACGCAGTGCGGTAGTTTTATTTTCATGGTATAGCTCTACTTAGCTATGCTGAAAATATAATTTGATATAATGAGTATTCAAGCTTCAACATTGCTGATTCTGTGAGCATACACTGAATATCTGAAGTTATTTAAACTCAGAAGTTATTTGTCTCCAAACGGTCAAGACTAAAATTATTAATATGGTGGTAGTATTTGCGCTTCTTGAGAGTCTGTTGCAGTAACAGCGCTGGCACTGCCCGCTTACATAGAGTAGTATGAGCTGGGTGTCGACACACCTGAGGCATGCTTCCACATCACCTAAGTGTTGCTGTCATCATGTCATGTCAGTTTCTAGTACCGCCCCGACCAAAATACAGTCAGTCAGAATACTAAAAAACTTTTTACAAAACAATACACCCGACTTCCAAAAAAAAAAGCCGTTTTTTTTTTTCGTTTTTTGACACCGAATTAAATTAAGTTATTTTATACTTTGTAGTGGTTCACATGTGCTCCAAATTGAAGTGAGACTACTCCGAAAAGTACTCTTCCTAAAACTACCAAAATCGCTTCAAGCGTGTCTATAAAATTTGAAGAGTTCCCTCTATTTCTCCAGGATCCCATCATCAGATCCTGACTTGGTGATCATAGGAGCAACTGGGAAGATAACCTTTCAAATATGTTTTTTTTTCAAATCAGTCCAGCCGTCTTTGAATCGGGTACCATACATTAATACGGATTAAAAAGTTCCTCTTTTTATTATATAATCAAAAATAAGAATTGAGAATCTCCTGAAAAGATTGAATGTTCGATTAAAAAAAACACATAAGCGCTATAATTTGAACGTCAGTAAATACTGCTGTGGTTTAGGTACATGTATAGCACCATTTGTGTGCGGGTCCGACACTCACCGGTTTTTTTTTCATACTGTTAAGGGTTTTCTGCCAAACACGGACTTTAAGTTTGTCGTGCGATATTTTCCTTTGCAAAAAAAGTTGAAATTCCTCAAATCTTTTTAGGTTGCAAATAATCAGGGTTCACTTTCCGCCATTAGGACCATAAAAACCGCTGAGTGATTTAGTTTTTTCCAGTCAATTGGCGAGCTAGTTTGAAAATTTCTACCAACCTTAAAGTTTTTAATAATTGTTTTCTGAAAATATTTGCACCCAATTTCCAATATTCTTGAAAAATCCGGAACATTTTTCATCTCATCAATAAGCCGGGACATCAAACAGAATCGTTTGCTTTAATGCCTTCAGAATGAGATCATTTTCCGAATCAATTTTGAGACGAACTTCAAGGCAAAGTATAAAATCTAATAAGGACCAGAAAATCTTACTAAAACAGAATATATTAAGTGTATACTGATCAATGAATGTACTCAACTTTTCCCTTGCAGTTCAAATAAAAAAAAATATGGGACTATGGGTATTCAATGGTGGACCCGATAAACTATTTAGTAGTTAGATCGTGATTTAAAATACAAACATATACAAATACAAATTCCTTTATTTCAAATAGACCAATTACAGGCACTTTTGAATAGTCAAGGTCTGTCAGTCAAATAGATGAAGCTAATCCTGCCGCGCTAGCGACAAGAGCAGCAGGTTGTTCTGCAACATAACACACCCACCGACCCTATCTCCAGCGCGGCAGATGCACGTTCCAAAGAGTAGGTCCTGTGGAGAAGAACGTGCAAGAAACTCCATGGACACTCTTTTAAACCAGTTGTCATTGTTTACAAAATCATGGTTATATTCGTTACGATATCATTTATGAGTAAAATTATACAATGCAAAAGAGAATGAGTCTATACAGTGCAAAGATAGTCTTACAATCTTCAGCAGGTCCAACAATGTTTTCACATCTTCATCGAAGTTCGGGCATTTTAGTCGTTGTGGAGCGGACCAGCATTGAGCCAAGCATTTTTGTCGTCAATGTACTCCTCTAGTTTATAATATGCTTGTTTGCATAGTGTGCGTTTTACAACTGCGTGTTGCTTGTTTATTTATTTAACAACAATTGTTTACACAACACATTTTCAGTTTCTTCAATTGATAAGCCTACATTATTAAGTGTTACAATCACTTTTTTTAGGGATGGGAAATCATCCAGTGACTCCTCCCGCTCTGGGTGTAGCGGGAGGGAGTGTCAGACTTCTACTGACTAAAACCCATCCATGTTCCTTCATGCCCTTTGTGTTCCGGAGCCACGGTGTCTCTTGCGAATAATCCCGCGACTCCAGCAGGCGTCGGCCCTTTCGGGCCCCTCTGTGTTGCTGACTCTCTTTGAGGCGCGCGTGGAACACTAACGCGCCGTCGACACGGCCTGTCGTCACTAGACGGACGGACGGCGAGCCACCCATAGCTCGCCGTCCACAGGCCCGCGCCTACGGTGGCCGGAGGTCACCAGGTGGCCCCCGACGCCCGCGGCGTCTACCACGGCGGCCGGGACGAGAGGGTCTCCTCTCCCGCTCCGCCACCTCCTTCGCTAGCATGACAGCTTCGCAGAAGGAGGCAACGGCGTCCCATTCCGTCTCGCTCCGGACCATGGCTTGGACCAGGGCCGGACGCGAGAGGTCGCCGCCAATCGCCGTTTCGAGGACACGGCGGTGCGCCGCCCAAGCGGGGCACACCTGCACAGTGTGCTCTACCGTGTCCTCCGGTCGATCCTCGCAGTGGTGACACCCGGGCGTTTCCTCCCGCCCAATTCGGTGCAGGAACCTCCCGAAACATCCATGTCCGGTGAGGACCTGCGTCAGGCGGAAGGTGAGGACGCCGTGGCGCCTCTCAAGCCACTCCTCAAAGAGGGGACTTATCGCCACTATTGTGGCGTGCCCTGCGCTGGGTTGCGATAGTCGTCGTATCCATGACGCCATGAGATCGCGCCGGAAGTCCGTCCGCTGCGCGACAATTTGCCGCGTCAGCGGAGTTTCCCCCCGGCTTAGTACCTCCGCGCGCCAATCATGCAGGCGCGCGAGGACCACCGCCTCCAGATCCCATGGCGGCAATCCGGCAAGGAGACCCGCCGCTTCGCGCGAGATCGTGCGGTACCCTCGGGTTATCCTGAGGGCCACCACCTTATGGGGCGCGTTCAAGTGGTTCGCAGCACGCTGCCTCAATGACAATGAACGCGCCCACACCGGGGCCCCGTAAAGGGCCATGGAACCCCACGACTCCCGCGTATAGCCTACGGCAGGAGGCGTTCGGTCCCCCCAGGTTGGGCAGGAGCCCCGGCCCGCTCCAGTTTGGGGACCAAACGTTGGAAATGCTCCACGAAGTTCCATCGGCTGTCTAGGACGAGCCCCAGGTATTTCAGCGTCGATTCGACGCCGATGGCAACTCCTCCTACCGTCAGCAAGGATCCCGACGGTGGCGCATTGCCTTGGCCATGAAAACACATGGCTTCGGACTTGTGCAGCGCCACCTCGAGACCCAGTTGCCGGATCCTCTCCACGACTATCGCAACCCCGCGTGTCATTACGTCGGCCGACTCCGCGTACGACCCCCCTTGTGCCAGCACCAGCGTGTCGTCAGCGTAACAAATGACGCTGACGCCGCTAGGGAGGTAGTGTTACAATCACTTACAGGCTAACACCACATACACATTTTTGGTTAAACAATACAATAAATCATAACATTAAATTACAATAAAATATTAAAAAAAGAAATGATTAGTACGATTGCTAAATTAATATTAATAACAACAAGTTGATAATGAGTAATATGAAATACATACAATACATACTTACATTATCACAAATTCTATAACAGTCGCCAAATTATTTAAGTGAAGCTATTGAAAGGCCTAGTTCTACAAGCAATCTTACAGGATTGCTATTCAACTATAAAATTATACATTATTTCAGGAAATGAAAACAACAAAAAAACACAGCAAAATAAACTTACAAGAAACTCCAGGAATCCTTTATGGAAACACGAAGTGGTCTCGAAACCCACAAGAGATTATCACCTAAAGAAAAAAGAGGAAGTAGAGAAAAATGTACTCCGCGTCACACATTGGTAATTTATCCGAAATACTTTCGTTTCCTTTTGCGTAACAAAGTCGCGACGAGCGAGTAGAATACGACGAACAAATCTTATCCTGAGAGCCGTTGACACATCTATCTGGAA
This sequence comes from Ceramica pisi, assembly GCA_963859965.1. Taxonomy (NCBI): domain Eukaryota; kingdom Metazoa; phylum Arthropoda; class Insecta; order Lepidoptera; family Noctuidae; genus Ceramica; species Ceramica pisi. The sequence continues at coordinate 6,652,675 of OY982549.1, read as the reverse complement.
GTAGGTTCCGCACTCGATTTGTGTTTTAAGAAATGTTTTGGGCTCGAAAATGCAAATACCTACCTAATTAAGCGTTTGATAATGCGGATATAAATGTTTTAAAATTTTCTTTACAAATAACTAGTACCTTTGTTCCAATAATCAGAATGATACTAGCTTTTGCCCGCGACTTCGTACACGCAGATTATCTCGTATTTTTCCGTTCCGTAGGGCCGGCTGTTCGATGTATGTCAGTGACTCAGTCAGCAAATATATATTTTCTCTATGTCAGGCAGTAACGGAAGAATTTATATACATAATTATATTGGTATCTGTACTGTTTCTCTGTGTACATAAATTGTGAAATAAATAAATAATAAGCACTTTTGATGCCTTCAAATGTTGGATAATCATCTGCGGGTCTATAAAGGTCAGTTTAGTAAAATCATATTATAATAATGAAATTAACTACAAAACAATCAAATTAAATTTTCCATTCAGTAGCGTGTGCTTTGCGATAATAGGCAAGGATTTTCTTCTGTATCGTGGATGCGTTCAAAACATACAAAGTCACATACAAAAACAGCCAGACCCGGAACAACTATCTGTAGACCATACAAATATTTGTTCCGTGCGGGGATCGAACCCACGACTCGTGCTGTCATACTGGGATAAGGGCAGAAGGATGATCATTCTTCATCGTTATATTTTAGTTTTGGCTATCAATACCGCTCCGTTTACCCTAAATGTTGTTCGATGCTTCATTATCTCCAAAACTAATCATTTTCATCTTTTTCTATTTGATCAACTTTCTCCTAAATGAAACCTCACTTCTAAAATCTACAATAAAACTCAAGTCCTAACCGTACTCCGGTTAATGTAATTCACAAATCTATTAAACTCGAAGAAACTTTAACAGCCATACAAAACTCGGCAAAACCAAAACACTAGTCCGGATTTACCATGAAATCTACATACCTTACCACAAAATTTTAGGCTTTAAGCTTCCAACAGATACATCGAAAGTTTCATCCGCAAACGCAAAACCTCAGGAATTTGTTTTGGAATCGGTATTTCTACTTCATCCAGTGTTGAGAGTAGTGGAACAAATTCTCTATGACAGTTTATCTTCTGCACCTATCTGATGTAGTTTATTGGAATTGGAAAATGTTATTTTCGTCAGGAAATGTTTTTGCTTGGTAGAGTTTATTGGGGTAGGGATATGTGAATGTTCGGGGTGTCTTGAAGTTTTATTAGGTTGTCATAAACGGGAGTTCTGCAGATCCTCAGACCGGGGGATATGAGGGATAAATTGCCTGGCTGGTGGTTGTTACATGCAGATTAAATTAATTTGTTGTGAAATTGAAAAGGAAATAATTTTTATTTGCATGGGATCAAACATTTAGAATCAGCTAAATGCTCTCGTGACTCAATCCTTCATGAAACAGGATACTTAATTTCGCCATCTTTGCCCGAGTCTCCCACGTGGTCGCTATCTGATATTTGGCAACCATTTAAATGTCAATTTTGTTCATTTATAATCCTGTCATTCATGGCTTGCCATTTTGGTTTGACGACCTTTTCCTTTGCATTGTCAAATCCCATGATGCTGTTTCCATAATTATATTTTATCGAGTTCCTGAAGTATGGCTACGCTCCATGCATCATGCCAGAAAACCGCGACCGTGGATTTTGGATGATTTGTTAAAATACCATATTTGTACACGATACGTGGCCTTTGATGGATGCAGACGTCCATAAGTTTCTGGTTAAATGTTATGGCAAGTTTCTATTTCATCAGGTTTTTCATATTTCATTCGCTTTTTCAGGCATTTTCCGTACGATTTTGTAAATAACTTCATATGTCGTAAAATGATTGCTTTAGATATAATGATAAAGCAAATGTAATTCTGAAAATAATGAAATTGAGTATGTATTGCATTTATTGACAATCTCCAATACCTACATATAAAGCTATAACATACATGATCAATCATGTTATATTTAAGAAAATAGTCGAAGGATTAATATGTCGGAAATACGTCAGTCAATTGAACAATCGACACGCCAACGCCATCTAGTGGCGTTCGACGGAGTCTAAGACGTTGCGCACGTCAGAGGCTGAACTCGTGGCGTTCGAGCAGTGCACACGTCTAGAAACCGCCGCGTATTCTGAATACTTGTTCAGAGTACCTATTGTGAGAGAATATATTTATTGTGACTTTCAGTGTGAATAATAATTTAATTTAAAAGCAAAAAATGGTTTTTCTATTGCGCAATAACCAACACTTCCACGTACGCCCACTGTATTTCCAATATCCTGCCTGACGGAACTTAGAGAAATGTACCATCGCCAACAAATAATTACAAACATCAAATTCAACGAATGTCCGAATAAAAAGAAATATAAAACTGCACCTTGTTAAAAACATCAGTTTTGTCTAAAATTAAAAAAAAAACAAATCCATAATACATTTACACGACGAAATTCAGTTCACGAAATTTATGTTTTCATTTTACTAATAGCATATACGCCGTCCCTGAATGGCTTTATGCAACATGTACCGAGCAAAACATCAGCAACATGTTATTATGTCGAAAAAAAAAATCTATTTACAAAGTCGAGGCTGACGGAGACGTAAAGCAATTCCAATTAGTGAAAAAGAATGAAGCGTTGGCGTGTTTCCATGCTGGTTTCGAAATAAAAGAAAAATATTCCACCAGTTCTTATATTTCAGAAGTTTAGGCGAAGGGCTATGCCAGGTGATGGTAGTGACCATGAAATCTGAAAATTTTAGACTCATTTATCTAAAATCTTCCGATTTCATGGTTTTTCATTAAAAAATAAAGGTTAAAAGTATTAAACGAAAGCATATTTCTGGCTCATAAGTCTGTTTTGGTCTTACTTAAGTCATTAGTCACTTGTCTTTATCGTAATTAGTAAGTTTATTAGAAAGTTAATGCAATAGTTTTGTCTACAAACATCCTGACCTAAATCGACAGCTAGAAAAGAACACAAAGTCGATATAAACTGTGTCCAACCACAAACCGAACTTATACCTGTAAAGAAAACGAGTATGAAGATACAGAAACAGTAAATTCGCCGCCGTCAGAGACCGCAAAGCAATTCCAATTAGTGGCAAAGAATGAAACGCTGGCGTGAACGGATACACTTTTTATTTTTGCCGACGCGGCGACGTCTGGTTGGTGACGTTTCGTTTAACACTATTCTTCATCCGTACGCAATTTCAACGGATTTTAGTTTGCAGTTTGTAACGACAGATATTGGATTGTAGTTGCTTTCAGCACGACAGACGGTGTTTGTACGTGGATTTCAAGATGTAAACAAAGACATTCAAATTGTTATACTAAAATAATTGCATTCATATTTTCGATTGAAGTACCTTTGTCACTTTATTTAGTTACTAGCTGACCCACGCAACTTCGTCTGCGTCACATTTTCCATTAATGCTCGGCTCCTTTTAGTCTTAGCGTGATGATATGTAGCCTATAGCCTTCCTCGATAAATGGGCTATCTAATACTGAAAGAATTTTTCAAATCGGTCAGTAGTTCCTGAGATTACCCCCTACATACAAACTTACAAACATACAAACAAATGTTACCTCTTTATAATATTAGTATAGATTTATTACAAACTGTACTTTATGCACACAAAAGCATCTGTGCATTGTGGAAATCAAGTCTACATCTGTGTAAACTTGATTTTCACATTGCTACTTTATTCCATCTAGATAGAATATCAGTCAAAAAACACGACAGAGGTTTCACATTCAACAATTATTTCAAGAGTGAATAAGTTACTTCTAGGCAAGCGTGCTACATCTTAGACCGCATTATCGCTTAACATCATGTGAGATAGTGGTCAAACGTATGCCTATAAATAGTAAAAAAAAAACTTAAAGCTCTTGGTTTTTCCAGTGTAGGAATATGATGCTACTATCTTATTTCTTGGATTTATTTATCTTCGACGGTTCACATTATTGATATCAAACTTCAGTTTTAATAATCTAACACCCACTCAATGAAACGCCTCACTACCTACTTAAGCTTTCAATACAGACAATTTTATTTTCAACGTAGGTAACCCTTAGACGGTTTTTCAATTTAAAGCATTTGTTTTCTGTAGTGGATTCAAGTAAAATAGAAAGTGTGGGCCTCGTTTAATTATGTTTAACTCGTTAATGGTCAAATACGAAAAATGTTTCGACAAAATTGTGTGTGGAAAACATAGACATATATATTAAGAAATCATTGGTGGAAAATATAAAATTCTTGAGAAGTTAATTTAACAGTTGACGTAAGAACAGTTGACGTTTTCATGTCCAGGCTATCTTTTCCATTCCTGGTTGCCTGGAAGAAATCGCGGAATGCGATAAGGCCGCTATTTGTATATTTTTTTAGTTTAAGGTTTTCTTTATGTTTTTTATTTTTTTTGGTGTACAATAAAGCATATATAAATAAATAAATAAGAAATGTTATGCGTTTCCGATAAATGCTTTTAGATTCAGGTATCTGGAAGGCTTTTGTAATACCAGAATAAAATAGAATAGAATAGAATATTTCTCCAAAATCTATGACCTTTGAGCTCATCGATGAAAAAATTATATCTTTATTAATATTATCTTTACTTTATTCTAAAGAAGTAAGTTTGTGATGTTGTGAGTTTGTGAGGTTGTAAGGGGTAGTCTCTGGATCTACTGAACCGATTTTGAAAATACTTTTACCAATAGAAATTCACGTTATTTATGAGCGTCAGCTATGTATTAAACCGAAAACTACCTCCCAACGAAGTAGGCACGGGTCAACTAGTTGAATTTATTGGTATATCACGTTGATTCAATACATGAATCAAAATATGTCCATATTGCTGGTAATTTCTTTTACAAAATATTTTGGTAAAAACAAAACCTAACCTCGTTGGAAATTATATTTTCGAGCCGTTTGGGGTTGAAACTCTCGGGTCGTGGGGTCCGAGTGCCCATAACTTGTTTAAAGATCTGTGAAGACGCTTAGTTGACACTTCGCGTGACCCAAGGGCTGGCTTTTACCTCGGCCAAAGGATAAGCATTGCCATACATCGTGGCAATGCTGCCAGCCTTTTGGGCTCATTACCAGTGGCTAGCGATGCGGACGAATTTTTCGACGCCATATGTTAGTTTTATTCTTAGTATTAGTTAGTTAAGAGTTTTTATTTTTGTATTAAATTGTATGTACATGTTGTCCTTATATTATAAAAACAAATGTTATAAAATGGATTTTCTTTGCTAAGATGAGACATTAACCTATACTTAATAATATATTTTTTCAATTGCTTACATTAGCACTAAGAAACATTTTATTATACATACATACATTAGCTTTATTTTTGTCTACACATTTACAATACCAGTACATATAAAAAACAAAAACACTTATAATTTAGAGTATGGTCGTTATTTCTTGTTGATGTGTAGTCCCTCCTGGGTAAAAGCCTCCTCCAACTGGAACCATTTATCGCGGTTTGTTGCAACTTGCATCCATTCATCTCCTGCTATAGTTTTGATATCATCCACCCATCTTTTTCTCTGTCGTCCCCTGCTCCTTTTGCCTATTGGACCTTTCCATTTTGTTGTTTGATTAGTCCATCTATTAACACTGTATCTGGCTATGTGTCCTGCCCATTTCCATTTTTGTCTTAGACTGTGATGGAGTGCGTCAGTTACCTTGGTTTTATTGCGGATATCTACATTTTTTGTTTTATGTTTTTTTCTCAATTTCAGGATACTTCTCTCCATGGTATGTTGGCAGGATAGAATTTTTTCCTTTACACGTTTAGTGAATACCCACGTTTCGCTTGCATAGGTCAGACTTGGGAGGATGGACGAGTCCATTATTATCTTTTTCGTCTTTAGGCTGTGTTGTCCTTTAAGTATTTCTTTTTGTGCCCAGTATTTTTTCCATGCTATGTTTATTCTTCTATCTACTTCGATTTCGTTACTGTTTGCTTCGAAGGACAGGAGTTTGCCTAAATATATATAGTCAGTCACATATTCTATTGGATTTCCATCTATTATTATGGGTTTTCTAGAGCTGTTCGACATAATTTTTGTTTTGGATGCATTCATTTGTAGTCCTACTTTACGGCTTTGGATGCTGAGACTCTGTAGCATATTTTCTAGTTCTCTTGCAGATTCACTAAAAAGAGCTATGTCGTCTGCGAATCTTAAGTGTGTTAGATTTTTATTTAGTATCCAAATTCCTTTATTGTTCCATTCAAGGTTTTGGAATATGGTTTCGAGAACAGCTATAAATAGTTTGGGTGATAGAGGGTCACCTTGTCTCACTCCTCTCCCAATTTCAAACTCTTTTCCTTGCCTTTCTAGTTTGATTTTACTTACACTTTTAGCATAAATGTTCTTTATCACACTTATGTATTTATCATTTATGTTATTTTTTCTCAAGGCCTCCCATATGGACGCGTGTGATATACTGTCAAATGCTTTAGAATAGTCTACAAATGCTATGTACATTGGCGCATTGTATTCTTTATATTTTTCTATTATTTGTTCTGTAGCATGTATGTGGTCCATGGTTGAGTAGTGCGGACGGAAGCCTGCTTGCTCAATCGGCTGATTTTTGTCTATCTCTGGTGCTATTCTACTTAAAATGATTGAAGAGAACAGTTTATAGATTGTACATAATAGACTGATGGGCCTGTAATTGTTGATGTCCAGTGGGTTCCCTTTTTTATATAGTAGAATTATGTTTGAGCTGCACCATTGTGTTGGTATTTGTTCTTTTTCTACAATTAAGTTGAAGAGTCTCGTCAAGAATGTTACCAGAAATGGTGCTCCAATTTTCAAAGCTTCATTACTTATTTCATCTGGCCCTGGACTTTTTTCAGATTTTAATCTCTTTATATGTTGTACTATTTCTTGCTCGTCTATAAGATCTATGGTTACTTCTTTTAGTTGAGATTTTCTTATAGCGTTAATTTCAGTTGGTTCGTCCTTTTGGTCTCCTTCTTGAGGACGTTTTTTATAGAGATCAGAGTAGAAATCGGTTGCATGCTTTACTATGTGTCCTCTCTTGTTTTTTCTTTTCCATCATTTAGGCCTTGTATCCAATTTTTGTGCGATGAAAGTTCTTTATAGGCTCTTTTTAAGCTTCTAAATGTCACTATATTTCTAACATTTTATTATAGAAACTCTTAATTGTAAAGCAGTTGATGAAAATTAAAAATATTTCTTAAGTTTCTTTATAATGAACTGGATTCCGTGTTCTAGTTTTCTTCAAAGTTTTTGTTCTAAATACTTTTTTTATGGAGAAGTTCTTTTAATTACACGACAAAGAAAGCGTTCATTAATTTTAATGTTAAATGAGAGTTGGGTATTCTTACTAGTTTTGGGTGCCGTAGAGGCATTAAGCTGAATCTGGTTTCACTGGGAGCCGACCCCAAAAAGCTACATAATTAAAGTACTCATAAGAGAATTCACGAGCATATAATTATGCCTAACTATTGTGATTGCACCATAGGCCTGGTCCACAAATATAAGGTTACTCAGCGTGCAATGTTCGGGGTTTCTCTGGTGGATAGAATTCGCAACGAAGTCATTCGTCAGAGAACTAAAGTGACTACGTTACGCGTAGAATCAGCATGCTGAAGTGGAAGTTGGCCGGCCATGTCTATAGACGGACAGACGAACGATGGAGCAGACATGTGTTAGAGTGGAGACCGCGGTGGGCAAATGTGCCCAGCTGCAAGATGGACCGATGATTTAAAGTAGGTGGCTGGCAGCGGATGGATGCGGACTGCTCAAGACCGGAATGGTTGGCGCTCTTTGGGGGAGGCTTACGTTCAGCAGTGGACGGCAATTGGCTGATGATGATGTTTGCTTTTTGTTCAAATAATTCAATCAAAATCAGGGTGAAATGGAATAATGGATATTTTAGTCTCATTGCATTATATCTTTATCCATCTAAATGGTTTGATAATTAAGTTTAATTATCTACAAGTAAATTGTACTTTATGTTATTGAAATTTCACCTTTAGTTTAATAGTAACGATGGGTATAATAATGCTCTACATGAGAAAAATGTTGCGGTTAGAGCGAACTGCCCTACATTGAGTCTATTAATAAGGAATTTACACATCACCCTATAAAAAGGTGGGTATAGGAGATGAAGTACGTGGAGTACCTACTAAACCCGCGGGGACCAAGTCGCGGGCGAAGTGAAAGCAAAATAAGCACGATGTAATATTATGTAATATGTTATTATTTTTCAATCGTCAAATATTTTAAAATGAAGAATTAATTTGGCTGTTCGACAGATATCCGGTAGTTTAAAATTTACGAAAAAAAATTAGATTTGAATAAAAAAATATTTAGCCGCTCTTCCTCTCTCCTAATTATTTAAAGTTTTGCTGTGCCCGGCAAGGTCCATAATTGATTTTATTTATTCATTTTACCACCTGTCTGTGTACATTATGGATTGCAATAAACGATTTGAGATTGAGATTTAATATTTTTTATGACTTCATATACCAAATCATCCTATTCAGATTTATTAAAATTCAAAGAAGCATACAAGTATCGTTTTAAAAATTCACAGAAGCATACAAATGACAGACTACTCGACATCTGCCTTTCACTCTACAGCCCAATTATACAAGACGAATCTGTATTCCAACTTCGCAAGGCTTGTCCAGTATTCTAACAGACAGATTGGGCACTGTACTGGCAAACTATCACTACAAACTACGCTCGAATTGAACCAACAATATTTTGAATAAAATAACTAGTTCTCTACCATAAACTCATGCTCTACCTTACCTGTCATGTTAGCTGGGTTCCAGCTTATATCGAAATATTGTAACACCGATTTTATTATCTCTGACTGTGTGTGGAAAACATTTGATCAGCTGGCAAATAACATACAATTTCATTATATGAGGAGTAACAAAAGCAAGAAATATATTTTGAATTGCTTTCGCTATACGGTTCAATTCTCGTGAATGTATAACCCGGTACAAATTTCATTATAGAAAAATCCAAAAAAAAAAACCGGTCAAGAGCGGAGTCAGACTCGCTCACGGATGATTCCATACCATCACATGAAACGTGAAATGTTTTTAAATTTTCATCGGCGAGGTCTATATTCATTTCATAAAATTATATAATCTGCGGTGTATATTGCATTTTTAGATCAGCGACATCTCTTAACTGTAGTGGAATAAATGAAAATTTTGTTGATGATTTGTGAAAAAGTGTATCTGTAATCTTTACATAAACTTCTTTTATATGATATATAACATCAGATTTTTCCATTAGCAAACTTCGGAGGGAAATGATATTTTTTTTTAATTTTTCGTTAAAAGTCGAAAACCATGCGGTCCAAAAAAAGGAAAAATATTTGGGAATGTGCCAACTCTTCTAATATTTAAGAATCCCTTTCAGCATTGGCGCAAAAAAAACTTTCTTATTTGCAAAATAGTTGAACAAACGTCATTTAAAACTACTTATTCCAAAAGACAATGTCCAGATTGGCCCTGTACAATAAATGTATCGGACATACACGATAATTAATCGTCTATTTTAATATTTTAGTTGCAAATACTTTTGTAAAACGGACTAGCTTCATGCCAAAATGAACAATAAAAAGTATTTTACGCGACTTATAACATTAATCGCCGCCATCTTTGCGAAACGTCATGTCATTTGAGTTTGAGTTTGCATGAAAATAAATCTATGTTTTATTGCTTATTCTAACATAATAAGTTAATGTAGGTTTAAAAAATAACTTACTACCTAATCGGTAAGGCTGGTTTCATAGAGTCACGCGTTTGAACAGTGCCGTCCAGAAGAACTTGTTTGCAAATGCACTAGATAGATGTCGCGTTTTATACTCACGCCGTTCAAACGCGCGCACTTACATACACTTCTTAGGCTTTAGAAAAAAAACTACATGGGTACCTAATTACCTTAGTAGGTACTTAAATTAGCTAAATGAATTATGATACTGTTTTCAGTTTCACTCAGAGCTATAAAAAACTAAAATTCGTTAATAATGGTTCGGTTATTATAACCTCAAAATCGGATACTTTTTTTGAAATATATCTATTCTGCAGCTAGTCCGCTACAAAAATAAGATCTTATAGGAGTTTACTAATGAACGACAATACAACACATAATTTTCCGATGCTCTTAGTTCCAGGGCGAAAAATGTATGAGCGCAGAGCAATGTCCTTTCAAGTTGATAGCAATAGTGAGTGTTGAAATATCCAGATATTACAGACGGACAGATTAATCACACCATAAGGGTTCCTTTTTATCATTTTGGTATGGAACCCTAAAATTGATAGTTTGCATTTCTTATAGGAACGCCAAAAAAATTAAAAATGCATTGTACCTACTTGACGCTATCGACAAGCAATACAGTTTTGGTCTTAGCACCGTAAGCTGCAGAAGTTTTTTCTACATATTCATACATCTCTACGACCCTTATTTCAACGTTCTTAGCCCAGTTTCTGGGACACATTCATCTTTGTCGTTCCCTCACTGCTGAGGATCGTGACCACATACGACGCATCTCCAAGTCATGCTGCCTCCAACAGCCTTCTATTTTTCGTAATCCCTCTGATTGATTAGTGATTAACGGACAAATAAACGAACGATCAAGTAGCTCAGAAACTGGGAATAAATTAGTCATCTCATTCAACCATCGTTTCATATTAAAGAAAAAAACAAAGGATATACTAGATAGGACAAGTCGTTACTTGCTATTCACAATAACAACCAAAATATTATCTTTCAACTCTGTTGTTTGATTTATCGTACCAGAAATTCATCTTCGAAATATCTAAATATGCGTAGGATGGTATCAACCTCTCAAAGGTTAAAGGGTGAACCTCTGGAAGAAATTGGGTTCGTTAACTTTCTATGCCGGCTGGTTTTTGGAAGGAATCAACTTACGGCGAAACGTAGAAAGAGGCTTTAATACAGCGATAGAAGTATTAAGGAAAAGTCGCCAAATAATGACGGGCCTTTGAAATTTAAAAGTATTCACTAGATAACTTCTGGAGTGGTGACCGCGTACTGGAAAACGTATCGTTTAAAGGCTCCCCACAAGGTGAACCAATGTCCTGGTGAGGGTCGTGGGTAGCTGATGTATGCGAGACACACAGTACCGGTTATGGTGACACTTTGGGAAACCATATTTCCAGCAAGACATTTTTCTACTGATATGATGATGATTATTCTCAAGATTACTCGAGCTTGAAGTAAATAGTAAACGGTACAGTTGCATCTGGTTGGATAATAAATCGACCTCAATGGAGTTGGGAAAAAGCTATATTGATTGAAACCTAGTACGACTAGTAGGTATTTATTAGAGTATGAAAAAAGAAAATAATATTTGTATCCAAGCTTAAGGGTTTGTATTCCGTCCCGCCAATCGTTTTTTATTAATTGTGGTAAATTTAAGACACGTAGATAAAAAACCACTCTGACTACAGAGTGGTTTTTTATCTACGTGTTCTGAAGAAAAGTATCTATTATTTTTTGAGAGCTATTTTTAATTCATAACTCATGGCTAAATAGCCAAAACGGCAATTATTGCTAAAAGTGGCCACTTTTAGCAAAAATATCGACTTTGGCAACTATTTATGTTCTAAAATATAAAATATAACTCTCAAAAAATAATAAATACATTTCTTCAGGACACTACAGAGCGGTTTTTTATCTACGTGTCTTAAATTTACCAAAATTAATAAAAAACGATTGGCGGCGCTAGTGGACGGAATGCGCCCTCTTAAGGTTTGATTCGTAATTATGCCAATTAATTACCATTGGATGTGCTCAGGAGTAACAGCAAGAAACATTTATTGATTGTTCTTCAACTAACGACTTTTTTCGTACACATTAAATTGTTTCCATTGGTAAGTATCCATAACAGCCGAGCGAGGCAGCGGAGCGGAGAAACTCAGAAATTGTTACCAATGGAATTGCATAAAATCTCAGCACACTTGAGTCACTGACGTTTTACCGACATGATTGGTTAATATTTCTCCGTTTCTCCGCTCCACTGCCTTGCTCCACGCAGATGGACAGGCTAAGAATCAAGTACTTGTTATAATGTGGTAACGGAATCATTATGGCAAACACCTTTTTTAAATAAATCTCGCGAAGTTATAAACTCTGTTTTCTAGATAAACACAGACGGTAGTTTATAATAAGAGTTAAGTTCATCCCTCCACCTTCGTTTTGGTTTGCCACAATGTCGAGACCCGACCCAATAGTGGCATCAAATGTCCGCATCTTATCGAGAAAATAGAATTTTAATTCATATCGCAATATTTGTTGTTTATTCCTATACAGCCAAAAGCTTTAATTCCGCCATTGTACTCATACGTCTATCATCGTTCGTTGTTTACGTCTTTAATAATGCGTCTGTGTTTCCGAACGCATTCAACCCTGATCTCTTCAAATTTAGAGTGAATAGGCTTCTTCTAGGTAAGCTCGCTCCATCGTCGAATTTTAGTCATCTGTGATCTAGACTAGAGTCAAGAGAAAACCCATCTCAAATAAAATAACGATACTTTATGCACGAAGTCTTAAATAAATACATTTTTAAAAACATACGTTGTTATACCTACGTTTCACAGAAGGTGTTCGTAACTGCCATTTCACGAGTATGAGTGAGTGGCAGCAGCTAATGGCACAAGACAGTTGCCGCCATCAGCATCCGCTTGCCAGGAGAGGTGATTAGGCGAATATTATGCTCAACTCAGATAACGGATACTTAGCAGCTAATACCTTGAAAAATTACAATCAAGTTGCAAATTGGTGAAAACTAAGTCTAGGTCAACAGTGAATAGAATATTTATAGGGAAACGTGTTCCATAGTGACCACATCATCGCTTTCCATCAGGTCAGATTGTGGTCTAACGTGAACTTTTTTTTTTTTTTCAATTTATGAGAGAATTCGCAGGTGTTACTTTGTTAAAAAAACCGAAACAAACTCAGAGCTCAAAACCTCTTTTGAAGTCCATACAACTAATGTAATGATCACATTCAAATAACCCCTTATGTAGACTTTCTTAATTTAATATCTGTATTTGTTTAGTTTCAGTTAAAATTTCTTGAGCTTATTTTTTTTTTCAGAACGTAATACGTACAGAATAAATAATAATATTCGTTTACTAGTACTGCGTTACAAGTAAAACAGGATAAGCTAAATTCTAGCCGTATTCAAACTGGGTGTGTCTACAATTGCGTAGGCAATTTCACTATTTCTGTAGGCCTATTTCATCGTCGAAGTAGATGCTGCGATCATTTGTCGAGGGATAGGGTAGTTATTAGGTCATGTTTCGAAGAAAATAATGCAATTTTATAATTGAAAGAACGTAGTATTTGCAAATAAACCAACAATTGATTTCCTTAGAAATTGTTAGTAAGAATAGACCACGACAATTTACATTGGATACGATTTCGCAATTTTACCGAGAAATTAATTAAATTGGAGGATATGCATTACGTTGCATAAGTTTTGGTAAGCCTAAATTCGAGTTCGATAAATCTAATGTTAAGTATGAAAGCAAAATTCACTCAACAATTACTCAGTTCAAAATAGGAACAGTATGATGGCAACCATGCAAAAAATAATTAGAATAGATTACTCGGGTACCTACCAAATTAATCGTCCTTAATATTACTCAAGTTCAAAGGAATATCTTCTTACTTATTAACTTAGTTACTAAACGAAAAGGAAAATTAATAAAGAGTATTTACCTAAACCGGGATACCCCGAAACGTAGTTCCGGGACTCATTAAAAAACAAATATTTTTCTTTCATCACTGTTTCATTGAAAATTACAAAACACAAGTCAATCACCACACACGTTATAATATGTTTAATCCATTCACAGTCAAAAATCACTAATAACTATTTTTTTCCCAGGAAAATACCATCGCGTGTGTTGCATTGTAAAGTTTGAGGAGCAAAATCGCCTCGTTCCCGCACACAACCGCTCAGCTCGAAAGCTGAAGCCGTACTGAAGATACGGCACCTCTTGGAGGAAAATCGTTGCGATACGAAAACATTTTCATAAAGTATCCTGTACAATGACGGCTTCATATCGATGACTGGGAACTATGTGTACGAAAAACGGTAGTAAATTGTGCTGGATGATTTTTATTTCATTCCCATTTAGACATACTTTTTTTTTTGCAGTGTATTTGCTCTCAAGTACATTGTTGCCAACAAAAAACTTAATACGTATAATTGCACTAGAGTAATATGCGCTGATACAACTGACAAACTATATAAATCATAAATCAAATCATTTTTAACCGACTTTCCAAAAAGGAGGAGGTTCTCAATTCGAATGTGTGTATATTTTTTTTATGTTTGTTCGGGCATAACTCCGTCACTTGAAAACCGATTTTAAAAATGTTTTTTTTTTTGTTGGAAAGGGTATACTTCCCAAATGGTCCCATGATAAGGAAACCAGGATCTGATGATGGCATCCCAGAGAAGTCGAGGGGAACTTTCGAAAATCGTATGGTATCGATTTTGCAGTGGTTTTGTTAGGTGTGGGGTACCACTAAAAAGTCAAAATAAAAAAACTTTTTACAAAAAAATACAACCGACTTCCAAAAAAAAACACTAAAAGGAAAAAATTACTTTTAAAACACGTCAATATTTTTTGTCATATTATTCTAGTAGAGGCCGACGTTTCCTACCTGACTACCCTGAGAAGAAACATCGAAACAAACTCAGAGGTCATAGTCTACTAAAACCTTCCTCGAGAACCATTCTATGCATTGGTGAAAACTGCATGAAAATCGGTGCAGAAGTTTTTGAGTTTATCGCCAACTGACAGACAGACAGACCGATTTGTTTTATAATATTTCGTGATCTAGTGCCAAGTCATTTGCTCTCAATACGGTAAAAAAATATCGTGAGAAATTCGATCAAACGATGATGATCGAGTATCTGGCTTCTGGGTCGAACTTTAACTTAGAACAAAATAATTTGAGAAGAGTATTTATATGCGTTATAATTCAAAACATACAAGACATCATTACGGTTTATGTTTTAGCGGTTTGTATGTGTGACGTCTCTAGTGTTGGCCGACTCTCGTAGCTCTAGCGAACCTCAAACCGCGAGTTAGTTTGAGGTGTTGGGTTCGATTTCTGGGTCGGGCAAAGAGTAATTGTTTTTTTTTTTTGTTTGCGCTCACACTTGTGCACTATAAAACCCTGCGTACTAGGCTAACCTCCATGCGCAAAATTCGGTTGGGAGGATTATTGACTACCTAGTAACTAGTTATAGCTTATCCGCCTTCAAAGAGAAAAATAGGTAATGACTTCCGAGTCTACAGACTCACACGCAACTTTATTGGCATAAAAAACACTTCATCAACAAAACGGTATAACTTGTAGCTTAATCTACCCTACCTAAAGAAATATCGTCAAGATAAATAAGAACATGGTTTCCGTTACACGTGAGTCCGACATATGCATTAGTTCCACCTGGTTGTTTCACCCCATGAGCAATTTATGGTAGCTATACATCTTTAGTTAGATATGTATGTATCGCTGAGAATTTTCGCTCTATATTTTCTTATTTTTACGAGGAAGAAATTGCGTGATCTGGTTAAGTCTATGCTGGGAAAAGACGGAATGAAATTAACATAAGTTTGTTGTTAAGCAGGGCTGTATGTGTGTGGGGAGAGAGTTACAAAGGTATTCAAGAAATCCGGTTATGTAAGGTGGATTTTAAATTACATAGGCGGAGATATCAGCGTGTCTTATGCACCTGATATCTGGATGCTCATTTAGATATCAGCTGCAAACGACACGTCAATTTTCCGACCTGGCTAATTTACTTACTTGCCTTTAACGAATGTTACAATAGGGATTCAAGATATGTAAGTGCATTTTATTTATTTTAGTTGGTCTATAATATCATATTATTTATCTTTTATTTACTAAGCCAAGAGAGCATGATAATTAAAAAAAAACTAATATATATTAAGGGGTTGAACACTAGGGTTCTCTCTTCGAGTTTTTCGTGACATCTGCGGTCTAGGCATGACAATGCTGGCAGTGTTACTTCTCTCTGTGCTGCGAACGAGGTCTTCGTTGGCTGATCGAGTTCTTCCGCACGTTCTTCGTGCTTCTTTTTTAAAACTATATCTATATATATAAAAATCAATCCCTATTTCCCTTATCGCATCACGCGTGAACGGCTGGACCGATTTCGCTAATCCTCTTTTTGTTGTGTTTATTACTGTCAGGAAAAGGTTCATATGAAAAAAAAACAGAATGATGCAATTTTCAGGAGCGAAGCCGCGGATGATAGCTAGTAATTAATAATAATAGGCCAGTCACCGTAGACAGATTAAACGCGTTAAGTCGCAGAAATTGGACCATTCTGATTTTGCGTTCTACGGAGAAAGTTAAAGATACTTTTAAAGTCGACAAAATTTGCTACAATTTGACTGTAACGGTTACTATATAGATATAGGTGTTGAGGTACAGTACTTCAAACATAGCTATTTTTTTCCAAAAAGTACGAAATTAGAGTTTTTTTTTAAGTCGGTTAGACGGTTTTAAAGTCGAATAAGTAGCAAATGATCTTCTAGAAAAGGGCTTTCCAACGGGTAAATGTCTTAAGTAAATTTATCATTCGGGTTTCTTCCAATAGTTGGATGACCATTCTCTTAGATAGTAAATTTATCATTCGGCTATCTTCCAATAGTTGGATGACCATTCTCTTAGATTATTATTGAAAATACTAATTTACATTATGCAGTGTACTTCTGTTGCAAAAGTCAGCTGAGGTCTTGTCAATCATCACGTAACGTTAATCATTTCAAATAATTTTCTTCCATATTTGAATACTCCCAAAATAAGTGCAATATTAAAGATCGAAAAATGTACCGCGTGTATCTGACATCGACGCACAAACGATTTCCATGGGTCCAGGGCATGTTTCTGGACACCCTAGACTTAGAATTTTTCGTCGGCTTTTTTCTCATTTTATTCAAGGGTTTTTTTACTTTAGACTGCTCATAATCGTTATTCTGACCTAACCCAATGAGATTTTTAATAAAAAATAATTAATTAACTACTTTCACTAAAAAGAGCAATCTGCATAAAACCACAAATAGATATCAGCTCAGCTGAGCTGATACCTACTTGTGGTACTCTTGAAAAAAATGAAAAAATGAGAAAAGAACCGACGAAAAATTCCAACACTGGGGTGTCCAGAATCATGCCCTCGACCCATGGAAATCGTTTGTGCGTCGATGTCAGATACACGCGGTATAGTATTTTTTTAATAATACTCGATTTCATTTTATATGATAAGAAACGTCTTTCACTGAGCTATCTAAGATATCTTTTTCGAAAGTCCAGCAAATTGCAGAGCTCCATTTTTTAAACTAAAATATCGATTTTTGTGAAAATTTGTTTATTTTTGATGTTTCTATTTCTCGATACCTGTACAACCAATTCAACTGCATTTTGTACTTTAAGTGTCGCAAATTTTATCTACTTTAATAGTCTACTGATTCACTGTTTATGTAGAATTCACCGTTTAGAAGATATAAGTCAAAGTCTGAAAAATTACTGAAAATGTTTCAGATTTCCAAGCACCCCGCAGTTAGCACAGGTCTTTCCAGGTTGAAACATTGGGTGTATACTATTGGTATCTACCCTAGTAACATTTCAAAAAATCAGGATGGTGCAAAATACTGCGATTTAAAATGTCTGCTACGACTAGCCAATAATAGTTACACCCTTTATTTAGACACTAGCTGACCCGCGCAACTTCGTCTGCGTCACATTTTCCATTATTGCTCCGCTCCTGTTTGTCTTAGCGTGATGATTTATCCTCGATAAATGGGCTATCTAACACTGAAATAATTTTTCAAATCGGACCAGTAGTTCCTGAGATTATAAGATAGATATAAAAATGTTACCTCTTTATAATACTACCTAGTATAGATAAATTCATTCAATGAATTGATAGTATTGCAAATATACTATATATTCGTTCATTTTAAGATATTATAATACATACATTTACACTAGTTTTTATTTATAACTAGCTGATGCCCGCGGATCCATCCGCTTAACGAATTTTATACTGAAAACTCCATGAAAATCGGTGCAGTAGTTTTTGAGTTTATCGCAGACAGTCAGACAGACGCGGCGGAGGACTTTGTTTTATAATATGTGGTGATAGCGATATTGACAACTGGATCATATATGTAATTACAAAAAAATACTACCGACTTCCAAAAAAAAAACACTACAAAGTAAAAAATAACTTTAATTTCGGAAGTCGGTGTTTTTGTTACTTTCTTCGTATTTTGACACCGACTTCCGAAATTAAAGTAATTTTTTACACTGTAGTGTTTTTTTTTTTGGGAGTCGGTTGTATTTTTTTGTAAAAAGTTTTTTATTTTTCACTTTTTAGTGGTACCTCACACCTAACAACACCACTGCAAAATCGCAGAAAAGCAAAATACGGAATTTCGATTACTTGGATGTCATTAAACTATCATCCAAGTAGACAAATTCCAGCTATTTCGATTTAAAATCCAAAGTTCGTAACCGATTTTGATAAAATTTAAATGGGACTAATCTGCAAGTATATCCTTTTAGATAAAATAATTTTTCAAATCGGTTCATAATTCTCGGAGTTATGAGGTATCAAACATAAAAAAAATAAAACATACAACCGAATTGAGAACCTCCTCCTTTTTGGGAAGTCGGTTAAAAACAAGACTCTCATAATCACCCCGCCGGCGCCGCTGCCAGCCTTTAACATAATAGTGCAATCAATACTAGAACTAATTCAGCTCACAATGTAACGACATAAAACTAAATCACAGAAGATAGTAGTTGCAAATTTACGAGACATAAAGGTAAGGGATATGGGGCAAGAGGTGCCCTGTTTTACATAAATACTACCATTCGTAATTCCCATTTATTTGACTGCCCAATATACCCCAAAGTAAATTGGATCTATCGAGGTACTTAGGGCTGTCTGTATATCATCCGATGAACTAACCACAAAAACCGAAGAAGAAAAGTACAGCAGTGCGATTCTGTAAACACGTCAAAGTGAAAGCTTTGGTGAAGTGACCTGTCAATCCATATCATCAATATGGAATGACAGCTCATTATGTACCTAATCACTTCACCCAAGCCTTCACTTCGACATTGTTTACAAAATCGACCGGCTGGTCAAAATGTAGAAGTCATTTTTTTTTGTAAACAAGCTACGAATTAATTTAAAAAATTATTCGTTTTAATATTACAACGTTAATACACAAGTTCCTATGACGACCTTCGAGCTATAGCCAGACTTATCTTTAGTACTATTTTATTGCATTGCCTCCAAAGTAATTTCCGTGTACAAACCTGCCTGCCCAGGCAAAATTTGATGATGATGTGCGTGTGGTAGGTCTTTTAAGTGCTTTAAAAAGATTAACCGGATGGGAAGAAGTGATTTAAAGGAAAATTACAAATTTATTCAAAATCCTTATTTTATGCATTTGTACTAATGTAGATACATGAAATTATTAGAATCTAATGCCTATTATCTGCGAGAGGATATATTAAAATAAAAAGTAATAGTTGTTAAAATCCTTATACAAGCATATTTAATAATATTAATAAAATTCTTCCGTTACTGAGTGACTGGGTGACTGAGGACTGACAGACAACGCACAGCTGAAACTACTGGTCGTAGAAAACTGAAAGGAGATTGGGCATTTATAGTTTCACTTTTTGACGCGTAAAGGCCATTTGAGTTAATGTATAATTCATTTTATTAATATTATCGATTTTTGACTTAAATTCATTGAAATAATTTGTGGGGTTTCTATTTTCATTTTAATTAGTATTTAATACGATACAATTTCATTTCTTCCATTATAGTGAAGCGACTCCTTTTTCAATTATAATCGATCGATTGAACATTAACATAAGTCGTGGAACAACAAAACAATCTACATTTGAAACTAAAAATATTAAAAGTTGTCATTATTATTCTTTAATAATATTACCTACTATTTTTTCGTTAAAAAGCAATTTCAAGACAAAAATAAAAC
The DNA here is from genome assembly GCA_963859965.1 of Ceramica pisi. Lineage (NCBI taxonomy): Eukaryota > Metazoa > Arthropoda > Insecta > Lepidoptera > Noctuidae > Ceramica > Ceramica pisi. The sequence continues at coordinate 6,632,561 of OY982549.1, read as the reverse complement.
AATTAAGTTAAAATAGATAATGTTACGACGCCGTAGTCTATTGTTGTGTCACAACACTATTCGATGAAATGTCAAACAAATTGGTATTTTCTGTTTACCGTGTTAAACTGCCGGTAAACCGAGAAAATTGTTTTCAGCTTTTCTCTGCTAACAAACATAAATTCGTGTCGAGTTGAGTTTTAGGATTCTTCCACGTCTATCTACTACATCGAGCAATTTGACTCTTTTTGTGCGTGTGCTGCGAAGTGAATTATTATTGTTAGAACATTTTCACGTCCACGGTGATTTGTTCTGTGAAAACATGTTGCGCTGTATGAATTGTATTGTTCTCTTTTATTAGCACACCCGCTGCCTAGACGCCAAATCAGAGAAGCAACGGATTCCATGGTAAAAATCTTACGTACATGGATTTCTCCTACCGTTTTTCTGAGAAGATTTCTAGATCAATGTTTTTAAATATAATAAATAATGATGAACATAGGTAAAACTCAATTAATATGTACCAAAATAATGCAAAATATTTGCCAGTTAATAGGGTTTCAAAACGAATTGTTTTGAGTTATGTAACATAACCTCAATAGGTACTCAACTTATGTTTTTCTTCAGAAACCCCACAACATTTAATCTTGAATTTAACCTTGTATTAAAGTATAACACAACCCTTTTTTTGTGTCTAATTTTCATTACTTTACTGTGTCAAAAGTTGCGCAACCAAGTGCCATAGTACTTTGCTCAATTTCCTTTGGCATGTACATAGGTTCTTTGGGGATTGTATCGGAGCATTTGGGGAAAAACAGGATAAGCGCTACGGAGTCGCAGGCAAAAGCTAGTAGGTACTAGAAAAAGTTACTAGTATATATAAGTATCGCTTTTTGTTGACCGTACATTATCTTTTCGTAGTCTCGAGCCCTGAAAATTGCCCTTATAACGATTTTAATAGTTTGGCTAAGTCCCATCTTTATATTGTCAGGGGGAGAGTCTGGGGCTACGATAAATTAAAAAAGGAATGCAGCAATAATCAAAATACATTGGCGACGTCCGCCCGAAATCTCATCGCTACAAGGAATTCATAAAAAACAATTAAATTCTTTATCCTTCAAATATAAAAACTATGCTAACTTTACTTTTTATCTGACCGCTCCAAAGCCAAAAACAAATGGCCAATGCCAATTATTCTCATAAAGCCTTGAACACACAAGTATGTTAAGCCCAGGAAACAACCGTCACAATATTATACTCCATTATAATAAACGCGAAAGTTTGTGTGAATGGATGAATGTTTGTTACTTTTTCAAGCAAAAACTGCACAACTGATTTAAATTAAACTTTACAGTGTTATAGCTTATACATCAGAATAACACTTAAGCTATAATTTTGACGGGTGATAGCTACCTACTAACAAATACGAGCCAATGTAGAAGAGAGACATCATTTTCCACATGCTCAGATGGAAGTGCGGAGCTCCCAAGAATAGCTCACCTTTCATTTCCCGTGGGTGCTGTTAAGAGCTATTAAAGAACATTGTGAGCCATGCAGAACTACTCATCGCTTTAAAAGGGCAAACCTACTAACAACTACATAACTATGTAAGTATTGCTTTTTTGTGTAGATAAAATTTATTTAAACCAACTTTTCCAATGGTTCATTTGTCTAGCCTATTCCCAACTATGTTTGGGTCGGCTTCCAGTCTCTCCGAAAGCAGTATTTTCATGAAATGACTGCCTATTTGATCTCCATATCCCATTTACCGAAAAGGAAAGAAAAATTTTTTTGGATGGGAAATTATCAAATGACTCAGACTCTTACTAACTAAAACCAACTCGGGTCCTTCCAAATCTTCTTTGCGTTCCAGGACCGCGGTGACTCTTCCGAACAAATTCCGCAACACAAAACTGACATGTTAAGTATACAAATGTATAAACCTAAACTAAACACTGGTTTATTCGATGTCCCGTGGTTTCTGATTACTGGTAACGACTGTGAAAGATCTGTCAATGACAGCCGTAAGTATGTAATGTATAAACAAAGGGCATTAGGAGGAACACGGATGGGTTTTAGTCGTAAGAGTCTGACAATCCCGTCTGCTTCACCCAGAGCGGAAGGAGTCATTTGATGATTTCCCATCCTCGAAAAAAAATAGTAATAGAATAGAATACTCTTTATTATGTACTCCATATAAGTAACAGAAAAAATAAATTAAGTAAACATTACATAGGGTGACACAATGGGCGGCCTTATCGCTAAGAGCGATCTTTTCAAGACAACCTTTGGATGGATTTTAAAGATAAAGGAAATACAGAAAAAATGATGAAATGAATGATGTAATGTATGGAAAATGATGGTCACCCATCCACAGTCTTACCTAGGCAAACGTTGCTTAACCTCGAAGTTTGACCCAAGCGGCTGTTATTATTAAACAGGTAGTATTTAAACGAGTGACTGTAAATTAAAGTTTTAAGTGACAAAAATAATTTTACGTTATAGTATAAGGTACTAAGTGAGCGATTGACTGCGAGTGACGAGAAATCAACAGAACTGCAACATTCATTTGTGTTACCTAAAATACAAAATGCAAACATAACCTAACCAGGTCCGCGGAAATTAACTCTAACAAATGTCTTTATATTGAAGTTGCCCCTCAAGTTGCCGTCTGTGTATATTTTTTATTTGTGATTGGTTTGCTCTAGACTTTAGTCTATTATTTTTAGTATTTCTAGTCGCTCACTTAGTAATTTAGTCGCACGGCTAGAATTATTTTAATATCTGAAATAGATTAATCACAACTCACTTTTTTATGCTCGTTCTGGATTTTATTATTAATAAATACCTATTCGTCGTTAGTTTCGTTATTTTTTCGCTTACTCAAATTCATACCGCTCAAGTTATAAAATAGTTTCATCAGTCGTTAAGTTTTTTTTAATCGATCGTTTTATAATTCCCCTTGTTCCAATGTCTAATGAATCAATATGCCAACCCTAGAGTAGTAGGTAGGTACTATTCAAATCCGTATATACCTAACAAAAGAAAATTAAATTTTATGGACGTATTCGCGATATGGGGTTATGTGGACTCGATGTAGATTGGCTGCATTGCTTTTAAATTTTCTGCAAGGCGAAGTCTAGCTGCTCTGCTAACTTGGAGGAATTTTAAACTATTCCCGATCAAAACAAAACATTTTTAATTGTGATTTTCATTTCAGTAAGAGTGATTTCTAATCAGAAACCTTGTATGTACTGACTTAATTAATCAGCGTGAGTGTGTAAAGTTACAAATGAGGTTCGTGCGCCGAAACCTGATTGTACTAAATGTTGATCGTTCAATCTAATCCAATATATTTTTGCATGCCTCCCAATACTTTGTGCATTTATTTACAGCACACCTGGCAGTACTTATTTTTTGATTGGTTTATTGCCCATAACAATATCCACTTGAGTGAACTAGCTACAAAGGTATTGAAAGCCCACTGTTTGATTTTACTATTGTACACAAATCGTTAGCTAAATTAAACCCTAAGATTAAACCATTCAGAACTTCATCAGCACTGACAGTGGCGCCACCCCGCAATATTAGCGGATAGTATTGGTTTTGGCCATTTTTGCGTAAACCTTTTTCAGAAAACATTGTCACAATGCCTATTTAAATTTGTAAAAAATAAACATTGGCAGCAATAGCAGACGTCAAACCAACAAAAAAGAAAAAAATAATTAGGGTGTAAAAACCAGTTTTTGACTCCACTATTTTTTTATTTTAAAAGCCGAAAAACCAACACGTCGTTTTTTTTATTTTGTCGAGCTAATCGATCTCAAAACACAATATCGAAATTGCACTTTATGCGTGTTAGGTTATTATTATTTTACTATTCCGATATTAATAAACTATGGAGAAACTAAAATCTCTAATCGAACGAAGAAGCATCAAGTTTGCACACTTGTGTTGTTCATCTTTTTCTGAAACGTATGGACTTGCACGATACCTAAAATTAGATTTTGGAACACTAATGTTTTTAAAATTATACTGATTATTTATTTTTAATCAAAACAGGTTTTGAGGCGATAACCGTTTCATTTACCCTACAGGACGCAGTGATTTTGAATTTGATTGTTCTTTTTTTGAATTTGATCTAAGTTGTCGTCTTTTGTCAAATATTCATTTGCAATGGAGTAATTTTCATAAAATATTCATTACTATTGTTGTCAATAAGCCTGATATAGTGGTGATAGACCGACTAGAGCTTCGCGCATTGGTTGTTGATATAGCAGTCCCTCATGACGAGAACCTCGTGAAGTCGGAGAAAGAAAAACAAACGAAGTATCTTGACTTGGCTCGCGAGGTTGTCGACATGTGGGATGTAAACAAATATTAATTTGCAATGGTGTAATTTTCATAAAATATTATTATTAATCAACGCTAAAGTGTTGGAATCAAAGTAATTACAGGTAAGCGAAAAGTGGCTAGTGATATTTTGTTCTTTGCTAGTTTTTGTTCTGAACAGAAGAATTTTTCGCAAACAAAAAAAATGTCTCTTCTATTGCTGCTGCTGCTCCAAACTGCCTAGGTTTTAATGGTCACCAATGACGTTTGATGGTCACGAATTGTCGTATATCTACTGCTATTGCTTGAATATCCAGTTTTCCTAATATCAACAGTGTTGTCGAACGCAGATACCTAATTCTAATGGATGCTGTGAAACAGACCGCTCCAATAACTTTATTTTATTGCACGTGTGAGTAATTTGTTCGAGCTTGTGAACATCGAGTTTGTGAATAATGCCAATCATAGACTACTATATAATATACTGAGATGATGCCAATAATACCAACATTCCATAACGAGTGCAGAAATAAAAAATAGGTCACTCGTTTTATTAGGTGTAGGTGCTTGTGGTTGTCATTACATTTAGTTCTTTCTTTCTCGGGTCCCTGGAGACCCGGTCCTTTGGTAGGCGTACGAGGGGCCGAAACCAACTCGCAGAGGCCCCGTTAGACATTTCAAATGTAATGGGGTGCCAACCGGCGATTATCCCTGTATGCACTGTGAAAGTATTCCCAAGGACAATCCCCGGTTGGAGCAGTACTATTGCAGAACTTGGAAACAAAAGATGCAACGCTGTGGGTTTGTGTGGTTTAGTGGATTGATAATCGTTTATTGTAGAAAAACTATTGGCCCCTGCCTGACCACTAACAATTATACACGGCTTTACACATTTAGTTTAATAATAAGCATGTAATATGTTTAATTAATAATTTGAATTTGTCATTGTTTGTGCAAAAGAAATTTCATATAAACGAAACTTGCATTTTTGTCGTTTTTCAGTTCTAGCCTGAAAGTCCTGAAATATAAAATTAAAGACTTTAATCTGTCCAGAAATCTATTATAAGTGCAATCTTACCAAAACTAGTGTGTATTAACAATACTCATGAAATGTATTCTTAGATTCCAAGAACTAATGCTGGCTTATAGTTTATGCTAGTGGGTTATATTTATATTTAACTAGCTGGCCCGCGCAACTCCTTCTGTGTCACATTTTCCGCTCCTAAATAATATTGCAACATAAAATTGAGATGTAAGCTACCCACCCTATCTTTCAAGTTGGATCAAACTGCACACGGTGTGCAAAATTGATTAAAATCGGTTAAGTGGTTTAGAAGTCCATCGCGGCCAAACAACGTGACACGTGATTTATATATATTAAGATTTGTTATAATCTGTGCAGAATAGTTTCCGATGAACAAAACTTGTGCTGTGTTTTCAGTTCTGACCTGAAAGTCCGAAAATATATAATGGATTCTGCCTTAAAATGTATTTCAAATCCACGATTGGCATTGATGAAATGTATTTTTGGGCTGATTATAAAAACATAAAAGAAGCCAGGTAAGATTTGGATGCAAGTAGAAATTGCGTAATAATTGCATCCAAAACTTATTTAGTTTGTATTTAATACTAGCTTTCGCCCACGACTTCGTACGCGCATATCGAGGCAGGTAATGGCTGATCTTTGCGTTATGCTTGTGAACGGGCGCTGCTCTTGTTGACTGGTCGTCTTAATGACCGTGGTTTATTTTTGTTATAACAATTAACTGTTAATAATTTATAGCGATGGTCCTAATTTATCACTTGTAACTTTGGGTTACAGTTTATGGTTAAATTCCATTGTTTCACATGTAAGCGGGCACGCCATTTATATCTGATGGCTCATTTTTATTACTTTTGAATGCTTGAGTTTGCTTATTTAATCTATACTAATATTATAAAGCTGACGAGTTTGTTTCTTTATTTGCTGAACAAACTAATCTCAGGAACTACTGGTCCGATATATCATCACGCTAAAACCAATAGGAGCGGAGCACTAATGAAAAATGTGACGCAGACGTCGTTGCACGTGTCAACTTGTTACCTATATATTAAGTGTTATCGTTGTTTCATATTTAGTGGTTGAGAAAATATAGTGAGCTAGCAGAAATATGCCATTTCATTTAATTTAATGTTTTAAATCTGTTGAATACTACCTTTTTATAAATTCCAGTTCTTCAAACTTAACAGATAGTTATGATGAGGAAGTTTGTTTCGCCACTTCTTACCAACTAAAACACTAGGAAGTGGTGAAGGGCTGGGCATTTAGACTGTCTTTATGTACATTTTGTTGTTCAATAAAAAACTTTTTACAAAAAAATACAACCGACTTCTAAAAAAAAAAAACACTACAAAGTAAAAAATAACTTTAATTTCGGAAGTCGGTGTTTTTGTTACTTTCTTCGTATTTTGACACCGACTTCCGAAATTAAAGTTATTTTTTACTTTGTAGTGTTTTTTTTTTTTAGAAGTCGGTTGTATTTTTTTGTAAAAAGTTTTTTATTTTTCACTTTTTAGTGGTGCCCCACACCTAACAACACCACTACAAAATCGCAGAAAAGCAAAATACGCAATTTCGATTATCAAAGAATCATCTAAATAGTCAAATTCCAGGTATTTCGATTTAAAATCCAAAGTTCGTAACCGATTTTGATATAATTTAAATGGGACCAATCTGCAAGTATATCCTTTCAGATAAAACAAAAAATTTTCAAATCGGTTCGTAATTGTCGGAGTTATGAGGTAACAAACATAAAAAAAAAAAAAAAAAAAACATACAACCGAATTGATAACCTCCTCCTTTTTGGGAAGTCGGTTAAAAAGTGCTGATTTTCAGCAAAGTTTGAATAACGTCTTTTGATTTCATTCATTGATTGAAAATTACACAACAGATATTGAGTTTACTATGTCATTTATTTGGCCGTTAAACCCTTTGTACTTGCTCCGTGGTTAAACCACGACAGATATGGATTGTCATTCAAGTTTTGCCGGCTGCTGCTCGTGTGTATTTGGCCAATACAATAATTTAGATTTATCTCGAAGAAGGATGTTAAAATAATGCTCACATTTCCATGTATGTTTGAGAAAAATAATAAATATTTCAAACATAATGGCCCAAGTCAGCAGGCAGTGTTTGTGTGTCAGTCTAAGTAAACTACATTTCATTTTTATTTATTTATTCATTTGGTATATTGTTTTCTGTGTGGATGAAATTGAAAATTTAAATCCGCCTAAACTCCATCTCAAATGTACGATTGGCACTCGTGAAATGTCTTTATAGGCAGATAACAAATTCCAAAAGAAAATCTACAAGCTTCCCTTTTGCATGGCTTTCCATTTGCGTACCAATTGCATCCAGATCTGTGCTGCGATTGTGAAATTCTATTGTGGCACTAAGTATTTGTAATCTAGCCTTAACCGACGCTGTCCAATTCCAACACAGTGTCGCTATAAATTCTCGATACGTTGTATAGAAGCGGCACGCAGTGTTGACATACCGCATTGTTGGAACACGCCAATTGAATCCGCACTGTAATCAGAAATGGATTGCGACCTATCAGCTCTACGAAGCTTAGCACCGGGTAAATACAATGGGTAATTGAGTTCGATGGATTTTGTTTGTTTTGTATCAAAAGTCTTCGATCTGATAAAAAGTTTTGATTGGCTATTGATGTGTTCAAGGAATTCCGTGGTAGTTTTGTTTTGTTCGGTTTTTGTTGCCGATTTTTGTTTTCACTTGGTACAAAAATATACGATTGTTCAAGTATTGGTTTGGGTCTATTGTTTTACTGATGTTGTGATTTCAAATCATATCGACGGGTTTTTAGTAGTTGGTAAAATACATCCATGTATTTTCGAACTTGTTATTGAAGGGGCCCAAAAATATCAGTGCTTATGAGAACTGTTAGATTACTTAGTACTTATTATTTACTTAGAACTTAGTAGAACTTATAGATCTGAGCCTAGAGCTCTTTTTATTGCACTATAAAATCTGTCTTAATATATTTTTGAATTTCTATTTGATTTCGCGGGCGTGTACACACTGTCCTCACTGGTATATGTGCAGACTATGTTTGCATCCTTCATGAACTCTGACTGGCTGGAATTGGTTGGCCAGAATAAAAATATATATTTCTCCCAAAAGCTTTCAATAAATAACCCATCTTATTAATTAAATGGACTTTTCAAAACTGCAATAAACGAAACGAGTTAATGAACAGTCGCCAATTACAAGTAGCGATGACGCCCAAATTAATGTAGCCAAACAAACAGCACCGAAATCAGTAGTGTCATCAATTTAACGGGTTTTATCAGGGATCTCATTACCGTTATAGTCATTGGTGTATCTGAATGTTAACACGACTGTGTTAACATATAAATGAAATTTTTAGTCGTTATCACCTCTGTTTTGATGGGTTGAAAATCTAGTCTATTAATGAAGGTAGGAATATGATATTCTGCATATAATCTATCTTATCTAACGTGATCTTAACCCTCTTTCACCAAAATATAAAGTCGCAGTCAAAGTTTTGTGAAAATCGCCTATTTTTTATAGTGTAGCTTTTCTGAAGAAAGTAACTTGACATATTATGGTGAAACTTTTGTAATCTCACGTCTCTTACCAACTTAACATTAAGTCTTGGCCTCCAGAGATTTGTGTTTGAAAATAGTCTGCTTACATATCGAACTTTTCCATAAACTACTTTTTCTGTAGAGAATAAACATTTTGTAATTCCGGCGCGTACAATAAAGACTATCTTTTTCTTTAGTTGTAAAATGTGGGACTATGGGGAAGTTATCGTACTTCGAAAAACAATGCATGAACAAAATAGATTGTTTTGTCAGGATCAACAAATTAAAATAATAGCACTAGATAAAACTCAAATAACTACAACATGTTTTGTAGCGAAAGGCATTTCTTGAAGTGATAAGATAAGATAAATTTATTTGCCATAAAAAAATAAGGTAAAAATATAGTAAACACTATTAAAGGTAATGTTATACTAAAAATTGGTACATTATGTAAAACTGTCAAACCTGACAAGTAGGACAGTAGTAAACTTCTTGATTTCGTCATTAACGGCGTGTAATCTGAATTTTGGCTGAAATGGTAAAATAAGTGAATTATACCCGGAAAAATATATACAATACTAGCTGACCCACGCAACTTCGTCTGTGTCATATTTTCCCTGAATTTAGTTTGCTACAAACCTCACGGAGCCCGATACCTGTCCAACGAATACAAAACCGTGGAAATCGGTTCGTGCGTTCTGGAGTTATAGCGTCAGGAAGGAAAACCCGACTTATTTTTATATTATAGATGTTAAAATGTAGCTTATATGACACGTTCGTAGATTTACCATAGCAGCGCCATCTATTGATTACTTACTCAACCCAGTCGAAAGGTATCGACATCTGTTAGAATCATTTGGAGTTAACAAATAATTGTGACTGTCAAATAATAGCAGACAAATAATTAGCAATAAATTAAAATTGCGACTATAATTTGAGATTTAAACTATCCTATCTCTCAAGTTGGATCGAACTGCACATGGTGTGCGAATTTTATTATAATCGGTTAAGTGGTTTAGGAGTCCATTGAGGACAAACATTGTGACACGAGATTTATATATATTAAGATTATGTGAATATATAATATATAATTATGTAAAGGATTAAAATAAAATAAAGGAGTGAAAATAAAAACACGAGACAAATGCCCGATCAAAAATAAATAAAAATAAAAGAGAGACGATTTGAAAACCCCATTTTCAGTTTTCCTAATCACTGCACTAAACAATTCTAGAATTGCAAGAACTGAAAGTAAGTCGTATTTTGGAGGACCAAATGCATCTAGATTTTTGAGTTTTCTAAAATATTTTTGAAAATAAACATCGAGTTTGTGGAGAATAGCTTGTCTTTGAACCCCGCAGAGTCCCACGGGACGTGTATGGAGCCAAAATTGTGACACTTTTTTTGAAAAAAATTGCGGTACTGTTGTGTAAATTTTAAATAACCAATAAAAAGAACTGAAGGAAAACTGAATTTCGGAAAAAATATGTTGTTATTCGTTTTATTGTTTTATTGCACATTATTTCAATTGAAAATATTTTAATTTGATTTTTTGACATCTGACAATAGGGTTGGACTCACACTTTCACACTTTCACTGTTCACTTTTATAGTCTTTGGGTCCACCCAAAGACTCTAAAAGCGATCAGCAAGTCGGACAGTTTTTCTCTACCAGTATTAATCTCCCTGGACGTGGTTAGGGGAATTGCCAAACTGAAAACCTGCAGTTCGGTTGATGCCATATTTTTTTGTTGATGCTCTACGGACAGGCGTGTATCCGGCCGTGAAAGACTTCACGTGCAATTCCCATCCCCAAAACCAGCAACAATACATCTGTAGACGTACACAGGCCCATCGCCATCCTACCAACCATTGCAAAGGTTTTTGAGCATATCCTCCACACTGTTAAGCAATTAAACATGTCTCGCTCTTATGCCCAACACGGTTTTTGGCCTGGTCGTTCCGTCAACTCGAATCTGCTGATTCATGTTGACTTCATTCCCAGTAGCTTGGACACCGGTAGGCAGGTAGACGTTCTGTATTTTGATTTCTAGAAAGTATTCGACAAAGTAAACAATGACGTTCTCTTCACAGAGCTGGGGGTTGCGGGTTTTTCATACGGCTTTCTAAACTTTTTTGGCGACTACCGGCGGTATCGCAAGCAATTCGATATGGTCTTAGCACTTCTTCAATCGATATGAAAAAGTAAGTTTACATCCACACTCTATTAAGGTGCCTACTTTTATATATTTATGTTTGGGCGCATGTGAATTGCACTATAATTCACTGTAGTTGATAAAAAGGGTCTGATGACTACGAGGGCTGCTAATTATATAACCGGAATAACAAAGTGAAACAAACATAATTAGCATTTATTATGGTTTAGTGATTTTCAAAATATTCGCCATGATGATCGATACACTTTTGCATACGTTGGCACCAATTTTCGTAGCACTGTTTCCATCTGGATTGAAGTATCTCCAAAACGTGCATTTTGAGTGCCTCAACGGCCCTCTTCACGGCTCAAAAACGTTGATGAAATTATTTATAATTCACGGTTGGAATAAGTCGTTGGGGGCTAAGTCGGGGCTGTACGGTGTATGAACCTTTAATTCGATCTTTTGACCTTCCAAAACCAAGTTGTTTCAGCCGATGTGTGGCGGCAGCTAGCATTGTCATGATGAAGATGGATTCTGCGTTTTTGGTTGTTCTTTCTTATTTCTTCAAATACTTCTGGCAAATATTACTGACTGATCTCCTGGGAATATAGAAACGATCCTTGTAAATAAATTAAATAAAATTAAATGATTTTTATTTCAGATCCAGTCCACATGCAAAGGTATATTATTACATTAAAACGATATTGGATAAAATGAAATTAAAATATGACACAACAAAAAAAAATAATTTAACAAAATTAATAGAAACATTATAAATAAGAATTAAAAACAAAACAAAAATAAGATGACTATATAAACTACGATACACACACTATAAATTGTCATCTTAATCTAAATTTAGGTTTGAATCCGGAGTGCTCAACATGAAGCCTTGTCCAGTACCGCATTATTGGGCAATTCAGATGCAGATCCATCCTCCACGCGACGCTGAAAGTAGCTGTTGGAACTGCGTCGTATGCGGCGCACCAGGGACACAACTCTCTTACGAATAATCGCTGCAAAGCCATCTATATTTGCGTCCGCAAACATACGAGGCAGCTTCATCAGCGCCCTGAAGGCATTATTATAGAGAACACGCAGGGTGTCATAGGATTTTTTTCGTATGCTTGACCCATAGGCTGCATGTGTAAAACGATTGGTAAACTGTCCTAAACGACATAGATTTTATTTTCATTTTATTTTTGTATATAAGCATTTTATGTTAGGCACATCTATTTTGTTGTTATTTACATTTTCAAACCCGAGTTATGTCTCGAATGAGAACAGTTGTGTCGAAATAACTTACCGCTTTTATAAGCGTAGAAAAAAAATCGTAAATTGCGGGAGTCAACACCAAAACACACTTTCCATAATTATAGTAATATTTTATGCTATGATCGTTACTGCGAAATTACCGGAACATTAATCATGTGGCAGGCTGTTAAGACACAAAGAACGGAACTTAGTTTGCTACCCGCTGGATGGTTCTGACTCTAGTAAGATGTAATCCTCTATCGGTTTTACCACTACTATTTGTTTTTATACTATTCACTAGCTTTAGCCCAGTACTCTAGGCTGGTTGTTATTTCAGACTAACATCATTAAAATGCTCGTCATCTTGTCTGCTGCCCACCCTAATACTATGATTTGCCAATACCATTAGGTTTCCGTTGTGGAAGAGACAGAGCTATACCGATCAAATAGCACTTTCGCAACGGATTCATGATGGCAATGACACGCACTAATGTAGTTTGAGTGGTATGGTAGTTTTACACTGAATTTCATAATTCATTATAGTTGAATTTTTATGTCAGTTTTGTTTTGTTCTCGGCCAATCTTGTTGAAACTTTCTGAGAGCGGTGGCTAGTTGGAGACAGTTTTCTTTTCTTTCTTTCTTAATTCCATGTTTTCTTGTGTAGATGTGGGATTATATATCGCACCTTCACAATCATCATCAATACATCGATATCAGCTGAAAGACGTCCACTACTGGACATAGGCGCTACAGCGACCGGTCCTGTGCCTCTCGCATCCATCGGCTACCCACGACATTCACTAGGTCATCGGTCCACCTTGGCAAGGTTGGAGGCCTTCCAACCTTGCGTCTTCCGGTCCGCGGTCCCCACTCCAGAACTTTTCGACCCCATCTACCATCTTTTCTGCGAGCAATGTGCCCTGCCTACTGCCACTTTAGTTTGGCAATACCTGAAGTGTAATATATGAGCTATGTCGGTAACCGTGGTTCTCTTGCGGATATCATCATTCATGCTTCGATCACGCATGGAAACTCCAAGCATTGCCAACAGTTGCGAATTAGATTTATGGTCATAAAAGGTCACTAGACGCACGTAGTGACCTTCTATAACTGTAACACGAATTCTTAGATTTTTGAGTCAAGTCCATAATATAGAAATCATTTGAAAAAAAAAACAACTATGTCTTACATAAATTGAAAAGAAAGTCCTTTTTTTTGTTTCGTAAATTCCCATTAATAAATAAAAAATATTATGGAAAATACCCTTTTCAATGGTAAGGGTCTAAAGTGAAATTAAATTTAAGTTGTCACTGCATGGCTTGTTCGCAAATTGTATATCAAGACGAGTTCCTTCAATGTGTTAACTTGTTTAGCTAAGGGCCTAATGACTTCTCGCGCCTCGTCTCCCTAACAAACTTTCTTCATAAAGACCAAATGTTTCTTTGTTACATTGACTAAATTATTATTTTAATAGTTGGGAAAACATCGATGCAATTTCCATTTGTGTCGTTTTTATTACTGATTTTTGGCAGCGCAGACAACATTAAACTACAAACTTGGACAATAAAAATAGCGTACAAATAATTCAGTAAAACGTCTTTAATTCTGTTGAAATATATCTTCTCAACGCACTTTTAGCAGGAAGAAGTGTTTAAGCACATAGCTTGTCTTGCACAAGTCCTAGTCTTAAGCTTCCCTTTGTAACTTTTGTTCTAACAAAGCTTTGCATACGCCTTTGCAAAATGTGTTGTCTTTATGCCGCTGAACCCTTTTGTGCCTGAAGTCAGACTTGTAACTCAGAAACACGACTTTTTTGGATTTTATTTCAGGCACGGAAATTGGAATACAGACGTCACTTATTTCACTAACTAGGAAAAACAAAGCGTACTTATAATAAAAGAACAGACAATTTTCGTAAGATACTCCGAAAGCCCAAAGATTAGAAAATGAGAACTTTAATTTCGGACAGTTGATGTTTCAAATGTTTGTAAACCTAAAGGTTAAGTGTAAGGTAAGGTTCTTGAAAAAAATAGATGTTTCGGTTCCATCCGGTGTCATCTTGATAGTCTTCTTTTCTTAGCCGTCAAGATACTCTTCCTCCTCCCGGAGCGATTCGAGCCGATGAATATCGCTGAATAAGCTGAATTAATTGCTACCTGTACCGTGTTTTAGGGTTATCAGTGCTACCAGTAAAGCACTCAATGATTTTTGTCCCAAAAATAAAAGGAATGCGAAAGACGACGCTGGTATAAATATAAACTTTGCGTAATGTTTGACGCGACGACACGACTGAGATAATTTCAAGTTCCTCTTCAGCGAGGTTAATCCTGTTTTTTCGACAAAGATAAAGCTGTCCATCCACAATGGCTCATTCGTGAATAGTTTATATCTTTGAAAAATTAGCTGGCTTTGGAATGGTGCTCTGTAAGGGGGTTCGATCTTGCTATTTTTGTGTCGGTGGAAGTTGGTCACCTGCTGCATATTTTTTTTTTTTTGGGACAAGCCCGCCACACATTCCCAACCACTGCAACTCCTGAAAGCCAGAATCAACAGTGGCGACCACCAGAAAAACGCCGAGTTAATGAAACCCGACGAGTCCCGGAGAAACGATTCAACTGTCTTGGATCCCGCAACGAAATTAATCAGAAGAGTACAGCGGAGGAGTAGGAAAAATAAATATAATTTCCACTTCCCTCCATATCAAGCAGGAGACAGATTAGAGCTAGGCCAATAGGCACCAAGGGACATATACAACTGGGTTAGGCCCAGTTGCCAAGCACCACGGATTATATATTAACATTTAAACTAATGGGTCCTAAATTGTGAGCTACTTTTGATTCCAGTAATAGGTATGGCAAAATCGCCTGAACGCACGGAAATTTGTTCTGGTTTCTACAAGGTCCGTATAGTAAACTACTCCAGATTTAACCTGAATACTATCTAACATAACATTACGTTCAGTCTGCCAAAGAATACACTCCCACAAGATGTGATGTGCAGATTGTTCGTATTCAAGGTCAGCTGTAGAGCATTGACATAAAGGTGAGGCCACAAGCCTAAAGGAAAATAATTTACTCTTAAAGTTGCCATGACCTGTGAGAAATTGGGCAACACAGTGATCCACCTCCAGCCATGTCTTCTCCAGCCGCTCACGAACGGATGAAAAAAACTGGTGGAGGTGTCGGCCCTTGATGGAATCTTCCCACCTACATTGCCATTCGCATAAAAGTACCTCCCAGACGTCAGTCTGGGGTTTTAATAATCTAGAGATCTTAGCACGGTCGCGTTGCGGTAAAAACTCTGGGTCCGTGATCTTTCTAGCGTAGAAGTACATTGCAGCACGCCGCTGCACCTCAAGATCGACTGGGAGAACACCCGCCAGCACCGGTAAGGCTTCAGTACTAACCGTCCTATACGCCTTGCATAAGAATATCAAGGCCAAACGCTGGTTTTGAAGTAATTTACGTCGTACCGCCCCTATGGTGGCCCTATCGGCCCAGACAGGTGCCCCGTAGCACATACAACCCAAGTAAGTAGCCCCATATATAGTTTTTAGGGTTTGAAATGATAGACCCCAAGTAGCCTTTGATATTCTCGTCAAGGCGTAGAAGTTCTTTTTTGCTTTTTCTCCTACTGTTTTTATATGATCAATAAATGAAAAGTTTATTTCTAGTAGCATACCGAGGTAGCACACGGATTCTTTCCTTTTAACGGGTACGTTATTAAATTTTATACTAGGCCAGGATTTAAGGTTTCCTTTTAAAAGAAGTTGATAGGTTTTATGCGGTGCAAAGGTCAGACGGTTTCGATCGCCCCACTGAGATATTAAACGTAGGCATGTGTCAGCCAAGTTCTCGAGTCCAGCCCGAGTACTTGCCTGAATGAGCAGCAAGCCATCGTCCGCGTAACCGGTTAATGAACAGCCGTACGGGAGCGGAAGCGCGAGGAAATCATCGTAGCCAAAATTCCATATATATGGACCGATAACCGAGCCCTGAGGACAGCCCATGGTTAGAGACTTAGTAATGGAATGATGTCCAAGTTTGAGTTTCGCGGAGCCATTTAGAAAGTACGAACAAATCAGATTATAGATGTTTTTGTAGCAACCACGGGTTTTCATTTTAAGTAGTAACATCGGCCACCATGCGTTATCAAAAGCGCCAGAAATGTCGAGAAATATTCCAACCACGTGTTTATGTTCCGATGAGTTGACAATTTTACGGACAGATAGAGCCGCATCTACAGTGGATTTTTCAATAGTAAAACCGTATTGATTTTTATGAAATTTAGGTCCGTTCGGTAACAAGCGCGGAACAATCAGTCGCTCTAAAAGTTTTCCCAAAGATGGGAGTAGTGTTATGGGCCGGTATGACTTAGGGTCGTCCGAGGGCTTGTCGCCACTCTTTGGAATAATGCGTATAAAGCCTTGTCGCCATATTCGAGGAAAAATACCTTCCGCAATGCATCAGCCGATGCATATACTGATAAAATCGCATCGCTCGACGTTTTACACGCTTCTATAATCATTCTATTAGATATTTTATCTTCACCGGATGATTTGTTGAGAGGTAGTCTCTTGACAACGTTAATGAATTCGTCAGTGGACGGAAGGTCTGACTCTGGTGATTCAGGTGGTACCGCGGCCCACGCCCTGATCTGCTGATGGTATTCATTTTCATTTACTGATGAATCATCTGGTATAAGAGAATCAAGCAGAACATCAGTTGTTTCTTCAATGCCGGTGGTATGTGTATAATTTACTTTAATGTTCTGAACGTATGCAAGGTCGACCGATCTATTAGCCTTAAACTCGTGATACAAAGGAGACCACGGACCCTCCTTATCAAGTTTATCAACAATTTTCCGGAGTAAATTACCCTTAGATTTTTCAACCGATGCTCTGTAACGCGACTTGGCAACTCTAAAAGTACTTATGGCAAGATTAAAAACGTCTCCGGTAACATTACGTTTTTTAAGCTTATTAAGCTGTCTACGCGCTCTGCGATAGCTCTTACGTTGTTCAGCAAGGTAGTCACTCCACCAATCACATCTACGAATATTGGTCACAGATGCACGACCAATAGCAATGTCAGCACAGTAAGTGAAAGTGTCTGACATTATCTCAGCACTTTCCTCAGCTGACAGTCCATCGCGAGTGAAGTCTTTGGCATGACAAGCAAAAAGTGAGCTAAAGAATTCCCAGTTCGCGCCTTTACTCTTATATCTAAAATTTCCAATTAAGTGTGAAGAACCTTGAGTAAGAATAGGAACAAAATCGTACACGATCAGGCGATGATCACTACAAGACGCGTCAGGAAGAACACGCCACCTATCCAAGCGTACGTCTGCACTAGAAAGTGTGACGTCAATACAAGATTCGCCCATTTGGCTACAAAAAGTAGGTGGTGCGTCTGGGGTGTTATGGATTGATAAGTTCATCTCAGCAATAAAATCCTCAACAGCACAACGTCGTTCGGAATCAGTGGCCCGAACTTTGCCATACCACAGGGAAGAAGATGCATTTACGTCAGCACCATCTATAACCTTGCAGCCCGCGAGCGACCGCAAGACGTGACGGAGATTATGTATATGAGGAGTGACAGGGTCAGAACACTGAAAGTAGCAGCTCACAACGTAAACCTTAAAGGTAGGCGATGACACTTCCGCCACGGCGCAATGGGGCGTCATGAGATTACGTATAGCTGTTACAGTAAAGCTCGAAGAACGCTCAACATAAATTCCGGCACGTGACTTGCTGTTCAGCTGGACCATCTTGTGACCCAAGCGCGCGTTTCGATACTGTTCCTGAACAAGTACTATATCTAGATTATAATCCACAATCAATTTATCCAGCTCAGATGTCGCCACCCTATCGTTATGAAGGTTTAATTGTCCTATGGTTAAACTATCCATTATTAATAATTAGTGTTTAGGATTAATTGTTCGAGTTTGAGTTTGTAGGTAGTACACTCTTGAGATCCGCAGCGATGATCACACGGTTTTTAAAGCGTTTACACGCCACGCAAGTTGGTTTAAAATTTAAGTCGTCATTGTGCGGGCAATCTTTAGTTTCATGTGCCTCTGAACAATTAGCACAGGTAGGTTCTTTATTAACGCAGTGTTTTTTAACGTGACCAAACTGTTGACAATTTAAACAACGAACAACTTCGACATCATCAATAAAACGGCAGGTAGCCCAATCAATAAATAATTTATCCTTTGTAGACACTAAGTGCTTACGTACGGCAGGCTCTATTTCAATTCCGATCCATTTACGACCGTTATCTAACGTGCGCCTACGGATAATTTTTGTAGATTTTATAAAGTCATCCTCTTTTATTTGAAGCTCATCTTTGATGTTTTGACGGTATAATGCAATCAAAAAAGAGCCATCTTCCATTGAAGATGGTACATCCTTAACCAACACTCGAGGGCGTCTACCTTTTGGTTTTTGTAGACGTAAACCAGCGGCCTTGATTGCTTCTACCGATTCCAATTTTTTTAGCTGATTTTCATTAGCGACGCGTAATACAACACCGGATTTCGCGGTTTTTTTCACGCCTACTATTTGGAAACCGTCATCACTAGGTTTAATTGCCTTCATAAGCGCTTGTTTTGTCGCGGACGAGGTGCTTTAATCAGCTGATCGAGCCGCGGTCGGATAAGCCACCACACAAGGTAACGGTGGACGAGATTCCATAATCGCTGGCGCCACTTTTGGTAAACGTAGTTTCAACGAGTCCGCATATGAAATTTTACAATTGTTGTTACCGACAGGATTAGGATTGACAGCGTTAATCGACCTAACCTTTTCTAATTCGCGTTCCGTTCTGGCTAACTTCGTCTCGTTGCACGACGATTTTATTGCTAGCATAGAAACAATGCCCGTAATTCGCTGCGTCATGTCCATGATGGCAGATTTATTTGCAACGTTAATGCGCGACCCCTGATCATTGACCAAGTCGTTAATTTTAGACAGGTATGCCGACGCCTCGGAAACTAAGTCGCAATAATCAGTATTGCTCGCATTACTTATATTTAAAAAGGGTGAGGATCTTTCCACGGTTTCGGATGTTTGGTGAAGCCGTTTTGACCTGTCATCGGGTGAACTGTACGTTGGAGACAGTTCACTGAACAAGCGTTTAGAACTAGCGGAGGTTGCCACGGGCGACCTGACCTTTGGGTTTTTGTGTTTCTACGAAATATTTCTCCGCCTCGATCCGGCGGATCATCGTTTGTTGACATCATCATTAACGGCGAAAAACACTAAATAAACGTATTAGGACGCGACTGAATGAAATAAAACAAAAACGAAGCAGATAAATAACGATCGATAAAGTTATTTCGCGTTACCCACACACAGAGAAAATAAATGAACTTACCGATGGCTGGAGAAATTGACTAATTACTAATAAATGAATAAACAAACACCTTTAAAAACTTACAAAACACGCACTTAAAACACTAAGGCACACCGGAAAGCAATTCACAAGCCTTAAAACAAACACGCAACGCGATTTCCGAATTTATAAAACGGAGCGATATAATTGACACCGCACAGCGCACGAGTGGGGAGGGAAGTCTGATGAACCTGCTGCATATCTTCGCACTCGTAAGATTTCGAAAAACCTCCTTCAACTTCGAGAATTAAAACGGGCTAGCTCTCGCCGACCGACAAGGACGAAGCCCGTGTTGAAGGTGCGTTGTGTTTCACGATTGCCTCAAAGAGATGTTACCACAGTTGACAAGAAACACAAGAGATAATCGTTCACAGTTTGAATAACGGGCACCGACCAGATGCTGCGGTAGTATGAACAGAACTTCATCGCGTCATTATCCGGTACGCGCGTGTATCACACATTTGTCTGGTTGCTCACAAGCCCTACAAACCCGCCTATCCAATGCTTTGTAATTTTCATTTTTTTTTGTGTATTTCCGCACTTAACGTTTGCATTGACAAATCCTGTTTGCTTATGGATCGATTCACTGCTTCAGGAATTTGATACACTCTTATGTCACGCTATCGGACTCGCGCTCGTATCGCCTCACAAAATGCGAGTTTAGGGCGCTCAATTTTGCACACTATTACAAAATTTGACCGTGAGCTACACGATATGTCGCTGCAGCCGCATAGTATAGCATCGAGTGGGTATCTGCTAGATCTGTCACATTAAATGACTCCTCCGGCTCTGCGCGAAGCAGAATGAAGTGTCAGACTCTTACTGACTAAAACCTAAGGGCGTTCATCCTAATGCCCTTTGCGTTCCAGGGCCGCGGTGATTCTTTCGAACAAATCCGCAAAGATCCAGCACACCTACAATTCTTTTATGAAAATAACGACAATAATTACTTTCCGTGGCTTATTAAATTATATATGGTTTCCTTGAAAGCAGCGTCTGTTACACAGTTAATATTTCGTCTCCTTTGTCTCATTCGCTTCCATTTCATAGAAAAAAAACACCTACTTTTCCAATCGAAGTCTGTGGAAGAAGGTTAAATTTTATTCTTTATCGTACACCATAACAACTTTTATTAATTACAGTAATTAAAAAGTTCCACGCGAGCTTAACTTAAAATTGAGTTGTCTACCAAACCTTTGAGTAATAGGGAGCACAAATACTACTAATTATTTTTTATCATTCATAAATGCCTACGAATATAATCTCTTCAACTTTGCTGTATAGGACAGCAAGATTGTCACGTAGGGAGTATGGAAGAGAGTTCCAGAGACGCACGGAGTAACAGAGGAAGAGCCAACTGACCGACCTTGACAGTTTAAGAGCCTGTAAATGATGAGAATGAAGAGACGTGGCAGTAAGACAGTGTTTACCCCTCGGAACGAGATACTCAAAGCGATTACAAAGGTATTGAGGAGAATTATGATTATGCAGGATGATAAAACATAAAAAAAAACATACAACCGAATTGATAACCTCCTCCTTTTTGGGAAGTCGGTTAAGTTCACAAGTTCTCCTAAGATAGAAGGACAAATTGAATTAAATATTGTAGACCAAAAAAAATTTTCATTCATTTTTACACAACGTAAAACGTAAATAATACTTATTTTATTTTGTTCTTGTAAAAAAAAATATTAGTTTACACAAATAGAAAACCTTGGTAAAAAAACTAAACCGCAAACTTCGGCTACCGAAGTCTACACACTGCACCATTTAAATAAGATAAACGGGGAACCGGATCCCAAAATATCGGGTTTCGTTGGTCTACCGCAAAAGCTGGTTTATCATCATAACGAATGAAATAACTTTGTAATCCAGTATTGTGCGTGCCAAAATAATTTGTCTATTTATATGCGCAATTTTAATTGGGTTTGCTGATATACCTCTGCACATACTGTTTCTTTTGGGGATTTTCATGCTGATTTCGGAATGGAAATTGGTGTTGAGCATGTCGCTTCTCGTAAGTCATTTCAGGTTGAACGCCCTGCTGGAAGGTCTAATGTGTGGTTTTGTGTCATTTTCATTACCATCATGAGTCTTTGAAAAAGCGAGGAAGAGTCGTTTGATTTGCATTTAGTCTAAACTTTGGTAAGTAAGAGAAGAATAAGGAATCGGGACGCACAAAATATAAACGTTAATACGATGCTAAAAAATTGCGATGCACGTTCCTGCGAAAGACCGTCTCTGCGAAAGACCGTCTCTGCTAAAGACCGTCTCTGCTAAAGACTGTCTCTGCGAAAGACCTTCTCTGCGAAGCCACAACAATGCGATGCACGTTACCCTGATAGATCTTCACTGCGATACTACTTCACAGCTATGCACGTTACCGCGAAAGATCATTTTTACGGAGCTAGGTACTTGACTTCGATAATCTATTGCGAAAGATGATCACTTCATTATCATCATCATCACCATATTAGCCGAAATACGTCCACTCGGCACATAACCCTCCCCCAAGTGTCGCCACAACGACCAATCCTGAGCGTCTCACATCCACTGGCTACCCGCGACCCTTACCAAATCATTGGTCCACCTTGTGGGAGGCCTTCCAAAGATGCGTGTTCTGGTACTCGGTCGCCATTCCAGAACTTTTCGGCACCATCGACATTGCCATCTCATCGCCTTTCTGTGACTTCTTTGAGTGACTTGTAAGCCTTCTGATGAGGCCCATTGTGAGCGACCACGTTTCAGTTACATAATAATTTATCACTGGCAACACGCACTGGCCATTATTTAATAACATAACATTATTTTTTTATCAAAACTTAAGCATTACACCTAATATACACCAGAAAACGCAACGTTGGAAGGCCTCCGACAAAATGAACCGATGAACTGCTGAAGGTCGCCGGTAGCCGATGGATGCGAGACGCACAAAACCGGTTGTTGTGGCGAGGCTTTGGTGGACGTCTTCCGGCCGATATGATGATGATGGGGGATTCAATTTGTTTCATTTTGCCCAAAATCAGCACCTGACGGATATATACAGAATTACTAGTAACCCTGTAGTTGAGAGGATAAATAGTTCCCTGTTGTGTTATTTCACTGTACGTAGCCGCTGGCAAAAAAACTGTACGTAGATTTAAAAACTTAAATCATTCTAAAAACTCGCGTGTGTTACTTTTAGCTTCTGATTATGTAATATTTTCCACGTAATCTGTAGGTATTTTTGGCAATCCTGTTTTAGCTCATGTAGTGGTGTAACCAGACCAGAAAAAAGATTATGTATTAATGTACCAAGAATAACTTAAACTTTGATATTATTAAGACGAACTCGGATACACTCATTATTATTCTGTTATACTTGTATATTAGATGTTGGGCTAACTTTGTTATTCGACAATTTAGTTTTATTCAAGCAAGGGAAACGAAGCCTTGCATAATGAATAAAACTAAATTGCCTAAATTCTTTGATACGGTAAAAATATAAATAATGTGTTTTTATGATTCAATGCTTCGCTCGTCACAATTAGGTGATTGATTACTCCTAAATATTAAAGCTTTTAATGAAATTGGAGTGCGCTATATTTCGAGTTGTGTCCCTAGCGGGGTAAATAGAGCATGTTATTCAATTATTTTAGTGGCCTTGCTGAAATTTTAATTAAATTAAACCCTTCGCTGTTAGAAAACCGCTATTGTTGGATTAGAAAATGTTAGTATTTTGTTATTTATGTTTATTTTTGTTTTGTTAACTACTTATCTTGCAAGAGATGTCTTGAATCCGTTAATCACAGCCATTCTAATTAATGATTTCGCGGACTCGCCAGTCGTCATTCTGCGATAGGATTTTGGTTAAATCATCCCTTACAGCTACTAAAATCTATTGCAGGAAATGTCGTTCCCAATTAAACCGATCCTTATCTATAACCACACTAATCAGCTAAAGCGTACTAGTTCTAAACCGAAGTTGAACGTAAGACGATCCAACAAACACGCCTAGTCAGGTGCTATTAATCCAGCCTTTAATCAAGGCAACTTGCTGCAATCAGGTTCATTATTTCAATTTCGATAGCGTTCGGAGTAAGTCGAAGTTACGAGCGAAGGCGGCGACGATGGTCAAGTCTCAATTTTGATGTAAAAAAACTCATCGTCGTCATTACCGAATTTTGAGTTAGCAAAAAGGTGTGTGTTTCCATCTTCTGCTTAACTAAAATTGACGAACGACAGGATTGTAGCACCTTTAAACAACGTTAGAAGCCTTCGTTAACGATGTAATTAGAAGGTTCTATCAAAGGACATAGTAAAAAATGCTCTATGAATCAACACATACGAAAACTTTACGATTATTCCTAGATTTTTTTAAATTACGTGTTAATGATTAGAATAGAAAGGACACTTTTTAATTACGAAACCATTTTAAATACATTTGGGTTTTATTCCCCGGTGCCATTATTTTTAAAAAACAAAGCACTCTCAGCGCAAGAAGATTTTTAGTTACCTACAAAAAGAATAAAGCGCTGTATGACACGAACAAAATCGATACATGACAGTCGATGAATTGATAGTTTACACTTGGCCAATTTGCAAATAAAATATAAAATGAACTGTTTCTAATGGCTTTGGCACTTGATACCATGGAATCGGCCGTCGACCTAAGTTATCAGGCTTGCGTATGTTAGAAGAACATACTAAAACTACTCTATACCATTTTTTGGTGAGATAATAAGAAACGTCTGGCAGCTCTGGGATCTTCATCATCATCATCATCATCAGCCTGTAACAGTCCACTGCTCACATACTCACAGACATAGGCCTCTCCACGTGCTCGCCATTTGGCTCTGGGATCTTAGTCCATTTAATTTAGTCGATTACTAATTATAAACTCAAAATCCGAAATCATTTTGGATATTTTACAATTCTGATAAGTGTAAAGTGTGTGTGTGTGTGTGTGTTGTTTGTGTGTGTAGTGTGTATATTTTTAATTTAGTTTCAGTCGAATATATGCATTATTTAAAACACAGAAAGTAAATTCACGTCTCTGTTGGTTCTTAGGCGAACGATGTATGGACGCGTACCAATGTCCTTTATTTAAATTTTTGTAGGTACAAAACTGTTCCAATTCAAACGTTAATCCGAATCCTTTACTTAAAGAGTATTAAGGAGGGGGGGGGGGGATAGTTTTTCTATGGAGCCTGACCTGATGATCAATAGAATTCCAATGCATGTCAACTTATTTATGTTATACTTGTCACAATGGATTACTATTAATATTGTAAAGAGATAAACTTTGTGAATTTGTAGCCCGGGTAATCTCGGGATCTACTGCACCGATTTTGAAAACTAATTTACCAAAATAAAAACCACGGTATTTGTGAGTGTAATAAATAGGCTATCATATATTTATTCGAAAAGTACCGCCTAACGAAGTGGGCGCGGGTCAGCTATTGCAACCTAAACCGGCAATCACTGTAATAAAACATAAGATAGCTAAAAACCACCGGGTTTGTTTGTACAGTCTCCACCAGCTTAATAAGAACTTGTCCACACACGTTCGTGTTCGCGCCGTCCCCGGATCGCTCATGTGCTGCCTTTTTTGACAAAAATTACTACTCAAGAATGAATAAGTTACTTCTAGGCAAACGTGCGCTTACCATCAGGTGAGACAGTGGTCAAAACGCGTGCCAATCAACAGTAAAAAAACACAAATTTGGATTCACAAGTTATCAAAAAACCGTTTTAAAATAGCCGGGGTAAAACAATTGCATTAACTGGGACCTGTTTATTAAACGCAACAAGTGACCTTGACGAGTAACAGGGCAGCCAAGTTTCTGTACAATAAACCAGAATTCCTTAATAAAAGGAGATGGGGAGAAAATGTATGGACTCTGGTCCAAGAAGCTATTGAGATTCGACTATACTCAAATCTACTGTCGTGTAAGGTGCTTTTCAAAGCTCATGGAAATGGCTAAACAAAAAATATTTCAATAAGCTTTCAGAAAATATAGGTCTCATTTGCCGAAGCCGCTTGGACTGGTTCCTCCCCGTCTCCTTTTTTCAACTTACAGATTAAAAACTTTACCGTACACAAATATGATGTCATCATATTTGAGCAAGTTTTTTCAGCCTCCATCCTCTTTCATTCGTTATATCGCAAAACTGTCTTAATCAGACATATTTAAAGAGGAATTGAAGACCTCTCTTAACTCCTCGTCGATTCCCTCAATCAGGACTTGATTTGTTGACAATGAAACCATTCTGGAAGTTATCATATAAGCCGCTGCAACGCTGCGCAGGTGGTGGAGTCGTCGGCGGTGAGGAGTGTTCTTCGCTCGAGCTTGATGCAACTGCAGCAACCGGAATCTCTGGACTCACGGCTGGCGCGGCGCAGGTCCCGGTGACTGCGAGTCGGACCTGAGCGACGAACCCGAAGATGTACTTGGTCGACGTGTGGCATGTACTCGTGTTCGTATTATTTTCAGCATGTCAGCTTTGATTTGTTATTCAGTGTGATTCTTTATAATGTGCACATACTGTGCAAATGAGGGAAAGTATACCTAATTTTATCGACGGAAGACGTATAAAAAAATCTTTTATTTTTTTATTTTCTATAGATTTTTTAAAAGTTTGTTCACAACTGTGACCCCAGTCCAAAAGAAACCGCTATCATAATAAAATTAAAATACTGTTGATAAACTACCCTCAATTGAAAATAGTGTTGATAAAATACCTTAAATTGAAAATAATCGTTTACTTTAAGTTTTTTTTCATCATATTAACTACTCAATATTCAAAATTGCATGTTTATAACTCATACAGAACATTTTCTATCAAGGGTCAAAAGATGGCACTCCGAACGCGCTATTTATTGTGTTCTTATGGTTTAATCGTAAAACTTCTGAGTGCGACGTCCGTCTAATTGAAACATTTTACAAAGACAACCTGCGTACATTCATAGCAAAATTCATAGAAAAAATGGCTGTCTACCTGCTAAACACCAACCACCACATGCGTGGGGGCGTATGCTGTGCCTTTTCTTGACAGTTGATAAGATGTGTTGGGATTAAGTTATAAACATGCAATTTTTACAATTCAGTAGCTTATAAAATGAAAAATATCTGTATCTGTTCCTGCCAAACAATAACTTGTAAAATGGTAAGAGAGCTTTATTATGGACCTCTGTGAACGTCAGCTGCGAGTCGGTGGGTGGCTTGATAGAAAATTTTTGCCTGGCCTGCGGTCTGTTATATGCTTTGATCCGACCGTCAAGTTGATAGTCGGATCAAAACATATAAGTTATAATTCTCAAATTTAACTAGAATTTTCAATAAATGACTCTGAGTTCCAACACAACAAATTATTTCTTAGCTATTTTACTGTTCTTGTGTCTTAGTCCAAACCACATTTACCAGAGCGTGCGATTTCAAGCTGTTTGTGAGATCAACGCTTTGACAACCGTTTCTAACAATCCGCGTCTTTTGCGCTATATAACCTGTCTTTTAACTTGAGAGTACTCAAATGTGCACATGTTAAATCTTGAATTGATTATTAATTTGGTTTATATTTAAATTGCAATTTGTATAATTTCTTACTATTTAAAATAAAGTTTTGTCTTGAATCTTGATTTTTGTACAAATCTCTGTTTCCTCAACTTAAGATTTCATGCTCAACATACCTAAACACTTACCTTGTGACTCTTGATAAATGAAACATGCTATTTATTTTGTAAGTAGCACTTACACGTCGAATTTTTTGGTCATTTGAGACAAGATGAGGCCTTGAGTGTTTTTCCTAGCTGACGTGTCGACTGCAAATATACTATGTCATGTTTATCCTTTATTTATGAGGTACGGCATGTCATTGATATAAATGAGAAGAGAAATGGGCCTAAAATTGAGCCCTGGGGGACCCACATCCCGGAGATCTTTTACCGTTGACATCAACTCTCTGAATCTTATCACTCAAATATGATGTAAGAAGATCCAGAGAGGCGTTCCGGATTCCGTAATAGTGCAATTTCCTGATTAACGTCTCATGGAGAACGCAATTAAATGCCTTGGACAAATCGCAAAAAAATACCAAAGCATCGCATTTGTTCTCCCATACATTATAAATGTGACCTAAAAGTTCAACACCTGCATCGGTTGTTGAACGACCACTTGTAAAATCAAACTGTTTATTATGTAAAAAATTGTGTTTGTTAAAATATCTTTGCATTTGATTAAATATCAGTTTTTCAAAAAAATACTAAATTTAGGTAGCACCGATGTAGGAATATAAATAGAAGGGTCTGAGGTGCTATCCGATTTAAATAACGGTAATATTTTACTATACTTCATTAAATCAGGAAACTCCAATGATATATAAAACTATAGATACGTTGTCCGCACTCTAAAATGACAACATGAAATGAAGCCAATTGGCCACATCGCGCTTAGTTACGCACCAACCTGTCACGCGACACTACGTTTGTTTTGATGTCAATTTGACTATTACTTATCCTGTGACGTAACTGAAGATGTATATTTATCTCCCTCTAGCAACAGGCATCCCGCCGTACGGTGAAATATTTTCTTTCCCTTCATGCGTATTAGTAGCTATCTAGTATTTTTAAGCGCCGTGATGTTGGTTTATGACGTGTCTATATATAATACGTCATTGGGAAACTCACCACGGTCAATACAATTATTAAAAATATCAGCAAAAGTAGGTGCTACAATGTGTATAATCGATTTAACAAGATCAACAGAATTACGCCACAGATCTGCAGTCTTTTAAACATTCAAAGAATTAAACGTTTTTATGATATCATTAGGAGTTACATATTGGAATTTAAAATCAGCATTACAAACTGAAACGTTTTCTTTAAGTGAAGCTTCTGCAGCAGCAGGTGACGAATTTAGGAACTTAGTTGTCGATACGGGAATGTCTGCAAAGAAATCTTCAAATGCCGCGGCGAATTGCGTATCTAAATTAATTATACTGTCGTCAATAACAAGGCTGTAATCACTACTTCGGTTGTCAGACGTTGTCAGACCTTCCCGTTTCGCTATATATAGTATCCCAAGTAATTTTAATCACATTATCACTATTTTTAATTTTTGAACTCAAGTACCTAGACTTGGGAAGATAAAAAATCTTTTTTAAATAACTTAGTATATAAAATTCTTTACATAATTAAATTCTACTGTGTTAATATAAGTCCGTTCTTCATATAGCTCATAAAGCCTTTCCTCTACTCTTATAAATACTAATGGTGGCCCAATACACTGAAAGAAGTTTTACTATTAACGGCCTGTTTTTCGAATTTTGGCTGTTTGAGACTCAATTGGAAATGCTCAAAATATTGAATTTAAACCTGGAAAAAAATATATGTGAAGGATACAGCCTTGTTCTAGAGGCAAGTGGAAGTAAAAACACGAAATAGTATAATTTTCCCGATAAAATTTTTTTTTGAAAAAGGATCGATTTCAAAAAACCGTTTTCAATCTCATTTCCTAATTACAGCACAAAACAATTTGAATATTCTACGAATGAAAGGTTATCATATTTTGGAAGGACGAAAGCGGCTAGATGTTTGAGCTTGTTAATAAAAAAAATTATAAACATCGAATTTGTGCAGAAAAGCTTACCTTTGAAGACCGCAGAGTCCCACGGGACGTGTTCAGAGCCAGACCTGCGTCAGTTTTTTTTTAAAAATCGCGTCACAGCTGTGTGAAATAGTAATGGCCAATAAAAAGAACTACAGAAAAAAGAGAAGTAGTGACCGCGTACAGGAAAACGCAGCGTGGTAAGGCCTCCCCACAAAGTGGGCCAATGATTTAGTGAAGGTCGCGGGTAGTCGATAGGTGCGAGACGCACAGGACCAGTTTTTGTAGCAACATTTGGGGGAGACCTATGTCCAGCATAGGACGCCTTTTTTTCCCTTTTTTACTCTTGAGATGGGTTTGCTCTTGACTCCAGGTCAGAGATTACAGAGAAAAAGTCTACAATGGAGCGAGCTTACCCAGAATTCGATTTCTGCTGATAATATATGATAATAATGATGATGAATGAATTATAAAGTAGCTGTGAAAATTTTAAATGTCAACCTATTATAGTTCTTCATAGCCCTCTGACGAACAGATGGGCGGTCAGCTGAGGCTTAGTAATAGGGTTCCGTTGCTTACCCTTTGGGTATGGAACCCTAAAAATACCTGTGTCATAAACACGGAAACAGTAACTGAAAAGTTCCAAAGTATGTTGCCACCAACCATCCATCCATCCACCATCAGCCATCAACTGCAACAGCCTGCATGTATGGAACTGTTAAGTTTTTTGTTAAATAACGGCGTAAAAAATGTACTATAATATGGTAATATAGCTGGAAGACACTACAAAGGATAAACAAAAAAATTCTGGGCTGTAGTGCCCAAAATGCCACATTGCATAGGTAATTGGGACCATACCTCTTCGTTGTTAAACATTCTGAATGGTTCAGTTAGCTTTTATAAAAAGTTCACCTAGAGGTCTTTCAGAATATTTTACTCGATAAATTATATTATAGGTAGCTGTAGCAGCACAACTCTATTGTCCAAAAAAAAAACAATACACAATAATAACAGATTAGGTTAAAGTATAACCGTAACAGTAGCACCATTAAGCTCATTTTACATATTAAATATAAATTACTATCACACTCAAAAATTCAGTTTGAACTTCTGGTCCAAAGCCACTGGTCATTTAAAGTTAAATATCCTTAATTCATCAATTTTTGTACACCAAATATGACATTGTACACGGCTATTAAATAGGGTACAGTGCCGACAATTTTGAGATCATTGACGATTGACCTAAGTCGAGATTATTTCTTGCAGCAAATCAAAACCCCTCGCCGAAACAGGTGCTTCGGAACCGAAAAAATGCGATGATGAACAGTTAGTACTGAAAGAGTGATGAACATTTTAAAATTGATTTTACTTCTACGCAAGCACCACAAATAGGCTGTAATAATATCAGTTGGCTTATCAACAACTTGGTATTCAACTGACCGTCGCGTCGCCGCCATGACCAAAATTCGATCATGAAGATTTTTTGTAACAGACTTTTTAATGCTGACTAGGATAGTTGACCCTCATTTTACGTATATAGGTTTGTTTAGTTTTGTGTAGTTTTGTAAAACTAAAAATGAATTTCAGATTTTCTAAGTTCTTTTATACCAGTACTCTGTCTGATTTATAAAATCAAGTCTTCTTAATCCGTTGAAATTACTAGTGCCAACCCCAAAATACAATATTTATAATTACTCTCACTCTCTTACCAGACTTCGTGCTATTAAATTTGTTGGTAGAATAATGGGAAAAAACTTTTACACACTGAAGAAGTGCATATTTTATGTTTTTGTGCTTTTTTTTATTATTACTTTTTGTCTGTGATTATCTCTAACTAAAACTGTTACAGCATATTATTGTTACCAGTTATCTGTATTTTTTATACATTGTTTTTTTTTTTATAATATTGTTCACTAATCTAACTATAGTCACTTAAAAAAAGAACTCCTAACTATAGCGTTAAACATCACCTAAAATATAGCGTTAAAACTTCGTTGGTGTCGACTGGAAGTGAGTTCAAAAGACTGGCGGCATTGCCATGTTCATTGTCAATGTTTATCCTCTGTCCAAGGTAAAAGCCAGCCCGTGGGTCACGCGAAGTGTCAAGTAAGCGTTTCGCAAGTTCTTTATAATAATAATAGTAAGCGTTTCGCAAGTTCTTTAAATAACGCATGAGCACCCGGACCACGCAGACTAAGAGTGTTAACCCCAAGTGGCTCGAAAATGTAACCATTAGCCGAGGTTATTACATTTCCGCGGTTTGAGATTCTTTTAGTAGCCACAGAGTTAGTACCAGCACAGCAAGACGTGCTAGGAAGATGCAATGGCTTAAGAGTTTCGACACAAGTAGCTTCCCACAATAGATACCTTCCCGTCTTACATGGGAATAAAGACATACCGTCCGGTCGCTTGTCATCGTCGCGTACCTGGCCATTAGATTCGAATATCGGGAACGCTGACGGCAACAAGACTATTTATATTTATGGTGGAAGCTTCAGGGTAGCCCGCGAAATTCAATTTTTTGTATATAACCTTCTAAGTTCATACAACTCGATTGAATGACTTTTTCACGAAATAACATTCAATCGAGTTCTATGAACTTAGAGGGTTATATTGATGACTAGCTGACCCGTGCAACGTCGTCTGCGTAACATTTTTCATTACTGCTCCGCTCCTATTAGTCTTAGCGTGATGATATAGCCTATAGCCTTCCTCGATAAATGGGCTATCTAACACTGAAAGAATTTTTCAAATCGGACCAGTAGTTCCTGAGATTAGCGCGTTCAACCAAACAAACAAACAAACAAACAAACAAACTCTTCTGCTTTATAATATTAGTATAGATTAAAATGGTTATAATCCTTTAGATAAATGCTCTTTACGATCGCGAACCGTATTTTGTTTAACATACAGCTTCACACTAACCGGCAAATTGCAAAAAAACATAAAAATATTTGATTTTCGCGGGCTACCCTGGCGTTTCCACCTTATAATAGTGTATCTATAGGGATCTACGCTTTGCACCCGACTCCCGGGAAATTCAAAACTACCTGAAAATAGTGTGAGTAGTTGTAATAAATGCTTTGATTTATGAAAGTCGTTTGGTTTTTATTAATCTTTTATTACTTACTTTACTAACTTTTTTCACATCGCTGTAACTGTTATATTTAAAAAAAAATGTGTGTGTATTTTTTTTTTTCGGTTTCATTTGTAGAATCATAATCCTAACTATACACCTAATCACTACATATTAAACTAAGTCCTTCGCCACGTTTGGCATGTGTTACTGCCATAAAATGTAAAACGTAACAATAAAATATAACACAGAAGAAATCATGTTTAAAATAAAAACAGTTCAGTAGATCAACTACAAATATTTTACACTGTGGCGTATTTATTCTGCAAAGAAGTCGGCGGTCATCGGCAGGACATCGTATAACATCGTCGTGTTAAACATGAGGGGGCAACATCGCGGGCGGAGGTAGCGTTTTCAATTCCAAAAGCCCCGACTAAGCAAGCCTTGTAAATGATAAATGATATTTATTTTGTAAGTAGGTTGTAAATAACACTTTTACACGTCAATCTTTTTGGTCATTTTAAACTCGATGAGGCCGGAGTTTCCTAGCTGACTGCTCTGAGAAGAAACAAACTCAAAGTCTCTTTTAAAGTCCATACAATCGTTCTGGTCAAATCATATGAGAACCATGTAGGTTAATGTCTGAAGTGGTTTTTGAGGAACGTACCACACAGATTTGAGTGGACCTGTCCAGACAGTGCAAGCATTTGCCAGTTATCGTGTAGCTCAAACTTAGAAATTAAAGGAGCTCAACGAACTGACGAACAATTCCAAAGTAAGGACATTTGTGTAGGCCGCACAAAGAACTCAAACTGCCAGACTAACATTAGGTGAAATATCCCTCTTCCCCCTTCCCTTATATAGCAATCTACATGGTCCTCATATTCACAATACGTTATATGAGGACCATGCAGATCAGTGTCTAAAATGTCCTTTTGAGGAAACAACCACACAGATTTGAGTGGACCTCTCCAGTCAATGCAAGCCTTGGTCAGTAGTCGATAAGCTCAACTTAGAACCAGTAAGGAGCTTAATGACTCGACGAACAATGCCCATGAAAGGACATTTGGGTAGGCCACAAAAGTACTCAAACTGCCAGACATCGTTCAAAATAATTTAAGAGAAAAAAAGAAAATAATAACCCACATAGTCCCCACATTCACAATGGTAAAATTATAAAATAATAAAAAACAATAATATAATCTACAGAGAAAGTATTGATGTCAAAAAAAAAAAAATTAGATAACGAAATGAAAAAAAAAAGTCTCAAACTCTGCAATACATTTTGAAAAAATCGTATAATGTTGATTAGGGTCATCATTAGTTGACAAAGTTGACATTTTATTCAAGAGTTTAGATTTAAATATTTCTAAGCGAATTTTTTTTTTTGGTTAACAGTGATATCCTTTTTTGTTTTTGTTTTATTTATATTTGGAATAGATATTAACTGTCAGCAATGATCTGAATTTATTAAATTAATAATTTGTTTATGGGTGGGTACAACATCTGTACCTAAAACGGGGTGTATAGAAATTGCGGGGTGAATAGAAAAAAAATCAGGAAAGTTTTTAATGTTAATATTTCAGTAGTTTTCGTTGAAGAACTTTAGTAGAATTTTAAATTTGAATACAGCAACATTTTTTCTTTGCGTTGGCAACAATTTTTAATTGTCAAAATTGACATTTATCCTTCAAATTAAATTCAAAGTCGACCATCTGTGAACGTGTTTTATTCAACTGCCGAAACTCTTGATTTTAGGTCTGAAAAAGTTGTGATTTGTGCTGTTTAATGTGTTTATCTCATTAGGTGTACGATAAATTATAAAAATACAGTGAAGGTAAGTGAGAATCCGTTATTAAACTTCAAAAAACTGTTAAAATCACAGTATATGTAAATTTATTGTATAAAAGGGGTCAATAGAATCTATTGAAGGGTGAATAGAACTCTAGTATGGGTTTAATGGAAACCTAGTAGGGAATAATAGAAACGACTAATGTTTGAATAGCAACTAATGAGGGGTCAATAGAGATAAATAAATGGGTTGTCAAAAACTGTTAATAGAACTTAATACTTCTAATAATGTATGGAGCTGTAGATTTAGTTATTGATAAATAAATAATATTTTTAACGTGATTATTTTCATTTACAGATACATACCGCCGTATTCAACATGGTTTTTTTTTAAGAGTGTTTATTACTCTTATGTTATATACTGATTCTTCAAAGTCATAACGTTGATTATTTGTAATACCTTTGATATAATACTTGTTAAGTTCAAAAGATTTATAGTTGTTTATTTATAAGCGACTTTATGTATAAGCGACTTTTAATCCAGAAAAATGTTTTTAAATTTGTTATTGTATTTAATTCAAATAAAATACGAATAAGAAGTCATTGTTTAATTTATTGAAAAGAGATAACATTCCGTAAAAATAGAGTCGTTTAAAATACAAACATACCTAATTATTTATGTTAACAAAAACACATAAATAGTTTAAATCACAAATTTTGAATTTCATTTACCATTTACATACCAAAACAATTTTGAAATACACGACCTTTCATTTTTGCATGTTGGTTAAGTAAATTTTGGCAGCCCTAACAGTTTTTCCATTCACCCCTTTATGCATTTCTATTGACCCCAGTCGTCGGGTGAATAGAAATGATACATATTTTATTAAAAATCTGAAAAACATTTGCTTATAGTTAAACAAATATTGTTTCAGCTGTTTTTTTGTGGTACCGGACATGATATTAAAATAACCTGTGGTTAAAAAAAAAGTAATAGACAACAAATTCTTAGGACAAAGTTGAAAATCATTGCTATTCACCCCGTTTTACGTATAGATATTATCTAGGCAAGTTGCACTAGTGGGAGTAATTCTAGTGGGCTCGAGGAATAGATTTGCAAGATTGTATGACTGGTTCAGTCTGTTTAGATTAATAATACTTGATTTCTCCTAAAACATCCAATACTCATTATCATTAACTTTAAGAATTACGTAAGTAAGCTAAAGTTGAGTAAAATCCAGCAGTCTGCGATATCTTGCATAACTTTGTCATCGCCAGAAATTGTAGGTAGACATGCAGGTTTTGCAGGCTGCACAGACATTTAATTTCCTTGATTTCATTAAAGGAACATGAACCAGCATATGAATCAGAACCGGTTTCGGTATAAGTGCTAGGTTGCACTGAAAGCGTTGCGAAACTTATATGGACATAAAATAGTGCTGCTTTTTTCCATTATATTAACTTTTTGCTTATTAAAACGTCATGCGGTTGATGTGACTTGCCTAATTTCGTTTGAGCCTGGCAGCTTTGTTATTCAAACACGCACTTTCGGTTAACGACTGACACTTTATTTGACACATCCAAAACATTACATGAATAAATTAAAGATGGCGCTACTTGTCTTACAGAAACATTTTCGTATATATTATAACAAATTATTCCTGTCGTACCTATAGTAGCGTAGGTGTTTTGAACTCGTCATGCCGTTTTAAGCCCAGAATGCTGCGTTTCATCGCTGGGACTGAGACTCGGTGATCGAAAGAGTTTGAGAGCCGTAGGCTAGCACAGGCAGGGAAACACGGACAAATGTCGATGAATTTGCGCTTCTGGGAAATCTCCAATACAGGCTGTATTATTGACTATCATTAGCGTATTAATGGACCAGTAGCTTTTCCTTCCAGGCGTTTTTGATATGACGATTCAATTCGTTATTTTGTGAATGAAGGCATCGACTTTTTGTATTTTGTGCCCATCCACCTCGATACCTCGATCTCATGCTTCTTGCATCGCCAGACTTTAAGAATAAAAATGTTATTTTATCCCTTCTGAAAAGCTTTCTTTACTTTTTTTCTTTTTATAACTAATCACTTCAACACTTATTTTTTACTAATGCCAATATTTCGTATGATTCAAACACTTTATCTACTTCAAAACCGTCTTTAGTACTTGAAAGTGTTTTAAAATCAAACTTTGTTTTTGATCCGATCCGCTAACGGCAGCACCAGTAGGATATATTCTACACTTCTGTTATGACTATAACTTTTTTATGTTGACCCTCAATTATATTTTACTAGCTTTTTCACGCGACTTCGTACGCGTATATCCCGTTTTTCTCGTTCCCGAAAGAATTTCGGGGAATCCTTTTCCTATAAGCGAAATTTTAGCTTTCTACGACCAGCAGTTTCGGCCGTGCGTTGTCTATCAGTCATGTAGTAACGGATTTTTTTATATATATTAATGATCAATATATAAATATCAACACTTATGTTTTAACTTTCTTAAATTTGATGATTCTAACAAGGGAAGAAACTAATTTACCACTTCTGATTTGATCTGCTAACGGCAGCACCAGGAGGATATGCTCACCATATCGACACTTGTGTTTTGACTTTCTTAATGTTGACCTACAAGTATATTTTAATAAAATTTGTGTTTTGACTTTCTGAAATTTGATTTTTCTAACAAGGGAAGAAACTTCTTCATCATTTCTGATGTGATCCACTAACTTCAGACCTATACTTGTGTTTTGTCTTTCTCAATGTTGACCCTCAAGGATATATTTAATGATTAACATTTAACAATAACACTTGTGTTTTGACTTTCTTAAATTTGAGTTTCAAGTTTTCTAAATTAACTACGAGAAGAGCTTTGGATAAATTTATTTAACACTTTAAGCATAAATGTGGAGGCGTTGTAAATAAACTATAATTTCAAATCCGGTCCGCTAGCTGCGGCACCGGGACAGGACGGCGCACTCGTGCCCACCGCTAACGAGTCTCACATTCACTCCTATTCAAATTAAGCTTTTGACTGAAAAAAAATTCGTCGCATTTAGGCCGTATGTACGCGGTGATGCTAAATTAAAGCCAGGTTTGAGTTCAACTCATATTTCGAGGGTTCAATTTGTACCAAACTTTGGACTATATTTTTTTAAGAAGTCGATGCAAACTGGGTATGATATTATGGTGAATTAACTGTTTTGAAATGCGTTTTCTACTTTTATTCAGAATATTTCTTTTTATTTACTAACTACTACTATAAAATTGGTAAATAGGCTATTACTAAAATACTTCATATCAATAGAATAGGGAATTCCCTACTCATTATGGCGTGTTACTTTACATAAGCAGAGGGACCTAGACATCAAACACATTCCTACCTGTGATGCTTACCCTACTCCTTCAGAACGCTGCTAAAAACATGACTCAACCAGGCTTATTTGTTGTTGGAATCTTTTGGTTTGATTAACAAAAATTATTTGTTGATCATTTTCAAAATCAGCAGGATTCAAATTACTTTTATAATTGAGCCAAACTTTTAACCTGTAGAACACAATTACCCTGCAAAAAATATTAATATGTAGAGTAATTTTCTCAAAATTCTAACACTACAGTCCAGGTTTTGGATCTATAGGCTCGTTCAACGCACTCGAGCTTCACCTGAGAAGTCTCTAGATATGCGCGGTCTGTTTTTATACAGATTGACTGGTCCTCTCTGTTAATGCAGCCAGCCTATTTATTGCTTCTGCTATGACACCGTGATTCCCTCGCTGTCGAGCTCTTGTTGGTTAACCGTAGTTTCTATCATCGCAGTCGCTTGTGAATCTCCCTTGCGAAGTCTATTTATACAACCAAAACTTGTCTCCAGTGTTCTCTCCATTAATTAATTCATCCTAATTGTTGCTTGGTCTGCTACACTCGTCGCCAGTTTGCTAAATTAATTTTTTTTTCATGAAATTGTCATTTTAAAATTATTGTCACAGACGTTTTTTTTCTCGTTCAATCAACATTCTTCCAAGGAGTTAGTATTCCAAAAAAAAAAAAAAAATGCTGGATACATGTCATTGGGTTTTATAATTATATTATTCCAGTTATTGCAAGATATAAAATAAAGACGTACGTCATTGTGTTACTGTAATAATAAAAGGCATTCAAAGACTACTTCAGATCTTTTATTTCTATTACCTTTGTCGATAGCGCAGCAGAGACAAACTTATAAGCGGTCGTGTGTCATAGAAGAGGTTTTCGTATATGTCCCTGTGTTGCTCTGTCGCTGCAGCCGTTTTCATTCGGATCGTGCAGAAATACTTTCTACAAAAAAAAACTGTTTTTTCGTTGCTACTTTTACTCAGAATTTATTTGCTTAGCAATAAATGTAATATCGAAACTAATATTTAAGATTTTGTTTTCCCCATGCAATTATTTGAGATCTCATTACTTCGTAAATGGAATTCTTTTAGAAACAGACTTTTTTTTTTTCATGATATAAAATTAACTGACCGTTTGTCTATTTACTCAAATAAACATAATTAATATAAAATGTAATGGAAACCTTGTGCTTTGTGCCTTTGGACAATACTACCCCCCGTCCACACTTGTCACTTTTAAGTCAGAAATTTCAAATATTTAGTCTTCTTTTTATACCTTTCTGGATTGGTATTTTTATAATGGCACCGATATAATTTACTTAAGACGACAAAGTATGACCCTTACGTAAGTAGTAAGTACCTACTGTGTCACACAGTAAATTTGTTGTGGTGGTCTGATAGGCAGAGCCGCTCCATATAAAATATTGGTATTCACCTGAAACCGCCAAATAGTTAAGAAAAGGCTAGGTAAATAGCACGTATCGCGGCGGTTCAGCCGTGTGTGGGTTCGCGCACAGCAGGTAAAAGTAAAAATACCTCTAGACCTTACTGGTCGCCTCGTGCAGTGGTCTGGCCCTCCGGTTGGTTGTTATTTCTTTTAAAGTCAAAATGCATTCCGTTCTCAAAAATCGTTAACTACCAGTAAGTTTATTTCATCGTCTCAAACTTTTTCGTCTGTGTGTTGCATGTCGCGTGACGGTCGGCCGCGGAGTAGGGATAAAGGGAAAGGCGCTCGCCAGAGCAGCCGAGGCCAATATGGCGGCGCCTATGGTTCGCATCAGCTGACCTTTTTTAGTGAAAAGTTTCACTTTTACCGTGGTTTCATAAAACCATACAATCCTTTTTTATTTTCCCGCAGAGATAACGCTGCAGTATGTGTTATAACCATAAGAGTGAGCTACTTGTAAATAATATGCTTTTATAAAAACGCCTATAGCGCTACAGCCGTACTTCTTCTGTCTTACAAAAATGGTTTTAAACCATACGAGTTCT
Source organism: Ceramica pisi (assembly GCA_963859965.1). NCBI lineage: Eukaryota > Metazoa > Arthropoda > Insecta > Lepidoptera > Noctuidae > Ceramica > Ceramica pisi. Next base: position 6,593,016 of record OY982549.1, on the reverse strand, counting down.
CACAGAGTTCATGCACGAGGATCTCTATACTACACTCATAATGATAAATTAATCAGAAAAAAAAACCGTTTTCATGGCCTCGGAAGAATACGTTAAGCTTCCCTAACTAAGCTATCACTTCTCAAACCTAGTTTAAACTGAGTTGTATTCAAAGTGAAACAAGTAAGCAAACACTTCAAAGATAAAGTGGATGCCGCTCGATGAATAAGACATGAGTTGAAACGAATTAATATTAATGAGGTAGTTATAAGATGTTTACAATTGTTTCGACTATACACATGTTACGAATGAGAGTATACAATTTGAAAGTGTTTGAAGAATTTGGGAGGTTATTTTGATTTAATGAATACTTTTTGCTGTCTACTGAGCAAATCATTACCGGTTAAGCAACGCGACAGCCGCAATGTGGCTTGACGAACAATTAAGTGAATTTAAATTTGTTGTAACAAATTAAACTTAAACCCTGGATAAGGGTCATTGTACTCACTAATATGAACTAGATGATTTTTTGTTATTGAGCCAACACTAAAATCGTTAAATAAAACAACCACATTTGCGTTTTAATAACTCATCAAAAACTAAATATTACAAGAAAAGTCAACTATTATTTGATATTCAAATTCTGCATCATAAGATTCAATAAATATTCCTATCGTATCCTAAGAGTATATCAGCTACATTGAATTATTGATATAGTTTAAAAGCATCAAGCCGGAAATAGGATCCTTCGCAAGATCTATCGCCGGGGGCTTTGTGAGACTGGACTGAACCGAAGATGGCCGGATATTCGGTTCGATTGGTATTAAATGTGCTTAATTCAAGAGCTATTCAAACAGATTTAGTGAATTCTAGTACAACTTCACGGTCGCGTGATTATACATGTTATAAGACACGACACAAATCTGCATTGCAACAAAAAGAACAGCGACGCCATATATCCAACTGGCGGCGAATTAAAATCCTAAATCGCGCAAGCAGTGTTTACCGTGCGATTTAAACGTATACATCCGCCCAAATATGAACTATCGGGCAGTAGCCCGCCAGGCACCACAACCGCCTGGTCGGAAAATAATAATAATAATATCCTTGGGCATTTCACACAACGCCATATAGTCCCAAGTTATGCAACCTAATGCTTGTGTTATGGTATCGAGATGGCTGATAAACAACTTATATACATTTTTTTTATAAATACATATTATACATAGAAAAACACCCAGACTCAGAAAAAATACATGTAGGTCGTACAAATATTTGTTCCATGCGGGATTCGAACCCGCGACATGCTGCGCAGCAGTCAATCGCTCAACCACTGCGCCAACCGTGTCATATCATAAATAATCATAAATAAATCCTCCGTTCATTGGAGGTTTGCGGGACTTTACTTTCTGTTCCGCATACCTTCCGAACAACATCGCTCTGGAGTACCGAGAGTCTTGAAATTCTGCGAGTACCGGTCAAACTCTTATACCGCCGAATACGGTTCTCCCATGCAGCAGACTTTGGTCGGATATAGCTCTGTCACTATTTGTAAACTTTACGTTAGCTATACGAAATGCCGTAACTGCTCCGCTATACAAGATTGAGTGCGTATCAAAGAGGTTCTAGCTGCTTTCAAAGATATTCTCAAGCAGCGAGTTCAAGGCATACACCAGCGCCCTATTATTTTTGTGCATAGGCAACCGTGGTAATCGAGGTCTAAGTTCGGTCGGAGTGGATCTGTACTCGCGAAGCGCATCCTCCAGTGCGCCCCTCAGTAGCTCGTTACACTGGCTACTTACCATGACAACAGTATTATCTACCTCATAACAAACATCAATGGGGCGGGGGTTGATTGCGCCACTAGCTAGCTGGCGCCTGTACCGCAGTCTGTGTCGGTGTCGAGTTGATAAGGTTGTTGAGTACCTCCGAGTGAGCCTATCAAGTGCGGTATCGTCCAACCTGTGATTACATTGGATAACCCGCACTTGATCTGACAATCGTTGAGCCGAGACGTTCGCGGTTGATTCCAGGTTCTGAAACAAAGACTGCATCCTGACACGGTGCGCAGTAAGATTAGTTCTCCCCTCGGTAGACCTGTAGTATGCGTTTTCATTCATGGACTAGCTGCTTCCCAGCCGACGCACAGTTGTTGGCAACGTCGGCAGAGAGAAAGATTAGTTGTTCGAGCTCGACGCTACTGCGGCCGCCGGTGACACTGGTAATCCAAGGTTAGGCGGCGGCGAGGCAAAGCTGAGCGATTGATCCGGGGATGGTAATGGGGGATGTATGGGCGTACACGTCGTAATGCTGCTCTTGTTATCATTTACGTATTTTTTCATAAACATGCTTGGAAATTTTAGCATTTTTTTGACAACCGTTTTCAAGATAAATCGAAATTGCTGTACTGGCCGAGCAGCGGCCGGAAAAATGTGTATGAAAATCAATATCTGTCGTGTTTTGCGGCCGACTAACATAGTAAACTGATATTTGTCGTGTAATTTAAAACTTGATCGATCTTTTATTCCAAAATATGGCAACCAAAGAGTTACCTCCTTGATTACCAAAGTTTTTATTTAAATTTCGAACTGGATTGCAAATAGAAAGCAGTTTATTGAAATAAAAATGAACACTTTTACGCGGGAAGTATTATTGTTGTTGGTTGTTCGTCCTTCATTTTGAAAAGTAATGTATTTTAATTTCCGCGTATTATTTGAGAAAAGTACTATACAAGCCTTGGCCACAACGACTGATGGTCTTGTATGTGCCTCGGCCCACATTTACACTTTCGTCCATCAATGCCTCTTTTGCTGGCCGCTGCAGTAATATAGTCGCCAGCACATCATGCTACAACAATCTGTCAAATTTCTGAATTAGATTTTCTACCTTATAGCTAAAGTGATTAAGTTAAAGTTGGATTGGAAAAAATTGACAGTTTTGGGAACCTTGATGTGCTGGCGTCAGGACTATTATTTCATTCTTCATCGGTATTTATTAGGTCATCTTCTGTGACATGTATCAGCTATCGGCCGTGAAGTATATTTTTTCTTCTTCATATTTTTTTGAATTTTTGTCTTGAGTTTTTAATAATAGTGTTGGATTCATGTTACATTTACAAAAATAAAACTGTGCCAAAAAAGGCTACATTTATTTTCATTGATACGAAATTGTGCGAACGAAATGAAAACGTGTTTTGACATTCAGAATAGCCAGCTTATTTATTATTATTATTTTCTATTGATTTCGTACAGACGGTTCGGTGGTTCGACGGTTTGACGGTTCGTGACCGTCAGGATGGCTGGACCATGAGAGATATGGACATGAGAATATGTGCATTATTTAATACCTATTTTCTACTATTTACTACCTATAGTGAGATATTTGTTATCTTTGCGTATAGGAAGATATAAAAGAAATAAAAAGGCCAGCCATTCTGACGTCAGGGTGGCTGACCACTTCCAAGTTGTCATAGTTTTAGGGCCAGTTTCACCGGTTACGAATAAAGTGTCGGTTAGTTATCTGATAATTAATACTATCTACCACTTACAGGCTGGTTATAACTTTTTTCGGTTTCACCGTCAAACTTCCTGATAATTTATCCGGTAGATATGATACTGGCCACTTAATAACAAGCGGAATGGCAACGTCGCTTCTTTGCGTTTCGATTCTACTATACGTAAAATATTTTCATTTGAAAACTTAATTAATGAAATAATTTTTGTTCTAAATAATCCAAGTCAACTTTTTTTACATTTTGAAGTATACAATTAACACGCTTTTATACTAATACTAATACTAATTTAACCAACTTCCAATGATCGTAGTGTCTTGAAAATTGGCAGCTGTATGTAGTTTTGATGACAATACAATAATATGGTATTGTCGAACTGATCTGATGATGGTGCCGGAAGATATGAACTGGAACTTCATGATGGAACATCGTATCATAGCTGTGTTTGGATTTGTTAGAAAAGTCTTATAATGAACTTTGACTACGATTAGGTTTCAAGGTCTGATGATGCAGCCAGAAGATAGGCACTGGCATTCCATGATGGAATATCGTATCATAGCCGTGTTTGGACTTGTTAGAAAGGTTTTATAATGAACTTTGACCACGATCCAGTTTCAAGGTTATAACAAACCTATTATAATATATATTGACTTGTAAATGGGCGATCAACAAAGGCTTAAACTATTCGTAACTGGTGGCGCTGGAACAGGAAAGACGTTCTTGTTGTTTTGAAAAATCAAGTGAACAGATGTTAGGGGAAGCGAGTTACAAAGATTGGCGCTCTGACTGGAGTTGCAACACGACTATAGGTGGCTCTACAGTGCATAGCTTGCTCAAATTACCAGTTTAAAGAGATGGCGTCTTAGTGTACATGCCTTAACTCTCCGGCAACTCTTGCGCTAGCCAGCGAGGAGACACGACATTCACCGACATCTGGAACATCTGGGTCGGAGAGCTGAACAGCGAGCATCTCGCAGTATTGCTGACTAAGGTCTCATCAAATGCTACCGGCGAGTTTGCGCTTGAAAAAGCACTGTGTATTTATCCAACAAACGGCCAAGTAGAGAAGCACAACAATGAAGTTCTTAAATTTTACGAACGAAAAGGTACTCGAATGTACGACATAAACAAAGACCTTGGTAATACTTCATTGGAGTCCATTATTCCCAGCGATATAAATAAAACGGGTGGACTACCGAGTAAATTAAGAATTTTAAAAGGGGCTAAAATCATGCTGCGATCCATTGTAGACGTGGAGAAGGGGCTAGTGAATGGGAGTATCGGATTCATTTCGGACAGCGTCTGACCGCACTTTAAACGCGACCAAATGTATAAAACCGACATACCGTCCTAATTCAGCCTATAGGCATCCAATTTCCGGCCAAGTACAGCTACGGTGCGGTGGAAAGGCGCATGTTTCCTGTGATTTTAAGTTTGGCATCTACCGTGCACAAGATCCAAGGCTGTACGGTAGACCACGCAGTGTGTGCTTAGGGTCCCGTACTTTTGCGGCTGGAGAGGCATATGTGGCCCAAAGTAGAGTAAAATCACTTAGTGTTCTCCAGATTGAGGAGCTAGACTATTCTAAGCTGACAGGTAAAACACTATGCAATACAGACGCACTGGCGGAGATGGAGAGGATGCGGGCTCATTCGCCTACTTGATAAAATGTATAAATGTTCAAAATATTTCGTTATCAAAGACTAAAAAGTACAAAATATTTTTTTTTTTTAGTTTTATCATTCTCTTCTTTTAGAAGTTACAGGAGGGTGAGACATTTTACCACTTTGGAAGTGTCTTTCACGCAAACTATTCAGTTTAGATTAAAATGATATAAGAAACCTCAATATGATTTTCGAAGACCTATCTATAGATACCCCACACGTATGGGTTTGATGATTTTTTTTTCGAGTTTCTGTTCTAAGTATGGAGGGACCCCCAAAATTTCTTGTTTTTTTTTTCTATTTTTGAGTCAAAATCTTAATGCGGTTTACAGAATACATCTACTTACCAAGTTTCAACAGCATAGTTTTTATAGTTTCGGAGAAAAGTGGCTGTGACATACGGACGGACAGACAGACAGACATGACGAATCTATAAGGGTTTTGCCGTTTGGCTACGGAACCCTAAAAAGTGACGCTACGACTTGGCAAGATAAAGAAAAAGCCTGGAAAGACATCGAAAAGGCTTTCAATAGTTCGTCGGGTTCGGTGTTTCGTGATCACAAACACCTGAACCGCTGGTACCGCCTCAAATGCAATAAAAAACTTTTCCCACTTGAAATACAACTTGAAATGTACTATAATGTAGATGATAACTTCCTTAACAGCCACTTGATTCGGCTGATAACTTAATCAATACTTCATCTGCCAGATATCGCTATCCGACACCTGTGAAACCAAAAGTTTTAGTTCATCTGCCAGATAAGTTCCTAATAGGCTAACCGACACTTTATCCGTAACCGGTGAAACTGGCCCTTAGTGTTGTACCTACTTGTTTGCATTGTCTGCTAATAAATTCAAGGTCTCCTTGATACAATTAATGTGATTTGTGAAGGAAGCACTTAACTTTATTACTTGCCTGCATTACTTAGTGTTTTACTGTGATTTTCGTTTATTCATCTTCTTTTACTTGTTAGATACATTTTTAAATATTTCTTAAAAATTCAAAAAAGACAAGAAAAACATATAAAAATTTAAAAAACAGTAGCCCACCGGTATCGGGGGCTGACCACTTCCAAGTTGTCATAGTTTTAGTGTTGTACCTACTTGTTTGCATTGTCTGCTAATAAATTCAAGGTCTCCTTGATACAATTAATTAGTGATTTGTGAAGGAAGAACTTAACTTTATTACTTGCCTGCATTACTTTGTGTTTTACTGTGATTTTCGTTTATTCATCTGCTATTACTTGTTAAATAAATTTTTAAATATTTCTTAAAAATTAAGAAAGACAAGAAAAACATTTAAAAATATAAAAAACAGTAGCCCACCGGTATCGGGAACAGCGTCCAAGCTACCGGCGGTCAGGGCTCCAGAGAGAGGAATCTCTTAACAATGCTGGCCGTGTCAAGAAGTACCGCTTTCTGAATCAAGCCCTTGATCCAGCTGCCTAACGAGAGCCTCCTGAGGTGTTGGTCGAGGCTCTTGGCTATAAGGCCATTGGCTGTCACAACTATCGGTACCATTGCAGAGTCCACTTCCACATGGCGGCAACCTCGCGAGCCAAGTCAATGTACTTGATTTGTTGATCTTTCTCGGCTTTCACGAGGTTCTCGTCATGGGGGACGGTTATGTCTACAATCATTGCACGCCTCACTATTCGGTCCACCACCACTATAGCAGGCTTATTGGCAACAATAGTCCTGTCAGTGATGATGGACCGATCCCAGTACAATGTGATATCGCCATTATCGAGAACTGGGGTCGGGCGCATATCTGTAGTACGGCACCTCCGACTGCACAAGAGAGTATTTCAGAGCAAGTTGCTGATGGATAATCCTGGCTACAAGGTTGTGCCTCTGCAAGTATTCTCCGTTAGCTAGACGAGAACAACCAGAGATAACGTGGCGAATTGATTCTCCCGGACGGTGACATGCCCGACATTTATGTCGACCGTGCCGTCCTTCACAATATATTTCCGGTAGTTATTCGTCATGATAACTTCGTCCATAATTGCACAGACAAAACCTTCGGTTTCTCCAAAAAGATCACCAGCCAGGCTACGGAAAGCATGACCGCATGACATTTTCATTAATTGCTTGTGTCTATCGCATGCGCTGCACACTTCCACCGATAGTGGGGACCCTGTCTGAGACCGGTGGGCTTCGAGGTCCCAAGCTGGCCGGTGGACGGCCTCGTCCGCGCCGACACGCAGGTGGTGGTGTCGTCGGCGGGGAGAAGAATTCGTCGCTCAAGCTCGACGTAACTGCAGCTACCGGAATCTCTGGACTCGCGGCTAGCGCAGGTCCCGGCAAAAAAAAAATGTGTAAAATGCATTTTGTAAGCTGGGTTACAAAATGAATTTTACACGAAAAAATTATTCTTCTGCATGTTCTGTGTACTCATCCAGTTTTACAAACATCGTCTCCGTTTTTTAGCCTTTGGTTTCTTTGTTTTTGTTGTTTTGCCTTCTTTTAAGTTACTGATAGCAACTTTTAATTCACCAAATAAGAATCCAAAATGCTTCATGAAAAACTCATCTATACGGTATCTGTCAGTCTTACTGATGATTCTGTACAAATGCCTTTTCACATTTTTGAAATACCTTTCAACATTCGACGATGCTGGATTAGATATGCTTGAATTATATACAGTTTTCATAACATTGGACCTAAACGGAAGTTGACCAACCAGTCGTATTAAAGTGTTCAAATCTGGTCGACCATAGTTAACGTTTCCTTCCATCATCAGCATCTGCCTAGCCTTTTCCCAACTGTATTGGGGTCGGCTTCCAGTCAAACCTGATTTTGCTGAGTACCATTATTTTACGTAGAGCGGCTGCCTACCGGACCTCCGCAACCCGTTTACTGGGTAACACGGTACTTCTTGGCAAGACTGGAGTCAGATTTACTGGCTTCTGACAATCCGTAACGACTGCCAAAGATCTACAAAATGACAGCCGAGATCAACGGCTTAAAACGTGCTTTCCGAGGCACGGATTAAACTCGATATGTTAAGATGGTCACCCATCCACAGACTAACCTTGGCAAGCGTTGTTTAACCTGGACGATCGACCTGTGTGGCTGTTAATCTTTAGCCACGAGCTCCTTCCGTTAAGTTAATAATCAACTTTTCGGATTCTATTGCATTATAAATGTAGAACCATTTAGGACTTTTTAAAGCAGATCCTTCTTCCCGAATACTTTCAAACGAAAATTCCAAATCTTGGAAGGAAGAGTAGTTAAATGATTCGAAGCTAATTATTTTGTTACTAATTATCTTTGATTTCGATTTCAGAATCAACAGTCCGAGAAAAAAATCCTAATTTTTCAGCCTAATTTTTGCTTCTTCACATCTTGTGTTGCTACCTTTATGTCTACACCATCATATTTACTTATGTACAATTTACTCATATCTGTGACAGTTTGTTTTAATTATCTTAATCGTCACATTGCTTTAGTTCTCACAGACATTTTATGTAAAAAAACTTCACCCGTTGATCAATATGTTTAAAACAAGGTAGTTTAAATAAAATCTTAATAAAATGGCTCTATCGATGCAAATGTAGCATTTTTCTAGAGTAGATTCTTGTTTTTCATAAATGAATGATTAATGTATTCTTTTGTAGTGTTGAATTTGTAATTAGTCATCTATAACTACTTCATTAGGCAATGTTTTATTTTTAGCCCAAGTACCCAACCATTTGTAAATTGTGTGTAATGTGTGACTGTCAGAAATAAGTTGAGCTACTGGAACACTGCTTTCATCGTTACAAGACTGCATCACACATGAATAGAAGAATATCTGCTTATAAATTTAAAGGATCATGACCATCCACGGTACTGGTTTTTCTCATGCATCAAGATAAAAATTATATTACAATTATTTTCTTGATTTTTGAAGTCATTCTGCAATTAGAACGCCAATTTTGTATACGGGTTTATTTTGTAAACTTAATAAGTTATGAAATTGTTTTGATAAAATGAATTACCTACTGCCGGCTATTCTTACGTTAAAGTGTTGCCATAATCAAAATAAGTAAATATATTGACAACTCTAATCGATTTTTTTTGTATACGATTACAAATTAATATAAATGTAAAGTCATTGGAAAGGTAAATCGCGGGGTTTTTATAAATAATAAAGCGAGATGATACTACTGTGGTGTGAAATAATTAGTATTTCACACACACAGTAGTCGTATTATTTTACTTTCAAAACTTTTAAAGCAATTTCACTTTGTTGGCTAACGATACGTAGGAATGATTCATAGATTTTTTATAATTATCTTGCTTCGGTTTGATATAAATCGAACATTTTTAATAAACAAATGATTATAGAACTAAATCAGTCATTTGAAATAATTATGTGTCGAGTGTATTTATTCGAGTAATCGATTTTCATTTAAAATCTAAAGTGGCAACATTGGTGTTGGTGTCTTAAATTGAATTGTCATTGTCAAAAAGTCCAACGTCAATTGCGCGTGGGCATGCTAAGTTTGTTCATTGCGATTTAAATATTACAGTTTTTTTTTGTGTTGATCGAGTCCTACTCTCCACAGTAATTGTGATATTCATTGTAACTATTTGTTTATTTCTTGTTTTCAATCACTATCGCTAACTTTAATGTGAAATTGTGAATCTTACGCCAGGACGTTTTTACGCCAGGAAGTTTTCACTTTGTTTGAAGTTTGTGTGTGATTCGTATTTTGTTGTACTGTACTGTACTACTTAGCGACTACTGAAAATGTCGACCACTTCGCGTGAGGTACCGACAACAAGAACAATCGACCGGCGAAACCGGTGTATCAATATCAACTGTTTTTTTGCAATCCTAAGAAACCAACGCAGGTATTCTTTGGAACAAGCTACTACTCAGATGATCAATGTGTTACAGTCATGGATAACTCCTACTCAGGTAAGCACATTCTATTGACGTTTTCATACCTATCAGTCTATTTCTTGATTTCTCAGACAGTTTAAACCTACCCAGTCATTCTCTCGTTTTTATATTATAATTTTTGCTTTTTATAAATCACATATTAAAAACTATAGACAAATGATAGCATAAAATCAATGTCACAATGCTGAAATTGGAAGCACTCCGTGCTGTAAGCACAAAATATAATTATGTTGTGCGGCCCATTCAGTTAGGCTTAAAGTCGGTGATTGTGACATTCCTTTGCTCATTCTATTATACTATATTCTAATGACCTTTTTTTTATTATATTTCATATTTCATTTCAAATATATTTTTTTGATTGCAGCTGTCTCCAGGAAGTATAATTTGTTCCGAGTGTTTTGGACTGCTTCAAAATCGAGTTAACACAATGAGCGAAGGAAGTGCTATGCCTTTGCCTGCTCTTGGACATAGAAGAGTCTGCTTTCCTTGTGGAAATTCTATTTTACGAGCACCAAGAACATACCCTGTGCGACATGATCGACAAGAAAGAAACATTTTAATGAGACTGGTTCCACTGCACTTGGTAAATATTTATTAGTATCTTATTAAGAATATGGAGTGTCTAATACAGAATCTGTCTACTTGGGCTAACAGAAAAAATATTTAAGCACCTTATTTTTTGTAGGTTTCCAGAATGGAACGTGTATGTGCTGCATGTTGGAGATCAGCTACGAGAGAAGTACAGAGGCAACAGCAGCATGATTCAAATCGTCCTACTGTAGCACATGCTGTGTCAAGTGATGATTTCAATATTCCTGAGCCACCTCCTCTTCCATCTTCAAGACCAGTAGCAGTTCAATTAGCGGCACCAAAAATCACATCATCTTTATATAGACGTGCTGCAAACACATCTGGCCACTGCATATTCGTTAATTGTTTTGAAAATGAACGTCTACTTGTACCATGTGCTATAAAAGATTTATTATTGTATCATTATAAATTCTATGTACCATCTGGTGCACGTGTTTGTCGTCACCACTTGGATCACGGTTCTTGGAATGAATTAACCTCCCAATTGAGGGATTTTACTGGTAGTCAATTTGATAATATTATGACTATGATGCAGCGAGCAGCTAATAACAGATTTGATTTTTCAAATATTAGGATGATGCCTCCATATTTATGTCATTATTGGCTTGGATTCAATGCTGACCAGTTTTATGATTTACTTAACAGTATCCCAAATCTAGCAGAACAGGTACCAAATGCTTCTATAGCCTTGTGCATATATTTAGTTAAGGTAAGAACTGGTGACAGTAATGAAAGGTTGGCTACTCTTTTTAATAAACCTCGAACCACTTAAGAACGGTGGATGTCAAAAGCAAGAAATTGTTTAATGAGTGATTTTGTCCCCTTGCACTTAGGATTTAATCATCTTACTGTACAAGATGTTGCTTCTCGAAATAAGATTATACCAGAAGGACTGTTTAGTAATCCTGATTTGCCACCAGATGTTAAACCTGCAATAGTTATATGTGATGCTACCTATGTTTTTGTGCAAAGTAGTTCAAATTATTTGTTTCAGAAAGAAACCTACAGTTTACAAAAACTAGACAACCTAGTTAAACCATTTTTGATTGTGTGTTGCGATGGCCACATTGTGGAATGTCTTGGTCCATACAAAGCCACTCTTAATGATGCTACAATCACAAGTTTAAACTTAAATAATGAGGGATCTTGTATAAGATCATTTTTTAGAAGAGGTGATATTTTTCTTCTTGATAGAGGATTTCGAGATGTTATAAATGAACTCCAAGAACACGGTTTTGTCACCCACATGCCAGAGTCTCTCCTCGAAAATGAGCACCAATTAACAATCCAGCAGGCAAATCGGTCTCGTCTAGTAACCATGTGTCGCTGGGTTGTAGAAATAGTCAATGGTAGGATAAAAAGAGACTATAGACTATTCCGTCATGTATTCAATAATAGAGCTGCTATGCACATCAATAATGATTTTAGGATTTGTTGTGCCTTATTAAATAAGTTTCATGTTGCCATAGATGACCCACCGGAGGCTTTGGAATATGTTACAATAGCTAAAAGTAGACTTTTTCTAGTAATCCATCTGGCAACATATGTAGAGCAAGAAAATCTTAACAGAAGGAGAGCTAGCTTCCAAACAATTGATGGCAATCATCCTCATTTGGATAGATTCCCACGACTCAAATTACTGACCTTAAGCGGTTTGCTCTAGGTACATATCAATTAAAACAGGCCAGATCATACTTCGGGGAACATGTTCGTCAGTCTGGAATATATTCAGTGGAAGTGAATACTGAAATTGATGAGGATATTCCTCTGATTTTAGGCCTAAATAATTATTTGTTAAGAGGTAGGATTAAATCCAGGCATGTGAACAGTCGTACATATTACACGTATTTATTAATAAGCAGAGACGATGCTGTAGCAAATACATTACAAGCCATAGTAGGTTATTGTTGCAACTGCCTTGTTGGTAAGCGAACTGTTGGCTGCTGTGCTCACATAATGACAGTGGTGTGGTTTTTGAGTTGGGCTCGATACAATGATATCACTGCTCCAGCATCTTATTTAGATGATTTTTTTAATGAAAATGATGAATGAAGTCATTCGCTGTTCCTATATTATGTATAGGTACCTACCTACTTACTGTAAGGGTTAGATATACTATGATTGATTATATACCTACCTACCTACATGTTTAAAGTGCTACCAGTGTCACTGGATCAAATTAAAGATCTCTTTGAATTCTATTGTTTTTTTTTACAGCTCTCCTTTTTTTGTATTTGTAACTGTTTTAACAGGAAATATAAAGGCAAGGTACTGATTTATTTAAGTCTGTATCCCTATCAGATATGCTAATTAATCTGCTCTCCAAACTACGACCTATTAACTTACCTCTATACACGACAGATATTACTATTTTGAGGTTAAGTTACGTTTTCTAAAAAAACTTGGATATGCGGGTTTTGATTCCAAAATGGCAATTGTAGATGGTTATTTGGTTAATTTATAAACCATATAAAACCAACTTTGGAATTGACGCAACTCTGTACCGTGGTCCATATTGTCGTGATCATTCTCCTTTCCGCTCCAACTGGTTTGAACATGCTACCAGTAGCATCAATGCTTAAAACAGTTCTCGCTTTTTTACAAAATTGTCTATAATATTCATCTTGAGCAGGTGACCAAGGCGTTTAGAGGCTAAAGCGATAAGAGTTTTAATATTTCTTTATAGGGTTCCAGTGTACTCATAATCCATATCCTTTCGAATCATGTTAGGAGCTGATTTTTTTTTTCGTACTTTATTTGTCATAGATAACCAAGTGGGTAAAAAGTTGCAAATGTAAAAGAAAAAGTTAATGGAGGGGATTTTTCGGAGTCTAGGGAAGCTAGGAAAGATACAAAAAAAACCTGAATTTTCAGTTGTCCTGAAAATGCGACGATCGTGACACTTAGGTATAATCTACAAGTCTCACGATAGTGAGTGTCATCTTTTTTTCTTGGTTTTCTTAATAAAAACAACAAGTTATGTATTAATCATTATGTACCTATTTATTTATTTGAATAACCTCTTCATTAATCAGTCTATAATATATATAATATATAATATAATTTAACAACAATAAGACTTCTTTAAGTAATTCTCTAACAAAAATCAATAAATTTCTCAACTTAAAATAACAGAATAACAATAATTTAAAATGAGATCACAATATAATTAAAAAGAATTGAAGAAAGAAATTATGGCAAAATCTTACATAATTTGAAAAACCGTTACTACTTAAATATTAGGTTTGAGGTGATAAGATAGGAAACAGTTTTGGTTTTGAGAAAGACACAGGTAAACACTACACTTGGAGCATTTAATCTTAGATCGGCTATTGCATCTCTCCATCATGCAAGATCTTGGTGCCTTTATGTCATCAAACACAGCCAGGTGATCATAGCCATCATATCTTTTGCCCTGTGATGGGCGTTCTGGCCTGTATTGCCTATTGATAGGAGGTGGCTCGTTTTCAGAATCGACGTCTACGTCGTCGCGGCGGTCTAGTTCTGGAAAATTGCTTAAAGCGTCAGCAACACTAAAACGAAAGTCCAGTAGTGTCAGAGTGTCCTTTCTTGGGTGATCATTTGCCATGCAGTCATTTTTGTATAGTCGCCAAGAATTAACCAACGCCAAATCCAAAAAGTGGATAGTGACTTTCAAAGGCCATTTATTTGTCTTGATGAAGGTACGATAGTACTCCATTTGCTGGTCGAGAATGTCAACGACCCGCATGTGTTGATTGTACTGTTGAATAATTTTAGGAGCCGGTACATCAATGTAGCCTCTCTGTTTTTTATCCTACCGTTTGATAATAGTACCAGACGAAGATCCTGTACAGTTAGATGCCATGATCACGGACTTGTTATCCTTCCATTTGACGATGACAGTCGAATCCCTGGTGTAATGCTGAGTGTCGCCGCGAACCATAGGTGAATCTTGTTTGAATTTGCAAGCGGCTCGGTCTAAGATACGATTAAACATGATTGTGCCAGTGCTGTGTATATTTTTCCGGTTCATTTCTTCTACTAAAGGAACAGTTGTGAAAAAACGATCATGATACACGCAACTTCCTGGAGGGACACTTCTGGTCAAATGGAGTATAACAGAAGGTCCCAGACCCAAAGATGTATCGCCAAACATTGTTTTAGCGCCTCTGTAATTTTTTTTTTTTATCCAAAACGGGGAAACTCTTGGCCCAAATCTCACCTGATGGAAAGTGATGATTAGGCCGAAGATGGAAGCGAGTTTCACCCGGAATCCTCTTACACAGAGGAACTGGCTATCATACCTCTAGCTGCCGGAACACAACAATGCTGTTAACATTGTTGTTATGGCGACAGACTTAGACATGATGGTGGTAGCTTGCCAGGCGGACTTAGAACAAGTCCTACCACCAACCAAACCGAGCAATAAATTTGCCTCCGCTGGGAATCGAACCCGGGACCTCTGGGTCTGAATCAGGTGGTATAACCACTAGACCACGGAGGCGGTTAGTGTCACCTGTTTAGCACCACCCGGGGACCACGTGTAGGGATTCGCTGAAGGGTATTCTCCTACGGACGCGGGTGACTCGGCCCCCAACGCGGGTGACTCGGCCCCCGAAATCTCAAAGTAAATCTCAAAATCTAGCATCAGACCTTCACTAGTAGTAAGAACAAAATTTTTCAAACCTTCTGGTCGTGGTTTATTTTTCACCACTTGGCGCAAAGAACATCGCCCACTAAAAGGTATCATCTGCTCATCTATGGAATAATAGGATGGAACTCATTCCAGTTTGTTGCAGGTATCCTGAACCCGTTGGATTATCGGTTGCACCTTCCAAAGTGGATTGTTAGTCTCAGTTTCAGTTGGCTGGTCGTGATTAACTACATAAAGCGCATTGCGTAAAGTAATAAATCGCGTACTATCTTTTCGGCAGTCCAATCCTCATATATGCTCGCCAGTACATCGGAATTCGTGGGTATGAAAGGCATCCCATGAGAATATGCACACCAAACACTTCAGCTATTTCCGCTTTTCTAGTTTTTAGTTGTTAGCCAGTCTTACGCATGTAATATAAGTTTGTACACCAAGCAGTCTCTTCGTAGAACTCTTCATCAAAATAATCATGAAAATATTCGGATGGTGTACGAACTGGGTTTTTTGGTAAAGTCGCAGTATAGTCATGTGGCTTATCGGTAAAAGGAATACTCTTCCAGGTGTCTCCATGACCACATTAATGCAGAATTGGCCGAGTCACCGTAGTACGAGAACGTCCTCTGCGTGATTGCATTCGCTGCCAAATAGTACCACGAGATCGCCCTCTGCTTCCAATTTTCCGTGAGGTATTACAACGAGAGCATCCCCTACTTGGGGTCATTACCTGACTTAGAGTTCCATTTCATCGCCTGACCCTTCAGAACTGTCGTCCTCACCTACAAGGTCAGCGAGTAGACGCGACTCGGTTTCTAACTCTTCTTCCTCGTTAAATTCTTCAATCTCTGACTCGGTTTCATCGCCAAGGAATTCCAAGACACGGTCATCAGACACAGGAAGCACTAAAATATAAAAACAAACAACTACTTAGCCAAAATACCAGCTTTTAAACCATAAACACAAAAACTACATTAAAATCAATTTATAGGGTTACGACCGAGGGGCCACAATCTCTAAATCTACTTGAAGTTTCAAACGTCACATTTTTTCTAACATACAAAACAAAATAGTGAAAATAGTTTGCATTTCATTTGATTAATGTTTAAATAGTAAAATAAAACAACAACAATACATACTCAAAATATAACAATAAACAATAAAACACAATACTTACACGAGTCGCCGGCCGGTCGGATCAAAAAACGCAGCCATACACCTACGAACTAACAATCTATTGCACGACTCGGGCGCTACTACGCGCGAGTACACGTCTCTCACGATGGATCGACGTCGGCTGCGTTCGCAAAAATGAATCCGCGCGGCCTTGAGATTTTTTTAAAGTTACCCGCACTATCGTGTACCGTCGGGTGTAAAGGGCTACAGTGCTTTTTTATTCTTGACTACAATAGCAGACTCATATTTTAACTCATTAGCAAATTCTCGTCGTTGAACAAGAGGAAGTTTAATTTTTTTCCTTAATTGATATTGTGCACATTCTTATTATGATTGCCTATCGTACAAACACGTTTAGCAATTTTATCTGTTTGCCAATTGATAATTACTTTAACATCCGCTCGACAGTGTTTGCGAGCACCAGTGCATATAACGCAATCATCATCGTTAATCGAATAATTTTTGAAAATCCAGCAACACGGACTTCAAATTGTCTTCCAAATTTCTTGTCAAAAGATATTATTATTTTAGAATTTAGATTTAGAAAAGATATTATATATTAGATATTAGAATTAGCCCACTGATGCTTCGGCAAAAGAGACTTAGTCTTAGTCCTCAGACAAAGTCTCATTTGTACGATAGGGAGTGGATTTTCTGCCACTTTTTAAAGTCTATGTGAAAATCAAATGTTAAGCAGACAGAAGTTGGGAATTTTGTCATCACTGCATTACTTTCTGATAGAGTTTTATTACATGCAGGTCTGCGGTACGCTGTTTAAAAAAAATACGATTTTATTTTTGGTCGAAAATATAATTTTTTTTCGTACGTATTTTTTAATTCCTTAAATTTTATTTTGTAAAAGTTCACTAAGGTTATCAAACACTGGATCACACGATGACGGAAGATAATTTTTTTCAGAAAAATAATTTTCGGAATTTAAAAAAACCTGTTTTTTTATCTTCTAACGATACTGCTAACAGTCTCACCTCGTTTCATCGTGAAATCACACTCTTATTTATTAAGAAGATTCTAAATAATTTCTTGTGAACGTGTGGCATGTTATAAACAACAAAGGTAAAGTTGAACAATAATTTATAATCACAGTTGGGAATCTTGTGGCTAGTATAAAAATAATCCTTAGATGTCAATGGTTATCAAAATTATTGCATCATAATTTGATCACGATCCATTTAATAAATCCTAAGTTCATTTATGTTTTTACATTCCTGAGAACAAATGCGATATCTTAATAATAATAAAATATGGGGAGTACTGACTCGCGCAACTTCGCCTGCGTCACATTTTTCATTAATGCTCTCCTCCTATTGGTCGTAGCGGAATAGCTTATCTTCCTCAATAAATGTGCTATAATTTATTCATTTCAAACCAAACATTCATGAGATTAGCGCGTTCAACCAAACAAACAAAAAACAAACTCGTCAGCATTATAATATCAGTATAAATAAAACTTTACCATGGATATCCTGAGTCAAGTTGTTCATAAGTTACTGAGCGCCTGCTAAAACATTGTCAGCAATTATTCTGAGAAGAATTTTTTTTATCAATAACCTTTAGAGGAGCTTCCTAAAATTGTGTAAAAAATATGTTAAGGTAGCAAAAAGTTACTAAATATTTAAATTAAGAACTAAACTACTAGAACTATAAGAACTTGGAAGTGATCAGCCTACCTGACGTCAGAATGGCTGACCACTTTATTTCTTTGATATTCTTTTTACTTGAAATGGGTTTGCTCTTGACTCTAGTCCAGTCAGGGATGACAGAGACAAAGTCTACGATAGCTTACCCAGAAGTACCCTGTTCACTCACTCTAACTTTGAAAAGATTACGGTTGTAAGCGTTCGGAAACACAAAGGCAGCAGTTTCTAAACGTAAAAAAGGCAAAGGTAGCAAATAAATATCTCATTATAGGTAGTAAAAATTAGCAAATAGGTATTAAATAGTGCACATAGTTTCATGTAAATATCTCGCTTGGTCCAGTAAGCCTGACGGTCTCGACGGTTCGGCGGTTCGACGGTTCGACGGTTCGACGGTTCGACGGTTCGACGGTTCGACGGTTCGACGGTTCGACGGTTCGACGGTTCGACGGTTCGACGGTTTCTTATATATACGTTGGTTACAACATCTATTAGTAACAAGTTAAAGCAACTATTTAGATTTGATTATGGTTGTTCCAATGGTGTAACTTGGCAGTTTGGAATTAATTTTAACAAGTAAATTGTGCGGTGGGAATATTTACATTGTTAATTGTATGTCGTTCTATCATTTTTTTTTTAATAAAAGCTTATGCAGATAACAATTGCATCAATTAATTTTTTTAAGTTGCAAGTAGTAGCCTACCCGAAGTTGATTTTCTAACCTTTGTGAAATATAATCTCAGCTGACTAGTTATACTAATAAGACTGTAATATGCGCTTAACAGCAGTGCAGATAGAAGCAAGTTGGCGGTGCAATCTCACTGCCGTTCTTCGGACTTGGCTTATTTTCCTCCGATGTCTCCTCTGTTTAAATATTCAAATTACTTGGCACCGCTATGTTGATTACCATAACTTGACGAGAATATGACCTGTAATTAAAGTACCCCCTGGAAGCACATTACAATTTTATGGTGATTTTGGCTCCTGAAAATATTATGTATTCGTCTGTTTGTTAAGTAGGTTGTTTATTAGAGAAGTTTTTGTTTTACTAAGGCACATCATAAAAAAATATCAGGACCTAATTGGCTTAGAAATCAAAAGTTGATCTTCGTCATGCAAACTTATGTAGGATGAATATTTTAACCAAGTATTGAGTTTTCTTTATAATGTAAATGTATAAATTATAAAAAAAAAACTCAAAACCTGGTTTTTATATAAATGCACATTTTTACCAAACCAATCGTCAAATTAAAAATGAACTTACATGAAAATAATTTCAACGTTTGCAATTAGAGCACAGAGTAGATAAGTGATCTCTTTTGTAAAGATTAAACTTAAAAAGAAACGGAATAGCGCTGCAAGAAGAAACTTAATTAATTTTACGCTCTAACCGGTGGTCGTTCGTTATTGTCTTGCAGTTGAGAAATCTGTTTGTGTCCTAACTACAAAAAAGTTGTTGTTCCGCTGATCTGGCGTTAATTTATCGATGAGTTTGACGACCGCGTTGGTGCTTCTCGCTTCTTAGTGAGCATTTAGCTATCTTTTACCAATAATTTAGAAGAGTAACTGTAGCATTGCCAGAAAGCTATACATTTCTGGTAATGATGTTTTGCTTCAGCCAAAAAAGTGTCCTTGTTAACAGAATTTAAGGTATTTTTAACGTCAATTTCGAGGACAACTTCACTTTTACCAGAATTAAAAAGTTGAAAGGGCATGCACCTATAGCCCCCTCTGGATCCAAATATTAGCTGACGGCATACGCCTTAAAGTGCATCCGACGCCAATGGCACGAATCCCGTCGTCTTTCTTGAGCAAGGCACATAAGTTGGCCCCGTACAAGATCAACGACGGTATCGATTACACCGCCGGAAAGCATTAGGATGCCGAAAGCCGAAAGCTCCTTCAAAAGCTACTACTGGCCAGCTTCCCCGGCGCGTGAACTTAAAAGTTTAAGTTGCTCTCTGGCGGTGTGAACAATGCCGTCGTCGATGTCTTGTACGGGGCCAACCTATGTCCCTGCTTGCCATAATTATTATTCATTTATTCGTAAGACAACTTTTGGTCCACAGTAGGTGTTAGTAATCTCAGGAAGTACTGGTCCGATTTGAAAAATTAATTCAGGGTTAGATAGCCCATTTATCAAGGAAGGTTATAGGGCTATATATCATCATGCTAAGACAAATAGGAGCGGAGCAGTAATGGAAAATGTGACGCAGGCGAAGTTGCGCGGGTCAGCTAGTACTTAATACTATGTTAGTAAATATACATTAAAAATATATTTACTAACATTGTATTAAGAATAATAATATATCCTCCGGCCCCGTTGGCTTTTAAAAAGAAGTGCCTGAGTGGCGAGGGTTGTGGCAGCATAACTGGCAGTTTCCGGCATCGCTATAGCAGGCATTAAACATAAACTAGGATTTGACTTGCCAAATAAAGGAAACTATAAAATACGATGTAAAAAAAATATCTAAAAATATCACCACAATATATATAGACAAAACTTTACTATTAACACTAAAATATAATTATATACGTCTCCGTAAAGTGGCAAACTTCGTAATATTATAAAACTAGCTTCTTCCCGTGACTTCATCTGCGTAGACAGAACTGTCGCGCTACTTTTTTGTCTCATATTCGCATCCTTGGAAATGCATCTTCATGATTCTGGTATCCAGATAATGTGCCTTTGCGGTGCGGCTGAAAGTAAAATTTCAGCACCGAAATTACTTAGACTTGTTTGTGGTCTCCTGGTAGGTACTTGTAAATCTTTAGCGCTCACGATTCCTGTCAAAAAATACTTTGACATGTTTCTGGTCTTCTGGTTTCTACTTGTAAATCTGTAACGCTCATAATTCCAGCCCCAGCAATACGTTGACATGTTTCTGGTCTCCCGGTACTTGTGAATATCTGGCGGTCTTATTTTTGGCCTCAAAATAACTTCAATATGTTTCTGTTCTCATGGCACTTGTTAATCTTTAGCGCTCATATTTTTAGGCTCGAAATTACTTCGACATGATTCTGTTCTCCTGGCACTTTTGAATCCTAATTGCTCACATTTACAGCGTCAGAAATACTTCGATATATTTCTGGTTCCTTGGTACTTTTGAACCAAACCGCTTGCAATTAAAGCCCCGGAAATTCTTCGACAAGTTTTCGGGTTTCTGGTTTCTACTTGTTTGTAAACCTGTTGCGCTCATCATTCCAGTTCCAGCCCCGGCAATAATTTGACATGTTCTGGTCTTCTAGTACTCTTGAATCTTAACCGCTCACAATACCGGCCCCAAAACTACTTCGACATGTTTCTGCTCTCCTGGTACTTGTGAATCTATAACGTTCACAATTCCAGCCTAGAAAAAACTTCGACTTGTTTCTGTACTGCTGGTAAAAAAAAAATTGCTCAAAAATATTTAGACATGTATTGTGCCCAGTCTCCTAGTACTTGTGAATCTTAAGCGCTCATATTTTCAGCCTCGAAAATACTCCAACATGTTTTTGTTTTCCTGGTACTTTTGAATCCAAACCACTTACAAATTAAAACCCCGAAAATGTAAGCATTCCAAATGTTCAGTTCAAAATTTTTAGAAAGTTAACAATCTCTCAAGTTCTTTTATAATCTTACCGTTATTCTTTGTCAAATTTCTTTATTTTATTTATTTATTGAACAGTGTAGGTTTTATTTTTAATTATTACTTATAAACTTAATTTACATACATCAACAATGTATTTAATCCATTGCTTTAACGACTAAATGATATCTTGAGTTACGGTTCTGTCGTTAAATTCTACCATTGTACGTGTAGGCAGGCACATTAATTTTATTCCTGGACGCTTATTTAGCTAGGCAACTTATTTATGTTTGTGTATTTTTTATTTTTATGAGTAGTATCATAGTGTGCTAGCTAATAAGTGATGATTTTTTTGTTTTGTTTTAATTAATTTGCATACTAAGTATTATATACATTCAAGTTCTTAAAAACGTAACTGGCAGATGTGTTGCTGGGGAATTTGTTGGCCACTTTTTCTCCACAAATAAAACACTAGGAAGTGGTGACAAGCGGGCGTTTTGGACTGTCGTCTGTAAAAACGTGACGTTCAAAAAGTGCTGGCGCTCAGCCTAATTTAAATAAATGACTTTTGATTTTTTTAATATTTTGAATTTTACGAATTTTGTCACTTTGCAGTGACATAATTATACACTTTTTTTTTTTATTTATACACTAAAATGACACCGTCGTTTAGGCGAACATAACAAAACGCGTTTTTTTTTTTAAATCGACAGGTAAAGAAAAGGATATTTGCTCAACTATTTTTTTCCAAAGCATTCGGAAAAGTATTTCTCTACTTATATATTTCCAGAAACAAGCACGTTTTTGATTTAGAAGCGGCGTTGGTCCAATTATTAGGAGTATTGTATAGTACATAAAAACAAACTGGTAATGGTGAACTGTCCATATAATTCTTGTAATAATTACAAAATTAGCCGGTGTGCTTTTCATGATAATGAAGTTTTCAATAATTCTTGGAAACTCTGCAGGCCAGGAACGTTACCTTTAATGTAGAAATCTTGTTTTGAACAACGTTCAAACCAAGCAGTCAATTTGGGATACCTAAAAAGTAATAAAACAAAAATAATTATGTTACGTATATTACAAAGGAAAAACTAACCTATTGAAAATATGTTTGGGAGTAAAATGTTGAAGGCATATTATCCTACTTTTATTTTGTTTTATTTTTAATGAGATGACGGTTTGTATGAGTTTATTCTCTTTCATTTAAGTTTCGAACACAAAAACTGCAGACCATACAGTTAAGAATTTCAACTGAAATTACAGAGCGACTTTTAAACTCATTGGCTAAGTACTCATGGTATGTGAAACTTTCGCTATTTAAAAACGTTATCCACCTTTAATTTCGACAAACGCGAACAAAATGTTTTTTTTTTTTTTCATTTGTCTGAGTTATCACATAAAGTATAAAGTTGGCTCTGTTCACAACACAATTGAAACAAAATTGTCTACTTACAAAGCTTTGTCGATAGGTAAAATCTCATTTAAAGAGCTGATATTAGCCACGCAGCAAATGTCAGCCAGTGTGATAGAATCCCCCGCCAACCAGGGTCCAGCGAACAATTTTTCAAGAAATTCATATCCCGTTTTAATTTTCTCTAAGTTCTCTTGTCTAAATGTTTTCTCCCCTTGATACAAGATTGGGATCTGAAAGCAAAAAAAAATAAATCGAAGTCTCCGTTTGTAACATACCTATAAAAAACAGCTTCTTACAAAATTCATAATTATGACAGTATTTACGATACCTATAAAAAAACATTACTGTCTATTTGCCGGAATGTTCTGGCTAATTTCCAGAACGGCTTGACTAATTTTGCCAGGATTTTCACTGGTAGGTTGCAGATGTTATGGGAGTGTATCATTTTAAAAAAAATTGGTCTTTCTCTACCTTTCTTATAATGAGGGCAAACCCGCAGGCAGGTATTTGATATATTATCAAACGGCGCAAAAAGTATCACGTAATTTTTGTTGTTGCCGTTTGTAGTTGAAATATAAAATATCGCCAACCGATTGTCTAACTCCCTTCACGGACTGGGGAAAGAGGATGCCAGCCTTTTGGACTCTTTTCCCATTGACTAGCTATGCGGACAATTTTTGGACCCTAGCAATACTAGCTTTCTTTTTATTTGTACATGCTATTAATTTTTTGAATTAAATAGATACTGTCTGCGACGTTGTCCGCGTGGGCGCTGTAGCAAAAATACCGTTCGTGTGTTCTTTCATGTTGCACTATTATTCGTGCCCACTTTTAAAATCACATTCAAATATCCCTATAATGAGCGCAGCCGTATAATTTCCTTAGTGTGGAAAAACTCATGAGTGCTACTGTTTTTTTAATTGAGTAGGTATAGTTTCGAGGCAAACTTACCATAGCCGCTTTTAAAGCAGCAAATAGTACTGAATTATCAAAATGTAGCCTTAGGTCTACCAGTGCTCGTTTCTTTGGATCCTTTGGGTAGAGGGCGTCGTCTTTACTATATTGGTTTATCAAGTATGTGGTGATCACATGACTGAAAAAGAAATTACCATTTAGTTTGATATATCAAACAGAGGTTAATTTTGAGCCTTCTTTCTAGGGTTGATTTTGAGGCGCATTTTTCCAATTATAATATCATTTAAGAGACCACAATATAGGTATATTCAATTTTCATCATGTTTAACTGAGATTAATAAGAAAGGTTTTCGCGCTCACATAATTTCGTACCAAACAACTTCATCCATAGATCGTACCAAACATGAACAATACATGTATGATGACTTGCAATCAGCCCCATATGACGTATGATTTGTTGTAATTTTCTAAAAAACTTATTTTTATGTGACCAAAATGTTAACTAAATCCTTGCGGGATTTGTTGCATGCCTCACCTGTCCCAAATTACAAAGTCTCCGTCCTTCAATGTTGGTATGGTATGTTGCGGATTCATCTGAAATTCAAAATAATGATAATAATATCTTAATTTGTACAAAGGAGATATTGCAGGTGGCAGAACGAAACAGGATTTATGTTTTATTTTATTTTTATTTTTTAAAGCATAAAAATACTTTTCTCTCAAGAAGAGTCGCAGACAATTTCAAGGATAACAAGGTCTTAAAACATGATGATGCAAAAATTATATACTTTAAAAGTTTATGAACTTGTTGTCTGTAGTAGTGTGTATGGATTCGGCTTTTTTTTTAGTGCGGCATGAAACGTAGAGCGGTTTCTTTTTAAAAGACTTCTTGTTAAAGACATTTTAAAGTAACGTAAAATTTTAAAGTAGCCTTAAAAGAGAAAATTTTGAAAGTAGCGTGGTTCTTTATTATAAACACACACTTCTTAGCAGACAGTCATTTTTTTTCAAGCAATGATATTAAATGTTCAGTTATTCTATATATTATTAAATTTGTACTTTTGTAGACACAGTTAAATTATATATTTGACTATTTATCACCTAATATTGAACTTATTCGTTTCCCCTTGTCGCTGATATGCTAAACAACCCATTTTATATAATTATAATTTCATTGATTTCAATCAATAAGGTTTACATCAAAATCAATACACACATTTTTTTTTTTTATTCCTTTGGTCCAAAAGTTTTTTAGTCTCAGCGTTTTTGAGTCAGTGAGTCAGAACTTTTCTATTGATATAACAATTGATAATATTCGTACCTTTAGAAATTCGTCCGTGTAGTGGTCGCGTTTTATTAAATTCATGTTGACATATTTCACGTCAGGTATGTTTAAAATTTCAAGCACCATGTACACTGAGCGGCAAGGTGCGCTGGTGTCTTTCTTGTATAATGTTAGTCCCATTTCAGCCTGAAAATAATTAAATACAGCTTTTAACAAGGCTTATGAAGTTTTTGGAAACGCTGGTCAGAGGACTGACTTTTTTTTTTTTGTAGATGGTAATTATTAAATTACTCTTGCCGCTTTAGTCGGAGTGGGAGACGTGTCAGACATCTTACTGATTACTAATTAAAACCCATCTGCAGTGGCTCTTTACGTGCTGTGATAGAATACTGATAATATTCTTTTATTTTTTTTACGACCAAAACAGCACTAAGGAACTTTAAACAACAACAAACAACAGTACAATAAATTATTTAAGCTCAACTCCTAAAGTCAAAGCGTGATGTTAAAAAAATGAGCTACGAATGCAAACTAAACTTTGTGATAACAAAGGTTTTAGAGTTTGACGCAATCGATTAAACTCATTAGCCATATTATAAGCCATAAGCGCCTTCTGTGGTTCTTATCTTTTATAAGTAAAACTCTGCGATATATATTTTGAACATTATTTTTTTTTAAATACAAAACAAAGCAATTTTTATATTAAAATGGGCATTAATTACGTTGTTAGTATTGATAGATGAATTGCGTAAAGTATTCACTTACCTATGTTTTTTAAACACAACAACACCGTGTTCCAAAACAGATGAACAAATTAAATGAAATCTTTTATAAAAAAACAAGTTGTACTGGCAAACTTATCAACGCCAAGGTCAAATTAATACTGATCCGTCTTTTTTATGAACTAGGAGGTTTACGATAAGTATATTACGTAATACCTACCCGATTAGCAAGTTATGTTAATGTCAAAAATGTATATTTAATAACACAGTATCTTTGAGCTTGAAGACATAGTACTTAATGTAAAAATGTTTTCTAAATTAGTGAGCGTAGGTATTACTCATTAGAGTAGATTTTTTCAATTTGTTTTTTTGTTAATAAATCAACATAGAACGGTTCTCTATTGCGTTCTCAGACTTAATGTCGCATAACAAGTGTGGACTAGTTCTGTCCGTTGGTGTCAATCGCGTCTGCCACCTTCGACTGGGTCTAATGAAACTACTTTTTGAATAACAACATAATTTAATTTAAGATATAATGTAGGCACTAAATCAACTTCAGGCATCCTATTACTATTATTTTTAAAAAACTAATTAGCGTGTAATGTGATTTATTTATTAACATAGGAAATGCGATAGAAACATTTAAATCCACGAATATTAAATGCTCGAATAGAAAACAAATTCAAAAACTAGAGAAAAAAAACCTCAACCATAAATTCATTTAAAGTAACAAAACCTAACATTTTTAAAGAGCAAATAAAATCTGTACTCATTAAGTTGCATCGTGCAAGCTACTATTTGCCTAGGGCATGCAAGTTTTGTCTTGGGTATCTAGCCCAATTTTAATTTGACTAGTCCCTTGAATTGTTCAAGACCAGTTTCGTTCCCCTTCTTGTAGAATTCTTGCTGGGTGCAGCGTTCAAGCCAGTCGGAGAGATTCGGGAATCTGAAAATAGAGTTTAATTAATATTCGTTTATTCCACATCTTAGCATATTTTTAATCATAATGTATTCATCATTCTGTGCCTACAGATTCTCATCGACAGGCAAAAGCACGTTCATTGTACTCAAGGTGGAAACGCAGCAAATGTCTGCCAATGTAATTTCGTCGCCAGCTAACCACGGAGAAGACAGAAACTTATCCGTAAACTCATAAGCGTTCTTAATCTTGGCCAGGTTTTCAGTCCTGAACGCTTTTTCTCCCCAGAAGAACACTGGTTCCTGAAAAACAGTTTTTATTCAGTGTTCAATACAGATACATGGTAACTTATTTAGGATCTCTAAGGAATGGTAAACGGTAGTTACTATAAACATATTTTAAAATGGACATTTTTAATTATAGAAGCTTAACTAGAATATTTAGTTTTACAACAAATAAGAATAGTAAAACCTAGTATAAAATAATATAGTCATTGTATGTAATTGTTCAATATTGTATGTATATAGAATGATTTTTCCACACGGAATGTGCCTTCATGTCCAAATTCCATACTGTGAGGAATATCGAAAAATGAATTTACTTTTCATCTAAATCGGGCTCGAGACTTCTTTCAGTGTTTTCAATTTTCGTCATGGTTTGGGATTTGGCCCTGAAGGCATATTTAAAAATCCCTGTATAAAAGTATGATTAAAATGTAATTTATATAAATAGAAATGACATTTAGAATTTAATTATTTACTAAAAGTGGGTGCCCTTCCACCTAACAAATTCTTTTTTTAATTTTTTTTTTTCAAATAAAGCAAGATTCCCATATTTATATCTCTAATTTTACCATCAACATTTACAGATTATAATAATCGTCCGCCTAGCTTTTTTTCTAACTATATTGGGTCGGCTTTTAGTCAAACCTGATTAAGCTGATCCATACAAACTTAATAGTCTTGAAAATCAGTAATCGTTATTATTGAAACAAGTGCGGTAAGTTGGCTTTTACAAAAGAGTAGACAAATGTAAGCCCAAAACGAAGTCGAGGGTTGACCATAGTCACGAGTTTGTAAAAACCAATATCCGCACGTATATCATACAAAACTGTTCAGCACATTTGCGAAAAAAAAGTATGAGACAAAGTTTTTGTTTTTTTACATAAGTCGGAAAGTCGGACAAACTTTGATGATAATAGAATTGCAAAATTGGCTCTAATTCGAAAATTTAAAATTAGAACTACATCATGCGTCTTATTTCTCTTTAGTATTAAATTGAAACAAACGTACTGAGCAAAAGAGCGCTTCCAAGGAGGTACGATCATTTAGCTTATTTTTATTATTTTGCTGATATTCTGTTATTATATCTGAACTTTAATTAAAGTACTTACACCTACATAAAATGAATGAACTTCAGTTTAATATGGCGGTTCGCGACATTCCCGCCATGGAAAGTTAAATATCATTTTTGAGTATTGTTGAAAAATTTAAGGAAATATTGGAAAATATACTGAGCTTTATTTTACCTCCTAGCTTTATTCTCGTTTTGTGAAACTCACGTAGACGCAGACGGAAGCGCTTTTGTACGGTTGTCTCACTTTAATCATCATCATCTTCCTGCTCTTATCCCATATTACTTGGGGTCGGCGTAATACGTCTTTTTCTTCCATTCTGCTCTATCAGCTGTCAAACTATCACTAACTCCCTTTACTTTCATATCGCTCCTCACACAATCCATCCATCTTTTTTTTGGCTTTCCTCTCCCTCTCCAATACTAAAGGGAAAAAAATGACTACTGCCTCATTTATTCTGTAGTACTAAATACCCGACTGCGCCAGGAGAGGTTATGTTTTTTTCGAGTATATGTATTTTTTTTTGGCACGCTCTGTAGCCTAAATAAGACGAATCTAACGATATTGCTCAAGCTAAAATCCATCAAGCCGTTTACGCTACAGAGCGTTCTAAAGAAATATATCATACAAACACTCAAAAGAAACATTACCCTCCTTCTGGCGCAGTCGGATACTTAGAACTACTTCTATTGTCTAATTTTTTCTTTAGTCTTAAAGTGTGTGAGTGTCGCATATGCTGACGGTGGCGATTGATCAAGCGCTTCCATCTGCGCCTGCGTCTGCATCTACAGTTGAATTTATTATAAATTGTTTAAGAAAATTAAATAAAACCACAAGGGATACGCTCGGTGCTATACAACGGAGTATATGGCAAAATAGGTGAAAAAGCTTATTCAGTTAACTCATAGGTACTCACAACTGATCCCCGCAAAGCCGGGAACAGTATACCACTGTCGAAATGAAGGCGTTGATCAATGATTGCCCTTTTCTTCGGATCAGTTGGGTAAAGGGAGTCATTTTCTCCATGTTGGGTTACCAAGTAAGCTGCAATCGCGTGACTGGAAACAATTTTATTTTAGAAATTGTATAAATTAATTTAATTATGCATATCATCACATTCATAGTTTATTTCTTTTTTGTCGGATTGAACTGTCCTACTCTTGGGCATTGGCCTCTCCCTTCATGTGGGTCGTCTTCACACAAATTCAGTAAGATGCCAACTTTATTAAGATGTCAAATTTCCAACCCAGGAAATTCCCTCTTTAATTCTTCAATGTCAATTAAGTAGTTTATGTAATTTAAATCTTGAATTATTTAAATTACATCACGTCCTGTCATTACATGGAACTTTTAATTTGTATACTAATGCTACATCAACAATGGTAATGTTAACATTAAATTGACGCTCGCTCACATGTACATAAGAATAGGTAAACTTTTACCTACTAAAACTGAAGTGATGTCACCTTCCTTCTTTCTCTGTCGTTTCGCTCTTGGCAGAGCGGTCGTGGTCACGTTGAGGCGTCCACATTGGTGATAGAGGCGGACACAGCTTTCTTAACGATCTCCCGCCATCTCTCTCTGTTGGAAGTCTGTCGGGCGCAGTCTGACACGCAGTTACCCACTGCGGATTTCACCTGATCAGTCCATCGCATAGGTGATCGGCCGCGCAATCTGGTTCCCTCCACTTTTCCTTGTACGACTAGCCGCTCTATTGAGTTGTTATCGCGTCTAGAGACATGGCCAAAGTACTGCAGTATGCGCGTCTGTACTATGGTCGATAGACGCTTTGTGATGCCGAGCTCCTGAAGTATGGACACATTGGTGCGGAACTCTGTCCAAGATATGCCGAGCATCTTCCTCCAGCACCACATTTCTAGGGCATCTATCTTTCTCTTTTCAAACTCACGCACTGTCCATGTCTCCGCCGCATAAAGGAAGATTGGGAATACTAGCGTTCTCATGAGCCTGACTTTGGTGGCTTTGGTAATGTTTCTATTCCTCCAAACCTTCCTCAACTTCTCCGCTGCGGCTCTGGTTATGGCCATACGACGCTTCACTTCATCCACGCAACCACCATTGTTTGAGATTAAAGCCCCAAGATATACGTATGTTGGGACCACATCGCAATTCGCAATCTGCGTAACCTCTGGCAAATTGTCATTGACACGGTCCACGATCATAATCTTGGTCTTAGATCTGTTAATCTTCAATCCAAACGTTAGACTTACGCGCTCCATTTTCTGAAGTAAGGCCTGCATGAGGTCCGCGTTACTAGCAAATAAGGTGGTGTCATCTGCGTATCGCAAGTTCGAAATCTTGCATCCACCAATCACAACACCATCGGTCCAGTCTTCAAGAGTGATTCGCATTATAAGCTCGGTGTAGATGTTGAAGAGCAAAGGTGAAATTATGCATCCTTGTCGCACACCCGCTCTTGGGTGAAAAGTATCTGAGAAGAGGTCATCTGTCCGCACCGATGCTGTTCCCCCTTCGTAGAGTCCCCTGAGTAAGTGTACGAGGTGTCGTGGTGTACCCATGTCCAGTAGTGTGTTCCACAGTGTTGGCCATTTTACCGAGTCGAACGCTTTGGAAAAATCAACAAAGCATATGTGTGTTGGTTTGTTGAATTCTCGAGCTTTTTCGATAATCTGACGAACAATTAGAATTTGTTCACGGGTCCCCTTGCCTTTTACAAAACCGGCTTGTTCTGGCGCAATTTCTCTGGACAAGTATGCCTTCAGTCGCTCGTTGATAATGTGTAGCATAATTTTACTGGCGTGTGTTATTAGAGCAATGAGCCGAAAGTTACCACATTTTTTAGTCGAACCCTTTTTATGGAGAGGAGTGAAGACTGTGTGAGCCCATTCTGAAGGCCATTTGCCTGTGAGCCATATCTTGTTGCAAATGGTCCAGAAGATATGAACGCCGTGTTCTCCCATTGCTCGAATAGTTTCGATTGGAATTTCATCTTTCCCTGTGGCTTTCCCATTCTTAAGGTGTTGAATGGCGGCTCTTACCTCCGATTCAAGAATATCTGGCTCCAGCATATCACTCGTAGGCTCCGTAGATGCAAAGGTATGCGACTGAGGATCTTCGAACAAGGACTGACAGTAGTTCCTCCAGACTTTCGAAATTTGGTCCAGTTCAGTGACTATCTGGCCATTGTGATCTTCAATAGCCCAGGTTTTAGACGGCAGTGTTCTTGTAATGAGACGGATCTTGTGGTATAAGTCTCGTGATTCGTACCTGTCTGCATGCATCTCGACTTGTTTACAAATACTGCGGAGATAGTCATTGTGATCTTGTCTGCACCTCAGTTGTATCTTTGCCGACATTTTATTTAGTTCTTTAATATCAGCTCCCGCTGCTTTCATCTTCTGGCGTTTTTCGACGAGTTTGAAGGTGTCATCAGTC
Source organism: Ceramica pisi (assembly GCA_963859965.1). NCBI lineage: Eukaryota > Metazoa > Arthropoda > Insecta > Lepidoptera > Noctuidae > Ceramica > Ceramica pisi. Next base: position 6,561,315 of record OY982549.1, on the reverse strand, counting down.
ATCCAATGTTGTTTCTTGTGGGTTTTAATTGGTGGTGTTGCTTCCGAGACTGCCGAAACGATGAGCGATTTAGCGCGGTCCCATAGTGTATCGGATGTTTCATTAGCCAGATCCGCTTCTGACCATTGTGACCAGTTGCGCTCCACAATCGAGCCAAATCTTAAAGCATCTGTCACTTCGACTTTCTTCGTTTTCTTGATGAGTCTTGCTGCTGTTAGTTTGAGCTTTAACTTCGAGATCAAAAGCTGGTGATCGGATCCGCAGGAGGCCCCAGGTATAGTGTATGGGCATTTTTTATGGATGATCTCCATCGTGATCGTATCATAATGTAGTCGATCTGGTTTCGAGATTTTCCATCAGGCGACACCCACGTGTACAACCTTCGAGGGTGGTGTTGGAAAAGACTATTCGCAATTAGCAGATCGTTTTCGGAAGCGAATTGTAATAAGCGTTCACCACGTTCATTTCGTTTTCCGAGCCCAAATTCCCGCTGCATTTGCTTAGCTGATCAGCGTTTTCTCCGATCTTAGCATTCAAGTCCCCTAGAATGACTAATATTTCTCTATTGGGTATTTTCGCTATTATTGAATCTAATTCGGAGTAAAACTTCTCAATGGTCTCGTCGCTTGCAGTAGAGGTAGGGGCGTATACCTGAACGATGTTGAGGTTCATCGGTGATGCTTTCATCTTGATGCTGATAATTCGATCGCTTACCGGCTCATACCCCATTACGCAATTTCTCTGATCTATCGACATTAGGAATCCCACACCGTTGCTTCTGCTGATGTCGTTGCCAGAAAAGTAAATGACGTGATGGTCTGTCAATAAATGTCCGCTGCCTTTCCAGTGTGTTTCGCTTAGACCACAGATGTTCACATCAACTCTATCCATTTCCCGTTCCAATATGGTCAGTTTCCCTGGATGATTTAAGCCACGCACATTCCAAGTTCCTATCGTCTGGAGGCGTCGCAGTTTGATTGACTTTCCAGTAGTAGAGTTTCCATGGGAGGCCTGGTCTCCTACCTCGCCATGGCCGGTAGCCAACTTCACACTGCGCGTCCCGGACACAGCGCAGCGCCGGTCGCTAATCGGTTCGCAGGGCGATCGTCTCTCATTCCTTTGTGCTCTCATGTGACTTTCTTGGGAAAGTAGACGCAGTGGTTTCCCCTTGCCTTCTGCGCCAGGCATTTGAGAGATTATTTAGATCCCTAGGCCGCTGTAGCCTCTTCCACCCGGTTGCCCGGTTGGGTGAATGGTTTTACCGCCATTGCTCGGTCGCCAGAGCCTCGTCCGTTATCTAGCAGGGGGCACCGCGACAGCTCGGGAGCTGCCGCCACTAGTTATTCATAAGAATCACCAGTGCGAGCAGGTGAGGATGACAATTGGGGCCGGAAAGATGTTAGGTCCGTTCTCCCCCTTACCCCCTCTTCCTTAAAGTGAATAGTGATGTCACCAGTAAAGTAAAATTTTAATTTTTTATTTATGTTCTTTTTATTATTTTTAAGCGCTCGCGCCTTATTTGCTATGTTGTACACAAAAAGAATATATTTATTCCAATCACTCCACTTGTACCTAGGTAATCTCACCTGTCCCAAATGTAAAAATCGTCATCTTTCAGCATAGGGACCGTATGCTGCGGATTTATCTGTAGACAAATAAAAAGAATAGAAAGCATATTTAATATTATCTTAATGCTTTAACATCCACCATGTTTTAAATTACATACTCTCATAATCAAATGTTTTTTTTATTTGTTCACCATTCCTATTTTAACGTTTTAATTTGCTCGCGTTATGTTCATCAAAGTCTGTTCAGCTATTTATGCGTGAACGTGTAACAAACGAACAAATTCACTTTCGCATTTATAATGTCGGTAAGATTTTTTTATTCCGTTGTTATGATACGTAGTCATAACAATTTAATAAAAATTCTACTTTGCACCAAGTAAGTAGATAATAAAAAAATACAAAACTCGTTCTAATTTCTACCTTTTCCGTTTTGTTTAAAACTGTAGAAAGTACCTTTAAATATTCTTCCTTGAGATGTTCTCCTTCCATCAAATTGACATCCACGAACTCCACATCAGGAATGTTAAGAGCCTCAATGACCATGAAAACAGACCTGACTGGGGGACTTGCATCGATCTTGTAAACTGTCAAAACCATTTTCAATTATTTCTGAAATAAAAATTTAAATCAATAGGTATGTATAAAATTCTTCTAATATGTACTGAGTGTAGTTCCGGGCAAAAGTGAATAGGCACATCATATTTAGCCACTTATTTTTTATCTCATATAATAGGGGCGAGCATATTGCCATCAAAAGGACAAAAATTAATCAATGTGATAATTGTTATGCGAGATGAGCCGCAGAGGGCTCGTGGCTAAATAATAACAGCCGCACTGGTCGATCTGCAAGGTTAAGCAACGCTTGCCGATGTTGGTCTGCGAATGGGTGACCATCTGAACATACCGAGTTTCCTCCGTGCTTCGGAAAGCACGTTAACCTGTTGGTCCCGGTTGTCATTTCGAGATCTTTGGCAGTCGTTACGGATAGTCAGAAGCCAGAAAATCTGACACCAGTCTTGCCAAGGAGTATCTTGTTACCCAGTCAATGGGTTGTGGAGGTCTGGTAGGCAGCCGCTCCACGTAAAATACTGGTATTCAGCTGAATCCGATTTGACTGGAAGCCGACCCCAATATAGTTGGGAAAAGGCTAGGCAGATGATGAGATGAGCCACACTAGGAGTACTGCCTCAAGTGCCCATGCTCCTATACTTTGGAGGATTTGATGAATGCTACCGACGAAACCATTGACTTGGCCACCTACTGGGCCCAATAAATTTAGGAGTTAACCATTGCCTCGATAAGAAGAAGATTATGCGAGATTGCTTATTACACAAAACAAATAACATTTTATTAATTTGCAAACCTTGTATGTCATCCGATTTCGTACTTTTTTCCGTAATTCAACCCCTGCAGGGGGCAAGTTTATATATCTTTCTTACTTGCGTGTTACAAGGAAGTTTTGTGCAAATTTTATATTTAAAATATGAATTTAACACAGCGGTTTAGGTTTTTTTGTTGCTACCTTTGTTTTTATTTGTTGCGAATGATATAGAGTAATAGCTTTTTTTGGACGGTAGAATTTGATGAGTTTTTGATAACAGGACTTATTTCCTGGTAATGCTAGCAAAATTTTAAACAAATAGAACCTTAACGCTCTACATTTAAGGTTCTTTTTGTTTTAAACTTTTACGCAATGTGTAGTTTTTTATGACAAGAACTAAGTATCACGCAAATGTTTAAAACAACACAACGCCCTAACACAACCACAATCGTACTAATATAAGTCTGTAGGTATTTATCAGAGATGTCATTGGTACAAGTTTAATACTGGAAATAAACATATGAGGACGGATGTTTCGTCGTTTTCAATCAAACAAGCTCTGCTACTGTAAGTTTGAGCTCTTCGATCTGAACACAAGAACGGTTTAATATAAAATCCGGATTTACTAGGAAATTGAACATCAAACTATGCTTTTGTAGCAGCAAACTATTTTATACCTGTCGTCGAGATGTCACCTAGGAATTGAAATTTCAAAGGCATACAATTTTTGACGTCAACTTCTTAGTTAATAGTGTATAAGTATATTTTACAGTTGAGTATTTGCCATGCTCTCCTTTCGTATCAAAGTAGGGTTCTATACATTACTAAATCCTAATATTATTTAATTTAGAAACCAGCTTTTATAAGACCGCCCATTGTACACTTGTTTTTATAAACGTTTTTTCGGTATTTGTTATGAGGTGTACAATAAAGTATAATTATAATAAATAATAATAATAATAAATCTTAAATTGTTATACTGAAATCGTAATTATAAATTGTAACGTCAACAAACAGTAAGAACAGTATAGTTTAAATATTAAAAAAATCACATAAATAAGAAAATAACACAAAAAAAAACTACCTTTTGTTCCAAATGGTAATTATCAGAGCAATGGTTAGTGGTCACTGACACAACCGAGTCGCATAAAGTTGTCCGACAAAATGCCAACATTGAGGCCGATGCAGCCGGTTCGTATGAGACGGACACCGTTATGAGTCAAGAATTTCTGGATACGGCAGTTAATATCGATACCATCATTGACTGCATCAAATATTTGAACGAGGCCAATGACAGAGCTGTACAGGTTGCTCAATGCTAGTCGGACAAAATTTAGTGTGACCTTTGACTGCGTATGAGATATGTTTTCTTCATCCCGGCGTCAATTTCTTATCAAGAGATAACCAGCATGTTGTGACAGGGTTTTGTATAATTATGTTTTGAGTTTAACGCAGCATTGGAATACACAGGTATGTATTAAAAACAAAATAAATAAATGTATGTAAACTTCACTGTACACCAAACACAGAGAAAATCGTAGACGAAAAATACATAAAATTGGTGGAATTGTCGCATTCCGCGATATCTTCCAGGCAACCTGTAATGTATTGAGTCTGGACACGAAATTGGGTTGCAATTGATGCATATACAGGGTTATTTATAAAACACCGACAACCTCTCAGGACTATGTTACTAACATCATAATCAACAACTTCTGTTCTATGAATTTTAAAAATTTCTAGTTTAGCAGTCTATGCGATCAAAATAAAGCTCTGTCTTTTTCTTTTGCTTCGCATAGACTTCGTTACATTTAGAGCGTTCAATTTAAATATTTTTTATTTTTGTATGAAAACCTGATAAACAATAAAAAATACAACCGACTTCCAAAAAAAAAACTACAAACCAATACAAAATGCAAAATACAGACCAATAAAAAAGTATACTTTTTATTGGTCTGAGACTACAAAGTAAAAAATTACTTTAATTTCGGTGTTCTTGTTAGTTTCTTCGTATTTTGACACCGACTTCCGAAATTAAAGTTATTTTTTACTTTATAGTGTTTTTTTTTTGGATGTCGGTTGTATTTTTTTGTAAAAAGTTTTTTATTGTTTACACCTAACAACACCACTGCAAAATCGCAGAAAAGCGAAATACGCAATTTCGATTACTTGGATGACATAAAACTATCATCCAAGTAGACGAATTCCAGCTATTTCGATTTAAAATACAAAGTTCGTAACCGATTTTCATAAAATTTAAATGGGACCAATCTGCAAGTATATCCTTTCAGATAAAAGATCAGACCTATGGCGTGGGACAGTAAATAAGTAATACCCAGCTAACCAATCTGTGCCACTATGGAAGTATTCAAAAAGTCATACTCAGATTTCCCGACGAGGTTGTATGAAACTATTACTGTATAGCAGCCAAATTCCAAAGAACAATAATATTTTTTGGGGAAATAATTGGCAGGAGAATATTGTTTTTTATTTATTTAGGGACAACAAACAACAGTGTAATAATAAGGAAACATTACAGATTAAACCTTAATAATACAGTTGACAAATCCACTACTCACAACGCTATCCACACTCACAACTACACAGATCTAGTAGTTGTCAGAAAGAACGAATTAAATTATTTTAGCATTAAAATGTTGTGCGATTGAGTGGTGACGCGCTATGTATTCGTTCTCTTAACGGCCTGTTATTCGAATTTTGGCTGTTTGAGACTCAATTGGAAATGCTCAAAATATTGAATTTAAGCCTGGAAAAAAATATATGTGAAGGATACATCCTTGTTCTAAAGGCAAGAGGAAGTGAAAACACGAAATAGTATAATTTTCCCGATAAAAAAAAATTGAAAAGGGGTCGATTTCAAAAAACCATTTTCAATCTCATTTCCTAATTACAGCACAAAACAATTAAAAAATTCTACAAACTGAAACGTAATCGTATTTTGGAAGGACGAAAGCGGCTAGATTTTTGAGTTTTCTAATAAAAAAATTTATAAACATCGAATTTGTGCAGAAAGGCTTACCTTTGAAGACCGCACAGTCCTACGGGACGTGTTTGGAGCCAGACCTGCGACACTTTTTTGAAAAAAATCGCGGAAGTGTTGTTTAAAATATCAATAGCCACTGAAAGAAACAACAGGAAAATGATGACATTCACGAAAATTCCGAAGGTTGGGCAAAATATGTTGATAGTATATTATTGTTTTAATTCACATAATATTGTAATGGAAGATGAAAATATTTTAATTTGTTTTGTTGACAATTTTGACATCTGACAATAGGGTTCGACAATTTCAAATTTTTATCGATAAATTTAATGTAGCTACCATAAAGGAGTTTCAATACCTCTTTAATTTATTCATAACTAGCTTCTGCCAGCGGCTTCGCCCGCGTGATACCTAGGAAACATAATACCGGGATATACAAAAAAAAATATATATGGCCTATGCGTTTGCATAGAATATAAATAACTTCCAGACTATAATCTAAGCGAGGAGCGATGGTGGCAGGCAACGTGCGCCACCATCGCCCCTCGCTCCTCGCCTTGCGCGGATGGCGAGCTTTCACCTCGCAGACGACGCGTAGCTATCGCGCTGGATGCTAACCGTAGCCTAAATTCGAAGAGACGCCGTGCTGCTGCTGTGCCATTGCGGTGAAAAAATAATGTGCCATGACCTGTAATCATCACAGGATCAGGACCTGCGGAGTAGCATATTAGAGAATCCGTTTTTTCTCCAAATCTTATGTTTTTTTTTTCCAATGGAGAGGGTAATTGTAGAGAGGAGAGAGTAATTTCAAGGGTCTTGCAGTCTCCTTGCGTGATGGAATCAGGGATGTTGATATCCGCGAGAAAACCAAAGTTACCGACATTGCCCAAAATATTGCCAAACTAAAGTTGTGTGAAGGGCACATTGCTCGCGAACAGATGGTCGATGAGGCCGAAAAGATCTGTAGTGGTGACCGCGTATCGGTAGACGTAGCTTTTGAAGGCTTCCCACTAGGCGACCCCCACCAGGTCGCGTGCAGCCGATGGATGTAACCGCACAGGTCAGGTTGGTGAAGCGGTCCACGACTATGTCCAGGGGGGCTACTCTCTAAGCCCGTAGTCCGTCGTTTCGGGCTTCGTTGCGGCGGTATTCTACTCCGTATCAACTACAGACTAATGATTAGTCCCGAACCCGAACTAAGAATTAATGACAACACGATTTGATAGTACCTAACTGTCAAATCGTGTTGTCATTAATTCTTGGTGGTTAGGAGATACGGACTAAAATACGCCCGCAACTAAGCCCGAAACTATCAACATCGGGATTAGAGAGTAGCCCCTCAGTAGTGGATGTCTTTCGGCTGATATGATGATAACCGATTTATAAAGTTTATTTGCAACCATTTTCACCTTAAATTTTTCGTGACATAGTTATGTTAGGTATCAAATTAAAGTACTCGAGGAAACAATTCTAAATATGCTTAAGAATATTTTATTCGATAAATTTTTACTGAAGCTATAGCAGCACGACTCTAGTAGCCAAAAAAACAACAGAATATGATTACAGTATAAGCGTGACAGTAGAATCATATAGCTAATTTACATATTTATTAAACACTAGCTTCTTCCCGCCACTTTTTCTGCGTAGACGTTAGAACTGGCTCGCAACTTTTATGCGTCATATTCTCATCCTAGGAAGTGCATCTTCATGTTTCTGGTATCCAGATAGTGTGAGTCTTTGCGGTGCGGCTGAAAGTAGGATTCAGCTCCGAAATTACTTCGACATGTTTTTTGATCTTGTTGTAAATCTGTACCGCTCATAATTCCAGCCCCGACAAAAGTTTTATCATGTTTCTGGTCTCCCGATACTTTTAAATCCTAATCGATCACAATGCCGAAAGTTAGTGTTGACAATTCCAGCCCAGAAAAAACTTAGACACGTTTCTGTTCTCCTGGTAAACAAAATTCTTGCTCAAAATACTTTGACATATTTCTTGTGAATCTTTGGTTCTCATATTTTGCTTCAAAATTACTTCAACATGTTTCTGTTCTCCTGCTACTTTTGAATCCTAATTGCTCACAATTACAGCGTCACAAATATTTCTGGTTCCTTGGTACTTTTGAATGCAAACCGCTTGCAAATAAAGCCCCGAAAATACTTCGACATGTTTCTGCTTTCCTGGTACTTGTGAATCTGAAGTACTAAGGCAGCAGTGGCTTCGGATTTCCTCTTCCTCCTCCGCCACTAAGCCACGCCTTTTATTGGGATAGAAAGTAGCCTATGTGTTATTCCAGGATGTGAACTATATGTGTGCCAAATTCCATCGAAATCTCTTCACCCATTTTTGCGTGATTGACGGACAAATATCAAAAACAACCAACCTACACGGTGCCATTCTAGTCGTCTTACAAAGGCGGCTCACCTAATGTACCGGATATAAAATACCTCTAAGCGCGATTTTTTTTTAATAATTCATCAAGATAATGGGTACAATGCAAATATATCGCTCCTGGATGATTCAAACTACGTCATTCGTTATTACAATGAGTGATATTTAATTTTTATAGGTGGTTATCACGTACATAATTTGCTATTGTTAAGTTATTTACGTAAATATGTCTGTTAATTTAGGTTATTAACGTAGGTAGGGTTTAGTTATATGTTTATATTATCAAACAAAAGACTTGTAAAACTAATAATGGCTCACAAAAAAAAAGAAAAAAAAAAGCTAATGACACAAAGTAAACGGTGTGGTTGTAATAAATGCTTTGATTTCAAGATTTTATCGAAACTTTCAGTTTTTTTCTGTTACTACCATGTTAATTTACTTTTTTCATAAAAAGCTATATTGTGTTAAAAAAAAACAACAACACTACATATTATAAAACTAAATTTCCCGCCATGTTTGCAATGTGTTTCAATAAAATGTAACAAGTTCAGTAGATAAACTACAAATATTTTACACTGTGGCGTATTTATTCTGCGAAGAAGTCGGCGGTCATCGGCAGGACATCGTATAACATCGTCGTGTTAAACATGAGGGGTCGCGGGCGGAGGTAGCGTTTTCAATGCCAAAAGACCCGAATAAGCAAGCCTTAAGCTATATTTTATAGGTTTGCTTGCTTTATTTCAATTTTCTTTTGAGTAAAGTAATAGATTTAGAAAGATTAGAATCATCATAATATGAGAGTACTCAAAACTGTGCAAAATTAGGTACTTTACCATATCCAAAAAAGTTCTTTCTTACATCTTTTTACTACGCCGCGTCGTACTGCATACATTATCATCAGTTCACGTCAACTCTGACAGTAATCGTCACTGCAAGGCCAAATGACTAGTAACACGCCATCAAAAGAAAACCTTGAATAATTGAAAAATGGAAAAGCGATACCAAAGTTTATTAAAACGATATTTCTATGATATATTTCTTTATGGGAAATTAACGTGTTCCAGAAGCCAGTGGTCATATATTATTTAAGGGGTGACATTGGGTAGCTGATTAAAGACAAATTAAAACAAAAAAAAAACCTTTTTTTAAATCGACCAGAAAAAAACGTCTAAACAGTAATTTGCTATTTATTATAGTTTTTGGCATTCACTATAGTTCAATCACAGATTTTATGTCACCAATAGCATCAGACTGCATGAAAAGTCCTTCAAGGGTTTGTAGTCGTTTTTTTCAGGTGTTTTTTTTTATTAGACAATTTCACCTTAATGTACATCAACTACTCAATAGCACCCTTATGTATAACCACGTTCTTCTAGAACTCCCTATATTCGTAGCTGACCCCATTCGCTTTTTATTTATTGATAGCTTAACATCGCTTAAAACTAACTTTTTCGCTCTTGTTACAGTTTATCACAGGAACGTTGCATTTTCCCGATTTAAAAATGCCTGATCAACTTAAGTGGATATATAGCTTCATATCAGCAGAAGAAGTTTCAAAATCGAATAAGTTTTCCAGATATTGTCTACTCTTTTAAGCGAGTAGAACTCGCAAACCAAGGGCTCCATAAACCTAAATAGTCTGTTTATTTTATATGCTATCCTATTCGTTTTTTTCTAATTGTATTTATAGCGCAATAGAAAATATACACACTTCCTATATTTTCAATTGTCTACCTTTTACGGTGCATGAGATACGAGTACAACCAACTATAACAGAACAAAACAGGCGGCAGAGGCTTAATTTAATAATAGGTTTCCGGTTGTTACCCTTCGATACGGAACCCTTTTTTTTAGGATGGGAAATCATCAGCGGAACCTTAGAATAATACATGTGGCACCGTTCACTCTTTATCAATCATTTAATAGTATAGCTTTAATACCTAGATGTTAGGCTGCTTATATATTATGCTTTGCAAGGCATAATTAGGTCAGGGAAATTAATTTCTTCATTAAAATAATTATACGATGTGAGGAGCTCGTGAGAAAGTAACAGCAGCTTAAGAAGGTTGCAAGAAGACATATTAATATTGTGGCAATAATTACTGAAAGAAAACTATTTAATTGATTAAATTATCAAAACTATTGGGATCCAGGTGGGAAAATACGAATAAAACGAGTAAGATTTCTCTTTAAATTGTTATTACGACTTTTATGTAGTCACTTATTTTCTTTCACTCCATGACATTACACGAAAAAAAACAAAGCAGGCTTTATAGACTAAAGAAAACGAAACGTACCTACTTTCTCTTTCTTAAACACCATAAACAAATATATTGAGCCTATTACAAAATTACTATTTCAACACTCCCACTTAATTTTATAATAGGAACTAACTACACAAATAACAAAAGTAACCCTTAGGTATTCTTAAGTACTTCATTTCTATTTAAAACAAATTTACCAGAAGGCAAAGCCTTTGTAAGAAAATCTGCAAGTTGACGTGAGCTTTGAACATACTTAATTGAAATAATATTCTGCTCAACTTTCTCTCTAATAAAGTTATACCGAATATCGATATACTTTGTCCTTCGGTGGTAAACTGGGTTATTAATTAACTTAATAGTGCTTTGATTATCAGTACACAATGTAACCATCATCTGTGGTTCTTCAAGATCAATTAACAATTGCCGAAGCCACAAAATCTCTTTGGCAGCTTCACTTGCAGCTATATATTCAGATTCTGTAGTAGATAATGCTACAGTATTTTGTTTTCTACTAGCCCAAGTAACTGGCCCTCCATTCATCATAAAAATATAACCGGTGTTAGATTTTCTGGAATCTACATCAGAGGCGAAATCAGAATCTGAATAACCAATCAACTCACTATTACAGTTATACACAATACCTAAATCCTTAGTATCAATCAAATAACGTATTATTCTTTTGACAGCATTAACATGGTCCTGACTAGGATTATTTAAATATCTGCTGACAATATTAATAGGCAATGTCAGGTCTGGAAACAATAGCTAGAAACATCAAGGCTCCCACTGCTTCCCTGTATGGGTAATTCACAACCTGCTCATCAACATTTTTAACCAACACTACATTATTATCAGCAGGTGTACAACACGAGTTAGCATCCGACATATTAAATTTGTTGATAATCTGCTCTATATAACGCTTCTGACTAATGACAATAGAACCATTACTTTTACTAATCTCCATAGCAACAAAACAAGTAAGATTTAAAATTTTCATGCCAAAACTCTTTTTCATATCCTGAAGAATATGCAACAAAGTTTCATTACTTTTACATAACAATAAGGCATCATCAACATAAAGTACCAGAATTACTTTATAATCATTAAAATGTCCAATAAACACACAATTGTCAGAATCACACATTTTAAAACCATAAGTAGTTAAGAAACCACTAAATTTCCTATTCCAACAGCGGGCAGCTTGCTTTAAACCATATAAGGATTTGTTTAACTTACAGATATGTCCTGGCTCAGCACTCACTCCCTCAGGAACCTCCATATAGACATCCTCCACCAACTCACCATATAAGAAGGCTGTCTTAATATCGAACTGTTGGATATGAAAATTTTCCCTAGCTGCAACTGACAATATCACTCTGATCGTATCATATCTCGTGGTCGGGGAAAATGTTTCTTTATAATCAATATCTTTCACTTGTGTGAACCCTCTTGCACAAAGACGAGCTTTGTATCTCTCTATACTACCATCTGTATTCTTCTTAATACAAAACACCCATTTAGATGTTATAGTTTTTTTATGATTGTTCTTTATAATCTTCCAAGTTTGATTTTCCACATGCGACTTTAATTCTTCTCTAATGGCTTCTTTCCATTTCTCACAATCTTTAGATTTAACTGCTTCTTCATATGTCTGAGGTATTTCAAATTCTGTAAAATGTACTTCTGCAACATTGTTTCTTCTGGGTCTCAAATTAATGTTGTTTCTCTCTTTATCCCTCAATATAACTTGTGCAGGTTCATATGTCTCATCATTAGGATCTGAACAGCTTCTCATGCTGTCATCACTCAGAGAATCATTTTCATCCTGTTCTCCTGGCAGTTCTGGTACTAGGATAGACTCTAGTCTACCATTCTGTTGTTCATCATCAAGGGAAATTTGAGTAATATTCTTCCTTAATAGTGGGACATTCTCTTCATTAAAAACAACATTTCTACTCACAGTTATTTTCCTTGTTTCACTGTCATACATCCGGTAATTTTCATTTTCATATCCCACTAACAGCAATTTCACACTTTTCTTATCCAGTTTCTTTTCTGATCTGGGAAATGCACATAGCCTTCTGAACCAAATACTCTAATGTGCCCAAGTGATGGTTTCTCTCCATTCCACAACTCATATGGAGACGCATTTTTGGTTTGGCTTGATGAACTCCGGTTCAGTAAATAAACAGAACAAGTAACGGCTTCAGCCCATAAGTATAAGGGAATATCACGGGAATACAACATCGATCTTGCACTCTCCATGATGGTGCGCATCTCACGTTCAGCTCTCCCGTTTTGCTCGGGGGTGTAAGGTGCAGTGCGTTCATGAGCAATCCCTTCACTTTGCAAGTAAGCATTGAACTCATTGTTAACATACTCAAGGCCATTATCTGTGTGCAGTATTCGAACACCATGTTGAAACTTATTCTTCACGACTGCATTATACCTTTTAAAACAATCAAACACATCGCTCTTGTGTTTTATAATATAAACATGTCTGTAGCTCGTGGCTCCATCCTTGAATAGTAAAAAATATCTAGCACCTGCAACAGATGGGTGTTCTACAGTGATGTATGTGGCATCACTGTAGGTAAGATCACCAGACTCACGTGGTCCTCTCTGAGATCTATGGAATGGTAGCCGGCACTGCTTACCATATAGACAGGCTTCACATATGAAATTTTTATTTTCTGTCAAAGTCCCAGGTAGTGCACCATTCTTACTCATATTCTGCACTTCTTTCACATTGAGATGACCTAGCCTCTCATGCCATACCTTTACACTTGTTTGTGCTACATTGCAGTTGACTTGCACAATGGTTTTGAAGTTTAATTCATACAGATTGTTACTTTTCAACTTTGCACACATAGCCACAGTATCATTTTTCAATATTAGGGCACCGCTGTTTCTTTTCATAATAGAATAACCCTTTCTTGTTATCATGCCTTCAGAAAACAAATTCCTTCTTAATTCTGGCACATATAGCACACCTTCTATGATGCTTTGTTCCCACACCCCATCTACACATTTCTTAATCAAAATACTTCCACAGCCCATCACTTCTAGTTCCTTAGTATTTCCAAGTTTTACTTTTTTTTCATTGAAGTTTCTGTCACATTCATTCAACTCATGAAAGTAATCTCTTCTATATGACATATGTGCAGATGCACCACTGTCAAGAATCCAAACATCTGCATCACACTCAGATTGTAAACATTGCTCCGCACTAAAAGCTAGCATAGAATGCTCTTGGGATTTCTCTTTCTCTCCTTCTTTCCAAGACTTCTTTGGAGCACGGCAATCTCTGGCAAAATGCCCTCTTTTAAGGCAATTATAGCACTTAAATCGATGCTTATTGTTCTCAGATTCAGTCGAGGAACTTTTATCTGTGGCTGAGAAACTTTTATTTGTGTTTCTGTTCTGAAAATTCTTTTTAGATGTAGATGCTCTGGCTGCTACTAAGGCATTTTCTACTTCTTCTTCATTCGTCAAGCTTGCTTCTTCATCTAATAATCTAGCTACTAAGTTCTGAATAGTCTGTTGTTTGAAATCTAAAGATAACCACGCTTGACGCAGAGAGCGATACTTTCCAGGCAATGTACTCAATATTTTGGTTATAATGGCTGTATCACTTAGTGTTTCACCACTCTCTCGTAGTTGTTTTGCCAAACTTTCAACCTTTGAAATATGTTGTGCTACATTGTCTGTTGGTGACATCTTGCACTGGTAAAACCGTTCATGTACCATCATCTTATTGAGTTCTGATTTTTGCTCATATATAGATTCCAATTTTGTCATATCCTCTAATGATGTATCACAGTTTTCAATCAAACATATTTGATTCAGATCCATTGATGAAGTGATAATAAACATCGCCATACCATCATTCTTGTTCCATTGTGTACAATCATCTTTCTTCGGTTTTGGGTCATAAATGTCCAAACCCTTTGCTTTTAATGCACACTTCACCTGGAACTTCCATTGTCGAAAGTTTCTACCATCAAACTTCTCAACTCGCATGGAATTTGTAACTTCCATGGCGACTTTTATTTTTTCAACCGGTACTAACCGGAACAATATTTTTCCTTGCGAAACTCACGCACAAACTGCTCTTTACTCGGATTCAGTAGAACACGACCTGGGCACATAACCTATTGGGATCCAGGTGGGAAAATACGAATAAAACGAGTAAAATTTCTCTTTAAATTGTTATTACGACTTTTATGTAGTCACTTATTTTCTTTCACTCCATGACATTACACGAAAAAAAACAAAGCAGGCTTTATAGACTAAAGAAAACGAAACGTACCTACTTTCTCTTTCTTAAACACCATAAACAAATATATTGAGCCTATTACAAAATTACTATTTCAACAAAAACATTAAAATAAATATTTTGTTTATTTATTTACAACAATTTTAATTTTGGAATAGCAAGTAACATAGTTTAATTATACAAGGTGATAAAAATGTATAGAATGGTTTTTTCCCTGTCTCTTTATACGTGCTTGTACCAGCGCATTTAAAGGAGACAGGAAACAAAATCATGGCAGTGGTAGGTATAAAATAAATGGTAGTGCCGATTTTTAAGCCGAAGAAAAAAGGTCAGCTTTCTGGTCACTCGATGAGCACTCATACCCTATGGGCTTAAGGTGATAAAGTCAGAATAAGGCCGTTTTTCGTTTTAGCGTATCATGTTAGGTTCCTGGAACAGGAATGTGAAATTGTAGTATGTGCTTTTTGACCATATGATCTATTCTGCAATTGAAAAAATACATGATACGAAAAAAAATTCTCTATAGAAAAAAAAACAATCATCACAAGTCAAAGTTCGAAATATCATTTTACTTTTTTAAGCTACAAGACGGAACGCTTTAGATTGATCCTATGAAATTGACTTTTAAATATATAAAATAATCTAATCGTGGTTTCAACTTAACGGATTATAATGTAATTGTTGGAAGTGTTAGCTAGCTCCCAATGCGTTTTACGACTTTTCTCCAAAGGATGATGTAGAGGCAAGAAATAAAATAACTTTGTTGCGTAAAATTGCTGCGGTGAAAGTGTGACGTGTGACGTGGGCGGCGCTGGCCGATAGAATGAACACTGAGCGTTTTTTTTAAGTGATTTAACTCGCTTTTATTTATAGTGAGAGCGCTTGTCTGGCCTCTCAGCGGGCCTTAAACTTGTTGAGGAATTCAACGACGGCGTTGTCTCTTCCCTCAATGGATGACGCGAATGGTAGGCAGTCGTATAGACCTGTCATCCCATGGGCCAAATAGTGGTTTCTGTTCCCTCTCCAATCATCTGGAACATCAGTATACCTATTTTACAATATATGCAGGCAACACCATGGATTAACGGGTCCGTTGTCTTCGTCTTCGATCTGCGGCCGTATAGTTCGGTAGCATAACACTCGGGCTGCGGTAACAATGCGGAGGGGTACCATTTTTCTAGATACCACCTTGCCTTCGCCTGAAATAAACTGGCGGTTCCGATGCAAAATCGGCGTTGTCGCTTTCCAAGCTAGCTGTTGCGCCACGCTGCCATCGGTGTTTTTGGGCAGGGGCAGGGTCTTATAGCGCTCAGCGGCGCCAATACGACGGCGTACGAACTCGAATAGCTCCCGGTGTACCCGGTAGCGTGGTATGACGTACTCTACATCATCTGGGTCCTCGAAGATCTGCAGCATCTCGGCCATCTGATTCTTGTTCAGTACGATGGCACGACGCCAACCTAACATGTTAGCGGTCGGCTGATTCAGCTGTTGTTGAGGCTCAGGCCTTGCGGCTTCCTCTTCTTCTTCAACACCCTCAGCAATATCGTCGTCGTCCGGTCTGGGTTGGTCAACTTCCGGTTGGGGGGCGCGCCTGTTGGCGGGCACGCGCTCATGAAGGATTTGCGCTCGCGGCATAATGCCCGGAGGCATTTGAAAATCTCCGCCACGATGCATGGTTGCGGCAACATCACTAAGAACGCGGGTGATAGACAGGGTCGGCGCGATCATCGTCTCATAATCGCGGTGAGTCATGTGGTTCAAGGCACCGAAGTGACCATCATCATTAGGCTCCATCGCAATCAATTGATGTTTTACGCCTGTTCCGTCCGTGAAATCGCCCATTCCTGCTAAGTAGGTAGCAGCTCCGGCTCCAACTTTCGCTTCGTATCCATTAACGAAATGGATAAGACGGTCCTGGTCAGGACTGGCTCGTCCGTGCTTCTGAGCAATAAGCGCTACGTGGTACCACCACATAATATGGTGATAATATGCAAACGCACTCTGAGGCATTGTTTTGGACACGTGCTTGTCACAGTCAGACAATGCGTTATATTCGTGCTCCACTAATGAGACGTATCCTGCTGCGTCGGCTTTGAACTCTTTTATTGATTTTTCGGAGGTGAGGCCCTTCTCTCCCTCAGTGACCAAACTGTCTAACCAAAGTGGATCATTCGTAAGTGGTGTGGATGTGGTAGATAGTCGCGTTGGTTTAGGCAGGCTGCGATCAGCTGTAAGTTGTGGTCTTGGGCGTTGTATCGGCTTCTTCTTCCGAACATGTTGCTTCTGCGGCTGTGGGTCCGTCGGTTCTGCGGTGCATACGTTGTCTTGCTGTGATGTCATAATGACTTAGCTCCTTCTCAATCGTAGAAGATAAAAAGGGAATAAACGTGTTGCCGACACTTTGTCGCTGAAAAGCCGCTGGTGTCACTTAAGGAAGTGTTGCTCTGAGTGCTATGGGTGCAGACGTGAGGTATCGTGCGAGTAGCTATTGACCTTATACCAGTTACGCTAGCGTAAAGGTTTCTCACACGATCTATTATTAATTAAAATAGAGTAATTGATTTTCCCTTTGTTATAAGGTGAGCTTCTGAAACCATTCCTATTTTATTTCTTATCTATGAATTCCTAAGTCCTTCTATTATATATTTCAATCCAAACTTTGACCTATCAATGTGATAAGGCATTGGATTATTTCATACTTTTGGAATTCACTTCATAAAAGGCGGGAGGATGTCCAGTCTGGTCTGAGTCCTACGGGGACACGCGTTGGTTGGGGCGTGTTCCTCCCCCTTCGGGGGGACCGACCTTATCTATTAGAGTAATTTAGGAAAAGCGAAAATTTTATCAGCCTGGGGTAATTTAGGAACAGTCACATTTGGTCCTGAACACTAGTTGTAACTAGATTTTATACCAGTTCAGATTTGTAGTTTTGTCATGTAAGATTTTCAGAACAAGTATTCCTGCTTGCAACTGGTGGGTGTTATACTTAAAATAATTTATCACCTATTTATACCTACATAGTTTTGATAATCAAGTTTGTAGCTTGATTAATATTTTCAATATTTTAGTTGCAGCACATGGGGCTTCACACCCGCTCACCCCGCACGGTATATACTTGCATTTAAATACCTTTATGTGCGAGTCACGTAGGCATCGGAAACATAGTTTATTATTTTTGACCGTGTCCCATCTATCGCTTACGTTTAATTTTATGAAGTCGGCGCACTCGGCGTTGCTATGATTACCTGCACATAGAACACATTTAACCGACTGCGTCGGTGCTACAGGCGGTCGCGACTTTTGAGACTTTGGCGCTTGTTTTCTCGTAGACGGTTTATTTAATGAGGCTACCGTCTTTCGAGTTTCGGTGTCTGATTGACACGAACTATCGCTATCTTCGCTGTATGAGCGATCGCGGTTATGTAACTTCTTACGAGTCGTATTTACTGCCCGCGGTTTTTGCTTGAATTTACGATCTTCCCGCGCTGTTTCGTATGCGAACATGGCGCCACATCGATCGGCCGTGATGTTTAGGAATCTCGATAATAGCTCGAGCTCGGGGGGGCCACTGTGCTCCGACCTGAACTCGTACCACTTATATTTAAGAATAATACTTAGCTTGTCTACTATTCTATTTACTAATTCGGGCGAATATAGGTATTGCGGCTGTTTGAGGGTTTTGATTGCCGCTACCGTATTCGCAACTTTGCTCGCGAAACTACACAAGTTGCGTCCATCGTCGGACATGCGTGGCATACGTTTAATATTTTCTAGTTCGGATAAGACGAGTAATTCTGGTCTGCCATACCGTCGTTCTAACGTATCTATTATTTCGTACGGATCCGATACTGTAAACAATAATGCCCTAGTCGTTTCGCGGGCTGCGCCTCGCAGCGCTTTTCGAAGGCGGGCCACGTTTTGGACGTCTGTAAACATGTCCTCCGTGTCATTATATACCGCCTTAAATGACATCCACTCTGCTATTGTCCCGTCGAAATGGGGTAGTTCATGGATATACTTTGGTACCGATGCGCTAGATTTGTTGGAGTTAACCGCCTGCACTATCGCGTTGGCTAGCATTGACATGTCGTTTCTATCATTTTGCGACGTGTTTTCGCCTACGCGTGGTTCACTCCTACTCGCGTCAGGAGGCCGTATGGGCTGTCCCGAGATTCGAGGTTCGTCTGCTATTGCCGGCCTACTAAATACGTGTTGCTCCGATATCCAACCTTCAACACGAGACTTTCCAACATTAGGCGGTTCCGCGCCGTTTGAACTTTCCAGTTCTATTCTGGCTATCTCCAAACAACTTAAAGCAGCTGCGGACGCCGCCCTAGCCTGTGCTAACTCGGAATTATGCAACTCTAATTCGGCTTTTAATATTGACAATCGACTACTCGCTCGGTCCGCGGGGACATTTACAACTGTGCCCGGCGCACTTACGACTTGAGTATTTAAATCTGCTGTCGGATTTATATCGCTGGCTATTCTATCGGCCCTATCTGTACGTGTGCTGCTGTCACCGGACGCATCCTCTGTGCCGGTGCCCTTACTCCACGTTTCTGTTTCTGTAGAGCCTGTTTGGCCCGACGCCGGCGTGGCGTCTGTGGCTGGCGTCGACTTGCCTGAGCGCAACATTCGCGCGTTTTCCATTGCGCACGAGGGGTCCCTACGCCTAATTATAACTTAAAATTAACACTTCACTTTCACTTTCTACTAGAATTGTTCTGGAACCTAACTTGCCTATCAGCCTGGCCGAGCTCCTAACGTGGTGATGTCGGACCAGGAATGGGAACGATAAGGTAAGGAAGGGTAGGAACCTCCCGGCAGAGGATGCGGGCGCTTCATGGGTGCATCAAAGTGTGGAGGGAAAGTCCAACACTCGTCGTTGCGTGCCAACCTGTGGCTCCAAAGCGGTCCACACCGTACCGGCGGGGTCTGACTGTGACACCTGTGGGGTGCGTGGAGTCGTCCAATATGCTTCCGTACGCTTGTGGCCGTTTATCACCGTTAGGTGGCCGCGTACGTAGGTAAGTATATGATGATTGCTTCCAAGTATCTTAGTGTGGCTAAGCAGACCACACTAATAACTCGCGCGTACTTGTTTCTTTCTTGCAATACTGGATTTCTTGAAATTCTTGTCTGTTCAGCCTTGATTTCTTCTGTTTTCTTTGCTTGACACAGGAAATCTTCTTGTTACTGGCTTGATTCAGGAAATCTTCTTGTTTCTGGCTTGATTCAGGAAATCCGACGACGAAGGACCATTGTTGGAAGTGTTAGCTAGCTCCCAATGCGTTTTACGACTTTTCTCCAAAGGATGATGTAGAGGCAAGAAATAAAATAACTTTGTTGCGTAAAATTGCTGCGGTGAAAGTGTGACGTGTGACGTGGGCGGCGCTGGCCGATAGAATGAACACTGAGCGGGCGCGTCGCCCGTATTTATAATGTCGCCGCACATGTCAGTGGCGTGGTGTGTGTCTGTTCAGTGTGGACGAATAGGCAGCTTATGCTTATGCTTATCTAGTAACGATTCCAATAAGAATCTTATTGTACATTTTAAAGTATGTTCCTAGTTGAGATTTTATTGTCTCATAACGATTAGCATTGAGTTTATATATAAAGTAGGAACTTGTAACTAATTAGCGTTTTTAGTCAACACAATAAGGGAAATTGGTCTTTATTAGACTTTTAAGTTAATATTAAAGAACGTATAAAAGGTAAATAGGTAAGAAAATTAGGTATAATAAAGAATATGGCAAAAGTAAACAAAAGGACTTAATCTACCTAAATAACTAGCTATTATTTACGTCTAACTTAAATGTCTAGAGCTGTTATTTACAGTAATAATACTTTTATGTTATCAAATCTGTAAATTTATTTTGGCACTTACCTTTTTTTTTCCAAGCTAGTCTCTTATTATCGTCATCTCATCTTTTGCATTACAAAAGAGTATTTGCATCTCTCTCGTTTGTTCAGTTCTTTTTCAGATGCTGCTGATGCTGATGCTTCGAGCTCTTGCACGCAGGACCTATATCACTTTTTGCAAATCGAAGCTGTCTAATGTTCGTAATTTAAATATTTTTTTTTACAGTTACTGCTATTAGTTTACCACTTTAAAGTTTAATTTACTGTTAAAAAAGTGTCTGAACCTAGTCAATGTGTATATTTATGACCTTGATCAATTTACAACGTAATATTTTTCTAACCGCGCCAACTTTAAAATTATGTATATAATTTGTATGATTTAAAAGAGCAAAATTAAATACAAAATAAAGTAAAACTTCGTTGGGAGTACCTACCTGAAGGCGACGATGGATGCGTTTTCCAGGAAATGAATAGCAAAGGCTTGAAGAAAATAGCAACTCCAAATCATCATCTTCATTTGTATATGTACACGCACAGGATCCTCCAATGGTTTCTCCTCACAAAGCAATATCTGGTAAACATCTATGTTCTGTTTTGCAGAGTCTTTTTTTAAAACGTTAAATTCGCATTTTATCTAAAGAAACACGCTAAAATATTTTTTTGATTTTAGGTTTGAAATAAGTCCAACATATATATTGTATATATATCAAAAATGAAATAAAATGTCAAAGGTTACAAGCCTATGGATGAAAATGGAGTCGCCTTTGAATTGTGTTGAGTAAATACTAGCATTAAAGTTCCAGAAATAAATGAAAATAGTTTACTTCTGGGCAAGCATCATCATCATCATTGAGATTGCGGTCAAACGTATGCCTAACAACAGTAAAAAAAACGCGTGCTCCATCTTAGACCGCATCATTGCTTACTATCAGGTGAGATAGTAGTCAAATGTATGCCTATCAAAAGTAAAAAAAAAACTACGACTATGACTCTACAATATTCTGTGGTAATAGTTCTTAGCAATTTAACTTCACCATGATTTTATCCTCCTGATATGAATATTCCAGACTTACTTTATCACTTACCACGGACATATTTTTGTAAAAACTCAATGTTAACAAGTACAAGTATTGACAACGCCGTCATTTCAAAGCCTTACGTTGTATAATATGCAGAATTTTACTCTTCTCATTAGATTTACTACTACTAAACAGTATGCCAATCAAATGTTGATAGCTTTCTCATTATGTCGGCAAAGAAAATAATATTATTTGTGAAAATTATTTTAACAAATAATATTATTTTCTTTGCCCCGGATTTGTTATATAATAGCAGTGGCGCTCATGTATACCTCCGATGGGATTTTATTGAACCCATATTTAGGTTCCTGGGTATTGGTTATTGGTAAGTACCTATTTAACAAACATAAATGATAAGGCCCTTGTCTCACCACCAGTGAGGATGCGATAAGCTATAGACTATTTGCTGTTGAGGATAGGGACAATTGATTTAGATCTCGTGTGAGTAAAAGAGACACATTCATTTATAGTCGATAGCTGGCTGTTCACACAGCTATCAAAGATTGTACACGCTCAGCACTTGGTACTCGCTTGCCGATGCTAGCTTGGTGGTCAGAACTAACCAAGCAGCGATCATTAATTTTGTATTTATATTTAACGTGCGGGCCGAAGCGAGTATTGCCAGTAATCGCCCATCGCACAAAAACACTCGCTTAAAGCCGAGCATCTAAACTATCGAAACTTTTCACTCGCTACTCGCAGACTCGCTGCTCGCAAACTCGTTTCGAGTTTCAAGCTTTACTCACTACTTCTTTTTCGCTGGCGGTGAGAAAAGTGCCTTATATTCATAGAAAGATTTTTTTTTTCAATTAAGGCTTTAATAAAATTAGCACTGATTATAATATTTTTTCGGTTTCTTGTTACTTATTATTTAAATAGATTTTAGGCAGCAATTTTTGAGAATTAAAAAAACAACTCCAGAAACTCATCGGACCCATGACCAATTTAATTTAGAATGTGCGTGTTTCAGAAAAAAATATGAGAATAAAATTATTGCGAGTTTTTGTTTTTTTTTTTATCTTCCTAATAATCCTTTCAAATCCTTTCTAAAATGAGTCACTTATTAAAACGTCATTAAAAAAGTGTATTTGTTTTAGCTGTCGTATACATACGCTTTTATATACATTTAGAAAAAGCTGTTATTTTGATATTCCAAACAGACACAAGTTTATGTTTTTGACACAAACTTTTTGTGGAAAATTAATAATCGACTAGGAATGTGTCTGTACCTATGTATGTTTGGAGGTTTGTTTTTTTTTTATTTAGAACACCAGGTAGACTAACAGCTGACTAATATTACAAATGCATCGAAATATCAATGTCTATGTTTTCGGCGATGCAAATTACAGATACAAAATATTTTATTATTGAACATCTACAACTGTTTTCTAGTTTTTTATACTAAGACAGAAAATTTCAATACTAAAAGTAATCGATACTGAAAGTAACAGAAACAAAGTAAAAAGTACTGAATTTTTACAGGAGACCGCGTACGGTGCCATAAGTTCTAATTTAGAAGTAGCTCAAGAATTTGTAATTTTTTTCTCCGATATGCCATCAAAAACGACTAAAGGTTCCAATTTATTTTAACAATATCGACTATTTTTCCTTAATCAAGTAGTGCCGCCACTAACCGCCGCCACATAGGCTACCTACGCAACTTGACCTTGAGGTGATCAATTGCAGCCGCGCATTCTTCCTCGTCCCCCGACCTGCAGTAGTGAGTCACGTACTTAGAAGAAATAGGCCTTTAACACTCTCTAGTAGTTGTATTCTTTATTGTTGAATCATTTGGTTCCCTTCAAAATGGTTGAGCTAGACACGCGTCATGTTCGTGAATAGGCGCTGTCAGTTGAGATTGGTTATCTCTTACCTGCTACTGGCTTTTATTTTAAACCTGTTCTTGATGAATTGTTTTATATACTTTCTTGTTCTTTCCATTGTCCTCACATATAGAAGCTCAAAGATAATGTCACCATGATTTTTGTAATACATCACATGATTTGAAATAGTGTCCGTGGAGTTTCTTGCACGTTCTTCTCCTTGCAGATCTACGCTTTGAAACGTGCAAATAGCTTCATGTTTTTGACTGACTGACCTTGATAATTTAATTGACCATTTTGGGAGCCGAGTCACCCGCGTCCGTAGGAGAATACCCTTCAGCGAATCCCTACACGTGGTCCCCGGGTGGTGCTAAACAGGTGACACTAACCGCCTCCGTGGTCTAGTGATTATACCACCTGATTCAGACCCAGAGGTCCCGGGTTCGATTCCCAGCGGGGGCTAATTTTTTGCTCGGTTTGGTTGGTGGTAGGACTTGTTCTAAGTCCGCCTGGCAAGCTACCACCATCATGTCTAAGTCTGTCGCCATAACAACTATGTTAACAGCATTGTTGTGTTCCGGCAGTTAGAGGTATGATAGCCAGTTCCTCTGTGTTAGAGGATTCCGGGTGAGACTTGCTTCCATCTTGGGCCTAATCATCACTTTCCATCTGGTGAGATTTGGGCCTAGAGTTTCCCCGTTATGTATAAAATAAAAAAAAGTGCCTGCAAATGGGTTATTTGGAATAAATGCTCTGAACCTTGAATCTTGAATATTGATACTCCACATACCTAACTAAGTACGGCCTGTAACTATGTAAATAATAACCGCGGCACAAGTCGAACTTCGAGGTTAAGCTTCGCCCACGGTCGAAGTCGGGCCGTGGGCGGGTGTGACCATCCATTACATAGGTATTGAGTATCTCTGTGGCTCAGAAAGCAGGCATTGCTTGTTGGTCCTGGTTGTCATTTGAGGGTCGATTTGTGGTGTGACAACACATTATACTGGGTGTCACCCATGCTAGCTGCGCCACTCAGCCTATGTTACTTCGACACTTGAAGACGAACCTAATTACACCTCATTTGAAAAATCTATTCAGTCTTTGGCTGCGTTTCCACAAAAGATGTGCGAGGAAGTGTTGTATTTTGGTTTTAACACAGCCTTAAGCTTACCAGGCGTTCCAAAATAATATTCTAGTCTCTGCCGGGCGTGACATTTGGTGCTCTGTGGGACCACACCTATGTTGCAGTTTGCACCGGTGCAGTGACCTCTACCTACAAATATTCAAACGTGCACACTTACATCGAACTGCCAAAAAGCATTTGCACCTTCGTTTTGCAGCAGGCGAAAAAAAAAACTTCTGAACGAATCTACGAAAATAACAAATATTCGTACATAACCAATTTTCATGCATAATAAAAAAATACAACCTGATGCAATATTTATCCATAGCATATTTACTCAAGATAAGGCTTTTTTTTTAATTGTTGCCAAATTCCAACACCTACTTGACATACCTAATGTATACCGGGCATTCTGTATGGGTTTATGGTTATTGATGCTGAAAATATCAACACTAAACTCTCAATATTTTCAATATAATAAAATATTTTTGAATCACGAGCGTATTCTGAATTTAAAGTTGGAGTGGGAGGTCCGGTGAATGTTTTCATTTAGTTTTATTCCTAATGTCTAAAAACGTGTTTGAATAACATGAGAAAAACATAAATGATAATTATCATCATTGCATAATTATTGTATTTCATGCCTGTAACGTAGTTTTTCTAATTTTTAGAATCGATTTACGACTATAGCTCATTTATATTAATCGATTATATTGAAATTTCAAAATCATCGATAAGCATAATTGTTTGGTACACTCAAAATTAAAAAAAAAAAACAAAATGCTTGATGGTGGGCGCCGATTATCACATTTATACACTTGGATTTTATTATAAAAAATATTTAAGTTGCGGTATAAAAACGAAAGAATTATTGACGCTATCATATGACCTTTTTGTCCAATAATTTTAATTAAAAGCCATACGTAAGATTTTTTAAGTAGCTTTATCAATAATAGCGTTAATAATACGGACGTCGTATGGACATATCTATTAGGTCCAATTGGTACTAATCCCGAGCCGGCGGAGGTTTGCCTGTCATGGTCTAGTTGGTACTACTAACGAACTATTCGGTTAAACAAGTGGATTTTTATATAATTTCCTTACCTTTATTTTTACAGTGTAATATATTTACTAAGGATACCGATTTCGGTTTTGAATACTCACACAGAAATTTTGCAGTAAACCTTTTATAGTCATTGCACGACATCTGGTAAATTTAACTAAAACTAGATAGTCGAGATAAAGCAACAAAATTGGTCTGCTTACGGCCAGGCTATAATAAGACATCTAGCGGTAAATAGACGAATTAAACGGTTCACTCTGGATCAGCGAAGCTTTGTAACTTGTGGATAGATGTCAGCTTTATATTTCCATAATCTTAGTTTTGCTATTCCCCGAAAGATGGAGTCTTTTCTTTGTTTTCTACTTTATAATCTGGTTGAAACGTTTAGTTCGATACATGTTATCTCTTACCTAGACTAGAGTCAAGAGCAAACCTATCCAAAATAAATGAATAAATTTAATAATCTTCTTCAGTTCAGCTAAACATTGAATGTTTGGATGTTGGCAAACCTGTTTGTATCGAATGGATCACACCGATGAATCCTTATTGATACTTTTGTGCATAAAAAGGTAGTGAGACAAACAAAGATGATCGAAGAACATTCTAAATTTCTAATAGTTATTTATCTGTTTAAACCCAGCACTTTGAAGTAGATTATCGGAAGAATTCTACCTAAATGAATATTTTTGTATATTTATTTTTGTCAACCAATGTACCTACATTAAAGCTGCAAAGTTTATGGACAGTAAAATTACACCTGAACAAAATCATTCATTTTAACGTTTTCATGACGTTACTTTCGCCTATTTATGCCTATTATTATATGTATAGGTACCTACTCTTCGAATAGGATAATCTTTGTGAAAAAATCATAACATATCCGGCCTTCCCGTCATCCTATATCACGAAACCTCCAATAGACTGCGTGTATTCATTTTGTGATAAGTATAAAATACTTGACGACTGCCAAAACGGTTTCCGTACAAACACTACAAAGTTCTAAGTCTAAAATACG
The DNA here is from genome assembly GCA_963859965.1 of Ceramica pisi. Taxonomy (NCBI): domain Eukaryota; kingdom Metazoa; phylum Arthropoda; class Insecta; order Lepidoptera; family Noctuidae; genus Ceramica; species Ceramica pisi. The sequence continues at coordinate 6,534,519 of OY982549.1, read as the reverse complement.
TACAAGAGGCTCTAGCTACTATCTATATATATCTGGGCAGTTGCCCGTCATCATCAGAATCGGCCATGGCTTCAATAAGTAGTAATGTGGGTAGGATCCAACAAAGAATCACTCGAGTCACAATCAACACTTATTTAATCGCACAAAGTATCTTCCTTAAGGTGGCACTAGTCGATATTTTTTCCATAGAAACTTCGGGAGGGTATTACTCCGCTGTTTGACAGAGTACATCATAAGTTAAACATAATATCGATTTGTCATATTATTAGTTTTGTCTGTATGGAAACAGAATGGTAAAATAAAACGCCATTAAACAGTTATGAGCCACCAAAGTTTCGTTTTTCTTGCCAATTTTAACGCATCTTTGGGCGTAAATAAGTAATAAACACAATGTAAAATCTTTAAAACTAAGTCGGTACCGACAAAGCTCAATTATCGAAGAATTCAATAACTTTTATTTTTAATCGATTTATGCAGTAGTTTTTTCATAAAACTCGATTTACGAAAGGCCTTCTCATATTTTTTTACGCGCGCGTTTTACTATGAACTATCGTGCCTCTCACTGAATAATGTTCCCCCCGGTGCGGTGCGGGGGGACAATGCTCACGCACACGTGCGTATTCAAGTTACGACTGTGTCTGCTGCGGTGTGCTGTGGCCTGTGGCCTATGTCGTTCATACGTTACAAACGTAGGTAGACTATACTTGCGCTCTAATTTATATTGACTCATTGGCTTGATTTTTGGATTATAACATTATATTTATATATCTGTTTGACTTCGAACTGAATTTTGGACTCCGTATTTGCGTTTGAAATTGTTATTGTTGCTTTGAGTGGACGCTGCATAAGTACTTACGTGACATTGTTTTGAATCATTGAAAAAGTTTTAAAAACCACATATTATAAACAATGGGTAGAAAAGTCATAATTTGGCGTCGTGACCGAGTCTTCGACACCGCGTCGCTGCCCGCGCCCGCTGCAGTGTAAAATCATCGCGGCGGGATGCTATCGCGCAATGAATTTTCAACTCTCGATATTAAAACCAATGATACAATTGTACACTTGTTTTTATAAACGTTTTTCCTGTACTTGTTATGAGGTGTACAATAAAGTATATAATAAATAAATAAATAAAATAAATATAATTATAAGTTGAAACGGTGTCTTTTTTTGACGCGTTGTGATTAACTCTGCTGAGTGCTGGGTTCTCAACGCTCGGCTGAACGGAATATTTTTACGTCCGTGCGTACGGTGGCTAAGCGTTCTTACAATCGAGCGACATGACGCCGCCGTGCCACCGCCGCCGCACGCGTCTACGACAGGGACAACTGCACGCGTCGTTGGTGGTCGTTGAAGCGCCGTCGACAGCCAACGACAAAGGTTGCCCTTGCCGGCCGCCAGTGGCAACGTGTCGCTCGTTTAGTTGAGTACCTAGGTAGCAGGTAGCGAAATCCAAAGTTCAAGCCAGGGTCAATGTAATGTTTGTTACTGGGTTCATTCTATTTGCTTTCAAAATAGTTTCTTGCAATTGACAAACCTAATTTTGTGTTCGTAGGTACTTTTGCGGCGGACAAGCCTTTTTATGGATGGGAAACCAAATAACTCCTCTCGCTTTGGGCGAAGCAGAAGGGAGTGTCAGACTCTTCTTGACTAAAACCCATCCGTGTTCCTCCTAATGCCCTCTGCGCACCGTACTTACCAGGGCCGCGGTAACTCTTTCGAACAAATTCTGCAACATCATAGTTTACATAGCTCTCTGCCTAATAGGTACCTACTGTTATATTAACGTAGGTAGGTACTTACCTACAAGCAAAGATGCCATAAAACAAACCGTTGGCGTCGTAGACACTAAAATTTTAACGTTAGGTAGGTAGGTATTTAGGAGCTAAGTAAACAATCTTTACGTGTCACTTGTCAGTTTGTCAAAATATACTGTGCACTTGTCTGATAATTTAAAGCAATCTAATAATGAATGCAAATCTACGTCTGTGTCAACCAATAGGGGTAACTAAAATAGAAAACCGACCAAGTGCAAGTCGGACTCACGCACCGAGGGTTCCGTACAAATATTATTATATAAGCAAAAGTTGTGGATTACGATTTATGACGTACCTATTAAAAAAAACTCCTTACTAAATCTCGTTCGAACCAATTTTCGCTGGTAGTTTACATGGTAATTACATCATATATTTTTTTAGTGTTATCATTCTCTTATTTTAGAAGTTACAGGGGACACATACACATTTACCACTTTGGAAGTGTCTCTCGCACAAACTATTCAGTTTAGAAAAAAATGATATTAGAAACCTCGATATCATTTTAGAACCCCTATCCATACTATACCGGCCTACAGGTTTAGGTAGGTAGTAAGTTCACAGAATACATCTACTTACCAAGTTTAGAGTTTTCGACAGCATAGTTCTTATAGTTTCGGAATAAAGTGGCTGTGACATACGGACGGACAGACAGACAGACAGACATGACGAATCTGTAAGGGTTCCGTTTTTTGCCATTTGGCTACGGAACCCTAAAAATTAAGAAGACAGGTAGGTAAGTAAGTAATTTTGATAACAATTTATAGGATGGTACTTAGGTAGAACTAATTTCATTATTAGGTACTAGCGACCCGCCCCGGCTTCGCACGGGTGCAATGCTGATACTAAATAAACTACAGAAAAACCGTGAGAAAAACTGTTACCTACCTCGCGTATGAGCCGCGCGGGTACCTTACATAGATCTAACTACTTTTTTATTGGTCTGAGGATCTAACTAAACTCCCCTCCCGCACGCGCACGGGGGCCTTGGTGACCGCCGCAACGGGCCGTGCAGCAGAAATCGTAACATTTTCATTTCGCCATAACTTCAAAACCAAACGTCCGATTTTAATCATTCAACGACCAAATATGATCTACATAAACTGTACTTAGTGATGAAATATTTTATTTTGATAAGGATTAATAGCATGAGTAAAATAAACGCGTTTAAATGTAGTCCAAAAAAAATCTAAATTTTTAAATAAAAAATGGGTGTTGCGCCTCACTCGACATAGATAGGTATAGTGTGTCGCGGACTTTTTTGTAGATATTTATAAGATCTACAATTAATTAGAACAATTTATGGTTGTATCTTTTATAGTTTAGGCAGCGTACGCAAAATAAGTAACTTTTCTGGTTGATTTTTACACCTTGTGTCCGAAAAACCCAAATATCTTACGGAACCCTATTTTTTTGCAAAATAAAATATAGCCTATGTTACTCGCGGATAATGTAGCTTTCGAATGGTGAAAGAATTTTTAAAATCGGTCAAGTAATTTTTGAGCCTATTCATTACAAACAAACAAAGTTTTCCTCTTTATAATCTTAGTGTAGATGTATCTAGTACTACGGACATAAACTGCGATGACTATTCAAGTAAGTATCTGTCGGTGGCGGCGTGGCGGCTGCATTACCACCAATGAAAAACTAAACATAATAACAATAGAATAAGCAATCCATATTAGGTACCTATAGGGCCGTAGAGGTATAAAACGATAACACAGCGCCTACTATTTTTAGTAAGAGTTTTTAGGTAGGTAGTTGCTGATTTCTCGGCGAGCGTCAAGCGACTATGCGCAGCGGCGCGCGGTGGCGGTCCAGAAGAACAACTGACGTTCAAAAATGGCCATGCTGATCATCGCTACAACGCTCCGCCGGACTGACAGTTGTCAAATCTCGTTCCGACCTATTGTCAATGCGCCGTCACGGCCGGACTGACTGTCGAACGTCCTCGGGCGCATCAGATTGCAGTCCTGTAACCAGGGTTGGGCAGTATTTGAATTACTTGTAATTAAAATACGTAATTGAAATACAAATACGTATTTGGTATTTGTATTTCAATTACTTCTTTAAAATGTATTTTGTAATTCGTATTTCAAATACCTGACGCCGAGGTATTTTGTAATTAGTATTTCAAATACTTGAGGCTTCAAAATACATTTTAACAATAAAATACATTTCACCATCATTTAGCGATCGAGAGTGTGAGTGCGAGGCGAGACCGCGAGAGTGAAATGATAGTAAAGCAGCAACAAAACGCAAAAAACCGGCCAAGTGCGAGTCGGACTCGCGCACCGAGGGTTCCGTACAAACCTGTAGGTATTATAAGCAAAAGTTGCGGTTTACGATTTATGACGTATTAAAAAAACTACTTACTTAGTAGATTTCGTTCAAACCAATTTTCGGTGGAAGTGTTTAGGTACATGGTACTATTCAGTTTAGAAAAAAAAAATATAAGAAACCTCAATATCATTTTTGAAGACCTATCCATAGATACCTCACACGTAGGGGTTTGATGAAAAAAAAATTGAGTATCAGTTCTAAGTATCGGGACCACCAAGATGAATTGTTTTTTTTTTTTCTATTTTTGTGTGACGATCTTAATGCGGTTCATAGAATACATCTCAGTACTTACCAAGTTTCGATAGCATAGTTCTTATAGTTTCGGAAAAAAATGGCTGTGACATACGGACGGATAAACAAACAGACAGACAGACAGACATAACGAATCTAAATAAATCCTAAAAATCAATGATCCACCATTCCGACACTGTTGCAATAATTCAGCAGTATTTAGTATTTTGTAATTTGTATTTCAATTAAAATAGCTAAAATACTGTATTTTGTATTTTATATTTCAAATACCTTACTTAAAGATATTTTGTATTTCGTAGTTTATTTTGTAATTTGTATTTCAATTAAAGCAAAGCATGTATTTTGCCCAGCCCTGCCTGTAACAATCACATAATCGATCGAACAGGTGTCAGTAAATCTACCCTCTCGCCCAACCTGACAAACTATGACTGGTAGACAATTTATTACTCTCATCTCATAGTAAGTAACTGTCTTAGAACATAAGAAAGCGTGTGTCCGTTCGACAACTCATGGACCGGACGGCACCTTTCTCTAAACAGTTAACAAGCAATGCACTCTAAACATGATCGCGCCGTCATAATTATATAAAAATAAATCCTTATTTCCCTTGGTCATCGCATTACGCCTACTTGTGAACGATTTTGCTAATTCTTTTTTAGTTGTGTTTGTTATTGTCAGGAGAAGGTTATTAAGAAAAAAAAAAAAGTTGATGGGAGTGAAGCCGCGGGGCACAGCTAGTTACCAATAAAAACTATGACATTGGTATGCTGCTGGATATAACCAAAACCTATGGTAAGGTGCAATTTTAAAATACTCTAAAAATGGCTAGAGGAATAGGTACCTCAATTACATTCTAAAAAATTAAATTAAATTATTTAAATAAATAATAATAGAATAACAAAAAACTATTTTAGTGCCTGGAATCATGTTCAGTCATGACTTTAAAGACTCACAAACTACAATGAGGTCTGAATCATGGAGTAAAATTTTCGGTGCTAAAAACTATTTATTTACTTTTCACTTCTTTTCAGTAGAACTATACATTTATTAAATTATTTTCATCTCCCTCTTGACCTAGTTCTGAAATTCACGGAGACGAAGTTCCGCAACTTCGTCTCCGTGAATTTGAGAATGAAGAGACTAAAACTCAATTTTTTTCGCAAGTTTATTTTGCTTGACAGATTGATGTCTGGCGTATATCAAACCCAGAAATAAAATAAATTGTTTTAGTCTGTTTCCTGAGTTAAAATATGAAATGAATGCTTTAAAAACTGGACATTCCAAAACTGGACATTCCAAAACTGGACATTCCAAACTAGAAAAAGAATATGCTTTCGCAACATTACCTTACGAGGGGAATGATAATGTTTTTGGATGTTTTATACACAGCAGTGAAGGTGATGATTTTATCATCATTTGCTGGTGTTATTAGCCATTATTAAAGTCCTGTGACATGAGCCCATTGTTGCGATCAGGTATGTCCACCAAACGTCGTGCTTTGTCCAGCTTTAATTTTTTATTTCATACCATTTTTATTCATCATTTCGTTGTTGGCACAAATAGAAAATGACTACGATTATATTATTATACAATGATGATGTACAAAGTCACCAAAGAACGCACTCACACGGTGGAATAATTTTATAACACTAATTTTAATGAACAACAACTTTAAGCTGTTACAGAAAGTAAAGTATTGTCAAAAATATTAATATTACGAAAATCTGACAACTCGGATCTGCGAAAAGTGACATTGGTGCTACCTTGACAAGGCCCACGGACCATCTAAATTGATCTGAATCAACAATAATGCAAATGCTTTTAAAAGGCATGCCTTTGTATTATAATGTAAGTGCCAAAATTAATTTTCGGATTTTATAACAAAAAAGTTTAACGAAATCAAAATGTGTTAAATATTTAGCTAAATAAGATAATTTTCTTTAAGACTTGAAGAAAATTACGCCGGCTACTGAAAAAGGATGACTCATTGTCCCGTTACGCTCATTGTAACGAAAATTATTCAATTTTATTCATAAAAGTATGCCATCATTTCATTAATGTTTTGTTATTATGATGTTGTCACGTTAAACTATCGTCCGTAAACCGACTTTACAGACAACCATTTTTTTTTTAATAAAGCAAAACTGGAACAAGTAAATGAATTTACTCTCTTCGGTTTGTCTATAGACACTCACTTAAATTATACAGAATATAAGAAAAAAAATTGCATAAGCACTACGCGAAATTTAAAAAAATAAAACTACCAACCAGCAGACTGCATTTGTCACCTACTATGCATTTGCCCAGGCATGGCTCAGCTATGGGGTCATACTGTGAGGTAACAGTACAGATTCACAAACCTTATTAATTGTACAAAAGAAGTTAATCCGAATAATAACCAACATAATTATGATTAATTAGAATTATGTAAATTTGTCAGAAAACATCCAGATTTGTACACAACTTGCGAGGATACACAAAAAACCGGCCAAATGCGAGTCAGACTCGCGCACGGAGGGTTCCGCGCAAAACTGTAGGTATTTATAAGCAAAAGTTGCGATTTACGATTTATGACGTATTAAAAAAAACTACTTACTAGATCTTGTTCAAACCAATTTTCGCTGGTAGTTTACATGGTAATATACATCATATATTTTTTTTAAGTTTTATCATTCTCTTATTTTAGAAGTTACGGGGGGGGACACATTTTACCACTTTGGAAGTGTCTCTCGCGCAAACTATTCAGTTTCGAAAAAAATTATATAAGAAATCTCAATATTATTTTCAAAGACTTATCCATAGATACCCCACACGTATGGGTTTGACGAAAAAAATTTTTGAGTTTCAGTTCTAAGTATGAGGACCCCCAAAATTTATTGGTTTTTTTTTTTTATATTTCTGTGTGAAAATCTTAATGCAGTTCACAGAACACATCTACTTACCAAGTTTCAACAGTATAGCTCTTATAGTTTCGTAGTGAAGTGGCTGTGACATACGGACGGACAGACCGACAGACATGACAAATCTATAAGGGTTCCGTTTTTGCCATTTGGCTGCGGAACCCTAAAAAGATTCAATTTTCGACACAAAAAAAAAACAAAATAAACGTAACTCAATCCTGACTCAAAATGGACTCAACCAGCCCTTTAGTAATGTCCATAAAAATTTATAAAAAACTGCCAAATGATATTAGAGAAGTAAAAAAAACAAATATTTTTATTAATTGAAACAATTTCTAGAATCCAAGTCATATTACAAGTCATATTACTGAGTAATATGACTTGGATTCTAGATATAGTTAAGGAGTTTTTGATGACAAATCGATTACAAGGTAAAATTATTCTCTCACTTATTCACCACACATTATGAAATCTATACTAATATTATAAAGCAGAAGAGTTTGTGTTTGTTTGATTGTTTGTTTGGTTGAACGCGCTAATCTCAGGAACCACTGGTCCGATTTGAAAAATTCTTTCAGTGTTAGATAGCCCATTTATCGAGGAAGGTTATAGGCTATATATCATCACGCTAAGAGAAATAGGAGCGGAACAATAATGGAAAATGTGACGCAGGCGAAGTTGTGCGGGTAAGCTAGTATTTGTAATAAAACTTGAAATACGTACTTATAAAAACCAAATATAAATACTTACATATAGTAACGTAATTTAATCTTAATGAAAATAATTCGAACAGTTTTTACAATAATAACTTTTCAATAAATATACTATATCATTAAACACAGACCTAATAAATAAATGTATACATCCAATTTAACATTTATAATTTTTGATACTATTTCACACTTTGAAATACTACTTAACCCTCTCTCCTATTTTTGCTGTGCCCGACCGAAGTATAGGGTATATAACTATTTTAAAGGAGGTTTTAACTTTATTTTTACCGTTGTTTTATAATATTATCAGCACCTAATCAAATGAAATTCCTCATTGTACTCTTTAACACTCGAAGTGATACATTTTAGCTCATTTTGTTCGCTTGAAATAATGAATTTTGTGAGACGTTGTTCATTTGTGCGGAATTCTATGAGTTGGGTGTGGTCCCAATAATATACATCGATCACAGGTATTTATAACATGTCCATGAATTTTTACTTGTCCATAAAAATGTAATTTTCAAATATTAGCTTACATTCTACATTCACGTGTACAGCAAGCCATAAATTCACACTTGGACCTTCGAGAGACTTCTTTGAGAGTATATTCAATTTTTCAGATGTTATGGCACGAAGTTCGTTTCTACCTTTGTTGTATGTATTAATTTCTAAAGAAAGTAAATAAAATAAAGTTTTAAGAGCACCGCAGGGACCCACCACATGGTCAGGTGCATTGATAAGGCTTTCTTTATTGGTACAAGTTTTATCAACTTTTCATCAACCGTCAACGATAAACAACAAAAGACGTTGACGGAGAAGTTCCCACACGCTTTAGGTTTATTAATGCGAAAATAATATTGAAGAAAATAATAACAATAATATTGTTACTCACATACATTATATTTTTGCATATATCACAATCTTTTCGTCACGTGTCACATTGGCTCGATCTGAAATTCGGAACCGACAGCGTAAACATCATTCTAAAATTATGTCTAGTGAATCTATAAAATGTTCGTTGCTGTGATAAACTAAAATTGTTATTCACCGAGTGAAATCTAATATTGACGTTTTTTCGAAGGAAATACAGTCAGGTACGACAAGACACAATTTTAATTTATTCTTTGTTGCGATATTAAATTAATATTCTCTTATTTTTTAACCGACTCCCCAAAAAGGAGGAGGTTATCAATTCGGTTGTATGTTTTTTTTTTTTTTTATGTTTGTTACCTCATAACTCCGACAATTATGAACCGATTTGAAAAATTCTTGTTTTATCTGAAAGGATATACTTGCAGATTGGTCCCATTTAAATCATATCAAAATCGGTTACGAACTTTGGATTTTAAATCGAAATACCTGGATTTTGACTATTTAGATGATTCTTTGATAATCGAAATTGCGTATTTTGCTTTTCTGCGATTTTGCAGTGGTGTTGTTAGGTGTGGGGCACCACTAAAAAGTGAAAAATAAAAAACTTTTTACAAAAAAATACAACCGACTTCCAAAAAAAAAAGAACACTACAAAGTAAAAAATAACTTTTATTTCGGAAGTCGGTGTCAAAATACGAAGAAAGTAACAAAAACACCGACTTCCGAAATTAAAGTTAGTTTTGGAAGTATTTTTTTGTAAAAAGTTTTTTGATCAAGTGATGTACTTAAGCTGCTGTCTAAACAGTTTTTCGAATCAGCGTGTTCGCGACAATGTCATTCGATACAGCGGTTTTCGACATAATGTGGTTTTCGAACTGGCGTAACACTCTTATTTTTTTTTTCGAAATAGCGTGCGTCGCAATAACGTCATTAGAATCTTCATGTCACTCCCGATTTTTTGGTAATTACCGTCACACGATCTAACATGTATATTTAGGGACCAAACACATTTATTCAGTTCCATTCGTGTTTCGCTGAACGATTTTGGTCACACTTATACAGCTCTGCTTCTATCAGCCACGTACAGCGTCGTAAGAATGAGAAAGGCCATCATAGCGTGCTACCTCCGCTGAAACGATTCTATCTACTGCGTACGGCGCTGAATATGCTGCGAAGACGGCAAGATGCCCGTGTCTACCGCAGGACCACCGACGCCAATTGCTTCAATATTTAGTAAATAATTAGTACTCAATACATACTATTTAGCACTCAAAAAAAACCTTTGTAGTTTTCGAGAAAATCGACATTGAAGTTGGTCTGGCGGAAGTCACGTTGTTTTAGCAGGAAGGACAACGAAGAGCGCCGAAAAAGGGGTCATACTACAGCAATTCTGAGTATACAGATAATTAGTACATTATATGTGGTTCATTTTGTAAAAAAAAATGTATTTACTGAGATATCAACGATGTTATGTATCGCGCGCTCGTTCAGCAGGACCACGACTTTGAATGTTGATTCCAAACTTGAGGAGCTTTTCGCTTTCCTCAAACTTATATGGGAAATTAGTATCCTGCAAGATAAATTAGTAGCCAAAATCTAAAATTAGTACTCCAGTAGTTTACAAAAAATGGCATGGCTACTGAGTCGTCCATACATCTTGAGATGAGAATCTAATCGAATGGTCGCCGTGTGAATGTGGCCTTAGACGGTCACTGTTTCAAACGTTATGAGGGTTTGTTGAAACTCAAATGCTAGGGCATCCAGTGAAGATTTGTTTTCTCCCAAATTTAGTTGCAATATTTCAGTCATATAACTAGTCGGGTTTTAGTTTAGAAGATATAATACGATTCATTTTTAAGGTACAGGCTAAGAGCTAGATTGAAGTGATTACAAAAAATTGGCAAAAATAATTGTTATTAATGACCAACTAATTTTGATATTTGGCTACTAATTTTGATATTTGGCTACTAATTTCGAATAATTAGCGACCATTTTTTATGTTGTCAAAATTAAAATTCCTGATGGTGACCATGCCAGTGTCAAGTCACATAAGGAGTCGATAACCATCAGTGTACAGCGCTGTTCCGCCGCGTACGAAGCTGAATGCGGCGGAACAGAGCAGTACGCGGCTGAACAGCGCTGTACGCGGCTATAGCATTCGCATGATAATAACACATTTGTCCTCATTTTGCACTTGTTTTCCGCGAAAACTGAATAGACGCGGAAAGCTGAAAAGATGCTTACGCGTCTCTAAAAGCTGAATGGAGCTGAATAAAATATGTGATCAGTCCCTTATACAGTGTGAGTCTTTATACTGTGCACATACGAAAATGAGGGAAACTATACCTATAATTTTATCAACGGAAATCTTTAGATTTTTTAAGTACGTTTTCCGTCGCTAAAATTAGGTATAGTTTCCCTCATTTTCGTATGTGCACATTATAAAGACTCGCACTGTATGCAAAGAAGACACTCCATCAAACAAAAAATGTGAGAAATAATGAGGATGGTTTGTTCTCACATACCACTTACACAACGTGCACACTTTAGGGCACCATGTTCCTATCGTTTTTTTATTTTTAGGGTTCCGTACACATAAAAAAAAACGGTAAAAACGGGACCCTATTACTAAGACTTCGCTGTCTGTCTTTCTGTCACCAGGCTGTATCTCAAGAACCGCGATAGGTAGACAGTTGAAATTTTCACAGATGATGTATTTCTGTTGCCGCTATAATAACAAATACTAAAAAACAATAAAATAAATATTTAAGGGGGCTCCCATACAACAAACTAGATTTGTTTGCCGTTTTTATAGATAATGGTACGGAACCCTTCGTGCGCGAGTCCGACTCGCACTTGGCCCCTGGTTTTAAATGTCCTCTACCATAGATGCATGTTAGATCGTGCGCAGTAACCTTGAAAAAAATAATCGAAATGGCGGCGGGAGAGGATTGTGCTGGCGGTCACTTTTAGGGGATGAATTAGAAAATTAAAAACATGTTCATCAAACTATCCGTGTTACATATCAAATGAAAGGGGGCTTCTTATAAAAGTTTTTACCATAATTTTTCAATGAATAAACTTTTTGAAGATATTTAAGAAATTAAATGAAAACAAATTAGCAAAATTTAAAAAAATACTGTGTGTATAATAGTTGTTTGTCTATAGGTTATAGGAAAATCTACAAAAAACCTATTGTGTTAGAGTTTTATGTTATAAAAGTGAAAGAAAATACATTTATTTCTCCAGAAATGACGCGCAAATAAGAAATAAAAAAAAACTAATTACAAACTAAATACAACTTTTTCTCTTCTATATTTTTATGTGGCAAACAAAGCCGATTGACACCACCAGTCAGGACCAGGCATTCTCTGACGTATATGATTAATACGTCGGTGCAGGCATATTATCATCTCTAGTCACACCACAGACAAAACAGAACACAGTTCAACATTTTGTCTATGGCGTCCGGCACCGACAAATTGACAGGTGACAACATGACATTAAAAGTTAAAACAAAATAAATAAAGAATGATGTTAAAAATATATTTAAAATTAAATTGTGCGTCGCATCCAAGCGAGAATCGGTATTGCTCAGCATATGCCGCGACTCTGGACAAGTCCAACAATCAACAGCGCTGGTTTTCAGCAATAACCGTTTGAGTGGCGTTAAGGCGTCCCCCCCTATGGATAAACAAATTAATAACCCAATACAGGTAAGTACATACATCATTTTGTAAATTACACCACTAACAATTTAAATAATACTTATATTTTTTTAGCTAATAATCACTATTACCTATTTTGTAAAATCGTTTACGAACCAAAAATACACGAGTACCAACCCTCCACAAACTTAAAAATAATCAACATTAAATAAACACTACGTAAATTGACCTAAATACAATGATAATAATCTCTAAAATCCAATTCCTATTATGTATTATTTTTTCTTTTTCAGGAAACGTTTGTTACATTTTGATGGTAGACAATACACCATCATTTGCACCGTAGGATGAAAGTGAAGTGAAATACGATCGATCCCTTTGCACGCGTGTCCGACTCGCACTTGGCCAGTTATTATGTCTTTTTCTTTTAATTTATGTTTTTATTTAAAGAGCTTCACAAATCAAAATGGATTTAGGAGCTGGTACGGACCATACAACTATTTTGGTTCCGCGGTGCTAGACCTAGACTAGATTAGTGGAGCATAGGAGGTGGCTTAATATGGTTCGTAGTAAGGAACCATATTCGAACCAGACTCACAAAAGCTGTCTTGTACTTGGATGCCCAACGAGCTTGTGATCTTGATTGTCATTTAATCCAAAAATTATGCAGCTAGTCTGACCCTGGAGATATCCAGTTAGGCTTCGCCTGTTGCCTAGCTAGAAATAAATTTACAACTCGATCAAGCTAAGTTTGCACCTCGCTTGAATGCGAAATATATTTTAATGTACCTATATATATAATATAATGTTAAAAAAATAAATGCAAAGTAAAATCCAACAAACATTTGTTTACTTTTTAAAGTATAGCGTATCCTTTTTTGCAGACCGTCCTTAGACGTCAGTGTAACGTAATCGACGCGAGGTGCAGACTTAGCTTGGTCGAGTTGTACATCTATATTATGGGGATTCGTGATTGTTCTCATGTCTGGTATTGCACACTGGCTCGAGTTCCCGTATTCAAAATTAAATGCAGGATTCCCAGGATTGCAACCTTATTTTCTACCCAACAAATGAATCTCGCCACCACTAAGACCATACCAAAAAATTATAATAATAGGGTGTAGAGTGTAGAGGGAAATTTAATTAATCCTGCAAGCAGACATTGACTAGGAAATTGTTCGTTAAAAGTTCGAGGGAAATTGCATTATGATGGCGTATTGTTAGATTTTTTTTCTGGAAATGGGTGGTGTGTGTGTGTGACACAAATTGACTGGCGTATTTATCTCGAAGTTAGTAAATAAATCAAGTGGAATTTCTCAATGACCCCTGTTGAGACGTCAGTTTTCGCGTTGCTATTCAAAAGGGTCAGCCGTCCAGTAAGGATTTATTTTTTACATACACCTTCATTACCACTTTTTTGTCAAAGTTTTTCACCTAGTCGCGAACTTGTGTGCTCCGCATATTACTTAATGTAAACCAGTTTATACCAAAATTATACACCATACCTTGATACGGAAGTTTCATTTGAAGACACTGAAGCCCCAATAACTCCTATTTCATTAAAGGAGGCCATAACCATTACGCAGATGGCTCAGGTGCAATGGGAACGTTGAGGAGGGTTTCCGGTCGCCAAGTTTCTTAAGGTCTCTAGGATATTATCTCTCTAAAAAAAAACTGCAAAAGTCTGATAGAACTTGTCCACCTCAGCATTTCTTATAACGTTAAGGCACCAAAACTGTAGTAGGTAACATTTTACTTGATTTTAATTGAGTTAAAATAATCTGTCCTGTCATACATTTTCGATTACATAATTTAACTAAAACAAATGAAATTTCTTATCGATGACGGAACTTTAAATTAGCGGTAGGGGCATTTTGTCGAAAATAAGTTACGCATGGTATATTTGAAATCTGTCTATCTAAAAAAAATGTCCTTTACTCCAAACTTCTTTGGGTTTAGCACAAAATTTTACTCAAAAAAATTATGGAAGTAACAATTTGGTTTTAATATTTGTCGTAAGAGCTTTCCAAAAAAATTGTTGTTAATAAAGCTAGTCATACGTTGAAGAATGTTACCTAATATTATAGTTTTGCATTCTGTTGCTCCACAAAGAGTAACTGCGGTGTAGATGCAGCATTTAATGGAAGAAAATAAAAAATATTGATAGCCGCAGAAGTGTTTCTCGTGAATACGTTATTAATGACGGTGAATCATTTAAAGGTTGTTGATTTGCAGTGATTTCTTAAACTTCGAGCCGTTATTTTCAAGATTTTACTAAACAACATAAACTTGGCACTTGACCTGCTCAATGTGTTACGATTTACTAGAATTTTACCACTTTATCAAAAGTTTCTTCTTGTATCTTAGGAATATTAACTTTTTGTATCTTAGGATTTTTTAAATTAATTTTGTGGAATTAAGTTAAATTTTATGGAAAAAATAAACTGATAGTGCGCAGTACGACTCCCGCGTCGCTGTAGCATCGCAGTATCCGACACATAACGTGTAAATTGAAATTGCCATTAAGGTTTGTTATAAAAGTGATTGATATTTAAAACTTACATGAATTTTGCTCGAGTTCCTATGGTTTTGTGATTAAAAGAGAATTTTTATTCGTTTAAAAAAAACTGACTTACCTTCTTAAACAAGATCACCGTAGACCAAAGAAAACAAAAGTTAGAACTGGTTTTGTCATAAAGAAAACATCTTTTGGCTCCTCTGAAAAGTATAGACGGATTATTTGTATCTACCAATAATAGTATGTTTTCTAAGATGAAACTTAATTTAACGCTATTCTGTCCAACAAACTCGTTTTCCACATTTGGAAACAGCTGCCAATAAATCACACAGTACGCAATTTCCACCTGAGAAAGTTTATTTTACGGTAAAAAGCTTTGGACCTGGCAAATTGTGTTTAATTTCTTGCTAAGTTTTCCTTTCAAGTTTGCGTAGATAGGTTTGCATATAAATTTGTCTTTCAAGTTTTTGTGACCCTTTTTCGTATAGTAAAATAACGGTGCCTATTTTTGCGACCTGAAAAATATACGAAACCGCAATAATAACCCCTGTTTTTTGAATAAGAAAAACATGCATAAAACCTTTTAGTAGGAGAGCTACTGAACCCTCCGAATAACGGTGTATCTGTAAGGGCCTTATCATACTAGCAGATTGCGAGCGTCCTCAATGCGGAGCGGGCGCGCATCGCTGCGAACAGCAGCGTGGACGCCATTTTGTACTGTCTCGTAGAAACGCCAGCCCGTCCTTTTGCGACACCAGCGCCGTACACATCACATCATTAATCCTTCGAGCTGTTTCTGCAGCACTGGCGCCACGGTAGAACTCGTACTCGTAAATATACCGATATTTCATATTTTCCATTGTGCGGTAATATGCGATGCCAAAGAAAAAAATTAACGAGGAAAAAACAAACGAATGACGGTTTTCAAAACTCAAATGTACCAGCTAAATGAATTTATAAATTTGAATTTGGAATTCTTAACCAAAGAGGAGATATTTCAGATCAAAGTTGTTAGTACGAACGCTAATTTCATATGTAAGGACCAAATATTAAAGAAGTATAATAATTAATCATCTCCTGTGTACTTATTTAATGTTAAAAACATACCTTATAGTAATTACGAGCCTTTCTTCAGGTGACACTGATAATCTCAATTGTATGTCTTATCTCAGTTTGTATCAGATGCCACAACTCATAAAATGTAGGTCTTGACATTTGCAGGTAGGAACAAAATTGTTTTGGATTATTTTTTATCCGTTTGCAAAACAATACAAAGTAGTCGCTCTCTTCAATTCGATTAATTGATAACGGATCTTCCCAAATTAGACGATGCTTTTGTTTTCGTCTCCGGCGTCTTCGAAGTAATAAAGCCAACAGCAGTGTTTCCTCGTCGGAATCCATTTTGTTACTGAGTGTATTGTACATTGTACGTCGATAATTTTGCTACAAACACGCGACGAAAACGTAACGTGTTTGCCACGCGTCCGCGACGTCCTCGCTACGCAGCCGCGGCGTGTTCCCGACGCATTCGCTGCGCGCCCGCCCCGCCCCGCAGCCGTTTCCAAACCGCTAGTATGATAAGGCCCTAAGCTTAGAATAATAACGCATAGAAACCTAGTACGAGTGCAAAAAGTGAGGCAACTAAAACTTAGCCTAATCCGTCAAACTTAGCCGTCAGTACTCAAGGTCACGTTCCGTCGAACACAGCTCCCGAGTAAATAATTGAAAATGACAGTTGGTTGCGTGAAAGGATGTTATAGCACATCAGGAAAACAAAAAAAATGTGATAAAATAACATTTCACAAATACTACACACATTTCACTACTCACATTCTATGCACTATTTTTATGTAAATCGATAAATAAAACAAAATTCTAATAACCTAACTTGTCATAACACAGTGTTGCTATTTGTGAGGAAAAAAATACCCACATTGCTTTCATTCATATTTTTCATTTTTGTAATTTTAAAATACAATACTTACTATTAATTCATATCAAACCCAATGTTTTAACATTGATTATAATCATAACCCATCAAGCATTCTAAACGCATTGAACAATATCTCAATCTTTATGCGATTTATTTCCTTTTATTTTGAAATAAATTGAATTAAACCTTCCGAAAAAATATGTCATATTACATGAAAAATTATGTTTACCTTTTCCAGTTCCCAACAACATAAAATACTTGTCTTGATAGCAAAATAGTAGTGCGTCTTCCCATATTTTGTGGGTAACGGCTTGGTAATGGTATCACTGAAAGCTATATCTGTGTGCGTTAGAGGAACGTAGACACATTCGGCTCACGCACACAAAGAAAATGAAGTGGACACACGATTTTGCTCGGGTTTTGTTCTAGACGCGGCTTCTATGCGTTATTATTCTAAGGCCCTAAGGCTATAAATTTTTATAGTAATGGTAATGAGTCACAGAATGCTAAGTACGGTAACCATCGCCTGGCGCGCATCAGCCCTGCACGTGATCAACCCTATACCCTTGAAAATGTAAATAAAATCCAAAAAAAAACTTTTATGTTTATTCATTGAGAAGTTCAAAAAAAATTGACAGTCGTTTTGAATCAGCACAAGTGCCTAACAGGTGGACCGAAAGGTGTGTAGTATATGAATTAAAATTAACTTTATTCTGTCACTTAGCATGCTGTGATCGACTCATCACTAACAATTTCTAGCCTTACAGACACACCGTTATTCGGAGGGTTCGGTAGCTCTTGGTCTATTTGAAGTCAGCTGGGGGATTGCTTTTTGCTTTGGCTGCTGCTATCAATTTATGTTTTTAATCAGTGTATTTTTACAATAACTACCTGCGTTGCTATTATTTTTTCCGTCTGTGTCGACAACACAACATGTAGCTTATACAGGAATTAATTAGCTTAATAGGAAAACGTATTAAAAAATCTAAACATAAAAATAAATAGGTTTAAAATTTTGTTCACAATTTGTGACCCCAGCGCAAACAAAACTGTGTAACTGTTCAACATAATGATCTATTGCAATGAAACAAACTCCATAATAATCGGAAGTAATTGGCCATCTTTATAAAATAGTGTTAATAAACTACCATCCATTGAAAATAATCATGGTTTTTTTTAAGCAAGAATCTGTTTTCTTTGCATAAATTTTTGCAGTTCTGTATCGTAAAATTGCTCAAAAATACGCCCCGATTACCTACCATTTTATTAAGAATATTCTGCATTGTATAAGCTACCAAAAAGGAACAAATGCATATTTTTAACTCATACAGAACATTTTCTATCTAGGGTCAAAACATGGCACCGGCAAAGTCATAGTTAAATTATTACTTTTCACATACTGTGATACATTATACTAATTTTAAGATTCTAATTAAATGGGTACCTCAATTTTGGGCTTCCTCTTATTATCATACTGTTGAAGTCTGTTTAAGTCCCGACCCAGTGTTCTACACATTGTGAAAACTTTCCCAAAATTTAATTTGTCCCCACTAATGTTTTAGGGCGCTAATGACCTCTGACAGGGGATAATTTGAAACAAGTTTTGAAATAGGGACCATAACATGTCTCCGGCTTGCTTAGTTGATATGGAATTACTTTAATATGTGTCACTAAAAATTACTGATGTGAAATTCGAGGCGCAAATATTTAACGTTGTTAAAATATTAGAAAGAGGGATTTAAACTATAGTTTTATAACAGAAACTGTATTATGCTCACTTTCTTCTTTCCTTGGCAAGAAAAAGTAACCTTCAATTGTTTTAGTATTCACTTTTCTTAATATTATAACGTCAATGTCACTTGAGTTGAAGACCGTGCTATTCATTTACTTCGAATCTGCTAGTCTATTCTGTAAATAACCATTTCGATATCGACTTCACCTGAGTGACTAAGCTTACAAAGTGAACTTTATTTCACACATCATAAGGTCTTATGTTTATACGAATTTGAAACTCACGTCGGATTCCGTTGTCGAGATACGAAAATGTTGTTACAGAATAGCACTACTGAATCCGCTGTGAGTTCTTGATTGGCATTCTAAAACTCGATTGATAATTCGAATCTACACTAGCGCTACTCTTGCGAGCGTGTTTGCGAGTTGAACTAAATTGACCGCGAGATTTTGACAAATAAAGTATGAGATGGCGTAAAAAGTGGCATTCTATAAGGTAATTCCCCC
Organism: Ceramica pisi; assembly: GCA_963859965.1. Lineage (NCBI taxonomy): Eukaryota > Metazoa > Arthropoda > Insecta > Lepidoptera > Noctuidae > Ceramica > Ceramica pisi. The sequence goes on along the minus strand of OY982549.1, from coordinate 6,515,267 downwards.
GTCAGTCAGCAGTGCTATTCTGTAACAACATCTTCGTGTCTCGACAGCGGAATCCGAGGTGAGTTTCAAATTCGTATAAATATAAGACCTTATGGCGTGTGAAATAAAGTTCACTTTGTAAGTACCTATCTTAGTCACTCAGGTGAGTCACTCAGTCGATATCGAAATGGTTATTTACAGAATAGACTAGCTGTTCGACGCTCACTTCGCACTCGAACTCGATTTAAAGTGTCAAATTAAAAGCATCTATTTTAAGAGTGAAAATAGAAGAAATCATAGTTAAATAGTGTTTAAATAAGGTATTTAAAAGTTTTAAAGTGAATAAGTGCCTACCTACTAAAGCGATAACGATGGCAAGAATGTTTATGTTTAAATATTTATTATTAGAACCTCATGCTTTGGATAAACTAGAAAAACGTCGACAATCTACCAAAACTCGAACCGACGATGGGTGAGAGGAACGTGTCTCATTTGGACTGAAACAGTATTGTTGGATTAGATACTTCCTTAATTAATATTATTTTTGAACTTTATACCCAGGAATATAAACTTACTTCATGATCAATATATATTTGCATTGTGTAGACTCATTCTTTTTGGAAGTATTCCCGTTATAGCACCAAAATTAAGAGCACCAAAATTTAGAGCACTAAAACTATTCCCATGAGAGCACCAATCAATATTTTTGCTTGGTGCTATATCGGGAATACTTCTAAAAAATGTATTTTATTCCCATTAGAGCACCAGCGGTTCATTAGGTTCTAGTGATGGGGTTTATATAAAAATATCGATAAAAATATAAGTCAAAACAAAAACATATTTATTTCACCCATACCACTTTTGCATGGCATTTTTGTTCAGATACATACGTCAATAAATAATTCAAGAACATTAGAGGTATATGAAGGCGAAGCAGCATAGTACTATGACAGTACTAACAATATTAAATTTTATTATAGTCAAGAGCTAACCCATTGTAAATAAAAATAAAAAACATGCTGACAATATTACTACAAACTTTTTGAAAACCAACATAGTGCTTAAATGTATAAGGCTACGCGCGCACTGGTGACTTTTTGTATAAGGCTACGCGTGCACTGGTGACTTTTTGTCCGCGTGACAGTACATGTCTCTCTATCGTAATTGTGAAGTTCAGCAGAGAGATATATATACTGTCACCAACTAGCCTTAATGTAGAGAGTAACAAAAAGCAAGTATTAAAATAATCTGTCGAAATTAACAAAAATAAAAAAAATGTATCCCAAATCATAAAGAGTGTTCTTTGTCGTTTTACATAAATACTTCAACATGTGCATGTGTTATACTTTACTTGTGTTACTTAGTCTTAATGCTGAAGGTTAAGAAGATTATAACTTAAATCGGTTAAGTGTGAGTTGGTTTACCGCATAATGGTAAAATCTACTTGCCGTTGCCTTAGAATCATGTTTCACGATATTTTGCGAAATTGTACGGATCCTTTCGTATACGAGCCATACTCGCACTTCACCAATTTTTCATATTTTTTAAGAACCTAAGTAGTAAAACAACAAAAATGAAGATGTGCTTTTTTTGACGAATTCGCGATTGATCCGTACATTCTGTGAACATTATCATTGAGTAAAATTAGGTGGACTTATGCTCAGTTCACCTAAGTTTACAGTTTAACTTCGTGTATACTTCACTTAAGGTGACACTAGTCGCGGGCTCGAACTCAGTGGTAGGCATGGCCAAAAAGCACGCTGTCTTACCTCGCATCATGCCCGACAGAGATAGTACCAGTGATGAGCAGACGCTAGCCTTCATGCACGTCTAGTTCGCACGCACACAAACATCGTTCCGAACCGTTCCGAACTAAATCGAAGTTACACGATGCACACATACCGCCACCGCGCGCCGCTGCGCATAGTCGCTCGACGCTCGCCGAGAAATCAGCAACTACCTACCTAAAAACTCTTACTAAAAATAGTAGGCGCTGTGTTATCGTTTTATACCTCTACGGCCCTATAGGTACCTAATATGGATTGCTTATTCTATTGTAATTATGTTTAGTTTTTCCTTGGTGGTAATGCAGCCGCCACGCCGCCACCGACAGATGCTTACTTGAATAGTCATCGCAGTTTATGTCCGTAGTACTAGATACATCTACACTAATATTATAAAGAGGAAAACTTTGTTTGATATTGTTTGATTGTAATGAATAGGCTCAAAAACTACTTGACCGATTTTAAAAATTCTTTCACCATTCGAAAGCTACATTATCCACAAGTAACATAAGCTATATTTTATTTTGCAAAAAAATAGGGTTCCGTAAGATATTTGGGTATGCGTACGCTGCCTAAACTATAAAAGATACAACCATAAATTGTTCTAATTAATTGTAGATCTTATAAATATCTACAAAAAAGTCCGCGACACACTATACCTATCTATGTCGAGTGAGGCGCAACAACCATTTTTTTATTTAAAAATTTAGATTTTTTTTGGACTACATTTAAACGCGTTTATTTTACTCATGCTATTAATCCATAACAAAATAAAGTATTTCATCACTAAGTACAGTTTATGTAGATCATATTTGGTCTGTGAATGATTAAAATCGGACGTTTGATTTTGAAGTTATGGCGAAATGAAAATATTACGATTTCTGCTGCACGGCCCGTTGCGGCGGTCACCAAGGCGGGGGTGCGCGTGCGGGAGGGGAGTTTAGTTAGATCTATGTAAGGTACCCGCGCGGCTCATACGCGAGGTAGGTAACAGTTTTTCTCACGGTTTTTCTGTAGTGTATTTAGTATCAGCATTGCACCCGTGCGAAGCCGGGGCGGGTCGCTAGTACCTAATAATGAAATTAGTTCTACCTTAGTACCATCCTATAAATTGTTATCAAAATTACTTACTTACCTACCTGTCTTCTTAATTTTTAGGGTTCCGTAGCCAAATGGCAAAAAACGGAACCCTTACAGATTCGTCATGTCTGTATGTCTGTCTGTCCGTCCGTATGTCACAGCCACTTTATTCCGAAACTATAAGAACTATGCTGTCGAAAACTCTAAACTTGGTAAGTAGATGTATTCTGTGAACTTACTACCTACCTAAACCTGTAGGCCGGTATAGTATGGATAGGGGTTCTAAAATGATATCGAGGTTTCTAATATCATTTTTTTTCTAAACTGAATAGTTTGTGCGAGAGACACTTCCAAAGTGGTAAAATGTGTGTGTGTCCCCTGTAACTTCTAAAATAAGAGAATGATAACACTAAAAAAATATATGATGTAATTACCATGTAAACTACCAGCGAAAATTGGTTCGAACGAAATCTAGTAAGGAGTTTTTTTTTAATAGGTACGTCATTAATCGTAATCCACAACTTTTGCTTATATTATAATATTTGTACGGAACCCTCGGTGCGTGAGTCCGACTTGCACTTGGTCGGTTTTCTATTTTAGTTACCCCTATTGGTTGACACAGACGTGTTTACATTTGCATTCATTATTAGATTGCTTTAAATTATCAGACAAGTGCACAGTATATTGTGACAAACTGACAAGTGACACATAAAGATTGTTTACTTAGCTCCTAAATACCTACCTACCTAACGTTAAAATTTTAGTGTCTACGACGCCAACGGTTTGTTTTATGGCATCTTTGCTTGTAGGTAAGTACCTACCTACGTTAATATAACAGTAGGTACCTATTAGGCAGAGAGCTATGTAAACTATGATGTTGCAGAATTTGTTCGAAAGAGTTACCGCGGCCCTGGTAAGTACGGTACGCAGAGGGCATTAGGAGGAACACTGCTGGGTTTTAGTCAAGAAGAGTCTGACACTCCCTTCTGCTTCGCCCAAAGCGGGAGCAGTTATTTGGTTTCCCATCCATAAAAAAGTCTTGTCCGCCGCAAAAGTACCTACGAACACAAAATTAGGTTTGTCAATTGCAAGAAACTATTTTGAAAGCAAATAGAATGAACCCAGTAACAAACATTACATTGACCCTGGCTTGAACTTTGGATTTCGCTACCTGCTACCTAGGTACTCAACTAAACGAGCGACACGTTGCCACTGGCGGCCGGCAAGGGCAACCTTTGTCGTTGGCTGTCGACGGCGCTTCAACGACCACCAACGACGCGTGCAGTTGTCCCTGTCGTAGACGCGTGATGCGGCGGCGCGGCGGTGGCACGGCGGCGTCATGTCGCTCGATTGTAAGAACGCTTAGCCACCGTACGCACGGACGTAAAAATATTCCGTTCAGCCGAGCGTTGAGAACCCAGCACTCAGCAGAGTTAATCACAACGAGTCAAAAAAAGACACCGTTTCAACTTATAATTATATTTATTTTATTTATTTATTTATTATATACTTTATTGTACACCTCATAACAAGTACAGGAAAAACGTTTATAAAAACAAGTGTACAATGGTATCATTGGTTAAAACATCGAAAAATATTCCGTTCAGCCGAGCGTTGAGAACCCAGCACTCAGCAGAGTTAATCACAACGCGTCAAAAAAAGACACCGTTTCAACTTATAATTATATTTATTTTATTTATTTATTTATTATATACTTTATTGTACACCTCATAACAAGTACAGGAAAAACGTTTATAAAAACAAGTGTACAATGGTATCATTGGTTTCAACATCGAGAGTTGAAAATTCATTGCGCGATAGCATTCCGCCGCGATGATTTTACACTGCAGCGGGCGCGGGCAGCGACGCGGTGTCGAAGACTCGGTCACGACGCCAAATTATGACTTTTCTACCCATTGTTTATAATATGTGGTTTTTAAAACTTTTTCAATGATTCAAAACAATGTCACGTACTTATGCAGCGTCCACTCAAAGCAACAATAACAATTTCAAACGCAAATACGGAGTCCAAACTTCAGTTCGAAGTCAAACAGATATAAAATATAATGTTGAAATCCAAAAATCAAGCCAATGAGTCAATATAAATTAGAGCGCAAGTATAGTCTACCTACGTATGTAACGTATGAACGACATAGGCCACAGGCCACAGCACACCGCAGCAGACACAGTCGTAACTTGAATACGCACGTGTGCGTGAGCATTGTCCCCCCGCACCGCACCGGGGGGAAACTTATTCAGTGAGAGGCACGATAATTCATAGTAAAACGCGCGCGTAAAAAAATATGAGAAGGCCTTTCGTAAATCGAGTTTTATGAAAAAACTACTGCATAAATCGATTAAAAATAAAAGTTATTGAATTCTTCGATAATTGAGCTTTGTCGGTACCGACTTAGTTTTAAAGATTTTACATTGTGTTTATTACTTATTTACGCCCAAAGATGCGTTAAAATTGGCAAGAAAAACGAAACTTTGGTGGCTCATAACTTTTTAATGGCGTTTTATTTTACTATTCTGTTTCCATACAGACAAAACTAATAATATGACAAAACGATATTATGTTTAACTTTTGATGTACTCTGTCAAACAGCGGAGTAATACCCTCCCGAAGTTTCTATGGAAAAAATATCGACTAGTGCCACCTTAAAGCTTACACGGTGATTTACGTGGATGTGGCGGATTTGTCCGGCCATGTCCAGACTTCGACTTTGTCCGACTTTTTAATTTGCCAGGAATTTTGGGGGTAAATGGCATAACGAGTAATAATAAAAATATTAAAGTAACATCAAATAAGTCTATAATCTTAAACTATCTATCTTCTCATTCATATAATACAATACATTAACAAAATCTTCTTCTTGCGTCCGGCCCTGGTTCAATCCATGGTCCGGAGCAAGGAGGTATGGAAAGCGGTCACCTCCTTCTGTACAGCAGTAATGCTATCGAAGGACGAGGCCGAACGTGTGAGAGATAGGGAAACCTCAAGCCCCGGCCGCCGCAACAGAAGAAGACGTCTCGGGCGTCAGAAGTCACAGGGCGATTCCCGGTCACCGAAAGCACGGGCCTGTGGACGGCGAGCGTTGGTTGGCTCGCCCCCCGATCAGAACCAGATCCGGGTCGACGGTGCATTGTATTCCACGCACGCCTCAGAGATTTCAGCATAGAAGACGGGGCCCGCTGGGGCCATTGTCTGCCAGGCTTGCAAATTCGTTTGAAAGAGTCAGCGCAGCCCTGGAAAAAAGGCCATTAGCAGGAACACGGTTGGGTTTTACTCAGTAAGAGTCTGACACCCCGTTTCCATCCTAAAAAAGTGATGATAAGGCTGAAGATGGAAGCGAGTTTCACCCGGAATCCTCTTACATAGAGGAACTGGCTATATCATACCTCAAACTGCCGGAACACAACAATACTGTTAACATTGTTGTTATGGCGACAGACTTAGACATGATGGTGGCAGCTTACCAGGCGGACTTAGAACAAGTCCTACCACCAAAAAACCGATCAAAAAATTTGCCCCCGCTGGGAATCGAACCCGGGACCTCTGGGTCTGAATCAGGTGGTATAACCACTAGACCACGGAGGCGATTAGTGTCACCTATTTAGCACCACCCGGGGACCACGTGTAGGGATTCGCTGAAGGGTATTCTCCTATGAAAACGGGTGGACTAGGCCCCCAAAATAAATATATAAATATTATTTGTTAGTTTTTAGAGTTTCTTTTTTGTGTAGGGGGTTTTTTAATTTTCGTTACTTGAAATAAAATTCCATCTTGATTACAAGGACTGTCAGCACAACGTAATCAGTTCACCCAAGACGACAAAGAAACTTAGATACCTATGTCTGATTTTTGTCTGAGTCAGTTAAATTTTGTAAGTGCCGTAGTTGAAAAAAAATTTTTTGAGTTGTGATTTATGGACCGTTCACACGGTACAGACTTTTATAAACTTCTTTACAATTTTTCTTCGCAACTTAGTCTGTGCAGACAACTGTTTCGTGTGAACCTTTTAGATGGTTAATCGATATATTTTAAAATATATCTTAGTTTAGTGGTGTGGGCACACCACTAAAATGAACCGCTGGTGCTCTAATGGGAATAAAATACGTTTTTTTATTGTATTCCCGATATAGCACCAAGCAAAAATATTGATTGGTGCTCTCATGGGAATAGTTTTGGTGCTCTAAACATTGGTGCTCTTAAAATTGGTGCTCTAACGGGAATACTTCTCTTTTTGCATTGTATAGTTTTACTCATTAATTATTTCGCACCGAATGTAAACATGATTTTGTAAACAATGGCAACTGGTTTAAAAGAGTGTCCTTGGAGTTTCTTGCACGTTCTTCTCCACAGGATCTACTCTTTGGAACGTGCAACTGTCGCGCTGGAGGCGGGGTCGGTGGGTGTGTTATGTTGGAGAACAACCTGCTGCTCTTGTCATTAGCGCGGCAGGATTAGCTTCATCTATTTGACTAACAGACCTTGACTATTCAAAAGTGCCTGTAACTGGTCTATTTGAAATAAAGGATTTTGTATTTGTATTATATTATCGGCACTGAACGATCAAAAAACAAACAAAACGTAAACAAAACAATGCAACGCACTCTATAAAATCAAGGCAATAAATGAAAATATTGTCCACAGATTACTAATGATATTGTCTGTCAGTCATTTTTTTTCGTAAGGTAAGCATAGATTATAATTCACTGCATAAAGGATCATGACCAAAACCAGTCTAGAAAAGTTGCACGTATGAAAACCAAATTAATATACAAATTATTTGCTTATTTTTTACAAGCTTTTCACTTCAGGAATTTTGTTTTCGTATCCGGAATTATGATTTTAAGATAAACAGTAAAATAACGATTGCTGGGTATATTTCCGTGTAGTTATAATGGACGTTTCATTCTCTTCATTTGTACGAGTCACGTAAGTATGAGCCTTTACATCACGAAAATGATATTAAACTCATAAATAGCTAAATAATTAGTAATATCATAATCATAAAGTAGGTACTGTATAATTATGTATTTCATTCATAGTTCCGTTGTGAAAATATTTATTTTTGTGTTTCGTCTCACGCAAATGCAACTGTCAAGGCAGATGACAGACGTACCGGTAGGGATGGCGATTATTCCTAAACAAGACCGATTTTTAAATCTATCCAAATCGCAGGAAAGAATCGATTCAGCAATAAAATGACTTCTGATAGATCGATTTCCTAGAGATAAATTCGTTGGTTACCCTCAAAGTACTGAATCCTAATGTTTCGGACGGCAGGAACACGTCCAATGCTCGCGCTGTCGTCCTGGGACAATCTCCCACGTAATTTGACGTACGCCCCTTGTACTACCTTGCGCTGGTTACGTACGTCACCACGCACCCCTGAATGCGTAACGTTTTTCGACTACTGTTAAAGGGACCTCGGGAGACGGAGACGAAGAGCCGGGGAGGCAATAAAACAACTCTTCACAGGAAATCTTGACCCGCAGGTTTCGGCTCCTATCTTCCTGTAGTGTTGCCTCTTCGACGGCTGTGCTGCGACTGCGATTGAGCCGAGATTCGGCTCTGTTTATATACTGCCCGTCGTTACCTTATAGAGAACCGTGATTTTTGAAGTCGATTCGTGTGTCATTTTCTCTATGAGCCGAAACCTTTGGAGCCTTTATTTATTATGTTTTATATAAAAACCCTTACAATATATATATTTTTAGATTCCTTAAACCTTGCTTAACAATATGGAACACAAAATATTTCGATATCCTTACAATACAAAAAGTTTCTAGAACTAAGACTTCTAATTTTGTACCTTAACAAATTTTCACTACACATTTTAGGAAATATTTTGAAAACTATAAGTCCTATCAACTTAATTCTTTTTGCCAAGGTGGTTTTGGGTCAAGACCTTTATTTTAACACTAATTACAAAACGCTATCACCTAAGACAAAAAATCACATTTTCAAACTACGTAATTATGTTCAATACAAAAACCTTACATCTAAATATCCTTATAAACTATCAAAATTCGTTCGTATTAGAGTTTTATTGGACCTAATATGTAAACATAAAACTTATAAAACTAATTAGAAGGTAATTAAAACATAATCTCATCAAATAATTAATTAAACCTTTCTGTACAAACAAAACATAAGATAAAACATTAAATTCGCATTTAAACTATATTCTAACTAAACCTATGATGCGAAAATATCCCTATGACGCTAATTAAAGAATGTTAAACTAATCTAATCTAATTCAAATAAGATTCTAATTAGTTTTCCTTACAAATTTCCTTATTTCATACGGTCGCGTCCATCACTACTTGCGCCTAGGGACGCAGAAGGGGTCTTATCGCCGACACCTAAAAAGCACGGTAGGTTAAAAAAAATGTTTTATTTCGATAATGTCACATCAACGCTGCGAGGCCATAAAAAGCACGTTATTCACGATTATTCACGTTTTTTTTTTTCAATTAGCAGCTGTTCTCTTATTTTGTTTTTAACTAACTTTGTTGTTTTGTACCTACATGAGTGATCTGTGATCATTTTATAAGTTGCGAGTAGTTTAGACACAATTTGTAGGTTATCTCCGAATTTGTTTAATTACTTTAAAACTCGGATACTTGTGTATGTGTTGATAAATGAACACTTTTATTTAATAGTATATAAAGCGTAGTCTATAATAAATAAAGATTTATTGTGTTTCAACTTAAGACGGATTTCCATACATCGTTGGTCCTTTAGAGTTTTCTGTTTTTTTTTTTACTTATTAGCTGCCTCAAATTCCTTAAAATAAGAAATTTTAATTTAAACATCCTATTAGCTAAAATTTTGTGTCAAAAACTGGTAAAATAAAAAACCGATAAATCTCGACTTACATTTTGTTGAGTGTGGTAGTCACTAGTACAGTATTGGTCGCTTAAGAGCTCACTTCACTTCGCAAGTGCCTAGGTGATGCTTACAGAATGCAAAATCAAGGTCATTTTGAACCTTATGCGAAGTGAGAGCGAATAGCGACGTGAAATGCGAGTTGTTATTTGAATTTTACAGAATCGACGTGCTGCTGTCTTTTGTCACCGTGACTGTATATTTCCCTCAGTTGCACTTCACAATTGCGAAAGAGAGAAATGTACTGTCACGGAGACAAAACAGTCACACGTGCGCGCCTTTTTGCCTCCAGGTCTCAGGGTGGAGATCCGGCCAATGCACAAGCCACCTCGTAGGAGATCGTGCGATAACCCCTGATGACTCTGGCGGCCATCACCCTCTGCGGCCGCTGAACAGTTGCTGGCCGTCAGGTCAGCCGCCCAGATCGGGGCCCCATACAGGGCCATCGATCGCACAATCCCCACTTACAACCGCCTGCAGGCGGTGCTCGGGTCCCCCAGATTGGGAAACAGCGTTGACAGCGCCCCAGCCGCGCCCAACAACTTAGACGCCAGCCGCCGGAAGTGGGGGCCGAAATCCCACCGGCTGTCGAGCACTAATCCCAGTTACTTCATGGTGGACTCGACAGCGTTACGGGCCCCCCCAAACTCGTGCGCGCCCAAGCTAACGTGTAAACTGCCTGATACTCTCGGTCATGTCGCCGTAATAGAGTATGGCCGTAAAACTAAGTTGACGAATGTCAATTTAACCCACTTCTCTGGGTACCTAAAGGTAGCCTTTTTAAGTTATGAGGCGGCCACATTCGATACCTAAGTGTGATAAGTGAGTTGAAGACAAAGAAAAAGTGTGGTTTGTGTTAGCTTTCATCTGAAAACTTCATATTATTTCTGAATAGCATGAAGAATTAAAGGTTCAAGTTTAATTGCAACTAGATATTGGTGTACTGAACTTTGTTTTCAACTGATTTAATTTCATTTTCTATGCAGTGATAGTCTTTTAAGTGCAGATCCTTCAAAAGGGACGTGTGCGGGACAGCAACCATGAAAAGTGATTATTATCATAGTAATTAAGTGTTAAAATAACTTTGATCACATATTTATAGTTAAACATTTAATAGCGTGTATTATTAGATTAATATTCGAGACAGTTCCTATTTGTAAGTAGGTACTTACGACGCTCGGCATCAAAGAATGTTCTCGATGCGCCGCTCGTAAACGACATTATTGCAAGCGGCACGACCCTTTGATATCTGATAGCCACGTGGCATGCGCCTTTGATCTCTGCCGCCAAGCTGCCGCCACGCCGCCGCCGCCGCCGCCGAAGCTTTGTTTTCTAACCGACACGCGTCACGAGCCTTTGATCTATTTGATAGTTACCGCAAGCGGCACGACTCTTTGATGTCTTTGATATTTTACCGACACGCGGCCGGCGCTTTGTTCGCTTTAATATCCACCGCACGCCGACCGTCGTAAAGTACTTACCGCCTATTGTTCGGATTTTTTGCTAATAGTTTTTTTGTGTAACTTTAGAAATAAGTTCCATACATGTTTTGACTCGAACGTTCGGGAATATCTATTGTTTGATTTGCCGACTATAAAAGGACCGTATTTATTCCCGAACAGCGCAGTTCGTTGGTAGACTTCATACAGAGCAGTTCGTTGGTAGACTTCATACAGAGCAGTTCGTTGTTAGACTTCATACAGAGCAGTTCGATAGTTGAGCTCATACAGTGCAGTTCGTTGTTAGACTTCATACAGCGCAGTTCGTTTGGAGATCTCATAGCGATCACTACTCTTGAATTTGTAACAGTATAGTACGCTTTCTAGTTGTAAACAGTATAGTACGGTGGTACAGTAAAATCATATCGGTACAGTCGCAGAATAAATATCTTCGGAAGAAACTTGCAGTCTTTAAGTACACCTTCTCCACCAATCCCAGCAACAGAAGTGTACCATCCGGTACATTTAATGGTCCTTCGAGCCGGATTTGTGGAGTCACCGCCATTTGAAGATTGCACCTACTGAAGAAAGAAGACATCGTTCAAGTATGCCAGTTACGCGCTCCCAAGGAAAAGGACGCATGCTGACCAGGGAACAGCAGCCGTCGTCGTCAGAAGACACAGCCGCCACGAGGGTCACCACAGCCATGGGTACCAAGGAATATACTGGAACCCTACCTACCTCAGTGCCCTCTGTCGCAGCTTCGTCCGCTGTCATCGCCGCCACCTCGGAACCGAATACCATGGAGACCGGCACCTTCGCCATGGGTAACTCAGCCGCCTCGGGGTCAGCCACAGCCACGGGTACCAAGGAATGTACTGGAACCCTACCGACCACAGCACCCCCCGCCACAGCTTTGTCCATCGCCGCCGCCGCCGCCCACTCCGTGACGCCCTCCGCTAGAAAATTACTTCCTGTCGACACGACCGCAAAACCATCGATGAACCCGTCTGCAGCTGTCACCGATTATGACGCAGGAACTCGCCAGCATACAGAAGCCTCTACAGTGAAGCGAGTTAAGAATAACACCACCGGTCTGCCACTGCCGAGCAGACATCAGGACTTCGACCTCCCTTATAAGAAAGAAGGACGGACGAGATCTACCAATATTAAGTCGAAAGCGCACAAGATAGCGAAAGCTAAAGAAGAGCATTTACGTCTTCAAGTTGAACTGGCTGCAGCGCGCCTCGCTACACTGGAAACCGAAGACACAGAAGATGATGTTACCATCTACTCCAAGGATGAAGTGAACCAAAGAGTAGAAAGCCGGCTGGAGAATCAAGTTAACAGTCCTGTGCACTCAGAGCACATGAAAGATATGATCCCAGCAGCTACAGAAAACCATCCTCAAGCTTCACATCGCCTACAGCAGTTACCGGCGGGAGTTCAACCTGACCTCACCGCACTCGCAGAAGCCATCACACACGCTGTCAACACAGCTCAGCGACCGAAATACATCGAACTACCCTTCTTCTCTGGTTCTTATCAAGAATGGCTACCTTTCCGCGCCGCCTATTACGAAACAGAAAGCCTGTTCACAACTTTGGAAAATATGAATCGACTTAGAAGAAACCTCAAAGGAAAAGCAAAAGAAGCAGTTGAAGGTTTACTGATCGCCAATACACATCCAGCAGAAGTCATGAAGTCTTTGGAGTCAAGATTTGGAAGACCAGAATCCATCGCAATAATGGAAATGGAGACACTCCGCGAATTGCCACGCCTATCTGACTCACCACGAGACATCTGCATCTTTGCTACCAAGGTCTCCAATACCGTGGCAACTTTAAAGACACTCAACTGCAACAATTATTTGTACAACCCGGAACTTTCAAGGACAGTTGTGAACAAGCTGACACCAACGCTTCGCTACAGATATTATGACTTCTCAGCAATGCAACCCAACGAAGATCCAGATCTTGTGAAGATGGAAAAGTTCCTTAAAAGAGAAGCGGAGCTATGCGGACCATATGCTTTGCCTGAACAGATAACAGCCACTCCAGAAAAGAAGACTCATAAGGTTTTTAACGTCACAGAGAAGAAAAACGCGCTGAAGTGTCTTGTTTGTGAAGAAACCGGTCACACCACGACAAACTGCGAGAAATTTAAGAAGTTGGATGTAAATGGAAGATGGGACACAGCTAAGTCAAAACGCCTATGCTTCAGATGTCTTCGGTATAGGAGCAAGACTCACAGTTGCCGAGCCAGACCATGCGGGGTCAACAGTTGTAAATATTCACACAACAGATTGCTTCATTTCATCAAGAAGACAGAAAATATAAAAATTGAAGAAGACAAAGAAAAAGAAGCAACAGAAGTCATCACCTCAGCTAGGACAATAGAAAGGAAGCATTCATATTTGAAGATCCTGCCGATAAAAGTTAAGGGTCCTAGAGGAGCAGTTGACACCTTCGCGTTATTGGACGACGGATCAACGGTCACACTAGTCGATGATAGTATAGCCAAGACCATTGGAGCAACAGGTCCCATAGATCCATTAAAGATGGAAACCATCAATGGTATGAAGTCCTCAGAATCGGCCTCAAGAAGAGTCACCATCAAGTTAAAAGGACTTAACAGTCACGAACAGCAAGTGCACGCACGCACAGTAAAGAATCTGCGAGTCCCAACTCAACAGGTACCAAAAGAACTGGTTGAAAATTGTAGCCACCTGTCAGATATTCGTGATCACCTTACATATACAGAAGCGAAGCCACAAGTACTAATTGGGCAGGATAATTGGCATCTGTTACTAACTTCGCAATTGAGAACAGGAGACAAGAACCAGCCAGTGGCATCCCTCACGCCACTAGGTTGGGTACTCCACGGAAAGCATGAGAAAGAAAACTTCGAGCGCCACACAGACTTCATATCTTGCATCAGGGCCAAGCCAGAAACAAAGATAAACGCGGCTCACGACACAGTAAAAGGCATTACGCCAACATTCAGCGAGAGCCAACGCAGATACTCTAAACAGAAGAAACCAGTCATCGACAAAAGTTACGCGGCACCAGCTCCAAAACAGAAAGGTCTGAACACATTTTATAAAGTAGAAGATTCCTGGCCGAACAAAAGTTCTGCACATACAACAGAAAAACAGCACCATGTCAACGACAACAGAAGATTGAAGCCAGCAGAAGCCATAAGAAGCTTACCAGATACCTCTCGATACTCCACCTGGAACCGGCAAAGAAACAAGTCAGCGCAAGTTCTTCAAGTTAGCCAGCCTTGTAAACCTGCCAAACAGAACGCCAATTACAGTAGGACAAAGAAGAACTACGAAGCCGATCCTGATTGGAGGAAAACAAAGATGCCTGCCTCAACCAAGCAGCATACGACTGCCAACAGTAGAAGTACTCACCACTATAATAGCCATGGTAGAGTACACAGTCGACAGAAGCCCGCTGACACACGCCTCAGTCAGCACAGAAGACTCGGAAGCCCTGACCATAACCACGCCCGGTTGTGGAACCAGCGCAAGTCCCTCAACCAGGCACATTCACCGCATAAGACGACAATCAATGCACTTGGCGAGCGGCACAGAGGCTCGCTCGCATCATCACCACACCTTCCCGAACTCCAACACCGGCGGGAGCCAAATGGACGAAGGCCAGCCGTACAACGTCGCGTGAACACTAGGCGAACGGACCCAGGGAGGAGTGCTACGCCAGCCAGTAAGGTGAACTGGTGGTCCTGTCCCTGTCTAGAGACGTCGAGCCCGCACCGGGAATTTATGCAACGCAGTTGCACGGCGGGAGTAATGTGCGGGACAGCAACCATGAAAAGTGATTATTATCATAGTAATTAAGTGTTAAAATAACTTTGATCACATATTTATAGTTAAACATTTAATAGCGTGTATTATTAGATTAATATTCGAGACAGTTCCTATTTGTAAGTAGGTACTTACGACGCTCGGCATCAAAGAATGTTCTCGATGCGCCGCTCGTAAACGACATTATTGCAAGCGGCACGACCCTTTGATATCTGATAGCCACGTGGCATGCGCCTTTGATCTCTGCCGCCAAGCTGCCGCCACGCCGCCGCCGCCGCCGCCGAAGCTTTGTTTTCTAACCGACACGCGTCACGAGCCTTTGATCTATTTGATAGTTACCGCAAGCGGCACGACTCTTTGATGTCTTTGATATTTTACCGACACGCGGCCGGCGCTTTGTTCGCTTTAATATCCACCGCACGCCGACCGTCGTAAAGTACTTACCGCCTATTGTTCGGATTTTTTGCTAATAGTTTTTTTGTGTAACTTTAGAAATAAGTTCCATACATGTTTTGACTCGAACGTTCGGGAATATCTATTGTTTGATTTGCCGACTATAAAAGGACCGTATTTATTCCCGAACAGCGCAGTTCGTTGGTAGACTTCATACAGAGCAGTTCGTTGGTAGACTTCATACAGAGCAGTTCGTTGTTAGACTTCATACAGAGCAGTTCGATAGTTGAGCTCATACAGTGCAGTTCGTTGTTAGACTTCATACAGCGCAGTTCGTTTGGAGATCTCATAGCGATCACTACTCTTGAATTTGTAACAGTATAGTACGCTTTCTAGTTGTAAACAGTATAGTACGGTGGTACAGTAAAATCATATCGGTACAGTCGCAGAATAAATATCTTCGGAAGAAACTTGCAGTCTTTAAGTACACCTTCTCCACCAATCCCAGCAACAGAAGTGTACCATCCGGTACAGGACGTGTCCTGCTGACTGTTGAAAAACTGTACACATGGTACACTTACGAATGAACTTTGTACAACCAAACCGATTCTATCCACTGAGCAGTATTGCGATTCACTAAGGAAGAATATCTTTACAATCAAGAAATCATCGTTGAAACATCTGATGTGGCATATATTTAACAGATGTTTCAACGATGATTTCTTGGTTGTAAAGATGTTCGCCTTAGTGAATCGCACTACAGCTCATTAGCTCCCTATCGACCGAATATTGGGCGTAAGCGCGTGTGCGAAGAGCACTTGAGCGTGCGACTCGAACATGTTGTGTGTCTGAATGAACGACAGAGTGGCACATCAACATTGCCGCTTATAATTGGGATCAGTAGGTATTGTAAGTAATTTATAGGGATGGGATGAATGGAGTGTGGGGGTGGACTGGTCAATACCAAGCTATGCAATGTAAGCATTGCATAGCTTGGTGTTACCAGACTCGACAACGCTTGGAAAATAGAAATATTTGAACTTACATAATAAATGTGACGATAATAATTACAATAGGTTTAAAATATTATTTGTTAGTTTTAAGAGTTTATTTTTTGTGACGTGGGCTTTTAAAAATTTATAATTTATTTTTATTTTGTCCTTTTTAGAGTAAGTATAAATATTAGTTAGGTATTTATAGTGATTAGTTAGTAGGTAGGTAGTCAGATCTCCAAATCCTATTTCTGTTCTTTCCGCCATGTCAAAGATATTGGAACGCATTTTAAACAAGAGTCTCGTTAGCTTCATCGAAGCCAACAATATCTTAGCCCCGAACCAATTTGGTTTCCGCAAAGGAATGAGTACCGAAGATGCTATAATGGCTTTATCTGACCATGTCGTTAAGATTATGGACAAAAAACGGAAATGCCTGGGGTCTTCCTAGATTTGTCTAAAGCTTTTGATACTGTTTCTGCGCCGGCTTTACTGCAAAAGATGGAGATCATTGGAATTCGAGTTCCAGTCTTAGAAATCTTTGGAGACTATTTGAGAAATCGCACCCAAGTGATAAAAATTGGGGATTATGCGAGTGCTGAGATAGCGTAAGCGATAGAAAGATCGCTTACGGCGTGCCTCAAGGTAGTGTACTGGGCTCCACGCTTATCTTGATCTATATCAATGACCTCTCTAACCTTCCTATCGAAATCTGTAAAAATTTTACATACGCTGACGATACTTCTCTGCTTGTGGAGAGGAGGACTGGACCCAGTGCTATCAGAATGCTGAGAGTGCACTGACGTGTGTAATGAAATGGTTGTGCAACAACCTTATCACCCTAAATGTCAGTAAAACAGTTTTTGTGCCATTCGCTGAAACGTCCAATTTATGCCCACCACCTTCCCTTATACTTATAGCTCATACATGTACAGCTTCCTCTATATGTGACTGCCTAGAAATCTCTAAGTCCTCGAGCGTCAAATATCTGGGTGAACATATCGATCAGCTACTTAATTGGCATAAACACCTTGATACCCTCTCTGGAAGAACTCGCAAACTAAACATATTTAAAAGATTACGTAAATCTGCCGATGGGGATACTTTGAGGATCGTTTACCTTGCCCTGTGTCAGTCGATATTAACTTATTGCATCCCAGTCTGGGGTGGTGCTGCGGAGAATCATTTTATTGGACTGGAACGAGCACAGAGGGCGGTCCTCAAGGTTTTACTCTTTCGGCCCCTTAGATTTCCTACGGCACAACTTTACGCGGAAACAAGTTTTAAGGGTCAGACAGCTGTATGTCCTTCATTCGGTGTTTCGTAAGCACTCAACTCGTCCTTCCACAGAGCCAACTGGCAGAATCAAACACACAGTTTTTCCTCAAGAGCACATAGAACTTTTTTAGCAAAGCGACACTATTGTGTCTGCACAAAACTTTAAAACCTGCTTTAAAACTGCAAAAAAAAAAACAGTAAAAACACATACACTAAAAATATTTGCCAATTCTAAATATCAGTGCAAAGCAAAGCTACAGGAATATCTGCTTAAGCTAACTTATCGCAATACTGCAGATCTTTTATTAAGAAATTAGAGATATATAAACATTTAATCCATTCGCGCTAACACTTACTACAAGCATATAAAGACTTGATTACTCGAGAGACTTTTGTTTATTAAAGAATGTTGTTGTTATTTTTATTTATTTATTGCTGAATATAATTCTAATTTGGTTCCTTCAATTTGATGCTTAGTTTTACTTTTACTCTTAATTTTAACTTTTAATTCTTAATTTCATTTAATTTTTGATTGTTGTTTGTTTATTAATATTATTTTGAACCGTTTTATTGTTGAATTGGAACGGTTATTTCTTTAGAATAGTTCATATCGGTACTGTTGCAAGCGCCATGATCATGGCGTTTGGCACATGGCACATTGCCGAAATATCGGAAACTCGCAAATAAAAAGGTAGCAATCCCGATATATGAACTATTCTAATGTTAGTGAACATGAAAGGTTATTTCTTTTTTTGTTATTGTATCTGTATTATTTCTCTTGAACTTCACATGCGGGATTATTGTACGTACTTGTGTCCTATCGCTGCTATAGCGTAAGGCTTATACTGTACCCAAATATTGAAGGTTCACTGGCTTCTAAGATAGATACAGGTACATAGACCTAGTTTAAAAGTCAGGGTTTTTAATTCTGTGTATTAATAGCCATTTACTGTTGGTGTACAAAATTTGTTAATGTCACATAGATTGAGAAATAAATTATTCTTATTCTTAAGTATTAATGAGCTGATGGTCTTCAAACGTCTGATCAGGTCACGGTTACCTTAGCATGTTATTTCAATATCATTGAAGTCATACGGTACCAAACGAATTGATCGGACATATGGAAGGTAGTCAGTCGGTCGATTCTGTAGACATCTCACCGTGATCACTTAAGTGGAGTGAACTACAAGTGAGCTGTCATTCTTATCTTGTTTGTATGGTTTGACAGCTCAGTTGTAATTCACTTCGCCTAAGTGTTCACTTCGACATGTTTACAGCCGGTCGATGCTGTTAACATGTCGAAGTGAACACTGAGGCGAAGTGATCGATAAGTGAGCTGTCAAACCATACAAATAAGATAGAATGACAGTCAGACTTTTCGTTCACTCCACCTAAGTGATCACGGTGAGATGTCGACAGAATCGACCGGCTGTCAATCCATCTTGATTAATTGGATTGTCAGCTCACTTCGTGATCACTTCACCCAAACCTTCACTTCGATATGTTTATAGAATCGCACTGCTGAATCGCACTGCTGATCCCCTCATCAAGTATTAATGAGCGGATGCTCTTCAAACGGCTGATCAGGTCATGGTTATCTTACCGTATACTTTCAATATCATTGAAGTACCATGGTACCAAATTTCGAATCGATCGGACATAATAATATGGAAGTTAATCAGATCCCCTCATCAACTAGAAAAGAACTGATAATCTTCAAACGGTTGAACAGATTTTTATGAAACATGGCTAAGAACACTCGGGATAAAATTATCTATGACACAAAAAAACTAAACGAAAATCGGTTCATCCGCTTGGGAGCTACGATACCACAGACAGATAAACAGATAGATACGTTAAACTTATAACACCACTCTTTTTGTGTCGGGGGTTAAAAATAATTAATATTAATTCAGGCACTCTTGGCTCGAGCAATGCTTGACTCGACTACATCAATTTGGGTTACTCGAGAAACCCGCTCGTGTTTTGCAATTAAAAATAATTATGGAGTTTATTATTGCCTTCAATTTAATGAAGACACTTGACCTCGGTTCAACAAAAATAACAAGTGAATTCTACGCAGTTACTACTTTTCAATCATAATTTATTATTTTTGCTATTAAAATCGACAAGGGCTTTAGAATAAAACATAATGTTTACAACCTTAATGTTTATGATTTGTTGTTATAGCGGCAATAGAAATACACAATTAGTGAAAACAACTGTCTAACTATTACAGCTCTTGAGGTACAGCCCGCTGACAGACACACGGACTGACAGACAGACGGACTGACGGATAGATGGACGATCCGACAGTGGAGGCTTAGTAATAGGGTTCCGTTGGTTATCCTACGGGTACGGAACCCTAAAAAGCAAACTCATGGATCCATAGTGTCATATTGATGTTGTTCTAGTGCATAGTACTCGCAACTGGCAAGTTTTAGGACCGTAATAAGAAGTTTGATAGGTTTGTTAGATAGTGTCTGATACGGGGCGGGGCGAAAGCGGAGTTATTCCGGTCTGATTCCCTGATCAGATCCCCTGCTGAATATTTATTATTGTTTCAATTCCCTTTTGCTTCACTACTTTCATTGCGCGAGAGACACGTCCAAATTGGTAAAATGTCCCCCCCCCCCTATAACTTCTAAAATAAGAGAATGATAAAACTAACAAAATATATGATGTATATTACCATCGACGAGTTTTGGTAGATTGTCGACGTTTTTCTAGTTTATCCAAAGCATGCGGTTCTTATAGTAAATATTTAAACATAAACATTCTTGCCATCGTTCTCGCTTTAGTAGGTAGGCACTTATTCACTATAAAACTTTTAAAAACCTTATTTAAACACTTTTACAACACAATTATCAAAGAAAACAATAGCCTCAAAAATAAAGTATCACAACTGGAACAAAAGCTCAATAGATAGAGAAAAACGTAAAAATAACCTGGTTTTCTTCGGAATAGAAAAGAAGGGAAATTCGGTAGGGGAACTAGTCGATTACATAATAGACCTCATAATTGACATGGCAATTCATCTAGACAGTAAAGAAATTAGCAAGGTGTATAGAACCGGAAAACAAGAGCCGCCCAATTGTAACCTCGATCAAAAATACAAAATATTTATTTATGTACATGTTTTAAATTAGTTAGTGAATGGAGCCTCCTTATAAGCAAGTAATGCTTGTGGAGACTTCGCTCTTTTACAGCAATGTACGATTTATTGAGTACCTTAGATAGTTCTAGCCACTGTGCAATTTTTTAAATAATACGTTAACGAAATAAACTATTTTTTTTTTTTATTATTTATACACAGTATGTGTAGGTGGTATGTGTGTGTGTGTGTATTGGTATGCATGTGTGATCACGACCCAATATAAAAGATACCTAATACTCAAAAACAGGACCAACTTACCGCCAGGCATTAACGTGAAAGAGTATTACTCAAAGGAAATATTGGAAAAACGAAAACAGCTACAACCTCAAATAGTAGAAGAGAAGACGAAGGGAAGCAATGCGTAAATAAAATATGATAGACTGATAGTGTTAAAACCAAAGAACAGCAGTGAAATGAGAAAAAGAGAAACTTCAGTCTCCCCAAAGGCTTCAGCTGATAAAAAAGTAATTAAAAACCAAACTGGAAGCAACCCTTCCAATATTAACCCAAAACTAGCATGAAAGAAATCATTAGGCCTAATATACTTTATGTCAACCGAGCAAGTTCTGATCCACAACTAAATTATTCAAAAACTAATAATAGCTTCAAAAAACTAATTATTGCCTCGTAAAAACGGATACAAACAACAATAATACCAACTACAATTAATAATCATAGCCAACAAACAAAATCTCTCCCCCCGCGGGTATTATAGACCACCACCCTCTAACAACAAGAAGAAACAAAGTACTTAACCTTGCAACCTTAAATTCAAGAACCCTTATTGCCCATTGTAAACCTTTGCCTGAGAGTGTAAGGTTTCTTCTTGTTTGCAAGTGTATGTCACGTAAAAAAAGAAGGAATCGAAATTAGATAAACTAGATGATAGTGTAGATAAAACTGTTGATTTTTTTGTAATAAATGTGATAGGCGAGACGTTTTCGGAAAGCAGTAACTCCGATACAGAGGAATCGGATTCTGATTTTTTATTTTTATTTTTGCCGTATTAGTAATTGTAATTCGATTTTAATAACTTATGATATAAAATCTAAATACATCATTTATATGATAATAATTTTTTGTTTTCTAAGTCGGTAGTTTTTCCTTCAAATATTTCATGTAAACCGCACTTAATACAAAAATGTTTGTGACCACTGTCAATAGGTAAAAAGGTCATTGTACGAAATTCTTCCTGCTCCGCGAGTGGACTTTAGAAAAAGCACAGTACAGGACAACACAGCGAAGAAACCATAAAGAAAATGAAATAATCTTAAATTGAATCGGCTGTAAAACTAACTGCAAATAACATTGATGTTCATACAAAATATGAAAAACTATCTAATCTACTAACTCAAGTAAAAGATGATAATAGAGTACAAAATCCTTTATTTCAAATAAACCAGTTTACAGGCACTTTTGAATAGTCAAGGTATGTCAGTCAAATAGATGAAGCTAATTCTGCCGCGCTAGCGACAAGAGTAGCAAATTATTTTGCAACAAAACAAACTCACCGACCCTATCTCCAGCGCGGCAGTTGCACGTTCCAAAGAGTAAATCCTATGGAGAAGAACGTGATAGAAACTCCATGGACACTCTTAAACACTGCCTTTTTATAAAATCATGGTTACATTATTTAATGAGTCTATACAATGCAAAGATATAATCTTACAATCTTCAGCAGGTCCAACAATGTTTTCACATCTTCATCGAAGTTCGGGCATTTTAGTCGTTGTGGAGCGGACCAGCATTGAGCCAAGCATTTTTGTCGTCAATGTACTCCCCTAATTTATAATATGCTAGTTTGCATAGTGTGCGTTTTACACAGTTTTTAAATTTCGTCTCATTTAGTTCTAGTATATGTGGCGGTATTTTGTTATAAAACTTTAAACAGTATCCCATGAAAGATGTTGCTACTTTAGCAAGTCTGAAACCTGGTTGAACTAACTGATTCCTATTTCTAGTGACATAGTTATGTCTGTCGC
Organism: Ceramica pisi; assembly: GCA_963859965.1. Lineage (NCBI taxonomy): Eukaryota > Metazoa > Arthropoda > Insecta > Lepidoptera > Noctuidae > Ceramica > Ceramica pisi. The sequence goes on along the minus strand of OY982549.1, from coordinate 6,492,450 downwards.
CTCGTTTACTAAAAAGATGTAGATTCTTCCTAACGTATAATATTTTCATAAATATACAGGGTGTTAGGGAAACGCTTCCGAAAACGAAGACAGGTAATAGGGCTAGTGATTCTCGATACGATACCATCAAAAAATCGGAGATTTTTTTTTTGCAATTTTACCTCTTATTTTAGCATTTTTCGTACACTATGCTGTAAGAACAGTTAAATGAAACCAGAATTGGTGATTAAACTCATCTTTTTTCATTACAACTCTAAAAAGCAATGTATTCTTCTATATCTATACTTATAATAAATCTGTAGAGAGGTCAATTCTGTACATGAAATATATTTCCAAAATAACTATCAGGGGGTGATTAGGGATCGATACTGATCCCAAAAATGCAATAAGTGCAATTTTTGTCTGTCTGTCTGTCGGTCTGTCTGTCTGTCTGTCTGTCTGTCTGTCTGTCTGTATAACCGTTATAGAAACAAAAACTACTCGACGGATTTTAATGAAACTTGGTACAATTATTATGCATACTTCTGAGCAGGTTAAAGTATACTTTTCATCACGCTACAATCAATAGGAGCAGAGCAGTGAAGGGAAATGTTGGGAAAACGGGAGAAGTTACTCCATTTTTTAAGCTTCCGTCGCGTGTGCAACCTTAATGGTGAAAGCTACATAGAAATCATGTATGACGGAAATGTTCTCTTTAAAATTATATAAAAAATATCCAACGAAAGCATATGTCTATCTTTTATGATTGACGAACAATAACACGTGTTAACTCAAGATAGCTTAGCAGTTCGAAGCTTTCTGATTGTATTTGACTACTCTTACGTTTATAAAACTCTCAGTTGTCCCTAATTAACAGTAATAAAAGTTAACATTATTAACTATTCCATAAAAATCATAGAAATCGGTATAGAAACACCAAAGTTATACATGAAATACGATATAATAAGCCATCGCGAGTGAATACTGAATCATGCAATAAGGATTATTTTTTTAAAAGGTCGCGAACGCACAGGCAGGCGGCTAGCTTGGCGCCTAGAGGCTAGCGAGTAGCTTCGGTAAACGGCTTACGACAGTTTGCAATATCCTTTAATAATTATAATGTCGAAGGAAAGATGGTTATAATTTCGCTTTACACCAAACGAGTAATATTATAAATGTGAAAGTTTGGTTGTTTGTTACTCAATCACGCCAGAACGGCTTAACGGATCTTAATGAAATTTAGAACAAAGATAGATTATAGTCTGGAATAGCACATAAGCTACTTTTCATCCCGGGAATATGTTCCCTAGGAGTCATGCGGGCGAAGCCGCTGGCAGAAGCTAGTCGTAAATAAATATCAGCTGACGCGCTCCAGGTCAACGTACGCGCGCGCTCGCCGACGGCCGGGCGGCCGACGACCCCAACTCCACGCGATGACGTGAGTTACGACGCGACGGCTGGCTGAGTCGTACATAGCCGTACGACTTGTAATTCTATCCTCCTAAAGTTTACTCGATCGTTTGCCGCAAATGTTTTTTCAGTTCATTAGTACCGTACCTACTAGTTCAGAGATAAGTACCTGCTTTCGGATTCCATTCATGCAAAGTTCATTGTGATTTCCCCTTAATCAGGGTTACAATTTTGATCCCAATGTTCGCCAATTATGCTCACAAATCAGAAAAATCCATTTTATTTGGCTTAACCTTGATAGCCATATCGAAGAGAGATACTTAGGATACCTACTATGATTCAGAAAGAAAGTACAATTTTGTTACTGTTCAAAGACTTGACTTAACAAGCAATCTTGTTAACTCGTTTATTAAAATTTTGCATAGCAACAAAATTGAAATGTCTTACCTACCTACATCACGGTCACATTATTCCAACAAAACAATAATAATAAAAAATTAACAAAATAACGAAACATACCTACGCGTTTCGTTATTTATCAACGAAGGAGCAACGAAGAGGCTCATCGTACTGCAGTGCGATTCTGTAAACATGTCGAAGTGAACACTTAGGCGAAGTGAACGACAAGTGAGCTGTCAAACCATACAAACATGATGGCATGACAGCTCACTTGTCGTTCACTTCACCTAAGTGATCACGGTGAGATGTCAAATGTCAACAGAATCGATCGGCTGTGGTAGGGTGGTACTGGTGGTAGGTACTCACGCGCGATGCGAGGCGCGCGGCGCGCGGCTAACGTAGGCAGGTGTAGGGGCAAGCGATATGGGCATCGCATTCCAGCGAGGTACAGAGATAACAGTCACAGTCTGCACTCTGCACGATGTGCTCTAAGAACTAATAACCTTCGGTCGAATTCTGATAATCAAGGTAATCACAAAACTCATTGGTATACCTAGGTCCAGTTTTGAACCCGGGTCACCTCACTTGAGAGAGAGAGAGAGAGAGAGAGATAGAAAGAGGCAGCCACGGCTATGCGCGGCGCGCGGCGGTGACCTTATTCATCCTTTTAAAAGTGCCGCCAAAATAAATACCTAAGTAGAAACATTACAGAAGCGTCAAAAGTCTTTTGTGTAGATACGTAGGATATACTCCGGACATTTAGGGGACGTGTCGTGCATAACAGTTATGTATGTTAGTCGATAATCGAAAGTGAATGAAAATAAAGTAAAAGATTACCGACTTTAGCTGTGATTGACCAAAAGAATATCATCGCGTCGTGTACAGTTTAAATCAATTGAATTTGAATTTTATCGATGCACCTAATTAGAGTCACACGACCGGCATTTGTTTATTGCAATATCTGTATCCTTGATTTACTAAGTAAACAAAACCAATTTAAAGTAGATAATTTAATAATTGAATCTAAGAAACCCGTTAAACCTTATTTAAAACTTAGAAAATGAAAAAACAGTTTCTAATAAAGCAGTACAATTTCCTAATACTTAATTAAAATTAATTCGTTTCTGATTTAATCTTCTAACGTTTTCTCCTCTGTAATTTGTTGATCTTTGAACATCAAAAAGACACCGCGCCGCCGGGTCGGCGGCGTACGCGCGGCGGTATCGTCGTTTGTCGGCATTCTCGCGACCGCGGCTTGTTTGATGTTCTTAGTAATCTAGTTAGTTCCTATCCGACTCTGTTCATGAGCGAACCTGCGTTACGTGTAATCGATCGATAGGCATTGAGCCGATTTAATGCTGTTTTGTTAGTTTTTAGTTGTTATTGTTACGTTTTTAGTGATAAACTGTTATTACTACGTTTTAGTGTTTAGTTGTTATTGTTACGTTTATGTGCTGTTTTTAATTTTTGTTGTGTTTTGTTGTCTTGTGTGCGAACAATGCCCGAGGCATACGTGTATAGTGCTCGTGAATACGGCAACATGTTGATGTGTTTAGGAGAAGCCCGTGGCAATGCTTCTCTTGCGTTGAGAATTTATCGAGAAAGATTTCCGAACGTCCGGCATCCGTCTGATTCTCGCATGTTATCAGCAGCCTTTCAGCGAGTCTTAGAAAATCGTCCGATTGTTCCGACGGCAGCAGGTGGTGGACAGCAACTGAATGTTCAGACAGAGGAGCGTATTTTAAGTGTGATTCGCCAAAACCCTCGCCTGGGCACACGAAGTGCGGCGAAATTTTTGCGGCGCCGGGGCTTACCGACAGTTTCTCACTGGACAGTTCACAAAGTCTTGCGCCGGAACAGAATGCGGCCCTACAAAATACACAAAGTACATGCTTTGCTACCTAACGATCACGTTCGTCGTCGTGCGTACTGTAGTTGGCTGCTAGATCAACAACAAAGTGCGCCTGGCTTCATTGAGCACATTATCTGGACGGAGAGTCTACATTCACGAGAAACGGGATGTGGAACAGGAGGAATGCTCATTTATGGTCAGACGTGAACCCGTCCGCCACTCAAGAAACCGGCCATCAGATCCGATGGTCCGTCAATGTATGGGCTGGTATTTTTAATGGACGAATTTTAGGACCAGTGTTTCTACCTCAGCGCTTCAATGGATCAGCATATCTTAATTTTATAAATCAAGAATTAGGCGACATTCTAGATAATGTATCGCTGGCTGAATTACGTCGAGCATGGTTCCAGCACGATGGCGCTCCACCGCATACTACGCGCTCCGTCCGCGAGCGTCTCACTGAGCTGTTTGATGACCGCTGGATCGGAAGGCTGGGGCCGCACGCCTGGCCGGCTCGTTCACCCGACTTAACTCCTTTGGACTTCTTTTTATGGGGGTATGTGAAAGAAAGAGTGTTTGATCGGGAAAGTGATAGTGCTGATGAAATGCGGGACAGAATAGTGAGCGTTTTTGATAGGCTACGTGCAGAATGTGTTGAGGATCCTACACTAATGCCTCGTGTTCACGGGTCGACACAGCGACGGGCCAGGCTTTGTATTGAAATGGATGGAGCGCAGTTCGAGCCAAATCTCATAAGGTCGCAAAGGATTTAGACAGGTATGTAAAATGCCTCTGACAGCTTTAATGTTCAACAGTGGGCTACGAATGCGATTCAAATTCATAAATTTGTAAATGTTGTTATTAGGGGTATGTATTTTGAAACTGGTGTATGCGAATTCCGTATAACCCCGTGACTCGGCGCGCGGTGTCGCGCGCGTGTGACCTCACGTTTTGTACGGTTTCCATTGCGTGTTTACGATATATGAAATTTTGAAAATAACCAATTTAAAGCGAAAGGTTAGTGTTATTCGTTTGCATTTACGTTATATATAATCTACGTTCTGGCTTCGGAAGCGTTCCCCTAACACCCTGTATTGACAAGGGACCATCATGATGTTAATTTATTTAAACAGTTCTCTTAGAGAATCTCTCCGACGCAGATGGTAAATGGCTCTGATGGCTCTTTTCTGCAAAATGAAAATAGACTCGATGTCAGCAGCCCGTCCCCAAAGTAAAATACCGTAAGACATTATACTGTGAAAATAACTGAAATAGACTAGTCTAGCGGTTTCAACATCTGTAAACTGGCGAATTTTCCTAACAGCATATGCTGCTGAACTTAGCCTTCCTGCAAGAGATGTTAAATGAGGACCCCATTGTAGCCTTGAGTCTAGCTTAATCCCCAGGAAAACTGTTTCTTCGACTAATTTTAGTTTCTCCTTGTTCAATATTATGTCACAATTATTACTTTTGACATTTGGTAAAGTGAATCCAATGCACTTCGTTTTTTTCTCATTTAACACTAGATTATTAGCAGTGAACCAATCATGTACCTTCATTAGGGCGGGCAAGATTGTTTGCATATCAGTTTACTTTAAAAATCAAAGATGTATCGTCGGCAAACAACACCATATTGAGTTTATTTTCTAAAATATAGGGCAAATCATTTATATAAACTAGAAACAAGAAAGGACCCAAAATTGAGCCTTGTGGTACCCCCATTTTCACGATTAACCCTGTTGAATTGTTGCCGTTTATATGTTCTAGCTGCTGTCTTTCATTTAAAAACGATTTTACTAAGTTCAAGGCTGTTTTACTTAGTCCGTAATGCTCTAGTTTCAGGAGTAATGTCTCATGACTCACACAATCAAACGCTTTCGATAGGTCGCAGAAGATACCTATGGCATCTTGCGCCTCTTCCCACGCATTGAAGATATATTTTAATAACGTTACACCGGCGTCAGTTGTACAGCGCCCCTTGGTGAAACCGTACTGTTTGTCATGTAAAATATTATTCTCATTAAAGTGACTGAGCATTTGATTTAGCATAATCTTTTCAAACACCTTGCTGAAAACCGGCAACACAGAGACGGGTCTATAGTTATTGGTATCTTTACTGTCCCCGGATTTGAATAAAGGAATAACTTTACTGTATTTCATAAGGTCCGGGAAAACCCGAGTCGAGCGAGGGAAAATCGGGTCTTGATCTACACACAGATTGAATACAAAAGCTAAATACAGTGCTATAGTGTCAATAATGGAGGCACAAACTTTTACAGACATACCCCATAGATCTTCTGTCAATTTGACCTTGACTTTTAATACCAAAAGAAACAAGTACAAACTTAATGAAACAACCCTACAACTTATTGAAAAAAGAAAAACTACTTTTAAAACACCCTAAAAATAACAACATAAAAACTATAACAAAGTTGAGCAAAGAAATTAGAGAGAATACAAGGAAATATAGAAAGACCTGAGAGTTCAAATGCATAGTGAAAACAGGAGTAGTAAAAAAGTGCTTAAAGAACTGAGAGAAACAAATAAAGAATGGATAACAAAACTAAACAAAAATAAGCAAACATCATCTAATAGGAAAAACATAAGCGAAATGCAACAAAATTCTACCAGCATATCTGTTCAAATCTAGATACCAAACAAAAACAGAATCCGAAGACACACAACACTAAAGAGCAAGAAATGGTGATAACTGAACCTAAAGTACTTTCCAGAGAAATGGAAAAAGCTGTACTTTTAGCGTTATACCAAAAGATCGAAAAACTCTAGGCCCAGACAAAGTGACAAAAGAACTTCTTAAAGGCAACCCTTGAAGAACTATTGCCAATACTCACTTCACTGTTCAACGAAATACTATCAACAGCTAGTCTATTCTGTAAATAACCATTTCGATATCGACTTCACCTGAGTGACTAAGCTTACAAAGTGAACTTTATTTCACACGTCATAAGGTCTTATATTTATACGAATTTGAAACTCACCTCGGATTCCGCTGTCGAGACACGAAAATGTTGTTACAGAATACCACTGCTGGTCTAATCCCTATACAATGGAAAACACCAAAAATAATTATTCTTATATTCAAGTTAGTTGGCTACTTCTTCTCCACAGCTAAAATACAAGGTAGTGCTAACGGACGGGCGTTTTGGGGGACTGTCTATTTGCAAGTTTTGACGTTCAAAAGTACTGGCACTCAGCCACAGTTAATAAAGTAAGGTTAGTAATGTATTAAGTGTTTTTATTTAAGCTGTCCCCCGCGGCTTCACTCCCGTTAACTGACAACTTTCTTATTTTTTTTTTTTTTATATTAAAACCTCCTAATAATAACAAACACAAAATAAACCGCCCAAACCCATAGCGTTTCATCTTTTGTTTCCATATTCTGCAATTGTACTGCTCCAACCGGGGATTGTCCTTGGGAATACTTTCACAGTACATACAGGGATAATCGCCGGTTGGGGTGCCCCATTACATTTGAAATGACTAACGGGGCCTCTGCGAGTTGGTTTCGGCCCCTCGTACGCCTACCAAAGGACCGGGTCTCCAGAAACCCGAGAAAGAAAACAACAAACACAACAAAAAAAGAATTAGCGAAATCGGTTCAGCTGTTCTCGAGATTTGCGCTTAGCAACATATTTAGCGATTCATTTTTATATTATAGATGATCCCGATACTACCGAACCCAAACGATGATGGCGCTTATCGCTCAGCCGTCGCTGACGCCGTCATATATTATGTATTTAAGTTTTTTATTCTTATTTACTGTTATTATGGTCGGAAAGTATTATTGAAACATTAAAGAAAGCAACTTGTATTAAAACTAAAAAAATCCTAACCCCAGTGAATAATAAATATTCTCAGTATTAGATTTTCGAAACTAACCCCCAAAAAGCGGTTTAGGGGAGGTTAACAATTATTATGGAAGCATCTTATTTCTTGAGTTTATAAGCTTGAATTTTAGCAGAAATACTGAGGTAAATACACAAAGGTAGATTATGAGTAGGAAATGTCAGCCAAGAAAAGATTTTAAGAAACTAGCCCCCCCCTTTTTTTTTTTTTTTTAGGGATGGGAAATCATCCAATGACTCCTCCCGCTCTGGGTGTAGCGGGAGGGAGTGTCAGACTTCTACTGACTAAAACCCATCCATGTTCCTTCATTGCCCTTTGTGTTCCGGAGCCACGGTGTCTCTTGCGAATAATCCCGCGACTCCGGGAGGCGTCGGCCCTTTCGGGCCCCTCTGTGTGCTGACTCTCTTTGAGGCGCGCGTGGAACACTAACGCGCCATCGACACGGCCTGTCGTCACTAGACGGACGGACGGCGAGCCACCCATAGCTCGCCGTCCACAGGCCCGCGCCTACGGTGGCCGGAGGTCACCAGGTGGTGTCCCCCGACGCCCGCGGCGTCTACCACGGCGGCCGGGACGAGAGGCTCTCCTCTCCCGCTCCGCCACCTCCTTCGCTAGCATGACTGCTTCGCAGAAGGAGGCAACGGCGTCCCATTCCGTCTCGCTCCGGACCATGGCTTGGACCAGGGCCGGACGCGAGAGGTTGCCGCCGATCGCCGTTTCGAGGACACGGCGGTGCGCCGCCCAAGCGGGGCACACCTGCACAGTGTGCTCCACCGTGTCCTCCGGTCGATCCTCGCAGTGGTGACACCCGGGCGTTTCCTCCCGCCCGATTTGGTGCAGGAACCTCCCGAAACATCCATGTCCGGTGAGGACCTGCGTCAGGCGGAAGGTGAGGACGCCGTGGCGCCTCTCTAGCCACTCCTCAAAGAGGGGACTTATCGCCACTATCGTGGCGTGCCCTAGCCCCCCCCCCCTAGTTTCTTAAAATCGTAAAGGGTTAAATTGGGGATGGAAAAACTAATTAGGTATTACAATAGACAAGTATTGAAACTAAAAAAAGTCTGACCTAAGTGAATAATAGATTCTCACGAGGTAAGTCCAGGTGGAATGAAAAGCGGACTGTGTATCGTAAGTAGTGTATTAGGCCATTAGGGGTTAAAAGATGAAATTGCCGATTTGTACTGAAAAATTGAAATCGTTTTTATTTAATATTTATTTAATCAAAATAATTACCATTATTATCTATGCATTGCTTCCATCTAATAGGAAGGTCATTTATGCATTTGCGATAGAACTCTGATGATCTAGATTTGACAAACTGTGTGAAAGCATTTTGTACTGCCTCCTGAGAAGAAAATTTTTTATCACGTAGAAAATTGTATTAATCACGATAAAAATGGAAGTCCGTTAGAGCAAGGTCCGGCGAATACGGAGGGTGACGAATGGTTTCTAATTGCAGTTCCTGTAGAGTTAAACCGGTTTCTCGTGCTGTATGAGGTCTCGCATTATCATGGAGCAATAATGGTGAAGATCGTTCATGAGTCGGGGCTGTTTCACTGCTAGTTTTGCTATCATTGTTTGTAGTTCGGTATGTAGACATCTGCCGTTATTGCTTGATCAGATCGGAGAAAACTATAGTGAATAACACCATGCTGAGACCACCAAACAGTTACCATTACCTTTTTATTGGTAAGCTTTGCTTTAGGACACTGTTGCGTCGTTTGACCTGGGTTCAGCCATTGCATTTTCGCTTACGGCTATCGTAAAGAATGCTTTTCATCACAATGTCACAATTCGATCTAATATTCTTTCATTTTTGTATCGATTCAACGAGGCAACACAAGTTTCAACACGCACATCATGAGGTAGCCATTTTTCATACTTTTTATTTTATTGATTTGACGCAAATGACTCAATATTGTTGGTAAGGTAACGTTAAACCATGCCGCTAATTCCTGAGTAGTTTGGCTCGGATCGGCTTCTACTATCTCTTTCGATTCATTGTTATCCACCTGTGTGAGCGGTCTTTCCCGTGGTTCGTTCTTCAAATCAAAGTTTCCATCACGAAAGCGTTTAAATCAAAATCGCGCTGTGCGTTCATTAGCAGTCCCCTCTTCAAACGCAACATAAATATTGCGAGCTGTTTCTGCCGCGTTAGTTCTGCGTCGGAACTCATATTCAAAAATCACTCGAATTTTCGAAGTATCCATCTTTCTTGTAAGCTGAATAAAAAATAAAACAACTGATAGGCGATATTTTAAAAGAAGAACTTCACAGATACCATGTGAAAAAAGTTTCACTCAAAAATCTCAAATCATGAAGGTTCTATGTCAAATCGAATTACCTATTAAAATAAAACAGCAATTTCATACTTTAACTCCAGGTTAGGTCTTCTACAGTAAATTGGTCGTAATTAGATTAATTAAAAATTATGAGATCGTGGCCGCGTTGTAAAAAGGAGCGTTGAGGGCGATGGCGCGGCAGCCGTGCCGTGTCGCAGTCGGACATCTGTGGATGAGGTAGAACAGTTAGAGTACGACCAATAAAAAAATGAAAGGGAGTAAAGCTGAGAGATCAGATGAATCGGATGAAAGAGGTATGAGAGGCCTTGAATTAAAAATGCCTTCTATTTGGACTGGCAAGTGATGATGTTTCATTGATTTAACAGTGCTCTCCCATAGGCCCCCAAAGTGGGGTGAATATGGAGGAATGAAGTGGAAAAGACATTGCTCCGCGTCCATACATTGTTCGCCCGGTAACCAAGAGCATCGGAAAATTATGTGTTGTATTGTCGATCATTAGTAAACTCCTATAAGATCTTATTTTCATAGCGGACTAGCTGCAGAATAGATATTTTTCAAAAAAAGTATCAGATTTTGAGGTTATAATAACCAAACCATAATTAAAGTTTTTCATAGCTCTGAGTGAAAATGAAAACAATATTATAATTAATTTAGCTATTTTAAGTACCTACCTAGATAATTAGGTACCTATGTAGTTTTATTTCTAATCTGCTGAAAAAAATATTTGTAATAAACAGTAATCTACAGAAGTCCATTCGGTTTCCAAATTTCAACAAAATTGTGCCAGTAGATCCGGAAATAACTGACTGTGACAGACGGACAGACATACAGACACCCGAGTGATCCTATGAGGGTTCCGATTTGTTTCGCTGAATGATTTTGGTCACACTTATACAGCTCTGCTTCTATCAGTCGCGTGCAGCGTCGTAAGAATGTGAAAAGCCGTCACAGCGTGCTACTTCCGCTGAAACGCTGCGAAGACGGTAGATGTCCGTGTCAAACGCAGGACCACCGACCCCAATCGCTTTCATATTTGGTAAATAATTAGTACTCAATAGACATTAGTTAGCACTCAAAAAAAACCGTCGTAGTTTTCGAGAAAATTGACTTCGAAGTTGGTCTGGTGGTAGTCACGCTGTTATCAGCAGGACGACCATGAGCGCCGAAAAAGGGGGCATACTACAGCTATTCAAGTACCTATACAGATAATTAGTACCTTATATGTGATTCATTTTGTAAAAAAAATAGAACTGAAACATTTGTATTTCCTGAGATATCAACGATGATAACTTTCGCGCGCTCGTTCAGCAGGACCATGACTTTGAATGTTGACTCCAAGCTTGAGAGCTTTTCGCTTTCCTCAAACTTATATAGGAAATTAGTATCCTGCAAGATAAAATTAGTAGCCAAAATCCAAAATGAGTATTTTAAAAGTGTACGAGATATGGCGAGATATGGCGGTTATCACGTATTAGTAGAAATTGGTCGCTAAATATCAGAATCAGTCTGTCGCTGGTTCAAAAGTTAAGTTGGTGATAGACGTGCGAGTAAGTACGCGTACTTGTGGCATGATGACCTTTTTCGTTCGTGTGTCACCGTAAGTACGCGTACTCATGGCTGGACGAGTAAGTTCCTTGGCGATCCGACAGGTTTGAAATTTTGTTCGTAATTTTCTTCTGTCAACGCCGCGAGCCCCAAGCCGCGAGCCCTTTACTTTGTTTTGTGACACGTCGAGTGCTATTATATTGCAAAAATTACTGGTTTTCGAAGCTATTCACACTAATAATTAATAGAATACTTGTTTGTATTGGGTTGTGACAGGTTCAGGAGTCGACCAAACCTTATGTGCCGAAATTATGGCGCTCAAGTCAACTGCTATTCAATGTGATATTGCTTCTCTCATACAAGCATCCTGTCTGGCTATATTAAAATATTATTCCTGAATAACAAATAGTTTCCTCCATTGACGACATCGCTGTCCTCCTGGTACTAGGGTAATGAGTAAGCTTTCACGTGTCACCTACGTCGATCCGATTAAGTTTGTACGTGTATCACCTACTTCAGGGTTTATAGGTGGCCGATCTGGGGAGGGGTGCGCCTACCCCAGATTGGCCCATTTGAATCTCAAATGCTAGGGCACCCAGCGAAGATTTGTTTTCTCCCAAATTTAGTCACTAATTAGTCGCAATTTTTCAGTTACAGAACTAGTCGGGTTTTAGTTTAAGTATATAATGAGATCAATTATTATTGGGGTTCCGTAGCCAAATGGCAAAAACGGAACCCTTATAGATGCGTCATGTCCGTCTGTCTGTCTGTCTGTCTGTCCGTCCGTATGTCACAGCCACTTTTCTCCGAAACTATAAGAACTATGCTATTGAAACTTGGCAAGTAGATATTCTGTGAACCGCATTAAAATTACACATAAAAAAAACAATAAATTTTGGGGGTCCCCATACTTAGAACTGAAAACCAAAAACTTTTTTTTCATGAAACTCATATACGTGGGGTACCTATGGATAGGTCTTCAAAAATTATATTGAGGTTTTAAATAACATTTTTATGTAAACTGAATAGTTTGCGCGAGAGACACTTCCAAAGTGGTAAAATGTGTCCCCCCCCCTCTGTAACTTCTAAAATTAGAGAATGATAAAACTAAAAAAAATATATGATGTACATTATCATGTTAACTTCCACCGAAAATTGGTTTGAACGAGATCTAGTAAGTGGTTTTTTTTAAATACGTCATAAATCTTGACCTGGGTTCAGCCATTGCATTTTCGCTTACGGCTATCGTAAAGAATGCTTTTCATCACAATGTCACAATTCGATCTAATATTCTTTCATTTTTGTATCGATTCAACGAGGCAACACAAGTTTCAACACGCACATCATGAGGTAGCCATTTTTCATACTTTTTATTTTATTGATTTGACGCAAATGACTCAATATTGTTGGTAAGGTAACGTTAAACCATGCCGCTAATTCCTGAGTAGTTTGGCTCGGATCGGCTTCTACTATCTCTTTCGATTCATTGTTATCCACCTGTGTGAGCGGTCTTTCCCGTGGTTCGTTCTTCAAATCAAAGTTTCCATCACGAAAGCGTTTAAATCAAAATCGCGCTGTGCGTTCATTAGCAGTCCCCTCTTCAAACGCAACATAAATATTGCGAGCTGTTTCTGCCGCGTTAGTTCTGCGTCGGAACTCATATTCAAAAATCACTCGAATTTTCGAAGTATCCATCTTTCTTGTAAGCTGAATAAAAAATAAAACAACTGATAGGCGATATTTTAAAAGAAGAACTTCACAGATACCATGTGAAAAAAGTTTCACTCAAAAATCTCAAATCATGAAGGTTCTATGTCAAATCGAATTACCTATTAAAATAAAACAGCAATTTCATACTTTAACTCCAGGTTAGGTCTTCTACAGTAAATTGGTCGTAATTAGATTAATTAAAAATTATGAGATCGTGGCCGCGTTGTAAAAAGGAGCGTTGAGGGCGATGGCGCGGCAGCCGTGCCGTGTCGCAGTCGGACATCTGTGGATGAGGTAGAACAGTTAGAGTACGACCAATAAAAAAATGAAAGGGAGTAAAGCTGAGAGATCAGATGAATCGGATGAAAGAGGTATGAGAGGCCTTGAATTAAAAATGCCTTCTATTTGGACTGGCAAGTGATGATGTTTCATTGATTTAACAGTGCTCTCCCATAGGCCCCCAAAGTGGGGTGAATATGGAGGAATGAAGTGGAAAGGACATTGCTCCGCGTCCATACATTGTTCGCCCGGTAACCAAGAGCATCGGAAAATTATGTGTTGTATTGTCGATCATTAGTAAACTCCTATAAGATCTTATTTTCATAGCGGACTAGCTGCAGAATAGATATTTTTCAAAAAAAGTATCAGATTTTGAGGTTATAATAACCAAACCATAATTAAAGTTTTTCATAGCTCTGAGTGAAAATGAAAACAATATTATAATTAATTTAGCTATTTTAAGTACCTACCTAGATAATTAGGTACCTATGTAGTTTTATTTCTAATCTGCTGAAAAAAATATTTGTAATAAACAGTAATCTACAGAAGTCCATTCGGTTTCCAAATTTCAACAAAATTGTGCCAGTAGATCCGGAAATAACTGACTGTGACAGACGGACAGACATACAGACACCCGAGTGATCCTATGAGGGTTCCGATTTGTTTCGCTGAATGATTTTGGTCACACTTATACAGCTCTGCTTCTATCAGTCGCGTGCAGCGTCGTAAGAATGTGAAAAGCCGTCACAGCGTGCTACTTCCGCTGAAACGCTGCGAAGACGGTAGATGTCCGTGTCAAACGCAGGACCACCGACCCCAATCGCTTTCATATTTGGTAAATAATTAGTACTCAATAGACATTAGTTAGCACTCAAAAAAAACCGTCGTAGTTTTCGAGAAAATTGACTTCGAAGTTGGTCTGGTGGTAGTCACGCTGTTATCAGCAGGACGACCATGAGCGCCGAAAAAGGGGGCATACTACAGCTATTCAAGTACCTATACAGATAATTAGTACCTTATATGTGATTCATTTTGTAAAAAAAATAGAACTGAAACATTTGTATTTCCTGAGATATCAACGATGATAACTTTCGCGCGCTCGTTCAGCAGGACCATGACTTTGAATGTTGACTCCAAGCTTGAGAGCTTTTCGCTTTCCTCAAACTTATATAGGAAATTAGTATCCTGCAAGATAAAATTAGTAGCCAAAATCCAAAATGAGTATTTTAAAAGTGTACGAGATATGGCGAGATATGGCGGTTATCACGTATTAGTAGAAATTGGTCGCTAAATATCAGAATCAGTCTGTCGCTGGTTCAAAAGTTAAGTTGGTGATAGACGTGCGAGTAAGTACGCGTACTTGTGGCATGATGACCTTTTTCGTTCGTGTGTCACCGTAAGTACGCGTACTCATGGCTGGACGAGTAAGTTCCTTGGCGATCCGACAGGTTTGAAATTTTGTTCGTAATTTTCTTCTGTCAACGCCGCGAGCCCCAAGCCGCGAGCCCTTTACTTTGTTTTGTGACACGTCGAGTGCTATTATATTGCAAAAATTACTGGTTTTCGAAGCTATTCACACTAATAATTAATAGAATACTTGTTTGTATTGGGTTGTGACAGGTTCAGGAGTCGACCAAACCTTATGTGCCGAAATTATGGCGCTCAAGTCAACTGCTATTCAATGTGATATTGCTTCTCTCATACAAGCATCCTGTCTGGCTATATTAAAATATTATTCCTGAATAACAAATAGTTTCCTCCATTGACGACATCGCTGTCCTCCTGGTACTAGGGTAATGAGTAAGCTTTCACGTGTCACCTACGTCGATCCGATTAAGTTTGTACGTGTATCACCTACTTCAGGGTTTATAGGTGGCCGATCTGGGGAGGGGTGCGCCTACCCCAGATTGGCCCATTTGAATCTCAAATGCTAGGGCACCCAGCGAAGATTTGTTTTCTCCCAAATTTAGTCACTAATTAGTCGCAATTTTTCAGTTACAGAACTAGTCGGGTTTTAGTTTAAGTATATAATGAGATCAATTATTATTGGGGTTCCGTAGCCAAATGGCAAAAACGGAACCCTTATAGATGCGTCATGTCCGTCTGTCTGTCTGTCTGTCTGTCCGTCCGTATGTCACAGCCACTTTTCTCCGAAACTATAAGAACTATGCTATTGAAACTTGGCAAGTAGATATTCTGTGAACCGCATTAAAATTACACATAAAAAAAACAATAAATTTTGGGGGTCCCCATACTTAGAACTGAAAACCAAAAACTTTTTTTTCATGAAACTCATATACGTGGGGTACCTATGGATAGGTCTTCAAAAATTATATTGAGGTTTTAAATAACATTTTTATGTAAACTGAATAGTTTGCGCGAGAGACACTTCCAAAGTGGTAAAATGTGTCCCCCCCCCTCTGTAACTTCTAAAATTAGAGAATGATAAAACTAAAAAAAATATATGATGTACATTATCATGTTAACTTCCACCGAAAATTGGTTTGAACGAGATCTAGTAAGTGGTTTTTTTTAAATACGTCATAAATCGTAAATCGCACTTTTTGCTTATAATATAATACCTACAGGTTTGTACAGAACCCTCGGTGCGCGAGTCCGACTCGCACTTGGCCGTTTTTTTTTAAGGTACAGGCCAAGAGCTAGATTGAAGAGATTACAAAAAATTGCCAACAAAAATATTTTTTTTTTTTTTTTTTTAGTATTTTTATTATTCATTTATTTCTGATATAAATCCATAGAATTGTTAGTAACACGGAAATGCTTGTGAGAGAAACTAATGTTAGTAATGACAAGACAAAACACTTTAAAAAATCAAATGCAAAAAAAATAATAATATAACATGACCTTTTTTTTTTATGGGACAAGCCCGCCACACATTCCCAACCACTGCAACTCCTGAAAGCCAGAATCAACAGTGGCGACCACCAGAAAAACGCCGAGTTAATGAAACCCGACGAGTCCCGGAGAAACGATTCAACTGTCTTGGATCCCGCAACGAAATTAATCAGAAGAGTACAGCGGAGGAGTAGGAAAAATAAATATAATTTCCACTTCCCTCCATATCAAGCAGGAGACAGATTAGAGCTAGGCCAATAGGCACCAAGGGACATATACAACTGGGTTAGGCCCAGTTGCCAAGCACCACGGATTATATATTAACATTTAAACTAATGGGTCCTAAATTGTGAGCTACTTTTGATTCCAGTAATAGGTATGGCAAAATCGCCTGAACGCACGGAAATTTGTTCTGGTTTCTACAAGGTCCGTATAGTAAACTACTCCAGATTTAACCTGAATACTATCTAACATAACATTACGTTCAGTCTGCCAAAGAATACACTCCCACAAGATGTGATGTGCGGATTGTTCGTATTCAAGGTCAGCTGTAGAGCATTGACATAAAGGTGAGGCCACAAGCCTAAAGGAAAATAATTTACTCTTAAAGTTGCCATGCCCTGTGAGAAATTGGGCAACACAGTGATCCACCTCCAGCCATGTCTTCTCCAGCCGCTCACGAACGGATGGAAAAAACTGGTGGAGGTGTCGGCCCTTGATGGAATCTTCCCACCTACATTGCCATTCGCATAAAAGTACCTCCCAGACGTCAGTCTGGGGTTTTAATAATCTAGAGATCTTAGCACGGTCGCGTTGCGGTAAAAACTCTGGGTCCGTGATCTTTCTAGCGTAGAAGTACATTGCAGCACGCCGCTGCACCTCAAGATCGACTGGGAGAACACCCGCCAGCACCGGTAAGGCTTCAGTACTAACCGTCCTATACGCCTTGCATAAGAATATCAAAGCCAAACGCTGGTTTTGAAGTAATTTACGTCGTACCGCCCCTATGGTGGCCCTATCGGCCCAGACAGGTGCCCCGTAGCACATACAACCCAAGTAAGTAGCCCCATATATAGTTTTTAGGGTTTGAAATGATAGACCCCAAGTAGCCTTTGATATTCTCGTCAAGGCGTAGAAGTTCTTTTTTGCTTTTTCTCCTACTGTTTTTATATGATCAATAAATGAAAAGTTTCTTTCTAGTAGCATACCGAGGTAGCACACGGATTCTTTCTTTTTAACGGGTACGTTATTAAATTTTATACTAGGCCAGGATTTAAGGTTTCCTTTTAAAAGAAGTTGATAGGTTTTATGCGGTGCAAAGGTCAGACGGTTTCGATCGCCCCACTGAGATATTAAACGTAGGCATGTGTCAGCCAAGTTCTCGAGTCCAGCCCGAGTACTTGCCTGAATGAGCAGCAAGCCATCGTCCGCGTAACCGGTTAATGAACAGCCGTACGGGAGCGGAAGCGCGAGGAAATCATCGTAGCCAAAATTCCATATATATGGACCGATAACTGAGCCCTGAGGACATCCCATGGTTAGAGACTTAGTAATGGAATGATGTCCAAGTTTGAGTTTCGCGGAGCCATTTAGAAAGTACGAACAAATCAGATTATAGATGTTTTTGTAGCAACCACGGGTTTTCATTTTAAGTAGTAACATCGGCCACCATGCGTTATCAAAAGCGCCAGAAATGTCGAGAAAGATTCCAACCACGTATTTATGTTCCGATGAGTTGACAATTTTACGGACAGATAGAGCCGCATCTACAGTGGATTTTCCAATAGTAAAACCGTATTGATTTTTATGAAATTTAGGTCCGTTCGGTAACAAGCGCGGAACAATCAGCCGCTCTAAAAGTTTTCCCAAAGATGGGAGTAGTGTTATGGGCCGGTATGACTTAGGGTCGTCCCAGGGCTTGTCGCCACTCTTTGGAATAATGCGTATAAAGCCTTGTCGCCATATTCGAGGAAAAATACCTTCCGCAATGCATCGGCTATATACTGATAAAATCGCATCGCTCGGCGTTTTACACGCTTCTATAATCATTCTATTAGATATTTTATCTTCACCGGATGATTTGTTGAGAGGTAGTCTCTTGACAACGTTTATGAATTCGTCAGTGGACGGAAGGTCTGACTCTGGTGATTCAGGTGGTACCGCGGCCCACGCCCTGATCTGCTGATGGTATTCATTATCATTTACTGATGAATCATCTGGTATAAGAGAATCAAGCAGAACATCAGTTGTTTCTTCAATGCCGGTGGTATGTGTATTATTTACTTTAATGTTCTGAACGTATGCAAGGTCGACCGATCTATTAGCCTTAAACTCGTGATACAAAGGAGACCACGGACCCTCCTTATCAAGTTTATCAACAATTTTCCGGAGTAAATTACCCTTAGATTTTTCAACCGATGCTCTGTAACGCGACTTGGCAACTCTAAAAGTACTTATGGCAAGATTAAAAACGTCTCCGGTAACATTACGTTTTTTAAGCTTATTAAGCTGTCTACGCGCTCTGCGATAGCTCTTACGTTGTTCAGCAAGGTAGTCACTCCACCAATCACATCTACGAATATTGGTCACAGATGCACGACCAATAGCAATGTCAGCACAGTAAGTGAAAGTGTCTGACATTATCTCAGCACTTTCCTCAGCTGACAGTCCATCGCGAGTGAAGTCTTTGGCATGACAAGCAAAAAGTGAGCTAAAGAATTCCCAGTTCGCGCCTTTACTCTTATATCTAAAATTTCCAATTAAGTGTGAAGAACCTTGAGTAAGAATAGGAACAAAATCGTACACGATCAGGCGATGATCACTACAAGACGCGTCAGGAAGAACACGCCACCTATCCAAGCGTACGTCTGCACTAAAAAGTGTGACGTCAATACAAGATTCGCCCATTTGGCTACAAAAAGTAGGTGGTGCGTTTGGGGTGTTATGGATTGATAAGTTCATCTCAGCAATAAAATCCTCAACAGCACAACGTCGTTCGGAATCAGTGGCCCAAACTTTGCCATACCACAGGGAAGAAGATGCATTTACGTCAGCACCAACTATAACCTTGCAGCCCGCGAGCGACCGCAAGACGTGACGGAGATTATGTATATGAGGAGTGACAGGGTCAGAATACTGAAAGTAGCAGCTCACAACGTAAACCTTAAAGGTAGGCGATGACACTTCCGCCACGGCGCAATGGGGCGTCATGAGATTACGTATAGCTGTTACAGTAAAGCTCGAAGAACGCTCAACATAAATTCCGGCACGTGACTTGCTGTTCAGCTGGACCATCTTGTGACCCAAGCGCGCGTTTTGATACTGTTCCTGAACAAGTACTATATCTAGATTATAATCCACAATCAATTTATCCAGCTCAGATGTCGCCACCCTATCGTTATGAAGGTTTAATTGTCCTATGGTTAAACTATCCATTATTAATAATTAGTGTTTTTAGGATTAATTGTTCGAGTTTGAGTTTGTAGGTAGTACACTCTTGAGATCCGCAGCGATGATCACACGGTTTTTTAAAGCGTTTACACGCCACGCAAGTTGGTTTAAAATTTAAGTCGTCATTGTGCGGGCAATCTTTAGTTTCATGTGCCTCTGAACAATTAGCACAGGTAGGTTCTTTATTAACGCAGTGTTTTTTAACGTGACCAAACTGTTGACAATTTAAACAACGAACAACTTCGACATCATCAATAAAACGGCAGGTAGCCCAATCAATAAATAATTTATCCTTTGTAGACACTAAGTGCTTACGTACGGCAGGCTCTATTTCAATTCCGGAGGTCTACTCTCTTTCTCTGAAACGAAACTTCGCAAACGAACGAAATTTAAACGAAGTTTCGTAACTGTCGCTACTCTGTTTTGTTTTCGGACACGCAGACGAAGTTCGGATCCATAAACAATTTTCGTGAACGATTGGAATGAGCAATATTGTGTGGGTCTTTTATTATGTCATCTAAAGTAAGTTACGGTTTTTAATTTAACTTAAAATCTACAAACTATTTTGCTTTATTTTTAAATTTTACAGTGAACATGTGGTTTAATTAATATTTCATGTAATATTCATGCAGAAAAGATAAATATACAGATTTTTTTTTAATTGCCTACGAAATTCATCGATACACTATAAAAAACCCTTTCACGGTTATGGTTAACCAACTAAACTGAAGACTACTATTTCATGCCCACGATGGGTGGTAACTTATGACTACCAAAATTATCCGTGTATTCACACGCGTTCGCGCAATCTAGGTAATCATAACATGTCAACTTGAGATTTTTTGGTTGAATTCTTTAAAAAGTTTTCTTAAGTTTGTTTCTCAAGTATTTTGTTAATGAATCATGTTTTCAAGTGCTTTTTTACATACTTCGCAATCGCGATACACATTCCGTCAGAAACTTTCAAGCCATACTGTGTCGCAGTCTGCATTTTGGGTCTCCACAAGTTTGTTTTGGGTTTAAAAACTTTGTAAGTAACACACATATTATACCTATTTAATCATTTATGTTTTCTTTATAAATATCGCCTACATAATATACATTTACTTAAACATCTTTTCAGTTTAAAATGGCTCCACATACGGGTTCGGCCACTTCTGAGCAAATCGACACCCTTCTCGATTACTTGATCTTAAATTTGTAAGGAAAACTAATTAGAATTTTAATGGAATCAGCTTAGATTAGGTCTAGCATTCTCTAATTAGTGTTATAAGGATATTTTCGCATCATGGGTTTAGTTAGATTGTAGTTTAAATGTGAATTTAATGTTTCATTTTAGGTATGTTTTGTTTGAGTACAGAAAGGTGTAACTAATTATTTGATGAGATTATGCTTTAATTACCTTTTAATTAGTTTTATAAGTCTTATATGTGTATAAGTATTAGATCCAATAAAACTCTAACATAAACGAATTTTAGTAGTTTATAAGGAAATTTAGATGTACCTATGGTTTTTGAATTGTGAATAATTACGTAGTTTGAAAATGTGATTTTTTGTTTTAAGTGATAGCGTTTTGGAATTGGTGTTAAAATAAAGGTCTAGACCCAAAACCACTTTGACAAAAAGAATTGAGTTGATAGGACTTATATTTTTCGAGATATTTCCAAAAATGTATAGTGAAAATTTGTTAAGGTACAAAATTAGAAGTCTTAGTTCTAGAAACTTTTTGTATTTTAAGGATATCGAAATAATTTGTGTTTCATATTGTTAAGCAAGGTTTAAGGAATATAAATATATATATATTGTAAGGGTTTTATATAAAAAACAATAAATAAAGGCTCCAAAGGTTTCGGCTCAAAGAGAAAATTACACGCGAATCGAGTCCAAAAATCACGGTTCCTTCTCAATAAGGTAACGACGGGCAGTATATAAACAGAGCCGAATTTTGATTGGACGTGCTCCTGCCGTCCTAAACATTAATTGTGTTTTGTTAATTTAATACCTATTTGATATGTGCCTGCTTCGTTGGTTTATATAATTATAGCCTATGTATGACACACACACACACATAACATGGCTTTCATTCTGGAGGATCTGGAAAAAGATGAGGACTGTGAACAGTGAAATGCTTTATTTATTGAAGAGAATGATAATAAAAAATATACACCACTTTAACTGTGGGCTCGATTCCATGACGCCTTGCCTTTGGAGGTAATAAAGGCACTATTTCCTGACACAACTCCTCAAATAATTGCCGACTGAGTCTGTAATTTCCTACAAACTCTAAGTCGGGAATTTCTCTAATATTGAGTTGATTGCGCAAGCGACGCCGGTTCCTTCTACGCTCCAAACGTTCTTCACGTACAGCAGCCTCGATTAAGAGCGGTCTCGTAGCCATTTCAAGCAAATTTATCACAAAATCCACACAAACGAATAACTAACGAAAATCAAAAGGTAACACTTTTGGTTTCGTCAATTTGAGGTTAAAATTCCGAACAATCATCTGTCAAACTCAAATGTTCGTTCGTAACGTAAATGAATTAGAGTAGGTTTAGAGAAACTAAATGTCAAATAATTTTCGTTCGTATTGAACTTCGGAACGAATAGAACCGTGGTAGGAAACATGCGAAAATTCAATCGAAACTTCGTTTTTCGTTGAATTAGAGTAGACCTCCCGATCCATTTACGACCGTTATCTAACGTGCGCCTACGGATAATTTTTGTAGATTTTATAAAGTCATCCTCTTTTATTTGAAGCTCATCTTTGATATTTTGACGGTATAATGCAATCAAAAAAGAGCCATCTTCCATTGAAGATGGTACATCCTTAATCAACACTCGAGGGCGTCTACCTTTTGGTTTTTCTAGACGTAAACCAGCGGCCTTGATTGCTTCTACCGATTCCAATTTTTTTAGCTGATTTTCATTAGCGACGCGTAATACAACACCGGATTTCCGGTTTTTTTCACGCCTACTATTTGGAAACCGTCATCACTAGGTTTAATTGCCTTCATAAGCGCTTGTTTTGTCGCGGACGAGGTGCTATAATCAGCTGATCGAGCCGCGGTCGGATAAGCCACCACACAAGGTAACGGTGGACGAGATTCCATAATCGCTGGCGCCACTTTTGGTAAACGTAGTTTCAACGAGTCCGCATATGAAATTTTACAATTGTTGTTACCGACAGGATTAGGATTGACAGCGTTAATCGACCTAACCTTTTCTAATTCGCGTTCCGTTCTGGCTAACTTCGTCTCGTTGCACGACGATTTTATTGCTAGCATAGAAACAATGCCCGTAATTCGCTGCGTCATGTCCATGATGGCAGATTTATTTGCAACGTTAATGCGCGACCCCTGATCATTGACCAAGTCGTAAATTTTAGACAGGTATGCCGACGCCTCGGAAACTAAGTCGCAATAATCAGTATTGCTCGCATTACTTATATTTAAAAAGGGTGAGGATCTTTCCACGGTTTCGGATGTTTGGTGAAGCCGTTTTGACCTGTCATCGGGTGAACTGTACGTTGGAGATAGTTCACTGAACAAGCGTTTAGAACTAGCGGAGGTTGCCACGGGCGACCTTTGGGTTTTTGTGTTTCTACGAAATATTTCTCCGCCTCGATCCGGCGGATCATCGTTTGTTGACATCATCATTAACGGCGAAAAACACTAAATTAACGTATTAGGACGCGACTGAATGAAATAAAACAAAAACGAAACAGATAAATAACGATCGATAAAGTTATTTCGCGTTACCCACACAAAGAGAAAATAAATGAACTTATCGATGGCTGGAGAAATTGACTAATTACTAATAAATGAATAAACAAACACCTTTAAAAACTTACAAAACACGCACTTAAAACACTAAGGCACACCGGAAAGCAATTCACAAGCCTTAAAACAAACACGCAACGCGATTTCCGAATTTATAAAACGGAGCGATATAATTGACACCGCACAGCGCACGAGTGGGGAGGGAAGTCCACTAATAAGTCCAAGAATATAACATGACCTATTGGATACTCCGCTACTCGTGCGCGTGTTAACTTGACAGTGTGTCGTCTGATGCAGGCTTCGAGCATTGGAGAATCCCATCGGTCCGACAATACGCACAAGATGCCGTTGTTACTACCACGCATGCATGTTAAAACAGAAGTACAACGCTTGCGCATGACTGCAGCGAAGCTGTCTACGTGGGCATCGGCAAACATGCCCGAGGCACTGCAATACCGCGGCAGCCCCATCAGCATCCTGAATGCATTATTGTGCTGCACTCTCAAGTCACTGTATGCCCTCTGCAAATAGTCAACCCACAGGCTGTACGTGTAAAAGGACTAGAGATGGGCGTTTTCGTATTTAGTTGCAAACGGATATGTAACCGATATTCAGTTTTCATATCGATATCGAAAACCGTTTTCAAATATCGATATCAGTTGTACGATTTGCACATGTAACGTGAAACGAACGAAACGCAAACTAACGACAAATGCAAAACTAACAACAAACTTGTGAGTTTGCGTTTGTCGTTTTTTATACCGTTAATACATTCATATTATAGACCGATTTTAATTTAAAAGTTTTGTATACACACACTACACACTAAAAGTTAAAACTCACTAAAAGAATTATATTACTTTTTTTTTTACAATAAGAACCTAAATACAAACTATAAAACTAAAAAAGGCAAATAATTATCGCGTGTCGTCAAGGTCAAGTGCAAGTCAAAACAAAACTGTCTAAAGAATGCATTTCTCCCTGATATCGAGTAGCCGCCGAAAAGTTGCAAACTTATGGACTCTTTGTTGTAACTAAATGAATAGAAACTAGACCTTATTGCTACGGCGTTAAGATATAGACATTACGCACGCAACCAAATAACCAATCACTATCCGAAGTTACGTAATATTCGCTTCATCACTTTTACACCAGTAAAATATTCGATGGTAAGACAGAGACAAAGCGAATAAAAACCGTCAATGTCATGTCGCTCGTGATGTGAAGTTTGCGTTTTGTTCGTTATTCGTAGTTTATTCTCGTTTTATACAACATAACTCGACTAACTCGATGAAGTTATTGTGAAAACGTCTATTTATATTTAGATATCGATATGGTATGAGACTAAACATATATCCGATATAAGTTACGTTTTGATATATCGAACCCATGCCTAAAAAGGACTGACAGTATGCCTTAAACAACGTCACTTTCACTTTTTTTGTACACCGTGCAAACCTGCGAGCTAACATATTACACCGCACAGACAATGACCTGCGCTCTCTCTCAATGTCTCAATGCTAGTGCTATCCTTCAAGTCATCGGTGAGCCAGTGACCCAAATACTTAAATTTAGTAACTCTTTTCAGAGTTACCTCCCAAGAAAACAGGTACATTATCATAGCATTTAGTCCCTGATTTAAAACCATTAATTCAGATTTTAATGCGTTATATCTAAGGGTATGGGCCTCTGCATAAGATTCACACTTATGTAAAAGTTTTTTAATGCATAGACCGAAGGGCTCAGCAACACCATATCATCGGCATAGCTTATATTATTGATACAAATACCATCTATGTGACAGCCGATCCTAGTGCTACTGAGCTCCTCGATCAGCTCATTGATATAAAAATTAAAAAGGCGAGGGGAGGAAAGCCCCCCTTGCCTCACCCCGCAATCCAGCCGGTACTCATCTGAGAGCGCGTCAGCCCATCTCACTTGATTTTTTTGCTTTTCGTACCAATGCATCAGTACAGAAACTATTTCTCTGCGTACACTGGTATCCTGAAGCTTTACCCATAGCTTGTTGTAAGACACTAGGTCAAAAGCTTTAGATAACTCCAAAAAACAGGCATAGACTGGAGTTTTCCTAGCTGTATAGTACTGGACCGTCTGTTTGAGCGACAGAATAGCACTTTCTGTGGAAAGGTCAGGTCTAAACCCAAACTGTGCATCGTTAAGTTTCAAATGTGTGCCCAAGTGTCGGTCGATAAGACTGTCTAGTACCTTCGCTATTAATGTAGCCAGAGAAATCGGCCTATAGTTAGAAACTTCTGAATGGTCACCAGTTTTATTCTGAATAACAGGATCTACTATAGTTTGAATCAATTTCTCAGGTAAATATGAATGACTTAAACACTTATGACCGACTAATTTTGATAATTGGCGACTAATTTTGACTTATTAGCGACCATTTTTTATGTTGTCAAAATTAAAAGCCCTGATGGTGACCATGCCAGTGTCAGGCACATAAGTGACAGCTATGAGGAGAACAACAGGATGCGCCTAAGCGAAGAGAAGCAGCATTATATTATTAAGAGGAACACGGATGGGTTTTAGTGAGTAGGAGTCTGATAGTTTCTTCTGCTTCACCCAGTGCAGGAGGAGTCATTTCACTATTTCCCATCCTTAAAAAAGGGTCATATTATAGAGTAATAATAAGTTACGAAGATGACATACCATATTTTATGAATTCGGTGTTTTTACGATCGGCTTCAGGTACATTCCCTGAAGTTTTCTTTTTACTACCTAAGTGTGTAAGCGACTGATAATCGCGTGGACGCGTCCAATAAAACTTGTAATATGGAATTATAGCCGACGTAATTTGAGCGTATCCATCATTTTTGTTCGTTACTTTGCAGTAATGTTTGACATTGGGTATATAAGCAAACAAATAATTTAATACTTTAGTATCATCAGTATTCTTTTTAATTGTACTTGTTTAATGTACGCATTTTGCAATGCATTGAAGGAAATTGATGCGCTTCGTGAAGGCGTTACATATTGTACCGGGTGGTACACTTCTGTTACTGGGATTGGTAGAGAAGGTGTTCTGAAAAAGTTCTAGTCTCTTCAGAAATTTTTTGCTTGACTGTGCCGAACTCTTTCTACAATACCACTGAACTGCACTGAATACAATCTGAAAGCGCACTATACTGTAACATTATCTTCAAGTGAAGTGATCGCTGTAAAGTTTGCAAACGAACTGACCTAGTTGGGTTCATAAATTTATCACCCTCCCAGGACTCGGTGGACAGTCTTCGCCGGCTTTGGGGAGGAGGAACCATGTTGAGCGTTAACCAACCCAACCTATTTGGCGCAGCCGCGGGGCACACAATGGTTATGTTTTATAATTAAGTTCCCTTTTTTATACCTAAATTGTGTGTATCTGTATGTGCCAAATAAATTTGTTTTCTTTCTTTCTTTCTTTCTATGTCCCCCGCCGGGGGTCTTCTGAGAAAACTTATTGTTCGAAGTAGAGTCATCAACTTTTCTGTTCTTGCTTTTGCTCCCTAGAGGGTCCAGCCTCTTCCTTCCCATTTTGGTCCGTTCTCTTTTCAGTTAAAATTGGCTACTTTTTCGGTTTCTTTTATTCTTCGATATCATTCCCTTTACATTTCCGAGAAATGGATGGTTTCTTTCTAGTTCTTTGATCAAATTTTCTCCTCACATGGTAGAATTGGGAAAGTATTTTACATATTTTCTACTACCTACAAGTATCAGTTCTTGTATTACGTGGAGCAGTCTCTATTTTTAATGGATGGTCATCCATCTATTGATTGACTTCAGTCCTTAAGGTTCAAGCTTAAGCACCGCATACTGAATCAGAGCGGCTGTTATTATTTAGGCACAAACTCCAATGTGGTGTTTGTAAAATACCGTTTTATTTTCATCTACAATTACGTAGTATGTATTCACCTGCAATTTGTGTAAACGTGGAACACGAAGCGATCACCCGCTGGCTGTTACTATCATCCGCAGTCAGACACTGCTGTTTTAGGCCCTGACGTCATTAGCTGATTTGAAATTTATGAAGACAGTATTCCAATAATAGGAGTCTAATATCTTCACTTATTTACTTTATTTGTGTACCTAGGTAGTTATAATAAATAGCTAATATTTTTCTAGTAATGACATGATAATAATAATAAATTATCCCTACCGCAGTATCTCTACGTTGACGTCGTGGTGGGGCTTGCGTGTCCCGATAGACCTTAGGTCATACCTAGGGTGAGGGGCCAGACAAAGAGAGATACAGTCCGCAAGGCAGTTTTGTGGCGAACTGTTGGGCAGTAGCGACCCCACGAACCTTATCTCCCGGGAGAAGTCTTGTTCCTCATCAACAGCTTGCCTTTATTGGCTGGCCAGAGTGAAAACTGACGAGGAACAGAGCTCCCACCTCTTTCTTGCTTTAATTGGCCGGTCTGAGTGGAGATTCGCTAGAGCATACGTGCTCGGGAGAAGGATGTATAATCCAGTAAGATGCTGGTAGGGATTTTGACCGCACTTCCGGGATTGTCCTGATAGCCGTGGTATACCTCTCTACTTCTCTAGCACCTCAGGCCATGTTGCCCCCTTGGCGCTACGTCACTTTGTGCTAGCGACCGTTTTCGGGGGCCCATTCATTGAGTGTGCAAGTCACCCCCTGCCATTTAAAAGCCGTGTATATTGTTAGTGGTCAGGCAGGGGCCAAAAGTTCTTCTATTATAAACGATTATCAGTCCACTAAGCCACCCAAACCCATAGCGTTTAATTTTTTGTTTCCATATTCTGCAATAGTACTGCTCCAACCGGGGATTGTCCTTGGGAATACTTTCAGTGCATACAGGGATAATCGCCGGTTGGTGCTCTATTACATTTGAAATTTCTAAAGGAGCCTCGGCGAGTTGGTTTCGGCCCCTCGTACGCCTACCAAAGGACCGGGTCTCCAGGGACCCGAGAAAGTAAAAAAATAAATAAATTATAAGTTATGTGACGGGAGTAAGGACAATACTGCAAATTGCAATCCGATAAAAATATGTTTTTTTAAACAGATATAAAATATACTGCATCACTTTCAGTGTACCGCGCGCATCGGTCCAATGCGGTGGATAATGGTTTAAAACCCCGTTTTCACATATATATTTTTTTTGGGACAAGCCCGCCACACATTCCCAGCCACTGCAACTCCTGAAAGCCAGAATCCACAGTGGCGGCGACCACCAGAAAAACGCCGAGCTAATGAAACCCGACGAGTCCCGGAGAAACGATTCAACTGTCTTGGATCCCGCAACGAAATTAATCAGAATAGTACAGCGGAGGAGTAGGAAAAAATAAACATAATTTCCACTTCCCTCCTTATCAAGCAGGAGACAACTCCTCAAAGAGGGGACTTATCGCCACTATCGTGGCGTGCCCTGGGGCAGCGACCCTGACTCTAAGGCAGACTGGAATTGAGATGCAAAGCGAACGTGCGATCTTATTAACCATAGTATCCAAAAGTTGTGCAGCCCGTCCGGTCCTGGAGATTTCCAGTTAGGTAACGGACGGACTGCACGAGCTACATCTTGGGGGCTGATAGTAATTGCCTCTATTTCAGGTATCAGCAGTGCGATTCTGTTAACATGTCGAAGCGAACACTAAGGCGAAGTGAACGACAAGTGAGCTGTCAAACTATACAAACAAAATGGCATGACAGCTCACTTGTCGTTCACTCCACTTAAGTGATCACGGTGAGATGTCAACAGAATCGACCGGCTGATCTCACGCGCGTTCGACCTCCCGAATTCAGTCGCCCTCGGTATGACTGACAGGCACCGACTAGATGCTGCGCCAGAATGAACACAAATGGCGTCATCATCCGGTAGGCGCGTATCAGTCACACCTTGGTCCGGTCGCTCTCAAGCCTTATAAACCCACCTCTCATTGCTTTGGAATGTGCAGTTCTGAGTGTACCGTTCCACTCGCCGTTTATACCCTTAGATACGGTTTGCCCATGCATAGATTTTCTGCTTCAGGAATAATAATACTCGTAGTTAATAATAATTCGATACGCTATATGACGCGGGTCAGATAATCCCGAGGACTGATGTCAGTCCCCGTAAACGCCCGCCTCACAAAACGCATCACTCTAAGGCGAGTGTTGCCCTCCCTGAAGCAGATAAGTTTGCCGATGAGTGCTCTAGCCTCACCGATACGACGCTCGATCCTGCACTGCCAAGCTGGTACGGCTGGTCGTGTAACTCTGTCACTGTTAGGAAATTTGACATGAGCTACACGACATGCCACACGCAGCCGCACATTATAAGATCGAGTGGGTATCAGCGAGGTCTTCGCTACTAGCAAAATACTTTGCTAGTTGCGAATCTAGAGCATACACTAGCGCTATTTTTCTTGTGCATGGGCAAACGAGGTAGCCGAGGTCTTAGTTCTGTCGGTGTGGAGCGATCTCGAAAAGCATCCTCCAAAGCGCTCCTCAATCGCTCATTGCATTGGGTACTCACGGATATAGCCGCGTCATCATCATCCTCACCGGGTCGCGGTGCTACGCTTGCACTGGGTTGTATTTGCATCGCGGCCGGTGGCGAAGCAGGTGAGACGCGGCTGCTCCGTGATTCCAGACGCAGTCTATCAAGTACGACGTCATTCAACATACGGTTACGCTGGATGACCCGCACCTGATCTGATGGCGGTTGGGCTGAAACGTTGACAGCTGGTTCAAGTACCTGAAACAGAGAGAGCATCCGACCACGGTACGCAAGCCGGTTAGTTCCCCCCTCTTTCCAGGGTTTTCTTTATGTGTTTTTTACTTTATATGTTGTTTTTTTTTCGTGGTGTTTGGTGATGAAAAACATTTTTATGTTTGATATCTATCTATACTTATAATAAATCTGTAGAGAGGAATATATTTCCAAAATAACTATCAGGGGGTGATTAGGGATCGATACTGATGCCAAAAATGCAATCAGTAAAATTTTTGTCTGTCTGTCTGTCTGTCTGTCTGTCTGTATAACCGTTATAGAAACAAAAACTACTCGACGGATTTAACTTAACGAAACTTGGTACAATTATTTCTCATACTCCTGAGCTGGTTATAGTATACTTTTCATCACGCTATAATCAATAGGAAGAGAGCAGT
Source organism: Ceramica pisi (assembly GCA_963859965.1). Classification (NCBI taxonomy): domain Eukaryota; kingdom Metazoa; phylum Arthropoda; class Insecta; order Lepidoptera; family Noctuidae; genus Ceramica; species Ceramica pisi. The sequence goes on along the minus strand of OY982549.1, from coordinate 6,461,904 downwards.
GAAGGGAAATGTTGGGAAAACGGGAGAAGTTACTCCATTTTTTAAGTTTCCGTCGCGTGTGCAACCTTAATGGTTAAAGCTACACAGAAATAATGTATGACGGAAATGTTCTCCTTAAAATTGTATAAAAAATATCCCACGACAGCATATGTCTATCTTTTATGATTGACGCACAATAACACGTGTAACTCCCGATAACTTAGCAGTTCGAAGCTTTCTGATTATATTTGTCTACTCTTACGTGTATAACACTCTCAGTCATCCCGAATTAAAAAAGTTAACATTATTAACTATTCCATAAAAAAGAATCATAGAAATCTGTATAGAAACACCAACGTTATACATGAAATACGCTAATAATAAGCCATCGCGCGTGAATTCTGAATCATGCTTTAAGGATTATTTTTGTTAAGGTCGCGAACGCACAGGCAGGCGGCTTGCTTGGCGCCTAGAGGCTGGTTGTTTGTTACTCAATCACGCCAGAATGGCTTAACGGATCTTAATGAAATTTAGAACAAAGATAGATTATAGTCTGCAATAGCATATAAGCTACTTTTCATCCCGGGAATATGTTCCCTAGGGATCACGCGGGCGAAGCCGCTGGCAGAAGCTAGTTTTCAATAAAATTAGGTAAAAATACAAAGTGAAAAATTTCACGTCTGTCAAGTTGACAGCCGGGCCATTATTGTTATTAATGTATTCAAGAATTATAACAATCTAGCACTCGGTTTTCAATTGAGGATGCGAAGCTACTATGTATGCAAGTATTTTAAGTAAAGTTACTTCCCTTTTCCTCCGGACAGCGAAAGCATATAGACGTGTTGACCTGTAGAATTGTTTAAAAAAAAAAACCATATTTAAAAATCCTTTCTTTCGACAAATAAAATCAAAATTTAAAATCAGTGAAGTACCAGGCTCACAGAACATAGAAGCGGCTAACGTGCAAACGAGGAGTCGTTGCAAGAGCAAGACAACAACAATTGCCAAGGAAGTTGCCGAGCTACGCAAGCAGCGCGTTCGCTAACCGCGTCGTCGCCTGCCTTGTCGTCATCAGCGCGTCATAGTTTACGCTTGCCGCAATTTCATGAGCGGAGCGTTTAGGCGGACTGCGGTTGGTTAAAGTTATTTTTCGATCGTCTGAATAACTACTCGAACTTGGAAAAGCTTAGCTTAGCTTAGCTGATATTATTGCCGTGCCGTTGTTATGCCGCTGAAAAGGACCCCCCCATCCACAACACAAGGTAAAATGGTATCTGATACAAACCAAAGTTCAGCACCGGTCACCGGTACAGACAATGAGACTACCAGTAACATCACCAGCCGACCTCGACCTCGAAAGCGACAATATGATGATGAAGTAACTGTTGCTATGGCGGAAATGAAGAAATCTCTCGAGACTTTTAAACTCCAACAAAACACAATATTGGAAAGCATTAATGGAATTAAGAAGCAAAATAGCGAAATGATTTAATCTATGGAGCTTATATCTGCACAGTATGATGATATGAAAAATAAACTTATCAGTATGGAAACTGAGAGGAAAACTCACCTGGCATATATACAAACGCTAGAGACAAAGGTAGAGAACCTCGAAAGATCCCAAAGACAGTCTTCTATTGAGATTAGAAACGTTCCTGTTCAAAAAAATGAAACAAAGGACCACCTGCTTCAGTTAGTTCAAAAAGTTGGATTGGCTACCAAAAATTGTGTCAATGAGACTCATATTCGAGATGTTTTTCGAACGAACGCTGATAAAAAAGGCAGTAGATCTATCATAGTGGATTTTTCTTCAGTCATAATGAAAGAAAAGATCTTAACGGCGGTGAAAACACACAATCGCTCAAACCGCGACAATAAATTGAACACCACCCATTTGCAACTTGGATGCCAGTCTCAGCCTATTTATATTGTAGAATGCCTTACCGATAAAGCAAAAAAAATATTCTACCAAGCTCGTGACTTCAGTAAAAAAAACCAGTACGATTTTTGCTGGACAGCTCATGGAAAGGTCTTTCTTCGCCAGAAGATTGGTGCGGCGTCTCATCGGATTGATAGTGAAATTGATATCGACAAGCTGCAACCTCAAAAGGAGAAGTGACTAGGATATATTGTATGGCTCTTATGTTTTTCTTACATGCCTTTAATTTTTAATAACACTTCTTATTTTATTATTGTGTCTAAAACAAAAATCTGCTACTCGTTATCACACACACTCATACATACATACATACCAATAACACTGTTTGAAATTACCTCTGCTACACTTATTACACCTATTTTGCGTTTTTTCCTAATTTGTCTACTTGTGAAAAATATACACATGCGTTACATTCAGATAAGCCTTGTTGAAACTAACCGTAAAAATGTTGTTTTTGGATGAAATGATGATTGACATCGATCTAGCACAAGTATCGGAGTCTATGATCTGTTCTCCCGAATCTTTAAATGATGATATTAATATATCTCGGTCAGCCTTAACCGTAATGCATTCTAACATCCGTAGTGTGGGTTGTAACTTTGACGCTCTTATTATCCTACTGGACAGAATATCTATCCAGTGTGATGTTCTTGTGCTGACAGAATGTTGGCTAAGTAAAAATACACTTACGCCAGAAATTCCCGGGTACGTCTAATATGCTTCAGACTTCACTAATCAGAATGACGGAGTAATTATTTATGTTAAGTCCGAGATAAAACATTGCATAAAACAGCCGTCATTCACGGGTGCTAATTGCCTTATCCTGCAGAATCCGAATATGCTATTGTTGCTCTGTATCGCTCACCGTCCCATCGTAACATAACATCGTTTTGTAATAGCCTTGATCTGTGCCTGGAATCACTCAAGTCAGTAAAGTCAGTAGTTCTGATTGGGGACTTTAATATTAACATCTCTCCAAACAATACTGACCCTAATTCTTGCGTGTACTTAGATCTGTTAGCATATCATGGCTTTCTACCAGCACACACTCTTCCCACGCGTAATGATAGTTGTATTGATCATGTCATATTGAGATCAGATAAACGCGCAGCCACTTATGTATTAAATTCATTTATAACTGACCATGCACCTCTGGTTTGTTGTTTGGACTGCAAAATAAAAAGAAATACCACTAATACCACATTCCTAAAGATTAATTATCCGGCTCTAATTCTACACCTTTCTGATTTGGATTTTGGTTCTGTATTTAATGCTACAGATGCTAATGCTTCAGCTAATAATCTAACTCAAATACTATCTGAAGCTGTAGCTTTGCACTCCAATCAAATAAAAATTCCTCATCGCAAACGCACTATTAAACCGTGGATGACTCCAGGCCTGGTACGGTGTATCAGGCATAGGGACAGACTCCAACTAAAGGCTAATCTTGATGCACAAAACGCTATACTCCAGATCACTTACACTAGGTATCGTAACTTTTGCAACAATCTTTTAAAAAAAATTAAGATTGCTTATGAAAAATCGGAATTTCACAAGAACAAAAAGAATCCAAAGGCTATGTGGAACACCATTAATCAAATCAGTAACCTCAAACAAAGTACTCCCCCTCCCAGAGAATTACTTAATCTGACTCAAGATCCATATGAATCCCTAAATTTAGTTAACGGTTACTTTGCTCGAATCGGTGCTTCACTTGCTGAGACGATAGTAAATGGACAGGGTGTAAACCAGGCATTCTCGTCAACTAACTATACTACATCTCCTCAGTCATCGAGAGATTCCATGGCGTTATTTCCTGCTGATTGCAGTGAGGTTGAAAGGATTGTAATTAATTTAAAAAATCATTCTGCAACTGGTATTGATGGTATACCAACGCTGTTAGTAAAGAGTGCTATGAAGATTTTGATTCCCCCACTTACATATATGTGTAACCTGTGTCTCACCACGGGCGTCTTTCCGGATGTCCTAAAGAGAGCACTGGTGCACCCTATTTACAAGAATGGAGACCGAGACAGTGTCGGAAACTATAGGCCGATATCCGTGTTGCCTGTTATTTCCAAAGTTTTAGAAAAGCTTCTAAATTCTAGACTCGTTAGTTTTCTTCAGCAAAGCAACATCATTTCACATAATCAATTCGGGTTTGTTAAAGGGAAATCTACTGAAGATGCAACTTTGCTTCTTACAGAAACTATCGCTAAAAATTTTGACAGTAATAAAAAAGTTATTGGGATCTTTCTAGACCTTTCAAAGGCCTTCGACACTGTCTCTGTACCATTACTGCTTGCTAAAATGGAATCAATTGGTATACGTGGAATTGTTTTAGATATCTTTAGATCTTACCTCTCAAATCGGACTCAGTGTGTTAGACTGGGGATACACACTAGTTCAGTGGCTACTCTTACTTATGGTGTTCCTCAAGGCAGTGTCTTAGGGCCTACACTTTTTCTTCTGTATATTAACAGCTTGTGCACAATACAACTGCCTAACTGCAACATTGTGACGTATGCTGATGACACCGCTTTAATCGTACATGGATCTGATTGGAAAGAGGCTCAGAACTGTTCGGAACATGCACTAAGGGTGATAATGTCATGGCTCAATGATAACCTCTTAACCCTAAACGTAGACAAGACTAAATATATTACTTTTTCACATCGCACTCATACGCAGCCATCAACAGAATTCGAAGTTGGAGCACATTCATGTGATCTGCTCAATAACTGTACTTGTCCTAGGCTTACCCGTACTTCTAATATAAAGTATCTGGGTCTCACTATTGACAGCTTACTGAATTGGTCACCTCATATTGCTCAGACTACTGCCAGAATTAGAAAATTAATTCCTGTTTTCAGAAGGCTGAGGAACTCTGCTGATCTTGAAACCCTGTTGTGTGTTTATTATGCCCTTGTCCAGACCTTATCTCACTATTGCATTGTTGTTTGGGGTGGTATTGGCAAAACTGCCCTACTTCCCCTCGAGCGAGCCCAAAGGGCTATCCTAAAGGTGATGCTAGGTAAACCTCGAAGATATAGCACAGATCTATTGTATAATGACTGTTTGGTACTTTCCATCAGGAAGCTCTTTGTGTTGTCTACTATTCTTCGTAAGCATAAAAGTATTACATATACACCGATCTCTAAGCGCAATAGAACAACAGTTTGTTCTATGGCTCCTTTTCGTACAACTATCGCAAGACACCAGTACTATACTATAAGTAATAAATTGTATAACATTGCAAACCGAGCCAATAACATTTATGAACTTCCTACCAACAAGTGCAAAGAAAAGATACGAAGTTGGCTATTGCAACTAAATTATACACAAATGGAGGAAATTTTATATAGTTAATTCTTTTCACTTACACCACACATCAATTTACTCATCCTCGCAGAGACAACACATACATATACACCGAGTCATATTCACCCACACACACACACACACACACACACACACACACACACACACCATCCAAAAATGATAACGTACCAATACAATAAAATTGTCTATTATATATTTTACTAAGTTTAAGTACCCACATTTTATATTACTAAGTTTTTACTTTTTGTTTTTTTGTTAGTACCTACTTATAAACTAATGTACAGAGTGGAAGGCGCTGACGACTGTGACACAGTTCATACTACTACGGTCGTCGACGTATTCTCTTGTTTACATAATCACCCATTGTTGTTATTATATTTTACACGTACACTAAGAGATATTTGTAATACTTAGTTATTCAAATTTTAATAAACTAATAAACTAAACTAAACTTGTGGAAGGAAATTCAAAACAATGTTATCTTAATAACAATAAACACCAAGGGAATGATGGAAGCCCAATATCCATTACGGCTGTTAGCAAAGTTTTAACAACCAATTTGATAAACCCATGTCAAGTTCACGAAAATAGCATTAAACTATTTATCGCAGCGAGAAATTTAATAGGCTAAGTTGTCCAAAATAATTCAAACCTGTGTGAGATATTCTTTGAAATGTTTGATATACAGAAAATAAACAAAGAACTTGATAGCTAATTTTTTGTTTTAATATTTTACTAAAACGTCGTACGTCATATTACGTAGAAGGCAGAAAAAAAAATAAGTTTGTTCATATATATTTTTAATTTCAGAACTCGCAACCCATGTAACGGTTTTTTATATTACTATTTCATTTGACATAATTTAAAAAAATATACTGATGAACAAAAAGTGGTTTCTTAACTCAATGCATTCTTTTTAATATTGAAGCTTAACAGAAAGAGACTTTTTCATGAATTGCATACCTTTTATCTACAAACTGAAAAACCATGTTTCATACATTTTTAATGAACTCTTTATGTGAAAATTAGCTTGCTAAACGGTTCTACTGCGAACGAATGATTTATCGAGTAAATGGGTTTGAGGTTGATCATATTGTAATATGGTTCCATAGGTGTTATTCTATTTTCTTACTTTAGAACAATTTTCAGCCGTTGTAAGGCCGCCCATTGTGTCACCCTATGTAATGTTTTCTTCGTCTATTTTTTTAACTTATATGGTATACATAATAAAGAGCATTATATTCTATCCTATCCTATCCTATCCTATCCTATCCTATTCTATTCTATTCAAGACTCCGTTTTACAGTCTCACATGGAGCAGTAAAGTCGTGTTTAAAATCTCATTTGATGGCAAGTAAATGCACGTGGAGATTTCATCCAAGCTTAATACAATGTTACAAGTACATCCGTTTTTTAAGAACTAAAATAATCGATTTTTAAATTTTTTTAACAATGCACGTTTGCAATTACGTCTCAGTAGTAATCTGTTAAAATGTACGAAAATAGGAGTTTTTGACATGATGGCATTTCTAAAAAAATACTAGAATAGGCTGATGGTGCTTCATTTTGGTTAAAGTTAGTGAATCGGTACACTGAAAATAACCAACCGAAAAGAAGAGACAGGTTGTCTAACGAATTACAGGCTATGGTTATTCCTATTATTAAAACCATGACTGTTCTGTTATATTTTTGGCATTAACGGGGTTTTTTATTCAGAGATTTACAAACATCATGCTCAAATTTTCTGGTAGGAGTCAAATGCATAAAAAAAAACGAATGGAAAGAAAAACTATTCAATGACACGAAAAGCTGTGTGTACAATTACGTTTACGGCAAATAAAATTATTGTTTTCTTAGTGGCAGAAACTCAATCACACGGAACCCAGAATATGAGTTATACATACAGTGAAAAAAAATTAAAGTGAAATTAAACTCAATAATTCAATAATAATTGGGCAATTCTATTGGTACAATAAATCCCTTGTAAAATCAAAGAGCAGTTGTGTTTTGCAAAAGCATAATAATGCTTTTGCAAAAAGTAATTACATATACCAAACAGCTGGAGGACCCAAAAAATCCTTTGTTGGGCCCAACTTTGAAAGGATTGTATTTATTTGGCCTCTGGCAAACTGGGAGCACATTTAGGACATTTGCTTACAATTTAATACATTTCTCTACATTACTTTTTGTAATAAGTCAATTTGTTGACCTTTATTTTGTTAGACATGATATTAACAAAGTTCTAAACAATATGTCACTGACTGTTCTCAGCGTTATTTGCTTTGCAAAATGTTACTCTTACGTTATGTGGCAAGGCGAATGGAGGAAGCTTGTCCAATACATTGCTGAGGAAGAAATAATACAAATTAAGAGAAAGGACCCCGTAATAAGAAAGCATATAGAGGATTATACCAAGTATACAAGAATAATAACATACATGTTTTGGGTAATGGTGTTTATAACTAATTTCCTTTTAATCATAACGCCCTTATTAAAATACGTATCATCGCACTCTTACCGAGAGGATATTAAAATGGGTGTTGAACCATTGCCACAAATTCTATGTTCTTGGTTTCCATTCGACAACACGAAAATGCCTGGGTATTTGGGAGGTATTATCGTTCATGTAATTATGGGCAGTCAAGGCTCTGGAGTATTAGCAGTTTACGATATGAACGCTGTTGCTATCATGTCTTATCTGAAAGGACAGATGATAATTCTAAGAGAGAAATGTGACAGCCTATTTGATGAAGTAACATCGACTGAAGACGTTTTAGATAGGATCAAAGAGTGTCATCGGCATCATAACGCCTTGATGAAGTAAGTACTTTAAAAGTTTTTACAAATACATTTAGAACTATGGGTTGATAAGATATCGTTAAGGCTATTTTGAGACATAAGTTTCACAAATTGTAAGGGAATTTTCAACTAGATCATCTCTAACAAAATGATGTAGTATATAAGGTTTAAATGCATAAATGTTAGAAGAACACACTGAGGGAAAGATACGGTCCAATTATTTTTATGCTTTTTTTTATTCCATATTACAGTAGAAGATCTACATTAATTCATAACCTGAATGTTTTGGATGAACATCTAACACAAGGGCCCTCATCGGCCATTTCGACTCTTGATATTTTCAACTCTTCTGATTCTTCCTTAGACCTTATCAAACCGTCTTTCCCAGCACAGTTGAAAGTTTTAAAAGGGCGCAATTTTAATTAAAGGGGTCTAAAAGTTAAAATACATGGTGTTCTCGCTTTGCGGCTCATACATCGTCTTTAATGTACTAAGGTGGAACCCTTAGGTCTGATGTTTTAGACAGCTCTTAAAATCACCCACCCTATCTTAGAATATCTGCATAGGGAGACAGTTGACATGATTCTATCTATATTTCGATTTGATCTATAAACCTCCTGAATTGAGACGATCGGTCTACTGCGAGCTTTCACTGCTCATCATCTGTTGTTTAGCCTCCGTATCAAAACGTCCTATAAGCAAAATTTCCTATAATCAAATCGTTCGATTCGCAAAATGATTTACTAGCAGATCGTCAAAGTACAGTTATGCTGAAAAATTACCATCGGTTTTTCGTCATAGCGTGTTGTTAAGTTATATCAAATTCCAATGAAAAGGCCTAATAAAGGCCTTATTATACCTCAGGCGTGGACACAACATATTGTGTCGACAGCATACCATCTCATGTTCCAAGTACAGAGGCTTCCGGAGACTAGAAGCAGGAGTTCGGAGACGGGCTGAAATTTAGAGCGTCAAAGACTCATAAACTACCAGGAGCCCTATACTTTTCCCATTCTCTTGTTTTTAGGACGTTTGCTAATAGTACGAATTACGAATAGGACGATTTCCTAATAGGACTTATGCTAATAGGACGTTTTGATATGGAGGCGTCGTTAAATCTGTATATTGTGTTTTTTGGATTTATCAAATAAGTCATTTTCTAAAATTATTCTTAAATTATGATTTATATTTTATTATAACTAAAAAAAGCAAAATAGAGAGAAAAAATGTCAACAGGAAAGCTAAAGCTTTTACAACGAAAGTTTTTAGTTAACTAAAGTTTTTAGTTAACTGGTTAAAGACAAAAAAAAATACTCTTGAAAAGAAATGAAAAGTATTTGATCTACATGGAATCTACTGAAATAATATTTGAAGAGCTAAAAATTGAGAAGAAATTTAGAGAAAAACGATTAGAAATATTGGAAGAGGACTTAGTGTTGCTGTGGCCGAACAGGAAAGAAATTGCCCAAGCAAAAATGGACGAATTGAAAATCTGTTTGACTTTATTCCCAAAGATTGTTGATTGTTGTCGTTTGTTTTTTTTTTTTTATTTTTTTTATACCTAACGGGGAAACTCTTGGCCCAAATCTCACCTGATGGAAAGTGATGATTAGGCCGAAGATGGAAGCGAGTTTCACCCGGAATCCTCTTACACAGAGGAACTGGCTATCATACCTCTAACTGCCGGAACACAACAATGCTGTTGATGGCTTTGATTGTGTTACTGATTTTGACATGTATATAGAGCAGCGCAGCAAAATGACTAGGAAGACTTATTGTAAGATATAGAGTGAGACAAGTAAAAAGTTAATTTTCGGCGAGTATTTATGATAATGGTTGGTATTTCATGGTGATATTTTTAATAGTAAGAGTCACGTTTAATTAGTTTCTACTTGTATTTAATTTTAAATGATATATTTTTTTTATTTTTTTTTAGTTATGGGAAATCATCCAATGACTCCTCCCGCTCTGGGTATAGCGGGAGGGAGTGTCAGACTTCTACTGACTAAAACCCATCCATGTTCCTTCATTGCCCTTTGTGTTCCGGAGCCACGGTGTCTCTTGCGAATAATCCCGCGACTCCGGCAGAAACAACTTGCTCCTAAGATTACAAGTGCGGGGCGTGACTCCCTATATCCGGTGTGGGTCATTTGACATGTCTCTTAAGCCATGCTAACCTATACTCTGACTTATCCGTAAACGGTGCAGTGTACTCCATCACATTCCATCGATCGGCTCGACCATAATTGAATATGGTATTCCGGGTGTTATGCCAAGCATCTGGTACATTAGCATACCCTCCGAACGCGTACACACTGTACGGTCGTGTCTGTCCGATTTGGTCCTTCCTAACCCTAAAAGATAGGATCAACGAGGCTAGGACCTGTCGTGCGTCAACCTCAGCAGCAGTAACCACTTGGTTGTTTCTGCTTTCCGAGTAGAACATGTTAGGTGACGTCTCTTTCACTACTGGTTCTACGCATGTCCAGCAAACCTGAGCGAGAGCTCCTTCGGCATTCTTCTTGACCTGAGGGATGATTTTAATCTTCTCCTCCGTCATGTTCAAAGCCAATGAGACTTTCTCATATAAGTCAGTATTATACTGAAAACGCGGAAACTTCGTGGGGAACGCATCCTCCATAATGTTCGCACTTTCCAGGACCGCTACTTGGTCATTAGTCAGTGTAGCGGCACGCGCCCATCCCAGACAATTTCTGGTAGGTGTACCTGCTCCTGCGTCATTTGGTGTTAACGCTGCGGGCAAGTTCCATTCCCGCACGCCCGGTGTTCCGGTGACTCTTAGATCTTCCTGTATCCTCTGCTTACAAACTAGAGGACTTGGCATGGCCATGTACATCCAATGTGTAGCCGGCCCAACTCTACCAAAATCGCCCGTCTCTGTCGGCCAAGCAGGCATCCTTAGCTTGTAACGAATAGCTGTGCTATCCACTACATGCCCAAGAGCCTTGATGTATGCCTCAAATGGTGCTGGGAGTTGATGACTGCCAGAAAGTATCTGACCTGCAAAGGAGTCTTCGTCGTAACTCGACTCTCCTATATGGTAATTAATTTACTAAAACATTACTTTAATTCATTTACTGACTTTTTTTTGAAAATCCTTTAATTTTTATTTAAATAATCACTCATTTTAGTAGAATTCAAATAAAGAGTGATTCATGAAAAAAAAATTATAAAGAGCCTATATTTTTACCCAAAAACCCATGACTAACATGCAAAATACCATAAAACTGAAACCCATTTCAAATTCAATTATTAAAACCCCATTATTAAAATCCACAACTTGACCTTACACCTAAATATTTTGAGTCCAATATCACTGAAGAATACATGTCTGAACTTTAAATATCGATTACTCAAAAGTGACATTTTGTGGTGTAAGTCCTTTCAGCTAATTGTTATAGGTTACTTATTAACCTGAAAAAACAATTTGATTTTATAAACTAACGAAAATCTTCTGATTGAACCGATCAAAGGTATTCTGATCAGACGCGAGAGGTCGCCGCCACCGATCGCCTCGACGAGGACAAATGGCGGTGCTCAAGCAGGATCTCCACCGTATCGTCCGGGTGATCCTCACAGTAATGACACCAGGGCGTGTCCTCCCGCCGAAGTTTTTTTACTTTCTAATGAAACAATGTCATTTACAGGCACTGCTCCATCCTCAACTCACTGCTCTCACCAACTATGTTTCTTTATGTGCTGATGTGCTCTATAACAATTTGTGGAAGCGTTGTGCAATTTACTTCAGTATGTACCTTTTGTATTAATTTTCTTAATTAATATTTATTTATTTCAATTAGAGCAGATGGAAGATTACATATTAAATTCTGAAAGCGAAAATCAAATGTGCGTGCGTTTGATAAATTGATTACATTGTTTGATCCCTTTGATTATATATGTCACCGGAAAGTGGCAAACTTCGTAAGACTTAACTCTAACTCTCGATAAATTATCAACTGAACATTCGAAATACTTTACTAGGCATCAAAATTTGATTATTTATAATTTCTCGATTTCACTCCGAAAAATTGTGAACTGAAATATAATGGCGACCATTCAGAGCACAACGGACTACCCACAACGGGTAGTCTATCTCTAAATAAATATAATAATGGTGTTACATAATTCCGAACTAGAATATTAAGAATAATAGTCTTCAATAGCAATATCTTTTTTATTATAAATATTATTTTGGCTTGTCATACTTATGCACGAACACCTCATTTATGAAAAAAAAACATAGTTAAATTCATTAAAACGTTTAAAAAATGTTGTAAATAATTATCTCAAACACAAAACTGTGTAAGCTACGCTTACTTGAGTGTGGGTCACGCACACAAGCTTTTAAGGCGGGGTTGCAGTACTTTTAAGATTTTTGAACGTCTGAAAATCTAATTAAATAAGAGTTTTTTAATAAATAAAAATCATTACACAATAATTGAACATACCCTCAAGTAAATCGTAAAGACAGAAACGCGATTTAGAATGATTGGCTCGATACTTTTTTTTATCAAACATGACACTAAATTACAATTTTAAACGTGTACTGCTAAGAGATTTCATCACGAAAATATATAAAAGTTATATCAATAGATAGAGCTTTTTATTTTGAAGTAAATGTTGAAACCATATTGTATAATTTCTTTATCAGTTTTCGCCAAGAAGAAAAAACAATCAAAATTTAGGCATTATTTCGCTCGCCGGACAGTCGCTGTTGTTCGTCAAAACACACAGTACTGCAACCTCGCCTTAAAATCTGACCTTCTATTTTTGTTGCGATTGCGGCGCAACACTCTATCTAGACTTGTATACAATAGTCGTAAGTTTGATCCTTAAAACAAAATTTGACCTTTCAAATTGTTTCGATGTATCTTCTGAGAGTATTTGGCTAGGCTGACCTTACCAAGTCAAACTGTACGTATAGTTAAGGGCCAACTAGTCGCGGGCTCGAACTCAGTGGTAGGCATGGCCAAAAAGCACGCTGTCTCACCTCGCATCATGCCCGACAGAGATAGTACCAGTGATGAGCAGTTAGACGCTAGCCTTCATGCACGTCTAGTTCGCACGCACACAAACATCGTTCCGAACCGTTCCGAACTAAATCGAAGTTACACGATGCACACATACCGCCACCGCGCGCCGCTGCGCGTAGTCGTTCGACGCTCGCCGAGAAATCAGCTACTACCTACCTAAAAACTCTTACTAAAAATAGTAGGCACTGTGTTATCGTTTTATACCTCTACGGCCCTATAGGTACCTAATATGGATTGCTTATTCTATTGTTATTATGTTTAGTTTTTCCTTGGTGGTAATGCAGCCGCCACGCCGCCACCGACAGATCTGATGCTTACTTGAATAGTCATCGCAGTTTATGTCCGTAGGTACTAGATACATCTACATCTACACTATTATTATAAAGAGGAAAACTTTGTTTGTTTGTTTGATTGTAATGAATAGGCTCAAAAACTACTTGACCGATTTTAAAAATTCTTTCACCATTCGAAAGTTACATTATCCACGAGTAACATAGGCTATATTTTATTTTGCAAAAAAATAGGGTTCCGTAAGATATTTGGGTTTTTCGGACACAAGGTGTAAAAATCAACCAGAAAAGTAACTTATTTTGCGTACGCTGCCTAAACTATAAAATATACAACCATAAATTGTTCTAATTAATTGTAGATCTTATAAATATCTACAAAAAAGTCCGCGACACACTATACCTTTCTATGTCGAGTGAGGCACAACAACCATTTTTTTTATTTAAAAATCTAGATATTTTTTTGGACTACATTTAAACACGTTTATTTTACTCATGCTATTAATCCTTATCAAAATAAAGTATTTCATCACTAAGTACAGTTTATGTAGATCATATTTGGTCTTTGAATTATTAAAATCGGACGTTTGGTTTTGAAGTTATGGCGAAATTAAAATATTACGATTTCTGCTGCACGGCCCGTTGCGAAGTGAACGTCAGGTGCGCGTGCGGGAGGGGAGTTTAGATCTATGTAAGGTACCCGCGCGGCTCAGACGTGAGGTAGGTAGGTAACAGTTTTTCTCACGGTTTTTCTGTAGTGTATTTAGTATCAGCATTGCACCCGTGCGAAGCCGGGGCGGGTCGCTAGTACCTAATAATGAAATTAGTTCTACCTAAGTACCATCCTATAAATTGTTATCAAAATTACTTACTTACCTACCTGTCTTCTTAATTTTTAGGGTTCCGTAGCCAAATGGCAAAAAACGGAACCCTTATATATTCGTCATGTCTGTCTGTCTGTCTGTCCGTCCGTATGTCACAGCCACTTTATTCCGAAACTATAAGAACTATGCTGTCGAAAACTCTAAACTTGGTAAGTAGACGTATTCTGTGAACTTACTACCTACCTAAACCTGTAGGCCGGTATAGTATGGATAGGGGTTCTAAAATGATATCGAGGTTTCTAATATCATTTTTTTCTAAACTGAATAGTTTGTGCGAGAGACACTTCCAGAGTGGTAAAATGTGTGTGTGTCGTGTAACTTCTAAAATAAGAGAATGATAACACTAAAACATATATGATGTACATTACCATGTAAACTACCAGCGAAAATTGGTTCGAACGAGATCTAGTACCTAAGGAGTTTTTTTAATAGGTACGTCATAAATCGTAATCCACAACTTTTGCTTATATTATAATATTTGTACGGAACCCTCGGTGCGTGAGTCCGACTCGCACTTGGCCGGTTTTCTATTTTTAGTTACCCCTATTGGTTGACACAGACGTGTTTAGATTTGCATTCATTATTAGATTGCTTTAAATTATCAGACAAGTGCACAGTATATTGTGACAAACTGACAAGTGACACATAAAGATTGTTTACTTAGCTCCTACATACCTATACCTACCTAACGTTAAAATTTTAGTGTCTACGACGCCAACGGTTTGTTTTATGGCATCTTTGCTTGTAGGTAAGTACCTACCTACGTTAATATAACAGTAGGTACCTATTAGGCAGAGAGCTATGTAAACTATGATGTTGCAGAATTTGTTCGAAAGAGTTACCGCGGCCCTGGTAAGTACGGTACGCAGAGGGCATTAGGAGGAACACGGATGGGTTTTAGTCAAGAAGAGTCTGACACTCCCTTCTGCTTCGCCCAAAGCGGGAGCAGTTATTTGGTTTCCCATCCATAAAAAAGTCTTGTCCGCCGCAAAAGTACCTACGAACACAAAATTAGGTTTGTCAATTGCAAGAAACTATTTTGAAAGCAAATAGAATGAACCCAGTAACAAACATTACATTGACCCTGGCTTGAACTTTGGATTTCGCTACCTGCTACCTAGGTACTCAACTAAACGACCGACACGTTGCCGCTGGCGGCCGGCAACCTTTGTCGTTGGCTGTCGACGGGCGCTTCAACGACCACCAACGACGCGTGCAGTTATCCCTGTCGTAGACGCGTGCGGCGGCGGTGGCACGGCGGCGTCATGTCGCTCGATTGTAAGAACGCTTAGCCACCGTACGCACGGACGTAAAAATATTCCGTTCAGCCGAGCGTTGAGAACCCAGCACTCAGCAGAGTTAATCCCAACGCGTCAAAAAAAGACACCGTTTCAACTTATAATAATTATATCATTGGTTTCAACATCGAGAGTTGAAAATTCATTGCGCGATAGCATCCCGCCGCGATGATTTTACACTGCAGCCGGCAGCGGGCGCGGGCAGCGACGCGGTGTTGAAGACTCGGTCACGACGCCAAATTATGACTTTTCTACCCATTGTTTATAATATGTGGTTTTTTAAACTTTTTCAATGATTCAAAACAATGTCACGTACTTATGCAGCGTCCACTCAAAGCAACAATAACAATTTCAAACGCAAATACGGAGTCCAAACTACAGTGCGAAGTCGAACAGATATAAAATATAATGTTGAAATCCAAAAATCAAGCCAATGAGTCAATATAAATTAGAGCGCAAGTATAGTCTACCTACGTATACGTATGAACGACATAGGCCACAGGCCACAGCACACCGCAGCAGACACAGTTGTAACTTGAATACGCACGTGTGCGTGAGCGTTGTCCCCCCGCACCGCACCGGGGGGAACGTTATTCAGTGAGAGGCACGATAATTCATAGTAAAACGCGCGCGTAAAAAAATATGAGAAGGCCTTTCGTAAATCGAGTTTTATGAAAAAACTACTGCATATATCGATTAAAAATAAAAGTTATTGAATTCTTCGATAGTTGAGCTTTGTCGGTACCGACTTGGTTTTAAAGATTTTACATTGTGTTTATTACTTATTTACGCCCAAAGATGCGTTAAAATTGGCAAGAAAAACGAAACTTTGGTGGCTCATAACTTTTTAATGGCGGTTTATTTTACCATTCTGTTTCCATACAGACAAAACTAATAATATGACAAAACGATATTATGTTTAACTTTTGATGTACTCTGTCAAACAGCGGAGTAATACCCTCCCGAAGTTTCTATGGAAAAAATATCGACTAGAGCCACCTTAAAAATTTATTTCAAATTAATCGACACTTTTCCATTTCCAATGTAGGTGATATTGGAAAAAGAAAAGTGTCAATCGAAGCGTTCAGGGTCAAACTGTCCAATGCTGTCAAAATGTCCACATCCCAAAATGTCCAACTCCCAAAATGACCAAAATTTGAGAATCTGGTAAATTTGTTCCACTAAGACAAACAATAAAAACAAATACTGAAAAAAAATTAAGACCAGAGATTAGCCCAACATACCCGAAAGAAATTGGCGTTTTGTACGGGAGGAATATAAAGTAATTTTTTTTTTTGTAAAATATGTTTAATTAATCAAAGTATGCACCGTTGTTTCTCTGCATCTATGCACTTTTTCAATCTCATAGTTCATTGTTCCTTTTACTAAAAAAACCATGGGGGCGAGAATCAATAAACTCTTTGAAGGCGGTTTGGACTGCCGCATCGGAGTTGAATTTTTTTTCCTTGTAAGACGCTGTCCAAATTCCGGAAAAAATGGTAATCTGTTGGAGCAAGGACCGGGGAGTACGGTGGATGTCGCAGACATTCCAATTGTAGCTCATCCAATTTAGTGGTTGTTTGTTATGCAGTGTGTGATCTTGCGTTTTCGTGAAGCAGCAGTGGCCTAGAGCGATTGACCAATCTTGGTTGTTTAGCAGCTAGTTCTTCCTTTATGGTTTGCAGTTGCTGACAATAGATGTCTGCCGTAATCGTTTGGCCAAATTTAAGAAAACTGTAGTGAACGACACGGGCGCTAGTCCAGCAAACACTCACAAGTAACTTTTTATGAGTCAGTTTTCGTTTAGGGCAGGATTTGGCATGCCGGTGAACTTAGCAGATCATATCCTGGCAGAGCATGAAAAAATGTGAGTTCTGTTCGCATGCAGCATAGTTCTAGAGTTCCTGATAATTTAAAGAAATAGTTCTGGCGTTTTTCCCGTGAAAAAATACAAATGAAAATATGATCTGTTAACTTCCGGTAGCAGAACATTTTTTCCAAAACAAAAATTTTCAAAGTGTTTTCGGTTCACTAAGGTGAGTTCTATAGTTCCTGATACGTCTTAGAAATAGTTCTGTAAATATAGACTATAAAAAAAAATTCAAACATATTATGATGAACTACACAAATGAACACAAAATGAGCTCAGAACTCGGATTTAAGCACAAGCAGAGCAATGTTGAAGTCATAGATTAGACTAAATCATGAAAACTTTCAGAGTCGTTAAAAAATGCAAAAAAAACCGGCCAAGTGCGAGACGGACTCGCGCACTGAGGGTTCCGTAGGCAGAAGTTGCGATTTACGATTTATGACGTATTCAAAAAAAACTACTCACTAGATCTCGTTCAAACCAATTTTCGCTGGTAGTTTACATGGTAATGTACATCATATATTTTTTTTAGTTTTATCATTCTCTTATTTTAGAAGTTAAGGGGGGGGGGAGGACTCACATTTTTCCACTTTGGAAGTGTCTGTCGCGCAAACTATTCAGTTTAGGAAAAAAATATCTTAGAAGACCTATCCATAGATACCCCACACGTATGGGTACGATGAAAAACGATGAATACGACGCAGGGTAAACTAAACCCAGAACTCAGACTTAGGCACCAACATAGCACACAGGAAATCCTAGATAAGACTTAATCATGAAAACCATAAGTGTCACCGTAAAAAATTCAACAAAAAAAATGTCAGTATACTTTTCGCTTAAAGCATGGAAAAGATTTTTACAATTTTGTACATATAATTAAATGAGGAGTAATTAAAGTTTTGAAATTTATTGCAATACGTTTTTTATAAAGGCTGTCATACTTATGCCAAAACTCGCCCGTTAGTCCATAGGTTACGTAGTGCTTCAAATTAACATTATAATCAACGACAGCAGTAATTATGTACGAATTTCCATCAATTTTTATGGTTTTGGGTAGTGAATCTAAACTATGAGTCTTAATTTTCGTCCTGTTTGGATATCCGGGATCGCTAATTACCGATGTATCAATTATTACGTGCGGTCCAAAACTATTAGTGCATAATAATTCGTTTTCGCAATCGAAGCAAGATCTTTGAATCGCCATAGCATCATCAATAGCTTCCTGCATCAGATGGAAACCTTTGTATAGAATCGTGTCAAAATTGACGCTTATAAATGTATACTTTCTTTGGTTTGAAAATCCGCAGAAACAATCAACGTGGCAGGAATAGCTGGGTTCATTTTCAAAAAGATACTGTGCTAAATGAGAAGCGTTAGACTCAGCATCTAAACGCTTTAAAGTTCTTGTGAATGTAATTACAGAATTTTGAAAAATGGAAATGCTTGTTAATATTTTGGCCCGTTGTAAGTAATGTTGTTTGGTAATTCTTTTTTCCGCGATTACACTTTGAGCCAATTTAACTATAGGACAGTCAGATGCAATTAGTGCTTCGAAATAAGTTTTATTTACCAATAGCCCGGAGAGGATACACTGAAAAATGGCGTCAAATGCACAAGTCGACGTCACATTTAAATCATGGCCTACAAATCGTACAGATCCCGAGATGTTACCGTTTAGCAGAATTGGCGTGTGGGCGGTTTTAAAATTTTTGATTATTTCCCACTCGGGACAAGCATCAAGACACGTCGGAAGTTTTTGCGCTTCTTGTTTGGTCCTTCTTGATTTTCTTGATTGATGTTTTTGTTGAAGCCTCCCCATTCTTCTTTAATATTCCAGTCATTAACTTTTGGAAAATTTTCACCAAACGAGAGTTCTTTATGCTCAATTTCAACTGTGTGCTCAACCTTTTCTGTGCCGATCTGCATACTATTTCTCAGATCTTCAACTTCAGCAATAGAAATATCCTTCGGTGAATGGATAAAGTTGAAGTGCTCTGCGTTTGTTGCTCCTTCCCTTCTGGCTTGTGGTAAACCATCAGACTCGTTGCTACGCTCCTTTATTTTTTCATCGATTCGTTCTAAATGATGCATCACAAAACGATCGATGCGCATCGGAATTTCACCCCTGAAGTCACGATGCTTTAAATCAGCAAAATCAGCCTCGACTGCAGCGGAGGTGGCAGACACTGAACCTCGACCAAAAACTGGCACCATAACAGCAGTCCACAAAGGTATGTAAGGAAGAAGATACCTTTTCAACCTCTTTGCGAAATCAAAGGTGTAACACGCGTTGATTGTATCGCCATTTGACGACTGGTCAGCTATTTCAACCGCTGCGTCATATAAGGTGTCACGCCATGATTTCCAGCCGATTTTGTATGCGTCACCTTCCATCGCGTCAACGTCAGGTTCGTTGTCAAACTTTTGACTGTCTTTTCCCTCAGTGTATGCAGCTTCATCATCGTTATTTCCGTCATCATTATTGAGATTCGGTATACTTTTTATTGCATTATTTAAATCTAGAACTTCAACATTGCTCTGTTGGTGCCTAAATCTGAGTTCTGAGCTCATTATGTAATTATAAGTGAAGTTCATCATAAGAACTATCTTACGAAGCAGAGTTCTCTGTCCTAGGTACATTTTTGATATTTTTTCTGAATTTATAACGCAGAGACTAAAAATTTGTCAAGATTTTGTCTCATCTTGATATTAAGGTGTGCTCTGCTGATATCTGAGTTTGAGTTCTGAAGAAACTTTTGATTGCCACATATAGCGTTGTTATATATCTAACTTAAACCGAAGAGTTCTCATTGCTAGGTTTCTGCTAGGTATTTATTTTGATTTTTTTACGGTGACACTTAAGGTTTTCATGATTAAGTCTTATCTAGGATTTCCTGTGTGCTATGTTGATGCCTAAGTCTGAGTTCTGGGCTAAGTTTGCCCTGCGTCGTATTGTCCTGTTATATTTTAATATAAAAAAGAACAGTTTCCAGTGCTAGATATTTTCTAGATATTTTTTTGGATTTTTTTTAGTGACACTTAAAGTTTTCATAATTTAGTCTAATGTAGGACTTCATCATTGCTCTGTTGGTGCCCAAGTCTGAGTTCTGAGCTCATTTTGTATTCATTAGTGTAGTTCATCACACTTTGTTACGGTGACACTTAAGGTTTTCGTGATAAAGTTTTATCTAGGATTTCCTGTATGCTATATTGATGCTTTAGTCTGAGTTCTGGATTTAGTTTGCCCTGCTTCGTGTGGTCCTGTTATGTTTTAATCTAAAAATGAAGAGTTCCCCGTGCTGGATATGTTCTACATATTTTTTTGGATTTTTTTAGCGACTCAGAAAGTTTTCATGATTTAGTCTAATCTATGACTTCAACATTGCTCTGTTTGTGCTTTAGTCCGAGTTCTGAGCTCATTTTGTGTTCATTAGTGTAGATCGTCATAAGAACTATCTTACGAAGCAGAGTTCTCTGTCCTAGGTGCATTTTTAATATTTTTTCTGAATTTCTAAAGCAGAGACCTAAAATGTGTCAAGATTTTGTCTAACCCCGATATTCAGGTATGCTCTGCTGATATCTGAGTTTGAGTTCTGAAGAAACTTTGTAATGCAACATATAGCGCTGTTATGTATCTAACTAAAACCGAAGAGTTCTCATTGCTAGCTTTCTGATAGATATTTTTTTTTATTTTTTACGTTGACACTTAAGGTTTTCATGATTAAGTGTTATCTAGGATTTCCTGTATGCTATGTTGATGCCTAAGTCTGAGTTCTGGATTTAGTTTGCCCTGCGTCGTATGGTCCTGTTATGTCTTAATCTAAAAACGAAAAGTTCTCAGTGCTGGATATTTTCTTTATATTTTTTTGCGACGGGTAAAAAATATCGTTTTATTTCTGTTGTCAGTTGTATAATATGTTTGAAAATTGTTTTAGAGTCTATATTTCCAGAACTATTTCTAAAACGTGTCAGGAACTATAGAACTCACCTTAGTGAACCGAAAACACTTTGAAAATTTTTGTTTTGGAATAATGTTCTGCTACCGGAAGTTAGCAGATCATATTTTCATCTGTATTTTTTCCCGGGAAAAACGCCAGAACTATTTCTTTAAATTATCAGGAACTCTAGAACTAAGCTGCATGCGAACAGAACTCACATTTTTTTATGCTCTGCCGGGAAATGTTCTGCTAAGTTCACGCAGACGGATTTGGCTGGGTATCCAGGGTTCAGCTATTGGGTACAGCGACGAGCGCTTCCGATTATCGTAAAGATTTCACTTTTCATCACAAGTAATGATTCGATTTAAAATCCCTTCATTATTGTGTCGGTTGAGCAAAGTAACACAGCAGTCGACGCGTGTTTGCAATTGCGATTCACTCAATTCATGAGGTAGTCATCGTTCAAGTTTTTTTACTTTCCCGATTTGCTTCAAGTGGTGGATCTAATATTTTGTCATAATGTAATACAAAATTCAAATTCAAAATCAGTCAAGCCGTTTCAGAGGAGTTTGATAACAAACACGTGACATGGTTGGATTATATAGTTTAAAATTATTAGTAAAAATGCTTGTTGATAATAAATAAAATTATACTTGTCGCGGATAACGATATCATTTAATAATAAGTTGATGATTTGAGTATTGTAGTACTAAGGTAGTGGTAAACACCGTGACGTCAGTTTTCAGTTGTAATAGCGGCACGTGGACAGAGTCGTGTTCGAGAGTGGGGACTTTGCCGAGCGCACTTTGGCTTAAGATACCAACTAGGACACTCCTTCAGAACTAAACTGTCGGTTTACCTATTAAATTTTATTTAACATATTTCTTTTAATCATGTCATAAATGCGAGTTCGTCTAACTCAACAGACAGATGTGTTACTGGGGAGTTTGTTGGCCACTGTTGGGTACTGGCACTCAGCCACAGTTAATTAAGTAAGATTAGTACTGTATTGAGTGTTTTTATTCTACAATGATCCTGATACCACCAAACCCAAACGATGATGGCACTATCGTTCAGCCGTCGCTGACGCCGCGCCGTCATATTGATAATTGTATTTTTTAAATAATGATTTTGGGAATGTTGCGCGTATCTCAGGTCTTAATTTTGTAACTTATGAATAAAATATATTTTCGTTATTTCAGCATCTTATTTATTTTACATCTTAGTGGAACAAATTTTCCAGATTCTCAAAGACTGGATATTTTGGGAATCGGAGATTTTGATAATTGGAAATATTGCAATTCGAGGATTTGAGAATTGAACATTTTGTCCCTGAACGGATCGAAGGATGCATGCCTTCTCTTTCAGAAAGAAGCCACTGCCTCGCAAAAATTGTGGGTAGTTCAGTATACGTCTGGCTTAGTATCACAACTCTTCTTGTACTGTTGGCATAGCAATGAAGTAACACTTCAGGTAATGTTTAACCGATTTTGTTCCAAAACACAAAAGAAAATTGAAAGATAGGGAGAATAAGGTACTTAATTATAAAAGGAAACAATTTTTCGTGGCTAAATAAATATATGTCACTGAAAAATGGCAAACTCCGTAAGATTGTAAAATATCGCGTGAAATTGTTAACTTTTTTTTCTAAATAAGATACGGATATATGTGAAACTATTGAATTTGGATGGGATTTATTGTTTTTACCAAACGATTTTTTCATAATATATCGAGAAATTATAATCTAATCAATTATAATCTAATCAAGATGGATTTCAATCTTACGGAGTCTGCCATTTTCCGGAGACATATATATTGCAACTAAAATGCCGTTTTTTTTTTCAATCATTGGGGTAATTGGAGTTTTTAAAAGTATAGTATAACTAGCTGACCGAGCAAACGTTGTTTTGTCGTTTAAATCAAAAATTGTCTACGACCCATTCTCAGACCTACCAAATACACACATTTTTTTTATATAAAAATCGGTCAAGCTTGTTCGGAGGAGTTCGATACACTGTGATACGAGATTTTTAAATACAGGGTGGGCCAATAATTTTTGCAAATAGCAACACTAAATTTCTCGAATACCGTTGGAAGGAGGGGTGCGCGGGTGGCGGGAAACTATGCGTCGCTACATGCAATTTTAGTCACGATGGAGCGCTTCACGGGACAACAGCGTGCTTTTTGTGTTAAACAATTTTACAAAAACAACGATTCCTACGTTACTGTACGACGCCTGTTTCGAATTGAATATGGATTACGCCGTGTAAGCGAGTGTCCAAGTGTGAATTTAATCAAAGCTTGGGTCGTGAAGTTCGAGCAAACGGGATCGACAACGAATATTAAACAAACAGGCCGGCCACGTTCAAGAAGAAGCGATGAGAACATTCGAGAGGTTGAAATTTCCGTTCGGAACGATCCAGAATTATCTACGCGTAAGCGTTCGGCGGTTCTGGCATTACCGAGAACCAGTCTACGGCGGATTTTGCATCTAGACCTCAAACTGCACCCGTATAAGCTTCAAATTGTGCAGGAGATGAAACCAAATGATTACACTCAACGTAAGTTATTGGCTGACACAATGCTGGAGCAATTCTCTAGCCTGGAGAATGTATTCTTTACGGACGAGGCCCACTTTCACATCAACGGGCACGTGAATAAGCACAATTGTCGATATTGGAGCAGGGAAAACCCTCGCCTTAAACACCAAAAGCCACTTCATTCACCTAAAACGACAGTATGGGCTGCCATATCAGCAAAGGGCATAATTGGTCCGTATTTCTTTGAAAATAATCAAGGAGATAATGTAACTGTGAATTCAGCGGAATATGTCAAGATGTTGCGAGAGTTTTTGACGCCGCAGTTGCATGAATTTCAAGGATACAACAGCAGGACCTGGATGCAACAAGATGGAGCAACATGCCACACGTCAAATGTGACTTTACCGGTAGTCAAAGAAATGTTTCCGAATAAATTGATTTCTCGCAGAGGTGATATTCCATGGCCTCCGAGAAGCCCGGATCTTACACCATGCGATTTTTTCTTATGGGGATACCTGAAAAGTCGAGTCTACCTT
Source organism: Ceramica pisi (assembly GCA_963859965.1). Taxonomy (NCBI): domain Eukaryota; kingdom Metazoa; phylum Arthropoda; class Insecta; order Lepidoptera; family Noctuidae; genus Ceramica; species Ceramica pisi. The sequence goes on along the minus strand of OY982549.1, from coordinate 6,437,438 downwards.
AATAAACCGACGAATATATCCCAATTAAAACAAAACATCCACGACGAGATAGCCGCGATCCCCCGCAGCATGTGTCAGCGAGTTTTCCAAAGTTTGCGTAGTCGATTGCTAGAGTGCCAACGACGAGACGGTGCACATCTCGACGATGTCATTTTTAAAAAATAAATTTCATTAAATTTTCAAAACGTTAAATATATAATCAACAAAATAACAGTTGTAGTTTTATTTCTATTCATGTTTTAAAAGTGCAAAAATTATTGGCCCACCCGAGATTTCAGCAGAAAATTCCCATAGCAATATTTTTCTTTTATTACAGGGTGCTAAGTTTAGACTAGTATTTTATCTTAGAAAACGTCTTATTGATATAATATATTAGACGTAAATAAACGATTCATATCTGTTAATCACATTTACAGAGTAAGCAAGTAGATAGAGGAATCTATAACAGTGACTGGTGGCAGAGCGACGTGCGTGTGCGCAAACAACTACTCCTATTGGCTGGAAAGCTCAATCACCCGTTTATCTTGGACGCTGGGCCTTACACCACGCTGTCTGTTCCTACTTTCATTGAAGTTAGTATTGGCTGAACTGTACCTATACGCACAGCTATGAGGCACACAGTGACGTTGTAACCTTGTTATATGCCAAATAGTTGTTTTATTTTGTTTATTCTGGCCAAAAAGTCTCTTTCAGTGTCATATGTTACGATTATGTCATTCACAGACTAAATTAAACACAAAAACTAATGTTAGTGTAGTCATTGAGTAGCTAACTATTTAAGTAGTAAGTAGTTTGTAAAATTTATATAATGGAATACAGAATAATAATTTGATGACGTTCATTTAAAGTATATAATGCACAGATATGTACTTCAAGTAGATTCGCTTGCTGTTATATGCACATTGAAGCAGGGTTTTAGTAAAAAAAAAAAAAAAACTCAATCTTAGAGAAATGGATGAATTAAGTGGGGCAAATATGTGAAAGAACAGCGAAATTCTGGCCTTAAGTAGATGCCGTGGTAGACGCCGCGGGCATCGGGGGACACCAGCTGGTGACCTCCGGCCACCGTAGGCGCGGGCCTGTGGACGGCTCGCCGTCCGTCCGTCTAGTGACGACAGGCCGTGTCGACGGCGCGTTAGTGTTCCACGCGCGCCTCAAAGTGAGTCAGCACACAGAGGGGCCCGAGAGGGCCGACGCCTGCCGGAGTCGCGGGATTATTCGCAAGAGACACCGTGGCTCCGGAACACAAAGGGCAATGAAGGAACATGGATGGGTTTTAGTCAGTAGAAGTCTGATTCTCCCTCCCGCTACACCCAGAGCGAGAGGAGTCATTGGATGATTTCCCATCCCTAAAAAAAATAAATAAAAGTAGTTGTTAACAATTCTAAAACTGCTTTATTGAATTGATAAAATTCTTTGGTTTTCCATTTATTTCAGATCATAAAAGGATCCTACAGTTTTTTCACGCTATTCTCGCAGATGCAAGAGGATTGATTGATTGTATATTTTCACCGAGCAAACGCAGTATTACTTTTTATTGTTCTCTTAACACGATTTGATCTATGTTCACGAATATTAATATAATGAAAACATGCTGTTTGTTTAATTGTATACAAATGAAATCGTATTTAAGAGATCGCGAAATTTACCTAGGCCATTTTATCAAAGTAAACTTGTGTAACTGTTTATTTATTTTATCAATTTTGGAAATCATTTTAACCGTAATTTTTAGGTATACAGATTACTTTGTTAGTTTCGGGTCTTGTGGGATTTAATAAACGAGATAACAAATTGTTCAAGCATCACGGTCTTCTCATAAAATTATAATTTAGAAGCACTAAATCTCCGCCAAAGCTTCAAAAACCGCTTTATAACGTTTTTATCCTATTAATATAATATGAAAGTTTTTATGTTTGGATGTTTGTGCAACAATCACGAAAAAACTGCTAAAGGGATTTTATATGAAACTAGCTGACCCGCGCAACTTCGTCTGCGTCACATTTTCCATTACTGCTCCGCTCCTATTTGTCTTAGCGTGATGATATGTAACCTATAACCTTCCTCGATAAATGGGCTATCTAACACTGAAATAATTTTTCAAATAGGACCAGTAGTTCCTCAGATTAGCGCGTTCAACCAAACAAACAAACTCTTCTGATTTGGCACACATGTAGATCACATCCTGGTGATTCGAGAATGTACTACATGTAACATAAGCTACTTTTTATCCCGGTAACTTACAATGCTTAATGGAGACAGAAGAAGAAGTAAAAATCCAGAGTTGCTACTGCCATAGTGTTGGCAAAACAACATCTTTAGTGTAATCTTAGAATAATAACGCATAGAAACCTAGTACGAGTGCAAAAAGTGAGGCAACTAAAACTTAGCCTAATCCGTCAAACTTAGCCACCAGGCCGTCAGTGCTCAATGTCACGTTCCGTCGAACACAGCTCGCGCGTAAATAATTGAAAATGACAGTTTGTTGCGTGAAACGATGTTATAGCACATCAGGAAAACAAAAAAATGTGATAAAATAACATCTCACAAATAAGTACTCACATTCTATGCACTATTTTTACGTAAATCGATAAATAAAACAAAATTCTAATAACCTAACTTGTCATAACACAGTGTTGCTATTTGTGAGGAAAAAATACCCACATTGCTTTCATTCATGTTTTTCATTTTTGTAATTTTAAAATACAATACTTACTGTTAATTCATATCAAACCCGATGTTTTAACATTGTTTATAATTATAACCCATCAAGCATTCTAAACGCATTGAACAATATCTCATTCTTTATGCGATTTATTTCCTTTTATTTTGAAATAAATTGAATTATACCTTCCGAAAAAATATGTCATATTACATGAAAAATCACGTTTACCTTTTCCAGTTCCCAACAACATAAAATACTTGCCTTGATAGCAAAATAGTAATGCGTCTTCCCATATTTTGTGGGTAACGGCTTAGTAATGGTATCACTGAAAGCTATATCTGTGTGCGTTAGAGGAACGTAGACACATTCGGCTCACGCACACAAAGAAAATGAAGTGGACACACGATTTTGCTCGGGTTTTGTTCTAGACGCGGCTTCTATGCGTTATTATTCTAAGAGTGTAATAATTCATCTGTCAATGTCAAAAAAAGTCAGTGTACAAGAAAATAAAGTAGTGGAGCACACGTTCTTTGCAATCTGCGATTTTCATTTAAATTCACAAGTAAAACCCCAACATGGTCCTTCGAGCAATAGCAATATAGTTAATCCAGCGCAAGAATAGTGAAAATTGGCTACAGACTCCAGAAGATACCCACGCCGGTCGTAACAAAGGTACGGGCAAGTCCATTTTTCGAATACAAGAACGCGCCACGTTCGAGTATTCTGCGAACAAATCAATCCAATTTCGGTTCGAGCTGCAAGCAAAAAACGATTTCCGGGGACGCCGAGATAGATTCGTCGCCGCGCCAAGAAGAACGCATCCCATTGGCTCACTTGCGCCACCTTGACGCCGTTAACGCGCCAGCCAGCGACGGGCGAGTCCATTACGTTCGAGAAGCACGCGCCGCCAGACCTCCGGAAGCATTTTGAATCGCAACGCGTCCCAACCGCCATATTTTTTCACTTGTGAAAAGAAATGTGTTGTCTATCTATTTCTTGTGCGTTCAAGATAATTTTGCACTTTTACAGCACTTACAACCGAAACAAATACCTAGTTGTAGTGGCAATTCTACAGTGTGCAAAACAAGATTTCAACAATGAAACACCAAACCAAAACGCTCGTTAAGAAACGAGCGTCAATCAAAGGTTCTTTAACAAAAATTGAAAACATGTTCAAGGACAAAGAGGCATGCAAGGAGTTCTCCAAACAAGCGTTAATCCTAAAGGAAGAGCGTCTTCGAAGTGCATTCCAAAAGTACGAAGAATACTCATTGGAGATATGCGCCAGAGATCCCGACCTCGATGCCGACAATGATGTAGAAGAGAAGTACATGAAGATGCTCACCGTCATCAGCACGCGTAGCATGGCGATTCTATCTCTATTCTACCAAGAAAATACAAAGCTCTTTCTATCCCACTTGACATGTCTTCTGCCCGAGCATGGCGCGATCCGTAGACTCGCGTTTCTGTGAAGACAAAGACATATCTAGTTTTTCCATAGCAACGGAAAAGTAACTAGTGATGTGGTCATTCTGCGAATACTACGATGAATTTACGTTTAGTTAGCCAAAAAAAATGCGTCAAATACTCTATTTTTGACACTCTTTGCACATAACTCAAAGCAACAACAAAACGTGTTACTCGAACATATTTTTAATCTATATGGTTTGTTTGTTTACAGATAACATATTTTTGTTGAATTTATTATCGTACCGATATAATTAGAATTTTAGTGTTTATGATCATGGCGGCAAGGAAAAGGTAAGTAGATTTTATGATTAATTAAATAAAGTACTGATTATTCCAATAATTGTGTGTAATTAATGTAAGTGAACATAATATCCTACCATGCGATGAGAAGAGAACATAATAACATTCTAAATAAAAGGTGATTGGTTGCATTATCTGATGAAAACTTTGCCATACACAGTGCAATGCGTTCTTTACTGTTATCTGTTATCTTTCTTCCCTTTAATATCGTCCGAAGTGTTTTTACTTTAGTCATTACAAAAAACAGTTTATTTACAACGTACAACCCGACAAATTAAGATGTTGGTAGACTATTATGTCTACCCCGACATACTTTATAAGTTCTATTTGGCAAAAATAAAATGATTGTTGAAATAAATATTCCTTGTCTAGGTCCGAGAAGATGTAGGTAGACTATTTGACATTTCATATTGAGAGTTATTTCTAACCCCAAGTGTCAAAAGTAGAGAAAATATTGTCGGCATGCTCGACGTTGTAGACTTATGTCGACCAAAGGAAAGAAACATTTCTTTTCTACGTGTCAAACATCGCCATGCTTAGGAAGATAGAAATCTTTCTTCAATCTGTCATTTTGTCGATTCTCCGGTTGACAAAACTCGTTTCTACGGTGGTCATGCTACGCGTACAGGGAGTTGTTAGACAAAATTGACTTTAAAAATGATGAAAACGTGTTTCAAAAAATTTCAATACTAAGCTACCAACCATAAATGTACCAACGTACTGTGGTAAGTACTCAGAGTTCAAACCGTTTATACAACTCTTCGATTCTCTAATACATAACTATCACAATTTAGATGACGTGCAAAAGTTTTTGTATCTACGTAATTTCCTGCGAGAGGAACCTCATGATCTGGTTAAAAATCTCACCTTGTCTACTGAGAGCTACCATGAGGCCAGAAAAATTCTATTCGATAGATATGACAATAAATAAATGAACATATGACAAAATTACAAATTAACATATTCATATTTTGTTAGATATTGTACCTATAAGTAAGTCAACAGCGAGTAATTTAAGAAATTTTGTATCTGTTGTAAAGAAACAATTAGCGGCCTTAAAAAACCTAGGTCATTCAGTTGATCAATGGGATCCAATAGTACTTTGCATTCTGACAAAAACGTAAGTAACGCAAGCGTAACCGATATGTCTCGTTTTTCTTGAAAAAAAATCTGATATCAATCTGTTGAAAACAAACAGGATCAATTTTTCCCGAGGAACATTCTATTCTTCCCTACCAATCTTAACCCTGTGTTGCCAGGAGTTCCTAAACTTAAAGAGGCCATTTCACGTCATGTGGTTGTACCCATCATCAGTTTCCCATTATCCTTCTTCAGGGTGCTGTGTAACTCTTCCAATATGCTTGTAAGTATATGATTTGGGCGAGAGTTTTCCCGGTACTGCTTATAATTCTCTTTTTCTCCACATGTTCAAAGAACGCGGCATCGAACAAGTGAATTATCTGCCCACTGAAGCACGGAACTGTAACAACCTGGTTGTAGACACCAGAGAGCAAACCAGTTTGGTTGGCACATGACATTTTTGATGATGATATTTCCAGTAGGGTCTTTCCACAAACCTGGAAAGACGCCCAAGTTATACCTCTTCCTAAAAAATCACATCCTGCGTGTTTCTCTGACTACCGTCCCATTTCCATCCTTCCATTCCTATCCAAAGTCCTTGAAAAACTTGTCCATCAGCAACTTAGCACATTCCTTTCCAAGCACAATCTGCTGAATCCTTTCCAATCTGGTTTTCGACCTGGACACAGCACTACTTCAGCTCTTGTACATATTATGGATGATATCAGGTCGGGCATGGAAATGGGGAAGTTAACGGCTCTCGCTCTGCTTGATTTTAGCAATGCTTTTAATATGGTTGACTTCGATATTTTGCTTGGAATTCTACGCTCTTTTAACATATCTCCTTCGGTAATTGACTGGTTTCATAGTTACCTGTGTGGCCGCCGGCAGCGTATTTGCATTGAAGAATCTTTCTCTTCGTGGTGTAACACCTCTGCCGGTGTGCCGCAGGGTGGCGTGCTATCTCCTCTACTTTTCGCACTTTTTATTAATAGTATCACTCAAAGACTGTCTTCTTTCTACCACTTGTATGCTGACGATCTCCAAATTTACACACAAGCCCCTCTCGGAAATCTATCTGATGCGATTGAGACTATTAATATAGACCTGGCTCAAATAGGTGAATGGAGCACTGAGTTTGGGCTAATGATCAATCCAGCTAAGACGCAGGTTATTGTTGTTGGTAGTTCTCGGACCGTCTCTAAGATTGATTGGTCGACACTTCCCCAGGTTTCTTTCAATAACACAACTATTCCTATAACTCACACTGTGAAGAACTTGGGGATTTTTATCGACAGCACTCTTTCCTGGACTAAACAACTGCAGGAGGTCAGTCGTAATTTGTTCGCCTCAGCGGGTTCCCTGAGACGCCTTCGTAATTTTCTTCCCATCACCACCAAAATTGCCATAGCACAATCTCTTCTTCTTCCAATCTTGGACTATGCTGACGCCAGCTATCTTGATCTCACTCAAGACCAATTGGACAAGCTTGAGCGACTTCAAAATCTTTGTATCAGGTACATATTTGGCTTACGCAAGTATGACCACGTTTCTGATTTTCGTACTAAGCTCAAATGGCTCCCTATTCGCTTTCGCCGGAATGCCCACATCCTTTCTCTGCTTTATAATGTACTCTTTAATCTTTCTACTCCTTTTTATCTTAAAGAACGCTTTCAGTTTCTCTGTGACACACATTCTAGGTCCTTGAGATCATTGGAAACTCTTAAATTAAGTATCCGCATGCATTCCACATCATTCTTTGATAAATCGTTCACTATTCAAGCAGCTCGTTTGTGGAATGCTTTACCCATAGATGTGAGACGTGCTCAAACGCTACTTACTTTTAAAAAAATGGTTAAGGAGCATTACCTATCACTATAATTTTTCTTCTCCTCTCCTAATTGTACACTTGATATTATTTAGTATGTATATAGATAATTATGTATATTTATTGTAGTGTTTATTATAATATATATTTGTAGTGTTTATTTTATATTAGTATGTCTAATGAATAATATTTATGATGTTTTGTACACTGACCGCCCTAAATCTAACTTCTTTCGTTAAATCCATCCAAAGGTTGTCTGTAAGAGATTGCCCTGTGCGATAAGACCGCTCATTGTACACTTGTTTTTTTACAAACGTATTTACTGTTTTGTTATGAGGTGTACAATAAAGTATATAATAAATAAAAAATAAATTTTTGCATAGTACTTGACTTTAGGGAGCTTCACTCTAGTAACTGCTGCAGTAGTGCCTTGCTGTCTAAAGCAAGTCCCCATATCCTCTCGGGTGTACCATGTTGATACGTCAGCTATCTGCTCCAGTATGGATAGGTCTTCTTTATAAGTACCGAAAATTCAATGGAATACGATTTGTGAGGCCATCTCTTCCTCAAGATTACCTACCACAAACTGTGAATCTTTTTCCCATCTCCGATGCTATCTTATAGGTGTACCATCAGCCTGCTCCCGTGCTGCTAAAGAAAAATTCAACGAAATTCCTCTTTCGTCCGGATCTCAGCTGTGAGCAGACGTGCGCAAACTATTACTTAAAAAATATTCTAAAACTAAAGTCCAAATACTAACTAGTTTAGATCTTATGATTAGTGTATTAAACTCGCAACTTCAACTACATATATAAAAGTGAAAGTACGAGCAGTCGTTGTCGCCGATTACGACAACTAGCGGGCCCTGTCCCCCGCGACCCTCGAGTGAAAAAGACCATCACCATAATTGCCCTCTCTGTCACCCACGTGGGCGGAGCAAGCGCATCACACGGTTCGCTACGAAACGTGACGTCACGAGCTACGGGCTACGACAGCTACGGAAGCGCGGTTACCTGTGCTACGATACTGAGTGTTATTATTGTAAGTTGGAACTCGTATCTGTTTATTTACGGAAGGATAATAAATAACACCGTTAAATCACTATACGGCAGCAGAATGGACCAACTCAACTTAAATAAATCTCTGTCGGAAACTGATTTGGACCGGGCAGGGCTGCAACATTCTGAGCATAAAACACCCCCCAACTTTGTGACATCCCGGCAAAAAAGAAGACGTGATGAAGATTTTGTTGATGAATTTGATAGACTGAAGGAAGAGTTGCAGTCTATGTTCTCCAAGATGATGACGGCCCAAGAGAATGAATTTAAAAAAAATGCCTCTGTACTCCAAGGAATTCAACAATCAAGTTGCAACATCGAAAGTTCCATCGCCTTTTTGATGGCGCAAAACGAAGAATTTAAGAAAAAAATTGAATGCCTAGAGGATAGAACAAAAGAGGATAAAAAATATATTACTATTTTGGAGGATAGAATAGAAAATATGCAACAAGATAGCAGAAAAGCTAATTTTGAAATAAAAAATGTTCCCAAGAAGTCAAACGAAACCAAAGATGACCTAATTCATATGGTTACAAGCCTATCGAGCTCAGTAGGTTATCCGCTCGACAAGATGTTTATTCGCGATATATACAGAGTTCGTGCAAGGAAAGAATCAAGCAACACACCTATTGTTGTGGAAACAAACTCAACACTAATAAAAAATAATATATTGAGATCTTGTAAGGCATTTAACATTAAACAAAAGGCAAAACTATGTGCCAAACACCTGGACATGCACACAAATGAGGATACTCCTATATTCATCACTGAGCAACTCACTGCAAAGGCTGCACGCCTGCACTTCCTTGCACGAGACCTCGTGAAGTCTAAAACGTACAAATACTGCTGGACCGCATATGGCCGTGTATACCTCAAAAGAGAAGACGACTCTCCAACCTTAATAATTAGAAGCGAAGCACAAATCCAACAGCTAATTATCAATCAATGACTATATTATCAGAAGAAAGTTCACTACTTTTCTTACAGCTTTTTTGCTTATTTTTTATGCTCATCAAACTGGGTATGTAAAGTCTGTTACACTTACTCGACATTCACACAAATTGCAGCATTCAATACTCCCCTAAATACACCTACAAACATACACACACATCTTCACTATCTTACATATTATACTGATAAAAGTTTATTATTATATACATTTCAGTTCATTTTAATTCATTGCAGGTATTCAAAAAGTGCAATATATGGATACAAAAATCATCTAAAAATAACTAAACACACATTGGCTCATATTAACAAAAAAAGGAAATTACTGCAAACTCATTTTCATCAATCCCTACAATTCATTAATGTAGGGCATGTGTTCTTACGGCTTCAAACACGTTATATAAATAATACCCTGATCCTACAATGTACCGTGTATTTATTAAAATCAAATAATGAGTGACTCATTGCTACAAACTATAAATGACCTCGATAAATTAAGTATTGCGAGAGCGATAGAATGTGACTGTAGTGAAATTGCTAACAACTATAACATAAATAAGAGTGACCTTACCATAATTTCCCAAAATATTAGGAGCATATATTGCAATTTTGACGACTTCATAGCAAATTTGTCTTGCCTCAATTTTGATGTGGATGCAATAATTCTGACTGAATGCAGACTTGATCGAAGTAAACCTATACCGACTTTGACCAAATATCGCTCTTATGCTACTACTCGTCAACAAAATCAAAATGACGGCGTGGTAGTATATATCAAGGATACCTTAAAAGCCAGTGTCACAGAATTAAGCCACGCATCTTGTCTTCAACTAAATATACTGAATAACATAATTTTAGGTATATATCGTTCACCATCAAACTCTAACGCCGAACCTTTTATAAACTCTTTGGCATTCCATCTTGACAACTTAAACTCTCGAAACAGCAATGTTATAATTGCTGGTGACATTAATATTAATATTATACCTAAACGCAACGAACAAACATATGAATTTAAAAATAGGACATCATACCTGGATATGTTGTCGAGTCATGGTATTCTTTCTGGTCACACCTTACCTACAAGGGAAGCCAATTGTCTTGACCATTTTATGTTCAAAATAAACAGGAAACGGCACTCTGCCTTTATTGCCATCTTACGCACTACTATTACAGACCACCGTACAACCTTTCTATCGCTATCTAAAATAAAACATTGCCAAACTATACCAATAACTACTACTAAAATTGATTTTGAAAGTGCCTTACAACATTTGAAAGAAAAGAATCTATCGACACTACTTTTTTGTGACAATCCTAACTACGTAACAGAATGTTTAATCCAAGAACTTATTGACTCTCTTAAAACAAATACTACTACTCACAAGATCTCTAAAAGTAAACGAATTATTAAACCCTGGATCACAGAAGGCATATTAAGATGTATAAAAAATCGTAATAAGCTCCAAAAACAATCGCGAGACGACCCCTATAATGAAATTAAAAAAATTACATATGCTCGTTACAGAAACCACTGCAATAACCTTATAAAAAAAATAAAAAGAAAATACGAAAGAAACCTTCTTACTAAATCTTTAAACAATAATAAATTACTCTGGAAAAACCTGAAATCCATCACCTATACAAATAAATGTACTAGAACGAATACTAATTTAACGAATCTAAAAGCATCACCAACTGAATCAGAAACCTTTATAAATAATCATTTCGCAAATATTGGTAACAAACTTGCAAATAAAATCCAACAAAACGTAAACCAGAATGACCTAAATCTATATCTTCGTTCTTTACCTAGTCTCCCTAAATCTTTTGTTCTTCTGGATACAGATAACAATGAAGTAAATTCTATAATTACCTCTTTAAAATCAGACAGCGCCCCAGGATGGGATAATATCTCAACTAGGTATCTAAAACACGTAAAATATGAAATAATCCCAATTATAACACATCTAGCTAATCTTTGTTTTAAACAAGGCATCTTCCCTAACTCTTTAAAAAAATCAATAATCACCCCAATATACAAAGGTGGGCAGGAGGGTGATATTAACAATTATAGACCAATTTCTGTTATTTCTGTTATATCAAAAATATTGGAAAAACTTCTAAATTGCAGATTATTAAGTTACCTTCAAACCAACAACATTTTATCTCCATCCCAATTTGGCTTTAGACGCGGTATTTCTACGGAAGATGCTGTGACATCTTTAACTTCTTTACTTACAAAAGAACTCGACAAAGGAACTAAATGCTTATCCGTTTTCATAGACCTGAAAAAGGCCTTCGACACGGTCTCTATTCCCATCCTTGCCCAAAAATTAGAAAAAATTGGTATTAGAGACACACAATTGACTTTATTTACCGATTATCTGACAAACAGAAAACAGAAGGTTAAGCTAGAGAATTATGTCAGTGAGGAAGTTGATGTCACATGCGGAGTACCCCAAGGAAGCGTTTTGGGACCTACCCTGTTCCTCATTTATTTGAATGACTTATGTGATATGTCAATCAATAAAGCAAAAATTTTTTCGTATGCCGACGACACTGCAATTGTTTTCACTGGCTCAACCTGGGCTGAAGCCAAAACCAACGCAGAAAATGGTATGGTACAAGTAGCTTCATGGCTAAAAAACAACCTCCTAAAGTTAAATACGAGCAAAACTAATTATATCTGCTTCTCAATATATCAAAATGTCCAACCAGAACATGATTTCAAAATTAAAATACATGAATGTGGGAGTGTGTCAAATCATAATTGTAATTGTCCATACATAACTAAAGTCAACCACGTCAAGTATCTGGGTATTATGTTGGACCAAAGCTTGTCCTGGTATCCTCAAATCGAACAAATTACTGCGAGAATACGAAAGTTTATTTGGATTTTTAAAGCATTACGACATGTAGTCCCCAAAAGTGGCAAACCAAAAAACCTTTTAAATGAAGTGTATATCTCTCTAGTTCAATCTGTAATAATTTATTGTATTCCTATTTGGGGAGGCGCTCGTAAAACACGTTTTCTTGATGTTGAAAGAGCACAAAGGACATTAATAAAAGTAATGTATTTCAAAAAGAGGACCTTTCCCACTTGTGAGCTATACCAAATTAGTAAGTTATTATCAGTCCGAAAATTATATAAATTATACACGTAGTACTAAAAAAACATAAAACCCTACCATTAGATTCCAATATCTTAGCTAAAAGAATAAAACACTAATGTTGCTTGCACCACTCTGGTAAAAACGCAATTTGCTAAAATTCAGTACGACAGACGCTCTTCTTACTTATATAATAAAATAAATAAAGAAATAGGTATGTATACTAAACCGTTTCAAGAATGCAAATCGTTGCTGTTTAACTGGATAAACAAGTTATGTTATGATGAAACAGAAAATCTGCTAATGAGTATAAATTAGACTGTTCCTACTGACACAAACCACTTTCAGTATGAATCAAACTGCCATGCACACACCCGCTACCTCACAAACACACACACACATACACACACACACACACACACACACACACACATACACAGACCAACAGACTTATAATAAAACTAGTATTAGACTTTTAATTATTAATTCACACCTTTGTTTTGTAACTTATTTCACTCGTATCATATAAAAGAGCGGCGCCTCCTGGTACAGGCATCTATATGCTTAAAAGGGGGACGCCATCAACTGTATCACATTGTATATCGTGTAATAATGAAATAAACATTTTTGTTTTTTTTGATTTTCAATGGGTTTCTGTGCTCTCTCCAGATCGATGCAAATACCGTAATAGGGAAAAACATCCTCGTCGCCTCCGTTGAGGTCGTTACCAATAAAATTTCAGCGACCAAAGTAGTTAACGTGGAGATCTCAAAAGCTTGCTTTGTGTTCTTAGTGATTTCAATGATATCATCAATACAAGGTACGTGTGACATGGCTCGTTTGACTGCCGTAGCTTACTTTTTCCTATAAACACCTTCACTCCGGAGCATACACAGCCACGCTGTCATCGGGCCAATACTTTAAACGATTGACGATCGACGCTCCGGAGGAAACGATGCCCCTTCCAAGAGCACATGATGAGCATCTGATAACCCGTACTTGGAGACAGGGAAACTTCGGTGTAACCCTTCTGTCTTGGTTATTTATTGGCATGTTGTTGTGTCCTAAACTTAGTGGCTGTGGAGCAGGACCAGCATTCAGCCAAGCATTTTTATCTTCAATATAATCCCCCAACTTATAATATGCTTGCCTGCATAGTGTGCGTTTAATACAAGACTTGAATTTCGTCTCATTTAGTTCTAATATATGGGGAGGTATCTTATTATAACATTTTAAACAGTACCCCATGAAAGATGAGGTTACTTTAGCCAGTCTGAAGCCTGGTTGAACTAACTGGTCCCTATTTCTAGTACCATAATTATGTCTCTCGCCTCTTTTACTGAAAAGATATAAAGGCATACATGATGTTTTTGTAAATGTATTGACAAGGTACCGTCATGATGTTAATAATCTAAAACAGTTCCCTAAGAGAATCGCGCTGGCGGAGATTATATATCGCTTTGATAGCCCTTTTCTGCAGAATAAAAATAGATTCGATGTCTGCAGCCCGTCCCCATAGTAAAATACCGTAAGACATAATACTGTGAAAGTAACTAAAATATACAAGTCTCGCGGTATCGACATCCGTTAGTTGGCGGATTTTTCTAACAGCATATGCTGCTGAACTTAGCCGTCCGGAAAGAGATGTTAATGAGGGCCCCATTGAAGCCTGGGGTCAAGCGTAATTCCTAGGAAAACCGTTTTGTCGACGAATTCTAGTTTTTCCTTGTTCAATAATATGTCACAATCACTGCTTTTGACATTAGGTAAGGCAAATCTTATGCACTTTGTTTTCTTTTCATTTAGAACCAAATTATTCGCCGTAAACCAATTTTGGACTTTCATTAGGGCATTATTTATGTCATTAACATTGTTCGTCCTTCTATTTATCTTAAAAATTAAAGAGGTATCGTCAGCAAACAACACCATATCAAGATTTTGTTGCAATAAATAAGGTAAATCATTAATATAAACCAAAAATAAGAAAAGACCCATTAATTCACCCGGAGTGCATAAGCTACCTACCATAAATGTACCAACGTACTGTGGTAAGTACTCAGAGTTCAAACCGTTTATATTATAACTCTTCGATTCTCTAATACATAACTATCACAATTTAGATGACGTGCAAAAGTTTTTCTATCTACGTAATTTCCTACGAGAGGAACCTCATGATCTGATTAAAAATCTCACCTTGTCTACTGAGAGCTACCATGAGGCCAGGAAAATTCTATTCGATAGATATGACAATAAATAAATGAACATATGACAAAATTACAAATTAACATATTCATATTTTGTTAGATATTGTACCTATAAGTAAGTCAACAGCGAGTAATTTAAGAAATTTCGTATCTGTTGTAAAGAAACAATTAGCGGCCTTAAAAAACCTAGGTCATTCAGTTGATCAATGGGATCCAATAGTACTTTGCATTCTGACAAAAACGTAAGTAACGTAAACGTAACCGCTATGTCTCGATTTTCTTGAAAAATTTTCTGATATCAATCTGTTGAAAACAAACAGGATCAATTTTTCCCGAGGAACATTCTATTCTTCCCTACCAATCTTAACTCAGTTTCGTTGCCAGGAGTTCCTAAACTTAAAGAGGCCATTTCACGTCATGTGGTTGAACCCATCCTCAGTTTCCCATTATCCTTCTTCAGGGTGCTGTGTAACTCTTCCAATATGCTTGTAAGTATATTTATGATTTGGGCGAGAGTTTTCCCGGTACTGCTTATAATTCTCTTTTTCTCCACATGTTCAAAGAACGCGGCATCGAACAAGTGAATTATCTGCCCACTGAAGCACGGAACTGTAACAACCTGGTTGTAGACACCAGAGAGCAAACCAGTTTGGTTGGCACATGACATTTTTGCATAGTACTTGACTTTAGGGAGCTTCACTCTAGTAACTGCTGCAGTAGTGCCTTGCTGTCTAAAGCAAGTCCCCATATCCTCTCGGGTGTACCATGTTGATACGTCAGTTATCTGCTCCAGTATGAATAGGTCTTTTTTATAAGTACCGAAAATTCCATGGAATACGATTTGTGAGGCCATCTCTTCCTCAAGATTACCACAAACTGTGAATTTATTTCCCATCTCCGATGCTATCTTATAGGTGTACCATCCCCCTGCTCCCGTGCTGCTAAAGAAAAATTCAACGAACTTCAATGGGTTTCTGTGCTTTCTCCAGACCGATGCAAATACCGTAATAGTGAAAAACATCCTCGTCGCCTGCCCTGAGGTCGTTACCATTAAAATTTCAGCGACCAAAGTAGTTAACGTGTGTGACGTTGCAAAATCATAACGTCGACTTTTGGCGATATCTCACGGATTTTCATTATTGACAAATCTCGTTTAGTTCTGACTAAGTAAAAAGATGGCGCCAAAGTCGTATAGACATGAGTATTTGAGTTAAAGTTTATTAAATGTGACAATTAAAAATAACAACACAATTAAACGAATAAAATATAAAATATTCGAAAATAAAACTCAAGTATTAATTTCAGTTCAAATTGGTAAACGATAAATTAGTAAGACTTTTCCGGTGCATAGGCAATTTAGTCGAGAAATCGTTTATGGTAACAGAGTCAGATATCTGTGGGACTGTTGTTTCCGGGATGGACTAAAGAGGCATTTTTTCCAAGACGGCAAGACAGACGACAGAAATTGACCCATGATTTTATAAATCCAATGGTGTCTTGGAGGACTCGCTGGGTCGAGTTCCTTTTGCTCGTCGAGTCGCAGCCTATTAATTGCTAGGCCTAGTTCTGAAATTTGATGGTAAGACCCACGCACGTGGTTTATTATCTATTGCCTCTTGAGGTTTGTGTTGCGGATATTGTTGCAGGCTCTGGCTTTTTGACGCTAGCCTGTAGAGGGACGCAGATGTCACGTTTGGTGCGAGCTGATAAGTACTAGTTCCGGCGCGTGTGCGAACAGCGTGGCCGACCCATTTGCCGAGGTAGGCCACACGCATTTCCACCTCGCTCAAGGAGGTCCATGAAGGTACCAACGTGTTTTATTCTTCTGTTCCCGTTCTGAACGATATCTTCCCCCGTCGGTGCGTGCTGTGCGCGTGGCTCGTGTGCTAAGCACAGAGCTGATGCCAAGGGGTTATTGACTCGCTATGCAAGATCGTTATGCAAGGACCGCTATGCAAGGACCGCTAAGTAAGACCGCTAAGTAGGATCGCTTAGTAAGACCACTAACTATGACTGTTGGCTAGGTTAGATTGTATGTTGAGTTTGAGTCACATTGAGAGAGAGAAAGTGGACCTCACTGGTCACTTTTTGGTAGAAAGACCATGTAATTGAGGGGTTGGTATAATTTACAAAAAACTATGTTCAACCCTCGAGACACAACGTACACTACGATGTGTCTCGTGGGTTGAACCTAGTTTTTTCTGCATCGAGCACAACTAATATTTATTTAATTAACTTAAACGATTGAGCTTAAAGTTATCGGACCGCTCAACACCCGGTGGCACGCCTGCGTGCCATAAACTGTTACAACCGTTAAAACCCGATGGCACGCCGGCGTGCCATGGCGAAATACGCGGTTTATTTAAAAACGCAAGGTCTTATTTCATGTGGCAAGGTTTACACACTCGCGGGATGATGTTCTCGTTCAACTAAGCTATTTTAATTTTAAAAACATATTGCACCTCCGATAAAATAGTGTTACAACTCGAAAAAGTCGAATTTTGAGTTAACGATACAGAAATACTTAAAATTTTATTAACTGTCTTCTCCAACATGGGGATACATCTGTAACCCTAAAACTCGCCGCTAGATATGGAGTTGTAACGCTACATGACTAAAGCTTTTTGACTCCAGAATGATCTCGATTAGTGTTAGGTACATTTAGTTTTATGATAGGTGGACGTGCGTTCGTTGAGACAAGTAGGTAGTGTTACAAATTAAAATATCACAATGTTACACACAGGTAAGATCTTGTTGCTTACATCAATTTGTCTAATGAACAGTTACAAGTCGAATTATCACAGTTTATTGCCAAAGAATTGAATGAAAAACTTTTTACAAAAAAAAACAACCGACTTCCAAAAAAAAACACTACAAAGTAAAAAATAACTTTAATTTCGGAAGTCGGTGTTTATGTTACTTTCTTCGTATTTTGACACCGACTTCCGAAATTAAAGTTATTTTTTACTTTGTAGTGTTTTTTTTTGGAAGTCGGTTGTTTTTTTTTGTAAAAAGTTTTTTATTTTTCACTTTTTAGTGGTGCCCCACACCTAACAACACCACTGCCAAATCGTAGAAAAGCAAAATACGCAATTTCGATTATCAAAGAATCATCTAAATAGTCAAATTCCAGCTATTTCGATTTAAAATCCAAAGTTCGTAACCGATGTCGATATAATTTAAATGGGACCAATCTGCAAGCATATCCTTTCACATAAAACAAAAATTTTTCAAATCGGTTCATAATTGTCGGAGTTATGAGGTAACAAACATAAAAAAAAAAAAAACATACAACCGAATTGATAACCTCCTCCTTTTTGGAAAGTCGGTTAAAAATAGCTTATTATTTATGTAATTAACTGAAATATTTTGTATTGTATCAGTATTTCAGATGCGAATAATTGAAATATTGTGTTACACTTCACGTTGTAACACTATTTGACGAAAATTTTATAGGTATTGTCTGAATATTTCGACTTTTAATCTTGTTTTGTAACAAATTTAGCTAATTTCAGATTATTGGATTTGAATATTTTTTATGATTCTAGGGTCAAAATTAAACCGAATGACGCAATTCTGCGTTTAGCTCTAAGGGATAAAAAAGAAATACCCGCCGATGATCATCAAAAGATTGGGGGAACGAACTTGCAAGGTAAGATGCCTACTATACCTACCTACTTTTACCAGGTTATTTTTTTAATTCTAAAAGATAATAGCTTAGTTATTTTGTATAAATGCTGGCTCGAAGTTGAGTCGTCATTATTAATGTCGATTTAATTTGCATTTACAGATATAACAATAAGTAATTCTGCCACTAATAATACTGAAGCAATACCATCTACAAGTTCAATCAAAGTAAGAGACCGGAGCTCCAAGCAAATTCGGAAGCCTATAATTGATGACTCAACTGATTCTTCTTCAGATACAGAAAGTACATCTTCCTCAGACTCTTCCAGTTCAACTTCAAATGAGGACAGTGATGATTCGGTGAAAGACCCCAATTTACGTTCCTTCTCAATATGCACAAATTACAAGAACAGCCAAAAAAGCTGGACCACATACTCGGTGAATGTGTTATCGTATAATGAATCCCTGAAGAAGTTACATGCAGAACTACGCTTCGGTACGGGTAACATGAAATTGAAAGACGTCAGAGTCGTTAAATTCATGAATAAAACACCTTGTGTTCTTTATTCAAGAACGCTTACGAAGACGAAGGATTTTCGGAGTGTAAAATTTGGCGAAACCTGAGGTTCTGCCAAGCCTGCTTAAATCAGACAGCTTTCAATAACAGACAGGAAGAAGGCTGATTTGATGAGTTTGATTAATAGTAATCATATACCTACCACGTTTCTATGCTATTTCTATGTAATTGAATACTTATTTATAATTATGCACCCTTAATAAGAGACGACTGAAACTTAGGCTTTATCTGTGATTTTAATTTTTATTGTGATGATTATAAGTAGTTCCTACTAATATTCAGACATGAACAAATATTATTTAAGCGCAGCATTATTAAAGACTACCTAAAATTGTACTGTCAAGTGATTAATTGAAATTGCGATGGCTAAAATTGTTTTTTTTTTGTTAGAATTATTAATGTTTTTGTTAAAGTTGATTTTGTTTCGAATTCTACCGCTGTATGAATACTTATTAAGTTACAAAGAGTTTAAATAACTGCCTGATTTTTATTATAATAAGAATTGTTACATTTGTCATATTGTATTTTTGTTAGAAGAAATTCAAATAGTTATCTAAAATACAGTTACAATTGGAAATTTTCAGGCTTTTTTTCAGGAAAATTGAAAAACAGCGTATTCTATTGAAACGGATGTTTTGTAAGCTTTTCAAAAATATACGATTTGTATCACATAATAATAATACTGCAAAAATAAAGACTGATTAATAAATCCGTGACTTTGTTTTCGCTTTTCTAAAAATCTAGGTTTTTTGAGTTGTAACCCTATTTTATCGGAGGTGCGATATGATGGTATCATTGAAATATTTTTTTAAAAAACAAACGCTTACTTTGTCTCTGGAACGTCGATGACGGGCGACTTTTTGTTTATACTTTGTTTGCATGTAAATTATTTTATGCTAAGTGTACGAATATTTATTTATGAGTAGTTATTACATCGTTTTACATAAATGTTTGCACGAAATACATCAAAATAATACTTTTTCGGCCATTGAAAAATTACGTGTGAATGTCAGTCGCCATTCTTGCCATTAAAAAGATGAAATTGTTTTTTTTGGCGTATAATCAAGGTTTATGTGAATAAATAGTCGTACAAGTAGTTATTATATAGTTTTGCACAATGTATTTACCATTTTACTTCACAAATTGACTTGCTTTGCCAAAGAATGTACCGTGAAAAACCGTTATTTTTTTTTTAGGTGAATTCAGAGGTTTGTATCTTTGTTTTTTTTCATCAAAGTGAGTAAGTATTTATACTTATATGAAATTATAGCTCAATGTTGTGTAGGTTTGATAAATATTCCTATTCTGAAACCTAATATACTATGTGAAATTAGCTAATACAAAACACATCGCAGATTAGTTCTCTCTTCAAGGAAATCTTATCATTGTACAATTATAGTGGCATATTCTTACGACATATAGCTAGTTTTCAATCAATAAAAGAATTATGTAGTATCCTAGTAACATTTTTTTATTAGAAACTACTCAATATAACTAGGATGAGCGTTTACAAAGTCAAGCGTTTTATTTCGCAATTTCATAAAAACGGCTCGACGGACGATGAAGTTTGATTATGAATATTATGAAAATTTTACATAGGACTGTCAAAAAAACGCTGTAATTAGATTATTTGTTTATTCATAATGTAATTTTCAAAATTTCGCATGGATTGATACAGAAGTTTTATAAGAAATCGATAGAACAAGGGAACAAACAATATTTCAGCCAGTTCTCCGTTATCAACATTTATTTATAAATACCACTCTCATATTACAAGTATTGTATACATTTTATAGCATGGTCAGATTATTCAAGAACCAAAAACAGTTAGTTTAAGATAAGAGCGAAACATAAATAGAAACGTAAGCAAACCATTTTTTTGTTAGCGGAGTCGTAGCGTGTCAAATTGCGATAAAAAGCGCCGGGCGTTGACAGATGTTGACGTTTGACGCACCGAGACTCAAGAGGTTAAAGTTATCGGCGGTTTACCTCACGTTCCCATACAAACGTCCCTGAGTTCGTATACTTTTTATGTCTCATGTGGATTATACGTTCACCCTGGAACGGAGACAGGGTGAGCGTGTATTCATGTGATTTTACAGGGTTTTAGGGAAGAGTTTAACTTCTGTATTGCATGTAAGTACCTGCATATGTACTGTTAACTATAAACTATGTATTGTGTAGCAAGGTACGTGTTTAATTGAATCTTTCCCTTATTTATGTATACCCTACAAATACACTATAGCACGGGTAGGTAAAACACGTCTGTGTCAAGTTGCCGTGTTACAGTTAATATTTACTCGATTAACTGTAACAACTGTTGACCGTGTTACACGTGGAGATCTCAGAAGCTTGCTTTGTGTTCTTAGTGATTTCAATGATATCATCAATACAAGGTACGTGTGACATGGCTCGTTTGACTGCCGTAGCATACTTTTCCCTATAAACACCTTCACTCCGGAGCATACACAGCCACGCTTTCATCGGGCCAATACGTTGTACGATTGAAGATCGACGCACCGGAGGAAACGATGCCCCTTCCAAGAGCACATGATGAGCATCTGATAACCCGTACTTGGAGACAGGGAAACTTCGGTGTACCCCTTCTGTCTTGGTTATTGGCATGTTGTTCGTAATTCATTCACCCGGAGTGCACAAGCTACCTACCATAAATGTACGAACGTACTGTGGTAAGTACTCAGAGTTCAAACCGTTTATACAACTCTTCGATTCTCTAATACATAACAATCACAATTTAGATGACGTGCAAAAGTTTTTCTATCTACGTAATTTCCTACGAGAGGAACCTCATGATCTGGTTAAAAATCTCACCTTGTCTACTGAGAGCCACCATGAGGCCAGGAAAATTCTATTCGATAGATATGACAATATATAAATGAACATATGACAAAATTACAAATGAACATATTCATATTTTGTTAGATATTGTACCTATAAGTAAGTCAACAAGCGAGTAATTTAAGAAATTTCGTATCTGATATAAAGCAACATTTAGCGGCCTTAAAAAACCTACGTCATTCAGTTGATCAATGGGATCCAATAGTACTTTGCATTCTGACAAAAACGTAAGTAACGTAAACGTAACCGCTATGTCTCGATTTTCTTGAAAAATTTTCTGATATCAATCTGTTGAAAACAAACAGGATTAATGTTTCTTTTCTCATGGTATATTGTAATCTTACCGCTCACAATTACAGCACCGGATATACTTCTTTATGTTTTTGGCCTTTTTGTACTTGTTAATTAACCTTTAGTGCTCAAGTGCCAGGATACCAGAAACATGTCAAAGCATTTTAAGCAAGAATTTTCAATTTTACCAGGTACAGACACATGTCGAAGATTTTCCCGGAGTGGAATCGAGAAAGCAATGGATTCACAAGTACCAGGAGTGCAGAAACATGCCGGAATATTTTTCGGTGGGATTTGTGAGCGCTAAAGGTTCACAAATACCAGAAGACCAGTAATATCGAAGTTATTCCGGGGCTATAAGTACGAACAGCAAAGACTCACAAATTATCAGGACACCAGAATCATGTGGATATTTTAATATAGATGAGAATACAAAGTAGTTGCGCGCTAGGTTTAAAGTCTACGCAGACATACTAGTATCATATTAAGAAACTGAAATAAGAAAACTGAAAGGTAGCAATAAAAAATGAAGTAAATATTTTTCTGACAGCTTTACCATGACACTTGACGTCTCAAGCCAACAATTTTCCTGCCATACTCGCGAAAACAATACAATTTAATTCAGTATAAAATGGTTAGTTGTCTCAATTTAACAAATTGGCCATGATATACAGTTCGCTTTGTTTTGAATGGAAATCACCATATTGCTTGACATCTGTCCGCCCATACTCCTTACGTTATCCAACGATACGTGTGTCTGTTTGTTCATTTTAAATCAATTTGTATAACCTATCAAAATTAACGGTACATGAACAGATCAGAAATTGTGTACAGATATAAAAATTATAAAAACTGTTTCATACGCGAAGTCGACGCGTTGTGTAGGGTTTAAAATTGGTTTTTATAATTCTTAATTGTTTGTTTTAATTGATGATTGTATATTTTTTAGTTCTGTATTACGATTGTGTTAATCTGATTTCGAATAAGCCAACTGATTTTTCAAAATATCTGAATTCGTAATAGTTTATATAAAAAGGTTATTTGTATCCATTGCCATCAACTAAAGCGTCAACTAAGTAGATTTTTAAGTGACAAAGAAAATTTCAAAATACTTTTTTCAAATTTATCCAAGTGACCTTTGAAACGAGAAACCTAAATGTAGACAGACAATCGTGTGTAAAAACAAAATAAGTTGCCGTAGGGTTCATTGTCTCACTTCATAAAAATATCTCAAATTCCAATTTCATATACCTACGTATAATTGAATCTAAAAAAGTATGTCACCAAAAATACCCATTATACCCGAAACGAAATAAGAGCAATACGAGTAGTTTGGCTCAAACTCATATACCGAATGGAATAGGAATTGTAGGTCTTAATGACATACAAACAGCGAGGATTTCACACAAAAGACTTGATTAAAACTTGTCTAGAATCTGCATTCATAGTAGTGGTTTTATTTATTCTGTAGATTTCGAGATAAAAAAACTGCTGCAAATTATGTGGGTCGGTCGCTATAGCTTGGTAGTCTATCAACTCTTGAAATATGGAGGTCATTGTGGGACCCGTATAGCAAAGAGGAAAAAGTAACTTCATATTTTTTACGTTTCTGGGTTTTTTTTTTTTAGGGATGGGAAATCATCCAATGACTCCTCCCGCTCTGGGTGTAGCGGGAGGGAGTGTCAGACTTCTACTGACTAAAACCCATCCATGTTCCTTCTTTGCCCTTTGTGTTCCGGAGCCACGGTGTCTCTTGCGAATAATCCCGCGACTCCGGCAGGCATCGGCCCTTTCGGGCCCCTCTGTGTGCTGACTCTCTTTGAGGCGCGCGTGGAACACTAACGCGCCGTCGACACGGCCTGTCGTCACTAGACGGACACGGCGAGCCACCCATAGCTCGCCGTCCACAGGCCCGCGCCGCAGGTGGTAACCCCCGACGCCCGCGGCGTCCACCACGGCGGCCGGGACGAGAGGATCTCCTCTCCCTCTCCGCCACCTTCTTCGCTAGCATGACTGCTTCGCAGTAGGAGGCAACGGCGTCCCATTGCGTCTCGCTCCGGACCATGGCTTGGACCAGGGCCGGACGCGAGAGGTCGCCGCCGATCGCCGCTTCGAGGACACGGCGGTGCGCCGCCCAAGCGGGGCACACCTGCACAGTGTGCTCCACCGTGTCCTCCGGTCGATCCACGCAGTGGTGACACCCGGGCGTTTCCTCCCGCCCGATTCGGTGCAGGAACCTCCCGAAACAACCATGTCCGGTGAGGACCTGCGTCAGGCAAAAGGTGAGGACGCCGTGGCGCCTCTCTAGCCACTCCTCAATGAGGGGACTTATCGCCACTATCGTGGCGTGCCCTGCACTGGGTTGCGACAGTCGTCGTCTCCATGACGCCATGAGATCGCGCCGGAGGTCTGTCCGCTGCGCGACAATTTGCCGCGTCAGCGGAGTTTCCCCCCGGCGTAGTACCTCCGCGCGCCAATCATGCAGGCGCGCGAGGACTATCACCTCCAGATCCCATGGCGGCAATCCGGCAAGGAGACACACCGCTTCGCGCGAGATCGTGCGGTACCCTCGGGCCATCCTTAGGGCCATCACCTTTTGGGGCGCGTTCAGATAGTTGGCAACACGCTGCCGCAAGGAACGCGCCCACACCGGGGCCCCGTGGATTCGGGCGTCCCAAGGCTAAATTAAAGTAGATAGACTGATAGCCAAATCTGAATGAAGACTCACTTTTTTAAATAATCGCCCGTCTGAATCGAGAATTGAACCCTAAATGTGAATAAAATAACCTGTAATTGAACTGTACCAATCGAAAGACTCCATCATTATATTATTATGTACATTTATTTCTTCTATATAACATAATATATAGCACCTAAAATTAAAGGAAGCAACCATGAAATTTATCTTTTTTTTTATAAAAGTTTCTTAAAAAAATATAGTAAGCATTAAGAAAGGATTTATCGCAGTAAATGGTCAGTCCATAGACGGGTTCCCGACAGGAGTAAATAGAAGAAGAAAATTCGAATAGAATTATAGATGTTCGAAATTTTAAGTGCACATCTCTTTGGGCACAAGGTATATGTCCATAATAAAAATTAAAACCCCATAATCTATTCTAAGTAGAAATAATGCCATTTATCCAATTTCAACATTCCTCTCAACTTAATCTAAACATCAGCCCTTTAATATCGGCTGAGTCGGCGCTTTCACTACCAGTAAATAGATGATACGCAACGCTAAACGCCGTCACATTCTTAGTAACATCACTTCATCTTCTTCTGCTGATATCTGGAAATTCCTTGGAACTCTAGGTATCGGCAAATCGCGGAATTCAAACCTTCCTAACACAATTGGGCTGGACGATTTAAACCGCTATTTCTCCACTGTCCCAATGTTGGATAGTCTAACCCAATGTCAAACTATCGACTACCTTGCTGGTCTGACGCGTCCCAATATTGACCCCTTTGTTTTCACCCCAGTTGATTCGGGAGAGATCAAAAAGATCATCCTATCCATTAAATCCAAAGCCGTGGGATGCGATAACATCAGTCGTCATATGATCGTTTCGGCTTTGGATCAACTTCTTCCTGCCATATCCCACATCGTTAACTTTTCCCTTTTTTCTGCTACCTTTCCTTCTCTATGGCGTAGAGCTCATGTCCGGCCCCTGCGTAAGATTCCCAATCCCACTTTACCCAATCATTTTCGTCCTATTTCCATCCTGCCTTTTCTGTCCAAAGTGCTCGAGGCCTGTGTTTTTAAACAGTTTACCAGTTATATTTACCGCAACTCCCTCATAAGCCCATTTCAATCTGGTTTCAGGCCCGGGCACAGTACCGTGACAGCTCTCCTTAAAGTGACTGACGATATTAGGCAGGGAATGGAAGACACTTAAGTTACTGCTTTGGTGTTGATCGACTTCTCCAATGCGTTTAATACCGTCAGTCACGAAGTCCTCCTATCTATCCTGTCATATCTCATGGTCTCTCCTGACGTACTAAACTGGTTTTCTTCCTATCTTCGGGGGCGTCAGCAGTCAGTTCTTGCTGGAGACTCTTCGTCTGGGTGGTGCGACCTTGCAGCTGGCGTCCCTCAAGGCGGTATTTTATCTCCTCTTTTGTCCTCAATTTTTATTAATCTTATAACTACTCAGCTTCAGTGTGCGTATCATCTCTATGCTGATGACTGGTCAGACCGATTTGGGGTGGCGGTCAACCCTTTAAAGTGTCAGGCTATAATAGTTGGGAGTCCCCATAGCTTGAGAAAACTAAATGGCTTGACTGTACCACCCGTAGTCTTTGACAATACAGTCATTCCCTTTGGCTCCGAGGTTAAGGATCTCGGTTTGATTGTTGACACAGGTCTTAACTGGCGTAAGCAGGTCTCGAGTGTCAGTCAAAAAGTTACCGGAGCGTTGCGGTCACTGTATCGACTGAGAAATCTTCTTCCTGCTCACATAAAGGCAATGCTTGTACAGTCCCTAATTTTCCCCATAATTGACTATGGTGATGTATGCTACTATGACCTGAATGCAGATCTCCTCAATAAACTTGACCGCCTTCTAAATAACTGCATTCGATTCGTCTTCAACCTTCGTAAATATGATCACGTATCCGCGCATCGATCACAATTAAAATGGTTACCCATTCGCCAGCGCAGAATTTCCTAAATAATCCTTCTTCTCCCTCTTATTTAACTTCACAAATTCAATTCCTTTGTTCCGCCCACAATAAAAATCTTCGCTCTACTAACAATCGTCTTTTACGATGTCCCTCACACCGCTCTGGGTTTATCCACTCCTCTTTCTTTGTCCAGGCGATATTCCTTTGGAATGCACTCACTCTGAACATCAGGATGGCAATAAGTCGGTTGTCCTTTAAGGTGAAGGCTCGTAAGCATATTTGCAAGAAGTTGGAAGAATCATTACAGCGGTAATTCGTTGGATTCATGTTTTCTTAATAATTTTGGTTATGTGTATGTATGTATTTATTATAGATTTTTTTTTTCTTCCTCTCGGTTTGTCTTTTCTATACGTTGCACCTACCATGCTGTCTCTGCACCACCCTAAGGTCGACTGGTAGAAAATGCCTATGGCATTAAGTCCGCCTTTGTACATTACTTGTGCATAAAGTTTTAATAAATAAATAACTGACAATTTTGACCAAAACTAATTGAATACAAGTCGTGCCGGAGGATTAACTTAGCAATGTAAACTTAAATAAATAATGTGTTCGCTTGCAAAGAGTACTACGCAAAATTCACATTTCATTTCTGCCATACTTTGAAACCATTTGTTCGTAAAGAATACAAAATGGTATTTAAATTCCTAAATCGTTTGGAAGACCCATATAATCCATTATTGGGGCCAACTGTTTTAGCCCTTCGATATGGAGGCTTATGGCAAAAAGATCGTGTTAAAAGTTTTCTCTATTATTCGGTTCATTTCACTGCGGTTATTTTCGTTGTATCCCAATATGTAGAACTTTGGGTTATCAGAAAGAATTTAGAAATGGCCATGAGGAATTTGTCTTTAACCATGTTGAGCACCGTTTGCGTTGTCAAAGCTTGCAATTTAGTATTCTGGCAAAATTCCTGGAAAGAAATCATTGATTATATATCCGAAACAGAAAGATCACAACTGGCCAAAAAAGACGAGACGGTCAACAAAATTATATTTGATTACGTAAGATATGCTAGAATAGTCACATACTTCTACTGGTGCTTAGTAATGGCCACAGTTTTTACTGTAATTCTGGCACCTCTACTCATTTATTGGTTCTCAACTAACATCCGTGAGAGTGTAAGAAACGGGACTGCACCATATCCAGAGATAATGAGCTCTTGGATTCCTATTAACAGAACCAGAGGCTTTGGTTTCTGGGTTGCTACTTTTTACCAGATGTTTGCTTGTTTCTACGGCGGCACAGTTGTGGCAAATTTTGATTCTACTGCTGTAGTTATAATTACTTTTTTTACCGGACAGCTTAAAATATTATCTGTGAATTGCGAAAATTTGTTTGGCAATGGTAATGAGCTTGTTGGTTATGATCAAGCTGCAAGGAGAATTAAAGAGTGTCATTTACATCACCTGCTTATGGTCAAGTAAGTTTTGCTCATCACTCTCTATTTCAATTGCCGTTTATGTCATGCCGTCATTAATTATTATTGTCATAGCGTTATTGTTTTGAGTATAAGATATTATTGAAAACCTGTATCCCCTCAATTTTTAATAAAGAATACGCAGTTGAGTATTTATAATTGCCGTGGCATTCAATTAAGATTTGACTCATTAATTCTCAATTCAAAAACGGGCTAATTGTAGTAAACACAAGGCACGGGGGGAGGAATTTTAGTGGTAGGCAATAACAACATAACTCTTTTAGAGGTTTCTAGTTATTTCAAGTGAACTATAATTTATATTGAATGTGCATAAAAATTATATACTTCATGTTTATTTTACAGATTTTCTTCAGAATTGAATGCCTTGCTGTCTCCTGTCATGTTTTTGTATGTAATCATCTGCTCTCTTATGATTTGTGCCAGTGCTGTACAGTTAACTACGGTAAGAACACATTTGTATAAATAAAATAATAAAATCCAACGATGCAGTTTAGGGCACATCACTATCTGGTGCACGACTATTTTGCTCCTTATTGTTTCGGAAATGACCATACACGCCAACTAGAAAAAAAATCACTCGGAATACACAAATAATTTGAATATCGAGCCGCTAAATCTCCTGCCTGTTTTTTATGGCTTCTAATTTTACTTTGATGTCTACGTTTTGTGGTTTAACAGTAAAACAAAATCGTTATTTTTTTATATATTTGCTTAAACGCTTACCATCGCATTAAAAAAGCAAAAAGCACAAGAAAAGAGTGTCCTATTGGAAAACTTTATTTCGTGGAAAGCAGAATCTACGAAATTGTGAAGACACTTTTAATAACGCTGAGTGTATCAAACAACATGTCAGACAAACTGTAGCAAAAATATGGAATTCCAAATTGGAAAAATCGGTCAAGAGCGAGTTGGACTCGTGCACCGAAAGTTCCGTACAATCGCATAAAACGTGAAATGTTTTAAATTTTCATCGGCGAGGCCTATTTTAGGTTTGCGCCATCTCTTCACCGATAGTGGACGTAATGTAATTTTTGATAATTTTTGAAAAAAGTGTGTTTATTATAGACTATAGACGTCGTTTTATTTTCCTGTAATCTTTACATACACTAACTATCACAAGACAAGGACGGGGAACCGTTTTATATTTTTCGTAAATAATAAATAAAAAATCATTGTCAATGTTAAAATAGCGCCTTTCATATGGCCCTTGTAGCTTCAATTCGATTTTTTGAGCAACCCATTTAGTCGCTGTTCCAAAAAAAAATTAAACATTTTTTTTCTTTTTTATTTGCAGAATAGTTCAGCAAACATAATCTAAAACTATTCCAAATTACAAGTTGATAAAGTTAGTCGTTCTTGAGATGTGACAAACAGACAGACTTAGTCACACCATTTTAGCATTTTGGTACGGACAGTCTGACCATTCTCCTGTGTTATGTTGACTTTTTAAAATCTTGTTTGTTGGAAAATTTATTGGCTTGTCACGTTTATGAATTTGTAGAGAATGTTTGCCTACTGCACATGGCTAGAACAGTTTACTGTGATATTTAGTGGTTGCTATGCTGTTTAAAAGTATACTGTCATGATTGATATTACACAAATGGTATGACTAAATTTTGCTTTTTTTTTTCAATCCATCCTGCATACCTACTATCATTATTATTATGAAGCTACGAGTATCTTCGTGAATAAATCTGTGTCTGCAAAAAAACTTGTTGTTAATTTTCAGGAAGGCACGGGCAATATGCAGCGAATTTGGATAGCTGAATATCTCATGGCAATAATAGCGCAACTACTTTTATATTGCTGGCACAGCAACGATGTTTTGTATATGGTTAGTAAACATTTTCATCTTAGCGATATTTTATGCAAAAAGTGGGCAAACTGGTATTTTGTATTATAAGTATTTTACCTCAGACTGAAAAGATTAAACAGCTTACGCGATATAATGGGATTGAACAAAGAAAATTATACCGCAAAAAATCAATTCGGAAGAGCATGAAAATAAGTTTTGAAGAAAGTAAAGTACGGCTCAAAAAATCTTCAAAAGTTATGGGATTTGGTTTTGTTTTTCAAATATCTCAAAATCCAATTAAGATTTTTGGAATCTAAAAATAGATTCGAAAAAAGGAGGAAATTGCCTAAGAAAAAAATGTTAGTCAGTGGACTGTAGGACCAAATTTATAACTTTCCTAGAAGGGTGAAAATACCACTGAAAACGGGTACTTTGGGTATCACAAGCCACGCCCGCTTCTGTGATTTGTATTTTTTACCTCCTACTGTTTTTCTTACTCTACTTAATGAAACAAAAAAATAAAAAATTACATTACGATTAAATAATTAAATTAATTGTAACAAACAAGTCATGGTTTTTTATTATTAAATTGCTTGTTAAATAAATAATGAAAAAAGAAATACATCCATTTATTTTCCATTTTATTTGGAGAACAAAAAAAAATATGGTTCCCTAATACTAATACCTTTATTCATTTTTCTTAACTTACTTCTATATATTTTTTAACATTTCTTAAAAAAAAAAAGAAAAAAAAACATCTAAAAATTCAGAAAGTAGTAGTCCACCGATGACCCACCCGCACCTGATCCGATAGTCGTTGGGCTGAAACGTTGACAGCTGGTTCAAGTACCTGAAACAGAGAGAGCATCCGACCACGGTACGCAGTCAGGTTAGTTCCCCCCTCTGTAGCCCCATAGTATGAGCGCATGACATTTTCGTTTATGGATTGTATCCATCGCATGCGCTGCACACTTCCACCGATAGCGGGGACCCTGTCAGAGACCGGTGGGCCTCGAGGTCCGAAGCTGGCCGGTGGTCGGCCTCGTCCACGCCGACGCGCAGGTGGTGGTGTCGTCGGCGGCGAGAAATATTCGTCGCTCGAGCTCGACGCAACTGCAGCTACCGTAATCTCTGGACTCGCGGCAGGTGCAGGTCCCGGCGGCTACGAGGCGGAGCTGAGCGATGAACCCGAAGGTGTGTTGGTCGTGTGTTCTTCTCTCGTGCCGGACTTCTTGTCAACATTTGTTTTTCATTCCTGAGTTGTCAGATAGTGTAATTTCATACATTATCGTTTCCGGAGTTTTTGTGTTACTTGTTTTATTATTCTTTTTTTTTTCGTGGTGGGTTTTGTGATTAAATACATTATTATGTTTATTATTTTCAATAAAATAATGCGAAAATACGGAGTGAAAAAATTTATCGTCAGTCAAGTTGACAGCCGAACCACAGATCTATTATTATTATTTCCTTTATTAATTTTTCACTTATTTTATATTTTTTTAAATATTTCTTAAAAAATACAGATAAGAAAAAATAAAATAAAATATGAAAAACAGTAGCCCACCGGTATCGGGAACAGGGTCCAAGCTACCGGCGGTTAGGGCTCCAGAGAGAGAAACCTCCTAACAATGCGAGCCGTGTCAAGAAGTACCGCTTTCTGAATCAAGCCCTAATTGACCCAGCTGCCCAACGAGAGCCTCCTGAGGTGTTGGTCGAGGCTCTTGGCTATTAAGCCGTTAGCTGTAACAACTATCGGTACAATGATTGCAGAGTCCACTTCCCACATGTCGACAACCTCGCGAGCCAAGTCAATATCTATGTTTATCCTTCTCGCTTTTCACGAGGTTTTGTTACATTAACATCCACCCACATCCACCCTCAATTTTGGCCCCTTCATAGAGGCCAAGGCTCAAGTGGCTGCTAGAAAGTTGGGGATCCTGGCAAAGGTGAGACGGTACTTCACGCCGGAACAGCTTCTTAAACTGTATCAAGCGCAAGTTCGATCGTGTATGGAATACTGCTCTCATCTTTGGGACGGATCAGCCAGATACCAGCTTGATGCCCTCGAGTCAATTGAAAAACGAGCCAAGAGGATCATCGGTGATGATAAGCTCGTCGAATCGAAGCTCCAAAGTCTTGAGCATCGACGCCGAGTTGCTGGCCTGTCGGTTTTCTATCGTTTACATTTTGGGGAGTGTGCGACGGAATTGCATAACTTAATTCCGCCAAGCCCGTTCCACCATCGGACCACAAGACGTACGGCGATGTACCGCCGGTACATGGTGGACATCCCACCTACGCACAAAACGTTTTGGGAATACATTCATTGTGCGTACAGCTAAGGAGTGGAATTCCCTGCCTGAGTCTGTGTTTCCTGATAGCTACAACCTGGGAGTCTTTAAGTCAAGAGTGAATAGGTTACTTCTAGGCAGGCGTGCTCTACCTTAGACCGCATCATCGCTTAACATCAGGTGAGATAGCGGTCAAACGTACGCCTATAAATCAAAAAAAAAAAAAAAAAAAAAAAGGTTCTCGTCATGCGGGACGGTTATGTCTACAATCATTGCACGCCTCACTATTCGGTCCAGCACCACTATATCAGGCTTATTGGCAACAACAGTCCTGTCAGTGATGATGGACCGATCCCAGTACAATGTGATATCGCCATTATTGAGAACTGGGTCGGGCGCATATCTGTAGTACGGCACCTCCGACTGCACAAGAGAGTATTTCAGATTGGTGAATTGATTCTCCCGGACGGTGACATGCCTGACATAAGAAAGAAAGAAAAGAAAGAAAGAAAAATAGTTTATTTACGCCAAGCATGACGCATAGGTATAAAACACTTACTACACTAAACATAACAAAAAAAACTGGGACAATATGCGTCACCTTTACGTAAAACGGTCATCGCTCACTCTCGGCTCTGTTTCGCACACGAGTCCCAGCATAATGCATGCTGGGACTCGTGTGCGAAACAGAGCCCCAGCGCTGATTTTCAGCGACGACCGTCGCTGACAGAAAGACGTCTGCCGGGGCAGCATAAAAACTGTACATATGAGGCAACACAAACCAAAATAAAAACAAAAACAAAAAAGTAATAATAAAAAATAAAGATAAAAATATACACTATAATATGTGGTGTTGCGCAGGCGCAGGCGATGAGAACACGCCTGACACAAAGTGGCACTGGCACACATGTCGACATGACATATGTCGACCGTGCCGTCCTTCACAATAAATCTCCGGTAGTTATTCGTCATGATAACGTCGTCCATAATTGCACAGACAAAACCTTCGGTTTCTCCGAAAAGATCACCGAAACGCAGCCAGGCTACGGACGCTAGTTGATCTACGTCGGGCCCGTATAGGGCCCGGAAAAAGCGTCCGTGAAGCTCCTTACTCTGCCATACCGCCCTGCGATCGTTAGTGTCACCGCAGGTTTGCGCCAGTTCTCATCTGCCAAGGAGAGCGGGGTGAGTCCCTTGTCCACCGCCACTACATGTCGATGCATACCCACGTCGACAGCTAGGAAATATTCCCTGAGACTACATATCTCGCAATTGTGGAGAGTCTTAGCATTTAAAACCGGCCAAGTGCGAGTCGGACTCGCGCACTGAGGGTTCCGTAAGCAGAAGTTGCGATTTACGATTTATGACGTATTAAAAAAAAACTACTTACTAGTTCTCGTTCAAACCAAATTCCGCTGGAAGTTTACATGGTAATGTACATCTTGTATTTTTTTAAGTTTTATTATTCTCTTATGTTAGAAGGGGGGGAACACACATTTTACCACTTTGGAAGTGTCTCTCGCGCAAACTGTTCAGTTAAGAAAAAAATGATCTTATAAACCTCTATATCATTTTTAAAGACCTATCCATAGATACCCCACACGTATTGGGTACGATGATTTTTTTTAATTTCAGTTCTAAGTATGGGGACCCCTGAAATTTATTGTTTTTTTTTTTCTATTTTTGTGTGAAAATCTTTATGCGGTATACGGAATACATCGACTTACCAAATTTCAACAGCATAGTTCTTATAGTTTCGGAGAAAACTGGCTGTGACATACGGACGGACAGACAGACAGACAGACAGACGGACAGACATGACGAATCTATAAGGGTTCCGTTTTTGCCATTTGGCTACGGAACCCTAAAAAGCCTCGACCTCCACACTTTCGCGGGATATACAGTCTCATTACCGACGACCGTGGGTGATGCATTCGATATGAAGTAAGCAGTGTGCGGACCCGCCTATCCAGGGCGTCAAGTTCAGTTTGGGTCCATTTGAGCACGCCGAAAGAGTACATCAATACCGACATGACCCAACCGTTCTTCAACGCGCACCTTGTTTCCGCCTGATAGAAGGCTATTGAATACCTTCTTTAGGCGACCAAAAAAGCGCTCTTTCAACGATTGCTTCATGTCAGTTAAGTTGATGCCTAACGCTTCCGACATACCCAAATACTTGTAAGTTTCAGTTGAAGAGAGGGACCTCAGGTTTATGGAATCCAAGAGTTGAGTTCCCACGGATTCCATAATCTCTCCACGCTTTACATGCATGACCGCACATTTGTCCACACCAAACTCCATCCTAATGGCGCTACTGAAAGTTTCAGTTACCTTCAGTAGTTCTATCAGTTGCAGATTACTGGGGGCAAAGAGTTTCAGGTCATCCATGTAAAGGAGGTGAGAAATAACCTGACCACCTCTCTTCAACCGATAGCCTAGCCTTGAACTCTCCAGCAGTGTGCTTAGAGGATTCAAGGCTAGACAAAACCAAAGCGCACTCAAACTGAAATATACCCCGCTCGATCCTTACCGGTTCGCTATTCCTCTGGATATTTCGACATCCTGGATAGCGAAGGATTGTCCTCCACTGCCTCGAACACGACATCAGGAAGGTGCGTAGCGTTGTATCAATTTTATACAATTCTAGCACCCTCATGAGCTATGTATGAGGCACCGAGTCATAGGCCTTTTTATAGTCTATCCAACATGTCGACAGATCCTTTCGGGAACACTGAACCTGTTGGATAATGGCCATATCTATGAGGAGCAGCTCCTTAGTACCGCGGGACCCATTCCTACAGCCTTTCTGAGAGGCAGACATAATAGAGTTGCTGTCTATATGTGTGTCAATTTTAGCTCTCAAAATGGATGTAAGAACGTTATAGACCGTCGGTAAGCACGTGATTGGTCTATAGTTTTTGGGTTCCGCGGTGCTACCAGATTTGTGGAGCAGGTGGGTAACTCCTGTCGTAAGGAACTCGGGTAGTGAACCAGACTCCAAGGCAGCTTGGTATTGAGAAGCGAAACGAGCGTGCGACCTTTGTAACCACTTGATCCAAAAGTTGTGCAATCCGTCCGGGCCTGGAGACTTCCAATTTGGCAACGGACGAACTGCACGAGCTACATCTTGGGGGCTGATTGTAACTGCCCCCATTTCTGGTATTGATTCGCACGTTCGTTTGACGTCTCTAGTCCAACCACCTTCGGTATGACTGACAGGCATCGACCAGATGCTGCGCCAGAACGAACATATGGCATCATCATCCGGCAAGTGCGTGTCAGTCACACCTTGGTCCGGTCGATCCCAAGCTCTGTATACCCACCTTTCATTACTCCGGAATGTACGATTCTGGGTGTATCGCTCCACGCGCCGCTTATACCTCCGAATACAGTTTGCCCATGCATACACCTTCTGCTTCAGGAAGTCGATGCGCTCTGTGATACGGGACAAATACTCTCGGGGACTAATATCAGTCCCCGAAAACGCCCGCTACACAAAGCGCATCACTCTAGGGCGAGTGTTGCCCTCCCTGAAGCAAACTAGTTTGCCGATGAGTGCTCTGGCCCCACCAATACGACGCTCGATCCTGCACTGCCAAGCCAGCACGGCTTGTTTTGGCCGTGCAGTCTTTTCATCAGCAAATTTGACGTGAGCTACACGACAAGCCGCCACAGCCGCGTAGTCGCGCATGATCGAATGTGTATCGGTAAGGTTATCACAGTTATCAAAATAGCTTGACAACTGCGAATCCAGAGCAGCCACCAGCGCCCTATTCTTATTATTCATGGGCAAACGAGGTAAAAGTGGTCTAAGTTCAGGCGATATGTAACCATATTCCCGAATAGCACACTCCAAAGCACTCCTCAATTCGTCATTGCACTGGGTACTTACGTTTGTAACCCTGTCATTACTCCCCTCGTCAGCGTGGCAGGGCATTTTTTTTCGTGGATTGGACTGTGGTGGTGCCACAGTCTGCGACGGCGGAACAATGAGATGGTCACACATTTCAGTTCGGAGGCGATTAAGTACACTATCGTCCAACATACGGTTACGCTGGATGACATGCACCTTATCCGATAATCGTTGGGCCGAAACGTTGACTGCTGGCTCAAGCACCTGAAACAAAGAGAGCATCCGAACACGGTACGCGTTCAGGTTGTTTCCTCCCTCTGTAGCCCCATAGTATGCGCGCATGACATTTTCATTAATGAATTGTGTCCATCGCATGCGCTGCACACTTCCGCCAGGAGCTGGGACCCTGTCAGAAGCCAGTGGGCCTCGAGGTCCTAAACCGTCCGGCGGCCGGCGTCCTCTTCGCCGACGAACTGGTGGTGGCGTCGTGGGCGGCGAGAAGTACTCATCACTCGAGCTCGACGCGACTGCCACGTTCGGTGTCACAGCACTCACGGCGGGGCTGGGTTCCGGCAGCGGCGAGGTGGAGCTGAGTGACAAGGCCGGAGGTGGTGGGCGTGCTCGACGAGCTGCGGCTCTTGTCAACATAGTTTTCTTCGACGTTTAGGTGGTCATAATTTCATAAATTTTACATAAAATGTTCGAAGAAAATTTCTTCATGTCACTTCAGTTGACAGTTCAGCTACAGATCTCAGATTATTATTGTTTTCTTTCTCGGGTCCCTGGAGACCCGGTCCTTTGGTAGGCGTACGAGGGGTCAAAACCAACTCGCAGAGGCCCCGTTATAAATTTCAAATGTAATGGGGTACCAACCGGCGATTATCCCTGTATGCACTGTGAAAGTATTCCCTAGGACAATCACCGGTTGGAGCAAGTCTATTGCAGAATATGGAAACAAAAGATGAAACGCTATGGGTTTGGGCGGTTTAGTGGACTGATAATCGTTTATTATAAATGGCAAGGGTGTGACTTGCACACTCAATGAATGGGCCCCTGAAAACGGTCGCTAGCACAAAGTGACTTAGCGCCAAGGTGGCAACATAGCCTGAGGTGCTAGAGGAGTGGAGAGGTATAACACGGCTATCAGGACAATTCCGGAAGTGCGGTCAAGATCCCTAACCAGCATCTTACTGGTTTATACATCCTTCTCCCGAGCAGACGTTGCTCTAGCGAATCTCCACTCAGACCGGCCGATTAAGGCAAGAAAGAGGTGGAAACTCTGTTCCTCGTCAGTGTTCACTCTGGCCAGCCAATAAAGGCAAGCCGGAGATGAGGAACAAGACCTTCCGGGAGATTAGGTTCGTGGGGTCGCTACTGCCCAACAGTTCGCCACAAAACTGCCTTGCGGATTGTATCTCTCTTTGTCTGACCCCTCACCCTAGGTATGACCTAAGGTCCATCGGGACGCGCAAGCCCCACCACGACGTCAACGTAGAGATACTGCGGTAGATTATTATTATTAATATTCTTAATTCAGATACTGTCCACTAGTTTTTATTTTCTTCCATAATTCTCAAAATTAATTTAGCGGAGTTGACAGCCGATGCCTTATTTGTAAACTTTGAATAGAGGAAAATATCATGATGTCTTCGTAAGAGCAAATTTAATCATCTTAATGCACAATCGCAATCTTTTAAATGTGTTTGCTATACTCGAGTTGATAAGGTTTCGCCTTTTGTGTGTCAGTTGTAATCAATTTAATACTTAGGACTGTTTTCTAACTGAAATTTTAATTTAAAGAACTTGTCTGACCCCACTTAATGTCGATATTTAACCAATTTTTTAGGCTAAAGTAGAGATCTACAAATTTTCAAATTCATTTCATAATTCAGAACTCGGAAGTTAATCTTCTAAGCGTGTCAATGGCAAGTTAAATGGTCATCGGTAGCGTTTACCAGTAGTCTTAATTACTGACGCCAATAACTTTCAATAACGAGCAGGAAACAATATACGCGGAACACGTCATTAACTGTCACATCCTCAGTGGTACTCAATTTGAATACAAGATTTGAGTTTTAAATAACTTTTTACAGAGCAACCAAGTTGACGATGGGGTTTATGGCAGCGCGTGG
The DNA here is from genome assembly GCA_963859965.1 of Ceramica pisi. NCBI lineage: Eukaryota > Metazoa > Arthropoda > Insecta > Lepidoptera > Noctuidae > Ceramica > Ceramica pisi. The sequence continues at coordinate 6,399,226 of OY982549.1, read as the reverse complement.
TGGTCTCAAAGCGTGCGCATTCGTAGAAGTCTGCTCCTGCTAGGAAGACAACTTCGCAAGTCCATTACATTCACTGCCGGGCCATTCACTATGCTGGATATGGCTACTTTTGTCGCTGTAAGTTCTGTAACAGTTCAAAAATCCCTAACATACTAGTTCTCAATCTTCTATCAGTACAAGTCAAGATCAATATCAAGTTTTATTTTCGAGTGCCGCGCCGCGCTCATTACCGATCGGGCGTGGTATGTGTGTCTAATTAAGTGCAGGATGAATTCCTCCAAAATTTTACTAATGTGCGAGATGTAATGTCGTTATCAACGAAGTGTTAGCATTCGTGTGTAATAAACTGGACATAATGGATGAGGAAAGCCTGAGTCGGATCTGTATTAGTGCCTTCTCGGATAGTGATATTGTGGAAGCAAAAATCCTACTATTTGAAGCAATAACAACATCCTCAAAGCGAAATATTACAAGGAAGAAAGATGGGAAAAAGCTACGTGAGATTGAGGATATTATTAACTTATTAAAAGTAACTCATCCTGATGACATGCCCATTTTTGTTGCAAAAGATTTGCAAAAACTACCGCCAGTACTATTTGATCACGTAGACGTGACCAAACTGCTTAAGGATTTAACAAGGATGAGAAGTGAGATTGAAGAGTTAAAATCGCAATATGTGTCTGCCAGTCAACTTGAACCTATTAAGCGTGATATCGCGGATTTGAAAAAATGTACAAGTGCCAAAAGTCCTTGTTCATCGTATGTAAACACAAAGCGAAGAGGTGGAAAGCATATGATGGACAGTTGTGACTATGATAGCGGGCCGATGGGATTGCAACATGTTCCAGTAATTAGCAAAAGCACAACGGAACAAAGGTCAATAGCTCAGAGTGAAACTATATCACCGCCTACCCACTTCTCGTCAATATCAGTTGATCAAAACATTATAAACACAAATGCAATAAATGATCGAAATCGAAATGATTGTATAAGTTTAGGCTCACATCTGTGCATCGACAACAACTCCGAGCCGGGGCAGGCGGCAGAGTCGCAGAAAATTGACAATAACAACATTGAGAGGTACCATGGACACACGGCCGCAGCGGCCGTCCAATCGACTCCGGAGCCAAAAGCTAAAACACTTGCTCAAATTGTTAGTGAAGGTGAGTGGACCCTTGTACAGAAACAGAGAAGGAAAGTGAGAAATCGCTTTATTGGAAATATCGGAAAAGCTGTAATAGAACCCAAGGACAAATTCAAGGCGGTGAATGAAAGGGTAGTCCTATACATCTATAATGTGGATAAACAAGTGACACAGACTGACATCACCGAATATGTTGAAGAAAAGGCCAAAACTCTCGTGGATATTGAGAAAATTATAATGAAGGTACCCAAAAGCTATGACGCAGATAAGATCTCGGTTCCAAAACACAAATACGACGTGTTCATGAGGGACGATTTTTGGCCTGAAGGTATATCATACCGTAGATTTATAGACTTTTCTAAGAGGAAAACAGACAGAGAAAATGCTCTGACAATGAACCCTAACAAAATCTAAATGGATAATGCAACATTGATAAGTTTTAATTGTAAATGTATTAAAAGATCTGTTGACTGTCTTAGACGCCTGTGTGTAGCGGCCGACGTTATCGCGTTGCAAGAAACATGGCTTTTGCCGCATGATGTCGCCTTCCTAGGGCAAATCCACGATGATTTTGCTTATACTGGCAATTCGGCAGTCGACACCTCGGCGGGCATACTGCGTGGAAGGACGTATGGAGGAGTGGCGTTGCTGTAGAGAAAGAGCCTATTTCCATCTGTCACAGTAATTAGTTGCAACCTTAGAATAATAACGCATAGAAACCTAGAACGAGTGCAAAAAGTGAGGCAACTAAAACTTAGCCTAATCCGTCAAACTTAGCCACCAGGCCGTCAGTACTCAATGTCACGTTCCGTCGAACACAGCTCGCGAGTCAATAATTGAAAATGACAGTTTGTTGCGTTAAAGGATGTTATAGCACATCAGGAAAATAAAAAAATGTGATAAAATAACATTTCACAAATAAGTACTCACATTCTATGCACAATTTTTACGTAAATCGATAAATAAAACAAAATTCTAATAACCTAACTTGTCATAACACAGTGTTGCTATTTGTGAGGAAAAAATACCCACATTGCTTTCATTCATGTTTTTCATTTTTGTCATTTTAAAATACAATACTTACTGTTAATTCATATCAAACCCGATGTTTTAACATCGTTTATAATTATAACCCATCAAGCATTCTAAACGCATTGAACAATATCTCATTCTTTATGCGATTTATTTCCTTTTATTTAGAAATAAATTGAATTATACCTTCCGAAAAAATATGTCATATTACATGAAAAATCATGTTTACCTTTTCCAGTTCCCAACAACATAAAATACTTGCCTTGATAGCAAAATAGTAATGCGTCTTCCCATATTTTGTGGGTAACGGCTTAGTAATGGTAGACGCGGCTTCTATGCGTTATTATTCTAAGGTTGACCTTAGAATAATAACGCATAGAAGCCGCGTCTAGAACAAAACCCGAGCAAAATCGTGTGTCCACTTCATTTTCTTTGTGTGCGTGAGCCGAATGTGTCTACGTTCCTCTAACGCACACAGATATAGCTTTCAGTGATACCATTACTAAGCCGTTACCCACAAAATATGGAAAGACGCATTACTATTTTGCTATCAAGGCAAGTATTTTATGTTGTTGGGAACTGGAAAAGGTAAACATGATTTTTCATGTAATATGACATATTTTTTCGGAAGGTATAATTCAATTTATTTCAAAATAAAAGGAAATAAATCGCATAAAGAATGAGATATTGTTCAATGCGTTTAGAATGCTTGATGAGTTATAATTATAAACGATGTTAAAACATCGGGTTTGATATGAATTAACAGTAAGTATTGTATTTTAAAATTACAAAAATGAAAAACATGAATGAAAGCAATGTGGGTATTTTTTCCTCACAAATAGCAACACTGTGTTATGACAAGTTAGGTTATTAGAATTTTGTTTTATTTATCGATTTACGTAAAAATAGTGCATAGAATGTGAGTACTTATTTGTGAAATGTTGTTTTATCACATTTTTTTGTTTTCCTGATGTGCTATAACATCCTTTCACGCAACAAACTGTCATTTTCAATTATTTACTCGCGAGCTGTGTTCGACGGAACGTGACATTGAGTACTGACGGCTAAGTTTGACGGATTAGGCTAAGTTTTAGTTGCCTCACTTTTTGCACTCGTACTAGGTTTCTATGCGTTATTATTCTAAGGTTGCAACAATGTGCGCCTTATAGCTATCAAGATAGTGTCGCAGGATCGTTCCGTAATCATTTTCTCGGTATATATGCCTACGGACTCAAACGATAACGTCATTGAGTTTACGGACTGTCTTAGTGAAATTAGTGCGATAATAGAAAGTCATAATGTGCAATCAGTGATCATGCTCGGTGATTTTAACGCTCATCCCGGCGAGCTATTCGGTAATGAACTGTTAAATTTCTGTGCGGAGCAGTGCTGGACCTGCGCGGATCAGGACTTAATGCCGCAAGGTACGTACACTTTCGTGAGTGACGCGCACGGTTGCCGCCGCTGGCTCGACCACTGTGTAGTGACCGAGGCCGCGAGGCGTCTACTGGTTGGTGCAACTGTATTGTATGATACGTATTGGTCGGATCACATGCCAATACAATTACAGTGTAATTTTAACATGATAACACCTACTATTGTAACATCGAATCCGATCAAAAACTGTACAGTATGGGGTGAACGGGACGCTAGTGAAATAGATAAATACAAAGAAATGTGTCACTCTAAGTTAAGGGAGATTAATTTTCCGTTAGAATTTAAGGAATGTGCTAACGGGTTTTGTGCGAATGTGAATCACAAAGCCATATTAGATAATATGTACAAAAACATTGTGTGTATACTTACCGAGGCTGCCCAATGTTCCCGTAGCGTAGGTGCAGGAGGGGGAAGAAGAAGTAAACATGTTGGCGGGTGGAATAGGCATGTTAAGCAGGCTCACGCGGATGCTCGGCTTGCTTTTCAAATCTGGAGTATATCTGGTAAACCTTTTTCTGGTTGTGTGTATAAACATATGTACGACACAAGAAAAAGCTTCAAATCAAAGTTAAGATGGTGTCAGAATAATCAGAATAAAATAAAAATGGATATATTAGCTGAACATCACAAAGCTAAAGATTTTTCAAGATTCTGGAAAAACACCAACAGATTGAATATAGGGCCGGGCGTCCCCGTGAGTGTGGCGGGGCAACATGAGCCTACCATAATAGCAAACTTGTTTGTGGATCATTTTAAAGTGGAACCCTCTCTTGGTTTGACATCGCAGGCGGTCGATGCTGAGGATTGTCTGATGGAGTTAAATATCAGTTTCTCGGCGAAAGATGTCGCTACTGTTATTAAAAATATGGTTAGGGGCAAGTCTCCTGGGCATGACTACCTCAGCATCGAGCACCTGCAGCATGCAGGAGTTCACCTGCCAAGGGTGCTGGCGATGTTCTTCTCGCTTTGTCTGAGTCACTCTCACCTGCCCGACGATCTTATGAAAACTGTGGTTGTACCTATTGTGAAAGATAAGACTGGGGACACATCAGACCTCTCAAACTATAGGCCCATATCGCTGGCTACCGTCATTGCCAAGGTGCTGGACGGTTTGCTTGATAAGCATATGGCGACCCGCATCGAATTGCATGATGCGCAGTTTGGGTTTCGACCCGGTCTCTCCACGGAAACTGCCATACTGTCTCTCAAGCATACTGTCCAGTACTATACGTCTAGGAAAACGCCTGTTAATGCGTGTTTCCTGGACCTTTCCAAAGCGTTTGATCTGGTGTCATACGACTTACTGTGGCAGAAACTGCAGAACGATACCACGGTGGATAAGGGAGTTATATCAATATTAAAGTACTGGTTTAACAACCAGACCAACTGTGTAAGGTGGGCAGGCTCATCATCGGATGTGTATAGGCTGGAGTGTGGGGTGAGACAAGGCGGCCTGACCTCCCCTCGCCTCTTCAGTCTGTATATAAACCGGTTGATCGTTGAGCTCAGCAACACTTATCAAGGTTGTTATGTAGACGGAATATGCGTCAACAATATTAGTTATAGCCCATCGATTAACTCAATGTTGAGTCTGCTCAAGATATGTGAAAGGTATGCGGTGGCCCATGGGCTCAGATACAACGTAAAGAAGAGTGAAGTACTGGTTTTCAAGGCAGGCTCTAAAACCTACCCAATTGCACCAAAGTTAAAGCTTTGTGGAAGTCCCTTAAATCAGGTCACCTCTTTCAAGTATCTGGGCCACTGGGTATCCGAAGACCTAAAAGATAGCCTGGATATTGAGCGTGAGCGCAGAGCGTTGGCTGTCCGCTGCAATATGTTGGCTCGCAGATTTGCAAAATGCTCGACTGACGTAAAGGCTTCGCTGTTCACGGCGTACTGTCAGTCGTTCTATACATGTAGTCTGTGGGTCAGCTACACGCAGAGGACATACAACGCTCTGCGCGTTCAATACAACAATGCTTTCAGGGTGTTGATGGGGTTGCCGCGCTACTGCAGTGCTTCCGGCATGTTCGCAGAAGCGGGCATAGATGGCTTTCACGCCATCATGCGCAAGCGATGTGCTTCCATCATGCGCAGGGTACGCGTCAGCCCCAACAGCATCCTGAGCACTGTAGCGGACAGGTGGGACAGTCCCATACTGGGGCATTGGGTACGCCAACATGGCACTATGGCCTTAAGTAAATAATTGATTTTGTTTTTTCTGGTAGATTTAAGTAATAACACTAGTCTGTAAGTTGTGTGTTGTACTAACCAAATGGACTTGTGGTCTGAAATAAAAGAATTTTAATTTAATTTTTTAATTTAATACGATGTAAAATTTAAATTATTTTCCATATGGTTACTAAATTGTAACTCATATAATAAAATTATTTTTGTACCAACTCTATACATTATGGTACGCAATAAAGAATTGAGAATTGAATTGAGGTTTATGTACGACTGCCCCTAATGTCGAAATCATTTCTTTTCTTCTAGCTCTACACAAGCATTCTAATAAAGGTTGCAGAGAAAATTAAATTTCATCGCTACTTCTGAAATTCGCTTAAAGCGCAATTCTTTTGTAAAAATCTCTTTGATACCGTTAAAAGATAAAGTAGTATTATAAAATACAAAAGATTCTTAAGAGGTACTTCCATTCTGTGCGAGTAGAATGAGCACCTGTATTCACAAATTTGAATAGAAAAAGCAGCTGCAGTGCATTTTTTAAGTTAACTTGAAAATTTACTGAGAAGGATTATCAGCAAAACTCGTATCTAGATTTTTATGTGGATGTTAAAGTTCAAACAACTTTTTGAACTACATAAAAAGGCATGATCATAATCTAGTGAACTTTCAACCGACTTTACGATGATGTTCATGAAGATGTTAAAAATTGCAATTCTGTGAGATGCTCAAACCATACATGAAAATAATTATGTTCTCTCTTTTTCAGATACTGAAAGGGTCCTACAGTTTCTACGCACTTTTGGCAAAGAAAGAAGATTAAGTTCTTAAACCAACATTACAACAATAAGCTGATGCCCGCGGCTTCGCCCGCTTGTCAAATTATACACTAAAACTTTCCTCGAGAACTACTCTATTCAATGGCGGTGCAGTAGTTTTTGAGTTTATCGCGAACAGATAAACAGACAAATGTGGCGGAGGACTTTGTTTTATAATATGTAGTGAGTATGAAATATGTAGTGATAGTGACGATAAAAATTTGTAAGTACGAAAAATTATTAAGCTTATCACCACACTAAGTTGTGATAAGAATACTTGTTTTAATATTTAGAATAGAATAGAATATTCTTTATTATGTACACCATATAAGTTACAGAAAAAATAGACGAAGAAAACATTACATTATATATTTTTTTTAAACTTATAAATAGGCATACGTTTGACCACTATCTCACCTGATGTTAAGCGATGATGTGGTCTAAGATGGAGCACGCATGCCTAGAAGTAACCTATTTACTCTTGACTTAATGACTCCCAGGTTGTAGCTATCAGGAAACACAGTCTCAGGCAGGGAATTCCATTCCTTAGCTGTACCACTTACTACCTATTTAAATACTAATATGTCTTTTTGCTGCCTTTTTTTCAGTTTTTATACTCGTTTGTCTAACATATTGTATAGAGAGTTTTGCTAGCTAACACTGACTTGCAAAAAGCGTGTTGCCACAAGCTCAAGCATTTTACATTTGTTTATCAAAAGAACGAACTAATAGTAATTTATTCGAAGACGCTCTTTATTGTTCTTAAAAGCACGGAAGGTTTTATTATACTGTTGCTTTATTAAAAGATCACAAGCATAAGATTGCTTGAAGTTTTTTCACGTTCTGTTCAATGGTACCTTTGGAGATTGACTCAGCATTCGGCTCAGCTCACGCGCGTCCCCCATTTAAAATATTCATTTTGGTGCATTTTACACGCATGGAACACAAAGATTTTATGTAATAGTGTGTGTTAAGAAAAAGTAGTATATAAGCTGGAATATTTTGTAAATAGATCAGATTTGAATTTTATATTCTTGTCTCATTAACCCTCACTGTGGCCAAGACACCTTTAGCCATTTTTGATCAGTCTCGTTCTCGTGAGTCTACCGGGACTGGCAGTGAGTGTACCGTTCCTGAACCTGGAAATCCTGTCTACTATCCGTCTGTAACCTCAGGTCGCATGGTGCAGACTTCCTGAATATATACTTATCTATCACATACTAGGCATATGACAGGTTAGAGCTGTAGGGCTTATAGGGCTTAGGGTCGTAGGGGCTTGTAGGTCTTAGTAGGTTCCTTCAATAAGAATAAGAATAAGAATAAGAAATTTTATTTGCTCAAACATGTGTAGGAGGTATACATACAAAATTAAAATAATAAATGCATACGAGATCTTAAATTAGAATGGCTCACGACATGTTTGCCATTTCTCATGGCGTGCAAATATCTTACGTAATTATACTATTATAAAATTATCAATTTTTCAATTTTACCCGAAAAATAAAAAAAAATAAAATGTAAGTAATTAATTAATATTAGTCACGGTTATACGAATGTCTAATTTTCAATCATTTACATTAGGTACCTATCCAATTATTTATATTCCTAGTCCAATATTACAAATTACAATAAAATAATAAAATTAAGATTTACATCACATTAATGGGCATTAAATTATAATAACATTTCTAATATAAACACTCAATTTCGTGACCATAAATACCATAATAATCACCATGAGTCGCTTAAAAATTCTGCAACACTATAGTATGCTTTTTGTGCCAAAAACAATTTCATTGTTTGTTTGAGTTTAGGTAGTGTTAACTCTCTCCAACTTTTGGGCAATTTGTTGTAGACAATTGGTGCCATGCAAAATACACTTTTGCGCATAAGTGCAGTCTTCGATGTATGTCCACACAGTTTACTATCATCACGTCTATTTCTTGGAAATTTGTCTGCCATACGAGGAAACAAATGTGGATTTGTTTTAACGAACATTGCTATTTCTAATATGTAAAGTGAGGGTAATGTTAATATATGATATTTAATGAAATATTCTTTACAGCTATCGGTAGTTTTTAGATTAAACATAGATCTCAAGCAGCACTTTTGTCTTTTAAAGATGATATCCCTATCGGTTGAGTTACCCCAGAAGATAACTCCATATCTAATGACGGATTCAATTAAACCATAGTATGCCATTAATAGCGCTTCTATATTTAGAGTGCGTGATAATTTATATAACGCATATGCACCACTGCTTACTCTTTTGGCTAGAGCATCAATATGCGATTTCCAATTCAAGTTTCTATCTATTGTTAGGCCCAAAAATTTTGTAGTATTAGCTGTCTGTATTTTATCATTATTGTATTCGATGTCAAGATTAGATAATAATGATGATCGTTGGCTAAAGTGCATAATCAACGTTTTATTTATATTAATTTTTAAATTATTATTATTCAGCCGTGTTATCGCATCAATTAATGTACCTTTTATGTCCGTTTCATATGTGTTCTTATTATGGCATGGTATAGTTATCGTACTGTCATCAGCAAACAGTGTTATGGGATGTTTAATGGATTTAGGGAAGTCATTAATATATACTGTAAATAGGGGGGGTCCGAGTACACTGCCTTGCGGAACTCCATGAGAGACGGTGCGCTCGCATGACGTAAAAATCTCTTCACGTTTGGTGCGTATATTTATTCTACTAATTTGTGTCACTTGTTTTCTGTCATGTAGGTAAGATTTTATTAGATTAAATATGTTTCCTCGTATACCATATGCGTCAAGTTTATTTAATAATATATTATGTTGGACATAGTCAAATGCCTGTGTCATATCGCAGAAAATGGCACAGACTGGTATATTTTTATCCATGTTTGTCATGACAGTATGCAAAAAGTCGTATATGGCCAAGTTAATGGTTTTTTTCTCCCTAAATCCCTTCTGTTCATCACACAAAATATGATTTCTTTCAAAATACGTATTAAGTTCCCTATAAATATATTTATCGATAATTTTTGAAAATATTGGTATCAATGATATTGGCCTGTAAAATTCTATTAGCTCCCTATCCTGTTTCTTAAATAGTGGTTTTACAATGGATTTTTTAAGTGAATTGGGAAATATACCTTCACTGATGCTTAAATTAATAATGTGACTTATAGGGCTGCAGATTTCATATGCTACAGACTTAACAATGTTTGTACATATGCCATCGTATCCTACACTGTTTGTTTTTCTTAAGGACGCTATAATTTTTAATACATCAAGTCCTAGACATGGGGCCATGAACATTGAGTCTTTTCTGGCTAAAATATGTTTAGTGACTATGGTTCCCGTACTATTCATAGGTTTTATTTTATCTTTAAAGTAATTGTTAAATATATTTGCAATTATTTTGGGGTCACTTACAGTTTCATTATTATACCGAATTTTGTCTATAGTGTTTTTTGGTATTTTCAGTTTTGATTGATTTATTATTTCCCAAGTAGTCTTAGATCTATTATTTGATTTCTTAATTTTATGTATATTTTGTGAGCGTTGAGTTAAATAAATATTTTTTTTTAACAATTTTGAATAACTCTTAAATTTATTTTTATTAATTTCGGTAGGTTTTTGTCTATACTGCCATAATAAGTGACGTTTTTTTTTGCTACATATTTTAATACCATGAGAGACCCAACTAAGCCTTCTTTTCAGTTTTACAGTGATGAGAGTTTCAGGAAAGCATTGTGTATATAGAAAAGAAAAAATGTCTGTGAAGGCATTATAAGCAATGTTCGGATCCTTAGCTTCATATACTTCAGCAAATGATAGACTATTGAGGTAGGATTTAAATTTGTCTATGTTCTCTCTGCTGTAGTCCCGTCTAGTGGTCCGCCAATGATTTTTATTGCTTGCGGTGCTAATTGGACAATTGAGTAGTTGTGCCGTATGGTCAGACAAAGCCAGTTCCAAAACTATAGCGCTACGACACTTACTAAAATTATGCGCAAAATTGTCGATGCATGTCTTACTCTTTAAACGAGTAGGTTGACGTATAGATAATTTTAAATTAAAATTCAGTAATACATTTTCAAATTCAAGAGATTGTTTGTTTTTTTTTCAATATATCTATATTAAAATCACCCGCCAGTACAATATTTTTAAATGGTTTTTTCATCAGAACACGTAATATTACCTCTAATCTACTCATAAATTCATCAAAATTACTTGGATTTGGCACTCTATATATACACACAATTACAATTCTATAATTTATAAGTTCTATGGCACAACATTCAAAAATACCTGTAATAGATAATTTAGCGATTTTCGGTAATTCTTTCCACTGATGACCATTTTTTATGAGTATACAAGCACCACCTCTTTTATTCTCCTTTCGACTAAAGCATGCAGCTAAACAGTAGTTAGGTATATCAAGATGGACTTCATAGCCTTCCATCATGAAATGCTCCGTAATACACAATAGATCCACTTGTATGTTTTTTTCTAATAACTCATGTAGACACACTGTGAGCATGTCAGATTTTGCTAATAGTCCTGCAATATTTTGGTGCATAATGTATACATCTTTACTCACGAAAAAAAGTATTCGTAGGTGTTTTTGTTTCAGCTATTTCATTATTATCGTCTAATTTATTGACTAGTACATGTTTGTCTGAATCTAAATTAACCTGGACATATTTGTTTTCAAAGGACTTTTTATATTTATTTTGAGTAATTTTTTCATATTGAAAGAGTTGAAAATGATAATTTAAACATAAAATTTCTTTTAATAGTGATCTTGCAAGGTTTACTACATAATTTCGCCCACTTGGTAATGATCTAGTGTAATTCATATCCATGTAAAGTACATTTTTATATTTATTACAAATAAACCTAAGCAAATAGTTAAGTTTCGATTCTTGTAAAAACCTGTTTTTGGGTACTTCAGAGATGATTACATTTGTATTCGCAGTTAATGCCAGCCAACGGTGTAGATGTATATCGATGTCGTTTGGATTTTTGTCCCCGCATCCGCCCAATACAATGACGTAGTCGTTTTTTGTAAGATTGCTGATTTTTTTCTTGGGGCATTGCAGAATCTCACTCAATGTTGCACCTGGTTTCAATTTGTCATATTTTCATGTACTGTCACACCCTTAACAGTTTTGCGGCCTCACAGAAAGTCTGTTAAGGTGGATGTACATTAAAGGTAATTGAAAATTTCAGTAGCGCCATCAGCACGCGTAGCATGGCGATTCTATCTCTATTCTACCAAGAAAAGACAAAGCTCTTTCTATCCCACTCGACATGTCTTCTGCCCAAGCATGGCGCGACCCGTAGACTCGCGTTTCTATGAAGACAAAGACATATTTAATCTTTCCATAGCAACGGAGAAGTAGCTAGTGATGAGTTCATTCTGCGAATACTACGATGAATTTTACGTTTAGTTAGCCAAAAAAATGTGTCAAATACTCTATTTTTCACACTCTTTACACGTAACTCAAAGCAACAACAAAACGTGTTACTCGAACATATTTTTAATCTATATGGTTTATGTTTGTTTACAAATAACATGTTTTTGTTGAATTTAATATCGTACCGATTTAAATTAGAATTTTAGTGTTTATGATCATGGCGGCTAGGAAAAAGTAAGTAGATTTTATGATTAAATAAATAAAGTACTGATTATTCCAATAATTGTGTGTAATTAATGTAGGTGAACATAAAATCCTACCATGCGATGAGAAGAGAACATAATAACATTCTAAATAAAAGGTGATTGGTGGCATTGTCTGATGAAAACTTTGCCATACACAGTGCAATGCGTTCTTTACTGTTATCTGTTATCGTTCTTTCCTATAACCGCTTGACTGGGTCAGCCGCGCCAAATATGAGTCACGTTATGACGTAGATTGCGCGCGGCTAGATAAAAAAACGCGCCAGCTGGACGCCAGATGTTTATGTTTACGTAACCATTTTTTATCGTCGCCTCTTAGTTCAAGGCCCACTTAACTATTTCGTTTGTTCGAAAGCTGATAAACGGCCCTTTAAACTTACGTTAAGTGTATGATAACGGTTAGTTTCTATATTTTTTAATTAATTTGTAAACATTGAATATTGGTGAAAAAAACACATTATGTGAACTTTGAACAGGAATAATTTAAAAAGTAAATCGATAACATATATATTTTATGACTTGTATGGGTAGCTGGGTTATATCTAAAAACGATAAATAACAAACAACATACTCCACCGTACAAAAACATATATAAAAAAAAAAAATCTACCACCAAACATTAGCCATTTCCCGCCATTTTGCATTATTTACCTTCCGACCCACGGAACAAAAATTCTAATCATAACGTAAATTTCGTTTGTTTTGTTTATGTTTTGGCTGAAATCTATTGCCCAGTAAACATAAAATGCGATAATAATTACTTTTTAGTCAGAACAAGTAGCTAGACTTAATAATTAACAAATTACGAAAGCGTTCTGACAACATGGACGCCTTGTGTATCAAGGGTTATGAAAATGAATATAATACGTGTTAAAACTTACCCACATGTTGAAATCCTTTTGCACACACATTAATCACATCACAATGCACCAATAAAACATTAATTAACACTAATTCACTCACAAACAACATAATAAACAAGTTTATTCGACACTACGTCATCGCGCAACTCGCGTCATACCACAGACTGAATAAAACATTTAATTTCTTTCTAAAAATTATCGTCCGAAATGTTTTTACTTTAATCATAACAAAAACAGTTTATTTACAACGTACAACCCGACAAATTAAGATATTGGTAGACTATATGTCTACCCCGACATGCTTTCTAAGTTCTATTTGGCAAAAATAAAATGATTGTTGAAATAAATATTCCTTGTCTAGGTCCGAGAAGATGTAGACTATTTGACATTTCATATAGAGAGTTATTTCTACCCCCAAGTGTCAAAAGTAGAGAAAATATTGGCGACATGCTCGACGTTGTAGACTTATGTCGATCGAAGAAAAGAAACATTTCTTTTCTACGTGTCAAACATCGCTATGCTAAGGAAGATAGAAATCTTTCTTCAATCTGTCATTTTGTCGATTCTCCGGTCGACAAAACTCGTTTCTACGGTGGTCATGCTACGCGTGCAGGATGGAGTTTGGTGTGGACAAATGTGCAGGCATGCATGTAAAGCGTTGAGAGATTATGGAATCCGTGGGAACTCAACTCTCAGATTCCATAAACCTGAGATCCCTCTCTTCAACTGAAACTTACAAGTATTTGGGTATGTCGGAAGCGTTAGGTATCAATGTTACTGACATGAAGCAATCGTTGAAGGAGCGCTTCTTTGGCCGCCTGAAGAAGGTATTCAATAGCGGCTTCTATCAGGCTGAAACAAACAAGGTGCGCGCCTTCAACGGTTGGGTCATGCCGGTATTAATGTACACTTTCGGCGTACTCAAATGGACTCAAACTGAACTTGACGCCCTGGATAGGCGGGTCCGCACACTGCTTACTGCTTATCGAATGCATCACCCACGGTCGTCGGTAATGAGACTGTATATCCCGCAAAAGTGTGGGGGTCGAGGCTTTTTAAATGCTAAGACTCTCCACAATTGCGAGATATGCAGTCTTAGGGAATATTTCCTAGCTGTCGACGTGGGTATGCATCGAGATGTCGTGGCAGTGGACAAGGAACTCACCCCGCTCTCCTTGGCAAATGAGAACTGGCGCAAACCTGCGGTGCTTGACACTAACGATCGCAGGGCGGTATGGCAGGGTAAGGAGATTCACGTACGCTTTTTCCGGGCCCTCCGTGGGCCCGACGTAGATCAACAAGCGTCCGTAGCCTGGCTGCGTTTCGGTGATATTTTTGGAGAAACCGACGGTTTTGTCTGTGCAACTATGGACGAAGTTATCATGACGAATAACTACCGGAGATTTATTGTGAAGGACGGCACGGTCGACATATGTAGGGCATGTCACCGTCCGGGAGAATCAATTTGTCACATTGTCTCTGGTTGTTCTCGTCTAGCTAACGAAGAATACTTGCATAGGCACAATTTTGTAGCCAGGATTATTCATCAGCAACTATCTCTGAAATACTCTCTTGTGCAGTCGGAGGTGCCGTACTACAGATATGCGCCCGACTCAGTTCTCGATAATGGCGATATCACATTGTACTGGGATCGGTTCATCATCACTGACAGGACTGTTGATGCCAATAAGCCTGATATAGTGGTGGTGAACCGAATAGTGAGGCGTGCAATGATTGTAGACATAACCGTCCCACATGACGAAAACCTAGTGAAAGCCGAGAAAGATAAACAAATCAAGTATATTGACTTGTCTCGCGAGGTTGTCGACATGTGGGAAGTGGACTCTGCAATCATTGTACCGATAGTTGTTACAGCCAACGGCTTAATAGCCAAGAGCCTCGACCAACACCTCAGGAGGCTCTCGTTGGGCAGCTGGGTCAAGGGCTTGATTCAGAAAGTGGTACTTCTTGACACGGCTCGCATTGTTAGGAGGTTCCTCTCTCTGGAGCCTTGACCGCCGGTAGCTTGGACCCTGTTCCCGATACCGGTGGGCTACTCTTTTTTAAATTTTTTAATTTTTTTTTTTTATAGAGTTGTTTAAAAATGTGAAAAATATGTATAAATCTATACTAATATTATAAAGAGGTAACATTTGTTCCTGAGAGCGGCGGTGCGAAGGCTCAAGGCCAAGAATACCGCCCCAGGGCCCGATGGCTTGCCTGGCAAAGCCTGGGCCCTGGCCTTGGAGGCTCTCGGGCCTCGACTGGAGGGGCTCTTTAGCGCATGCTTGGAGAGAGGCTGGTTCCCGCTTTCTTGGAGGACCGGGAAGCTGGTACTCATCCCGAAGCCTGGGCGCCCTGCGGACTCTCCGTCCGCATTCCGGCCCGTGGTGTTGCTCGACGAGGTGGGCAAGCTCTTCGAGAGAGTCATTGCAGACCGCCTCGCCGGGCACCTAGCGGGAACGGGGCCGGATCTTGCGGACAACCTGTTTGGTTTCCGCAGGGGGCGCTCTTCGGTGGACGCCGTCATGCGCGTCAGAGCCCTCACGACGGGAGATGCGGTCTCCCGGGGTGGTGTTGTCTTGGCGGTGTCTCTCGACATCGCCAACGCCTTCAACACCATGCCCTGGAGCTGCATTGGGGAGGCACTCCGGTATCATCGGGTGCCGACCTACCTTCGTCGTGTGGTCGGGGACTACCTGTCCGACCGGGCAGTAATCTACCCAAGTCACAGCGGTGAGTGGAACCGGCGAGAGATGTCGTGCGGTGTCCCACAGGGTTCGGTTCTGGGGCCGCCCCTGTGGAACATCGGTTACGACTGGGTGCTGCGAGCCGACCTCCCTAGCGGCGTCAGCATCATTTGTTACGCTGACGACACGCTGGTGCTGGCACAAGGGGGGTCGTACGCGGAGGCGGCCGACGTAATGACACGCGGGGTTGCGATAGTCGTGGAGAGGATCCGGCAACTGGGTCTCGAGGTGGCGCTGCACAAGTCCGAAGCCATGTGTTTTCATGGCCGAGGCAATACGCCACCGTCGGGATCCTTGCTGACGGTAGGAGGGGTTTCCATCGGCGTCGAATCGACGCTGAAATACCTGGGGCTCGTCCTAGACAGCCGATGGAACTTCGTGGAGCATTTCCGACGTTTGGTCCCCAAACTGGAGCGGGCCGGGGCTGCTTTCAGGCGGCTCCTGCCCAACCTGGGGGGACCGAACGCCTCCTGCCGTAGGCTATACGCGGGGGTCGTGCGGTCCATGGCCCTTTACGGGGCCCCGGTGTGGGCGCGTTCATTGAGGCAGCGTGCTGCGAACCACTTGAACGCGCCCCAAAAGGTGGTGGCCCTCAGGATGACCAGAGGGTACCGCACGATCTCGCGCGAAGCGGCGGGTCTCCTTGCCGGATTGCCGCCATGGGATCTGGAGGCGGTGGTCCTCGCGCGCCTGCATGATTGGCGCGCGGAGGTACTAAGCCGGGGGGAAACTCCGCTGACGCGGCAAATTGTCGCGCAGCGGACGGACTTCCGGCGCGATCTCATGGCGTCATGGAGACGACGACTATCGCAACCCAGCGCAGGGCACGCCACAATAGCGGCGATAAGTCCCCTCTTTGAGGAGTGGCTTGAGAGGCGCCACGGCGTCCTCACCTTCCGCCTGACGCAGGTCCTCACCGGACATGGATGTTTCGGGAGGTTCCTGCACCGAATTCGGCGGGAGGAAACGCCCGGTTGTCACCACTGCGAGGATCGACCGGAGGACACGGTAGAGCACACTGTGCAGGTGTGCCCCGCTTGGGCGGCGCACCGCCGTGTCCTCGAAACGGCGATTGGCGGCGACCTCTCGCGTCCGGCCCTGGTCCAAGCCATGGTCCGGAGCGAGACGGAATGGGACGCCGTTACCTCCTTCTGCGAAGCAGTCATGCTAGCGAAGGAGGTGGCGGAGCGGGAGAGGAGACCCTCTCGTCCCGGCCGCCGTGGTGGACGCCGCGGGCGTCGGGGGCCACCTGGTGACCTCCGGCCACCGTAGGCGCGGGCCTGTGGACGGCGAGCTATGGGTGGCTCGCCGTCCGTCCGTCTAGTGACGACAGGTCGTGTCGACGGCGCGTTAGTGTTCCACGCGTGCCTCAAAGAGAGTCAGCAACACAGAGGGCCCGAAAGGGCCGACGCCTGCCGGAGTCGCGGGATTATTCGCAAGAGACACCGTGGCTCCGGAACACAAAGGGCAATGAAGGAACATGGATGGGTTTTAGTCAGTAGAAGTCTGACACTCCCTCCCGCTACACCCAGAGCGGGAGGAGTCATTGGATGATTTCCCATACCTAAAAAAAAAAAAAAAGGTAACATTTGTTTGTAAGTTTGTATGTTTGTAAGTTTGTATGTAGGGGGTAATCTCAGGAACTACTGGTATTATTTTTATTACTAGATAGCCCATTTATCGAGGGAAGGTTATAGGCTACATATCATCACGCTAAGACAAATAGGAGCGGAGCATTAATGGAAAATGTGACGCAAACGAAGTTGCGCGGGTCAGCTACTAATGAATAAAGAATAGATTTGAAGTTTTTAACGAAAATTAAGCCATCTGTTTGATACTTCCAATTGATGATTCTTAAGTGTGATGATGTTATCTCGCTGAAATAACATTATTTCTCGTCGAGTATAAAAAACAAGGCAGCCCTTAGAATATTGGTTTTCTTTGTTTAGTCAACTCTAAAAATGCCCACCGTTTCGATTTGATTGAAAAACTGCAGGGTGCCGTTACTCTGTATAATCTAAAATAGAATAAGACCACGCAAAACGCACGCTCATTTGTATAATCTAACACGTGCCACGTATACACAAATTTATGTATATATTAGAACAGGTTCGCACGTGTCCACGTGAGTTGTCGCATCCAGAACTAACCGGGATTTGTTTTTCTAGTACTTACCTAATGTTATCCGGATTAACTATATATGAGCAAAAACCTTTATTCTTATTAGAATGGAATGAATTAATTATTATTTTTTTCGATCTTACACTATTAGAGCTTTGATAATTTAGAAAACAATTTCTGTGATTTGAAAACTCCTCAGTTGAAACTATGAAGCCATCACTTTAGTGACTTTTATTGACAAGTCAATAGAATTTTATGTGATTGAGAATTTTGACATGCGCTTTTAAAATGTCATAGTGTCCGACCGACCGATTTGAATATTTCATTAGAAAATTGATTTCCGTGGGTTAGCTTTAACGTGTTTATTTTTTTCTGTGTTGTTTTACTGTTTATGAAATTTTCTACTCTGCTGGGTATTATGCTACTTTCTCGTATCGTTTTGGCTAAACAATAAAATCGGGAAGTTTTTTTTTTTAATTCATGTATCTGATTGATTTTATTGAGTCAGGAATCGGCCCTGTTCTGAATTTAGGCAATTCATCCTCGGTTAAAGAGACACCGATTATGATGGTGTTTATTTCCGCTGTCTATAATTATAACCTCCCAAACAAATCGACCATTTCAAAGCAATTCGATATTAATACTTTCAATTTACATATTTGAAGAAAAAAATGTGTCAACTTAAAAAAAAACATTTCCGAGATAATTAAAAATAAAATTTGCAAATTCGGACAGTGAACCGGTTAAAAAATTGTGATTAATTTGAATGTATTTGAAGGCGTCAGCGACGGCTGACCGACAGCGCCATCATCGTTTGGGTTCGGTGGTATCAAGATGATTGTAGAATAAAACACTCAGTACAGTACTAAGCTCTCTTTAATAACTGTGGCTGAGTGCTAGTACTTTACAAATAGACAGTCCCCCAAAACGCCCACCCGTTACCACTTCCTAGTGTTTTAGCTGTGGAGAAGAAGTGGCCAACAAACTCCACAGCAACACATCTGTCTTTTGAGTTAGAAGAACTCACATTTATAACATTATTAAAGAAGTCTGTTTAATTTAATTAAAATAGGTAAACCGACAGTTTCATTCTGGACGAGTGTCCTAGTCGGTGTCTCGAGCAAAAGTGCGCTCGGCAAAGTCCCCACTCTCCAATACGACTCTGTCCACGTGCCGCCATTACAACTGTCAACTGACGTCACGGCGTTTACCACTACCCACTACTACAATACTCAAATCAGCAACTAATTATTAAATTATATCTTTATCCACGACACGGCCAGAACTGACTATCACACGTCCTCGTGTGGTGGTGATATGGTACCTGTAACCAACGAAAGCACAACTTAATAGTTGACTGTTGACTCTGCCTACCTGACCAAGATCAAATTATAACTACTTGTCCGGTTATATTAACTAACCCTTCAGGCTTATTACTGCTTGGTCCGGTCAAACCTTCAAGCTTTTTTTATTTTTTTTTTCTTTTGTTTTCCTCCGTTTTTTCTCATCAGTATTAAAACTGGAGACGATTGTGCTAGACTGGAATATCCCTTTAGCCAATGCTAGACCGGATATCAGTCCCTATAGTCAAACACGCTAGACCGGATTGCAACCCCTATAGCCGGAGGGCTAGGCCGGATCGCAACCCCTTTACTGAGTTGAGTCATTGGACCGGATTTTCCCTTCTATGACTCTTTCCTACATTTTTTACTTCCTACATTTTTTGTTATGTTACTTCTCTCATTTTTGTCCTACATTTTTTTGTTATGTTACTTCTACTACTAGCTTCGTACTAAGTATCACAATAAAAAATATGGTTTCCAAGCAATCTGACAAAATCAACTAATAATATTGAGAGCGACCGCTAGAGGTCGCCTCAACTGTCAGAGACTGACGTTTCGGCTGAATGACATCTGAAATGTCAACAGTCACAACATTAAGATATGAGAGAATTATTTTATTGTGAAAAACTGTTTAGTTAGGGTTTGGTAAAGTGATTTATCGTCAGAAAGTGTTATAAATAGGGTCCAGTGACGCCAATTGGGTCCAGTGACGCCGTAAAAATGAAGTAAATAACGCCTTCCATAAATCACAAGCCAAAGTCAGTTGCACAAACTACAATAAACATTTCACCTGGAAACCACTTATTTACAACGTATCGTACGTCACAGGTAAATGTTAGGATCAAGAAAAACAACGTAACACCGTGGAGGGGCGATCATCAACTTCACACATACTTTCGTGCTTCGCGTTATACCGTTGGTCCTGGCTGTCACTTGTAGACCTTTAACAGTCGTTTCGGGGTAAATTCAGAAGCCAGTAAGTGAACGCCAGTCTAGCCAATTCTTTACTGGGTGTGAAAGTTAGATATGCAGTAAATAATCACATGGAGTCACTGCATATTTGGAAACTGGTGTTCAGCTACAGTCATTCTAGAATCGATTCAATTTATGTACATACATTTTCTAACACTGAACAGTTATAATATGAACTAAACTGAAACACATTCTCCGACGAATGAAAAACAACTATTACTGTTTCATCTGGATGCCATTTATAAATCTCGGCTTTCATTTGAAAAACTATAATGGGAAATCACACAATGCTTAGCGGCCACTCATTACTGAAATTAAAAAAAAAACTGTGTACTACAACAGGCAAGCGCAAAAAATAAAAAGTAAGCTCAATTTCAGTACGTACCTACTGTTTATGTTTGAACCCGATCGAAAATTTTTACCTTTGAGATGAAGTAATATTCTGATATCGATTTTTAGAATAGGGTCGAATAATAGACCGTCACCACCAACCACTTTTAAGCCATGTTTCTAACTACTGTAACTTCTAGATCCCACCTTTTAAACGGCCATATTTTACCGTTATATTGCCTTATAGTGCCATGATTTCCTTCAAACAAGCATAATAATAGGGAATATACATGCGATTTTTTCATTTGCAAAATGAATTACTTATTAGCTCTATAAAACAAGCATGAAATTATTTTTTTAATAACTTCATCAGTGAAGAAGTTATAAAGCTTCAAAGATTACAATTAGAAAGAGAAGTCCGATATGAACTTTGACGTCAAATTCCAAATCTCAAATCAAATCTCAAAATGTTTATTGCAATCCATAATAACAATTCAGATGGTAAAAATATTAAAAAGAAACAATTATGGACCCTGTCGGGCACAGCAAAACATTAAATAATTAGGAGAGAGGAAGAGCGCTTTAAATAACTTTTATTATAAAGTAAATGTTTATCATTTCCTGACTAGCTTGTAACCATTATATAATATTATTATTATTATTATCAATAAAAAGGAATGTCATTTAATAATTATTATTAATAGAATTGAATGTCATTTATTTGTTATCATTAATATAATAGTGTCATATATTTATCATTATTAGTAGAATAGAATTATTAAGATAAACATATCAAAATTGTTATTATTTAAATTTATCCGTAAGGTATTCATCTAAGTGTGTGTAATAGCTTTTTTAAATTAAGAATTGTTTTAACTTATTTAAAAATATACTAGTTTTGTTTTCTTGCTTTATGTTTTCCGGTAATTTATTATATATTTTGATCGACATAGAATATGGACTAGAAGCATGTATTTTAAGGCGGGACGGAGGCAAATTTAGCCTGTTTTTATGGCGCAATGAATGGCTCGTTTGAATGTCTACCCGTGTGTTGTAGGATTCCGGGAATTTGCGGACCAGTTTACATAACTCTAAGATATAAATGCTGACCAATGTGAGTATCTTGTGTTTTTGGAAGTAAGGCTTGCAACTATCTGTCTGTTCTATATTTATGTTTTTTTTTTTTTTTTTTTTTTTTATAAAGAACGGGTTTTTATAAGCTTTTTTTGTAGGATGAATAAGGAGGGAGCGTCTGTGCTATTTCCCCATAAAACTATGCCATAGGTAAACCATGCGTGGGCATATGCGTAGTATGTAACTAGCGCGGTTTGGAGACTTGTAGTCTTTTTGATTTCACGAAGGGCATATGCAAATTTGTATAGTTTTGATTTTACCATCCTGACGTGTGATTTCCAATTAACGTTTGTGTCTATAGACAGGCCAAGAAGAGTGAATTCATGAACAACTTCTATTGTTGTGCCGTTGTAGGTGAAGGTTATATCCAATGGGGTCTTTTGACGGGGCTGGAAGGGCATTAATCTAGATTTAGAGAAATTTATTTCAAGGTTATGGTCATTCATCCAAGTAATTGATTTATTAAGTGTGTTTGTGAGGTCCTCGCACAAGTCAGCATTGCTCTGGCACGAAACTAAAAGTGAAATATCGTCAGCAAACAAAACGCATGGCCCTTCTATGGTTTTTGGAAGGTCGTTTATGTAAACTAGGAAAAGTAGGCATCCAATTACACTTCCTTGGGGAATAGAGGCGTAAATTTTTTTGATGCTAGACCGAATATTTTGAATTTCTTTGGTACTCTCATTATAAAATTCTATTTCGACTTGGTGTTCTCTATTTGTTAAATAGGATTTAAACCATTCATGAACTTTCCCGCGGATCCCTATACCTATATATAATATATATATATATATACTATTCCATGACGCCTATACAGCTGCCATATAAAACAGCGTTTTCGTGAGAGGGACAGATATATTTGTATAAAATAGTTATATCTCCTTTTTTTTTTGAGCAATTTTGATTCTAGTTTCACTGTTAGTATTATATGCTGTATATTTTAAGATAGAATGAGTAGATAAAAAATATTTTTTTTCATGCATATTCCCTATTCGTTCCTGCTACAATGTTGATTTCTAATAGGTTTTGGTGACTTATTCTCTAAAAGGGCCACTCAATTAGTACCACGCTGTGCTTTATGATTACAATTGTTTTAATTCATTTATTCTAGTTTTTTTTTTTGCACAGATTTTACAAAAAATAGGTACCATTTCCGGTTTTTTTTTTTGCGATTGCAACCGCAATTCTCATCCGGGTTTACACTTTTAATAGATGTTATGAGTGCATTTTTCCCTTTCATAAAGAGAAAATTGCGGGTTGTGTGACTGTAATTTGAAATCAGTAGATTAATATGACGGTATATAAGGAAAGGCAGCGGAGCGGTCTTGATGATCGACATCCATTATGGGCGTTAAAATAAGATAATATGTTATATCTATCAAAGGCACGTAGGCGCGATGCTCTTCAGGGCCCCGCACAACTCTGCATTGAACTTAGATTTATCAGAACGATTTACATATCTAGTTTATAAGTGTCTATAAGTGTCATAAGCAAGCGTTTCAAAAATAAACGGCAGTTTTCACTATAACAGTGTCACTACGTATTTTGCATTTGAAAATGTAACCGCCACGTATTTCACTACCATTTTCCCGAATTTCCATGTGGGCCACTTGCTTCGACCTGGCTAATCCTTTACTAGAAGTATACTTTTGTACATTGGCACTCTTATTTATTTATTTAGTTTTTAATTTATATAGACCACTTTTCAGCGCGTTGAAAGATGGCATATTTGCAACCCAGGTTAATTATTTATTAATTAATTATATACTTTATTGTACACCTCATAACAAGTACAGGAAAAACGTTTATAAAAACAAGTGTACAATGAATGGGCGGTCTTATCGCACAGGGCAATCTCTAGATGGGCACAGACAACCTTAGGATGGATTGAACGAAAGAAGTTAGATTTAGGGCGGTCAGTGTACAAACATCATAAATAAAACAGTTACACCCTTACAGCAACAGTTTATACCCTTTTGATGTAATAGGATCTAAACATTTATTGTGAATAGTCGAGATCGAATCCAAGTCAAAGAAGTTTGAAAACCCCTTCCTTTAAATATACTCAATACCTTTAATTTCAAATCTATCTTGCGCAATAATTATTTTTTTAACACCCTAAATCAATTATTACAAAACAAGTAGAAAGTTTAATTCCCTAAAACCTTGATTTTACTAAGCCGTTAATCCGACGCTTCAGCAATTTTGCTTCGCTCCGTTTGGCGCGCATTCGGCGCAAATCTTCCTAAATCCAAATGAAAAATTAAAAAAACGAAATAATTCAGTCCCGCGACAGGCACAGGATTATTAATCAAAACAGGAGGGCATAACCCCAGGGGGTTCAAAATGTAGGATTAATTTATATTGTGGAAATCACGAAGGTAGATTTGCATTGGTTTATTTTGATCTTCTGCACGCTGGCTTTCTCATTTTGAATATTATATTATTAAAATACAAAAAAAAAAATATATTATTTTCTCAAGACACTGAGCTTACATAAATTGAGGCAGCCCCTGTAAGTTACAGAGGTACTTGTGTTGGAGCTGTCTCGCAACTTCCCTTATTTACTATCTAAACAATGCTGAGACCGTTTATTAAAAGAAAAACATAAAAAAGAAAAAATTACAAAAAAAGAAAAATCATTATTTTACCATATCAGCTCAGTGTGTGGTGATAGAGTGTGAGGGTGTGTGTGATCGTGTATAGGGTGTGTGGATGGATTGTGTTTGGGAGTTGGAGTATATACCTATATGTGATTGGGGGAGGTTATGGTATTTGTCAGGTTATCCTGATCAGGAGATTTTCTGTTTCCTCATACGATAAGGTTAGCAACCAGTTAGTAATAGCAAAAGCCCATATATACAGTTTTAGGTTAAATTTGTTATAAATGTAGGCGGATTGTGTAACATATTGACGTCTAGCAAAAACTGTTCGGATGCTTGGGGAGTGGGCCACTGTAGCTCTACGCCTTCTACCCTGAGTAGCTGGGCGGAAAGGAAGAGACTTATGAAGGCTTTGATGATTTTATACAGATTTTCAATCAAAAGGGTTACCTTTTTAACCGACTTCCAAAAAAGGAAGAGGTTCTCAATTCTCAATTTTTACGGAACAGTACGCTAACAGGCTCAAGAAACTTGCCACCGACTGTGGCTACAAGGAAGACCTGTTCGAACGTCTACTGCATGATCGATTTGCGACTGGCTTAAACCACCCGCAGCTAGAAGTGGATCTCAAACAGAAAAGGCCCGATCTACTAGAACATTATGATGGAAAGACTGTGGAAGTTATATTTACCAAATTCTTTGCAGTAGCTCAGTCTAGAGAGCTTGCTGAGGGTGACATTCTCGTTGGTTTAACTGCTGCCACAAACAAAGTAAGAACAAAAACCAACATGGCGCATCACAACAAACAGAGTACGTCTTTACGGAGGATTGGTCTAGATCAGTGCCGTCGATGCGGTGCATAATAATATGATAGGCATAAGGTAGGCAATTTTAAGGCAAAATACCATACAGCGAGGAAGACAAACGCAAGGGCATTTAGAAGGTTGCTGTATCAAGGCTGGGAGAGCATATTTGACGAGCCCCAAGTCAGGGAAGAAACGAGCAATCAAAAACAAAAACAAATTACATGCAATTAGGAACACTGACAGCAACGAGTATTTATATGAATCTTCGACAACCTTATACGATAGTGACGATGTCTTCAAGATTGAGCGCAAAAAGGATAAAAAGGTTAATGGATAGCAAGCGCATTGACATCACACTCAACGGTGTCAGATGTACGTTGGACTGGTATCTGGGATCAGTATACTCCATCATTAGCACAGAATTTTTGAAACGTATTGGAGCACCCCCTTTAACAAAGGCACTGAAACTTGTCTCCAGTGGAGCGAGATGTTTGACATGACGTTTCCAGAACCCGTCTATTCGGTTAAGTCTATTCAACCAGATACCAGAACACTTAAACAGTAAGAGACACTTTCTCGCCTCTGTTTGGCAACAAACTAGGAAAAGTTAAAAATTAGGCCGTTAACATCCATATTAAACCCGTCAAGTCATGTCTATGCGTAAAAACATAGAAAGAGAACTTCAGCGTTTAGTGGACCGCCATGGGATCTGGAGGCGGTGGTCCTCGCGCGCCTGCATGATTGGCGCGCGGAGGTACAGCCGGGGGAAAACTCCGCTGACGCGGCAAATTGTCGCGCAGCGGACGGACTTCTGGCGCGATCCCATGGAGACGACGACTATCGCACGCCACAATAGTGGCAATAAGTTCCCTCTTTGAGGAGTGGCTTGAGAGGCGCCACGGCATCCTCACCTTCCGCCTGACGCAGGTCCTCACCGGACATGGATGTTTCGGAAGGTTCCTGCAACGAATCGGGCGGGAGGAAACGCCCGGGTGTCACCACTGCGAGGATCGACCGGAGGACACGGTAGAGCACACTGTGCAGGTGTGCCCCGCTTGGGCGGCGCACCGCCGTGTCCTCGAAACGGCGATCGGCGGCGATCTCTCGCGTCCGGCCCTGGTCCAAGCCATGGTCCGGAGCGAGACGGAATGGGACGCCGTTGCCTCCTTCTGCGAAGCAGTCATGCTAGCGAAGGAGGTGGTGGAGCGGGAGAGGAGACCCTCTCGTCCCGGCCGCCGTGGTAGACGCCACGGGCGTCGGGGGCCACCACCTGGTGACCTCCGGCCACCGTAGGCGCGGGCCTGTGGACGGCGAGCTATGGGTGGCTCGCCGTCCGTCCGTCTAGTGACGACAGGCCGTGTCGACGGCGCGTTAGTGTTCCACGCGCGCCTCAAAGAGAGTCAGCAACACAGAGGGGCTCGAAAGGGCCGATGCCTGCCGGAGTCGCGGGATTATTCGCAAGAGACCGGGACCGTGGCTCCGGAACACAAAGGGCAATGAAGGAACATGGATGGGTTTTAGTCAGTAGAAGTCTGACACTCCCTCCCGCTACACTCAGAGCGGGAGGAGTCATTGGAAGATTTCTCATCCCTAAAAAAAAAAAGCGTTTAGTGGACGAGGGAATACTTACCAAAGTTGATCCAAATATGACCCCCTTAGAATGGGCTACACCCACAGTCAACGTGGTCAAAGCAAATGGCCAGGTCAGAATTTGCGGTGACTTTTGTAGCACTATTAACCCGGCCATGGTAACACATGCGCATCCAGTCTCACTATTTGACCAGTTACGTCAAAATCTTGAAACGGAGTAAGTTTTCAAAAATCGACCCAAAAGATGCATACCTGCAATTCAAGATCGCCCCAGAGTCAAAAAAGTAACTGACAATATCTACTCACAATGGAGATTACCAATACAATAGGATGCCCTTTGGAATATTGATAGCAAGCTCGATTTTACAACACTACCTTGATGAGCTACGTTTGGTATATCACCGAATACCAAACGTAGCGATTTACTTCGATGATATCGCCTTAACAGGAAAGGATGACAGAACATCTCGAAACACTATCTACTGTGTTTGAAAAATTACAACGCGCTGGCTTAAAAGTCAATTTAACAAAATGCTCATTCTTCCAAACAGATATTGAGTACCTGGGACACACAATCAGCAAAGAAGGAATACGCCCAACAAAATCGAAGATTGAAGTAATAATTAAAGCGACACCGCCTACTAATGCTCAAGAACTACGGTTATTCCTTGATCTTGTAAATTTCTACGAGAAATTCATACCTCACCTGCATGCCTTTTGTGCAGACCTGCATGCACTAACTGGCGCGCGTCAAAAGTGGCAATGGACAGATAGAGAAAATACAGTTTTTAAAAATACTAAAATGCTGATTTGTGAATCCAAACCACTTGTGGCCTTTGACGAGAAGCGTTCATTGTTTTTAGCATGTGACGCCTCGGAAAAGGGTGTGGGTGCCGTATTATTTCATAAAGCGCATGACCAAATCCAACCTATCGTTTTTGCGTCACGAAAACTGAGATCAGCGGAAATTCAGTTACTGATCGAGAAGCATTAGTTAAATTGTTCGGCATCCAAAAGTTTGACCGATACTTACGTGGCACAAAATACACACTCGTCACTGATCATAAACCCTTGATTCACGTATTAGGTCCACAGCGCAATTTACTGAAGATAGTTAATAAATAATCGCTTAATACGTTGGACTTTGATCATTGGTATCTATGACTATGACATCGTCTTCACAAAAGGATAACTTAATTTTATAGCTGACTACCTTTCCAGGATGCGCCCAATCCTGATGAGAGACCGTCCCGTGTAGAATTGACCGTACACAGAATAATAGCTCAATTAAAACATAAGAGTGTTTTAGATATAGCGTGGACAGAAGCAATACGGGATGAGTCAAGGAATGATCCTATTTTCAAACAAATATCAGAGAGCATTAAGACAGGTTGGCGGGAAAATTCATATTCAGAAATCTTAAAACCGGAAACGCACCGTATTGAGCCCCGGTTCTTTAAGTAAAACAGAGCCCCGGTTCTTTAAGTAAAACAGAGCCCCGGTTCTTTGTGTAAAACTGAGCCCCAGTTCTTTGCGTTAAACAAATGTTGCCATAATTTCAGTAAAGGCGACTTCCGCAAAAATAAACAAATTACCTAGTTAGCATAGATTAAGTAACTAATTTACTTACCAATTATATTGTGCAAACTGCGACTTCTAAACAAATTGTCTAGTTACCGACTTACTAACTTACTTACCTATCAATTGTATTGTACCAAATTACAGTCGTAATAGGCTCTTGATCATAGATTCTCTTGTAGCAGCTGGCTATAGAACCGTCTGCAAAGATGGAGGAGTTTCTATAACTTGCAATACCGCTATACTTTTCCAATTAACTGCTCATTAGCTTCGCTTAAGGTAGGTTAGGTCCCTATGATATTGTGTCAAACTGTAGACTTTGTTTACGTAACACAACTTCTGGAACAAGTCTCATGACTGTCTCACAAGCTAAATAAATTAATAAATTACATGAAACTTGTCGTCTTCAATCAAACAGCCAGTTCATTTCGTCTGTTACAACCTACCTCCGGGGCATCGTTACCTTGCTTATTCAACTTTACTTGTCAACCTTTATTTGATAGATTTGTAACTTAGTACCAAGATCAAAGCAAATTGTTTGAAAAGATTTTGATGAAGGTTTCTTTTACATTGTTTTTCATTTTACGTACCAACGTCATTTGTATGTAATTGACCTGGGGTGTAGTTACCTTATGGCATGAAATCATGATAGGTAAATAGTTAGCTTTCATGTACAGGTATTAGGAACACACCGTGCCGTTAGGTAATAACGTTTTTGGGCTGCGTTGTGAACTTGTGATCGTACCATTAACTGGCGCTAGTACCACGGTCTGTGTCGAAGTCGAGAAGATAAAGTTGTTCAGTATCTCTGAGCGTAGCATATCAAGTGCGGCCGGCCTCTCCCCTGCCGACGTACAGGTGTTGGCGAGGTCGGTGGAAAAAAAATACTCGTCCCTGGAGCTCGACGCGACTGCAACCGCCGGTGGCACTGGCAGCGAGGCGGAGCTCGGAGCTTATCGACGGGTCCGTGGTTGGTGGGGGTGCGTGTCCTGATGCTGCTCTCGTTAAAATAGTTTTATTTCATTCGTCATAGTTTCCTCATCAATATTTTGTGACGTGACATAATATGTCATCAGTCCGCATCGTATATATTTCTTTAATTTCAATCATTGTTGGCCTTAAGGTATGGTAAGGTTTGTAGTTATTATATCATTAGGATCTTCATATTGTGACGTCACTGCGCTGATTCACACACTTGAAAGGGTTATGGGTTGTTGAATGACGACGGTGTTATATTTTGTTTACACAAGATTACAACTCGGTAAGGTACAACATGGTAAGGTTTGTAGTTATTATATCACTAGCTGACCCACGCAACTTCGTCTGCGTCACATTTTCCATGAATGCTCGGCTTCTTTTAGTCCTAGCGTGATGATATGTAGCCTACAACCTTCCTCGGTAAATGGGCAATCTAATACTGAAAGAATTTTTCAAATCGGACCAGTAGTACCTGATATTACCCCCTACATACAAACTTACAAACACATTTTACCTCTTTATAATATTAGTATAGATTAGGATCTTCAGATTGTGACGTTGTGTTGACAGATGGCGCCTCAGTCGCAATCGAAGGTTTGGGCTTAACTACATAAATAAATAAAAAAGATTGAACAGTAAGTGCCACTTCACATTAGGACGTTAGCAGCGCGACAGTAGCGCGGCAGAAGCGCATTCCTTCACATTATTAGAATAGCCGAGCGTTAGCAGCGCCGCTGCCGCGCCGCAGTTAAGGCGAAGTTGCAGTACTGTGTGTTTTGACGAACAACAGCGACTGTCCGGCGAGCGAAATAATGTCTAAATTTTGATTGTTTTTTCTTTTTGGCGAAAACTGATAAAGAAATAAAACAATATGGTTTCAACTTCTATCTATTGATATAACTTTTATATACAATAGTAAGCAAAAATGCATAAGCATTCTTACGCACTAACAGCTTGACGGTTAGTTTGACTTACGACCTTTTATTTTCCAGCAGTAGTCAACAAACGGTTGTGGTTTATAATTTCGTAATTACAAAATGAGCTCAGATAGCCCAACGGTTTAGCGCCCTCAGAGAGAAGTGTGATCCAGTGTGTCGTAAGTTTAAATCCCACGTACTACCAGACTTTTTGTATGTTCTTATCCACATTGCAATAAGTTAGAAAGGTAGATCACAAAAAAAATACAAAATAAGAATTTAGATTTCTGCGAGGTAGACATCAGTTATTTATAATTATTAATATTTAACTTGAACCAAATGAACTGTCGGTTGGTTGTAGTTGTCGGTTAGTGACGTGTGGTTAGCAGTAGCGTAATTATTCACAAAATGCAGGCAAACATTAGTATTGAAGTGAGGGCGACTATTATTGCGCTGCATAAAAGTGGTCTTAATAAAACTCAAATATCTGAAGAAACCGGACTGAATGTGAGTAAAATATTTATATTTGAATTGTAATTTTATAAATTAATCTTTTAATATTTTAACTAAAAATTGATACCTGAGATTATTTGGTAGAATATGGCTTAATTATGGCTTCAGATATATATATTTTTTTTAATTCTTTTTATTATTTTTTGAATCCGTCCATCACATTATGAGGCTTAAAAGCGAAATATTAGTGTTTATTATTGGATTTATAAATACGCAGTGTTTTTTATTTTAAAATTATATTAAATAAATATGAGTATTAACTTTATAAAACTGGCCAAGTGCGAGTCGGACTCGCCCATGAAGGGTTCCGGTACCATTTATCTATAAAACTACGAAAAAAACACGTTTATTGTATGGGGGTCCCCATACAATAAACGTGTTTTTTTCGTAGTCGTCCCCTTAATATTTAATTATTTTAATTTTTTAGTGTTTTTGTTGTTATAGCGGCTACGGAATTATACATCATTTGTGAAAATTTCAGCTTTCTAGCTATCACGGTTTATGAGACAGACAGACAGCGGAGGCTTAGTAATAGAGTCCCGTTTTACCCTTTGGGTACGGAACCCTAGAGGGTGAAGAAGAGGGTAACCTTACTAGTCGAAAGAGAAGTGGAAGACCGACGCTTATTAGCGAAGCGCAGCGACGACATAATGGTGGACGAGTATGAAAAAAATGGTTTCACACCAACGAGATACTTTGCGTAATTATTCGACACCTCGTTGCAAACTGTTCGCCGTGCGCTCCACGCTGAAGGTGTGCATCACAGAAAACCTGTTAAAAAGCCTTACTTGACAGAGAAACATAAACAAGAACGATTACGTTTCGCACGGGATTATTTAGATTTCGACTGAAATACCACCATATTTTCAGATGAAAAAACATTTAAATTCAGTCAAAAGGGCAGACTTCATTTATGGCCAAAGCAAAGGATAACACTCGATGGTGTGATAAAAACGTAATCCCTAACACCGAATCAGGTCGTAATACAATTAATATGTGGGGGGGGGATGAGTGCAGCAGGACCAGGAGAACTGGCTTTCATTCTTCCACGCGCAAACAGTTCGACTTATGCGGAAGTATTAGACTCCATCATGCTACCTACTGAGCGCAACATTTACCCTGCTGATGAGTTAGCACAATTTTCATTTGTCCAGGACAATTGTCCTATTCACCGGGCGAGTACTGTGCGTGAGTGGTTTCACAATCACCCGGAGGTTATTGTTGTTCCATGGCCAGCGCGATCACCCGACCTCAACCCCATAGAAAATCTATGGGGCTTGATGGTGCAAAGGTGGGACTCACGGAATGAGAGGTCCACGGAACAATTGAAAACCCATTGCATAGAGGTGTGGGAAAATTTAAGAGGGAGCGAAACATGCGGTAATATTGTTGGGTCCATGCGCAAACGGCTACTTGACTGCATTGAAAATAATGGGGGTTATACAAAATATTAATTAAACTAAAATATCCTTGTTTTAGTTTTAATAATCAGACGGTGTAACTAAATATTTAGTAGGTCATTTTAAAATATTAATAACGTTTAACGAAACACTAGACATATTAATTATGTTGTGTTGACTTTCGTTTAAAACAGCTGTTTCTTTTAACTTGTGCCATCGCCTTATCTTAGGAATGCAGTGAACTCGCTACTATCATGATTTTATTTTGTGTTCTGTTTCTTCTACCCGCATTGTTGTAACATAAATTAATAGTTAGATTTATTTTTCTCATCTAATTGACGATTGTTTTAAGCTTCTGAGGTTGAGTTTCAATCTTCTTTTCGCCATGAAAATGAACAATTAAGCTATTACCTCAATACATTATTTATGACGTTACCTAAAAATAACATGTTTACCAAGTCAAAACCATATATCAGTTTTCAATAAAACTGGTTGAATAGCAATACCTTTAATAACTAGCTATCGACAGTTATATTTTGTATTATTAAAATATCCTTTCATTGTTATTATGAATGGTCTAAGTGGGTATATTTCCAACAAACAATGTTATCAACGGTTACAAGAGAACTTTTTTTATCTAGGTAATTCAGCACTACTTTTTTATTTCTACCTTACAACATCGAAATGATGAATAAGATCACTACTAAATAGTTGCAAATTACGAATACGATAAATAAATCATAATATTCGTAATTTGCAACTAATTAGTATAAAAAATACAATATATAAAATACAATTGTAGTTTCAATATAGTAGAAATATAAAAAAGCCTTATTTACTATATGGTATTTTCAATAACAGAAAAATCAGCTACGGACCATTAATTGGATTTGAACTCGGACCTCGTTGATTGCGAGTCGATTACCTAGCCCTGACGGCTACAAGCACGTGAGTGACTAACGCGAATTTTATCAATCCAATGGTCGCCTCAGCTGTGACTGTGTAAGGCATGTTCTCAATGACACACTATCGCGCGTAGTGCGACGACAGTACATTTGTGTGTGTTATCTGTGGAATGTTGAGATACTCATACAAGCAACGAGTGTTGACGACAACGTGAAAATCTTAGAATAATAACGCATAGAAACCTAGTACGAGTGCAAAAAGTGAGGCAACTAAAACTTAGCCTAATCCGTCAAACTTAGCCATCAGGCCGTCAGTACTCAATGTCACGTTCCGTCGAACACAGCTCGCGAGTAAATAATTGAAAATGACAGTTTGTTGCGTGAAAGGATGTTATAGCACATCAGGAAAACAAAAAAATGTGATAAAATAACATTTCACAAATAAATACTCACATTCTATGCACTATTTTTACGTAAATCGATAAATAAAACAAAATTCTAATAACCTAACTTGTCATAACACAGTGTTGCTATTTGTGAGGAAAAAATACCCACATTGCTTTCATTTATGTTTTTCATTTTTGTAATTTTAAAATACAATACTTACTGTTAATTCATATCAAATCCGATGTTTTAACATTGTTTATAATTATAACCCATCAAGCATTCTAAACGCATTGAACAATATCTCATTCTTTATGCAATTTATTTCCTTTTATTTTGAAATAAATTGAATTATACCTTCCGAAAAAATATGTCATATTACATGAAAAATCATGTTTACCTTTTCCAGTTCCCAACAACATAAAATACTTGCCTTGATAGCAAAATAGTAATGCGTCTTCCCATATTTTGTGGGTAACGGCTTAGTAATGGTATCACTGAAAGCTATATCTGTGTGCGTTAGAGGAACGTAGACACATTCGGCTCACGCACACAAAGAAAATGAAGTGGACACACGATTTTGCTCGAGTTTTGTTCTAGACGCGGCTTCTATGCGTTATTATTCTAAGGTGGCACACTTCATTTCTAAAATGGATTCCGACGGTGAAACATTGTTGCTCCTGCTTATGATAGTACTCATTCGGCGCCATCGATGTCGCGTGAAAAAACGAAAAAGACGGTACTGGATATCCTTTGTTTCGAAATCGTCATGTGCATAGTGATTATATACCTAACAGTATTTAATGTAGTTAAAAATAATAATAATAATAAAATGGATGTAGGAACGGGTCCCGCAGCACTAAGGAGCTGCTCCTCATTGATATTGCCATTAGCCAATAGGTTCGTCGTTCCCGAAGGGATCTGTCGACATGCTGGATAGATTATAAGAAGGCCTATGACTCAGTGCCACATACATAGCTCATGAGGGTGCTGGAGCTGTATAAAGTTAATGCAGTTCTACGCACCTTCCTGATGTCGTGTATGGGGCAGTGGAGGACGGTTCTTCACTATCCAGGGTGTCGACAGACCCAGGTGAACAGCGACCGATAAGGAGAGAACCAAGCGAGGCATATTTCAGGGCGACAGTCTGAATCCACTGTGGTTTTGTCGGGCCCTCAACCCTCTCAGTACATTGCTAGAGGGTTTGGGGTAGGGCTTCCGGTTGAGAAGAGGTGGTCAGGTCATATCGCACCTCCTTTACATGGATGACTTGAAACTATTTGCTCCTAACAAATTGCAACTGATGAAGCTACTGAAGGTAACAGAAACCTTCAGTAGCGCCATCAGGATGGAATTTGGTGTGGATAAATGTGCGGTCATGCATGTAAAGCTAGGGAAGATTATGGAATCCGTGGGAACGCAACTCTCGGATTCCATACACCTTAGGTCTCTCTCCTCAACCGAAACTTACAAGTATTTGGGTATGTCGGAAGCGTTAGGCATCAATGCTGCTGATATGAAACAATCGTTGAAGGAGCGCTTCTTTGGCCGCCTGAATAAAGTACTTAACAGTCTTTTATCAGGCGGAAACAAGGTGCGTGCCTTCAACGGTTGGGTCATGCCGGTGTTGATGTACTCTTTCGGCATACTCAAATGGACTCAGACAGAACTTGACGCCCTGGATAGAAGGGTACGCTCACTGCTTACCGCAAATCGGATGGGTATGCATCGAGATGTGGTAGCGGTGGACAAAGGCCTTACTTCGCTCTCCTTGGCTAACGAGAACTGGCGCAAACCTGTGGTATTAGATACTAACGACCCCAGGGAGGTATGGCAGAGCAAGGAGCTTCACGGACGGTCCTACATGGACCCGATGTAGACTTTTTAGCGTCCGTAGCCTGGCTGCGTTTTGGTGACCTCTTTGGGGAAACCGAAGGTTTTGTCTGTGCGATCATGGACGTAGTTATAATGACGAACAACTACCGGAAATACATAGTGAAGGACGGTACGGTTGACATATGTCGGGCATGTCACCGACCCGGGGAATCCATCCGCCACATTATTTCCGGTTGTTCTAGTCTGGCTAACGGAGACTATTTGCACAAGCAAAACCATGTAGCCAGGATCATCCACCAGCAACTTGCTCTGAGATACAATCTTGTGGAATCGGAAGTACCGTACTATAGGTATGTGCCCGACCCAGTTCTCGAAAATGGCAATTGCACGTTGTACTGGGATCGGTCTATCATCACTGATAGGACTATTGTTGCCAATAAAACTGACATAGTGGTGATAGACCGACTAGAGCGTCGCGCAATGATTGTTGATATAGCAGTCCCTCATGACGAGAACCTCGTGAAGTCTGAGAAAGAGAAACAAAGTAAGTATCTTGACTTGGCTCGCGAGGTTGTCGACATGTGGGATGTAAACACAGCAGTCATTGTGCCGATAGTCGTGACGGCGAATGGCATAATTGCCAAGAGCCTGGACCAACACCTCAAGAGGCTCTCGTTGGGCAGCTGGATCAAGGGCTTGATCCAGAAAGCAGAACTCCTGGACACGGCGCGTATTGTGAGGAGGTTTCTCTCTCGGGAGCCCTGACCACCGGTAGCTTGGACCCTGTTCCCGATGCCGGTGGGCTACTATTTTTTAATGTTTTTTTTTAATAAGTTTTATAGAAATATTTAAAAATGTAAAATATATGTAGATAACAATAAATAAATGGAATAATAATATTTTTTTTACTTATGTTCGAATGTCAAAACCACCACCACCCACTTTTATTTTCGAAATCAGGAATAAACAATGCACATAATTCTTGCCAGTTATTCTTTTTTAGGGTCCTGTTGTTGTAATTGTTGCTTCTTGAGTCCCACAAAACAGGACGCATTTGAATTTCAATAATAAATCGTTCGGTATCAAAACTCGCTCATTGTGTAGTCTATAATTACGTACGTTTGCAACACTGGCTCATCGCCGACTGAGCGCACGCGGCGGCCGCGGCGGCAGCGCGCGACCGCCGCGCTTCTGTTTAAACTATGAAATTCTGACAACGTGACAGTCGTGCGTGAGTCGCGCGGCTGTCGCGCTGCTAAAGTCGCCTAAATGTGAAAGCGCTCACAGGAAAACATTCCATGGTTTCATATTGCTTAGGTAAAAATAATAAAAACCAAATCTCTGTTAAGTCGATTTGCCCTGGCGCAGAGACTTCAGGATGACAGAGATTGTGGGTAGGACCTTTTGTGCGAGGAGCGGTAGAGAAATCGAGCCTTTTGGATTCCGACAAGCGAGCCGGCAGGCCGATAGAGCTCAGAAGGCACGTGGCTGGCGCTCCAGGGTATCGCCACATCATGAACCCATTGTTGGCAACAGGCAGAGACGGATGGAGTAGCCGCCAAATAAATGCAAGCTCCTCCATACCCGGTTATTTTTAGTTTAGCCGGTAAGTGGGTAAGAGGGTAGCCATGCGGATTGTCTTAATCTTTGTTCTGTCGAAGGTTGAGACTTGTGTCTGATTAGGGGGGGATATTGTTTCAGGTTTGGCTTTTTCAGCTAGCCTACCGATGGATGCAGAAGGTCGTTCTGTCGTGCACTAATGCGTACTTAGCATTGGCAGCGTTGTGCGTGGGCAGAGAGACCATCTCCATTAGCAGTGAGTCCCACATGAATCACCACGTCGTCCGATGAACCGTTGCGAGGTACAGACGCCTTCTATTTCTTTGTTCCTGTGATCAATATCCGTTCCCGCAGGTCTCTGGTTTTGGAGTGGTCAACGTCCTAATGGTCGTTGACCGATGCCAAGGGTATTTGTCCTGCTAACTAGAGATTACTAGAGTTAATATTGTTGAGAGAGAGAGAGTAAGATTCAAGAAGATTCAAGTGTTGAACGGTTGCTATACATTGTTAGTATGTTGTGACTCTAAAGTTAGAGCTTATTTAGATTATTTTCTGCACCGTGTATTAAAGGATATTTCCTTATAGTTTTAAAACGATTGAGCTACAAGTTGCTAGGGGTTTGCCTCACGGATCCTAACAAGCGACCCTGAGTTGTATACTTTTCTCATGTACATGGTATTCTCTGTCAATTGTCACGGAACGGAGATGTGGCACTGTGGTGCTTTCAGGGTTAGGGAGTAAGTTAAAATACAGATAAACCTGTGTATAAATTGTAAGTACCTACATAGTGCTTCCTATTTAATAAACTGTAATTGTTTAGAATGGTACTTGTTTAATTGTATTTTATACCAAATATTATATACCCTCTTAATTTACTATAGCACGGCACACGTCGAACACTCCTTGTGTTCGACGTGTGTTACAACACATGCTATAATGTAACCCGGAGGGTGTGCTATATAGCGCTGATTTGAGTGTGTAGCATGGATTTCTGTTTTGTGGATCTTTGTTTATTGACCTAAGGGTTAAGAGAGGAGGATGAAGGTTCTTTCTGGAAGAGATGATGGTAGAAATGTTTCCCATTTTGGGAGTTGTTTTAACCGGTTCACAGTACAACAGACCACATGTGGTCTGCGCTGATTGTTTTACTATTGTGTCTGCTTTGTGGACAGTGAACCTATATTTCATAACGTGTTGACACACCTCATTTACTGCAGAAAATGAGGTGTGTAGACACGTGTAAAAACACTAAATTATTTCATCACAAAAACAAAACACTTTGTTAATTATTTTCCCGTTTGTCACATGACATTTAGTTTTCACCACTCCTTATTACCATAAACACAACATGGAATGCATTATCTATGACTTATCATATTAATTAAAACATCACATATCACACATATTAATTTCCAGTAGTTACATTGCACACATTTATTGTATGATATTAATTAACAATACTAACAAATATCTACACTATATAAATTAACGCCGCCGCGCTGCTGCAATATTTTTGTCTTTTATTGTAACCGTTTCTGTCATAGGTTCCCCTTGAGCTGAACTTATGTTAAAAAGCGACTTACCATCGTCGTCCTCGCTCACATCCCCCGTGGTCACGTAATTTACTTTGTTATTACACATCCTACGCAGATGACTTACAACGTTACACTTTTGACATTTGTACTTCGCGAATCGACATTCCGACGACTTGTGATTGCGACGTCCGCACACCGAACACTTATCACTCACGGCACTGATGGTTTTAGCACTGTTTTGTCCGTTCCCGATCTTGTACACCTGAACCTGGTTCGCTGAAGCAGCCGGCGTAGCGGCGGCGGCACCTTCCTGGGCGCACCGTACGCTCTCTGCTACCTCCACTGCTTTTGCCAAGGTTAAGCTCTCCAGGTCCCGGGCAAACAGCTTCTCTTGTTCTGGACCCGCTACCATTCCCATCACGAACCGGTCTCGTAACGCTTCCTCTACATTGCTGAACCCACAATGTGCGGTGAGTCCTCGCAGCCTTGCTGCCCATTGAGTGTGTGACTCGCCTAGTTGCTGCGAAGCCGAGTAGAACTTTTGTCGCTCGCTGAACCCGCACCGTTTCGGTGTAAAGTGATCATCCAACAACTTGATGAGTCCTTCATAAGCCAAATCCGCTGCCAGTTTGTAGGTACCGTCATGCAGTGCGCTGAACAGAATCGCTCGCCTTTTCGAACCTGCCGCGTCACCTTTGGCGTCGATATCGTTTGCGACAAACCATTGCGTAATTCGTCCTTTGTATGTTTTCCATTCGTGTACATTATGATCGAAAGTGGGTAATACACCAAACGACGCCATTTTGGGTACCCTCGTCGCCACTGTTAAGTATGTTGCGGGAACAAGTGAAACTGCGGGCTGCTATTAGCACACTCATTTATTATCCATGCAAGTGGTCGGCCGGTCGCGCGAGCGCACACATACATACACATGCGCGCACACATATATAACAGAATTATATGTAATACTAGCTGACCCGGCAACTTCGTTCCGCCTAACAGTCGATTCTTTAATTTTTTTTAATAAACGTAGCTCCTTATTACATCAGCTACCTGCTAATAAAAGTCCCGTTAAAATCGGTCCAGCCATTTCAGAGATTAGCCGGAACAAACAGATAGACAGAGAAAATTTGTAAAAAATATTAATTTGGTGTATGTACCGTATAAATATTCATAATATACATGTAGTAAAAACGGTTATTTCAATATTGCAAACAGACACTCCAATTTTATTTATATGTATAGATAAAGATGTATAGATAGATGTGTAGATTTGCATGAGAGATATGGCCTGTGACTACACACGAAACGCACACTTTCGCCAATGATGATCAACAGTTTCAATTTTTTTTTTATTTGGGATGGGTTTGCTCTTGACTCTAGTCAAGCTTACCCAAAAGTTGCCTGTTCACTCTAACTTTGAAAAGATTAGGGTTGTAAGCGTTTGGAAACACAGAGGCAGGCAGAGAGTTCCACTCCTTTGCTGTGCGCATTATGAAAGACGCTGTAGTGTGTCTAACATTAAAACATTAAATAAAAGCATCAACTTGCGTGGTTTTAAAACAATACTAGCTAATGAATCCGAGGAAATAAACAATGCTTGTTGAGAGAGCATAACTATTCAATAATTTATCAGAAAATTCAAAGAATAGTGATATAGTGTATAAGTAAATATATTTAAAGCAAAACCGAAAATGATGTATGTGCAATGTAACGTCGCCAACACCCAAGAGTCAAATACTATAATAGAGGTATTTAGATGTATGTCAAACTGTAATTTACGTTCTTGTGAGAAGAAATTTTTTGAAGGTCTTTTATAGCTAATCGTATAATATTACATTTTTTATCATATGTATGTTCTTAAACTCGATTTACTTCCAGAAAATATACTACTTCTATTCAATTTTAAAATAGAAGAACGTGCAAACTCAAACATAGAATCAATCGTTTTATAAGGTTTTCAATAGTTTGGCGACCACAAACGTACGTGCTGTGGAATGAACGCGTTATTCTGATTAAGCTTTTGATGATTCACGCGTAAATTTTGAAATCTGTCGAAACGTTCTACTTCAGAATAGGTCAACTAGTTTAAAGCTCAGAATTCTGTTCGATTTCTATGGTGAGTTTTCTAATTGAATAGGTATTTGTTCCGAATCGACTTATTGTAGCAAAATAAAAGGAACTGTACCTACTGCCTTTTAAATATTAACATAATTATAAAAAGTATACCTAATTTGAAACATACATAAAATGTATAAGTAAAATCAAATATAATACAAAAACAATTATGTATCAGACAAATGTGAGATCAAGAGTTTAACAGGGTAACTTAGGATATAATTTAACGAATTATACGAACTTATTACACGATTGCAATCGGGCTTAACAGCATAAAAGATATTGATAATTCAAAGGAATTAATAAATAGAAAATTCGTCATGTATTATTGACGTAGATAATTTTCGAAATAAACTTATCTGTGACGTCTCTGGAAGCAGCTATTGGCTGAAGGATAACAGCCGCACTGGTTGATCTTTAAAGTTAAGCAACGCTTGCCAAGGTAGATAAAGAGACTCCTTCATGCCTGGGAAAACGTGTTAGTTAAGCCGTTGGTCCCGACTGTCATTTGTAGATCTTTGATTGTAATTATCAGAAGCTAGAATATCTGACTCCAGTCTTGCCAAGAACTGCCGTGTTACATAGTTAATGGGTTGTGAAAGTTTTGCTCTACGCAACTGCGCGAACTGTATATAACTGTCTTCACTTGAGGGCTAAATAATATCCAAATATTAAATAACTTTGTTTCGACCGTAACTGTATGTAATACCCAACGCACGAGACAGCCCCATTTTTATTTTTATTAGAATTTGATTATATATATATAGTATCTAATAGTAGTTTCGGTGGAAGTTTACATGTTAATGATATAATTATTATTTTTACAAACATAAAAACAACTAAACCTAACTATAATTATACATATAAAAATACAAAAACAAGATAAGCTTAGGCGTCGAAGAATTCCTCCGCATCGCCGTCATCCGGAAACGTGCCCAGAAGACTGGCAGGATTGCCACGTTGAATGGCAATGCTAATTCTTTGAGCAAAGAACGAGCCAGCTCTCTGGGCACGCAAAGTGTCGATGAGTTGACGAGATATGTCCTTAAAAAGGAGACGCGCACTCAGACCCCACGACCCAAGCGTTTCGACCCCAAACGGCTCAAAACTGTTATTACGATTGTCGACACATGTTGCATCCCACACCAGACGCCTACCCATCTTCCACGGCACCAACGTCATACCATCTGGTCTCTTCCCATCGTCACTTACCAAGCTGCTAGGTTCTAATACTGCCGGTACGCCGGCGGTGACAAGAGCCCGACGAATATTCTGACAAGGTATCTCTACCGAGGATGCAGTGACTGCACTTAGCACGTTAATAACTGAACAACTTGACAGCCGCAAAAAATGTTTAACTGCATTCCTCGATCTAAAAAAAGCCTTTGACACCGTTTCTGTCTCAATCCTTGTAAACAAGCTGGAACGTGTCGGAATACGTGGAACGCCTCTCAACCTGTTTAAAGATTATCTGTCAAATAGGAAGCAAAGGGTCAGAGTGGGTCAGTGTCAGTCGAGGACGCAGTGGTATCATACGGCGTCCCACAAGGAAGCGTATTTGGGCCCACATTATTTCTCATTTACGTAAACGAACTGTGTGACTTACAAATAAACAACGCACAAGTCTTCTCTTACGCTGATGATACTGCTGTAGTTTTCACTGGAGATACTTGGCATGACGTCAAGCTTAGTGCTGAATTAGGCTTAGCTAAAATAGCTCGGTGGCTGGGTAAGAATCTGCTTACACTGAATATCGCAAAAACTTATTATATCTGCTTCAGTGTCTGCAATCGAACACAACCCAATCAAGAGTTCAGTGTTAAAGTTCATATTTGTGACGATGACAAACGCTTAAATTGTAGCTGCTCAATTTTAAAAAAGGTGTCATATTTGAAATATTTGGGTGTTGTCGTCGACCAGAGACTGTCTTGGTACCCCCACCTTGACCAGATTGCGAATAGAGTCAGAAAGTTTAGCTGGATGTTCAGGACTCTCAGATACGTGGTTCCCAAAAATGTCTGTAGTTACTTAGGCCGTCATAAAAATATTTTAAATGAAGTATATGTTGCACTAGTACAGTCAGTGTTATTATATTGTATCCCAATATGGGGTGGTGTAGCGAAAACTAAGTTTTTAGAGTTGGAGCGAACACAACGCGCTCTAATCAAGTGCATGTACTTTAAAAATAATAGATTTCCAACCGAAGATTTATATAAAATTAGTAACTTGTTCTCAGTCAGAAAACTTTATATTGTGCAAATTGTTCTAAAAAAACATAAGTCTGTTGTCTACGAAGCCAGCATACAATTAAAAAGAAGGAAAGATATTATAGTAAAAGTCCCTCAAACAAGGACCTTGGCTGCTAGTACACAATTTACCAAACGATCTGCTCAGCTTTACAACAGAATAAATAAACATGTCTTTATTCACTCAAAAAATTATTACGACTCCAAAATAATCATAAGTGAATGGATTCACACCCTAAATTATTGTGATACTGAGAAACTTCTTCAACACGTACATTGACGCAAACACAGACACACACACACCCACACACCCTACCAAACACACCACACCATACACCCCACACAAACTCTCTCCACTTACACACGCCAAATTCGCAACTGAAATAATTTTTGCAATTATGGTAATTTATATTTATATACTTGACACTTATATATAATCAGTATCAA
The DNA here is from genome assembly GCA_963859965.1 of Ceramica pisi. Lineage (NCBI taxonomy): Eukaryota > Metazoa > Arthropoda > Insecta > Lepidoptera > Noctuidae > Ceramica > Ceramica pisi. The sequence continues at coordinate 6,356,011 of OY982549.1, read as the reverse complement.
TATTATATAGCACATCCTAGATTTAGATTTAGATTTTTATTTGCATTAACAGATTGTATGTACATCTTTTTGTGGAAGAGCGGAGTCTCCTGATACAGGCATTTGTTGCTTAAAAGGAGGCTTCAATCACGTATATTGTTAACAACCAAAACCTGTTTTGCAAAATAAACGATTATTATATTATTATTAAAAAAAGAATAATATTGTTGATGTTAGCGTGTCGCACTATGCGTTCTGCGCTCTTGCAGCAAGAAAGGCCATGGTGTCCGAGGCTGTCGACAGCAACTCCGCAATGACACCGATGCGGAGCAACTCAAGGTGCGCCCAAGCGGAGACAGACCGCAATCCGAAACGATGCGTCATCCATCATAGTACCTATGGTGAATAGCGGGAATGCTTGAAGCCACAAACCCGACTCCCACTCTCCCACAGCCAACAGAAGCGCGCGCTCAGCAGTATTCGATGACGTATGAAGTTAATCCGTACAATACTGCAGAGCGGCACATCCCATCGTCTCTGGGAGGTCAGGTAGTCGGGCAAATCCATGTTGGGACAAGCCATTTTACAAGCATTCAACGCATCGGTCAAACACTGTAATTCAAAACCAACCAGTGAGGATGATAAAATATTCCTGGTTAAAGTATCAGTACTGTGGATCGAGGAGAGGAAGGCCGGTAAACTAATACTTGAAAGGAGATGGTCAAACATTTTTAGGACCTCTATCCCAGAATGTACAGGCAATAGGGCAAAACAATAGACATATCTTCAATAATTAAGAATTGAAAGTTACATATAGCTATGCAGTCGTAGAATAACGTATAAAGATTTGAAAGTTTTGATTTTTTCAACTCAGTTTTCATCATGATTATACAGTGTATTTATAAAATTATAATTTTCTGAACGTTAAATAGGTTGAGGTGTATATATTTGTCTTAGGTAATTAGTAAATATCATATTATAACTTGGAAAAACTGCCACAGCAGTTCCTGAACTTTTTTGTAGCATAGGTTAGCATTAGGCAGAATAAAACCACATACATCTCTAATATTATAAAGAGGTAAAATTTGTTTGTAAGTTTGTATGTAGGGGGGTAATCTCAGGAACTACCGGGTCTAGTATAAATTAAAATTAAAATTAAATTAAATCATTCATCATCATTTTTTTGTAAAGGCCAGTTTCACCGGTTACGGATAAAGTGTCGGTTAGTTATCTGATGGATAACTAACCGACTTATAATACTATTTATTTATAATACTCAAATACTTAATAAATCTGCCAGATATCGCTATCCGACACCTGTGAAACCAAAAGTTTTAGTTCATCTGCCAGATAAGTTCCTAATAGGCTAACCGACACTTTATCCGTAACCGGTGAAACTGGCCCTAAATCATTCAATGTTACAAGTACATTATCCAGAAATGCAGCTAGTGGAACAATACTTCTTTGGTATCTCGCCCATCCCAAGTACCAGGTATCTCTTTCGAATAGTCCCGCAACTCAAGCAGGCGTCGGCCCTTTCGGGCCCCTCTCAATGCTGACTCTCTTTGAGGCGCGCGTGGAACACGAACGCGCCGTCAACACGGCCTGTCGTCATAAGGGACAGACGGCGAGCCACCCACAGCTCACCGTCCACAGGCTCGCGCCTACGGTAGCCGGAGGCCGTTAGGTGGCCTCCGACGCCCGCGGCGTCTACCGCGGCGGCCGGGACGAGTGGTTCTCACCCTCTCCCACTCCGCCACCTCCTTCGCTAGCATGACTGCTTTACAGAAGAAGGTGACGGCGTGCCATTCCGTCGCGATCGGGACCATGGATTGGACCAGGGCCGGACGCGAGAGGTCGCCGCCGATCGCCGCTTCGAGGACACGGCGGTGCTCCGCCCAAGCGGGGCACATCTGCACAGTGTGCTCCACCGTGTCCTCCGGTCGATTCTCGCAATGGTGACACCCGGGCGTTTCCTCCCGCCCGATTCGGTGCAGGTACCTCCCGAAACACCTGTGTCCGGTGAGGACCTGCGTCAGGCGGAAGGTGAGGATGCCGTGGCGTCTCAAGCCACTCCTCAAAGAGGGTACTTATCGCCACTATCGTGGCGTGCCCTATGATGAGCACCCCTCGAGTCAAGACCAACCTAGAAATACAATCTTAGGTTTTTGGTGTAATTGTATAGCTGGGAACCGGACTGTTGGATGTTGTGCACATATTATGACAATCCTCTGGTATTTGGGATGGGCGAGATACCAAAGAAGTATTGTTCCACTAGCTGCATTTCTGGATAATGTACTTGTAACATTGAATGACTAAATGTAGATATATAATAACTAGCTGACCCACGCAACTTCGTCTGCGCCACATTTTCCATTATTGCTCCGCTCCTATTTGTCTTAGCGTGATGATATATAGCCTATAGCATTCCTCGATAAATGAGCTATCTAACACTGAAAGAATTTTTCCGTATTCAGTAGTTCCTGAGATTACCCCCTACATACAAACTTACAAACAAATTTTACCTCTTTATAATATTATAGTATAGATTAGTATAGATGTATGTGGTTTTATTCTGCCTAATGCTAACCTATGCTACAAAAAAGTTCAGGACCTGCTGTGGCAGTTTTTCCAAGTTATAATATGATATTTACTAATTACCTAAGACAAATATATACACCTCAACCTATTTAACGTTCAGAAAATTATAATTTTATAAATACATTGTAAAATCATGATGAAAACTGAGTTGAAAAAATCAAAACTTTCAAATCTTAATACGTTATTCTACGACTGCATAGCTTTGTGCAGACAGTATTATGGCGAACATTTCAGAGACAGAGGTATTTATGAAATAGAGATAAGCCCAGAGTTAGAGTTTTCCGAGGAACTTGTAATGCACTTATGAGGTAATCATCATGTCCTTTTAAGAGGTCGTATTAAATCTAGACATACTTCTATACGTGAGTATTATACGTATACAGTTTATGATGAGCACCCTCTTTATTTTTTTTTATTTTTTTTAGGGATAGGGAATCATCAAATGACTTCTCCCACTCTGGGCGAAGCGAGAGGGAGTGTCAGACTTCTACTGATTAAGACCCATCCATGTTCCTTCATTGCCCTTTGTGTTCCGGAGAAATTATAATTTTGTACAAACTGACCTAAATAATTAGGCAAGTATACCCTTGTAGTTGCTTTGTATTTGTTGTATTTCAGCAATTTCATCAGCATTGTCGAGATTTTCTATTACTTTGTGAATCTAATTTATAAGGGCAGCACCAATCCTAAAATCTTCCATCATATGTGCAGAAGCCCAAGTTAAAAAACACATTTCTAAACAATTTATAGTCACGCTTAAACCTGCCATTTACTATTTCCACAACCCATCTACAAAGCGCCACACATCTGCTTTTATTAGCTTGTAGAGTAGTAAGTTGCATTTCTTCTTCATCTCTGGTTTCAGGTCTGTGCCCTGTAAAACCAAGAGCTTCTAAGTTAGAAATAAAATCCGTAAAGCCACGGTCTAAAATAAACACATCAAGTTGACGAAAGTCAATACTTTCGTCAACTTGATGTGACTTGCGATGGTGGCTTGCATCAATATGCTAGCCACCATCGCTAGATTATAAAAAGTTCATGATTTCTGCATCTGTTTGAGTTTCAGCAAAAGGTCCAAACACGTATTGTGATACTTATGAAGGCGATGTCTTTTTTTGGGATTTATAATTGGAACTTTTTTGCACATAGACGTAGGTACCATCACATTGTATAATAGCCCACCTGTCAGCAGAATTAGACTGAGGATTTCCAAATAACTTCGCAGGTATTGTAGTATTTCTTTCTACTACTTCTTGGCGAGTTATGTGAGACACCCCAAGATTTAGCGGAACAATATGATTAGTTAGGCATTTCCTCACAAGATTCATCTTGTACTGTCAAGTTGATTTGCGAATCCTAAAAAGACTAGATATCCTAGCATCGCTGCGACCAGTCCTATATTTAATTAAAAGCATTGCTAATGCAGTTTTCGAGTTTTTGGAAACAACAGACTGTATTGGTACGTTATTATACAATTCTATGAATTCTTGGGTAGTGCGCCCTGTCCAATAGTGACATTATATGACTAGGCATTGATATGTTTTCAAAATCAATCAATCTTCTTGTTATTCCCATTCATTAAATTGTAAATGTTCTTCACATACTCTGGCACTTCGAGGTACATAAAGCTTATTATTCAAAAGCAATGCTGATTTAATCAGGATAGGCACTAACTAAATGACCTGCACTACGCTGCCATCCATCAAATATGCATCTTCTAGATGTATTGGAACAGCGTCTATAACTCGGTAGGACAATTATAGGTGCATCTTGAAAATTCCTTATAGCTGGGCCAGGGGGGAGTGGTGAAGGAACTGGTGCTTGAATTTCCTGAACAGCTTGGTTTCCTTCCACAATTTCAAATCTAGCAGCATCAACAACATTTCTTCTGCCTGGGAGCAATGGGGGCACCTCACTAAGTCATCCAGCGATATGGCAGGTTGACTAGCATATCGGACGGCATTGCTACTATCGTTTAACCTCAGCATAAGCCTATATAATATATAATTATACATTACTTACAGATGAAAACATAATTTGTAGGAAAAAAAAAACTAAAAAACAACTATGCACTATGATGATTATTTTCAGCGTTAAATTAAAGTTATAAATAATGGAGATAGAGTTCCGGGAGTTTGGAGTTTTTTATTGAAAATTTCCTCCTCTTTCAGACTCTATTTTTGAAATTTCTTAAATATTAATATTTTATGAAATTTGGCAAAAAACGAATTGCCATTTTTTTTTCATCTTTTATTGTTTATAACTTTTGCAATTTTTTATGTGCTAATATACGCTTTTGGCACATTTTTCTAGGCGGATCCAATGAGCTATCGCACATAATTTTAAGAGCAGTATCTCTATTTTGTACCATTTTCAACTTGTCGATTAGACTAACTGGCGCAGTCGCCCTCGGAGCCAGCTGCGCCCCGCGCGCAGGGCCGGTGTCCCATCCCAACCGTTGGTTGCGATTAATTTTCCATTCTTTCCACTTCCGTTCCGTTGCGTTTATGAATTATAATATTTGAAATCATAAGCATTCTTGGCCACCATTTTGACAGTTCAGTTAACTCTGTTTTCTCAAGCAATACGATTTAAATATTATGATGATGGATATCTTTACGGCAGTGTGATCTTTAAGTATTGTGCGCGTCTTCTATTAGTGCAATGAATTTATTTATTTAATTTTCGAAATTGTAAAAAACGCTGACGTCCATACAACTGTCAGAGATTGTTACTTGAAAATATTTATTATTTTTGTACTTTCTTAGATGTTATTGATGAAATTCTAAAATACTTATTTTGTTCATAATACCCATTTCGCTTCGTTGACACCTCGTAAGTTAACATACAAATCTATTACATTACAACGCAGTACTTATGCTTTGCATTATTCAACAGACAGGTTTGGACAAAGTGCAGTAACGTCATTATGTGAGAATATTAACGATATTTTTTTTATGTTTTAACAGCAAAACATTTTTTAATATAGTTATGTTTTCAAATAATTTTTGCCCGCGCAGATAATATTGAAAGGTTCCCTTTACCATGCTTTTGTTTCTCCTAATTATATTTTCGCATAAGATTATTTACGTAAAACGGCTTACGCATTATTTATTTTTTTCATAATTATTTAACTAATCATAATAATGATTAAGAATAACATTCTAAAGTATAAATTTATTTACGTACAGTGATATTAAAACATTTTTATACTATACTATCTGACCCCTGCCCACTTTGTTGGTCAGTTTTAATTTTTTTTTGTTGGCAAGCAAGCAATAAAAAAATAATTAATTATAATGTAATTTTGTGTTGTTTCTATGGACTTCAATGTCTGAAAATAAATGATAATAATAATAATAATAATACATCAAACGAGCATGCAAGCAAGTCAGCATACTAGCAAGCATGCAGCATAGGTACACACTTGTATCTATCTCTTGTATGTATCAAGCATGCATAATACAAGCGAGCGAGCATGCATCATACAAGCGAGCGAGCATACATCATACAAGTGAGCAAGCAAGCATGCAACATGCAGCAGGCATAGTTTCTGCCACGGCTCCGGCGCTGCGATGCTCGCCGGGCGGTCCCACGCGATCTTACTGACGCAGATGGCTTAAAGCTCACCACCTGCTCTTCAACTCGCTGGCCGCCTTATCCCCCCCCCCGCGCCTACACGATTCTAAATTATACTCCCAGGGTAGGGCAGACAAGACTGCGTGGACTCGGATTTATAGCAACTCGTTTCTGTCACTAAAACCTATTTTTCAGGAAATTATATAATTCCGAAAAGGTATTCCATAAGGTTTGTCGTACGGTGTCTTAGTCCGTAACAGCAACAGATGTCAACCATGTCTTCATCTTCCAACCATTGACTCGCAAAATAATCATTGAATTTATGTATATTCTCGTTTTCAATACTATAATAAAAGCACTCAAATTAATATTTATCTGAATATAACTACGTAACTTTGAAATTTATATGAACATATTGTGATATGAGATGTTAATGTTTTACCTGTTACTCATAATATATAACCAACCGTCACTAATATAATCCCTAATGAGCAAGAGCCATGCATAGTTAAATATGTTTATGTGACTCTTCGTCTTCTTCGTTTACGACGATATGCGAAAATGCCCTTCTTATTGTATTTATTGGGCCTTGCTCATAATCAATCGTAAAAAAGACTGGATTCCAATCGGGTACATGAAGTTTAATATTCTAAAACAGCCTTTCATATGTAGCTTCTTCTTTATTGCATAGTATCGCGTAAAAAATTGGAACAATGTTTGTAGCAGCTCTTGTGCTTCCTACGTCTCCATGTATCACATAATAAAATTATAGTTGAGAAAATGGCTTCGCACAACACTTAAATGTTCCATCCGCAAAACAGTGCTTAACATGACTTATATTATTTACAGCAAATTTTGACAAAAATACAATTATTCTGTTTTCACCGTCCATCTCATCAAATAATAGAATTTGTGTGGTATGATTTTTCATGTCTAATGTTCTATTTCTGTATCTATAAAGTGAACTTTTAATGTTTTGGAAGATCCTTCGTAAATAAATACCCCGCATCTTGGAGCTTTGCTGTTTCTTCCGAGTAAGTATCTGGGATAGGTTTAAACTCTTCACAAATTTTTATTTTACATATTTCGATTGCATTTTTTACGTCATTTAAAAAAAATGGAGTGCAGGATGTCGAGTGATAGGTTTCGTGTATTATTTCACTCCTATTGAAATTTAAAGTTACACCAGCCGAACACACTTTGCGATTAACACACCGCCACCAAATTGATTTAATATTTATTCTATGTAGGTTGTACTGGTGGCCCGTGCGTAACAACATTTCTCCACGTCTTTTACTATGAATAAATTCAAATTTTAGGGTACCGAATGATGGCCCTGCACGATCCGACATTTCAACAAATTACAATAATAAAGTACGAGTAGAGAAAAGCTTAGCTCCTTGAAGATTGAATTGATCAAATTAAACTCGTTCGAGCGATGAAAATCTTAGAACGAACAAGGTAGCTCATAATACTGTTGGATAGTGGGTTAATGAAAATATCCGCCTTTTTTCAGCATAGCGAGTTCCTTTTATAAACTAACTAGCTTTTTGTCCACAGTTTCTGCTTGAAAGTCGAAAATTATCCCAAGGGCATAACCTCCTAACCGTACCACCTCTCTCGAACCGATAACCTAGCCCTGAATTCTCTATCAGTGTGCTAAAAGGATTAAAAGCTTGACAAAACACAAAGTGAACTCAATCTACTATCGCCCTGAAATATACTCTGCTCGATCCTTACCGGTTCGCTATTCCTCTAGATAGCGAAAAACTGTCCGCCGTCGCCCCATGCACGACATCAGGAAGGTGCGTTGCACAAATTTTATACAACTTAAGCCCTTCATGAGCCATATATGAAGCACCAAGTCATAGGACTTCTTATAGTTTATCCAACATGTCCAAAGCTCCTTCCGGAAACGTCCAACCTGTTGGCTAATGGTCAATTGGTCATATCAATGAGAAGTAGCACCTTAGTACTACATCCATTTTGAGAGGCAGTACGATGTTGTTGTTGTTAATATGGCTATTAATCTTTGCCGTCAAAATGGATGTAAGAACTGTATAGTCCGTCGGTTAGCACGTGATTGTTCTATAATTTTTAGGCTACGCAGTACTACCTGATTTGTGGAGCAGGTGAGTTATTTCTGTAGTAAGAACTAGGGTAGCAGATTCTAAGGTAGGCTGGAATTGAGACGCCAAGCGAACGTCCGATCTTGTAAATTATTGACCCAGAAATTGTGCAGCCTGTCCGGCCCTGGTTATTCCACTTAGGCCCAAGATGTAGCTTGGGCAGACTGCACGAGCTACATCTTGGGGACTGATGGTAATTCTCTCGAGTCCAATCACCCTCGGTATGACTGACATGCACCAACCAGACGACGATTCCCAGCGGGGGCAAATTTTTTGATCGGTTTGGTTGGTGGTAGGACTTGTTCTAAGTCCGCCTGGTAAGCTGCCACCATCATGTCTAAGTCTGTCGCCATAACAACAATGTTAACAGCATTTTTGTGTTCCGGCAGTTAGAGGTATGATATAGCCAGTTCCTCTATGTAAGAGGATTCCGGGTGAAACTCGCTTCCATCTTCAGCCTAATCATCACTTTTTTAGGATGGAAACGGGGTGTCAGACTCTTACTGAGTAAAACCCAACCGTGTTCCTCCTAATGGCCTTGTTTCCAGGGCTGCGCTGACTCTTTCAAACGAATTTGCAAGCCTGGCAAGCACTGGCCCTAGCGGGCCCCGTCTTTTGTGTTGAAATCTCTTTGAGGCGTGGGTGGAATACAATGCACCGTCGACCCGGATCTGGTTCTGATCGGGGGGTGAGCCAACCAACGCTCGCCGTCCACAGGCCCGTGCTTTCGGTGACCGGGAATCGCCCTGTGACTTCTGACGCCCGAGACGTCTTCTTCTGTTGCGGCGGCCGGGCTTGAGGTTTCCCTATCTCTCACACGTTCGGCCTCGTCCTTCGATAGCATTACTGCTGTGCAGAAGGAGGTGACCGCTTTCCATACCTCCTTGCTCCGGACCATGGATTGAACCAGGGCCGGACGCAAGAAGAAGATTTTGTTAATGTATTGTATTAGATGAATGAGAAGATAGATAATTTAAGATTATAGACTTATTTGATGTTACTTTAATATTTTTATTATTACTCGTTATGCCATTTACCCCCAAAATTCTTGGCAAATTAAAAAGTCGGACAAAGTCGAAGTCTGGACATGGCCGGACAAATCCGCCACATCCACGTAAATCACCGTGTAAGCTTTAAGTGAAGTACACACGAAGTTAAACTGTAAACTTAGGTGAACTGAGCATAAGTCCACCTAATTTCACTCAATGATAATGTTCACAGAATGTACGGATCAATCGCGAATTCGTCAAAAAAAGCACATCTTCATTTTTGTTGTTTTACGACCTATGTTCTTAAAAAAGATGAAAAATTGGTGAAGTGCGAGTATGGCTCGTATACGAAAGGATCCGTACAACTTCGCGAAATATTGTGAAACATGATTCTAAGGCAACGGCAAGTAGATTATACCATTATGCGGTAAACCAACTCACACTTAAGAGCGTGTATTCCGTCCACTAGCGCCGCCAATCGTTTTTTTTTATTTGTGGTAAATTTAAGACACGTAGATAAAAAACCGCTTTGTAGTGCACTGAAGAAATGTATTTATTATGTTTTGAGAGTTATGTTTTGTACTTTAGAACATAAATAGTTGCCAAAGTCGATATTTTTGCTAAAAGTGGCCACTTTTAGCATTAATTGCCGTTTTGGCTATTTTGCCATGAGTTATGTATTAAAAATAACTGTCAAAAAATAATAGATACATTTCTTTAGTGCACTACGGAGCGGTTTTTTATCTAAGTGTCTTAAATTTACCACAATTAATAAAAAACTATTGGCGGCGCTAGTGGACGGAATACACACTCTTAACCGATTTAAGTTATAATCTTCTTAACCTTTAGCATTAAGACTAAGTAACACAAGTAAAGTATAACACATGCACATGTTGAAGTATTTATGTAAAACGACAAAGAACACTCTTTATGATTTGGGATACATATTTTTTATTTTTGTTAATTTCGACAGATTATTTTAATACTTGCTTTTTGTTACTCTCTACATTAAGGCTAGTTGGTGACAGTATATATATCTCTCTGCTGAACTTCACAATTACGATAGAGAGATATGTACTGTCACGCGGACAAAATGTCACCAGTGCGCGCGTAGCCTTATACAAAATGTCACCAGTGCGCGCGTAGCCTTATAAATTTAAGCACTATGTTGGTTTTCAAAAAGTTTGTAGTAATATTGTCAGCATGTTTTTTTATTTTTATTAACAATGGGTTAGCTCTTGACTATAATAAAATTTAATATTGTTAGTACTGTCATAGTTCTATGCTGTTTCGCCTTCATATACCTCTAATGTTCTTGAATTATTTATTGACGTATCTGAACAAAAATGCCATTCAAAAGTGGTCTGGGTAAAATAAATGTGTTTTTGTTTTGACTTATATTTTTATCGATATTTTTATATAAACCCCATCACTAGAACCTAATGAACCGCTGGTGCTCTAATGGGAATAAAATACATTTTTTAGAAGTATTCCCGATATAGCACCAAGCAAAAATATTGATTGGTGCTCTCATGGGAATAGTTTTGGTGCTCTAAATTTTGGTGCTCTTAATTTTGGTGCTATAACGGGAATACTTCCACCCGTGAATTTTCGTGATAGAACAACGCATTTTAATTCGCCAGTTTTTGCTTCAAATCAATATCAAATGTGTCCAAAAGTTCTAAATAATATTTGCCAGTGATTGTTTTATCCTTTCCTTTGTTGATATGAATGACACCATGTGCTTCTCAAAAAAATGGGGCCATTACTTTGTTGGCCGCCAAACACAATTTGGTCTTTTTTGGTGTACTTACACCTTTTTAGGGTTCTGTACTCAAAGGGTAAAAAACGGGACCCTATTACTAAGACTTCGCTGTCTGTCTGTCACCAGGCTGTATCTTAAGAACCGCGATAGCTAGATAGTTAAAATTTTCACCGATGATGTATTTTTGTTATGCCGCTATAACAACAAATACTAAAAAACAGAATAAAATAAATATTTAAGGGGACTCCCATACAACAAACTTGATTTTTTGCCGTTTTTATAGATAATGTTACGGAACCCTTCGTGCGCGAGTCCGACTCGCACTTGGCCAGTTTTTTATTGTTCCTTGGTATCTGCTGTATTGTGATGTATCCATGTTTCATCAACGTTTATGAAACGGCGCAAAAACTCGTTCGGATTACGACTGAACATCGCCAGACAACCCTTTCAAGAGGTCACACAGTTTTGCTTATGGTCGAGTGTGAGCAATCGCGGCAGCCATCCCACGGATAGCTTTTTAGCCGACTTTCCAAAAAGGAGGAGGTTCTTAATTCGGTTGTATTTTTTTTTAATGTTTGTTACCTCATAACTCCGACAATTATGAACAGATTTGATTTTTTTTTGTTTATCTGAAAGAATATACTTGCAGATTGGTCCCATTTAAATTTTATCAAAATCGGTTACGAACTTTGGATTTTCAATCGAAATACAGCTGGAATTCGTCTACTTGGATGATGGTTTTATGTCATCCAAGTAATCGAAATTGCGTATTTTGCTTTTCTGCGATTTTGCAGTGGTGTTGTTAGGTGTGGGGTACCACTAAAAAGTGAAAAATAAAAAACTTTTTACAAAAAAATACAACCGTCTTAAAAAAAAACACTATAAAGTAAATAATAACTTTTTTTACTTTGTAGTTTTTTTTTTGAAGTCGGTATTTTTCTGTAAAAAGTTTTTTTGTAATATCCAAATAATCATGTAAAATGTGATGCACTCGCTCAGTTGAGATGCCTACAGCCTCAGCCACCTCACACACTTTTGTTCTCTGATCGTCCAATATAATTCCATGGATTTTATCGACGATTTCTGGCGTAATGGCCTTTTTTGGGCAACCTGAACATTCGGCGTCACTTGTGCTGATACGACCACAATGGAACTCAGTAAACCACTTCCTTACCATTGAAATTGATAGCGCAGCGTCCTCATAGAATTTTTTAGTCTTTGTTTGGTGTCGTTCATGGGTTTTTTACGCGAAAAATGAAGCTTAATAAGCACATGAAATTCACTTTTTTTCTATTTTTGTTAAAATTCGAGAGGTTATCTGCTTTCAATGTCAGTCAAACACAAATTAAATGACGTAGTATGCAAAAAAAATTCAGCAGCCTATTAATAGATGGCAGTTGACGGCAGCATTTGAAGTTATTGCGCGAGATTTTCAAAGTTCTGCTACATGGTCTCCTCCTCTTTAACGCACTTTCAACACATGTCGATCAAATATACCGCTATCTCTCTTCCCCAAAGTTGCGGTGAGTCTCTAACTCCCAGTACTTGGTTCTGATAGTATTTGGTTGTATTCAATGGGCAAAAAATAATTAATTGCAGGAGAGTTCATAAATAGCAAAAACGATACTACGAATCAGTGTCATAATAAGTAAGTTTTTTATTTGCATAAAATGTGGTCATTTGTGTTGTAAGCGGTACATTGATTTTGTCACGTGGTTAGTGCGATAATCTTAATGTGTTATGTTTTAGTAATGATCTTTTACAGAGTGTATCGAGAGCTCAAACACAATTGCTGGGACAAAATGCAATACAAACGTGTATCTGTAAGTAGTAGGAAAGTTGTCGAATATTGATCGTCTCGTCGCCATGTCTAAGTTCTGTAAACTCTTATATATTCTTACACATTTTACGGTGCGTGTTATAGCAAATAGTGGGATTTTACGGTCAAGTTAGACGGTTAGTGGCATTGATTAACAAACAACCTGACCTGCGAAGCAAATATGGATGCCAGATGTGACCTTTAACTAACCTTACAATGGAGGTTAAAACGATATCAAAATAGTTTTGGTACAGCTACTGAATAGTAAATCGAAAAAAAAAACAACATTTTGCAACGCTTTCTAGTAAGTAATGAAGAAAACAGCATTAAAGTAAACTTTAAATTCAACAGCTTCGTGCTATCGAATTTATATCCAGCGAATTCCATTAACTTTCTATTGTCAGTGCGTGAAATAATGCCTTTACATTTCCAAACGTACATGATTACATCTAATGGAATGTGGCTTTACTTGGCAAGTTTACAGGTTATAAACCCTAACTCCTGGTTGAGTTATCGTAATGAAAATCTGGAAAATATACTGTCTCCGACGAGCGACGTATAGATGCATCTGTGACTTTATAACCCTTAAAATCAATCAGTGATTCATATGTTCAGAATTACGAAAGAGTAAATCATATTTAACCCGTTTCTTTAATAAAAAAAAAACCCGAAAAGTACTACATACTATTGAAGTTCTTAGAATCTGCTTTTACGAATGTTTATTTTTTACTTAAACAACAGTTGCATTAGTATTTATTTTAAGTCAGTGAAAAAACATGATTTGCTCGCCTTAAGGTACATAGTAAAGTAACTTAACAGTTTTGGTGAGAATATTTTTTGTCTCTTCGGGTTTTAGAGGGGGCGTGACGGGCTCGCGGATTTTATGCATGTAATGGCATCCCCACAGATTGTCAACGAACCTTAAAAGCTTCTATCGCGTTTTTATAAGAGAAATGAGATATTTACACACTGATTTTAGTTCATCGTCAAATATATTTTTGAATTATTAAATCTTCAGGGAGCTAAATTATGGGTAAGGTACCAACGACTTCTAGAGCAGTGGTGGCTCAGTTCTGGATTCAAACCCACCCACCCACGCGCTTTGCTTTTTGTTTTGTAATTTCTTTCGTCAATACTGCCATGCTGATCTGGGAGCAAAATTAAAACATAGAATGTATCAGCTGCTAATCATCCCTCGCAGGTCGTAAAAGTATTTTAGTAAACCCGGCTCCTCGAATGTCGTATGGCTAAAGGCAAAGTACAGGTGATTATTTTATGCCTGCCTATCTGGGTTCAATTTCTTAACTCAACACTCAGATATCCGAAGGCTCGCAAATAAATTATTTTCTAGACGAACAGGATATAACAGTCGACATCAGGGCAGGATGTTGACTTAGGGTGGCGGTGGAGGAATATCTAGCATGTCAACGGCGGCTCCCACGGATCCATTCAGGAACCCACTGTTCACCGACCCACATTAGACAAGCGTGTTGGGTTTATGTGTCTAAACCCCTTCCTATAATGAACAAAGACAACCAAGCCAATCCCCAAGTGCTGGGCGACTCCAGTCAGTGTACGGCGACTGCAGTCAGTGTACGGCTATTGGCAAGTGCACCCTGGGGTCGGGGTGAGTAATCTCCGAGCGAGAATCTTCTGCCAAACAAGTACGCAACGCAAAAATTACACCGAGAAGCTAAGATTTATCATTAAACGTGCGAACATTACGAACTGAAGAAAGAATGTTGGAGCTAGAACATGCCCTTGAAAACTTAAATTGGGATATAGTTTGTCTAGAGGAGTAAGAAGAGAATGCGACTACTCAGTAGAACGAGGTTACGAGCAACATTTTATCACAACGGAGACATCACCACGAGGTACGGTGTTGGCTTCCTGATTTCAAAACGCTGCAAAGAAATCATTATTGAATATGTGGCATATTCCAACAGAATCGCTTTACTCTCCTCGTTTCATGTAGCTGCTCCAACATCTTTGCATAGTAACGACGAGGCAAAAGAGTTCGACGACTTTAACATCCAGAACAAATTTTGAAAGTGCTTTCAGGGCCAAATCCGAAAGTATGAGGAATATCGATATACAATTAAATATTTTTAATAAATGAGCTCTTTCCTTTAGTTTGTCATGTATTATTACTTCCCTGATTTTGATCCTAATTAGCTACACTTTCTGATAGTGTAATATAATACAGGTTGTATATTTTTTTCAAAAATCCAATATAACCCTGTAACCATAAATTAAAATTAAATAATAGAACCATGATTTTGTAAACACTGACAACTGGTTTAAAAAAGTGTCCATGGAGTTTCTTGTACGTTCTTCTCCATGGGATCTACTCTTTGGAACGTGCAACTGCCGCTTGGAGATAGGGTCGGTGAGTGTGTTTTGTTGCAGAACAACTTGCTGCTCTTGTCACTAGCGCGGCAGAATTAGCTTCATCTATTTGACTGACATACCTTGACTATTCCAAAGTGCCTGTAAACTGGTCTATTTGAAATAAAGGATTTTGTGTTTGTATTTGTATTGGCCTAAAGGCACACTTTAAATATTCACCCTGTATATCTTTTTTTGTAATGTACGTTATGTTTTTCTCAAAACTTTTGAACATTTTCTCGCTATGCAGAAGCAAAAGCCATAAGTAAAAAAACTGAAAACATTTTAAATCTTAATCTTTCTTTCCTCCGTAACAGCTTAAAAATACTTACTTACTTTTATGAAGTTAATTTGAATAAAACTTTTTACAAAAAAAATACAACCGATTTCCAAATAAAAAAAAACACTACAAAGTAAAAATAACTTTAATTTCGGAAGTCGGTGTTTTTCTTCTCAGGAGGCAGTACAAAATGCTTTCACACAGTTTGTCGAATCTACATCACCAGAGTTCTATCGCAAAGGCATTAATGACCTTCCTATTAGATGGCAGTATTTTCAGTACAAATCGGCAATTTCATACTTGAACCCCTAATATTTCCCTAAAAATAATTTGTTTTAAAATAGGTAGGCTAAAACCAGGAGAGATGAACCACTTTTTTTTTCAACTTTTATGTACAACGTCCCAAAAATATCTCGTAAGAAAATAAAACACTAGCGTCCAGAGTAAGACAATTTAATACATAACAATCCGAAGAGGTCATTTTCTGCAGGAGAATCTTAGCACCGCGATTTACAAAAGTGACGTCATGGCACAACGCCATCTGTTATTAAATAGCGGTACTAAATTGACGTGTTACAAATGTTGACTTTCGATTATAACTAACAATATTATGTATTATTTAAACAGATTAGACATTCCGCCTACCATGGACGGCTCTGTCCATCAACCTTAACATGACAATATAAACTTAAATTAATGATTGGTTGGTTGGCTATCAATTATAACTTAAACTCAATGGCCTTATATCTCCAATACAAGTTCATGCCTTATGCAAATAAAAGTTAAACAAAAGTAAAAATACAAGTTCATTTAAGTAGTTCACAAGTCGGTAAAATGAAATGAAAACCTAACATAAAATTAATCAATAAGATGGTAAACTATAACTAAGTGTTAACAGGTAAAATAATTAATTTAGAAACAGGTTTTTTAATCTAATTATTTTTACAGCGTATGGTTACAAAATGTTGTCCAAACCTGGATGTTTATTTGTTACAACTTCGTATAACCATCTAGCGGGTGGAAGACCGTCGTCCTTCACCAGAACCATGTCTCCAATCTCAGGTTCAGGCTTACTATCTGCCCATTTGTATCGATGCTGCAATTGAGTTAAGTACTGTAATGACCACCTACGCCAGAAATTTTGAAGCATTTTTTGCGTAAGGTGCCACCGCTTCAGATTACTAATGGATGAATTTTCATAGATAGCATCAGGTACAGTAACCAGAGGTTCACCCACGAGGAAGTGTCCAGGCGTCAAAGGATATGAGTCCTCTGGATTGTTGGAAAGCTGAGAGATCGGCCTTGAGTTAAGGCAGGCCTCAATAGGCCAGCACAGTTGTCATTTCTTCAAATGTCATTGTGCTGGTGCCTATGATTCTTTTTAAATGGTGCTTCGTGGACTTGACACCAGCCTCCTACAATCCTCCAAAGTTTGGAGCATGGGGAGGTATGAAATGCCATGTAGTACCGTTAACAGCTAGGAGTGCAGGGCACGCCACGACAGTGGCGATAAGTCCCCTCTTTGAGGAGTGGCTAGAGAGGCGCCACGGCGTCCTCACCTTCCGCCTGACGCAGGACCTCACCGGACATGGATGTTTCGGGAGGTTCCTGCACCGAATCGGGCAGGAGGAAACGCCCGGGTGTCACCACTGCGAGGATCGACCGGAGGACACGGTGGAGCACACTATGCAGGTGTGCCCCGCTTGGGCGGCGCACCGCCGTGTCCTCGAAACGGCGATCGGCGGGAACCTCTCGCGTCCGGCCCTTTTTTTTTTTACGGGGGGAAATCCTCATGGATTTCCTCCACCCTGGGGCGGGCGGAGGGGTCTGTCAGACTCTTACTGACTAAAACCACCCCGGTGTTCCATCTTTCACCTGCGCCGGGGATCGCGGGAACTGATTATACTTCCGTAATCCCCGGCTGGTGCCAGCTCGCTTCTGCGGGCCACCTCGGGTCAGCGGGGAGAGTAAGGTGTTTGACTCCCCCCGCGACGTCAGAGAGGGGCGCACGGGAACACCACGCGCCGCCGCCTCGGGTCTAGATGTATGCGGGGCGACAGACGTCCCCAAGTCTGCCGCCCCTGGACCCAGTTAGGGGAGTCGGGAGAGGGCAGCATATGCCCTCCTCCGACGCCCGGTGCGCCTGCTGCGGGATGGAAGAGCGGTCGAAATCTCCCTCTCCCTTTCCGCAGCCTCCTTCTGCGCGATAACTGTTTCGCAGAAGGAGACCACCGCGTCCCAGGACTCCTCGCCGTCAACCATAGCACGGACTACAGTCGGCAGCGAGAGGTCACTGCCTACCACAGAGATGAGGGCACGGCGGAGCGAGACGGAATGGGACGCCGTTGCCTCCTTCTGCGAAGCAGTCATGCTAGTGAAGGAGGTGGCGGAGAGGGAGAGGAAACCCTCTCGTCCCGGCCGCCGTGGTAGACGCCGCGGGCGTCGGGGGCCACCACCTGGTGACCTCCGGCCACTGTAGTTGCGGGCCTGTGGACGGCGAGCTATGGGTGGCTCGCCGTTCGTCCGTCTAGTGACGACAGGCCGTGTCGACGGCGCGTTAGTGATTCACGCGCGCCTCAAAGAGAGTCAGCACACAGAGGGGCCCGAAAGGGCCGACGCCTGCCGGAGTCGCGGGATTATTCGCAAGAGACACAGTGGCTCCGGAACACAAAGGGCAATGAAGGAACATGGATGGGTTTTAGTCAGTAGAAGTCTGACACTCCCTCCCGCTACACCCAGAGCGGGAGGAGTCATTGGATGATTTCCAATCCCTAAAAAAAAAAAAAAAGGTTCCCCGTAGTTCACTTTTTCTTGAAATTATTCTAAGTCCATGCCCCACGTTAAAGTTTCTAAGTCCAAATCGTAACTTAAAATGTTCCGAGTTAATAAGGTCCAAATTGCTTTTAATGGTTAAGTCTCAATTAATTAATTACTGATATAATAAAGTACTCACACTATATATCACTGTCACTCACTTGTACGTAGCTCGTCACAATGATATGCGGGGTACTCTCCCCCCGCACCGCAGTTACTGCTCACGCCAACACGAACTGGATTGCCAGCACCAGCGCTTACCGTTGTGTACCTCTTGTACATATACGCTCAGGCACCATTCTTGTACGGCCCGCCGATGCTGCTCGCCTCTGGCCACGTTGACGTAATGACGTAGCAGATTGACCATTCAACCTGACTCCACCACTTGACAAACAAAGACAATGCACACCAGTCCTTTATCCGGCTCGAAGGACCACTTTTACAACGTCCCAAAAATATCTCGTAAGAAAATAAAACACTAGCGTCCAGAGTAAGACAATTTAATACATAACAAGCCGAAGAGGTCATATTCTGCAGGATAATCTTAACACCGCGATTTACAAAAGTGACGTCACGGCACTACGCCATCTGTTATTAAATAGCGGTACTAAATTGACGTGTTACAAATGTTGATTTTCGATTATAACTAACAATATTATGTATTATTTAAACAGATTAGACATTTTATATCTTTTTTATTGCTTAATAACTATTATACAATTTAGTGTTATAGTAACTATTAATAGTCAACATTTTTTTTTATTTTAACATGGCACGATCATAGCTTTTTCATGGAAATATATTGAAATATTAAAAAAAGTACCCTCGGTTCATCTCTCCCATACTATACGGGTGAGTCGGACCACCCAGTAAGGAGAGATGGTCCATACAAAAATAATCATTAACACTTCTAAAAAAAACAATAAACATTCAAAACGAAATCAACAAGATAAACAATTAAATGAAAGGAAAATCTTTAACTTGTCACCGTATTTCCGCATCGGTCGCACATATTGGGATTATTGGTGCAGCCTTCATGGGACCACCGTTCACAAATAATGCACAGCAGCCATTCATCTTGACTCAGGGTGTGACCCAAATGTCAGGGTGACCCAAGACTCGATTGGAGAGCTCGAGCTTATCAGTCACAGGAACAGATTTACCCCGAAAAAGACACGCCTGAGTTTTGGTGGCGTTAAAAGATTGTCGTCACCCCACTGGGAGACAAGGCTTAGGGTCAAATTTTTCCGCTCTACCATGGCCTCTCTCAACGAGCGAACTTCACCCCCGCTGGTTGTTGCGCTGGACAAGTATCTCTCTGAAGCCGACCTGTCATCTGCGTACCCAACAAGACCAGGCTGGAGTAGGTCATTGATGTGCAGCAGGAAAAGAGTTGCAGAGAGAACAGACCCCTGAGGAACTCCGGCATGAGGTCAGGTCAGAGGAGCAACCGTCAACGACTCACTGAGGAAGCTACAAAAAACCAGCTGGGATGCCATGAGCAGGAAGCTTGCTGAGTAGACTTGCGTGCCAGACCCTGACAAAGGCCTTCGAGATAGAGTGACACGGCAAGTGCTTCGCTGTGTCGCCAGTAGAACGTCCCCGGCGGAAGCCATATTGACGGTCACTGAGGAGATCATTGTCTTCAAGGTAGGTTAGCAACTTACTGCTTAGAACCTTTTCCATAACCTTGCATAGGATGGAGGTAAAGGCAATCGGACGGTAATAAGCAGGGTCCGCGCGGTCTCCCTTTTTGGGCACCGGTTGCCTATTTGCAAGCTTCCAGGAATTTGGCACCGTTCTTTTTTCTAGAGAGAGGCGGAACAGGCATGTCAACACAGGAGACAGTTCTGGCCCAACTCAATTCTATGTAATAGTTATAATATGATGTATTATAATTTAATAAAACGCACACTATGCAAACAAGCATATTATAAACTAAGGGAATACATTGATGATAAAAATGCTTGGCTCAATGCTGGTCCGCTCCACAGCGACTAAAGTGCCCAAACTTTGATGAACATGTGAAGACATTGTTGGACCTGCTGAAGATTGTAAGACTATATTTGCATTGTGTAGACTCATTCTCTTTTGCATTGTATAATTTTACTCATACATTATTCCGTAACGAATGTAACTGGTTTAAAAGAGTGTCCTTGGAGTTTCTTGCACGTTCTTCTCCACAGGATCTACTCTTTGGAACGTGCAACTGCCGCGCTGGAGACGGGGTCGGTGGGTGCGTTATGTTGGAGAACAACCTGCTGCTCTTGTCACTAGAGCGGCAGGATTAGCTTCATCTATTTGACTGATAGAACTTGACTATTCAATGCCTGTAACTGAGGTGCGATTGTGTAAGCTAATCGTATTCATTTGACAACCTAAAACGTATGATTTCATATGTCAAACGGTTAATTCGAATTGTGTATGAAGTTCATGGACGGTATACGATCGAAATCGTTATTTTAAACGATGAGTGAATGATATTTAATTTTTCGTAGGGTTTTGACAATTACTTCGAATTGTCTAAATTCTATGAGTTCATTGCTAATGTCAAATGATTACGGCGAGTCTCGGCTTATGACGATCGTATAACGCTGAAGTTTTGTTGTATCGCGAAAATGGCGTACGCATACATGCTGGGCCTTATAGAACGTGAGCGGCGCATGAGACGCTCGCAGATGAGGAGAGCTCAACTCCGACAAGAGTCGGTCCCAACTCTAACTCCAACTCTGGGTTTGCTTCTAGGAGGCCTAATAAAGCCTCCACTTGTGCGGGCGGGACCACTCGTGCCCTTGGCACTAAAATAAGTCGTTATGAATGATAATCAGTACTAGTCAATTTTGTGGTTGTTATTAACTTTTCTGGGAAAGATATATTAAGTATACGGCAAAGTTTACTTACTTTTAGTATGCTACCGCTTGACCGTCCGACAGTCCACTTTCGGACCAATTCTCAATGTGACGTAGACCGCCCACCCGTCCAAAAATGGACTGTCGTGGAAACAACGAGAGGAAAGTATAGTGTTCTTTGTGTAGAAACTATTAGTGCTAAAAAAAATATAAAATTCTTTACGAACCACAACATCACAGACTACAAAGATGACAGATTTAATGTCAATCTTCGTCTTGTCACTTGTCCTCTTGACAGCCACAGAATATAAAAAGCTTGCAATTACAGCCCACTAACGCCACCCAGTGTCGAGTAGTACAAAACTTATGCCGCCACCTAGGGCCGAGTAGCCGAAGCTCTCTTTCATTCGTTCTTTTGCGTTTGGTTACTTGAGTTGCAACATTTGCATATACATATTTTTCATTATAATTCAATGTTTATAACAACCAAAAAGTTATTGTTGAGATGTAAATAAAAAAAAATGATAAAATAGAGGGTTTTTTCAAAATATTAGATATTATAATAATCATTAAAAATAAAGATTTTCTGAATGTTTTACATAATAAAACGCAATTTTATGATACGTTTCTATACGATCCAATACGATCGGTCACTCATTGGATGGACAGTTTTACACAATTCGAATTTGGTATTTACGATTAATGACTATCGTATTCATTAACCATCATGAACTAAAGTTAGACAATCGCACTGCTGGTCTATTTGAAATAAAGGAATTTGTATTTGTAATGTATCCAATAGTGATCCTGACTACAGATCCTGACTATTGATGTGTTAGTATTGACTTATAAACTATGTTAGTAATAAGATCTCATTATTGTACTGATGTTTTGCATATAAATAAATTGAATTGAATTGAATTCAATTAAAAACTATAGTTGAAGAAAAACTTGATGAACATAATTTCTATGAAAGAATACTCATTAACGCGACATAATAATATGGGTAGTTGGAAACAGAACTTGGAGATTATTATATTATTCGTCAATTTCTACACTAGCTCTGTGTAAGCAAATCTGAATTTTATTGTACAAGTAATAAAGATTTATGAAAGTAGCGTTTAATGTTAATGATATACCCAACCTTCTTGAGATATTTAGGACCAAGACAGACTCTAGTTGGATAAATGAAAACAATTCAATCCAGACTTGTTATCTAAACTGTTTTGGCACAAATATCAATTATCAGGTATCTTAAGCAAAAAAGTTTTCCAAATGTAATAAACTAAATGTTACAGAGATAAATTAATTTTATTTGAGGATAAATATAATGACCACCACAAAATGCTTTGATACCCTTAGTTTTGTAACCAAAAATATCTACTTAACACCAGAAAAATAAAGTCTAAAAATACAATAGTACCAGCTATTTTAGTCACGACTCCACTTTAAATTGTATTCGACCACCAAATTTAGTAAATGATCACCAAATCTTAGCGAGCAAATTAATATTCAGTTAGTATAATATTCAAATTCTATAGTAACGTGTCTGCGTCAGATCCCCTCTATGGCTGGTGAAACATGTGGGTTAGGTTAGGTTAGAACCATGACCATTAGCCAGATCCCTTCTATTGTTGGTGAATCATTTGGTTTAATCGGATAACGAAATGTTATTTTTTTGCGTATCATTTTAACTATTTTTGGGTTAGAATATTTTTTTGGAGTTGGTTTGCTTAAATAGGATAGCAAGATGTTATAACTTTGGTTATAAGTTTACATTATAATGCGGGTTTAATTTTGGTGATCATTTACTATTTTTGACTGCTAAATGTTACTATATCTGGTGGTAAGTTAAACATAAGCCATTTTATTTTGTTAGAACAGAAAATCAGGGTGAATTTTTGAAGTGTTCCTTCATGACCAAATCCGAAAATATGAGGAATATCGAAAAACATAATATGAAAACGAAAACTGCATTATCGGATTTTAGAAAAATCGTTGTTCTTACCCAGGAATCGAACCAGTTTGTTTTGTTAAAAAAAAAACACCCTGTATTACTATAATAATATTAATATAATAAAACAAAAACACCCAAACCCATACGTTTCATTTTGTTTCCATGATTATTCTGCAATAGTACTGCTCCAACCGGGGATTGTCCTTGGGAATACTTTCAGTGCATACAGGGATAATCATTGGTTGGTGCCCCATTACATTTGAAATGTCTAACGGGGCCTCTGCGAGCTGGTTTTGGCCCCTCGTACGCCTACCAAAGGACCGGGTCTCCAGGGACCCGAGAAAGTAAAAATAACAATATAATAAAGGATGTTTTTTTTTTCAAAACCAACTGGTTCGATTCCTGGTTTGGAATGTTTTGTGTCCCTTTTATTTGTACCTACATTGTGTGTGTCAAATAAATTGTTTTTTTTTCTTTCTTTCGAATAAGAATTTTTCAAAAATAGCCGATTTTTCAGTCGTAGCTAATCAATTTCTCGTTCCCGGAGAGACGACTGCCTTATGATGGCAGAATTATGATTAAACCAAAGTTACCTTGGTGTTTACTTAACACCCCGTTCATTAATAAGGTGGTAAATGCATTGTAGATTTTATGTTCAATAAAACAACTAAATTAATTCTCACTCATTATATTTGCTACAACGTTTATGAAACATTTACGTTCTTATTTAACCGTCTACAATTATAAATATACTTTTCTAAGATCACAACATAGTTACAAGTAAGACGTTATTTACAATAAATAAACAATTAAGTACATAATATCTACAAACTAGTCTCATCACTTGTAATAAATAAAATGTCCAAAATAGTGTTGAATGGACTGTGAAGGGAGGACACATTGAGCATAAAATTTACAACTAAAGCTCCCTAGCGAGTATTCATAGATATTTTTGTGCCGAAAAACAATTTAAATGGTGACAACGCGACAATATGACAACGCGTTTTTTCTAGAAATTGTTTAATCTGTAGACTAATTTTGAAAAATTTCTATTCAACTGAAATTTCGTATTGTTGCGTCGCGCAAGTCTTGTCTGCCTTTATTTAATTTATTTCTTGAGTCTCATTCTGTAAAAAAAATACCGTTCTGTTATGCCTGACGCAACGTTACTTCGTTAGCTTTCTTGTATTAAATTTTAATAGATAGCATTTCAATTAATAGTACAATAGAAGTCTATTGAAAAGCAATTAAAACCATACTCATTATAATACAATAGGTACCAATTCATGTCTTTTTCGCTACGACTACTACCTTTTATGTAAATAAATTTGTAGTTTTGCTTTTGTCTTACAGAAGTTAAATAATTATATTTTGGTTTCGCTTCTTTGATTTTTGCGATACCTATATAGAAAAATTACAATTTATAATGTTAGTTACTTAAAATTAACTGTTCAATTATCCTTTCAACGCATGTCTGATTTAATAGATTTAGTGAAACAAAAGAGATAATTATCTGTGTACTCTAATTTACGCCGAAAATAATTCAAATCATGATATACCAAACTGGAATATGTTATCTAACGTTGGGGGGTAAAACTTGGCATAACCAAATGTGAAATTAATTCCAGTACAGAATTTATAATTAAATTTGTTATGAAATTTCGTCCAGAATTCATTAGTTTCTATCTTATCTTAAGTGCGGCTTGAAGAGTTCCGGATGGGTTCTCTATCTAGTTAGTCAGACCGTTTATATAAGATTTAATTAATTGGTTGGTGAATTTGAGCACCAGCTAAGCCAACATGGAAAAAGCTCAAAACAAGACAACGTTCTACTTTGGCGATATTAATCAACATTACTGGGAATGACCAAGCACACGACACTTCGGTAGCTCGTGTCATTTTCATAAATTTGACTTTTCGATTGGACTTTAAAATTGAAAAGAACCACAAAACTTGTTAAAAAACTTTTTAAAAAAAATATGCGTAAGAAAAACTTATTCATAATACAAGACATTAACCAATTTGCGTAACGCATGGTGTTCATCATCGCTTATAAAATGTCACTTTATTTAGGGGCTAAATAATTCAAATTTGCTCAATGTGTAACATCCATACCAAATCGATCAACGAGAGGATTTTCGAAGAAAACCAATATTGTTCCCAAAAGTGACACACGCATAGTGGGATGAACTTTGAAGCTCTTCATCGGGAATGTAAATAAAATATGAACGCTTTAAAGTCAAGTTACATTTATAGTACAATCATGCTGGACAATGCAGGCTACCTCCACTCTGGCAAGCGGTTTATTTAGCACCTAGACCATAGCACGCTACACTGTAAAGAAATAAATAAACGTTCTGAAAGTTCGCTATTGGTCGTGATGTGCGCTTCATTCGCAAGTCACCTAGGCCTCAACTAACCACTTGTCATTGTATACGTAGCCTTGCAGTTCATGCCAAATAATTTGGCCAGTCTGAATGAGGCTAGAAATTATTGCGCAGTAATAAACTTTACACTATAACAGCATAGTGTCATACATATGCAACGTAAAGCCGGTTTTTAGAGCGACAAACTTAACTATTCTCAAATGTGACGTGAACTGTTTACTTCGTTTCGCATTGATCAGTGAAATTATTAACACACTGTGTTTAAAATTCTAGGTAACTACTGTCTTAACTATTATTGACAATAAACATTTATTATATTTAAAGTTTTACTACACTTGTAACATTTCCTTTTAAGGTTATCTAAGTTTGATACGCGAAGACACAAAATGCAATTGAACGAGGAGAAGAAGCTAAAACTTAATGTTTTACTTCATTAGAGAAATACCTGCAAATGTTACTTTTTAGGTAATTAATACAAAATGATTAACTAAAGATTTTGATTAAAAATCTTGCTTCAGTTTAATTTTATGTCATTTACTGGTACAATTTGATACAACTGCAGGGCCCGATCTAAGGGGGGGAGGGGCAAGCCGGGCAAATTTCCAGTCGAAATAGGTTGTCAATGACGATAATGAAGTTGAAACATGTCGATAAAACAACATCCGTTCAGTGATTTCAGGGAAATTCTTTAATAGACAAAAGTTCATAAGAGTAGGTGATATTTATAAGTATATGTAAAAAGGTTGATTATTTTAGTCATCGTCCAAAATTTTTCAGGGTGTAGTACCCGTAAAACTGATCAACTTTCTCCAAGGAAAATGGGTCGAAATGACCTCCCATGCAAAATCGATAATCAGCTGATCGATTTTGTATGGGAGAACCGATTTTTTTTAAAGGGCGGCCTTTTTGCCCGGAGCGTTTAAATAGCTAGATCGGGCCCTGTACACCTACATCTTACTTTTGCTTAGATCCTTTGCACGAATAACTCATTATTTAACTATATTTTCTAAGAGTAGGTAACAAATAAAAATATCTGACTTATGAAAACATTAAAAACAGATTTTGATTTAGTTCAACAAATCAATAGAGATGTTTATGTAGAAAAGGTTAATGTGACTAAGCGATCACCTCTTAAAACGGCGTAGGTAATAAATTGAGACAAATGGCTTCGGGGATAGAAACCGTTAGGGCCTCATTCATTAACGTCGGTACAATATGTACTAAACGTTAATGATGCACAATAACACTTGAACGATCAAGTAAGAGCAAAAATACAACATCCACTTTAATGATCGAAATAACACGCGGAAGCGAGAATTTTTCGCACAACTTTAATAGACTTAAAGTTTCTTACGTCCATTCGAACTTCACGAACAATCTACACAATCGAATCGTTTGGTGCATCAGCTTTAGACAGTAATGGCACACTACTGTAATCCTTTAACCTTTCGGCGCCTTTCTTGGCACCGTTATCAAATGAGCTCGCTGTGGGTAACTTGGATATCCAGTTGTTATTACCTATTTTGTTCGACTTGTAGTTGGCGATAGCGTTCGTGGTCTGACAGTCTTTCAACTTTACTCTCGGTTGAATACACTGAATTGAATTGTGGTTCAACGAATTCACATTCAGTGATATGGAGTTTGAAACGCTCTGCTTGTCTAAATCGTCTCCATTATCAGCAACACCATTGGTGACTGGTTCTGTAGGATCAGATTGCTGTCTCTGAATACTAAGGTTTTGTAGTAAAGGTTGAGCTTCTTTCTCTAATTTGTTCATATCAGTTTTTTGTTGGAATATTCCTGATCCTCTCCGACTCGAAGATCTGGAACTTTGGTCTAATCTTTGTCTAAATGGTGTCAAGTGTGATAATGAACCACTTTCTGTCGACAGTGTCTGTGTTTTAACTAATAGTGGTTTTTCTTTCGGTGCATTAGGATCTATTATTTCACCTAACAACCAATATGTGACTAGCGTTCCTTTGCCCTGTAACAAAAGAAAAAACATTTCAATGAAAATGGTGTTAGCTTTTTTGCTCTGCCCTTTAAAGAGTTTCAGTTTCTTCTGTAAATGTCTGAATATCAAACTTTTATTTGCATCCTCTTTTCAGACTAAAAGAAAATTTACTATAAATTGATTTCGGTTCAATTCTAATTAACAGACTTGTAATCAAAACCAATTTAAGGTATTCTCTGGAGCTCTATTTATTGCTGAATATTTAATAAAAGAGCAATGACCGAAATTAATAAAAATAAATGATTGATAAAATTCGTATCGTGAGATAGTTGAGATAATAGGTTATTGACAGTCTGCAACCTGTTATATAGTTTCTGATAAACTTGATTGCATTTTGTTATAGAGGACCTATTAAAATTTCCAATAGGTTTTGATTACATTCATATTGAACTGGCAGGAACTGGGGCGGCTATAAAGTAATATTAGTATAGGGAAGCTTAACATTGCCTGTGATTAAAATCACAATCAAATACAATATTGAAAACATTCTGGTTTTATACAAGAATGTCATAAAAGTGTAACTGAAGGATTGGGAGTCAGAGTTAGCGTAACGGTTGACAGGACGAAATTTAATATGGGACAACTTTAGAAAGATGACGATTGACTGCTCTTTTATGTTAAAGGAATCAGGAAAATTATCGAACAAGATTTGATACATATACCACTGATGTGCGATTCTACTCCTAAATTTCTATTGTGTTAATGAAATACGAATAATTTAAAAAACATTTAAAGCGTTACCTTCATAGCAACTTCTCCTCTGCACTGCAAATTGAAGGTCCCGTAGAGGTCTAGCAGCCCCTTCGTATCTGGAGATACATGGATCTTGAGAGCTTCGCCATTTGACTCCATTCTCGACGCAGTGTTTACCGTGTCACCGAAAAGGCAGTAGCGAGGCATCTTGAGACCTACCACACCAGCAACACAGGGACCTGACGAAAACGCAAAAAATAAATAAATAATAATTTGCTTCATGAAATGCCAAGGGGGTGTGTATACCCGTGACCAAAGACAAAGACAACCTTTATATGATTAAAAGATTTCACTCTGCCCTCGAAGAATGTATGTATCCAATACCAACTACTGTAGGTACAAGAATATCATTAATTTTGCTTGCATGTTTTCGTAACAAAGCGTGGGCTTGACAAGAAATTAAAAAGAATAAAGGCGATGTACCGTTCAATTAGAAACATAAGCCAAGTACAAAGAGGGTCCTTCATTTTAATATCTAAATAACAAGCTCTTTTCCCATTTGCGTAGCTTTGCATGATGGCAAAGTAATTAGGATGCCTAAAAAATAACATTTGCCGTACCCACAAAAGAGGTAGCTCATATTGTATTTACATTTCGAGTACGTTTTGCCACAGCTCATTACTTTGGAAAAAAATTAACGTGGCACTGACTTTTCGTTCAAATTTTTCCGTGAGTTCGTAGCCCAGATTTTTAACCTTTTCATTCTCAACACGAATGATTGTTTGCTTTATGTTAGGGTGATTTTGGGTCGGTAGATACATTTTTGGGACCACAATTTTTGTGATAATTAAATTGAGGAAATTCCCGTTTTTATTGTCTCGCTTAATTTGACGACAAAAAGGGTTTGGAATTAGGTATAAAGACAATGTTAGTATGATTATTCTTGTATACCAGTGATGAATTCATACTATTATGTTCCTGCACATACATTATTAAAAGAAAAAAGGCTAAAGACCTGAATGTCCTGAATATTAGGGTGGGTCAAATAATACATCATTTTATTTCTTTGCAAACATGGGAAGGTATAGTACATAAACAGGTATTTTTATAATAGTAAAGTTCTCCAAATTTTACCGTCACATGGGCATGCAAAGTTTGTTCTTCAAAAAACTATATTTCAGTTAAGTATATCTATACTAATATTATAAAGCAGAAGAGTTTGTTTGGTTGAACGCGCTAATCTCAGGAACTACTGGTCCGATTTGAAAAATTCTTTCAGTTTTAGATAGCCCATTTATCGAGGAAGACTATAGGCTACATATCATCACGCTTAGACTAGTAGGAGCCGAGCATTAATGGAAAATGTGACGCAGACGAAGTTGCGCGGGTCAGCTAGTATTTTAATAAGATTCTTACCCCGATAATATGTGACCATATGGAACTGATATGACGTGTATATAAATATTATTGCAATTGGTAAAGTATTTCTGCCTACGGGCGGACACTATGGAAATCTCAAAGTGGAAATACATTAATTTAATTAATTAAAGAACCAGATACTAAAAATTTAGGCTATATAACCTCAGCAGCTGGAACAGATTAATTTACATATTATAAAAGGGCAATATTTAATTTTCACAACTGCAATATCCTGGAATACAACAAAGTTCGTCCATAATTCATCTGGGACAATGTCTCATACAAGGTGGCTAACA
The DNA here is from genome assembly GCA_963859965.1 of Ceramica pisi. Taxonomy (NCBI): domain Eukaryota; kingdom Metazoa; phylum Arthropoda; class Insecta; order Lepidoptera; family Noctuidae; genus Ceramica; species Ceramica pisi. Next base: position 6,326,053 of record OY982549.1, on the reverse strand, counting down.
TAATTCATTCGTTTCTACATTGCACCATCTGATCCATCTGATAAACTTGTGTGTTTAGCATCGTTTTGAAAGTAATACACTCCAACATAGTTTGACATATCATATTATTACTTTAATGTTGTAAGGATAGATGAATGAATCTCAAGATCTCAGAATTAAAGTAGAATAATGATCGAGATGAATCGATCCAGTTAATGCAAGCCAAAACTTTCCTTTGTCCTGATAAAAATGTTATCAGACTATGAAAACTACAGAGGATTAACTTTGTGTCGTTTTCTGAAAACAGGTGAAGAAACATAAAAGTTGAAGTCATTTCAAATTCTAGACTAATCTTGACGCAACCATGGATGCAAAACTTCACCACGACCTTACTAACTGGCAAACTCATGTTCTCAGGACGAAAAAATAGGGTTTTTGCGCCTACATTGCCAGTCAAGCAGTTGAGAGGCCAGTTAAAACAGTAACTAAAGCTACAGCAATTCTGTGCTTCAATTTTTTTTCAATGGAACCTTCACGAGCGAACCTCGAATTTTCATCAAAACTTTGATGGTTACCAATTTTTTTTTTTTAGAGTGAAATATCTCACAACAACAAAAAAATACAATTTTTTTATTATATTATTATTTACATAATATATATTCAGCTGAATCCGGTTTGACTGGAAGCCGACCCCAACAAAGTTGGGAAAAAACTAGGCAAATGATAATGTAACATTCAAATTAATAGAATTTCAAAGTCAATCCGGAGGCAGAAACTAATATCCAATTGTTATGAAACTTTCTATTTTATAATATTTATTTATATACTAGCTGACCCGCGCAACTTCGTCTGCGTCACATTTTCCATGAATGCTCCGCTCCTATTTGTTTTAGCGTGATGATTTTAACCTATAACCTTCCTCAATAAATGGGCTATCTAACACTGAAAGAATTTTTCAAATCGGACCAGTAGTTCCTGAGATTAGCACGTTCAACCAAACAAACAAACAAACTCTTCTGCTTTATAATATTAGTATAGATTTGGATTGCTATTACAACTCAAAAGATGAATATTTTTTTCTCTATACTAGAGTGACCCACCCTATAACCCTATTTAAAATACCAAATCTATAAAAAGGCGTGGACAAGTTCCTACAGTAAAAAATAATTAATTGAATAATTATAATTAATTCGTAAATAATTGTTAATGCCAACCTTGTCACAGGAAAGTATTCTGTAAAAAGTTGTGAAAATAAGTATTCTCACCGATTGCACGCACAAAGGACCGCCATTGTTAGGGGTTAAAGTATGAAATTGCCGTTTTATTGTAATAGGTACTTCGAATTGACATAAAACCTTCATGGTTTGAGATTTTTGAGTGAAACTGTTTTCAAATGGTACCTATGAAGTAGTTCTTTTAAAAAATGTGCAACATTCGATTATCGACTTTAAGTTGTTTTCTTTATTCAGCTTAGACAAGAAAGATGGATTATTCGAAAATCCGAGTGATTTTTCTTCTTCTCTGTCATTTCAACTTCTTGTAAAGATGCAAGGATATGTACAGAATACTTACACTGTTCTAATAGTGGCACACAGTCTTTAAAACCCCTATACAGAATAAAACATCTCTTGTCTGAAAATATTGCCTTAATGCATTTGATTGATCTCTAAATTCATGCAACATAATATTGGCATGACTTTGTAGCTGGATAGGGGCCTAATAACAATCATTATTATTTACCTAGATAAGTATTACTTCAAGTTACATAATTTAAAATTGATGGAATGAGATTTTCCATCGAAACCGTTCTACCCAAGTTGGGGTTGATTAAAAAAAATCGTTAGAGCCGTTATAAATTATCCCACTTTTATATTAGTTTTATACCAATTCACAAGTAATTGAAGCAAGCAGTAACAAACATCCTCCCCTATTAAAGTCTTCATCCTTTCCTTCAGGGGTAGATTAAAAAAAAAACGTATTATTTTGTTTTCGTATTATTATGTACAAAAGCTGATATAAGTTCTGATTTATTTTTAATCAGAAGCTTGTTTATGAAATTTCTTACTTTTTACTTTAAAAATGACTGTTTTCCATACAAATTAATTTCAATTTTTATAAAGCGTAAGTTCTGGTAGCTTTTTACTCAATCAAAGATTATCTTGAAGACAAAAAGGCTTGCGATTGAGCTGTTTCGATGATGACGATGACCTCTATAATTATATATATATGTATTATCCTTAAATATATATATTTTTTTTTATCCACATATTGACATGTTTTATTTTCTGATTTTTTATACATTTTGATATGAATGTTTACCATGTAAAGTATTATGTATATTTTTTATTCATTCTTGTGATATGAGGACTATATGGCATATTATTTTCTTATTTTCTCTTCAAGTATTTTTGACTAAGGTCAGGTAGTTTGAGTACTTTTGTGGCCTACCCAAATGTCCTGTTCGTCGGTTCGTTTAGCTTCTTCTTGGTTCTAAGTTGAGCTACTCGACTACCGACCAAGGCTTGACTAGACAGGTCCTCAAATCTGAGTGGTACTTTCCTCAAAAGACCAATTCAGACATTAACCTAAATGGTCAGTACTATTGTATGGACTTTAAAAGAGATTTTGACCTCTGAGTTTGTTTCGGTGTTTCTTCCCAAGTTAGTCAGCTAGGAAACACCGGCCTCATCCAGTTTAAAATGACCAAAAAGAATTGACATGTAAAAGTGTTATGTTTAACCTATTTACAAAATAAATATAATTTATCACAGCTGTTCATCCCTTTATATGCCTTTTATATACATTTTATGATGAAAACATCCACTAAGGAAGGATTTTTGGAAATTGGTGGAATTGCCAATAATCCTTCCTTAGTGGATGCTGCCAAAATTTCAATTTTCTTCATGAAGAAAGAAATAGTCATACACTATAATATACAAATTTTTTTTCGGGATTGGTTATAGTAAAAGTTGATCATAATTATGAGTTCAAGACCCCATAAGAGATTCTGTTACGTGTTTTATGACAGTCAAAATGTTGGCAAATATTTTGAATGCAAAAATTTGATAATTTGGCAAAATCTTTCTCAAGATAAACAACAGTTGTACGCAGATAATCTACGAATTTAATGGATATTAATGGGATTATCTTTGAAAATGTTTCGTCTAAAATGTTTTGACAGCGTTGAGACTCAAGACCTAAATAGTTTATCTACTTAGTGGCAGCTTTCAGGCTTGTGACAAATGATTTTCGTAAAGACGAAGATCTCTCTCTCTAAAGATTTACCTACTATTAGATTATGATATTTAATATTGTTGATTTTTTTCTTATTTAACTTGATAGCGGATTTAGACGATTCAATGTTCAGAACTCTGAAAAAATAACCTATAATAACCCTTTTTAACAGACTTCCCAAAAAGGAGGAGGTTTTCAATGTTACGTCATAACTCTGCCATTTATGAACCGATTTCAAAAACTTGTCGATTGGTCCCATTTTATCAAAATCAGTTAGGAAGTTTGGATTTTTAAATCGAAATAGCTGGAATTCGTTTACTTGGATGATGGTTTTGTGTCATGCAAGTAAACGAAATTGCGTATTTTGCTTTCGATTTTGCATTTTGTTGTTAGGTGTGGGATACCACTAAAAAGCGAAAAATAAGAAGACTATTTTTTTGGTTGTAATTTTTTGTAAAGTTTTTTTTTGCATTTGGATTAACCTGGAAATATGATGTTTTTTCGTAAAGGTAGGGAAGTGACAGTAATCAAGATTTTTATTTTTGGTAAAATGTATTTTTTAATACTCACCAGAATGCAGCCCAATCCTGAGCTTCAACTGATCTTGCGGCCGGTGCCTGATACGGAATCTGCTCACCGCGTCTCTTAGAGCAAGTGACATCCGAGCTACTTCACAAGCATGCCGCGTGCCATTGCGCTCTGGGAGTCCTGATACGACCATGTAAGCGTCGCCTATGGTTTCCACCTGTGCAAAAAGTAAAAAAATCATTTGGTAAACTATTGTTAAAGTTTTCCATACGTGTGAATATTCGTGTTGCGATTCAACACACAAAATATCACACGAGCTGCAATTGAACTGGCAGCCAAGTGAGATATTAAAGGATTGGCATCTGAATGATGAGCTCACATGATCGAAGTTTTCGCGGATAGATTTCTACAGAAGCAATTGTGTTAATCTATACTAATATTATAATCTATATCTATACTAATATTATAACGAGGTAACATTTGTTTGTAACTTTGTATGTAGGGGGTAATCTTAGGAGCTACTGGTTCGATTTGAAAAATTATTTCAGTATTAGATAGCCCATGTATCGAGGAAGACTAAAAGGAGCCGAGCATTAATGGAAAATGTGACGCAGATGAAGTTGCGTGGGTCAGCTAGAGATTGATATTGTCAACTCAATTGAAATTTTCAGGCTTGTGGAGGATTTAGAAAACGTAGGCTTCGGACGAATTGCTATACTAAAAAGCATTTACCAAAAAAGCAGTTTTAGTAAATTCGAACTCCACTAGATAGAAGACTTTTTATCAAGTAAAAGATAAACAAATACTTATGAAGAAACTATGTATTTAATAAGACGACACAATAGGCGACCACAGTATAGAAGTGATCATTTAAAGACAAACTTTCGATGGAATAAAGGTAAAAGATAAGAAAAACTGCAAATAGTTTACGCTGTACTTTTTACGTAGGACTAATATAAAATAACTCACCTTATACACATCATAATTCTCGACGATCGAATCGAAGCAAGTGTACAGGTCGTTTAGCAAGTCGACCACCTGCATTGGCGTGGAGGATGCTGATAGCGCAGTGAAGCCAACTATGTCTGAGAAGTATATCGTCACTTGCTCGAAGGTCTCGGCGACCACTGACTGGCCATTGATTAGTTGGGAGGCTACGGACCTGGGTTACCAAAAAACAAGCTTGAATGAATAATATTATTCTACGTACCTAGCAAATTTTTATCACCGTGTATTTTATCCATTCAATTGAGTTTTTTTTTAATAACACATATTGTCCTACTGGCTGGGCAATTTTTCAGAAGCAACTATGACTCTAACTTATAAGTAATAAAATATAGTAATAAAATAAATTTCGATTGAAAATCGCGTATAAGATGAATAAATGACAAAGAATTTCCAGTTCCCTGAAATATGTTATTCGTCTTGACTACTAATACCTTGAATTAAATATGACGACTCTTCTGAACACATTTTTGGGACTAATTGCGATATTTGATACAAAGAGCAGTTCTTGAGCAATCAGTCGTTTTTATTTTAAAAAAAAAACCGGCCAAGTGCGAGTCGGACTCGAACGTGAAGGTTTCCGTACCGTAAAACTTAACTTTTATTATTTGTTGTTAAAGCGACAATAGAAATCACAATCTGTGAAAATTTCAACTCTACCTATTACGGTTCTTGAGATATAGCCCTCTGACAGAAAGACGGACGGACGAACGGCCGGCGGAGGCTTAGTAATAGGGTTCCGTTGGTTCCCCTTTGGGTACGAAACCCTATAAAGGACAAATGATTAGTCCGTTTTAAGAGAAAATTAAGTTAATGTTTGTTGCTGGACATTTCATTGTATAATTAAGAAAATATTTCAGTAGACTTTTGACAAGCGCTGTTTTAATGTTCGTACTTACTTTGGCAAAAGCTGATACAGTAACTCTTCACATTTCTTCTTTTCTTCTAAATAATCTTGGGTTCTCTCACTAACTAATGATTCCAAATTATTCGCATACTGCTCCATACGGGAAAGTAAATTATCTAATATATTGCTACTTTCTTGAGTTCTGTTGGAAAAAAAAAACAATTAAAAAAATATATATTATTTGAAAAATGAAAAAGATCAAAAGCAAATAAAGTGTGCAAAGCTAAATAGCAGCAAAAGAATCACAAGCGTAAACGTTTTGTAAATTAAATCAAACTTCTGAGTACTAATAGCCCCAGACAGAAAGTTGAAACTTTAGATAGTTAACACGCTTAGTTCTCTGAATAAAAACATGTATACAACGTGTAACAGAATAAATTTAATAACTAAAACATAAAAGGTCCTTGCTCTCATCATAAAGAACAACTTTGACTATGGGACTCAACAAAATCTACTGCCACATACATTTCTAAGGGACTACTCACACTTATTCAGCTCTATTCAGTTTATGCCCATAGTAAACAACCGAAAATCGTTTATTCCTGAAAATGAACTCGTAGCGAGATTTAAGTCCATTTTTCCGATTTCATTTATATTTATTATTCCTGTGTATGGTCAAAATTTCGGTAAATTTGTGCGGGTAAATTTTAACTCAATATCGGCATTCGAAGTAATAAAGTAAAAATAATTCTTCAAATACCAATGTTTTGTAAACCACAATTCCCAATGCATTAGTATTTTGTGTATTATGTCGACAATATAAACACTTGTACAGGCATAACATTCTAAAATATACGTAGCTGTAAGCGGTAACATGGACCCCTCTTTTTTAATATCGTTTATTCCTGAAAATGAACTCGTAGCGAGATTTAAGTCCATTTTTCCGATTCCATTTATATTTATTATTCCTGTGTATGGTCAAAATTTCGGTAAATTTGTGCGGGTAAATTTTAACTCAATATCGGCATTCGAAGTAATAAAGTAAAAATAATTCTTCAAATACCAATGTTTTGTAAACCACAATTCCCAATTAAATAGTATTTTGTATATTATTTCGACAATATAAACACTTGTACAGGCATAACATACTAAAATATACGTAGCTGTAATCGGTAGCATGGACTCCTCTTTTTCGCTGCCCGGTTCACTTATGTAAAATGTTCATTAGATAAGACTTCGTTCGATTCTTCGTTTATTAAAGTTATTATGTACAATCAAATAGTAGGTTAGTTTATGGTCAAGATCAATTTCTGTGTACTGATGTCGATTATAAACCAACCAATGTATTACATTAGAGCAATTAAAAAAAAATCAAGGTCAGCACAGCAAAGCCAAAGAAAGAGTCACAGTACATCTACACCAGAAGATGAAGACATAATATGTACATAATATATTACTTGTTGAGGCGCCGGATCGCTCCCTTCAAATGACCGAAGACAGGTCTTTCCAGAGGATCTTCGGCCCAGCATCGTCGCATCAGTTCGGTGGCATCGTCCACTTCGCACGAACGATGGTGAGATGTATTCGGTCGAAGACCGCTTGATATCACCGTCTCGATTATTTCTAGGAAAAAAAGTAACAAAACACTGAAGAACTTTGTCGTAATACGAAATAAAAGATAAAATAAAACTGATAATTGTCCATTGCTATTGCATGATTTGATGTATAAATTGATGCATTTATTGCATGATTCAGTACTTCCTATCTTCGCTGGTAAGAGGGAATTTACTACATGGGTTAACAGGTAGGACCGCGTTATACTACAGATCTGCTTGAATACACTTACTTCTATCCGATCGAAGCAAGTTGACTTTAGGTAGCGAATGCTAGCGGACATGGTTTCCTATGGTTCTGGGCAAGTCCATATAGTATATTCTGCGCTTAAAAAGTGCGATGACACCAAAAGTAGCCAAAATGATCACATCTGTTTTATGTCACCAGGAAATTGCAAACGATGTAAGATTACTAAAGATAACTATTTTTTCTTAATGAGAAACGGACATATTGTAAAATATTGAATTTGGATGGGATTATAGTAGACAAAACATTTTTTTTTATATATCGAGAAATTATAATCTATACTTATCTATACTAATATTATAAAGCAGAAGAGTTTGTTTGTTTGGTTGAACGCGCTAATCTCAGGAACTACTGGACCGATTTGAAAAATTATTTCAGTGTTAGATAGCCCATTTATCAAGGAAGGCTATGGTGATAGTTATAAAGGATCAGGTAGAAATCACTGTAAATCCAACGGTAAAAATATTCTCACAACAGAAGACTGTGAAAAAAACACCTGAATGTGAAAACTTATGAAAAATATAATACTTGGAAGCTTTTTGCAGTATAGCTCGTTATTGGAAATATTTCGCTCTTTCAATTTTGCGTTACACATACACGAATTTGAAGCAATTTTTGTCACCTGTTTTGTCATTATTCGTTATTCAGAAAACCAAATAGGACCGGTTAAATGTAACATCATTTTGCGGAAGCTTCCAATGGTATTTCTTTTTTTATTTTAATCCTACTGCTGATAATTCCATTGTATTAAATTTTCTAATAATTTACTCAGTAGTGCTTGATTAAACTATTGGAAAATTTGGGAAGCTCAGTAAAATGTATTTTTCGTGGGAATTAGCAATGTAACAATTTTTCCTCTTTCATTATAATATTTATAATTTGCGCACTGACTAAACTCCAAGAAAATATTAACAGTGTAATGACCCTGTTTTCAAAAGGGCACCTTATTAATTATGAACATCTTATTTGATTTCTCCCTTTTGTGTGAAATCTATAGCTACATATAATAAATCTGTAGCAGAGTCGTTTTTGTACATTCAAATTAATTAAACAAAAATAGCCTGGGAGATAAAGGATAACTATCGAACCCATTTTTAAAACTTTTGTCTGTTAGTCTGTTTAGGCACTTTTCTCACCGCCGGCAATCAGCGTGTGAGTTGGCGAGCAGTGAGTAGCGAGTGAAAAGTTTCGATAGTTTTGCCGCTCGGCTTTAAGCGAGTGCTTTTGTGCGAATGGCTTTTAGTCGTAATACTCGCTCTGCAGTGCTATTCTGTAACAACATTTTCGTGTCTCGACAGCGGAATCCGAGGTGAGTTTCAAATTCGTATAAATATAAGACCTTATGATGTGTGAAATAAAGTTCACTTTGTAAGCTTAGTCACTCAGGTGAAGTCGATATCGAAATGGTTATATACAGAATAGACTAGCTGGTCCGCAATACAGGTACAAATTATAGCTGGTTGGTGAGTTCTGACCGTCAAGCGAGCATCGCCGAGCGAGAGTCGCTGAGCGTGTACAATTTTTGATCGCTCTTGTCACTGCAACAACTAGAGGTAAGAGCCGCTCGCCGGCAGTGTGAACAGCCAGCTATTGACGTGTCTCTTTTACTCACACGAGATCTATATTGTTTGTACCTTTCCTCAGCGAGCAACTAGTCGATAGCTACTCGCTTCCTCGCCGGCGGCGGTGAGGTGAGACAATTGCCTTAGATATACAGGCATGACGTAAAAAGTACAAAAAGAATGTAGATAGCTTTCATATTATACTAAAATTATACTTAACTGGGAGTATGACTTGGTTTTTGTTTCATTACAATCGGTTGTCTCTATCGATTATACAGGGTTACTTGTGTAATACGACGTATATCCATCATATATTGTCGGTGCTGATAGGGGGGCCAAAATGAAACAAATTGAACCCCCCATATGTATGGCCGAAATTTAATCGTTCTCGAGATATTTGAGTTTTAAAGTTTTTTTTAATAATGAAAATATTTATTCTTAAATCACTCATCATTTTAATAATTTCGTTGAATTAAGTACTTTGAATTACGTTCACAGCTTAATGGAACTGCCAGCTACAATATCATATTCTAAAGGCACCCATTCCATATGTAGTTTTCTTTTATTTGGGCAAATATCGAATAAACCTAAAAATTCAATAATCTCGAAAACGATTGAATTTCAGCCCTACATATGGGGGGTTAAATTTGTTGCGTTTTGGCCCCCCTATCAGCACCTGACGGATATACGTCGAATTACAAGTAACCCTAAGTTTTCAGGAAGAAATTAATTTATAACAGCCGCACGGCTAACAGCTGCACTGGTCGATCTTCAAGGTTAAGCAACGCTTGCCAAGGTCAGTCTGTGAATGGGTGACCATTTTAACATACCGAGAAGAGATCTTTGGCAGTCGTTACGGATTGTCAGAAGCCGAAAATCTGACACCTGCAGTCTTGCCAAAAAGTGCCGTGCTACCCATTCAATGAGTTGTGGAGCAGTTAGGCAGCCGCTCTAAGTTAAATACTGTCAACTGAATCCGGTTTGACTGGAAGCAGATTATTTGCAAAAACCAGTGAATCTACAGCTGTTAATAAAAACTGCAAAGTAGGTAAACTGGGCTCAGATTACAAACGTAATTTTGTTTCAATTTCCTTTATCCACTACAGAGACGGCCCAAGTCACATGGGCCAATATCCAAAAAATAAAATAATATAATTAATATATTTTCATCATGCAGCTAAAGATAAAGATATTTAATTTGTGAGATATGGTACATTAAGGTCGTAATATTGATTTATTAGTTTCACATACACACATCAAATAAAGTTTGCGATCACGTTTTTCGTGAAATCGAAAACTTTTTTGTTTCGGTAGATTATATAATTATGTTTACTTCATCTTTTTAGATTATAAAAAAATATATAGAATTAGAATATAAAACAATAAAACGGTTCAATTGTTTTTCCATATATACAGGCTTTCAGTCCTAGCTTACGCTCATTCAGAATTCTGATTTAGTACCAATTTTAATGGATTTAAAATACTTTTTCGCGGTAAGTTGTAATTGAAAAAAATGTCAAGAAGAATATCAGAAGTTTTACGAGCAAGAACGACGAACGACGAAGTAACTTTTAGGGAAAAAGGATACACACCATGAGGGAAATAGCAGGCAGAGTGTGTGTTGGAACCGTCAGCCACGTCCCCAGACAGTGCAAGGAAGCCGCTATTCAAGAATGGGACAGGTTCCCCAAAAAATGCTGGATAACTTGATCCTCAGCATGCCCAGGAGGATCTCCGCATGTGTTTGAGCCAGGGGAGGAGTTATATTATATTAAATATACACATTTAATCAATAAATTGTTGTTAAGGTTTGGTTAAACAGTCTTTTGCTTTCGATCAAATTCCTGTTACAGTTACATTCTGATTAATCACTCAATTTATGTTTGTAAAAATAGTTTTATTTTTTTAATTTCCAACGGGGTTTATCTATTTAAAGAAAACACACAACAAAGAATTCTTCCCGATAATGTTAAATTTAAAAATATATATCAGCTTAAGCTAGTGATCACAAACTTTTTTTGATATTTGTATAGGTACTACTTTTGCCGGTGTAGAAATATTAAATTGCACACAAACATGCCAAAATGGACCATAGACAGCTTAAGCATCTGCCAGCCTGTTCATTAAATGTGTTATTTTAGACAAATTAGCTGGATAAATTTTAGGCCGCTGATTAAACCGCCGTTCAATGAAAAGGCCAATAAAACGGCAGATCAAACCATTTGGCTGCGACAATAATAATAACGATTTACTTTTTTCATCAGCTTCCGATAGGCACGGCGGAGTCTCGGTATGTTAAATAAGATGGTCGCCTATCCACAGACCCTCCTTGACAGGATTTGCTTAACCATGAAGATCCCATGCGTCTGTTATTATTTAATTACGAGCTCCTCATTCAGTAGGTACCTACTAAATATTGTTTTTTTTTTAATTTTATTTATTCTTACACGATAAATCGATTCTATGAACCTGGTACAACTGTTTATTATACCTAATATTTAATAAAAAATACATACAACCGAACATAGAACCTCCTACCTTTTTGAAGAAGTCGGTTAAAAATTAATTAAAATAATCGTATTCTACGATCTGCAACCGTCAGTGAAAATCAAAGAAAATTAGTTTATTGATTCATCAGTTTCTCAGTTTCATAGTTTGACGACTACTCAACATTAGTTCCAAAGTCAGTTTTGTTGATTTTAATACCTACCTCGAGGTAGGTATGTAGGGTACCAGGATATTACCTGGGCTGGTTGGCATTTCAACCGGAAGAGATGATACAATGCCCTGCATTAGATACACTCTTCCTATTTTCTTAAATCTGAGAGAGATCAGGATACGCAAGAATGAACGCCTGAATGTAGATTTTATCTATGCAACACATATTTTTCCGACATCTAGTAAAGGAAATAAAAACCCTCTTAATATTTGATGGATAAAACATTTTAGGGATTTGTTTTGGTGTGTCAAAACGGAAATCCATAACGTTTAATATGAGCTAACCTGGTATAAATCTCGGAAATTATTTACGCTTCTCATGTCCGGAATGGAAATAACAGAAATGCTTTGTGCTGAAAAAATGCGAAATATTTCTTCAGGCTGTGTGGAGTTTGGAACATAAAGCCTTTGTGCCACTTCCTATGACTGTAATAAGCAATAACTTTTCAATAAAACGGTATTAGCATCAACCTATAGTAAATACTAGCAATGTGAATATTATGTAATCTTCTCTGTGACAGTTAGATTTGAACAAATCTCTCTGATTTCCATGTGTTCTTCTTAGATAGATAAATCAATAGTACCAACATTTATAAATATGTGTGTGTTTGCATTGTATAGACTCAAGTACCCTGGCGGTTGGGAGTGTCATGCTCACTCTAAAGCCTAGCTAATGGTGGCGTATGCGTTAAATTATTTGGCTCCATTCAAAATGGTTGAGACGAATGGGTCTGGCGCATGTCATGGCGCCGTCGGTTGGGACTGGTAATTTCTCAGCTGCCATGGTTTATTTTAATTAATTTTAATTATTTCTATGAGTGGTTCCTTTCTTATTCCGGAAGTTTTCATCATGCTCATTACATCGTTTTCACATGTATGTATAATTTCGACACGATGTCAACAAAACTTTGAACTTAACAATTTATTATTCTTAAAAGAGTGTTCGTGGAGTTTCTTGCACGTACTTCTCCATAGAGATCTACGCTTTGGAACGTGCAAATAGCTTCATCTTTTTGGACCGACCGACCTTGACAATTCAAGTGCCTGTAAATGGTTTCATTGAAATAAATGTTTGAGTCTTTGAGTCTTACCAGGGCTGGCTAGTTAGACTTAAATACTATCTACCTTAGGCATTTAACTTTTTTCTTAGTAACCTGCAAGCCCTTAATAAACTGCAAGTAGAACATGTTCAAACGGCAAAACTGCCAATGAAGCAAATAAATTTTGCGAACTTACCTTTCGGTGCCATTTCAATGCCAGGACCAAGCCAAAACGCTCCCTGTCTGTTGACAATCTCGTGCATGACAATACCGAAAGAGTAGACGTCGCCTTTTTGCGTTCCTTCCGGAGGAGGTTCTGCCGTTCGAAGTAACTCTGGTGCCGTCCAAAGAAGTCCTAAGACAAAAAAAAGGGTTAACTAATATCATTATTATCGACGGCATACAATATTTCACACGAAGGCAGCTGGTATAGAAATTGCTACACAAAGTGATATTCTATTATTACGTTTGCAAATATGTCCAATAAATGGGATTTTTATACTATCGAACTGACACGTGGTGGGTATCTACATGTTGACCTTTCGAAAATCCTTCTCTCTGAGTGGTATTCTATCAGAGAGAAGGATAAGACTATATACAAGATGGTTTGGCTGGAAAATTTACACTTTTTAATATATAGCAGCATAAATCGTATAAGTATCACCACGGGCGCTATCACCACGCCTTTTGTTCGACAGGATTGAAAATAAAAAAAACGGTATTGTATAAACTGTCAGTATCAACAGAAAGCAAATGTACATTTTTAAAACTAGGTACCATATTTTAAAAAAACAAAACATCGCGTGCTGCACACTGACAAGCAAGATCACCACGAAGAAAATTAAATTATTTCTGCTAGTAAGTTTGCAAAGATGCGAAATTATCCAAGAAATATGATAAACACGAAGAAAAAAATAATTAAAAAGCTTCCTGTTGCTTGAATTTGAAGTCAACGTGGGTGTAAATGGTATTGAATGTTGATTTTCCCCTCAAAGTGAAAGTAAAGACGAAGTCAATTACAAAGTGAAAACGAAATTAAAACTTGCCAAAGTTGGCTTACTTAGCGAGGCGATTGATATCATTTTACGCTAAGTCAAACAGTCTAACTGGCGACTAATTGACTTGAGAATAGAACAATATCACACGTGTCAGAAACTGTTCAGCGAGTACAAACTGGAAGCATTATTTTAAGTATGCCTAGATAGTTAGCTTCATAGTTAAATTTTAATGTACTCCAATCATAATAAAAAAATCTGTTAATATTGTTCGTTGTATCGAGGGTTTTTTGTCCAGCGAGACTAGCTGAATTAGGATAAGAAACTCTTTTTTCATAAGTCAGGTTAACGGTTTGTTTTTTTTTTCGTCCGTCTATCTGGACGACTAAATTACAAAGTAAATGAGACACAAAAAATATTATTTATAAAATAAATAAGATGAATACTTACGAGTCCAATAGCTATGTGCCCTAGAGTCTTTCTCCGCGGTCCTCAATGCATGCAGTCCAAAGTCCGTGATTTTCAGCACGAATCGAGAGTCCACCACACAGTTGCTGGACTTTAAAGCACCATGAGATCTGATGTCCGAGCCGTGGAGGTAGTGCATGCCCTAAATCATAAGTAACATTTTTAACCAACTTCCCAAAAAGGAGGAGGTTCTCAATTCGGTTGTATTTTTTTAATTATGTTTGTTACCTTATAACTCCGTCAATTCTGAAGCGATTTGAAAAAATCTTGAAGGATCTACTTGCAGATTGGTCCCATTTAAATTTTATCTAAATCGGTTACGAAATTTGGATTTTCATATTTTTGGAAATCGAAATAGCTGGAATTCGTTTACTTGGATGATGGTTTTTTTGTCATCCAAGTAATCGAAATTGCGTAAGTGTGTGTATATGGTACGCAGTGGTGTTGTTAAGTATGGGGTTAAAAGATACAACCGACTTCCAAATAAAAAAAAACTACAAAGTGTACATTAATACATTAGAATTAAAATGATCAAAATCGGATTGACAAAGTGTAATGCCTGTTTTCTCTATAAGGCAATAAAATGTAAATCATAAAACATTTACTTTTTGCGTTGAATGTGGGTACAAAATAAGATGAAGTTATTATAAGAAACGCCACTTGTAATTACACTTCACGATTGTGCGCATATAATTTTTGGAATTACGTTTATGCCGCCTAGTGTTGGTGAAAACTGGTAGGAGTGGTTTAGATAAAACTGTTTTTCATTGTTATCTAAGAGAAAATTGCTTACCTACTCTTAAGGTATGTCAAGAAAAAAATTAATTAGAAACAAAGGTATTGGAGCAGTTGCTCACTTGTCCGGTCTGAATCCGAATTTGTGTTCTGAGTTTTGTTCAAATTGGAATAGTTCTGAGAACGGTCAGACCGAATTCATGTACCTAGTACTGCTGCTGTACGGACCGTTTTTTCTCAGAATCGGATCGGATAAAGTGCTGAAACGTACTCAAAATGCCAGAATGATTATGTTAACTAAAACTAGCTCGTAGATGGTTTAAACGGAACTAGTGTGATAGGAATGAATGATCGAGGAATGCAGTATTCAGAACAACATCAAGTATTTAGATGAAACAAAGAATTGTAATATGGAATTGAATTGTAAAAGTATCGAGAATGAGCATTAGGTACCTACATCATTTCAGTTAATCATTTGATATAAGTACTGCTTAAATTTACGGTGCCCTTACAGGGTGCATGTACCAATACTTTGACATGAAATTTTAATGCATGTCAACTAATTAAGTGCTGTGTTTATGTAAGCATTTAAATAAATTTGATAACGATGAAAGAGAAAATACTAAGCTTTTGCGGTTAGAATGGAAATTGAATCTAGGTAATTGAATTGGAAATACTGTGTTTAACCACCGATTGTCAAATGAAATAATGAATCCTGTAATTGATAGATTTAATTTAGTAATCATTTGTGGTTTTACTAAAAGGTTGATGATTCGCCCGCTAAATTATGCCTCCTAACCACTGCAAATCCTGAAAGCCACAACCAGCAGTGACCACCAGAAAAGTACCAACCCAATGAAGCTCGCCGTGTCCAGGAAAAACATTTCAACTGTCTAAGATCCAGCAACGAAATTAATCAGAAAAG
This sequence comes from Ceramica pisi, assembly GCA_963859965.1. Lineage (NCBI taxonomy): Eukaryota > Metazoa > Arthropoda > Insecta > Lepidoptera > Noctuidae > Ceramica > Ceramica pisi. Next base: position 6,310,157 of record OY982549.1, on the reverse strand, counting down.
GACAGCGAAGGAGTGTAAAACGTTATTGTTGCCTGTGATGTTACGAGTAATAGTGAGGTTTTTGAAGCCTTTAAATTAAATTGCTTTCGTGAAACAGCAACAGCAACTTTTCCGATAGTCTTGCTCGGTAAATAAGGACACGCTCCTTCGGGATTTAATACTGTTATCGTCTAACAAGTGGGCGAACAACGGAGCAATTTTGCCTCGGGTGACCAGTCCCATCGGAGTTATCCTTTGGGATAAGAGCATTATAGTAATTTCAAATTTATGTGGCCAGCTATTAACGTAGCGCTATATTACCTATATTCACAGTTCGTAAATAAATACCACGCTGAGGTGTAGGAGCCTTCCTGACACATTTTTTTTTTTAATTTCTGATAGTGTCATAATTTTTTAGATTTAGAAAGGCCAGTAACAATCGATACGAAAAGAAAAAGTAGATTTTTTTATTTCTTTGCGTGTTCCAAAAAATGTCTTTCCCATTTACTTTAATAAGTGGAACCGTAGTAAGTGGGTGTGTCACTTGCATCCTCGTAAATAGGGAGGGTACGGGATTTTTTTACGACGGAGAAAAATTGTGGACCCTTAACTCTATTTTACCGTTTGAACCTTTTTTAGCCTTTTTCTCAATATGCCTATTACTTTAGGGAAGGAATATCGACCCGACAGTAATTTATTACGAATGTGAATGGGACACCTGTTTCCGCTACCTATGTACCTTCATTGGAATTTCGTTAAAACGTTTTGGCATGTATTCACATATTTCACAACAGCGTTATTGGTGAAGTGAAAAAATTATACTGTGTTCCACCTGAACTTAGGTGGACTTTTCAGTTCCCTAATTTCATACATTAAAAAATACTTACATTAAAAAAAAAAGTCATACATTGGCAATCCACCCGATTTAAACCCGGTGCTTTGGTAAATAGGCCAGTCATACAAGACATTTTTGGTCGCAGTATTCGGCACTGTTAATTTTTTGTGATGTATGAGGGTACATGCCAGTAGTGTACTACCAAAAAATCTAAATTGTATTAAAAAAATTGAGCCCTGAGATTTGTTGGACATTCGAAAAGGATATGTAAGATAGCTCAGTGAAAAATTTTCATATGAAATGAAATCGAGTACAATTTAAAAAATCTCTTGTATTATACACAAATATTTTTATGTAGTATTCAAATTTGGAAGAAAATTAAGGGAAATGATTTACGTTACGTGATGATGGTACCTCAAATGACCTCTGCAACAGACGTATATGGCATAATGTAATTAAGTATTTTCAATAATCAAAGAGAATGGTCATCAAACTATGGGAAGATACCCGAATGAGATCATTTTCAGAACCCGCTAGGAGATCATTTGCTACTTATTCGACTTTTGTCAATTATGAATTCGTTCAAGTTAATGAATAAAATTAAACCTGAACGGACAAATAATTTTGAATACTGGAGTTAGGATTTTTAGCGCCCCATAGCATCGTTGTAGTCATCGTTGGAAAGAACTGTTAAAAAGGACCTTTGCTATAAACATAACTATCTCTAATTATAGATCCGTTTGGAGATAAATGACCTTCAAATATGAAAAATTAGACTCTAAGGTTTTTGTTCATTTCTTATTTATTATTTATTTAATAACACTAATAACCATAACTTACACCAGTAAAAACAGCTAAAGAGCTTCTCAAAAAGAACCTTTAGTAGAGACTTGAGTTTGTAATTGTCAGAATGTTCGGAGTTAATGACTTAGTTAGTTGATTAATTAACCGACTTCCAACTTAGGAGGAGGTTCCAAATACGGTGGGTATTATTTTCTTTTGAGTTCTAAAATCAACTAATACCTACTAACATTTTTAGTAGAGAAAGTGATTTAAGACTATGAAATCGATTTTTACTATAGTTCATTTTCTGAAAAAAAAGAAACCTCCTGAATCAACTAGTTTACGGCTTTACTTCTTACGACTTTCTTTGTAGAGTGAGTATTTTAACGTGAAAACATTTTTATAAAGGTACAAATACTATAGTAGAGATGAACCGCTTTTGACGTCACCAAAAATCATATAACTCGTTATTCACTAGTTGCATTGCCATATGTGGTATACAGGGAAATTGAAAAAATACCCGAAACCTCTTAGGCAGTGAAAGTACACATGATTATAAGCAACTTTTGTTTTGGTAAAACTCCGAAATCTCGAAAAAAATATCAGCTGTTTCATACATTTTCATTGGCTAAATACTGCATTTTGTATGAAACAGCTGATATTTTTTTCGAGATTTCGGAGTTTTTAGTTTCTTCGTATTTTGACACCGACTTCCGAAATTAAAGTTATTTTTTACTTTGTAGTGTTTTTTTTTGGAAGTCTGTTGTTTTTTTTTTGTAAAAAGTTTTTTATTTTTCACTTTTTTGTGGTACAACACCACTGCAAAATCGCAGAAAAGCATAATATGCGATTTCGATTACGATGACATAAAACCATCATCCAAGTAGACGAATTCCAGCTATCTCGATTGAAAATCCAAAGTCTGTAACCGATTTTGATAAAATTTAAATGGGCCCAATCTGCAAGTATTTTCTTTCAGATCAAACAAGAATTTTTCAAATCGGTTCATATTAATCGGAGTTATGAGGTAACAAACATAAAAAAAAAATACAACCGAATTGAGAACCTCCTCTTTTTTGGGAAGTCGGTTAAAAATGAATCGGTGAATGTGTTGCTAAGCGCAAATCTCGAGAACAGCTGAACCGATTTCTCTAATTATTATTTTTTTGTGTTTGTTATTATCAGAAGGTTTTTATGTAAAAAAAATAATAAAAAAGTTGCCAGTTGAATGGAACGAAGCCGCGGGGGATACCTAGTTATCTATAATTTCGCAGCGAAAAAGTTTACATGAGTAATTTATACGTCGTTGTGTGGAATTGAAGTGTTTTTAGACGCTTTATACAATAAAAATACGAAATACTAAGACTTTAAATTAAAACTAAAACGCCAAATTCGAACTTCTTGGGAAAAAATAGCTATGTTTGAAGTACTGTACCATTGTAGTCAAAAAGTAGCAAATGTCTACTTTAAAAGCATCCTCATTAACTTTCTCCATATAACGCACAGTTTAGAAGAATTAAGCTTAACTGTTAAAAATTACCGAAAATTAAGAAGTTTCTGAGCACCACGCCGTTAGCACTGGTCTTTCGAGGTTGAATAATTGGGTGGACACTACTGGTATCTATGCTTACAGTCATCCAAAAACTCTGGATAGTGCGATTTACTGTGTTTATATCTACGGTGACTGGCCTAAACACACTCAATAAACACCCATAAACACCATATTATTTTCTAGGTGGTGCATCGGGTGTTTTACCAAATCACAGGGTTTAAACCCGGTGAATTGACAATCTACACGTATAGTACACCTACCTGCACCTATCACAAAAAAAATAAGCGTGTTTAGAATCGTCATCAAAATTGCACTCACCTTTACTATATCGTGCATCAAACTGACTTTGAACATCCAATCCAGTTTAATAGACTCATTCTCCAAGATATCTTGCAAGGATCCTTTTGGACAATACTCTGTCAGGAGACAGCAATGTGGAGGGTCCACACAGGCTCCATAGAATCTTGCTAGATGATCATGCTCCAGATCTTTCATCTTCTTCAGCTCAAGAAGGAGAGGTCTGGTTAGGTCTATTCGCTGTTTATCAACTTTCTTGATGGTGACTCGACAGCCTTTGTAGAACCCACATGGAGCATAAACTTGTCTGTCACCAGCTAAAGATGTGGCTTCGTCCGAGAATGTTGTCTGAAAGTAATAAAATATATGGATAATCATGATCGGCCTATTTTCCGGAATCATCTGTTTTGAACCAATTCATTCTATTTCTGTAGGTGATTAGTTCAGCCGACAGGAAAATAAAATTGTATTCGATTCATGATTAATGCCCTGTCCGACCATCCAAAACGATTTAATATTAATAAGGATTTCGTCGGGAGTTAAAATCGGTTAAAAGCTGCTTATTTTAAGCCACAAAGTTACATTTGGTCCCAAACATTTTAGGATTAACGGAAAATTCTCAAACTTGGAGCTCTTCAAACTATCTCACTCATAAGATCTTTTAGCGTTCACTAAGAGTTCATCGAATATTAACCTTCTCCAATAAGGATGAAGTTCGAACCAATCTCTAAATACTTGACATTTATAACTTTCTTAACTTTGCTCGCGTCAAACTGAAAGTAAATCATGAATCAATTTGAGACTTTTCTGTACTCTTCAGTATTGAAAGAAGTTTTAAAAATATAGTTTGGTTTTGAATAAACTAATCAATACTTCAGTGGGTGTATATCCGTTGCTTTGAAGTCATATTTTATATTTTTCGTAACCCTCAATTAATTATATTAAAGTAGGTACCTATATTATTAAAGTGAAAAGTTTGAGAATCTTTATTTCAATATTCCATCGGTGGGTTAAGATTGAAATAATAAAAAAAAAACAATTTATCTTTGTTACTGTACTATTGCTGGTATTTTGGTACTAAAAGTAGATCTGAGTTTATAAGGTGATTCAAACTTTAGACTAGTGACCTAGAAACTATTTCGATCATTCCCCATAGCCCTTTTGTCTTCCCCCTTGTATCCTCTGTTTCATTCTCGTGATAAAAACCTTTTTTTTCTGCTTTGTAACAGATTTAACATGATATCATCAATATGCTACAAAAATATGTATACTCTTTCTGCTTACTAAAAATAATTTTAACATAAGCTAATATGGTACTATTCTACAAGATTTCAAATACAAAACACTGCTCATTACATAAAAAAAACAGTTCAATCTTCCCCGCATTCACCAACATGTCCAAAAGAATGCAAAATAATAAAATAAATTAATGGTTTCCAAAGAATCGAGGAAATGAACTGGAAATAAGGACTAATAGTTGTTATTATAACCGGAAAAAGTACGGTCAAGCAAATTGATGGGTTCCTTTTTTTTGTTGGGACCTGGATCCGCGGGGTAAAATACAAAATAATGACCATAATTGTATTACATAACAGTTCACCAAAAAATGTTTCTGAGATTTTACTATGAATTATACTATCTTCAGTTCTTCATATATATAGTTTTTAGATTTTTTATTGCATTATTGAAGCTTTAACTAGAAATCAATTTTACTTCTCTTTTGTGTAAGCAAATTATAACTAGATGATGTAAGGAGATCAGAAAGTCAAACCATATTTTATAAATTCTACTTCGATGGAAATGATACTTTCCAATAAAAGAGAAAAACAATAAACCTAATAAAGAGATATCGTTCCTAGAAATAATATCTTCATATCACACATTACTGTAATCTATCTGATAGACAGATCTTAATTTGAATAAATTACTTAGATTCTATCAAGTTCTGTTTTCAAATTAAGCTGAGAATCGTTTTTATGGTACCCTACGTGAAGGGTAACCAACGGAACCGTATTACCAAGCCTCCACTGTCCGTCCGTCCGTCCGTTCGTTCGTCTGTCTATCAGCGGGCTGTATCTCAATAACCGTAATAGGTAGACAGTTGAAATTTTCACAGATTGTGTATATCTATTGCCGCTATAAAAAAAAATAATAAAGACTAAAGGTTTATTGTACGAAACCCTTCGTGTGCGACTCGCACATGGTCAGTTCTTTTTTAAAAGTTATAATTTACGTAAGTAGCTCCCCAAAACATCCACCTGTCACCACTTCCTGGTATTTTAGCTGGGTGGTAGAAGTACCACAGACAAAAAAATAACACGCATTTAGAGCCTATGCACACGACGTATTCGAAACGTGCCGACGACGCACGCATTAAGGCCTGTTCAGATCTTCGCGATATTCTTTTCCTAGCGGTAGCGATTAATGTCACTCGGTTTCGTGCGGTTTCCCGCCGGGTATTTTGTTTCGAGTTCCGTGGCTTAGGTTTGAACAGTAGGCTTACCGCACACCCACTCTGCTTTCGCTACCGCGCTGGGTAACGAATATCACGTAGGTCCAGGCCTTTACGAACGCACGCCAACGAGCGGCGCTGTAAATGAACAAAAATAAGTGATACTGTTTGCGTCTAAATTTCATTTAAAGCGCGTAGTGCGCGTCATCTGCGCGTTACAAAACCGTCGTGTGCAAATACCCTTCAGAATGCTGGAAAATGGGAAAATAAAACAATTTTCCGGCAAAAGTTTCCGCAATTCATGACTTGACAGGAAGTATCAAGACATGTCATGCGTAGTTTTTAGATTACTCTAGAATTGTCGATCTGTATCTTTCCTCCGTCCCGATAGATCTCAAGGGAGGTGGATAAATAAGTCGTTCCCAATTCCTTGTATATTTAGACCCTTTTTAGTATGTCGTTTTGCCCCAGCTGATTTGTGTAGAGGTTTTTATTTGCGTCAGTTTTATTATTTTGTTTTTTCGATGTTTCATGACCGTTCTATATCTAGTAGTTACGCAGACCAGCAAGAAAAAAGCAAATTGTATGATCTCAATTTGGTTCCCTCAAAAAAAAAAACTCAGAACCGAGAAACTAATACCCTTAAAGTGCCTGAGACAGCCCCAGTGGAACCAAATTGGTGAGCCCATTGTTGTTTAAAGGTTCATACTGACATTGCCGTTAAGCTGCCAGTCAAATACTTTGAAATGATACATTATATTTATTTTGCCAATAACTTACATACAAGTCTTTTAAATGACACAAAACTTTTTGTCTTATTAATCTAGATGTGCCTACTGTGAGATGAAAACAAACTCAGAGGTCACAATAGTCACTTTTGATGTCCGTATGATCTTAATAGTTAAAATCATTTGAGATGAAAACTATAGATTAGTTATAGACATTGACCCCACACAACAGGTCTCGTGATGACCATAGCTAATCGGCGACTTGACGGTGTGGGGGTTTGATGTTACAATGCAAAGACTCGCAAACCTCCGTTGAAAAGGAAAGTTCTTCCTACCAGACGGGTATTTTGTCTGGTGAGTGGTGGTCGTAATAGTTAACTGCCCAATGGTTGCTGTTGGGCGATTGTATTATACTTCTTCATGCGATTGGGACACATGTCCCAATCGCATGAAGAAGTATAATACCATCATGCCATGTAGGATTTGTGTGACGTGACGTCAGTTGTGTAGTTAGTTTGTGAAGTAATAGATGCGGCTACAATGTAATCTATAAAACAGTATAATGTAGTTCACACTTACTCCAGTACTATATCTTCGCGCCAAAGAGTGTAAACTCCCGCGCAGTCGTCCACCCGGCTGCAGCACGTCACTCCAACTGACTCTCCAAGTCATCATAGCTATCTCTGCTTCCAATTTGTAGTGCCTGGTAGAAGTTTTAAAAAAGTCATTCAAATCAGCCAGCCCCCATGAGGATAAAAATTGAAACAAGAACATTTCCAATACCTCATTTCAGAATATAAAAAAGTACAGTTTGACAAATAATGAACTTAAGTGTTGCTTTTCTTCAAGTGTTCATTATTGCGTTACAAACTGTACTTTTTAATATGACAACCGACTTCCAAAAAAAAAACTGCAAAGTAAAAAATTACTTTAATTTCGGAAGTCGGTGTTTTTGTTACTTTCTTCGTATTTTGACACCGACTTCCGAAATTAAAGTTATTTTTTACTTTGCAGTGTTTTTTTTGGAAGTCGGTTGTATTTTTTTGTAAAAAGTTTTTTATTTTTCACATTTTAGTGGTGCCCCACACCTAACAACACCACTGCAAAATCGCAGAAAAGCAAAATACGCAATTTCGATTATCAAAGAATCATCTAAATATTCAAATTCCAGGTATTTCGATTTAAAATCCAAAGTTCGTAACCGATTTTGATATGATATAAATGGGACTAATCTGCAAGTATATCCTTTCAGATAAAACAAGAATTTTTCAAATCGGTTCATAATTGTCGGATTTATGAGGTAACAGGTAACAAACATAAAAAAAAAACAATACAACCGAATTGATAACCTCCTCCTTTTTGGGAAGTCGGTTAAAAACCTGTCAGTTTTGGCGATATGGAACGACTTACGAGTTTTTTAGTGATAAAAACTAAATTCTGGATTTGTAAAAAAAAGGAAATTAAGACGATACAGTGCGCAAGAAACTCGTGTGACGTCACATTTAAGGACACTTATTACCCATGTGTGACTTCACAAGCCCACTCTTTTGATCTTTGATGCATTTTATGTGTATTTTTTTGTGATTTGATGAAGAAAAAAATGTTTTCGCTAATCTAGCTGGCGAACTAAATAGAATAATTTCAGGAGAGTCATCCGTATTATGATTTATTATCTTTTTTATTAAATTATTTATTCCGAGTAACAGTGACTCATAAAGTGTTAGTAACAATAAATAAACTTAAAACTATGTTAGCGACACCATTACAACAAATACATGAACACACACAACAAAATGATCACCGCTGCAGCATCCCAGCTGAGATGCTGGAGCAACGACTAACAATACAGCAGTCCAGCCTGCAGATGCGCTACAGAAGCGAGGATGCCCCATCAACACCCTCAAGGCATTGTTATACTGAACGCGAAGGGCACTGTACGATCTTTGCGTAAAATGTACCCACAGGCTACAGGTATAAAATGAGGAACAGAAGGTTCTAAAAATCGTTTTTTTAACCTCTATAGAAGCACGCTTAAACCTGTGGGCAACCATATTCGCTCTGACTGACAGCGCCCTTCGCTCTCTCTCAATGTCGTCATCGTCTTAAGGGTAGTGGTCAAGATATGGCCAAGGTACTTGAACGAGTGCACTCTCGATAGCGGTACACCATTTAACCTCATTGGCGGAACCTTTTAAGGACATTTCCCACCAGCCCCAAACACCATAACGACACTCTTCTATACATTGTACAACAGGCCATGCGCTCTGGTGAATCTCTCACACACACTCACAAGCTTCCTCAGGCCACAGACTGAGGCACTGAGCAGCACCATGTCATTTGCATAGCTTATGTTGTATTCAAAGTTGACATAAATTTGAAATAAAAGCTGACCAAAGATTGATTTACCCATTCGAACCACATTCCTAAGAATCGAAATCAAACTTTGTTTACACGAAGCCTCAACTCCGTGAATAGATCAAGATTATCTCAAACCACCAGTTTTGGTAATTAGAAAGCTTAGATATTAACTTCAATTCTGCCTAACTGAGCTTGTGGTTTTGTACGCAAGAATCTCACTGACGCGAAGTTTCGACTTCAACAATTGAGCAGAAACCTTAATTACACAGTCAGAATTTCGTAGCTATCCTAAACAAATTCCGTAGCCTCATTTTAACTAGAAAACACGGTTTATAAATTAAAAATGTTGAAATCGCATTGTATATTAAACCCATTAATTAAATTACAACCGTTTTATTTAGCCGCCTTTAAAAGAGCCGCCATTTGCATGCAAGAATTGATTTTATTTAGAGATTTTTTTACGTACAACAAAGATTATCACTATCTTGTATAAATAGGTTAAAGTTGAGTATTTGTCAAAAACTTTTATAGCCTTAGAACCTGGTCTAATTAGGCATTACAGTAGGGTTGTCGAGGTGTTGGTGGCACGTTGCTATTGATCCTGTAGGCTAATTCACGTAACTAAATAAGTGCTGTTGCAGTGCAGTTGAAGTTAAGTTTCGATCAAAACAACGCTTTTCGTATTCTCTACCGCTGTCAGACACGCACGCGTCAAGTTTGCGTCACGCGAGCGCAATAACGGTAGTCTACTGTTGCGCGTCTTTGGTGCGTGCTTCGGAGCGCAACATGATCGGTATTCTACTATATATTTGACGTCCCAAAATGACAGCTTATAAGCTTAAGTTTAATTTTTAATAATATAATAACGTCTTATTCATTGAAATTTATTCGTTTCTATTCGATTATTTTGTGAATATAATTTTTTCTCTCACCGTCAGTAAGTTTCTTAGAGTTTGATTGTCGTGCAGTTCACGTGCAGTTTACGCGCAGTTCAAAGATTACAAGAATACCGTTTATCACTCGAACTTAAACTTAATTGCAACTGCACTAAAACTTAATCGGTGCGTCATAACATCACGTGAATTAGCCCTCAGATAGCAACCCTAATTTTTCCGGTATAAAAAACGGGTTCTTTCTATAAATCGTAATAAAATAAAATATCACAGCATCAGAAAAACTGCTACTTTGCGCAAAAAGGATTGCGGAATCAATTTAATGAGGGAAAAAGTAGTAACAATTACGACTGTTATTTTCATTTGAGAAAGCAATACCGTTGATATCGAGTTTTCGGTTTTGTTCAGCAATTAGGGGTTTTCTCGACAAAAGTGTATGCTTCAACTGTACCATTAAAATAAGGTTAATAATACCAGTAAAAATAAAATAGCTTTTTGCGTGGTTTTCTATCCATAGTAGTTTTTAATTAGTTTTTATTTTTAATTATTTTATAGTCCAGTAGCCAGAAGACTTTGCCCTTCGATAATTCCAAAGTTTTTTATTTTTGGTGAGTGGATTAGTTTAGTAAATTCATTGCTATGTACAAAAATGCTAACTGTTTAGAGTTATGCTATAGGTATTAAGTAGGTATTTCCAATTATTTCGTGTTATAACAATATTAGAAAATTTAAATTAAAATACTATACTGGTTCTTTGTTAGTACTATCTAAAGGATATAATAGTGAAAATGCTAACAGATAGGTACTGTGGAACAATGGAAAACTGAAAATTTCCCGTAACTCATTCAATAAAAAATTTAAGTTTTTCAAATCGTTTCCTATATACTTAGAGAGATTAGTTATACCTTACAACAAAAGTTCTAACAATTCAGTAATATGGCTGCACAAGTAATTGTATTTTTACTTTGCGATTAGCGAAATATTGAATTTAAGTTTTATAAATTTGCGCCTACATATTCGTATGAATAAACTTTACTATCATACAAAAGTTTCAACAGATACATGCTATGCCTTTTGTTTAATAAATAAAATACAATTTGGATATTGAGGCGCGGTGTAGGTACGCGGTAATTCGTGCAGCACGGGGCCGGCGCGGTAAGACTACGAACCACACTCACAAACGTAGGTATGATTTCGCGAGTCATTCAATAGGTAGGCCTATTGAATGACTCGCGAAATCATTTCATTACTGTCACATGCAGATCTCACACAAATCACTAGGTAGGTGCTTACTCTGTTCCAGTCCGTGACTTCTACCTACGTGTAATTATCAAAATCCCGTCGCTCTACTTTAAAAGAAATCTGTTTTGAAAAAAAGTTGTTATACTTTATTTCAAAGAATTTAATACCTACCTACCAAGATCGTAATATGTAGACTATAATTTTATTATATTATGTAGCTACTTGTTATAGTGATAGAAGAACAGAGACAGAAAGTGGAGATTCCATTACAACATTTTTTTCCGGGATAGTTGTCCCGGGTTTTGGGACATCACTTAAGTAGGTACAAAAATAATTATAATTATCAAAGCAATAAAATTATTGGATTCAATAAGTAGGTACCTGTTTTTGTTTCATTATTTTTAATGTAGGTACACTTAGTGATACCTATCCCAAAACCTGAAACAAATTCCCGAAAAAAAAGTTGTATGGAAGTCACTTTTTGTCTCTGATACTATAACAAATGCTGTATACCTATTTCGATCTGTCAAACAGATAGTGCTTTTAAATATTCATCGAACACTATCACATTATTAGACATCGACATACATCTTTTTAACAGTCCGTTCAACCTATTTTGACTTCTATTGCGTTGGTGGCATGACAAATGGCAGCTGCAGTAAACAGTTGGTATTATAATCACGTTTTTGCTTTTAATGCCATCCTTATGCCTACGGAGTACGGAATAGAAGTAAAAATCGGTTGAACGGTCTGTAAAAAGTTTTGTTTAAGGTGGAAGCTGCTCGGCATCCCGAAATTCAATTTTTTTTTGTGATTTTTGCAATTTGCCGGTCAGTGTAAAGCTGTATGTTGAACAGAATAGAGTTCGCGATCGTAAAGAGCATTTATCTAAAGGAATATGACTATCGGAATCATCAATATAACCCTCTAAGTTCATAGAACTCGATTTAATGTTAATTCGTGAAAAAGTCATTCAATCGAGTTGTACCCACACGATCTTATACTGTGCGGCTGCAGCGGCATGTCGTGTAGCTCATGTCAAATTTCCTAACAGTGACAGAGTTACGCGACCAGCCGTACTAGCTTGGCAGTGCAGGATCGAGCGTCGTATCGGTGAGGCTAGAGCACTCATCGGCAAACTTATCTGCTTCAGGGAGGGCAACACTCGCCGTAGAGTGACCGTTTACGTCGGTACAAGCGGCGAGTGGAACGATACACTCAGAATCGCACATTTCAAAGCAATGAGAGGTGGGTTTATAGGGCTTGGGAGCGACCTGACCAAGGTGTGACTGATACGCGCCTACCGGATGATGACGCCATGTGTTCATTCTGGCGCAGCATCCAGCAGGTCGGAGCCTGTCAGTCATACCGAAGGCGATTGGACTCTGGAAGTCGAACGCGCGTGCGAACCGATACCAGAGATGGGGGCAATTACTATCAGCCTCCAAGATGTAGCTCGTGCAGTCCGTCCGTTGCCTAACTGGAAATCTCCAGGGCCGGACGGGCTGCACAACTTTTGGATAAAATGGTTCCAAGGATCGCACGCTCGCTTGGCATCTCAATTCCAGTCTGCCTTAGAGTCAGGGTCGCTGCCCCAGTTTCTAACTACAGGAATAACCCACCTGCTCCATAAATCAGGTAGTACCGCGGAGCCTAAAAATTATAGACCGATCACGTGTTTACCGGTCTATAAAGTTCTTACATCCATTTTGAGAGCTAAGATGAACCATCATATTGATAGTAATACTATTATGCCTGCTTCTCAAAATGGATGTAGGAACGGGTCCCGCGGTACTAAGGAGCTGCTCCTCATTGATATTGCCACTAGCCAACAGGTTCGTCGTTCCCGAAGGGATCTGTCGACATGCTGGATAGATTATAAGAAGGCCTATGACTCAGTGCCACATGAACATGGCTCATGAGGGTGCTGGAGCTGTTTAAAGTTAATGCAGTTCTACGCACCTTCCTGATATCGTGATAGGGTATCCAGGGTGTCGACAGACCCAGGTGAACAGCGAACACTATCCAGGGTGTCGACAGACCCAGGTGAACAGCGACTCGATGAGGATCGAGCGAGGCATATTTCAGGGCGACAGTTTAGAGTCCACTGTGGTTTTGTCTGGCCCTCAACCCTCTCAGTACATTGCTGGAGCGTTCGGGGCAAGGCTTCCGGTTGAGAAGAGGTGGTCAGGTCATATCACACCTCCTTTACATGGATGACTTGAAACTATTTGCTCCTAACAAATTGCAAGTAATGAAGCTACTGAAGGTAACAGAAACCTTCAGTAGCGCCATCAGGATGGAATTTGGTGTGGATAAATGTGCGGTCATGCATGTAAAGCGAGGGGAGATTATGGAATCCGTGGGAACGCAACTCTCGGATTCCATACACCTTAGGTCCCTCTCCTCAACCGAAACTTACAAGAATTGGGTATGTCGGAAGCGATAGGCATCAATGCTGCTGATATGAAACAATCGTTGAGGGAGCGCTTCTTGGGCCGCCTGAATAAAGTTCTTAACAGTCTTTTATCAGGCGGAAACAAGGTGCGTGCCTACAACGGTTGGGTCATACCGGTGTTGATGTACTCTTTCGGCATACTCAAATGGACTCAGACAGATCTTGACGCCCTGGATAGAAGGGTACGCTCACTGCTTACCGCAAATCGGATGCATCACCCACGGTCATCGGTGATGAGGCTGTATATCCCGCGGAAGTGCGGGGGTCGTGGCTTCTTAAATGCTAAGACCCTGCACAACCGCGAGGTATGCAGCCTTAGGGAATTCTTCCTAGAGGCCGACGTGGGTATGCATCGAGATGTGGTAGCGGTGGACAAAGGCTTTACCTCGCTCTCCTTGGCTAACGAGAACTGGCGCAAACCTGTGGTATTAGATACTAACGACCGCAGGGAGGTATAGCAGAGCAAGGAGCTTCACGGACGCTTTTATCGGGTCCTTCATGGGCCCGATGTAGACTTTTTTGCGTCTTAGCCTGGCTGCGTTTTGGTGACCTCTTTGGGGAAACCGAAGGTTTTGTCTGTGCGATCATGGACGAAGTTATGATGACGAACAACTATCGGAAATACATTGTGAAGGACGGTACAGTTGACATATGTCGGGCATGTCACCGACCCGGGGAATCCATCCGCCACATTATTTCCGGTTGTTCTAGTCTGGCTAACGGAGACTATTTGCACAGGCACAACCTTGTAGCCAGGGTCATCCACCAGTAACTTGGTCTGAGATACAATCTTGTGGAATCGGAAGTACCGTACTAGGTATCTGCCCGACCCAGTTCTCGAAAATGGCAATTGCACGTTGTACTGAGATCGGTCTATCATCACTGACAGGACTATTGTTGCCAATAAGCCTGACATAGTGGTGATAGACCGACTAGAGCGTCGCGCAATGATTGTTGGCATAGCAGTCCCTCATGATGAGAACCTCGTGAAGTCTGAGAAAGAGAAACAAAGTTAGTATCTTGACTTGGCTCGCAAGGTTGTCGACATGTGGGATGTGAACACAGCAGTCATTGTGCCAATAGTCGTAACGGCCAATGGCATAATAGCCAAGAGCCTCGATCAACATCTGAAGAGGCTCTCGTTGGGCAGCTGGATCAAGGGCTTGATCCAGAAAGCAGTACTCCTGGACACGGCGCGTATTGTTAGGAGGTTCCTCTCTCGGGAGCTACCGGTGCGGTGGTGCACCGGTAGCTTGGACCCTGTGCCCGATGCCGTTGGGCTACTATTTTTATATTTTAAATGTTTTTTTTTTTAAAATTAGTTTTATAGAAATATTTAAAAATGTAAAATATATGCACAAAAAATAAATAAATGGAATAATAATAATAATATCCTTGGACATTTCACACAACGCCATATAGTCCCAAGCTAAGCAACCTAATGCTTGTGTTATGGTAACGAGATGGCTGATAAACTACTTATAGACATATTTTTTTTGTAAATACATACATATTATAGATAGAAAAACACCCAGACTCGGAATAAATACTTGTAGGTCGTACAAATATTTGTTCCGTTCGGGAATCGAACCCGCGACATGCTGCGCTGCAGTAGTCAATCGCTCAATGGGTATAATTCTTTAGATAAATATGCGTTACGGCCACGAATAGTAACTATTTTGTTTAACTTACAGCTTCATAACTTCACACTGACCGGCAAATTGCAAAAAACATAAAAATATTGAATTTCGCGGGCTACCCTGGCGCTTCCACCTTAAATGTCTTATCTTATGGTAAATGGAGTACCGAGTATAGCTTTGTGACTAATTTATAGTTGCACTTTCTAGTATGGCGACCATCACTCTGTTGTCAGTATCTACTGCTCTGAAGTATTACGGGATTATAATACCAACTGTTTACTGCAGCTGCCATTTGTCATGCCACCAACGCAATAGAAGTCAAAATAGATTGAACGGACTGTTAAAAAGATGTATGTCGATGTCTAATCTTATTTTGATAGTGTTCAAATTATTCAATTCAATTTTTAAGGTTATGGCTGTGATAGTGTTCGATGAATATTTAAAAGCACTATCTGTTTGACAGATCGGAATAGGTAGGTATACACTGTTTTTTCTGTTCCGTGAGTATACAGCATTAATTGTTATCTTTGTGTTATGTATCAGAGACAAAAAGTGACTTCCATACAACTTTTTTTTTCGGGAAATTGTTTCGGGTTTCGGGATAGGTATCACTAGTGTACCTACATTAAAAATAATGAAACAAAAACAGGTACCTACTTATTGAATCCAATAATTTTATTGCTTTGATATAATTATTACCTACTATTGATATAATTATTACCTATTATAATTAGTACCTACTTAAGTGATGTCCTAAAACCCGGGACAACTATCCCGGAAAAAAATGTTGTAATCGAATCTCCACTTTCTGTCTCTGTTCCTCTATCACTATAACAAGTACCTAGCTACATAATACATATAATAAAATTATAGTCTACATATTACGATCTTGGTAGGTAGGTATTAAATTCTTTGAAATAAAGTAAAACAACGTATTTTCAAAACAGATTTTTTTAAAACTGGAGCGACGGGATTTTGCTAACTACACGTAGGTAGAAGTCACGGACTGGAACAGAGTAAGTACCTACCTAGTGATTCAAGTGTGAGATGTGCATGTGACAGTAATGAAATGATTTCGCGAGTCATTCAATAGGTAGGTACCTACGTTTGTGAGTGTGTTTCGGAGTGTTACCGCGCCGGCACCGTACTGCACGAATTGCCGCGTACCTATACCTACACTGCGCCTCAATATCCAAATTGTATTTTATTTATTAAACAAAAGGCATAGCATGTATCTGTTGAAACTTTTGTATGATAGTAGAGTTTACTAATACGAATATGTAGGCGCAAATTTATAAAACTTAAATTCAATATTTCGCTAATCGCAAAGTAAAAATACAATTACTTGTGCAGCCATATTACTGAATTGTTAGAACTTTTGTTGTAAGGTATAACTAATCTCTCTAAGTATATAGGAAACGATTTGAAAAACTTAAATTTTTTATTGAATGAGTTACGGGAAATTTTCAGTTTTCCATTGTTCCACAGTACCTATCTGTTAGCATTTTCACTATTATATCCTTTAGATAGTACTAACAAAGAACCAGTATAGTATTTTAATTTAAATTTTCTAATATTGTTATAACACGAAATAATTGGAAATACCTACTTAATACCTATAGCATAACTCTAAACAGTTAGCATTTTTGTACATAGCAATGAATTTACTAAACTAATCCACTCACCAAAAATAAAAAACTTTAGAATTATCGAAGGTTTTGTGGAAAAAATATTGTTTTCTTACTGGACTATTTATGGCAGTTTTGTTGAATAATATTTAGGAGGACTTCACACAGCAGTGGGACAAAACCAAATGATCTAAAAATTTTTATAATTGACTGGATGTTCTACTTTTCATTAGACATTTAATTTTGTTCTACCACTAATGCACGCCAACGGTTTGCCAAAAGAAGGAAAAAATTGGCAATGTAAAAATGGCAATTTTTGAGTAGAATAGAAACGCGGAAAGAAGACTTTGAAAAGTACCTGTATATGAAAACGGAGAGAATTGCCAACACGACGACTACAGAGCTCAGGATTATACTCAGTATCGCATACACAGGTAACGCTGAAACAAACAAATTTAATTAGTATTTAATCTATGTATACGAAATGTATATTATTTCCCGCTGTGAAAATAATTTCACCGGGTATTTGCTATCCTGCCGATTTATTTAAAAAGAGCGTATTTGACCAAAACGAAATAGAGAAATTGATCAGCCCCCCCTACTACGTGTCATAATCTGTCGTAAAAAGCGATAGTGCTATTCGTTCTGTGCAGCTCTGTTTATCTCAAAGACGAATTCGTGATGACAATAGCAGGTCATAGTAGGGGGCTGAAATGTTAAACATGTTTTGAGCACAGTTAGATTTCACTAGTAGTTAGTCCAGCAGTTAGAGCATTGAAAAATTATGACAGGAATTTTTGTTTTTGTAAATCAATATTGACAAAGATGAAACACATCAAAACTCGGGAGTGGGGGCTCGTGACGTCAGAACGCACAGAAATTATACCACAGTGCGGCGTGACGTATCGAGAATTATAAAAGCGTCGTAGTATCTTCGTCACGTAACAAAAGAAAAAAAAAGGTCAAATATTTTTTGATAATCTAACTGACAGCCTAATTAGATTTTTACAGAGCACAAGCCGAGAAACTAGTCGTAGAAGAAAAAAGTCCATATAAATGACTTCAACACATTGTTTTCCTGATTTCGACTAAATAAATACCTTTATACTGCTTAAAAAGGCAGATGCATATTAGAACGGCAGTTTAATAAACTTTTAAAAACTTTACGTTTCGAAGTTTACATAGAAATAAAATAAAGCAATTAAGTTCAATAGACAACCTTTGTAAAATACAACCACTTATATCTCATAAAACCTCTAATGCTAGACTGTCAGTAAAGAATTCTTTTAAGAATTTATAGGGTCGTTTCTCCCTAAAGTGAATTATCGTAATAAATCTGATAAAAGTTAATTTCACGCCGAAATAAACACGACTGTGCTAAATCCGATAATTTAATGTGTCTGCAAGATGTATTTTGTTTAATATTACGCTTGCCAGCTCTTGTCTACAGTAGGTAATGACATTTTGGAACATAGACAATTGGATTTAGGTTATAAGACTAAGGGTTCATTTCACCAAAGAAACTGAACGCCATCAGCTAATCTTAGGCCCATATTTAGAATTATATATAAAATTTATGGCCACTTATAACTCCTTGGGTAGGAAAAACAAAAAAATATTTCAAATCATGTTGCAGTTTATTTATTTACTAATAAATGCGAAAGTTTAGATGGCTGGATGTTTGTTAAACAATCACGCCGATACGGCTGAACGGATCTGGATGAAATTTCGCACAGAGATAGATTATAGTCAGGAATTTCACATAGATATTCTTATCTCGGGAGTGCCTATCTTGGTATAAAATAATATATTTTTTTTATTGAATTAACAATGTTGTACAGTCAAACACTAACGAACAACTGTTATGCAACAAGAACAAATTGCCATACAAGGTGGCAATGCTGCCAGCCTTTTGGGCTCATTACCAGTGGCTAGCGATGCGGACGAATTTTTCGACGCCATATTATGTTAGTTTTAGTTAGTTATGAGTTTTTTTTTTAATTTAATTTAATTGTATATACATCTAGTCTGAAATAACAAACTCCATCACAGAACAAAGACAATAGGCTTGTGTCCTGAAAAAATCTAATTATTCCATCAGTTAGATCATCAAAAAATATTTGACCCGTGTTTTTTTCTTTTGTTACGGGAGCCAAAATTGACGAAGTTACGACGCTTTAAAAATTCTCAATTCGTCACACCTTCGCATAATTTTTAATAAGTTGTGACGTCATGAGCCCCACTCCCGAGTTTTGATGCGTTTTATCTTTGTGATTTACAAAAACAAAAAATATGTGTCCATTATTTTTCAATACTCTAACTGAGGGACTAAATAGTTTTGCAATTTGTGGGTGATAAAATCTAGCCTATTGAGAGTAACAATCAGTGTCAGTAGTATTTGTATTGAATTCTGGTACCCAAGGAAAGATTTAACTTGTGTTATGGTTACCAGGTCTCACGCTAGTTTTTACCATCAAAAGTTACATCAGAAGGTTTAAAAGTTGAACAAGTGATATTTAAGAAGTAGCCCTGTTATACCTATGTGTGAGTGTTGTGAATAAGGAGCTGGGCGTCAGTGAGGTTGTGTGTTGGATGTTGCAGTGATAAGAATTAATATGTACGTCGTGTAAGTATTAAAGAAATGATAACTTTAAGAGTTTTTCTGTTTCGTCATAGCTCTGCATCTGTAACCAGCCGTACACCGTTCTCTTAAATTTCTGAAGATTTGTGGAATAAATGGAGCAATGTTTGTTGGTTTCATTGTATAGGTGACTTAGGTATATTCAAGATTTAAAGCATTTATTTCAAATTATTTATATGTACTAGCTTGCCCGGCGAACTTTGTTCCGCCTAACAGT
This sequence comes from Ceramica pisi, assembly GCA_963859965.1. Taxonomy (NCBI): domain Eukaryota; kingdom Metazoa; phylum Arthropoda; class Insecta; order Lepidoptera; family Noctuidae; genus Ceramica; species Ceramica pisi. The sequence continues at coordinate 6,290,454 of OY982549.1, read as the reverse complement.
CGATTCTTTATTTATCTTTATAACAAACGCAGCCTAAGTTACTCCTTGTTACATCAGCTACCTGCCAATAAAAGTCCCGTCAAAATCGGTCCAGCCATTTGAGAGATTAGCTGGAACAAACAGACAGACAGACAGACAAAAATTGAAAAAAATATATATTTTGGTGTATGTACCGTATATATGTTACGGCTAAAGGTGGGTGTGAACATAAACTTAAGATTAGCCGGCTAAACTTAGGTTTATCTTCGAGAAGCAGGTAAAGTTCGATATCATGTTAGTTTGTGTCGTGATATTCCATCTTTAGCCGGCTAATGTGTATGTATTCGATGGACGCGCCGAGCCGGCGGCGGAGGGCTTGAGGAGGCGGTGGGGAGACAACAATCTCGAAACGCTTAAAACGAAGTTTGAGAGTAAGTTTTCGCCGACATTGCAAGTACGTGCAATTAACCGCAAGGAAAGATGACGCAATACTAAACAAAAACATTGCCACGTGTGCCCGCATTGTCTCATGGTTAACACCCCGACTCGGATAGGTTAGGTTAGAAGGCTAAGGCGGGAGCGAAGCGGAGCGAAGCGGAGCGGAGCTACCGTCTTAGCCTTCGTGGTTATTTTTTTCTAAACCGCCCAGAAATAGGAGCCCCGCGGAGCGGGGCTCCGTCGACCTATCTTGAAATAGGTAGTAAACATTATTAAATTGTTTCCTTTTTCATTTCCTTCTACATTTTTAGCTAAGGGCCTGCTGTTAAACTTAAGTTTAGCCGGCTAAAGATAGAAGAAACTAACATTAACACCTCCTCGAAGATAATCCTAAGTTTAGCCGGCTAAACTTACTCTCAAACTTCGTTTTAAGCGTTTCGAGATTGTTGTCTCTCCACCGCCTCCTCAAGCCCTCCGCCGCCGGCTCGGCGCGTCCATCGAATACATACACATTAGCCGGCTAAAGATGGAATATCACGACACAAACTAACATGATATCGAACTTTAGCTGCTTCTCGAAGATAAACCTAAGTTTAGCCGGCTAATCTTAAGTTTATGTTCACACCCACCTTTAGCCGTAACATATACAGGGAAATTGAAAAAATACCCGAAACCTCTTAGGCAGTGAAAGTACACATGATTATAAGCAACTTTTGTTTTGGTAAAACTCCGAAATCTCGAAAAAAATATCAGCTGTTTCATACATTTTCATTGGCTAAATACTGCATTTTGTATGAAACAGCTGATATTTTTTTCGAGATTTCGGAGTTTTACCAAAACAAAAGTTGCTTATAATCATGTGTACTTTCACTGCCTAAGAGGTTTCGGGTATTTTTTCAATTTCCCTGTATATTCATCATACATGTTGTAAAAAACGGTTATTTCAATATTACAAACAGACACGGCGTTCGACACGTTTTGTTCAGCACTTACAACTGTGTCATAGCAACTGGGCGTTTTTTTTCTTGTAACCACATTCTGTCCTTCAATGCCTATACATGTAACTCAGAACTCGACCAAAAAGTTTTTGTTGAGAGCAGGTTTAAGCTTTAATTCTAAAACAAAAACTCTAGCTATCACATCGTGCCTATCCTGGAAGAAGTACTTTGGAAATTTTATTCCATTTTGGATCAGTAGAGAAGGTTATAAAGACGTCTGGGCGGCCATATTTTTGCACATAGCAAAAAGCAAATTGCGTTCGCTCGTGCATATAACGCGGCCGGGTGCGCCAAAGTTCACCAAAATTTTCAACTCCGATAATTGGAAATCCGAAAATGCTCTTCCTAACATTTTTCATCATAACAATCACAATTCCTAACTACCTACTCTGTCTCTCATCATCTGCCTAGCCTTTTCCCTACTATATTGAGGTCGGCTTCCAGTCATACCGGATTCAGCTGAATACCAGTATTTTACGTGGAGCGGCTGCCTACCAGACCTTCACAATCCATTAACTGGGTAACACGGTACTCCTAGGCAAGACTGGTGTCAGATTTTCTGGCTTCTGACTATCCGTAACGACTGCCAAAGATCTCCAAATGACAGCCGGGACCAACAGCTTAACGTGCTTTCCGAGGCATGGAGGAAACTCGGTATGTTAAGATGGTCACCAATCCACAGACCAACCTCGGCAAGCGTTGCTTAACCATGAAGATCGACCTGTGCGGCTGTTATTATTTAGCCACGAGCTCCTCCTACTACCTACTCTGTCTCTAATGTTCATAATTCCGAAGCATTCCATGTCGTAAACTGACAAAATATTTGGCAGCGGAAGACGTTAAATAAGAAGCCCGTATGTAACGATAAATAACGATATGGTATAAAAAGTTTCACGTATAACTCAATAATTTGTTTTGGTGTTATTTTCGTGCTTTCATTTTATTTTTTCTCAACAGATAGCGGTGTGACTGATCAGAATATATTAGGAAGCTTATTCAATGTAAAGTCACGGCAAGGCTAAGTTTTTATTATATAGCATACTAGCTTACCCGCGCAACTTCGTCTGCGTCACATTTTCCATTATTGCTCCGCTCCTATGTGTCTTAGCGTGATGATATATATAGCCTATAAACTTCCTCGACAAATGGGTTATCTAACACTGAAAGAATTTTTCAAATCGGACCAGTAGTTCCTGAGATTACCCCCTACATACAAACTTACAAACAAATGTTACCTCTTTATAATATTATTACTAGCTGACCCGCGCAACTTCGTTTGCGTCACATTTTCCTTTAATGCTCCGCTCCTATTTGTCATAGCGTGATGATTTAAAGCCTATAACCTTCCTCAAACAAATGTTACCTCTTTATAATATTAGTATAGATATATTATTATTATAGTAAAGATAGTATAGATATAATACATTTCTTTAACTTTTTTTCAATTTATGTTTTTAATTAACTTTTTTTCAATTTATGTTATTTATAAAATTTATGATGGGTTTGCTCTTGACTCTAGTCTTGGTCAGAGATGACAGAGACAAAGTCTACGATGGAGCAAGCTTACCCAGAAGGAGCCTGTTCACTCTAACTATAAAAAGATTTGGGTTGTAAGCGTTCGGGAACACAGACGCAGGCAGAGATTTCACTCCTTTGCTGTGCGCATTATAAAAGACGTTTGAAAAAGCTTAGTAAGAATTGATGGAATAGCGACAAGGTAGGAATGGTAAGTTACAGTGCGTCTGGATGTCCGATGGTAGATGGGGCCGGAGGGATGAGGTCGTGGAGTTTTTGGGCACACTAACCGAAGTACAATCTGTAGAAGACCAGCAAGCAACCTTGCGGCGATGAGTCAAGCTGTGAAGCTTGGCGTCCACTACATATTCGTCGCCGATGAGCCTCTTAGCTCTGCGTTCCACCGAGTCAAGCTAGGCAAGCTGGTACTTAGCTGAGCCATCCAAAAGGTAGCTGCAATACTCCAGGATCGGACTTGTGCTTTGAATAGGGATAAAAGCTGTCCAGGCCTGAAGTATCACTTCACTCTATTCAGGATGCCCAGCTTTTTGGCTGCAGGTTGGGCTTTGTACTCAATGGTGGCGCCGAAGTTCGATGTCAACTTCATGCCTAGGAGCTCGAGCCGATAAGTCACAAGAACAGATTTTCCCCGAAAAGTAGGAGTTTGGTCGAAACGACTCCTTTTTGCGGTAAAAAGACACGCATGAGTTTTGGTGGCGTTAAAAGTGTTCAGATTGTCGTCACCCTACTGGGAGACAAGACTTAAGATAAAGTTTGTCTGCTCTACCATGGCCTATCTCAAGGAACGAACTTCAAACTTGACTTAGACTGTTATTTATGTATGTTATTCTTTCCTGAGTACTTGTGTCGAGTCACATATATTGTTAGATTTACCCCTGCACACGTGCAGGACGTGTGTCTGGAGGCTTACTTATTAAGTTTAGTTTAAATAGTTTTTTATGCTTGAGTTGTCTGATTACGATGGCATGGATGATTTTAGTTTTTATGTGTTACCCATGTTTTATTATTTTTCTTTGTAGTAATACTTTGCATACTATTGTGTAAATGCAAGTTCTTCTAACGCAGCAGACAGATGTGTTACTGGGGAGTTTGTTGGCCACTTCTTCTTCCCAGCTAAAACACTAGAAAGTGGTGACGGGCGGGCGTTTTGGGGGACTGTCTTTTGTAAAAACTTGACGTTCAAAAAGTGCTGGCACTCAGCTTAATTTGAATAAATTACTTTTGACTTGACTGTTTTCAATTATTTATAATTTTTATTACAATGACTATTTACCCTTTTATGCATTGAAAAATAAACCTTTCCACACCTGTTGTTATAGTAAATTACTGCCGCGACCAGCAAAAGAGGTATTGGTGGACGAACGTGTAAATGTGGGCCGAGGCGTAGTCGAGGCACACATACGTAAGTCCATCAATATCTAGTTGTGGCCAAGGCTTGTATAGTAGTATTCTCAAATAATGCGCGGAAATTAAAACTAATAAAACTATTTTTCAAAATCAATCATGAAAAACAACAATAATTTCTTTAGCCCGCGTTAAAGTGTTTTTTTTTTTTCAATTACCAGCTTTCTATTTGCAAGCCAATTCGAAATTTTAATTAAACCTTTGATAAGTTATCTCCTTTGTTGCCATGTTTCGGAGTAAAAGAACATTCCATTTTTTATTAAATTACACGAGATATGAGTTTAGTATGTAATTTATTTGACCGCTTTTAACCACGACAGATATGGATTTTCATGCAACTTGTGCCGGCCGCTGCTCGCATGTATTTGACCAGCACAGCAATTTCGATTTATCCCGAAGAAGTTTGTCAAAATAATGCTCAATTTTTTCATGTTTGAGAAAATGAAGTTTTATGTTGTTTGCACGGATGGAATAAAAATAACCAGACATCTTAAATTTGAGGCAAATCAATGGAACAAAATTGATAAAACACTTGTTTAGGGCTTATTGGTTTGCCTTTAAGTTTTATATGTTTAATTTCATCCAGAGGAGCTCGTCGCGAAGTAGTATCAGCCAAATGGGTCGGTTAAGCTTCGCTTTATGAGGTAGGTCAGAGGAGGAGGTTACCATCCATTGCATACCAAGACCTGTTTATGCTTCGGAAAACACGATAAACATACGGTTACCGACTGTCACCTGTATATCTTTAACAATCGTTAAGGTAGCCAGAAGCCAAACAATCTGACAAGTCTTGCGAAAGAAAGAAAGAAAGAAAATACATCGAAAGGATATCGATTTACCTAGTTTTTAGGTTGTACTGGTATTAAGCCGCATCTAATTAGCCTGGAACTGGAAGGCGATCCTAACATAGTTGGGAGATGGGTAAGCAGGTCGTTTTAATTTAATCTGAACCTGCACAACCTAGTGGTTTTTAAGATTTCTTGAACTAGTATTGGTTTTAAGGCTATCAAATCGAAAGAGCAATGACCAAAAGCAACTTAATGCATTAAATATCCACATGGTTCCTGCCAACCGATAGCCTGCACAAATATTGGCAACGCGCCAAAAACATCAAAGAGAGATCGTTTACTCACAACTCATGCATTAGATCATAATCTGGTGTAATGAACGTGACTAAATCCTTAATAATGATCTGTTTAGTTATTTGCTGATGTTCTGCGAATCGATTTATTGCTGCATTACTTATAATGTAGCCAAGATACTGTCAAAACGAAAGTTCCAAGACATAGTTTATCGTATTTTCGATTTATGAACAACGCTGTGCCTCATGTGAAAACTGATGTAACTGGTGTTTCTGCTTTTTCAATGCAGTTGTTCAAAATAAAATTATCCTCATTTCTGTCTAATACGCATTGATAAACGATTAAGATACTTATAACATTACGTCAAAGATAAGTCATTGCTATAGTATTTCATTTATTTATTTTATTGTACACTTCAAAGTACGACATTTTAAAAAATAAGTATACAATGAGCGGTCTTATTGCACAGAACATAATTCACTGTTCCTAATAAATAGCTCAGTTTCTGAAGTTGTATTCGTTTTCACAGGAGCCCCAGAAATAAATAATCGCCTCGTGACCACCCACATTCGAGCCAGATTGTAAGTACTTATAATACCTACTGATTATTATTTGAAAGAATCTGACTCTACTAGCTACATATAAAGCGCAGGATTATAATCAGAAGTCTTAGGACTTCTCTCATCTGACATCAGTGTAGCGAAGAGGTATCACGATACTCAAATATTGGGACGTAATACTAGTAGTTAGATGCATCCGGTAAGACTGGAATTACTCTAACTTAGGTAGAAAAACGCTGATGCGTGAATAGAAATTCAGGAACCAAACAAAGCTGAAGAGGTTTTTGTTTCTATTCAGTTTTCCTTACCCCTAATGTTCAAAGTTAATTTAACGTAGAGTTTTGTATTCCGGGATCATTACCAGATGAACTGGACAGCAATTGCATTTCATGAACATATGGTAGACACCAAATAAATTTGCAGTAACAGTTATTGACCCACATTATTTTTATCATTATTTTTCTGTTTCCTTCTTCTTATCTTCTTATTAAATGTACATACATTGTTAAATAAATAAATAAAACATTAACGTACTTTCTTAATACCAAACACAGAAATAAAGATCTAAATTGACTTTTATCGTAATCCTTTACGTTCTCTACTGATTTTTTTTTACTATTGATAGGCAAACGTTTCACCGCTATCTCACCTGATGTTAAGCGATGATGCGGTCTAAGGTAGAGCACGCTTGCCTAGAAGTAACCTATTCACTCTTGACTTAAAGACACTCAGGTTGTAGCTATCAGGAAACACAGACTCCGGCAGGGAATTCCACTCTTAGCTGTACGCACAATTAATGTATTCCCAAAACGTTTTGTGCGTATAGGTGGAATGTCCACCATGTACCGGTGGCGCCTCGCCGTACGTCTTGTGGTCCGATGGTGGAACGGGCTTGGCGGAATTAAATTATGTAATTCCGTCGCACACTCCCCAAAATGTAACCGATAGAAAACCAACAGGACAGCAACTCGGCGTCGATGCTCAAGACTTGGAGCTTCGATTCGTCGAGCCTGTCATTGCCGATGATCCTCTTGGCTCGTTTTTCAATTGACTCGAGGGCATCAAGCTGGTATCTGGCAGATCCGTCCCAAAGATGAGAGCAGTACTCCATACACGATCGAACTTACGCTTGATACAGTTTAAGAAGCTGTTCCGGCGTGAAGTACCGTCTCACTACTCGTACTGATGAATACGTTTCATAATTTATTGTTCAATATATCTGCAAAGGGTTATTAAGAGAGGTCAAATTGCAGGTTTATCCGCTTAATCGATCATTATAGTTTGCCATATTGTTTTACTTAATCCAACCCAACGATTTAAAAAACCTTGCAGCGACGAAAATTGCAGACGATTTACTAAAAGTCCCGATAATATTATTAAGAAAAGAAATCGGCTGCCAATGCGGCCTCAGATTGGGCAGAAATGTATAAGATAAGAACCGTAGCCGTCGGTTGTGGGCACAAAACGATTTTGTATCGACGACCCTCCCGAGAATGTTCAAAAGCATAAAAAAGCTTATTAAATGTGTGTACATAAATAGTTAAATAAATAAATAAATAAATGTTGTCTTAAGAAAAGGATTCTAGCTCAAATATAAAAATAATCTGAAGCAATCTTTTCAAGGTTAGAGGGAACCAGGCTACTTTTGGGTAAGCTCGCTCTCTGTCATCGCTGACCTAGACAAGAGCAAACCCATCTAAAAAAGCAAACGTGACTCATTATTTAGTTCGAACATTATACACCTACTATATATGTATTTATTTCTTCTGACCGATTTCAAACAACAACTTGTACATGCTCTTCCGAATCAAATGACACCTCATTCATATTTTGCCGAGACTGCCGAAAAAAATTGAACAAAAAAGATTTGTTGACTAGACTTAAACGTCAAAAATGTGTGGGACTGACAAATGCCGTCGAAATCTCTCGTGATATATCTCTTACATTTTGAAATTTCGTCATTCGCATTAGCTATTACAATCTAGATTCTCATGTAATTTAAAATCGGACTCTATGTGAAGATTTTCACAAAATATTTTTTGCATTAATCTTTATAAAGATTAAAAATAGCTGAGTAAAATAACGTTCAGTAACGATCTGAAATAAAGTCTTATTTCTCTTGAAGTTTAATTAAAAGTAGGTACTTTTCGAGTAGCGTGAGAGTACTTTGAAGTGTTAGATAAGAACCTTAGTAGCTTTAGTCGGAGGGTAAACAACACCTCATTTAAGAGTGCCTCTTTTGTAATTAAGGGAGATAATAAAATAAGAGCAAAGTTAAGTAAGAATTGTAGATATTTGATACCTACTCTAGACTCCCGCTCCTTCTAAGAAACTTGAACAGTTTTAAATAGTATAAGGTTTATATACACGTCTAGTTACTGCTAACGTCATTACCCGCGTGAATGATCCAAATTATTCCAAGGGAACATACTTCTGGGATGAAAAGTGTATGTCCTATTCCAGGACATGGTCTACCCGTTTGCCAAGTTTGGTTCAAATCCGTTCTGCTTAATTAATGGATATCGACATCATGAGGAGGTAAAAAACAAGCGCATCGACATATGGATTGTTCGGATATTGAGAACACTACATTTAAATTACGTAACAAATGCAGCTATAGTAAAATGTAGCCATAATATAAGCAATATAAAAAAAAATAGGTATGGATCGACGAATCACTTTTGCAGAAATTATCAACAAAAATTGCATTAGCTCCACTGTCGGCGGTCAAGAGATGGCGCTGGTCTAAAACTTCAATGTACTCCGCAGTGTTAAAATTGAAATTTAATGATTTTTTTTTAATAACCTGGTATTCAAGAGTGAATAGGTTACTTCTAGACAAGCATGCTTAATTGTCGATCACATCATCGCTTCTCATCAGGTGAGATAGTGGTCAAATGCATGCAAATCAATAACAATAAAAGTTACGTATTATGAGGGTTATGATTGTAAGACATAGATTGTAAATGTATTTCCGTACACTCGCAAATTTTCTTTATATAAACAATGATCAAAGTTGAACTCTAGCCTATTACAACCTCCGTGTACAAGGAATAGCAATACTTATCTATAAACATAGTCGGGGAATAACTCGCATAGAATCGCCTAAACTTATTTACCATTTTGGACTATCTGACAGCTGACACACATAATGTTTATATTTTATATCGTAATAGTGATCCCGCCAAACTTCGTACCGCCTCAGAATTAATTTGACCGTTTTTTTGGTTTTGTCATGAATCAGAAATCAAATGTCCAATGTTTTAATAGTAATTCTGCTATTTAATATTTGATACATAGAGCTACCTAGAAAATCGCACTCAATCGGTAAAAATTGATCTTATTGATTGATCTTACACGAGTGATGTTGAAACGGTGACCTACGGAATCCCTCAGCGTAGTGTGCTGGGTCCTACGATGTTTTTAATATATGTCAACGATCTATGTTCTCTTCCTCTTAAAGGCGAACGGCAAAATTCGTACAGCATACTTTTTTTGTTGTTTGGTTATAGAATTTGTACCACTTATTAAGGCAATTCAGCCATTTATTTTCATGTAAGTAAACAACTTCTAGAACATGGGATTAATTAATACTATCAATTAAAAGATTTCAATAATTATATCAAACAAAACAGTAAACTAAACGCAGATGTTTTTCGAAGTCGCCATAAGTAAAATATCACAAACTTCGGAATGACAATTAATTATTTAGAAATAGATTTAATAGTAAAACCCATAATTATTGCATAAAATCATAATAGTAAACGATGTAGGTAATGATTGGAATGAATTCATCAATATTTTTTTTTGATCTGGCAATTATTTATTGACCGGTAAAGATGTCATTATGTTATGATTGAATATGTTAAGCTACTATACTACTATTACACGATCTTTTATAACCATATTTATTTGCAAATAAATCTTTGACTTTGACTTTGACTTTGACTTTGAAAATCTGTCTAGTGTCCATCAGAACTTCAGTATTATCAAACTGTTTCTGTCCGCTGCTAGGCAATAGGTATCTTCTAATGCACCCCTCACTCCCTCTGAGTAGGTATGATCCTCATCTCAATCTACCTACTTAATAGTAAGTAAAACACAAAAAAGATGACGACAAGTAATCTAGAACATTTATTTTATCATCATAACTATGTTAATGTACCTACCTGTAATTACAACCTACATTTCTACACTAGTACATAACCTCAAAAAATAAAACTGGGTATAGCTATTATGTCCCAAGTTCTAAAAATCTAAGATTTTAAATAGGGCTTTTCTATCGTATGAACTACCTATTAAAACAAACATGATCCCAAAACTCGAAAATTTACTAGCTGTACGAAACTCCTTTACAAGCCTGCCGTTCGCCTTTTCTGAAGTGTTCTCTTACGCCGACGATACAGCCTAAGTGGTTTACGGCAAGGATTGGCAAACTGCCAAATATAACGCTGAAATAGCCCTTGAACGTGTGAGTAATTGGCTTCGAGGGAACCTCCTGACACTGAACACTGATAAGTCTTTAGTAATCCCTTTCTGTCCTTCTGCGTCATCCATGCCACCCAGCTTTTTTGCACCACTACACTACTACAAATTCACTCCTGTCATAATCCATCCAACTTGTGTGTGTCCATCTTTTTTTTTTTTGTCTGTTCTTGTTACTAAATATCTTGGCATGTACATTCAGTTAACCTGGCGACCTCACTTAAACGTACTCAAAAAACGGGTTAGAAGCCTCCTTTATGTTTTCAGAAACTAGAGAAATTCGGCAGACGCGTGTGTGTTAAAATTGGTATATCTTGCTCTCTGCTAATCCATACTCACATACTGCATATCTGTATGGGGTGGCGCAGCCAAAACAAACATATTAGAGCTGGAAAGAGCGCAGAGAGCTGTTTTAAAAGTAATGTGCAAGAAACCTATCTGTTATCCTATTCACCAGCTATACCAGGACTGTGCTGTTCTGTGTCAGGAAGCTTTTTATCTTGAGGGTTATACTCCGGAAACATTTATCTCTACCACTTGACAAAGCCGTCCTGCTGAAGCGTAAGGGAATGCTAGTTTGCCCAACACAGCCTGCCAGAACACGAATGGCTTCTAGACAGTTTAACACTTTGAGCTCACGTTTGTATAATAAAATCACTCCTATTTATGTATCAAAGAGTTTTGAAGTAAAAAAAAATAATTAGCTGGTTTAAAAACATCACTTATGTTGTTACTAAATAACATCATCTTTCTCATCACACACTCACACTGCAACTGCTCCTACCTCCCTACTGTTTTATACATAACACACATAGTTCACAAATAAAAAGACTAAGTTACTACTATACTATTTTGGATTATTATATTTTACTTTTACCTTTTCATTTTTTGTTTTCGTAACTCTTCGACCCGATATAGTTATTTTATTAAAATTAGCTAATGAGTCATAATTAAATAATTGCTGAGCTTTTGCTGTAACAAGAGAAATCACTGATTCTGATAGTACAGGTTTACCTAGTTTCGGAATCAGGGGTTAAATTTTACAGTGTCTCACTTTGCTCTTAAATAAATAACGTATATATATGTTTTATGTAATATAACAAATAAGAGTAAAAATAAGCAAAGACAAATATAACAAACCAAAAATCTTTAAAATCAGCCTAGCCATTTATTTACCTAATTGTTTTATTTTTGGTAACAGTGAATCATGTCGACCATCAAAATACATTGAGTTATCGGATTGACATGAGGGTGTGATTTTTTATGTATTTGTTAATGCAATTTACAGTGAATATAGTGTAAATAAAAATATTTGTTAAAACACTTAGTAGTTACTTCAAAGGTCTCCCAACTGCAAAATTAAATGCCTTTTTAAAATCATGATGCTCTTTGATTAAAATTTTCAACAACGGATGGAACAACTGTTCCTTTATCAGGAAAAGCTATTGTAATGTAAAATACCTTTTAAGACTTTTCAAGAGCTGTTGCATTTTATTGAATCTTTAAAAAATGTCGTTCGGGAGAATCAGGCAACGTAACGTGTTTCATAGTAGGGTTATTTACACAGGAGCAGCCTGTACTGCTTGATCGACAATTAGGTACAAAAAACCGGTCAAGAGCAAGTCGGACTCGCGTACCGAGGCTTCCGTACATCGTATTACTTTTCCGGAAATAGTTCTTGAGATATCAGGCTGTGACAGACAGACAGAATTCACACCATAAGGTTTCCATTTTTACTATTTTGGTTCAGAACCCTAAAAAGGCATTGGTGTGCTTTCAATAAATTTTCAACTCAGTTCACACCGCGCACTTACTAGACTGCCATACACAGAATTGATAAGGAAAGTTACGTTGTGACTTAGTGTTTAAATACTCACAATTGTCCGGACAGAGTGATCCATCAAAGCCACACTCGGGAGTGTCAGGGGGAGGACTGGTCCTGCCACCAGCCCAATGGATTGGCCGATCTTCGATGAACTGGAGCGAAGAATTCGCCGGTACGTATGTTGCTACCACCTGTATGTATGAATGTATGAGATTTTAGTTAGACTTACAATTTTGAGTAGGCGAGAATGCCTGTATTTAAACATATTTATATTCAAATCACTTTATCTTTGTATATAAGTATAGAAATAAAATCTTCGGAACTCTGATTTTGATACAATTTTTGTGAGTCCCTGAACAGCTTGAACATTTGCTGTATATGTGTTTAATGATAATTTGTAGAGTCCTCGGTAGATTGCTTCAAGTACAATTCTGTAACCAAATATTTGCTGACAAACTTAAAATCCAGCACAATCTGCAAGTCTTATTTAAATCTAGAAGTTTTAGTTAAATCCTAAACAATTTCAGAAAATTATATCTGCTTTAATTCCATAAAATCTACCTCGAATCAAACTTTGCAAATATTATGTTCAGCTTTTTCCAACTTTTAACAAGTTTTTTGTTAGTTCAAACTAGACGAATATTCAGGGGGAAAAGAAAAAAAGGTTTGTAATAACAAAGAAACGCGCGAACATTGAATTTTTCCCATAAAAGTAAATTGAATTTTATGTTGGAATCCAATATCCTTATTTGTACGCATGAAATAACTTCGAATGATCCGAAAAACAATATGGAAAAGATTTTTAACTTATTGGATTTGTGCTTTATTTGATTACTTTGGGTATTGCGACGCAACAGGCTAATGGTATTTATTTAATGATGATATATTTTTACCAACTAACATCAGTTTCAACATTAACAGGCAGCAGTCAGTCAAACATTTAAAATACAACAAGTCACATTTTACACTTTTCCAAATCGAGATTTTTGTGAAAGAATCTATAATTGTTATTTATATTATACATTTTTAATTATAGGCAGATTTTAATATACCGTATCTACGTGCAAAAACATTTAAAATAAAGTATTCATACTGAATTGATAATACAATTAACATACAACAAGACTTTTTTGCCACATTCATTTATTTTAGTTATTTCATTGCGTCACCATTGTAAAAACCTATCTAGGAACGTCCGCCATAACGGTTTGGGTAGGGACAGCCAGTCACTGCCATGACAGCGGTTTTTATGGCATTTTCCATACACATATGTTTGGTTTTGACGTTTTATATCCTTGTTAGTGGCACTTAAAACACATTCATAATTGATTTTGGCACGTTTAATTTGTTTATTGGTGGGCGGTTGGAAAATGCTGTTGGCAATATTGTAGTCGTTTAGTAATATTTTTAATGGTGATTAAAACAAAACATTTCGCCTGTATTCTTCAAGGATTAGGCAGATATGTAACTATACACACTCACAGAACTCCGTTTACGTGTATGTTTTCTCTACTTCAGAAAACTATTGCAAATTATTTTGATTTCATAACTAGCCTTTTCTCAGCTATATTGAGGTTTCATTCAGCTGAATACCAGTATTGGTGCAACATTGAGATTGATTCTATTGATTAAATTCAACTATTCTGATGTAATGTATTTAAATCAAACAAACATCTGCAATGTTACAATTTACGCTCCTAAAGCAATCTACCCCAGTCCGTGAAAATCGTGTGCGAAGTAAGTTACCTGTCAGGAGCACTCAGAACATTGTTCATTCAAAAGAAAGAGCACTTTGCATTTCTTAAAAGACGAAGCATTTGGAGACAAGTTTCAAAGCCTTTTTATTCAAGGTAATTTTGTACGCGAAACTTTTCGAGTCTTTGAAAGTGCTAGTCACTTTTAGGTAAGTACATCGTGTCAGTTGAGTTGCCTGAATATTAAAATTTTCTGTGACTTTAAACCTCAATATAAGCCATTATCAACAACTTTATCAGCAAAAACGTCACCCATTTTGTTACCTTATGTAACGTTTATTGCATCTACACTCTCGGTCAAAATAAACTGGAATCACTTCATCGCGCGTTTCTCATAACAATTTTTTACAAGTTCTATACAGTAAAATATAGACTGTGGTATATTATTATATAGGTAATTTTGTTAGATTTCAATATCACACCCAACAAAGAATATGTTATGGAACGAAAAAATAAAATACATTGTTTTAAAAATAAAACACTATATTGTTTGGTAGCCCTGAAACCCTATTAAAAATGGCGGTTATGAAAATATCTCAGGAGGTCTAAAAAGGCCACTTTTGCAGAATCATATTAGAACCATAATATTAACCACACAACAATCTTTCATATTTATGTTTCATCTTTATCGCTAACGCATTAGGTTTAAAGTTGATTGGGAAAATTTGACAATGATGGGTGGCGTGATCTGCTTTCTGATTCTTATAAAGTGGCCTTTTTAGAACCCCAATAGTTCCAATGTTTCACGTCACTGGGAACACTGAAGCTAAAATAAAATGGAAATCACTGCTATAAGAAGCCGCTCAAATCGTCATCCTAATCCAGCAAGGCTTCTCTCCTCCGCCAGCTTCATCTGAGCTAGTCTTGTGTCTCGAAAGTAAACAAGAGGTTCAAAGAGACTGAAATTTTAGTCCAGAGAACAATCTCTGGACGACAGCTATGCACTTCGATGGGAGACGACCGATGTATTGTCACCTCTTCTCTCCGAAATTGACATCTGACCAGCGTGGACGCCTTGACCAGCAGCAGATCAGAGAATTTCAAAGGAAGGGCTCTTTTATGAAGTGCACAGTCCTCGTCGTTCTTTTATGAAGTGCACAGTCGGACAAAAGCAAAACTAATACAAATTTAATCATTTTGGAGCAGAACTGAAAACATTTTATTGATACTATCGTGAAAGCATGTCAAACATAAACACATAACAAATAATAAAAGTTGTTGAAACTAAAGATATTAAACCAATTTTTATGATACAATTTTATATTTGTTGGTACTTTCGGGATCATCGTGTTTTACTACACGTAATTCTAGAAAAACATAAAAACATTCTCAGGTCTAGAAAAAAGAGTTGACGTTGCCTTGAACCTAGTCCCAAGGGTTCACGAAAACTATTTACTTGACAAATGTATTTTTTCATGTCTTGGGTAAAATATTGCAAACAAACCAGACCTGAGTCAATGACCACTGCATATATGTAACAGTTAATAACAATAACAATTTCAGCAACGTCACTAAAGTGAAATTCTCGATACTTTCGATAGAGACTTTGCTTGGAATAAAATGATATAGATTTTGATAAGAACCAAATGAATTAGCTTTCAGAAGGCTGGGTTTTTATCGGCTACCGAATCAGCATTGCCATTCAACCCTTTTGTTTGGAAAAAAAATATTTACGATTTTGTAATAAGTGTTTACCCTTTTATCGCACAAGGCTGAAAACTTCTATTTAACATTATTAGAAAATATAAAATGGTATGGGCAATACTTTTGATACGGATTATTTATTTATTTGTTTTATTTGGCTCTTCAACAATGTGTAAACTATAACATTTACAAAAAAAAAAACAAGCTTAAGTTGTTATGTGACTTAAGTCAGATTATATGAATTTGTCTCCTGAAAACATACCGACTGATTTCGAAGTTACAGTGATAAAGCGAAGGTAAGTATTCGACAACGTAAAAAACTAGTATTGCCAACTGAAACTGCAGGACTGACACAATGGTTCAATAAATATTATGTATCTGCAGTATTTAAAAGAAAACCTAATCTAGGGATGAAAACAATAGGAAATATGCATGATTTTTTTTTATTTGCGCAATGAAATACTTTTTAGCTCTAAAAAGCAATCATAAAATTGTTTTTTAAATATCTTCATCACTGATGAAGTTATAAAGCTTCAAAGATTACAATTATAAAGAGAAGTCTGATATGAAATTTAACGTCAGATTCCATGACGCCTATACAGATGCCATACATTACAGCGTTTTCGCGAGAGGGACAGATATATTTGTTTAAAATAATGATAACTCGTTTGTTTTTACACTGTTAGTATTCCAATTTTTTATATTTTTTTATAAACTGTGTATATAATAAATATTTTTTTCATGCATATTCCCTATTCCAAGACATTATTCAGCCATTTGTCCCACCAGCTATGTGGTTAGTGTCTAATCATACACAGTCTATTCCGAGAACACAAATCATGCCGACACTGCTAAAAAATACTTTTAAATTTCAAGAAGTGGAAAATCTTCTACATCATTACGGAGTTTTCCAAATAACAAAAACATACTGATTGTGAAATCGATGCAGTTCAGTGTCATAAAAGATGAGTATAAAAACGTTTATATTTGTGGGCTAGTTTACAATTATGTACATCAAAAACCATCATAACATGGTTTCGACTAATATGGTGTACCATACTTTATTGAATTGATCAAGGATATACCATTCAGGACTCGTAACAAATAGATCAACAGACGGTACAAAAACCATCGATAAAGAAAAAAAACGAACAAAGACTAATGTAAAATTGTTTTCAGACCTATTCGTAAGCCAAAAAATGTCAAGCAAGTCTTATATTGCCTCACTAAAGATGGTTTTATTTGGAACAAAAAACTGCAATAATCTTTAACTGTCTCGTATATCCGAAACGCTAGAAAAAAGACCTCCAGACCTTTGAAAAGGTCGTTGAAAATAATGTGCTACTTGACAAAGACAGACTGTTATAAACATAGAGCACGAAATCGCTCGCAGCTACTAGAAACGCCATTTCTAATATAATATTCGTGTCCACGTAGACTGCTATTACTCTCTTTTACTTACTCTGTCAACTCTGTGTTTGTTGTTTGTTTTGTTGTGTCGATTTTTTTTCTATTTTATGTGTCGGCTGTCATAGCTATATCATAGGGATATGACCGTTCTTCGGGTCTATCCGGCAAAAACGGCACTTATGCGCAAAAGTATCATATGCATGGCGCCTACGATATTTAACATATTGCCTAAAGAGTGGAAGGAGCTAACTGGAAATTTACTCAAGCGTCAATTGAAAATGTTTCTTTTGCAAAAAGCATATTATTCTGTCTCTGAATTTCTAGTCGAAAAGGATTTTTGTGTGATTAAATAATGCACCTTTTCTGGACATACCTACTATTATATCTATTAATAATTTTGACATTTATAATAATAATATACTAATACTTTTGACTTTATCCCTTATTACTATTTTGACATTAAAACTGATTGCTATTTTGACATTATAAACTAATTCCTACTTTGACATTATAACTTATTACTATTTTTGACATTGGTACATAATATTTTTGAAAGAATAATTATAATCCTTGTAAGTGAATGTTCTAGGATTTTTTTTTTGTTTTTTTTTTTCTCAAATTGTTATTTCTTTAAATGGCATGGAAATATTTGTACGCTGATACTTACAGCTAAACATGACTGGACTTAAACTGTGTAATATCTTGCATGCTCTTGTATGTATACAATGTTTAAACAAATAGAAATCTTATCTTATCTTATCTTATAGTAAATTTTCCTTAAATTCTGTTTAGCCTATCAGCCAGAAAACCAAAAATTTTTTGGGTTGGTATTTTTCTCTTGTCAAAAAAAAAATAGGACTAAACAGTGCCTGCCGGACGTTTTTATCATGCTCGTCACATTGTTCTCACATGTATGTATAATTCAACACGATGTCAATAAAACTTTGTAAGAATTTATTATTTTTAAAAGAGTGTCCGTGGAGTTCCTTGCACGTTCTTCTCCATATAGATCTACGCTTTGAAACGTGCAAATAGCTTCATCTTTTTGAACAGACCGACCTTGACAATTCAAAAGTGCCTGTAAATGGTTTTGAAATAAATGTTTGAGTCTTGAGTCTTAAATTCTTCACAACAGGCCCCACTCCTGAATTTCCATGATATTATCAGATATAAAAAATCTTGTCTATTATAATATTTATAATTGATTTGATATCGCAAAAATTTGAGCGACATATATATTTTTTTTCGTTATAATCTAAGTAAAGGAATAAATGAAAGCATTTTTTTAATTTAAATACCTATACAAAAATAACTTATTATTTACTGTGTTTGACTAGAGAGTCTGTGGAGTTTTTTGCTAGTTTGCAAGTTGTATTGCGATTTACGCTTTGAAACGTGCAAATAGCTTCATCATTTTGACTGACCGTCTCCTTTGCAATTCAAAAGTAAGTACGCGTAAACATGACAACACAGTTGGCGCAGTGGTTGAGCGATCGGCTGCTGCGCTGTGTGACGCGGGTTCGATTCCCGAACGGAACAAATATTTATATGGCCTACAGATAGTTTTTCCGGGTCTGGCTGTTTGTGTATGTGAGTTTTTATGAAGAAATTCCTAGTGTGTGGCAACGTTTATTTAAGAAGAAAAAAAAAAGATATTTTTGAAAAACTGTTTTGAGTTTGACTTATGAAAACTTTTGACAATACTCTAGCATTAAACGCCCGGGCATTTCAATGGTCTGTGGGTATAAAAGATGTAAGCATAAATGGGTGAGTTTGGAACGTTTTCACGCAAACTTTCTATCAATCTTTGTACGAACATCGTAGCGCTGCGACGGACTAAGTTTTAGTCGTCCGTTTAATAAATGTTATTTATTACACAAACAATATTAGTCTGTGGGGAGTATTTTTCGTAGATAGAAGGATCAATTGCAGAAATACAATCACTCGTATTAAAAAGCTAAACTTTGAGTGAAGTTCGTCTTTGTACATGAATTATTTAAATCATGATATAGTATTCAAATACTGTGTAAGTACTATAAATGTCATGTTTGGTATAAAACAAAAAAAAATCGGTTAAACCCTTTTTTAAGGATGGGATATCATCAAATGACTTCTTCCGCTCTAAGCGCAATAGGAAGGAGTGTCAGACTCTTACTGAATAAAACCCATCCGTGTTCCTCTTAATGCCCTTTGCGTTCCAGGGCCGCGGTGACTCTTTCGAACAAACCCGCATAATTATGCTGACAGCTATCTGAGTCGCGCGTGGAACACAGAGCGCCGCGCGCCGTCGCGTTGGCCCGGGCCTGTTTCTGATCGGACAGCGAGCCACCCAACGCTAGCCATCCGCAGGCCCGCGCCTACGGTGGCCGGGAATCGCCCTGCGACTCCCGACGCCCGGGGCATCTTCTTCTGTTGCGGCAGCCAGGGCGTGAGCTCCCCCTTCGCTAGCAATACTGTTTCGTAGAAGGAGTTGACCGCTTCCCATGCCCTCTCGCTCCGGACCATCGATTGAATCAGAGCCGGACGCGTGAGGTCGCCGCCACCGATCGCCTCGACGAGGACACGGCGGGATGCTAAGCCCAAGCAGGGCAGACCTCTACCGTATGCTCCACCGTGTCCTCCAGGCGATGCTAGCAGTGTTGACACCCGGGAAAAAATAGTTAACCCTGTCTTCTGGTTTCCGAATAAAGACTATGAAGTAAAATATTTTGTCAAACCATACGTAGGTTTTGTGGCAAGTACTAATTTTTAAAACTCTGTTTAATTTTGTCATGCAATTGAAATTATCGTAATGTCTTGTCTATCAACTCTTTATCTTAATCGTCTGTTGATTATTTTAGAGGATAAATAAAAATGTTTACCTAATGATCAATGAATATTCTGAAAGCACTTGGATCACAAAACTTTTTTGTCGGCCGTCCAAAAGTTGTTTATCTCTTAAACTTTTGTTTATAATAGCTGCTACTTAAAACTTCGTTTAATACGAGACTCATAAATAATACCATCTCAATTTTGTCAAAATTTCCGTTAGGAAAGTTACGACGGATAATTTAATCTTTACGAAACTAATTTCGGTTTTAAATATATATTTATTTGGTTGTACACCTCTACCATAGTGCAGTCTTTTTTCAGCATTAAATCCGTCTATACATCGTTACAGTTAATGTACACAAAGTTTAAAGAAATAAGATTTCTGGTGATTTTATTTGTGCAATGTTTTTTCCAGTTTTCGAAACAAAATATTTACTACAACAAACAAAAATGTAGCCAAAGCATTAAACAAAATGTCGATTAGTCAATCTCCGACCTGTTACCTACAAAACCTTTTCTTTAAGGAACACAATGTATGCCATTTCACTACCATATTTTAAAAGCCGCTCTCAAAAACCTTTAGAAAGACGTTTAGGATTTGAAAATTCTTTTGTTTCATAAAAAGCTGACGTACGTATGTTGGCAAAAGATAGAGTCATAAATTAAAGAGTTTTATTGAAAAAACAAGTTTATGTTGTAGTAACACGCTACTGCTGTTCATTCGAATAGGAAATTTTAAAGCTAACAACGTCTTTCTACACGGATACATAATAGAGTGATGCTTCATGCAAATCACGAAATTATAGATTTTTCCGCAAAAATGCACTCCTTTTTTTTAGGGATGGGAATTCATCAAATGACTTCCCCCGCTCTGGGCGGAGCGGGAGGGAGTGTCAGATTTCTACTGACTAAAACCCATCCATGTTCCTTCATTGTGTCCTTTGTGTTCCGGAGCCACGGTATCTCATTCGAATGCCTTTTTTCCTACTCCTCCGCTGTACTCTTCTGATTAATTTCGTTGCGGGATCCAAGACAGTTGAATCGTTTCTCCGGGACTCGTCGGGTTTCTTTAACTCGGCGTTTTTTCTGGTGGTCGCCACTGTTGATTCTGGCTTTCAGGAGTTGCAGTGGTTGAGAATGTGTGGCGGGCTTGTCCCAAAAAAAAAAGAAAAATCTCATTCGAATAGTCCCGCGACTCCGGCAGGCGTCGGCCCTTTCGGGCCCCTCTGTGTGCTGACTCTCTTTGAGGCGCGCGTGGAACACTAACGCGCCGTCGACACGGCCTGTCGTCATGAGACCGACGGACGGCGAGCCCAAAAATGCACCCTCAAACATAAAATATCGCCTCAGCGATATTTTAAGTTTCATTTCTTCCTCATTATCGTTATCTAAGGCAGCATTTTTCGCCTAATCACACTATTACTGGTAGGTTCACCGATTTTGGGGCATTTAAGTTCAGCCGAGGGTTCATTAACAGTGGGAACAGATAACGAAACGGTTTGACAAAAAAACCAGCTAAGTGCGAGTCGCACTCTCACGCGAAGGGTTCCTTAAATCCGTATCATTAAACAAAAAAAAATTTCTTGATTGGGATTTTTTTCTGCTGACAAACAGACGAATTCAATTAATGGACGGGGAAGGCTTAGTAATAAGGTACCGTTCTTTACTGTTCGGGTACGGAATCCTAAAAATGAAGATTTGATTTGATAAAATGATCTTTTCGGTTGTGGTTAGTGTTTCGGAAGCACTTCGTATTAGCTAACTGCCGTTTTTTATAGTAGGTATTTTTTTTTCGGTAGAATGTACCTTTTCTATAGTAAATTTGAAATTACCAAAACGCGCAAAACCATAGGTGCTGAAAAAAAATCGCCAAAACTTTCTTTCGGGATTGGTGGGATAGTGGGAGTATTAAGGGTGGGGTAGATTATATATGGCGACTCTATATAAGCTTTTAATCCAAATTAAGGTCAGGGGCATCTTCAAGGTCAAGGTCAAACTCGTAAAAGTCAAGGTCAAACACTTCAAGGTCAAAATATGCCTAAAATTTTAGAATATTGCCCTCTATCAAACTCCAACGTCAAGAATATACTCAAGGTCATACTCGAACCTCTCAAAAATGTTAATTTGAAAGAAAATGTCGACGGAGCCCCGCTGCGCGGGGCTCCTACTGTTGAGTGGTTTATAAAAAAATAACCTCGAAGTGGATGGCGGGGTATATTCGCTCGCTTCGCTCGCTCACTCGACCCCGCCATCCCCTTCTAACCTTACCTATCCGAGTCGGGGTGCCCCCAAGTCCAGAGCTCGCTCCGCTTGCTCTTGCATTCTGAGTCGGGGACTTCGGAGACGCCATGGTGTCACTAAATCGTTGAAACAAACAGGAGTACGATAGACGCTCTCGACCGTGAGTACAAACGATGAATGACAACTGTCAAACGTAAACGTCGCATGCATCATAATATTCTGAAATTACGTTTCGTTACCCACAATCGCTAAAATACTTTTTTTTTATTTATTTAATTAAGTTTATTACTTGCTTTTTATTTCAAAACATAATATTTGCGCAACTATTTAAAAATAAAATAAAGTCAAAAACTATAATATTCAGTAAAAAAAACTTTTAAATGAGTGGTCACTTAGTCTGACCGTAAAACGAAACGACCTTGGACCGATTTTTTTAAGTTATCTGTGGCAAAATATGTCATTTTTTCGTAAATAGGTTAGAAAAAATTGTATTTTTAGGATTTTTTTCTCTAAAACTATGTGTTTGCGCGCTATAAAACTTTGTGATAGTGTTCTACAAGAAGAGTACTCTACCCAAAAAAATAATCAAGCTACAAACCCAGAGTTTGTAATATGAAGTGGAGCCAGTGTTTCTTTAGTTGGTTAGAATAAAAATGGAAGAGAAGAGCTTGTGGCTAAGTAATAATGGCCACATGGGTCGATCGCCAAGTTTAAGCAACACTTGACGATATCGGTCTGTAGATAGCTGATCATCCAATTCATACGGACCTGTCCGCTAAGTCATCGGTTCTAGCTTTCATTAGTAGATCTTTTACTAAATATATATTTAGCAAAAAACAACCAGAGCTAGATAATTTGACAACAGTCTTGCCAAGGGGTTCCGTGTTACCCAGTTTTTGGGTAGTTGAGGCAAGATAGGCACTCACTCTTTGAAAATTACTGCATCCAGTTAGACTAAACTAACTTAACATAGTTAGGGAAGATTAGTCAGATTTATTTAGTGGAATAAAAAAATGCTCTCATTTTTAGACAGCTGACGAATTGGGTTTCACAGAGAAAAAAGAAACGCTACGTATTGTAAAGACTCGGTAAAAAACTAAACACTCTGAGTCAACAGTCTGAATGATCTTCAATTTTCCTCCCTAAAATTGTATCTAAAAATAAACTAGAGGTATCTTTAGTCAAGGTTAGCGAGGTCAATAAAAACTTAATATTCAACACAACCGCCTATATGAAACGACGTAAAGATCCAAAGAACCCTACCAAAGAATCAAGATCTCCCTTAATCAAATCTGTCTGGCCTTCGATCATAGAAGTAAAAGAGATGTGCAGCAGAGATTTTTTGTATTACTTACTATTATTATTTGACTCTTTGAAAAGGACCAAGTTAAACAGCCATTTCAACATGAAAACATTCATTCCTTTTTTCACCATTCTTAAAAGAATTCTGTTCTTTCAAAAATGGTGAAAATTTTTTTAATTTTATACGCATAGTGGTTACGTCAAACACAGGGCTGAAGCGGGGATGCAAACACTCACTCACCTCTTATTGCCCTTGCAAGCCTTTTCACAGCAATCCTAATTCTTGATCTTAAAGTTACTTAATAATATTTCGATCGCCAAGGAGCAGTAGAAGTAAGTTTCGTATGCTATTCTATTGCTTCATGAGACGGTCTGTCAAACCTATTCTATCTAAACAAAACATAAATTGACATCTTTGATTTCTTATAGCATATCAACCTTCTTTATATATGATCTTCGGTTGGTTTCTTATTTGCTCCGCCGTCAGGCAGAGAACTCGTTATGTTTCGATAAAGGCTCTTTTTATTTATTTCTTTGCTTACAATTCGCCGGCTTTTGCCCTAGGTGACTTGTTCAGGATTGATTTTTGTGGATTGATTTGTATGATGCTTCGAAGATTTTTTGGTGGAAATAATGTCCTCTTTCAATCCAATTAAGGATGATGAACTTATGCTTTGTAACTAAAGAGTCGCAAGTACGATGCCGTACAAGAAAAACTGATTAGGTCGAGTCGCAGTATTTACAATTCCAGACATGTACAATGTACATATATAGTTACAAAGTATATGGATCCTAATTGGGGTTGCTTAACGTGAGATTTGGGTCTGTCGAGAACCCAAAGAGAATAACAGAGACATTTTCGAACAGAAAAATATTTATGTACAAATGTTCTTGCATTATAAAAGGTTGTAAGGACTTTTTGGGCATCGTTTGATTAAATGACGCTCCATCAATATCATAGTATTTATATTGATAGTGTAGAGATTGAACCACCTCAAGAGATGTCAGCATAATAGACGGGAAGTGGAAATTAATAAAAAATAACTTAAAAACTATTCTGATTAATATCGTTGCGGGATTTAGGACAGTTTAATCGTTTCTCCGGGACTCGTCGAGTTCGACGTTTTTCTGGTGGTCGCCACTGTTGATTCTGTCTAAAAAGGTTCAGTTGCAGTGGTTGGGAATGTGTGGCGGGCGGGCTTGTTCAATAAAAATCTATACTATAATATTATAAAGCAGAAGAGTTTGTTTGTTTGTTTGGTTGAACGCGCTAATCTCAGGAAGTACACCAGCTCGAATTGAAAAATTATTTTTGCGTTGGATAGTCCATTAATTTATCGAGGAAGGCTATAGGCTATATAACATGACGCTATGACCAATAGGAGCGGAGTAGCAATAAGAAATGTTGCAAGCGGGAATAAAGCTTCCGTTGCGTGCGCTGCGTAAACGGTTTAAGTTACGCCCGCATAAAAGGGGCCCGCTAGGGCCAGTGCCTGTCAGGTCTGTTGACCGCGAATTGTTGACCGCGGACCTAGGACGCAAAGGGACTTTGGAGGAACACGGATGGGTTTTAGTCAGTAATATCCAGAATCTCCCTTCCGCTCCCACGAGAGTCATAAATTGACTCCTTCAGTCAATTGATGATTTCCTATCCTAATAAAAAAAATATTAAACCAAAATTCTACACAAAAATACCTTGATATAGAACTTTTTATTAACTTGAACTTGAACACTTGTCAAAAGCAGATATCAGCTCAAACATGTCAGAACTTGAAACGAAGGAATTTGGTTCGACTTTTTCGATTTATTCTACTACAGGGAAAACTCTTTCAAAATCAGTGAGAAGAGTAAGTAGTGTAAAATGGAGGTCTAACTTCTGTTGGAAAATAAAGTATCTTTAATTTAATACTAGCAATCGCCTGCGGTTTCGCTCCCGTCAACTGCAACTTTCTTATTTTTTTCGTTCATAAGAACCTTCTCCGAAAATCTAATGAAACGCAGAATTCTTTAAAAATACCAAATCTGTTTATTGTCTCTCTTTTTTAGATATTGGTAATTTCTAAAGCCAATAAACTCATTTCTTTTCTTTTCTATAGTTTTGAGACGTCAATATTTTGCGTTAGCCTTAAAAAAAATGACGGCCTAACGCCTGTCTAACTAAACGATGTCTTTGGCTCAAATAAAGACTCTGTTTATCCCCTGTGATGGCGGTTGAGCCTACCACCAATTACCGAGAATGTCGGTTTATTTATAAGAAAAAGCTGAGAGAATAATAAAACAAAACAACACTGTCTGAGTTGGATATGAAAACCTAGAAGAATGGGCATCGCACAGCCCCAATATGGCTACAAAATTCATAATTTAAAACAAAATAGGACATTTAACTTTACAGAAAATGTTTAATTCTATTCAGGACGTCCGTTAGATTTACAACAAAAAATACTATTTCAAATCGATAAATAATTTTAATGATAAATCGCATCCAATTTCAAGAGCGGGAGTTTGTGATGTCTCGTCGTAAGTAGAAATTGTGCAATCGTAGTGACGTCACGCAACGCACTGTATCGTCATCGCTGTTTTGTTCCCGCGAAAAAAGAAAATGTGTGTCCAATAATTTTTGGAAATATTTTTGACGGACTAATTAGGTTTTTTTCAGTAAAATATATTTTCTTTTGTGAATATTTTGTGAATTATTAAAAGCATCTAATGTTGTATGAAACTTATCTAATTTGATTAACGTTGCCGATGCGAAGCTAACGGAACCTTCTTGATATGTCTTTGACAGTTCTCCGCTGTGCTCTCATACCTTCTCGTATTTATTAACGTAACTTAGCACGGAAACATTGTAATAACTATTATCCTTCCGTTACTGACAGACAACGCACAGTCAAAACTACTTGCCCTAGAAAGCTGAAACTTGTCATGTAAGTTCTTTGAGATGATTTCTCGAAATTCCTACGGGAACGAGGAAAACGACAAATTTCGTATACGAAATTACGGGAAAGAGTTACTCAAATATATTATTGAATTCAAGTTCATAAAATGGTTAGGGGGAGAGGTGTGCCAAAAGTAAAACCAAAATTAATAAAAAGCTACTTATTTTTTTACAGAGTAACCGTGGAGTTTTATAAGCATCATACAAATCGGATCACAAACCTCGGAGTAATCAGTGTACATATCTGCAAAAATTCCCGCCTGAGAACCTCCTCCTTTTTTGAAAATCGGTTAAAAATATATGCTGCTGCTGGCCCTGGCTCCAGAGACTTGGAGTGGTGCTGTACGATGTATTGGCGTGACTGCTAGGGTCGACCAGGAGAGGTTCTTCATGGCTCTTCATATGGCGTGACTGGCTGAAAGTGCAGTATGCTTGCCAAGGTTGCTGATGAGGTTGATTGAGGCTGAGGACCCATAGACGCCGTGGGTACTGCCTGGCTGTATGACTCACTGCTCATGAGCTTCAGATCACGATGAGAAGACCCGCAAATCTCCTTTGAAAAGGGAGGATCCTCCGACCAGGCGTTTGTTGTGCCTAACTGGCAACTGCTTGCTGCCCTGTTCATGTTCGGGGTATACCGCCGTTTACCCGAATTTAATTTGCCCTAATATCATTTGCCATAATAGTCAACAGCCATAATATCATACGACATAATACTCATTTGCCCTACTCTCATTAGCCATATTAGTCACGTGCCAGAATCATTGTTTCCCATAAAGTCACTTACCATAACATCATTTGTCATAATCATTGTAAGCCCTAATTATCACATGCCATAATTATGATATGCCATAACATAATTTGCCATCGACATCGGGTGTGTAACGGTTGTTTATATCAAGAGAAATTGGATGCAATTGGGACTTTAGGGCACCCCGACTCGGACAGGTTAGGTTAGAAGGGGATGGCGGGGTCGTGTGAGCGAGCGAAGCGAGCGAATAGACCCCGCCATCCCCTTCGTGGTTATTTTTTTATAAACCACACAGAAGTAGGAGCCCCGCGAAGCGGGGCTCCGTCGACCTAGCCCACCATCAACCATGCACAGAAAAAAAAACCATGCACAGAATAAATAAGTTTATTCTTATTATACCAAACATTGCGCACCCATCGACATCGACAGCCAGAAAGCTAATAAGTAGGTAAGTATTAGAATTAAAAACAAGTTTAATAATCAAACTATATAATTATAATTAGGTAGTACAATTTCTTTTTTAATGCAAATACAAATTTACATTTACAAATACAAAACAATTTATTGTGGCGCTTAAATATAATGTCATCATGTGTAATGATTATTACGGGGCTTAAATATTTGTCTAATACTTGTTATGCCATTTAAATATTATGTCTAATAATTATTATGGCACATAAAAATAACGCAAACAATACTTATGGCATTCGTATCTTATGGTATCTAAAATTCGAGCAATTAAAAGAATGTCATATGTCTTTTAGGGCAAATGAAACATTCGGGCAAATGAAATTCGAGAAAATGATGATTATGGCATATAATCTTCGGGCAAACAATAGACAACCCATGTTCGGGCTGATGTATATGTTCAAATTGCATAGTAAACTTTGATTGCGCGATGCAGGATTTTAGTTCGCTGCTAGTAGAATAGATAGCGTCGCGATTCTTTTTCTTGCGGTGTGATTTGATCAGTTGGTTTTTTTGTGGCAGCATTGATGCCGCTAATGGTTTACGTGATAAAAGCAAAAAGCTTGCATTGAAATTGAACCAAAAGCCAAAAACCTTTTGAATTATTTCTGGTTTTACGACACTTCTCGAAAGAGTTTATTATTGAATTCATGTCCATAAAACGATTGTTTTATGGACATGAATTCAATAATAAAGTCTTTAAATGAACCGTGTTAATTAAGATCCATCGAACACAATTCATATAACTTTCCAAAAGCCATACGTCACTTTGTTTCCACACAAATGTACTTTTTGTTTTACATCTCACTTCAGTCTCGTGATTTTGCTCGTAACTTTGAAAATTAAGCACATTCGTCTTTCTTTACTGCTTCTTTGAAATAATGCGGAATTGGACGCGGATTAAATTCAACATTTTGGAGTTGTTCGGCTAATTCCGCTTTGGTTTTTCTTGTTATTTATTGCATCAATTATTTAGGAACTTCAGTAGAAAAATAAATCTTACAGTTAGCTTTTAAATATAAGTGTTTTAGATAAATGTTTTAGAATACAGTGCAGGGTGTAAAAATAGGCAGCAGTGTTGGCCTAATGGTTACAGCTAGTTTATTTAGTATATAATATTCATTATGCTGCACACTGCTCTCAAAATGGTAAGAAAACGGCGTGAAGCAACCGGAATGTCTTAGAACTAAAAATAGAAGAAATGTAACATCTTCGGGCGAGATGGATTACAGCCCACCCCTTTTCATAGAGAAGAAACCTGTGTCCCAGCAGTGAGAACGTTATGGGTTAAGTATGCTTATAGTTCGACTTTTAATTGTATTCAGTTACTTGACAAAAACGGGTTCAGATTTTGAAATTAGAAATTAGAATATTAGAAAAAAAGATAGTGACTTGGTGTGAGGATGAACGAAATTTAATGAACTTAAATAATATTGTTTTGAATTTAATAACTTGTTTTAAAAATACGATATACACCATTAAAATTGCCTTTGAACCGTCAAGTAAACGATTCCCAGTAAATCTACATTTGTCCGAATAGGAACTTGTTTTTAAAGCAGCTGGCCACGTCACTTTGAACATAATCTGCTTAGTGACCACGAAATCCGAGTTTCGCATTAACAAGGGTAACACCGATAGATTTCACCGAAGTTCTGATTTTCCAGTTTCATTACAGCTATCAAAAGTCGTACTATTTATTGGAATCTAGATCGATAGTGAGCTACGGATAGTCAGAAGTCAGAAATCTCATTCCAGTCTTACCAAGGGGTAACGTGGAAATTACGCAGTAACTGGTTTGCGGAGGTCAGATAGGCAGTTGCTCCATGTAAAATACGAGTACTGGTACTCAGCTGCACCCAACTGTAGACTGGAAAACGACCCCAATTTTGGGGGTCGAGTCACCCGCGTCCGTAGGAGAATACCCTTCAGCGAATCCCTACACGTGGTCCCCCGTGTAGTGATTCGCTGAAGACACGTCTGACACGTGGTGGTGGTGACACTAACCGCCTCCGTGGTCTAGTCGTTAAACCACCTGATTCAAATTGGGGCAAATTTTGTTGCTCGGTTTGGTTGGTGGTAGGACTTGTTCTAAGTCCGCCTGGCAAGCTACCACCATCATGTCTAAGTCTGTCGCCATAACAACAATGTTAAAAGCATTGTTGTGTTCCGGCAGTTAGAGGTATGATAGCCAGTTCCTCTGTGTAAGAGGATTCCGTGTGAAACTCGCTTCCATCTTCGGCCTAATCATCAGTTTCCATCAGGTGAGATTTGGGCCAAGAGTTACCCGTTTTGTATTAAAAAAATAATATATAGCTTAAAGACTAGGCAGATTTAAAGATAGACTTAATTAAATTTAATGATATTGAATAAAGTCTATCATATCTAATATGGCATATCTTTTCAATCACACAGAATTGGTTCCAAGTATACTGAAAAATTTTGTAAGAATTTTTCACACGATAAACTTGATTGGTTTCCAAGATGCATTACTTCACCAAACAAACTTCAGCGTTCAAATACTTGTTGGAAAAATCTATGCACTTCGGCGTTCTTGCTGAGATGAAAAATTTGTGCAGCTATCTTGTCCCTCCAAGATACATTTTCTGTTTAGTTTGTGTTTGATAAATGCTTTCAGTGAAATGTGGTTTTGAATTAACTTTGAACTAGACATTTTTGTCATAATTTCAGTCGATTGCCGTCTACTGCTGAACGTAAACCTCCAAAGAGCGCCAACCGTCCCGGTCTTGAGCAGTTCACATCCATCCGCTGCCAGCCATGCCTTATTTAAATCATCGATCC
Organism: Ceramica pisi; assembly: GCA_963859965.1. Classification (NCBI taxonomy): domain Eukaryota; kingdom Metazoa; phylum Arthropoda; class Insecta; order Lepidoptera; family Noctuidae; genus Ceramica; species Ceramica pisi. The sequence continues at coordinate 6,260,032 of OY982549.1, read as the reverse complement.
ATCGTGCCGCAAGGCCTCCCACACTACGTTTGACCATACGCGTCTCCACTCTAACACGTGTCTGCTCCATTGACCGTCTGTCCGTGTACAGACAAGGCCATCCCACTTTCACTTCAGCATGCTGATCCTACACGCAATGTCAGTGACTTCAGTTCTCTGGCGAATGACTTCGTTGCGAATTCTATCCACCAGAGAAACCCCGAGCATTGCTCTCTCCATTGGATTAATCCATTATTTTTTTATGATTTTTTTTTTATAGCAACATTGATATATAAAAACCAACCCTTGTTGACCGGCTAAGTGCGAGTGGGACTCTCACACAAGGGGTTCCTTACCATAAACTTGAATTTTTATTATTTGTTGTTTTATCGGCAATTAAAATACACAATCTATGAAAATGTATCCGGTCTACCTATTACGGTTCTCGAGATTCTGCCCGTTGACAGGCAGACGGACATACGGAGGGACAGACGGAAGGATAGAAAGGCTTTGTAATAGGATTCCTTTGGTTACCCTTTGTGTACGAAACCCTTAACAACCTGACAACATAAAACTATGAACAATTTTGAAATAAAATACACTTAAGTAGGTATCATAAATTTGATGCATACATTTATGAATCAACTAAAATAAACGCCACCGACTTCATCAAACTGCTTGCAAAAGTGCTTGTTTTCGAACTTTTAAGTCTTCATTTGCAGTCGGATTTTTTTAAAAGTAAGAACTCTACCCTAAAATATGACCACGTACTTATGGAACTGTATAAAACGACACAAAGTTTATTGTTCCTGTTTCTATGAATAGGTAGGGAAAGGCTAAAAACGAGCCACTATACATATATATAAGCTTACCCAGAAAAAGCTTCTTCACTCTAACTTCGACGAGATTAGGAGTTGGAAACATAGACGCATGTAGAAAGTTCTACTTCCTTGCTGTGCGCATTATGAAAAAAACGTTTAAAAACGCTTAGTGTGAAAGTGTCACATCAGTACCTACTATGTTTTATCCCGTGACACGGTACGATGCCTGTATTGACCACCGGAGCGAATCCCCGGGAAAAAGCTAGCACCTTACAATATAAAAAACGCATCTATCCTTAGTTCCCTTTGAAACATACTGCCGACAAAGGAATGGCAGATTTAACAGAGTGCGTGGGTAGCTACAAGTTCGTAGCGTATTACTTTCGAGGAATTCTTACTTTTACATTATAAAAGAACAAGAAATACGTCGACAGTCTCGTTATTCGGAATTTGATTTACCTCCAGCTAGATAGATATAAGATTTTTCTGCTGAGAAGTAATATGTAGGTAGGTAGGTACCTACCTATGCTTTTTTGTCTGAGTCGGACTTAGATTTGGTACAAGAATAGAAAAGCACAATTATATAAATAATAAAACTGAAAAATACAAACATTAAATCAAATACGCAAAAAATACTTGAGTGAACTGTGATCTCATCGTTGGAAAAGGTATTAGATTTACTGTTTCGATACCTAGTGTATTTTTAAATCGACGTAATAATAGATAGGTCCTCACTTTTCTCGATAACCACAACACAACCTCGGCTTAAGTTTACATAAACGAAAACGCTTTTTGTAACTACAGGGGGTTTTAATAGCCCTAAAATAACTGTTTAAAATTAAACCTGTAACGATGAGCTGACTACGAAAACGACCCACGAGAGGGTCAACCCTGGAGCTTTATTTATGTATCTTTAAGAGTTCTTTGAAACGGGGAAGATATTTTTATCGAAACTTGATTTTGTGTGTGGGTTTCGTAAATTAAATGTTTCCGGGATTTTCTTTTCATTGTTGTTTTTTTGGAGGTTCAAGAGAATTTCGTAGAAAAAGAAAAGGGTTCAGCCACATTTGGCCTGTTTATTTTATTTTCAGTAGGTAATAAACTCTTCAATTAATTTATATTTCTCAAACATGCTTGGAAATGTGAGCATTGTTTTGACAATCTTCTTCGAGATAAATCGAAATTGCTATACTGGCCGAGCAGCGGCCGTCATATATTGTATGAAAATCCATATATGTCGTGTTTTGCGGCCAAATAAATTGCATACTAAACTCATATCTGTCGTGTACTTTAAAAATGGAACGATATTTTATTCAGAAACCTGACAACCAAGGAGGTAACTCATAAAAGGTTTTGTTAAATTTAAACTGGCTTGCAAATAGAAAGCTGTTTATTGAATTACAAAATGAACACTTTTACGCGGGAATAATTATTGTTGCTGGTTGTAAGAATTGATTTTGAAAAGTAATATTATTTAAATTTCCGCGCATTATTTGAGAAAAGTACTATACAAGCCTTAGCCGCAGCTAGGCATTCCTCTTTTGCTGGCCGCTGCAATAATGTACTATTAGTTTTTTTATTTTTATGGATGGGAAATCATCAAATGACTCCTCTCGCTCTGGGTAAATCAGGAGGGAGTGTCAGACTCCTACTGACTAAAACCCATCCGTGTTTCTCCTAATGCACTTTGCGTTCCAGGGCCGCGGTGACTCTTTCGAACAAATTCCGCAGGCACTGGCCCTAGCGGTCTAACTCTTTGAGGCGCGCGTGGAACATAGCGCGCCATCGACCCAGTGTACTAATAGTTGGGTTGGCATTTATTTTATCAGGATGCAGCAGTATAAGTACTAATGTTTGCCTCTCCAGATCTGTTTGTGGCGCTGATGACTTCATCCACCCTAAGGCACTTGTCACCGCCGGTGATCAGCGAGTAGCGAGTAAAGATTGAAACTCGAAACGATTTGGCGAGCAGCGAGTAGCGAGTGAAAAGTTCCGATAGTTTTGAAGCTCGGCTTTAAGCGAATGCTTTTGTGCGACGGACGAATATTTGCTCCGGCCCGCATTGTATGTAGAAATTACCGCTGGTTGGTGAGTTCTAACCGCCAAAAGAGCATCGCCAAGCGAGTCCATCTTAGATAGCTCTTGTCGGTGCGATCAACTCGAGGTAAGAGCCGCTCGCCGGCAGTGTGAAGAGCCAGCTAGCGACGATGAATGTATGTGTCTCTTTTACTCACTCGAGATATATATTTTTGGTCCCTTTCCGTAGCCCTTTCCAACCGAGTTAAACTGATCGTGAGTTTCGACTTTACAGAGCAAAAATGTGAACGACTTGACGCAACCGGCGTCGATCTATCGTTACACTATCTGAAAATGAGACAAACTGTAGTTTCGCACTCTGCGCGCACGTATCGTCCTGCTAGATCGTTGAAATCCGGATGAGGAAAGGCTGCGTTTTTTAATCCAGGCGCCTACGCACGTAAGTGGATCGATTTTCAGCAATTGAATTGGAATATTCAGCATTATTTGATGTTAATTGACAAAATAAGAGTTTCTGAAGGTAAAGTCATAATTTTTTTGCAAACTGAAGTATTAGTTTCATAATATTTTTCCGTCAAAATTAAACACAAAAATAAACACGATCATGCAACATCAGTCGTAGAATGTGATATTGTAACATTATCGTTGTTTTGCATTTTATTTGTTATTTTGATTCTATCCAGTGTAAAAATAGCCTTTTCTTCAATATTAGGTTGTTGTTCTAACATTGTGTCATCCGTAATTTGAGAACTAACAACAGAATTGCTGGACAGAAATCTATCGGAGATTGAAGATTTTGACGACGATGACTTGGATTTGGAAACGAATACTCTGTTTGTTTAATTGACTTGTGAAGATCTATCCAATGGTGATAATTTTAATGTAGATGAAGAAATTAGTCACCATCACCATTGATATGTTCACTGGTGAAGCAGCCTCTATCTGCATCGACGCTGCAACCTTTTGTTTCATCAATGACGCAAAATCCTCTTTCGTCAACAATGCAGCCACCTTGCCCATTGTTATCATCTAAATCTCGACGTTCTTTACATCAAATGTCAGTACATGTTTCCTCTGAACGATCGAAAGTAATGAGTGCCATGATCCCATTTACGCCAAAAAAATGCCACAGGAGCAGCCAGGGCTGAAGCACTTGCAGAAGATGAGTTCAGCCAGCGCGGGATTAAAAGAATGCTCGGATATCCACGAACCAATATTCAGGATGCTATGAGGCATTACAGAGACTGGGGTCAACACAAGGTGGCCAGGGCAGCGACATAGAAGGTGTACGTCAGAGAGAGATGATCTCTACATCGTCTCGAATGTTCTACCAAATCAGTTCACAACGGCTTCTGAGGCTCTTTACCGCTTGTTTTAGGTACGAAATCTAATTGTGAGCCTAAAAACAATAAGAAGAAGGATAACAGAGAGGAAACAGGGTTCATTACGACCCGCTTAAGTCCCAGAGCTTACCGCAACTCACAGGAGAGCGAGACTTGCACTTGTTCAAGAACATTTAAATTGGACTTCAGAACAATGGAAGGCAAAAAAAAATGGAAGGAAGTTTTCTTGTCTGATTAATCAAGAATCGTTCTATGAGGTTCTGATGGAAGTAGACGCGTGTGTAGACACCGAGGTGAAAGGTTTGCTGAATGTGCTGTAGTCGAAACAGTGGGCTACGACGCACGATTATGGCGTGGGATGGCATTTGTTACGATGCCTGTACAGAGTTGGTCGTCTCCGATCGACAGCGTTAATGCTTAAAGGTACGGGACACAGGTACTAGAACCACATGTAATCCCGTTTACACCATTCATTCATCGGCGATAATTTGGTTTTAAAGCACGACAACGCCCCCGCGACAATTGGCACGGGTTATTTGGACGCCGCTAATAATCAGCGATTGCCAGCTCAGAGTCCTGACCCGACAAAGCATGTATGGAACAACCTACGAAGATGGATACAAAGTCGTATACCAGCTCCTATGACCATCAGGGAGCTAAAAACTGTAGTAGTTGAGGCGTGGGAGAACATTCTACAAAGCGACATCCAAACCACAATGGACGGACGGTTAAGGACTATTTAGAAGACAAGTCAATAGAATCTGAAATTTGTAAGCTAGACAAATTAACATTACTGACATTGTGAATACATTTGCACGCCATGTTATGGCAGGATATGCTGAAACAAAATTACTGTAACACCTTATGTACCATATTCTAGCAAATAAATATTTTGATTTGATTTGATTTGATTTGACGGGCTTTCAAATCGGTTACATGAGGTCAATAGTGTAGTTTATTTTGTAATTAAGACTGTTTTAAGTAATGACGAAACTTAAACACTTTATTTTATTTATTTGATGATATTTATTTCATTTATTCGAAGTAAATCATCAATTATTCTGAACCTCATGTACACACAGCAAAAAAAGTTTGCGATCACTTTGAAAAATCGTTTTTTTTTTTGTTACGATATATTATACTATAATTTCTTCTTTTTTTTTAGATTATTTATTTAAAAATATAGAATTAGAATATAAAATAGTAAAACAGTTCAATTTTTTTCCATATAAAAAGGCTTTCAGTCCTAGCTTACGCTAGTTCAGAATTCTGATGAAGTCAATTTTAACGGATTTAAAAACCTTTTTACGGAAAGTTGTAATTGAAAAATGCCAAGAGGATTATTAGAAGTTTTACGAGCAAGAATAGTAACTTTGAGGGAAGAAGGATACACCACGAGAGAAATAGCACGCAGAGTTACTATATCCCAATCCTGTGGACTGACCACGTTGCAGAGGTACCACGGCATGGGTAATTTAGCTGACCGACCCCGCAGTGGTCGCCCATCTGTTTGGACTGCTGCCCAAAAGCGCTATATTACATTACTGACGGTCCGTGACCCAACAATCAACGTTTTTTAAATAAAAGCAGAAGTTCGGACCGCCTGGGCTTGAAGTTAGCAATCAGACCATTCGGAATTGCAAGCAGTTCCGAATAGCACCAGGCTGGATTACGTGCAGGGAGGTCTTGGCGAGCACCTCTGAATTCCCAGCAACGTCAACGACGGAGGTTGCAGTGGGCTAGGCTTTGGCAAAGTAAAGAAGATGAAGAAGAAAACATTTTCTTTAATACAAAACGGGGAAACTGTTGGCCCAAATCTCACCTGATGGAAAGTGACGATTAGGCCGAAGATGGAAGCGATTTTCACCCGGAATCCTCTTACACAGAGGAACTGGCTATCATACCTCTAACTGCCGGAACACAGCAATGCTGTTAACATTATTGTTATGGCGACAGACTTAGACATGATGGTGGTAGCTTGACAGACGGACTTAGAACAAGTCCTACCACCTACCAAACCGAGAAAAAATTTGCCCCCACTGGGAATCGAACCCGGGACCTCTGGGTCTGAATCAGGTGGTATAACCACTAGACCACGGAGGCGGTTAAAAATAGAAAACAGTTTTATTTTTTTATTTCAAACAGGGTTTTTCTCTATAAAGAAAACACAGAACAAAGATTTTTCTTGATAAAGTTTAATTAAAAAAAAATATCAGCTTATGTTAGTGATCACAAACTTTTTTTGATGTGTGTATGTGAGGGTCTGATTGCGGAAGACCAGCTTGCATGAGATTTTTTTCAGTATTTTCCCCAAGATTCCTGAACACTTTCTAAGCGATTACTAAGTTTTAACAGATCTATGCGAGTTTTATTACTCCCGGTTTCAAAGGGCCGGGTAGCGAGCAAATAGTCGATAGCTAATCGCTTTCTCGCTGGCGTTGAGACAAGTGTTTAATAGCATAAAAATATGAGCCCTACATAATTCCAATTCATTGTCTGTGTCAAGTTGACATGCTGAATGCTTTAACAATTAAACCCCAATATGGATGCAGGAGGAGGATGTTCGGAACCATATATTTTTTTTAACTTCAGTGCAATATTCAGGTACGTACTAAGGTTATCGGCCCTCCACAACCCAATAACCCAATAAAAAATATAATGTTACTATCCGTAACTATTGTCAAAAATGTCAAAACGAAAAACCCAAAACCAAAATTGTCATACGTACGACTTTTACCTACTTTCGTGAATCATAAAACTTCTTATCCTAAGAAGGGTCCCTAAATCCTGTAATAAAAACTGTAATCACTTCTGCCAATTTTACCACGTAGCACTAAAAATCGTATTAAATCTAGACAGGCAAGAAGAGGCAATTTAAATGCAAATTTAATAAAACCCTCATGAAATGAACTTATCTGGCTGCAAAATTTAAATGCATACGAACTATGAAAGTTAATATCAACCAAAGCGCATACCGGGGCGAAACTTATGTTGATCCTTCTGGAGTAGTTGACATACAAGTCACATACTCGTACTAACGAACGTACGAAACGGTCTAGATATGACGGCCATATTTCACTTCAGGGTATTGACCGGGTGATGGCTGAAATATACTTTTCCTAATATTGTTGTAGGGTTAGATATGTGGTGGTAGCAAGACTTTTCCCCTCAGCTTCGATCTGCCTCATATAAAATGTGCATTTTCATTCTGATATTACCTTTCACAATCATTTAAACCAAGAAATAATTAATATTATTCTTTTCTAATACTTACTTATTATAATTATAAAATGGAGAATCATTAAAAATGAAAAAGGAAATATTTTTAAAAACACCATTTTAAAGTTTATTTTCTCAGTAAATATCAAATATTAAAACAAAAATATAAAAAGTCCAAACAGTGGGGCAAAAAGAGGATTTGCCCTACAAAAGGTGTAGGATCAAATATTTAATTTTGATTGCTTAAGTATATTATTATTAATGAGTTTATTTCAGATCAAATAAAATCAATCCATAAAATAACAAATTATAAAGAACAGAGAAATTTTCATTACATTAGATTATTGAAATTATATTTATGGAGAAATCAATTAGTACAATAAATTACAATTATAGGTCCTGTTCTGTTCGTTAGTCTTATTCACTTATTAGTCAACACGCATCACAATATTCATCCATTTGTTTTGGATAGGATAATCCGCATGAAATACAACCATCTACAGGATTCTGTTGCTACTGCCTCGCACGCGCTGCTTGCTGTAAGGTCGCTACTTTCTTACATATTACCGCAAAGTTATTATAGCCTTGTCATGAAAAATGTGGGTTTTCGACCCGAAGCAAGATTAAATCCTAATTAAAATTCTTAATGAACTGAGTGAGTGACTGACAAACAACACATAGCCGAAATTAGTTACTATTGAAGCATTATGTAAAAAGAACAAATTATGGCCCCTTCAATTCAAGATGGCGGCCAACGCTGTGAACCCTCGAGGTTGTAAATTCACATTTTTCAACACTAGCCTATATAAAGCAATACAAATTAAAACATTTTCTCCTCCACCTTTGGTAGGGCAAAAATACCTGCTGACTGGACAAAAAGTTTTGCAACAATACACACAATGCAAAATTTGATTTCCCCTAGGAAACAAGAGGTTAAACAAAGAGAAGTAGTTTTTTCTGCACAAAAGCAAGATACCGTATTTCCTGCCTATGCACTTTTTCGAAACTTACTTATGTTTATGAAAAAACTAGCCGTATCAAATGAAACCAACGCGTGGGATGAATAATTGTTTCTTAAATAAATCAGATTTTTCAGAAGATCTTTGCAGTTGGTTTATTATTAATATTTTGTAAATAAGCACTTAGGCTATTATACGTATACACTGATAGATGGCTTTCGTAGCGCCTTTGCCTAGCATGTATCACTGTGGCCGCTTTCAAAATAAACGTTCGTATAGCTAAGTTTATGGGAAATACATTTTATTTATTATTTATTATAGCTTTGCTACTGACAAGGTTCTTTGCTAAACCTGAGGCGTTTGACAAACCGTGTACGTAAGTAGCCCTAGAATTTTTTTTATTTTTTATTATTTGTTAGTTGTACACCTACCGCAGTGAAGTCTTTTTAACCCGAAGGTTGACTGGTAGAAAATGCCTCCTTGCATTAAGTCCACTATTGTGCATAAAGTTTAAATAAATAAATAAACTATAAACGAGGCAAGTCAAACAAGCACGTACCTTTAATCACTGTTTTAGATAAACAGGGAGTAAGTCATATTCATTCAAAAAACTTATGAAGAAAAAAACATGTTGGTTTAAAACAGTACTGACCTGGAACTTGCTGGTCTTTGGATTCATGTCTAGGAGAGAATATGAGGCCACACGGTCGCCATTGGAGTCGATGATTACCTCTCCAGTTATGCCTGGGAGAGCAATACAGATAAGATTAAAAACAGAAAACATTAAATTAAAAGTAGCTTTTTTTAAAATCATCACGAATAAGATCGCACTTTCGGGATATTTTTCTATCCACACTCATAAAATCAACACACATTCAAAGTCAAATATCAGCTTTCTAAACTAAAATCTGGTACAAAAGTTTAGTTACAACTTAAGGATTCGTTAAGAAAGAACTCTTGGGTGGACGCAATGGGATGGGATCTTTGTATGAAAGTTCTTGGATGCCGACATCAATGCTATAGTATTTTACGTCTTAATCAAGGACACAGTCTACCTGTTTACCAAGTTAAATCCAAATTCGACCAATCGTTGCGTTTTCATTATATACTTGCATTTATTATTTATTATTAATTAGTAGAAAAATAAACTATTACTATGTACTATCAGTAGACTTTATTCCACACAACAGACCAACAGACCAAAACAAAACGTGCAGAAATAGAATTAAGAACACTCTATTTCTGTATACCTTTAAGAAGATTATTTGTCTCATATAGGTAAGTTAAACTTACAATAGATTCACATTACGTAAAAGTTTTCAAGTTCTAAAAGTCTTAGTAACTGGTACATAGTTAAGTTTTACTTCCTAACTAACTGCCATTACATTCATTGTTTAACTTTGTATGTCAGTTCTGAAGTTACTTCAGGAAACTTTGCAACAGGAAGACAATAATCGTTACGCGTTTTATTTTATGTAGCTTACCATACAATTTTATTACGTGGACACTTCACTTACAGGTCTTCGAATCTATGTCAGATGTATACCTTTAAGAAGATTATTTGTCGCATATAGGTAAGTTAAACTTACAATAGATTCACATTACGTAAAAGTTTTCAAGTTCTAAAAGTCTTAGTAACTGGTATATAGTTAAGTTTTACTTCCTAACTAACTGCCATTACATTCATTGTTTAACTTTGTATGTCAGTTCTGAAGTTACTTCAGGAAACTTTGCAACAGGAAGACAATAATCGTTACGCGTTTTATTTTATGTAGCTTACCATACAATTTTATTACGTGGACACTTCACTTACAGGTCTTCGAATCTATGTCAGATGATTATCTTTTATCCACAAACAAATTGGCATTAGGGCAAGCCACGTTCGATTCTAAAAGCCAGAACAGTGGCGACGACAGGAAAAGCGTCGAGGCAATGAAGCTCCACGAGTCCCATTTATAACAATGTTCGGCTGTATTTTAGTTCAGTACATATTTGCTCATATCTCGGTTTAGGTGTAGGGCACTTTTTTTTTAATTTTACGTTTTTACACAATCATGTCTTTATTGATTTGATAGTCCTTTATATGGATGAATGGATGGTGATAAAAACACGTTACATTGTATACTCGAAATAAACATGTTTTCTTAATCTCTCTTTCGAAACAATTTCAGTAACTCAAAAATATTATACCCCTACCTTGAAAAGTTCTGTTCCACATTTTTCGGATGACCGCAGCGCCATCCAAAGGCCCTCTGGGATTCTTAGCGTCGCGTAGCGTGTCATTGAGTGCAAGCGCGTATAGAAGCACCGCATCGTAGAAAGCTGCTACAAAGGTAGACACCACCTCGCCTTTGCCGAACGTATAGTTGTATTTTGTGGCAGCCAAACCTTTTACCTGTAGAGGTCGTAAACAGTGGTTTGAACTTTACTTTAAAGAGAACAAAGAGGATGAAAAACTTCAACGTTTGCAGATAAGTTTCGAGGCAATTTACGACCTGTCATGAAGTCGAGGTTTGCAGAGACTGTCAGTGAAGTTGTTTATATATTTATAATTTGTGTACTGGGAGAAATTGAAAGAGTTTTAAAACAGGCCATTTAAATGAAAGCATCCTATTTTGTGCGTGTAATTTAGTGATTATGAATTTAGCAATCATGGAGTTATTGACATAAAATTCAGTTATCTATTCCGTGCAACGTGTAACAGAATTAACGCTATACCTTTTGTAGGGTATTGTACTCATCATTATGAACAAATTTTACTATGGGACCGGTAGGAAAAAATCAGCTGTTGAAAGAAAGAAAGAAAACAAATTTATTTGGCACACACAGATACATACAATGTGGGTAAAAGCAAAAGGTATCTTAATTCTAAAACAATAACATTGTGCTGCATTGTAATGTAACATTTTGTCCCAAAAAGCGTACATTTCAGTGTTGGTCCCATATGAAAGTTGTTTATAACGATGAGTCGAAAGACCCCTTAAGAGGTATTGCGAATATTCTGTTACACCTTATATAGAGGTATTCAATATGTTGTAATACTGAAATATTATACAAAATTGCATACCACTTAAACAGCTATTTGAGCTGGTGCTTTATGAAATACATTATTTTTAATGCTGAGTAATTGTGTGAACTTACCTGATCAGAAAAATCAAGGTACTCGTCACTTTCGGGAGCTGGGCTTGTAACTGTCAGCACAGCGCTGTATGCTCTCCTAGCTTTTTCATTCCGCTCGTCGGTGTCTCCTTCCACCTTCCAAGGTTCTTTTGATGATGCTGAAGCGAGGCTGTGTGGAAAATATCATAATAGCTTGTTTGTTTGTTAAAGATACTCTCTAAAAGACCTCCATTTCCACTGATGGAAAGATATTCTAACGCTGAATGCTAAAATCTACTTTTTATCAGAATAAAGCGCGACAAGAAAATCTAGGGAAATGAAACTGCGAAAAACAGCTAATATATTTTTAAGAATGACATTGAGCTTATGATCTCAATTCATAACTAGTTAAAATGAGCGAAATTTTGTTATTGAATGTTGTAGTTAGTAGGTTATATTTATTACTTATAATATGTATGAGTTGGTCAAGTTACTTTTCACTAGAGCCTACATGTGTGTGACAAGGGTCTTACTTTACAGCTAAATTGTCACATAAAAGACCTTACATTTCCGATTCTGGGCAGTAAATAAGTCTGTGGTGGGAAAGTTTTGTTGTTTGTTAGTTTGCTCTCAATGCTTACTAAAGTTGAAGGCAGTAGTTGAGGCACTAGATACAATCTTGATGTACTATGTTGTATACGTGATCCATCGCCAAAGTAGAATGCTCTTTCTACTTTGGCAATGTATTATTCCTTGTGTAAGTGTTAGAAAAAATAACGGTTGTTAGATGTTTGTGAAAACAATCTGGCTAAATTGTGTTGTAGGAGAAAATAAATGTTGTCTAATCAGAAAGTATGGTGTCGTTCTTGTAACAGAAAAACATGTTTTCACCTATGTAAGTGGGGTGCAGCACTTAAACCGCTACCTATACCACCACATGCAAACTATGAAAAGTAGATTTGACATCACAAAATCTTATATCACGCTATCAAAGTTCTCCGCGTGTTTCAAACATATATGTACAACAGCGTAACAACAACCATTGGGCAGTTACCCACAAGAACAATAATTGTCTGGTCGAAGTATTTATCTTTCTCTACTTTCCACCCATATACATTATCTACATTATCTATAGGTACTCGTATATTGGCCACTTTTTTATGAAATCTTGCCCCTCACTAGAAATTTCTCCTGCATCGTGGCTGCATTTACAAACATAAACTCACATACACAAACATCCACAACAGTTCCTTATTTCCAATACCCAGTTCTTTTTCTAATATCTGTTCAATATCCAGTAATGTAATACTTACTTGGAAAACAGCTCAATATTGAAGAACACGTATTCGCCGGACGACACCATATTGAGATCGTCAGCTGCCAGCATAATTTCTCTCACTGTACTTGGGTTTGCGCATACTACGACAACTGAAACAAACAATTTTGTTTAGGATAGGAAGTATTTTGTTTATAGATACTGGAAGTCAGTTGCATCTGGTTAGCCTGGAAGCCGACAGCTACATAGTTGGTTAAAAGCGAAGGCAGACTGATTTATTTTTAAACTTTATTAATAACTCTTAATTTAATGTCAAGTGATTTAACAGCAGTGTTCAATTCAATTGAATTAGTCTAGTTGTTCAATAACATTTTGTTGTAATGAATAATGAAATATTAATTATAAAATTATAAAGAATTTATGACAAATAAATAAAAAACTAAAAGTTAAGTTACAAAAATAATACCCTTCTTCTGGGCTAAATACTTTCTTAAATATAACGTAAGAATAGATTCATATCTTCATTTCAAAGCCTCGTTTTAAAATGAAGATTTTAATCATTTTACAAAAATATAAAGTAAAAAGAACAACGTTTAACTTCACGCATAGCTGATGCTATATTTTCTTTTAAAATTATGTTGAAATCTCTCCAAAGTTCAGACGAGAGTAGAGAGATTTCTAATATTTGTAGGGCAAACTTATTTATTTATGATTTTTTTTAAATATATGATATTACGTTAAAGGCAAAGAAATTAAGTTCGTTTTACATCTAATCTTCTAATAATAAAAATCTCGTGTCACGGTATTTGTTATCCAAATGGTGTGACTAAGTAGTCTGTCCGGCTACACAAACGGGTATTTGCGTTATAAAGCTGGTCAAAATTACAACTCTCAGAATTACGCTCAGGTAAAAAAAAAATGGGTTCCTAAAGCCATAGAGTTGGGCAATTCCAGAGGATAACCTTTATCCTCTGGAATTTGAGATGGGTGAAATAAAAACTATGGGGTTGAGTTGTAGTTGTAATTTTGGCTAGCTATATAATGAAAATAGCCGTTTGTGTAGACGGACAGACTACTTAGTCACCACACTAAAACATCATCAGTCATCAAACCAACAACTACTTTGACTTTGAGCAATGATGTTTGGTTGTTAGTTTTCGAAATTTCTGCTTTAAAACTCATATTTCAACTGTTTGTTTTTTAATGTTATGTTGCGAATAAATTAATTTTAGCTATGGATTCTCAAACTGCTTATGTTTGAGTTATTTTAAACGTTTAAAATATTTTATTTATACTTTCGCATTACATTATTTTTTGCCGTTTTATAAAATTGCGTTCTAGTTCCTTTATTTTTCGTGTTTTAAGAGCGTGTATTTCCGTCCACTAGCGCCGCCAATCGTTTTTTATCATTTGTGATAAATTTAAGACACGTAGATAAAAAACCGCTCTGTAGTGCACTGAAGAAATGTATTTATTATGTTTTGAGAGTTATGTTTTGTACTTTAGAACATAAATAGTTGCCAAAGTCTAAAGACTATTATATTATAAGCAAAAGTTGCGATTTAAGATTTATGACGTATTAAAAAAAACGACTTACTAGATCTCGTTCAAACCAATTTTCGCTGGTAGTTTACATGGTAATATACATCATATATTTTTTTTAGATTTATCATTCTCTTATTTTAGAAGTTACAGGGGGGGGCACATTTTTCCACTTTGGAACTGTCTCTCTCGCAAACTGTTCAGTTTATAAAAAAATGATATTAGAAACCTCAATATCATTTTCAGAGATTGAGATTTGATGAAAAAAATTTTTTTGATGTGACATACGGACGGACAGACAGGCATGTGAGGCATGACGAATCTATAAGGGTTCCGTTTTTGCCATTTGGCTACGAAACCCTAAAAATACTAGAGAGACTGCAGAACTTTATGTTGCACTGTATGGTAGGCATATAATACGCTTACTATGCATAAAATTTGAATGCACGGTTCTATTACAATAGAAAAAAAAGCCTTTTACCTATAGGACAATGCACTGAAGAAGCAGTAGAAACAAGAAATGAACATTACCGTTGATATAGACAAAATTTCGTTCGATTCGTAGACTGTAATACGGATGTTTTGAATATGCTGTGGTTACAATGAGATCCGCTACTAATATCAAGGAGAATATGTAAAAAAAAAGCGCAAACAAATTTATTTTATGAAGAAAACGTTGGAAATTTTAATAGGTATGTGAAGAATTTAGGAAACCTAGGCCTAAATTTTAATAAAAGTTAGGCCTTTTATTTTAATAATTTAAATGATAAAATTTCTATTGTGATAGTTATTTATTTGTTTTAAATATTATTTTGTTATAAAACTAATTTTACTTTTATAAGTAAAACTTTTTTTCGAGCGCACTCTTTTGTTCCTACACCCGTATTTGGTATACCCCTATAATTTCCGTTCAATTCACTTGAATTTAGGATTTATGAGTTACCGAGCCATTTCCAAATGATAAAGAGGGAAAAATAATTTTGCCCGTTTGTGGCGCGTCTGTCACTGCTGGATATTTCAAGAACCACTAATGTTATCGACTTGAAATTTGAAGTAGTTTTAGATGGCGTTTGCTCAAGTATTTTTCAAATAAGAAAGAAATAAAAATTTGTACATTGTTTTTTGCAACAACGACTGAAAACTTTCTTAAAAATCAAAGTGACTACGTTAGGGTATTTCACATTGTAAGGGAATTAAAAAAAAGAGATATTTTTCCAGACTTCGCCCGTTTTCCGAGTCTCACTAGGCTTAATAATATATACACCAAATTTCAAAAAGTTTGAATAATATTTAGAGGTTGCACAAATGAAAAGTAACACAGAAAAAAAACTCATCTAAAGTTTGAACTATTTGCCACTATTTCAAAATAGCACAACTTAATAGGCACACATTAATTTGTGTTTTTTTAGGCCCATGCGGCCTAAAAATCAAACCCTCTCTCATCAAAACATCTCGAATTTTAACGAAAAATCAAAACCGGGGGGGTTTGATTTTTATTAATTTTACGTTTTTTATGATGGTACGGAATCCTCGATGCGCGAGTCCGACTCGCTCTTGACCTTTTTTGTGGCAAAACAGTGTTTGCCGAGTCAGGTAGTAATATTTTAAAATAATCAGCGCAAAATACTTAATTTGCACAGCTGGCCAGGAAACATCAGCACATGGGATGCAATAATTTATAAAAGTTTACTTCACAGATATTACACATAAATTCAGCTTTGCATTCACGCATCAGCGCATAATCTTTCATCTCTGACCAAAATATATTTTTACAACTTTAAATATTTGAACTTCAAAAGAAACCAAATGTGAAATATTGGCTCACAAACGTTCACAAATCGTTAAACGTTTATTATTGGATTCACACAAATTATCGCATGTTATTTAACAACTCGACCGTTGGCACATGTTTGACTTTTCTGTCGAACACTAGTAAGGCTCTTGTCAATATCACAATTAGTATCACTACACATTTGTAACGATGCTACATTACATCCTCAGTCTACTCGGAATAATTATGGTCGGGGAGAATCAAAAGGCAAGGTTTGGATAGCCGCATCGGAGAGATTTTTTTTTTCCTTGTAAGAAGTTGTCCAAATTCCGGAAAAAATGGCAATCTTTTGGAGTAAAGCCTGGGGAGTACGGTGGATGTTGCAGACATTTCAATTGTAGCTCATCTAACTTGGTGGTTGTTTGTTGTGCAGTGTGTGGTCTTGCGTTGCCTTGAAGTAGCAGTGGCTTAGAGCGATGACCAATCTCGGTTGTTTAGCAGCTAGTTCTTGCGTTTTGTCAGTACGACAAAACGCTAATTTCATATGTAATGACCTAATATTTAGAAAGAGGCAAAACAAAACAAAACAAAACCTGGCAACACGATCGCTTTATCGCTCTGACAGTTTTCTGGACGTTTTCACTTGATAGTCAGATAGAGAACGCATAAACTACGGTTAGGTCAGATATCTACATACAAACAGGATCATAAAAAATCAATACTATTTTATAGATTTTAGGCTGACTGACAAAAGAAGCTTTGATGATATTTCATAAAACAACGTTCTTAATCTCTAGACAAGTAGCAAAATATTTTATCAAAACAAAATAAAAACGAAAAAGAAGAGGCATTTAATAATACCAGTACACATATTTTGACAATATCGATAAAATAGTTATCTGCAGATATAAGTAAAGCTGAACAAGTTAGAGTACATAAACTGTTTTGCTTAGTCGATCGTCCTCCCAAGTCCTTAGAGTGAATGTCAATGCATAACTCCTCGACGCAATAATAATTTTATTGGCATGCTCTTGGCATTGCTAGCTTATTAAAGTGGCAGACATATTTCAGACAGGGTAGAAAATTTTCGGATGATAATACTTTACCTCGATCGATTATACTATAGTACTACATTATAACTTCCGAAATATTTTTGGAGACTTAGTAGTAGGCGATTCGGCCGCTGAGTTTTGTCCAGTCCGGTCGAAATAGGAATTTCGTTAGGTATTATTTATTTTTGAGTGGTGTTTCAATTGGAATATGGGTTTCTGATTGAAAATCTTTAGAAACAGCAGAATAACTTATTTATTAGATATTTGCAAGAACACACAGCTACAACCAAAAACTTATGGATATCATAGACCGAGGCCATAGACAGTGTTGCCACCTAGTATGAAATATCTAAAGTTAAATTTTGTTAACAATATCTAATACTCCCACTAAAATTTAACTCTATCCATAAAATAATAAGAAACAAAAAAAATCAATCCACATCAAATAACATCAGATCTCTTAGGTATGTAAAAGTTTGAGTGGGTAATGCTTTGGTTAAAATGTCTGCTAATTGAGAATTGCTTGGAACATAATTAATTTTAACCAAACCCATTTCAACCTTCTCCCTTACAAAGTTATACTTAACATCAATATGTTTTGTTCGCTTATGATAAACAGGATTGTTAATTAATTTGATTGCACTCTGATTGTCTACGTTTAATGTGATACAATCATAACTTTCACCTAAATCAGACAATAGCTGCTGCAACCACAATATCTCTTTCGTACATTCACTAGCAGCTACATATTCAGCCTCTGTGGTGGAAAGAGCAATGGTCTTCTGTTTCTGGCTGGACCATGTGATTGGTCCTCCATTCATCATAAACAAATATCCTGTAGTGGATTTTCGTGTATCAATGTCATTTGCAAAATCTGAATCTGAATATCCAACAAGGTCATTGCTTTCTCCACTGTACTTAATACACAAATTTTTACTTTTTTATTAAATATCTAATTACACGTTTAAGAGCATTTACATGTTGTAGGCCTGGATTGTTTACATATCTGCTTAACACATTGACAATAAATGAAATATCTGGCCTTGAGACAGAACTCAAGAACAGTAAACAACCTATAGCTTCTCTATAAGGAAAATCAACAACAATTTCATCAAAATTCTTTGAAATAATGACATTGACATCTGCTGGAGTGTTGGCAGGATTTGCATCATTCATACAAAACTTCTCAATAATCTGATTAATATAATTTTCCTGGTGAATGTATATATTATTATTCATACACTCTATTTGCATGCCCACAAAATACTTGAACTTTAACACTTTGATTTTAAAAGCTTGTTTTAAATATTCTAATATTTCTTTTATAAGTTGTCACTTGACGATATTACAAGAGCATCATCAACATAAATTATTAAGAATACTTTAGTCCTATTAAAATAACCTATGTAAATACAATGATCAGCCTGAGATTGAACAAAACCATATATAAGTAAGAACTCTGTAAATGTTTTGTTCCAGCATCTAGATGCTTGTTTTAAACCATAGAGTGATTTATTTAATTTTAACACAAAATCACCTTTAATTGACAAACCCTCAGGTATATCTACAAAAATATTTTCTTCAAGATATCCATTTAAAAAAGCAGTCTTTACATCAAACTGTTGAATTTTGAAGTTATTCTTTGCAGCAACAGAAAGTATAATTCTTATAGAATCGTAACGGGTTGTTGGAGAGAATATTTCTTGATAATCAACATCCTTTATCTGACTAAAACCTCGTGCACATAAACGAGCCTTATAGCGTACAATTTGATTATTCTCATTCTTTTTTATGGTAAAAACCCACTTTGTGGTGAGGGTACGTTGATCAGACCTTTTAACCACAGTCCAGGTTTTATTTTCTTTATGTGCAGACAATTCTTCTTTAATAGCTTTAGACCATTCATTCTTTTGTGGACTATTCAGTGCCTCTGTATATGTTTGAGGCAATGATAGCTCTACAAGATTTGCTTCATAATTTCTATTCATTCGTGGTCTCAAATTTATTGTATTTATTGTTGAATCTTCCAATTCTCGTGATGGTTCATAGTCTGGGTCATCACTGTTACCCCCAGTACAGCTAAGCATGCTATCTTCACTCTCTGTTACCGGACTGTCCACTAGAGTATCATCATCTACATTGGATTCTTGTGCTTCAGTTTCATTTATATTTGTAACTGGTTCATCAACAATACTTATTTGTGCAATATTTTTCCTTTTGCTTGGAACATGATGTTCATCAAACATTACATTTCTTGAGATGGTTATTTTTCTTTTATCTATATCATACATTCTGTAATTGATGTTGTCATAGCCAACAAGTATCATTTTCTTGCTTTTCTTCTCCAACTTTGTTCTTAATTGATCTGGAACATGAACATAGCCAATACTACCAAACACCTTAACATGTCCTATTTGGGGTTTGATCCCGTTCCACAACTCATAAGCTGTATTTGGAGTCTGGGTGGAGGACGTTCTATTCAATATATATGTGGCACATTGTACAGCTTCTGCCCACAGCTCCAATGGGACATCACGCGCATACAGCATTGAGCGTGCACTCTCCACTATGGTACGATTTTCCCTTTCTGCTCGACCATTTTGCTCTGGCGTATACGGTGCAGTGCGCTCATGAACTATCCCCTCTCTCTCTAAATACTCCATAAAAGCTTTATTTACATACTCTGTTCCATTGTCGGTATGTAATATTCTAACACTATGCATGAATTTATTTTTAATCATAGCATTGTACTTTTTGAAGGTTACCAAGGCATCACTTTTATGTTTAATAAAATATACATGCCTGTAACTTGTTGCAGCATCCTTAAAAAGTAAGAAATATCTCATACCCTGAATAGATGAGACACTCATAGGTCCACAAACATCACTATAAACCAGGTCACCGGGCTGTAATTCTCCTCGCTCAGATTTGTGGAATGGGAACTTGCACTGCTTCCCATATGCACATGCTTCACATACAAAATTGCTTTGTCCATTGTCAATCATTTTCAGTCCCTTCACAACACTATTTGCATTCATGTTTTTAATTTGTTTTACATTTATATGTCCTAACCTTTCATGCCACATTTTCAAATCACTTTGACTATTTTGAACCAAGTTACATGTATCTGGAATCACTGTTTTTATATTCAACTCATATAAATTGTTTTCTTTAATATTTGCACTCATCACCACTTTATTGTTTTTATAAATCAGGGCACTTGTGTCTTTCTTTACAATAGAATAGAATTTTCGTATTATCACCCCTTCAGAGAATAAGTTTCTTCTTAAACTTGGAACATACAACACTTCATTCAGCTCACTAGTCTCCCACTGTTCATTGACATATCTCCGGATCAACACTTTTCCAATACCGGATACTTCCACAGATTGTTTATTTCCCAATGTCAAAGACTTTTGGTAACATTCAGAGAGTTCCAAAAAGAAATCCTTTCTAAAAGTCATATGGGCAGAGGCACCACTATCTAAAATCCAAGTATTCTCTTCAGTTTTACATGAATTATTTTCCACATAAAATGCTAACATATCTGCACCTTCTTGCTGAGGTTTTCTAGTATTGGATTTTTTTGGAGCGCGACATTCTCTAGCAAAATGCCCCCGCTTGCCACAATTATAGCACTCAAACCTATGTTTATTTGGTTTATTATTCTGACTTGTACTTATCTCACTCGCTCTTTGTTTATTTTGTTTTGGCCTTGATTGCCGTCCTTTATTGGCAACAAGGAGAGCTGTCTCTTGTTCCTCTTCACCTGCTAAGCTCGCCTCTTCATCTAGTAAACGTGCAGTTAAATTAATAATAGTTTGTTGTTTTGGGTCTAATGACATCTACGCTTGTCGTACTGCTCTATACTTAGAAGGCAAGGTTCCCAGTATCTTTGTTATGATTGCCATGTCACTGATAGATTCACCGCTTTCTTTCAGTTGTTTAGCTAAGGTTTCCACTTTTGAGATGTGTTGAGCTATACTGTCAGCTGGCGACATCTTATACTGATAGAATTTTTCATGGATAAACATTTTGCATAGTTCACTTTTTTGTTCATAAATTGATTCCAATTTAGACATAATATCCAAAGCAGTCTCGCAATTTTCTATTAGTGTAATTTGTTTGAAGTCCATTGAAGAGGTTATAATGAACATCGCCATGCCATCATTTTTCTGCCAATCAGTACATTCTCCTTGTGGTTTTGGTTTCGAAATGTCTATTCCTTTAGCTTTTAGAGCACACTTTATTTGAAACTTCCACTGACGAAAGTTATTTCCATCAAACTTTTCTAGATTCATTGGCCGCATGGAATCCATTTTGAGGTTATTTTTATTTTAAATTTCTCACACACAATTGTAGCTTTTTCTTTGCAAATTTCTTCTGAACTTCTATGTTTAGAGTCTTCTGGGCCCATAACCAATTGGAATATGGGTTTCTGATTGAAAATCTTTAGAAACAGCAGAATAACTTATTTATTAGATATTTGCAAGAACACACAGCTACAACCAAAAACTTATGGATATCATAGACCGAGGCCATAGACAGTGTTGCCACCTAGTATGAAATATCTAAAGTTAAATTTTGTTAACAATATCTAATAGTTTCGGACGATAATTTTTTTAAGCAAATTTTGTACAGTCGGAATGAAAAACCCTAGGTATATTTTATTTTTTATTTAAGTAAAAGTCAGGCAATTGTTGGACAAAGATTATGTTTTCAACATTAGTACATTGCTATCCTAGGTTGAAAGTAACAAATCTAGACCCGAGACGGCTTTTGGCGCCCGAGCGTAGCAAGGGCGTCAATAGTTCGTGGGACTAAATAAGTCTTCCATCCGAGGTAAGCACTGTGCTTTTCATTATAACAGGAAAGTAAAAATAAAACCGCGAATTGGCCAAAGAAAAATTCCATATCTGAATCTGACGAACTATCATCATGTTAATACAAATCTCTACTTTACGAAAGTATGAATAAAACTCCAAGAAACAAATGAAGATCGGATTGCCGCTTTCCCGACTATTTTGTTTTTTCTGTTATTCTATCTAGCTATTCAGCCATAACATTTTCATCATTGTTGTTTATTTTTTAAATTTGGCGGCAGTCAGTAGAAAACGATTCTCCCTAGGTCTGCAAAGTAATACTTTTACCCGCTAGTCAGGCAACTTCAGGCCTACTTTCCGAGTATGAGTAATGAAAAAGATCTTTACCCTTTTTATCAATCACGTGTAAGAAAGAGACGGCAATAATTTGTGTTTTTGTTTTGTTGTTTTAATGTGCGTGCAACATGCCAAAAGTCATTAATGTTTATTTTATTATGGTATTTTTCCTAATTTTTAAAACATTGTTATCAAACTAATGCCTTTTTGCCTCTAAGCTAGTCTTAGTATAATGTCCCACTAAGACTGACGAATAAATTATATCACATAATATTTAAGTCAATTTCCCAACGCTCTACGTATCACCGCAAGAGTCTTTTCCGTATGCGCTAGCAGTTCTAACATCATTACAAAATGTAAGACATTGTAAATTTCATAAAGCAGAGCCAGTTGTCAATTTTCGTTTTACTTCCTTTATTCTCATTTTATTGTATTTTATATTTCACATGAATTTTGCACACGCAATTTTCAATAAAATTAAGAACTTTTTAAATATATTCTGACCTAACAAATGTATATAAGACATATTTAGTAACACAGCTGCTATGGAATTAACGTCATGTTTGAACCGCGCACTTTCAAAGAGAAACAAATCAAATGCGAATATTGCATACCAAAGATTTGTCGTACGATACACATGCGACAGAAACAAGATTTAAAATTCAAATAGTAATCGAGTTCCTGTGTCGATGCAAATGAGGTACACAGGTGGCAATAAATAATAAATGAAGATCTGTTGCGTCCAAACAAGGCGTAGTGTTATGCATTGTGTATTCGTGTTATCTTGAAACTAGTTATTGTAGAAGGATGAGCCGAGTAAGACTCAGACGAACTCGTTATTTATTATTTGAAAAGCAATTCTATTATGGTAATTATTTTATACTAGCGTCTGCCAGCGGCTTCGTCCGCGTGATCCCTAAGGAACATACTCCCGGAAAAAAAAGTAGCCTATGTCCTTTCTCAGGCTCTAGACTGTCTTTGAGAACTTTTTGCCGAAAAAAATATTTCATTCAAAAGTCACTAATTTAACAAACTGCCCTAGTATATCTTTATTTATAAAATGAATTGCTGTTCGTTAGTCTCGCTAAAACTCGAAAACGGCTGGGCCGATTTCGATAATTCTTTTATTGTTTATTTCACCAGAATACAGGAAAGGTAAAGATGTTTGGTTTTCCGGAATTTAGCGGATCATACAGTTGAGTTCTCTCTAACGGTGTTAGCATGCGGGCGTACGCGATTGAGGTGTCCCTCTTATTTTCAAACTGACAGTTCTCAACTTTCGGTAACGATGTCAGGACACATGAAAGCAGTTACATTACAAACAATCCGAGTTGCAGTTCCCGCGTTACTAATAATGCGGACAAGCACCAGTGTGCAATTTTATTGTCTACTAGTTGTTCCCCGCGGCTTCGCTCCCGTCAAATGGCTACCCTACCTACCCATTTTTTTTTTGCTTTTAAACCTTCCCTGCGTTCTGGCGAACTAAACAAAAACTTTCTAAAACTGACTACTTGACTGAATGTATGGCTCATCGCTCACAAGTAGATGTAATCTACACTGATTACAGCAAGTGTTTTAATCGCTTGGATCATGCTATACTTCTGCGTAAGCTTCTGGCTATAGGTATCAGTGGAAATCTGTTTAGGTGGTTCTCATCGTATGTGGCCAACAGATGTCAAACTGTTGTCCTTAATGGATACACATGGAGAACTATGATTATCCCCTCAGGAATTCCACAGGGATCGCTATTGGGACCCTTGTTATTCAATATCTTCATCAATGACGTCTCTTCATGTTTCTCTAACTCAACAGTTATTTTATTTGCGGACGACAGAAAGATTCTAAGCGAAATCAAAAATTATGAAGATGCTGAACGTCTTCAACACGATCTGGACAGATTCCAAGAGTATTGTATGGCCAATCACTTGGATCTTAACGTCTCGAAATGTTATGCATGCACCTTCACTCGTAAACCTAAACCTATTCTATATGATTACAAACTAGCCAACACTTCAATAGCCAGAGTTAATACGATAAGAGACTTAGGCGTCACTTTTGACTCGAAACTTCTTTTTGACACACACATCGATAATATTATTAAAAAAGCTTCTAAGGCACTAGGTTTCATCTTGAGGATATCAGCAATTTTTTGAAATGTCAAAAGACTCAAGATTCTCTATTGTGCGTTTGTGCGCAGTCATCTCGAATACTGCTCACCAGTATGGAATCCCATTTACAACACTTACGTCAATCGCATCGAAAGTATTCAAAAGAGGTTCTTGAGGTACATTCAGTTTAGATCCAAAACTTATTTACCTAGCTATTGCAGCCGCTGTAGGAAGTTTCACATTCTTCCTCTAATTGGGCGGAGAAACATTGCCGACATGGCATTCCTATTCAATTTGGCTAATGGTTCAACAGATTGTTCTGAACTAATGAGCAAAATTGGGCTGCGTGTTCCATCCTTCAGCTTAAGAAATCATCGACCTCTGCATGTTCCCTCTGTGCGGTGCAAATACAGACAAAACTCCTATATAATAAGAGCTAGCAGGGCATACAACTCGATGTGTCAGAGTGTTAATGATCTTGACTTATTCTCCACCAGTGTTCTGAAGCTAAAAAAAATATGTATAAAAATTATTTGAACTTCACTAAACACTTTTTCTTAATTTTATTTCCGAGTGCTTTCTAGTTCTTACTTTCTCTTGCATGTTTACTGTCCCTTTTGATACCCTAATATTTTCAGTGAAAACTTTTAATTGGCCTTCTTTCACTAACTGTTAGCTATCTGTATCCTAGCTATAAGTTTTCTTAAGAAATAAAATAAAATAAAATAAAAAAGAATTACCGAAATCGGCCCAGCCGTTCTCGAGTTTTAGCGAGACTAACGAACAGCAATTCATTTTTATATACAAGAAATAATAGATTATACATTACTCCTGTATCGTAACTTATCCTAACCTTCTTCCTACTATAATATTAATATTATTGTGAGTTTGCGAGGATAGATAGATGTTTGTTACTCTTTCACGTCAAAACGCCTGAAATAATATGTACATGGGAACAGAGGTAGATAATAGTGTGGAATAACGCGTAGGCTACTTTTTATCCCGAGAGTATGTTCTCTAGTGATCACGCGGGCGAAGCCGCTGGCAGAAACTAGTCACATATATATTACAGCCAACTGTCTTAATCATTTTATTGAACGGCGCCATTTAATCAGCGGCCTAAACGATATCCAGCCAATGCATCCAATTCAACATTTAATGAGCGAGCTCTCTGAATCTAATTTTGGGAATGCTAAATTTAAACAACAATCAATTTCAACATTCTGACCTCGACGACGGAGCCCAGCTGTGCAGGGCTCCTATTTTGTCAGCAGGGTTTAAAGGGTATGACGGGAGCTAAGTTCTATCGCTTCGCTCGCTCACTCTGGCTCCCATCATACCATTCGATTCTGTTCCCTGTTCCCTGTTGACTGTTCTCTATGTTCAACTAAGTCATTTACCTACCAGTTCAATTAGATGCCAGGATGTCACTGATGTCGCCAATTAAACGGCTGATTAAGGTAGTTGGCTGCGACATATTATATTTTATTGCATTACTTTATTAACGCTGTCGAACAGACGAATTTCACAAAAATATAAAGGAATGTATTACCATGGTCCTTAATTTAAAATTCATTGCGCAAAGGGGGACCTGATATTGCAAACGATAAAATACAAATGCTTCCAATGAACGGCTTTGCAACGTCCATAAATGTATCTAGAACATGATAGCTAACAAAATTGTTCAGCTATTTCGTGAAGCTGAGGGCGGCTATTGGGACGAGTCCCTGGATTTGACCCAGAAGGTACCTAAGAGGATTATATTAACGAAGCACACCGTATGCAAATTACTCCTCTAACGGGTCTTTAAGGATTATTTTTGGAAATTATTTAGTACTTTAATTTAAACTTGATCATATAGGTATTATACTCGTTCATATTATTGTTTTAAACAAAATTCTGCATACACAATATGATTTAATAAGGCTTAATTGTGCAAGGCTAAAAAATCGTGAAATAAAATATGTGTCATTATATTGTGGCTATTATTAAATTCAAATACTTATTTTACTTTATTGGACGACAGTATTTCAGTACATTTGTCCATTTTTCAGAATTTTCAGGTAAACAATCTCAATGCTTAAGATGACGTTCTGTTTGCTCTAAAAATAGTACACTGAATTTAATCTAACTCATCATGTGATAATACTTTATCAACTTCAAGTAACCACCACCGAAGAAAGCGAAAATTAGATGTGTTATTTAAAAAATACAATTTGAACTGGTCAATAACTTTATTACTCCATTTATCAAAATTTAAAGCCGCCTGATTATTCGCAAAATCTCTTCAATACTTACCTCTGGTGGTTAACGATAACTTTTTTAGCAATTTCTTCATCTTTGTTGTGGTGGTGTTGGTCTCGTCAAAGGATTGTACGGACCCTAACGCCGACTCCTTGTTTTTCTTGTTTAGGACGGTGAAAACAGCGCTTAAAGTCAAAAAACAAGGGCTGTTGCCTTTCCCCGACGCTGGCTCGTAGTTGTGGAACAGCATTCCTATGCGGCGCCATTTAAATTCCTGAAACAATATAAATAGATTGTATGGCCTTTTCAATGTAAAACAACGCGACATGTTTTATGTTAGGAAAACATTTTTGGGCAATAATCATGGATTTACATATAATCTGCGGCTTTAAAAAAATAAGTAAACCTTAAGGGTATTTTATAGAATCACAGACAAGTTTATACAGTGCAACTAAGCAATAAAATGGTGTAAAATAACTAAAATAAAAAAGAAATAAAAACAAAAGACAGATCACGGAAAAGCATTTTATTTTTCACATTTAGAGATAAAAAAGACCGTCTATAATAGTTAAAATAAACATAAAACAGTACAAGAATAGACACAACCACAATTGAACCAGAATAGACAGTAAACAGAAGAGACAAACACAATACATAAAATATTAAAAAATACTTTTTAATCGCATTTTCATTTTGACACCCTATAAAATCCAGCCTTGGGTGGATACTCAAAAACGTATGTGCGAGAATCTACCCTGATCAACCCTAGGTACCTACAGTTGAGCACACATCAACCGACTACTCGAAATGTGTGTAAATACAAAAAACGATCCGTAAATCGACTGGTCGTTACCAAAACCTTGTACCGATTTATATAAGTACCTAATTTTATTGTAGAATTTGTGGTGGCGACTATTATGACAAAATAAATTATCTTCACCCTTGTTCGTAAATTGGGTATTTTTGTACTCGGTGATGTGTGCCGCACTGTACCTAGGGTGGAAAAACAGAATATCGAAAAGTTTTATGAAAAGGTTAAATTATTACGTGTCATTTTATTTCAAAACTTGTAGTGAAAATAAATAATTCTACCTAATACTCCAGAAAAAAGCCCAAGAAGAAGTCGGTCTTAATTTGACGGGCTACAAAGTTCAATATTAGGTCAGAGATAGCTATAAAAATAGGAGTCAAATCACGTAAAAAACCTTTTGTTATGGATGGTACGCTTTGATGGAAAAAAATATTGGATCTAGCCTTGGTTGATAGGATAGTCCATTATTTCGGTTCATGTATTCTTATTGATCTGGTGAAATTTGCTTTCTACTCACGTCCTTATTTGTGTGTCAAAGGTTGGAAAATACTGTTATGTACATATCAAGCATCATGTTTAAACCTTTTTTTTTTTAGGAAAGTCAGGGCTTGAGCTTTATCGGAAAATTAGCCTTAGATACAATGAAGGGAGGACCTTTCTGTAGGAGTTCTCAGTGACAGATTTCATACGTTTCAGAAAAAAGATAGATTTGGCCACTATCTCAGTCGATGGTGAGAATTTTATTGGATTTATAAAAAGTCTTTACTTTACTATTGATAGGCACGCGTTTGAGAACTATCTCACTTTTTTGCAGTTATGACTTCGTCACTTTTTGTTGTTTTGACTTAGGGCGGATTTCATCTAAGAAACTGAACGCGATCAGCATATAAACCACGTTTACGTGCTGTCGATGTCATTATTTTCAGTGGAATATTGACACTGACAGCTCTTGATCGCGTTCAATTTCATTGGTAAAATCCACTTTAAGTCAAGTTTAACTGTTATGACTAATTCTAAGTGAAAATATGGGATTAAAGGAATATCAAGAAAATTTCTTTACATTCATGATCTAAATATAGGAAGTCCATACTTGTATTTTTAAAAGTATTGCGTGACTATCGTCTTTGAGTAAACTGACTATTTTGGAGCTTTCCATTAAGAATGGGCAGATTTCCAAATGATTTCAACACTAAGTGCTGCGGGGCTAAACAAAGTTCATAGTGTTGTTTTGTATCGGGTCTAAAATTTACATAAACCTAACCAAGAGCAGTGCTGCTGTCAACACGTACTTAGTAGATTTGTAGTTTTATTGGTAGATGATCCATTTTGTCTTTATTTCTGTTTTTACCGGAGGAATACGAAGTTTAATTACAACAGTTACATATTGACGCTAACTGAGATCGGTGTACGTATCCAGAGATCTCGACTGTTATTTACAAACCTATATTCGTTACAGGTAGTCCGATAGTCACTCTTTCATGGGATATTGCAATACCCAATCAATGGATTTTCGAGCTCAGATAAGAAGTTAAATTGTGTAAAATACAGCTTCGACTGTTTAGACTGGAAGCCCTCAGACCTCAACACAGTTTGGAAAAGGCTAAACAGATGGACGTTTTTATCGAACGCGCGCTGAAGAACTAGTATTACGTCCTTTACCAATAAAGTTGCCGTTTTATTAAACGGGTTACTTCAAATTGTGATAACTTTAGTTTGTCTTGGAATTCTAATTTATTTATTTATGTACACACAAGAAACTTAAAAAAGAAAAAGTATACAGAGAATAGAGTAATACAGTTTTAATTTTAATTTATTTTTTGTTTTGTATCTTTGGGTTTGTTACATCGCCATATTTACACCCGTTAATGCGAAGACTCGTATTATATTTAAATTCTGGTAATGTCTAGACATGAGAGCTCATATTATTCGCGTCTAGTCGCATTGCTTGCCGCTCTCATACAGCGGAAGTGGCTGTGACAACTCAATTTGTAAGGAGCGCTCAGCGTACGGTCCCGTCGTTTATTTGTGATATTATACTGCGAGGACTGTAAATAAAACTTTCCAGCGAAATATTGAACCTGCAAATGTTACAGGTACCAGTCTACCTATTATTATCTAGATGAAAAAAAAAAAACTTCGCAAAGCAATACCTCCAAACATAGTCATATAGATATACATTTTGGATATTGAGCTAGATCCCTACGTCAGCGGCGGCAGGATTTTCTTTTTGTCTTCCGATTTTTTGTGTTTTCGCTTCTTATTTATGTAGGTACCTATTTTTTTTAAAAAAAACAGTAATTAATTTTAACATTTTTATTTTTAAAGAAACTCTTCCTATTTCTTTTAGTCAGTGAGAGACTTTAACTAATTTAGGACGTTACTCGAATTTTTATGAGGTTAATTCCTTTTCAAAACTTAAGGATTCAAGACGCGAATGAGTATAGTACGTAATAATCGTACTTCAAATTGTGTTTTATCTACTATGTCCTTCTCTTTAGACGTTTTCAATTACCCATTTGGTTTATTCTTTTCCCAAAAAAGATTTATTACGAAGCCATTTTTTTGCTGTATAAAAAAAGACGAACCACCTTTTAATGATAACCAATTTGATGCTTCTTTCTGTCTAAAAGTAACTTCTTTCGTTTTCAAATACGACAACGCATAACTCTTTGGAACATTTACTTGTACTTTGGACATAATTGTATGACAAGAAGCAGAAAAAAATATTTGTTTGCCAATTTAGACCGAAACTTGAAACAAAAGCCAAGCACAAACATTGACAAAACGAAATACCCTATAAAGCGTAATAAAACAACGCAAACAAAAATAAAACATCACAATACCAAAGAGAACATAATTGATTTACGCATGTACAACATTGATACAGAATTCCCATGGATTTACCTCAAAAACTTTGCGGATCGCGACTCCAGCTTGCGTGTAGCTTCCCATCATTCTGGTTAACGTGCCGTAGCTTGGTTGTTTGTACCCGAAAGCTTCTGCCTGAGCCCCAGCAGTCAGGACTGGTATGCCCCAAGGTCCCGCATACCTCGCCACTGGAGCTATCACGTACTCACAACCAGGCCCGATAAACGCATCTGAAATGCATATTATACTTGACAATCTTGAACCGACGTCAATACTAGCAATCTTCCAAATTGTTTATAGCTATGATAATATGAAAACAAAATCAAAAACACCTTCATATTTCAAAAATAGATAAATGCTTACCAGCAGCTTCGTGGACGTAGAATTCAAAAGCAGCCAAAGGTCCTTCTACAGATGAGCACCTTGTGTCTCTGTAGTCCACTAGTATAGTCCAGCCTGGTAAGGGCCCATCAGGACCAGTCACAGCTGGGATTGCCATTTCAATTATGGGTAAAACTTTTCCGAGTGAAAATATTTGATTTGCATCAGCAGGTAACAAAACACCAAGTTTTATAATCTTTTCCTTGAACAAGTGTCTTTCTGGTCTCAAATTAAATTGAATATTTTTCACAAAATAAGGATGGGAAGCGAGATCATGTGGATGGCCCACAGCTCGTGAGTCATCTTGAATGTAATTACCCATTTGATAAAAATTTGGAAAGTCAGTTGCATTAGGTACATCATCTTTATCCTTAAAGATATCATAATACTTTATAAAATCTTGAGCTTCTGGGCCGTACTTGTCTGGTTTAGGGTCATCAGTCTGTCGTTTAGCTGACGCTCGACCTTTTCGAAGATTCTTTCCGTAACTTTCGTAGCCCCCATGTTTGTGTCCATACCAGTGTTTCGGCAACTCTCTAATTGTTTCACGCTCGTATAGACCTCCTTTCCGTTCTTTATTATTTACATCACTAATACTAACATCACACGAGATTATCACATTTATAACACATACATAGAAAATGAGGAATGACATCAACATGGACACTTTAACTCTCGGTATTTTAAACGCGTGTGTTTCAGCATTGTCCAAAGATATATTGAGTTCTCCAAGAGTTTCATCTGCATCTCCATCTGAATTTTTATTTCGTCTCTTCCTGTTATTTGCTCGGTTAGCAAAAGGTTTCTTTTTACTCCTTAATGTCCGTGTGCTCGGGAGTATCGTGTGAACGATCTCCTCTAACATTTTATTTCAAAATTGTATCATTTTTCTGGATTATTTTATGCACCGCATCGTGGTGACGTGCTGGCTGTCGAATGAATACTATTCGTGAATATTGAATGCGATGATCATTTGGAATAACTTGTTTTCGAAATAACAATTCGCTGATTTTAAACAATAAATAAATGATAATCGTCTGCATAGATATTTAACATATAAGACTATGTAGGTAGTAATTTAATCTAAGATCTTTGACTCTGTACGTGGGTGTTTTTCGTTGGCACCATGATTAATTATATAGTATTCATATATCGCCAGCGTTTTAAATTATATTCAATTTCCTTGATCAATAAATAGGTACTATACTTGGATTTCCGAAATCATCATTAATTACGAAATAGTGACAATGTCTACTAGATATGATATCTATAAAAATGAATCCCTATTTGCCTTGGTCATCGCAACACACGTGAACGGTTGTACCGATTTCGCTAATTCTTTTATGCTGTATTTGTTATTGTCAGGAGAAGGTTCTGATGAACAAAAAATTAAGAAAGTAGTAAGTTGGTGGGAGCCACAGAAATATAATATCTATGGTGGGAGCGAAGCAGCGGGGGACAGCTAGTTTGTAATATTCAAAGCTATGGAATAGCTTAACGTCTCCTACCTACGTTTTAATGATGCAAGGAAAAGTAGATGTTAAACATTGAATTATATTTTGTCTCCTTCTATTGAAGGTAGTGCGTCACTTTGTTTCGCAGTTAAATAATAACGAACACCCAAGCTACGGGTTACAACTAGATAGCCATTGATATGAATAATCTACATATCTGCTATTGAATGTTTCTCGAATTTTCGATAGTAATACACGCTACGCTACACAAAAAACTGATATGCGCTTATTATTATTTTTTTCTTCAATTATTACTTTAAAAGCAGATGCATCTGTTGTTTATCAAAGAAACGATTAAATTGTTCAATCTGTACCTATAATTAAATCGTAGACTTGCCGTGTCTGTACATTGAATATTTACGCTTAAAATACATAGAAATGTCAGAAAAAGACGTAGAACACAAAATGGATTTTTTGAAATTTGTCTATATGTCTGTTAGTTGAAGGAGCATCACGCATAAACCACGGATTGGATTCAAAATGTAGGTACTTAAAAATATTAAGAGATAACCGGAGTTATCACCTATCCTTTCCTACCTACGTACCTAGCCTTTTCTTAACTATATTGGCACGGCTTCCAGACAAACCGGATTTAGCTGAATACCGGTATGTTACGTGGAGCGGCTGCCTACCAGACCTCCACAACCCATTGACTGGGAAACAAGGTACTTCTTGGCAAAACTGCAGTCAGATTTTACCGGATTCGGACTATCCGTAACGACTGTCAAAGGCTTAACGTGCTTTCTGAGGCACGAAGGAAACTCGGTATGTTAAGATGGTCACCCATACACAGACCAAGCGTTGCTTAACCTTGAAGATCGACCCGGGCGGCTGTTTTTATTTAGCCACGAGCTCCTCTATAGTAAATCGATTCTATGAACCCAGTATAACTTTTTTAATATTATAAAATGTTAAAACAAATTAAATTAATCAGTGGTCTACAATCAGCAATATTGTCAGTAAAAATCGGAGAAAATGTGTTTCTTTTTGGACTGTGCTGGACGAAATAAAGAATCAACTTGATTCACCACCATTCGTTTGATAGTCGGTTTTGTTGATTTTGATTCAAGATAGGTTTGTACCAGGAGATTATCTGGGCTGGTCGGCATTTCAACCGGTAGAGATGATACAGTGCCCTGCATTATGAGAGAGATCCGGATACGTAACTGAACGTAGATTTTGTATATGCAACACATCACATCATTTTTTTTTCGACGTACACGCGAACTAAGTCGCGGGCAGAGCAGAGCTAGTCTAAAATATAAATCATTGACGGCATATTATTGCAAACATATTTTTAATTTCCTCATGCCTGAGAAAAAGAATTGCTTTGCAATATTGACGTAAAAGAATCTCATTTTCAAATATTGGTGTTCCTCGTATGATGAAAGTGTTGAGGAAATAAAAATAAGATTATTGAATTATTGATATTCAAGTAGAAATTCAGTTATGTTGCCATCGACACGGGCTAAGTCAACTACTAGACTGAAGGTTGTACGAAGTTCAGTCCGTTAGAAGAGGCGAATTACAACGGTCAATAACCATTGCAATTCGGAAATCTCTAAACCCGTTATGGACCCAGCAGTGCTATTCTGTAACAACATTTTCGTGTCTCGACAGCGGAATCCGAGGTGAGTTTCAAATTCGTACAAATATAAGACCTTATGATGTGTGAAATAAAGTTCACTTTGTAAGCTTAGTCACTCAGGTGAAGTCGATATCGAAGTGGTTATTTACAGAATAGACTAGCAGGTCTGCCAACGTAGAAATAATCTGATCAGGTGGGGTATCCATAACCCATGTCAAAACATGCACAACCAACTGCAGTTTTCATGATTTAATCGAGGCCAATGAAATAATATTGTCCATAGTTATCCAGGTGGCTACAGCCTGTTACTATATTGAAATTATTATTTAGGTAATCGTATTTCATACACTAGTATTTCATGTCTCAGATAACTTCAACTTAAGAACCGAAAGTATATTATTAAAGTTATAAAATCTGGGAACGTTATTGCTTTTTGTACTCTTACTTCATCATAATCATACACTATGGTGAAATTATGTATATATTAACTGCAATTGGGTCCCCCGCAAATTTTAAAATTAATTGGTACGCTTGTAATTCTTCTTAATAAAACACTAACAAAGTAAGTGTAGACAGCTGTCCTTAACCACGAGGTCAGGCAAGATGTATTAAAATAGAACGAGAATTAACATAGTTTGAAATGCGAAAACAGCTTTACGGAATATAAGTAAAATAAATACAATTGAATCAGCAACGAGATCACTACAAACTTTTGCCAGTTTGTATTGAAATATCGAGTAAATGTCAGTAAAGGTAAAGTGACCCATCCCCATGATGGCTTTTATTTTTTTTAAGGATGGGAAATCATCAAATGACTCCTCCCGCTCTGGGTAAAGCAGGAGGGAGTGTCAGACTCCTACTGACTAAAACCCATCCGTGTTCCTCCTAATGCCCTTTGCGTTCCAGGGCCGTGATGACTCTTTCGAACAAATTCCGCAACCCCGGCAGGCACTGGCCCTAGCGGGCCCCACTTGCTTTGCTGACAACTCTTTGAGGCGCGCGTAGAACACAGCGCGCCGTCGACCCGGGCCTGATTCTGATCAGATGGCGAGCCACCCAATGCTCGCCGTCCGCAGGCCCACGCCTACGGTGGCCGGGAATCGCCCTGCGACTCCCGACGCCCGGGGCGTCTTCTTCTGTTGCGGTGGCCGGGGCGCGAGGTCTCCCTCACGCGTTCGGGCTCCTCCTTCGCTTGCATTACTGCTTCGCAGAAGGAGGTGACCGCTTCCCATGCCTCCTCGCTCCGGATCATGGCTTGAACCAGGGCCGGACGCGAGAGGTTGCCGCCGCCGATCGCCTCAACGAGGACACGGCGTTGCTCCACCCACGCAGGGCAGACCTCCACCGTATGCTCCACCGTGTCTTCCGGACGATCCTCGCAGTGATCCCCATGATGGATGGAGCGACAATTTTGCAAGGGTAGCATCTGGAGAAGAGTTGCCAAGAATCGTGATTGGAGACGTGCGCTTAAGTCGTGTGAGTAGCCTAAATTCAGCTTTGGACTACTGTAGGCTGAGTACCGAATGAGTAAATAGATTACTTCTAAAAAAGCTTGTAATATTCTTACCGTTAGGTAAGTGAGATAAAAACTGTTTTTGGCAGTTAGTTTTTCTTAATTTCGAGTCAATGATTAACTTTTAGATGTGTTGGGTCCAGTTAACCATGTTAACTGCAGTGGCCTATTTTTTTTAAGTATCTTAACTAATAGTTCACCAACTATTACTTAGATTTAAAAAAAACAAGACAACAACGTAAATTTTAAATAACATGTGGTTTTGTAATAAAAATAAGGAAAAAGCATGCTAAAAATGACTGAAGGAGTATTTCAACCGTCTAGACGATTAATAATCGGCATTTCATAGATAAAATCAGTCTCGGTGTTGTGAAACCAGTTTTTATCCAAAATTATAGAAGCCTCTGATTTTTGGATTGAGGTATCTGCCGTTGCGTAACCAGTTTTTATTTTTTTTGGTTTTGATTACGAACCTCCTTTAACAAACTAACAGTACTCAAGAACTGATTTATGAATAAGTGGGCTTTCTATGACTTTATATGGTTTTAAATACTTGTCCTAATTTTAATAGGATCTCGCTCGCTATATAGATAGGCTCGCTTGGCTGATACTGGCGAGCCACTCCCGAACGCATCCTAACGATGCAAGTGATGCCTGGATAAATGCTGCCATGTACGAGTTATTGACAGACGAGCAGAAGAGTGAAAATAGTTCATGTTGAAGTACCTCTGATACGAGCTGTCCAACTCGCACGTGGCAGTAATCTGAAAAATACGTCCATACGATTTGGGTTACTGCTAGACTCGGCAGATTGACTCTCACGCTAGCTCGCACTGTGTAAACTAGCCGATAAAGAGAGTGGGCTGTAATCGACTACGACCGTCTAGTGCGAATTAGTTGTAGATGTCATCGAACTTTTGCTTCTAGGACATTTCTAGTTTCCTCATAACGCCAATAAAAAAATTAAAGGTCTTTCTAAGTGCTATAAATTATCACCAGTGTCTATTTGAATGACACCCTTATCGTACATTCTATAGGCAAACCTTCGGACCAATTACGTTAAAGTTTGCAGCCGTGCTTAGAATGCTAAGGCAGTGTGTCAGAAGAAATATTAAATTACTTTGCGAGATTGGTTGTCACTTCGAAATGTAATTTAACTCCTTGAAGTACATGCTGGTCAGAATAAATAAAAGTATTACGTATATATTAATAAGTATAATATTCTACACTATTTTCATTCAAGGGAGATCCAAATAATATCTTATGCGAATTGTTCTTCTTTGAGGAATTTGAAGATGTATGTAGTGCAATTTGAGAAATATAATTTTTCAGTCTTATCTATACTTAATCGACTTCTATAAAAGGAGGAGTTTCTTAATTCGGTTGGTACTTGCCATTTGGTGCCATAAAGATTGAATTCAGTTTGGCTCAGTTGTTTTTATTTTATGAGCATTATTTTTTGCTTATTTCAATTTCTGGGTAGACGATGACGTCGTCCAAGTCAGGTATTCGATGTTAAGTAATTGCCAAACTCTACTTTCGATTGAAAACATTGTCCAACTTTGGCATTAAATTGGAGTTTGACATGGTCTTTATTCCTTGTATTTTTTTGTAAAAAGTTTTATTTATTTTTAAAATGTCAGAACAGCAAAATACGCAAGTATGCAAAATACGCAATTTCGCTTTTCTGAGATTTTGCAGTGGTATTTTTAGGTGTGGGGTAAGGTACCACTAAAAAAGTGAAAAAAATACTTTTTACAAAAAAATAAAAGGAATAAAGACTCCTAACTAAAATATGGCATCAAAAATTCGTCCCCATCGCTATCGACTGGAAGTGAGCCCAAAAGACTGGCTGCATTGCCACGTTGTATGGCAATGCTTATCCTCTGTCCAATTAGGAATAAAGACCATGTCAAACTCTGATTTAATGCCAAAGTAAACGAATTCCAGCTATTTCGATTTCACATTCAAACTTCGTAACCGATTTTGATTAAATTTAAATAAAACAAGATTTTTTCAAATCGGTTTATAATTGACGGAGTTATGAGGTATCAAACGTAAGGAAAAAAAAACATACTACCGAATTGAGAAACTCCTCCTTTTTGGGAAGTTGGTTAAAAAACGGTTTTCTTTATTCAGTTTTAATTTAAGTGAAATTGAGTTCATTTCATGTCTTGTTTGTGATAATACTTTAAAACGATTTTTGGTGCTTGTAAACAGGAAATGTATCCAAATATATTTCGTTAATAAAATTTGGATAGAATTCGCGGTAAAACAATTTTGGTATAATCCTCAATGGAATTTAACGTACCTACCACACTAAAATATGTTAATTTTTAGAAAAGAGACCATGTTATGATTTCTGCTATCCATTCAATTTTAAACACTTAAATGAAAACATATTTTTATAACGTCCATAAAAATATACATAGTTTTTTTTATTGAGGTAGATGTACCTGTATCGGTATCTGCTTGATTAATGGATGCAGTCAGACCGAAACACCAGATTTATTTGATTTAAAAAATAGAACATTAAGCAATCGCATCTATAAAAAAAAAACACTGGTTTGTCTCTATTAAACTTTGTTTCGTGTTTAAAAGAAGAATAATTATATTTTTAGTTATAAAATTAGCTCTGGTTTGTTTTTTCAAAAACGGCTTTTTAAAACAAGCTTTAACTAACTGAAAAGTATCTTACTCTTTAGTAAATTTTGCTGCTATCAAGATGTGCACGCGTCAGTGAGATCTTGTTGCTTTATGTCCTTGATTCGTTTTATTAATATTAATTATGTGGTTGTTTTCCTTAGTTATGATCCCACGGGGCTGAGTTCGAATAAATACTCTAAAATTGAAGAGAAAAAAGTTAATTCAATGGCCCCAACACATTGGCACCATAACTTCGACCATTCGTCGTATTCCACTCATCTTATTATTAAAGCATTCCAAGTTTATCCCAAGTTATCGTATGATATATGGTCTTCTAATTAGTCTGTCAGATAACAAAAAATATTGGAGAAGAAACTGCGCGATGAAAACACGCATGACGTCACGTCGCTGGTATAAATTATACCATCGTAGTGACGTCACGCGTGTTTTCAACACACTCATTTTTTTATTTACGTGAAAAAGAAAAAATACATGTTAATTTTTTTTTTGGAAATCTATCTGACGGACCATTAAGGTTTTCTTTTACTAAAATACCCACACAAACGAACACATTGTTCACTTATTTGTAACCGGAGAAGCTCATCGCTAAATAACAACAGCCGTATAGGTTGATCTTCAACTTTAAGGAACGCTTGCCACGGTCTGACCATGGATGGGTGACCACCTTAATATACCGAGATTCCTCAATACCTCGCAAAGTACGTTAAGCAGATGGTCCCCGCTGTTATTTGTAGATCTTTGAGAGTCGTTACGGGTCATCAGTGACACCAGTCTTGCCAAGGTGTATTACTGTATTACCCACTTACTGGGTTGAAGATGTCAGATAGCCAGCCTCAGCTACATACCCACATAGTTGGGAAAACGCTACGTAGATCGAACCGGTTACACATAAGAACGAAGCCAGTAAATCTTCGCCGTCCACAGTCGAATTACTTTTGCTTTTGTGTATTCTATCACAAATGTAAGACCTATCACAGGCTAAGTCAAAGGTCAAAGTTGTATATATCATATCATAAAATATGATTGATCACTGAACGGAAATGATAAAATAAATCATTCTCATAGTATAGTTTTTTGTTGGTTTTAATTTTATTTATTGATTGTATCAAGAAGTTTGGCTTTCTCATTCGAACTGTTCACATTTATATGTAGATAGATGGACGGAGAGCAGAAGCTTAGACTTAAAATAGGAACTTATTAGGGAGCGGGTTGATTGCTTTCGGGTTCGGAACCCTGATTATCAAAAATTTTCAAGCTGGGGAAGCAATTAATATCATTAACGATTCTTTTTATATAGAGAGAGATTTCAAGTTATGGAGCTCTTAACATTCAATAAAAGGTTATTAAAATCAAAGGTTAGATGAGTTATCTTATAAAATATCAAATTCGTATCAAAAGAAAACTCTGAATTCGAAGCAAAATATAGAAAAAGTAATTTTTGTATGCAAATTGCTCAGTGGCCTGGGAAAGCCATTGGTGTGAAGTTTTTACTACCCAAGTTTTTATATTTTTTCTATCCCACTTCTGAAGCCTATGCAAATAGGATCAGAAAACGTTAGATAGAATCTATAAAAAGCTGATTTTATTTGAACCTTAGTTTCTATCAGAAAGTTTCACTCAGCAGGTTTCTTTGAAATACTGCATAACCAGTTACTTAGTTTTTCTGAGATCGTAGCAAGTGACGCCTTAGCTTTATTATAAACGAATTTAGCAAAGTGTATTATAAATAACGGTTTTCTATATTAACTTATTAAAGAAGAGCTCTAAACATTCAGATATGAACAGACAAAAATGATGATTATAAAAAAGATAAACGCATGGTTTCCATTTAATCCACGAAAAAAAAAGTGAATCATACGAGTAGGTAATTATCATACTCCGCTTTCTGAGTCAATCCACGCGTTGCCAACTTGCCAACTGGCGATTATTTTAATAATGTTGAAATAAGGTACCACAATTAAACAAAACACAGGCAGTTTTCTGACTTCAAAAGCCTTACCAAAACATTTATATTATACCAAAACTATCGACATTGTTTATCTTTAATTGCTCTCATCAGTGGGAACAAGACAAAGGCTGCGTAGTTCTAATGAATATTTATGTATGAATGATGTATAATATGTTGGTTGTTGTTGTTTATCCAGTAATACCCAGCGGCTCCACAAATTAAAGTAAACATTTTTAAGTTTTGCGTTTTTATACGTTGTGTATCATTGGCGTTCGGATCACTGGATAATGTGAGTGAATCAATTAATTCGTAGGAAAATAAATTAGGTGGGTATCTCTATCTGTTTAATAAATCAACCAAACATTTACTTTTACTCTTTGGCAACCCGTAAGTTATGGTTACTTTTATAGCAAGGTATGTTCCATTTATAGTTTTTCTTACCATGTCGATAGCAAAAATTAATTTTTTTAATATATTATTTAATATAATTTAAATTTTTGGCCCAGTTTTCAGCAACGGTTCACCATTCGCTGACGCAGCCATAAGGTCCTCATCTCACATGCATACCGGTAACAGGGTATAAGGCGCAAGACGAACGATGGTTCATGGACTATGGAAAGACGCCACACATACACTAAAGATCGCAGCCGTCCGAAAACCCTCACCTGAGGAGGTTATCTTTACTGCGTCTGACCTGAGCAACAGTCGCGTTTCTGACCACGAGACTAACGGGATAGTTGTTTATAAGATGAAAACTCATTAAATGAGAATATACATTATTTTAAGACTAAATTCCCCTTGTTACACCCTATTATTTTTAAGCTCTTACTGTATGGTGTACAATAAATTGAATATCTATCTACCTGTCCAAACACAATTTTCACCATTCAGGAAAACTGATTTTTTATTATACCTCACGTACTGGCCGAAAATCTGTAAAATGACTTTTTACAAGTACTGAAACCAATATCATAATTATTCCTTCGCAAGAGAGAGACGGAGATATATACTACGGATAGCTACCCTTTTTGTAAGGATGGGAAATCATCAAATGACTCCTCCCACTTTAGGTGAAGTGGAAGGGAGTGTCAGACTCTTACTGACTAAAACCCATCCGTGTTCCTCCTAGTGCCCTTTGCATTCCAGGACCGCGGTGACTCTTTCGAATAAATTCCGCAGCCCTGGCAAAACGTATAGCTACCCACCGACAGATGCATTGACAAGACACGTCATAATAAGGTAGCCGGCCATCAATGATCCACTGTTGCGGAATTATTCGAAAAAAATACCGCGGCACGGGAACGCAAAAGGCATTTCAAAAACACGGGTGGGTTAAGTCAGTTAGAGTCTAAATCTCCATCCCGCTCCATTCAGAGCACGACGAGTCATTTGACGAGCTACTAAAAAGCCATTAACGATTGCTACATGTTTTATTACTAAGCCAGAGCTCGGAAGTAATTCATTAAGTATATATAGATTGATATCTTGTAAATCGATCTAAGCTTTACCTTGTCTGAACGAGTTAATAAATTGCAGCTTAGACGTGTCTAAAAATAGATCTGGTTAAACCTGTCCTTTGTGACTTCCTATATGTGTCGGGCTAAATCTAAAAGAGCATTTATAGTGGTTCGCAAGATTTCCATTAAATGTGATTGTTGGTCCTACATTAAAGAGGATTAAAATCACAAAATTGTTTTTTTTTTTAATAAATTCCGGTTAAGATCAGAATTTTCTAGTATGTCATTAGTTCTATTTATCGATCGTCAGTGATTAAAGCTGGACAGTAACAAAAATAAGTTTTCTTATTTGTCTATTTACAAATAAGAACTGCTGGATATACAAAAAAGTACTAAAACGGTATCTTAAACCCAAAAACATATTAATAGGTTAATTAAAATAAGGTTTTCCTCCCAAAATAATTTATTCCACCTTGACATTCCCAAATTTAAGTACACATAATAATTTCTTGGGGAAATACTTCAAATAAAATGTTTAAGGAAAATCAAAACAAAGAAATCCTATATATAATACAAAAACGCTTTTTTTTCTATTTATTAGATCATTAATATAGTTTATGAATGATCTCAAGTGTCAGATTATTTATGATTGACTTTAAATGTATGTGTCGATTTTCAAATGTATGTGTTTAAATTCGGCATGCAAAACTGTCATAGACTAATTGAGGTGTTTAAAATATAATTGTTTTATAAATAAGTTAAATAAATATTTATATTGGTGAAAAAACATTCAATGCTAACAGATATTTTAACTAAGTCGATCTTAAAGGTTAAGCAACGCCTGCCAAGGTTGGTTTGTGGATGGGTGGCCATCTTAATGTACCGAGTTTCCTCCGTGCCTCGGAAGCAGGTTAAACCGTTGGTACCGGTTGTCATTTGTACATCTTTGGCAGTAAAACGGATTGTCAGAAGCCAGTAAATCTGACTCCAGTCCTACCAAGAAGTATTGTGTTACCCAGTTAATGGGTTGTGGAGGTCTGGTAGGCAGCCGCTCAACATAAAATACTGTTATTCAATTCAATCTGGTTTGACTGGAAGCCAACTCCAATATAGTTGGGAAAAGGCTAGGCAGATGATGATATCTATTAGGGTACAGAGGTAATCAACGCTCAACATAAAATACTGGTATTCAATTCAATCAGGTTTGACTGGAAGCCAACTCCAATATAGTTGGGAAAAGGCTAAGCAGATGATGATATCTATTAGGGTACAGAGGTAATCAACGCTCAACATAAAATACTGGTATTCAATTCAATCAGGTTTGACTGGAAGCCAACTCCAATATAGTTGGGAAAAGGCTAAGCAGATGATGATATCTATTAGGGTACAGAGGTAATCAACGCTCAACATAAAATACTGGTATTCAATTCAATCAGGTTTGACTGGAAGCCAACTCCAATATAGTTGGGAAAAGGCTAGGCAGATGATGATATCTATTAGGGTACAGAGGTAATTAATGCTCAAACAGTTTATATATTAGGATCTTCGCAGGGTGGCTGGTAGCAGCTGGATGAGATTTGCCGCTGATCGAGCCAAATGGCGTGCACTTGGAGAGGCCTATGTCCAGCAGTGGACTGTTATAGGCTGATGATGATGATGATGATGATGATCGCCACTTGTTACCATAGGTACCAATGTCAGGACAAAGTCAAGGTTTGTGTGAAACAAAGGATATTGCTATGCGTCCATTGTATCGCTCGCCTGAGAACCAACAGAGACATGAACTTTCTTTTTGTGTTCTAAATAATGCATATACATGAATGAAACTAAATTATAATCACGAAAACTTCTGAGAATTGTAAGAAATCCAAAATACTTTCAGATTTTGAGGTTATAATTAGGCCAATAGAAACATACCAAATGGACTAAGATCTCAGACCTGCCATTTCTCACTTACAAAGTTTGTGGTATAGAGTAGTGTTAGAAGGTCCTGTCGTATGTCTATGTCTACATTTTAACATTACTCTTACATACTAACTACTCTATGCCAAATATTTTGTTGCGGAATTTGTTCGAAAGGGTCACCGCGGCCCTGGAACGCAAAGGGCATTAGGAGGAACACGGATGGGTTTTATTCAGTAAGAGTCTGATACTCCATTCTGCTTCACCCAGGTCGGAAGGAGTCATTTGATGATTTACCATCCTTAAAAAATAAAAATAAAAATAAATGCCACTTATTTTGTAATTGAGAAAATAAGAGAGGTCTGGGAACTCAGTCTAAAAGTGTTATATGAAAATAGCCTAAGTGTCATCTGTCAATTCATCAACTGTCAGTGTCAATGTTGCTCGTTGCGCACAGCGTTTTCAATCACTTTATTCTGTTTGTAACTTAAAATCTTAATCATAGATCAAGCGCTGAAAGTGCCTATTCAAAATTTCAAATAAAAACTAAAAATTAATGGCGCCGCTGAAAAAACCGAAGTGAATTTCTTTCTTTTTTTTTCCATCTTTGTCCGTTTTTGTAAAAATTAAAATTAAATAATATTGTATTTTTTTGTAAATATTTCATATGTGTTGATCCGGAAAATCTAAAATCTCGGGGAAAATCTAAGATCTAAAATCTCGTGCTAAGCCGGATCGGGTTGTCAGTTTTGTATAAAACTTTGCGAAAATTATTTTTATTTATAAATCTAACCGTCCTTATCGAACCCCAACAAATATAAAACTCTAGGACCTACAAGTACATAGTTGCACATAAAAGTTCTACAGACGCTGTTCCCCACCAAAATATAAAACACAATTCCACGTTTCCGCTTTTATAGACGAATCCGGAGGTAGTTTTCTAGTTCTCCGCTCTCGGAAACAATTCTGAAGACAATGTAAGACAAATGGTGTGCGAGAACTCAGAAAAGGCCGCCAACTTTAAGTATGAAACAATTTATAGAGCGCTTTGTTCGGAAATGTCCCATAACATAAAAATAAGTGTTTTTTTCTGTTATTTTCACTGTTGCTTCCATTCGTTGTTTAAATCGTGGTGGTCAAACCTTACAATGTTTGTCAAAACTTGTTTTCTTTTAGTATCGCCAAATACCAAAGCCAAAATGTTTATTTCAA
Source organism: Ceramica pisi (assembly GCA_963859965.1). Classification (NCBI taxonomy): domain Eukaryota; kingdom Metazoa; phylum Arthropoda; class Insecta; order Lepidoptera; family Noctuidae; genus Ceramica; species Ceramica pisi. The sequence goes on along the minus strand of OY982549.1, from coordinate 6,215,562 downwards.
TAAGACCTTTAAAAACTACTTTTGAACTTCAAGATTTACAGTTAAAATAATATGAAAAATAAAATAAAGTGTCCATTGCAACCACAGATTTAGCAATATTCTCAAAGAGATGTGCTAATATTTTGGGGTACAATAAAGAATATTATATCTATTTATATATTTATTAAATAAAGTACCTACAAAAAATTGTGAAAACGGTTAATTAGGCATTTTTACTGTCTTTTCTCTTCACCAGACTAGATAAAAGAAAATTGTTTGGATGGAATAAGAATTTGTTTGACTGGAAAAATGCCTACTATTGGCATCTTTGTACATTGGTTTTATTAAATTTATAAAATTAAAAAAAAAAAACATCAGACGATGTCCGTGCAGTTTACAAATGAGCTAGTATTATAAAAGTAAGCGTTTCTCCATAGACAAAATCGCGTTTTTTGTCTCATTCATACTGTTAGGTGTCTGTGTCGTGCCTGTTAGTGGCATTTTTCCTTAGCTTTAGGGAATGTACGATGAATACAGATTTGTCTGTATTTTTTTACATAAGGTTTGTCCTGAATCGAAAACAACGACAAAATTTATGACATTATTTTTACGATAAATATACGAAAAAAAATTGCTTTTGTTTACGCTAAAAACTTTTGCTTTTATTGTATCTTCAGAATACCAAACGCTGTTTTCGAAAATAAACAGAAAACGTTATAACATTTTCCACAAAAATGCTACTTCAACGTTCAAACTTTTAATGATAAACCATATCTTTTTACAGCTTAAATAACAAAGTAATAAACAAACGGTGAACGTAAAAAATGTCTTAAATGGCCACAATCGACCGCCAAATGACTCAAGTACGGCCATGACTCCACACACCTCGAAATTTAAAAATAGCTGACGACTTTGAATCTTGGATATTTTCGTAACAAGTTTTTGGTCGGCAATTTACATTAAACTTAAGATCAGAGTCCATTTATGCATAATTTTTGGCGCGCGTTCGTTTCATTCGAGCGCTTCAAATGTATTTGCGAGGATTCTTCGCTGGGTTTTTCATGCGATATAATGTCAATGTGTCGCTGCATCTAACTAGAAAACTATTAATGATGATGTGTAAGCGTTTCAAAACATACGCCCAATGCTGGAAATGAAAATTAAGTATCGTAAAATTAAAGCAATAAAATTTTTCAAACGCGCATCTCCTTAACTCAAGGAGATATCTTATGATGCCTGCCAGGGCTACGGGATTTGTTCGAAAGAGTCACCGCGACGACCCTGGGGGGCTAATCTCTAAGCCCGAAGTCCGTAGTTTCGGACTTAGTTGCGGGCGTATTCTGCTCCGTATTACCTAACCAATAAGAATTAATGTCAACACTATTGGAAGTCACTGTGAAATCGTATTCTCATTCGTTTTTAGTTCGGATTTGGAACCAATCGTAAGTCCGTAATTAATACGGAGTAGAATACGCCCGCAACTAAGCCCGAAACTACGGACATCGGGCTTAAAGAGTAGCCCCCCTGGAACGCAAAGGGCATTAGGAGGAAAACGGATAGGTTTTAGTCAATAAAAATACAAAAAAGTGGTGTGATTAGTAGAATGAATTATCTACAACCACTCTCGCTATTAGACTTGCGTTTCTTTTGTAACGATTATATATATTTTCTTTCTTGGAGGTGTTTAGGCCTGTTTTCAACAAACATAATTATATTTTTTTATGTTTCAACAAATATTGCTATTGTTGAATGCTGCCCACAGTCAAAGAACGTTCTGCTCACCTTTAAAAATGTTAGTCGACGCGTCAATCAAACCGTGCCTTTGATTCACATGAGAATCTATCTTATCTAGTTTTTGTCTGGCTGTAATATGTTAACTATTTAAAAAAAAACATTAGCTATCCGTCTAGCGGAGTCTCATAAAAACTGTAATAGAATTAATTTAAAAAGGACATGTCATGTCATTTTAAAGTCAATAAATAACTAAGTAAATAACTGCTTTGTCATATAGCAGTAATAAGTACTACTGTTAATAGATATCACTATGAGTCAGTGTAAAGGTCATGGCATATTATACCGGCACCGCAACTGCACAGCTGCAGCACGGCGTTGCCTCGTATTTAGGCTACGGCTACCCGGCTACACGTCGTCCGCTCGCAGTCCGCGCACTATTCGCGAGGTGCAAGCTTGCTGTCACCGCAAACACAATTTTACATGGCATTTGTCATTGAACACGCCTAGGAGTCTAGGACTGGCGAATCGGAATTGGCGCGCAGTAAACACGCGGACGGCGCGCTGTAAGCACGCAGGCTGCGAGTCACGTTGTATTGAAGCGGTTAACACGCTAACTGCCTGCCGTTGGCTTTTTGACATTGACATTATAAAATGTACTATACGACACACGAATTAAGGACTAATTTGAATGACAAGATAATTGCTGGGCTGGAGCGGTGCCGTTGCGATGCTGTAATAGTGTGCCATAACCTTTAAGGTTTTTGTGTAAGTATTCTTTTGTTGAGCGTCTTTAATGGCCTCTTGATCTATTTTCGTTTTCATGAACCTACTTCTAGCAGTAAGAACCAATCTACATTTTTACACCCTTTTTTTTTAGGGATGGGAAATCAAAAAACAAAATCAAATGACTTCTCCCGCTTTGGGCGGAGCGGGAGGGAGTGTCAGAGTTTTACTGACTAAAACCCATCCATGTTCCTTCATTGCCCTTTGTGTTCCGGAACCGCGGTATCTCTTTCGAATAGTCCCGCAACTCCGGCAGGCGGTCCTATCGGAGTCGACACGGCCTGTCGTCATAAGACTGACGGACGGCGAGCTACTATAGCTCACCGTCCACAGGCCCGCAGCTACGGACGCTAGACGGAGGCCACTCTATCGCCTCCAGATCGCATGGCGGCAATCCGGCAAGGAGATTCGCCGCTTCGCGGGAGATCGTGCGGTAGCCGCGGGCCAGCCTTACGGCTACCACCGTTTGGGGCGCTTTCAGATAATGTGGAGCACGCAGCCTCAAGGAACGCGCTCACACCGGGGCGCCGTAAAGGGCCATAGACCACACGATCGCCGCGTACACTTTCACACCCTTAGGCTTCGTATCCACCAGACATTTGCGAGGATTCAATGCGAGGGATGTGTTTGTTTAGAACCATAAAAGTGCTCCATTTGCTTCGCTCAGCACAACCGATTCAATTGATTCTTAACAAACACATTCCTCGCAACGCATCCTCACGCAACTTTAGTGGAAACGCAGCTGTAATAGAAATGCATCCTTTCTAATATTATAAATACGATAGTAACTCTGTCGGCCTGTTTGCACCCTTTTCTCGTTTTAAGTGTTTGATGAAACTTGGCACTAGTAGACCATCAATAGGTCCTGGAATAGGATAAAGGGTACTTTCCTCTTGGTATACTTTCTGACTTTCATGCGGTCGAAGCCGCTGGCTGAAACTAGTAGTCCATAGTTTAGTCACGAATTTAGTTTCTAGATACATACAGTCCTTTAAGCCACGAATTTAGTTTTTAGATAGGTTATTTATACAATCCATTTTTGAGCTACGAATTTATGTTTTAGACATACATATTTATACAAGTGTAAAAGAATAAACGCAATACCGACCGATACATTTCTGTGCGCATAACTCGACAAAATGTTATAACAGTTGATTTTTTTCGCGACTTCGGTGTTGATCCCGTAGTAAAAGTTTTTATATGATGAACCCTTTCAGGTATTGCGATTATTCTGCTACACGTCTTCATTCACATCTGTGAATGAAGACATGTTTCTCACTATATTTTCCATGATTGACGATTCTGCTATCTGACAGTCGAAACTTCGCCAAATAACTTTTGGCTATGTTTGAACCATCATAACTAACGGTACATGAAGTTCGATTTAGATAGTACTCAAATTATTTTCATTCCAGTTTTATAAGCCTTTTCGCTTTAGATTCCAAGAAGAATGCAAATCAAAGAAGACAGCTTATTTAAATAAATCTAATTACAAGTTAAATCCGATCCTTTGTTACCTGCATTTTAATTATTTTCTTCCTAAATACCTTATAATTTTCTCATTAAGGTTTTATTTTAACAAAGAATGGTTTTTCGTTACCTTACTGGCAATGGTAATTTATTTTACAATTTGCATTTTTTTTGTAATCTGGTCTTTAGAGGGTTCGGGAAAATATTTTATTAGTTAAATTTATATCAGCTCGCATTGAGATGAAAACTGAAATCTTTCTTATTACACTTACACCACGAGATCTAATATTCTAATAATTATAAAATAATCTACTCAATAAAATGTTTCATAATGAGTAGTTTTGCAATATTACGTGGTTAACTAGTGACCTCAAAAGTTGATTGATGTTATTCTTGCCGGGGCAACCGGCAGTAAATTCGTCAGGCTTCTTTAGATGTCATTGCTTGCGGGGTAGCGTCGGAAGTCGGGATACCTCCTTCTCTCGAATATGTCAAAGTTTTAATGGCTGATCTTTGCGTTATGGTCGTGAACGATTACTGCTTTTGGTAACTGGTCGTCTTGTTGATCATGGTTTTGTTGTGTTATGACGATTAATTGTACATTGACTATGATATGATATTTTTCTAAAACATTCTATTACATTGGAAATTTGGCCATTACTTTGACAACCTTTTTCGAGATAAATCGAGCAGCGGCCAAATATATTAAATAGTATCTATCGTGTTATTTAAAAATGGAACGATCTTTTATTCCGACATATGGCAGCCAAAGAGGTAACTTATAATAGGTTTTATTTAAATCTCGAAGTGGCTTGCAAATAGAAATCTATTTATTGAAAAAAAAATGAACTCCTAAACGCGGGAAAATCTTAGTTGTTGGTTGTTCGTTATTGATTTTGAAAAGTAGTTGTATTTTAATTTCCGCGCATTATTTGAGAAAAGTAGTATAAAACCTTTGGCCACAACTAGGCATTGATGGACTTACGTGTGTGTGCTTCGGCTACGCCTCGGCCCACATTTACACGTTCGTCCATCAGTGCCTCTTTTGCTGGCCGCTGCAATAATGTACTATTCCTGTGTCTTGTTAAGTTAATTACTTTGCATACTACGGCATAAATAAATTCAAAATATTCCAACTTAGCAGACAGATGTGCAGCTGAGAAGCTTGATGCACTTCTCTCCAATAAATGACTAGGAAATGGTGACGGACGGGCGTTTTAGAAGTACTGACTTTCGGCTTAATTTATCGTTCTAGTGATGAAAATAGTAGAGTTGTTGTGTTTTGTATGTCTAGTGGGGTTGTTAACTTTTATCAACTCATTATCACTGTTAGTTTTTACTTTATTTTACTTTTTATTGTCTTTTTCAAGTCTCAAATAAACATGTTTTTCTTCTTTGTTTCTTTAAACGATTAAAACAATTTTAATAAACATTGTGTCTGTTTCAAGAGCCAATTTTAAAGTAAGCGTATAGAAAATTTCTTATTCGAAACATTATTTTTGCGACACTATGGAGTTATAGCTAGTACAGTCGAATACAGCTTCCATGAACTGGGTCAAGGCGCCAATAACGTACAAAGTCCGGTGGACTTAGTACGAAATAGCTCTAGCATCCCTGTCTATTGATGCGACTGTTAACGACTCTACTTAACGGTATGTGGGTAGTTCCAGCATAAATGGGTCATAAAAACATGCCCCGAACTTCTACTCTGCTAGTAGCAATGAAACTGTGGTCTGGTTTAGAGATTAGGTTTATAAACCTAAAACGCACTGAAAGAGATCGATGTCGCATCAAAACGTGTTCTTGATTTTCTGTTAAAAAATATTTTTCACTTAAAAAAGGTTTTTAGAATAAATATTTGAATTGTAGATTTCAATAGCTGCGTAGTTCTTTGGCAACCACTATAGCAGTTGAGTCATATCACAGTATCATTATCTACACATTGACAAGTAGGCAAAACAAAGAGATCCAACAATGCAAAATATTCAGTAGATAACCATCTAAGGAATCGACCACAACTAAAGACATATTACACAACTAAGAAACATATTAGTCAACTATGTACGCTATGGGTTTAATGTGAATATTATAACAGTATCCTTAGTTCCTTACATATCTTTTGCTTCTTCCATATTCATACATCTTTTCATACCAGCAGTTGCTAGCACGCACCTGATGTAAATGTAACTATGATAAATATTCCATGTCCATGACTAACACAGTTAATAGGTCGTTTAATATTCTCGTATTACCCATACCGCACCTTGGGTACTAATTAGTCAAGCACTTGGCGTTCTGTTATTCCTGCCTACCTTATTTGGGAGTACATAAAGGCCTTACGACACACATCAGGAGGCTCTATATAAAATTGATCACGTGACATTTTTCAAAACGAGAGTAACCATCTATTCGATTTCTTAAAAAAAGATAATTATTTTTTTGCTTGCTATAATGTCGCCATGGAAGGCTATATAAGCAAACCCAAGAAAATAATAATTAATTAAATGATTGTCGTTGGTTTTCTTAGTTTCATGAAAGCTTTATAAAATATTGCAAAAGGTTACAACGAAAGTCGTCTATTTAAATATTAAGTTGCCTCGTTTCTCATAACAAGCTGTTATTTAGAACTTCCTGCTGCAACATTTATAGAATAATGTGAGATCAGATTACTCGAGATCATAGAATAAAGGATATGATATGATGTGTAAATAATGAAAAATTAATGCTTAGGTACAAGGTAAGTAGGAATATGGGTAATATGCTTTCAATCAATTGGCTTAGCCTCTTACCAAATATGTTCGGGTTGGTTTCGAATTTGAATGAACGCCGAACGGATAGGGCTGGGTACCACAACATACACATGGAGCGACTGCCTATCCTCCACAACCCAGTAGCTGCGTTATAATACGATACCTCTTGTTAAGGCGCGTCCCCGAACAAAAGTTTTTTGGAGATAGCTCCAAAAAACTTCACAAAAAACGGCTTTATCCAGAAGAAAATCAACATAAAAAAATACATTAAATTTCTACATAATCTTGGCTTCAAAATGGTAGATTTTTTTTTTTATTACTAAGTATAATGTTTAAGTAATCTCCTCACAACGAAACCACAGAAATGAGAAAAAAATACTGAAAACATGCATCTTCTCGAAAACTAACGATTATTTTGATTTGGTACATACACTAATAGATAGGCAATTTAATAAATTATGAACATTTTGGTAGAAATATTTTTTTGAAACAACTAAAATTAGATTTTATAACGATTTTATTCAACATTCTGAGCGTATTCGCTATTGTATCTCTTGCGCTGTTATTGAGGGAAAAAATGCTCAAGATTATTTGGTCAGGGTACGGCCTTAAGTCTCAAATTTTCGGGCTTCTGACTACCCGTAACGACTGTAAAAGATATTCAAATAACAGCGGGTGTATTGTGCTTTCCGATTCACCGATAAAACTCAGTATATGTAATGGATGGTTGTCCATCCAACAAGCTAGGCAAGCGTTGCTTAACCCTTTGGAGTCCGATCTATACGGTTTTTATTGTTTAGTCATAGGCTTTAAAGAGATCTAATTATCTCGATTACTATTTTATTTAGGTCACAGCAGCATAATTACGGTGTTCACCCATTTCCCCATCAACTATCATTGTGTTATTTTCCTAACTGCCAGAGAGTCCTTTCTAAACGCTTTTGTAATTGTATTGTATAAGTATTACCTTTTTCTTTTATAAAAATGTAACAGGGTCTTTACTAACATTGCATCTGTCAGTAAAACTGTTCAGTTATGTTAGTGCACTTTCCTTCGAAATCGATGTAAGTATAGCGTCTAGAACACATGTGTGATTTTACACCGCTTCTACAATCTACTGATGTGAAACTTTGTTAGAAATTGTATCGACACTGACATGTTTCATTAGAGAGTTTTGTAGAAGGTTTTACTCTATGCCATAACATTTTGAGATTTGCCATTCAATTTGCCAGGCGTTTTCCTAACATTTTTCGGATTAGACAGGGAAGCCGATTCCAGTCTAACCGGATGTCGCATGTAATTGTAAGTAATTGCGTATCTGACTTGGATTACCTAAAATACATAAAAATGACACATAAATTGCCTTTTTTAGTGTCAAGAATTGCAGAATAAAAAAAACACATTCTATCGTTGGTACTTAGGTCCTAAGACACAGATTGAAATCCTGTTACCTATAACGCAATGTAATAGGCTTGTGTCCTGAAAAAATCTAAATAGTCCGTCAGTTAGATTATCAAAAAATATTTGACCCGTGTTTTTTCTTTTGTTACGGGAACCAAAATTGACGAAGTTACGACGCTTTTAAAATTCTCAATACGTCACACCTTCGCATAATTTTTAGTGAGTCGTGACGTCACAAGCCTCCAGTCCCGAGTTTTGATGCGTTTTATCTTTGTCAATATGCATTGATTTACAAAAACAAAAAATACGTGTCCATTATTTTTCAATACTCTTAAATGGCGGACTAAATAGTTTTGCAATTTGTGGATGATGGAATCTAGCTTATTGTCAAACTTTTTGTGTGAGAACTTAAACATGATGTTATATAAATAACTTAAAGCTTGGTTCTAATGTATATAGTAGTGCCATATTTAAACATTCTGTATTTGTTAACTAATTACTATTGAAAGAACGTGAATTGAGCCAGTATTCGCGGATAAATCGATGCACACACATTAAAAAGTAAAACTCACCGAAGCAATAAATTGGGTTCCTTCCTTTTGATAGTGCTAAATCGTAATAAAAACAAAACTCAAAAGTAAAATAATAGTTAACGTCAACAAAGAAACCGTCAGTAGTCTATTATAAATCTAATCACATAATCAAACAAACATAAAAGTAATTTAACATGCGCCCGAATCATACTGTAGCTAACAGGGGTCATCAATTAATTAGTTCCTCCCGTACTAATTGACCAAGTTATAATTATCAACTTTGGATGTACATATGTATTTTACAACTGACCTAGTTAGAAAATGATGCATAGTATTTTGTATGTGGTTTATGTTTCTTGATGGAAGTATTTGACATTCTAAAATGTTTCATTACACTTGATTCTTTTTTTTAAATTTGATATTGGTTTGCTCTTGACTTTAATCTTGGTCAGAGATAACAGAGACAAAGTCTACGTTGGATCGAGCTTACCCAGAAGGAGCCTGTTTACTCTAACTTTGAAGAGATTAGGCGTAAGCGTATTTATTTTGGGATTTTTATTACCATACATATTTAACCTTACCCCTATAAACTAATATTAAAAAGCTGAAGAGTGTGTTTGTATGTTTGGTTGAACGCGCTAGTCTAAGGAGCTACGGATTCAAATTGTTTTTTTTTAGGCTAAACATCGCGCTATGGCCAAAAGGAGCGGTGAGCATTAATGAAAAATATGACGCAGACGTAGTAGCGCGGGTCAGCTAGTGTAGTATATTATAAGTACGAGTAAGAGATTTACGAAAAATCAAATTTTAGACCTATTGGGGCTTAAACGTTATTATCAGATAAACGACAGCAAGTTGTCATTACCTAAATACTAGAGTAATCCAAAAGTAATGAAATTACATTTGAAATATCTAACGGGGCCTCTGCGAGTTGGTTTTGGCCCCTCGTACGCCTACCAAAGGACCGGGTCTCCATGGACCCGAGAAAGAAAAATAAATAATCGATATGAAAAAATTTTTAGACTTACATTTGAAAAATAGATTTTATAATTATTAAGTGTCAAAAGAGAATGTTAATAATTAAATCCGTGTAAATATTACAGGTCTTGAAAGACAGAAGCTTTCTCCTTCATTACAAGGTAACGACTTTGCTAACCTAAACATTTGATCATCATGTGCATATAAAATAAATTTCTCCGAATCAAATACCTAAGCTACTAGCAGGTCATCTGAAAGTAATCAATCAATCCTAATTTATAAAATTCACAAATAACGCACAGCCGAAACGACTGCTCGTAGAGAGCTGAAATTTTTCAGTGTCGTCCTTGGGGAGTATATTATCATTAATTATTATTAATCGTTTATTTCAGGCATTAGCACCCATATAATTAAAATTAAAAACTTAAACTAAAAACCTTACTACTAAAACAAAACTTAAACTACCTACTTACTACATGTTAAAACACATCAAGCCAAAGCAATCGCACTCACCCCGTAAAATTAGTGAGTACATGTACTTAGTAAATGCACCGTATAAAACACAGCTTTTACAATGGCATTTTTGCTTGACTCAACACGCACAAGGAACGACGCCCTGAGCTTCCCCATAAGCGCATAGAAGTCGGTAACTCTGTTCTCAGCAAACATCTCAGTCACACTACACCGCCAGGGCAGGTTGAGCATGACCCGAAACGTGTTATTTTATTGTGCACGAGGAGTGTTGTATGCATTCTTCGTGTACTTGTACCAAAGTTGGCTGGTGTAGAAAGACAGTAAGAGAGGATTTCCCGAAGTTTTTAGAGGAACGGGACAAAACGAGATATACGCGTATGAAGTTTCGGGAAAAAGCTAGTGTCTATCTATACTTAATATAATATTATAAAGCAGAAGAGTCTGTTTGTTTGTTTGTTTGTTTGTTTGGTTGAACGCGCTAATCTCAGGAAGTACTGGTCCGATTTGAAAAATTCTTTCAGTGTTAGATAGCCCATTTATCGAGGAAGGCTATAGGCTATATATCATCACGCTAAGACAAATAGGAGCGGAGCAGTAATGGAAAATGTGACGCAGACGAAGTTGCGCGGGTCAGCTAGTATAAAATAAACTCCTAATCAAATACCTAAGCTACTAGCTATTTAATAGCAATATTGAAAATAACACTGATATACAATTTCTAAGAACAAAATTCTTCAATAAAAATATCAAAGGTTTTCTTAGTAATGTCACTGACACGTTAAGATTTCATGCGGATGTTGAACTCTGAGGTTTATATTGAAAATCCACTAGATAACGTCTCAAGATCTCTAGGAAAGTTCTTGAGATGTAGAGAACGAGCAGTCTGCTTTTAGCTTGGTAACTTCAAAGGAAACTTGCTTTTCCAGAGATTAATACGTTGAAACTTGATAACAAACAAACTCACCAGCATTATAATATTTAATATAATCAATCAACTTTGAGGGAATTTCTAAGTTAAATAGAAAATATAAGATGTAACTTGGTCTATGAAGGAATTATCTAGTTTGTATTTATCTGTGGAGACTTGTTATTAGCAATTTAGATATTATTTGGTCACTATAATAATATTAGTCTGTAAGTCTTCCGAAAAATAAATAAATAAATAAATAAATAAATTATAAGTAATGAATATCTATACTAATATTGTAAGCAGAAGAGTTTGTTTGTTTGTTTGGTTGAACGCGCTAATCTCAGGAACAGCTGGTCCGATTTGAAAAATTCTTCAGGGTTAGATAGCCCATTTATCGAGGAAGGTTATAGGCTATATCATCACGCTAAGACCAATAGGAGCGGAGCAGTAATGGAAAATGTGACGCAGACGAAGTAGCGCGGGTCAGCTAGTAATTACATAATTAGACCTTTGGTAGTTGTGTATGATTTAAAAACTTGTAAGTCACTGGGCACTATGTTATCCTTAAACAAAACATTTTTTACATAAGTGGTAAGTAGGTACGTAATGAATCTGGACTACATGCTACTACATAAACGTATTTTCAACGGCTTTACTCCCTGCATGCTTTCTTCAAAGGACTTTAATAATCGCTTAGCTAGTGGTCCCACGACCACAAGCAAAGCTTTTGTTAGACAGGTAAGCCCGATTTCTGTGCCTCCATTGTTTATGTTAGATTCTTATTCTATGTATTTATTGACCGCAAATAAACTCTTTTTCTTTCTTTCTTTCTTTCTTATTCGTGCGTTCAAAAATGTGAAAAACAAAATAAACACACAGCTACATCTAACTTAAATTCCTATTTACAGTTTTAGAAGGGTGCGCCAAAGTTCACCTAAATTTTCAACTCCGATAATTGGAAATCCGAAAATGTTCTTCCTAACATTTTTCATCCTAACAATCACAATTCCTAACTACTCTGTCTCTAATGTTCATAATTCCGAAACATTCAACTTCATAATGTCAGTAGCAATAAACATCTATTATGCTTTTATTTGTTTTCCTATATTTTCTCAACACAACCATCTTTTACACTATTATTCAAAGTCATATCTTTTTTGTTTAGATTCCTTTTTATTTTATTTATAGCGGTGTGTACCTGCAAAGATATCCATAGGTTAGGTTAGGTTAGGTTAGAACTGTCACCAACTACCTCGAATTTTTTTTATATATTGTGGTAATTATGTTTAGGGATAAAAGCGTTATGATAAAAAACAGTAGGAGTTTAAATATATTTACATTATTGATTTTATTAATTACAATTTTCGGAAACATGAGTGTAATGAACACTACAAATAGTATGAATGAAAACTTTAGGATGAAAATTTTTAGGAAGAGTGATCATTCGGATTACAAATCATTAGGAAGAACAATTTCGGGTAAAGAACTTTAGGTGAGCCAATAAGGACCCGTTTTAGAAACATACTTATTACATTACAAAACAGTTTACAAGATTGATAGGTAGTTCCACCCTAAAGGGCTAATATAATCAATTGGGCAACATGCCGTTACCTAATACTTGTGCCAGACGGTACACCAGCTGGCGAACCCAAAGTTTTGAGCCCTATATTGTAATAGAATTATGTTTTGGGAATAGAATAATATTGGGTCTACTCAATCGGTATGGTTTCGGGATGATTGAAGAATATATAGAAACTTATCAGGTACCTGCACGGTAATACATTTTTTCTAATTTTTCATAGAGTTTTGGGGGCCGAGTCACCCGCGTCCGTAGGAGAATACCCTTCAGCGAATCCCTACACGTGGTCCCCGGGTGGTGCTAAACAGGTGACACTAACCGCCTCCGTGGTCTAGTGGTTATACCACCTGATTCAGACCCAGAGGTCCCGGGTTCGATTCCCAGCGGAGGCAAATTTTTTGCTCGGTTTGGTTGGTAGTAGGACTTGTTCTAAGTCCGCCTGGCAAGCTACCACCATCATGTCTAAGTCTGTCGCCATAACAACAATGTTAACAGCATTGTTGTGTTCCGGCAGTTAGAGGTATGATAGCCAGTTCCTCTGTGTAAGAGGATTCCGGGTGAAACTCGCTTCCATCTTCGGCCTAATCATCACTTTCCATCAGGTGAGATTTGGGCCAAGAGTTTCCCCGTTTTGAATAAAAAAAAATAGAGTTGCTTGGTTATTAGAACTTTCTATTGACACTATCTTTTACCCGCGACTTCGTACGCGCGTATCCCTTTTTTCCCGTTTCCGTAGGAATTTCTGGAAATCATCTCTTAGTGCTCATCCACTCTCCAAGGAACCTACATACATGCCAAACTTCAGCTTTCGACGACCTGTAGTTTCGGCTGTGCGTTGTCTGTCAGTCTTGCAGTCAGTGACCAGTATTGGAAGAATTATATGTTTTAGGATTACTTTGTAGCGCGCCCGTATAAGGTCAAATTATGCCTATACATATATAGGCATAATTATTATTCCGCTTAAATGCGAGCTTTCCTCGTGAGTGCACTTGCGTTAAAGTAGTTTTTAATCGTCTCCAGAATCCCATCCATCCTTGAACCAAAATTCATAAAAATCGGTTCGGTGATTTAGACGTAAAGCATAGCAAACAAACAAATAGGCACACTTTCGCATTCAATTCACATGAAAATTGCACGTTATCTAATATTCTAATGTATAAAAATCTCGGGATCTATCGAAATCTGCTTTGGAAAGTTCAACTAACTGCATATTTGGATTGACTGCCCTTGGATTGACCCCTTGAGAATTGAAAAACCTCTAAATATTTTGTTTGAAGTTTATGATTTGACTGTGAATTATGTAAATCACTCTGTATTATGTTTATAGCTCAAGCCCCAAAAATATTCATCAAAGCAATTATATCTTGTATGGAGGCAAATAAATACATATTATTACTATATAGTTACAGTTACGTTGTAACTAATTGTCGTTACATTTATTTTCGTCTCGGGTTCACCGACCATTGGCGAGCTGCCAACCTGAGTTAGTTTACTGATGGAAAAATGTCAAGAATGGTGACAAAACAATAGTGGTTAGTTGGCAAAAATGTATTTACATCCGATGTTTATAACGACTTGTATCGGTAGTATTTTTCAAACAAAAACAAAGAAAGAAAACTTACACTTTATTTTTTATGGCAAAGATACAGAAAAACATAGAATTTCATGCAACTCTAGTTACTTTCAATATTTTACCGCATCTTGTTACTTGTAACCAATGATATAAACCAGTAATTTAAACGAAGCTACTGACTATCTAACCACCAATATCCAATAACTGGGTAACAAGCTACTCTTTGGCAAGACTGGTGTCAGGCTTTCAGAAAATCTTCAGTCATCAAAAATCTACAAATAACCTACAGATTTCCGAGGCAAAGCGCTTTCTTTTATTTCGGATACTATTTAATTTCGGATATTTTTAGCCTTTGGAGTATTGGTACCCATGCATTTTATTGGTTTCAAATCCTTAGTGTGATTATTAGGTGTAAAACTAGATTAGTATTATATAAGTATTATTTTAATAGTTAGTGGTGTAATTTATAATTAGAATTATTTAAGTACTTGCCGGTCTTGCTTGTGTTATTTATTTGTTTACACAAGCGGGGGGACGTCTGAACGTCACATATACGGTTTTTGCTGAAAACCAGCGCTGCTGACTGTTGGACTTGTCCATAGTCGCAGCATATGCTGAGCAAAGACCGATTCTTGCTCGGATGCGACGCACAGCTTTAATCTTTATTCATGTTTTTCATGTAATGATTATCCATTTCTATGTGTTTTAATTGTTTATATTATGTTGTCAACTTGTTATGTCACTGTCAGTTGGTGCCGGATGTCACGGTCACTCCATAGACAATTGTAGAACTATGTTCTGGTGTGTCTGTGGTGTGACCAGAGAGTCGTGGTAGGTTGATGTTCGGCCCTGACATTGGCAACAAAATGTATGTATCGGTCTTTTTTTTTTTTTTTGACAAGTTTTCTTTAGTTTTCTTATATATTTTATTTTTAGTTGATAATTTATTTTCTTTAATTTTTAGTGTGTCGCTTCTGGCGGAATAAATGCTTTCTTTCTTTCTTTCTTTCTTTCTTTCCGAGGCAGAAAAAATTCTAGGTACGTAATAAACCAACAGGTTAATGTGATTTCCGAAGCAGAGAGGATTCTTGGTATGTAACGAATGGTCACTCATTCACGAAGTGACTGCGGCAATCGTTGCCTTACTTTGTGAAGAGTGACCCGTGTGGACATGATGTAGACACGAGCTCCTACTTATTTTTTAAGGATGGGAAATCTTCAAATGACTCCTTCCGCTTTGGGCGGACAGACTCTTACTCAACTATCCGTGTTCATCCTAGTTCTTTTTACGTTCCAGGACCGCGGCGACTCTTTAATTCCGCAATCCTGGCAGACACGAGTTCCTTTATATCCCTAGAAACGCGAAATTGAGTTACGAGCTAACAATATTTCAAACAGCGCATGTGCTGTTGGTTGTCACACATTTGCAAAGCTTCTCACGTCTTGTGGGACCGCACTATATCAATCTAATTTCAATATGATATACAACAACGTTTCATGTGAAGAATACTAAACCAACCAAGAAATTGTGCATGTCTTATATAGTTTAAGGCTAGAAATAAATAATCTAATCAAATTACCTACACTGATTCGGTAACCAAAGTTTACGGTACGTAATTATCATATCCATATATTCCGTTCATAATTTTACGCGGTTCGTCTAAAAATAGATGGCCTCTTTAAATTTTAGGGGTGTAATCCCTTCCTTTGAAAACCTCAATAAAATTATGTATGAGAACCCAAGTCCTTTGAAATACGAAATTTACGCAAAAGCGCACGCGCGCGCTTTTTTAGAATAACTGGCTTATAATAATCCTAGACCGCAGTGAAATCGGTTCGCAAAATTATGACCGAACGCGACGCGACGTTTTATACCCGGTCGCGTTCGAGGGTAAATAAAATCGTTTTTATTGTACACAGAAGTGTATGACACATAATTTGCACTGATTTACTGTCGAAGCTACATACATACGAAAACGTAATTATGGTGATGTGTTGGATGTGGGAATTGAATCTAACGAGTTAAATTTTTATTGATTCCATTTTCATAATATAGAGGCCAATATAGAATCTATGTTATAAATCCTGTTTGTTAATTCGGAAGTAGCTACGTCTCTTTGTAAATAGACCTCCTAAACCGCACTATCAAAATTGATAGATTGGACTTAACAGTAAGGCCGCGGACACGAACTCAGCGGTGGCGGCGGAAGCGCGGGCGGTTCCATATAAATCTATGCATTTGACGCGACCAGAGCGGCGCGTTTACATGAATAGATTTCACGCTGGCAAAACCCCTGGCTGAAGCTAGTTCTCATCACCTGCCTAGCCTGTTCCCATCTATATTGGGTTCGGTTTCCAGTCAAGCCGGATTCAGCTACATACCAGTATTTGACGTGGAGCGGCTGCCTACCAGACCTCAACAACCCATTAACTGGGTAACACGGTACTCCTTAGCAAGACTAGTGTCAGATTTTCTAGCTTCTGACAATCCATAACGACTGCCAGTGATGTATAAATGGCAGCCGAGGCCAGGCTTAACGTGCTTTCCGAAGCACGGAGAAGTCTCACTATGTTAAGCTAGTCACCCATCCACAGACCAATCTCGGCAAGCGTTGCTTAACCATGAAGATCAACTCGTACGTCTGTTAATTATTAGCCTCGAGCTCCTCGAGCAGAAGTTATTTATAAATAATTTCACAGTTTTCTTCACAGATTTTTTTTACTCCACACTGATAAATTAACTGAGCGTAACAAGGTTTTGGCACATTTCTTAACCACTGAATTTCGGTAGTCTTTTATGGCGTGGAAAAATTAAATAAGAAAATGTCGACTTACGAAGTGGGGCACGCCTGCGTTTAACAGTCTTCTGGGATTCATTAGAGCGGTTTCCCTATCTTTTATGATAGCTAGCGTTTGATTTATATGCGCACTGAACGTTAATTAATTTTGCGAAGGTAATTTTCGTTTCGTATTTTGTAAAATTGTGAAGTATTCCCGTTAGAGCACCAATTTTAAGAGCACCAATGTTTAGAGCACCAAAACTATTCCCATGAGAGCACCAATCAATATTTTTGCTTGGTGCTATATCGGGAATACAATAAAAAAACGTATTTTATTCCCATTAGAGCACCAGCGGTTCATTTTAGTGGTGTGCCCACACCACTAAACTAAGATATATTTTAAAACATATCGATTAACCATCTACAAGGTTCACACGAAACAGACTATTGTCTCCACAGACTAAGTTGCGAAGAAAAATTGTAAAGAAGTTTATAAAAGTCTGTACCGTGTGAACGGTCCATAAATCACAACTCAAAATATCTTTTTCAACTACGGCACTTACAAAATTTAACTGACTCAGAAAAAAATCAGACATAGGTATCTAAGTTTCTTTGTCGTCTTGGGTGAACTGATTACGTAGAGTCCTTGTAATCAAGATGGAATTTTATTTCCAGTAACTTAGTAAATCTATTATAAAATCAGAAAAATTAAAAAAACCCCCTACACAAAAAATAAACTCTAAAAACTAACAAATAATATTTATATATTTATTTTGGGGTCCGAGTCACCCAGTCTATAGGAGAATACCCTTCAGCGAATCCCTACACGTGGTCCCCGGGTGGTGCTAAATAGGTGACACTAACCGCCTCCGTGGTCTAGTGGTTATACCACCTGATTCAGACCCAGAGGTCTCGGGTTCGATTCCCAGCGGGGGCAAATTTTTTGCTCGGTTTGGGTGGTGGTAGGCCTTGTTCTAAGTCCGCCTGGTAAGCTGCCACCATCATGTCTAAGTCTGTCGCCATAACAACAATGTTAACAGCATTGTTGTGTTCCGGCAGTTAGAGGTATGAAATAGCTAGTTCCTCTATGTAAGAGGATTCCGGGTGAAACTCGCTTCCATCTTCAGCCTAATCAACGGCAAAACGGGGTGTCAGACTCTTACTGAGTAAAACCCAACCGTGTTCCTCCTAATGGCCTTTTTTCCAGGGCTGCGCTGACTCTTTCAAACGAATTTGCAAGCCTGGCAGGCACTGGCCCTAGCGGGCCCCGTCTTCTATGCTGAAATCTCTTTGAGGCGTGCGTGGAATACAATGCACCGTCGACCCGGATCTGGTTCTGATCGGGAGGCGAGCCAACCAACGCTCGCCATCCACAGGCCCGTGCTTTCGGTGACCAGGAATCGCCCTGTGACTTCTGACGCCCGAGACGTCTTCTTCTGTTGCGGCGGCCGGCCGGGGCTTGAGGTTTCCCTATCTCTCACACGTTCGGCCTCGTCCTTCGATAGCATTACTGCTGTGCAGAAGGAGGTGACCGCTTTCCATACCTCCTTGCTCCGGACCATGGATTGAACCAGGGCCGGACGCAAGAAGAAGATTTTGTTAATGTATTGTATTAGATGAATGAGAAGATAGATAATTTAAGATTATAGACTTATTTGATGTTACTTTAATATTTTTATTATTACTCGTTATGCCATTTACCCCCAAAATTCCTGGCAAATTAAAAAGTCGGACAAAGTCGAAGTCTGGACATGGCCGGACAAATCCGCCACATCCACGTAAATCACCGTGTAAGCTTTAAGTGAAGTATACACGAAGTTAAACTGTAAACTTAGGTGAACTGAGCATAAGTCCACCTAATTTTACTCAATGAAAATGTTCACAGAATGTACGGATCAATCGCGAATTCGTCAAAAAAAGCACACCTTCATTTTTGTTGTTTTACTACCTATGTTCTTAAAAAAGATGAAAAATTGGTGAAGTGCGAGTATGGCTCGTATACGAAAGGATCCGTACAATTTCGCAAAATATCGTGAAACATGATTCTAAGGCAACGGCAAGTAGATTATACCATTATGCGGTAAACCAACTCACACTTAACCGATTTAAGTTATAATCTTCTTAACCTTTAGCATTAAGACTAAGTAACACAAGTAAAGTATAACACATGCACATGTTGAAGTATTTATGTAAAACGACAAAGAACACTCTGTAAGATTTGGGATACATTTCTTTTATTTTTGTTAATTTCGACAGATTATTTTAATACTTGCTTTTTGTTACTCTCTACATTAAGGCTAGTTGGTGACAGTATATATATCTCTCTGCTGAACTTCACAATTACGATACAGAGACATGTACTGTCACGCGGACAAAAAGTCACCAGTGCGCGCGTAGCCTTATACATTTAAGCACTATGTTGGTTTTCAAAAAGTTTGAAGTAATATTTTCAGCATGTTTTTTATTTTTATTTACAATGGGTTAGCTCTTGACTATAATAAAATTTAATATTGTTAGTACTGTCATAGTTCTATGCTGCTTCGCCTTCATATACCTCTATTGTTCTTGAATTATTATTTATTGACATAATTATGTATCTGAACAAAAATGCCATTCAAAAGTGGTCTGGGTGAAATAAATATGTTTTTGTTTTGACTTATATTTTTATCGATATTTTTATATAAACCCCATCACTAGAACCTGATGAACCGCTGGTGCTCTAATGGGAATAAAATACATTTTTTAGAAGTATTCCCGATATAGCACCAAGCAAAAATATTGATTGGTGCTCTCATGGGAATAGTTTTGGTGCTCTAAATTTTGGTGCTCTTAATTTTGGTGCTATAACGGGAATACTTCAAAATTGTTAGCTATACATTTTTATAAATATAAAATATAGTTATTTTTAAATATATTTTATGGTACTGTTTTTGGGTTCCGTAACCAACGGGATCCTATTACTTAGCTGCCACTGTCTGTAATTCGTCCATCTGTCTGTCAGCGGACTGTACTACAGAGAATATGCGGAAGAGAAAGTCCCGCAAACCTCCACTGAAAAGGTAGGATTCTCCAACTGGACGGTGGTAGTTTCCAGTGGGCAACTGGTCGATAATTGATATTCGGACTGTTGTATACATAATTATGTACAAATCGTACGGTAAACTCTGATACCGAGATACAAGATTCTATTAGTAATTCGCTGCTGGCGGGATAGATGGCATTGCGGTTCTTTTTGTTGCGATGTAGATCTTCTACGTTGGTTTTTTCTATTTCTAAAACACTGAGTTTATATCCTTTCTTTGGTGCCACTTCTCATGAGAGTAGAGGAAGATAGATTTTGTGTGTAGCTCTGGCTATTGTTAACAATGGAATGTCAGTATACCAGAAACATTCCCTGGCCTGTTTGCTTCTTTCAGACAGCTTATAATTTCTGCAGCCTTAGGAAGGTTTTCAAGGCTGTTATTAAGAGTGCTAGTGAGTTTCGTGTAATATTTATCATCCATAACCATAAGTAAGGCCTGAGCGATCGGTCTTAAGCTTCTCAATACACCAGTCCTCCTTTCAGGAGCCAACGGTATGCCGAGTAATAGAGGTATGTAATGAGTTAAAAGCCCGCATTATGATTTGTATTAGCTCTTTTTCTGTTGGCTCCCTTTCCGCTTGAATCCCTTTTTCAGTACAGACTTTCTTATCTTGAACCTAAGATTACGCCAGTTCTAACTTCATTAAACGTAGATTTGAATACCTAACGTCATTAACTCAAATATGAGAGTAGGAGGCAGAATTTTGTTAGTAGTTGCTACTGACGGGATAGAGCATTGTGGTTTTTTTTGTTGCGTTGTCGATTTTTCTTGCGTTGATACCGCTACAATATCTGAAGAATCTTCAACTGTCTACCTATTGTAGGTAGACACAATAGGTAGACAGTTGAAATTTCCACTGAGTGCGTATTTCTATTGCAGTTTTAACAACAAATTAATTAACAATTAATTAAAATGTTAAGTGAGCTTCCATAGAATATCGTGTTTTTTTTTCTGTTTATGGATTCATACACAGGTTCCTTAGAACCCTTCGAACAACTCGCAATAGACTGAGTATTAAAAAAAAAAACAACTTTTCATTTAATTTTTTTTTTCATCTGTGAAGTCTTACAATGGATTCACAAAGGATTGAAATAAAAGGTGTCTCTTTTTTTTCTTCGTAACACAGTGAAAAATGTGCTTTAGATGATAATAAAGATTTGTTAAGTGCTTTTAGAGTTATATTGCTCAATAATACAAAAAGGTTCGTTGAGTAGGTTTTTAATATTTCAGTGTCTAAACGTTTTCTTTGTTATTCTTATATCAGACATTTTGGCATCATGTCGATTATTTTGAGTCAGATATGATAAGTCTGATAAAATATTCAACATTCAATTCCTTCATAAAAGCACAAAAAATATGAGTTCTTATGTTTAGTAGCTGTTTACCTGAAACTTTTTTTAGGTTGAAACTCTAAATAAGAAAATCTTAAACTTTTGATTATTAAATAGTTTGTATACATACGAGTCCCACCATAGTTTTTTAATAAAACCAGTCAAGCACAAGTCAGACTCGCTCACGAAGGGTTCCGTATTCAACTCATGTTCGGTTTCCTTGATTTAATATTATTTGTTGTTACAATTAATAGAGATACAGCCTACTGAAAGACAAACGGATGTACAGCGGATGCTAAGAAATAAGTTTCCAATTGTCCTAAGGGCAAGTCATGAAAAGCATATCGATGCATTCCGGACTGTGTTAATACTATTTCCTGAAACTAATAGACAGATATTATATGATATCATTAGTCGACAGGGACGCAATATCATATTACTATAATAATTACCTAGGCTTGCTATTTATCCGTACTAATTTTTCAACATTGTCGCTATCGCAGTTAGAACCTGGATGTCATAGGCACAGGAGGATGGGCGTTAGCACAGGAAATGAGAGTCCTATGCCCAGAAGTGGGCGAAGTCAATCTGCGGTTGTTATTGATGATCTATAAAAGGTCTTAGTCACTTTGTATTGTCATGTCGCGGCTTTAATGCGGTCCTGCGTTAGAAGAGCCTTAAAACAGGTATATGAAAGAAAACATCGGGCAAATACCAGCACATCCTAAAACGAAATATCCAAAGACATGGTGATATCCAACTTGCTTTTCCAGTGCGTAGAAAGCTCCAGGGGCCTATTTAATTAACCCGACAGTACTTCACCCAATCTGACAATTTCGTACGTTTCTTTCTTCTAAGTTCTGCTTAAGTAAACAGCATTTGTAGCAATTTAAGGAATAAAAAGTATCCTATGACTTATTCCAGACTATAATCTAACACTGTGCCAAATTTCATGAAGATCCGTTCAGCCGTTTTGACGTGATTGAGTAACAAACATACAGCCATCCAAACTATCAAATTATTAATTATCATTATATTATAAGCAAGTTATAAGTACATAAGTTTAAGTATACCTAAGTAAAAGAATATGTATAAGTATGGGTGGGTATGAGTATAGTATATATTTTTGATAAATATGTCGCATTGTCAATCATATTATGTAGGAATCTGTCAGCGAGTGGAAAGTTGTGTATGTGCTGCAGTGGGTTAACACGAAAACATGCTTATTAAAACTGTATAAAAACATTCAAAAATTTAAACTGTCCATATTCAAATGCAGGTTTTAAACCACAATTTACCATTCACAAGGTATTTTTCCTGTCAGTAACAGTAACCATGCAAATAAAAGACATGACGTAACATTATTACGAAAGAGGTTTGGCCTGCATGTTTTCCGTGCATCGACAAACCGCATTTTTATTTTAATCGAATTACCTCTAGTCAGACGAGGTTTTTTTGTTTTTAGAGTTCAGCAAAAATGTCAACAAGATTCTCTCGCCATAATTTAATTCAACACTACTATCATAAAAAAGTCGAATTTAAAATATTTTTTGCAACAAATGCTGTCTCATAAACTATCCTCATATTATCTAGAATGCTTGAGGCAATTTTATAAATTATGACAATATGTGAGTGGGCGATCACAAAAATGTGAAAGGCACAGGGAAACCACACGATGATAATTATTATCTATTACTAGTTTCTACCAGCGGCTTCGTTTGCGTGATTCCTAGGGAACCTACTCCCGGAATATATATAGCCTGTGTTATTTCAGAGTATATAATATATAATCTACCTCTGCGCCAAATTTCAATGAAATCCTTTCGGGTGTTTTGACGTGAAAGAGCAACAAACATCCTTCCATCAATCTACTCTCACAAACTTTCGCATCGGTAATATAATAGTAGGATAAATAAAAACTAGAAATGTCTCTATACTCACAAGCAAGAGTCGTCATTTATGTTTTCATGTGTCATCTTTGACCATTTCAAAAACAAAGCAGTACATAGCATTATCTTAAAAGTGGTTTTACGAAGCTAAGTTTGCAGATTTGATTGCTCAGCTAAAATTAGAGCGATAGAATTTAGAACAGCATCTATTTTTAGGTTGCAAAAGAAAAAGTCGATTCGTTTTGTTTTACAACCATCCGAGCAAACCTAGTTTTTGCTGCGGCGACGGACCAAATATCGACACAAAATTCGCACAGCCATTTGTTTTTGAAAATGCTAGCAGCCAAATTACATTCGTCGCTGAAAACTCACGGCTCACGTCCCGTTTAAAATTGTAAAGCCGGTGCGAAGTACTTTAATCCGGACAATAATGCAATTAGATTGAATATTAAAGTAGCGTTTGCAAGAGCGATTATGCCTAGCTACTGTATAACACGTGTAATGTTCGTTACGATAAGTAAGTATTAGCATTTGCTTGTCTTCTGCTATCTATCAACAGTAGAAAACAAAGTCGTTGTCTGCCCGTCTGTTTCTTCCCATAATCTTTCAAAGCCACGTAATGGATTTTAATACTGTTTTCACCAGAAATAACAGCAAACGAGGAAGTTTTGTGGTTATTTTGTACCATGCGAAGCTGGGGTAGCTTGTTAGTCGTATAATCCTGCTATTGTGGTAGGCTGAAAGTACAGAATGCCACCCTACGAGTATTACAATCATTACGAGCTCATTTTGCATCGTTTACGTTCATACATTACGCCACATGTAAGTGTTTCCTTAGTACCTAAGTAACCCCTTTTATTACTTAGAACTGGTGTAAGTACTCTTCCTACGCACCTGATATTTTTAGGGTTCCGTATCCAAGGGAAATTCACCGGAACCCTATTACTAAGCTTCCGTTGTCCGTCCGTCAATCCGTCTGTCTGTCTGTCAGCAGGCTGTATCAAGAACCGTAATAGGAACGCAGTTGAAATTTTCAGTGTGTTTTTCTACTGCCGCTATTACAAAAAAAAACAAAAAAACTAATTAAAGGGAGCCCCTTTAATTTTTCTTTATTTTTCAAGAGACTTGTTTTTTTCGGTTATGTTCGGAACTCATCGTGCGAGAGTACGAATTTCACATGGCCGGTTTTTTTCTCTTCATGAGGTAGGAAAACCTTGCTCCTTTGATCCCTTAAGAACGAATAGACTCTTACTAGGTCACGTTACCTACATTTAAAAAAAGTGCACGAAGGGTTCCGTACCATTATCTATAAAAACGGCAAAAAAATCAAGTTTGTTGTTGGGCTCCCATGAGCCCCCTCAAATATTTATTTTATTCTGTTTTTTAGTATTTTTTGTTGTAGCGGCAACAGAAATACATCATCTGTGAAAATTTAATTTGTCTAGCTATTGCGGTTCTTGAGATACAGCCCACTGACAGACAGACAGACGGACGGACGGGCGGACGGACCGCAGAGGCTTAGTAATAGGGGTCCGGAAGTTACCCTTTGGGTACGGAACCCAAAAAATGAAAAAGTCATCTATGATATCAATACTTCACTAAACCACCTTAGTATAGCACCCACATGTCTCCTCGTCAAGTTGCCACCACGTAAACTGATAAATCTTGGCGTTAAAA
This sequence comes from Ceramica pisi, assembly GCA_963859965.1. Lineage (NCBI taxonomy): Eukaryota > Metazoa > Arthropoda > Insecta > Lepidoptera > Noctuidae > Ceramica > Ceramica pisi. The sequence goes on along the minus strand of OY982549.1, from coordinate 6,190,638 downwards.
GGGTTTATTCTGCAGCCCCAGGGTTAAGTCGTGAGGCGGCGCCGCGCGTCGTAGACCGCTGTAAAGTTTAATAAAAATAAACTAGTGGAAGTGACTCGACACTCTACAAGGTGCTTGCTAGCATTTGACGGACTGTTTTATTGCAAGAGCCTTATTTTCTTGATTTCTTATTAACCGACTTCCCAAAAAGGAGGAGGTTCTCAATTCGGTTGGATTTTTTTGTTTGTTTCCTCATAACTCCCTCAATTATGAACCGATTTGAAAATTCTTCTCTATCTGAAAGGATATACTTGCAGATTGGTCCCATTTAAATTTTATCAAAATCGGTTACGAAGTTTGGATTTTAAATCGAAATAGCTGGAATTCGTTTACTTGGATGATGGCTTTTTGTCATCCAAGTTATCGAAATTGCGTATTTTGCTTTTCTGCGATTTTGCAGTGGTGTTGTTAGGTGTGAGGTACCACTAAAAAGTGAAAAATAAAAAAACTTTTTACAAAAAATACAACCGACTTTCAAATAAAAAAAATAAAAACTACAAAGTAAAAAATAACTTTAATTTCGTAACTCGGTCTCAAAATACGAAGAAAGTAACAAAAACACCGACTTCCTAAATTAAAGTTATTTTTTACTTGTAGTGTTTTTTTAGTGAAGGTTTTGTAATGATAATGTCAGTTTTAAAAGTGAATGGAGGAAAAATCGGTTGAATTTTTATTTTTAACTGTCTAGGTAGATTATTGTGTGTGATAATTTAATTGCTATTTTTCTTCTGAGCTTAAATAGGCGTGTTTACTGAAAAAATCTAATTAGTCCGTCAGTTAGATTATCAAAAAATATTTGACCCGTATTTATTCTTTTGTTACGGGAACCAAAATTGACGAAGTTACGACGCTTTTAAAATTTTCAATACGTCACTCTCCGGCATAATTTTTTAGCGGGTAGTGACGTCACGACCCCCAATCCCGAGTTTTGTTTTATCTTTGTCATAAAACAAAACTCGGGATTGGAAAAACAAAAAATACGTGTCCATTATTTTTCAATACTTTAACTGACGGACTAAATAGTTTTGCAATTTGTGGATGATGGAAACTAGCCTATTATAATTGGGCTTTGGCACGTTGGGTGTCTGGGCGTTGGTTTGGCACTTTGATATCTCACTTGATGCAAATCGATGATGTGGTCGACGATAGAGCTCGCTTGCCTAGAATCCGATTAACCTATTTACTCTTGTTGACTTAAAGGCTATAGTTGTATAGCCAGACTTCGGTGCGGAATTCAATAAAACGGAAGTTTCAGATTATTTGAAGAAAATATTTACAAAATTATTAGAAATTAAGCGTTTGAAAAGAATTAATGGAACTTTATATCCTATTCGCCCTCGATCACTGTTTCTTGCCCCCAACATTGTCTTAAGCTTAAACCACTGCGGTAAATACAGCAAACAGATTGAAACCCAGCACTCTAAGCTGATTGCAGACCTCTCTTTGTAATCCTACGGATGTAAGAATTAAAGATCTCGTTGGAAAGTGTAGTGGTTTTCTTGAACATACATTTATTCATGATGGCAGTTTTGTATACTTTTCAGTTTCACTTATACCCGGTTTTTAGGTACTTTACCGGTCGTTTATCTCATTTTAACGCTATTTATCATAACATCGTTTGGTTGATGGTTAACGGGCAGATAAACGACAGACTAAGTAAGACTATGAATATTATATTAAAATATTGAAGTTAATTTGTAATTTTTGGATGTTAGCAAGAGTTTTGGGTTTTTAAACATTTAACTCTCGTTACTGAACTGAGAAGATGCGGTTTAGAAACTCTGACACTGTGTGTGGGATCTAAAGACCTTACTGCTCGCGCAATAAGAAAAAGATAATAGAAGTTTGACAAGTTTTCAATTCTAAAACCCGGGGTTATAACAGATGACAACTGCATTCGTAAATTATATAATTTTTTTTAATTAATGCATTCTGTAAGAATCGCCAACCGAATCAGTATTTATTTAAAGATTGACTAGATTGATGGATAACTGTGGTTGAACTTCACCTGATGTAATCTATTACTTTCTGCGACACTCGTAGTAGCTAAGTGATAAATCGGTCCTTTCACACTAGAGATTTGTATTAAACTTCGCATTTTTTCAACAAAAAAAATATCCGAAATGTACACAACTCATCAAACCAGAATCAGTAGATGGAGCAAACTAGACATAATGAAGGGTAATGACAATATAAAAATAAAGTGTTCTAAAATAGAGTGACATCATCAAGATTGATCTCTAATCACATTGTTTTTTCAGTCTGCTGATTCTGGTTGGAAACATTCGTCGAGTACATTTCGGGCGGGAAAGAAAAATAGGCGTACCTAGAGGAATCCATTTCAGTAAGTTGAATGAAAGGACCATTCTACTTTCTGTTCCCTGCCTCAAGTACGTCAAATCTATACTAATAATTATAAAGCTGAAGAGTTAGTTTGTTTGTTTGCTTGAACGCGTTAATCTCAGGAACTACCTACTGGTCCGATATGAAAATTTCTTTCAGTGTTAGATAGCCCATTTATTGAAGAAAGCTATAGGCATCATCGCGCTAAGACAAATAATAGCGGAGCATTAATGGAAAATGTGACGTAAACGAAGTTGCGCGAATTTCATGTCATAATATACAATGTATAGCCTGAATTTTATCCAACGTATATTCTGGGTAAATGAATATGACGAAACCTCCTGAACCTTACAATATGATGCAACGACGTTGGCCTAGGAATATTCCTTAGCTTAGCCTCCGTGTATCTCAATACCGAACTAACCTAGTTGCATCTGGAACGATAAAAATTGTGCAGTCTCTATTGAAAATGGAAATGCAAAGCTGGAATAAGATTTTGTTCACAAAATACGATAGATATTAATGTCGCTTTACGTAAGTAGCAATGCTAAGTTACCATTGTTTCCTAGGTAGACGAATATACTTTTGATAAATAGACCATACTTTTTTAAGTTAGTTAGGATAGTCAATTTTTTTTAGACCATTGACAGACTATCATGCTCAATAAATCAGTTTCCCAGCACTTTAAATATCGTCGAAACTGTTTGATTAGATAACACTAAAATAAACATTTTACAACAGTCTGGAAACCGAGTAAACATGGCGAATAGTTAAGTGGGCGCGAGCGAAAAAAAGTCAAATGAGAGTCGGGACCGATTTTGATGAGAACAGGAACAGATTCATTAGATTTTAGCTAAATCAATACTCACAATGTATGAATCAAATAAATAACCAACTATTAAATATGAATCAGTTTATTAAAATTAAAAATTTGCCAGTTGGCCGTATGTCTGACATCCCAGACTTAAATCCTTATTAGAGACATTGTCGAATGTCGTGAAAATCGGTAAGTATTCCTAATCAGGAATCGAAGGCGTTGATTTTGAAAAATTCAATAAGGCAGTGATACTTTTCATTAAAATTGGGCCGCAGTCTCAGAGAATTTCTAGCTATTTATATAGTTTCGAATTATGCCATCCGCGCCCATTTAAAAAAAAAACACTGTATATTTCAGCAAACAAATGAACGTGGTTGCTTGTTAGCTAACATTATATTTACTGCGAGAATGGGCTGTCATACGTAACAGAGTAATTCATTCATTATTTCTGGAAGCCATATATGTACAGCAAAAATCACTATATGTGGGTTTATAAATCACCGCTACGGAAATAGTGACGGGACGATCTATCATATAATGTGCGAAAATTACTCACACTGTTAGCAGGCTTTTACATACATAGCACAACTGTATACGGCTGTATTTATGTGTTTAGAGGTGTACTATTACTGTTTGCCCGAGAGGATATTAAGTCTCGAGCCAAGTTTTTTCTCGAAAGGCAGCTACTCAATAAAATCCGGTATGACTTTGCTAGACTTGGGGGGACTGAACTTTAAATTGTATGAAAACAACATCATTGTTAGTCCATTTTTTTATATTTTTTCATTTCAATTTAGACTCGTAACCTACTTTTGTTAATAATAACTATAACATACATATATGTTACAATTATAATAATGAACATTTTTAGTTTATAAAACTGGTTTCTTTTGTTATATTGTTGAACGGTTTGAATTTTCTCTTAACTCTGTTTTTGTTCATGTACCGAAAAATAAGTGATAATAATTTATTTTCGCTCATTTGATATATTTCTGTTTTAAATAACATTCACCGCGCAGCTTTGCAGCGTATTAAAATGGTTGCAATTAATTTAAAAAATCGAGAATATGTTGATCCTGCAGGCGTGGTATTAATATAATTGAAATGTAGCTTTACAATAATAATTAACTGTATTGAATGACAACCAGTTGCACGATCTGCAAGTCTAAAAAGACCACTTTAGTAAGGTCATATTAGAATCATAATATTAATTACACAACAGTCTGTAAAATTTTATTTTCATGTTTATCGCTAACGCTTTAGGCCGCGGATGAGAACTTAGCGGCGGCGGCGGCAGCGGCACGGAAAGTTTCATATAAATCTATGCATTTGACGCGACCAGCGGCATAGATTTATACGGAACTACCCTCACCGCCGCCGCTGCCGCCGCCGCTCCTTGCCCGCTGAGTCGTGTCCACGGCCTTAGGATTCAATTCAAGGATTTGGAAATTTGGACAGTGACTACTATCTGATTATGCTAAAGTGGCCTTTATAGATTTGATACGGAAACAATTTGCACGTAGGTAAGTTTTTATATTGTGTTGTATTGCCCATTTGACAAGAAATTGCAAGATTTTAAAAACGAAATTCCAAGTTACTTTAACGGAGGAGGCATGAACTCAGGCTTGATGCCTGAGTTCATGACTTAAAAAAATTGGATCGCGATTAATGTCAGTAAATAAGAAACTATAAATGTCAGTTTGATGATACGGGGTGGAATACTGGGGTAATTGTTTTGTCATGAAGAAGAGCCTTAAGCTAAGAAGTCACGGGGATAGCTAGTATCTTATAATAAAAGAGCTTATCCTAAGGGTCTAAAAATATTTTTAATAATTATACATAAATCCATTCAAAAGTAATAACTCTTATCTCCGAAACTACAAAGTCCAAAATTATGGAAAACATACAGATGATAGATTTTAACGTACAAATTACAGAAAATCCTAAAAAAAAGTCTAAGGTTTAAAATTAAGCTGTTCATAAAAAAAATAGTTTGGAAGTCTTTGCACGCGAGCCCGACTTGCACTCGGCCGGTTTTATAATATGAGTTACTTAAGAATCCAATGTTATCATATCTACATATAAAAGCAATTGTGTCGCCAACCCCTAGTCCACTACAAGGCTCATTTCACACATCACAATACAAGGGGTTGGTTTGTATTTGATATTGACACATTCAACCGGCGTCATGTCTCGAAATCAAACACGATTGCGCACAACGATATGATTCGGTATTGTTTGATACTAATGTCGCCGTAGACAAGGGTCTTTGATCAATATTATTGGCTAGTGATGTTCGAGAGAGGTTTTGAAATAAGGAAGGTCGTCTATGTAAATATTCTGTGTATTTAAATATCGAACTGATACCGAAAGGTTTACGTCCTTGGAAGTTTTTTTTTCGTCTAATAGTCACACATTTGACCACTAACTCACCTGATGGTTGGCGATGATGCGGTAGAAGATGGAGCACGTTTGCCTAGAAGTAACCAATCCACTCTTGGCTTGATGATTCCTAGGTTGTAGGTAGTTTTATCAGGAAACACAGACTCTAGCAGGGAAATGCACTCCTTAGCTTTACGCACAAGATACTGAACTGATACTAAAATTGAGTGGTGTGGTTAAATAATAAACGGTGACCATATTTCGAGACACCAACGTTTTTCTGAAAACACGTTTATCTGTTGGTCATGTCATTCCTTAATTTTCAAGATCTTCTTTCTAGATCTAGTTAGTAGTCATATTTGCTATTTCATGATGTGGCCCTTAATGAACTATCAGAACTAAAAGGTGTATGGTACAAAATCATACAAAACGAGCCTCCTCATATCCCCTGGTTTGATAGCAATACCATAAGCCGAGGTACTGTTGTAACTGCTCATCGGGTTCGTTCGGGACACATGCCATTAAGTGCCTTTGCGTACCTTATGAAAAAAGTAAGTTCACCCAATTGCGAGGTTTGTGGTAAAAGAGAAGATGTACAACATCTCTTGATGGAATGCGTCAAGAACGAATCTGAGAGAAATCAAGTTATAAGGAAGTTAGGTATAAATAGGTTAGATTTAGGCATATTTTATAGTTTTTTATCTCGGCCTTTGTCCCGAGAAGCTAAATTGATTTACTCGTTAGTTAATATTTTAAACTTTTTGTATAGCTTAGTTTTTTTGTTTGTTATGCAAGATAAATTTATGATGGGGCTGACATGAACTGAGTTCAAAAGTCCCTTAAAATAAAGATAAAAAAAAAAAAAATGAAAAATGATGTGGCCGAGATTAGATAAAAGTGGCCAATTCATGAAGTAGCCAACCATCATGTGAAACCGCCAACTACTTAACTAGATGGGCACTGCTACTATATGGCTATAACATAAACAATCACATGTACATCTGCTCAACACAAATGGGGCCTATATCTGAAATCCACACGTGCAAAACGTCAATAAAGGTCGCAAATCAAATATGGCTAACAAAGCAGTCAGTTGATGTCACTATAGACGGGTCTATTTTAAGGGCACTCGGTAACTCGACGCTGTATTGCAGAAGCATAAGCATTGTTCTATCTGCTGATCGTGAAGAAGACGTATATTGATTCAGGAGTCATGTAAAATTATTTGTTATTCAAGTAGATAAATAAAATATGTAATAACATCGTAATTCCACAAAATAAAAATTAAAAATACTTAATTTAAATGCCACGTCATCTAGAATCATAGACTAAAACATTCAGATACAAAACCGGTTGTAGGTAAAAATCTATTACTAAACACCAACTGAACGTGATGATTTAATCAGGGCTTTTAATTTGTTTTATTTATAAAAATTATTATACTAACTGTTATCTATATAATATGTCCAAGGATATATACAGGGTGTAAGGGACAGCCCTCCACAAACTGATAGGGTGGTTTCAGTATATCGGACTAAGTTGACCGGTACATGAAATTATTTCAGGAACTTTATGGGAATCCAAAAAAACTGATTTGTTTAATTACCTCACACGCAATATATCGCTATCTCTGCAAAAAGCACGTAGTGAACGGCAGCGCAGCGAGCTTTCGAAAGGACAGCCGCGCTCGCGCCACGTGTTTAACAGCTGATTTCAGGCGTCGTCCAGTTTTTTTTTCATTTTAGCTGTGTTATTTACATTAATGGAGTTCTGCATACAGACAATGTAACTTTACATTGAAATAAAGCAATAAAAACTGAAAAACGAAAAAAAAACCTGAGAAAATTTCCACTGGAATATGATTCAAAATAAGGAGCTGATTGCACCCTGTTAATTTGTGGAGGGCTGTTCCATACACCCCGTATAGTTAACTTAAATTTTAATGAAGTAGCTACGCTAAAAATATTACTAGCTGACCCGTGCCCATTTCGCTTAGCGGTATTTTTCGGTTAAATATATAGCCTATGACACTCACAATAAACGTGCCTTTCTATTGATAAAATAATTTTCAAAATCTGTTCAGTAGATCCAGAGAGGATCCATCACAAACTTTAGTCTCTACAATATTAGTCTATACTAATATTATAATGCAGAAGAGTTTGTTTGTTTGGTTGAACGAGCTAATCTCAGGAACTCCTGGTCCGATTTGAAAAATTCTTTCAGTGTTAGATAGAACATTAATCGAGGAAGGTTAAAGGCTATATATCATCACGCTAAAAAAAATAGGAGCGGAGCAGTAATGGAAATGTGATGCAGACGAAGTTGCGCGGGTCAGCTAGTAATTACATAATTAGACCTTTGGTACTAGATGACCCCATCTAGTATAGATATATTTGTAAACGTTCAGAAAATATGACTGCACAAGTATTTTGATCCCGCAAAAGTATTAATATATTGAGATATTTCAGCATCAGGCGTTAGTAAAACGCACAACAATGAGAGTTTTCTGAAATGTCGAGCACCAGGTGGCAGCACTGGGTCTTCAGTCGCAAAACACTTAACAAAACGCTTGTTTATTGACATTTGTTAAGTTGACGTCAATGCCATGTTTACGTCAAAGTCACTTTTTCAAGGAAGAGGACCTCTGTGTGGCGCAAACTGGTGAAATTTTCCTGAAAACCCTCTTTAATTTTTATTTATTTATTACAGTATTGATAAACTTTAAGAAATAAATATAAATCTATGGGGATTTCAAGTTGTTACACGTTACTTACGTAAGCGCCTAAGCGTCAAAAGATTCGTGGCGCTTACGACGAAACGAAACTATGCTTTATAAGCGATGTAGCGCTGCCTATTTAGTGTTTCAGTGAACTTCAATTTTAATTTACCAGTTTTTGAACAAAAGGTTTTTACGAATGTTCTTGTTTATTGGTCGCTAAAAGTTATTTATTTATTAATTAAAGTTAAATCTATATTCACTTTAATCAAAACGATACATCTTTAGGTCCAAGCAAAAAATTTACATAATGCAAAGAAAAAATATTCTGATATAATAAAAAAATTCGTACTCCTTAGTAAGCCAGTACACAAATCGTAAATCTACCTCCATAACTAAAGCAAAGCTTGCTTAACCCAAAAGCTCATGAGGTTCCAGAATAATGCAGTTAAATTGAAAACAAAACGAATATATTAAAGTAAATCCGGTAGTTTGTTTTCGAGTTTAATTAGTCTCTAGATGAAACTGGGTGTTTTAATAACTGGTCGGCCTTGATTTTACTGTGGTACTCGTATAACACACGTATTTCATCCCTTTGACTAAAGAATAATAGCAGTACGGGTCGATCTTTAAGGTTCAGCAACAACAAACTTGCCGAGGTCGGGCTGTGGATGGGTGACCATCTTTACATACCGAGAATCCTCCGTGCCTCGGAAAGCATGTTAAGCTGTTGGTCTTGGCTGTCATTTGTAGATGTTTAGCAGTCCTTACATATTGTGAGCAGCCACAAAATCTGACTCCAGCCTTATCGAGGAGTACCGTGTTAACCAGTTAATGGGTTGTAGACGTCTAGTACGAAGCCGCTCCGCGTAAAATGGAAGCTGACCCCAATATAATGGGGAAAAGGCTAGGCAGATGATGATTCCTGTCACTACTATAGAAAATGTATTTAATGCGATCTGTGAAATATGGTGAAAAATGTTGATGATTAGCAAGCTTTTCTTCTATCTTTCTGACGCATATTATCTTTAGGTAGTAGGTACTGGAACTAGATGATGTGAAGTCACTACATCGGTTCTATCTTGTGACGTCATATGATAGCTGTGCTGTTTACTTATTACATACAAGAGTACAGAGGCCCGTTTAATGCCAGCTGTTACTTTTAAGCGTATATTTGAGAATAAAACTTCGGCAGCTTTTGTATACTTAATATTTTTTTTGGTGGTCGTACATTATTTCTAGGAATCGAAATCTAAAATTTAAAAAAAAATCCAGTCGCGTACCCTTTCATGGGAAAGAAGTTTATACGCAATTGATAATATGTAAACTGCTAGCTATCCCCCCGCGGCTTTGCTCCCGGCAACTGCAACTTTCTTATTTTTTTCTTTCATAAGAACCTTCTCCTTAAAGTAACAAACACAACAAAAAAAATATTAGCGAAATCGGCCCAACCGTTCACGCGTGATGCGATGAGCGAGGAATATAGGGATTCATTTTTATAAATATATAATTATAATTATGATAAGACTATATAGCTGTCCTCCGCAGCTTCGCTCCCGTCAAGTGCAATTTTTGTTTTTAAGCCTTCCCTGTATCCTGGCGAACTAAACAAAAAAATAATTAGCGAAATCGGCCCAGCCGTTCTCGAGTTTTAGCGAGACTAACGAACAGCAATTCATTTTTATATATAAGAAGAAAATAGATGTTTGCCTCATAAAGTCTTTATTAAACTTTTTCGTAATCATATTATTTGCATAAATATATACTTTGTAGCAATCATTATAACTACATATTATGTAAGTTATAACAATTACAACTATATTCAATGTATGTTAATGAATACTTCGGTAATAGTAATGCGCGCATATTTCAAACCGATCAATTTAATCTTTCAACTTAATGGATAATGTTTATTCATTAATGTGGCCGTACTGTGGTAACTTATTGGTAGGTACTTTAAATTATTTATGGATTGCTAACAAGCTGTTTCCACGTTATTACCTATTTTCAATTTTTAACAATAAAATGCGATAGCGTGTCTCTCTCTCTGTTAAGTTGTCACGTCTAAACTGCTGGACAGATTTTGATAAAACTTAAACATACATATAACCACGTGATGATACTATGGCCTTGATTAGGAAAAAGGATAATTTTTATCGCGGTGGTTACTTCTCTTAGGATTACACAAGTCTTTTTTCATATGAAGCCACGAACAGAAGCAAGTTAGTTTTAAATAGATGAATCAATCAGTGACATTGTAAGCGGTCCCTCAATAGTCTATTTCACGACGTCAGTCAAAATTAGCAAGTAATGTTGGTACATTTATCAGTCTTATTCAGTTGTTTTGATGTTTGAATCTGTATTGAAATCAATTCCCAACGCACTGAAAAAATTCTAAATTAAGGTCACGAGTGGAAACGATGACATATTGACCGTCTGTCGCCAGATATTTGGCGTTTAGGCGCATTAAGTGGGATACAACGACAAATAGTTTTCTTGATCTCCAATTTCCCTTAACTATGTATGTCAAAATGGACGCTAGTGGCTGCATGATAATAGCTGCATAGGCTGATCTTTAAGGTAAAACAATAAATGACGAGGCCAGTCTGTGGATCGTCGTTACGGGTAGTCAGAAGCCAAAAAAACTGATACCATAGCAAAGGAATATCGAGTTAAAATACTGATACCTATTCAAATGCATCCAGCTGGTTTACAAGCCGACTCCAACTTCGTTGAGAAAAGGCTAGGCAGAGTAATGTTGGATGCCAGGAGAAATATCTTTTCAGGTCTCCAGTTTCCCATAACAGTGTTATAAACCGCAGTGTTATAAACCGCATATTATATACATGTGCAGCTAAAAATATGGAGCCCACTGAGATGATCCATCAATTTGGTGGGTGTGTCAGTGCGGAACTACATGATTGATTTGTACACTCAGACCAGAGTTTATATACGTATTCATAGGTGTGTACTATCGTATTTGATAATTGACTGATTCTTCATTATCATCCAAAATAATAAAATAAAGTTGTTGGTTTGTGTGAAACAAAAATATATAAAAAAAATTATTTTTTTTCTGTTAATTTTTTGTAAAAGTCGTGTTGTGATTGTGCCTATAATTTTTTTGGACGGAGAAAAATATCACGTTGTAATTAATAGAAGTTATTGAAAATAGTAACACGATATATTAATTAATTCTGAAGACATAAGGTCTTTATCAATATCAATAAAAAACCACGAAGCGTTGCTGACTTAATTTCATGTAAACCTTACCCAAACAAAACAATCTTTATAAGGAAGAATTACCGTATTTTTAAGAAACGCTTGCAATAGCATTATTGTTGGCAAACTGTTAAAAGCAGCTCTAATTTTGCCACATTTTGCCAAGTATTTGAGCTGAATTTGAACGATTTTTAAGTACGAGACTTGGCCTTCAAGAAAAATTACCTACCCTTTTTTTTTTGAGGCGCGCGTGGAACACTAACGCGCCGTCGACACGGCCTGTCGTCACTAGACGGACGGACGGCGAGCCACCCATAGCTCGCCGTCCACAGGCCCGCGCCTACGGTGGCCGGAGGTCACCAGGTGGTGGGTCGAGGACACGGCGGTGCCTTGCCCAAGCGGGGCACACCTGCACAGTGTGCACCACCGTGTCCTCCGGAAAAAAGTGTTTCAACAGTTAGGCAACTCCTTTCTCATCCTGTCCAACAGATTTGCTTCTCAATATGACATTCACTATCCCTGTTCCGAAGGAAAAACTAGAGTTAGGCAGCTCAAAGATGTACGAGTATATCTCATATTGGAGAGAATGTCACCAAGCTGGAGGAGAAAAGGTTGAAGATTCGGTCAAGTATACAGAAGAAGTTGTTTTATCCCTGGTATTATCCTTTCTAGCCCCTTTCAAGACCACAAGCATTGACCACGCCCGAACCGCAATAGTGCCTCCCATCCCCGGAGGAAAGTCCCCTGAGCAAGTAAATCAAGAAATACTTGCCATAACTCTATCTGCATACATGACATTGGCAAAGCCTGTGACTAGCCAGAACGTGCCCGCGTTCACCAAGAGATGGAAGGCAGCCCTGGCATCCCATAATATAACTAATCTTGTTCCATCTCCCTCCTGGCCCGTCATTACAGGTCTTGCCAGTGCTTTCCATCATATTGTGACCAACAAGCCCGGGCTGAGAAAGGAGGTGGTAGAGAGAATGCTGGTAATAGAAAAAATAGGGGCTGAGAGTGCAATCCTGGCACAGATCAAACTGGTTTGGGAGTACTCGTCGCTTAAGGCGGTACAATATATGGACTTATTTATTAAGTCACACTGCAGAGCATTAGAGATGCCTGCGGTATTGGACCAAGCAGTTAACCTCCATGACAAATGGGAAGCGGCAAAATCAGAAGACAAAGATCTCCCGTATAGTAGGGTAAAGGATCCTAATAGTCATCCGAGCCTAAAATCAAGCTCATTATCCTGACCTCTATTACGCCGCGATTGTGTATGCAAAGGCCAACAAGTTGCTTGGAGATAATTTCCAGATGTCAACTTCACACCACTCTTCACACACTGTCATGATTGACAAGTATATACGTCGGATGACCTCAGCAGAACTGGGGGAACTCTCAGAGGAATCTAAGGCCAAACTTACCCGCCTAGGATATCCAGTTGTTCAGGCGGGAGAAGGCGCACCCGGCACTTTGACTCCGAGGAGGAAGAAGAAGAAGAACCCCCCGTAAGACGGTACAAAGGACGCCAACACTAAACATGAGTCTCTTTGTTGAAGTATTAAGAGTAAGAGGTACCTTTAAGAAAAAAAAAAAAATTACCTACCCTTAATCCACCTTTTTCTTTGGTATGAGGCACAAAGCATGTCAAAACAAACAGCTACCTATGATAAACTTACCGTCAAAGTAATACCGACACACAAACAAAATTACCTACTTGTATCACAACAAAGGGACTTCGGTCCTTCTATTTACAAATTTGCTCCTTTTTATACGGAAAACTTGATTATATTTTGTTGTGTATCTACCTACTGTATTTTATTTTAGTTAGTTCTTGTTTTTTCCTCATTTCCCATGGGGTGGTAAATGTTAGAGGAATAGTCAAAACATACCTATGTCAGCTTAAAGTAATACAAAACTAGTGTTTTTCCGCAGCTTTACTCGCATTAAGGTATAGGCCTATAATCGCCTCCAGGGTCCCATCTTTTGTACTTAAATTCACCAAAATCAATTTGGCAATTTAGACGTAATAGTGTAACAAACAAACAATTTACTTTCCATTTTTAATATTAGTCAGGATTAGTACCTATTATGTTTACTTTTTTGTATTTCGGCGGTAAACTTTTAAAAGCAAAGGTAAAATAGTATACTGGCTTATTCGAAGATACTGATTCGATCACAAAATTTCTGTCCCTGATAGAAAAATCGCACTATCGCTGATATCCACGATATCCAGGCGTTTTTGTTTTTTTTTTTTTTTAATAACGAGAGAAGTAGCAGCTAGAACTAGATAAATGAAATACTTGTAAATGCATTCCTTTCTTTTAATCTTTCATACTCACGATTTATCAATTATTTTAAAACAGCTATAGTCTAAAATTCATTGATTTAAAAAAAGCTGCTCAGCATTCTTTTGAAAACGCAATTAAATATTGTTCGTTCATCTCAATTATTGCTTACTAGTTGACAGCTGTCACGCGAATTTCCGTTTAGCTCTAATTGCGACAACTGACAGAATATCGTTCGGAAACGAGCAAAATTTATGGAAAATTAAAGCATTACGGCAGCGTAGAGTCAGAAAATACTAGCTGCGTTGAAATAAATTATGCTTCACGTTAAAGAACTTTGTATGAAGAGGTGAAATTGTTTTTGATTATATTTTATCATGCTTTTGCCGACGACTTGGTGAAGTCACTTTGGTCTAATTAGCTCCATGTCGGGCCAAGTTGCGTAAGAAAAACGTGCGTCCCTTCCTGATTTTGCATATAATAATTCTACTAATAAGTCAATGTTTCAGATAGACAATTTTGATAAATGGAAACCCAACACAGCGTACTGTCTCAGAATTCAAATGCGTCATGTTATAACGATAAATTAAAATTTATTTGGCCAAAGATAACAGCGGAATATTATAGATCCAAAATAAAGGGCGCGTCGGCAGTTCCCTTAACAATATTCATAAACAAACAATTGCGGCAACTCTTCGGCAAGTTATTATTCTATGCCGTTCAGCAGAAACGTTTTCGGCTTTTTATATTCTTGTTTTGATGGACAGCTATAATTAGTGCAAAGGAAAAATTCGGGGCCGTTTCCTTTCGGTGTGTTTCTTGGAAGGTCGCACGCTCGTCGATTAGGTACTTGGTGGACCAGAATATGTAGATGATCTAATGACGTGTTGGTTTTGCGTATGATAATAATCTGATGTGTTGTGATTTACCGCAGTGTCTAGGTCATATCAGTGTTGATACATGTGCGCATTACTGAGGGATTTGCGTAGTAGACCAAGAAGAAGCGTGAAGACATAGGTTTCTATTATTTGTTTATAAAAGTTATTTATTTTATTTTATTATTGGGTACAGCAACAGCAGGGTATACAAAGATTTTTGTGGAAAACTATCCTATCCTCTCCTACTCCTACTAATATTATAAATGCGAAAGTTTGTGAGGATGGATGTATGTGTATGTGTATGTATGTTTGTTACCCATTCACGAAAAAACTACTGGACGGATTACGATGAAATTTTATATGTAGGTTGCTGAAGACCCAGAATAACACATACACTACTTTTTATCCCGGGATTCCCGAGGGATCGGGATTTACACAGGAATAACGAGAATTTATACGCGGACGAAGTCGCGGGCGGCCTCTAGTGTTGAAATATGTGTGAACATAACCTACTGTAATCTTTTATCTATTATTATTAGCGAAATGTTTTGACCGTCTGTATTTCACAGAAGAAGAAGCACAAATGAAATTGTTTAATTTCATTCTCTTGTTCCTTTCTAATCTTTGCATTTAAAAAACATGAAGTTAAAATACTGAGCTCATTTTAATAAAATTATATTTAATTAGTTACCGTTTTCGAAATGAGGAAAATATCTGACACCAAAACACTAATGTCAATAGTCTTGTCAGTTTTTGTAGTATTAAAAAAATAATTAATAAAAAAAAATGATGACAGCTGAATGATTGATAAATTAATTGATTGAGTTAATTATAGGTCCTAGTTAATGTATCAAATTGGTTGGCCTTTTTGAAATCCAATTAAATTGAATATCCATGCAGACTGCGAATATACTGTCCACCTCTGGTTGTATATTGTTTTTGTAAATACATTATTATGTTTAATATAAATAAAGCTTTAGTAGAAATATTTAGTTAAGTTACTTGTTTACAGTTATTGTTGTTTTCAAGCGGATTATCAGATCTTTCATGGTTATTATAATATAGATGCGGATTTGTTTGTTTGTTATTCTGAAGTTTGAAAACTTGTTTTTGAATAAATTAGCATTGATATTAGTTGTTGATTCCAAGCCCAAAATAGACAGGTTTATCGATTGTGAATAAAGAAACTTGGAAAATATTTAACATTGTTGAAATGGCTAACTTAAGAACCCCAGCAATGCGACCATGCGAAAACTTGCGTCGTTGTCGCATTTTCACACAACTCCTGTCTGCGGTGGCCCTTAGAATCTTACCGCGCAGCAGTGTCTGTGCTCACCCTTACAGAAATTGAAGACAAATATTATACGACAAGAGTATTATGTTCTCTTATTACAGGAACTGAAATTATTGATCGAGATCTGGTATTATTTTCGGTACGATTGGTACTTAAGCTATTTTGTAAGACTCAATTTCGTATTGTGTTTTCTTGCCTCTTTTGAAATTTCCCATTTCATTTTATATATTTTTGTAATTATATAAAAACAGTGTGAAAGGTTTGAATGATATAAATACAGAACTATTACATGTTTTTATTACAATAATAACATGCATGATTTTAATAGAAGAGTGGGATAAAACTATAACGTAAAAGTAGTAAGTACTTAAATTATGTCTAAGATTTTTAGTATAGTCTGTGGCAAATTTCTTATTTCTTTCAACCGCCGGCCGGCGCCGTAGCCAAAATCGGCTAGTTGCCATTATCATACCAACCCTCCAACACACAGAGGTCAGCCAGGACGGAAGACATTTCTTATTCATAATTAATATGCACACTTTTGACCACTACCTCACCTGATGGTAAACGATGATGTGGTCGAAAACTGAGCATGCCTAAAAGTAGGTAACCTTTTCACTCTTGACATAATTAATTCTAGATTTAGCTATCAGGAAACAAAGAATCTGACACGGATTTCCACTCCTTAGCTGTACGCACAATTAATGTGTTCTCTAAATGTTTTATGCGTGTGGATGAGATGTTCACTATGTACCGGTGCCATATCGTCGTACATCTTGTGGTCTGATGATGAACGGGCTTGGGAGAATTAAACTATGCAATTCCGTCGCATACTAAACTCTTATCATTACGTCTCTATACGTTGATTCAGCAGTTATTGCGGTCTGCAATAATAGCGCATTACTGCAGCGGCCAACAAAAAAGGAATTGATGGACGACGTGTAAATGTGGGCCGAAATTAAAATAAAATTGCTTTTCAAAATTAATGCCGAACAACCAACAACAATAATAATTCCCGCGTAGAAGTGTTCATTTTTTATTTCAATAAGCAGCTTTCTATTTGCGAGACAATTCGAAATTTAAATAAAACCTTTGATAAGTTACCTCCTTGGTCATGTTTCGCAATATAAGATCGTTCCATTTTTTAATTACACGATAGATATGAGTTTAGTATGTCATTTATTTGGCAGCAAAATACGATAGATATGGATTTTCATACAACTTTTGCCGGCCGCTACTCGGCCAGTGCGGCAATTTTGATTTAACTTGAAGAAGGTTGCCAAAATAATGCTCACATTTCCAAGCATGTTCGAGAAAAAGAACATAGTTTCTACGTTTTGAGGCACAAATACTACATAGAACGATGTAGAAAAAATACGAACTTATTTTGCTTTACCTACGTATCTCTTTATTTATATAGGGTATAGAGTTAAAGAGAGCCCTGAAGGGGGGTGAAAATTTAATATAAACATAATATAAAGTAAACATTTCAACAAGTTCTTAATAAATAAAAACACAAGTAGTGCCTAGTTGTATAGAATACCACTATATTGACAGACTACCAGTAAGTAACACCAAGCAGCACCGTTCATGCATTTAAATGCATCCACTTTCCTTTTATTTCTTCTAATCTATAAGTAGGTATGTATACCTACATTTTTAACACGCAAACACTCTTCTTAGGCCAGTCATATTCTACAATAAAAAATGCAATCCGCGGTGTAAATTTCATGAGAATGTAGTACTACAGTAGGTAGGTACTCGCTTTGCCCGCTAAGATATTCGTAGCCTTGAAAAAGTACCAACGAACTACATATGGAACCAGATGCAATGGATGGCCGTAAGACGAATAGTGACGTCATAAGGTAAAGTTGTGAGAAAACCTACACTCTAATGTAGTGAGTAAAGAAAGAGTGTCCATGGAGTTTCTTGCATGTTCTTATCCATAGAGCATACCTATTGTTTTGGAACGAAGATCCTTATCGCACGTTTTCGTTCTAACTTGTTTGCGGGCTGCGGAGCTAGACCGAAAAATGTGTAACAATGAAAAACGATACAAAATCTCTTAATTTATTGCAGTTTGTTTTGAGGCGCTTCCTGATCACCTAGGAAGCTTTAACTTGCCCCGCAAATATACCTGACGCTGATATTCTCCTTGACCTCAGAGTAAGTAGTGGTTTTGTGTATGACACTGTTTGGTGAGTATTGTCATCTATTTTATTATGTAGTCCTATGGCCTAGTCGCTCTTCTCCTGTGTGGCCAGCAGTAGGAATACTACAGGCTGGTTGTGCTTGTGAAATGCCAGTATAAGATAAGATAAGATAATATTTATTTGCCAGAATGTAGGTGTACAAAGAAGTGTGATCTTAAATAATATAATGAGAGCCATTTACATTCTACCATAACTTGTGGTGTGCAAATATTTATACAGTATACATTTAATTGATTTAAAATATCATATTCATACATCAGTTATCATAATTGCTACAAAAATGTCTGACTAAACAAATTCATTCTAATATATTATTTCTCAAATATTTGATTAAAAATGTCAAAATAATGTGACATCAGAGGTTTCCAATACCTCATATCGCTATAAAATGTCCGTATAAAATAATTGAATGGTCCATGAACATTGATAAAATGTCAAAATAATGTAAATCAGAACATACTAATCCCTACTACCACTGTAAAATGTCGAATATATCTAAGAATGCTCTGTCAGTTTTTTTGTTTGTCCAACACACGCTTAAATTGGAGTTCTCAAGAACTTTGATCTTATAGAGGAAAACGTGGGGCAATTAAGAATAGTTAATGATATGATATTTAGTTATATATGAGCGAAACGAGCTCGTTATTTTAAGTTATTTCTACGTTTTACCTTCCAATCAATCGATTCCCCCGAAAACCCCGCCAGGACACGCTCCCCGGACGCCGTCCAAAGTAGGACAAATCCGGAAATCCGGGGAAACCCAGGCGGATGGCAGCCCTAGTCCCGGTAGAATGTTCTGTTGTTGATAAGTTTCGACATTAACGCGGGCGAAGCCTCAGGCGGCAGCTAATATTTCATAAATACAGACGGAAAACCCAAAAAATCAGTTAAAAAATAATAATCGCTAATTTGTTTTTTATAAAAACAACCGACTTTTAAGTGTTAAGTAGGTATCTAGTTTTATATTACAATTTTCCTACCTAGGTATAACAATTAAGATTTTTAGATATATTCAAGGTACCTACAACACTGTTTCGAAAAGAACCTTGTCCTCTACTCTAAAAGCGAGACAAATAAACGGCCTTGCATTATCTAATTAACGCTACACTTACACACCTGGTTTCATGTTGATACTACAAATAGTTTCGGTGTCTGCCCACCTCGTTAAACAAAAGAGATGTTAACATACCTACTAAAAAAGCTTTGTATGTTTATCGGACACCGAAAAAGAATACGGCTGAGAAATCAATATTTAAATATAATAAGGCTGAGTGTACATTTTGAACGTCAACGTTTAAAAAACGACAGTCCATCAAAAACGCTCCGCCCGTGACCATTTCTTAGTGTTTTAGCTGGGAAGAAGAAGTGGCGCAACAACTCCCCAACAACACACATAGTGAGGACACCCTCTGCCTCAGCCAGGGGTCATATAATAGGACCTTAAGTCAAGTGAGTCATTAGGCCTGAGTTTCTTAAAAGAAATACCGCCGCGAAATTAAATGCAAGTCTAGTGAGCTATTGGCTCTGTCGTATTCATTCGACCAACAAGAGGAGTGGCCATTTTGCGATATTTTGTCATTTTAGAAACTGAGCTTTTGGCTTTTGGTAAGAAATATCTAAATTTTGTTGTAGTTGTTATGTTTATAAAGAAATGACTGTTTATCAAAAGTCATTTATTTGAATTAGGCTGAGAGCCAGCACTTTTTAAGCGTCTGTTTCACATAAAGACGTGTGTGAGCCCCAAAAGACAAGCCCGTCACCAGTTCCTAGCGTTTTGGCTAGGAATAGGAAATTACACAACAAACAGCCCAAACAACACATATTATGTCTGTTAAGCTGGAAGACCTCGCATTTGATGTGTATGATCGCTCACACATGAATAAATTAAAAAAACTTATAGCTACTATGAAAATCTATCAGTTTAGGATCGAGATTCATGCGACAATGTAATTGACAGGTATTGACAGGAAGATATTTTATTAAGTTTTTACTAGTCAAAAATGCAATTGACATTGCGAGCTCATTGCCTGCGAAATTTTAAGCAAAACTAATAGTACTCAAACAAATTGAAGGGTAATCAAGAGGTGTTTTAGAGCATCCCAGATTATTTGCGAGAGTTAATAACATCCCAAAAATAGAATGATAAATTGGGTAATGAGTAGGTAAATGAGCGTGGTCAAGGTCCTGAGCTATAATTATTTAATGTTACAAAATTACAAGCATTACTACTGGCACACAATGAACAATTTTGTGCTAAAATTTTGCCAAAAAAAACCTATAAAAGATCAGACTTTTCGGCAATATTTTAGGAGCGAGTTCATTTCTGATTTCCACAACCCAGTAACAGGGTAGCACGATAACTATGGCAAAACTTGTAACAGATTTTTCTGGCTATCATATACTGTGAACAACAAGTGACAACCGACCAACCGCTTTGTGTGCTTTCCAAGGCACAAAGGAATCTCGGTATGAATTAAATGGTCAACCATCCGCTGGCCTACCTCGGAAAGTGTTGCTTAACCTTCAAGATCGACCCGTATGTCTAATAATTCTTAGCCACGAGCCTTTCCACACGTCCACACTAGTACTCAAATAATAAATTCATAAATCACGGCACGTAGGACCGTAGAACGTTCTCCTCGTATGACTCTACGAGTAGATACATCCGCACTTGTGATTAAATTCACGCACGTGCAATAAAACTCCTGAAATACTAGAAATACAATTAAAATTAAGGATCGTTTGGCAAACTGTCATTTAAAATTTTGTTCTCTACGGAGGATACACAGTGTCTATTCCTTGAGTTCTACTTAATTTTTTTTTTATTCCCGTTACAAACTGTTCGAATAAGGTTTTTTTTTCAGTCACAAAATGCTGATTAGGTGTCATAAAAGATAGGTTTACTCGTAATATAAACCGCTCCATCACATTATACACACAGTCTCAGTTACTTCCTAAAGGTCCTTGACTGTCTGACCGATCCGCATATTAATTTTGCTGACCAAAAAATACGTATTAGTACATTCGATATTCTTGTGCATTTTTTATATAAGTTTTCATATCAACCTGAATTAAACATATGCCGTTTTTTATACTTGCATAATAGAACCACGCTCTGCTATCAATTTTTGAGGGATTTGTTGAGTAAAATATACGCATGACCCTTCAAAACTTGAACAACCTGTAGTGTTAGTAAGTACCTAATGGATAGCCAGTACTAATAATATTCTTCCAGTGTCCACCAGACAAGTAGCTTGTATTTTATCAGCAAATCTAGGTACGGTGATCCTGAGATTTATCACGTATCAGAGTTAATGTATTGAGAATCCTCTCATCTAAGGGATCTTCAAGTTGTGACCAATAATTTTTCAACTCCCCCAAAATTATTTCATATCGGAGCACATGTCCCATCACACTGTATTGGTCTGTATACCAAAATCGGAGAGGTTTGGTTTTTTAATGTGTCGTTTAGAGTAGCTAAATGTATTGTTGAGGGTTCGATGGCAATTATTTCTTCAATGCTCCATTCTCCTGGAAGCTCATACTTCATTTAAAACTGATGACAAGGACATAAAGTACATGCTTAATTTTTTTCATTATAACAGATAGATTATAACAGACAGGATATGGATAACATTACATACCAATAATCGCGAAAAAATCGCCGAAAAATCTGTCCCCGTAGTCACTCAAATTTAATGTAGGTAATCGAAAACAAAGTTGTATTTACAGGTCAATGATATACTTATACCCAGCTAACTGAGAAGTAGAATGAGAAAATATGGCTAAAAACTCCACTGTTTTATGGCCGTATTTTTTCATTAAATTTGTATGTTTGATGAAGGAGAAAATCTGCCATCGACAGAACCTACGTCCATAATTGCATACATAATATCTGTCTATTCGAAAGCACATATATATACAGAGGGTTACACAGGGTATCTATCACCCACATTCAAACACATTCCTCCACTAAATTCAAACCCAACCTATGCCCCCTTAATCAAATAGACAGATATAGCTTCTTGTATAATATATTATACGGTTCTGTATTTCATAATCAATCAATGAAACTACACACAAATGGAATAGTTACGTATAATTATATTTTTCTGAACCAGTTCAAAGTAAATTGATGTCAAAATCCGTTGCCGAAACCGTTGTTGTCACGTACGCACGTATCAACACGAAAAATTATGCATTCCTAGTGATTTTATAACCACAAAAGCGTCTAAAAATAACCTAAAGTAACTGTTAAGTCGAATATTTTAAGAGACAATCGCGACTCGAATGTATAAGGAGGCATAACTTTTGCTTTTCAAAACGTAGTTGTAATAAATATGCGCATACGAATTTTAGAATGACGTGCCCAAACTTATGTCCAGAAAATTCGTTCCTCCATTTAACTCGTGTGGCAGTGATACTCGTATGAAGAATGTTAGTAGGTAGGGTCACGGACTTTAATTGATAAGCCACTTGCCACTTCGTATTTTGGCCGGGTAATGAAATCGGGTTTAATCGGTAACATTCGTACATAGTACAGAGTAAGTACCCCAAGTCAACCATTTAGAAGACTAGCAACCGTTACCTAGCGGCAATTGTTTTAACGTAGCCATAGTAACGTTAGCATATGGAAAAAAAAAATATTGGTAGGTAATTTTGGAAGAACTCGAACTCACGATTTTATACGAACACGTAGATGACGTTCATGACAATCATCAACATGAACATTAATAAAATTAGTAACACCTAACAGCCGCCATCTTTTTTTAATTCATCATGAATTTTATTTAATACTAGCTTTTGCCCGCGACGCATGTCCCGTTTTTCCCGTTCCCGTAGGAATTTTGAAAAATCCTCACGTAGTGCCCCTGTAAATTTTAATTTGAGAAATTTTATTTCAGACTTCTACAACCAGTACCTAGTTTCGGCTGTGCGTTACCTGTCAGTCACTCAGTAACGGAAGAATTTTAGATATTACGATTTTTTTATAGTTAATGTTTTAGCAATTATAAATGCCACAAAAAACAGTCAGATCGCACACGAAGGTTTCCGAATCACAAATCGAAAAAAAGAACATTTTTATTGTATTGGAGCCGCCTTTAATTTTTAATTTAGTTTAATTTTTATTATTTACTAGTTGACCCGCGCAACTTCGTCTGCGTCACATTTTCCATTACTGCTCCGCTCCTATTTGTCTTAGCGTGATGATATATAGCCTATAGCCTGCCTCAATAAATGGGCTATCTAACACTGAAAGAATTTTTAAAATCGGACCAGTAGTTCCTGAGATTAGCGCGTTCAACCAAACAAACAAACAAACTCTTCTGCTTTATAATATTAGTATAGATTGTTATAGCGGCAATAGAAATTCGCACAGATTTTTCAGAAATGTATTTAATGAGCTCTAATTCCCGTTAGGGGGCCGAGTCACCCGCGTCCGTAGGAGAATACCCTTCAGCGAATCCCTACACGTGGTCCCTGGGTGGTGCTAAACAGGTGACACTAACCGCCTCCGTGGTCTCGTGGTTATACCAACTGATTCAGACCCAGAGGTCCCGGGTTCGATTCCCAGCGGGGGCAAATTTTTTGCTCGGTTTGGTTGGTGGTAGGACTTGTTCTAAGTCCGCCTGGCAAGCTACCACCATCATGTCTAAGTCTGTCGCCATAACAACAATGTTAACAGCATTGTTGTGTTCCGGCAGTTAGAGGTATGATAGCCAGTTCCTCTGTGTAAGAGGATTCCGGGTGAAACTCGCTTCCATCTTCGGCCTAATCATCACTTTCCATCAGGTGAGATTTAGGCCAAGAGTTTCCACGTTTTGTATAAAAAAAAAAAAAAAAAAAAATTCAAAGGAAGTCAGTATCAAATAGATGCATAAACTTATGGGTTTGTCATTGAAAACTTATCGGTCATTCTTCAAGCTCTATGGATAAGACTATTTCAGATTAATGATTAGTAATTGGTCATCTTGTTTACGAGCATGCGGTTTAAGTTCGTATTAAATCGTGTAATCTCGTGAATGTATAAAACTGCATTCGGAAAGTTTGAAAGTAGCTCATCAATTAAAGTCCGAGACTGTACACATATTCTTTCTGGGGAACCCTTCCAGTCAATGGGTTAAAGAGGTCAGATAGGCAGTCGCTCCATGTAAAATACTAGTATTTTTTACCAGCCGAAACCGACATGCTTTGTAAAAAGCTCAAGAAAATTGTTGATTCGCTGTGTGGTCCATGGAAAAGGTAAAGATATGCCTGTGCATAGAAGTGGGACATTACATATTGAATGGCTCGATAGATACTCGTAGATAAGTGCAAATACTTATAGTTACTTACAGTAGGCAACAACGTTCTATTTCGATCTATCTGGGTTATATTAATAACGGCAATAATAATAACTTTAATTAGTCATAATTACTGATTATAATTCGAATGATTAATTAGTAATAATTTATCAATTCTTGCATCGCCTAGTTGTAAACATATATGAAGGATAGATATTTAGAACCATAGACGACGTACTTACTAATATTATATTACATGTGAATGTAACTATGTACTATTTTCTGTGCATCTCACAAAAGTTGGCTGGAAAAAAATGCCTAAGGCAAATAAGTCCGCCTCTGTACATTTGTGTGCGTAAAGTATTAAATAAATAACTGTCTGTCTGTTTGTATCATATCACTCCTGAAATACGGTACCAATTTTGACAAATTGGGGTATGGAGATGAGTTGGACCTAAAGTTTGGACATAGGATACTTTTATACCTTTAAATAGTTTTCTACATTTAACCCATTCTAGATTTTATAATTAATGCGAATAATGTTTTTTCGTTTTCTCGCGTCTTTATATAAAACTTAGTATTTGGGTAGATTATGCCCTGGACTTAGAGTCATCCCTGAGGATTATTTAGAACCTACACGCAGACGAAGCCGCTGGCAGAAGCTTGTTATACATAAAATATCGATCTATTTAACCTATTTTATCCTACTGTAGGGCAAAGGCCTCCCCCTGCGCCCTACAAATTTTAGCAAGGAAAAAAAAAATATTTTATACGAACACAAACATGTCTGTACTAATTAACCCTCTGAACACAGGGTGTCAAATAAAATAAGCGCGTCACGACCGCGACATTAATCTCATCACTTTTATCTTTTATCCACAACATCGTTAGTCAAGTTATGGAAAATTTTATTCACTTACAAAACCAGGCGACACGACAACGCGACATTTGTTTAATTCTGACTTTCATTTTATTTCAGAGCTATATGAAGTTAAAACTTGCCCGAGTACGGCAATATTGTAATTTTGTTTAATGCAATCTGAATTTACATTTTAAAATTGCAACATCTTTTTTTTCTTTTGTTAGATTTCTGTACTGTTTATATGGAGAGTATATTTATGTAAAGGGAACTAACGGAACCCTATTAGTAAGTTTCTGCCGTCCGACGGCTGGGCTGTATCTCAAGAACCATAATGGTTTGACACTTGTTTTCACGAAGATGTATTGTAATAATGAAAATTAAATTAAATTAAACATTGAAAGGGGCTTCCATACAAGAAACGTGTTTTTTTTTTGTTTTATGGTATGTTCGTGTGAGAGTCCGACTCACACTTGACCGGTTTTCAATATCGTGGTCGGCTTGGCACTGGCTTGACACGGTAATTTTCCAATTAATATAATTATATTGTTCTTGAATTTGTATTAATAAATTTCAGAGCAAAAAGCGCATACAAATGATATGTGATTTTTTCCGAATAACTTTAACTTATCATGATATTCAGGTGAAAGTTGAAGATTCTAATTAATTTCATAGCATCGCAAGATACCTTAGTCTAAAAAATGAGAAGAACTTTTTAGAAAAATAAGTTTTTTCCTTGTATAAAAATCATCTGTTTATCTTAATCTTATTCGAAAAAAACCCTATTTTAATAACTTTTTATCAAGGTATTTTGGTTATCTCTACCTAACCTTTCTTAACCTTCTGCTAGGAAAAGGCTTCTATGAAATATAGTTAGTTGTACGTAAATGCTTTCAATGTTAACTGCATAAGTAAACATGGTGTATGTATGGGTGTGAAATATGATACATAATCGAACCCAGTGCCCACTCAAGGGTGGGTGTATATATAACTAGTACTGAGAATACAGTGCCGTAATTGGCACCCCATTATGTAGCTCAGGTAGCGTGTGATAGTGTTACGACATAAGAAAATTTGTTATTAAAATAGTTATTTATGGCTTTTTAACTGTAATGAAGAAGTTTTGAAAAAAACATTCCTGGAAACGAAAATTAAACAGTTAAAAACAGTTTTGTTATAATAGGTACATTCTATAATTATTGTTACTTTTTTACGGTTTTAAAAGGAGAGGCCAAAGTGGCAGAATATGCTAAAGACTTTAAAACACTTATGTGTATACCTTATTAGAAAGCTTATTTAACAAGATACTCCATTTTAGTTTTTAAGTGCGTGTTTTTGAAAAACAAAGGAAAAGTTTACAGAACGCACATAGAATATATTTATTAATTTCTATGGAATAAACTGATTTTAAATGTGGCTAAAGTTTCGATTTCTATTAAATCTTTAAGATTTTATCGCAATTTTAGCTGCAGCTCCATGAAATTGAGGCAAAAATATTGATTATCAAAAAAAATAAAAACAAAACGTGTCGAAGAAAGGTCAAATCTGCACATGTCAGAATGACATTGAAATGAAAAAAAAACTATTTACAAAAAAAAATACCCGACTTCGAAAAATAAACAATACAAAGTAAAAGAAATATCTTTAATTTCGGAAGTCGGTGTCAAAATACGATGAAACTTACAAAAACACATATATTATGTATATTTTTGTAAAAAGTTTTTTATTTTCACTTTTTAGTTTTACCCCACACCTAAAAACACCAAAATCGCAGGAAAGCAAAATACGCAATTTCGTTTAGGTACTTGGATGACAAAAAACCATCGTCCAAGTAAACGAATTCCAGCTATTTCGATTTAAAATCCAAAAATTTCTTAACCAACTTTGATAAAATTTTAATGGGACCAAATAGACAAGTATAATTATCCTTTAAGATAAAACAAGATTTTTTCAAATCGATTCATAAATGACAGAGTTATGAGGTAATAAACATAAAAAATAGTGCAACCGAATTGAGAACCTCCGCCTTTTTGGGAAGTCGGTTAAAAATAAAACATTATAAGCGTTGACAAAGTGTGGAGAGTTTCCCAAAATGAGGGGAAACTCAAGTTGTTTTGGGGATTAGCATTAAGTGGGAAAAATGCGGGGAAATCGAATATCGATAATTAGGTTACTGATGGATATCGAATGACACTCTTTTGTTTAAATTATCTTCATAACAGCACATTTTCGGAAACTGTTTTCATTTAGCTTTGTTTATCGCTTGCTTTTGCATTTTTTTATTTAGTTAATCCAAAAACTACTTTAGCCGGTTAAGTATTTTTTTTTTCCGTTAAATTCCGCATTCTTTTCGGTCTTTGGTCGCAAACACCGACTTGATAGAAAAAAATGTGATGTTCTTATTGTTGATACTACCATCGGAAGAACGAAACTTTAGTGTCCTTAAAAAAGTTAAAGCATAGAACCTCAATCATAAAAAATACAGATTCTGTAATTTTTTATGGGAACAAGGGAGGGGATAAAACTAGAAACTGGGTGACAGTGTCAAGTTTAATCCATGGAGCAAAACACTTGTTTAGTAAGTGTGAAAACACTTTTATCATCATCTGCCTAGCCTTTTCCCAACTATATTGGGGTCGGCTTCTAGTCAAACCGGATTTAGCTGAATACCAGTATTTTACGTGGAGCGGCTGCCTACCAGACCTCCACAACCCATTAACTGGGTAACACGGTACTCCTTGGCAAGACTGATGTCAGATTTTCTGGCTTCTGACTATCCGTAACGACTGCCAAAGATCTCCAAATGACAGCCGGGACCAACAGCTTAACGTGCTTTCCGAGGCACGGAGGAAACTCGGTACGTTATGATGTTTATTTATTTATTTAAACTTTATGCACAATAGTGGTACATGGGCGGACTTAATGCAACAATGCATTCTCACCCCACCCCACACCCCCACCCTCTCATGATGTTCACCCATCCACAGACCAACCTCGGCAAGCGTTGCTATCCTTGAAGATCGACCTGTGCGGCCGTTATTATTTAGCCACGAGCTCTTCAAACACTTTTATAAACTTTTTATAAAAATAGTAAAAAAAAAAATGTAATGCCCAAAGATATCAATATAATTACCCTCTTTCAGCCTATATAGCTCCAAAGGCTGTTTCAATTTTGAATTATTTTAGTACCAGGCCCCATACATTTATTGAACGTGTCCGGATTAAATGTTGTCGTTGTCATAGTCAGCACTGTGGTGATAGTAAGTGGTGTCACACAACTGCCTTCCTATTTAAGTTCATGAGATATAGCCTGCTGAAAGATTAACATTAAACAGTCGCATGGACAGAGGAGGCTTACGATAGTTACCCTTAAGATACGGAACCCTTAAATAAAGGTTAGTGAATAGTAATATCGTCTTATTTATTTAAATCTATAAAAATCGAATTTTCATAATCTTATTCAAATGAAATTTTTCATAGCAATTCGACCTTACGCACAAAAAATCACTCCCTCAGATTTTACAAAAGAAGTATTTACTGAAATATTTATTAATTTGCTGGGATCAGTATTAAGCCAATTCAATATGTGATGTAAAAGAAAAAAATATACGACGCTTTTAAATTCTAAATACGTCACGCCGACTCACGCCACCGTGGTATACATTTTAGTCCGTTAGAGTTAGAACGCACTAAAATTAATAGACTAAGATAAAACGCATCAAAACTCGGGAGTGGCGGACTCCCGAGTTTTGATGTGTTTTTTCTTTGTCTATTCTTTGTCAATATTCATTGATGTACAAAAACAAACTACATGTCCATTATTTTTCAATACTCTAACTGACGGACTAATAGATTTGCAATTTATTGAAGGTGGAAACCAACCCAATTTAAAAGGGTTTCTCATAAAATTTGACTACGAATCGTATACGATATTACTGTAGACTCGAACTTAGGTAAGTTCTAAGATTTGCTAGTAAAACCTAAGACCGTCGAACTCTCACTGTTTAAGTCGCTACTTTGTGTTACTACTGTTTGCACTTCTTGGTAAACCTTAAAAAACAAATATCCAGTAATAAATTATTTACATTATTTGCTATTGTAAGTGTAATAGATTTGAATATTTTTCAGGCTGCGAATGTCACAGAACAGATCGGACAAAAGACTTGTAAATTTTAGGTTTTACCAGCAAATAAGATCTTCCTGAGTCGGACGTTTTATTGACAGTAACTTAAATATGGAAAATTATATTTTTAAGTCGTGACATCGAATTGATCCACGTGAACCTCAACTTGGATAATTCTTTTGTTGGCTATCTGAAGCGATTTTTCTCTTGATTGCTTTTTATTTGAATAAATGAGATGTATCGGAAAAAATAACAAACAAACACACTATATCTTGATTTATCTATAACATATTTTTGTGTTCGAAATAAAGTTATAATAAAAATTGAGAATGAAAAGATCTCTTACTGATTCAATCAATCTGCGTATTATATATATTAGGATATCATAATGGCTTATTGATTGGGGTTACATTTTAGTTACTCATTTAAGCATACAAGCTTAAACAATAAGATAAGTGTGCTCCTACGGAAAAATTATAAGTGAAATATTCACGTAGGCAAGTTCCTAAAGTATTACCTACCTAATATAATTCGGAAAGAAACATAGAAGGAAAACATCCAGAATACGCTTGACAAGAGTGGAGAAATCGAATATCTAACATAAATTCAATTTCTCGACTCTGCTAATGACAAAAACCATAAAAGACGTTCATTCCAGGATTACATTCGTGGAAGATGGGAAGTTACCTTTATAGGCTTTCTGTTCCATATTCGATAAGTGAATACCTATTTCCATCACTTTTGTACATTGGCTGTTCAATGAGAAACGAGAGTAACATATTTGCCTCTCAAAATCTTAAATATATTTATGTATACATATTATGTAAGTCTTTTATTTAGAAGGAGTACATATACACGTAAAACTCCCAACGGCTGGACCGACTTAGATGAAATTTTGTTCAAGTCTGAGAGAATCCCTGGATAATTTACAATTGAATCCGCAATCGGATTCTAGAATTTTATTTCTTACGTAGAGCCACGGTTCAGCCAGAACAAGGTTTGTTGGGACCTCTAGTTTCATATATTGGTCTGGAAAAAGGCATAGAACCATTGTGGCATAGACCCCACGCCGTTACTTTTTAAAGTTGCGACGCACAATTTAATATGCGTATAGGACACTTCAACAAACAATATAAGTATTGTGCCATGTTCACAATATATTTTGTTTGTGCCCTAAAGTGTCTGAGAGAATGTTAGATTTACAATTGAACCCGCAATCGGGTTCTAGAATTTTATTTCTTACGTAGAGCCACGGTTCAGCCAGGACAAGGTCTGTCGAGACCTCTAGTTTCATACATTGTTCTGTAAAAGGTCATAGAACCATTGTGGCATAGCCCCCACGCCTTGTGCGAGGTACAGAACATGGTGCCCTTAAGCGCCATATTACCGAGATATTTCAAGGTAAAGTTACCATGTGATAAATCGGTCCAGAGCGAGTCGGACTGCCGCATCGACGGTTCCGTGCCATCATTTAAAACGAGCATTGTTTTAAAATTTTCATCGGCGAGGCTTATATTCGTCAGAAAATTTTAACATTGCGGTGAATATTGTAGTTTTAATCAGCGCCGTCTCTTGGTCACTAGTGGCAATAATGTGAGTTTTGTTCATGATTTCTGAAAAAGTGTTCTATTAGAGACATCGTTTTATTTTCCCTGTAATCTTATCGTCAACTTCTATCACATAGAATAATTTCAGATTTTTCTCCATGCAAACTTCAGACCCAACATCGGACGGTCAGTTTTTTTTTTTTATAAATCCATGCGAGCTACAAAAAATTAAAAAGAGAATGTGCAAATAGCGCTGTTTCATAAAATTTCCCACCTGCTTTAGTAGCCCTATTCGATTTTTTAAGAACGTATTTTAGTCACTGTTGCAAAAAAAAGAACAATTCAATTTCTTTCTCATTTGCAGAATAGTTGAGCATTGAACGTCATCTAAAATTATTTCAAATTTCAAGTTGATAGCATAAATAGTCCTTAACAATTCAGCTGTTTCAGACGGACAGACTTAGTCACACCCTAAGGGTATGTGCCTAAATAAATCTGATTAAATTCATATAATAGTTCACAGCTTGATTTATTACCCACTTTATTAAAAACTGAAAAATAATAGTAGTTAAATCAATCTGAGAAAACGATATCACTACATATTATAAAATGAAGTCCTCCGCCCTGTCTGTCTGTCTGTCTGTTCGCGATAAACTCAAAAACTCCTGCACCGATTTTCATGCTGTTTTCACCAATTTGTAGAGTGGTTTTCGAGGAAGGTTTTAGTTATAATTTGTCAAGCGACCGAAGCCGCGGGCATCATGTAGTTTTTACAAACGTGTAGACTTAATGTCTCAAGAATATGGTTTCACAAAATATTATGCACTGCAGATATAAAACCACTAAAACCAATGGAAGCAGAAATTCGAAGTCGAGGTAAAAATATCGATAAGAGCCTCATCAATCCCAGGTGAAAGTCCCTAAAGAAAAGATCAGAGTAGTTCGCTGATTGATTGATCTGAGCGGGATTAGAAAATATTCCAAGCAAAATATAAACGAAACAATGAGGATAGATTAAACATAGATATATAATTCATGGAAAGAAAAAATACCTTTCAGATTAAGATTGGATAGCGAACTCTCTTCGATTTATGGTTTGGAACAAAACCTAATATTACTATGAATTTGTTAATGCTTATTAATCTTTTACAAACTAACTGCCTAGCCTTTTCCCAACTATATTGGGGTCGGCTTCCAGTCACACCGGATTCAACTGAATACCAGTATTTTACATGAAGCGGCTGCCTACCAGACCTCCACAACCCAGCAATTGGGTAACACGGTAATTCTTGGTAAGACTAGAGTCAGATTTTCTGGCTTCTGACACGTAACGACTGCCAAAGATATACAAATGTGGTCCGAGACCAAAGTCTTAAGGTGCTTTCCGAGGTACGGAGGAGTCCTGGAAAGCTCGTTCTTCGGTCTTCACAGACTGACCTCGGCAATCATTACTTTACTTGAAGATCGAACCGTGTAGCTGTCATTCCTCAGCCACAAGCTCAGTCAACATCAGCGCAAAAAAATATAAATATATAAAAGACTCTTATGTGATTCCTAAGTATAATAAAAATATAGATAGTCAATTTGGTTAAGTCTGCTACTTAAGTTTTAACTTGTTGGTAGCCTTATGGGTCGCAGCAGTGAGAGGCATTACCCTACTGTTAAATAGAATCAACTTTACACTAGATGTACCTACCTATCTTATTTTGAAGGATAGTATGTCATCAAATGACTCCTTTCCGTGCTCCTTCCGCTCTGGGCGGTGTAGAACGGAGTGTCAGACTTACTGACGAAACTTTCGAACAAAAAGACTTTTTTGAACAAATTTCGCAACTCTGGCAGTTCCACGACCCTGGCAGGGATATCTACTATGTTATTTTTTGGTATGGTAATTTTATAATGTAATATAGTATAGGAGACCTCTAGATAACGTCATCATTTTAAACTAATATCAGAATTTAACTAAGCAACAACACATTATTTTAAAAATAAGTAAACTGTACGACCCATTAAAATCATGTAAAGGTCCATTACCATTATAATAACGTTACTCAATTGGCATATTAAATTCTGATGGCTTATCAGTAGATTTACAAGTTCGCATACCATGCGGATATCGCGGATAATACCCGAACATAAAATCGAGAGACCCGCCCATTACATTTGATGACGTATCCGTAATCGAATCTGAAACCGATATATCACATCCCGTACATTCAGTACATATATAGAGTGATCGTACGTGTGTATTTGTTATTATTGCTTCTTGCACACCTGCTCTCCTACTATGACGTGCCAATATAACCATAATTCCGTTGTAGTACAGAGACCGATCTATAAAGAACGAACATATGGAACGATACATTGTTTTGATATGTTAACATTATTAACAGGGTGATTTATTATTGTAATGCATTTAGTTTCATTGTTCCTTAATAAATTATTTAAAAAGTAATAGCGCGCAGACGTAGCTTTTGTCAGGTAAATTTAGTGGGCCGCCTTTGTAACACCACTAAAATGGCACCGTGTATATAAAATCCTTAAGTTTCTGATAAGTGACAGACAGACAACGCACAGTCAAACTAATATCAGGGTAAAGCTGTATGTAGATTCTTTGGGGTGTGTAAGATATAAACTAAGAGAGGATTCCTCGAAATTTCCACGGAAATGGGAAAAAGACGGGATATGTAAAAGCTAGTAAAATACGTCAGAGTGGGGAAACTGTAGTCTAACCATCTGGTAACAAAAATTATAGTTTCATATAATTATTATTCTAATATTAATGACTAGCTGACCCGCTCAACTTCGTCTGCGTCAGATTTTCCACTAATGCCCAGCTCCTATTTGTCTTAGCGTGATGATATATAGCCTAATGCCTTCCTCGTTAAATGGGCTATTTACCATTGA
Source organism: Ceramica pisi (assembly GCA_963859965.1). Taxonomy (NCBI): domain Eukaryota; kingdom Metazoa; phylum Arthropoda; class Insecta; order Lepidoptera; family Noctuidae; genus Ceramica; species Ceramica pisi. Next base: position 6,156,726 of record OY982549.1, on the reverse strand, counting down.
AAGAATTTCATCAAATCGGACCAGTAGTTCCTGAGATTAGCGCGTTCAACCAAACAAACAAACTCTTCTGCTTTATAATATTAGTAAAGATAACTGTGTAAAAATCGTGCAATAAGGGGCTGATCGTTAGTTCATAGAAAGGGGTGAAAACGTATCACATCATAAATATCTTTGCTGCGAGAAAAACTGCCTTAAAACATTTTCACCCTATCATGTGTGATGGGTAACCCTCCTAGATACTCGAGAAAATCCCTTCAGGGTAATAAATTTTAACCGCGATGATGAGAGTTACTGCCCTTTTCAAAAATGTGGACCAAATGTCAAAGACCTTTAATTAAGTTAGGAAGGTCTTGAAAAAATTAAAAAAAATGTTCTACCCTCGTCATGGTAGTTATTTGAATTTATATTTTTCTGTTCTTATGAAATTATTTTATTAAACAAAAATAAGTGATGCTTTCCATGTTTAACATCTCAAAGTTTAACATTATAATATTAAATTATTAATTAAATTTATTTTTAAAATTGGTGTATTATTAAAATGGTGTAAAGTCAAACCGAAACTATCTTAATATAATATTAAGATAGCTTCGGTTTGACTTAGAATTAAAATATATAGAAAAAACAAAACAAGTAACTGATTTTGATAACTAGCCAAGTGCGAGTCGGACTCTCACACGAAGTTTTCCATACACTCTCATTCTTTTTCATTTTCCCTTTAATTTTTAATTTAATTTCATTTTTTTTGTTTTTACAGCGGCAATAGAAATAAGTACACTATGAAAATTTTTAACTGTCTACCTATTTTGAGTTACAGCCCGCTGACAGACAGACGGACGGACGGACGGACGGACAGCAGAGGCTTAGTAATGACAGGCTTAAAATTTCAAGTTTATAAGAATTTAAATTTCAAGACCATCTACAGTCATTATAGTTCAAATTGGCTCCTAATACCTGGGTAAAACGTCGCAAATATGCAGCTGTAGCTGTAGAACATCCTATTTTGGGGAAAGCACTTAATTACTAATCACCCTATATTTCTGGTGCCAACCGGTTTCTCTTAGAATTTTTCATCAGTATCCTAAATCAATCGAACCCTTTAAAACAACGCTGTCATAACGGAGTACAACGGGCGAAAATTTACAATGGATGAGGATAAATCGTGTACTATGGACGGAAATAAACAATTACCTACAGTGAAAACAGAAAATTCTATAGAACCGCCTATAGAAATGAGGCAGACAGTTAAACCAAGGCCCATACCACGAAATACATTGAAAATAAATTTATTATTATGATTACAACAATAGCATACCCCTAGTAAGAGCTTCCTTTTGTTAGTACGCAATAGTCATAACTTGAAAGGGCTTCCAATAATCATAAAACCTTTTGGAATTATACACGTACCTTGAATGGAAGTCTGGCATAAAAGGGAATGTTGCGGTCAATAATTAGTATGGAGCAATTCGGTTTTAGTTGCAAGGATATGTTGATGGATGTAGAGGGAGAGGACGGACAAAGAAAAGATGACTATATGGATTGTGTGAGGAATCATATAAATGATGGGAGCCTACACGCTATTTACGCCCGTAAATAGCGTAGCGCGATAATAGCGCGATAGGCGAGGATGGAAGAAGAAAACAAGTTGCACCAACTTCAAGTTATGTGGAACCAAGTTAATGATTGTACTCGTCGAGTAACTTTGGCACCATCAGACAAACTAACACTGAATCAAAAGACTTGCCATGCCTCTATTTACCAGAAACATGGAAAGAAACAATTGGAATTACATAATATTCCCAGAAGGGTAAGTAAAAGGTGATAAAAGGTAAACCCAATAATAATTTGTATCTAGGAACCGAACCCAAGTTTATATGTTCAGCAATAGTTCTTGCGATCACTACACAAACGAGACTAATAAATCAAATGCTAGATATAAGTTAATCTTTAAAATTCTCGACACATTAGCAAAAGTTCTGATATTACAAGTCTTTAGAATTGTAATAAATACTATTCGTTCTATTTAATGGAGTGGCCATTATAAAAACGACAAAGAAATCCGTATCATCTTTTTCCCCAGTCGACTTTTCCTGAACAATCTTTGGCCTTTCCACTTAAAACAACAGACATTTACAAGTCAGAAATAACGACTGATCTTTCGGCGGGTGCTCGCTCACATTACAATTGCTAAGTTCGGAATGAGACGCCCTATTACTTCGCAAGCGGTATTGGCAATTTTGTGGACAATTTGTTTATTTATGTTGTCGCTCATTTAAATACGAGACTTGGCGTAAAACATTATGTTTTGCAAGTTTGGGATCGTGTCGTTTGTTTTACATCACTATTTTTGAAGAATATGCTTTGCAAAATTATGACATTTGTGTTTAAAAACAGTAACCATATTGTCTACCAGGGATGCGGAATTTGTTCAAAAGAGTCACCGCGGGCCTGGAACCGAAAGGGCATTAACAGCTAGGACAACGGATACTCCCTTTCGCTCCGCCCAGAGCGTAGTAAGGAAGGAGTAATTTGATGATTATTCCTTAAAAATCCCTTACATTGTAAGAAAGGTCCTCCAACTCAAATCCACCTCGAATAATCAAATTGATAGTTATAGCTTGTTACAAATATTTGACATCAAGGGTATTTTCTAACAATGACAAATGATATATTATTTTGCAAAAAGCTTACAAGTAACTCTTTTAGATGTAAATATTTTTTGTCATATTAATCTAGATGAGAGGCCGATGATTACTAGCTGACTAGCCTGAGAAGAAATACATTAAAGCTCATTGTCATAGCTTCTGAATCGAGAGACGTTCCTTGAAACGGACTTGGAATATACTGAGTTTTCACCAGAGATGTGCGAGGATGTGTTTGTTAAGAAGAATCGCTTGAACTCAGCCAGGCTAGGTGAATGAAGCGATTCTTTAAGTATATCAGAATCGCGGGTGCAGTTTTCAGATTTGCCTAAATTTTCAGTTATTTGGTATCTTCTGTGTACCTTTACGTACCTCTCTTGAAAATCTGTGTTTTTGGTACCTCTTGTGTACCTGCAAAAACACAGATTTGTGAAATGCACTGTATAAGTATACAGTGCATTTAGCTACACATATTGGTTAGCAGTACACCCACGGTTCTGACATCAGGATGGCGGGTGAACCTAATTCTTAAAATATCATTGTATTGACTATTTCAGAAAAGGTACCTAAACGTACACGGAAGGTACCAAAAAACTGCAATAGATTTAGACAAATATGAATAGTACACCCGCGGTTCTAATCAACATGATTATATTGGTTCTTAACAAAGAGATCCCTCGCCACGCAACCATATATGTAGTGTGTTTGCTTTTGACTCTAGTCTAGTTCAGAGATGACGGAGACAGTCTACGATGAAGCGAGCTTACCCAGAAATAGTCTGTTCACTCTTCTGTTTTGAAAAGATTAGGGTTGTAAGCGTTCGGAAACACAGACGCAGGCAGAGAGCTCCACTCCTTTGCTGTGCGCATTATGAAAGACCTCTGGTGAAACGCAGCCTTAGCCACCACAGACAGTCTAAAATTGTAATCTAATTTTAAAACAAAGCAAAGAAAAAGTTATGACATCGGTACTCGAATATAATCTTAAAAAAAAAAACAAATTAAGCTTAAGTCTAGAAGCAGCTTAAATATCTTTTCTATTCCATTTGCCGGTCAGCATTAAGTTAAATATCGTATCTTACTCGTCTACATAAAAAGTAACATGAGCACTCATGCATTTTTCATTCAATACATTTATAAGGCGGCCATCGCCAGCTTGTCGTACAACTCGACCTTATGTTGACCTCTACTTAATACCAGTCGTAGTACTAACAATAAATATAGGTACAATGTACATAACTTGTACATTGTACCTATATTTATTTACGTATCTGGTGGCACGGAAGTCGAGAAAAACAGGCATCCAGGAAAACAGGATCCTTTTCCCAAAGCCATTCAGGCCATTTTCAACCCTCAAATTGTTCATTCTTTCGTATTTGACAACTGGGTCCGCGGGTCTACTTCGCCTTATACCACTGTATTAAGTATTTTACTACTTTATACTGATTTTTATCTGTATACAGTATAAAATAAATTTGCTGTCTGTCTGTGTGTTTTCCCAGATGCTGACACGGTTTATTCACACTAAAAGGAGGAAGCTTTTTGTACATAATTCGTCGCACCCGTGCAAAGCTGGGGAAGATCGTTAGTATATTATAAAACTAAAAATATAAATATGAAATACTCTTTATTTATCTATTCTGCCTCAACACGGTAGACTCATGTCCAGTATTAGGATACCTGTTAATCTGGACTTAACTGTTATGCCGGAAGTACGTTTCCTTGAGATAATTTCCGACATCCTGAAGAAGACTCCAAATTGATTGAATTGACTTCTAATGCGAGGCGTGAGAAATCGAGAATCTCATATTTCATTTCGCAAATGTTTATTTTTGTCCTCATTGTTGCGTACCAGTTTTTTTTACTCAAAATATATTCTCCAATAGTTATAAATACCTAAATTGCGAAACTGAAACTTATCTGCTATGAAATCTCAGTCGGGTTACAAAAACGGAACATTATAAATGCTAATATCCATACATAAGACGTCTAACCTTCAGAGCTAAAAATAAACGCATTATTACACCATTTGTGTCGACAAATCTTTCTTTCCGAATATAGCTAGATGAACAATATCCGTCTGATAAGTATGTTGTGGGTGAAATAATTAGGTAATTAGTTCAACAGGTTTAAATCATCATTTATCGAAAGTGTATATTTTTGGCGAGAATAGTACCTAACTAATTCTTCACGACTTATTTCCTTGGGGAATATGTGACAGAAACTGCAAAACACCATAACAACGATACTTGGGTAAATTTTACACGATAGATGTGCGAGAATGCGTAGCGCTGTACCCTTAGTATGAGTTTTTCGACTCACGTTCGAACGCGTTCGATTGCGAGCGCGTTAGAATTTAGTATGGGAAATTAGGTTCTACAAGTGACCACCAGGTGGCACTATAACTAAATTCCCATACTAAATTCTAACGCGCTCGCAATCGAACGCGTTCGAACGCGAGTCGAAAAACTCATACTAAGGCCTCTGGATGGGTTTTGAAGTGAAAACTTCTTTAGCGGCGTTGAGCAGTTTTCTTGGGATGGGTATACAATTTTAAACTCAAGTCAGGACACGTAACCTGATCGAGAATCCGTAAGATGGATGATTTAAAAAAGCACAACGTTAATGTTCAAGTTTTCACTTCTGCCGCCACTCCCGGAGTACAACCCGTTGTTTTTTTAAGAACCAATAGAATCGTTTGCGCTGATCTAGGCTAGGTAAATAAAGTGATTCTATTGCTTCTTAAAGAACACATTCATCGCTACGCATCCTCGCACATCTCTGGTGGAAATGTAGCTTTATACACTCCATTTGCTTCATGTATTTAACGTTCATCGTCAGGTTAGGTCGAACGAAGTTCTTCATCATCTGCCTTTTCCCAACTACATTGGGGTCGGCTTCCAGTCAAATCGGATTCAGCTGAATACCAGTATTTTACGTGGAGCGGCTGCCTACCAGATCTCCACAACCCATTAACTGGGAACACGGTATTTCTTAGCAAGACTGGAGTCAGATTTACTGGCTTCTGACAATCCGTAACGACTGCCAAAGATCTACAAATGACAGCCAAAACCAACGGCGTAGCGTGCTTTCCGAGGAACGGAGGAAACTCGATATGTTAAGATGGTCACCCATCCACAGACCAGCCTTGGCAAGCGTTGCTTAACCTTGAAGATGTTGTTATTTAGCCACGAGCTCCTCCGAGTTTCGTCGAACTAAGCTAGCTAGCGACGCTATACAAACTGAATAACCCTTTTCACAATGGAATTATACTAAGACTAGCTGACCCGCGCAACTTCGTCTGCGCCACATTATTCATAAATAATATCGCTATTAAAAAATAAGGGTTGGTGATAGCAGGGTAAAAATTTAGGGTTGTACGAGTATGAATTTTTATGCCACATTATAATTTGTCAAAATTTTTGTCCAAAAATTAAAAAAAAAAAATGTTAGGGGTGGACAACCCTTATCACTTAGGGGTATGAAAAATAGATAGTAGCCGAATCTCAGACCTACTGAATATGCATATAAAATTTTGTAAAAATCGGTAAAGCAGTTTCGGAGGAGTAAGGTAACTAACATTGTGACACGAGAATTTTATATTTAAGATAATAATATCCTTCTATAAAAACTGCCATATGACCATTACTAACCCAACCCACGTTTGGCCCGCCTTAAATCTGTTGCAGATTTAGACGAAACAGAGCATTTTTCATTGCTATTACCAAACTTCTTCTTATGAGCTGTTGTCGATTAAAAACAGAACTTTATGGCGCAAAAAACGTAAACTTCGACACTCTCAAGGGAATCAAAATTTATAGGGTATTTTCCGTTGACCTAGAACTATAAACTTGGAAAGAAATACCGTCATACACTACAGTTATAAAGAAAAATCTGAAATCTATACATTTGTAACTAACGGAACGAAAACTTTCGAGTTTGGCCCAGACACAGCTGCTGGAAGAAGCTAGTTGTCAAATAAAAACTATTAAGCACAAAACAATACACGCGTCGACGATAACACATGGTTTACACGTGTCGAAGTTTTTGTTAGGTTGCGTGTGTACTTAGCATAAAAAAAAAACAGAATGTACTTAAATTATCTAGAGGATTTAGCCACTTAGTGTGTTGTGTGTATGTTTTAAGGCAGAATCTATTTATAGCGCTATAATACAGTTTAAATTTTTGGAGTAATTTAGTAGGCATTATTTCATGAATCAGTCTAACTCTATATAAACTTCTTCTGTTACTCATGGGTAAAGGATTCGATCCCGGGATCCTGGTCACATTTTAGTCACGAAATTTTCGGGATCGAATTTAATGAATCCCGGGATTTTCGTGATTGATACATTTTTTAAATAAGTCAATAAATATGTGCGTGAAACGTTTATTTTGTAAAAAGAGTATAAAGTATAATTTTGTTTTAACCGCCTTTTTGAAGATTTAAAACTTAATGATATACGATATTCGTTTTGTAAGTAGGTTGTAAATTACATTTTTGCACGTAAATCTTTTATGGTCATTTTAAACTAGATGAGGCCGGTGTTTCCTAGCTGACTGCTCTGAGAAGAAATACTCTTATCATATGAGAACCATGTAGGTTAATGTCTGAAATGGTATTTTGAGGAAAGTACCATCCATACAGATATGAGTAGACGTAATTCTTTATTTTATTTTTTAAAGATAAATAAATTAAAATATAATTAAAAAATAATAATAATACTTTACAGAGTAAGTATTCATGTCAAAATAATAAATTAAAATAAAATAAATAATACATATTACAATTATATATGTTTAGATTACTTTAAAAAGTAAACATCCATGTCAAAAATACACAATCAAGCAAACAAGAATATAAAAATGTCAATGTGAAAAATATAAAAGAATAAAGAAAAAAAAATCTATGTCCTCCTAAAACTAAATGATAAATAAAAAATTGATTATGATGTTTTACTGTCTTTTTGTTACCACTTTCTATTACCAATATAATCTCCGGAATATCCCGGGATTCCGAGATTAACTTTAGATAATCCCGAAAGCCCGGGATTAGAAAAACCGATCGGGATCGAATCCTCTACTCATGAGTGACTGACAGACAACGCACAGCCAAAACTAGTGGTCTTAGAATGCTGACATTTCAAATCAAATCAAATCAAATCAAATCAAATCATTTATTTAAATTTCTTAATTCTAAATTACACTGTAGTACATAAAATAGCAAAGGTTTTAAAATTTGGCATATAGGTTTTTTGGGGGATGTAGGGGAGCACTAAAAGAGGATTCCCGAAATTCCTACGGGAAGTTGACAAAACGGGATATGCACGTATGCGGCAAAACATAGGTTGTTATGTATATATACGTCGTGACTCGTGGTATGGTATAACTTTATATGTAAACAGGGTGATTGAAACTTGCGTTCCTTAATAGCATGTTATAGAGCCTCTTTGACGCGGTAAAATGGGGACGAAATTATATATTGTTTGAGGGATTTATTCGTTAATTTAACGTAAAGTTAGCAACCCGGAAAAAAGATAAATTATATGAGATCACTGGCAAATCCCAAGAAATACTGATCTCAACAGTTTTTCCTTAAATTCGAAACTAATAGGTATACCTACCTGCTGTATGTATTTCAATTATAAGTTATAAATAACCCAGAAACCTACCGTTCTTTTCCTCAAAAGTTAGTCCCTCAAAAGTTGGGTTTCAAATATTTATACAACTTTTATAAATTAAACATAGCTAGCTAGTTAATAATAATGTCTAGGAAAGTTATGAAATCGAATTCCTTTGGAGTGTTAAATGAGTGAATACCAGTCATCGATCAGGCTTAAGTAAACATACGCACATATTTCCTATTAGTTAGTAATATTTAGCTTCGGTTTCTGAATTGAATAACAAAAAAAAAGCAAACTCTCCTCTAGTATAAGATCTTTGCTACAAAGTTCTTTATATCAAACTAGCTGACCCACGCAACTTCGTCTGCGTCACATTTTCCCTGAATTTCGTTTGCTACAAACCTCACGGAGCCCGAGACCTTTCCAACGAATGCAAAACCGTGGAAATCGGTCCGTGCGTTCTGGAGTTATAGCGTCAGGAAGGAAAACCCGACTTATTTTTATATTATAGATAATCATTTCAGAAATTGGGTTCTACTTAAATAATGTAATTTTGGATCTAAACATTAAATGCAGACTTCCTAAGCTAGACATATATATAAGAAAATAATTATCCGAGACATAAATGTTGTGTTTATTATCTGCAAATTGCTTAAAAATGTCTGCATTTATTTATTATCTAGACACTAAGGCTTCGCGCGGTGGCGGCCACTCATGACTCAGTGTCCGCCACATGTCACTTTTTGTTGCAGCCACCAATGATATATAAAACTATAGATATTACGTTGTCCGTACTCTAAAATGACAACATGAAATTAAGCCAATTGGCCACATCGCGCTTAGTTACGCACCAACCTGTAGCGCGACACTACGTTTGTTGATTTTGTTGTGATGTCAATTTGACTATTACTTATCCTGTGACGTAACTGAAGATGTATATTTATCTCCCTCTAGCAACAGGCATCCCGCCGTACGGTGACATATTTTCTTTCCCTTTCTTCATGCGTATTAGTAGCTATCTAGTATTTTCGCCGTTTTTAAGCGCCGCGATGTTGGTTTATGACGTGTCTATATATAATACGTCATTGGCAGCCACCGACCAGCTTCGTTTGCCAAAGGATGTGGCGCGCAACAGTCACCGGTGGTTGTCGTCGGTGGCCCATTTGCGCGGAGCTTTAGATACTGGCACTGATTGTATCTAAGTATTCTCCATTTTTTGTTCAGATTTTAATGTTTGACTTGTTTAAAATACAGTCTTATATAGTCTTAAGTAGATAGTATCGCGTGTTACATGATTTAACATGTAAGAAATAATTACATACCTACTTAAAAACAAATTATCTACCTATGTCTATTTTAGTGACTTATGTATGAAGATCAAAAAAGGAACCCAATTAAAATCTAAACTATTTTATAGATGAATTTAGTCACAGTCTAGCAATTATGATGTCACAATTTCGTAATTTTATTTCAACAAACCCGTCCTGACTTTGCACGGGTAGCAGAAAAAAACAAACCAATACATAAAATACCGTGTAAAAGTGCAGTGTGTCCCCTCCAAAACCGACCGACTTTTCTGTTTTTTTTATGTATATTAGGTAGGTAGGTCCGAGAATTTTAATTATTATATTATTCAGCTGAATCCGGTTTGACTGGAAGCCGACCCTGTCGCGAACGCGAAGTAATGCATACCCCACGCCAGTCAAAATCTGTAGCTTATAGGCACAGATAATAAATAGTTAGGACGTGACTTGAAGTGGAAGAGTGGGGGTAGCGCGCGCGGATGGACAGCGTGCACGCTCCCGGCTCACTTGGGCCTGAGGGTCGGAGCTGGTGGGAGTTAGCAGTACATTGGTGAGCGAACTTGATTTATCTTAGTACACGTGTATACCGTGTGTGTGATTTACCACATATTCATATTATATTATTTGCCAATGTTGTCCATGTGTGTGTATTATTCCAACAGCGATCAGATTCAGAAGTGATACCAAATCAGACTAGCATTCAGATGCGAGGCTCGGGGTGGCTATAAGGGGAGGTTGGAGGCCACTTCAGGGGAATAGCCCCCTATACCATGCTACTTCAGGGGAACAGCCCCTACATCATGCTACCTTAAGGGAACAGCCCCTACATGATGCTACTTCAGGGGAATAGCCCCCTGCATTATGCTACCTTAGGGGAACAGCCCCTACATGATGCTGCTTTAGGGGGATAGCCCCCTACAGGATGCTACTTTAGGGGAACAGCCCCCTATATCATTGCGATGATAATTCAGTGACGGTTATTCGTGAAGATTAATCTATCTTATCTCGGTTGTTAGATGTTAATCATATCGTACCTAGGCGTAATTTTGAGACATCGGTATTATAGATTCAGATATTCGTCATGAGAAGAAGCAATTGGCGACATGGTGGAGATGCTGGGATATCATTATCTCACTATTATAGTTAAAAATATTGTTTTGTTCCGAAAATAAATAATGTGGGTAGATAGATTTTTTCTACATTTCAAAGTATTAAGTAGGTCAGTTTCTTGTCAGTTTCATAGTATCGGTCGGTTGTTCATTCTCCTTATGGATAATGAACACTGATTAACCGTACGAACAAATTCAAAAATAGAACAGAATTTATTTGAACAATCTGTGAAATAAATCAATCGGTATAGTAGCAGCAAAATACAAACACATAACGTTCTAAGCTGTTGTGAGTGTTGATGAGTAATTTAGTTCCGTGTTAAGTTCATGACTGTTCTTAAGGTTTATAACCTATACTCAAGCAAAGTTAGGACATAATGTAGTTTGTCTATTGATATAAACTTGTATATCAATGAGTTTGTCAGGTTACATTGTACAGGCTGCTTTTGGGCACCGGTCTACCCTGCGACAAGTTCCAAGAAATATACGCGCAGGACGGTATTCGGTCACGACTATGATAAACATTTTATGTAATAGTAAAACCGAGTGCACGATAATTCCGAGTGAAGTCTAGTAAACAATTGCTATTTTTACGTTACGCAGTGACCAACGATAATAATAAAAGTTTATTAGCTAATTAAATTATACGTTTGATACCAAATATTAGTAGATAATCAAAGGAGTATTCCTACTAAGTACTAGTACTTTATTAAGTGAACGAATTAAGATGTTTTAGATTTAGTCTAATGGTCTTTCGCTTATAAAGTAATGATAGTGTTTGATGGTTATTAATTTACTTCTTTGGTTTGATGTGCATAGTCGATGTGTTGGTACCTATATTGGTTTCCATAAGAATCTCATACTAAGTTATATTGTTTTAGATACTCGGGATATTATATTTACGAAGCTTTTGTATAATTTAACTGGTACTCTTTTAAAATGGAAGACGTTACCCGATCTCGTTTAAAAATTATTTATGAATCCCTCCAATCAAACATAAGCTCTGCTCAATGTGCCCTAATGGAGTTATCTGAAGAAGATCCTAACTATAAAGGATTGGAACTGATTGGTGCTAAACTAAAAGGTATAAATGAGATGTTTGTTTCGGAAATTCACAATTATTGTAAATTAACAAAGGAAATCAATGTTGTGGAAATTAGTCAATATACGTCCACACAGATTCAGGCTGAAGAGTTAATAGCAGAAATAAATGTATATGTTAAACAGAATCATCGAAACCGCGCACTTATTTTTTCAAAGAATGACAGTAATGTTAACACAATCAGTAGGTTACCAAAAATGGAATTAAGCAAGTTCGATGGTGATGTTCTAAAGTGGTATCAATTTTGGGATCAGTTTTCATCGAATGTTGATACGAGAAACATTAATGATGTCGATAAATTGTTGTACCTTCAATCAGTTCTTGAGGGTGATGCAAAACAGGCGATTGATGGGTTGGACACAACAGACAAAAACTATCGTATTGCTGTCGACACGTTAAAGGAACGGTATGGCAAACCCAGCGTAATTATTGATGCTCATTATGTAGCACTTTATCGAATTAAATCAGTGGAATCTAATGAAGTCAAAGATTGTAGACACGTTCTAAATGAAATTGAGAGACATCTAAGAGTATTAAGTTCTTTAGGCGAAGATGTAAATCACAATCATCTTAGAGTAATGATTTTAGAAAAGTTCCCCGAGGATATCATATACGAATTAAGGATGAAAATAACTGGCGTAGATGAGTCTATTGAAAATATTAGAAAATTCTTAGAGTATATCATATCGGCTCGGGAAACATCAAGTAGGTTAAAGAAAACTGCAGAAAATAACAAAATTACAACTAGTGAAGATAAACAAGCTTCCGATAATATCACAATAGGATCATTACATGTTAGATCGGAAGAGACTAGTGATAATAAAAGGAGTAGATTTATATCAAACTTCAGAAAGGAAAAATCTAGATATGAAAATAGACTGCAGAATAATAAACATATACTGCCCACTCGGAAAAGACCACATGACGGTGACACATCCGATGAGACACCAAAAAGGAAATCAATAAAATGTATATTTTGTAAGCAGGATCATTTTAATGATGAGTGTAATGTGCACAAAACCTTACAGGAAAGAAAGTCTCAATTAGGAAATCGTTGTTATAATTGTTTCGGTGAAGGCCACAGGGCTGACAATTGCCGTAACAGACGGAAATGTCGAAATTGTAATAAGTTCGGCAATCATAATCGAGCATTATGTCCAACTAAGCTAACATAGCATGTGAAGTCCGTACCAACCGATACCTTACATACGAATAATGCACATAGCACTACGCTGTTGCAGGCAGCCCTAGTAATTACAGAAAACTTAGAAACTAAAATGTAGGTTGTTGCTCGATTGTGGTAGCCAGCGCTCATATATAACGGAACATAATACAAATTTACTGAAACTAATTAAAACATTAATTTCTTAACACGATTTATTTGATTCAAAGGCATAAACCGAGCAGATATCACAGGGTCACTCAGATAATGTTGTGCACCTACGTTTTTGTCGTGTCCCATTCGGTGTCCTATCGAGCCCATTTCTACTTAACGCTACGATCAGATATCAGTTAAATAAATCAAACAACATATTTGTGATACAAATTGCAGACGAAATTCATGTAGATAATATTGTAATTGACGCATAGACAATTTCAGACTCAAATAAACTGTTCTGTGCTGCTAAAGAATCATTTGATAGCTTGTCCATGAACTTGCGTGATCGCAATTCAAATTCAAAGGAACTAGTTTCTTCCATACCAGATAAGTTTAGAGCAGAAAGCCGTGAGCACATAAAGGTTCTCGGTTTAATATGGAACATACATAAAGATCAGTTATATTTTAAATCTAACATCAATACTGATTCAAGCACAATTGTATCAAAAGGAGACTTGTTAAGGGTCATTGCTTCAATTTATGATCCGTGTGGTCTCTCAGTCCCAATAGTTCTCGCAGCAAAACTATTATTTCAAAAGTTATGGAAAGAAAAGGTTAAATGATTGTCAAATTGAAAAAACAACTGTGCATGCATACGCAGCAGCAATTTATTTACGTGTTACTTTGCACACTAATAATATTGTCAGTTTTGTTATTGGCAAGTCTAGATTAGTGCCGTTAAAGGACCAAAATGACTTACAAATTCCAAGACTAGAATTGCTGGGAGCACTTATCGGGTGTAGACTTATGGGTTTTGTAACAAAAAAATTACGGTTAAAAATCAAAGCACAATTTTTGTGGACTGATAGTCAAATAGTTATAAGCTGGCTCAAATCAGACAAGTTACTTACGCCATTTGTGGCACGTAGAGTTAATGAAGTAAAACAGAACAAGACTTTCCAGATCAGATATGTGCCAACTGAATTAAATCCAGCTGATGTAGGCACTAGGACGGAACGGGTAGGTTTTTACAATAGATGACTCATAGGACCTGATTTTTTAATGAGTAACTCAAATCAGTGGCCTACATTTTATACCAACATAGATACTCAACTTACAATTGCCGGGGAGGGTCCTTCGAATTCAATACCTTCAAATAATAATAATAGACCATCCAGTCAGTTTTAACTAAGAGTCTCGAAGTACTCAAGGTGATGAAGATATTAACCTCTAGAACCCTGGCGCGTCAAACGTCAACATCTGTCAACGCCCGGCGCTTTTTATCGCAATTTGACACGCTACGACTGCTAACAAAAAAAATGGTTTGCTTACGTTTCGAGTGGCTCTTATCTTAAACTGTAAACTGTTTTTGGTTCTTGAATAAACTGACCATGCTATAAAATGTATACAATACTTGTAATATGAGAGTGGTATTTATAAATAAATGTTGATAACGGAGAACAGGCTGAAATATTGTTTGTTCCCTTGTTCTATCGATTTCTTATAAAACTACTGTAGCAATCCATGCGAAATTTTGCAAATTACATTATGAATAAACAAATAATCTAATTACAGCGTTTTTTTGACAGTCCTATGTAAAATTTTCATAATATTCATAATCAAACTTCATCGTCCGTCGAGCCGTTTTTATGAAATTGCGTAATAAAACGCTTGACTTTGTAAACGCTCATCCTAGTTATATTGAGTAGTTTCTAATAAAAAAATGTTACTAGGATACTACATAATCCTTTATTGATTGAAAACTAGCTATATGTCGTAAGAATATGCCACTATAATTGTACAATGATAAGATTTCCTTGAAGAGAGAACTAAGCGGCGATGTGTTTTGTATTAGCTAATTTCACATAGTATATTAGGTTTCAGAATTGGAATATTTATCAAACCTACACAACATTGAGCTATAATTTCATATAAGTATAAATACTTACTCACTTTGATGAAAAAAAATAAAGATACAAACCTCTGAATTCACCTAAAAAAAAATAACGGTTTTTCACGGTACATTCTTAGGCAAAACAAGTCAAATTATGAAGTAAAATGGTAAATACATTGTGCAAAACTATGTAATAACTACTTGTACGACTATTTATTCACATAAACGTTGATTATACTCCAAAAAAAAAACAATTTCATCATTTTAATTGCAAGAATGGCGACTGACATTCACACGTAATGTTTCAATGGCCGAAAAAGTATTATTTTGATGTATTTCGTGCAAACATTTATGTAAAACGATGTAATAGCTACTCATAAATAAATATTCGTACACTTAGCATAAAATAATTTACATGCAAACAAAGTATAAACAAAAAGTCGACCGTCATCGACGTTCCAGAGACAAAGTAAGCGTTTGTTTTTTAAAAAAAATATTTCAATGATACCATCATATATTTTTAAAATTGGAATAGCTTAGTTGAACGAGAATATCATCCCGCAAGTGTGTAAACCTTGCCACATGAAATAAGACCATGCGTTTTTAAATAAACCGCATATTTCGCCATGGCACGCCGGCGTGCCATCGGGTTTTAACGGTTGTAACAGTTTATGGCACGCGGGCGTGCCCCCGGGTGTTGAGCGGTTAATGACGCACCCATAGTTCAGCCAGTAGCAGACGACCAATTAGGGCATCAGCAGCCAAAGCAAAAGAGAGGGTTAAACAGTGGACATCCCAGTTGATGAACAGATTATTTCAATAAAATCAGACAGAATCAGTTGGAGTCAGTCAGAATCAGTTGGAGTCAGTCAGAATCAGTTGGAGTCAGTCAGAATCAGTTGGAGTCAGTCAGAATCAGTTGGAGTCAGTCAGAATCAGTTGGAGTCAGTCAGAATCAGTTGGAGTCAGTCAGAATCAGTTGGAGTCAGTCAGAATCAGTTGGAGTCAGTCAGAATCAGTTGGAATTAATCAGAATCAGTTGGAATTAATCAGAATCAGTTGGAATTAATCAGAATCAGTTGGAATTAATCAGAATCAGTTGGAATTAATCAGAATCAGTTGGAATTAATCAGAATCAGTTGGAATTAATCAGAATCAGTTGGAATTAATCAGAATCAGTTGGAATTAATCAGAATCAGTTGGAATTAATCAGAATCAGTTGGAATTAATCAGAATCAGTTGGAATCAGTCAGAATCAGTCGGAATGAGTTGGAATCAGTCAGAATAAGGTGAAATCAGTCGGAATTAGTCGGAATCAGTTGAAATAATTGTATTAATTAATCCTAGTAATCAGAACTCAGAAACTCGTCATCAGTCGGAAAATGTATCAGTTGTAATCCTATAATGATCTTGATTAAACAGTAATTTCAAGGAATCAGAGTTTTTTTCATTTAGACTTTTTCTTGGGCGGGAGTGTCGCGAACGCGAAGTAATGCATACCCCACGCCAGTCAAAATCTGTAGCTTATAGGCACAGATAATAAATAGTTAGGACGTGACTTGAAGTGGAAGAGTGGGGGTAGCGCGCGCGGATGGACAGCGTGCACGCTCCCGGCTCACTTGGGCCTGAGGGTCGGAGCTGGTGGGAGTTAGCAGTACATTGGTGAGCGAACTTGATTTATCTTAGTACACGTGTATACCGTGTGTGTGATTTACCACATATTCATATTATATTATTTGCCAATGTTGTCCATGTGTGTGTATTATTCCAACAGCGATCAGATTCAGAAGTGATACCAAATCAGACTAGCATTCAGATGCGAGGCTCGGGGTGGCTATAAGGGGAGGTTGGAGGCCACTTCAGGGGAATAGCCCCCTATACCATGCTACTTCAGGGGAACAGCCCCTACATCATGCTACCTTAAGGGAACAGCCCCTACATGATGCTACTTCAGGGGAATAGCCCCCTGCATTATGCTACCTTAGGGGAACAGCCCCTACATGATGCTGCTTTAGGGGGATAGCCCCCTACAGGATGCTACTTTAGGGGAACAGCCCCCTATATCATTGCGATGATAATTCAGTGACGGTTATTCGTGAAGATTAATCTATCTTATCTCGGTTGTTAGATGTTAATCATATCGTACCTAGGCGTAATTTTGAGACATCGGTATTATAGATTCAGATATTCGTCATGAGAAGAAGCAATTGGCGACAGACCCCAATATAGTTGGGAAAAGGCTAGGCAGATGATGATGATGAGGTAGGTCCGAGAATAGGTCGTGAGAATAGGTCGTAGACTATTTATTATTTACATGGCAAAACAAACTTTGCCAGGCCAGCTTGTAATAATATAAACTCTCAATCGACAGGATTTTTTCCGGCATTTCCGACAATTTTCTTTTTTTTATTATAAATGGGTTTGCTCTTGACTCCAGTCTAGGTCAAAGATGACAGAGACAAAGTCTACGACAAAGCAAGCTTACCCAGAAGTAACCTGTTCACTCTAACTTTGAAAAGATTACGGTTGTAAGCGTTCAGAAACACAGACGCAGGCAGAGAGTTCTAAGAAAGACGACTGGAAACGCTTAGTGCGAATTGGTGGAATAGCAACAAAGTAGGGGATGGTAAGTTGCAGTGCGTCTGAATGTCCGATGATAGAAGGGGCCGAAATTAAATATCATCATATTTCAGCCAATTCACACAAAACCATAATTAATCAAACGTCTAAACCTTATTCATTAATTACTGTCTATTGGTGAAATTCTTATGAAAATCCGCTTGATAGTATTTGAATTTATCGCGTACACAGATATCGTAAGTAAATGTGCGGGGGACGTTTTATAGGATGTAGTGATTTTATGATAGAAGCGATGCAAAAAAACCAACGTTTTTATCGAATGACGATGCTCAATCAAATATCTATTTTGGGACCAAACAACGACATTATGACATCATACATCTATTTCTGCTACATCGTGTTTACTGTTCTGCTAATTATAGCTTGAAATTAAACAAGAAACGCCTTCATAACCGCTGAGGCAATAAGGAAGTAAATACTGACATGTGAGCGATCTATAAGAATATTATTGTTATTGCAAAACGTACTTGGAGATAAAATTGTCGGAAATCACTTTAAACCGTTCGTATTGCTGTCATAGGTAGAACTTTGACAATCGTTAACATGGAGATATTCTTCCACCAATGTTGCCAAGGAATATTATGTTATTAAAATCAATTAGTGGGTTTTGGAGGTCAGTCAAGCAGTTGCTCTAAGTAAAATTCTGGAACTCAGCTATATAGTGTTAAAGCCAACTCTAACATAGTCAGGGTCAATCTTCCTAATCCTTTTCCAGCCACGCAATCTACTAAAAAGTGACTACATCAAAGTATTTTAGAGACTTTCTAGAGAGGAACCACATTAGCATTCTATCAGTCGAAAGACTTACATTGCTGCACTGAAAATCCCCAAGTGTCCCCACAGTGAGCAATTCTATGTTTCTCGCAACCAGCTGTTTCCCGTGGCTTTTACCAGGTCATCGGTTCACACATTTACATTTTACATTCCTTTTTAGGGTTCCGTAGCCAAATGGCAAAAAACGGAACCCTTATAGATTCGTCATGTCTGTCTGTCCGTCCGTATGTCACAGCCACTTTTTTCCGAAACTATAAGAACTATGCTGTTGAAACTTGGTAAGTAGATGTATTTTGTGAACCACATTAAGATTTTCACACAAAAATAGAAAAAAAAAAACAATAAATTTTGGGTGTCCCCATACTTAGAACTGAAACTCTCAATTTTTTTTTTCATCAAAATCATACTTTTTTATTTATTTAACACTTTCAGCACAAGAGAGTACAGAGGCGAACTTAATGCCATAGGCATTCTCTACCATTCAACCCTCATACGTGTCTACTCTCATACGTGTGGGGTATCTATGGATAGCTCTTCAGAAAATAATGATATTCATAAATATTTTTTGCTTCATTTACCTAGTCCCGCTACGTATCTCTACTATGTGACGCATCTTCAGACATCCGTGTTGTAAACGCAGCCTTAATGTTATATAATAATTATGTCACCGGAAAGTGGCAGACTCCGTAAAATTGTAATAAATCTTGAAAAGATTATAATTTCTCAAATTATAATGAAAAAATCGTGTTGTATATAATGTAACCCATTCAAATTCAATAATTTCCAATACATACATGTCAAGTTAGAAAAAATGTTTACAATTTCACGTGATATTTTACAACCTGACAGTGTTTGCCATTCTCCGGTGACATATACTCCGTGTTCCGAAAGATATACATAAACTTCGACCGGATGTTTAGAACATGGAAATAAGCATTTTTCATTATGGACACATTAATCAAATCTTATTTTTGTATTTTTGTTAATTATCATACAAACTAATGACTTTGACGTGAATCACCTGATAATCATGCCTCTTTATCCGAATTGGCAAAGAAAAATAAAAAAAACTTAAATAGCATCTGATAGTATTTTAAATTGCACTATGACCCTTTCATACTGCAAAGTGCAATTAAATTAAATTACAAATATCTTTGTAACGAAGCCTTTTTAAGTATCTACTACTTCCTACGTTTCATTTGATTTGTTAAAGCTATAGAAGCGTTTACTAAAGTTTATGGATAATGTGTGTTTCCACCGCGTTCTTGTACCATACTCGCCATAGTTCGTGGACCATAGTCCAAAAGACGAAAAAAAAATCATATCACTCCGTATTAAAACAATCCGATACTAACGATCACTCTTACTCACAATTTTCCCGGAAAATGTCACGATAATACATAAATTAATTACATCTTTCGCATTGAAATTAGTCACAACAGTAATAAAACTATTTAAGACCATACAATCATTGTTCTCTACACTAATTTTATGATGTGACAATGACGATTTGTCACGGACCTAGTATATCTCTATGAAATATCCATAAATACTAATATTATAAATGCAAAAGGAACTCTGACAGTCTGTCTGTTTGTTTATTGTTTAGCTTTCCATACTCAAAGGGCAACTAACGCAACCCCATTACTAAGCCACAACTGTCTGTCAGTCCGTCCGTCCGTCCATCTGTCTGTCAGCGGTAACAGGTATCGGTCTGTAATAGGTAGAACATTTGAAATTATCAGTGTGTTGCTGCTATAACAAAAATGATAAAATCGCGGTAGTCTGTTCCTTAGGGATAGATAAACTCTCTTCTCGCAGGCCGAGTCGAGTGCAAACGCTAGTAAGTTATAATTCATCGAATGATGATTTTTATTACAAGTCGCAGTTCGTATCGGTCATATAAATCATCGGTTTAGTATGAAAATGAATATGAACAATGAGTGTTGACCTTCTTAGCCCAGGTATAATGTATGTCGCGTCTTGGGTGAATGGAGCTGCGAAGCATCGGGTCTTCTTCACGATCCGACATATTTTTACGTAGATGTGGGCACTGTCGTGGGTACTCTCGAACGAAGGATAATTTCTTTCTTTTTTTTTAAACTAACGGCCTTACAGCAAGAAACAAACACATGCGTTAGTACTGAGCGTATACCAAGACAAGACTGCCTGATGTTGACTGTCGCAACTCTCGATCCCTTCTCCAGTCCTCGCTGCATCCCCTCTACCGACGATCGTGTCCAAGCGATGGGGAGCGCTTGCGTTTCCGGTAACGATATTAGATCACAATATATTTGTTAGATGGCGCTGCTTGTTGCACCATGGCGCCATCTATCCACGTCATGTATATTTTACTAAGACTATAAAAAAACATTTTACAAAAAAAATACAACCGACTTCCAAAAAAAAAACACTACAAAGTAAAAAATAACTTAAATTTCGGAAGTCGGTGTCAAAATACGAAGAAACTAATAAAAACACCGAAATTAAAGTTTTGTATTTTTTTTGTAAAAAGTTTTTTATTTTTCACTTTTTAGTGGTACCCTACACCTAACAACACCACTGCAAAATCGCAGAAAAGCAAAATACGCAATTTAGATTACATGGATGACATAAAACAATCATCTAAGTAGACGAATACCAGCTATTTCGATTTAAAATCCTAAGTTCGTAACCGATTTTCATAAAATTTAAATGGGACCAATCTGCAAGTATATCCGTTCAGATAAAAAAAATTCAAATCGGTTCATAATTGTCGGAGTTATGAGGTACCTAACAAACATAAAAAAAAACAATAAAAAAAACATACAACCGAATTGATAACCTCCTCCTTTTTGGGAAGTCGGTTAAAACAATCATTCATCAGGCGTCAGGCGAAGCGCGCTAGTAAGTTACAAGTCATCAAAATGTTGATGATGCTTACTACAAAGTCATACTCGCTGTACGTATCGATCATATAAATCATCGGTTTAGTATAAAGATGATAATGGACAATGAGCGTCGGCCTTTTTAGTCCAGGTATGATGTATGTTTTATTATGATGATAAAACAATCTTCGCACAGGCGAAGCCATATGAAGAAGCTAATGAGTTCATCAAATTTTGATGATGTTTACTACAATTTATAGTACGTATCGATCATATAAATCATTGTTTTATTATAAGCAGTAAGGTGAACAATGAGTAATTTTTAAGTTGGCTTATAAAGGCTGCTATTAGACGTTCAAAATATAATTTGAAGTGACCTCAATACTAAATCGGTGTTTGCTATAGAGTGGCGAACTGGCGAACAATGTGGCGGCTTAACTGATGGTAAGTGTTCATTGCCACCTATTAACATCTGCAATACAAGGGTTACTGAAAAGTGATTCATGCCATGACCCATTTCAACGATAATTCAATTGAAAACGTCATAACATTAAAGTTGTACAACAACGAGTCCTAAGTGCTCCATGCATGGTATAACAATACTACGCATGGAACACTTATATTATATAAAATCGATTCCTCCACTCATTTATGTTCACATAACTCAACAAAATGTATTAAACAGCTGATTTTTTTTTGTTTATGGTACGGAACCTTTTGGTTTACGGTACGGATCCCAGATTTTTTCAATTAGTTCAATTCTATTCCGTAACTCCACTCAATACATTTTTTTAGGCAAGAAGGTATACCGCGTGTATCTGACATCGACGCACAAACGATTTCCATGGGTCCAGGGCATGATTCTGGACACCCTCATTTTTTTCAAAAATTAAAAAATGAGAAAAGAACCGACGAAAAATTCCAACACTGGGGAATTTTTCGTCGGTTCTTTTCTCATTTTTTAATTTTTTTTTCAAGAGTACCACAAATAGGTATCAGTTCAGCTGAGCTGATATCTATTATTTTGTGGTTTTATTCAGATTGCTCTTTTTAGTGAAAGTAGTTAATTAATCATTTTTTTATTAAAAATCTCATTGGGTTAGGTCAGAATAACGATTATGAGCAGTCTAAAGTAAAAAAAACCCTTGAAAAAAATGAGAAAGAAGAACGGAAGCCTGGGCGCCCTGCGGACTCGCCGTCCGCATTCCGGCCCGTAGTGTTGCTCGACGAGGTGGGCAAGCTCTTCGAAAGAGTTATCGCAAACCGCCTCGCCGGGCACCTAGCGGGAACGGGGCCGGATCTTGCGGTTGCGGCAGTTTGGTTTCCGCAAGGGGTGCTCTACGGTGGACGCCGTCATGCGCGTCAGAGCCCTCACGACGGGGGATGCGGTCTCCCGGGGTGGTGTTGTCTTGGCGGTGTCTCTCGACATCGCCAACGCCTTCAACACCATGCCCTGGAGCTGCATTGGGGAGGCACTCCGGTATCATCGGGTGCCGACCTACCTTCGTCGTGTGGTCGGGGACTACCTGTCCGACCGGGCAGTAATCTACCCTAGTCACAGCGGTGAGTGGAACCGGCGAGAGATATCGTGCGGTGTCCCACAGGGTTCGGTTCTGGGGCCGCCCCTGTGGAACATCGGTTACGACTGGGTGCTGCGAGCCGACGTTCCTAGCGGCGTCAGCGTCATCTGTTACGCTGACGACACGCTGGTGCTGGCACAGGGGGGGTCGTACGCGGAGGCGGCCGACGTTATGACACGCGGGGTTGCGACAGTCGTAGAGAGGATCCGGCAATTGGGTCTCGAGGTGGCGCTGCACAAGTCCGAGGCCATGTGTTTTCATGGCCGAGGCAATACCCCACCGTCGGGATCCTTGCTGACGGTAGGAGGGGTTTCCATCGACGTCGAGTTGACGCTGAAGTACCTAGGGCTCGTCCTCGACAGCCGGTGGAACTTCGTCGAACATTTCCGACGTTTGGCACCCAAACTGGAGCGGGCCGGGGCTGCTTTCAGGCGGCTCCTGCCCAACCTGGGGGGACCAAACGCCTCCTGCCGGAGGCTTTACGCGGGAGTCGTGCGGTCCATGGCCCTCTACGGGGCCCCGGTGTGGGCGCGTTCCTTGCGGCAGCGTGCTGCCAACTATCTGAACGCGCCCCAAAAGGTGATGGCCCTAAGGATGGCCCGAGGGTACCGCACGATCTCGCGTGAAGCGGTGTGTCTCCTTGCCGGATTGCCGCCATGGGATCTGGAGGCGATAGCCCTCGCGCGCCTGCATGACGCGTGGATGACATTGGCGCGTGGAGGTACTACGCCGGGGGAAAACTCCGCTGACGCGGCAAATTGTCGCGCAGCGGACAGACCTCCGGCGCGATCTCATGGCGTCATGGAGACGACGACTGTCGCAACCCAGTGCAGGGCACGTCACGATAGTGGCGATAAGTCCCCTCTTTGAGGAGTGGCTAGAGAGGCGCCACGGCGTCCTCACCTTCCGCCTGACGCGGGTCCTCACCGGACATGGATGTTTCGGGAGGTTCCTGCACCGAATCGGGCGGGAGGAAACGCCCAGGTGTCACCACTGCGAGGATCGACCGGAGGACACGGTAGAGCACACTGTGCAGGTGTGCCCCGCTTGGGCGGCGCACCACCGTGTCCTCGAAACGGCGATCGGCGGCGACCTCTCGCGTCCGGCCCTGGTCCAAGCCATGGTCCGGAGCGAGACGGAATGGGACGCCGTTGCCTCCTTCTGCGAAGCAGTCATGCTAGCGAAGGAGATGGCGGAGAGGGAGAGGAGACCCTCTCGTCTCGGCCGCCGTGGTAGACGACGCGGGCGTCGGGGGACACCACCTGGTGACCTCCGGCCACCGTAGGCGCGGGCCTGTGGACGGCGAGCTATGGGTGGCTCGCCGTTCGTCCGTCTAGTGACGACAGGCCGTGTCGACGGCGCGTTAGTGTTCCACGCGCGCCTCAAAGAGAGTCAGCACACAGAGGGGCCCGAAAGGGCCGACGCCTGCCGGAGTCGCGGGATTATTCGCAAGAGACACCGTGGCTCCGGAACACAAAGGGCAATGAAGGAACATGGATGGGTTTTAGTCAGTAGAAGTCTGACACTTCCTCCCGCTACACCCAGAGCGGGAGGAGTCATTGGATGATTTCCCATCCCTAAAAAAAAAAAAAGGGTGACCAGAATCATGCCCTGGACTCATGGAAATCGTTTGTGCGTCGATGTCAGACACACGCGGTATATAAATAATAACAAAAATGTTTTCGAGATTTACTATGGTTACTTTATTAGATACACACACTAAGTTTGTTTGTTAAGTAAGTTAAGTAAGTTTGTTGGGATATTTCCCAACACTGGTAGAAAACTTAATTTCGAGTGAAACTCACCAATGTTCATATCAACTAGCAACGCTTGTTTGTTATATGAGCACGTATGATAAAGAATATTAAAGCTTTGCGATAGCGTATATCATACTTCTAATTAAACAGTTGTACACAATACGGTCGGCGATTTATCAAATCGACCAGGTGAAGGCCGCGAGAGTCCGCCGAGTGCGAGATGCCCAGGACTGGTAAATGTGGTGCTCTATCTATCAGAGCAGGAACACTCGGATGATATAAACCAATTGGTGGTCTATCTATCACAGCAGGAACACTCGGACGACATAAACCAATTTATAAATACGGTTGCAGTTAAGAAATAATCAGTCATTTAAAAAGACTAACTGACGTAATGGCAACTGTTTTGAAACTTAAATACCTCTACTCAGGTAGACTGAGTTCTGAAAAACCCCGGACAAAGGATCGAAACATAATTTGCTCAATCAAATACACATGTATTTATGATCAAAGAACAAATATATTACCTTGAAAGTTGTAAACTTAACCGAGGACATTGGATATTTCGCCGTCTGTGTGCGAGTTCATAAGAGATATTATTTGAAGCGGCAAGGACGTAGCTCGTTTGACAGCAGCTGGCAAAAAGTTTTGCTGTTAGTGTTAACAAGAAAGGTCATACTCGTATTATTATAACAAGTGCGTTGTACTCAAGTTACTAATCACTAATGTTATAAATGCGAAAGTTTGTGAGAATGGATGGAGGAAGCGCGATTATGAAATTTCCCGCGACGCCTCAGTTGAGGACCCCGCGGCATCGACTGGCAACACGATAGGTAAGAATGTGGCTGCGCGTCGAAAGAGTCGCTTGTCTGCTCGACTGAGAGACTGACTGTTTTTTCATTTTTATTATTCAATTATTTATTCCGAGTAGCAGTGACTCATATAGTGTTAATAACAATAAATAAACTTAAAACAATGTTAGCGAC
This sequence comes from Ceramica pisi, assembly GCA_963859965.1. Taxonomy (NCBI): domain Eukaryota; kingdom Metazoa; phylum Arthropoda; class Insecta; order Lepidoptera; family Noctuidae; genus Ceramica; species Ceramica pisi. The sequence goes on along the minus strand of OY982549.1, from coordinate 6,131,136 downwards.
ACCATTACAACAAATACATGAACACACTCAACAAAATAATCACCGCTGCAGCATCCCAGCTGAGATGCTGGAGCAACGACTAACAATACAGCAGTCCAGCCTGTCAGCAATCATACCCAGGATGCTATTGGAACTGGCTCGCACCCTGCGCACCAAGGACGCGCATCTTTTACGCATTAATGCATAAAAGCAATCAATACGCATTTCCGCAAACATCCCTGATGCGCTACAGAAGCGAGGCAGCCCCATCAACACCCTGAAGGCATTGTTATACTGAACGCGAAGGGCACTGTACGATCTTAGCGTAAAATGTACCCACAGACTACAGGTATAAAATGAGGAACAGAAGGTTCTAAAAATCGTTAATATAACGCGCCAAGAACCTACTTATGGATCATCATCACTGACAGGACTATTGTTACCAATAAGCCTGATATAGTGGTGGTGGACCGAATAGTGAGGCGTGCAATGATTTTAGACATGACCGTCCCGCACGCCCAGAAACTTGTGAAAGCCGAGCAAGATAAACAAATCAAGTACGACATGTGAGAAGTGGACTCTGCATTAATTGTTCCGATAGTTGTGACAGCCAACGGCTTAAGGGCCCCTTTTCCCGAAACTTTAGGCATTTTACGCACTGAGTCGGCTTGCGCCCGCGTTGCACAGGAGCCGTCGCGATATGAACTCTGGTGACCTATGGCGGCGGACGAGCACGCCACAGTACAAATAAATCAGTAGTTCAAATATTGTCGTGCTGGTAATAAGAGCTAGTTTGCTACAAAAACGTATAGCTTGATGTGCTGCACTATTGACTGTAAACCTTAATACACTTATATTGTTATGAATGTATGACTAAGGCAGGCGATGATCATTCTATAGAATTTAAAGAATGGTGGTAGAAGATTTCGTGAGTACTATAATGAAAGACAAATATGATTAATTATAATGTAATAAAATAAAATATATAGGTACTAGTAGCATAAAAATTAAAATTCAATAAAATTTAGTGGTCGTGGGCTAGGTCCAGGTTCATTTTCATCGACCGATATATTCCTCAATGCTAGGCGCGAGTTTCCTCTAAGAGGGTCAAACCCGGTCGGTACGAGGTCTCAGAGCACTGGAATGGAATAAATTTCATTACTAAATTTCAAAAACCCAAATTAAAAAAGAACAATTACTTACTAGAGTTATAAATAAGATCTAATACATAACATATACAAATATAAAAATCTCGTGTCACAGTGTTTGCTATCGAACTCCCCCGAAACGGCGTGACAAAATTTTTGTGTATATTTGGTAGGTCTGAGAATAGGTCGTAGGCTATTTTTTTTTAAGTGACATCTTTTTTAGCATCGTTGTGATTTGAAAGTCGATGAAACGAAAAAGCGACAGTAAAAAGAGACAGACACATAAGTTCATAATATTTAACGTGGGAGAAAATGAGATAGGAAGCATTATACGAGTACTCGTATAGTGTGTCTTATGTTCGTGGTTGTCTTTGTGCTCTTTTTGAAGGTTTCACTTCTACCACGTGTGAATTGCACACATGTTTTTTTTCATACACTTTCAAATTTCCACGCGAACGAAGTCGCGGGCAACAGCTAGTAAATAAATAAATATCGTTGGCTTGTGTCGTGGACACCAGATAGTTGATATGATACATATATACCTTTTTTGTAAATACATAGGTGCTTCTTATGTACAAACATCCATGACTCGGAAACAAAATAATGTCCATGCTCATCACACAAACATTTGCCCCTACCGGGATTCGAACCCGGACCCTAAGATCGTAAGGCGGCCTCACTACCGCTGCGCCATTCGGATCGTCAGTTTATGTAAAAATATGTAAAGGTGAATGTTTCCATTAAAAATATTAAAGACTAGCTGACGCACGCAACTTCGTCTGCGTCACAATTTCCATGATATATAGCCTATAGCCTTCCACGATAAATGGGCTATCTAACACTGAAAGAATTTTTCAAATCGGATCAGTAGTTCCTGAGATTAGCGCGTTCAAGTAAACAAACAAACATACAAACAAACAAAAAAACAAACAAACTCTTCAGCTTTATATATTAGTATAAGATTTAAAATTCTAGTCATACTGACTTCGCTAGTCTGTGCAGAGAAGCACAAGTAATAATATTGTGACGTATTTATAGAATAAGTACTTTCGCAATACACTTTCGGATTTTCTTCACTTCAGATGCCCTTTTTTTCTTAATTTTGTTTTGTTTTATTTGCCATTTTAATTACTTCTAATACAACACGTTTTTACGCAGGTAAGTAGGCACTATTACGCGCGCGAAGACGATAATGTGGTTGCGAGCAAAAATTGCATAGGTCCTCCCTCTATGACGTCCGGCAGGACACTGGCGCGGTGCGCGCGAGTCGTTTTTCACGCATTTATTTTATATGGAAAAAAATAAGTGCCATATTATAAATCTATCCAATAATATCCCTGTTAAACCTGATTAGTAAATGAAATGTTAAATTTTCATAAACATTGCGTTCCCCCAAGTCTCATACAGCTTAAAATACTTTCAAAATCGACTTTACTTCTGATTTTTTTTTTGTCGAGCAAAATGTTAAATATTGTGTTTTTAACCAAAAAAGTCGCTAGATTAAACATGTATCTGTACTATATATTTTTTTGCGAATTTAAATATGGTGATTTCTCTGAAAACAACTCGATCTAGAAACGTAAATTTCGGAAAAGGGGCCCTTAATAGCCAGGAGCCTCGACCAACACCTCAGGAGGCTCTCGTTGGGCAGCTGGATCAAGGGCTTGATTCAGAAAGTGGTACTTCTTGACACGGCTCAAACTGATTTGTTTGTCAAAATCAATTTACATCTGTTTCAAAAACTCTCTGATGTTAAAAGAACTCCAATGCGTTCTCAGTATGCAAACTGTGCGACAAAAAAATGCAGAACCGCTTTAATGAAAAAGAGTTTTTTTGGCATGGTTCCGAAAATGAATAACAAAATACCAGAAAATATTAAAAAAATTACCCTTAATTAAATTAAAAAAGATTCTCTACTCACTATTAATGGAAATGTTATTATACTGTTGAAGATTTTATGAATGATAATCATTTTTAACATTTCTCAAGCGGTAAATACCTATATGTATTAAATGTAATTTTAAAGACTGTTTTTGAGATTTTTAAGACTGTTGGTTAAGTTCTTTTTAATTATAATTTTTATAAGGTTATCTTTTCTCATGTAAGAGTTTAATTTTGTTTTCTTCGTATGTTAGTTATAGTTTCATTGTTATTATTTATGATTTTTTGTTTTCTTTTCAATATTTTTACGCCATCACGGCAAAACATAGCGCACTTATATAATTATAATACCTAATCTAAGATCTTTTTTTTTTTTTTAATTTAAAAGAAAATTTATTTAGGGTACAGAAATATCTTACTTAGTAATAAAAACAAATTAAATTAAATGTAAAAACCTATGTTTCACAAATAAACACTGATTCTGATTCTGAATGTTGGGAGGTCCTCTCTCTGGAACCCTGACCGCCGGTAGCTTGGACCCTGTTCCCGATACCGGTGGGCTACTGTTTTTTTTTGTTTTAAATGTTTTTTTTTTCTTGCTGTATTTATTAAGAAATACTAAAAAATATATAAAATAAGTTTAAAAGATGAATATAATAAGTACAATAACTTCTTTAAATTTTTGAGTTGTTTATTATTTAATCAAGCGTCAACAGCTGAACTGATTGTAATATATAAAACTTCACAAGCGCGTAGACCATGTCCTGAATTATTGCACCTGGCATAATTTTCTACATGCAAGCAAATCCGCTGACAAAAGCTAGGACATTATAATTGTAAATATCTGGTTTAAAAATATATATATGTTGATACAGAGATGCAATATTAACGTATGAATATTTTTCCACGGTTAATATTAAATAAAGTACCTACACAGTTTTATTTTGCAAAGTTGGTTGTGTTTATCCTCTTACTTCTGATACCATCTCGTTTAATTCGGTTCATTCCCCAGTAGAAATATAATTAAATTCACTCAAACTCGCGGCAAGCTAAGGGCTGTTTCCCGGTAAACAGACAAAGATCTTTACCCCTTGAAATTATACCAAATTAGACTCGAGCCCTGGATTAAATTACGCGAAACAGATAAACATCTGAAACACAATTAAGATCTACCGATGGTTCGGCAAACAGAACTGTACAATGAAATTCAATTATTCAGGTTTGCGAACAAATTTTACTTTCACAGCAATAAAGAGCTAGAAAACAACTTTGAAACTATATCAAGTCAAAGTTTAATCGGATACTGCTTAGACGGGGTTTTACGCGATACTTTATAACCCATTTTACTTATCCTGAATTAAACAAATATGAAAGAATCTCATTTTTTTAAATACTTCGTACAAAAATAATCTTAACATACGGCGTCCTGGAAAATTGAAATTGCTGTTTCTGTGCGAGGAAAACGAATATAAGCAAAAAAAACGTAGGCACCTGAAATGTTAAAATACTTCATAACTATATTCCTTTAAAAAAAAACATTCAGGTGCAAGTAGGCCACTCATACGAAGGATTTCGTACCATTTACCGAAAAAAGAAAACACGTTACTTGTATTGGAGCCTGCTATTTTTTTTTTATCATAGCGGGAATACACACTATGAAACATTGAACTGTCTGCCTATGGTTTTTGAAATACCACCCGCTGACAGACAGACAGACGGGCGGACGGACGGACAGCATAGGCTTAGTATTAGAGTTACATCGGTAACCCTTTGGGTAACCGATGTAACTCTAATACTCTAATACTCACAACCTTTAAAACGATTAAGTACTGGCCATTGATATACTTAAATAGTTCTTAACTTGTTTACATTCTTACCTTTATAGGTAAATATAGACACCTTTTTTTTTAGGGATGGGAAATCATCCAATGACTCCTCCCGCTCTGGGCGGAGCGAGAGGGAGTGTCAGACTTCTACCGACTAAAACCCATCCATGTTCCTTCAGTGCCCTTTGTGTTCCGGAGCCACGGTATCTCTTTCGAATAGTCCCGCGACAAATATAGACACCCTTACAGATGTGTTTGATTATAAAACCTAAACATCTTAAACCAACTCGTGGCAAGAACTGGCATAGGCTAGAATATGGAAGACATACAACGCCCGTTCAATTTCCGGGACTGTAAAGCAGAAATTGGTAATAGACGAACCGCAACGGGACGAGCTTGCATCTTAGATTTTGCATAGAGTTCTGCTATATGGTAGGTATCGACTACAACTCGAAAATAAATATAAACAAGCTGGAACGGATCATGATATGAAAATTGTTACCATGAATAGTTTTAAACCATGAAATGCCAAAGTATACATGATATTTGACACCCAACGTTAGAATTTTGATATCGAGATTTTTCGAATAGGTTCTTTGTATGTCGGGGTTTTTTTTTTCATTCAACAATTTCCATTTACTTTTCAAATTATAAACAAGTATAACTAGTTACAATACAAAATTATTTATTGAAGCTTCGGTTACTAATTTAATGTAAAAAAATGTGGAACACTAAAAGCAAAATAAAACAGTGTGTTATGCGTAGTATAACGTAGACGTACACACATTCTCACATACCCTAAGCCACCGAAAACATCTTTATATTATATCCGTAGTTATCATCAAACTGATCTTCTCGTTAGAGACAATAAAGCTCGACCCCGAAAATCTCCCGCCAGCAGTATAACCCAGTTGCGAAAAGTAATAAATGCACATATTAAAAAAAACGACCTTCCGTAATGTGTTTTTGATACCGAACGGGACGGCGAAGAACGCGAACCGAGTAAACACAACTGTTGAAGATTTTGCTGAACAGTAGTTATATGGGTAGATAAGAATTTTGTTTTTCAGAATTTACGAGTATGTTTGGTACTACGTTTTACGAGTTTTCTTCAGATTCGATTCTAGGGATTTTCGCGTTTTTTTCATGTCAACCATGTTGTTTAAAATGTATCCATTAGGCTTCCACTTTTGAATAATAAGAAAGAATGGAAAAAAGTCAATACGTTTATTTGGCAGTAGTAGCACAAGCTTAAAACTTTTGCGCCTAAAGCAAATTAAAAAAAATCTGGCCAACTGCGAGTCGGACTCGCGTGCAAAGGGTTCCGAGCGAATTTAGTTTTTTTCTATAGACTAGACTTCTCAGGTTCAGTAGTTTTGGAGATAAAGGCAGGATAATGATTATTTTTCGTCTTATTTCTTGAATAACTTCATAGTATTTGTTTATTTTAATATTATTATAAAACATACATTATTATATACACACAAACAAAATTAAAACTCTCCAAATAAATAAACCCTTTATTTGAAATGTCACACGGTGCAGTTTGTAATTTTTTTTGTAATTTCCTAGTTTGTCCCCCAAAACTGAACCCCGTGCTTAAAAAAAAAATATTTACGTAACGCTTCGGTGTTTAGGTCACAGAAGCTCTTATGTGTACTAGATTTAAGTTTCAGTAGATTCGGAGAAAATGGGCTGTGACAGACGGAAAGACATACACCCGAGTGATCCTGTACTTAAAGGTTCCGCTTCGGAACCCTTAAAATATATATTAAAGAAAGAAAGCGCTAATCGGTTTTGCAAACCTACTTCAGTTTCATGTATAAAATTTACCCAAGTTTTATTCCTTCCAGAACAATAAATTTTATCCGAGTCCAGATTATGGTGATGGGAGTGTACTATATTAGTTTTATGACTCATAAAAAAGAACATTTCCAGTAACAACAAGTTAAATTTCCCTAATTAAATTTGCAATTACTGTTAATTTTCTTCATAGAGCCGCTGAAGCACGAAATAGTATCAATCTGATACAATTTAGCTAAAAATAAAGAAAGAACGAAAGAGAAGAAAAACAAAGATCCTAACAATGTTAAGTCGGTATATATTTGTTGTAAATATGTACCTATAGGTATGTAGAGGTTTCGTGTTCCAAGTCTAAGTGATTAGGTACTTTCATAAGATTTTTACAGTACCTAAATGTGATCTAATCAAGTCGGATCAATTTAGTTCGATTTAGTTGGCGGCGTAGCAATCTGATTAGATTGCTAATCAGATTGCTACGATGATGGATGGTAATTAATACAATAAAAGTAAATACTGTATTTATTTTTTGTTACATTAATACACAGTAAAGAGTCTATGATAAAACTTATTTCAATTATTGATCTCTAGCTGACCCGCGCAACTTCGTCTGCGTCACATTTTCCATTATTGCTCCGCTCCTGCATGCTTTCTTAGCGTCCTCGATAAATGGGCTATTTAACACTGAAATAATTTTTCAAATCCGGGGATTAGCGCGTTCAAGCAAAAAAACAAACAAACTCATCAGCTTTCTAATATTAGTATAGATAGTACAGATTACTTTCATGTATGTGCCCTCACATACACAAAAGTAATTAATCATTAGTTTCAGTATTGTTGCATCGCTTAGCCAAAAGTATTACGCATCGTTTGTTTAAAAAATACAATAACCCGTGCTTGTAGAAACTATAATTTTGTTTCTAGAACCTAACTTTTTTTGGCATCTGGGGTCAAAAGAACAATAATAAGCTAACGCTGTTCTAATAAATATCTGGAAGCTTTCCAATAAATTTTGTTCATTAAAAGTTAAAAAACGACGAATTTAAATTTTCACTAAGCACTCATTTTTCGCACGAATCGTCGCGTTAGTTAGTCCGTCTAAAATTAGGATACTCTTCAGAGCTCACTGACTGGATAATTTGATTATCACACTTTTTTATACACTGTTGAAAAGATTAATTGTAATACCTATAACTTACAGTACTGGCGGCTATCGATTTTGTGCTTACTAGTTGACGCCACTGGTGAGTCCTTTGGGCACTCAAGCTGTGGTTAGGCCCATGTGAACAAATTAAGAAGGAAAATTATTTATATTACCGTAACTTTGCAATGAAATTGAAACAAAAAGGAGAACATAATACTATTTCCGGACAAAATTATGTTCAATGCAGTGAACATACCGCGTGTATCTGACATCGAAGCACAAACGATTTCCATGGGTCCAGGGCATGATTCTGGACACCCTAGACTTAGAATTTTTTGTCGGCTTTTTTCTCATTTTTTTCAAGAGTTTTTTTACTTTAGACTGCTCATAATCGTTATTCTGGCCTAACCCAATGAGATTTTTAATAAAAAAATAATTAATTAACTACTTTCACTAAAAAGAGCAATCTGAATAAAACCACAAATAGATATCAGCTCAGCTGATACCTATTTGTGGTACTCTTGAAAAAAATGAGAAAAGAACCGACGAAAAATTCCAACACTGGGGTGTCCAGAATCATGCCCTGGACCCATGGAAATCGTTTGTGCGTCGATGTCAGATACACGCGGTATTTTACGTCGCTAAAACCGTAACTTAATCTGCCATAGTCAGGCTGTTAAAAAAACATAGAAAAGGCAGGCCAGGCTGTTAGAATATTCCCAAAACTCACAACGATTAAGTAAATAAACTCCTGACAAAAACCAACCCACAGAGAATTTTGACATTTAGAAGACGCTGCAATAGCGCCTCTAGTGGCAAATTCAAACGCGACAGCTCTGTGTTTGGACCCACTAAACTTGATAAAATCTTATGTAATCTGCATTGGAGGATTATTTTATCATCGTCCATTTTTTCAGGCACTAGGCATTACACAAACGAAAAAAAATTCAGAAGTTCCCTACATTTTGTCGATATAATGTTCGTCGGTACTGATATTTATAATAATAAAAAAGCGTGATTTTGGTTTATAGCTACTGTCTTTTTTTTAAGGATGATAAATCATCAAATGACTTTAACGCTCTGGGTGAAGCAAAAGGGAGTGTCAGACTCTTACTGACTAAATAGATAATTATTTTGTTCCTTTAAAGTGATTTAGAGGTCAGTTGAATACTCGTGAAAATGCCTCAAAAAAATCAAATGCCTCAATCAAAAATACTTCAAAAGCAAGGTATCAGTGTCAAATATCCTCGTTCAAAGATATTATTTCTGTTTTGTAAGATCTGCTTCGTAGCCAACATCAAAGCGCTTTACCGCTAAACTGGAAAGACCCTTTATGGTTTGAAAGCGATAACCGTCGGGTAAATCGTCTTTAAAATCTCACGGAGCATTAAGTCCGATACTGCCAAATGCTACTCGTACGATTGGTAAACATAAGGGGTCGATATTGGATTTAAAAGCTGGCCATAATTAAATTCAACATCTTTCCATTAAAATATGATTATGCCGACGAATATAGCCTAACCTAAAAGATGCAATGGTAGGCTTCAGATAACCTTGCCATAAAGTACATTGACCCTTCCCTAATATCCCTTCGTAGATACCCGAACAACAAATTATGAACCGTTTTTTAACGAGAACGTGAAGTCAAAAGTCATTTATTCATATTAGGCTGAGTGCTAGCACTTTTTTAACGTCCGCGTTCACAAGTAGACAGTCCCTCAAAAACGCCCGCCCGTTACGAAGGATATTCGAAGGATCGAGAAACTCAACAAATGTATGTGGGTCAATGACCGTTATTGCACAATTATCTGGTGCCTTCTATAATGACGCAAAATTGATCATCTTTCCCTCTACAAGGAAAATATAGAAAAGCGCAACCGCGTTTATAAAAATATTCATGATACCAAAACCGGCGTAAAACTATTCATGTAACGGAACTTTCTTGTAAAATATACGACCTTCCGCCCATTCGTACAGAAAAATACTGGGAGATACTTCGTTCTCCGCTGAAAACTCTTGTAGCCATAAAATGCTGCAACTGTGTTTTATAATGGTGCACTCGCTTTACTTCAATGTATCTGTTTAAATGCGCCATTTTAGTGGCTCTGGCGCTCTTACCGTGGTAAGAAAGATTTTGAATCGTCTTATATCTTGCAGCAAAGGTTTAAAAAAAATATATTGTCTTTTAGTTTGTAACACAGGTTTAAGGGTTTGTGTGAAAAGTTTTGAATCGTGTTTTAGTTTGTAGCACAGGTTTGTAAAAAAAGTTTAAGAGGGTTTTCACATTTTTTTTAAGGCTATATCTAAAGCAAAATCACACATCAAAATTCAAATAAAACGCTAAAATTCAAGAAAAAATGTGAAAGCGCTCTTAAAAATGTCTTTTATTTTGTAGAACTGGTTTACAGGTTTGTGTGAAAAGTTTTGAATTGTCTTTTATTTTGCAGTACAGGTTTACAGGTTTGCCGTACAGAGACAGAGGTGCCTAGAGGAGAGTCGAGCTATGATAGCAGAAATGTATTTTTATTCTGAAAATATCAACAAATCGAGGCAATATATTAACTGACGATTTTAGTCAAATATATTGTAAAGTAGAGCTAGACATTTGATTTCACAAAAAAACTCAAATTTTGTTATAAAAGTTCCAACCCTCCTAATTCTCATAAACTTTCCTCATAATAACCTAAATCTTGTAACAATTCGCAAATCTCGAAGGAAATAAATCCTGGTCCAATATCCCCAATATGACTGAAAACCTCGTTAAAGACGGATCTAATCACCGAGAGGTTTCCAATAATTCCTGTTCAGACGGTTTGACGATGTAATCACTGGGATCGGAGAGAAGCTCGTGGCTTACATACAAATCACATGTATCTTACAAATCAATTACAACTTGGTATAAAAATCTATGGCATCAAAAAATAGAGAACTTGACGAAGCAATCCCATTATGACATAGGTAGCGTTGTGAAGGTGATTTACTGAATGTCAAAAATGTACGGGATTGCCAAACACTCTATATATGTCGCAGATGAATATTTTGGCATTTCAATAAACGTATCTATACTAATATTATAAAGCAGAAGAGGAACTACTGGTCCGATTAAAAAAAATATTTCAGTGTTAGATATCCTATTTATTGAGGAAGGTTATAGGCTATATATCATCACGCTAAATAGGAGCGGAGCAATAATGGAAAATGTGACGCAGACGAAGTTGCACGGGTCAGCTAGTTCGCTAATATAATGACACTTGTGTCTAACGACTCACTCAGTGTGGTGAGAGCCCTTACTATTACTTTATTTTAGTGTGAATTAACACTTAAATTAATAAACAAATTAAAATTCGATTAATAGCCGATTTTTTAGTTTCAACTACTAACACTTTACAACTAAAGAATCAGAATTGAGGACTCAACAACATATTTTTTTTTTTTAATATTGTAGTTGATTGAAACAAGCCTTCAATAAAATGATTAAAGCTTTTGAATATGCATTTTAAAACACTACTGACACAATAGTAACTTTATTCAATCAACGTAACCGTCTAAAGGCAAGTTTAAACTTCATAGATATCCAATAAATATCTTAGGGATGGCAAATCACGTTGATCGGATGAGCGAACGCTTTCATTATGGTAGAACACTGAACCGGTGTGAAACGGGCGTGTTTTATCGGCGAGCGTTCAAACAGGACAGTTACCAGCGCCAGTAAGGCAAGTTCGGAGCCAAATACAGCATAAACTCCTCAGAACGTAATCATAAGTGGTCTGGGGGCCAATCGCGCTAATTTTAAAAGTTTAGGTCCGCTTGCAATTCGTTTCCAATTCAGTTTTGGTTATGATCTAGTTTCGATTCACCTGTAAGGAATTTGGTATCGCGCTAAAGTTAAAACTTCAACTAAAGTTGCGTTGTCAAAATTATTATTTTCGTATTTTCGTTCAAAATCCAAACAACACAACGCGAACGATTGAGAAAATGTCAAGAAAAAGTAGCACTGTTTCAACTATTTGTTTGACAGCGGTAACGTTACAGTTTTGATACAGTTGCGTTTCAAGTTTCTGTCAAACGTTTAGCGCGATACGGAATGTTTAAAAAAGTTGTGAAATGGCTACAGTTCAGTTGCGTTCCAGCCGAATTTTATTAGCGCGATTGCCCTCCAGTATGTACAGCCATAGTAGTTTTCTAACCTATAATGTGAGAGAATTGCTTTAATAACATCAATATCGACGATAGTGCGGCTAGCAGTTTGTGTGCGTTTGAACGGGAGAGTTAGATTGCACTACCTCAGAAATGATTAGATTGCTCATTCTAGTTAAATTGTGAAATTGAGGCTCATATTGAATCACCTAGTCGACGTTGAACCAATAGAATTGGAGATTAATTTACGTATACTCCAACGGACTGTAGGCATATCTGAACTAAAGTTGTCTCGTTGCTTAGTACGCGAGGTAGCTTGGTTCCGAAAACCGCTCAGCGAGAAAATTACTCTTTCGTACAAAGCGCTTGAAAATGATTCCCTTTCGATGTTTTTAACTGTTTGCCAAACTTTAAACAATAGGTAAATTGTTACACAATACTAATTGGAGTTTAATTGGCCTTAAATATTGGAATTAATGCCTAGCTCAATGTAAACTAATATTACTTAATTTCTCACTTTTGTGTCACAAGATTTATATAGAAAGGAATCATTAGAAAGAGTATTAATCGAATACTTGTTTATACATACTAGCGGCTAGCGAGATCGTCGAAGAAACCCCAAGAGCAAATATTGATGGGATTATGGTATTCTACGTCCAGCACCAGGGGCAGAATTTTCGTTTGGGGGGCTTGATTCCCTTAGCACCCCCCCTCCCCAGAACCACCCATGTCCAGCTCATAGTAAAAATTCAAAAGTTATTTATTCTAATTAGGCTAAGAGTCAGCACTTTTTGAACGTCTAGTTTTACAAAAGGCAGTCCCCCAAAACGCCCGCCCGTCACCACTTCCTAGTGTTTTAGCTGTGGAGTAGTGGCCAACAAACTCCCCAGCAACACAACCCGTGTGCCAAGTTTCATCCAAATCCGGTCGGTCGTTAATATTTGAAGAGTTGAAGAAACAAACAGACAGACAGAACTACTTTCGCCTTATAATAATTATTAGTATGGGTAAAAATAAAATTTCGCAATGCACTAGGCCTGCGTTGTGAATCACGGTCAACTACGAGAACACTCACTCGTGGAAATAATTATTGTGGCTGATTACGTGTTATAAAGATAGATTTTTATATCGTTGGCTATCTTTCTGAGATTAAAACTACTCAATATGAACAACTTTCACTGAAATTTGGGACGACCAACCTTGTAATAACGGAATACAAGAAGTGTGTTCCCCTTGAATCACAGAACAGCAGACTTATGATTTTTCATCATTGGTTCCAGAGTAAATGTTGTTTCTATCCAATATTTCTGTTTACTGGGGTTTCACCACCAGAAAGATTGACAGTGAAAAGAGTCATGTCATCACAAAAAACTATTACACTATTATTATTGTTTTAAACTAATGTTTTGTTGACTAACGTATTAGTAAGCCAATAGATGAGTGTCAATTCTACTAATATTCACATTCGCATCTCAATCGTAATCTGTCAAAAATTTATAAAAAAAATAAGGCTTTTTTGACAGTTTGCGATTGACATGCAAATGTTGTTAAAAATTAGTAGAAATGGCCCTCGGATCTGTTACCAACCTGATTTTTTACTATACAATTACTGTCATTATTAATTATATGTATATATAATTGTACATATAATAATTATATGTTTTATATGTATGCTGGAAGAGATTTCTTTAGAAATAAGCATCACCTTTGTACCTATTTTCGGTTTCCTTTTTTTATATAATACTAGCTGACCCGCGCAACTTCGTCTGCGTCACATTATTCATGAATAATATTGCCAAAAAATTAAAAAAAAAATTTGGGGTGGACTACCCCTAACATTTAGGGGGATTAAAAATAGATGTTGGCCGATTCTCATAGATACCGGATAAGCACAAAAAAATTCATCAAAATCGGTCAAGCCGTTTCGGAGGAGTATGGCAACGAAAACTGTGACACGAGAATTTTATATATTAGATTTGTGTGTGTGAACATAAATTGTTAAATAATAAACAGTACGTAAGAATCTGACGGAGATTCCTGCAATTTGGCACCGCACGTACAGTTCGCATACTGCAATGACAAATGAAAGAAATATAGGTGCTAAGGTAGTTTTGGCTCATTACTCATGTGCGTTTAGTCATATTTACATCTAGAAATTTTGATTCTGTTTATTTTGGATCTTGCCGTGTGGTCTTAGATTTAGAACCTGGTTTCATAATACTTATCATTATTACTCAAATGTTTTGCAGCTATTAATTCTTCTGCTATCATTTTTAGATGATAAGTTTAGGTAGTTCGTTGGTTTTGTGATATTGTGACGTTCTGTAAAAACCGCCTACCCTTGTGGCAAAAGGAATGAGTGTATGTATGTATTTTTTTTAAAAGCAGGATATATGATTTTTCATAGCGTATAGTGGACGCACTCCCAAACTGGTGTGCCTATAGAATAACGTGAAGCAGTCTGAGTTTATCCAAAGAAGCTTTGTTTCTCTATTTTGTGTACGACAAGCTGATAAAAAAAATATTTTAATTTTTTACTCCTTCGCTGTACATTTCTGATTAATCTCGTTGCGGGATCCAAGAAAGATAAAATTCTGGAATTATCGCATGGGAACATGCAGTGTATAGCTAAGTCACATTCCCTCCATGTGTCAAGTATTATCCAAACTCGTCCAGCAGTTGAGGTGTAACTGACAAACAAAAATCCAAATACAATGGATAAAATATTAGCAGCATTCAACTTGTAAATCATTTATACTTGCATTTAATAAATAAAATAAAAAAGCCTCTTTATTTCACGCAATACCTACTACTACATTCTAACATTGTGTTAAATATAATAATAAATTTATGGATTCCTTTAAATTTTTTAAATAATACATTATCACATAGCAAATTAATTCATTTGATCACACTTGATTGGAAAATAATGTACAAAAACTAAATAAAATTATGATTGTATAGTCAATTAACTATAAATAGTATAATGTTGTATAGTATTCAATTTTATTTAAAATTATAAATGATGAAATATACAATATTGAATTCAGACAAAAAAAATAAAAATAAAATAATAATAATAATAAATTTCAATATTGAATTTGATTTTGACACGGTTGGCGCAGTGGTTGAGCGATTGACTGCTGCGCAGCATGTCGCGGGTTCGATTCCCGCACGGAGCAAATATTTGTACGACCTACAAGTATTTGTTTCGAGTCTGGGTGTTTTTCTATCTATAATATGTATGTATTTACAAAAAAAAATGTATATAAGTAGTTTATCAGCCATCTCGTTACCATAACACAAGCATTAGGTTGCTTAGCTTGGGACTATATGGCGTTGTGTGAAATGTCCAAGGATATTATATTATTATTATATTATATTATATTATATTATATTATATTATATTATATTATATTATATTATATTATATTATATTATATTATATTATATTATATTATATTATATTAGAATAATCGTTAGAATGATATTAGAAATTAAATTAAATTTGGTTGCATGAACCCCTTTGTGTGTGGTAAAGGCCTCTTCCAGAGCCATCCATTTATCTCTATATGCTGCTGTAAGAATCCAATTTTTGCCCGCGTACTTGCCTATACAACTAAAATATTTTCTGCCCTCTGCCTTGATGCCAACTAACTTGACAAATTAAAATTCTTCGAGAAATTTCTTCTAATTGTTGAAATACTACTCTGTAATGTTTGCAAATTCTGAATGCCATGGGGATATATTGATTCTAAGTCGCTCGAAGCACTTAATATTCAACTCAATTTATACTAATATTATAAATGCAAAATTTTGGATGTATAGATCTCTGTTTATGTCAGAATAGTGAACGGATCTTTAGAAAATTTGGCACACAGGAAGATAACACATAGAATACTTTTCATCCCGGGAGAAATTTCCTATGGGATAAAATTGACATACACGCGGGCGGAATCGCGTGCGGCAGCTAGTGTGAATATAATTGGATATCATCAAAGACGCTCATAATCTATGATCTATCTTATACCACGTGTATCTGACATCGACGCACAAACGATTTCCATGGGTCCAGGGCATGATTCTGGACACCCCAGTGTTGGAATTTTTCGTCGGTTCTTTTATCACTTTTTCATTTTTTTCAAGAGTACCACAAATAGGTATAAGCTCAGCTGAGCTGATATCTATTTGTGGTTTTATTCAGATTGCTCTTTTTAGTGAAAGTAGTTAATTAATATTTTTTTTATAAAAAATCTCATTGGATTAGGTCAGAATAACATATGAGCAGTCTAAAGTAAAAAAAACCCTTGAAAAAAATGAGGGTGTCCAGAATCATGCCCTGGACCCATGGAAATCGTTTGTGCGTCGATGTCAGATACACGCGGTATATAAAAATGAATCCTTATTTCCCTTGGACCTTGCATCACGCGCGAACGACTGGGCCGATTTCCCTAATTCTTTTTTTGTTGTTTTTGTTATTCTCAGGTGAAGGTTCTTATGAAAGGGTTCCTTAGCCAAATGGCAAAAAACGGAACCCTTATGGATTCGTCATATCTGCCTGTCTGTCCGTCCGTATGTCACAGCCACTTTTCTCCGAAACTATAAGAACCATGCTGTTGAAACTTGGTAAGTAGATGTATTCTGTGAACCGCATTAAGATTTTTACACAAAAATGAAAAAAAAACCAATAAATTCAAAAATGATATTGAGGTTTCTAATATTATCTTTTTCTAAACTGGATAGTTTGCGCGAGAGACACTTAAAAAGTTATAAAATGTGTGCCCCCCTCCCGTAACTTCTAAAATAAGAAAATGATAAAACTAAAAAAAATTATGATGTACAACCACGTAAACTTTCACAGAAAATTGGTTTGAACGAGATCTAGTAAGTAGTTTTTTTAATACGTCATAAATCGTAAACCGCAACTCGGTGCGCGAGTCCGACTCGTACTTGGCCGGTTTATTTAACCTCCTATAAATGCAGTAGAGTTAAAAGGAACAGTTATGTATTAATTACCCCATCACAATAGAATTCGTTTAAAAGCATCTTCTGTGAACGTATAACGAACAAAGTGTTCATTAATTTCCCGGTATAAATTTTCCCGGGTCTGAACCGAACAAAAACCGGCTCCAAATTAACCGCGTAACCATTTAACGCGCAAACAAATTAGTAATTAAATTAAAGATCAAAATAGTGTCTTCTTTCACGCATGAAATTGGATATAATGTAGGGTATTTCATAATTTCACGTACTCGTTCAAGTTTGAATGTAACTTAACTACAATTTCCGGAACCTCTGACAGCTAAAATTTGCGCTGAATAAGAAAAATATTAAACTATTATACAGAGACTTGATTATGATAATATGCGTGTGACGTCACTAACAAGTATCGCCAGATACAGAGACGAACGACGTTTTGCATGACAAGGATAGTAAAATGTCTAGAGTGTCTTCGCTTCAGCATTTTTACGGATTTGATGGATTTTTTCACAAAAAAAAAAACGACTTTATTAAAAACCAGCGGCTTCGCCCGCGTGATCCTTAGGGAACATATTCCCGGGATGAAAAGTAGCTTATGTGCTATTCCAGACTATAATCTATCTTTGTTCTAAATTTCATTAAGATCCGTTAAGCCGTTCTGGCGTGATTGAGTAACAAACAACCAAACATTCACATTTATAAAATTACTTACTCGTTTGGTGTAAAGCGAAATTATAACCATCTTCCCCTCGACATTATAACTATTAAAAGATATTGCAAACTGTCGTAAGCCGCTTTCCGAAGCTACTCGCTAGCCTCTAGGCGCCAAGCTAGCTGCCTGCCTGTGCGTTCGCGACCACAAAAATTATCCTTATAGCATGATTCAGTATTCACGCGCGATGGCTTATTATTAGAGTTTTTCATGTATAACTTTGGTGTTTCTATACCGATTTCTATGATTATTTTTTTATGAAATAGTTAATAATGTTAACTTTTATTAATGTTAATTAGGGACGACTGAGAGTTTTATAAACGTAAGAGTAGACAAATACACTCAGAAAGCTTCGAACTGCTAAGCTATCGGGAGTTACACGTGTTATTGTTCGTCAATGATAAAAGATAGACATATGCTGTCGTTGGATATTTTTTATATAATTTTAAGGAGAACATCTCCGTCATACATGATTTCTGTGTAGCTTTCACCATTAAGGTTGCACACGCGACGGAAGCTTAAAAATGGAGTAACTTCTCCCATTTTCCCTACATTTCCCTTCACTAATCTGCTCCTATTGATTGTAGCGTGATGAAAAGTATACTATAACCTGCTCAGGAGTATGAATAATAATTGTACCAAGTTTCATTAAAATCCGTCGAGTAGTTTTTGTTTCTATAACGGTTATACAGACAGACAGACAGACAGACAGACAGACCGACAGACAGACAGACAAAAATTGTACTCATTGCATTTTTGGCATCAGTATCGATCCCTAATCACCCCCTGATAGTTATTTTGGAAATATATTTGATGTACAGATTTGACTCTACAGATTTATTATAAGTATAGATATAGATAATTTACTAATAAAAAAATTGATAGTACGAGTAATTTCTGAGCCTACTCGTTAATATTATGTGCTTATTATTTACGCCGTACCTCACCGCAGTTGTGATTACCTACGGGTCTGACCCATGTCCCAAGTACCGGAAAATTCCCTGGAAAATAACATGAAACAATACATGCGTCGTAATTTGCTATGTTGCAAGAATAGTTTTCCCTCGAGCAAATTCTCTCAGAATTATTATATTTTTTTGTATTACCTACATTAATAAAAAGAAAAAGCTTGCGGTTATTAGCGATAGCGATAATTGATTATAAGCTGTCCATTCTCATTTGGGACAACACGTCGTTAATTTAGAAGAGAACTTTCATATTTTGCACAATATATTTAAGAGATTTTATTTTTGTTTAAGAGTGTGTATTCCGTCCACTAGCGCCGCCAATCGTTTTTTATTAATTGTGGTAAATTTAAGACACGTAGATAAAAAACGGCTCTGTAGTGCACTGAAGAAATGTATCTATTATTCTTTGAATTCTTTTATTATTTTTAATACATAACTCATGGCTAAATAGCCAAAACGGCAATTATTGCAAAAGTGGCCACTTTTAGCAAAAATATCGACTTTGGCAACTATTTATGTTCTAAAGTACAAAACATAACTCTCAAAACATAATAAATACATTTCTTCAGTGCACTACAGAGCGGTTTTTTATCTACGTGTCTTAAATTTACCACAAATAATAAAAAACGATTGGCTCTCAGAACTCGTACTACGCGCGTCGTAATACGAGGTGCTAATGCCATCATGATTCTGTAGCAAGAATGAAATAGTGCTGTTCGTTTCGTATAGCTCTGTCCCTGACTCACAACGGTGATTTAAGACGTCATAGTAAGGACTATGGTCCTTGATGAACTTTGAACAAATAAATAGTATTTTTTCTTTTTTGATTTCGTAACAGAGATGTGCGAGGATGCGTGGCGAATCGCTTCATTTACCTAGCCTCGCTCAGCGCTAGCGTTTCTATTGGTTCTTAACAAACATACGCTACGCATCCTCGCACATCTCTCATCTCATAATTCAGTTCGCTTTCACGTGTAATATAAACAACCGTATTGTTTATTAATAGCCTTATACCAATCATAGTCATGCCAGACAGTCTGGGTAATGTAGACAGAATTCGTCACTACAGCTTGGGCACGTTTCCTACATGCATTGAATCGTGATCCCTAAACGATTTGGCAGCGGAGTTTTAACATTAGTGTTCCCATGAATGGAATGTCTATTAAAGATGGACCGACAAGGTTGAGTAGACTATCCGGCCACTTTTATAGTTAGCAACTAGCCGGCACATGATGAGCTAAACAGCAGGAATATGGAAATAAGAAATTTTCAAGAACTAAAAAAAAGAAAATCTGTCTTACAATAACAGTCGACTATCAAAGCATAATCTGTTTATTCTTTTACATAACTAGGGGCTGATTTTCAATAGTCCAATAACTTTTATCCGAGGAATAAAAATGGCCGTTTGACAGTTTTTATATGGAAAATATGTCAATATGACCTATTTATTCTTCCGTTAAAATTTAACAGACTATTAAAAATCAGCCCTAAATGTGTTAAAACGTAAAAAAAATATATTTTGTTTTTTAACTTGCAGCTAAACATAATTCATTTTTGATAAATATGAGCCGATTACTCGGGAAAGCGCAACCGGTACATGGTGGACATCCCACCTATACGCACAAAACGTTTTGGGAATACATTACTTGTGCGTAAAGAGTGGAATTCCCGTGGAATTCCCTTCCGGAGTCTGTGTTTTCTGATAGCTACAACCTGGGTGTCTTTAAGTCAAGAGTGAATAGGTTACTTCTAGGCAAGCGTGCTCCACCTTAGACCGCATCATCGCTTAACATCAGGATAGATAGATAGATAGGATAGGAGATAGCGGTCAAACGTTTGCCTATCAATATGTAAAAAAGAAGTCTCAATATTGGACCACGTATGCACATTTGACCGTCAGCTAGTAGCTTAATCAGCAAGCAAAAAGTCCATAGTTGGCATAACTCTACTGCTCTACAGTTGCCAAATTTAAAACACCAATAGATGTTGTGGTAGGTGAGTGACTATGTGTCCATTATTATTGTATTATGAACTTCAAATTTTGATTATCTGAGATAAGAATAGACAATGTTAACGTCAGTTGCTTACACTTTATCAGTCATTCCAAAAATAGTTGGCCGCCAACCGTTTTGTACACAAACATTTACTTTAGTTTAGTCAAACACATCTATGATCTATCGTTTATTAAACTTGAATCTGTCATAATAATGTGACGAGTTGATGAAAAATAAATACATTACTTCTACTATTTACTTCTGACCATGTGAGATCAATTATTTCCAGTTCTCTATTATCATTAGGTATGTATATCTAATGATACTATAGAAACCACGAAACACACGACGTTTCATGAGTTTCGCTAAATCTTCTGTCATAATATTCAGGTACATTTTGTTTTCAGGTTGAGCCTAATTTCTTACTGTAATGAATTTGATCTTATAAGTATTTTTAATATGTACTATTAAAAATATGGACTGTAAATATGATTATAATTACGCAATATATTATTGAAGATTTAGACATAAATGGATTTTCAACTAAAATATTTTACACAGAAAAGAAACAAATCTGTGTGCTCCTCAAAAAACATCCGGTTATTTGAATGTAGAATAAATCAGACTTTCATTTAATTTATCATCCACCGCATATAATTTATTAGTTTTAGACATGTTTATTGAGCAAATGTTGACGTTGCTTTCCCATTTGTGTGAAAAATGCATACATAAACAATGTAACCATTTTGCCACACGAGTGTTAGATGTTATAGCAAATATATTAACTATTACCTCTTTATAATATTAGTATAGATTGGCAAACATAAGAATTCGATCACTAAAGATGGT
Organism: Ceramica pisi; assembly: GCA_963859965.1. Taxonomy (NCBI): domain Eukaryota; kingdom Metazoa; phylum Arthropoda; class Insecta; order Lepidoptera; family Noctuidae; genus Ceramica; species Ceramica pisi. The sequence goes on along the minus strand of OY982549.1, from coordinate 6,109,718 downwards.
TGTGTTAATAATGTAAATTTAACACTTCTAGTTGGAACTGTGTATATCTGTCAGCACGAATCTACAAAACGGCTGCACTACTCCAGAAACGGCTATTTTATTAAAAGGCTTTACTTTGCAACTTTTAATAGAGTTGAGAGAGAGTAGTGGGTGACAATATAACTAGTTTCAATATGTTTAGTTCTTGCATTCATATGCTGAATTGTTTTGATTTACTAGACTTTAATGCAATGTTAATTTATTTCAGAGATCCTGACCTTGCATTACTCACGTAGACCATATCTTTTTAATTAACGTCGTCTTAGTTCTTTAAACAACCGGTTTCATAAATTAATAGTTTGACCCTTCACTAAATATTAGACCAGCTTATCATAGTATACTATTATTATTATCTAGGCTAGACTGTCTTTATTTTGCTCCACCTATCGATGCCACCTCCATTGGGCCGTAAAGGTCATAATGTACCTAATAATTGTCGCAGTTCGTTTGCCATTGATCTATTTTTCGGAAAACAGATCATATGTTGTTTGCCTTCCGCACATGTATAACAAACATTCTCTACTGCATGCGCTAAAACCGTTGCTAAAATTTCCCAATTATTACCTATAGCAGAACGAACACTCAACCTTGGCTCACTTGAAAACGCAGACACACCACATGAATAAAATTACCAAAACTATTTATAGATATAATTACTTATACAGCGAAACGAGTTTTGACGTTAACTACGTAATAAAGTGGGTTCAAAACGATATCATAAAAGATAAAACTAAACAAACGCTTGTTAATAACGCGAAAAGTTTAATCAACTTAACTTGTTAACATGGTTCAATCACATTATTTTAACTAATGGCTCGCAGCCTCGTTTATGACTGGAGCCGAGTGTAAAGGTTTATTCACAAGGCTATCTGTAATATAATGTAGCAATACTCAAAATTTCTCGAACGTCCTCACATACAAATATAGAAAATCTGGCACTAGTTTTGGCGAGGGGTTCACCAGTTACCGGGTTTTTAATTTCAGATATACAGCGTGTAACAGAATAATCACAATACCTTAAAAGGGGAAATAATGATGAGTATAACGACCTCCGTATAGTTGCATCTGGAAGGTCTAGAAGCAGATATCAACATAGTTGTGAAAATACTAGGACATTTATTGAAAATATTTACAAATATACATATGGTATGCTTATAAAACTACGTTGCAAAAACACTATTGGTTTGTTTGCCAGTTTCGTTATATGACGCTTGTTTTCATAACTGCCAGGGGTTTTTAAAGGAGATGTTCGATTTTGGTCTACTACTATGTACACTACATAGATAAATGGAAAAAAAATAGGGGAATTCCATAAAAATACCAAGAAATTAAGTTGATGACGGGTTCAGGCATAAATTTTTTAATTCATTTACGATTACATAACGGGGAAACTCTGGGCCCAAATCTCACCTGATGGAAAGTGATGATTAGGCCGAAGATGGAAGCGAGTTTCACCCGGAATCCTCTTACACAGAGGAGCTGGCTATCATACCTCTAACTGCCGGAACACAACATGCTGTTAACATTGTTGTTATGGCGACAGACTTAGACATGATGGTGGTAGCTTGCCAGGCCCGTGTCGGCCCCCTAAATTACATTTAATAATGAAAAAAATATAATGTCTCAAAAATAAAACAATTTTTTCAAAAAAATAAAAGCTCATTTGAGAAATAAATTGCGCTTTATTACGAGTACCTTGGTAGAATGGTAATATAAGGCTAACAAAACATACCGTAAAACTAAAAAGAAACTAGAAATGCTAGTCAGAAAAATCAAACAGAACTCCCAATACAATTTCTGTGTTCACCAAGTCAAAGCAAGCAAGCAAAACAGGCTTTTTGACGCCACCTAAAATAGGTATGTTATGAACAAAACTACCAAGGTGGACTTAAATACAGGTAGGTACAATTAGTGCGAAAATGTCGGGTACAGTGCACCGCAAGCTAAAAGGATTTAATTAAACATGTACACAAATTAAAACTTACTTAATTTTTGGGAGATACAGTATAATTACATTTTAGAAAGTAAGCTAGTCGAAGGAAAAAGAAAAGCGCTACATTATAAGTTATTTTTTTTTTTTTTTTTTTACGATTTGTCATCATTTGTTTGCCTATATCTCATAGTCCAGTAACATTATACATTAGCGTTATTAACCCAATAGTTTCCGAGATAAAGCCTTTCAAAGTTTATCATTTTATTGAACTATTAGCGTTTCTCATTTTTGGGTCGGCACGTGTTTTGTTCATCCACACTTCACCTCTACTTTCACTTTCCTGGTCACTCTGTGAAGTTTTATGCATAAAGCAGGATTATGTTTCATGTGAATACAATATTTCCATCCAGTTTTGGTCTTCTCCTCTTCTTCAAAGAATGATTTTTTCTTCCACATATCGCTTCTACTTCCACTTGTTTAGTCACTCTTTTGTCTTCCCTTCTTCTTAAAGCCAATGTCTTCACTTCACTTCTACTCTCACTTTCCTAGTCACTCTTTTGAAGCAGGATCATCTTTCATACAGTCTATCCATCGTTTCTTGGTCTTCGTCTTAAAGCCATCCACATTCAGAACGTTTTTAATGATTTTTTTCTTATTACTTCACATACCATAATACTATATCCCAGAAAACTTTTCAATCACTGATGCCACTATCAAACTTCCTCTCACAAACTCATTTCTTATTCTACGATTCGCGTAACACCACATATCCCTCTTAGCATTCTCATCTCAGCTGCATGCAATTGCCTTTCATTCATCCCTTTTGTGACCCGACCTTTTGAGAGGGGCGGTATATATTGTGCGTCTGGGACACAATGAGCACTTCCTCAAAAATGTTGATAAACCTAAAACTTACTGTAGCAGGCAGCCGCAGGCCTAAGGCGTGTTATGTTTTTGTTATTATAAATGAACAAATCATATATATGTAAGTGCTAATGAGGCTATTATCTAGGTACACCAATATCTCAAAGTACCTACGACTATCTTCTTTACAAGAAGACTAATTCACCATAATTTGTCTCGCAAATAAATGGTCATCCGTAATTGTACCTCGTCATACAATAGATTTAGTCTTTTTTGCGTAAGATACGAACTTGGAAACGTGCCATAGTGAGGGATCAAACTGTGTATGTATCTGCTAATTAGCGAATGAAAAGTCACTGGCTATTAGAAAGACTTCTTACATCATAACGCCTGAAGGGATCTTTATGATATTTAGCACCGAGGTAGATTAAAGTCTGGAATAATACATATGATATAAATCCCGCGGGTATGTTCCTTAGGAATCACGCGGGCGACGCCGCTGGCCGAAGCTAGTATAATCTATCTATACTTATAATAAATCTGTAGAGAGGTCAATTCTGTACATGAAATATATTTCCAAAATAACTATCAGGGGGTGATTAGGGATCGATACTGATGCCAAAAATGCAATCAGTACAATTTTTGTCTGTCTGTCTGTCTGTCTGTCTGTCTGTCTGTCTGTCTGTATAACCGTTATAGAAACAGAAAATACTCGACGGATTTTAATGAAACTTGGTAAAATTGTTATTCATACTCCTGAGCAGGTTATAGTATACTTTTCATCACGCTACAATCAATAGGAGCAGAGCAGTGAAGGGAAATGTTGGGAAAACGGGAGAAGTTACTCCATTTTTTAAGCTTCCGTCGCGTGTGCAACCTTAATGGTGAAAGCTACACAGAAATCATGTATGACGGAAATGTTCTCCTTAAAATTATATAAAAAATATCCAACGACAGCATATGTCTTTTATGATTGACGAACAATAACACGTGTAACTCCCGATAGCTTAGCAGTTCGAAGCTTTCTGATTGTATTTGTCTACTCTTACGTTTATAAAACTCTCAGTCGTCCCTAATTAACATTAATAAAAGTTATCATTATTAACTATTCCATAAAAAAAGAATCTTAGAAATCGGTATAGAAACACCAAAGTTATACTTATATGAAAAACGCTAATAATAAGCCATCGCACGCGAATACTGAATCATGCTATAAGGATTATTTTTGTGGTCGCGAACGCACAGGCAGGCGGCTAGCTTGGCGCCTAGAGGCTAGCGAGTAGCTTCGGAAAAAGGCTTACGACAGTTTGCAATATCCTTTAATAATTATAATGTCGAGGGGAAGATGGTTATAATTTCGCTTTACACCAAACGAGTAATATTATAAATGTGAAAGTTTGGTTGTTTGTTACTCAATCACGCCAGAACGGCTTAAGGCCATACCCTGAGCAAATAACCTTGAGCATTTTTTCCCTCAATAACAGCGCAAGAGATACAATAGCGAATGCGCTCAGAATGTTGAATAAAATCGTTATAAAATCGAATTTTGGTCGTTTGAAAAAAATACTTCTACCAAAATTTTCATAATTAAATTGCCTATCCATTAGTGTTAGTACAAAATCAAAATAATCAATAGTATTCGAGAAGATGCATGTTTTCAGTAATTTTTTCTCATTTCTGTGGTTTCGTTGTGAGGAGATTACTTAAACATTATACTTAGTAATAAAAAAATAAATCTACCATTTTGAAGCCAAGATTATGTAGAATTTTAATGTATTTTTTATTAGTTGATATTTCTTTTGGATAAAGAGTAGATAGCTCCAAAAAACTGCACAAAAACGGCTAGCGCTGCGTTTTGCTCGGGGACGCGCCTTAACGGATCTTAATAAAATTTAGAACAAAGATAGATTATAGTCTGGAATAGCACATAATCTACTTTTCATCCCGGGAATATGTTCCCTAGGGATCACGCGGGCGAAGCCGCTGGCAGAAGCTAGTATTAAATTAATGCCCAACAATTTCAGCGTGAATATTTTTTCCTATTTCAAACATGAAACTAGCTTGATAATTAACGTGGCTGGTTTAACTAGAACTATTCATAGTGAACGTTCCTGGTAAAGATAATAGGCGGAAAGTAGAGCAGCAATACGTTCCAATCATATGCACCAGCTGTTCTATTCAGGGAACGTAATCATTGGTTACCTTTATTGGGGTTAAAGTATTTCTGACTGTAAAAAAACTTTTTACTATTTTGCGATCAACTGTGATCTGTAGAAAAAAAAAACAACATGTAAGAAACAGCAGCAACGCTGTTCTCCAACAAAAAATGGATCATCCCCTAATATCCAGGGAATGATTCTGGACACCCCAGTGTTGGAATTTTTCGTCGGTTCTTTTCTCATTTTTTTCAAGAGTACCACAAATAGGTATCAGCTTAGCTGAGCTGATATCTATTTGTGGTTTTATTCAGATTGCTCTTTTTAGTGAAAGTAGTTAATTCATTATTTTTTTATTAAAAATCTCATTGAGTTAGGTCAGAATAACGATTATGAGCAGTCTAAAGTAAAAAAACCCTTGAAAAAAAGGAAAAAATGAGAAAAAAGCCGACGAAAAATTCTAAGTCTAGGGTGTCCAGAATCATGCCCTGGACCCATGGAAATCGTTTGTGCGTCGATGTCAGATACACGCGGTATAGCTTGTGAGCCTGATGAGGGTTGCAGACGCGAGTCACATAGGACCGGGTGTTTGGGCTACGTCCAGCAGTGAACGTCTTTCGGCTGATATGATGACGATGATGATGATAGCTTTTGAGAGCTTATCAGAGGGCCTCATAGGCTGGCTAGGTCTAGCCGGCCTTTGACGTGTCGTCTTAGGTTTGCCTTTTCGAGTGTTGCATAAACACTCGAAAAGTCAGGGTACCGCAATACCTATATTATGCTATTTATATTTTTTTTCTAGTTTGCTTATCACACAGTCCCCATCAAGTGATGACAATATATCTAGTCAACAAGCGAACTTTCCTCCGGAACTTCGGATGCTTCAATTTTATTACATCCCGAAGCCTGGAGGTAGGCAAAACTACGTTTACCGGGAACATATTGCAATATTGAAAGGGTTGCGTCTTGTCTACTTATATTTTTATGAACAACCTTTTTCAAATATTTTCCTACACTATAGCGGAAGCGTGACGAGCGGAGTCGAGATGTAATTTAAAACACCAATACAATTTCGTTTTTCACACATTCTTCACTATCCAAAGTGGATACTACCTACTGAGCGGAGATGTATCATATTTGTATGGTGCGATGGAAGCGGAGGTATGACCTGGTTCCTCGCTAAGATTGAGCTGGGCCGCGGTACAAGGCGGAGATGTGTGCTTTGCCTCGCAAGCTGACGATGGCGCTCAGCGAAAGCGCGCTAAGCCGTCGGCTGTCATTTGTAGACTTTTGACAGTCGTTATGGGTAATCAAAGTCTGAAAATATGTCTTCATTCTTGATAAGGAGTATCGTGCTCCCCAGTTACTGGGTTGTGGTGGTCAGACAGGCAGTACTCCGATGAAAAATTGCTTCATCTGGTTAGAACGGAAGCCGACCAAAAACTTTTTGCTTCCATTCCCAATTACAAAATTTGATACTTATTTGTATATTATTTAGTTATATTGTATGTATTTGTTTTAATTATTATGTACATATTATGTCTCTATTAATATTATTTATGATGTTTGTATACTAACCGCCAATGGTTGTCTATAAGAGCTTGCCCTGTCCGATAAGACCGCTCATTGTACTCTAGTTTTTGTAAACGTTTTTCCTGTGCCTGTTATGGGTTTTACAATAAAGTGTATAATCATAATAATTAGGAAACGGCTAGCCCGATTGATTTTGACTATAAAATACAAAATAAAGAAATATTAAATAGTTTATTTCGATAAAAGGGGAAACCATTATTATTTATAGCAAGCACACTCACTGGCCACTAACATAATTAATGTGGAAGTCATCAATATAGCTTTCATTATGAATGTGAAATATGCCCATCTATACTAATATTATAAAGCAGAAGAGTTTGTTTGTTTGTCTGGACTACTGGTCTCATTTGAAAAATTTTTTCAGTGTTAAATAGCCCATTTATCGAGGAAGGTTATAGGCTAGGTAATATCATCACGCTAAGACAAATAGGAGCTGAGTATTAATGGAAAATGTGACGCAGACGAAGTTGAGCGGGTCAGCTAGTTACGAAATAAAAATTGAGACTGAGACTGACTAAATAAAATATTTTATGATATTTCTTATACAGATGTAAAGAAGGATTGCTGATTAATATACGAGTGCTAACTTCTGCCAGCGGCTCCGTCTGCTTGACAGTAGGAATTCATCCCAAAGAAACTCACCCTAGGAATATAAAGTATACTTCTTTATCAAAGCTCCAATTTAGCTATACCAAAACTGATCCAAATTGTTCGACTGGTTCAGGTAAAACAGGTGAAATCGTAACAAATAGACGGAAAGAGTAACATTCGTTTTTTTTATTAAGTTTCGATTGAGTACCTACTTTTCAAATTAACTATAGAATATAAAGCATATTTTGTTAACAAACGACTGAACATTAAATCTGGTTAAATTGGAAACTGATCTTACAATTAAGGAAGATTTATTTATTTATTTATTTATTTATTTAAGATCTTGTGTGGGATGCTGAAACACAAATATGCTAACGGTACATGCATCTAACTATAGTTATTTAAAAAAAATAGGCACTTTTTATAATCTACATCTACACACCTAGTCGCCAGAGTTATGTTCAGTGCTATGTTTACAAACTTCTGTAAGTAATGTATGTATACTCGGAACAAAAACGAGACTGAATTTCCATATTGAACAAGCTACTCTACACTTGATTTTGTACCGAATCCTCTGTCTTAAGTGATTCAGATTCAGATTTATTTATTGCTTGTCACAGGTGGGAATTCAGTTCTTAAAGTTATTATTGTAGCACGTATCACTGTAACATACCCATGAGGTGTACAATGTTTTATTACAATTACATAAAAAAAGTAAAAAAAATATATTGTCATATTACATACACACAAATGATTAATTACGGAAACATCATATTATTTTCCACTAGGGAAAACAAGTAAATTATACATTTATTTGTCATTTTTCGTGAAGAATTAGTGAAACTCGCATTTGTCCAGTTTTTCTTCCAATTTATCTTTTTAAATATTTTGCACCTTTATACTCATATTTTGGATTAAGTTTAATAAAAACCAAGATCTATGTTTTCCTCCTATTAAATAACTTTAATTTGAAAGGGCGGCTCACAGATCGGCTCATTTTGACGTTGGGATACCCAAGTTGATTTATTGACTCAGGCACAGTAGATCGATGAAACGATATTTTGCAGCATTAATGATTCTGAATAACATAGACCAAAAAGAGATCAAACCAAAAAAATCATTTCGGGCGTAAAAATAAAAGATAAATCTCTTTAGCAGGCGACTTTATTAATTTAAAACTACCGCTAACCTCTTCTTTGGTCACTAGACTATAATGCATGATATATAATGTAAAAGTATATTTTTTAATTTAATTTATTTTAAGCTTTTAGATTTATTAGCATTATTTATTACTAGATGCGTTTTTTTTTATTTATTTAGAAATGAAACAGTGAAATAAATTTTAAGAAAACATTTTATAAAAAACTAAGCCAATAAATCAATATTTCCTGTTTCTGTTTTTAAACGTCTGCAGTTTTTTCCATGCCTCAAACGGTTTCTTGTACTCAAATATTTAACTATTGGCTAATATTATACTAGGCTAATCCAACAAGCGCATTATGGAAAACTTGTAGGAGGATAACTAATGTTTGAATTTTTATGATTTGTATGGTTTGGATAAACATCATGTTGAAAGAAGTTACCTACCATAAATGTGTTCAATCTTTTTTGTCATAAATAAAATAATATAAATAACAGAAAAAAATCCATTTTCATACAAAAATACGTTCTCTAATTTCACTCTGTTGAACTGAAATCCTAATATTACGTAAACAATTTTAAAATTGGAATAAATTCTTATTTCTTTATCAAAACTCGTAAAAGGAGAATGCTATTCGTTCTGACCGAGGCAATCATCATGAAATATACTTTCATGAGGCAGTTTACTGATAAAAATCCATTTGAATCTCATATTTGTTTCTATTATGTAAGGAGAAAGTAAAATAGCGTGTCGGACTACAGATTGTAGAGTGGCGAATCTAAAATTAATTATTGAAATATCGTGCAATTGTATTAAAATATCAAAGTTACCCTTCTCTAGGAATACTTGTTGATTATAATATATGCTGTGAAGTGATGTTGAGCATAATAAAGAATGAAATGACGACAAAACTAATGATTTTAACGTATTAATGATAGGCGGCTCACGATTGACCTCTATCTCATCTGACGATAGGCGACGATGTGGTTGCAGACATATTCTTTTTCAAAGTCAAAGGTCATCTTTAGTGAAAAAACACGAAGGGTTCCGTACCATGAACTAAAAAACATTTTTCTTGTACGGGAGCCCTCTTTATTTATTTTTATGTAATTTCCTTTTTATTATTTGTTGTTAAAGCGGCAATGAAATACTCGCTCTATGAAAATGCCAGCTATCTTCTACTTATAAAGGTTCTTAAGAAACAGTCCGCTGACAGACAAACGTTCGGACGAACGGACAGCGGAGGCTTAGTATTAGGGTTCCAAAGGTTATCCTCTGGGTACGGAACCCTAAAAACTAGCTATCTGCTGCAGATGGACAGTTTCCTGCATCATGATGTGTATCGTGACCTAATCAACTTTTCTGAAAGTTGTTTCGGTTAAACGGCTGTCATTCATCATCAAGTCAAAAACTCGCTAGGACATTGACGCAAACGCGATAATGATGCTTTTTGTGAAAGACGCAGTTTAAAATTCAAATGTCATGTATTCAAATTAAAATAACTTAAGAGCCAGCTCTTTTTTAAATAAAAACAGTCTCTTAAAATATATATAATAAAAAAAAAAACCCTCACCACCTGCTCTAGCTCAAAACCACTTTGTACTACTACTCTAACAAGAAGACAGAAAATTTGGATGTTTCGAAAACCCAACCCATATACAGATGACATGACGTGAAGAGCCGAAGTTCAGGTTCAGGAATTAGGATGGCAACTGGCGAAAAGAGAGAAATAACACAATTGCAATATAGGTCGGGATTTCGGGAATCCAAAAGTCGCTACAATTTGTCCGTCGAAACTTAAAAAGTATGTACCTCAAACTTAATTAACGCTCCCTATTTATTTTTACCATTTTATTTTTTTCCTAGAAAAGATAATGATAGTCAACTACGTAAATCAAATGCAGTGGTGTCATGCATGAGCTGTTGAATGTCAAATGATTCATCATCGGTATTACAGATACAAATAGGACGCAAACTTCTATTAATAGGTAACGTCCTCCTCATCGTTACATTACTATCCTTAACGCTAAGTGTTGTAGCATTTCTATTAAAAAAGAATATGCCGCAAGTCGAACGGCTTATGGACACAATGCGGGTCCCAGAAAATGACTGTCCACATCGTGGCAGGCCCAGGCGAAAATGGCGGAACGAGATTGACGCCTATCGATGAGATTGGTTCACGTACTTTAACCGAGAGAAATGAAGGGAAGAAAGGGATTCCTATGCTCATCATTGAAACATAACAGGCTTAAAATAAAATAAATAATAGGTTTTGATATTTTTCGCCATTTTCCATCAATCAACATATTTTCAAATCTTGTTACCTAGGAAGTTTTTAAGTCATTCTACGATTTTTACGTTCCTATAAAATATTAAAAGAACTTAAAAAAAATGGTATGCTTAAGATCGATCATTGAGTTTTCTTTTAATGTTATCAGAACAATCGCTTTGACGTTCAGATCGCTAAAACGATTTTATTTTCAGAGGCAATTTCAACTTTATTATAACACTCAGTTTTTTATTATCATCTTACCAGTCATTGTAAAGATAGGTTTTTGTACTTTCTATCAAGCGTATTAATGCAAGGTTTTTATTCATATATACCTTTGCCAAAAACTACTCAGGGTGTCTTAGGCCTGCAACATAAATCAGTGAACGAATTTGAACATGTTTTTGTCAATTGTTTGCTGCTGACAGAGAATTTTTTTTTAAGATTTGAGTGTCCATTTGACTAATTTTTATGTAGCCCTCAGGTTTCGCTTAATATAGTGACTTGCGGTGTAAATAGACCTTATTGTTGAGAAAAATCGACTAAATTCTTCTTATCTCAAGGTTGTCTTGAAAAGATCGGTCTTAGCGATAAGGCCGCCCATTGTGTCACCCTATGTAATGTTTTCTTCATCAATTTTTTCTGTAACTTATATAGTGTACGTACATAATAAAGGGTATTCTATTATATTCTAATCGGACTAATTACTAAGTGCAGGTTCCAGTTGGCAGTCTTTGTTAGGCTATAGAATAGAGAGTCTTTCAAGTATATTCAAATTTCGACTTAAAGTGTCCGAAAACACTAATTAATAATATTATTTAGGCCGAACATTTGTAAAATCTCAAGAAAATTTGCTTGAGATTATATTTTGAGTTACCAGTTAGTCATTTACCTACGTTAGGAAAACAATTGCCGTCCGCTAATTTGATTCAAACGTTTGGAATCAAAAATAGTTAATTAAAACACAATGATTAACATCGAATAACCCGACTTAATAGAATTTTATTATAATGGTAAACTGTCTGGCGTGGAAGCAAGGTTAAGACTGTATAATTATAATATGAGTAAGTTTTTACTGTATACAGACTTGCAAAACTTAAAATATTATGATAAATCAATATAAATATTAAGACAATCGAAACTGCACTTCATGTGCTATTGCGGAAGATTTTTTTTTCGAAATGATTCGATCTATTCAATGGCAAGTGCAAAAGATTGACTTAACATTGGAAAAAATGTATCAATTACTTAATATGTCAATTCCCATATTTGTTAACCTAAGGTAATAAATAATCTTGGCTCGTCCTTTTACTTCGTAGTAGTTATAGTTTTAATAAATATTATCTCAAAAACTCACCACCACTTAGATGAGTAGTAACTCTGTAACATAGGTACCTAATTCCATCATTCATTTTAAGTATGTGAATTCTAATTCAAAAGTTATATCAAATGACCTTACCCGTGAAGGTAAAAACAATTTGCTTTTTTTAAGACGAAAACTCGTTTTATGTGTATTTATAGGAACGGCGTCAGTTTGCAAGTATTATCGTTTTCAGACATTGTAAATTTAAATTCTTTTCAATGTAAATTTGCATAATCCGCGACAAAAACAAGCCACGTACGTTTGTACAGCTGAATCCAACAAACAGCAAACAGGTAACGATCATCGCATTCAATATGAAAATTTTAGAACATAATAATATTTTTTGATTAATCACTTGAAAACGGCTCAATTTGGCGGAATCACAAACTCACAAAAATATTTTTTCACTTCACTGAAACTTCACTTTCTATCACTGGTAGATAACTGCACAATTTTCCCAACACTGGATTCGTTTTTCAAATTGTAGCGCGCGAAATACGTTAGAGATTTTCCCGCGTAAACAAAATGGCGAAGTGTACGTCCCCCGCAGCGGTGCAGAGCAGACTGGCTAAGTAAAGGTGACGTTCACATGATCAGATCACGTCGTCGTTGGGTTATATATTTTTGCTACGAATGTAACCTTAACGCGACCGGTTTCAAAGCCCGTTAATATAATAACTGCCAAAAATAACACAGAATACGAGTTGTTTTCATAATTTTGTGGAACAAGTACTATTTCGTTGCGCTTGTGAATGTGATGTGGTCGGTGGAGTACCGCAATTTTTTTAAATTTGACTTTTCTTGTTCGATCACCATAGCGCTGCTTAATGAATGAATTTGTATCAATGTTAACATTTTTGGCAAATGTCGCATTGTAAATAATTTATATAATTCATAAAATAGTAGTAGTAGCTTTCAAAATGTAGCTAATTTATCTTTTTACAACAGTTTTTAGACATGGGCAGAATAGTCGATATCGACTTTGTTTGCCATATACAAACATAGAATAGAATATAATTGTTATGCAATTTCTTGGTTTTTTAATTTATTAGTTTTGGTGACATTAGGTATTATTATGTTAGTCGTTATTTTTAGTCGTTTCTAAAACTGGTTAGATCGTTCAGACAACGTTATCAGTACCTATTGTCTGAGTTTCCATTATTATTTAAACGAAATCCGAATTCAAGATCAAAATTTTGGCAATAATTTTTTAGATGACATTGACGCGCACACCTTCAACAACGAAAATACCCAATAGTTACACAATGATGGTTTTCAGAAAAATTTACTCCTCCAGTTGGCGCAACATAAGCGAGACGTCCTCTTCATTGCAAAAGTAAATTTGAAATTAAGGCGCGTCCCCGAGCAAAACGCAGCGCTAGCCGTTTTTGCGTAGTTTTTTGGAGCTATATACTCTTTTATCCAAAAGAAATATCAACTTATAAAAAATACATTAAATTTTTACTTATTTTTGGCTTCTAAATGGTAGTTTTTTATTTTGTATAACTAAGTATAATGTTTAATTAATCTCCTCACAATGATACTACAAAAATGAGAAATAATTATTGAAAACATGCATCTTCAGGAAAACTAACGATTACTTTAATTTCGTACTGACAATATGCAATTTAATTATGAACATTTTGATAGAAATATTTTTTTCAAACGACCAAAATTAGATTTTATAACGATTTTATTCAACATTCTGAGGGCTAATTCACGTAATGTTATGACGCACCGATTAAGTTATAGTGCAGTTGCAATTAAGTTTAAGAGTCCTATTACATTTTTTACGGAAATTCATGATTTTTGACGCTGTAATTATCAGCAGAAGTAAGGTATTTTAATTATTTGATCATGAATAACGATAGTGCCAGTCTCTTTCTTGTAAGTTAGAGTTACACATTTTCATTTTTCTTTTCGTGTAATTTACTATAAATATTTTACGAACTCAGTTTGCAAGAAAAAATGTCGGCGATGGAACTTTGACGGTCTAATTCACATTGTTACAATTAATTCTTTTAAAAGCTAAAATTACTAAAAGGTAAGTTGAATGTTTTACTTGTTTATTGGAATTCTAGAATTTCTTTAAATTCCTTGAGTTTTCACGGAAAAAAACGTAAAGAAAGCCTAATTTAAGCCAGAAATGTCTTGATTCAGCGTCCATTATATTCCAAATAAAAACAATTTTATCAAATAAATTAATATGATATAAAATTACAATCTACAATGAATACGTTTCATTAGTTTTCGTTTGTCAATATAATTAAACAAAATTACAATAAATAAAATTAAAGTACTATATATTCTGCGTCAATACAGCGCGCGCGCTCCTCAGTCTCGCGCGAGCGCCCAAATAAACTATAATCTTATTCAGACTAGTAAGTATCAAAATTGTTTCGCGGACTATAGATGTACTCCCAACGCAGACCAACGTAACTTCGTGTATTGCAAACGAGCATTTACGATTCGTAATAGGACTCTTAAGTTCGAGTGATAAACGGTATTCGTGTAATCTTTGAACTGCGCATAAACTGCGCGTGAACTGCACGTCAATTGCACGACAACCAAACTACCAAACTTACTGACGGTAGAGAGAAAAAATGTTATTCACTAATTAATCGACTAGAAACGAATAAATTTCAATGAATATAGACGTTATTATAATATTAAAAATTAAACTTAAGCTTATAAGCAGTCATTTTGGGACGTCAAAGAAATAGTAGAATACCGATTTTTTTTTTAGGGATGGGAAATCATCCAATGACTCCTTCCGCTCTGGGTTTAGCGGGAGGGAGTGTCAGACTTCTACTGACTAAAACCCATCCATGTTCCTTCATTGCCCTTTGAGTTCCGGAGCCACGGTGTCTCTTGCGAATAATCCCGCGACTCCGGCAGGCGTCGGCCCTTTCGGGCCCCTCTGTGTTGCTGACTCTCTTTGAGGCGCGCGTGGAACACTAACGCGCCGTCGGCACGGCCTGTCGTCACTAGACGGACGGACGGCGAGCCACCCATAGCTCGCCGTCCACAGGCCCGCGCCTACGGTGGCCGGAGGTCACCAGGTGGCCCCCGACGCCCGCGGCGTCTACCACGGCGGCCGGGACGAGAGGGTCTCCTCTCCCGCTCCGCCACCTCCTTCGCTAGCATGACTGCTTTGCAGAAGGAGGCGACGGCGTCCCATTCCGTCTCGCTCCGGACCATGGCTTGGACCAGGGCCGGACGCGAGAGGTCGCCGCCAATCGCCGTTTCGAGGACACGGCGGTGCGCCGCCCAAGCGGGGCACACCTGCACAGTGTGCTCTACCGTGTCCTCCGGTCGATCCTCGCAGTGGTGACACCCGGGCGTTTCCTCCCGCCCAATTCGGTGCAGGAACCTCCCGAAACATCCATGTCCGGTGAGGACCTGCGTCAGGCGGAAGGTGAGGACGCCGTGGCGCCTCTCAAGCCACTCCTCAAAGAGGGGACTTATCGCCGCTATTGTGGCGTGCCCTGCGCTGGGTTGCGATAGTCGTCGTCTCCATGACGCCATGAGATCGCGCCGGAAGTCCGTCCGCTGCGCGACAATTTGCCGCGTCAGCGGAGTTTCCCCCCGGCTTAGTACCTCTGCGCGCCAATCATGCAGGCGCGCGAGGACCACCGCCTCCAGATCCCATGGCGGCAATCCGGCAAGGAGACCCGCCGCTTCGCGCGAGATCGTGCGGTACCCTCGGGTCATCCTGAGGGCCACTACCTTTTGGGGCGCGTTCAAGTGGTTCGCAGCACGCTGCCTCAATGAACGCGCCCAAACCGGGGCCCCGTAAAGGGCCATGGACCGCACGACCCCCGCGTATAGCCTACGGCAGGAGGCGTTCGGTCCCCCCAGGTTGGGCAGGAGCCGCCTGAAAGCAGCCCCGGCCCGCTCCAGTTTGGGGACCAAACGTCGGAAATGCTCCACGAAGTTCCATCGGCTGTCTAGGACGAGCCCCAGGTAAGAATACCGATCACGTTGCGTTCCGAAACACACACCAAAGACGCGCAACAGTAGAATGCCATTATTGCGCTCGCGTGACGCGCACTTGACGCGAGCGTGTCTGACAGCGGTAGAGAATACGAAAAGCGTTGTTTTGATCGAAACGTAACTTAAACTGCACTGCAACAGCACTTATTTAGTTACGTGAATTAGCCTACTGAGCGTATTTGCTATTGTATCTCTTGCGCTGTTATTGAGGGAAAAAATGCTCAAAGTTATTTGGTCAGGATACGGCCTTAACATGACGTCGATGTCAACTTAAAAAATGACAGAAAACAAGCGATTTGATAGGTGTTTGGTGCCACCTGGTGCTCGACATTTCAGAAAACCCACATTTTGTGGGCACTTTTTTTGACATGATAATATATTTCTTATAATAAAAAAAAAACCTTTTTCATTGTAGTCTGCTCAAAAAAGTCTAAATCTTCCTTGAAACGTTTTTTGTTTTTGGGAATAAACATGCCAACATAATAGTAAGCTTTACTATTTGTCACGTCAATCAGGATAAGACCTTATTTCCATGGCTGGTGAAGCGAGTAATAGAGTTTTGGGAAGAAAGGGCTGGAAATATTTGTATCTGGTAGATTCCAATTCTATTGTTGTATTCCATGTTGTAGTTTGCACACATAATGGCTCCTGAAAATTCCAGTTAAATTTTATTCTTTTTGCTCTTAAAAAAAGGACTGGAAAAGGACCTCCATTTTAAAAGTGTCGTAGGGGTTAAAAGAAATTTGTTTTTAACTCTATAGGGTCTGTTTAATACAAATGACAGGGCGACATGTGATAATCTGACAATCGGACAGTGTAAGCTTCCTTGATACATATTCTGCTATGGTAAACAGAACCTGTTGCTAAATAGTGTGACATTTATGTAATTTGTATGGTTCCGGCTGTCCGAATCACTCGTATGCTTTATTATCCGTCAGTAACAGACAGTTTGCTCTGAATGTACTGGACCGATTCATTTTGACTTGTTGTACCTAGTAAACATAGACTGTGTAAGTGATTATTTTAAAAATGTATACAATATTGAACTTCTTCGCCTGAAACACAGGACCCTCTTTGTTCAGGCGACAGTGATATTAATACCTTTGCTATTTTATGTACTACAGTGTAATTTAGAATTAAGAGATTTTAATAAATTATATGATTTTTGATTTTGTTTTGATTTTTAATAAATTATTTGATTTTTTATTTTGTTTTGATTTCTTTTTATTTGAATTTGGCACACAAATGAACTTCTGTGACCCAAACACGAACGTGGAACGTAAAAAAATAACCCTCGCCGAGCTATATTATATAGCAAGCTAGCTTTTACCCGCGACTTCATACGCGTATATCCTGTTTTTCCGATCCGTTAGGAATTTTGGAAAATCCTCACTTATGGCTCCCTAAAAAACCTACCTGTCAAATTTCAGCTTGTTACGACCGTTAGTTTCGGCTGTGCAATGCGCAGTTTCTGTCAGTCCTTCAGCCAGTAATTGAAGAATTTTATACAACGTGTATACCTCCTAAAGGGTTGTACTTATCGGTATGAATAACTTTTACAATGGGACCAAAACTGAAATCGCGAAAAGAAATCATCTGTTCAGTAAAAATGTATGGGGCAGTACGGTCAAGCATACAGATATTTTTATCAAAATAAAATATTCGTTCGGGATCCTTTCCCGTGTCTCCCACTCGCACTTAGCCGGGTTTTTTTTTAATTGTTAGTAATTTGAAAAAGGGCCCAGGGCAAGACCGTCGTGGCTAAGATCAGATCAATTTTATTCTCAATCGATTATAAAAGTGTACAAAACTCTCACGAAATAACATTTCACACAAAAGGTCATTCAAACGTGACCAATATAAAAAAAACAGGTGTATCTTGTATTTTTTGTCATTGCAAAATAAAAACGACTTTCTGCACTTCTATAAATAACATGGTCTGAGATTGTAATTTTAAAAGGCTTCGAAGTTAGTTTTGGATGTTTGTATAAATTTAAGAGAAACACTAACAAACGTTAGGGCTTGTTATTTAAAATTAAAAAAATGCTAATGTTTAACTAACCATCACCAGATCCAGTACATTGTAACGGCAAAAAATCACGAAAAATCAGTTGGTAAAAATAGTAAATGTTATATTATATACCTAAAAATTGTGTATAAACCCTTTAAGTTTGACCCTATGCTATCTATAATAATATTATAAAGCAGAAGAGTTTGTTTGTTTGATTGAACGCGCTAATCTCAGGAACTACTGGTCCTATACTGGAGGAAGGCTATAGGCTATATATCATCACGCTACGACTAAAAGGAGCGGAGCATTAATGGAAATTGTGGCGCAGACGAAGTTGCGCGGGTCAGCTAGTATAAAATATAAACAATCTTGGAAAATCAGACTCTGTGTAATTAACATTTATGTTAATATATATTTTTCAATTCTCAAACAATCAGTTCGATTTTTCATTGATAATCATTACAAGAACAAACATCGTCCCCCGTTCGAATCCAATAAGTCACAGAGGAACACAAGAACTTGGTCCCGATAAGTTTTCGTTTCCTTCCATAATAAAAATAAACATAATACATATATGAACAGCGGTATCGTACTAGGGGAGAGCGGCGCGAGGCGCACGCGCAGGCTTGAGACTGCGCTGGAGTCGGTTTTGTACCATATTTGATGGTATAGCATCATTTTATAGCAATCATACAAGATGTCGATTATCTGCCTAGCCTTTGCTCAACTATATTGGGGTCGGCTGCCAGTCAAACCGGATTCAGCTGAATACCAGTATTTTACGTGAAGCGGCTCCATACCAGACCAGACCTCCACAAGCCATTAACTGGGTGGGTACGGCGTATTTAGGTAGAAATAGTGCAATTATTTGTTTTTTTTTTTTAATTTAATGTGCATTTACTTTATTTGATGTCATAGTACAATTTAAAGTGCATTAATGATTAAAGTAACTAGAACCAGTGTAATTTTAGGTTTTCATTTTATTTTTTAAGTTTATTTTTTTCCTGATTCTCAAACTCAAGCATTTATTTCAATTAAACCATTAACAGACACTTTTGAATTGTCAAGGTCGGTCGGTCCAAAAAGATGAATTTATTTTTGAAATCTTGCAGTTTCCTACAATTTATCAAGTTTTTTAAAACGTATGGAACAGCTTAGCTTTTTTTTGGAAGGGAAATCATCAAATAACTTCTCCTGCCCTGGGCAGAGCGGAAAGGAGTGTCAGTCTCTTACTGACTAAAATCCATCCGCTGTCCTCCAAATGCCCTTTGCATTCCAGGGGGCTACGCTCTAAGCCCGAAGTCCTTGTTAGTTCGGGTTCAGTACTAATCCTAAGTCTGTAGATAATACGGAGTAGAATACGCCCGCAACTAAACACGAAACTACGAACTTCGGGCTTAGAGAGGAGCCCCCCAACGCCGCGGTGACTCTTTCGAATTATTCCTCAAAGCTTAGCTTAGAGGTATAATTCGATTGGCGTAAATAATAATTTTTTTCTGCTCTCTCTAGATCTAGTATCCAATGCATATTTTTTGGAAAGTGGTGAAAGCAGGCAAAATTTCCGATTCTGTAAGAACTCGTTTGTACATTCCAAAATATTAATTTACACAAAATAAAAAAAAATTGCATCAAGATGAATGGACGTGTTTTTTTTTCTATTTTGTAGCGTCTGTTTATATAATACTAGCTGTCCCCCGCGGCTTCGCTCCCGTCAATTAAGTATTCATTGCACATATCGAGTTTTCATTGTTTTAAATATGTATTCTGCTATTTGGGTCGGAGACAAGTCCAACGAATCAATAACCACGAAAATTGGTTCAGCAGATCTCGAGTTATAAGTGTTGTAACAAACGATGATATATGATGATGATTATTTTCAGTGTAGGATTTGCCTAAGGTCTCAAAATATACCAAAAGAGCGATGATGTGAATGAATGAACTTAAAGATCTTAAGTTGTACTAAAATCAAATCAGCACTTCGGATATTGATGATATCCCCAAGTAAAATAAGATAATGGCAGATGATGATATTGACCACTGAATGGACTCGAACTGTTTTTGGTGTTAAGTGCTTGGGGGCTGCTGTGTGCTGCCTTCTGAGAAGGGATATCCGCTCTAGAACAAATGTTTGCAGACATGTCTGAATGTTTGTTCCTGTAATGGCACGGCCTGTATTAGCTACCATTCTAAGGAAATATGTTTAGCATCGCCCAATATTTAGCATAAACTGTTAAATGGAATTCGCTGCTGTCGTGTATTTACTTGCAAATCAACTGAGATCAGTTGATTGATTCCCTGTAATATTCTGAACTAAAAGTCTGTTTTCATTTGCTGCAATTGACTTAGGTTTTCTTAATCTTATATAGTGTTAAGAAAAGTCGCTTTTCCGGCTGTACGCTTATATCTTTTAAGCTACGCAAAGAATTTTAATGCGGTTTCATCAATATACAGAGTGATTCAAAAGGAAGACGTTAAATTCGTCCCGAAATTTTGGAACAGGATATAGGCGTACGACGAAGTGGCAAGCAAAAGCTAGCATAATAATTACTCCAAACCAGATTTCAGATTTTAATTAAATACGTCTAGACTGTAGCCTCAATTGAAACAAATTATAATAAATAAAAACAGTAACCACTGTATTCAGACCAAAACGGCTATGGAACACTACAAAAGATCAAATCACGTATTTCCGCATGTGTTCCAACTTTCAAACAAATTCGTTTATTGCTGAGAATTTTCTTTTATGCGTTATAGAATATCCGAATGCGAGCCCAGATGGAAAATGGTTCGCACACGTGCACAGTAAAATATAACGAAAATGTCCTGAAAATTGTAAGGAAAATGGTAATGGAGACACGTGTCGAGTTAACGTGCGTACGATGTGCTAGCTACGCACGTGTCTTTCATATGTTTATTCTTTTCAAGTTTGACATGCATTAGTTAAGTGCAAGTTTCGAAGTTGTAATAATTGGATTGTTACCAAAATAATGTAAGATCCGTCAATTTGCTTTTTTCTCTTCTTCTCATCTATATAGGTAGCGGCTTCCAGTCTAATCTAATACAAATCAATTTCAGTGTTTTATATGGAGCGACTGCCTATTCGACCTCCCGACCCCAGTAACTTGGTAACCGTAAAGACTGTCAAAGGGGCCAACTATTTAACGTGCTCCCCGAGACCCGTGTCTCGGAGTGCACGAAATGTGTTCGCCACATTCGTTACACACCGGTGATCGATCCAAGGGCCGACCTCGGCTAGCGTCACTTCTAATTTTTATTTAAAAATGTTTAAATTAGTGCCAACAGACATTGGGTTTTACGATTAAAAATTTGTGTTACTACTACCATCGGGTTGAATTAGGGCTATGAGGCTTATTAGCACAACACACCACAGCCTCTTTGATAGATCGGACGTATTCTTCGAAGCGATATGACGTTCCATAACAACAGTTCGTATATGCAACGCCATAACCCCTTTGGTGAGCCTTGATATTTTGCTTTGTGTGCCTCTGGGCGGAGTTACTTTGCCGTAACTACCTTACCATATACTCGGGTCTTTTTATTGAATGTTGAAAACAGGCAGGCTAAAAAAGGAAGACTTAAACCATCTTTAATAACGACAAAATAAAACTTTTGGTAAAACAAGATTTTTCGAAAAGGGAGGTCTATATGTTTTGAAATTATTTATTCAGTCGAAACAATGAAGACCAAATTGTAATGTAATGTAAGCCTTGTGTATACTTGGTTTCTGTTAGGTAGCAAAACAATGGATATTTTCCAAGGTTGTCTAAATTTGAGGCACGTGTAACTTAATTCCATTATTACAAATGAAAAACTAGATTGCCTATAGGTAAAACATACATTTATGGATAAAATATTTAAAAACGCAACGGAATTCCGAAAGCGTAACTATCTCCATTTATTCCACCAAAATATCTATCAGTTACATTTTGAGCCCAAAAGCTCCATTGATTTCCGATTGACTATTTGTAAGCAATGCGTAACATTTTGAGCTGCCAAGATGGATTTAAAAAATTAGTAATTCCATCGGCGTTTATCCGCTTAGCCGTGTTCCTTACCTTAGACTACTTTTGTCGTCAGCGTGAAAAGTTTTTACATTTTCCAGTAGCGGTAAAAGGGACTCTGTTTGTTTTCATGTTTTATAATTTCGCTAATGAGCTAAACTTCTTTAATGTCGGTACAATCAACATATGGTTACGGAACGAAAAACAAACAAATTAGTAATTTAAATACTTAACCAAGAATTTTACATACGCACATATGCGCTAGGTTCGTTGAATTTAAAAAAATATTAACCGTAAATGCTAAGTTAATATGAAAAAATTGGGGTCTGCTTCTTGTTTAATCGGATGCTGCTGAATTCTGATGTTTTACATGGAGTAAGTAACTTCTTGCCTAACCTACACAAACTAAACTAGCTAAGACGCCCTTGGTATAAGAGCCTATGCACATAGCATATTTTTTACGCACGAGCACGACGCACATTTTACGAACACGTGCTCGCGGCGATTTTGATGTCCAAAACACAGTACTGTCTACGTCAGAATTTCGTTTAAAGCTAGTAAGCGCGCGTTATCTGCACGTTGTCAGCGCGTTAAAAAGAACGCAATGTGCAAAGGACCAAAGACTCTGGCGTCTAGAAGCAATACCGCAAATGCTATTGTACTGACCTTTTGATTGATCTTGACATTAAGATAAAAATAGAATAATTTATTTATTGAGGTCAATTTAAAAATGTCACTGTTTTCTATTTGCTAACAATGAAGTGAACTGGATTTTTCCTATTTTTTTCTCGTACTTTTGCGGACTTTTCATAACACGTGTAGCCTTAAACTAAATAATGTTTTTTTTTTTTTGTCATAGGTTAATAATGCAATTATGAACTAATAGCAAGTAAATTATAAATTATACATTTTTGTTTGGCTATGTTTTAAATCGTTTAAAAATGTTGGCGAAACGTTTCATTATTTGTTTAATCAAAATCAGAAGCAGAAAAACGCAACAGAATTCCTCAAGTGAAATTCCATTTACGCTAACAACATCTCAGATTCCCAGTCGTAGTTTTCTGTCCAGAAGCCTAGATGTAAAAATAGATAGATATCCGATCGATGTTCGTGAGCAATACTGAGAGCTTAGTGTGAGTTTTCTAACGTACTCGCTCGCGTTAACGTAAACGTTTGCTTATGTCAAAGTGTATAGATAAAAAGAGGTTATCTGTTATTACGCTTATTCAGTTTCAATACAAATTGGCATTTACGCTAACGCGATTGAGAACGTTCAAAAACTCACACTAAGCCTTCAGGTGTCATTTGATTAGCCAAGATGCATTTAAAAATCGCGTAATTACGTCGCGTTTATCCGCTTAGCTTTGTACCTAATCTTAGGCTACTTTGTGTTAACAATATAACCGACCATTCAATTGATCTTAAAATTAGAAAAAATATAAAATAGAATCATTTATTCATTGAGGTTATTGAAATTAAACACAGTGTTCTAATTACTGACTGCGAACTGGATTTTTTCTAGGTTCTTCGTACATGTACAGTCCCTTCGTAACACGTGTAGCTTAAACCCAATTAAGGCTTGTATTTAGTTTTAGGTAACATGTGAATTGATGAAATTGTGAATGGAAGCAAGTAAATTATACCTAAATATAAGGTATAGTTAAGTACCTACATAACAGAACTTTATTTTTACGAAAGCACTTTAATTCGACTAAAAACACTAAAATTAAATCTTGATGTGTTAATTTAATATAATTTTTTATTATAGTGTTTATTACTTTTTGTTAAATTAATCACAAACAAATTGCAGGTATGTGTGCGCTAACAAAAAATGTGTTTGCCGATTTTTTTGTTAATAATGTCCTTTATTGGAACAAGTAAAGTTTTAAAAAATTCAACTCTCCATAAAGTACTCGCTTATTTAACCGATAAAAGCCATAGAAACCAAAAGATTAATGTACTGCTTGACCTATTTTTCATCTATGTAATTTACTGCGACCTGAACCATTACCTGAAAAGTCAAGAAAATTTCCGATTCTTAAGTAACTCTGAGTTTACTTTTATAAAGGAACCCCTCATGCCAAACAAGGATCTGCACGAAATATAATGGTTTCCTAAAGCCGCTTATTTTGGGACTTTATTTCGCAAAGATTTTTACCAATTACGTAGAGCTATTTATGAAGGAGACAACCATTTCGCAACAGCTTTTCTTGCGTAATTACAATATTGAAATAATAAAACAACAAATAAATTAATATTTAAAATCTAATTTCAAACGTAGAACTATCAAAATGCTCTTTATCAGTTATGAAACTTTCAAGGTATACTTCAGAAAACACAATCATGAACTTCAAAATAACGTTTCAGGTTGTGCCATGAATGGGTACTTATGACACATAAAATATACCGTTAAGGACGCCATAGCCAAGTATACGATGTGAAGAAAGGGATATAAAAGAAATATATTTGAGTTGGTAGTCTCCAGCTTATGAGTTCGAATATATCTGGCACTCGGGGAGTTTTTCCCATGTTAGAAATATGGAGGGTACTTTGATGCTTACCAATATTGCTTCAACAGGCTTCAACCAAGGTTATCGCGCAGAAAGCGCCTAAGGCAATCACATTGAGGAATGCAGAGACATTTCTATTTCCATAAAATTGTATCTTGTTTGATCACAACAAAAAGTGATTTCATAATTGATGTCCACATCAATGTTTTCAATACCTATTAGCACTTTTAATAAAAAATGACTCTTTGTGATTTCTTTTTTGATAACGCAAACTAATTACCTAACTCCAACAGAAACTCTTTACGAAGAAATAAAAGTAATGAACATAAAACAAATATACATGTATAATACATGCATACTAATTCGGAAAATACTAAATAAAAATATACACACAAACATAACCTTCACTAAAAACATAAAAAAACACAAAATGAAACTCAGACGTGAACAAAACTTTTTACAACTACAACCAACCCGAACAAGCTACGGAAGAAAAACGATTCTGTATGAAGGATCTAAGCTATTTAATAAATTACCGAGAGACCTCATAGAATCTAAATCTAAAACTACGTTTAAAAAATTACTTAAGCGCTTTATAATAAAAAACTCACTTTCCCTACAATAGTGTCGAGCCACATCCAGTAACTGTCACTGTAGTACATCTGTATTGTACGGAAACTTGTTTACGTATTTTGTGTATCGAACTAACACTTGTTCATATTTATTTGTAACCTACCCTCAAAATATTATAATTAACGCCTAGTTTTTGTAATACGTCCAACATTTAGTCTTTTTTATGATATGTCCAGTTATATTCTCATGTAAGTGAATTGTAATTCTTATGAGAATAAATGATCTCAAACCAGAATTAATTAAAATCAGCGCTGTTTGAGTTACATGTTTAACTGATTTCAAGCAAGAAGGGTTCTCAATTCGGTTGTATTTTTATTTTAACTTTGTTACTGTTTTTACTTAAACACAGTTTACCTTCTCACATATTTTCGTCAAAAAGCTCTCTTCTGTCTTTGAAAACTTTTAATTGGCCTTATTTACTCTCTTTTGTGTGAAAATGTTTAGCTGTAAGTTTTAGTAAAACTGTAAAATAAAATATAATACTTATATATTTTTTTTATTTCTTGACATAGCCATAGTGAAATATTAAACTGCCTGAAACATAAACTGTTCAAAGTTATGTGTCAGGTAGTTTAACATTTTTTATTCAGCCGCATAACTTGAAAAATAGATTATAAATTGGGTTCCTTTCATTCATTGATTTGCAACGTTTCATGCATTGTGTCAAGCCGCCCCAGATATTTAGCCCTAAAGATAAACCTATGAAATGACGTGGAGACGAGGAGACTATTACAGTCACAAGAAGGGGACTGCAATCTTGTTAATAAAGACCGCAGAACCCAATAACGCAGTCCGTGTTGCTACATGATTGAAATTTTATCAACATAGAATAGGCTAAATACTATCCTATTGGAATATAGTTTCAAACAGACGCAAAGATTATCACTTAAAAATATTTTTAAGTATATTTTTAAAGACAAAAAAAAAATAGATTTCAAATGTTATTTAAAATGTTTAATAGTATATAACTTCTTAAGGTAGAACCTTAGAGTGCGACCAGCAATGAGTTTGCGAAAAAAAAATCGACGTTCCATACATTTCTATGCGCATAACTCGTCAAAATGTCAAATGAACAGCTGATTTCTTTTTCACGTTTTTGGGGTTGGTTTATTAAAAAACGAGTTTAAGCTGTGAAGAAGAGGCGTTACCGTCTTATGTAGAACTTGGACGTTCAAAAAGTGCTGATACTTATTGGATTGGTTGCTGGCCTTGTTTGAATAAAAGAGTCTTGATTTTAATTTGGTCTTCTTTATGTGGTCAGGTAGGAAACGCTGACTTTATCCAGTTTAAAGATATATTTTATGCTGTTTGACCTGTAAAATTATTTGTTCATTCCGATTTACAGAAATAAATATAATTAATTTTATCATTCTACCGTTTCATTGTTATATAACTACGAAGCCTACATTGCGTCCTTTTGGAAATAATGTGAGCCCGGAATAACACTCACGACACAAGAAGGACGTATTTGAAACATGTATTATTGTCTGAAACTTAAGGTGCTCCCTAACTGGGAATATTCGCTTGTTACGTACCTTAAATTTCAAATTCGAACATAACATTACAATACTTTCTGCCTGTCTGACGAACTTTCACTTGTAATGTAGCAATTCAATATCATGTGGAGCATTTGCCTGTAGCTGAATTAGTAATTTTCAAACAATCCATTTCTTTTAGCCACTACAGTAGATGAAATCCAGTACATCAATAAAAAAGATAGGGACAAATTGCTCTTCAAACGACTGGCCCCCGTCCGACAGCGTAGGTTATGAACGTAGCGTCACTCCTAAGTTATAGGCGGTTAACCGCAGGGTCTAAACCCCGTTGCTATATCGTTATCCTCACCTAGATATAAAAAAAAACAACGGGTTGCACTCCGGGAGTGCCGGCAGAAGTCATAACTTGAACATTAACGTTGTGCATTTTTTAATCATTCGTCTTACGAATTTTCGATCAGGGGCCCGAGTCTGCTATCCATCCACTAACAAAAAGGCGTCATTCTGACTTTCCAATGGTCAACCACTGACACTCCATTGAAAGAAATTGCATAGAATGGTAATCTCGAACATAATGACAGATGAATGAAAAAAAAAAAACAAAATAATTGAACGTCAGTAATCAATAATGTCACATTTGACTTTGACAGCAAAACAAAATAATATTGCGTTTGTATAGTTTCACGTATATTTAATATTATTTGGTATTTACGAACTTCTCACTACTTCAGATTGCTTATAACACTAATAAATAATATGTAAAACTAAATATAAATAAAATCTGGCATGAATAAATTTCAAATTTAGTAGTAGATTTTCGAAAATCATTTCTACCACAACGGTTTTATAATAATGGCAATACGGCAATGTCATTCTACCGCAACCGCAATTCTATTACGAGACCATTGACGTGCCATTGACCGACCAATGATCGACCATTATGAATTTAGCAGATTACGAACTTTTAGCAAAATGACAATGGGATCATGTGGGAATGACAAATTTATAAAAATAGCAGACTCGGGCCCCAGGTCACGTGCCCTGACGCGAGTTTAACATTTTATACCCATCCCAAGAAGTGCTCAACGCCGGTAAAGAAATTTTCACTTCAAAAACAGTTTTTCGAGGAGACGACTAGGATAGGTTTCAAAAGCGACCACTTTGCGGAAAAAATTTAACACGTACCTTTTTGTATGATGAAATTCATTATATAAGTGACACTTATTAGAAATAGAAGCATTCTGATTCTGATTGTATCAAGATGTTACAGATTATATTATTACAGGTTGCGCACGGAAACGCTCGGTTTCTCTCTTTCGCTAATTTTATGTTCGATACAGTAACGTTACATTACATACAAATGTTGCCGGTATGGGAGCACCTTTATTCGTCCCGTACACACAAAGATTCTATATATTCTGTCTGAGGACATCTACCTTTGTGGTTCTAAAGCGACCGTACTTTAGCCTAGAGTCCCCTAACCGTAAGCACAAGACATTGTTATTTTTACAGTCTCTGACCATTGAAGTGTTGAAGCAGTTTGTTTCTGCCCATCTATCTATACTTATAATAAATCTGTAGAGAGGTCAATTCTGTACATGAAATATATTTCCAAAATAACTATCAGGGGGTGATTAGGGATCGATACTGATGCCAAAAATGCAATCAGTACAATTTTTGTCTGTCTGTCTGTCTGTCTGTATAACCGTTATAGAAACAAAAACTACTCGACGGATTTTAACGAAACTTGGTACAATTATTCTTCATACTCCTGAGCTGGTTATAGTATACTTTTCATCACGCTACAATCAATAGGAGCAGAGCAGTGAAGGGAAATGTTGGGAAAACGGGAGAAGTTACTCCATTTTTTAAGCTTCCGTCGCGTGTGCAACCTTAATGGTTAAAGCTACAAAGAACACATGTATGACGAAAATGTTCTCCTTAAAATTATATAAAACATATTCCATGACAGCATATGTCTATCTTTTATGATTGACTCACACTAACACGTGTAACTTCCGATAGCTTAGCAGTTCGAAGCTTTCTGATTATATTTGTCTACTCTTACGTTTATAACACTCTCAGTCATCCCTAATTAAAAAAGTTAACATTATTAACTATTACATAAAAAAGAATCATAGTTATCGGTATAGAAACACCAAAGTTATGTAACATGAAATACGCTAATATTAAGCCATCACGCGTGAATACTGAATCATGCTATAAGGATTATTTTTGTATAAGGTCGCGAACGCAGAGGCAGGCAGCTTGCTTGGCGCCTAGAGGCTAGCGAGTCACCTAGCGAGTAGCTTCGTAAAACGAACATTCTCGAACGTTCGCGACCGGCCTAGCAGCTAGGCGCCAAGCGCACAGTGCGGCCGATCGCGAACGTTCGAGAATCGGTCGCCGCCTGTGGTCGCCGCGCTCGACGCGTCTCGCGGCCGAAGGTATAAAAAGGCCGCCTGGCTGGAGGCTTTAATACTATATTAAGGCCTTCACAGGCAAGTCCGGTTAAGCAGAATCCAATCTTATCAGGTTGACCTGCAAGAAGCCACACATAAAGAAAAAGCGCGAGCTTCATACAATTTTTGCCTGTTGATGCGAATAGACGCAGAGCGTTCGACCTTATTGACACAGACAATACTTACTTGATATTAACAAGCCGTGTTTATCACTGTCTTTGATAATTTACTTTGATTCCTTTTGTTGTTATTTTATAAAAAAGGGATTACTTATTTTGGTAGTGTTTAAATATTCGTTAAAATTACAAATTATTAATAGTTTATGTACCTACTTACATTTTATTAATTTTTAGGTGAAGAAGTAGTAGGTACGTATAGATTTTTAGAAACAGTTTTGGCTAATTTATGTTCTCTTTTTTACATTAGTCTTATTTTCATTTACGTTTTAGATTTATTTTCATTTGGAACATTTATAATTCTTCCGTTACTGAGTGAATGACTGACAGATAACGCAACAACACAACCAAAACTACTGACTGGTCGTATGAAGCTGCACGTAGGGTCCTTGGGGAGTTTAGGGGAGCTATAAGAGAGGATTTCCCGAAATTCCTACGGGAACGGGAGAAAACGGGTATTCGCGTACGAAGTCGCGGGCAAAAGCTAGTTTATAATAAAATTGTTGTTATTGCTTGCTACTTACTGTGCTTGAAACCATATTTCATGCAAAAATAAAACAGGTTACTTCTACGCAAGCGTGCTCCATTTTCGACCACATCATCGCTTTTCATCAGGTAAGACTGTAGCGACACGAGTCTCGTTATTAATATAAAAGGAAAACAATAAATAATCCGGGCTATCTGGTAATGTGAGAGGAGAGGGTCTTACGAAAAACAAAGGCGGGGAAATATATAAAATGAATTTCAATTTTGCATGCATCTCGTTATAAACAAACAATTTTAGTGACTGTCGCATCAATTTTATACCCAAAAACATATACTTTTCCATTTCCATGGAATATAAATGATGAGTGTATTTTTTAAACGTTCTCTATAGCTTTTCATTCAGAGCGAAGTTACTGCCAATTCGATTTACATGATCAGAATTTCATTTTAAATTGTTCACGTCTGCAGCAGTGAAAAGATTAAATAAATGTTCATGTCCAACCTTGGTCCCGACCAACGTGGGAGGGAACCTTTAGTGTCAACGTGGGAACCTTTTCCTGTAAGCTTATGTATACCTTATGGAGTGGTTAAGCTTATGTATACTCTTGGCAAGCAACGTGTTTCTGTAAATATTAGCAAATAAAATGTTTCTTGAGTTATTTTTGTACTTGAAAGTACCAACTCGCAAGTGCAAAGTGCGACTGTGAACATTTTCGCTGAAACTAAAACCTTTAAGTTTAGCTTTCTAATTTATTAGGTACTTATTTAATTTTAAAATACGTTGCTTGTAATGTGTGGTAATAGCTTTTAAATTTTTTTGTACGTAATTTAAATATTATTGCATGTTTGACAAAAATCGTAATAAATCCCAAAAAAACTAAAATAACTACTATCTTATAATTTTAGCTTCTTATGTTTAAAAATACAGAGTTCAACTGAAATATCTTTCCCGAAACAAAACATTTTCTTTTATGAACTTCATTTAACCTTAAAGGTTCTATAGATAATTTGATTTTCGTCTAGATTGTGAGTTAATGTCTTTACGTCTTAGCGTAGACTAGATTTAGCAATAAAGGTACCCCGAGCTTTCTCTTCAGTAATTGGATTTTTTCCAAGCGGCCTTCGATTGTTAGCAGCGAGTGCTTTTAACAAGAAACATTGTTTTATCGGAGCTATTTTTAATTGAGAGGTTTTAAGGATTCCGTACCCAAAGGGTAGCCAACGGAACCCTAATAATAAGCTTCCGCTATCCGTTCGTTTGGACGTTTTGTCTGTGAGCGGGCTGTTTTTCAAAATCCGTAATTTTTAAGCAGTTAAAATTTTCAAAATTATTTAAAATCAAAATTAAAATGGGCTCCTATAAAGAAACGTGTTTTTTTGCGGTTTATGGTATGCTACGGCCGGTTTTTAGGTACTTTCCTTTTGCTTGATAATAACAATCATCTGGGTCGCTCCAACGTCGACTGTCTCTGTCATCTCTGACCTAGACTAGAGTCAAAAGCAAACCAATTTCAAATTAAAAAAATAATACCAGTAATAACCTACTCTTTTTAAAATGAGAAAAAGTCAAACTAAGCGTATTTTCCAAATTGTAAACGGAGCCAAGTGGAAAAAAACACGGCCAAGTTCGAGTCAGACTCGCACACGAAGGGTTCCGTGCCATAAACGTAAATTTTCCGTCGGTTACCCTTTGGGTACGAAACCCTAATAAACGAACAACTTTCAGTATGAAAAAAACATTTAAATCTGTGAAATGAAGTCTATTTTACAACCTGAGGACCAATAATTCTGCTAATTTTTAAACAACTTTCGCGTTCGCAAGTCAATCGCAAACTGTCAAAAGAGCCTTAATTTTCATACATTTTTGACGGTTTGCGATTGAGATGCGAATGTGAAAATTAGTAGAATTGGCACTCATTGGTACACATTGTTGGTATTTAACTAAAAACAAAAGGCAAAATATTATAAAATGCCAATTACAAAACGTTGGGATCTTAATTCCCAGCACACAAATGCATTTTGTATTTGTATTATAAATACTTACGTTTTGTTAATAATGAAAAATACATTTCTATATGCTAAAAATGCGTTGTAGTAGGTACGTAGTGATCACCAGTCTGCCGTGACTTTGTAGAGATACTATTATATTATTTACGAAACGGGTAAATGGACGAAATATTTCAATTAAAACCAGACGTCATTATAGCATGAAGAACTGGCCAACCACGTGGTTTCACAATTTCGTTCTTCACTATCTGCACTTAACATGCAAGATAAGGAAAATAACGTCAGAAATTATTATATCTAGCGTCTATTATGCAGGTTTTAATTATGCAGCTAAATTTCAGTATGCGGACTCGCAGTAGATTTATGTTGTTCGTACTGAAACTTGGCTGACGGTTATTAAGGTCATTGAACATGAAACATTTACATGACTGTAAATTTTTCATATGTATTTATCCTTTCGTCATACGTAATCATGCAACGAGGTCGCATGTTTGGATACAAAATGGTCGGAAAATCCGAAATTAAGACACTGGTAGTATTGATTTAAAGGGATATTTTTGAGGTTTAGGTATTCAATGTGCTGCTTACTGGTTGCGGTCGTGAAAACAGTGTAGAGTGTGAATTTAGATGGCTATAAAAGGAAAGGAAAGACCACAAAAACGAAGGAAGAATTTTTGGAAAGGAAACATTAGATTTTGTGAAAAATTATATGTTAAGAAACAAAATTTATGAAAGTAGAAGACATATTGCGCAGACCTCGCCTAATTTGTAGAGATACAAGAGAACAAAATATGGTCCATGGGGTCGAAAGGTTTTTGGGACCGCGTACTGTACGTAGACGAAGACGTAGTGTTCGCGGGCCTGTGGACGGTGAGCTATGGGTGGCTCGCCGTCCGTCCGTCTTCTGACGACAGGCCGTGTCGACGGCGCGTTCGTGTTCCACGCACGCCTCAAAGAGAATCAGCACACAGAGGGGCCCGAAAGGGCAGACGTCTGCTGGAGTCACGGGACTATTCGAAAGAGATACCGTGGCTCCGGAACGCAAAGGGCACAGGAAGGAATGGATGGATTTTAGTCAGTAGAAGTCTGACACTCCCTCCCGTTCTTCCCAGAGCGGGGGAAGTCATTTGATGATTTCCCATCCCTAAAAAAAAAAAAGACGTAGTGTTGGATGGCTTTTCAAAAGGTGGCCATATGCCCTGGTGATGGCCGCAGAAATCGGTCACGTAAAATTTTTACTTACTTGGATGATGTGATTTATACGTAGACGAAGCCGTCAAATTAAAAATAAAAAAAACTTTTTTTTTTTTTTTTCAAAATAATATAACCAACTTCTCTACCAGTCAAACTTTAAGTGACGCAGAGATAATGGTAAATAGAAGAGTGGTAAATAGAAATGGTAGGTAAAATAATAAAATTGAATCTGCCTAGCCTTGTTTCGAGAATTTAAGGGTCTATTATTTATTACCAATGGAGTTGCAGCAGAGCATTTTTTTTTTGCAAGCTTTCGATATTTTGAATTTATTGTCTACCGTATTGACTGTCAACATGTCTACAAATAGCAGCCGGCATCAACGTCTTTGGGTGCGTTTCCACTAAAGATGTGCTATTAGAATTGTTTCATTTATCCAGAAGCAATTCTATTGGATCGCAAAAATATATCCCTCGCTACGCATCCTTGCACATCTCGGGTGGAAACGCACCCTTAACGTGTTTTCTGAAGCACGGAGAAGTCTCGGTATGCAAATCGTATCGACAAGCGTTGCTTACCTTTGCGGCTTTTATAATTTAGCCACGAGTAACACGAGGAATGAACGAGTATAGGTATATTGATTTTGTCTAGACATGAAGTAGGTACTCTGATTTCACATCCCTTTTTTAATATCTTACGTTATCGTACATTGTCTGTTGAAAATTGCAGTGAAAATCAAAAGGTCACATGAAAAAAAACAAGCCTCCATTTCAGTGTATGCCTACATGAAGTTGTTGTAGCAGTGAATGGCTGTTTTACAGCGGGTCGTATCCGAAGCATTTCACGCACGCCCAACAGTTTACGATAGCTCTTCCCCGTTCATATTTCGCTGGTATTGTATTCTAGCCTTTTTACTTTTTATTACATCGTTGCCATCAAAGATGACTGTATTAAGTCGTAAATTCTTTTCATTCCTTTCCTTCTTTGGTTTTATTTTTGGTCTAGAATGTTTATTGCTGTTATAAATAACGGCTGAAAGCTAAGACGACAAAAATATTTTTAATCTTGTAAAAAGAGGATTGACTTCTTAATTATTTAGAGCCTGATCGCACGCGCCCAGAGCGGTAGAAGTCATTTGATGATTTCCCATTAACTAGGGTACCTACATAACCAGTGAACCACTCAGTAGTATTACAGCTAACATAATTCCATTAGACGTTTGCAAGTCACATTTACGCTAGTACTTAAGAATTAATGAGCGTTCGTCTAACGGTTACTTAAGGGTGGCCAGGATATTATCTCACTAACTAGACATGAGACACTTAAAAATTATACATTTGATTCAAAATATTTTTAGTCAGACAAAAAGCTTTCTTTTGCGACACCAGCGCCATACACATAATTAATTCTTCGAGCTGTTTCTGCAGCACTGGTGCCACGGTAGAACTCGTACTCGGAAATATACTGATATTTCATGTTTTCCATTGTGCGGTATTAAGCGACGCCAAAGAAAAAAAATAATGACGAAAAAAACAAATAAATGACTGTTTTCAAAACTCAAATGTAGCTAAATGAATTTATAAATTTGAATTTGGAATTCTTAACCAAAGAGGAGGTAGGTATTTCACATTAAAGTGGTCAGTACGACAAAACGCTAATTTCATATGTAAGGACTTAAAATTTGTGTTACAAAAACGGGCTGTACGAGCAATATATCAGCTGGGGAATTTCTTTAAGAGATTTTTTCAAAGATATTGGAATTCTCACGGTAGCATCTCAATTAATTTTTGCAAACATATTATATATTAGACAAAATATACCATATATATCCATAACCTTTACACTCAGACCAATAAAAAAGTATAGACGGAGCAGTCGTAAACAATCGCGACGAAATAAGTGAGGCCAAGTCTCGGCTTCGTGTGCGTAACTCGGTGTAAGATATCGTAGATTTGCGCATGTGTGCTAGAGAAAAATGTTGCAAGCGTTGTGCTGCGATTCCCAAGTGCGAGAGATAATTATACTTTAGTGAAGTTTTATAATTATGTAGTATTGTGTTTTATTTGTATTGGTTGAATGAAATGAAAGATAATTAAGTTTAATGAGAGCCATTTATTTTAATATTAACATCAATAATTAATTTTACAAAACACACAAAACTTACGTAAAATAACTAAAGCCCCTTTTTTGTTTTTTTTTAGGGATGGTAAATTATCCAATGACTCCTCCCGCTCTGGGTGTATATATATGTAAAATATCATAACAAACATAACTATTATTTTAATATTTATTATAAGTTCATTTTATAAATACTTACGTATCATACATAATGATATGAGTACCTACTTAGTATACTCCTAAACTAAATGTGCAATAGCGAAATTTCCTAAAACACATTTAGTTGTAAAAAATTACAACTTCCCTTAATTTTGGGAAAAGATAATGTTCTTAACTTGCAACACTGACACAATGGCGTCTAGAATTCGTGTTCCGAGAAATGATGACAAACATTTTACGATTTTGTTTAAATTACACATCAAATCGGATACCTACTTGTGAAAAGTAATCCCAGAAGACTTATTCTGAAAACATGAATTGTTTTTGCAGCAGTTTATGACGCAGGACGGCATAATTTCGCAATTATTATTTCATCCAAATTACGTCTCGCTCACTCGCTCACTCGCTGCAGACTACCGCGCGGCCGTCATCAAATTGCCGAATCGTCTTCATATTACGTGCCTCACTTTTTGAGCGCAATGGTCTGTCTATACTTTTTTATTGGTCTGAGCCTTTACACTAGAAACAAGCACAAACTACATGCACCCTCCCACCGTCTTCGAAGGGTTCAAGGGTCATTCGTGGGGCTCGGTATCCGTTTTTACAATAAGCTACCACTTTCTTATCTTGAGCTGTGCCTTTCAACTTGTTTAAAGGTAAAGTTAAATCTAACCTTTTTCGAAGGCATAGTATTCAATCAAGGATTATTTAGACGATAAAAATAGTTGGTCGCAGTGTTGAACGCAAGACATTCTTCGTTTTACGGGCGATTTTTGGGACTGTCTTCTTGTAAAGGTTGACGTTCAAAAAGTGCTGGCACTCAGCCTTATTTGAATAAATGACTTTTGACTTTGACTTTGAATGAAAATCATCGAGCAATTTAATGGTATGTGGAAAAGAAGGTTTGCATGTTTATGCAGAAAATAGCAGACTATTTTAACAAATGCCTGCAGTATTACAGCAATTTCCTGCTGTGCAATAATTGCATTAGACACAATTAAGTGTTAAATTCACATTTGCTAATAGGACGTTTTGATCGGAGGCTTTACAATATACAAAACCAGGATGAAGAAAATTTCACCAATTTAGATTTCTTTTCGATTTTGATTTACATGTAGACAGACGGATGACGTAGGTATGTTATTTAAAATCGAAAATAAACAATTTTGAACCAATCAAGAAAGTCTAGAAAAATTTTTAACCTGTCAACGACAAACTAAAATTTATTTACTTTACGCACACATGTACAGAGGCGGACTTGATGCCTTAAGCATTTTCTACCAGTCAACATTTGGGTGATGAAGAGAATAATAGTGGTAGGTGCAATATGGATGAAGAGAAACCAGAAAGGCGATTAATGGTAAAAATAATACAAATATAAATAAATACATATCATTTATACATACAATAAAATACTAAAGTATATAGTCAAATTAATAAACTAGTACACGAATATTCTTGAACAGTTAATGCAAACAGAAATTAGCGCTGTGACGATACTACTGCTAATTTCTTCCGAATGTGCTCTCGAACCTTCACTTTGAAGGTTAATCGGTTGGTTGCCATCCTAATTTCATGAGGAAGCGCATTCCACAAAGAAAATAAAAGTAACTGGCATTTTGTTTTGACAATCTACATTTTCAGAATCTGTTTGTCATTCAGCAAGCAAACTCCCTCAATAGCCAATTTCTATAAACCAACCGTGCTCGTGCTCAGGAAATAAGCCATCAAATCAAAAAAGTGATTAACTCGGCCCTCAAAACGATTTGACACCTCATATCATTAGAGAAATGACACGACACCCGAAATTAGCGCTGTCAGGAGGGACAAAGTGGGGTCCAATAAAGCTTCTAATTAATGACAAGGGCAAAGGATCCGTTTTTACTTTGGCAGTGCCCTACAGTAATGATATTAGGCCGAGATGATACCTACCTACAATGGGTAGGTAAAAGGTTTTTTTGTTTATTTTGGTCGAAGCAGAGGTACCTGCTTTATTAGATTTTGTTTTGGATGTCACCGTTATTTCAGAGGAAATTTAGAAAGTTATAGGAAAAATCCGGCCAAGTATGAGTCGGACTCTCACAAGAAGGATTCCTTACCATAAACCAAGATTCTTGTATAGGAGCCCTTTTCATTTTTTTTTTGTTTTTGCGGCAATAGAAATACACACTCTGTGAAAATTTCTATTGTCTGCTTATTACTTATGCTTGAGATATAGCCTGCTGACGGACAAACAGACAGCGGAGGTTTACTAATAGAGTTCCGTTGGTTACTTCGGGTACGGTTGTTTGTTTGTATATGTATGTAGATATTTGTACTTAGCAGCGCAAAGTTAAAGTACAATCCGTGAGTTCTCCCCTAAGTATAAACACTTCATGACACAGAGGGAATAACAGCTCCAAATATTTGATCAAATCTTGGCCAAATTATGGTTCCAGTAAACATTCGGGTAAGCCAAAGTTGTAATTAAAGACAAACACAAGGATATCAAGTCTTCATTTATATGTATTAAATAAACACCTGGAGGTCTCAAAGGAGCTGAATTTTGAACACTTCCCAAGGGGGTTCTATTAAAGCACGAGTATGAATGAGCTATTAAAGGCTTGACCTTAAGACCACTGGAGCGGCGAGGAGAGGAACGGAGCGGAGCTGTACAAAAGCTGTGGCATAGAATTGCATAAAATCTATGCTTTGCTTCAGAGGACAGAGGTTAGCGAATTTTGCCGAACTAGTTTCGCCGGCCAGCCTCAGTCACGGCGATGTGCGTTAGTGCCTTATTACTACCTGCTTCTCAACTCGCGGACCGCCTCGTATAAATTGCATATATTGTACCGATTTTGTGTGTACCAATTCGTGCAAAATAAAATTAACTCCATTGACTTTCTTCAGTGTTGTTTTTTTTTTCAGGACCCTTTTAACGATTTCGATTCGGATTTTTTTTTAAAAACCGGCCGAGTGCGAGTCGGACTCGCGCACCGAGGGTTCCGTACAAACTAGTAGGTATTATACTATAAGCAGAAGTTGCGATTTACGATTTATGACGTATTAAAAAAAAACTACTTACTAGATCTCGGTCAAAGCGATTTTGTAATATATGATGTACATGGTAATGTACATCATATATTACGGCCTGATTGTTTCTAAGAGTGAAATAATTTTCTATCAGTAATTCTTTAAATCACTCTATGAAATTTCTATGAATACTACGAAAATTAATTCACTGATAGAAAGCTACATTTATTAATTATAGCTGGAAAAATGCAGGGTTCCATGGGAGACAAACAAAAATTGAAGCTAATTTGCTAACGGAATTAAATTGTTGTTAAATATTAATTCGAGCAGAAAGCTGTTAGTTTCTTAAACCAAAAAAGTTTGTCAGCAAAGTCTGCAGGCATCTCATAAAGGTTGTTAGTGTGTACGTACGTGTAGATTATTAGATACTTCTAACTTGCGTAATCATCCTCTACTGCTATATTCATACTCACAGGGAAACCTCGATATAGTTAAATAAAATTATAACTGTTTAATATGCAATTTCTGGTATTGTGAACGTGAACAACTTCAAATTCATTGACTGACTGTTTATGTTATTATATATTTTCAACGTAGACCGTAGACTACGACCCAAGTACTCCAAATTTATGTCTTTATTCAAATCATTATTTATTATAGACTACGCTTTATACACTATTAAATAAAAGTGTTCATTTTCATACAAGTATCCGAGTTTTTAAGTAATTAAACAAATTCGGAGATAACCTAAAATTGTGTCTAAACTACTCGCAACTTATAAAATGACCACAGATCTCACTCATGTAGGTACAAAACAACAAAGTTAGTTAAAACAAAATAAGAGTATACATATTATAGTAACAACGTGCTTTTTATGGCCTCACAGCGTTGATGTGACATTATCGAAATAAAACAACTTTTTTTCAACCTACCGTGGTTTTTTAGGATTCTGTACTGTGAGGGTAACCAACGAATTTATCTCGATAGGAAATCGATCAATCGGAAGTCAATTTATTGCTGAATCGATTCTTTCCTGCGATTTGGATAGATTTAAAAATCAATCTTGTTTAGGAATAATCGCCATCCCTACCGGTACGTCTGTCATCTGCCTTGACAGTTGCATTTGCGTGAGACGAAACACAAAAATAAATATTTTCACAACGGAACTATGAAATACATATGATTACGATATTACTAATTATTTAGCTATCTATGAGTTTAATATCATTTTCGTGATGTTTGTAAAAGTTCATACTTACGTGACTCGTACAAATGAAGGGAACGAAATGTCCAGTATGATTATACGGAAATAAACCTAGCAATCGTTAATTTACTGTTTATCTTAAAATCATAATTCCGGATACGAAAACAAAATTCCTGAAGTGAAAAGCTTGTAAAAAATAAGCAAATAATTTGTATATTAATTTGGTTTTCATACGTGCAACTTTTCTAGACTGGTTTTGGTCATGATCCTTTAGTTGCTCTTTAGGAACGACGCAGCCGGTTTCGCATTTTTTTTTCTGTTAATATTTTTTTAGAAATTCGCTAGTAGATACTTAAAGCCCCTTCACCTTTGAAAAATTCTGATATAATTTCAAAGGTACATTATTCTATTATACTACATCTATACACATTCGTTTTATTGGGTTGTTGTACATTCGCCACAAAGTAAATTCGTCACATTTTGTAAACTCCATACATTGAAAGTGTATTCGTCACATGCATAAAAAGTATGTGTAAATTCGTCACAAGTCTGTATAGGTACATATTTCTTGCGTAAAGTACTGGTAGAAAACAAAGTTATTGATTTTAGCGCTCGAAATGAAAATGATTTCTAAATATTTTTTTCTCCTGCGCTCCTGCACATGCTATCACACGCTCGCTCGTTCGCTGTATCTATCTCTTTCTAGCCGTACCGGTTAATGCATCAGTCTAGTCATCCGGTGACTCACTTGACCTTGTCGATGCGCGGGTGGTCTTCTCTATAATAATATTATAGTTTTCTTTGGGTGTTCTTTTGCAAATGTGATCTGCTTAATATTGTAGTTACCATAGAGTTATAGCACATAAAATATTAAATCGACGGCAGTTAATTAGATTGGTGCATTGCTGAAAAATTGAT
Source organism: Ceramica pisi (assembly GCA_963859965.1). Taxonomy (NCBI): domain Eukaryota; kingdom Metazoa; phylum Arthropoda; class Insecta; order Lepidoptera; family Noctuidae; genus Ceramica; species Ceramica pisi. The sequence goes on along the minus strand of OY982549.1, from coordinate 6,069,367 downwards.
CATAATCAGCCGGGCACAAGCTCGGCTGGACATGTTGTAAGTATATTATTATTTAATGCAGTATTGTTTTTAAAAAGAGTATATTATTATTATGGCTAAAATTTCCATTATTGGTCGTTGCTTTGGAAGTTCATTTTTTTTTGGAGATAGAACTCATAAATAGAAAACTTTTACAAATTTTTAAGTTGCGGAGATACCTGGTTTACGAAACATAATATTATAAAGTTTCCATACAAATTGGAGACTTGCACGCCATTTGCAAATTTTTAGGTTAGACAAATTGTCATGGTAGACGTCAAAGTTGACATTTTACGTTCCGTTGATGGTAGAGGTGTATTTATTCAATTTAATGTCATTTCATTTTCATAATTTATCAATAATAAAATTCCTCGTGTTCTATTCTTTCTATATGAATAAATGAAAAATACCCAAAACTACGATAGTGAGCGTGCTACTGTCAAATCCATATGACAATGACAGATGATGGATTTGACAGATGATCATATGTCTAAGGATGATGTTGCCATATTTTGAAATATAATCGATTATTTGCATTGATTTTTGGTCTTGATTAATTAATCTTTATCTAACTTATTTTTTTTTTTTTTATTTTTTTTTTTTATGCAAAACGGGGAAACTCTTGGCCTAAATCTCACCTGATGGAAAGTGATGATTAGGCCGAAGATGGAAGCGAGTTTCACCCGGAATCCTCTTACACAGAGGAACTGGGTATCATACCTCTAACTGCCGGAACACAACAATGCTGTTAACATTGTTGTTATGGCGACAGACTTAGACATGATGGTGGTAGCTTGCCAGGCGGACTTAGAACAAGTCCTACCACCAACCAAACCGAGCAAAAAATTTGCCCCCGCTGGGAATCGAACCCGGGACCTCTGGGTCTGAATCAGGTGGTATAACCACGAGACCACGGAGGCGGTTAGTGTCACCTGTTTAGCACCACCCAGGGACCACGTGTAGGGATTCGCTGAAGGGTATTCTCCTACGGACGCGGGTGACTCGGCCCCCAAAATTTCGCACTTAAATTAAAACATCAACATAATAATTATGATTTTTTCTGATCGCATTTACGAAATCTGAAAGAGGACGGCGTATGCTTGTGAGACATAGTTACATGTACAATTTGCATCGGCAAAATTAATCTGGAATGATATCGAGATGTTCCGCTCGATTGGGTTCCGGAACTACAGTCCCTAAATTTTTTTTGCTCTAGATTGCGTCATCGGAACTACAGTCCCTATTTTTAAAATAACGACCTGGCAACAAATTATGTCCATTTCTGTCTAACCAACGATATTTTGTATCATTTTGCTCTTTTCCACTCGAATCTTTATACATTTCTACATGCTAAAAATACGAAACACGCCACGGGCGAGTCCATTTTTAAAAAGAAATTAAATTTCAAATTCAGTCTGTGGTATGACGCGAGTTACGTATCACGTAGCTGTCGAATAAAAGTGTTTATTATGTTGTTTGTGAGTTTTGTGATGTGAATTAATGATTTATTGGTGAAATGTGATATAGTTAATGTGTGTGCAAGTGAATTTCAACATTTGGGTAAGTTAAATTATGTTTTTGATTCTTTTTCGTAACCCTTGTTACACAAGGCGTCCATGTTGTCAGAACGCTATCGTAATTTATTTATTATTAAGTCTAGCTACTTGTTCTGACTAAAAAGTAATTATTATCGCATTTTATGTTTACTGGGCAATAGATTTCAGCCAAAACATAAACAAAATAAACGAAATTTACGTTATGATTATAATTTTTGTTCAGTGGGTCGGGATGTAAACAATGCAAAATGGCGGGAAATGGCTAATGTTTGGAGGTAGATTTACGCTTATATATTAATATTTTTGTACGGTGGACTATGTTGTTTGTTATTTATCGTTTTTAGATCTAATCGTTCGTGCAGCGCAATTATCAAAATTTTGGAGAATATTGACATCAGAATTTTGCATGAAGCGGCCCAGAAGTGTCAACCAAATTTAGAAAAAACTGAAGTTATAAAAATAGTAAATCTTTGTAAGGAAGCAGCAGCGAACACAAGTACACCTATGCCTCAAGTGTATGAAGAAGCATTTCAACCAACCAAGGATGCGGGTTATGAGATATTAAATGCTATACCGAAATTTTCGAACATTTCGCGAACACTATACAATGTGAGGAATCGTGAACTAAACGTGCCCAAAACACATTTTTCGAGATGATATTACTCCACAAAAATAATAATTTATTTGATGATGACAGTGAGCCTGAAAATAGAATAATAGCTTGCAGAAAGCTATTATTCTATTTTTAGACAGCTCGTGAAACCATAACAAATATACAAACATTCTTTTTGGATGGCATATTTTCAAGCTGCTGTTAAGGCGGGGTTGCAGTACTTTTTAAGATTTTTGAACGTCTGAAAATCTTATTAATTATGAGTTTTTTAATAAATAAAAATCATTACATAAAAATTGAACATACCTACGAGTAAATCGTAAAGATAGAAACGCGATTTAGAATGATTGGCTCGATACTTTTTTTAATCAAACATGACACTAAATTACAATTTTAAACGTGTACTGCTTAGAGATTTCATCACGAATATATATAAAAGTTATATCAATAGATAGAGCTTTTTATTTTGAAGTAAATGTTGAAACCATATTATATAATTTCTTTATCAGTTTTCGCCAAGAAGAAAAAACAATCAAAATTTAGGCATTATTTCGCTCGCCGGACAGTTGCTGTTGTTCGTCAAAACACACAGTACTGCAACCTCGCCTTAACCATTTTATCAACTGTATTGTATACATGGAGACGTGAATAGCGATAATAATAATTCGAACATAGTCCCACTAGGCTTGCCATAGGACAGTAAATCTAGCAGAGGCATGGCATTTTTCTTATAATAATTGTAATGTTATAAGCAAATCAGTCACTTGCAATACATGCTTATTTAGGATTAGGCGTGTCACGCAGGTCACGCTGTCCTTGACAACGCGGGCTTAGAAACGCACAAAACCAGACAATATTACCCTATATTTTAGGTGTAAGTAGAACTGTGATTTTTATGTGAATTTCTGTGATTATGAAAAATAAAGAAATAACGTTTTATTCTTTATTGTTTGATTTTTCTGCTGTCTGTACGGAAATAAACAATATGGTGGATATTTTTTCATAAAAATAGAGTTGTGACGAGTTTACACACACTTTTTTTCGTGGAGAATTTACTTTGTGACGAATGTACAATAACCCGTTTTATTATAACCTAAGCAAAGGCACCGCGCGTAGTCGTTTATATGGGTTTGCTTAGGTACTTCGTCAAAAATAAATCTGTTCACCCAAAATATTCTACTTATACCGTAATCTATGAAGATACAATCTTATTTATTATGTGTACACAAAAGGCGGTCATGGTCGATGTACCGAATTTAATGAAGCGTGGGACGGCCGGCCGATCTAGGGTTACAATGAAAAACTGACGATGTATTACGAACGTGACCGAGCCATGGCAGACTATAGAATTTTGGGGCTTAAGCCAAGTATTGAGAGATTTTTGATGAAATACATATTGTGGCCATTTTTTTTTTGTGGAATATGATGAATCTGGAGCATTTTGGATCAGTCTATTTAAATAGGTTTTAAGGAGCTCTATGGTTTTATATTAAAATTGAATACCTAGCTTATGAACCGGTCCATTTTTTAAGAAAAAATACCGTGAAAATATTATAAACTTGCCAATTCCTAGAATGAGTAAGATTTCGTGGATTGATAGCCCACTTCAAGCCCATCCTAAATGTAAGAGTGAGATATCTACATTATATTTAATTAGAACGGATCTAAATTAAATATTTAATGTATTTTCTTAATAGTTTATTAGAATAGTGAGTTCTACAAAAATCTAAATGAAACGTCACTGATCATTTTAGTTGGTAGATGCTTGATATACCTATCACTAAAACGGGCCTTTTTTTCGTGGTCCCGAGGTACTCCCGATAAATCATTTTTTTTAGGGTTCTATACCATAAGAGTAACTAAAGGAAACCTATTACTAAGTCTTCGCTGTCCGTCCGACAGTAAAAATCAAAGAGATTTCTTCTAGCAAAGTGTTTTTTCGGTTTATGGTACGGAACCCGACTCGTACTTAGCCGGTTTATCAGTTCTGCGTACTGCACCTGTATCTTGAACCTCTGGCAACCAGCTTTAAAAAGTACCAAAACATTACCTACCTTTTCTTAAATCCCATTATACTTCTATATAAAAAAAACCTCTTCAATGTCGGAGGAGCGACCATAAAAGTTCTAAGTGAAAAAATACGTTTTTAGTGCACTCAATTTGGCACTCGCTTGGAATTATAAATTTTGCGGGCGCACGCCCATAACTCATTCGGGATACATGAACATATAAGCTTTTCCCAACAATGCGTTATTTCATATTTGGGAGAAGTATTTGAGGCTAAACAGAAGAGATGATAAGGAATGTTTCAGCTCTAGAATGTTTCTCTTACTAGTGTAAAACATAGTCGATGGCTGCTTTTGTCTGTTTCTCTGCTTAATTTTATAAACCACGTAAAAGATTTTGATTTAAATTAATAACGAAACACACAAAATCTATTAACTTGTATAATTATTCTTCTCCAAGAGATCTACATAATATTGGAATTCAATCATATTTTACATATTTTTGACTAACCACTGACATGAATGCCAATTCTACTAATTTTTACATTCGCATCGCATTAGCGTATCAATCGCAATCTGTCAAAAATGTATGAAAATTAAGGCTTTTTTGTCAGTTTGTGATTGACATCCGAATGCGAAAGTTATTTAAAAATTAGTAGAATTGGCCCTCTTAACTATTCGAAAGTGTCTGTAAATTGTTTATTTGAAACAAACGCTTTCATTTGTTTTTTTTTTGTTCTTCCATGCATCACAATAGTCATGTCATTTTTAATCATATTCTATGGAACATATTTCAGTAATAAGCTTTTTAAAAACGCAGCAAAATAGTTAAAACCTGCTTTGCTTCAAAACAATTCGAACGGATCTATCTGAAAGCATCCTTAATGTACTGTTATTTTTCTGTAATCCCAAGAGATAAAAGAAATACATTTTTCTATTAAACGCAGATAAATAAGAAGTTGTTTGACAAAGAAATGAGACTATTACCGAAACTTAAGACAAACAATCTTGGTTCTGAAAGATAGGCAATTTTTGGCAAACATGGTATCTTTATTGGCTATTTCATCTGGCGATTAAGTATTAAGATATTGAACATCTGTTTGTTCGTAACTTTCGTATTGATATGGGAACTCTTCGTTTTTGTCTTTGGATCTCGGTTTTTTTTTTTTGTTAAATAAAATTTCAGTCAGTACTCATATCAAAGGTTGGTATAAACATTCTGATAAAATTACTACTTCAATCAGTTTTTACTTACGGTTTCGTTTAGATTAGTAATAATAATAATATATGATGGCTATTCATTAGCCTGCCACCAACGATGCTTTGGTAGTGGCAATGTTTTGAGCCACATGTTTCATGGTGAGCCATTCCGTTGTGTCAGCGAAATGAAGAAGAAGTAGCCTTTAAGGGTTTCTTGAGTAAAAATCTAAGACAAAGCTTCCAGCAATCGTGCTTTGTTAGGTCACTACTTCATCATAGGTCCGAATCATAAATTGACATTATTGTTCCAGTTATTACAATTTTATCTGAAAGTCCATCTAAAGGAGGGACTAGACAAGCATATTTATACCCAAAACAATAAACATCGCTCAATGTGAGTTTCAAACTACTTCGGGAGACGCTAGTTTGGCCCCTCTGCGTGTCGTAATGACGTCCGGAGCGACGACGCTTAAACCTCCTAGCAACTTGCTTGGCTTTTGACCTTATAATTTTATACAGGTGTGTTTTATATAAAATAAAGCCATATAGCCTCGCTCGAAGTACTAACCTTTGATGTTCAATACCCACGATCCAAATCAGAACAAAAATAAACTTCAATAGCTACCATTTTCCTACCTTGTCATAAAAGTGTCAAAAAACCAGTGGGTTAGAAATTTTTAATTAAAGCCTCGGCGACAAACTGAAAATTGCCTTTGAACGACTAGTCGTTCAAAGGCAATTTTCAGTTTGTCATTTTGCTGGTTTTGATACATTTGGACCTGGTTTGTTGTTTTCAGTTTGTAGTCATTTTTTTCAAATAATTAAAAATCTGCTATAACAAAGCTAGCTTTGTTATAGCAGATTTTTAATTATTTGAGATGGGTTAGTCTTGACTTAGTCTAGGTCAGAGATCGCAGAGATCGCAGTCTTCGATCGAGCGAGCTTACCCAGAAGTAGCCTGTTCACTCTAACTTTGAAAAGATTAGGGTTGTTAGCGTTCGGAAACACAAATGCAGGCTGAACCTAGCTGATGAAGAGTGAGGAATTTATGCAGATTGGTAGATCTTAAAGGTATTTTGCAGAGCCTGATTGTTTACTGATAAATTTAATCTAGGGGTCTTCAATTCCAAATTCTGCCATGATTGCGGAATTTGTTTCAAAGAGTCACCGCGGCTCTGAACCGCAAATCAGGACGTACCAATCTTTAAAAAAAAAAAAAACACAGCTTCAAAGGACTGTATGGACGGACGGACAACAACCTGATCTCCAAGTGCAATCGCACGCGGAGAATTCCGAATAAAACATATATCTTTATGATATAATTTTATTACTATTCTAATTTTCTGGAACCCTTAAAGGGCTCTTTTTCTTTCATGCTTGTTTTCATCCGCGCCCGGATCTGGTCCACATGCGGGTGATAGCACGCTCCTGGCCACACGCAGGACAAAGATTTCGTATCCACTGCAATATCGTGTCACCAGTGACTAAACACGTGACGCGGGTCGCACGCATGTCATAGCCTATGACCATGCGTACGACCCGCGTCGTAGAAAAACAACACTGGAGACAGAAATACGCCGCCCGCATCCGGATAGCACGCATGCGGGCTGTGCGGTCGCAGCCAATCTGCAATCTGCAGCGAGTACTGCTCACATGATAGGAAAAACATGTATGAAATGATGGGATGCGGGCAGCCCGCATGTGGACCAGATCTGCATGCGGTCAAAAACACGCATGACAGTAAAGGAACCCTTAGGGTTGCAGTAAGTGAGGCTAAGGATTTAACCCGCGACAGTAACTTTAAATTAATTTTCGTGACTAAAACTACTCGGACCGTAACTATAGACCAACTCTATTTCGTGAAATTAATAGTAATTGAAGTAACAGGTAGATTGTTGGGTTATAATACACCTACGTTTACATCTCGGAGAGTACAGCTGTCATGTTATGTCTGAATGTATTAGATACAAAAATAATAATAATTCATAATTTACTCTCCACAAAGTGGTATACATGGAAAACTCATTATTTAGCTATTTTAATTTACGTATTCTTATTCTCAGACATAATTTCACAGTTTCTATTTATTTTATTTACCCTCGTCCGTGAGTCACTGCAGGGTTCCAACTGAAAACCAGCGCTGGGTGTCTGACGCCCAGCATATGCTGAGATGGTAACCCTTTCGGCATGGGCACGCTCAGCACAATTTTAGTATACCATTATTTTTCTTAATTTTATGTTTTTGTTTCTCTTATTTCTTCATTGTCTTTTCATATTGTGTTTTTGCTGTTGTGTTGTGTCTGTATCGAATAAATGTTTTCTATTCTATTCTATTCTATTCTATACCTCAAAGGGTGCTCATCCTCCTGTCATGATCCCAAGTGACTTTTCATATCCGATGTAAAGGGCGAGGTCTCTTGTGTAGTCAGGACAAAGGGCTTGAAGATCTGACGTGAAAGCATATTAATGAATATCGTCAGGTCGATAATCCCAAGTCAGGATACAAAGGCATGCAATCACATAATTACGGGTCGTTCGTTACAGATGTTTCGGATATATGTGGAAGTTCCCGTTATTTTGAGAGACGTTCTCATTTGCATAGCAGTTGCAATATATTTTAAGTACGGGAGTTGATCTCCTGAAAAGATTAAATAACGGATGGTGAAGTCTACTTATTACCTCTCGGAAAACCTTAACCATTTGAATATGACACAGACAAGGCAGGTCACAAAAGAACCGATCAGGTGCGAGCCCGAGAACGCGCGCGCGTACGCGTTTCTTGAATAGGAGAGCCCCTTAATTTATTTTGATTATTTGTTGTTGTAGCGGCAATAGAAATACACACTTCGTGAAAATTTACGGTTCTTAAGATACAGCCCGCTGATAGACAGACGGATGGATGAACGGGCAGAGGCTTAGTAATAGGGTTCCGTTGGTAACCCTCTTGGTACGGAACCATAAAAAGATTTAATTGTGTAAGAAAAAAGGTTTAGTGTGTGAAATTCTCTGTGGCCAGATAAGTCAATTGTACTTTCACAACTTCGTCAATGCTACGTACGAGAAGTATCCTTAAGACTGGCTGCCATCTGTTACTTTTGTGATAGTTTGCCATAGCGATCCGTGAGGGCGGAGAAATTTGGATCACACGATATACCTAATTGATATTTTGCAAAAGAATGAAAATATCCAATTTCCGGCCAGCATCTTGAAACAATATGGCGCCGGCTGCTCACTTTAGACACTCTGAATTGTATGGAAACGCGTTCACGTACCCTATGCGTTCTTCAATTGACACCGTATGGTAGTTTTTCACGTCGTTACAAGATGGCCGCCGACTATTATGTCTGACTGATTTCAGCCACATCTGGCTATTACTATTTCTTTTCTTTTTCTTTCTTTTTACATTTTAAACTGACGTAAATAAAAGGATTTATCCATTCGGCCCGTATGATATAATTTTGTCAGAATTGCCAGGTGAGATAGTGGTGAAAAGTATGCCTATCAATCATAAACATTTTTTTATCGGAGCTATTTTTAATCGAGAGGTTTTAGGGTTTCATTACCGACGGGTAAACAACGGAACCCTATTACTAATCCTCCGCTGTCTGTCATCGGGCGGTATCTTATGAACCGTAATAGGTGAAATTTTCTGTGTTTTTCTGTTGCCGTTGTAAAAAAAAACAAAGAACGTTGTTTCGCCTCTATCTGAACACGACGCACGTGCTTTGTTGTGTCATTAAAATATAGGCATTTTATACAAACTTTCAAGTACTTATTTTTGGAAATGAATTAACCGATTTTAATGAAACTTCCTACTCATAAGTAGGTTGGACTTGAAACTTTGTATGAAACGCCGTATGGTATGGCGTAAATGCTCGAAAGGAGTTGACACGGCCTTAACTTATATTAGCAAGCTTTACTGAAACACCTAAACAATAACATTCTTTCAAACATCATAAATTATCAATTCCAGTTTTTCCGTATCCCTAAAATGGAAATTATGGCCAGGATGACGCCTGATACATAGATGGCCAACAAAAACTGGTCCCTTCTGAAAATATAGACCCTTCATAGTTTTTGTTGCCTTAGTAACAGCTGGGATAGATTTATTTTCATGAAACGGTGACCTCAAGACAAAAGACTTTCGTTGTTCATGTTATATTATGTTATAAAGGGAAAATAAGGGCCCCAAGCGTACTTACCGAGTACTAAAGCGTGTTAGGGTATTAAAAATATATCGAGTCAGCTACAGCCTGGACTGTTTTACTTGAGGAAGAATCGATCAGATTTTTTTAAATATAATGAATTCGTCATTTGTGACACGGAGGACGTTCTATGTTCGATAGCTTTTTTATGTAGGTATGTTTACCGATTTTTTTGTCAAATGTGTACTGATTTTCAAAATTATATTTTACTACTGAGGTGGTCCTATTGTCACCATGTTAGAATCTGATGGTGGGATTCCAGGGAAATCGAGGCCATCCCTCAAATTTTATAGGCAAATATAATGTTTTTCATAGGTATACTTTCTAATGCAATTCTGATTTTTGTGCCAAGTAATCTTCATGTTACGTTGCTAAGCTGATGATAGAAGGTATTAATCAGGATCTATCTGATGATGGCATCACAGGAAAAATGTTTGTTAAGCAATATTTTTCGCCAATTGTCAACCGATTTGGATGTTTTTTTTTTGTTCGGAATAGTATTTTCCCGGAGACAGACTTCCGAAACTATAGTTATTTTATTTGGAAATTGGTTCTAATTTTTGTTATAAGTTTTTTCATACATTATGTTTAGGAAATGTAAAGACAGTATCACAACTTTTTTTACAATAGAACCTTGTCGTAACTTCAAAAGTCCTTAATAACATACACCACGGGACTTGACCTACTTTTAAAAGAACGACAGTTGTGATTTTTAAGCTAAACCATAAAATAAATTGCTAGATTTATACATTTATTCAAAATCAAAGAACTTCAGAAAATGAAATTACTAAGGCGCGTATTATAGGCTTGTCAAAATCTGCTGAGCCTTTAAGATCTTGAAAACAGACGTTTTACAAACCTGACACATGACGTTTGTTCAAACGATTTCCATAATATGATTCTCAGAGAAATATCCTGCTACTGTAATAATACTTATTAAATCTAACATCTTTAATGAAATAAAATTATATTTTCAAGCAATTTCTATTTTTTAAATTCAAAATGTATGTAATCACCAAATTAACATAACAGTGTAAGAGATACTTATGATTGCTGACATTCTTTAAACCTTTTATTGACTTATTAGTATTATTCTTACTTTTTATAATTCACCATCATTTAAAGTAATTCATTAAGGATAATATTTTTGTGTTCACCAAACATCTTAAGGTACATCTATGTATGCATTTCTAAAATATTGATCTTAAACCCGTTTAATTGTTTTACTATAATTAAACTACTCGGCCAACAAAATATGTTACATCAAACAAATTCCAAATTAACACCAAGATATAACACTTTTTTATTGTAGTGCGCTACAATTATTCTATTGTAACAATAACTATTTAATTCTTCCCCGAAAAATACTGATCGTGCACCAAATATTCCTGAATGTTACACAAAATTGGTTAGGTTAGGTTAGGTTTTCATTTTTTTATTAATAAAGCTACATTGGACATTAATTGGTGTTTGATTCAAATACATTTTGCAGTGCATTATCTGAAGTAAAAGTAAAAAAATAAATGCTTGTTTTTAAAATTAGGTGTATTACTATTTTTACAAATTTGCAACAGTTGTTAAATAGATGCTCGTTATGACATATTTTAATTAACATATTTTGGTGCACATTCAGTATATTTGGTGGAACACAGGCAAAATTAGGTAAATGAAATGGGAATAAATTGAAGTACTTTTAAATACCATCCATTCATTAATTTTGAAATATTGTAAGCCTTATTGCTTAACATACAGAACCTAATTTTTTTTTAAGGATGCGAATTAGATATGAGCGCCGCGCCGGCGATCCATCGCCACCATGGATTTTAAACGGCGCACCGCCGCCGCGGGTTTGACACAGCGCGAGCGCGCCGCCCCGAGCATATTCGTACAAGGTATGCAAGCGTTTTAAACGAATGTTAACATTGAATTTTTACTGAAAATGTTTGTGATATAATTGACGTCAGCCATGCCTAGGAAGAAGTGGCGAGACGACCTAAACGCCTATTAGCTGGGGTCAGTTCGAGCTGGCTCGAGACGAAAATATCTGGAAGGACTTGGGGAAGGTCAGTAAACTGAACATAGGATAGATACCTACTACGTCGAGAAGTGAGTCAGCTGGATGTACATACGTTACTCGAAATGTTTGACAAATGCATTAGATAATATTGTTATAAATGCATTAGATAATGTTGAAGATAACTCAGCAAACTATAGAAAATGTTATGCTCTGGGGGATCAGATATTCATAGGGTGACAAGATGAGAGTTGTCGAGAATCGAGATGAGTGACAGGCAATTGGAGACGCCATGTTCGCAATGAACTACTATCGGTTAACGTTGACAATGAGGGGCAGAGCTACCCCGGCAGGGTACAGAACATACCAAAAGATCTGATTTCTCACACACGGTGTAACTCGACCTATGTATACTAATAAAATTTCTGACTATAAAAATATTTCTCTTATAAGCTTGAAAAATTACAATACACGCTCGATTTTTCAATCCTATAATCCTAACTTATTTATGTTACGTCTCAAACAAAACCTAGGACCTCAAGAACATTTCAGTAACATTTCCCAAGCAATGAAAATAACATGGCAATAATTCCTCGCATATTTTTCTCCCATCTCCAAGCAAAAACCAATCATAATATATTTTGCATATCAAGTTGAGAAATGTAATAAAAACAAAATTTATCATTGGCAAAGATGTTTTTGGATTATTACCATTGTTATAACAGGCACAGGTGTGTTTCTCAAAGTAATAGCTGAAAGCTACGTCAAAGACACGAAAATTCTTAGAACCGTAAATCGTTAACAATCTGTTAAAATCCTAGATTAATTTTTAAGTCTGAAAAGGTTCGTTTAGTTTATACAAAGGTTGCCTGTAAGAGTCTCTGGTGCTATAAAACCGCTCATTATATACTTGTTTGTGCTGTGATTATTATGAAGTTTGCAAAAAACGGATTTAAGTATGTATAAATAAAATATATTAAACTAAAAAACGGTTTGTAAAACATATAATAATAATAATAATAATAATATCCTTGGACATTTCACACAACGCCATATAGTCCCAAGCTAAGCAACCTAATGCTTGTGTTATGGTAACGATATGGCTGATAAACTACTTATATACATTTTTTTTTGTAAATACATACATATTATAGATAGAAAAACACCCAGACTCGGAACAAATACTTGTAGGTCTTACAAATATTTGTTCCGTGCGGGAATCGAACCCGCGACATGCTGCGCAGCAGTCAATCGCTCAACCACTGCGCAAACCGTGTCGTCACTTTATTATCAATGCAAATACTATTGTATTGTTTCAATTTTAAAGTTGACCAAATTTCAGCTTTTTTATGGTAACTCGGCGTTAAAAACATAACTTAAAATGAAGTATAACTTATTTATTTAATCCTCTGTAGATAGTACTTTTTTATGCTGTACCAATTTTCTTTTACATAATTTCGGGTAACGCCAAAATCAGTTTCCGAAGTTTTCAGTATATGAACACTGGAACCTTAATATTATCACATAATACAATCAATAGTTAATATTAAAGTCAACCCCAGACTCTCGTCAAAACTTATACCCAAGATAGATTCTCGTTTCAAACGCCAACAACTTTCGTCCAAAAATAAAAGAGAGATAAATTCTTCGGATCCCGATACCTAGACTTTTCTCATAAAAACTTTATTTGATAGTTTTTCATAAAGAGAAACGTAATTCTGTGAACCAAAACCGTGTTAAAATCATGTTTGTGCAAAAAACTCAATCATCAAACGTGCGGAAAATCAAAAGTCGTGATAGTTCATTAAAGCTGTGTTTAGAATATTATGATTTCAAGTTATGCACAGCCTAAGTTACCAACCAACACATAAATCTAAAGTGGTGTTAAACCCTCAGCCACACAAAACTTAACTCACTCGCAAAGGTGTTTCCTACAATCTGAACCAACATTTCTTCGAAAGATTGTTGGACCATCATTTCCCAGCCAAATACATCGATGCCTTCGGCCAGCATGAAGTTATGGATAGTGGCAGCAAGCAAGTATCCGCCAGAATCACCGACAAATATCTCGTAAGCCGGAGTATCGTATATCAAAGCTGCGCGACCCCAGTCGAATCTGTGGGTAACCGAGATAAGCTTAGAATATGCTAGCGGCATCTGTTGTTGAGTAGCGGAACGAAAAATATTCGCGTTTGCAAAGTTGGTAATAGCACCATCTGTGTTTCATAAAATAAATGCCGTTGTTCAATGTGACGACGCGGTGCGACTCGGCTATAAACTTACCAGAACGTAACTACACTCGATAGATGGCAGGAGGTTTTACATTATTCTAAACTTACTTGTGTATTTGTAGCCGAGGTAAAACTTCAAGTTCTCTGTGTAATTCTTGCCAGCATCTGATGTTGTGTCCCACGGGGTGTAAAGGATCTCTTCCTTTTTCAGGAAATTGGCGACCGACTTCATCATGAGATGGCACGTCGACTTGCCGCCGACGTGCAACTGAGACTCGGGCTCGGTGATGAGCAGCAGTTGTTTCCACTCGAAGCTAGATGGCGTGGAAATAAAAACGTGTTAGCAAAGCCAAACTGTGCAAAACGTGTTCAAAAGCGTCACAATATCACTCACTATTTAAACAAAACTTAGAAGGACTTGTTTCAATAAAACCATTAACAGACACTTTTGATAAATCTGTATTATTTTTTTACGTGGGCAGATAACCTAACTGCAATAGGTAGGTTACCTATCTGAAAAAGAGTTTTTATATTCATAATTAATAACAAATTTTACTAATCAACACCGCAAAAACCTTCAACTGCCCCATACATTTCTAAGCGCAAAACTGGACATAATACTGAATCGGTGATTATTTTTCGCGAGCGTAGAGCATTTTGGGTATTACTAGCTGTGCCCGCGACTTCGTTCGCGGGGTTGTCGAAAAAATAGGTATGTGTTGCTTACACAAAATACTATTCGTTCCGTTTATACTTAGCGTATTCTGAACTCTATCAGAATTAAGAAAATAAGAAGATGGTACCTCATGCAGGTCACCGTATCATCTCTTCCAAATAATCTGGCAAATTATTCTGTTTCGATTAACTGCCATACATTCTGCCTTTTTCTTTTTTTATGTGTTTTCATTTAATTATTTGTGTTTTCTAGTGTTATGTAACTGTGCTTTTGTGTGTTGCGTTTCTTTCCTTGTTCCAAATAAACGATCTATCTATCTTCCGGTTGAAATGCCGACAAGTCCAGGTAATCTCCTGGCACTGCCTAGAATCTACCTATCTCGAATCAAAATAAACAAAACCGATTATCAAACGCAGGGTGATAGTCTATCGCAACCCAGCGCAGGGCACGCCACAATAGTGGCGATAAGTCCCCTCTTTGAGGAGTGGCTTGAGAGGCGCCACGGCGTCCTCACCTTCCGCCTGACGCAGGTCCTCACCGGACATGGATGATTCGGGAGGTTCCTGCACCGAATCGGGCGGGAGGAAACGCCCGGGTGTCACCACTGCGGGGATCGTCCGGAGGACACGGTGGAGCAAACTGTGCAGGTGTGCCCCGCTTGGGCGGGGCACCGCCGTGTCCTCGAAGCGGCGATCGGCGGCGACCTCTCGCGTCCGGCCCTGGTCCAAGCCATGGTCCGGAGCGAGACGAAATGGGACGCCGTCGCCTCCTTCTGCGAAGCAGTCACGCTAGCGAAGGAGGTAGCGGAGAGGGAGAGGAGACCATCTCGTGCCGGCCGCCGTGGTAGACGCCGCGGGCATCAGGGGCCACCTGGTGACCTCCGGCCACCGTAGGCGCGGGCCTGTGGACGGCGAGCTATGGGTGGCTCGCCGTCCGTCCGTCTAGTGACGACAGGCCGTGTCGACGGCGCGTTAGTGTTCCACGCGCGCCTCAAAGAGAGTCAGCAACACAGAGGGGCCCGAAAGGGGCGACGCCTGCCGGAGTCGCGGGAATATTCGCAAGAGACACCGTGGCTCCGGAACACAAAGGGCAATGAAGGAACATGGATGGGTTTTAGACAGTAGAAGTCTGACACTCCCTCCCGCTACACCCAGAGCGGGAGGAGTCATTGGATGATTTCCCATCCCTAAAAAAAAAAAAAGGGTGATAGTCTTCAAACTACAATACAAAGAAACTGATGAATCAAGTTGATACTTCATTTCGTCCAGCCCAGACCAAATAATGATGCATTTTCTTCGATTTTCACTGACAATTTGTAGATTATAAGAACGAGCAAGCCAATTTTCATACTATGTTTTTAATTTACACGTAACACGGACTAATTTAATTATTCATTTTTATATTATTAAGAGTTTTACCGGGTTCATAGAATCGATTCATAGTGTTAGAATATTTAGTAGGTACTGAATGAATCAATCGATCAACCAATCAAAATTATTTATTACGCTTCATCATTACAATCTTATTCTAGGTGAGAATAAGAAGCTCGTAAATATATAATAACAATCGTACGGATTGATCGTACATGTAATAAAATCGTAGACTTGCAGTGTCTGAACATTGAATGAATATTTTTGCATTAAAATAACATAAAAACCTTAGGAAAAAGCCATAGAATACAAAAAATGAAATTTTTCTAATTTTTACACGACTGCCTAAAAAAGGAGTGTTATTACACGACTGCCAAAAAAAAGGAATGTTATGTTTTCAGGGTTCATGTATGTATGTATTTGTCTATGCGTTTGCGGGAGCATCACGCATAAACCACTGATTGGATTCAAAATCTAGGTATTTCAAAATAGTACCTACTTAAGTATTTTCCCGCGTTACATGCATATAGGTTAGAAAAAACAGGATATGGGCGTACGAAGTCGCGGGCAAAAGCTAGTTCAATATACATATTATAATTTGGTTCTGAAGCTGAGCATTGATAAAAAGCGACTAGCTCTACCTATTGTCACAAACCCTGGCAGTTTGGTAAGAAAGTGCCCATTGTTACAGAATTGAGAAAAACCTTTTTGGCTTAGCCAGAGGTAGAAAGGTAGGTACTACTTTTTGGATCAGCTTACAACCTTTGTTAGATATTAGCTCTGCTCGCGTGAATGTCAATAATTATCTCAAAGGAACATATATGGGATAGGCGCGATTTTTTTCATAATGTATCGTGATATCATAATCTAATGAAGATTTATTAAAATCTCACGGAGTTTGCAATTTTCCGTTGATATACATATCCATGTCTAACTAAATTCAGAAAAAATAGTTTACAATTTTACGCGATATACAATCTTACAGAGCATAACCCACCACCCAGTGAAACATATAAATTAGATATTTTTCTAAGCAGAAAAATAACAGTTCTTGTCCTTGAGATTTTCAATAGTTGTTGGACACGTATTTTTTGACATTTCAAATCGATAAAAATCATAAAGATTATTGGGAGAAATTAAATAAAGACGTCATAACGTTTCTTTAAAATTAAAATAAACAACATTCATTGTTGTTGTTTTGTATGCTGTGTAATTTGTTGTGGATAAAAACATTTTAATTACTAACATAGGATAAGTTTTTTAACTAACAAATGAGTCATGGTTACTCGATGAATAAATAAATAAAATTCAATAAAAGCTTTTACTTCAGGTCTTTATATTATATATATCTAAATAACAAAATTGCATTCTAAAAATATCATATTCCTATTTTTTTTTTGTCATTGGATGTCACAACCGTTAATCGTGACATCATTGTCGAAAGCGCGGCAAAGAAAAACTTAAGAAAAGTGATCGTATACGAGGTTTTCTTTGCATACATATTGCCTTCACTAACAATCGATAAATCAGGAGCACACAAGTACGTCCATTCTACTGAATATGTCAAGTGGCGTACATTTCATACGTATCTACTTTGCTAAATAAATATAGATAAATCTGATAAAGCTGAAAGCCCGAATGTTTATTATTTTCGGACATTTGAGTGACAACTCACAGATAACTTTGTGAATACCATTTCTATTAATAAAAGGGAAAATGGTATCTAGTGTTTTGTTAACAACAGTTATTTTAGTGTGGTACATAGACAGAGTAAATGTTCTTTTTAATAAAAATAAGCGTCCGTATAGAATGCCCGCATTTATGAGCGGCACGAAAGAGCTTATTGTTAGTGTTGTTTGGTAGGCAACACCGGCCTTATCTAGTTTGATTTCACAAAATAAAATGACCAACGCGAATATAACGTAAAAAAACCGCCCAAGTTCGAGTCGGACTGGTATACGAAGGGTTTCGCACCATAAACCTTAATTATTAGATTGCCGAACATCCGCAAAAAACGAAACCCTTATAAGATCACTCGGGTGTCTCTCTGTCTGTCTCTCCGTCTGTCACAGCCAGTTTTTTTTCGGATCTACTGGACCGATTGTGTAGGAATATGGTATACATATCGACTTCTAAGTGATCCAAACACAGGTGCGTTACGGAAATAAATAATGTTTGGTGTGGAAGTCATTTTGGTGGGTCAAACTAGAAAAAAAATATTCTAACTATATCGTGTGACATATCAAATGAAAGGGTTTATTGTGAGGGTTTTTGCACATAAGTCTGACTCGCACTTGACCAGATTTTTTTTATTTTTTGTTATAACGGCAATAGAAATACACAATCCGTGAAAATTTAAACTGTCTACCTGTTACGGTTCTTGAGGTACAGCCCGCTGACAGACAAACAGATGGACAGAGGAGGCTTAGTAATAGGGATCCTCGCACAGATATATATATTTATACATATTGCTAGTGAAGGTAGTTTTTAATTTATTTACATTTTTGAGTATATTGTGCGAGTCATAAATGATAATTTTTCTTTCTTTTATTTTTCACCACTACGCACCCGACCATAGGTGCCAACATATGCCCAAAAATGTCCAAGTACCCTAAGCGAAAAAACACGTGTCTTCTTGTTATGGCAGCAGGCATTAGATGGACAAGACAGACAGAGGAGGCTCAGTAATAGGGTTCCGTTGGTTATCCTAAAAAGTCGAAATTAAATCCAATGTTTCCATTAAATTAACCTGAGATATGAAACGTTAATGGAATATTAATATTACAATATCATTAAGAAAATAACAGCATGCAAACTTCATTTTACACCACAATAATTTCTCATTTACATTTACCTACTTCTCCAAATTACATAATTTCTCGAAATTTCTGGCCATTCAACTTTATACCGATTTATCTCATTTCTCGAATTGTTTTGAACGCGGAACAGTCATATCTATTAACATGATTGAACACGTAATTGAGTTTAAGAATAAACACTAATTATTGATATTTAAAGATATATTGATAAATTAAGTAGTAAATAAATAAAAGAAATAGGACCAAAAAAGCACGAAAAAAGTAGTGACTTAAACCGAGATAAAAATACAAATTTACAATAAGACAGTCAGAACCTTAAAACGCCCGCCAGATTTCCAGTTTTAGTTGTGAAGAAGTGGCGCAACAAACACCACAGTAACACATCCGTCTGTTAAGTTTGAAGTACTTGAATTTATATAATAGTATTATTAAATATTTACATTTCCTCATAGTTCGGCCTGGTTTACGGAGTTGCTCGAAAGAGTTACCGCGGGCTTGAAACGCAAAGAGCATTTGAAGGAACACGGGTGGGTTTTAGTAAGAGTCTCACATTCCTTCCCGCTCCCGCCCAGAGCGCGAAAAGTTATTTGATGATTTCCCATCGAAAAAAAAGTGTAATTCATTGTAACAATCTGCCATCTTGCTGAGTCTATTGCCATTTCATTTTGATAAAGAATCAATGTAATTTGTAGATCCAGATAATTCCAGTTGATTGTAAAAGATTCACAAGCGGCGTTGTAGCCGTTAATATTACTAATTTATTCAAAAACATAACTGAAACAGTCATTTATTTTAACTCACTGGAAATTAAATTAATTTTACTTATTCAAAACACGAACATTATAAATGAAAAAGCAAAATTAAATAAACACCGTAGATAAGTTCCGAGAACAACTTATTAAAGCCAATATAACATTCCGAATATAAAGCACTTATTTAAACGGGAACAATGACATTAATGCAGGACATCGTTAAATAACACAGGTCTGCAATGAAAAAGTTTTTTGAGTAATTTTAAGTGAAACTGGTAAATGTTGACCTATACAGTGTGAGTCTATACAATGTGCACATACGGAAATGAGGAAAACTATACCTTATTTTATCGAGGGAAAAGTATAAAAAAGACTTTTTGTTATTTATCGATTTTTTATTATTTGAAAATTCTACAAATACAATCCGCGCACATTCACAGCAAAATTCATAGAAAAATGGCTGCCTACCTGCTAAACAATGTGCGTAGGCGTGCGCTGGGCCTTTCTTTAACAGTTGACAAGATGTGTTGGGATTGAGATATAAACATGCAATTTTTACTATTCGGTAGCTAATACGATAAAGAATAACCTAAAATAATAAAAAAGGTAGGTGACCGGAGCGACTTTTTGAGAAATTTTACGACTACTGTAAAAATTAATGAAAAGAAAACAGATTCTTGCTAAAAAATCATAATTATTTTCAATTGAGAGTAGTTTTTTAACACAATCATTTTATAAGAATGGATAAATTACTTCAAATAATTATGGAGTTTGTTTCATTGCGATATTATTGAGTTAAAAAGTTACACAGTTTTGTTTGCACTGGGTTCACAGTTGTGAACAAACTTTTTAAAAATTGAAAAATAATTAAAAAAAACAATTTTTTTTTTAATACGTTTCCGTCGATAAAATTAGGTATTGTTTCCCACATTTTCGTATGTGCACATCATGAAGACTCACACTGTATAATGTAAATAATTATGAACTTTGTTTTTATGTGTCACGTCGCATTTTTTTATTGTCATATATATGTAGAGAGATTCCATTGTCTATATTAAATATTGTTTATTATTCTTTACTTTCAATCAAGATCAAGGCCGTTTGAAGGTTAATGTGAAGGCGGACTACTGCTGGCAGGCGGAAAATTAATAAATGAAAACCCACAAAACACAGTTTTTTTTTTTAAGAAATAACGTTGTTTTTTATTGGTGTTACAGGTTTACGTTTTATGTAATTTGCTACAGTGTCAATAAAATCAATAAAATGATCTTGGATTCTTAATCATTTTCGACTTGTAATTATTTATTTCCAAACACTATCATTTGATTGACGTTTTATATTACTTTTAAGTAAATCACACCGAATATTAACTGTTTAAGAAAAAAACTTCTAAATTTTTTTTTCCGTAGACCTGTGTATCTAATTCCAGCCTTCACCGACGACTCATCACTGTCGCTTACGATAAGTCGGCGGCAAGGGAACGCAGAGCCTAATGCCAACAAGCGATAAGGCTCACCGTCCCAATAGGACCAGGCCCTGGTTTGATAGCGCGTTGTGATTCACGCGCGCCTTAAAGAGATGTCAGCATAATAGACGGGTCCCGCTATGGTCAGTGCCTGCCAGGGTTTCAGAATTGTTCGAATGAGTTACCGCGGCTCTGGAACGCAAACAACATTTGGAGAAACACGTATGGGTTTTAGTCAGTAAAAATCTGACACTCTTTTACGCTCTGCCCCGAGTGAGAGGAGTCATTTCATGATATTCCTCTCAAAGAAAGAAAAGCTCGAATTTATTCATCGAGGATCACAATTATGTAAATGTCGTAAGAAAAGGTTTCATCTTATGAATTTATGATGTACGAGTATGAAGAGGCTGAAGAGTCGGAATCGCGAGCAAAGGAATCCGAACGAATTTCATTTTTAACCGACTTCCCAAAAAGGAGGAGGTTCTCAATTCGGCTGAGATTGTCGGTGTTTTTGTTAGTTTCTTCGTATTTTGACACCGACTTCCAAAGTTAAAGTTATTTTAAGCAATAAGGCTCACCGTCCCAATAGGACCAGGCCCTGGTTCGATAGCGCGTTGTGATTCACGCGCGCCTTAAAGAGATGTCAGCATAATAGACGGGTCCTGCTATGGTCAGTGCCTGCCAGGGTTTCAGAATAGTTCGAATGAGTTACCGCGGCTCTGGAACGCAAACAACATTTGGAGAAACACGTGTGGGTTTTAGTCAGTAAGAATCTGACACTCTTTTACGCTCTGCCCCGAGTGAGAGGAGTCATTTCATGATATTCCTCTCAAAGAAAGAAAAGCTCGAATTTATTCATCGAGGATCACAATTATGTAAATGTCGTAAGAAAAGGTTTCATCTTATGAATCGAGTATGAAGAGGCTGAAGAGTCGGAATCGCGAGCAAAGGGATCCGAACGAATTTCATTTTTAACCGACTTCCCAAAAAGGAGGAGGTTCTCAATTCGGTTGTATTCTTTTTTATGTTTGTTACCTCATAACTCCGACAATTATGAACCGATTGAAACATTCTTCTTTTATCTGAAAAGATACTTGCAGATTGGTTCCATTTAAATTTTATCAAAATCGGTTACGAACTTTGGATTTTAAAACGAATAGCTGGAATTCGTTTACTTGGATGATGGTTTTATGTCATCCAAGTAATCGAAATTGCGTATTTTGGTTTTCTGCGATTTTGCAGTAAAAAAATAAAAAACTTTTTACAAAGAAATACAACCGACTTCCAGAAAACAACACTACAAAGTAAAAAATAACTTTAATTTCGTAAGTCGGTGTTTTTGTTAGGTTCTTCGTATTTTGACACCGACTTTTTTTTTGTAAGTTCTTACTTTAACATGTTATTTTAATACTGTAGACTTCTCATAGTTTATTATCATCTACCATAGGGACAGAACTATTATCTCCATTTTTTTTTAATTTTAGGTTTAGTAGTTTCGGAAATGAGGTTGGGAATGGTAATTTTTTTGGCAAATTCAAATTCAAATTTAAAAGTCATTTATTCAAATTAGGCTGAGAGCCAGCACTTTTTGAACGTCAAGTTCTACAAAAGACAGTCCCCCAAAACGCCCGCCCGTTACCACTTCCTAGTGTTTTAGCTGTGGAGAAGAAGTGGCCAACAAACTCCCCAGCAACACATCTATCTGTTACGTTTTAGGAACTAGAATTTATATAATGATTAGAATGCAAAGTAATTAATGCATGACACAAAACAAAAAAAAATAAAAGCTAGCACACTACGATACTGTAAAACAAAATACACACTCAAGCAAGTGTTGACGTTTGTAGAAAGATTAACTAACCTACATAGTCAGTTAAATAAATAATAAAAAGGACAAAAACGAAATAAAAAAAATAAAAACAATATTTGCAATTTTCTCTAATAACTTCAACACTATTTATTTTAAAATTATGAAAAAATTGAAATTAAATCGCTCACAATAAGCCCTTTCATTTGATATGTCACACGATACATCTTGAAAAACTTTTTTTTTCTTGTTTGTCTTCCAAAAATGACGCTCATCCTCAAAGTTTATTAATTTACATAACGCATACATCCATGTTCGGGTCCAAACTCCACATAATATATGTGTCCCAAATTTCAACAGAATCTGTCCAGACGGCTGTGCCAAACGGATAGACAGGCAGAGTCACCAGTGTTCCTAAAAGGGTTCCGTTTTTTACGGATGTTCGGAAACCAAAAAACGCTGGTTGGACTGTGTGAAAGGTGTTATGTGTAAAAATGAGTACCTACTTTAATGGCGACAAGTAGAAAAGAGGAGAAAAAGAAAGTATCACCGACCCAAAATAAATTGGGGCAAAAGAATGATGACAAATGAGATTTACCTAGGAGAGCGGACACGATAACACACAAACATGAGTCTATTATAGACGGATATGTTATATTATATTTATATTAACCGTCACGGGACGTCAAATCCTAAGAAAAGAAAGGAAGAAAACTTTTGATTGGGATTTGCACAACACATAAAAAAACTTTTTTGATATGTCTTTACTTCCAAACAAAACGCTGCAAAGTATAAAATAACTTTAATTTCGGGTGTAGGTGTTTTTAGTTTTGTTCCTTTGTTTTTTAACACCGACTTCCGCAATAAAATTATTTAAAAAAGTTAGTAATCTAATCTAATCTAATAAAATCTAAAAATAATTAATTAATATCTACTTTTATCTTCTTTTTTCTTTCTTTTTTCTTTGCTTTCTTTTTTCTTTTTTTTTGTCTTTGTTACCGTATTTTAGAGTCTGTGTTGAACACCGTTTCCAATTCCATTTTATCTGTGCGAGGCCAAAAAGGTCCCTACATCAGCACATGCTTCGATATTCAAAAAATAAATAACACAGCGCTGGTATTCTGACACAGCCTGTGATGCATCGGATACAATCTTCTTTGGAACACTGTGAAAATTTAAACTGTGTTCCTATTATGGTTCTTGAGATACAGCCCACTAATAGACGAACGGCTGGAAGAACGGACAGCGGAGGCTTAGTAACAAGGTTCCGTACCCTTAGGGTTTGGAACCCTTCCAACTAAGCATGTCTTTGAAAACCTTACTTATCAACCACACAAGGGTTATCCACTATTAATGACAGATCCTATCCAAAAAGAAGCCAGCTATCTTCTTTATCGTCGGCCGTTACAACGCCTCGCGCATCACCTTTATTTAACTGCTCTCCAAACGGACGGTATTTGTACACTTAAATGGCCCATGCCCTGGCACCATTAGGGGAAATTGATGTAGGTACTCAATGGCCTACCATTTTCTCAGCACACAATACGACTTAACTTCAAAAGTTACGAGATAGATAACGTTTAACTTTCAGTCAGCATTTACTAGCTTCATTGGGTTAACCTGTGTCCCCTGACGTAAGCGGTAGCGGCGGATTTTATACGGCCGTCATATGAAAAAATAACGTAGGTACCTATGTTACCAGAAAATGGCAAACTTCGTAAGATTATAAAATAACTTTCGATAAATTGTCAACTGAAAATTTGAAATGCTATTTTTCTCGAATTCGTTCCGAAAAATTGTGAATTGTGTGTGTGTGCTCTCATTGGTTTGTTCAGATGTGACGTCACATGTACGCCATAGAGTTACGAATTAAATGGACCTCTCGTTGTCCGATGTTGGTTGAGTTTACTTTGGGATTGTAATGAGGTATAACTAACCCAACAAAAATATTAAATGTAATAAAAAATGCCAAGTCTCTCTATGCAGTCTTTCCACCGTAAAAAGTTAAGAGATCTCATAGAAGCCAAGTCCTGTTCAACTTATTTTGTAGTTAAAAATCAACATTTAGTGACTGTATCAATAGTTTTTTAATTAATATTATAATTAAAGTGACTGGGCAATGAGCATAAGAAGAAACAAATATAAAACGGCAAAAGAGAGACTTGGCATTTTTTTATTACATTTCATATTTTTGTTGGAATCTCATTAATTGTTTGTATGTTTTTTTCTTTTCGGGTGACCTAATTTTGTCCTGTACTTCAGCTACTGCTTGGATAAATAGTCCACTCTCTGTCTCTCTCTTTTTAATAAATAACAATTTATTAATAATATAAACCAATCAAGATTCAAAGCATTTATTTCAAATAAACCATTTACAGGCACTTTTGAAATGTCAAGGTCGGTCAGTCAAAATATGAGGCCATTTGCACGTTCCAAAGCGTAGATCTCTATGGAGAAGAACGTGCAAGAAACTTCACGGACACTTATTTAACTTACGGACTTACAAAAATCTTATTTAGGTACACGTACTTGCTTCTTCATGTGAGGACAATGCAAAATAATTTAAAAAACTTATTACAAGAACTTAAAATAAAAAGATCAAAACATTTAATTTAATACTTTTTGTACGTAAACAAAGAACAAAGTTAACAATGCAGTCAAAATTTATACTCAATTTTCCTGCAAAACCGCAAATATAAAATTGTCTTCTATTTATTAATTTTTCTATTGTAAATTATTTATTAATGTTTTTATAATTTTACCTTTACATGTGGCTAATAAACTAACCTGGTGCCAAATTTGAAGGTTCTAGGTCTGCTAGAAGTAGGTACCTTAGTGATGATCGGTCAGTCAGTGAGTGGCAAAATGTTGTAATTTAATTTGATCGACCGTAACTCATAAACTGTTTATTCAAATGTCATGTTATTTGGAGGTTAAACTTTTTCTAATACTTAGTCTTGGCCACCGCAAATCTTAACCCTTAGCTTTGTCCACATCGAAGATATGGGCGGGGGGGGAATAGCCGCGAATGGCTTCGATAAAAGGATGGTACGGCTGTGCCCGCTTTACTCGAGGCTTGGCTGGGACACTGCCGTGCCCCCAGATTTTAATTTTAATGTACATATGGCTTAAAATACAATTGTGAACAGGGCAAGTTACCGCTAAAAACTTAAAAAAACTTCACATTTTATATGATGGTACGGAACCCTCAATGCGAGAATCTAACTCACTTCTGACCGGTTTTTTTCTTATGAGGGTAGTATAGTACGACTATACGGTAAGGCAAACGGTAAGGCAAAGGCGTATTCATGCTTAAATAACGCGACTAAACTGGTCTTCCTAGTCCAAATGGACCTTGCCACATGGTGAGCTATAGTCGGGATCGGTTGTAAGCTTGGAAAAGATACATACCAAGATATGTAGTCATAGGATAGGGGGATCCTGCCAGAGTCGAGGAATTTGTTGTTGTAGCCCAACGTTTAGACTCTATCATCCCGCTTCCACTTATGTTACAGTACGCAGCTTTAACGTTTGGATACAATTTCCGCATCAACGTTTCTCACTTTTTCTACCAACGGAATACCCTGATTTTTTACCTATGATTATTTCTCGCTCTACTTTTTGTTCATGGAAATACGACAAAAAATGTTTTAATAATTTTCAGCAGTTCATGATCGAAATATACTGAATTTGTTTAAAATAAATATAAAGAACTAGCTGACCCGCGCAACTTCGTCTGCGTCACATTTTCCATGAATGCTCCGCTCTTTTTTGTCTTAGCGTTATAGCCTTCCTCGATAAGCGCGAAACAAACAAACTCTTCAGCTTTATAATATAAGTATAGATATAATTATCAATTAATCAAACTTTACGAATACAAAACATCTCTTTAGACTTGGCAGACGGTTACAACTCAACATTTCTGTAACGCTTTTTCTGAAAGCAATTTCATTTGAAGACAAATTTTAGAACAATTTCTCGTATTCATGTCGCATACCTGTCCGAGGGGACATGCAGCACTGCATGTCCCCTCGGACAGGTATGCGACGAAAGCAAGAAAAATCCATTGCTTTTGGTTTGTTGATTTATTTGTTTATATATTGTAATTCCTCCTATCACACCCTTTATTTTATCTGAATTCCGCGAATTCAGTTCTAGAAATTCAGGTTGATTTAGAAAAAAGGTATTTTCCGGGAAAACTTCTGCAGCCCTGCATTCAATTTTCGAACCGACTCTTCAGTTGTAGGGAGCAAACAGCTCTGTTGCTACCTACTAATTAAACGAGCCTTCAATCAACTCATGCGATCAATATAAGTGCATGCCTGAGGACACTTCTATCAGAATAATATGGCTAAAATTATACAAGGACTGGATTTCTCTTATTGCCCTTGTGTTTCCGAACGCTTATAACCCTAATCACTTCAAAGTTAGAGTGAACAGGCTCCTTTTGGGTAAGTTCGCTCCATCGTAGACTTTGTCTCTGGCATCTCTACCTAGACTTGATTCAAGAGCAAACCCATTACAAATGGGTGACGGGCGGGCGTTTTGGGGGACTGTCTTTTGTAGAACTTGACGTTCAGAAAGTGCTGGCTCTCAGACTAATTTGAATAAATGAATTTTGAATTTCGAAAAAAAAAATACACGACTAGCACTTCGCCCGTTGTTAAATATCATTTTTTTTATTTTTATATCATAACAACTCACATCATATCAACTTCGTGTCTCTAGGCTATTCGATATCACTCACTTCATTTATTTTAATACTATATGGACCCCAAAATGTAATAAATAGATAGAATATTTCTTATTTAGCCACGGGAATCATAAAAAGCAGCGAAAATCCCAAGTTACTGCGTTATATGCTTAGGTATATCCATAGGCTTAGTAAGGGCCTAATTAATCCAATCTCGAGGATTGTTCCTTATAATTTGGTAGTGGGTTTGCCTCAACTGTTGATACAAACAACTGGCGAGCGATAGGTCATTGAGTTTTAACACTACCCATTGCATTTTGACTTGAGATTAAGTTGGTAGCTACTTTAAATATTTATACTAGGATTTTTTGGTCATCGAAAACATTGTTTTTAAGGTTCCGTACCCCAAGGGTAATAACGGGAAACTATTACTTAGACTTAGCTGTCTGTCTGTCTGTCTGTCTGTTTGTCACCAGGCTGTATCTCAAGAACCACGATAGCTAGACAGTTGAAATTTTCACAGATGATGTATTTCTGTTGCCGCTATAACAACATCATCTGCCTAGCCTTTTCCCAACTATATTGGGGTCGGCTTCCAGTCATACCTGATTCAGCTGAATACCAGTATTTTAAGTGGAGCGGCTGCCTACCGGACCTCCACAACCCATTAACTGGGTAAATCGGTACTCCTTGCCGCTATAACAACAAATACTAAAAAACAGAATAAAATAAATATTTAAGGGACAACAAACTTGATTTTTTTGCCGTTTTTATAGACATTGGTACGGAACTTTTCGTGCGCGAGTCCAACTCGCACTTGGCCAGTATTTTTATTTTTCAATGCTTAGTAAACCTGAATTCATTCATTTTTTTATTGCTCGGTTTAAACGGTAAACTAACCGATCCAATTGTTTTAGCACAGGTGGTCATTACTAATAAAAATTCCCTGAATGATGAATTTAAGATGATAATGCTTCGATCTAAATTAAAGACCCTGAGATACTATTTTAAATTTTATGTATACAATATAGTCCACAATATACCCGCACCAAAGCTCTCAAACAGGTGCTTACTTACCTTAAACATGATCACCTCAGAAAACAAAAAAAAGCTACAAAGAGTATTGAAAAAAATAAAATTGTTTTACCTTTTTAACACACACCTACAGGACTTCCAATGTCTAAATATTGTATCAAAGGATCTTATTTTAAAAACCTCATCCGCGACTGATTTTTCAAGCTCGGCCTCGTAACGAAAAGATTAAGAGATAGCAAATATCAAGTCTAAAAATATGTGTTCAAACATCACTAATTGGGACGAACTGATAAAAAGTGGAAAAAGAAGCCGCGGGATGAGGCGAACCACTATACACTATTTTCAGAAACATTATAGCCTGCGCATACCGGGACAGAATAGCAAAATATTTAAAGTTTTATCAAAGGTCATTCCAACTTATGTAGTTATAATACGACAAAAATGCCAATGTAATAAATTGATTCCGTGGCATCGAAAGGGATTCCCGCGGCGGCATGCCGCGACACGTCGCTGTCTTGGTAGGTCGCCAGAATGTTACAATTAGGATTCCGGCGATGCCGCGGCATCCCATCGCAGGATCTAAGCTAGTGGCTAGTGTGCGCTGACCGGTGGCAATATCCTCTTCAATTCTGTGCCAGTGTGTGTAGGCCTTTAAAAAAAGTATAATGATACTCACTGTTTCATCAAATCAATGATAAAGTAAGCCAAGTCCTCAAAGCCCAGAGGTCCAGCTCGCACCAGCATGTAGAACTCGTCCTTGCAAGTTTGCTTGGGCTTGACGAAGTCAAAGGTGAAGCCGCCGGTGGTCACAAGAGGAGTGCCAGTCCCTCCGAGGAACTTGGCTATTCTGGCGACGGAAGCTGTAGACAAAGAAAAACTGTGTTTTGAAAGGATATTTCAAAGAAAGGAGACTGAATATCAGGCCTCATCAAATCTAAAAAAGAACTACAACCTCCATTAAACAACAACCTCACAACTTCTAAAACAGAAACAACATGATAGCTAATATGTAATGAGCAAATCATCAAATTAATATATATTTTGTTCTGTTCAAATAATAATACATTGCTATGATGTTTTTTTTTTAAGATATAATTTTAATTGTAATCTATCTACATACAGTGAGAGTCTTCATAATAAAAAAAATCTATTTTTTTTTAGTTTTTTAAAAGATTGTTCGCAACTGTGACTCCAGTGCAAACAAATCTCAGTAACTTTGCAACTGAATAATCTATAGCAAACTCCATATTGATCGGTCCTTATTCCATGAAAATAATGTTAATAAACTACCTTCAATTGAAAATAATATTTTTTATCAAAAATCTGTTTTCTTTTCATAAATTTTATAGTAATCGTTCGTAAAATTTCTCAAAAAGACGCCCCGATTACTTGTCTTTTTCATTTCCTACTTTAAATTATTCTTCATCATATTAGCTACCCAATAGTGGAAATTGCAATTTATAAGAATATTTACTTCCAATCATTACGAAGTTTGTCTTATTGTAATGATCATTTAGATGAAAAAAGATTTATTCCGGATTCGCCCACAAAGTTCGCCTAATTTTTATTTTTCCGTTTTCACCCACTTTTCATTCCTTATTCACCGCGTTTATCATTTGTTTCATTCATATGATCATACACAGTTTGCACTGGGGTCACAGTTGTGAACAAACATTTAAAAAAATCCATAAAAAATAAATTGATTTTTCTTTAATACGTTTTCAGTCGATAAAACTAGGTATAGCTTCCCCTTATTTTCGTATGTGCACATTATAAAGACTCACACTGAATATAAAGCAGAAACAGACTGACTGATCGATCAACGCACAGCCAAAACTAGTGTGTCGGAGAAAGCTGAAATTTGGGAGTAGCTTCCTTACAATCCTTGCAGTGGGTGCACTGGTGGGTTGCACTAAGAGAGGATTTCCCGAAATTCTAACGGGAACGGGAAAAAACGGGATATGCGCGTACGAATTTGCGGGCGAAAGTTAGTATGTATGTAAAGAAACCCATTACATTCTTAAGTTCGTACTGGCCGCGTCAACGACAAAGCCCGACAAAACTGACATCGGTGACATAAGGGACATCTAAAAGGAATATGGATGCCAATTGTATTGTGAAAAAATCTTTCGTTACAGCTATTGATTTCTTGATTTGTTAAGATATAAAAATACCTGAAATAAAGGCTTTAAATGTTTTTTCTACAGAGTAAATCTTTTGTTTACAGATATGTAATATACTTACTGAAATATTGTAATGTGTTTTCACAGAGAAACGCAATTACTTCTTTGTTTCATTGAAGAGTATAATATCATTATAAAATCAAATATTTCAAGAAACATGGAAAAGTTGAGGTTTGATTTTGCTGTGAAATCAACAGCCGATGGAAAATCAAACATAATATGCATAACCTCAATAGCTACAACTTATGGACAGATTTTTGGAATACCAGCTGAATACTAACCTGCAAATCTACTCCAAGAAATTACAAAGACTACCAGTTAGGCCAAAGTAAAAAAAAAAAACAAATAAGGAAAATATGGATATCCTGGACAAATGAAATATCATAAATATATTTCGATGAAGAACAAAACTTACTGTTTAATGATTTTAACTTAGAAGAAATTTTATAGGAAAAAGAAATGTTGAATCTAGTGGCTCAAATTAAACATTGAAAAAACTGTTAGAGAAATTACTGGAAGATAAACTAAATCTAAAACTCAAAATTTAGGGAAAATTGCAAAGGATTTCATGATTGAGAAATTTACTGGCAGAAACTCGTATGCTTACCAGTGAATTAAAGATCATAATAAAGAATGTGAAAATTACTCAAATCGACACGGATAAAAAGAAAATTGAAATTCCAAAAACTTTTTGGAAAACTCCAGTGTAGACTGGTTTAATTGTATGCTAATGAAACATACAGTGGAATCGGATTGGAACAGGCGGGAGATTTTTTATTGTGAGACGTTCGCAAATAAACGATGGTCTCCTATTTGATATGCTCTTGCCTTTAAATATCAAGCAGGTTCGTTACTTGAGTATGGTTTGAAAAAAGAAAAATTATTACTGGAAGCAAGAGAACCAATTGATACTGGGACATTAATAGACCTCATAGCATTTGGCTTACCTAATTATTTAGCCGATAAAATTGACAGAGAAACTTTTGAAGAAACGGAAGATCTTTACAATGAAATAGGAAGATTGGAACATCTTGAATCAAATAGTGAATGTGTGAAAATGAAAACATTCGAATCAAAAAGTGTTATGAAGAATTCAATAGTAATTCTTCGAATTTCCGTCTCAAAGGATCACGTAGGTATGTACATATATGAGAATAAAATATGAACAAAAGGGACTCTTAAAAGTTACCGAAGCGTTTGGGACGGAGTTTGTAACTTACACAAAGAGAACTTTTCGCAAGTGTGTGTTGTTACTCACGTCCTTTGTGAATTACTTTAGATATTTCTGCCGTTCGATAGGTGTACATGATGTTATAGAAAGTACTTTGTCAATCTGTCATATTTAAGCATTAAATTATCCTTTCTTTTTTAATTGCCGATGCCCGATGGCCGTGATATTATTGATAACACTTAAATTCATAGTCTACACACATTATCAGGACGAACAATATTTATGTACTTGTGCATATTTTACGAGCGACTTTTTTCAATAATTGACAAGTGCTACAATTCGTCAACAAAAGCAAGTACATAATTGCACGTAATTGCTTTTCTTGACAAATTCCCTACAAAGCACGCAATTAATAAAAAGATTATTGTAAAACTCGATTGCCTACTATTAATTAATTTATTTGTAGGATTACCAGTGAACCTCAATGCACATTCAATGTTATACAAACATAAAGGTTTCATCTTCAAGTGGGATTGAGCTGCTTCAATTATGTACATGGCCCAATGTTTATGTATAGGTCTATTTTTATTAATTATTTTTATTATTTGGGAGTTATAAATTTGAGCCTTTTGGCGTTGAAACACTAGGCCCATGGGGTCCGAGTGCACATAGAGTCTTTCGGGACTTAATTTATAAACAAAATTAAGAAATAAGAAGAAATATCGTTTTAAATATGCAGTTCCTGTGTACTTACTCATATTTATAATGTTAACTTTTACTATTTTTCTTTGTGTACATAAATAATAAAAATACAACCGACCTCCAAAAAAAAACTACAAAGAAAAAAATAACTTTAATTTCGGAAGTCGGTGTTTTTGTTAATTTCTTCGTATTTTGACTTTTTGTGGTACCCCATACCTAACAACACCACTGCAAAATCGCAGAAAGCAAAATACGCAATTTCAATTACTTGGATGACATAAAACCATCATCTAAGTAGACGAATTCCAGCTATTTCGATTTAAAATCCAAAATTCATAACCGATTTTGATAAAATTTAAATGGAACCAATCTGCAAGTACATCCTTTCAGATAAAACAAGATTTTTCAAATCGGTTCATAATTGTCGGAGTTATGAGGTAATAAACATAAAAAAAAACATACAACCGAATTGAGAACCTCCTCCATTTTGGGAAGTCGGTTAAAAATAAATAAATAAACATTCAACTCAATAAATAAATAAAAAGAAATCCTTCATAACTAAGGGCGGATTTCATCAATGAAACTGAACGCAATCAGCATAAATAATTACACTGCCTGTAAACGTGGTTTATACGTTTACAACCTGTCAGTGTCATTATTTTCCGTGGAATATTGACACTGATAGCTCTTGAACGCTGTGAAGCCAAAGTGAAACGTTGCAAAATGGAATAGAATACATTTTCTAGCCTAACGTATTATTCTGGCGGTAGTTCGAATTAACCCGTTAAACAATATAGCTATTTATTTAGCTGGCTCTCAATTTGCATCAGCAAAGAGCTAAGTAGTTCCCGAGTATTAAGTAGATATTGATCTAACATTTTGAAGAATTCTTCAGGTGAAAGTTTTCATCAGGCATTTTATTTAGATTTTGAAACAAAAAATAGGCAATTCGTAACTATTAATCATGTCATCAACTTTTTCTGCATTCACCTAAGGCCCATGGTTCAAATCATTCAAAGAATCTTTAGTTATTTTCATTTCTTTGGACCCCTAAGAACCAATAGAATCGCTTTATTTACCAAGCCTTGCTCAGCGCAAGCGATTTCATGGTTCTTAATAAACACATCTCTCGTGGAAACGCAGCCCTAATCTTTGTGGTGGTAACGCTACTGGCAAAGTGATTTTATTCCTAGAATTCATGCTAACTCCAGCTGCATCAATTAGAATAATGATTGTTTCAATAAAAAATACAGGTTTAGATATCACGACATCTCTCGATAATTAAATTTAATACTGTTTTCCTAGAACGGCGGCGTTCCAATTATTTTGTTTTAATTGTGTAAACAATTTAATAGAATATTTCGAAATGTAACTGGTATTGTTTTATTAAGAAATAGGAATACATTTACGTATTGATCTTTAGGATTCATATTTTAAAGTATTACAAAAAAGTGATTTAATAATACATTGCTGTGAAATACTTAAGGTCGGGTGTATTTTTAAAGAGGTTAAACATAGCAAGGCCTTAAACTTTATTTCAGTTTTGTTTATTTATTACACGTGTGTTATCAATTAATGTTACAAAAGATGGACTGTAGAGTACGGGAACGCGTGAATTTGAAGCGTGTTCAACAATGTTTGTACTTAAAGCATCAGGATTCTTATAACTGTGCATAAGCTTTGTTTACTTCACGGTCGTCATTTCTATGACCAATTAAATTAGTAGATGATGCAAAATTATCCAAAATAAGCACAAAACAATGATTGATCTAATACAATCAATCAATTATTATTATTATTTGAGTAATTATGTAATTCATCTGTAAACTAATTATTGCCAAATTTAGGTTCCTAATCTATTTATACACACTGTGTCTACCTCTCTCATACTGCTCTCCTGTCGCAGGTAGGCTGTTTATTTTTTAATACAGCATAACAGCACCATTGTTCATGTGTTTTTTGAGTCCTTTGTGTGTACAAAAATACTTATTTTTTAACTATCTCAACAAATCGCAAAGTGCCTTCCAAGTCCAATAAATCAACCACAAACTACCAGGTGTGCAAAGGGTTTAGTCGGTTTATATTTAACCTTGAAATACCGTCCGACTTCGAAGTGTATACTTAGATTCAGACGAATAGCAGAGGATAGCGAAGGAAACAATTAGGAACACGTCCAAACAAACTTTTAGCGGCACATGCTACCAAATCCTTTGCTGTTCGGGGATCAAGATTGTTGGAAGACGAGGCCCTAAAGTTGGCGAGTAAAAACACGAATCAGGAAATACAGGTGTTTGTTACCCATAGAAATAGAGAACAAAATACGCATGACTGTTTATGGAGAACAAGCTTTTGCCCTTCTTCGTGTTCAAGTTTTAATAAGCAACTACTTTAAGGAAAAAATATATTTCATGGAGATCAAAATAGATTTTAGCTTGTTTATAAGTTTGTAGAAAAATAAATTCCACAATACTACATCATTTTTAACGACCTGGAAAAATAAAGTTTAAATTGCTTCATTTGGGTTGATTGTGGCTTGGGTGAAGTGAACTGTCATTCTATCTTGATTACATGGATCGACAGCTCACTTCGTGATCACTTCACCGAAGCCTTTACTACGACATGTTTACAGAATCGCACTGCAGTACTTGCTCGTACTTAGGACAGAATCATGACGTGAACCTTTAATTTGAGTAGTCAACTTTTGAGTCAAAGTTGACGTTCAAATTAACCAAATAAAATCTGAATTCTTCATTTTACACGAATGAACCAAATTTGGTAAATTAAAATGTTGAATTTGGGTTTCACTTAATTTTTCAAAAGCATGATGAAACAAAATACAAGATCTTTTTTGCCTTAATTTCGGTTCTTTATTTTCCCAAAAATCTTGAATTATCGCTGCCAATTCTAATGTATAGGACAT
Organism: Ceramica pisi; assembly: GCA_963859965.1. NCBI lineage: Eukaryota > Metazoa > Arthropoda > Insecta > Lepidoptera > Noctuidae > Ceramica > Ceramica pisi. Next base: position 6,033,931 of record OY982549.1, on the reverse strand, counting down.
TAGAATTGGCAGCGATAATTCAAGATTTTTGAAGACTAACTTAATAATTAGGCAAAATTCGCTTGCAGACTATTCATCGTATCAGATAATCCTATGGCTCTTAGACCGTTGCTATTTATTTATTTATTATAAACTTTATTGTACCTACACCAAAAATGAAAAACAAAAGGAAACTTAAAACTAAAACATATACAATGGGCGACCTTATCGCATTCCGTGATCTCTTCCAGGCAACCTGGGATGGACAGTATTTGCCTGGACATGAAATTGGGGATGTTATTGGTGTAACAAAAGAAAAATAAAGTCATTATAATATAATATTATAGATACACTGATACATACATAAGACGCTATATAATAGATATTATATATACAGGTAGTAAAAATAAATGACGGCTATCGTCATAATCACAGTGACAGTTAATGTTCTTTGCCAAGTTTTTTAAAAGCAGGTAACGACTGAGCGCGTCTAACTGGAACTGACAAAGCATTCCACAGTCGAGCAGCCTGTACAGTAAAAGATTTATCCAAGAAAATTGTGGAATGCATTGGCATCCTCAGTCGTAAATTCTCATCATTCGCAGAAAAACTGTAAACGTTTCTTAAGGTAAAGAGGGTAAGTATGAGCATTCTGGCGAAGGCGAATTGGCAACCACTTCAGCTTCAGGCGAAATTCGGAAACATGGACATATTTGTGTAAACCGAATATGAACCTGATACAGAAATAGAACCGCTCAAATTTATCTAGTTGTTCTTGAGATAGGTCAAGATAGCTGGCATCAGCATATTCAAGGATGCGAAGAAGTGATTGCGCAAGCGCAATCCTTTATTTTGTCGGAAGAAAATTCCGCTGTCTCCTCAACGGCGCAGCAGATGCAATTAGCTTCCGGCTTACTTCCTGTAGTTTTCCAAGTAAAAATTTTGTCAATGAAAATCCTCAAGTTTTTATTTTTCTGAGAAGAGAATAACTGAGTCATCGAAGAAAACTTGGAGAAGAGATGTCCAATCGATCCTTGAAAACATTCTGGAACTGCCCACGACGATAATCTTCGTCTTTGCTGGGTTGACCATGAGTCCATGCCGCTTGCTCCATTGGCATATGCGAGCCAGACCACGGATGAAGAAAATGTTCGTTCATTAGAAATTGAGTTAATATAAATTGCGAAAAGTAAAGGGCATGAAACGCCACCCTGTGGAACCGCGGTAGAAGTACGGCATTAAGGGGACAAGGTCTCTCCTAAGCATATACGTTGCCGGCGACCGAACAGGCAACTACGAAACCAGTTAACCACCGATGGAGATATATTAAGAGAGCATAAAATGCCAAGAAAAACATCGATATTAAGTAACTTTTTTCATCGATATCAATTGACTTTACCCAGAGCGGAAGAAATCATTTGATGATTTCCCCATCCTTAAAAAGCAAAACATCAAAATCAAAAGTATTAAATGCGTTACTGAAATCGAACAATGCCAGGACCGTTAAATTACTGCTTTACGAGGTAGTCTTAATATCTTTGAGTTATGTTCAAAAGCGCTATAGTAGTAGCGTGACCAGAACGGAAGCCAGACTGGAAGGGGTTGAGGAGATTATTTTTGTATAGGAAAGTACTTAATTTTGGCTGTGGAATTTGGGCAAAAAAAAACGTGGGACTTTGGACAGGAATGGTAAGACGAAATTCAGAAAAGGATGTAGGATTGGACTTTTTTGGTAAAGGAATACTTTGAGCATCTTTCCATGAAAATGGAAAGACACCATTGATGCAGAAAAGTTGAAGATATGGCAAATGACAGGAAAGATTACGTCCAGTTCAGGGAGCAACATTTTATAGAGGTAATTGATAGTATGCTCTTAACATCACATGCGGAGAATTGATGAAAAAGAGGAGAAAAATGATAATCTAAATTTATTGTCCTATCTCCTAGACTCCCAATGATTTTCGAAAATTACAAACCTTGGATGCGTCCCCATTTTGGACGGAGTTATGAATGTGTTGGAGATTAGCATTCCTACATACCATGTTACAGTGATTGCGGATTGAAGCATAATTTTCCCTATTTGCATCACTAGCCGCAAATTTTGCCTTTGCTGCCACCTTTCTGTTCATGAACTTTTTAATCTCATCTGTTAGCCACGGCGCCAGCAAATGTTTAACTTTGACCGCTCGAGCTGGTGCATGATGGTCATAAAGCTCGACAAGCTTATCAGTGAAGATGACAAATTGCTCGTCGATGGATGTGGAGGCAAACAGAGGAGACCTATCAATGTTGCTAGCTTCTTCACAAAGATTGTCAATGTTCATACCACCAAAATTACGTTGCCTTAAAATTATCGAATATTAAAAAAGGAGCAATTTTTCTTAGTGCAACTGTCACAGCTACCCACAAGTCTCACCTTTTGTACTAGGTAATGTAAATAAATTGGCACATGTAGCAACATACTTAATGACCGAACCCAGGTCTGTGTCGCATTCGTTTAAACATTAGGTATTCACTGTGTGAGCTATCATTATTGTGTAGCCTGACACATTAAAAGCACAAACTACTAAATAGTTCTGATAAACTGATGTTGCCTTCATAATAAACAACCATTCTGTGATATTTATAGCAGACATAACTAGTATTTACGTACCACTTTAGATATTAGATATTATCTAATTCCAATAATTAACCGAGAGCTTATTGAGCTTTACGCACCAAGTAAACAGGAGCGAGGTTATAATAACGTATAATTAAAAAACGATGTTACTAACTTTGATTAAGGATTCTGTATCAAATAGCTTGTGAATGGGTACATTATATTGCTTCGATAAGTTATTTTTTGGAAGATTCTCAATCTTCAGAAAACGTCAAACATCTTATTTTAGATCTAGCCAATTCTTTCATTTATTCAAGCTTTGTGATGGGTCAGCCAGTTACCTTCATACATTGGAACAATTTGAAACTTCTGCAATAAATCCTTTGTGAAGATAATGCACGTTCAGCATGCAATAACTTCACACATTGGATCTTCGTGGTTTTCATGCTCATATCTGTAGTTTTTTCGTACAAGGCATACTGATAATAGCATTTTCTACATGGTTTTAAGTCTTATATTGTGAGAAAATCTACACGGGTTTAATGCTAGGTCTCTGATTTGTAGAAGGTCCAATTTAAAGAAGAATGTTGATCCAATTTAATGATGATTATAAAAAATCATTTAAATATTAAGTAATTTTTGAAACGGCAGCAAAGCCGCCACGAGAAAAACATTGGTAGTAAAATCCACATCGCAGCAAAAAGAACCTCAATGCCATAATACCGCATGCAGGGAACTACTTTATATCAATTTTCACGGCAAATTTTCTTTTAATGTAAACCCGGCCGGTATTGTAGCTGACTACTCTGAGAAGAAACATTGAAACAAACTAAGATGTCTCTTTTTAAAACCGTCCAAATAATGTATTGGCCAGAATCGTGTGAGAATCATGAAGGTTAACTGTCTGAGGTGGTCATTTGATGAAAGCCCTAATGAATAAATTAAACTGATGCTGCTCCTTGTGTGGGCAGTAAGGTCTAACGACCCCACACACACGTCAGATAATGTCAGAATTTCTAAACCGCCTCAATGGGCCTCTGACTTGGTTTCATTAACGACCGACAAACTGATAAATGAATGAATGAAACATACTCAAGACAAGACAAGACAAGACAAGACGTTTATTTGTTGAGACATGAGTATACATAAAATGAATACAAGTTGTTTATAAGAAAAAAAGATCAGTCATGTTCGGCCTTGTGGCATACAAATATAGGTAAATAGTCATTTATAACTCAAAATTATTATTAAATACACAAACTAGAATATAATTTTTAAATGATAAATTATATAAAATTGTTGTATTGTTCTAGTAAATATTCTAAATTGTAAAAGGTCACAAAAAAAAATTACTTAATTAATAAAAATGTCAAAAAAAAAAAAACAATCAAAAATTTAAATTACGTAAAATGGGGGCAATCGGGACACTTTCTAAGTTCGGCATTGATTTTCATCGTTTATTTCCGTAGAAATTTTAATAAAACTAAAATCAAAATGGTTGCGGTAGCTTAATATTTCATTTACAATTCCATTAGATAAAATTTCTTAAAGAATAACGATAAAAACTTAAAAAAACTTACTTGTCCCGATTCACCCAAGTGTTGGTGTGAATCGGGTCGCGTATGGGGTTAATAGGGTTTTTTGATAGGGCTGCCACTTTTGTAATATAGGTACGCTATCTACCTAGGTACCTACTGTATTTTCACCCGACAGCCCGAAAAGGAAGGTTATGTTTTGTAGAATCCGAATGTGACAAATACTACCACTTTTTTATAGTATATACATTTTTTTTAAATTTAGTCTCTTATTAATAAAATAAAATGAATAGGTAAACTAAAAATATGATGAAAAATAAAACTACAAACCCAGTCTTAAAATCAAACTGTATTAATTAAATACAAAATTTCTACAAAACAAAACAATATTTCTTCCAAATTAACATAAAATAAAATCCTCTCAAAACATCAATTAAAATCAATGGCAGGTTTAACAGTAATTAAACTTAAAAAAATTATTAAAAATAGACAAAATACGAAGTCGAATTTGTGACTTAATCACTCATTCTCTAAAATCTAATCTAAAATAATATTTCTTCCAAATTAACATAAAATAAAATCCTCTCAAAACATCAATTAAAATCGATGGCAGGTTTAACAGTAATTAAACTTAAAAAAATTATTAAAAATAGACAAAATACGAAGTCGAATTTGTGACTTAATCACTCATTCTCTAAAATCTTCAAGATTTCATTACTGTCATTGTAGTAATTCTTTTTCTTCTTAGTAATATTTATTTTTTGGTGTAAGTCTACTGGTTTCAATGTTTGTGTTTTTGGCATAAGTTTCTTTAAGTGTTCTCGAGGTATTTCTGTAATACTATTGATAATAATGTTCGGGGCTTCCGTAGTACTAGTTTTGGCGTGTTTATTTTCTGTTTCTCTTAGATTTGTTTCTTCCATCGCATTATCGTTAGGTTCACACCATGGTATAATTATTTCCTCATATAGTTGTAAATCTTCCGATAACACAACGGGAAGCTTATATACGTTTATATCACGCCAATCATTATACTTTTCTTGGTATGGAGATGAATTTTTATTAATAGTTTCAGGAGTAAGCAAATTGTTTGTTTCAGTTATGGCTGCTCTGATATCCCTAGAACAATGTGCTACTGGCGATGGGGATTTATTTTCTTTTTCACTAAATATTTGTTTAGTTTTTTTGCCTATACCTTTACCTTTTGCACTCTTTTTGTTATTTATTTCTACATTTATATCACACCAATCAGTATAATTTTCTTGGTAAGGAGATTCATTTTTGTTATTAGTATCAGGAATGGGCAAATCGTTCGTTTCAGTTATAGTTGCTATGAATTCTCTTGAACAATGTGCTACTGGCGATGGGGATTTATTTTCATTACTTGTTTGTTTAGTTTTCTTGCCTACACCTCTACCTTTTACACTTTTTTTTATATTTACTTTTTGGTTTCGTTTTTTTTTTTGTCTCAGGTTCAGTATCTGTATCAGCGTAACTGTCTACGTCATCGTGTGAAACACTTCGTCCTGGAATTTGAATAAGTTACATAATATTGGGTATTACCGCATTGTAACGATATCAAAATGTAGATTAGTGTATATAATGTGTGTTTGAATAAAACTTAAGAGACTATTTGGAGTTAAGTACTGTGTGTAAGGATGAATGTATGTGATTTATTGAATGTATGCACGTCTAAGGCTTTAACATAAATTCTTAATATACCTGAAATAACATCAATTTTTCTTTTATTCTTTGGTTCTACAATATTTAAACTTCCATATCGCATTTCTTTCAATAAATTTAATACTGATTTGTCTATTGAATCTTTAGCCTCTTCATTATTTTGCGTCTCTTCCGGTAATCTTGCCAACACTTCATTCGGATTTAATGGACTGATACCTGAAACATTCATAAAATAATTGATCTCAGGATGCTTCTATTTATTTTTGAAAACACAATAATATGAATTATCAATATTTACTATAATGCTCACCAGTCTTACGAAATCCTGCTCGAATATTACTTTCAGAATTAATAAGAATTTGATCCATAAGCATATTTAACATTCTTGGGAAACAACCTTTTGGCACAGACGTTAGCGAACGGCCGTCAGTTTTTTTCCACTTTTGAAGGATTTGACGCCAGGCTACTTTCATGGGGCGGAAGAATGCTACATCTAATGGCTGCGTGAGATGTGTTGAATTTGCCGGTAAAAAGATGAAATGTATTTCATAATTTTTACAAATACTAATAAGTTCGATCGACAAGTGAGACGATAGATTATCGCCTATCAAGACTTTTTTCCCTTGCCGTTTTTCGAAAAATGGAATAATTAATTCTTTAACCCAGTCTTTGAATACTTCTGCATCAAACCACCCTGACGACGTTCTGTTATATCTGGCATGTTCGGGTCCATTTTTCACCCATGTATCATAGAGGTTTGTAGATTTATAAACCACATAAGGTGGTAATAGTTCTCCTTCTGCAGTCCCTGCCATCATCAACGATATTGAAGCTTTAGAATGATTCAAATCACGTTCTGGATATTTACATCCTCGCCTTGTTATGATTTTGTGTCGGCCCGGGTCGTCCGACAAGTTTGTCTCATCATAATTAATAATATTACCCAGTGTCACGTTTTCAAGTGACTTTTCTAATTCTGAAAAATACTTATTGACTATCGTCGGTGATATGGCTGCTCTGGCGCGTTTAATGTTTTGACATAGCCTCTCTGAAATTGTGTTTCTATGTCGCTCTAAAAAATTGCAGACGAAATCTCTGCCAGGCAAATTATTTTTAAACCTTTTGTGCTTGATCCCTAACATATCTAAATAACTTTTTATTAAAAGTCTTAAATCAACTACATCTAAGGGATATCCCCATTCAGCACAAGTGTTGAGATTCAGCACAATGTAATCTTCTGTTTCTTTAGTAAGTGCCATTTGACCTCCTGGGGATCTCATTTGCCTACAGCTATGCCTCTGCAAAACTGATCTGGAAATACTACATTTTTCAGCAATAGATCTTATTGTTGCATGACGATTTAGAGCCAGCTCATCAAGCGCCTGTTTCATAATAGTCTCGTCATATTTTTTATATGTTTTGCCACCATGTCTTGACTTATATACTCGCGGCATTATAGAAATAGAGTATAACTAAAACAACAAAAACAGTGAATTACGTAAGGTCAACAATTAAATTAAATATCGTCCAAATTGTGTAGGTTCCAATTTTCATTTTATATTAATCAACGAATCAATTATTAGTAGGTACTTAACTAGTTGTCACTTTTAATGTGTACCTACTAAGGTACCTACCTAGATAGTAGATACTAAGTTAGCTAAGTACCCATTAGGAACCTACCTACACCTTGACTAAGTTAATTTCATGTCATTTCTAAGTTGTGACAACCCTAGAAATAAAAACCCAATTCACCCATAGGCGTCCCAATTAACCCCAGTTGTGTCCCTAATCAACCCATTTCCGACCCGATTCCCCCCATCTACGACCCTATACACCCCATAGCTCGACCCATTTCCCCCCATTTATTGCTCAAATCTGCTATAGTAAGAATTTGTTCAAATAAATCAAAAACAATACAATAATTTCACTTACATTCTATCTTATTCCGTTCCCAAAAAACTAATAATAATGGTGAAAACTTCACTCTGACACAAATCTTGTAAACACCTGCGAAAATTTAAATGTTTCAACGAGCAAATTTCACACGAATTTGGGTCAATGTTTTGTAGTACGTTTTTTTTTAAAATATTATATTGACAGGATGACTGAATGTTGTCAGATTATAGAAAAAAGATTGCAAGCTTCAATATTAAATCATACGATACAGTGTAACGCATGAAATAAATATGTGAATAAGGTCGCAAATAAACCTTTAGATTTGTCCCAATTCACCCCTAGACCCTATTCCCCCCATTTTACTTATGAAATTGTCACAAACCATAAATTTAATTTTATAAGAATAAATTTGTATCAAGTTATCCTATATGCTTATTATAAATAATCTAATATTAAAAATGTCACAAAATATTTGTCTAATCATAATACAAATTCACATTTTGTCATTTAAAAATTCTGAAATACTGTAGTATGCTTTCCCAACTAAACATGATCTAAGCCGCTTTTTGAGTACGTGTGCGCATGTGCGTGTGCTCATTAATGCAGTCTGTCTAGTTAGATTTAAGTGTACCCAAACGCGATACAAACATTGTTAAACTTGGACGCGACACAAAGTGCCATTCTATAAGCGAGGGCAATTGTGGAAATTCTAAAATATTAGGAATTTGTAACGTGACATTTCCTGTGCCTTCGCCACGCTACCGCTGATAGAATGTCACTTGTCTAGAACCTCTTGACATACGTATGTTTACGCAAATTGACACTCTGAAAAGCTACTTGAAACTTTTCGTTTGACAAAGTAAGTTTATACTCAAATTAGATACTTGGGAGCTTGGAGAAACGTGATCTCAAAGCTTTGTCAATAGTCCACACTTCTGAATAGTTGACATCAATAGGAATGTTCTTAGGTCACCTCAGGGCGATGTTGCTGTTCGTTTTTTTTTTAAAAACTAGTGCTAACTATGTTCCTAACGTTTTTTGTTTGTGAAGTGTCCTCCTACCCATATGTATATGTGAGAACACCGTGCGCCGCAACTTTGAAAAAAACAAACAAAATTGTGCCGGGGGAAGGGATATGCAACAATGGTTCTATGCCCTTTAAAAAAGATTATATTTTTATCGATTGCTAAAAAACCTGGAGACAGATATTTTAATGTCAGTTACAAAAAGAGATAATAATGATAAACAACTTGGAACCCTGGGGTTACAACCTATTTATGCGAACGTGCCGGTACATTCGATTCGGGGACATTTTTAGACAACAGTATTTTACAATACTGGTGAGCCTTTAGATTAAGCCCTTGATATGGCCAGTAAATATAAAATAATGGGTTTGTTTAGGTAAAAGGAAGAAATGGAAATGGGTATAATTGTATGAATAGTAGAAAAATAAGGCAATGTATCACTTTCTTTTCACATTTCGTTACGTCTATCGTTTCTATTTTTTATACAAATTCAAAATAATTCTGTTTTTCGGTTTATGCATTGTAGTCATGATTTATTTCTCAATTACTTATGCAAGTTTTTTACCAGATGTTTTGTTTGCATGCCATGATCAGTACACAATACCTTGTGTTCATTTACATTTCACAAGGTTTTTGTATTTCGGCTAAGAGTTATCACTAAAATTACGATTTGACTTTGTCTAAAAAAGTATGATTATTGTTGATTGTACTTATATTATTTACTTTTATAACACATGTTCGTTTCATATTTCGATTTAAGTTAAAAAAAAAATCGGTGTTCAACCCGTGTCGGGAGCGAGGTCCAAGTTACCAGTTCATTCAGTTCAGTTTAATTGTTGTAAGCCCTACAGTCCTACAGAAATATTTCGCAAAGGAGCACACAAATTCAAATTCAACCCAATCTCGTTCCAATGTACATACTTATCTTTCCATTTGAAGCTACCATCGTATTTCTTTTATGACTGATATACGACACGTTTACTTTTTATGGTATTTTCTTGTAACTTCAGTACGGTTTTCAAGATTTAGATATAGATAAGAAAATAAAAATTTGAGTTATTCATTATTTGGACCATTTCAAATGATTTGAAAAAACTACTTTTTGGGCGTCCAGCTTGAGAAGGAGATATCATCATAAAATAAAGTTTAACTATGTGTAATGTGTTGTGTGGTTAGGTATTTACTTTTTATAATAAAACAATAAGTCGAATGTTTAATATTTGGTACAATTTTATTTTTAAAGTCCGTTCTACGAGTGTTATCCCTGGCTATTCTTTTTTCTTATTTAAAAATTATTCATTTTTCGTACACACTCGTAGAAAGGACTTTAAAAATAAAATTGTACCGAATTTTAACATTCGGCTTTTTGTTTCATTATAAAAAAGTAAATACTTAGCTAACCACACAACACATTACACATAGTTAAACTTTATTTAATAATGAAAGGCAATTAAAACCAAAAAAAGATACATACGAATTATAAAACATAATTTTAACTTTTTAATAGAGCTAACTATTTTCACCAAACAAAACTAAATTACATCAATTCTCAATACACACCGATTAAAATTCAAACATTTAATTTTGTCTTCCACATCGGTGATCTGTCGTGGTTCGTTTCCAATTAAACAGATGTCCCTGAGGTCGAGTTGGGTCTAGGGATTATTTTATCAATCACGGCAAGAACAGAAGACAACCTAACAAATCTCTCAAAGTTTGTTTTATACATTTTGCTGCTTTATTATAGAAAAAAATACTATTTGATTTTTTGACAATGTCATTTTGACAGTTATATTAGATGGTCCCTGATGGCAAACGAAAAAGAGGTGAGGCTGACTCCCACCCTAGCGACTTTTTTCCTCATCGTAGAGAGGCTTTACAACGATTTTGCATCGACAATTAGCCTGCTTGTGTTGCATATCAAGTTAAGCTCGTCGTATTCATCATTACGAAGGGTCGTGATCCCGCCGACGTAATCATTTTCTGGCCTCAGTTCAGTAAAAATCTTGTACCGGATTATAGACGTAAACCATAATCAAAAAATAATCGTGAAAGTAATGAAGTCAGCACAGCGTGATACGTCACACTGATTACTGGAACGTCAAGTAAGTAAATAATTTCGCGTCGGAAACAAGGCCAGGCGGGCTTTATTGCTCATTTACATTTAATTTTTATGTACCGACGTGACACCGTTGGGAATGTAGGGAGACTCTGAATTAAGGCCGGGACACGACCAGAAGCGCGATAACTGCCGAGCTGCATAGAAAAGAAAGAGATGCGAGATGAGCCGATGACACATCGTTTTCCTGTTTTTCCCGTTCCCGTAGGAATTTCGGGAAATCTCCTCTTAGTGCTCCCCTACACACTCCAAGGAATCTATACAAGCCGATTCCAGCTCTCTACGATCAAGTACTTTCAGCTGTGCGTTTTCTGTCAGAAAATCACTCAGTCACGGAAGAATTTTATTGATTTACTTAAAATTAATTGAGTTATCAACTTAGTTTAATTATGACAAAGAATGGAGTAAGTTCTCCATCCATTTCTTACTAGTAATTTTTCTAAAAACGTGTTTTGGATTTTTAAAAAACGTAGTCAGGACTAATCTTTTTGTCGCAGCCACAAACTAAATAGACGGCATTATTTTACAAAAAAAGTATTGTTGAAAGCTTATGTTGTTATTTTGTGCCTTCGTCTAAAGCTTGCGCAGAGGATGATTACACGCTTAATCTGTTCTTACATTTTCTTGTTATGTTGGTGTTTATTTTGAACAAAGAATTCTTGTGTTTCGTGGAGAAAATTCAGACGACACGTAAGCTCTTTATATTCTAGTACCTTACCGCGACTAAAAGATATTTAACGTAGAGTACTTATTGATATATAAGCAGATAGAGAGTTCGAAACCTTTGCTGTGCGAATTGGTGGAATAGCAACAAGGTAGGGTTGGTAACTTGCAGAGCGTCTGGATGTCCGTTGGTAGAAGGGAGTCGGTGGGATGAGGTCGAGGAGTTCTGTATCTTTAATTTCGTAAATCATTTTAAAACATAAAGTGGTCAAACAGAAAGCCAGCTGTCGTACTTAAAAATCATTCACATTTTAGTCACAATTTCAACTCAGTAACAAAATTAAGTCAAACCCTATCAACATGCAGGATTATTTAAAAAATACAATAATCGCCCCTCTGACTAAATCCATGGTCACCCCAATCGTTCCAATAAATTCAGATCTACTTAACAATTTGTTCTACTTATTGACTGCCAGGGTGATAATGATGTCAGAAATGTTTATTGTTTAATATTCAGGAAATTTTACAGTTCCTAGCAAACACAAATTCAAAAGGTATTTGGTACTGTACGGTTTCCAGGTTCCAGGTTTACCACTTAATGGCTTATGAGGTAAACCATAAAAAAAAATATACAACCGAATTGATAACCTCCTCCTTTTTGGGAAGTCGGTAAAAAATACAACCGAATTGAGAACCTCCTCCTTTTTGGGAAGTCTGTTTAAAATAAAAGATATATATTCTACTAATTGCTACACAATACTAGTTTCCTGGAAGAGATCTTAGAATTGAATAAATCTCTAGGGTTCCTTTTAAGTAAGGTTTTTTATGGTGTACAATAAAGTGTATTTAATAGATTATAACTGTTTACTATTACATTCATTACGGAACATGACATATCACTAATTAGCATCAGAGAATGGATTAATAGCTGTTCTGACACTATTATTAGACAGGTTGATTGTGTTGATTACTTATATAGAGTTATCGATTGAGTTTGTTAAACGGTAAACAAATTCATTGTCTTTTCTAAAAAACCTCAGATTACGGTTATTCTAGTCTTATCACGTTTTGAGCAAAGAAAAAAGTTTTTACAAAAAAATACAACCGACTTCTAAAAAAAAAAACACTACAAAGTAAAAATAACTTTAAATTCGGAAGTCGGTGTCAAAATACGAAGAAACTAACAAAAACATTTTTTTTTCACTTTTTAGTGGTGCCCCACACCTAACAACTCCACTACAAAATCGCAGAAAAGCAAAATACGCAATTTCGATTATCAAAGAATCATCTAAATAGTCAAATTCCAGCGATTTCGATTTAAAATCCAAAGTTCGTAACCGATTATGATATGATTTAAAATGGGACCAATCTGCAAGTATATCCTTTCAGATAAAACAAAAAAAAATCAAATCGGTTCATAATTGTGGAGTTATGAGGTAACAAATATAAAAAAAAACACAACCGAATTGATAACCTCCTCCTTTTTGGGAAGTCGGTTAAAAATATTAATAGAGGCCGTGTGTGGGAAAAATAGGCACGTTAATGATTCAGGTTTTTCATTGACATTGTGTTTTTTGTGATATTTTATTGTTCGTTGTATTTATATTTAATAATAATTACTGTTATATACACAGTACTGAATGTAACAATATTATTGTGAACATTGAAAACTGTGCAGTGTCAGTATCGTAAGCAATGAATTTTATTCGGGTAACTATGATTTCGACTGTAACACTATTGTCATTATGTTTTTAATCTATCATATTATGAAAAGTGACGCTAACTCCATTTTAGACGTCGTGCCATAACAAAAAACAAATTTTCTACGTAAAAAATCCGTAAAAAAACACTTTTTGCCCAAGCAACACACGTAACTAAAAAAAAAGCAACACCACGCGTGAAAATGTCGGGTAATGTAATTTATCACTTAGATTTACTGTGTGATCGCCTAACAGATGAGGCATAGTCAAAATAAATTAATATTTTATGCGCCTCAGTGCAGATTGGAAGAATTTATTGAGTTTGGGTGAAAAAATTAAACCTATTTCAGTTGTTACGGTGTTTACAAATTCATTTATTTTCATCCCCCTTTACAATAGGCAGTTTTCGTATTGCTATCAGGGAATTATATCACTCGAGCTCACTCCTTCCAGTTCACGAGAACCAAGCCAATAAGTGATTTTCTCATTGGAATGAGGTTTACATTTAATATCAACGCGGCCCGAATTAATTAGCGCAATGATTCTTTGCCTAATTTACATAACCTTTTAATAAATGTTGAATTAGGCTTAAAAGCTGCCATGGCAAACAACTTCAGAAGCCATTAAAGCTTGTCTAAGGTAACCCAATTAAAAGTAAAATGATATTTTATTTCTCAACAAAGTCTACCAGCATAAAAAACTTTTCGCACAACCCTACCAAATTACTTCCGCAGGCTTGTACGTAAAAGGTTTCGGGACTAAAAATGAGCAAATATTTACCGAGGCCCACAAAAAGGTTTGAACAGAATTCCATTCAGAGTTTATTTTCTTAGCAGCAATGTGCGACTCACACTTGACTTTTGCATAAGACGCCGACAAAATTGTGTAAAAACAAAAAACGGAAGGAATGACTGCCGTTATAAATAAAAAAGTTTAAAACGTTTACACATTCACGATGCGTACAGCTAAGGAGTGGAATTCCCTGCAGGAGTCTGCTTTTCCTGATACTTACAACCTGGAAGTCTAAGTCAAGAATGATTGGTTACTTCTAGGTAAGCGTGCTACAGCTTTGACCACATCGTCGCTTACCTTTACGTGAGACAATGGTCAAATGCGTGCCTATCAAGAGTAAAATAAAATAGTAAACGAAATAGAATTTTCCAGAAGTTAACTTTCACTCCCTTATTTCAATCCTTCAATAGAGCTTATACCTAGTCGTTTAAGCATGAATATTAAACTTCACGTTCAGCAGTACGATTCTATAAATATCTCAACAGGTTAACTTAAGTAAAGTGTGCTGTTAGGGAATCACAGCTCACTCTATGTTCACTCCACCTAAGTTTACACAGTGAGATGTTGACAGAATATACTGGCTGATTTTAAAAACAGTTTTAGCAAAAAATGTTACCCCTTCGTTCAGGATTTCAACCTATTTACTATGTACTAATTGAATGTTGTCAAACAGATTTTTTAACGCTACGTTTTCTTTTTATTTATTATTCGAACATCAATTTCCACCAAATTATGTTTTTTTTTTTCTTTAAAATTCTTGTGGCATGTAATTCCGGTACAGGAAGTTTAAGCTGGGGTTACAATTTAACGTAACAAAACACGGAACATGATAACCTAACCAGTAAACAAAAATGTTTTGTATGTGCCTATAAAATTTAAGGACTGCCCTCGATTTTCCTGGGGTCCCATCATCAGATACTCATTTGGTGACAATGGGACCACCTCAAGAGCATATAGCAGGGGTGGCCAACTTTATAAGACCCAAGATCTACTTTTTACTGACGCAACCCTATGCGATCAACCAAATGAATAACACACTTCTTACAATTTTAAATGAAACAGAATAGTTCAGTTTATATTATTGTTATAAATGTTCATGGTCACTAACATTAGAATAGTTTATAACGGGATTGCTACCACGTACCTTTTTATTTGCGAGTTTCCTATATTTCGGTATTGTTGCAAGCGCCATGCACCAGCGCAACTCGCAAATAAAAAGGTACATGGTAGCAATCCTGTTATAAACTATTCTTCAGCTTTTTTTTTCTTGATTAGCCCGCATTGTCTCACTACTTGTTAAAGGCCTCTCCCAAGTCTATTCAGAAATATTTTTCTAGCGCCACCTCGTACCAGCCTTCACGGTACGCATCTAGATCGTCTCACCACCTCTTTTTGGACCGGCCTCGGCCGTCTTCGGGCAGCCATTGCGTGAAGACTTTTGTCTAAACGGTCACAGTGCATACGGCTTCCGTGATCCGCCCAATCCCATTTGAGCCTGGCAACTTTCCTACCAAAACGTCCATTATTCCCGTTTCGGAACGCAGCGTTGTGTTCTGAATTCTGTCCTGTCTTTTATGCCCAGATAGCTGCGTTCCATCTCTCTTTGGCAAACTCCAAGGCGGACCATCTGCTCGGTGAGCGACCAGGTGTACGCACCGTAGGTTAGGATGATTCATTTTGCGCTTCACGGAGCGCGGCAGACCATGTTGTCGACAAATCGGAGGTTTGTCAGCCTCCTTTTAACGACGTACCTTTGGTCGCAATACCTTTAGTCTTTTGTGAGGCTGCCATTTTATTAAATATTTCCTCAAGTGTGCTCGAAATAATTTGGGATAGAGTGAATCGCTGTTTAACACCCTTTTAAATTTTAAATGGAGGTCCAGCAGTATTCAGTTTTAAGTTACCGGTGCTATTTCGGTAAATGTTTACAAACATAACCTATTTATTTATCATACTATTTATTTAATACTCTGTAGATTTTATTTATTTATTTAACAATTTATGTACACACATTTAATAAGAACATAAATTACTAATTTTATTAACTTAAGCTATTTATATTGTGGCGCAGTCTGTTTTTTTTACTTTGCGGCGAGCAACTGGACTACTAGCTGCGATCGACCGGTTGGTTGCGATGGACCGGTCTACAATTGCATAAAAAAGTACATACCTACATCCGATCACAGAATCTTCATTTTGAAGTCTGTTAAATATGACTGAACGTGTTTGTGAAAGCTTTCGTTCTTATTTTTCTAGTCATCTGACTTAAAATGAATGATAAATCTCGTAGATAAATAAAAAACAATAGCCCCACGGTCGATCTTCGAAGATAATCTACACTTACTCGTATCATCCTACTGTGCCTTAGAAAACACGTTGAACCGTCGTTCAACGTGTTTTCTAAGGCGCAGGAAAATTAGACACCAGTCTTACGTAGGAATATCGTATGGTGGAAGTCAGATAATATATCTCTTTGTTATCGTGTACAATAACGAGTATAAGACTGAGTTTCCACCAGAGATGTGTGAGGATGCGTAGCGAGGGATGAGTTTGTTAAGAAACAATATAGTCTCGCTCAGCACAAGCGATTCTATTGGTTGGCTAAAAAAAAAATACTCGCCAAATTGAGAACCTCCTCCTTTTTTGGAAGTTGGTTAAAAACTAATAGAATCGCTCATGCTGAGCGAGACTAGGTAAATGAAGCAATTGAGAAACCTCGGGGTTTCTGATCCGATTTGTGTGATTCTTTTGTAGTTTGATGCGGCATACTTGCCATTTGGTCCCGTAAAAATTTAATTCAGTTTCACTCAGTAGACCAAGACCATGACCATTTTTGCTTTTTAAATTTTTGTGTAGACCAAGTATCACCACTGAAAAGTGAAAAATAAGAAACATAAAAAAATATGACCGACTTCCAAAACAACCTTCATTTCGGAAGTCGGTGTTAAAAAACGATGATACAAAACCAAAAACACCGACTTCAGAAACTAAGTTTATTTTATACTTTTGTATCAATCCCCTAATCTATTTAAATTACATATTTTGTTATAAACTTTTGAGTAATATGGTGTGGCAAACTTTGTTAATTGAAAAGTCCATGCCGAAGTGACAGTTGACGTTTTTGACATTGACACATGGATATCATTCGGGCACTTCGACATAGACAACGCGGATCATTACCACGAAGCGAATAAAGCGGACGTTATTTGAAAAGTGTATCAATAAATCGGATAAAAGCGGATTAATCCTACGTTGTTTTATTGAATATCGTGAAAAGCCTTCACTTTGTAGTGTTTTTTTAGAAGTCGGTTATATTTTTAGCAAACGCATCCCTTGAATATCTCTGGTGAAACACTGTCTAGCAATAGAGCAACTCTGTATTGTTATATTCGTTATTGTGTTCCGATTAGAGTGGAAGCCGAAACTAACATACTACTATGTTTGACTAAGCAGGTTGCTTGACTTCAAATTGATCCAATAATGTGGCTGCTGTCGCATCGCCATCACACGACACTGCTTGTATTTAACGCTGTTTGTAATTAATTGCGTCTTCTCAGCATTATGATTGTTTCCATATATGATAGGCGCCAGATTTTATTTATTTTTTATTTGAGATGGGTTTGCTCTTGACTTTAGTCTTGGTCAGAAATGACAGAGACAAAGTCTACGATGGAGCCAGCTTACCCAGAAGGAGCCTGTTTATTCTAACTTTGAAGAGA
Source organism: Ceramica pisi (assembly GCA_963859965.1). Lineage (NCBI taxonomy): Eukaryota > Metazoa > Arthropoda > Insecta > Lepidoptera > Noctuidae > Ceramica > Ceramica pisi. The sequence continues at coordinate 6,016,221 of OY982549.1, read as the reverse complement.
TTAGGGTTGTATGCGTTCGGAAAAACAGACGCAGGCAGACAGTACCACTCCTTTGCTGTGCGCATTTTAAAAGACGTTTGGAAACGCTTAGTGCGAATTTGCGGAATAGCAACAAGGTAGGGATGGTAAGTTGCAGTGCGTCTCGATGCCCGATGGTAGAAGGGGGCCGTTGGAATGTGGTCGTGTAGTTCTTGGGCACACTTACCGAAGTACAATCTGTAGAAGACCGACAAGCAGGCAACCTCGCGGCGATGAGCCAAGCTGTGAAGCTTGGCATCCACCAGTTTTTCGTCGCCACAGTAAGTAGCACCTATACGTTCACTAGTAATGAAATATGGTTAATTATTTATTGTGCGGAATCTACGAGGGGCTATAAGGGAAAAGTCAAGCCTTTAGTCAAGTAGCCAAGTAAAAGGCGCCAGATAAACATGCAATAATAATTTATAAAGAAAACCTCATTACCAGTCGAGTAAAATTAACAAACCCATTTTTTTTAATGAAAGCTGTATTAAATCATATTATTTGCTAGTGAGAAGAGCTTTATCAAGTTGTATCGCTTCATTTGGTTTTGGGGAAAAAGAAAGGATATCCGCAATCATTTAAACGAAATTCCAGTGGCGATTACTATTTTACAGTTTTAATGTACCAAAGAACAGTTAAAACTAATTATAAAAGCCCCTGGGGGCAACTCGTTAAGTTTCAGGATAATTACCCTTAATATACACCGGTTGGTCGAAAAGCCACGTCAGATATTAAAGTGACTTTCGGTAACTTTGCTAACTTAACTTTTGAATCATTCAGCGAACCGAAAACCTTGTTCATAGTTATTTTGGGAATAAAAGCTCCTGTTTATTGACTCTCGAGTTTCGTTAAATTACGACTTTCCTAAGAGTAAGATTTAGTAGTAAATCTCTTTTATTACGTTGAACATTCTTTCAAAAACTCTCGATTTCTGCTAAGACATATTGGGTCATATTGCGATTTGACGTATACAGGATAAAATCTAGTTTATAATTTTCATTTCTTGGTAATTCAGTACTTAGTCTCGATCTATGATGCAAAGTGGTTTACGTCTATCATAGAACGAGCAAATCCAGAAATATTCTGGCATCTTACCTGTAATTAATAATCCATTCTGTAAGAATCTCAAAGTGAAAACTTAGGTGAAATGAACAAAAAGTGAGCTGTCAGTCCATACGGTAATGGCGAAATAACAGTTAATTACAAGCTCACTCTACCTATGTTTAAACGGTAATTCATTATTGCTTTGAAAAATACTGTAAATAAAAACATCAAAAAAGGCTTGGGCATAGAAGTTAATTCGTACCGACAGTTCATACTAAGAATTTTGGTTACTGCAACTTGTTCGGCAATACTTCGATCGTATCTTAGTATGACGGCATGATTTAACATGTCAAAACTGTCAGCAACGCTACGAACTACTAAACCAATGAGGCGAACAGTATTAGGTTTCGAAGATAACTTACAAGTCGTGCTCGAAGTTTAGTCCTCTGGTTTAGAACTTTCGACACTCAATCCGGGTTTCTGTGTGTTGATTACTAAAACATAATGCAAGTGTGGAAGATTACTAATTATGTGTTTACACCTAATAACTTATAAGGATTTGTCCGGATGTGGACATCCGGTAAGTGTCGACTAATAACTTTCATTAATGGGGACTGAACGGCACATTTTTTCGCACATGTGCGAAATAAACTCTATTGCGATAAAGTGCGGGGTACCGCCCTTTAAAACGGTTAGAAGCATGTTTTTGAGTAAATGTGTTGAAAAATTTGTTCTGGAGTAGTTTTTAGGGTTCTGAAAATCCGTAAAATTTGATTGTCCGTTTTTTCCGGATCTACTGGACCGACTCTGTTGAAATTTGGTATTTATAAACACGGATGCGTTATGGGTTTACCAGTTCAAATAACTAGAGCACTATGTCACTGAGGATCTTGATGACCAAGTTGACATAGAAAGGGAGCGCAGGGCATTGGCGGTCGCGGTAGACGCCGCGGGCGTCGGGGGCCACCACCTGGTGACCTCCGGCCACCGTAGGCGCGGGCCTGCGGACGGCGAGCTATGGGTGGCTCACCGTCCGTCCGTCTAGTGACGACAGGCCGTGTCGACGGCGCGTTAGTGTTCCACGTGCGCCTCAAAGAGAGTCAGCAACACAGAAGGGCCCGAAAGGGCCGACGCCTGCCGGAGTCGCGGGATTATTCGCAAGAGACACCGTGGCTCCGGAACACAAAGGGCAATGAAGGAACATGGATGGGTTTTAGTCAGTAGAAGTCTGACACTCCCTCCCGCTACACCCAGAGCGGGAGGAGTCATTGGATGATTTCCCATCCCTAAAAAAAAAAAGGGCATTGGCGGTAAAAAGTAATATGCTGGCACGTAGGTTCGCTCGCTGCAGTAAACATCTGAAGATTACGCTTTTCAAAGCCTACTGCCAAACTTTTTACACAAATAGCCCCTGGGTCAGCATACTCAAAGGTCGATCAATGCCTTGCGCGTCCAGTATAATAATGGATTCTGGGTGCTCCAGCTGCCCCGGTTCTGCAGTGCTTCAGGTATGTTTGTCGAGGCTCGTTTTAATGGCTTCTATGACATAATGCGCAAGCGAAACACCTCCCTACTGTTTTTGTTTGATAACAGGAAAACCTATAAGAAGTCTGTAGTAATAAAATAACACGTTAAAAAATTAAAATTGGTTCGGAACCCTTTGCACGCGAGTCCGACTCGCACTTGGCCAGTTTTTTTTCTGTTAACTAACTTTTCTAGACTAAAAAATAACGCGCCTTCGTCGTCTCAACTCTTTACTTTGATTATGTAAGGCCCTTGTGCTCATAGCCTTTTCAAAGAAATTTCGAAACGGCTGGTTGACACTTCCCGTGACCCAAGAGCTGGCTTTTACTTTGGGCAGAGATTAAGCATTGCCATTCAACGTGGCAATGCCGCCAGTCTCTTGGGTACATTTATTTATTTAAACTTTTCGCACAAAAAAAAAAGTACAAAGGCGGACTTAATGCCTTACCAGTACATTACCAGCTGACAGCGTGGAGGACGAATATTTTGATGCTCTACTTTAGTCTTTTGTTAGTTTAGTATAATTTGTTAATTTTGCAGTATATTGTGTTTTAAAGTATTACTTTAAATATGACGAAGACAAAGCTACTAAAATTCGTGTTAGAGTGGGCATCGGCGTCTTATGAATTATCTTTAGGATCAATATTAGGTTAGTCACCGTAGACAGATTGGACGCGTTAGGTCACAGAAATTGGACTATAGTGTGCTCCCAACTTTTCAACCTCGAAAGACATGTGCTTTCTGCCAAAAGTCAATCTGGATACTTTTAAAGTAGACAAAATTTGCTACGATTACAGTGAAAATGCAGTTTAAATTAAGGGAAATTATTTACGTTACGTGATGACGGGACCTCAGCTGACTTCGGCAACAGAAGTACACGGCATAATGTAAATTAGTATTTTCAATAATCAAAGAGAATGGTGGTTCAAATATTCTTAAAACATTTACCGTTGAAAAGCCCTTTTCTAGAAGATTAATTGCTACTTATTCGACTTTTGTCAAATATGAATTCGTTCGAGTTAATGAATGAAATTAAACTTGAATAGACAAATAATTATCAATTCAGGAGTTAAGCTGCTTTCAGACTACGCTATAATATAATAGTATATAGTATAGAGCTCATAGCAAGGCAATATCGCGCATCATACATTGTTATGGACACCTTCACACTATACTATATATAATTGAAAATGTATGGAGCGCGATATTGTTGTGCTATGAGCTATATACTCTATGGTATATATTATAGCTTAGTCTGAAACCAGCTTTAAGGATTTTTAATCGCCCCATCCCCATAGCATTATTATAGTCACCGTTCGAAAGAGCTATTAAGGGTTGGACCTCATCTGGCAGCACGGAATCGCCTTTTTCCGTCGCCCTTTCTCTTTCTGTCGCTTAGAACTGCCATTTGCTAGACCGACACAGAAAGCATTATGCGATAGCACGCGGCGGAATCCTCGAGGCGATCGGCATCACGGACAAAATGCAATGGTCGGCAGGGCGACTCCGGAACGCTGAAGCGCGCGATAGCATGCTAACGCATCCTTTCACCGCCGATCATTTGATATCGCATATCGCCTTTTTTGTCTGCGGAATGCGACAGCGCGCGTTCGCATGCGGCAGCATACTGCAGCACGTGGTAGCACAGGCGGAACAAATGCGATTCCGTGCTGCCAGATGAGGTTCAACCCTAAAAAGGAGTTTTGCCATAAACATAACTGATTTACTTTTTACGTAGAATTCACCATTTAGAAGATATAAGTCAAAGTCTTGAAGTTTTTAAGCACTACTCAGTTAGCATAGGTTTTTAGTGGTTGAATAATTGGGACTGCATGCAGACTTGCATCTACCCAAATAACATCCCAAAAAATCAGGACAACCGTTCAAGTATCTTCAATCATACAAAATTAGTATATTTTGTTCCTTTTATTTATTTGCAGTTTTAGAAACCAAAAAAACAAATCACTTCTCGTCAGCTAAACAAAGCTAATGGAAAAATCGAGTTAAAGAATCTCAAACGAATTGCAATTTATTTGGGTAATATTTTTTGACGACACGGTTGGCGCATGTCGCGGGTTCGATTCCCGCACGGAACAAATATTTGTAAGACCCACAAGTATTTGTTCCGAGTCTGGGTGTTTTTCTATCTATAATACCTATGTATGTATTTATAAAAAAAAAATGTATATAAGTAGTTTATCAGCCATCTCGTTACCATAACACAAGCATTAGGTTGCTTAGCTTGGGACTATATGGCGTTGTGTGAAATGTCCAAGAATATTATTTATTTATTTTTTTAGGTGTTATTCCATTACATTCTATTCTTCGTCTCTGCTTCGCATGTATGTAACTCCTGCATGAAATAGTACCTACTTTAATTTATGAACTAGCTGACCCACGCAACTACGTCTGCGTCACATTTTCCATTAATGAACCGCTCCTATATAGTCTAAGCCTTCCTCGATAAATGAGCTATCTAACACTGAAATAATTTTTCGAATCGGACCAGTAGTTCCTGATAGTCGCGCTTTCAAGCAAACAAACAAACTCTTCATCGTCTAGTGACAAAGCTGAATATTTAATTTTGTTAAATAAAGTTTCCTCCTTGATTACATTTTTTTCTTTGAAAACATGTAAACCATAATACTTTCACAATAGATGTCAATATTTGCCTCCGCGTACTCTTAATGAACCCCCCTTCCTGCAAGAGTAGCCGTGTCCCTACAAGATTTAAAGAATGCAATATTGTAGTCGACTCAAGATAGGCAGGTTTCCGCGAAAATAAATAAAGGCCCGGTCTCAAATTTTTTTTCTTCAAGAGCATAAAACTATGTCTGAAATTCAGTGTGCATTTCATTTAAATAGTTAAATAGTACCTAGGGTGTCTTGTGTCAGTCTCTTGTTAGGGTTCCGTAGCCAAATGGCAAAAAACGAAACCATCCGTATCCGTCATGTCTCTCTGTCTGTCTGTCTGTCTTTCCGTCCGTATGTCAGAGCCACTTTTCTCCGAAACTATAAGAACTATATACGCTGTTGAAACTTGGTAAGTAGATGTATTCTGTGAGCTGCATTAAGATTTTCACACAAAAATAGAAAAAAAAAACAATAAATTTTGGGGGTCCCCATACTTACATCTGAAACTCAACAATTTTTTTTTTTCATCAAACCCATAAATGTGGGGTATCTACATATAGATATGCCTTTCAAAATGATATTGAGGTTTCTAATGTAATTTTTTTTAAAACTAAATAGTTTGCGCGAGAGACACATCCAAAAAGGTAAAATGTGCCCCCCCCCCTAACTTCTAAAATAAGAGAACGATAAAACTAAAAAAATATATGATGTACATTACCATGTGAACTTCTACCGAAAATTGGTTTGAACAGGATCTAGTGAGTAGTTTTTTTAAATACTTCATAAATCGTAAACCGCAACTTTTGCTTATAATATATAACTTCAGGTTTGTAGGTATATATTATATAGAACCCTCGGTGCGCGAGTCCGACTCGCACTTGGCCGGTTTTTTTTGTGTTTCCACTGCTCTACCAACTTCTCTTCTGACTTCACCTACACTGATACAATTATACTTACAACATTTTATAAGCCCCTGAAACGATGAAACACGCTGACCATACATTAGCTAATTTGTGCGAAACAACACCCCAAATGCCAGCAACGTGAAACCTCCATTTTTATTTACGTCACTAAGAGCAATTTTTATGCCAGTTACGGAGTTATGTCCATAATAAACACCATTATTAAACTACGGGATACCTCAGGGACGTAACACTATCTATGCTTATATTTTTATATTGCTTTCATAAAAGAAATACAATATGTCTGGTTCGCACTTTTCGGGTTCACGGGCTTTGTTGAAATAAAAGTTGGTACCGAATGAAACTTGTTTGTAAATTCTAGGCCTTTTTCTGAAAATTGACGCGAAAACAAGGTCAAGGATTCAACCTTTGAATCCCTCAGAGATTAGGATCGGTGTTCCCGGATCACATAGGTCCATTAACACGGCCCGTATGTTTGATCGAGATACTGTCAGTTTGATCTTCCTTATTTTATTCCGGACGTTTTCATCATGCTCGTTCTCACATGTATGTATAATTTCAACACGATGTAAACAAAACTTTGCACAGCCTATATTATTTTTAAAAGAGTGTCCGTGGAATTTCTTGCACGTTCTTCTCCATAGAGATCTACGCTTTGGAACGTGCAAATAGCTTCATCTTTTTGGACCGACTGACCTTGACAATTCAAAAGTGCCTGTAAATGGTTTAATTGAAATCAATGCTTGAGTTTGAATTTCTTTTATATATTTGACAGTTTCAGATAGCTTGATGTGCTGGCATCTGTACACAGATACAGAATAAGTATTCGGAACACGCGGCGGTTTCTAGACGTGTGCACGTCTGCATTGCTGAACCGCCACTAGTGGCCACTAGTAGACTGAGCTCAGCCTCTGTCGAGCACAACGTCCTAGACTCCGTCGAATGCCACTAGATGCCGTTGGCGTCCCAATAGGGAATATGCACGAAAAAAGTATTTATTATCTGAACAGTTCATCTAAAAGTATTCTAAAATATAATACTAACAGTGAAATTAAAATTTAAGAGTCCTATTACACTTTTTACGGAAATTCATGATTTTTGACGCTGTAATTTTCAGCAGCAGTAAGATATTTTAATTATTTGATCCTGAATAACGATAGTGCCAGTCTCTTTCTTGTAAGTTAGAGTTACACATTTTCATTTTTCTTTGCGTGTAATTTACTATAAATATTTTACGAACTCAGTTTGCAAGAAAAAATGTCGGCGATGGAACTTTGACGGTCAAATTCACATTGTTACAATCAATTCTTTTAAAAGCTGAAATTACTAAAAGGTAAGTTGAATGTTTTACTTGTTTATTGGAGTTCTAGAATTTCTTTAAATTCCTTGAGTTTTCAGGGAAAAAAACGTAAAGAAAGCCAAATTTAAGCCAGAAATGTCTTGATTCAGCGTCCATTATATTCCAAATAAAAACAATTTTACCAAATAAATTAACATGATATAAAATTTCAATCTACAATGAATACGTTTCATTAGTTTTCGTTTGTCAATATAATAAAACAAAATTACAATAAATAAAATTAAAGTATATATTCTGCGTCAATTCAGCGCGCGCGCTCCTCAGTCTCGCGCGAGCGCCCAAATAAACTATAATCCTGTTCAAACTAGTAAGTATCAAAATTGTTTCGCGGACTATAGATGTACTCCCAACGCAGACCAACGTAACTTCGTTTATTGCAAACGAGCATTCACGATTCGTAATAGGACTCTTAAATTGCTCAAAAAACGAACGAAATACAATTATTTTAAACAAATATATCTGTCCCTCTCGCGAAAACGCTGTTTGCTAAGGAAGCTGTATAGTCGTCGTGTAATATGACGTCACTGTTCGTATCGGACTTCTCTTTCTAAGTGTAGTCTTTGAAGCTTTATAACTTCATAAATGATGAAAGTATTTAAAAAATAATTTCATAACTGTTTACTGCAGCTAATAAGTATTTTATTTTGCAAATAAAAAAATCGCATGCATATTCCCTATTGTTTAGTTGACCGACTTATTTCCGACATATAAATGATTAAATATCCATTTGTAAAAAGAAGCGTTTGTCAAATAAATGTTTGTAAAACGAATATTAATCAAATAAAACATTTACGGAATAAGTTGTTTGCGAAATAAGTAATATACTTTTGTTTTAAAATGAAATTTTGTCAAAGAAGTTTTGGTGAAGCTTTAGTGAACCAAAATAAATGACCATATTAAATTAGGACAAAGGGAAAAGCCAAATAAAATATTGTAAAAACTAACATGATGAATTTTCGCGCATATATAACACGAAAATCATTAATCCTCATTTTATTTTTTTACGAATAATTTATGGCACAACTTGTCCATCTATATAAATGGTAACTAACATCTTCATGTTTCTGTTATCCTGATAGTTTGGGAGCCTTTGCTGTTCGTACTTTTAGCCCCGGAATTACTTCGACATGTGTTTGGTATGCTGGTACTTGTGAATATTTAGCGCTTATAATTCTAGCTCGGCAAAAACTTCGAGCTAGAATTCGAGCAATATTTCTGGTCTCCTGGTAAATGATAAATGAAATTAATTCTGTAAGTAGGTTGTAAATAACACTTTTACACGTCAATCTTTTTTGGTCATTTTGAACTAGATGAGGCCGGTGTTTCCTAGCTGACTGCTCGAAAATAAATATCATTTATCATAAAGGAAATATTGTTATGAGTTCATTGGTGAACGAATCGATATAATGTCGAACAACCAACAACAACCAACTATTGGTGAACGAATCTGATTTAAATCCACCTGAGTGACCTCTCAAACAAGATGACTCAGTGGATCGTGTAAACACAACGATAACAAATCGATTTCAAAACACAAAACCATCATGAGCTCGATTAATACTAGACTAAACATTGAAACTACTAATTTTAAACATTTAAAATTCTAAATAGGAATACCGCCACTTCTGCAAACCAATAAGTGAAGTATACACCAATTGCGATACGAATTTAGTTTCATTTTAGAAAAAAAAAAAACCAGACAAGTGCGACTGTGTGAGTCTGACTCGCACACCGAGGGTTCCGATCGAGTCTTTATTTTTTCCGACTCCGAATATATAGTAGGTACTGTGGCGCTCATGTGTGTCCTTGGTTTGTGATGCTCATGTGTGTTCCGGGTTTATGTGATTCGCATTGGCCGTTCGTAAGACTTTGGAATGGTGAATTAAAAAGTCTAGCTTAGGTTTGAAATTTGAAGGATAAGGGATTTGATTATTTAGGAGACAGATCATATACAGACAGACGAACAACAAAGTTATTTATTTATTTATTTAGTTATCCTATAAGGGTTTCGTTTTCACCGTCTGAGGTACAGAACCTTAAAACTCAGATAGATTTTAATGAAATCTTTCTATTGCTAGAAATAATTAACATTCTGACGCAGTAAGAACCAGCCGGAGTAATAATCAAGGTCATAACTAATATATTTAAAAAAGTGTACTCGCTTCGCTATTCCCCAATCCTCTTCCCATTTACCCCTATTTCACAAAACCTGGTCTTACATACTCAACAACCTTCTGAGGAAGATTTATTTTCAACGTTAGGTGACAGTGCCGACCGTTCCTCCCATTTAGTAATATGTCGTTGGTCCCGCGAAACGTCGATTCATCTTTCTGCTTTGATGTTCCACCCGATTCATGTTCCAATCGAAATGGATTTTTTTTGCCTGTTTCAGTTTTTTGTGGAGACGTCTCTTCATTGTCTGGTTTTGGTATAGGTATTGTGATTAGAGTTGTCTCGTCCATTTGAATCTTCTTATTTTGAAGTTACTTTACCAGTCATTGTCCTATTTATTGCAGCTTTTATTAGTGATTGGTAATTATTTTCAGACTTTTTAATATTAATCCTAAATTATTGAGTGCCTGGACTAAGTTTAAACTCATAAAATTGATAATTGCATTTTGAGAAGCTTGCCACCTGAGGAAATAAGAAAATGGAGGCTTTTCTGGCGGATTGTGACTGAGATGCAAATGCGCACGTTGCTTAAAATTTCTAGAATTGGCACCCAAATGTTAATCTCTCAATTTGGGTTCGTTTTCACAACCAGAATACTCTACTAATACTATTTAATAAGTACTGATATTTTACAGCATGACCAAGACACAGCCCTATTCCACAAACAGTAATGACGTCTACAACTCGCCTACGGCACGAAGCGAATACATCAATCAAAAGTCTCTCAACATAAACTCAGTCGCTAATTTATTAAAAGTTTGTTCGCATCAAGTTTTCCTCCCACGGAATATTTACCATTATTAAATTCGGAGCTTTTCAAGTGAAGTAAATTTCCTGAATGCATGGTTTTGACAACGAATGTAGGGTGCAAAGTAACTTCCTCTACGGTCTGCGTGTACCGCTGGTTGCAAAATTAGAAACTAAATTTTGAATGTACTGTATTTGGCAATTTCCTCTGTATTTGACGCCACCATGATAATTTCAAGTTACTCCGGACTGAAGATTGTACAGATACAAATTAAGTCACCATCTTCGTAGGTTAAATTTTACAAAGTACTTTGCATAATATGTCTGCAAAACTTGGTTTATAATGAATTTGTTTATACGTTTGTGGTTGGGAATTAAGTACCTAACGAGTCGTGAAGCTTTCATTTCATTATTTTGTGTTATGCTTCCTCCACACTATTCCGAAGTTGCACGAAGCGAAGTGCTCTCCGAAGTTGACCGAAGTCCGAAGTAGGTTTCCACACACCTCGAGCAACTTCGCGAGGAACTCAGTCGCCCGTTCCCCCGTTCCCCTCACGATAGGCATAATGGACAACGTTCATGTGGCAACTGCCGTTGCAATGTGTACTCTCGCGTAATAAAAATAGGTGCGTATTTACTATGGCTGACGCGAACCGAAGTGAGTCGAAGTGACCCGAGTAGTGTGGACAGACGCTTCGTGTTCGAACTTCGAGTCCTTTGACTCGGGCGCAAAAACCGACAACAACTGGAAGTCGCCCGAGGCGAAGCGAAGTTGCACGAGGCGAAGCGAAGTGCCCCTCCACACTATCGTATTCGCTCAACTTCGATCAACTTCGGGAGCAGTGTGGAGGCTACTTTACTTTAAAGGAACTTAGGTTATTAGTTTAGTACTAAGAATGTAAGACTATTTTCAATTCAGTACTTTCTTGGTAAGCTCTGGAAAAGGGTTTAATTTACCCAAGCATTATTAGCTTTGAACGCGTGTACTAAATGTCTACAGGGTGAATGTACATTCATTGGCAAGCTTTTGTGTGGTATATAGTCGAAAATCTACTTTGTTACTCTGACACCTGAAACTGACACCTACAATATATTTTTTTTAATTTCTTGAATTAGCTGTGTTAATAAATATTAGTTTTTTCTTATTTTTACGTGTTTTTATCTTTGTGCTAAATTACCACGTAGCGCTAGCAGGCCACATCTAACTTTTAATTTTCATGGAATTATTTGGGTCACCAAGCCACGGGTTGCGCTTAGTTTGGGACCCGCTGATAATATGATAAGGGCTTTGTAGTAGTAATCCATCACATTAAATGTGAACTAATTTGCAAGTGTGTACCTATTGCTATGTACCTATGGTTTCGGCAACAATCCTCTATTTCGAATTTAACCTCATGTCTTTGAACCGTCTTTTTTTTCCTGAACCTAAAATTTAGATGAACATAAAATCAACGGAAAATTTTAAATTTACTTGTGTCTTGTGATTTGTATGATCATTCGATTATCGGATTTTTTTTAGTTAATGGATATAAAAGTAATAGTATACCATACCCTTAGATGTGAGTTACGTACGAATAGTGCTGCAGTTTTGGATTATACTGTACTGTGACGGTACTTATTTCTCGTTTTTATTCTTTCGGAAGAAGAGATCTTTTTTTGGGTTTTCAATATTTTATTTTATTTGTCTCTTTGTCGCAGGAGTCATACCTAATTATGGTTTCAAGCGTTTAGCTTACCGTACCAATAGAATACCGGTACATAAATATTTTCACTTTCGTTATTATAAATTCTGATTTAGAGTTACTTCGTTCATGTTTCATTTATTGCTATAGATATCAGTCGTAGCAGACGACGCTATGGGGGGTCACCCCGTATTTTGAGAAAGCTCATGAGCATTGTACGTCTTGTCCGAGATTTTATAGTAAGTGAGCCAGTTGATCGCGTATTCGTAGCAGCCGCGCCCGGTACTTATTTTACCGTAGACATTAAAATAGCTTGTGTTCCTTGACTAACATACTACTCCTTCTGAGCCAACGATATTTTTTTTTTTTTTTTTGCAACATATCTAAGAGTTGCTAAAACAACTTAGTTTACTTCATTTATGCAATTTTGTTGTTGGAGTCGCTCGTATGCCATTATTTTAGGTCTTGAAGCACGTTAATTCTCCAAAAGTAACGTTTTTTTTTTTAATTGCCTTATAAATTGCCGTCAGTTCTTTACAATTCTCAAACACTATGTAGTTTTTTTTAAAGCTTAATTGTCTTTTTTTACAATTTTTATATTTCAATTTCAATTTGTTTGGCCAGATATTTAAATATGTACTGTTTGATTATGATAATTTTATTCACGATTACTTTCACCATCTGAAAGATTTCCACTTTAAAGTAAACCTGTATATTAATTAGTTACGCGACGGTGATCACGTTGATTTCTTACATTGAGCAAAGAAAATCCCTTAACTAATTTGTAAAAGCTAATGATTTAAGAGTTAAATCTGTCTCTCACAGTTTAGTTTCATTAGAGAGACAGTATTACTGAACAATTAACATTGACAGGCTGGGTCTTTTGTTTAGGGCAAACAGACAGATTGTCAAATTGCTCCCATTGAATCTATTCAAATTTGTTTTCTACGACAGCCATGAGCTTTTATTGTGTTTATCTCACTGTCAGAAACTCGAGAGAACTCTCCCTCGATTGTGTGTGTATTTGAAAAGTAATAAAATCGGCACTGGGTGGACCTCTCCAAGATCGTTCCAGAAAGGCAGCGATCGTAAGGCGAGAGCCACTACCCCTTTTTTAAGGATGGGAATTCATAAAATGACTCCGGTTCTGGGCGTAACAGAAGGGAGTGTCACACTCTTACTGACTAAAACCCATCCGTGTTCCTCCTAGTGTCCTTTGCGTTCCAAACAAATTCCGCATTGCTTTTGAACAAATTCCGCAACCCTGGAGATACGAGCACGACCACTTTGTCAAGAGTGTATTGCAAGGGAATAAGATACCTATAACGGTTCTTGAGATACAACCCGCTGACAGACAGACGGAAGGACGGATAGCAGTGGCTAATAGGGTTCCGTTGGTGACATTTTGGGTACGGCACACTAAAAAATCATTGACCTGTTTGGCAGCCATTAGAAGTTCACTCCATTACTTTGTTCCGTCATTTGTGTTAAGAACAGAGTTCTGATTTTCGTGTAAATATAATATTAATATTAAAGTTAAATAATTTTAGGTCGACTTTTTTCCGTATAAAAGTACCTACGAAGTTTTAGAACTTCGTAGGTACTTTTATACGGACGAGCTTAGCTCGAACGCTCGTTCTGAGCTTCGTTGTTCGAAGCTCGTATCAATAAGTTTCGAAATATCAGAAGATGGGTATCTAATATAATTTGAGACCGAATATATTGTATGTAATGAACTTTCCTGACGTGTGATCAAATGATAGGAGCTGTTGATATAGCACAACAGCTATGTGTAACAAAAAGGTTTTTAGGGCTCGTAATTTTTAAATATTTATTTTATCCGCAGTAGAAGAGGTTAACTTAGAAACCGGAAACTTAAGCATTTTTAAACGGAATAATACAAAGAGAAAAAAATAATGCAGTAAAAAGACGGAATACTAAAATCGCCCCCATTAATAAGTAGGTACGTTTTTATTGCACATGAAAGTGGGACCATTTCTACGTGTTTACGACTTTCAAACCATTTTCATTTATTTTTGGACGAAAATCTCAGTGATAGGCAAGAGACCAGATGGTATTAAAGATGGACACAGTATATGAACGTCAACGACGCAAAACGAGTAAATATAGATCCTAGCAGGTGGCGTTCTATGGTCAACCGCTATGGGAAAAAGGCGTGAGTGGCTATGGCGTGGTGGGCGTAAATATTCTTGTATAGTTACGCCCATCACGCCATAACCACTTTTTCCCATGGTTGTATAACTTATACAACCTGTGAAAAAATAAAATGACCCTCCTTTTGGGTTTCGCCGCAATTGAATTTTAAGCACGATTTAATAAAGGTGCAATAAAAACAATCTACACAACCACAAAGGGAGTAAGACTCAAACATAATTTTTTCAAGGGCGTTTTGCGCTACGCGAGCTCACTGCAGGCATATTTTAAAAAACAGTATGTCAGTTCCCTGTCATCCCTTCCATGTCACGTTTAACTAAGGCCGTTGGGATATCTTTTTTGACAGGCTTCTGAGTCCACATTTTTTCACCGTAGTATTAGGGAAAATAAATTACAAACCCGACTCTCTTGGATTTTAGCATCCCTTGGGAAGTGTTGAGTGATACGATCGTACCTCCGAATGGACGTAAAAATGTGAAGTCATCTTTTTATCGCAAGAATTTCTTGCCCTGTTGGTTTTGCGTTAGTATTATCAATCCTCAGAGAGTTTGCGGCCAAACTTTTGACGAATAGTGTTTTGGAAACTGCTAAATAGTTCATGTAACAGCCTCGAGCTGTAAAACAACGTGACTTTTCGTTGGAGGGCATTATTTTCTTTTGTATAGTACTCCCTCTGACATGCTCATATCATAAGGGATGAATGTAGGTACCGTTTGATTTAAGTAGAATGAGAATCAAAATAAATGTTACTTATGTATTGTTACGTTGTTTTTCTTGAACCTAACATTTACTTTAGGTTTCCAAGTAAAATGATCATTGTAGTTTGTGCAACTGACTTTGGCATGCGATTTATGAAAGGAGTTATTTGTTTCATTTTTACGGCGTCACTGGACCCTATTGATAACACTTTCTGCCCGATAAATCACTTTTCTAAACCCTAAATAAACAGTTTTTCACAATAATATAAATACGTCATATCATAATGTTGTGACTGTTGACATTGCAAATGTCATTCCGTTGAAACGTCAGTCTGTCAGTTGGAGGCGACCTCTAGCGGTTGCCGATTCGAAGTTGTAGTTTTAATCGATATTATTAGTTGATTTTGTCAGATTGCTTGGAAACTAATACTAATATCGTATAGACCAATCCTTAATAGTTTTCGGCTTTTGGTGAAAAGACACTTGTCTTTTAAACATAGACGGAAATGTAATTATTTTTTCATTATAGACATTGTTCTAGAAATTTCGAAAATCATCATTGTCTATGGTTTGTCAGTGGCTTGGTTATACATTCTCAATTAGCCGATTTTATCAAAGAAAGAATTAGCCCACTCAAGACAAACGATAGTGTTGGAAGTGGGAAATGATGAGTTTGTTAGCTTGGATCCTGATTATTATTATTGTTCCAGGGTGTAAACGTCAAGTTAGACGGTTGTTAGGGATTTTTCCAGGAATTTAATATCTTGTTGTAGTGATTCAGTCACCCGAGTTCCCACATGTTTTACCTAGAAAAAGAGGAGTTTTTCTAAGTGGGCTGTCTTGTTCTGGTTGACATGCCTGATAGGACAATCGTTCATTTTTCCATATACCACGCGCTGGACACACAGCATTCTTTCCCTCGTGTCTTAAAGGTAGGAATTTTGTTGAAGGAGTGTTTTGAATGTGATCTTCGAGACCTTCCAAGGTCGTTAAAAAGGATATTGTTGTGATCCCTGGATATTTATTACAGGTCTCCATGTTTGAAAGGATTCGCTAAGGAAGTTAGGCGGACCCGTCTCCAGCCGGTCGAAGTCAAGTGCCTTCAGCCATAATCAACCGTAAGTTTTGCACCCCCGTGGGTTCTTATTGTCCAACCATGCAGGGTTAGCGTTGGAAGTCGTAGCTCATTGTGTTGTGTTTGCAAAAGGCCACGTGGTCCGGCTATTGTTTTAGCCTTTAGATTTCCTAGCTCGGACCCCTTTATTCCTTCTCAGGGAAAGTACTGTAGCTTTCACATATATAATAGGCTCCCCGTGTTGTCAATTCCAGGTGAGGCAACTCGAGCGATTCGTCTCGCCGCCAGGATCTAGAGGCGCCTCTGGAGCCTGGACGTGAGACCCGTTCCTCGAGTCCACACAACGCCTCCTGTGGAGACGACCGTGCAGTGGCAGAGTCCGCCTAGCGATATAGCGCAGGCGGGACGGTTTTTTTTTATATTTAACTTTTACCTTTAATTTTCAACCGGTTCATTCTAGAACCAGTTTACTACCTACCCGGTTTTCAAAATTAGAAGCCGGTCTTTATCTACCTTCAATTAATGGACCCCGGGTTCGACACCTACGCTTAACTGGAAGGATATTGAACATCTTAATCGGCTCAGGGATCCGGGACTCTTAAAGTCCCTGGCGCCCATTTAATTTAATTAATTTAGAATTTAATTCACATCCACTAAACTGGAAGGTTGTCCTTGAAATTTACTAAGAACAAATAGTTAATTTGAATTTAGATAATAGAAACAGTACCTACTGGGTTATCTTCAACCCCCCACTTCCCAAGTTCCACCGACTGAACTTTATGCTGGCTGGCATCACCCTAACCGTGACCTAGGCCTAACCTTTTTATAGTTTTAGTGGGTAGTTGCTAAAGAAATAAAATTATATTGTTTAAGACAATTCGTTGTTTATTTGCATTACAACCTCAACCCACCTTGCATCTGGGCTTTTGTTCCTACTCACTGGAGGGACAAAATCTCATAAATGTAACAGTATAAAACTAAATGTGTTATCACGCCAGCCTATGATACATAAGATTTTACGTGTTATCGCTCGTCTACTTATATTACCTTTAAGCAACATTCGCATTCGCAATCTGTGAAGTCTCAACTCTACTTTTTTGTCATATTTCGAAGTGCGAACATTGCATAAAAAAAAGTAGAAGTGGCACTCTGATATAAAAGAAAAATATTATACAAAATAAAAACTCTTGAAGGTTTCAGAAGTATGATTTAAAGATATATTCACGGAACGTGATGAGACTTTTTTTGCGATTGTGATCAATCTAGAGATGCGAGAGCGATGACTTGTTCCCAAATAAGATATTACTTAGTACGCAAACACGATTTTGTTTTTACAGATTTTGCTCCAAGAATAAATAAGATCATTCATCATTACGATACAAGAATAAATGAGATTATTCATCAAAATTAAGAGATGATGATGGATTTATAATAATAGAAATGAATGAGTTTGAGTATAAAAAGGCAGCTAATGGTTTTAAATATAAAAAAGACGAGTATAAGTGAGGAGAATCTTTCAGTGTTAAGTATCAAGGGTTTCCAAGTCACATTTTACAACATTATGAAGACAATTGTAAAAATTGCATGCCATTACAAACATAGTCACGTACAGGCGTGACTATGTTTGTAATGGAGGTGTGTTTAATCTCATCAGCCATGCACAGTCCAAACTCTAGGCAGCTTGAATTTCTAGATCGGTGAACCGTCATAAAAGGCTTACTACACTAATGGAGGTTTCGAGCCCGATTTCTCGGGCGAGCTGTCTCTGCGGCAACCTACCCATTACTACTCTACACTAGAAATCGCTCCCTGTCTCAGTCTGAATGAGTACGTGGATAGGGGGCGGAGGGAGCTGGTCCGCTAGGGGTGCCAAGCACCAAGGTGACAACGACAACTCAATCGTACATCAAAAGAAGGCTCATAACTAATTAAACATGAAATAAGGTTTGCCCGACGTCGTGTTCAGCATAGGAGTGAGGCGTATTTATCGAAACAGTTAAAAAAACAGGTATTTCAAAGTAACAACATGAAACAGGTATCTCAGAACCGAAATGACAGCTCCTACCTATTTCGCCTGTTCCTCAAACAACCGTCCGTAGTAACTTTAATAGATACAAACGAAACGACCTGGAACTGGAACAGCCTGCTATGTGAAACAGTTTTAAATGAAACATGCTCCTTTCTCTTTTGACTTATTATAATAGACAGAGACAACATCTGTTCTTTGGAACAAGCGCTTTGCTCGTCTGGTTCAATGTAATAGAAATAGATAGACCTGTTCCCTGCCTGTCACTGTTTCTGACCTTTTCGGATACACATACAAATACGGTATTTTGTTCAATGGTAAGTTCATACTTACCAATGAACAAAATATCGAAAAGAAAATTATTATTATGCTACTTTAATTTTATAATATCTCTTGTGGAAATAATAATTAATTTAACCAACATTGGGGATTTTTTTAAACCCATACATTACATTTTCGCGCTAAGAAAGAAATACGGTTGTAATATTTATCATGACGTATGTGTATCCAAACACTCTCTATGGTTGTCTATGTCTTTCCCCGCGTTCTTGACGTTTGACATAAAAAAATCGAAAAACAAAAACAAAGTTTTGAATTTGAATCTTGTTTTCGAATCAAAATTTTAACTTTATAAATGAGTATAGGAAAGTTTTGTAAATAATCGTAGTTAACTAATTAGTGTGTAAGTAGTCGTATAATTAGTGTGTAGTGACTTAGTGTTAATTGTAAATATGTCTATGAACAGAAGAACAATTGTTGTGTGGGACCACTTTACGGACATTGGTGGCTTTCATGCAATATGCAACGGCTTAATACGACTGTACAAAATTTGCTTAAGAAAAAGTAGAGTCCAAAACACCACTCAAAAATATTAATAATAATGAAGTTCCTGTCTCGGCCGGATCGGACGAGATTCAGCGGCCGAGTCGCCTACTAAGCCTATGCAACATATGCAAAACAAAGATGTCGTTTAAGTCCTCGGTGTCTAATTTAAAAAAACACCTGCTGCGCAAACATCCTACCATTCGCGTTGTAAGCCGCAATGAAATGACGATGAGTGGTTCTAGTGAAGTAAATGACGTCCAAACAATGTTACTTGCTGGTGGCAGTACTGATTGGAATGCTGTAGCTACTAACATTGGTGATGAGAATGCTGTAGCCTCTAATATTGGTGCTGGTGTTAATATTAACTCATCTCGTTAGATCGCAGCAGCGGCAGCAGTAGGCAATGCTGCTGTTACTCAAAGTAGTACACAAGGACCTGTACGAAGAACATACGGCCATCAGGTAATAACAGAATATATGCCGAAACGTCGCGGTAATATAGAAAAAAAAAATATTGATGAAAAAATTATGCAGCTTTTCACCAGACTTTCAACCATTTAGGGTAGTAGAAGACAGAGGTTTTCGAGAACTCATAAATTTAGCTTTCCCCAATTATATAATACCAATTAGGAAGTATTTTGCCAATAATTTATGTTGCCATCTCTGTATGAAAAAAGAAGAATTAGCTGAAACTAACAATATAGCAAAAAGTCCAGTCTGTTTGCATTACTGTCGACATTTGGTCAACAATAGCCAATGACTCGATGATGGCCATTACAGACCATTATATTGATGAAGAAGCATCTGAGTTACGCCACTGTTTACTAGACTGTGTACCTTTAGAAGAGTCCCATACTGGTAAAAACATAGCCAAAACTATAAAAGAAGTATGTGATGAGTGGCATCCGTGTGAAAAAAATTTGCTAGGGGTTTCAGATAATGGCAGTAATGTCAAGAATGCCATTGAAAAGGAGCTAGGGTGGAAACATTTCCCTTGCTACACACACACTTTAAACCTCATAGTCAATGATGCATTAAAAGCAGATGACATAAATGAGATTATTAATAAAGTCAAAAGTTTTGTTAAGCATTTTAAACAAAGTAACACGGCATGGCTAAAACTTAAAAGATACCAGGAGCAAGCTGGAAATACCCCAAAACGGTTAATCCAGGAGGTGGCCACTAGCTGGAATTCCAAATTCTACATGCTCCAACGCTGTGTAGAGCTGAAGGAGCCTCTTCATAGCGCGATGGTCAATTTAAACATGGAAACACTGACGTCCTATGAATGGCAGGTTTGCCATGAGCTGTGTACAGTACGGTCCCTGCGAAGAAGTGACAAGAGAACTAAGCGGGGAGAAATATGTTACAGGTAGCTTAGTAATTCCTATAACTACAGGCCTCACGAAAGCTCTAGAACATTTTGAAAGTCCAAATTTTATGCCTGCAGTAGAAAGAGTGAGGCAAGATATTATAGGAGGCATTGGAATTCGTTTTGCTAATTTAAGTCGAAGCAGAACATTTACTTATTGTATGTTTTTGGACCCACGGTTCAAATTATATTTTGAGGATCAATCTACTGCAGAAGATACAAAACGTCGCATTATTATTTTAGTCCAAGAACAGAATAGAAACGCGGAGCGAAACACCTCTGCAGTGGATGTCAGCAGTCACCCTAGCCAAGAAACCAACAGTTAAATCTATTTAGCAAGACTATCAAAACAAAATGAGAAATATTCAGCCAGATGGTACAGCACAATCTAAAGCAATTGTGCAAGTACAGCGAGCGTTACCTGTATGATAATATTCTTAGTAGACAGGAATGCCCACTGAAATGGTGGAAGGCTCATAGAGCGATAAACCCAATGATAAATAAAGTTGCTGTGCAAAAACTGAATGCCATGGCATCTTCAGTTCCCTGTGAGAGAGTGTTTTCAGCTGCAGGAAACATTCTTAATGAAAGAAGGACAAGATTGGGAATGAGGAAACTGCAGCAGCTGGTATTTTTAAACCAGAATATCTAATTTAAATGTAAATATTGTATATTTAACTAAATCATGTAAATGTAACTGGCTGATTATTATGTCAATGAACTGAAAACCTTTAAATGCGCCAGCTTGATTAATATTTATGTATTTTATGTTTATTTTGGCTAAACCAAAAAATCAAGCTGTCAGTCCTAAGCCTGCAAAAGCATGAAGAGTGGATTTTATTTCATTTCAGTAGCATGTACTGAAGCTACTTCCAGGTACTATTTCTAAATCTGTTGCAATCTATGAGTCTTTAGTTCCAGTGGAACAGGCTGTTATTTTGGAACAGGATTTTGGACCTGTTTTCTTCTTGGAACTGAAACAGGTGAAACAAGTTTCTAATTTTATCTGTTCCAACCCACCTCTAGTTCAGCAGCCGTGCTATCCTGTACACCTCTCACCCTGGAAGCTTAAGTGAAATGAACGTGAAGTCAGCTATCAATCCATATAAACAGGACGGAATAACAGTTCTCTACATACTCACTCTATCTATGTTTACACGGTGAGATGTTGCCAGAATAATAATAACGTTTATTTATAAAAACCGGTCAAGAGCGAGTCGGACTTGCGCACCGAAGGTTTCGTACCATCATGTACATCGTGAAATGTTTATAAATTTTCATCGGCGAGACCTATAGAATAGAATAGAATACTCTTTATTATGTACACTATATAAGTAACAGAAAAAAACAACAAAAAAATCAATCAATCAATCATCAATCTATATTCGTCAAAGAATTTGAACACTGGTGTATATTGCAGTTTTAGATCAGCGCCATCTTTTGACCGCTAGTGGTACTACTGTAATTTTTGTTGATGTTTTTTGAAGGTGTGCTACTTAAAGGTACATCGGTTTAATATTCCTGTAATCCTAAAATATAAAATTTTCCGTTACTGAGTTACTGACAGACAAGGCACAGCCGAAACTACTGCTCACACAAGGCTGAAATTTGCATTTAGCTTCCCTACACTCCGTAAGGGAGCACTAAGAGAGGATTTCCCGAAATTCCTACGGGAACGGGAAAATCTGGATATGCGTGTAAACTTTTATCACACAAAATAATATCAGGTTTTTCGCATTACAAACTTCGAAGATCTTCATCATCTGCCTAGCCTTTTCCCAACTATATTGGAGTCGGCTTACAGTTACGTGGAGCGGCTTACAAACTTCGGAGATAAGGGGGTATAATGGTCAATTTTTTTTTACAGTTTTCATCGTAAGTAGAAACATTGCAATCTAGAAAAAAATAAACATTTTTGAGGATGTGCAAATAGCGCTCTATAAAAAGAAATCCCACTTGCTCTAGTAGCAAAGAAAAATAGTTGAGCAAACGTCATCTAAAACTACTTCAAAATGCAAGTTAAAAACATTAGTTGTTCTTGAGATATCCAGCTGTGGCATACGGACAGACTTAGTCACACCATAAGAGTACCTTTTTACCATTTTGGTACGAAACCCTAAAAAGGGGCACTTTGTAAATTTATAACACAGTTGGTCATTGGCCTGAATTAGGTTGAACCTGTGTTTCAGGCTACATAGATAATACTTATTTAGAATAGACACCGCGGCAGTACTATGTATATGCAACCGTTATACCAACGATGCAGTTGCTTGCCATTATGGTTGTAATAAGGATTATGACATGCGTTTCATATCTTGCTTGATAGCCGTATTGTTTATTCTATTTATAACCAGTAAGTCATCATCCCCCTAGCCTTTCCCCAACTACATTGGGGTCGTCTTTCAGTCAAACTGGATTCAGCTGAATACCAGTATTTTACGTGGAGCGGCTGCCTACCAGACCTCCACAACCCATTAACTGGATAACACGGTATTTCTTGGCAAGACTGGAGTCAGATTTACTGGCTTCTGACAAACCAAAGCACGGAGGAAACTTGATATGTTAAGATGTCACCCATCCACAGACCAACCTTGGCAAGCGTTGCTTAACCTTGAAGATTGACACGTGCGGCTATTTTCATTGAGCCACGAGCTCTTCATTCTATAACCAGTAAGTAACTAAAAAAAAATAAAGCATAATGATTAGATTTTGATATCAGACCGGACATCTAGTGCATCCCAAACTTGTTTTCCTATAGTTTTATCAAAAAACAAGTTTGAGTAGTTTCTACCAATAAAACCTGTTTCTTTTTTGTCTCATTGGTTTATTTTTTTCTCTACGATAGTTTATTGAGTTGTCTATTTCCTCAAAGAAAAGTAAATTCAGGAGTGAAAGCTCTCAGGGTAATATGATTGATTACCAATACATTCGCAATCGTATTCCCAAAAATCGGCCGGGGTCCTGTTAGTTTCCACTTGAGAAAATTCAGTTCTGATGCTATTTTATTGAGCCGAGTCTTTGCAACTGGCTCAACCTCAAACAAAAACAGAGATTCTAAACAGGGTAAGGCGCTTCTCTGTAGTCTTATAGTATGAGCGCACGATGTTCTCATTTATGGATCGAGTCCATCGCATGCGCGGCACACTTCAGCTGGGAGCTCGGACCCTATCCAAGGTTGATAGGCCTGGAGGTCCTAAGCCGCCCGTCGGCCGGTGGCAGTGGTGACGTGCAGTTGGTGGCGTTGTGGGCGGTGAGCTCGTCGCTTGAGCTCGAGGCCGCTGCCACGGTCGGTGTCACAGCCTATTGGAAAGGGCTGAGGCGAGGATTACTCCCGCTCTAGCAGAAGATGAGGACGCCATGGCGCCGCTCTAGCCACTCCTCAAAGAGGGAATTATTATCCTATCGCTTGGATTGTGGCGTGCCCAGCGCTGTGTTGCGACAGTCGCTCTCTCCATACTGCCATGATATCCTACCGGAGCTGCAATTTGCCACGGCAGAGGAGTCTCGGCCCGTCGTCGTTGCGCCTCCACGCGCCTTCCGTAAATGAGCACGAGGGCTCTCGCCTCCAGATCCCATGGCGCCAGTCCGGCAAGGAGGCTCGCCGCCTCGCCAGATAAAACCTGGGGCCTTAACCTATCCTTTCAACAAAACTCCGGTCATTCAGTCTTTGATACCACTCTAATAACCTATAAATATACCACTTTCCTTTGGGATTTATTGCTACAGGTGCTAAGTCGCGTGAGTAATTATTTTAAGTGCTTTTTCCGGTACCTGGTGGATTTATAGGTACTTGTGTAACACGGTGTGGTACCACAGATACAATGGTAACACCCCTTTACGGCAGAAGTTGCACGACATATCGCTTAGGACTTTTATCGAGAAAGGTAATATTTTAAACCAGCTTATGCCAGAGCTTTGTCCATTGTGAACGATTGTAATTAAATAAATAAATAATGGGAGGAAATGGCAAAACCAATGAAGAGCAGGGCTCTTTAGCACCAAGGGGCTAAAGAGCCCTGCCCTGCTTCTGACGAGCAAACATAATAGAACTTGTATCAAAATGCTACCTATGTTTAAGCTCTTCGTATGAATGTTTCTAAGCATTTTGTAGACAGTTAGTAAATAAATACGTGAAAGGCCTACAATTTTTAGATATTTGATTTATGAAGCTGGGATATTTGTTAAACTGGGGCAGTGACACTAGTATAGGCTGGGACTGAGATACAAAGCTAGCGTGCGACCTTTAAAACGATTTAATCTAAAAGTTGTGCAGCCCCTAATTCGTCCTTGGAGATTTTCAGTTAGGCAACGACTCATCGACGTCTCCCATTTTATGTTAATTTTAAGCCATGTTGCATGACATAGTATTATCTAGAGCCCAATAACACAAATACATGTTGACTTAGTCTAATTTAAACTCGCAAAATCGGCGAACGTATTGCATGTCGGATTAATAAGGAGTAGGGGATTAGCGTGAGAGTTCTGTTTGTATGGGATCAAACTGCAACTGCTGTACAGTCGTGGATACCACATGGTGTACAGAAATCGACCATTACAAGATTTAGCTCAAACGAAAATTTCAAACTAGAACTTTACGTTTCTTGCAATTGTATGTGGATATTGTGTTGCAGTGTTGTTATGACAAAAATATTACCATAATATCCCTTTCTCATAGGCAAACACTAAAAAAGAAAATACTTATCTCTCTCTCTACTTTTTTTATATAGCCTGTCAAGCGATATAAAAAAATAGCGAAATGCTGCAGAGGGTGACGGGGTCCGCATGACATTATACGAATACCTGGCTCGGCTAAGTCATATGTGGTTTTAGTCAGTCACAGTCTGTAAGACACCACATACGACTATCTGGCAGGGTTTATCCACACGCCGTGGTAGACGCCGCGGGCGTCGGGGGCCACCACCTGGTGACCTCCGGCCACCGTAGGCGCGGGCCTGTGGACGGCGAGCTATGGGTGGCTCGCCGTCCGTCCGTCTAGTGACGACAGGCCGTGTCGACGGCGCGTTAGTGTTCCACGCGCGCCTCAAAGAGAGTCAGCAACACAGAGGGGCCCGAAAGGGCCGACGCCTGCCGGAGTCGCGGGATTATTCGCAAGAGACACCGTGGCTCCGGAACACAAAGGGCAATGAAGGAACATGGATGGGTTTTAGTCAGTAGAAGTCTGACACTCCCTCCCGCTACACCCAGAGCGGGAGGAGTCATTGGATGATTTCCCATCCCTAAAAAAAAAAAAAAGGGTTTATCCACACGTTTACAAAGCACAATGGTGATAGTAGGTGTATTCTATTAGCACTCACACATTCCTATTCTATAATGTGAGAAACAAATATATTAGCTCCGGTGCTGAGTTTATTTTGAATGGTCTCGTTTAAACCTGGTACAACTTTTTGAATGATGAAAGGTTAAAATATTAACTGTATAAAGTTGCTTCATGTTTTCTACGTAATTTTTGCGGTGTGTCGACTGAAAATTGTAGGTCTTGCTAACGTGGCCCCGGCTCGCCGTAATATGATTCACGCCATAATAGACTTAGTGACGAAGCCGTGGCATCTAGTTGCTGACGAGAATTTCATGTTCACTATTTCCATTTGATGTAAGTAAGTAGGTACTATCGTCTTCAATATTTCGAACAAAAATGTCAAAACGCGTGTGTTCTGGTTGTTTAGAAATAAGATGAGATAAATATGGCTTTAAAATAGCCACGTATGCTGATTAGTTATAATTTTCAAATTCTGCTTAAATAAAATGCTGTATCGCCTCATAACTTTATACATCGAAATACATACGAATTAAATCAAACTAAAAATTATGATCTAATTTTCTTCGCATAAATTGCAAACAAGAATTATGAACAGACAAATTAATGGCTTTTGTAAATTATGAAAATCTTTCAGCTCTTCATTTTATAAACAAACGGGTTCGAAGAATTTTAAATATTAACTGGCATTACTCATTATTATTTTGGGCGTACATTTAAACAGTCCATTATAACATCTTTCAAAAATTCATAAATTAAAAATCTGCAATTTTCCTTCAATTTAGGTGTATGGCTCGCAGATGCCTACATTATTTTACGTGAAACTATTTACTATACTGTCCATTTAGTCGTCTTAAAACAATTGGAACAATTTTGCTATTCTACTAATGAAAAATATTAAACAACAATTTTTTTTTTTTCAAGAATACTCTCCCCTCTTTTGATTAAAAGTAAATTTTCACAACATAATCTTTTGTTCTGTTCCATTCGTTTACACAAAAACCACAGATCTCATTTTAGATTACACTTATTTACGTTTAAATATTTTATCTATCTTTATCTGCCTGGCATTTTAATATATTTACGTTTAAAAAAAAATAAGACTGGAAAGATAGCAAAAACAAGATGAGAATCGAATATATAAAACTTTAATTAGTAAGATTGGAAAATCTTCTGTAGATTCTTAATTAAAAAGAAGGAACGGAGAAAAAATACTACAAGGCCTTTATAAACACTATTTGGTCTTTAAGTGTGTTTTTTTTAAAGCCCAAGCTCACCGGGACAAAAAGGCAAGAGGTATTTGCAAGTCAGCGCACACTAGCCGCTAAGACATCCTGTAACATGCTGCCGCATGCCGCGTTACGCCGAAGCCTAATACACATTTCAGTTGTAAGTTGCGTTTGTTTTTGTGTATTCAAAGTTGTAAAATGATAGATTGGGAATTTGTGTTAATATCGAAGGGAACTAAAGAAGAAACACATACTAATTATATTATTGTGTATATTCCTTTTTTAATTCCCTTCCCTTTAATAGCTATATGGCTAGAAGAAGATTTTGGGTTGACAATCTATACTACTACTATATCTACCTTGCGGTATGTCACGGCGTCATTCGGCGTTCCGTTGCATACTTTTTTCTTTTTTAAAAAACGTTGCCCCACGGTAGGAATTTCTACTGTTTGGTGCAGCATAACTATGGGTATTCTTAGTGATGCTGCACCAATCAGAGATGGACTCATCAAGGCGGACAAGGCAAAACAGACTGAGAGCGTAGATATGAATTGAAACAGATTTGAGTAAACCCAGTAAAATGTCGAAACCCACTTAGTTGAAGGCGCTACTAAAGTCAATTCTCCATAGCTCAGCGGATACCGTCAGTTACTTTTACAAGCGCTTAAACAGTACTGTGACCCGCTCGGAAACCAGATTCAAAAGGGGATATTAGCGAGTTTGACGTTAAGAAAAAAGATAGCTGTCTATGAAGCAAGTGCTCAAACACTTTAGAAATAAACGGAAAAATAGAAATAGGTCTAAAATGATTTAATAAAGATGGATTATTAATTTTTGGTAGAGGTATAATGTGAGCCAGTTTCCAGACCGACGGAAAGGAGCAAGACGTAAAAAAATGACTGAAAATGTGAGTGAGAACAGGAAGTAAGGAAGGATAAGAAAAATCATTCTAGATCATAACTTATCATTACCAACTGCAGAAGAAGTAATCGAAAGAATAGATTTCTTAACGTCATCCTCGGTAACGTCGCTAAATTAAAAGTGAGAACATTGTGGCAGTGGCAATCCAGAAATACTTTTAAGTGTCGCAGCTTTAACACAAGGATCAAGAGAATAGGGAAGGTGAGAGAAGTGCTTATTCAGATCATTGAAGTTCACATCCTTATACTGACAGGTGGTAAATTTGCGCTTATGCCAACGGATTTAAGAAACCATACATCGGAAAAACTACGGTTGTCAAGTTATTCGTGAAAATAGCGTATCTTAGCATCTTGACACAGACACCTGCAGTGATGACGTAGTGATTTAAAATAATAGAGCTCAAGGTTCAGCTCTGAAGGTCTGCGCTTATACCTGCTCTTAGCTTTATCCCTGCAAGCCATAAGCTCTTTTATTTGAAGCGTTATCCATGGTGCAGGGTTTTGTTTTATTTAAACTTCCTTTTTTATAATATTTTAGTAAATGATATCTGGGAAAATAAGATATCAAAGACGATACGTTGTTACTTTTAGAACGGATCTTAATTTCTCTTTTTCCAATTGCATTTTATTTGGAGAAGTTTTTCTCAAAATTAAAGCTTGCCCTGAAATGTTTCTTTCCTTTTTCTACAAACCAATTTTTGGCAAACAAAAATTCCAGGATATCAGCTTTTCACGGCCAATTAAGTTTATGCACGATAGGACGATTTTCGAAAGGTGGCTGATAGCAGCTAGATGAGAGTTTCGGGAATGGAGTTGAATGGCGTGCATTAGGAAAGACCTATGTACAGCACTGGACAGCAGCATAATGATAAGTTAAAAAGCGAATAGAAAAACTCACCCAATGCAAAGTCGCAAGACGGTCCAAAGAACACATGAGCGCAGTCGTTGTAGGCATCAATCGCTGATATGACGGCGTAGGCTGCATCACAGTCTGTGACGTCATATTTCATCCATTCCACCGTCAGCCAGGGCGGGAACGCGTTCTGGATGACCGGATCTTGCATGGCCAAGTCAAGTGCGGGCCCCACCTGAGGATAATGGTATACTTTAGTTAGAGCGCAATGGACTGTTGTGTTAAAACACACATAATGAATCAATGGATATTTTTTATTATATTTCTTACTAGCTGACCCGCGCAGCTTCTTCTGCGTCACATTTTCTATTAATGCTCTGGTCCTATTTGTTTTAGCGTGATGATATACAGCCTATAGCCTTCCTCGATAAATGGGCTATCTAACACTGAAATTTTTATTTTTTTTAAATTGGACCAGTAGTTCCTGAAATTAGCGCGTTCAAGCAAACAAACAAACGCTTCAGCTTTATAACATTAGTATATGTAGATAAAATGTAAAATAAACAGACCGCGCTACATAAATGAATTTATTTTGTAAGTAGGTTGAAAAAAATATATCTGACATAGATCTGACATCTAACGATATAGTGACATGGTACGACTGAGGTCACGATGGCGAATTAAACGATGTTTGGCGTGACAAGGATAGAAGAATAACTTCAAAAACGTTTTACGACTCCATTTTTTCTTTTACGTTTTTTAAAATTCTGAACCTATAGGCACTTTGTACGCATTTTCGTACGAATTTGTACTTGTGCGAAAAAATATATAAACCCGCACGAACGCTCCCGACGTTCTACGGCTCTAAGCACTATGGGAGCGCGTAGACTTGGTTGGTAGGTAAATGAGGTTATACGTCCGATGTCTGAAAGCAGTCTGAACTTGTTAACAGTGCTATAAGATTCCGTGCGTTCAATCAACGCACCAAAGAGACCTTCACGAAAGCGGGATCATCGGAGTACAGCAAATTTGACGTAGTAAAACGTATTCAGCAAGCGAATTCAATTTGTACGAACATTATTCATACGTTTTCGTGCGATACAAATTTGTATCCAAAGTGCGGCCAGCCCGATAGGATCATTTTAATGTCTGTCTGCCTTTTCATCTGTCACAGTCAATTATCTCAGAGATTTAAATTCGGTAAAAATCAACAACCTCATAACTTTATGTTGCCTAGGGGTGCGTTTCCACCAAAGATGGAAAGGATGGCTGGGATTGTCATCATCATATCCGCCGATTGCCGTCCATTGCTGAGCGTAAGCCTCCCCTAAAGAGCGCCAACTATTCGAGTCCTAAGCAGTCCGCATTCATCCGCTGCCAGCCACATTTTTTAAATAATAATTATCGATTCATCGTGCCGGTGGGCGTCCCACACTACGTTTCCCCGTACGCAGTTTCTACTCTAACAGATCTCTGCTTCATCGCCGTCTGTCCGTCTACAGACATGGCCGGCTCACTTCAACTTCAGCATGCTGATTCTACACGCAATGACAGTGACTTTAGTTCTCTGGCAACAGAAACCCCGAGCATTGCTCTCTCCATTGCACGCCCACTTTAGTCCTGGTCCACATATTCAAGGTTGCTCAAACCTTGAATATGTGGTCCAGGCCTACAGTGAGTGTCGACGTTTAGGCTCCTTAAGTCATTACGTGTAGGACGCACTGGTTATAGACCCTGGTCTTAAAGGATTGTGGGATCGAAGATTCAAAGATATCACACAGCTTCCCGAAAGCTGCCCAGCCCAAGCAAATTCTTCTGGTCGCCTCCTTTTTAAAGTTGTGCCGCCCAAGTTTGATAATTTTGCCTAGATATATACATGTACGTATATGCGAGAGATGTGTTAGTTAAGAAAAGGATAGGTAAATGGAGCGTTTCTATTGATTCTTAACAATCACATCAGTCGCTGCGCATTCTTGCACATCTGTTTTGAGTATTTTTTAAATTTACCCCGAATACATGAAAGTAAATAAACTTGATTATTTAAACAAAATTTTGCTTTGTGAGGTGACAACCAACAAAAAATGTGTACTGAATATATTATATGTAAACCCAACAAACCATAACAACCTAACGTAGGAGGCCACCTACTTGCCAAGATTTATGGCCACCTTACACCGGGACCTGTGAATTGTTACGTATTCAGTGTAGCGGAAAACATTTTTTACCGCAACGGAAATCGGATCAAAGGTTTGTTTAATATCTTGTAGCTTTAGAAGTCTAGTCAACAAGTGCTTTTTTGTTCAACATTTTTTAGCAGTCTCGGAAAACTATGAATGAGGTGTCATTCGATAGTAGATGATTTTGAGAAAAATAAAGTACCGCTCAAAAAAACTGCATAAATTATAAACAATGTACTGAAAAAAGAAAATAGGATTTCTTTTTTTTTCAGTTATGTCAAAGTTATAATAAGATTTTTTTAATCTAAAAAAGAGATTTGTTAAAAAAAGAAATTTTCTAGAAAAAAGTCCTAGGTTCCGGAAATGTGAGACCAATATTTATAACCTTCCCAGAGGAGTGAAAATACCACCGAAAACATATCTAATCGTCAGGATGACTGGACTAAAAGAGAGTTTTGGAAGATTGAGCAATACCAAGTTTAGTACCTATTTGGTACCAGACATCAATTAATTGGTACTTCGCTAAAAAGGCAAAAATTATAACGTGGAAAGTGGACAGCCATTCTGACTTCAGAATGGCTGGACCAAGCCGGTTTCACCTAGTTGTAGGCGTTATAACTAGTTCATCATTTCGTTAAAATTTAATACCTCATTAGTACCTCCACATATGTTTTTCTCAGATTTTTTCAATAAGTCAAAAATAAGTTACGCCTAGAAGCAATTTTGCATGTAATCTGAAATACGTTGATTTCACCTAGTTGTAGATGTTTTAATAATGTTTATTTTTGTACAAAGAAAATAATCTAAAATAAATTATAACAAATATGTAAATAATGTAAATATTACGTATATTTTTCTCATGGATTGATACATTAATATTTTTTGCATGTGTGTAACAGTGTGCATACATTTTGTTTTTACTAATTGTGATGTAACTTGACATGTCGTCGTAACATTGCCATTTGAACCCTCTGCGGCAATGTGATTTATAATGTCCCACGCCTTTCGGGGTCGGAGGAGGCACAAATTCTATAACAGACAAATTCCTTTTAATGTTATATTTTTGGGTAAAACATTGATGCAAATTTCGACGTAAGAATTAGGCTCAAAAGTAGCAATATCTTTTAAATTATAATCTAAACACCTTATGACAATCAGTATGTTTACAACTCGACATATTTCTGTCACTGTCCACATTTGTACATGATTATTTTATCTCTGCACTGTATTTTTTTTTTTTTCAAATATATATTTGAAAAAAGAAATGTTATAATAATATATTTATGCAACATTGTATTCACAGTTCACGTAAGCTTTATCACTATCGTATACTATTTCGAAATATGTCTGAACGATGTTTGTAAACGTTTTCCGTATCATCTATAAAATCATCTTTATAAATTTATAGTATTCGTCACCATTGCTTCTTATGATCTTATTAAGAGGGCGCATTCCGTCCACTAGCCCCGCCAATTGTTTTTTATTAATCGTGGTAAATTAGAGACACGTAGATAAAAAAACGCTCTGCAGTGTTTTAAAGAAATGTATTCATTATTTTTTGAGAGATATGTTTTGTACTTTAGCAGATAAATAGTTGCCAAAGTCGATATTTTTGCTAAAAGTGGCCACTTTTAGCAATAATTGCCGTTTTGGCTATTTAGCCATGAGTTGCGTATTAAAAATAGCTCTCAAAAAATAATAGATACATTTCTTCAGAACACTACAGAGCGGTTTTTTATCTACGTGTCTTAAATTTACCACAATTAATAAAAAACGATTGGCGGCGCTAGTGGAAGGAGTACACACCCTTAACGTGTATTCATCACAACTCCAATTGCAATCGCTTGTGCAACTGAATTAGAAGCGCAGGTATTTGAGATGATAGTATTTTTACCTGCAAACGGTGTAATCGAACCATTTCTCAACAAAGTTACCCTAATCATTTGTTTCCCTATCTTTATTTTTTGCTGTTTTTTCTTTGTAGCTAAACTTTTCAGGTTTTCTATCAATGAAGGCGTTTCAGAAAAAAACAGATTCATCATTTATCCCTTTTGCAGCATTTTTAGTGATCGTTCCTTTCTTTTTACTGAAGATATTCCTTTTTTTTCAGTTGACTTTCTCCTTTTAATACCTTGTTTTAATGTACTGTTAGCTGTTTCCAATTGCCCCGAAATAGATTATGAATGTATTGCAATAAATTCATCTACACGATGTCTGTCTGTTTCTTGTTTATTTGATATAAGCATCTTTTCATCATTTTAAAATAACTTTCGACATTTGACGAAGTAGGGACTGATATTTCTGAATAAAAAGTTATTTTCATTATATTTGACTATACAGGGAGCTGTCCCATTAGCCGCGTTAGCGTTGTTAGAAATTCTGGAAAGTAAAATAAGTTATCGTGTTTTACAATCACCATCAGTAAGAGTAAGCAATAACTTTTCGCGTTCTATAGCATCCTGAAACCTATTTAGGACCTTTACTTGTAACAAGATGTCATTTATTATCACTGACATTTAATTCGGTCTCAGGAAATAGAGATTTACATCTGATACTTGCGACAATTTAGTAGTATCCTCTATTTCGATTTCAGATTCGGAGGTGTCTTGAAAATAGGTTAGTCTTTTTAATCGAATCTTGCTTCTTCTCATCTTGTTAACAGTGCTTGTTCATCTTGTCCATTATATTTGTTAAGGCACACTGTTATCATATTTACAATTCTTTTCACCACATCGTAATCTTCGCAGCGTTTGATTTCTTGTAAACATTTAAAATAAAAGAATTTACCCTCTGGTCTATGTGTTTAAAGCAAGAAAGGTTTTTTTTTTTTTAATGGCTAGTGTCGATACGAATGAAGCACTCGCCTGGTATTTGCTGTTTCGTTTGTAATTTGAAGTAACAGTTTTTATCGTACTCTGCCGTGGATTTAAATTGTGTAAATGTTTTTACTACAGCCCCAATTTATATATCGCGTCTAAAGAATGACTTTCTGATATCATGTGTGATATGGGCACGCTACTTCCATTGTAAACGGACATCATCACGAATGAATATAAAAACATCTGTTTAGTCAATATAAGATCTCTGTTTGCTCCAAATGGTTTGAAGATGCTTCCTGTGGCGTCGATACTTAACACAGTTCTTTCACTTTTTCTATAATCCCTATAGTATTGCTCTTGAGCAAGAGACCAATAGTAAAGACAAAAAGAAATACTGATACGTTACAGCATATTCCGAATTGCCCTTATTTGGAACATAATGGACGCTGAATCAAGACATTTCTGGCTTAAATTAGGCTTTCTTTACGTTTTTTTCCGTGAAAACTCAAGGAATTTATAGAAATTCTAGAACTCCAATAAACAAGTGAAACATTCAACCCACCCTTTAGTAATTTTAGCTTTTAAAAGAATTGATTGTAACAATGTGAATAAGACCGTCAAAGTTCCATCGCCGACATTTTTTTTTGCAAACTGAGTTCGTAAAATATTTATAGTAAATTACACGAAAAGAAAAATGAAAATGTGTAACTCTAACTTACAAGAAAGAGACTGGCACTATCGTTATTCAGGATCAAATAATTAAAATATCTTACTGCTGCTGATAACTACAGCGGCAAAAATCATGAATTTCCGTAAAAAATGTAATAGGACTCTTAAGCAAAAATAAAAAAAATAACTGCTCGTATTGAGTAGTTTACATAAACAGTTAGTTAACATAAGTTTTGCGGAAGTAAGGATACACATGAGCAGTAAATACAGGACTGTTTTTAATTGTAATCACAAAAAAAAAAAACAATCCGCTGTTTCTTACATTTTGGTCAAGTACCTAGGTATTGAACTTGGGTCCCCTATGTTGTTTCGAACGCCGCTGTTGCGAATTATTTTTCCACTGCCTCACAGGTTCGAAAGCTCATGGACTCGAATGAAGTAGTCGCGAAAGACGCTGTTTCGAAAAACATTTTCACTGCCTCATACGCTCGAATGCTTGTGATTTCGATTTATTTAGTCATAAAGTGTACAATGTGTAATTTACCTCAGACACCACCCAAAAAAAAAAAGAGTTGCAGAGAATGCTATTTCAGCAATAAACAATGCTAATTTATAAATAATGTTTGAACGAGTTTGGACCCACTCGCCATCCTCCTTTCTCAAACAAATTTTTAGCCTTCAATGGACTCGGTTAACTAATATCTAAAGAGTTTATATGTATATATTTATCTTTTATTTGAAACCGCAGGACTCAGCTTGTTTTTTTTTGTATTGTTCACATTTAAGCTCTGATAGGTTTCCTTAGCTTCTTGTCACGTATCATCAAGAATGGAATACAATCGGACGCGGGGTCACACGGGTATCGTACGTGACGAGCCACACAAAATCTTCTCGGCTTTTCTGAATTGACACATTCATATTTTTCGTCGTTTTTCCCAGCTCAGCATTGAAAACCTTGATTTTGATATCGAAATATCTGTTTCTGATGCCTGTGTTTTTACATGTCTTATGAATATAATATTACTCTCGTAAAAATTACTTTGTGTTTAAAATTATGTACATGAACAAAGTATGTAGTTATGTACAATATTTTATTATTGTACATAACTACAAACATTTATTAAAATTGTGGTAAACTGCAACAGGGACCACAATTTTAACAATACTAGAAAATAATACTTATTGCTTATGTTATGTAGCGCCATTGTATTGCAATATCGCCCTAAATAGATAGTGAGGCGCCATGACACTATCGATAAACATTTTATCGATTCGACTAATCGAATTGATGAAAAGATTTCATGTTTAACGTGTGTCTAATAATAGAATGTGAAATATTGTTATCAATTTTATCGAATTTATTCTGTTCTTATCTAAAAACGTATAGGGCGTACTTCTATTTCCATTAGCTATTATATTATAAATAGACATCAAAGATAAGATAATATGGGTATGTTTAAGGTTTCTAGTTAATGGTTTTGGTTGCGTTCAATCAGACAAATCAATATTTAGCGTCTGCTCACGACTTTAACTTGTTTTAACATAGAACATCTTTATCAATATTGTAGCTTTTTTGAGTGAAAGACATTCCAAGATTCAGATATTGCGTTTTATAAACAAGCAACTAGTATTTTTACATGTTTATAATAGTTAGATAAATAAATATTAAAAAAACTCTTCCGTTACTGAGTGACTCAGACGATACATAGCCGAAACTACTGGTCATTGAAGGGAGCACTAAGAGAGGTTTTTCCCTCATTCATACGGGAACGGGAAAAACGTGATTTATGCACTTACTAAGTTGCGAGCAAAGGCTTATTTTAAACAAAAATAGATCATACTCACAGCTGACAAACATGCATCATAAGTCGTATTCTTCGGCAGCAGCAACGCCGCCCGTATCTTGCACGTACCATTATCATCACACACTTTGTCACAATCGCGAAGCCTCGGCTTTTCACCGCGACAGTTTTGGCAAACGCCCACATGCACCAGACCTAGCAATAATAATACGCACCACTGCATTTTGATTTTAACGACAAACTCTTAACACATCCATATTTGATTACTACTTAAATTGGAGCTAAAGTTGCGTCACTTGATTCAAAAATAAGGGTTGCATAGTTCGAAATTTGAACGCGGATCTTTATCGATTTAACGGTCACTTCACATGATTGCTAACACCACTTTATTTTTCACAACACTGGCACCAAATCTGAAACAAAAGAAGTAATCATGAGGACGTATTTGAACGGGTATCAAAGCAAGGTAAGAGCTAAGAAAATTTTATCAATAACGATAGGCGCGCACTGGTGACTTGTCACTGTGACAGTATATTTCTCTTTGTTGCACTTCAAAATTGCGAATGACAGAAATGTACTGTCACGGAGACAAAAAGTTAACAGTGCGCGCCTAGCCTAAGGCTTGATAAAGCGTTGTTATCTTCGAAGATAAACTTTGATCTGTGAGAAATTATTCAGTGATTTCTAAATAAAAAAGAATAGTTCACTGTCTGAACAGCGCCTTCGTGTTTAATCAGGCGGTTATATTCACAATGTTGTAATGTTCTTCTTGAATAAACCTAGCTGTTAGATTTCCGTTTCTCTGCCTTTTTTTCGGAACTAATAAAAGTAACTTAGATGTGATCCGTTTCTTCTGATTAATGTTACGAAAAAATGTAGAACCCGAATTTACTAATGTACGACTGTCAATGCTACGACGTAAATGCACTAAGCAAAATTATGAGAAATAGGAACGAAGTGTACTGCATTGTCGCAGATCTAAATAGGAACGTTAGTAGCCACATACTGACGTCAAATATTTATAGCCTATCAAATTCATTTCGATACCAAAATAGTCAATCATCAATGGCTTAGAGTCAGGTTTTAGAGTTTAGACAAATTATCATTCAATCACTCACAACATACACATCTTTCTTCGCACAACAATATTTACTCAAAAGACTCTACGCACAGACCACAAAGTACACCTCAGACCCACACATCACGGACCACACATACAACGCCACACTCTACACACAAACTTGCACTTCAGAACATATAAACCAAACATGTCCATTTTTATTTATTACTTTTTACACTCATCTAACTATTATTTTTTAATTTGCTTTTCTATAATATAAATTACAAAATGTTTTTGCTTGTATTTTAAACTTCTGTAATATA
This sequence comes from Ceramica pisi, assembly GCA_963859965.1. NCBI lineage: Eukaryota > Metazoa > Arthropoda > Insecta > Lepidoptera > Noctuidae > Ceramica > Ceramica pisi. The sequence continues at coordinate 5,978,816 of OY982549.1, read as the reverse complement.
TCATAAGTGACCTAACCACTGGGAGCCTGGAGGTCCCTAAAACAGGGTTTTCCTAGAACGGACTCAAGTCTCTCGCAAATAAGCTTTACCTACAATTATTGTCTAGTCTTAAGATGTTAACTTTAAGCCAACCTTTGTTGAGAGTAAAATTTATATTCGATTATTATTGTTCAATCAATAACAGTGATTGCCGAAAGAAAAATCAGTACACCAGCAGGTTGTTAACCATTCAAAGATAGTAATAGGCTTCCATGATCACTGCCATTGCCAGACGAAAAAGCATCAATCGAAATTAATTTGAAAGACTAAATTAAGTCTGAATCTTCGATTTAAGACTTATCAGTGTCTATTTATCCCTTAAACTCAATCAATCGTTATTAATTATCCTTAAATCAAACCTATTTGAATTCTGAGTCTTTTAGTAATTTGTAGCTTTTGTAAGACTGATGTTGAAGCGCTCTGAAATTCACTTTTCTTTGCGACAATGATTCTTCAGATATTCAAATCAAAGGTGTTCTAATCAGGAACCTCTTCATAATAAATATAAGAGTGGTCTGGTAGATATCTAGTCACATAAATAACACGTTTTCTATTTTTATATTTATTTTGACTATATTCATCATTTTGCGCAGTTTTTGCCTTGATTTATATTAGTGTGGCCATAGACAATAAAGTAGTATAACCAGCTGTTCTATTATGTCAACATCTCACCATGTAAGCTGAGTACTTCTGTAAGTGACAAATTCGCCATAAAATAGATGTATAAGTTCTTTTATGTAATAATATATGTTATTAGTGAATAAGTCATTGGAGGGTTTGAATATGTGGGTGGGAGCTACCATAGGGCTTTTACTATATTTATCCCAATTCTAATCTAGCTGCTGCTCCCAAATGATTTATGCCCAAGGTCTGAATCAAATTGGTAGTATTCTTAAAAATGGTATACAAATCGTCTGCAAGATTCTTTCCTTGGGGCCTTAATGATGGGACTTCAGTCCAAAACTGGCTGACAAAGAACAATGGCCAGATTTCTATAGGAGCTGGACCATACTTTTATTTTTCATGTCCCAAAATAAGCTTCATTTAGATTGTTTTGTTCTAATGTTGGAAACATCATCCCGTTTGAAAATCATTTCTAAATAGCCACATTTTTTTGTAAAAACGTCAATTATACTTTAAGGTTTCAACCGACAACTAACTTTTATCCGACTGTTGCAGTGTCAATCAATGGCGAGGGTCGATATCCACAGATTATGTGACTTGTCGATGACAAATGACGTTCCATTGTACGTAATTAAACAAAACGCTTACACTTAATTATATTCTATGAAAAAGATCCAGTGCATAATAAATCAGCATAGTAGTGATATAGTGGCTAAATACTAATTTAATTAAATAATAGTTAACAGCTATTTAGAAACAATTGAATATTCATAGTCTTTGAATAACAAGTCATTTCATACGCGAAATGAATCGTCAATAGGTGCGTTCTGAAACTATTATTCGAAAATAATTTAGAAAAAAAAAAGTAAAACTAAAATAAGGATAACTTTTTTTTTGTGGCCACTTAATAAGATAGGTATATCTTGTGTTTTTATGACCTTAAAAAATTTTCGTCGCCAGGTACATTTTGGCCATAAACACCACAAGGTGTACACTGCAAAGTTATTTTCAAAAAAGAAAGTCTTGTCAGGACTGACATTTGAGTTGGCTTCAGTAGTTTAAGCAATACATTTCGTTGTGGAGTCATCACTTAATCTGAGTATCAAAACTCTCATCTCCAATCCAAACATCCGGTAGTTGGAGCAGCGTTCAACATTCCCATTAATATACCGCCACTTGAGTATAAAAATTCCCCATCTCCAATCAAGTTCTTTTCTATCTTTGAAAGCGATTTCTTTGTGAAATCATTCGTTTTTGCCCCATCTCCCTCAATCCAATTCAACCTTGAAAAGAATTGACATTTAGTAAAAGAACCTCGGGCCTATTTGTACTTGCTTCTATGCTTGAAACATGTGGCATTTTCATGCAATGGCCAAGAAAACTTTTGATATTTTGGGTGTCTTCATACCTGCCATTTTAAGCCTGTTCAGCTTATCAAACAAATAGTGGTGCATTAGGGCAAATTGATGGGGACTAAGGCACTCATTCCACTTGGTGGCATCCTCTGTCCCTTCACATATGACCGCAGCAACACCAGCTCCATCCTGGTACTTTCCATGTTGTTGGTGATTTTTGCTTTCTTCTTTTCCTCTCCTATATCGTGGATCCTGGAATCCTTTTAGCCAATTCGAAATGGAAAAGTTCAACTATGTACAGCAATGGCCGTAAGAGTATGGTTGCAGAGGGAAAAGCGCGACGGTCTTTCTTCCTAGATTCCTCATGTTTGATGTAAGATGTGAATTGACAAACAAAGTCTCTCATCTTACTTTCCACGTTCCCTCTGCCTTTGATGTGCTTCTCCACAATTTTCTTGTTTTGTGACTTTGATCATTATTTTTGATGAGCCTCCGGGTCATATATAGCTTTCTCTTTATCTGTCTCTATAGTCTCCTTCACCTTATTCATTTTTGTTATACAGAATGTGGCATGTATCCACTCCAGCAAACTGCATATTGGAGCGTTAGTGTAACTTTCTAGGAAATTCAAGACCTCTTCGTAAGCTTGTGAAGCTGTTACACTTTGGTGGTGGAAAGGACAGCAAGTTTGTCTGCCTCGGATTAAAATATCTGCATTGCTTTCTTTAATTTCATTTATGATGGATTCCAAAGTAGCATCTATCTGCGGCTCATGGTGTCTTAAAAATCGGAGCACATTTCCTTACTTTAATTCTTAATAAGTTCCTGCTCTCAACGTGCAGAAACACTTAATACGCCTAATGAAAATAAGGAAAGTTGTTAGTTAGAATTTACATGTGTTCAACATTTACAATGACGTAGTAAGTTCGTTTATTTAGTGTAACAATAGTTAATATATGTATTAACGATAGTATTATTCTCTTATGACATAATGCATATCTATTATTAATGCGAAGGTTTGGAAGAATGGGTGAATAAATGAACGGGTCAATTTAAGGCTACTCTCTCAAAAAAGCTGAAAAAAAGCGTGCAGATGAAGCAGCAATTTAAAAAATATTAAGTAATCTACATGATATGATACGCAATTTAGCTTCGCCATAAATTTTCTATCTGTTTTACCTAATAAGAAAAAAATACACTAAATCATCTCGAAATCGTTGAGATGAAACATATTTGTTTCCGTAATTTTTTAAAATTTGTAAAAAACTAAAGCATTGTAATAAATACAAAAACGATTTGGTTTTGTTACTTTTTTAGAATATGTCTTTTTTATCATAATAAATTAAAATGCGCCCGGTTAAAGTCCGCGTCTGTATCACTCCCGCATTCGTCCATATGCACAAGGTCGTTGGCATGAATACAAGCCTTAAGCCGATCTTATACTATTAAACTGGCTGACTCCCGCAACTGCGTCTGCGTCACATTTTTTATTATTGCTCAGCTTCTATTGGTCGTAGCGTGATATTATATAGCCTTCTTCGATAACTAGCTATCCAACACTAAAATGATTTTTTTTTTTCAAATCGAACTAGCAGTTCTTGAAATTAGCGCGTTGAACCAAACAACCAAATAAACTCTTCAACGTTCTCTTCAGTTTTATATTATTTGTATAGATTCAATAAAATTGTATAAATTAATCATATGAAGTAATTCTTGACATAACTTGTATCATAGGTTTAAGTATCTACATATCAATTCATAAACTATCATATAATAACCTTAACCTTAAGAGTATATGAAATGTAATTATATCTCATGCAGTTACATAATTAAGATGTTTTAACAATAGAAAGAAAGGAATAAACTGTTTCATTGGGATCGCACAAGACACACAAAAGTAGAATAAATAAAATAAAAAAACTAACAGTACATACCTAATTAATAAAAATCTAACAGCATGAATTTTATCTGTGCGAGATTCCCTTACTCAGATGGTTGCGTATTATAATATCTTAAGTTATTCAATTTTCGAAATACCTACGGTTGATTCACATATTATTATGTTAATACATATATCACATGTCACATAGGTCGACTGAACGATTCCGCAACCGTTCTACTAAGACGCCATTGAACTGTTCGTCGACAAGCTGATTCATATTTTCCGTTTCCCCGGCAGTCTTTCACCTACGGATATTTCGCCGACAGAACCCTAAATATACGTATACGTCTCTTTTTGGATATAGCGCATTCCAGCTAGGAAATGTATCAACGACATGAAAATAAACCTATGACTCTTTTATCAACAGACCTTTCCGTCTACGACGGAGAATACGCCGTCAATCTTAATACAAGCGATATTACAAAAAGTACACATATCTCTGCGATCTACAACTTACTGTGTCTTTACAAAGAGATCAGAGCCGGCTACTTGGCCTACAGAATCTAGACACGCGACGCGTCTCACGTCAAAGTTGAGTTAAGAAAAAGAACGCAGCAGACTCGAAGCAGTTGGAGTTAGTTCAACCCTTCGTATGAAAATCAAAAACATAGTACTAACAATAAAACAAACTTCATTAAACATATTTTTTTTATTTTCCTGGACCAAAATCCGTTCTTTTCTTGATCTTTTTCTGTTTCTCTTATTTGATTAAATGACAAATATATGCCCAGCCACTTAAATAGATTAACATTTCTATCCCATTTTTATAAAATAAATGCCGCTCGATTCTTTCTTTCCGAGGCTCCGATGATTTGAATTTCTCAATAATGCTTTCCATGTGGTTTTGTTCCTTTACGAATTCATCAATAGTTAAAAATATATTCCATTACTGGCGACTCAATAATGAGTTCCAGCTGTTGTGCCAAGATTTTGCGTTAACAGTTCATGTTTTATAAGACTATAATTTACTAACCACATGCGAGGTGGGAAACGAGGTTGAAATTGTTTCACTGTCATTTTGCAGCTAATAGGTAGTTTTTGTGTTTATTGTTAATCCATAAACATAATATTTTTCGAACAATTTAATTACGTTGTTTTATTTATCGGGAATTATGTCGGTTTTTATTATATTGAATTCATCACTGATTTCTGTTGGCTCTAAAAACGCCAGTGCACCGATATGTCGCATGTTATGAGCAAACACTGGATTAATGGCTGTGCCGATATATCTATAATTTGTTGTGAACGAAAAAAACTTATTTTATTTAAACAGCGCAGGAAAAATCTGTTAGGATGATTTCAGGATTCAGTTGCACTTTCAACTTATTTGAATATTGACATTTTACAATTTCTAAAAAAATTGTGTTACATCTATCTGATTTATACGAGAGCAAACCATATACGGGAAATATTTTGTGTGTCCTTTCCCTGCTCCGACTATGGCATTTATCTATCGTATGAATTTGACAAATTGGGAGAGGGTAGCTATCCAATGACCCATCCAGTAGCCAAAAACTTACCTAACTCAGAAATTTTAAATTTTCTCTCGTACAAAAAACGGTAACACACCATTAATCATATCTCAACCTACCGGATATCATTTGGAATTTTCGGTATATTTATTTCGTTCTCGTTGTATCATCTTCCTCATCGCGTCCCTATTAGCCATATGAGAAGAAAAAGTACCGGGTAAAACTTGGATGCACCGCTGAATGATTTGTGCAGGTGGATTCATCGAGTTGTTGGCCTTTTCTTTTAAATTTGCCTACAATCTTATTCCAGGCGTTTTTCAGGATCTAGCAAATGTTTATGATTTTGCGAAATAATAACATGAGTGCTATTTACCGTCAGCAGAGTTGTCACACCGAGCCGAATCTTTTCGCGAACATTGCCAGCCGGTGGATTCTGTAAACATGTCGAAGTGAAGACGTGGGTGTAGTGATTACGAAGTGAGCTGTCAAACCAAACAAACAAGATGGAATGACAGCTCAACTGTCGTTCACTCCACCTAAGTGAACACAGTGGGATGTCGACAAAATAGTCCAAATTTCGTATCACGCCTATTGTTTAAAAGATAGCAATAACCATAATTAAATAAAATGTCTGTGTCTACCACGTTTAGAATTCACGATTTCAGTCACTCATTGTAAAATGATTAAATATTTAATTAAGTGACGAAGATGCACTAAACCAGAAAAAAGTAAAGAAAAATGTTATTGATGATATGGAAAACTACCCGCATCATCTATATACAGGGTGTTAGGGAAACGCTTCCGAAAACGAAGACAGGTAATAGGGCTAGTGATTCTCGATACGATACCATCAAAAAATCGGAGAATTTTTTTTTTGCAATTTTACCTCTTATTTTAGCATTTTTCGTACACTATGCTGTAAGAACAGTTAAATGAAACCAGAATTGGTGATTGAACTCATCTTTTTTCATTACAACTCTAAAAAGCAATGTATTCGTAAATAAATATCAGCTGACGCGCTCCAGGTCAACGTACGCGCGCGCTCGCCGACGGCCGGGCGGCCGACGACCCCAACTCCGCGCGATGACGTCAGTCGCGACGCGACGGCTGGCTGAGTCGTACATAGCCGTACGACTTGTAATTCTATCCTCCTAAACTTTACTCGATCGTTTGCCGCAAATGTTTTTTCAGTTCACTACTACCGTACTTACTAGTTCAGAGATAAGTACCTGCTTTCGGATTCCATTCATGCAAAGTTCATTGTGATTTCCCCTTAATCAGGGTTACAATTTTGATCCCAATGTTCGCCAATTATGCTCACAAATCAGAAAAATCCATTTTATTTGGCTTAACCTTGATAGCCATATCGAAGAGAGATACTTAGGATACCTACCTACTATGATTAAGAAAGAAAGTACAATTTTGTTATTGTTCAAAGACTTGACTTAACAAGCAATCTTGTTAACTCGTTTATTAAAATTTTGCATAGCAACAAAATTGAAATGTCTTACCTACCTACATCACGATCACATTATTCCAACAAAACAATAATAATACAAAAATTACCAAAATAACGAAACATACCTACGCGTTTCGTTATTTATCAACGAAGGAGCAACGAAGAGGCTCATCGTACTGCAGTGCGATTCTGTAAACATGTCGAAGTGAACACTTAGGCGAAGTGAACGACAAGTGAGCTGTCAAACCATACAAACATGATGGCATGACAGCTCACTTGTCGTTCACTCCACCTAAGTGATCACGGTGAGATGTCAAATGTCAACAGAATCGATCGGCTGTGGTAGGGTGGTACTGGTGGTAGGTAACCAAGCGCGACGCGAGGCGCGCGATGCGAGGCGCGGCTAACGTAGGCAGGTGTAGGGGCAAGCGATATGGGCATCGCGTTCCAGCGAGGTACAGAGATAACAGTCACAGTCTGCACTCTGCACGACGTACTCTAAGAACTAATAACCTTCGGTCGAATTCTGATAATCAAGGTAATCACAAAACTCATTGGTATACCTAGGTCCAGTTTTGAACCCGGGTCACCTCACTTGAGAGAGAGAGAGAGAGAGATAGAAAGAGGCAGCCACGGCTATGCGCGGCGCGCGGCGGCGACCTTATTCATCCTTTTAAAAGTGCCGCCAAAATAAATACCTAAGTAGAAACATTACAGAAGCGTCAAAAGTCTTTTGTGTAGATACGTAGGAGATACTCCGGACATTTAGGGGACGTGTCGTGCATAACAGTTTTGTATGTTAGTCGGTAATCGAAAGTGAATGAAAATAAAGTAAAAGATTACCGACTTTAGCTGTGATTGACCAAAAGAATATTATTATCATCGCGTCGTGTACAGTTTGAATCAATTGAATTTGAATTTTATCGATGCACCTAATTAGAGTCACACGACCCGCATTTGTTTATTGCAATAGCTGTATCCTTCATTTACTAAGTAAACAAAACCAATTTAAAGTAGATAATTTAATAATTGAATCTAAGAAACCCGTTAAACCTTATTTAAAACTTAGAAAATGAAAAAACATTTTATAAAGCAGTACAATTTCCTAATACTTAATTAAAATTAATTCGTTTCTGATTTAATCTTCTAACGTTTTCTCCTCTGTAATTTGTTGATCTTTGAACATCAAAAAGACACCGCGCCGCCGGGTCGGCGGCGTACGCGCGGCGGTATCGACTGGCGGCATCGTTTATGCCGATTCTCGCGACCGCGGCTTGTTTGATGTTCTTAGTAATCTAGTTAGTTCCTATCCGACTCTGTTCATGAGCGAACCTGCGTTACGTGTAATCGATCGATAGGCATTGAGCCGATTTAATACTGTTTTGTTAGTTTTTAGTTGTTATTGTTACGTTTTTAGTGATAAACTGTTATTACTACGTTTTAGTGTTTAGTTGTTATTGTTACGTTTATGTGCTGTTTTTAATTTTTGTTGTGTTGTGTTGTGTTGTTTTGTTGTCTTGTGTGCGAACAATGCCCGAGGCATACGTGTACAGTGCTCGTGAATACGGCAACATGTTGATGTGTTTAGGAGAAGCCCGTGGCAATGCTTCTCTTGCGTTGAGAATTTATCGAGAAAGATTTCCGAACGTCCGGCATCCGTCTGATTCTCGCATGATAACAGCAGCCTTTCAGCGAGTCTTAGAAAATCGTCCGATTGTTCCGACGGCGGCAGGTGGTGGACAGCAACTGAATGTTCAGACAGAGGAGCGTATTTTAAGTGTGATTCGCCAAAACCCTCGCCTGGGCACACGAAGTGCGGCGAAATTTTTGCGGCGCCGGGGCTTACCGACAGTTTCTCACTGGACAGTTCACAAAGTCTTGCGCCGGAACAGAATGCGGCCCTACAAAATACACAAAGTACATGCTTTGCTACCTAACGATCACGTTCGTCGTCGTGCGTACTGTAGTTGGCTGCTAGATCAACAACAAAGTGCGCCTGGCTTCATTGAGCACATTATCTGGACGGACGAGTCTACATTCACGAGAAACGGGATGTGGAACAGGAGGAATGCTCATTTATGGTCAGACGTGAACCCGTCCGCCACTCAAGAAACTGGCCATCAGATCCGATGGTCCGTCAATGTATGGGCTGGTATTTTTAATGGACGAATTTTAGGACCAGTGTTTCTACCTCAGCGCCTCAATGGATCAGCATATCTTAATTTTATAAATCAAGAATTAGGCGACATTCTAGATAATGTATCGCTGGCTGAATTACGTCGAGCAATGTTCCAGCACGATGGCGCTCCACCGCATACTACGCGCTCCGTCCGCGAGCGTCTCACTGAGCTGTTTGATGACCGCTGGATCGGAAGGCTGGGGCCGCACGCCTGGCCGGCTCGTTCACCCGACTTAACTCCTTTGGACTTCTTTTTATGGGGGTATGTGAAAGAAAGAGTGTTTGATCGGGAATGTGATAGTGCTGATGAAATGCGGGACAGAATAGTGAGCGTTTTTGATAGGCTACGTGCAGAATGTGTTGAGGATCCTACACTAATGCCTCGTGTTCACGGGTCGACACAGCGACGGGCCAGGCTTTGTATTGAAATGGATGGAGCGCAGTTCGAGCCAAATCTCATAAGGTCGCAAAGGATTTAGACAGGTATGTAAAATGCCTCTGACAGCTTTAATGTTCAACAGTGGGCTACGAATGCGTATGTATTTTGAAACTGGTGTATGCGAATTCCGTATACCTAATCCCGTGACTCGGCCGCACCGTACGAAGCGCGCGGTGTCGCGCGCGTGTCAGTGACCTCACGTTTTGTACGGTTTCCATTGCGTGTTTACGAATTATGAAATTTTGAAAATAACCAATTTAAAGCGAAAGGTTAGTGTTATTCGTTTGCATTTACGTTATATATAATCTACGTTCTGGCTTCGGAAGCGTTCCCCTAACACCCTGTATATATATATATAGATATATATAGATATATATAGATATATATATATATAAAACAAAGACGGGTTTGTTACAACACTTGTAACTCGAGATCTGCTGAACCAATTGTCATGGTTATTGATTCGTTGGATTTGTCTCCTACCCGAATAGCAGAATACATCTTAAAAACAATGAAAACTCGATATGTGCAATGAATACTTAATTGACGGGAGCGAAGCCGCGGGAGGCAGCTAGTCATCATATAAACGAGATATAATTATGCGCAAAGCGACACGTTGGGTTGTTTCGTCTCGTGAGTAAGATACTGAGTGTGATTTTCTGACTACTCGTAACGACTGTCAAAGGTGTTCAAATGACAGCTTGGACCAACGGCTGAACGTGCTATACGAAGCTCGGCGGAAATCCGATATGTAAGTTATAGGTGACGAAAGTCTATGACCAGAGCGTTTTGCCAGTGATGACGTCTTATGAAACCGAAACGTGCTCGCTCACAAAGTCCCTCATCAGAAAGCTTAGAGAAGTCAATGCTTGGAGTTTCCTTGTTGGTCGAATCAGGAATGATGATATCTGCTAGAGAAGTTACCGACATAGTCTGAAGGATCGCCAAATTGAAGAAGCAGTGGACAGGGCACATTTCTCGCAGAACAAATGGTCAGGAAGTTTTGAAGTGGCGACCGCTTACCTGAAGACGCAGCATTGGAAGGCCTCTCCAAGGTGGCCCAATAGGTCGCGGGTACCTGATGGATGCCAGACGCACAGGACCAGTTGTCGTGGCGACACTTGGATCTAGCAGTGGGCGGCTGATATGACGAAGTAATAGGTGGTCATCATCCCCAGACTGACCTCGGTCAGAGTAATTTAACCTCGAAGTTGACGCGCGTGGCTATTATTAATTGGCTAAGAGCTCCATTATCAATAAACTAGTGATAAAATAAGTCTATTGTTCCGACAAGATTCTTCAAGCAGAAGCAATTTTGCCAAAATCAACTTACTGAAAAAGAAAGTGATACATTACAAGGATAAGCAAAAGTCCCTTTTTCCAATAAAATGCTTCCGAAAACTAAAATGTGAACCTATTTTTTTATTTCAATCTTGAAGTTCATTCATCTTTGTGCTCAAAGATAAACGGCTACAGGAAAGGTCTGAAGTGAAATCACTCGTTCAAAAATACTAGGTTAATAATTCGAATAATGTTATGTTTGTTTTTTTGCAAAATGCAAGAAAACTTTTTCATAAATTATTCACCAACGAATTTTCTCCTTTGAAAGCACGATTAGTCGGAAAATGTGCATTTTATTGATTTTTGATAAAATACATACAGACTCGATACATGAAGCTCGCTCCATTGTAGACTTTTGTCTCTGTCATCTCTGACCAAGACTGAAGTCAAGAGCAAACGCATCGCAAATAAAATAAAAAACTGGTTTTATCCAACCACATCTCAGTTTATAGATGTTGAATAAACCATTACTTTCTTACGAACACATTGACTATATTGTTCAACTAGCTGACCCGCGCACATGCGTCACATTTTCCATTACTGCTCCGCTCCTATTTGTCTTAGCGTGATGATATATAGCCTATAACCTTCCTCGATAAATGGGCTATCTAACACTGAAATAATTTTTCAAATCGGACCAGCAGTTCCTGAGATTAGCGCGTTCAACCAAACAAACAAACAAACTCTTCTGCTTTATAATATTAGTATAGATTTTGTTGTGTCTTTAATTGTTGTGTCTTTGTGTATGTTCTGAAAATATTAATACAATCGGTGAATCTAAATACCGCAATGGTTGCTTGCTTATATAGCATCTGTACTCAGATATGGTTAATAATACATAGAAACTATAAATAGTAATATTATCATTTTCTTTTTATTTACGATTACCTAATGTTTTATTTATTTCTTGTTCTATGCTGATTATGTCCAAAATATATGTGAGATTATTAATTAAATGTCACGGACAACAGTAGGGAATTTTCGCACAAACGTTACATCGCATCGCGCCAATAAAGCATCGATGGAATAAAACATCGTACATCTGAATTATCGACACACCGTGTTCGATATAATTAAAATCGAATCATCAATTTTCGAAATCAAGTAGGGAACCCAAATAAACATGTTATTTTAGCAAGAATGTTTATTAGTCATCATTTTTACAATAATCGTAAAAATTTTCAAGAAGACGCCCTCATTACCTAACTTTTTATTACTTTAGATTATTCTTCATCGTATATAAAAATTGGACATTTATAACTCATACATAACACTTTCTGTCAAGGGTCAAAAGATGGCACTCCGAACGCGCCAAGTGTTTTCTTAAGGCGGGGTTGCAGTACTTTTTAAGATTTTTAAACGTCTGAAAATCTTATAAATTATGAGTTTTTAATAAATAAAAATCATTACATAAAAATTGAACATACCCTCAAGTAAATCGTAAAGAGAGAAACGCGATTTAGAATGTTAGGCTCGATACCTACTTTTTTTAATCAAACATGACACTAAGTTATAATTTTAAACGTGTACTGCTAAGTGATTTCATCACGAATATATATCAAAGTTATATCAATAGATAGAGCTTTTTATTTTGAAGTAAATGTTGAAACCATATTGTATAATTTCTTTATCAGTTTTCGCCAAGAAGAAAAAACAATCAAAATTTAGGCATTATTTCACTCGCGGGACAGTCGCTGTTGTTCGTCAAAACACACAATACTGCAACCTCGCCTTAAGGTTTGTTAATAATCGTAATTTTTTTTAAATGCAACGCCCGTACGAACACAACCTGCGCGCAGTCACAGCAAAATTCATAGAAAAAATGGCTAATTACCTGCTAAACAATGTGCGTAGGCGTGCGCCCGGATCTTTCTTTAACAGTTGATAATATGTGTTGGGATTGAGTTATAAACGCGCAATTTTTACTCTTCGGTAGCTTATTGACTTCTCATAATTATACCTTGAATGACATTCAATTGAAAAAAAATCTGAGTGCACACGTAATCTTGGCGTACTATTTGATTGTAAATTACTATCAGGCACCCATATCGATATCATCTGCTTAGCCTTTTCCCAACTATATTGGGGTCGGCTTCCAGTCAAACCGGATTCAGCTGAATACCAGTATTTTACGTGGAGCTGCTGCCCACCAGACCTCCACAACCAACTGGATATCACGGTACTCCTTGGCAAGACTGCAGATTTTCTGGCTTCTGACTATCCGTAACGACTGCCAAAGATCTCCAAATGACGCTGGGACCAACAGCTTAACGTGCTTTTCGAGGCACGGAAGAAACTCGGTATGTTAAGATGTCACCCATCCACAGACCAACCTCGGAAAGCGTTGCTTTACCTTGAAGATGTATGGTTTTTTCATGCAGTCATGTTAAGACTTAAAAAAGCCTTCTACTTTTCTCTTCTTATTTAAAACACTAGTCCGTTCACAATTGCAATATGCGGTACCCGGTAAAATGTTCGTGCCATTCACTACAAGTGCTTCCCTACCAGGATTCCCTATGCGGATTTGATAAAGCATTACGAGATATTGAGCTTGGATTCCAGACGTTTATTGATCATGGTTGTGATGCTTTACGGTATATGCAATTACAAATTGAATTGTACTGCGCTGACGAATAGATTGTTTTTAGTAGTCTCTGGAACTGTTATTCGGGAGGAGGTGCGCGAACCTTGACTATTCTACACTGGGCGTTTTAGAACGAAGGCTGGGGTTCGGGCCCCTTTTGCCCTTTTTTAGAAAACTATAACTCAAAAAATCAAGATTTAGAAATTTTCACGCCGTCGCGACTTAAATTTAAACGATTGGTGTCACAATTTCTTGCGAGTCGCCCATATGACATTGATTCGTCGGTACCTGTATAATATTTTTCTTCAGCAGATTTTTTTTCTTTTCGTTTGACATGCGTTCGTTATCGTCATACTCCGATGTCACTTCGTGGACAACAGTGTGGGTTATAAGTTTTGGCTACTATAACATTATAAATTCTTTTGTGTAAATCTGTAATATAACTGTTTTTTGTCCCAAATAAATAAAATAAAAGTCAATGAATTGCAAGAAAATAAAGAGTTTTCGTTTGTACAATATATTTGGATATCAACTATGTCCTTTGTGTTTAAACAAACTGTGTTAACGTCAACATTGTCTGTGCCGCGTTTAATACAAAACCATTCAAATAATAGCTTTGTTTTGTGCATACCAAACAAAATACACAATAATAAAAGAGTTCAAAATAATTGTATAATGTTACACAGCACAACTAAAATAAAATAACGATAGCAGTCTGCCAGATAATGCAGTTTTACTTTTTGGTACTTTTTTCTTTGATATTTCAATCACTGACCAATTACTGGCATGTGGGTTTTGCAATATATCGTGCTTGATTTTAGCAATAGCACTTGATTGCTGTAATGTTAAAGCAATCAAGTGCTCAACCACAACCGAGTACCGCTTCATTAAAATAACAATACTATAATTAACAAGGCAATTTTGTTATGAAATTGCAATAGCCTCAAATTACCATCGTCCAGTTAATAAATACATAAACAAGTTAAAGGGGAAAATCTGTAAGTCGTAAACTGTCGTACTGTGTAGATCGGAATTTTGGGCAATGAAAAACACCGATGAAAATAGATCGCAGGCAGCGGAGATGAGAATGTTGAGCTGGATGTCTGGAAAAACGACAATGGATAAAGTGGCGCCAGTGACGGAAAAGTTAAAATGAAACCGCTTGTCTTGAAATGGTCATGTGAAGAGAAGGAATGAAAAGCATGTAACTAAAAGATTTATGAATATAAATGTGGATGGATGGAGAGAGATAGGAAGGCCAAGGGAAAGATGTATTTGCAGCGATTTGAAAGAAAAGGGAATTAGTGATGGCGTGGCAGCAGATAGGACAGAATGAAAAAAAAACGTGTTGCGCTGACCCTAATTTAAATGGGATAAGGGCAGGAAGATGACGAGTTATTAATACATATTTCCCAAATATTTGGTTGAAACCAAAAAAAACACCACTTTAAAAAGAATGTGCTCTACCGTTGAAACATGTGCCTAGCGTTGAAAGCTTTCTATCCAAAAATTGATTCATTGAACCACTCCGATCATTCATCGGGGCGGGCTAATCCTCACAACGAGATCGCCAACAATCCCATTTCTGGTTTTGATATTTGCACACACGAGCATGCTAATATACATTCTGGCCGTTAATAATTGTTGCTTTGCGCTTCAATTTCCACTCCAATCAAGATCGGAGACAGCCGAAGTTGTAGACGAGTACGTCTACCTGGAACGAACGGTCCAGTTACGTTAACAGCTTTGAGAAAGAGGTCATCCGTCAAATCCGACTCGGCTGGGCAGCGTTCGGGAAGTTGCGTGGTATCTTCTTGTCTCACATACCAGTGTCTCAAGACGAAAGTTTATGACCAGTGCGTGTTACCACTGATGACTTATGGAACCGAAACTTGGTTAGTGCTCCCTTACCTAAATGAAATTCTTACGGGAATGGGATATGCGCGTTCGAAGTCGCGTGCAAGTAAATACAAAACTTGGAATTCAAAATTTTGAAATCTTAGGGTCACCGCACACGGGCCACCGGCCACAACCACAAAACGCCGCCACCGGCATATTTCCTGTAGTTTTCGTACATTTTATATGGACTCGCCGCACATGGTTGACGCTGGTGGCCGCCACACGCTACAATCCTAAATGTATGAAAACTACAGGAAATATGCCGGTGGCGGCGTTTTGTGGTTGTGGCCGGTGGCCCGTGTGCGGCGACACTAATGCTCGTAAAATTGCTCACGACAAACCCAATACAATTACTACAAGTTACTATGTACAAATGAACACAACACTTTTATCGGACCGATAAGTAGGAGAAAAAGTGCGATAGTGTGGTTATTTCTGTCTTTGATTTCACGATAAAATAACCAAAGAACAATAATAACGTATCAGTCATATGCTTTGTGTGACATGTTTGATAAGGGCCAAGAGGATTTCCACGATATTTCTATGAAGTTTAGCAATACTATTGTGCAAGATTGTGAACCGATACAAAGAATAAATGGTTGTGATTTTCTGTTTTCTGCGTCATAGACTTTTCTAGGAAAACGTGTCAGTTCGTTGCAGTCGGTTCCATCAATTCTGTTATTTAACTTTAGTAAAAGCCACCAACAGTAACAAACTGTTTAAAAAGTCATTTGTTTGGAAATTTTTAGTCGTTTATTTTTTTGTATTGCTGTGTATTCATTGATGTATATAAGGCACCCAACATAACCCTTAAATACGAACACGCAGTTTTGGAACACCTTTACAATGATGCGCTATTTTTCGACGTAAAAAAGAAATTGTGTGCATTAAATATATTTGGTAATATTTGGTTTTTTATAAGGCTCCACCCATGAGGAACAAGCCTAACCCTAACCCTTTTATGAATTCTGTTTATTATTTATTTGGTGTTCTAATGTATAAACAAAATCCGTTAAGTATTTTGCGTGAAAGAGTAACTAAACGCCATTCATATATCTTCACAAAGTTCGCGTTTATGGATACAGTAGGTTAACATAATATCAAAATGCCTTACACGGTTTAAATAGCCGTAAATGGAAGAAAGCAAGACATAATGATTATAAAAAGATTGGTAGAAATCTTTTTCTATCATTCATTCATTTTTAAAATCACGTCTTAAGACGTGAATGACATACTGTGTTTTATGCTTTATACTCGTAGTAGTTTGAAATGTATATATTTTTATAGTCATCGTACATAATAGAAAGCGTTGTTTAGCTACTCGGATAATCTTATTCCATCACTAAAAATGGCTTTAGTAGTTTTATTGTAAATCCAAAACATATGCAAGGCAAAAAAAAAAACATTTAAACGTTGAAAAATTCCTGACTGTCCCCAAACACGGCCACACGACCAAACCTTCTACAAAATCACGGTAGTATAATTTGTGAAACAGAAATTAAATAGAAAACATTTTCAGTTTTCAAACTTTGCTGAAACTAAGCACTCCTCGTTTATATAAATTACAACACACAAGTTATTGAGAATTCAGAAGTATTTCTTGACTAGAGTTAAAATTAGTTAGTAAAAGTTCCAACTTCCAACCTGCTGACTAATGCCATTCATTAAAATAAGCTCTGTCAAAATGACTTCCATGAATATCAGGAGCTTGTTTGTACAAGTAAAATTAAAGTAGATTTCTAGTTCAGCGAAACTTTAAACTAAACATAGACGTACCAACAAGTACCTACAAAAGAAGAGACTAGTTAAAAGTTGAAATAAGCATCACCTTTGTGTTAGTTATTCTGTCTTTTTTTATTATGCACATTTATATGTTTTTAACTTTGTAGGGTTCCGTACCCAAACAGTTACCAACTGAACCCTATTACAAAGCCTCCGCTGTCCGTCCGTCCGTCCATCCGTCCGTCCGTCCATTTGTCTGTCTGTTAATAATAATGTGTTGATGTACTCTTTTGGCATACTCAAATGGACTCAGACAGAACTTGACGCCCTGGATAGAAGGGTACGCTCACTGCTTACCGCAAATCGGATGCATCACCCACGGTCATCGGTGATGAGGCTGTGTGTCCCGCGGAAGTGCGGGGGTTGTGGCTTCTTAAATGCTAAGACCCTGCACAACCGCGAGGTATGCAGCCTTAGGGAATACTTCCTAGAGGCCGACGTGGGTATGCATCGAGATGTGATAGCGGTGGACAAAGGCCTTACCTCGCTCTCCTTGGCTAACGATAACTGGCGCAAACCTGTGGTATTAGATACTAACGACCGCAGGGAGGTATGGCAGAGCAAGGAGTTTCACGGACGCTTTTATCGACCCGATGTAGACTTTTTAGCGTCCGTAGTCTGGCTGCCTTTTGGTGACCTCTTTGGGGAAACCGAAGGTTTTGTCTGTGCGATCATGGACGAAGTTATGATGACGAACAACTACCGGAAATACATTGTGAAGGACGGTACGGTTGACATATGTCGGGCATGTCACCGACCCGGGGAATCCGTCCGCCACATTATTTCCGGTTGTTCTAGTCTGGCTAACGGAAAATATTTTCACAGGCACAACCTTGTAGCCAGGATCATCCACCAGCAACTTGCTATGCAATCTTGTGGAATCGGAAGTACCGTACTATAGGTATGTGCCCGACCCAGTTCTCGAAAATGGCAATTGCACGTTGTACTGGGATCGGTCTATCATCACTGACAGGACTATTGTTGCCAATAAGCCTGACATAGTGGTGATAGACCGACTAGAGCGTCGCGCAATGATTGTTTATATAGCAGTCCCTCATGACGAAAACCTCGTGAAGTCTGAGAAAGAGAAACAAAGTAAGTATCTTGACTTGGCTCGCGAGGTTGTCGACATGTGGGATGTGAACACAGCAGTCATTGTGCCGATAGTCGTGACGGCGAATGGCATAATTGCCAAGAGCCTCGACCAACACCTCAAGAGGCTCTCGTTGGGCAGCTGGATCAAGGGCTTGATCCAGAAAGCAGTACTCCTGGACACGGCGCGTATTGTGAGGAGGTTCCTCTCTCGGGAGCTCTGACCACCGGTAGCTTGGACCCTGTTCCCGATGCCGGTGGGCTACTATTTTTTATATTTTTAAATGTTTTTTTAATAAGTTTTATAGAAATATTTAAAAATGTAAAATGTATGTAAAAACAATAAATAAATGTAATAATAATAACCCTACCGCAGTTTCTCTACGTTGACGTCGTGGTGGGGCTTGCGCGTCCCGATAGACCTTAGGTCATACCTAGGGTTAGGGGTCAGACAAAGAGAGATACAATCCGCAAGGCAGTTTTGTGGCGAACTGTTGGGCAGTAGCGACCCCACGAACCTAATCTCCCGGGAGAAGTCTTGTTCCTCATCTCCGGCTTGCCTTTATTGGCTGGCCAGAGTGAACACTGACGAGGAACGGAGCTCCCACCTCTTTCTTGCCTTAATCAGCCGGTTTGAGTAGAGATTCACTAGAGCAAACGTGCTCGGGAGAAGGATGTATAATCCAGTAAGATAATCCTGGTAAGGATCTTTACCGCACTTCCGGGATTGTCCTGATAGCCGTGGTATACCTCTCCACTCCTCTAGCACCTCAGGCCATGTTGCCTCCTTGGCGCTACGTCACTTTGTGCTAGCGACCGTTTTCGGGGGCCCATTCATTGAGTGTGCAAGTCACCCCCTGCCATTTAAAGTGCCTGCCTGGTCAGGCAGGGGCCAATAGTTCTTCTATAAACAATTATCAGTCCACTAAACCACGCAAACCCATAGCGTTTCATCTTTTGTTTCCATATTCTGCAATAGTACTGCTCCAACCGGGGATTGCCCTTGGGAATACTTTCACAGTGCAAACAGGGATAATCGCCAGTTGGTGCCCCATTACATTTGAAATTTCTAACGGGGCCTCTGCGAGTTGGTTTCGGCCCCCCGTACGCCTACCAAAGGACCGGGTCTCCAGGGACCCGAGAAAGAAAACAAAAATCAAAATAATAATAATATCCTTGGACATTTATATATATCCATATAGTCCCAAGCTAAGCATAATGCTTGTGTTATGGTAACGAGATGGCTGATAAACTACTTATATATATTTTTTTTTTGTAAATACATATTATAGATAGAAAAACACCCAGACTCGGAACAAATACTTGTTGGTCGTACAAATATTTGTTCCGTGCGGGAATCGAACCCGCGACATGCTGCGCAGCAGTCAATCGCTCAACCACTGCGCCAACCGTGTCGTCAGTTGTACTGTCTGTTGCCGTCTGTGTGTCACTCTGTTTCACAGAGTGAGTTCTGTTGCTGCCATAACAAACATTGTTTTTTTTTTTAAATATCATCTCTTGATATAATTAATTCATTTTATTTTTTTTGTCTCGCATGGGAGTACCCATACGAGAAACGTGTTTTTTAGGGTTCCGTACCTTAAAGGAAAAAACGGAACCTTTATAGGATCACTTTGTTGTCCGTCCAACCGTCTGTCTGTCAAGACCCTATTATATCGGGAACGCGTGGTAAAATCATATACTCAGGTTTACTCATCATACTCAGGTTTGATATTTTTGTCAGCTTTACGGAGTCCCGTAAAGCTGACAAAATATCAAACCTTGCTAAGCTAACGTAAAAAAGCTACGGCCGTTTATGTCGCAAAAAACGTTTATTTCGACACTCTCAAGGGAATCAAAATTGATTGGATACAAGCTGACTCGGCAAACATTGTTTTGCCTTATATAAAAAATTCTCAGACGTACCAAATTCACACAAAAAAAATATAAAAAATCGCCGTTTCGGAGGAGTTCGGAAACAAACACCGTGATACGTGATAGGTTTTTATTTAAGAAATCTAAAATAAAAAGAATACCTACCCTGATAAAAGAAAACAAAAATCAATTCGAGTCTAATATATTAGAAGATTTTCCATTAACCGAGAACAGGCAAGTAATACCGTCTTATACTACAAGTTTAGGGAAAAATATAAAAACTATACATTTATAAAAAATAATAATAAAAAAAACAAACAACAAATATTCCGACTGGCATTTGTCCAGTTTTACAGTTTCATTTTTCAGTTTAATTTAATACGGGAAAAGAGCAGGAAGATGATGATGATAGTACGGAACCGTTCGTTTGAAAGACGAGCACTTAGCCGGTATTTTTATTGTTTCAAGCCTGGCAAACTATTCGCTTCCATTGCAACTCATTAAATCCAACTTATCACTTTTCGTTTGTGACATATAGTCAGCGATACACATAGTCAAAATAATTTTTGGTAGCCGACGGGAAAAGTTTCTATAGCCGCGTTATAGGTATGTTCCATTTAAACAAGCCATTTCGGAGGGTTAAGCCATTTGAATTCAGTTAGGGAGGAAATCTGTCAGCTTAACGTCCCGGAAGTTAGTACAAGATAATGTTGATCGTTCTAAAGCCCATTAAGTTATTTGGAAGCTTTAAATAATTACAGTAATTTTGTTCTGCATCCTGCTTTAAACAAAGCAGGATCACTGACGAGTATCTAACATGGAATCGGGTATGAAAACAAGCAGAAAAGTAAATAAAAGAATATCACTTTACGAGTGCTACATTTAATTTAATGTAGAACCGCTTCAAAAAGCTCTAGAAAATAAATTGAAACAGTGTTACCAAGAAAAACGCGTTTCGCTTCTCTGAAAAGAACCTCAATCGTAAGGAAAAGGGAAATTTAAATATTGCTTGAACAAACAATGAAGGTGATGTAACAGGAATGAGAAGGAAAGTTGCCATTTTTATTTAGACTAAGATAATTTTGTGGAAAATTCGCATGTCGTCATTTTCATAGGATTTTCGTACATATATCTAAAATTTACCGAACTGGTATGTTATAAAACTTGTATGTTATCAAACTCAAACATTTATTTCAATTAAACCATTTACAGGCACTTTTGAATTGTCAAGGTCGGTCGGTCCAAAAAGATGAAGCTATTTGCACGTTCCAAAGCGTAGATCTCTATGGAGAAGAACGTGCAAGAAACTCCACGGACACTCTTTTAAAAATAATAAATCGTTACAATTTTTGTTGACATCGTGTTGAAATTATACTACATGTGAGAACGATGTGACGAGCATGATAAAAACGTCCGGACTAAAAAAGGAACAATTCAAATGAATAATTAAAATAAATTAAAATAAACTAATATAAACCATGGCAGCAATGACCAGTCCCAACCGACGGCGCCATGACATGCGCCAGGCCCATTCTTCTCAACTATTTTGAATGGAGCCAAATACTTTAATGCGTACGCCACCATCCAAACACACGCATTTATAAATGTTGGTACTATTGATGTATCTAATTAACAGCAATGGATCAGTGTGTGAGTTAAATTAAATATAAAAGTCATTAAAGACAACTATAGATATACTAAATATATGAATACAAACATTATCAACAAGTTTTACAACATTAACGACATTATCCGACGTGCTCTTGTCGCCGTCGGCGTGCCAGCCGTATTAGAACCCATTGGCCTGGCACGCGACGATGGCAAAAGACCGGACGGTATGTCTTTATTTCCATGGAAGATGGGTAGGCCTTTAGAGTGGGACGCTACTTGTGTCGATACTCTTGCGCCATCCCATCTTCCTAGCTCGTCGTGCTGTGCTGGTTCTGCGGCTTCGGCTGCTGAAAACCTCAAACGGCGGAAATATAGTAGCCTTATTGGCAACTACATTTTTGAGCCGTTTGGGGTTGAAACTCTTGGACCGTGGGGTCCGAGTGCTCACGTCCTATTTAAAGATCTTGCAAAACGCTTAGTTGACGCTTCGCGTAACCCAAGAGCTGGTTTTTACCTTGGACAGAGGATAAGCATTGCCATACAACGTGGCAATGCAGCCAGTCTTTTGGGCTCACTTCCAGTCGATAGCGATGGGGACGAATTTTTTGATGCCATTTCTTAGTTAGGAGTTTTTATTTTTTTCTATTTTAAGTGTATATAGTTTGTTCTTTAAATACATTTCTTTTGTTGTTAAATAAAAATCATTTATTAAAGCATGAACTATTTTCCTCAAAACAGATTATGAATCAACTCGCACAGAACCCTTAAGTCGAACTTTATATGGCGAACACATAGTCTGGCCGTGGCAGTTGCTTTTTTATTTTTTCCGCGATTTTCCAAACTCAATTACCAAAAACGATATTTTACAAAACTTTTAGAATGCTGTTAATTTCGGTTCCAAATGATTTTCGAAAGTTTGCAAACTTTGTAAGGGAGACAAAAATTGGATTTTCCAGGAATTGTTCAGTGTGCGGAAAATTTTTGGCCGTTGGCAAAATACGACAAGTTAACATGTTTTATTAAAACCCGATTACGGAAAAAATGTTTGTGCGATTTTTAACTTTACTGATATTACACAAAACATTCTCATAAATGGACGCTTTTCTTCGAGCACTATGAAGGACTACTATACAACAGAAATATCCAAACACTTATTTAAATGAAATTGGACGTCATTTGGCATATTCTTGATAGTTTTTTGCAAATACCGCGTGTATCTGACATCGACGCACAAACGATTTTCATGGGACCAGGGCATGATTCTAGACACCCTTTGTTTTTTTAGGGATGGGAAATTATCCAATGACTCCTCCCGCTCTAGGTGTAGCGGGAGGGAGTGTCAGACTTCTACTGACTAAAACCCATCCATGTTCTTTCATTGTCCTTTGTGTTCCGGAGCCACGGTGTCCCTTGTGAATAATCCCGCGACTCCGGCAGGCGTCGGCCCTTTCGGGCCCCTCTGTGTGCTGACTCTCTATGAGGCGCGCGTGGAACACTAACGCGCCGTCGACACGGCCTGTCGTCACTAGACGGACGGACGGCGAGCCACCCATAGCTCGCCGTCCACAGGCCCGCGCCTACGGTGGCCCCCGACGCCCGCGGCGTCTACCACGGCGGCCGGGACGAGAGGGTCTCCTCTCCCTCTCCGCCACCTCCTTCGCTAGCATGACTGCTTCGCAGAAGGAAGCAACGGCGTCCCATTCCGTCTCGCTCCGGACCATGGCTTGAACCAGGGCCGGACGCGAGAGGTCGCAGCCGATCGCCGTTTCGAGGACATGGCGGTGCGCCGCCCAAGCGGGGCACACCTGCACAGTGTGCTCCACCGTGTCCTGCGGTCGATCCTCGCAGTGGTGATACCCGGGCGTTTTCTCCCGCCCGATTCGGTGCAGGAACCTCCCGAAACATCCATGTCCGGTGAGGATCTGCGTCAGGCGGAAGGTGAGGACGCCGTGGCGCCTCTCTAGCCACTCCTCAAAGAGGGGACTTATCGCCACTATCGTGGCGTGTCCTGCACTGGGTTGCGACAGTCGTCGTCTCCATGACGCCATGAGATCGCGCCGGAGGTCTGTCTGCTGCGCGACAATTTGCCGCGTCAGCGGAGTTTCCCCCCGGCGTAGTACCTCCACGCGCCAATCATGCAGGCGCGCGAGGACTATCGCCTCCAGATCCCATGCAGACACCCTAGACTTATAATTTTTCGTAGGCTTTTTTCTCATTTTTTTCAAGGGTTTTTTTACTTTAGACTGCACATAATCGTTATTCTGACCTAACCCAATGAGATTTTTAATAAAAAAATAATTATTTAACTACTTTCACTAAAAAGAGCAATCTGAATAAAACCACAAGTATTTCTGGTTTTTTGGTAGTGTTGGAATTTTTCGTCGGTTCTTTTCTCATTTTTTCAATTCCAACACTGGGGAACCAGAATCATGCCCTGGACCCATGGAAATCGTTTGTGCGTCGATGTCAGATACACGCGGTATAAAAATAATATAAAAAATATGCCAAATAAAATCACGTAGTATTTTGAGGTTAATCGGTTGATTAGGTATTAAATATAGGTATTGTGTGTTATAAGTGATTAAAGATTTTTGATAGATTTAATCAGGAAACGTGTCGATAAGACCATACGTATATTTGTTGATTGATTTGATTCCATCAGTGATTACTTTCGGTGGCAACTACAATTTATTTCTAATGAATTATTTGTAGCTGGTTTTTTCTTATAAAGCTGAACTAGCTTTTGCCCGCGACTTCGTTCGCGCATATCCTGTTTTTTCTGTTCCCGTAGGAATTTTCTGTTAATGTTCAGGGAAGTTACATGCAAAATTTCAGCTTTTTTACGACCAGTAGTATCGGCTGTGCGTTGTCTTTCAGTCACTCAGTAACGGAAGAATTTGATATATATTATTAAGATTTCAAGGGCATTGTAGATATTAATAAAATAAGTGTGAATTATTGCGGTTCATTAATAAAAATCTTCTAGTAACAATAGCCCTAGTTAGTAGCCGCTATCACTATTGTTATAGTTCCTAAATAGTAGCCTTACATGAATAGATCCAGGATTTACTCAGGATTCCCTAGGTCAAAATAAAAATAGAACCCTTATAGTAATATTCTGATTGAGATCTGTAGCATTCATCGTCAGTCTCCTCATCAGCCCAAACTAGAAAATAACGAACATTGAAAAATACAAGTCTCATTCAGCTCTCCAGTCTTTTCCTGAATCCCTTCAAACATGTGTATCTAAACGGTTATCGGTTTGCGGGGTAATTTGGCTGGTCTAATGGAAAACAGGGCCGTTAAAATTAGTCCAAAAATTAAAATAACGCAAATAATAAAAACCCGCCATGATATTTTACTACATTCTACATAATCGGGAAAGCTGAACCAATCTGAAATCGATGAGCAGCCAATCTTTTAAACCTCAATGGCGCCCAGTTTGTTTATCGCATGGGACCAATCATTCTTGTATTTTTTCGTGAAAACGCAGATGTCTCCTCTTAAGGGATTTAAACATGGCATTGATGCATTATGTTGCGTTTTTTTTTACAATCAATCAAGATGTTGCCAACTGGGGATCAGTTGAAACTATACGCGCTACTTGATCGTTGAAGCCTTTACTGTCAGACGGAATCCAACAAAAAGTCACGTCTTAGCCCAGGATAGTAAAAAAACACATCATTGTTTTAGAGTTCTGTACCTACCCGATAAGTGACCAACGGAACCCTACTAAATGATGGAATAATGGGAACATTTGTTACTTGCTCATTAATATTTTTTAGTAGTATAATCTACCTATGTCACCATAAAATCATTCAGATTCCATAACATGACAAAAAAAACGCATAATTAAAGTTCTTTAAAGTTAGAACTGTGCAAATAAAATACCAATGCAAAGAAAATAACTAAATATTTCATCCATACTTAGAACATGTGGAAGATTAGTGATAAGTTTTCGTGATGGCTTCGGATTAGGAATTTCATCTTAGCTGTCTTAAGTTTAAATAAAATAGTGTGGCGTATAAAATTTTCTTTGGAATGTGGAGTTGCATCTCGTATCGTAGGACTCAGGAGGTCTACTCTCTTTCTCTGAAACGAAACTTCGCAAACGAACGAAATTTAAACGAAGTTTCGTAACTGTCGCTACTCTATTTCGTTTTCGGACACGCAGACGAAGTTCGGAACCAGAAACAATTTTCGTGAACGATTGGAATGAGCAATATTGTGTGGGTCTTTTATTATGTCATCTAAAGTAAGTTACGGTTTTTAATTTAACTTAAAATCTACAAATTATTTTGCTTTATTTTTAAATTTTACAGTGAACATGTGGTTTAATTAATATTTCATGTCATATTCATGCAGAAAAGATAAACATACAGATTTTTTTTTAATTGCCTACGAAATTCACCGATACACTATAAAAAACCCTTTCACGGTTATGGTTAACCAACTAAATTGAAGACTACTATTTCATGCCCACGATGGGTGGTAACTTATGACTACCAAAATTATCCGTGTATTCACACGCGTGACAAAAAGAATTGAGTTGATAGGACTTATAGTTTTCGAGATATTTCCAAAAATGTATAGTGAAAATTTGTTAAGGTACAAAATTAGAAGTCTTAGTTCTAGAAACTTTTTGTATTTTAAGGATATCGAATTTAACAATATGAAACAC
The DNA here is from genome assembly GCA_963859965.1 of Ceramica pisi. Lineage (NCBI taxonomy): Eukaryota > Metazoa > Arthropoda > Insecta > Lepidoptera > Noctuidae > Ceramica > Ceramica pisi. Next base: position 5,952,442 of record OY982549.1, on the reverse strand, counting down.
AAATTGCATTTTAATTTGTGTTTCATAGTGTGATAGTTGATTGCACAAGCGACGCCGGTTCCTTCTACGCTCCAAACGTTCTTCACGTACAGGAGCCTCGATTAAGAGCGGTCTCGTAGCCATTTCAAGCAAATTTATCACAAAACCACACAAACGAATAACTAACGAAAATCAAAAGGTAACACTTTTGGTTTCGTCAATTTGAGGTTAAAATTCCGAACAATCATCTGTCAAACTCAAATGTTCGTTCGTAACGTAAATGAATTAGAGTAGGTTTAGAGAAACTAAATGTCAAATAATCTTCGTTCGTATTGAACTTCGGAACGAATAGAACCGTGGTAGGAAACATGCGAAAATTCAATCGAAACTTCGTTTTTCGTTGAATTAGAGTAGACCTCCAGGTTTGACCGATCAAGGCCACGGGAATCAGCTGGATGCGAACGACGCTGTACATCATATTATATCTGCCGAATAACGTCCACTTAAGGGCATAGGCCTCCCCCTAGTGTCGCGGCTACCCGCGACCCTCATGAGGTGATCGGTCCAACATGAGGGAGGCCTTCCAACGCTGTGTCTTCCGGTACGCGGTCACCACTCCAGAACTTTGCGGTGCACTCGACTATCTGTTCTGCGAGTCCTGCCTACTTCCACTCCACTTTGGCGATCCTTCGGGATATGTGGCAACCTTGGTTTTATCATTATTTCTGATTCGATCACGCAAGGAAACTCCAAACATTGTCCTTTGAGTGACTTCAAACCTTCTGATGAGGCCCATTGTGAGCGACAATTGCCGACTGAAATAATAATAATTTTCAAGAAATACAGGCATGTTATATAAAAGGAACATACCGCGAACAAATAAATACATCCGCCATTAACGCAGAAGATATACGAGCGCTAAAGTATTCATTTGTTTGTTTATTTAGTCAATATGTTACGGTTATGGGCTTTTAAACTGCGAATCACAACATTGTAATAATGATTTATTCCATTTGTCGCCATTTTTGTTTCATTTTTATTTTACGTATGGCAGAGGCAGTTGTAAATGTACTATTTTTACAATCATTCATCCTACTAATTTTACTTGCTAGTCCCACTCTTAGTCCTAGATATCCAGTAATATTATAAATGCGAAATTTGTGAAGATGGATGTTTGTTACTCTTTCACGTTAGAACGCTTGAAAGGATCTTCATGAAATTTGGCACATAGATTAAAATCTGCTATAGTACATAGAGAACATACTCCCGGAATAAAAAGTAGCCTTTGTGTTATGCCAGATTATAATCTACTTCTGTGCCAAATTTCATGAATAACCTTTCAGGTATCCTGACGTGAAAGGAAAAATCCATCCTCACGAACTTTGGCATTTATAATACTAAATAGAACTAAAATAATCAATATTAATTATTTTTAGTTTAAAAAGCTTTTCGGTCAGGAGTTTTTAAAATTACTAATTTAATTTTTAGTTCAAGCATTTTTAACTTAATTACCTAATAGGTACTGCTGAAAATCCTGTGAGCCAAGCATCTCTCACCAATGTATTCACTACTATCTCTTTCTAGCTTCATAATCAGACACTGATCACAATCTTTATAATTATGTGACCTATTCATTGCGACCATTTAAATGAATACAAACACGAAAGGTCTGCTGTTTATTTCAGGTAACGCTGCGAGATCGGGTTAAGGTTAATAATCTACCTATAATCTACCTATAATCTGTTAATTGAAACCATTTCAGTGATTCAAAACACTATACCTACCTTTTTTTTTTTTAAAACGTTGCCTCACACTAGGAATTTCTCTTGTATCGTGGGTGTGTTCACGAACATATAATCTCACATACACAAACAGCCAAACAGAAACAACTATCTATAGGCCATACAAAAATTTGTTGTTATATTATAATGAGGAAAGATTTAATTTTATTGTTTGTTTAACGATTTAACTCAAAAACTACTCGACCAAATTCAAACATTCTTTCACCATTAGAAAGTTACGTTTTTACCAAGTCATAGGCTATATCATATTTTTAAGAAATTTAGAAATCCCTAACTGAAATTGAAAAATGTAACCCAAGGTATCAAAATGTTGCGATGGTATATACCTACCTAACTTTTTAGTTAAGCCATTGTGGCTTAACTAAATTATTTAGTTTAAATACGAGTGGAATCGAAAAGTAATTATCCGTTGAAATGGTTTGATAATTTTGGTTGATTATGTACGTGTATATTTCCACTTTAAGGTATTCGGATCGGACTTTTCGTTGAGAAATTATAAAAATAGAGTACTCAAAATAAAAAAATCCAAGTCAGAAAAAATCCTGTCTCTTGAAACTTGATATAAACTACTGACCTAAGTGTATTCGTTTTTCACAATTACCCCCCAAAAGACGGTTTATGAGGAGCTAAAGTTTGCATGGAAGATCTTATTTCTTGAGTTTATATAATAGAAATTGCAAGAACACTGAACTAAATAAATTATACCTTACGATAATAGAACCTTTTTGAAAACCTCGCCAAACTAGGACAAATCTAGGGAAACCCGGACGGATGGCAGTCCTACCTTAGACTGATTATATTTTCATAGGCTGCAAGCAGTGTTTCAATAGAACACATTCGTCAAAAATTACATGGGTCAAAAAAGCGAGAAGCGGCTTCGCCCACCCTCGCGTTTTTTCCCGTTCCCTTAAGAATTAGGGAACGGAACTCTTAGTACTCGCCTACACTCCTCAAGGAACCTACATGCCTTTCAGCTATGTACGACCAAGATTTTCGGCTGTGCGTTGTCTGTCAGTCACACAATAACGGAAGAATTTTATATCTTAGGATTATTGTGAAAGATAGTACATTTTTTATTTAAAATTTTAAAAGTAACCTTCGCTTGTATTATTATTTTATATAACGGGTAACAGCGACCGCAGAGATTTCGAATTAAAATATCATCGTAACGCATAATACAACAAACATCTGTAATTTAATTTCTTTATTCCTACATACCTAATCTGCTCAGCTAATATACGGAAAACGCTTATTACACTATACGATCTATCCGGGACCGATTTCTAGAGCGCCCTGTCCCTGCGGCAGGGTGCCGATTATTACACTACACTAGAAATCGCTCCTTGTCTCAGTCTGAATGTTTACGTGGATAGCGTTGCACGCAGTGGCGGCGGAGGAGACTGGTCCGCCCCGGGTACCAAGCACCAAGGTGACAACGACAAGCATAGATATTGTGTTTCTACACAAATTTAATTTAAAATTTAATTTATTTAATTTAATAGATATAATAAACAAAATAAATATTTTTATATTTCTACTAGCCGACCCACGCAACTTTGTCTGCGTCACATTTTCCATTAATGCTCCGCTCCTTTTTGTCTTAGCATGATGATAATTATATATCCTATAAGCTTCCACGATAAATGGGCTATCTAACACTGAAAGAATTTTTCAAATCGGACCAGTAGTTCCTGAGATTAGCGCGTTCAACCAAACAAACAAACAAACTCTTCTGCTTTATAATATTAGTATAGATATCGACAACTCACTCGTACATCCAAAGAAGGCGCACAAAATTACCCTTTTACTAACTACCTAATTTAATTACTACCTACTCTTGTACGTAACTACTTTCATACCATGTAATATCAAAGTTTAAAACACATCTATATTTTCCTTTTTTTTTCGAATACAACTTCTAATTGCCTAAAATAATAAATTAATGTTGCGCTTGGCTGATCTTATACCACGCGTAACATTTCGATTTTATCAATTGAAAGAGACATGGAAATCAATTTTGAAAATGTGATCAAATATTTTAGTAAAATAATCAATCGGAAATATCTCAATACAAAACCGCCCAGGGTGCCAATTTACCCAATGCTGTCACTACGGCAGGGCCCTGCCTCCCCGTCTCTTATTACACTAGGCGATCGACAGAGCAGAGAGATCGGAGCCACCCGATTTCCCGGCGGCAGGGTCCTTACTCCGTGTTTCTTTTTACACCACGTTGTCTCTGCTGATCGGGCCCGATAAATCGTGTAGTGTACTAACAGTTTAAGGGATTTATATTAGACCGAGCCGTGCCCGGGCCGGGCCAAGGGCGGTCCGGGGCCGGTGCGGAGACCGTCCATGCTGCACGTTTAAATTACACCGAGCGTTACACGAAAAGTGTTCGTATTATATTATGAAGGCACGTGGAGTAGACAGGGTCCACACCACGGGTGTTGCACGGTCCGGCCGTGCAACAACAAGTGGTGTGGACAAGAGTAGTTTGGGCCCAACGGGACACGAATCAGGCACGGTGTAATGTAAACTGGTTCATACAAAATGTATGTAACGTTTCAAATCCGTGCCCCTTCCCGGCCCGCGTACTCGGCACGCCCCGAGCACGGCCCGTTCTCATATAAATCTTCCCTAAACAGGTGAATATTTGTCTCTCGATATTCATTATTGAGGTATTCTCAGGACTTGATAAAATTGCGTAAAAAAAATCCTCGGTTCTTGTCATGGAATAGGCCAGGGGAACGAAGACGAACGGAAACTGCTGTTTTAATACTTCAACTGCATATTTTCATTTACATGCGACCGCGTACCGGAAGCCGCAGCATTGGAAGGCCTCCACAATGTGGACCGATGACCTGGTGAGGTTCGCTAGTAGCCGAAGGATCTAAAACGCGTAGGGCCGGTTGTTGTGGCGACCGTTGGGTTTTTGTGTCCAGCAATGGACGTCTTTCGGCTTATATGATCATGATGATTTCAATACGTTTTAAAAATAAGTAGGCAGAGTAACAAAAACTGATCGATTAGTTAAGACATAACACAAATAGTCTACCTTTAATTTCAATAGCTTTCCAAATCTATACTAATATTATTAAGTATAGAAGAGTTTGTTTGTTTGTTTGGTTGAACGCGCTAATCTCAAGAACTCCTGGTCCGATTTGAAAAATTCTCTCAGTGTTAGATAGCCCATTTATCGAGGAAGGTTATAGGCTATATCATCACGCTAAGACAAATAGGAACAGAGCATTCAAGGAAAATGTGACGCAGACGAAGTTGCGCGGGTCAGCTAGTAACAAATACGTCGCTGAAGGTATTATTCATATCAACTTAGAATCAAGAATTCTCAATCAAGAACGCAAAAACCAAGGTCAAGCTTAATTGAATTTGCAAGTCAGCTTTTTATTTCTATTTCCGATTAGACAGCAGCAAATCGCCAATAGTCATACCTAAACCTATATTTAACAACAAGTCCTTGAATCGTACGAACGTCAAATACAGAATGATCAAAGCAAACTTTGGCGTACGTGCCGACGTTAGGAGTGGGTACTGACGGATATCGAAGATACCGGTGTTCACAAATATTATTGTAATCGTATTGTGTAATATTAGCAAGCAATTGCTTTGAGTAAACAGAACGGTACTAAAGTCGGCACGCCCTAGGGAATACCATTCGTAGCAAAACCTAAGTTGATCGTGTATGATGTTGATGCTTTGTCGATCTTAAGACGAAGCACACCTTCGTGTCGATGGTTCCTTGTAGACTTAATACTAGCTACAGCTATTCGCGGTTTCAACTACGTGGTATGCTCAAAAATACTATCCTTTGTATTTCTGCAATTCCTAAGTTATGTTAAGTTGCATTAAGGTCGGTATAAAGACTTTCAAGACCGGTTTCTGACGTACTTTATTGGTCGTTTATCTATCCGTTAATGCTATTTGTCATAACGTCATTGGTTGGTTCGTGGTTAGCGGACAGACATAGAAACGTGCAAACTTAACAAACGAATGGAGAGGCAGAATCACTTCCGCACGTACCTATAATACATATTAATATGGGTTAGCTTTGACCAGCAGTTGACCGCGTAAAATTCATTCATGGTGCGTGTTAGTGCAAAAAAAGCAAAACAAAAGATGCCACGTCGTTTTTAGTGTTTCTCCACAAACAATCGGTCATATTCTGGCTCATATTTTTTTTTTTTACGGTCTATTTCCGCCAATATGATCGGCGCCTATTGTTTATCTATTCCTCATCCATACTAGTTCTCGCAATTCATGCCTCTCGTACTTCCATGCTTCATACTGTATCTTCCTTTAATCCTTCATCATAAAAAAATATCCTTTGGGTGGGACTCCCACTATTCTGCCTCATTGGAGCTGTAGGTACAATTTAGTAAGATGGAGGGTTGTTGATATGGACAAAATGAAAACTCAGGTAGACCATACGTAGCCTGGTTTAGGTCACAGAATAAAATTGTTGCCCTGATAGTACTTTTCCGGGAGATAATATCCGACTTTCACGAGGGCAATTCCGAAAGTAAAGCTATTCGCTTTACAATTTTTGCTAACAGGCAAACATTCAATTACCTTTACATTTTCGGAGTAGAGCAGCAGGCGTTTAACGGTTCACCGGGCAACAATGAAATTTGCATGCTCCGAACACTGTTGGGTCTAATATATACAATTTCAATTGTCTTTCAATTTATTTACAATTCTTAGGTTGGGAAATTTGGAATACAGGCTTTTACGGATGTTGAACTTTTGTGTGAATTGTAGCATTATACTCTTTGTCTTCATAAAAATTAGCTTTCGTCCGCGACTTTGTACGCAAATATCCCGTTTTTTCCCGTTCCCGTAGTTCCTCCTCTTAGTGCACCCTATGGAGTGTAAGGATGCCAAATTTCAACTTTCTACGACCAGTAGTTTCGGCTGTGCGTGGATATATATGTCAGTGAGTCAGGTTTGCCATTTATATACATAGATTCCTTCTTACTCACAAATCTGAATCTCTGATATATCGACATTAGATAATAAAGGTAAATTTAGTTAGATCGGAACAACGTAGTCGGCGGCACGGTTGGCTCAGTGGTTGAGCAATCGGCTGCTGCGCCTCGTGTCGTGGCCCGTGGGTTCGATTCCCGCACGGAACAAATATTTGTATGGCCTACAGATAGTTGTTCCGGGTCTAGCTGTTTGTGTATGTGACTTTGTATGTTTGTAAACGCACTCACGATACAGGAGAAATTCCTAGTGTGGGTTAACGTTTTGTTTTTTAAAAAAAGTAGCTTAGGTAGGAAACTTTCTCAAGTGGTAGATACTAGGGTGTGGGTGTGTCACTCTTATATGTTCCACTCTTATATGAACACACGGTAATTTGTACGCATCTTTAGCCAGAGACTCTAGACAAAGTGTCATTCTTTAAGCGTTGGCGATTGTCGAAATGCCAAAATGTAGGAGACATTTCGACAGCGTTTGTCAATCATTTTAGACATTTTGACAATCGCCTTGGCCATCCTACCGCTGACAGAATTTTACTTGTCTAGAGCCTCAGGGCATTGGAGTGTTGCGGAATTTGTTCAAAAGAGTCACCGCGGCCCTGGAACGCAAAGCGCATTAGAAGAACACGTATGGATTTTAGTTCGTAAGAGTCTGACAATCCCTTCTGCTCCGCGCAGAGTGGAAGGAGTCATTTGATGATTTCCCATCGTTGAAAAAACTGGTCAATAGTGAGTCGCACTCGCGCACCGAGGGTCCCGTAACATCATAAAACGAAATGAAATGTTTTAAATTTTTATCGATGAACATAGACCTATTTTCGTCGGAGAATACTGCGGTATGTATTGCAACTGTTACTCGTATAGATCACCACTATCTCTGGACCACCAGAACTGATGTAATTCTATGAAAAAGTATGCTATTTAGAGACATCGTCTTATTTTTCCTGTAATCTCTACACATATTGATTAATATTTCAGATTTTCAAACTTCGAAGATAAGGAGGGGCGGACGGTGAATTTTTTTTTCATTTTTCTTCAAAGCCAAAAACAAAAGAAAAAAATGTTTGAGTGAGTGCAAATAGCGCTGCTAGTAGCCCCATTTCGAGATTTTAAAAACCCAATTCAGTCGTTGCTGGAAAAAATATAGATACATTTTTATTTGCAAAATGGTTGAGCTAACGTTATAACTATTCCGAATTTCAAGTAGATAGCATTAGTAGTTTTTGAGATATCCAGCTGTGACAGACAGACTTAGTCACACCATAAGAGTTCCTTTTTACCATTTTAGTACAGAACCCCAAAAAGGGTGCTTGCGCATCGCACATTCGCCTTTTTGTGATGAATGATACGTTGCGTCATCTCACATTCACTTACTACTTAAAAATACTAACTCCGTATCTTATTGACCTAGACACTAGTAATTTATGGATGAAGAAGCCGCAATGGTCGAGCTTCACAATCTAATTTACCAGTTTAATTAGGTGAAACCTTATAGGTACACTGAATAGAATAATTCCAAGACGTCCGCAGGTCTAAAATAGCCTCTTTAGCGGAATCATTTTTGGATCAAAAAAATATCCACAAAAAATGTGTCAAATTTCATTTTCATCCGTATCACTAAGGCATTGGGTTCAAGGTTGATTGGAAAAAAAAATACAGTGACGGGAAGCGTGATGTGGTTTCTGAATCTGCTAAAGTGGCCTTTTTAGATCCCTTGATAAAAATAGCTGCCGTTACTAGACCCTTGTTATACGCCTTTTTGCCATATTAAATGTATGTGAATATTCAAAAATATAACATTTTTGGTACATATCTGAAATTTGGTTGTATTTAGGTTCCTTACAGAATGTAGAGGAGCACTAAAGAAAGAAAGAAAGGAAATGTTTTTATTTGGGACTCGCACAATACTCATAAAGTAAAAATAAGTAAAAGTAACTGTAACAAAAATATGTAGACAGGTACAAAAATCCTAGAAAACTAACACTAAACCAGCTAGTCTATTCTGTAAGTAACCATTTCGATATCGACTTCACCTGAGTTACTAAGCTTACAAAGTGAACTTTATTTCACACGTCATAAGGTCTTATATTTATACGAATTTGAAACTCACCTCGGATTCCGCTGTCGAGACACGAAAATGTTGTTACAGAATAGCACTGCTGAGCACTAAGAGCAGATATCCCGAAATTTCTACGAGAACGGAAAAAAACGGGATATTCGCGTAAGAAGTCGCAGGCAAAAGCTAATAACCGATAAAGAGAGAATGGCCAGGAAAGATCATGGTCGTACCTAACACAAAAAATCCGGTCGGACATGCGCAAGTTGGACGCATACGAAGGGCTTCGCGAAATAGAATTGGAAGTTTGTTTGATTGTTAGTTCGAAACTGAGATTATAATGTGAATGTTGTGTAATAATATAATATGCTGCCATCATAAGAAAAAACTGGTCAAGAGCGAATCGGACTCGCGCACCGAGAGTTCCGTACGATGGTATATAAAATGTGAAACGTTTCTAAATTTTCATCGGCAAAAGCCTATATTTGTTATAGAACTTTAACACACGGTATATATTGCACTTTTAGATCAGTGCCGTCTCTTGACCGCTATTGCAACTAAGGTAATTTTTGTTGATGATTTTTGAAAAAACTGTGCTATTTAGAGACTTCGTTTTATTTTTCCTGTAATCTTTACATAAACTTCTATTACATAGAATAATTTCAGATTTTCTCTATGCAAACAACGGAGATAATTGGGCAAGGTGAGGTCATAGCGCTCCTTCATATTATGATAATTTTTAAACCATTTCAGTCATAGTTGCAAAAAAAAAACATTTTATTTCTTTCTTATTAGCAAAATAGTTACTTTACGCAAACGTCATCTAAAACGATTCTAAATTTCAAGTGGATAGCATAAGTAGTTCTTGAGATATCTAGCTGTGACAGAAGGACAGATTAGGACAGATTTAGTTGCACCACAAGGGTTCCTTTTTACCATTTTGGAATGGAATCCTAAAAATGACGTATCTTCACAAAACGAAGTAATCATTTCCGACATTAATCTATCTATCTTCTATACTTATAATAAATCTGTAGAGAGGTCAATTCTGTACATGAAATATATTTCCAAAATAACTATCAGGGGGTGATTAGGGATCGATACTGATGCCGAAAATGCAATCAGTACAATTTTTGTGTGTCTGTCTCTCTGTCTGTCTGTCTGTCTGTCTGTATAACCGTTATAGAAACAAAAACTACTCGACGGATTTTAATGAAACTTGGTACAATTATTATTCATACTCCTGAGCAGGTTATAGTATACTTTTCATCACGATACAATCAATAGGAGCAGAGCAGTGAAGGGAAATGTTGGGAAAACGGGAGAAGTTACTCCATTTTTTAAGCTTCCGTCGCGTGTGCAACCTTAATGGTGAAAGCTACACAGAAATCATGTATGACGGAAATGTTCTCCTTAAAATTATATAAAAAATATCCAACAACAGCATATGTCTATCTTTTATGATTGACGAACAATAACACGTGTAACTCCCGATAGCTTAGCAGTTCGAAGCTTTCTGATTGTATTTGTCTACTCTTACGTTTATAAAACTCTCAGTCGTCCCCAATTAACATTAATAAAAGTTAACATTATTAACTATTCCATAAAAAAATAATCATAGAAATCGATATAGAAACACCAAAGTTATACATGAAAAACGCTAATAATAAGCCATCGCGCGTGAATCATGCTATAAGGATTATTTTTGTGGTCGCGAACGCACAGGCAGGCGGCTAGCTTGGCGCCTAGAGGCTAGCGAGTAGCTTCGGAAAACGGCTTACGACAGTTTGCAATATCCTTTAATAATTATAATGTCGAGGGGAAGATGGTTATAATTTCGCTTTACACCAAACGAGTAATATTATAAATGTGAAAGTTTGGTTGTTTGTTACTCAATCACGCCAGAACGGCTTAACGGATCTTAATGAAATTTAGAACAAAGATAGATTATAGTCTGGAATAGCACATGAGCTACTTTTCATCCCGGGAATATGTTCCCTAGGGATCACGCGGGCGAAGCCGCTGGCAGAAGCTAGTAAGTAATAAGTTAATACTTTAAGGCGGGAAATCGGTTACTTCGTTTGTACTTTTAAACGACTTTTTTTATTATGACGTCAGTATGGGAATTGCCTCTTTCACAGATAGGTAAAAAATTACAAACCAAGTACCTATTTTTACACTGCTACATTAAACTGCTAACGACATGCGACCTCTGAGATCGGTCCTAATGGTCTGTCCGTTTCGAAAATACCAATAGGCTAATTTGGAATGGTTTACATAGAATGTTAATTGCTTTGAGCATATTGCCCCCTTTTATGTCCCAAAGTACGGCTTATCAACAATCCAAATCCCATAAGGGTTCCCATTAGTCTTTCATTCCGTTCCATTTCCGGTGACCGTACTGCTACCGTACAAGATAGATGGGAAGAGAAGATCTAATTTTAACGATTGCTGAAAAAAGGCACATGCTCACATAAATGCATTCATTCGGATACATACACTATGCGACGCACGACGCAACGTTCATGTCGCAACGCCGTACCGCGACGCAACGCCGCGCCGTGCAGCAACGAGACACCGCGCCGAGCCGCAAAGTGACGCCACCGAATGACGAAATTCAATGTTTACCAAAGACGCAGCGGAGTGCTTTTAAATGTTTGTAAACCTTTTGTGCCACACTACAAAAAAAAAAAATGTTTGTAACGAGTAAACTCAAAAACCACTGGACCGATTTCAAACATTTCACAATTAAAACACTACATTAGCCCTAAGTAACAGGCTATATTCATTACAAGAGAAAAATTGGGATCCTTAAGAAAATTGCAGCGCGGGTGACGTCATGGGCGAAGTGCTAGTATATAATAAAGATATAAATACACTTTCTTTTTTCGTTGTTTTGCGACACAGACACATTTCAACGGCACGGATAAGGCACTTTTCTGCAGCTTAGGCCTGGCTAAAATGTTACTAGTAAGCTGACCGGGGCGGCTGGCTAAAAGCCATGGCAGAAGGTTGATCTATTGTGTTTGCACTCGCTGTTAGAGATGTGTGTCGTTAAATCTACGTCATTCGTATAGAGCCGACCTTCTGTAACCATCTAGATTGTGATGTTGGTAACACTGTCGCATGAATTTACATGGACTTCGTCGGGTACAGTTCCGCTGCTAACCTTTGTTCCCCCTAATTGCTTTACAGGGTAATCTGCTATTTCTTTGATCATACGGCTTTTGGTGTTTTACTATAATAATATCCATTATGAACAGATTTTCTGCATTTTTATACGGGTAAAACTTACTAGAGATGAGATCATAAATATTTTATGAACATTTTACGACTCGCACTTAGCCGGCATTTTGTTCGCCCATTTCAACCTACCCATGGATATTTTAATTGGTAATAACTGGCAACACCGTTTGACCTTGTATGTGGCACAATTTTTTCTGTCGCGCCAGTCCTTTTGAAAAGCTAATTCCTCCATACCACACACATTCATTTCACTACACACAGTATTTTTACTCTTTGATCATGAGGCTTTTCATAAAATTTTGTAAAGGAAAATAAGTGGGGAAATTATTTTTAACTCGATGTAGCTTGGGTATGAAAATATAAATAAACAAACTTAGATGTTTTTCTACTTGGAATTAGTTAATTCAAATCTATAATTAGGTTCCAGGCAAGCTATTTAAAATTGTTTTGAAACTGCATTTGACATTTTGTCAGCCATCTTCTTAGAATTTTATAGTGTTGAGAACAGAAGTTGTTCATTAACATAAAGTGATTTAAGTTGAATTTTAAACTGGTATTTTTCCTTTTTCTCTGATAAACATGAATAACAATGAAAGTTTATTCATTTTGCTAGTAAAAGGATATTAGTTCCAAGCTGATTTGTAACACATTAATATGCTCTGGGTTTTTTTTTATCTGCCCACAATCCCAGGTGTTTCTCGGGATCCCGAGGTTATAAGTAGGCAGTCCCAGAAAAAGAAAGAGTAATCGGGACCGAACTCTGGTTCTCAATAGAAAGAAGTTTGTTTTTTTTTTCTGAAGGGTTGAGCACAGTCTTTTTTGGGAAAATTTCCAGGTCGGACAAAAAGTGTTATTGGATTTTTAGAACAGGCTGGAGAGTACTTCGAAAAGCAAGTAAAGCCGTAAGTTCTGCGGCAGATCTCTCTCCGGGCAGTTTGGATGACCGTTCCGTTCCATCAGATTATTAATTAAAGTTGGAGTTCGTCTGTGTTTACACACACTTGTGCACTGTTTCGAGCCTATTGTAAATCTCCGTTGAAGTTGGCCGGTCATTGCCGAAAACAGTCAGAAGGACTTATTTACGACAATCTTATACTAACGTTTGTAAGCTGGACATTCAAGGGGTCGCCTTAATGCCCTTTAACGCCTTAGGGATATCATGTGCGATTTCATGTTATCAGCCAACGGAACTATACACGAAAACTTGTGTGGAATAAGTGCGGATAATTTGAGGTAGGTTCCTCGCTCTGAGCCGATTTTTTATAGTTGGTCAGTGATACTAGTAATAAATAAACAAAATCACTTGACCTTTGACAATAGAGATATACGCAGATGACCGTAAGCGCACATGGTCAGCTGATATCGCTTTACGAACATTCTTTTTTAAGTTGTTTTATGCACAATCCAAACGTGTAATAAAGCAATTATTAAAAAAGGAGGATAAAGAAGATGCCAAAAGTAAAGCTATCATCGTCATCATCAGCCTATATCAGTGCACTGCTGGGCATAGGCCTCTTCTAGTACACGCCATTCCACTCGATTTCCGGCAACTCTCATTCAGCTACTACCAGCTGTCTTGCGACCGTCGTCACTCCACCAGCTTGAGGGCGTTCTACTTTACGTTTGCCTATTCACGGTCTTCACTTAAGAACTCGTTTACGTCGGTTCTACGGCTATTATGGCCAGCTAATTGCCGCTTCAGCTTGCTTATGCTGTGAGCTGTGTCGACAACTTTGGTTCTCTGTTGAATCACTTCGTTGCGGATTCGATCTCTCAAAGAGACTCTAAGCATAGCCTGTCCCATGGCTCGCTGAGTGACCATGAATTTATGATGTGAGTGTAACAGATAGGACGCACTGATTGAAGACCTTACTCTTTCAGCTCTGTAGAATACTTGACGAGAAGACTCTGCGAAGCTTCCCATTCGCTGCCCTGCCCAGCCTGCTTAGCTGAATTCTTCTGCTTGGAGAATACGTATTCTTCGGGCTGCTTGGCCGAAGTACTGCCCGAAGTATACGTATTCTGGAACAACATTAAGAGCACTGCCACTGTCAGCAATCGGTCTCAGGGTAACGTGTTCGTCAAAATGATTCGACAGCGGAAGGAATACAAATCATTCATCGTTCATGAACTTTTTATCACTGTCTTAGGTTCATTAGGTTATCTTTGTGTATAACTTTGTAACCTACATATTAAAATTAAAAGGCTTATCACACTACACGATTTCTCGGGCCCGATCTGCAGGGACAGCGGGATGTAATTGAATTCGAATAGTATAAACGGACTGAATGTTCGTGTTCGTTCTATATCGCCCTAGCGTAATGATAAATATAGCCTTCCTTAATTTTTCAAATCGGACCAGTAGTACCTGAGATTAGCGCGATCAAGCAAACAAACAAACTCTTCAGCTTTATAATATTAGTATAGATATGCAGAACGATGCGTTTTGTCACATAAAAAATGACTTTGCAAATTGTCATTTGACAAAAATTGTGACGAGTGCCCGGTTTCTGAGGTACTTTATCGGTCCTTTATCTGGCCATTAAACTTTTTTTTGCCGAAAATATGTAATTTTCCTCCTTTTTTTAACAGACTTCCCAAAAAGGAGGATGTTCTCAATTCGGTTGTGTTTCTTTTTTGTTTGTTACCTCATAACTCCGTCATTTATGAATCGATTTGATTATGTATCAAAATCGGTTAGGAAGTTTGACTTTTAAATCGAAATAGCTGGAATTCGTTTACTTGGAAGACGGATTTTTGCCATCCAAGTAAACGAAATTTCGTATTTTGCTTTCCTGCGGTTTTGCAGTGGTGTGGGGTACCACTGAAAAATACCCAAATAAAAGCAACACTACAATGTAAAAAATAACTTTAATTTCGGAAGTCGGTGTTTCTGAAAATACGAAGAAACTCACAAAAACACCGATTTGCGAAATTTGGTTAAACGAGGTCGCATGACTTCGGCGACCAATTTTTCGTGGTAGCGCGCATTCGCTGTTAAGTGATTAGAATTGTTGAATTTAGAGATTTGGTTATTCGAGATCGCATGGCTACGGTGTTAAGTTTTTCGAGGTAGCGTGCATACGTTGTTAAGTGTTTCGTATTAGTGAACTTACGGGGACGTGTTATTCGTTGTTACACTTTTCTAAGTCACGTAACGCACTCGTTTTTTGGAATTCGGTTGTATTTTATTCGATTATGATGAGTCCACGTAACACTGCGGTACGATTTATGCTGTATTTTATCGCACATTTACGGTATTATAAATTATTTTCCCTCTTACTTTGTCCACATGCGCGTAATAACAACTTTTTGTACTGTGCCTAAAGACTTTACTCGCCAGTGGCACCAACTGGTGAGCACGATAACGGTAGCCCCCATTTAATCCGCATAGCTTTGTTGCAGCGGCAACACTGGCGTGTGATTCCGTTTAGATTTCATCAAACCTGACGTGTGACATGAGTGACGGACAATGAACGGATAAACTGACGGCAAGGCTTAGAGTAAAACGGTATCGCTTTTACTCATTGCACCCTAAAACTGTTACTTTAATAATATAATCAAACAGACCTATTGACCTGTTTTTTATTATTAATAGGCACGCGTTTGACCGCTATCTCAGCGGATGGTAAGTGACGATGTGTTCGAAGATGGAGCATGCTTGCTTAGAAGCAAGCTATTCACTCTTGACTAAAAACAAGGTTGTAGTTATCAGTAAACAGGCTCTGGCAGAAAATGTCACTCCTTAGCTGAATGTGTTCCCAAAACGATTTATGCGTATGGGTGTGGCACATCACCGTATTTATTAAGTACTAGTTGTCCCTCGCGGCTTTGCTCCCGTCAACTGCAACTTTCTTATTTTTTTTTTCATGAGAACCGTCTCGTGACAGTAAAAACCACAATAAAAAAACGAAAATCGGCCCAGCCGAGCGTGATGCGGAGACCAAGGGAAATAGGGATTCATTTATATACCGCGTGTATCTGACATCGACGCACAAACGATTTCCATGGGTCCAGGGCATGATTCTGGACACCCCAGTGTTGGAATTTGTCGTCGGTTCTTTTCTCATTTTTTCATTTTTTTCAAGAGTACCACAAATAGGTATCAGCTCAGCTGAGCTGATATCTATTTATGCAAAGGGTATATTCTTTTTTTTTTTTTTTTTTTTTTTTTTTTTTTTCTTTATTTATTTAGGGACATTTATAATCGCAATGCGTATGTCAGCCCCATCGTACCCTAAATACACATTCCTCATATTATCTGGGCCATGAACCTAAACAGACTTTTCGCATCATCGCTATTTGGTTGAGCCAAGATTTTATTTAATGTGCCTACTTCAAGTCTGTTCAAACTCAAGACCCTAAACAAATCATTTCTCCCAGACTCATAACGGACACAGTCCATCAATAAGTGGTGTAAGTCTTCAACTACTCCACACTCCGTACAGTTAGGAGAGTTCGTTTTCCTCATCATGAACGCAAACTTATTGCATGGAATGTGTCCCGATCTGAGTCTATGAGCTGTAACAATTAATTTTCGGCTTAAATTACTATCTACAAACCAGGGCACACGAAAAGGCTGACCCTGCATGGTTTTATACCAGATTCCTTTGTCTAAAGAGCGCTTGTCAAAATATTCCTTCCAATCATCATAACACTTATTTTTAAATTTAGGTAAAACTTCTGAATAGTCCAAAATTATGCTAGTTCCTTTTCCATTTTTAGCTGCATATTTTGCCAGCATGTCAGCCTTTTCATTGCCCTGTAATCCAATATGCGATGGAACCCATTGCAATCTCAATGTAATACCTTTGAGCATTAATTAGTCTATTTTAGTTAAAATAACATAAGCTAGCGATACACCTCTGTGGCCAGAGGCGCATCGAGCTAAATGTTGTAAGGAACTTTTGCTGTCAGTGCAAATAACAATATTTTTATGTTGACTACTGGTACAAAACGTAAGTGCTTCAGAAATTGCAATGAGCTCCAACGACATAACGGACGCATTCTTATCTATTTTAAAACAATTACTTAGAAAATTATTTGGTTTACTAGGTACATAAAAGGCTGCTCCACGACCTTCCACACTCTTCGAACCATCTGTAAATATACTAAGCCATTCATTATACTTCAAATGCAACTCTCTTATAACTTCAAATTTTAAAAAATTACTATTATAGCTTTGTTTAGATAATTTCATTACATCTAAGTTCCATACAATTACTTCTTCAATATTAATGTTGGTCATCCATGTCCTCAGAGTAAACATCAGCAAGGGATTTGATTCTGCTATATGAACATCTTTCACTTCATTATATAAGGAAATCAGTAGAGGAATCTTTTTATTTCTCCAAAAACTATTCTGTAGAAGATCATGCAGCTCACCTAACAAATTAATGGTAATATTATTTTCTATCGATTTGGATTTTAAACAGAACTTATAACCTAAATATTTTCTACGTACATACAGTGGAGCTACACAAAGCTCACTTTCCATAACGTGGATAGGTGTAGTTTTGATAAAACCTCCTATTATTCTCAAAGCCTGGTTTTGAATTTTATTTAGCTTGTCTAGGTGACACTTTGCACTCACATCATATAAAAAGCTGCTGTAATCTATGCGACTTCTAATCAGGGCTATGTAAATATGTCTCAAATGTTTAGGGTGCAGGCCCCATGCAGTGCCAGCCAAGACTTTGAGTAAACTTAGACTCCTCTGTACTTTTTCTACTATCATATTGATATGTTTACTCCAACGCAATGATCTGTCCAGCCACACTCCCAAATACTTGTAATTATCTACTAACTGTAAACTATGTCCATTTATGTTTAAATCTATTTCTAATTTTCTAAACCCCCTGGTAAAAATACATACTTTAGACTTAGTTGCCGATAACTCTAAACCCATGTCATCCAAGATATTGCAAAATGTATTTAATGCTACTTGAAATTATATAGGGTATATTCTCTTGAGATAATGTCTGATTTCACGCTGGCAGAATCTAGCTTTACATAATTCGTAGCCTATGTAAAATTCCGTACCTTAAATATAGCCTTTACTTTAATAATATAGAGTAGCCAAATCCAATGTCTACAACTTTTCATTTAAAATGACGACACTGTTGGCACAGTAGTTGAGCGATTGGCTGCTGCGCTGCGAATCGCAGGTTCTCTGCTCTCAGGGATGCTTCCACTAGACCTTAGGATCAGGGAAGCAGCCTCACTTTATAAAATAAGGAAAGGATACTCTCTGAGAGTAGTTGGCGATAGAAGTGTGGAGAAACCGACACCATTCACACAGTTACTACATCCAGCGGTCCAAAAGACCACTGAATTTAAATTGGTGGAGAACGGTGCAGAACTGGCCCAGCAAGAGGAGGCTAGATATAAAATTTATACAGACGGCAGCAAAGTAGAAAATAAAGTTGGTGCGGCGATATCCCTATGGGATGGCGCCGCAGAGATAAAGTGTAAAAAATTCAAGCTGGAACAGTTTTGCACCGTTTACCAAGCAGAGCTACTCGCGTTGATGAAGGCTACTGAAATGGTGATAGGAAGATCCGGTGATGGTTTTAATGTCTATAGCGACTCTAGATCGGCTCTCGACGCGGTAACACGTGGTGTTTCCCTCCATCCCCTGGTTGTAGCAGTAAGACAAAATATCCTGAAAATATCAGATCAGGGCAAAATAATTAGATTATTTTGGATTAAAGCTCACGTGGGTCTGGAGGGAAATGAGAGAGCCGACGAATTGGCAAAGGATGCAGCTACGAAGTTGAAAACAAAACCGGATTATGATAGATGCCCGGTATCCTTCATCAAGCGACAGATCCGCGAAGACACACTAATGGAATGGCAACGTCGATATACAACAGGAACCACAGCGTCAACCACGAAAATGTTCTTTCCTGATGCCCTTAAGGCTTATATGTTAGTTAAGAAGTTAAAACTCAATCCGCTGCTGGTGTAAGTGTTAACGGGACATGGCGGATTCTCCGAGTACTTGAATAGATTCAAGCGCAAGGAGAGTCCGGCGGCATGTCCCTGTGACACAGGCAAAGATAAAAGACAAATGCTCTACATTTGTTGGTTGAGTGTCCAATCTATGCCAAATTAAGATTTAATCTGGAAACAAAATTACAAAAAAAAATTAAAAACTGAAGATTTAGCTGAAATACTTGCAAGTAGAGATCAAAAATGTGATTTTATAGAGTTTTGCGAAATTATTGCCAAAACAGCAATCGAAAGAAACAAAACATAGCTCATATAAGTGTAACTGTATTATACAACGTGTTTTTTTTGATATCCCATAACTCTAGGGTATGATTGAGGCCATATCAAAGAATCAACTGGCATATGAGTTATGTTCCAATCCTTCATTTTTTTTTTCATTTTTCATACAGAATAATTCGGCAGTCACGATTATTAATGTAAAACACCCTTACGTGAAATATGACAACGTCGCATTTTCTTAGCTTTAAATATGAATGATTGGTTTGAATAAAAATGAATTACTTGTAGTATTTATCAATGAAAATTAGATACCTAGACACATCGAGGGTCTATTTTGTACGGTAAGCAAACAAGTAAAGATTCGTCATACTGGTGACAATTTTTGACCTTATTTAATTATGATTGATGATATCTCCGAAACGATGCATTTTTGGAACACCTATTCTAGGAGTTTTAGTATTATTTCTACCTATAGAATATAACCCTAGAGTTATGAGATATAAAAAAAAACAGGTTGTATAATGTAATATATAAGGATAGTTAACCAAACTAATGTAGTTGAATAAGAAATAATAGTATAAGTTAGAAATAGTAGATAATAGCAGTAGTTAAACAAACAAGGCACCGTGTAAGTATAGTTAAACAAATAAGGTAGAGATAATGTCATAGATATAAGCTAAAGTAATAAGAGGCATACAGCAGAAAAAAAAAACAACAACATAAAGTCAAAAAATAAGATAAAATGTAATAGAACGTAGACTAAAAATGTAAAAATAAAGTTGTATTTTGTAAGTAGGTATATGAGTGGAATTAGTTGGGATAGGGCATGTATAGAACCTGCAAGCGAATGTAATAAGAAAGAGCATAGGCACTGGTCGCCCAATACAGTGGAAAAGTGTAAGGAAGGAGTGTGGTTTTAGCCGGTTGGAGCCCGACACTATGCAGACTGGCTCGTATTGTGAGGCAGCCTGGGTGTAAGTCCGACCTGGATTTCCAACTCCTGCCAAAAAAAATAAATAAATCGCAGGTTCGATTCCCGCACGGAACCAATTTTTCCTTCTGGACTATAATGTTGAATTTGCAAAATGTTGAATTCACAAAATGTTGAGTCCTGTGGATGCGAGAGGCGCAAGACCGGTCGCGGTGGAGATGTTTGGGGGAGGCCTATTTCCAGCAGTGGACGTCTTTTGGCAAATCTTATAATGAGCACACTTCTACTTCACGGGAAAATATCTGGCACCCACATAGACGGCCCTGTAAAATAGTACGTGAACCTACCACGTGGTAAAATTAGTATGATTTTTTTATTCACGATTACGATGTTGGTCCTCAGGTAAAAGTTTTTCAGTTTGATGGTCTGTAACCCACACCCTTAAGTTGGTGATACCCTTTCTCAGACACCCAGTATTTATTTACGTACTGAACTCTAAAATTCTCGTTATATTTTAATATAAAATAATATTAAGTGAAACCTCTGTGCATCCATTACTAATACTGGCCACTTTTAATAAAAAAATGATAAGCGATTTGTTTGATCCTTTACTGTTGTCAGTCAAGTTCATAATTTCCTGTATGTTTGTGATTGTGATGAAATGAAACACAAGTAAAAACATACAATTACTTTTGAAGATATTGTGTTTTTAAAAAACCATAAGAATAAAGATCTGTTACTAATAAAAGGGAAGTGGACACTGTTAAAGACGGTAAGACTAATCATGACGGCACGAAACGCTGGAAGTGCACACATCGTGAAATATGTACAGCTACAGTAACGTTAAACACCAATAAAACTAAAATAATTCGTGATACTACTGGTCATAAGTGCTTGACCGATCCTAATAAAATCCAAATTACGGGGTTTTTGAACACACTCAAGGAAGAAGTTTGCACAAATTTAAATCCCATTCAGCAAATTTTTGAAGACATGTTAACGAAGTTTGTTGTGCGAAACCTTCATGTACCTGCATACCAACTACAGACATTTTTCTCGGTGAACTGAAAACTTCTCTATATAGGACACGGAAAAGATTTTTAGGATCTGATAAACGGATTTAAAAAAAAATTGAAGATGTCAAAATTCCTAAAGGAGTGTCCGAAACTTTCAAGGTGATTGAAGATGGAGACAAGGAGAAAATTATTTTATTGTGTTCTAGGAAGATGCTAAAATTATTGAAATCTGCAAGTGTTTCTTACTATGGGGATGGTACTTTTAGATCGTGTCCCCGGCCATTCTATCAGTTGTATATAATATCTTGATGTTTATTCTGATAACAAAAGCATAAATATTTATCCGGTACTGTACGCTTTTTTGTCAAATAAAACACAAAGGACATATATACGGTTATTTTCATTAATTAAGAATAAGCTTGGAGTAGTTCATATTGCTAAATTCAAATGCGATTACGAAACAGCTCAAATAAACGCAATAAAGAAGGTTTATACAGAAGCTAAAGTGACAGGATGCTTTCAGTATTTTAACTAGGCAGTTTGGAAACAGGCAAAGCAATGTAATTTGGTCAAAAATAAATACAGCAACAGTCTTGCTTATAAATGTGATAGAAATGTAGTACGATTGTGCTCTTATTTTGTTTTACTTCCACCGGCGCATATGACAGCAGCCTGGCAGGATATTGTGGATGCTGCCCCTAGTGATTCAGAAAATTTGCACAGTTTTCTTCAGTATTTTGAAGAGCAGTGGTTCAGCATGGATCACAATTTGATTAGTTGTGCAGACGATACTCACAGAACAACTAATTCCTGTGACTCCTATCACCGAAAAATAAATTCTAGACTTCCAAAAACACCGAATATATTTTTAGTTATTAAAAGAAGCTACCTATTATGATCGTCGAGTTGCAAGATCTTACATTTTCCCTTTAAGAAAAATAGAAGAGTAGAAGATTTATTATTCGATAAACGATATTCTGAAAAAACTAGAACAGAAAAAATTGCAGCCCTTGCAATTTTTGAGAAAAGTTATATTTTATAAGACGTAAATTAGGATTTTAAATACATTTTTTACGTTTTTTTAAATTTTCATATTTTTTTGGTTAAGGATTACACGTAGTGTTTTAGTTAATGATTATAAGTGGAGCTTTTTATTTTTTATTAAGGATTGCAAGTAAATGGTTTTAGTTAATGATTACAAGTGGAGTTTTTTTTAAAATGAGAGATTACAAGTAAATGGTTTTTGTTGTTTTAGTTAATGATTACAAGTGGAGTTTTTTTTAAATTAAGGATTACAAGTAAATGGTTTTTGTTGTTTTAGCTAATGATTACAAGTGGAGATTTTAAAAAATTAAGGATTACAAGTAAATGGTTTTTGTTATTTTAGTTAATGATTATAGGTGGATATTTTTTAAATTAAGAATAACAAGCAAAGAGTTAGATAAGGATCACAAGTGCAGAGTTTTAGTTTTTAATTTAGTACCTACGTTAATAAATAAAAATACACTCTGGGACTACATTTTGGGATTCGACTTTTTACAAATTCAACATTTTGGGATTCAACTTTTTACAAATTCAACATTTTGCAAATTCAACATTGTAGTCCAGAAGGGTTATATACATCGGCCACCCTATATTTTTTATTTCCACTTTTTCATATATTCAAATAAAATAAAAGATTACGGCAGGTGTACAGGTGTTAAAAAAATCCGCGTCAAAGCGCACGAACGTTGCGTATGTATGCGTTTGTAGAGTTCCCGATTTGTGAAGTGCGGCTCTCGAAAATCTCGTATGTCGAGGTACCTTGGGTACTTGAATAAATAGCACAGATGTATATTTGCAGCGTGACTTGGCCTGAGAGAATTTTCAAAGGATATTCTGAAAAGCAAGCAAATTATTGTACTTGTAACTTTTTTGTATTTGTTTATTGGGGTCGGCTTTCAATCAAACCAGCTGAATACCAGGGTTTCACGTGAAGAATTAACCATTGTTATTTCTTTCTTTGCAATGTTTTGTCTGGTCTATACATATATTTGCCTGTTATGAAGAAAGAGTGCGAATTTCGAGAGTTTGTCTAAAGGTGTTGGGTAATTTCAGAAACTACAGGAACTATTTGCAAATATTTTACCATTTCAAAGGTAGTAGGTACCTTCATGGCAGATGAACATAGGCTATAGCCTCTGTCCATTTATTTATAAATAACCCTGGCGAAGCAAGGGCCAGCCATTTGTAGAGACCGGTCTTTATCCTAATCCAAGCATTAATTTACTTCAAAGTTTGTACTTAATATAAATGAATATCTGGTACTGAAACTTTGAAAATCAATGTTTAAACATTAAATATAGCATTCATAACTTTCGACTATCGATACTTTTGTGTAAAATGCTAACGCCTGCCCGAAGGTTTGTCTAAATTATTTTTAGACAAACCTTCATCATCATATCAGCCAAAAGACGTCCACTCCTTAACATAGGCCTCTTCAAGTGTCGCTACAACAACCGGTCCTGTGCGTCTCGCATTCATCGGCTACCCACGACCCTCACAGGGATATCGGTCTACCCTGAGGAGGCCTTCCAGCACTGTGTCTTCGGCACGCGGTCACCACTCCGGAATTTTTCGGCCATCGACCACCAGTTCTGCGAGCAACTCCACTTTTGCGATCCTTCGGGATATGTCGGCAACCTTGGTTCTACCATTATTTCTGATTCGATCACGCAAGGAAACTCGAAGCATTGCCCTTTCCATTACTCTTAGGTGACTTTAAGCCTTATGATGATGACCATTGTAAGCGACTACGTTTCGGTTCAATAATGGAGTCTGGTGTTGTCTTCGGGAATACACAAAGCAAATGTTTTTTTATATATCTTCCGTACGTAACCATACTTGCTTCATAGGTGTCAATACTGCCTAATCTTTAATCACATGAAAAGCCCAAAGGCTTATCCTCAACAAATACATGGTCGCTCTTGGCAACGGTTCTCAAATATTATTACAACCCACTAATAGTTTTATCCATCCTCTCATGTCGGTATCGATCACGGCTCTTAGATATTGTTAAAGTGTGACGACCATAATCTTATCTGCCCAATACAGTGTAATAATATAGATTTGCTCCTGTGTTATATGTAGTTTTTATGTGTGAATATTTGACTGTGTGAGTTAACTCTGAAATCGTGTTTCGGTCGACTTTCGAACCTTACGATTGAATATTGTAATGTTACGGACACAAATATTCTTTGGTGGTAGTAACCTTAATTTCTGTGATACCATACAATAAAAAGTCAAAATTGATGTTTGTTCGCCTACATTTTAAAGTTATAATATGATTGACAGCACTAAACCGATTACGGCCTTTTGCTGTATTTTTGCCTTTTGCTGTATATTTTCTTTTTGTTGTGTTGCTGCGGAGGTTTTTGGCCACTTTTTCTCCACAGCTAAAACACTAGGAAGTGGTGACGGGCTGGCGTTTTGGAGGACCGTCTTTTGTAGAACTTGACGTTCAAAAAGTGCTGGCTTTCAGCCTAATTTGAATAAATGACTCTTGAATTTGAATTGCGGACAGTAAACTACAAACGTACAATAAATGGTTCCGTTTCTGTAGGATAGACCTTGGGAACACAGCTGCGGTAAAAAACAAGTGGGTAATAAATTGCTAGTTATACGTGCTTTGTTGAGGTTTGCTTTTAGATGTCTTTAATTACAGTGATCCTACAGGCCCGACTATGTTGTTAGCCCGCATTTTCCTTCGTCTAGGCTTCTGTATTCTTTTTTTCCTAGCTTATTAATTAAATAACAGTGCCGCAATGTCCATAGTTTGGTACTTTTCACCACATAATTATTACTAGCTGAACTGCGCGACTTCGTGTGCGTCATATTTATAATTACTGCTCTGCCCTTTTTGTTGTAGCGTGATATATATCCTATCTACAGCCTTCCTCGATAAATGTGTTATCCAATACTAAAATATTTTTTCAATCTGAACCAGTAAGATGTTCCCGAGATTTGCACCTTCAACCAAACGAGAACTGGTATTAGATACTTACGACCGCAGAGAGGGATGGCAGAGCCAGGAGCTTCACGGTCGCTTTTATCGAGTCCTGCATGGGCCCGATGTAGACTTCTTAGCATCCGTAGCCTGGCTGCGTTTGGGTGACCTCTTTAGGGAAACAGACGGTTTTGTCTGTGCGATTATGGAAAAAGTTATGAAGACGAAAAACTATCGGAAATATTGCCATTGTGAAGGACGGTACGGTTGACATATAAGCAATGTCACCGACCTGTGGCATCCATCAGCCACATTATTTCCACATTCCCTCGGATTGTTCTAAGTCTGGCTATCGGAGACTGTTTGCACAGGCACAACCTTGTAGGTCGTAGAAAGCTTATATTTAGCACGTAGGTTCCTTGAGCGTATGGGAGAAAGGATTTCCCAAAATTCCTGCGGGTACGGGAAAAAACGGTAAATGCGCGTATGAAGTCGCAGGCATATGCTAGTCATACATTAGCTCGCGCCTAGCTAGTATTATCCACCAGCAACTTGCTCTGAAATACAATCTTGTGGAATCGGAAGTAACTTACTATAGGCATATGCACGACCCAGTTCGCGAAAATATTGGACGATCCCAATTGATCGGTCTATCATCACTGGCAGGACTATTGTTGCCAATAAGCCTGACATAGTGATGATAGACCGACTAGAGCGTTGCGCAATGATTGTTGATATAAAAGTCCCTCATGACGAGAACCTCATGAAGGCTGAGAAAGATAAAAAAATCTAAGTATCTTGGCTCGCGAAGTTTTCGACATGTGAGATGTGAACACAGCAGTCATTTTGCCGATAGTCGTGTCGGCCAATGGCATAATTGCCAAGAGCCTCTACCAACATCTCAATAGGCTCTCGTTGGACAGCTGGATCCAGGGGTTGGTCCAGAAAGCAATACTCTTGGACACGGCGCGCTTAGTCAGGAGGCTCCTCTTTCAAGAGCCCCGGCCATCCGTAGCTTGGGCCCTGTTCCCGATATCGGTAACCTGTTATTTTTTTAATATTTGGAAAGGGTTTTTATGTTTTTTTAATGAAATATTTAAAAATGTTATTAATATGTACATCAAATTAATTATGAAAATTGTTATTATATTATTGCGCGATTTAGTTCCGCTACATTAAATCTTTGCAAATCGTTGTTTCAATTTCAAATCAGCTAGGAAACACCGGTCTCATCTGGTTTAAAGTGGCCAAAGGGAATTGACGAGTAAAATTAGTGTTATTTACAATCTACTTATAAAAATTCTAAAATTTGACTGATACTACTAATGATGGTACTGGGGTCACTTTTGAGGGTGAAAATAGAACAAAAAAAATATATTTATATATTTCAAATGCAAAGGATATCTGTGAAGTTGAAATAGTTTTGAAATTATACAAGAAATTAGGAAGACATATTGCAACGTAGCGGCCGCGGCGTGCTCCAGATACCTCTGTGACGTCGCGAGTTGTGTGTTACGATAGCTGCAGGATCCCGTACCATAATGTATCGCTGGAAGCGAGACGCCGGGCTCGCGCGTTGCCCAGCAACGGTATACAGGGCGTTGCATCGACTCGTTGTGGCACTCCAGGCCTTCAGCGCGACTGCGCGCGACGCGCGGTCTCACGTTAGATGCTGTCACCAATTGACATTTTTAATTGTGTTTTTCTTAGGTTTCATTTCTAGTGATTTAATTGTAAATAATATTAAATGCTTCGCGGTAGCAGTGATGTGTTGCAAGTTAGTGCCGGTCAACCTTCGACATCACGATTTTTTAAAAGTAAGCGGGGTCTGAATGTGCATATTGGGAAGGTGCATAAATCTCAAAGTGCTATGCTGGTTCTGCCGCTTCGGCTGCTGAGAACCTCAAACGGCGGAAATATAGCAGCCATTTTGGCAACTACATTTTTGAGGCGTTTGTGGTTGAAACTCTTGGACCGTGAGGTCAGAGTGCTCACGTCCTAAGTATTTAAAGATCTAGTAAAACGCTTAGTTGACGCTTCGTGTGACCCAACGGCTGGATTTTACCTTGGACAGAGGATAAGCATTGCCCTACAACGTGGCAATGCAGCCAGTCTTTTGGGTTCACTTCCAGTCGATAGCGATGGGGACGAATTTTTTGACGCCATGTTTTAGTTAGGAGTTTTATGTTCTATTTTGTCTTTTTGTATATAGTTTGTCCTTTTAATTAAATTATTTAACAAAATTAGTTTATTTACTTCCACGTAAAACAAAAAAAAATACTTTGGCACAACGTTACCTACCAAAGAACCGTATTATAATTTAATAATACTTAAAAAAAAGAATTTCATACAAAGAATTACATATTTGCTACCATGATCTAATCAAAGTCCAAATAACTGAGAGTTCAAAGCCAGCGTCGCTTTTTTTTCTTCGTAATATTGCGGATATATGTACGTGGGACGAGTTTCCTATGAAAACAAAACGTCCCGATTCCAGAAATCTCCGTTTTAATTATGAGGAAATTCGGTTGAAAAATATTTCACAAACCATTAAGACCATGCGTGAATAATGTGAAATCTGAATTGCCCCTTAAACTTTACGAAAAAATGGAAATCGCTAGCGTTATATTCGATACTTCCCGTTATGTCACATTCCCGATATGCCACTATGTAAAACTTTTAAAAACAACTGATCGCGAGTGGCGTTGACTGAAATTGAAGGTAGTCCCAAGTAGTACACATTAATTTCGGAGCTCATAAATTATTAATGTAATAAAAATATTAAAATTCGTTTTTCAATGATAAAAAGTATTTAAAATAGCACTTTAACCTCTGGTGCACTCAGTCCGTACATCAACTTTCCTTCACAACAATTCTCTGCACTGCCAGCACTGCACTTCACTATCATGGACCTATACTCGAAATTGTCAAGCTGCGTTGAGGAACTATCATCTACATTTTCTTCAAGAATGACGCGATATGAGGAAGACTTGAAGAATATCAGCGGTGAAGCTTCCCACAAGTCAATGGCCAGCCTATCCAAAGACTTCACCGAGTTCAAGGCCTTTATGTGGAAGACCTTGAGTGCATTAAAATCCCAAATGGAGCTGCTTGTGGTGGGGCTGGATAGACACGAAATGGCATCCCGTGCTAAGGTACTCCCTGTGCATGGTTTATCTGAGGACAAGGAAGCTGATCCTACTGCTAGTTTACTGAAGATTTTGTCGGAGCGTTTGTAGATGGAAATCGTTGCCATTAAGGAAATAACAGCCTGTCACCGCCTTGGAAGCAACACCAGCGAGCCTCGTCCCCTCTTGGTTCGCTTTGAAAGCCGCGTGGCACGGAATGAGGTGTGGCGAAAAAAGACCAAATTGAAAGGCACTGGTCTGACGCTTTCCGAGTTCCTCACTAAGCCCAGGCACGAGGTGTTCATGAATGCTAGGAAATACTACGGTATACACAAGTGTTGGACGTCTGAGGGAAGAATCGACATCCAGGTCTCCGATAAATTACGAAGGAAGATTGAGTCTGCGATAGAATATCGTGAACTTGTAGTTCAGTTCCCCGTTGCAGAGTCTTCAGCAGTGACATCAAAGCAGGTGCCCGAGAAGAGAACACGCAAACCACCTAAATAAACCCATGCACGATTCTTCCATTTTTTGCTGTGTATGTATGTATTTCTATTAATTCTCTCATTTACGTCGGTCACTCGATTCTCTTTAAGTAGTTTTGTTTTGTTTTGATTGTTGCTTTGAATTGTCATTGTCAGTTTTTATTTTCCCGTTTCTCACATTAACGTTCGAAAACGCACTGATTTTTTATTGTGATTTTGTTTGGTCTGGCCTACTGTCTTTTTGTATATTTTTACTAGTTTAAATTATGAAACCGGCGAGTGCATCAAGGTTTGAGTTATTTTAGTTGTTTTACTAGCGTTATTTTTATATTATTTTTATTTATTATATTATATTTTGTATTATGTCAGTTTATTTTGTAGATATTAGTTTTTTTTTCGTGCTCTTCTTGTGCGTCAGATCGGAGCTTTTCCAGCGCTTTTAGCGATGACAACTCTCTGAATCTTAGAGACCATATTTCTTTTCACTCTTCGTGTCAGCGTGGAAGAAGGCGCA
Organism: Ceramica pisi; assembly: GCA_963859965.1. Lineage (NCBI taxonomy): Eukaryota > Metazoa > Arthropoda > Insecta > Lepidoptera > Noctuidae > Ceramica > Ceramica pisi. The sequence goes on along the minus strand of OY982549.1, from coordinate 5,923,070 downwards.
CGTTTTACCGCTTCCTAAAGTAGCCAATCCCTCCTCACCATCCCATTTCCGTCCTATATCCATCCTCCCGATCCTCTCCAAAGTCCTCGAGAGTGTTGTTCAGAAGCAACTGTCTAGTTATCTGTCCTCTAATAGCCTGCTGAGTCCTTACCAATCTGGCTTCAGACCTGGCCATAGCACTGTGACTACTCTAGTCAAAATAACTGACGACATAAGGCTGGCTATGGAGAATAAGTGTCTAACGGCTTTGGTTTTACTGGACTTCAGTAGTGTCTTTAACTCAGTTGACTTTGACATCCACCTAGGAATCCTTTCCTCTCTTAATGTTTCCGCACCAGTAAATCTTATCTTCGGGGCCGCTCGCAGTCTGTTCGATCTGACGAGGATTCCTCTGAATGGTGTAAATTGGCTGCGGGTGTTCCTCAAGGTGGCGTCCTTTCTCCACTTCTCTTCTCAGTTTTTATAAACGCCATCACAAAGGTCCTAACTTCTAACTATCATCTCTATGCAGACGACTTGCAGTTATATCGACATTTTAAAGTAGGTGAACTGGTTGACGCTGTGGCTGCCATCAATGATGACCTTGAAAATATCAACAGGTGGGCTAGATCTTTTGAACTCTTACTGAATCCATCAAAATCTTAGGCGCTCATTATTGGTGGTAGATACATGCTTAACTTATTAAATTACCAGACTCTGCCGCCAGTAGTATATGACTCGGTGCCCATTTCGTATTCCAAGAGTGCTAAAAACCTAGGCGTCCATATTGACACTAACCTCTCTTGGGAGATTCATATTGGAGAGTAAAAAGGTTTTCTACTCGTTCCAGTCTCTTAAACGTCTCCGAAAATTCCTACCATTTCTCACTACGGTCAGCCTTGCGCAATCTCTTCTTCTACCGCTCATAGACTATGCGGATGTTTGCTGTCTAGATGCAACAGAGGTACTCCTAAACAAACTCGAGCGGCTGCAGAACTTGTACATTCGCTTTATTTTTGGCCTCCGCAAATATGACCATGTATCGGAGTTTCGGAACAGATTGAAGTGGCTGCCAATTCGGCGGCGACGAGATACCCATATCCTATCCCTTCTCTATACTATCCTGCACAATCCCAATTCTCCTCAATATCTTCGTGAACGCTTTGAGTACCTCATTTCAAGGGGTAAAACCTGTCGCACTGCCACTTCTCTTCTCCTACGCACTCCGCGTCACACTTCGAGCTGCTATGATGGCTCCCTCAGTTACTGCAGTGCGTCTCTAGAACTCTCTTTCACACACTCTCCGAGACAGCCCTTCTCTAGATGTCTTCAAGAGGAAAATTAAAGAGCATTTCCTGTCACAATGACATAATATTAGTAGATTTGTATATTTAGTATATATATATTTATGTATGTATGTAGTAATATTTATCTATAGGTAGTACATTGGATCCTACCCTCTATGATGAACTTTTTCTATCACTCAAAGGTTTGCTGGGAGAAAACTCAACTTTGAGTTAAGCTCGCCTTTGTACATGCACTTTATTATGACTGGATCATAAAAGTTGTTTTGGTGTACAATAAAGAATTAAAACGAAAGCGTTTGGTCACGATTTTGATCTTCATACATTATTTCCCGATTTGTCACCATTTAAGAATTCCTGTATTCATTCCCGTTTGGTCACGATTTTGTTTTGAAAGTACAGTCAGAAGTAAACAGAAACGCCACCGTTCATGTTGTATATACATACTAGCTTCCGGCCGCGGCTTCGTTCGCGTGAAAAGTATTTTCAATATCACTTTGCAGCTTTTGTGAACATTTGAAAGTTTTTGTACCTCATAAAGGTTAGCCACTTGCGTCAGAGCACAAGGAGACACCATATCTTGAAGTGTTGAGGAACAAGACTTCGCCCGGGAAAACGAATACGTTGGATCACTACTGCCCAACAGTTAACAGTTACGCTTAGGCCGTTTGTCTACCGCCACCGTCACTGGTACGTCACCGACAACGAGATGATGGCGCCGATTTAGCGATTCATATATTTACTATGGCCATGCGTCCACCGCACGCAAGACACTCGATAGCCGTCATACCGTCCGCCGATATATCGCTTAGTTAGGCGCTACCGCTAAAACTTAGCCCGAGATTGTGTCGCCTGTCAGTCACTCACTCAGTAACAGAAGAATTTTATATATTAAGATGAGCTGATTTGGCTTATTACCTATTATTATAAAATAAAGTCCTCCGCCGCGACTGTTTTCACTAAAGTATAGATAGAGTGCATGGTTCTCGAGGAAGTTTTCGTTATATACGAGTAATTTGTCAAGCGGGCGAAGCCGCGGACATCAGCTAAAAAAGATATAAGCTGAATAATAGATTATGATTACAATACAACGTGTAAACGTTTTATTATAGTGTACAACTCAAGTATGGTTATTAATAGAAAACATTTATAAGTGGCTAAGCTATTTTAAGCCTTGACCGATTTCCTTTACACTAATAGAATGACACATTATCTTGAGATTTACCGTTCACACTATATATGTGATTACACGAACGTAGGTACACGTTATATATGTGATTTTTGTTCGCGATTTTGGTGTTGGTCCTATAGTGAAAGTTGTTGTTAATTAAGAGTAAAATTACTCCTTACGAAGTATTGTATATTTTATTAAATTACACGTTGTATATAATTATATACACGCCTTTTTCACTTAGATGTAGGCAGAAAGTACAAAACGCGACCTGCTACGTAATTCACATAATTAAATAAAAAACCGGTCAAGAGCGAGTCGGACTCGTGCACCGAGGATCCCGTTTCATCATATAAAACGTGTTTTTCTTTTTTTTAATTTTCATCGGCGAGTCCAAATTCTCTTGACCGATGGTGGATCTAATGTTGCTGATGATTTCTGCAAAAGTGTGCTCCACCATAATTATGTTCCACCGTGTCCTCCGGGTGATCCTCACAATGTTGACACCCGGGCGTGTCCTAGCGCCGAATCCGAAACAGGAATCTCCCGAAACAACAGTGTCCAGTGAGTACCTGGTTCAGGCAAAACGTGAGGACGCCGTGACGCGGCTCTAGCCACTCTTCTAAGACGGGACTTACCGCCGCAATTGTGGCGTGCTCAGCGGTGGGTTGCGACAGTCGCTGTCTCCATACCGCCATGAGATCATGCTGGAGCTCCGTCCGCCATACTGCGCTATGTCGCACCGGCGTAGCGCTTCCATGCGCCACTCGTAAATCATACGAAACAAACATAAAAAACACAACCGAATTGAGAACCTCCTTCTTTTTGGGAAGACGGTTAAAAACACTAATGTGATAATATTTGAAAAGAGGGTTCTTGTATGTCTAGAAAATATGAAAAGAAATATTTATTTAATTAAGATAACAAAAATATTTGGTCTTATCTTCTTTTATGAAAGAAGGGGAAGCAGAATCAATATTTTTATTCATGGGAAAATGTTATAGCGACGAAAACAGCCCGAAAACGTTTTTCGCCACCAAATGATTATTTTTGTAGACAGCGCAAATACGCTGGTACATTATGCGAGGAAATAATTCAGCTCTGGTAAATGATTGACAGGTGATCGCTATACTCGCATAAAACCAGCGTATTTTACAATACTATTTGACTTTTTGGGAGCAAATGTTACTCGAATCATGCAAAATCAATAGCTGCTTCATTTTTAACTGGCATGGACTTTCTATTTCGGATTTATTGTCCGTTGGGAGTTACTCGGGTCGTGATAGTTAAATCTGTCTCTCTTTTTTTGTGATTGAAATGAAGTTTATTCTCGTCACAATAGTTTAGGGAATAAAAAACTTTTTACAAAAAAATACAACCGACTTCCAAAAAAAAAACACTACAAAGTAAAAAATAACTTTCATTTCGGAAGTCGGTATCAAAATGCGAAGAAACTAACAAAAACACCGACTTCCGAAATTAGAGTTATTTTTTACTTTGTAGTGTTTTATTTGGAAGTCGGTTCTCGGTTGTATTTTTTTGTAAAAAGTTTTTTAGTTTTCACTTTTTAGTGGTACCCCATACCTAACAACCTCTTTTTTGAAGTCGGTTAATAATCATACAGAAGAAAAAGTCGCCAAAGAAGCTCACTTCAGGAAGTATTTATTAGTTTTTAGACTAGATGCTGATAATCCAGGCTGCAGCATCCGGCCAGACTTATGTCAACATTGCATTGAACTTAAAATGTAGTCCTGTTTAAAATGAGCCCAAACACGACTACGGTGCTGTAATTTCAAGGTTTGTACTTTTTCTGATGCTTCTGGCTTCAGCATCAGGTCTCTATGTACTTCGGTGTTCCTCATTAACAGTACGTTTATCCACACATCGAGCCCTTTTCAATGAGCCTAAACACGATATATCTGCTGTTAGTTGTCGAGGAGTTAGGTACTCTGCAGCATCAGGTCATGACTTGATGATCATGAGACCAAATGTGGAAAATGCCCTATCAAACATCAAAACAATTTACTAAAACAATCCTTGCCTGTTCGAGTAACTTCTTACTGTTAAGGAGTTGTACCTTCCGTCATCAGCCCAGCTACCTGAGATGGTGACAACCATACGCAAATACACAAGATACCTACTTATTAAAATATGCGAAAAATAATAAGTAAGCCTATAAAATTTGAGGTTTGCCCTCGATTTCTCTAAGATCCCATTATCAGATCCTAACTTGGTCACAGTGGGACCACCTCAGAACTATCTACTTTCGAACAAAAAAAGAATTTTGAAAATCCGTCGACAATTGGCGAAGTATTCGATGAACAAACATACAAAAAAAAAACATACAATCATCCGAACATAGTACCTCCTCCTTTTTGTGAAGTCGGTAAAAATAGTATAGCTACCCCGCCGCCATGTTTTTTTTTTAATTTTTTTGTAAAAATCGCCTTGTCCGGTACCTACCGTGAGAATAATTAAGTGGGTTCATTTGGACTTATATAACAGTCGCCTCAAAATAGAGATCTCACGATCGCAATCAATTTAACAGGCGTTTAAATATTGAATCTATTTAACCATATGCTACGTTTTTTATTAGAACCCGGGTCGACGGCGCGTTTTGCTCCACGCGCGCATAGAAGACGGGGCTTGCTAGGGTTGCGGAATTTGTTCGAAAGAGTCACCGCGGCCCTGGAACGCAAAGGGCACTAGGAGGAACACGGATGGGTTTTAGTCAGTAAGAGTCTGACACTCCCTTCTGCTTCGCCCAAAGCGGAAGAAGTCATTTGATGATTTCCCATCCATAAAAAGGTGCCCCGTTTGTACGGAGCCTTAGCAAGTCACTTTATTGCAAACTAGCTGACGCACGCAACTTCGTCTGCGTCACATTTTCCATTAATGCTCGGCTCCTTTTAGTCTTAGCGTGATGATATAGCCTTCCTCGATAAATAGGCTATCTAATACTGAAAGAATTTTTCAAATCGGACCAGTAGTTCCTGAGATTACCCCCTACATACAAACTTACAAACAAATGTTACCTCTTTACAATATTAGTATAGATTTATTTGGCGCCCACCACAATAAGCTTTAAAGCCGGCTACAAATTAGCGAAACAATAATATATGAACATACAGTTCAAAATGTTACGTAACGCTCCAGACATGGCGAATTTGATTCAACGCGTGTTAAATTTCACCAATTTGCGTCCGGCATCAGCGAAATAATAAGGCAGTTGGCTCGTGGATCTTATCTTTTCACGAAGCTAAAGAAACGATGAATCTAAGAATGAGCAATATTCCAAATATTCCGAATGAGCAAAATTACAGTATTCCAAAAAGTTACGGCTTTATTTAGCTCAAGTTTTTTTGGAATACATGAAATAGGTTTGAATGTTTGTACGGCGTGCGTGCATTACTTTTTATGCTCTTAGGTGATTTGGAGACTTTTTTTTCACTATCATTGTTTCCGGAATATACCCCATAAGCATAATACCTATACAGTGAAGCCGCGGGAAAAAAACTTGAGTCACATAAAATAGACATACATAATGCTTCAGAATCTCACCTATTTTTAGTTTTTATTATTAAAATGCCCTCAACCCTGTCGAACTTTTCCTTTGTTTTACAAATTAAAAAATTCTCACTAACTCACCGGATATTTTGGTAAGGTCAAGTTTCAATTCATGTTTGTTGAACTTTGGAACTATCCTATACTTCCTAGGAATATTCCATTATTTTGAATTATTTCGCAATCTTTCTAACCAAATCGTAATTCTAACGATTAGGACCGGTGTTAGAAGAATTAATATGAATTTTTATTTATTTATCCAATGTTTTATAGTTTCATAAAATAGCCATGTGTTTCATTAGGGTAAGTAATATTTGATATAATTACAAAATCCCTAATATTTACAAGATATAGTAACTGAATCTATAATTTTGTTTGATATAATAATCAGTTAAAACAATAAATTATTGATATAATTTGAAAATAACTATTTTTATAAGCATAACATACATTGGATAAAAATTGTTAGACATACCACTCAAAAAACCTATTTAGTCTAATGTGATAAAAACACCTTGTTAAAAACACAGCAAAATTTCATACACATTATAACTTAGTTTGGTTTAGTATTGATAAGTTGTAGCCTGCAAATAACTTTACGAATATCATCATTAGTTGCATGAGCAGATATACCTAGTTACTGATTACCACCACCTGCCAAGCAAGCATGTAGCAAGCAAGCAAGCATGCAGCATTCAAACAAGCATGCAAGTGAGCATGTAACATGCAGCAGGCATGGTTTCTGTCACTGCTTCGGCACTGCAGGGCCCCGGCAGTACTACGCGAGTTTACACACGACCGAAATTATTATATCTAATTAAGAATGTGATTATTTTAATAAAAATAAGAAAAAAAAGAAAGTCAAATCTGTCACAGAATTGTCATGCATACAAAATTATGAACCTAAACTAAACTTCCTTAACTACAGTATATAATATCGTGTTAGTAATGATTATTATTAAAGAAAACTGACCGATGATGAAGAATAACTTACGTGTACGCAGGTAGCTAAACCATCCATAAAAATGTTTGATGCCGCATTACGATAATTTACCTCAACAAAAAACTTCAAGGGTTACCAAAAAAATAATGATAATCCTTTTCTGGATACACAAAGTCGAGCTTAATTGCAGGATTAGGGCTATCAGCGGAGTTTTGTGCTTATCTAAATTTGAATTGGGGGAATCCACGTTATCCAAATAACACAGACTTGATTGTGTAACCAAACGTACTGGAGCGTTCAGAGCAAACTGCATCATTCTGTTTGTCTCTTATAGTCAGCTGATGCATACTAAGTGGCTTGCTTTAGGGTGTTTTTCCATCAGAGATTGCGAGGTATCTAGTAGGTGCAAGGGCGTGTAAATGTACGAGTTTCCTCTACAGCAAGGCTTAGCGAATAAGTGTGCAGTGTGTACCTGAGTGGAGTACGTAGTTTGTGTCTCTAGAGAGAGAGTGCGGCGAGACGTGTGCGGCGTATGTGAACGAGGAATACTCATTCCTCGCTCACATACGCACGTCTCTCACTCTTTGTATGAACAAATTCCTAGTTCTACTAGGTGTTTGAGGCCAACGCAGGGCTAAGCTAGAGTTAGTAAATGTACATCCTTGATGGATTAACACCCTTAGTCAGGGGTCGGAAAATGCTAGTTTATCACACGCTGCGGGGATCGTGTCAAGTAGTTACTTTAAAGTAGTCTTCGTTGCACAAGTCGCTACAAAGGGCTATCACGCCTATTTTTTAAATAAATGAGTCTTTAATTTTTAAACACGTAATGCCATTTTACTACCATGCCTTTCTCAAATAGATACATTTAATACTCTTTAAAATATCAAGCAAGCAATAAAAACATTATTTTTTCAAAACTGTTAATCTTGTCCTCCAGTTCTGTAATCTTGGAATGCCGTCACAATAATTGAGTTGGCAACCCAATTAGTCTTCAGAGGTCACAGCGCAAAAACACAATGCAACAGTCGGCGCTTAACTGGTGTCGTGAATTTTCACTCAGCCTCATTAAACCAATGTTATAAAATTTAAAAAAATATATATAAAGAAAGAAAGAAAATTTGTTTACTCCGCCAGAAGCGACACACAATAACAATATAAATTACCAAATTAAAAACACAAAATTAAAAGAAAACATCAACTAAAAACTAAACAAAACCAGAAACATTAATGTTGTCTATTTCAGGCCGGGCATCAACCTACCACGACTCTCTGGACACACCACAGACACACCAGAACACAGTTCAACAGTTGTCTATGGCGCGACCGTGACATCCGGCACTGACTGACATTGACAACCTGACAAGTTGACAACATAAACAAAAGAAATTAACTCCGCGGCTCTACGCCCTCATCATCGTTGCATTTTAGAGGATCTTGAGCCTTACACAATTCTCCCCCCTACCGGAGTTCTCGTCTGGTGCTGTTTCAATCTCTCTCAATGGTGCCGGAAGAGCAAGCCTTATGCTGAGCTTCAGCAGAGGGCTGCGCGTGTAGTAGCCTAGTATGCCATCAAAGAGGCCTATACCCACTTTTACAAGACACCAGTTCCCTTCTTAGCTAAGAGAACCTTCCCTCTTCAAACCGTGTTCTCTGATCCTTCCCTCTTCAAATCGTGTTCTCTGATCTTGCTTGCCATCACTTAGGCATGTGTGATTGATGAGGTTGCACAATCATTAAATCCTCGACAGGAAGTCGATGTGGTGAAGATTATATTTGAAGCTGAGTTATGTCTAGTTAGGGTAACATCCGTCACCTGCTTTCTGGTACCTTAATCCCTCATATTGTGTTTTGCTGACATGTGTGCATCATGGTTCTCGGTAGACTGTTATTCCTGGATCCACGATCTCAACTATCCCGGATATTCTCTACATTCTGAGTTCAGATCTTGTCTAGACAGAATGATTTGTTTGCTGGTCTCTCTCCACCAGAAAGCATATGGTGTTCTCAAGATGTGGCCCTCTCTTGTTATAGGGTCCATCTTGAGAGATTTGGAACACTCATCTGAATTTCGCGACACACAGTTAAAGAATCTCAGTTTTACTTGCAAGAGACCGGACCCGTCTCCGGGACAGTCCATACCATGATGAAGCTCGAAATGGTGGGATTGTGGAAGATAATGGGGCATCCCAATTGTCAATATGTCCTCTAGTACCGCGACCTGGTATAGAAAAGGAACCATACTAAAACTTGGTCTTCATCAAGCAGCAACCAGCATCAACAATATGTTCATCAAAGAATTCTGCCGGCAGTATTACAAGATACATAAGAAGTGGCCCAACTTGGAGATGTCGGGCTCTGCACGCATGTGTTATCTTGCAAATGAGTGGGGTGAGACCGCGACGTACAAATGGGATCCCGAGGACTTTGAGGGGATAAAGCTAGGGAAGAACTTTGAGTTCAACTTTCACATAGATACCATCGACATAATCGCTGACAAGTCCATCATTCCAAAGCTCTCAGAGTGGAAACATGAAAACGACGTGAAGGTCTTCCGCACCCTCCATGGAAGATTCCCCCAGGAACCACCTCCTACCACAAAGAGCGTTGTCATGCACTACCTCACCACCGAGGTGTTTGACTGCGAGGAAATTCTTCGGCTGATTGACGACAGCGTCATCCCTTCTGATTGGCGTGTCATGGTCGCGGTCCCCAAGGACAGAGAGTTCAAAGAGAACGATGCTCGATGCTTCGGAAAAATGACTCCTGAGATGCGAGCTTACCAAGTACTCACAGAGAAGAACATAGCCGACATCATCTTTAGGTATATTTAGCACCAATCTATGACACTCTCCGAAGAGCAGCTTACTAAAACTTAAACAAAATCAAATTATCAAATTTTGTACAAACAACATGAACTATGAACATCAGTGTAAAACGCACAGATTGCTATTGATGGCAGACAACATACAGACGCCATAATTTGCACCATAGTATGATGGCGGCCATTTGCATATTGGCTTGGCTACAGTTAAATCGTGTTGGTGAGTTTATTGTATAAACTAATGAAGAAAACAACATGTTTTATGTATTGCAAATGAGATGAAGAGGATAAACTTCAGTGATATGGTGTAAGCATCGGAATGAGTCCCAGGTCGATCGGAACAGCTATCGAAACATTCAAAAGAGACGTGTGGGGACCCGTCGCCCACCTAACGCAATGCCCATGACCCACAGCTGACCAACACTGTTCCAATTACCCCAGTAACCATACTCCACAAGCCCACCCTGAGGATTAAAAGACTGAGCAATAAAAGGGTGGAATCAGCCAAACCACCACTTTGGAAGACCACATCCATTGCCTGTAGGCCATTACCCAAGAGGTAAGCTAAAAAGAGTTGATTGTGATCCAATATACATTCAAATCTATGTAGATTGCTGAACTTTCATAAAATATTTCTTTAACATATTTATAAAATGATTTTTTGATTTCAGGTCTCTGACTGGTGGAGGAAGGTCATTCCAACAGTGCGTGGATACCTGAAACTCCCCCTGAATGCTGCGGTCCGGTGATGTGGTGTACAAAGAGGGTATGTGAAGAAGCGTGGTTCATATTTGCTGTTTCCACTTTAGCTTCTCAAACAAATAATGTGGTTTCTGTGTAGTGACAACTCCAAACAGTAAGCTAGCCAAATGCAACTTTCTTGCTTCCATTTTCATGATGTTAAGATCATTGATATAAGGAGTGACATGACTTCTACGTGGTATATTTACGCAAAACCGTGCCCATGCGTTTTGTATACGCTGTCTTAGCTTTTCAGTTCTTACTAACAGGCATGGTCCATAAAACGTGTCACAATAATTCAGTCTTGATAAAATTAAGCTGTCTACTAGTTGTTTACGCAGATCAACACTCAAATGGGCTCTTATTGTATATAGAAGTTTTAGCCTATAAAAACAATTTCTCATGGCATTACTGACGTGCTTCTCAAATTTAAGCTCAGGGTCCCAGATTGCATGCCTCCTTTACCCTGTCTATTTTATCCCCCTTAATAAAAACTTCTGGATTGGCCGACAATATCGCACTGATCATTTTCTTACTCCCTAAGACCATAAATTTAGACGTCAGTGGGTTCAAAACTAATGAATTAGCATCTGACCATTCTACCACTCTTTCTAAATCTGCATTGATTTTATCCACTGCCTGTTTTATATCCGCTGGCTTAAAAGAAATGTATAACTGAATTTCATCTGCATACATAAACTATCTGCAATGATGGAAGGATATATCCAGTGCCCAAATTGATTTGGAAGTAAAACTAGTGGTCTGGAAATTCAGACCACTCCGAATTTTGTACGAAATTTGATTATCTGAACTGCACGTCCTCGAAACTTTTCGTAGTAAACTCGTTGAGCTCGTGCAAGCGCACTATGTCAATCAATCAATTTACCGTAGTGGATTGATTATATCAGTGCGGGCAACGTTGTTACGCTCTGGTCTCGTTTCTAGTAATTCTTACCTGTAGTAATTTATCATGAACTCTTATGTGGATGATAGACGGGCGAGCAAGTACGCGGGGTTATGGCCCGACGACCTTTTTCGCTCGTGTGTTACCGACAGTACGCGTACTTATGGCTCGACGAGCATGTTCGTTGGCGATAACCATCTCCACGTATTTATTGCAATTAGACCTGAGTCTGTATTAGGAATAAGGTTTTTATCACACTAGCGAGTCTTGTCCTTGCGCCTAATAAATGAAGTGTACCCTTTTAACTAGATTTAAAAGTCATTCATCTGAAAATATGGTAATAAATATCGTAATCGTTCTTGTTTATGTCTTTCTGTCAAGAACGGCTTTTTAGCTGGTCCTCTGTGATGCAAGCTTTCAGCGTGGAGGGCACGGCGAATAGTTTGCATTGAGGTGTTTCATACTCAACCACGATATGTAGTCGCTACGCCTCGCTAATAAGCGGCGGCCTTCCACTTCGCTGTCGACTAGCAAGACTACCCTCTTTCTCATATAGTTTGATACTTATAGTATTCCTAAAAAAAAGTGGTATTAGGCAGCTATAACAAAACTAAAGTGACCATATTTTTAGGGTTCTGTACATGTCCGTCTGTTCTCCGCTGTCCGTCCGTTCGGCCGCCTATCAGTCTGATAGGGCAGTGGAAATTTTCAGTCAGTTGTTTTGGTCAATATTAATTCTTTACTTTACAAATACCTTCACCATTTCAATTATAATAATAATATTTTAATAATAATAATATTTATTTATTTACCCAAAAAGTTTGTACAAAAGAGACTTAGTAAGCTAGTTAAACTTATAAATACAAAACAGTATAGTAAGTGCCTCTGTAACCGAACTAGGTAAAACCTGTATCTCGGTATACAGCGCCAAACCTCACGGAATAATATATGCATACAAAAAGTTTACTAACGAGTACAGCATTTTAAATTGTGCAAGAAAAACAAATTTATAAAACATAAAAAATAAAAACATAAAAATTAAGTTAGTTGTTGAGTATGTGTGATGAGAGGTGAGTGAGAGTGTAAAGGGAGGTGAGTGTTGGGGTGTGTGTGACGATGTATGAATTGATACGTGCGGAGTAAGCTGGTGTGACTATTTGAGTGTATGTGTCGATAAAGAGTAACGAAGAGTGTATCAGAAATCGCACAAAGGACCCTGCCTACCTCGGTACGGTAAATAATTTTTCTGTGTCATCATAAGATTGTGTCAATAAATACTTTTTCACCCTGTCTTTGCAACGAACCCTATTAAGCGAGTAAATATTTAAAATATAGTTTAATTTATTATAGACATGGGGACCCAGAAATACAAAAAATCCTTTAATAAAAGAAGTTTTCGGTTTATGTTCACGATTGCATACCAATTGTTTTCCACGCCTATGTGTAAGGTTGGAGTCATATGATAATTCCCGATGTTGCTTCAAAATTATAGATAGAACGTATTATGTATTTATATTGTCTGTGAAAACTATACTATATATTTAGATAACATAGGAACATGAACACTCGGAAATTGTAGGAAGTCCGTCATATCACGTGTTTTGTGCAATTCCCTTTTTGTAAATATACTCAAGTACCATTCTGAGAAATTGGGGTAGGTCGCTACTCAAAAATGCAATCTATAATATAAAAATGAATCGCTAAATGTGTTGGTAAGCGCATAACTCAACAACGCCTGGACCAATTTGGCCAATTCTTTTTTTGTTGTATTTGTTATCATCAGGAGAAGGTTTTTATGTAAAAAAAAAGTTGCCAGTTGACGGGAGCGAAGCCGCGGGGGACAGCTAGTTTATCAATAAATTAGCGTTGATACATCCAAACGCCTAGGTTAAAGTTCGTAGAAATCTAATTTGTTCGAAGTTTTCGATATCAATTTCTAAACGATTTTATTTTCAGGTTTGTAAAGGTATGAAAGATCCTGAAACTATTTTTATACGAAATACTAATTATTCAGGTATTCGGCATTACATATTGCTTGGTAGGTACCGTGTTTATTTATTGCTGGGGCAATCGTATATACTTCAATTTAGCGATCTCCTTTCACGAGAAAGCTGGCCAATTGAAAATAGATTTCCAATTCACAGCAACCGCAAAAGATATGATTAAAAGTATAGAGCAAAATTACACAGAAATAGACAACCTCACAAAAGCAAGCAAGCACGCAAAAAATACCAATAATAAAAAGCAAAATGCAGAAATAGACTATTGTAAATTTATCTATACTAATATTATAAAGAGGCAAAGTTTGTGTGGCTGTATTCTCTGGATCTACCGCACCGATTTTGATTTTTTTTTACCAACAGAAATCCACGTTATTTGTGACTGTCATGCTATATATTAACCCGACAACCCAACGAAGTGATCACAGGTTAGCTAGTTTTAAAAGAAGTAATAGGTCGAAATAAAACCAAGTATGCTGTCATAATATAGAATAGTATAATAGAGACATAGCAATAAAAAACTGTAAAATAGTTTCAGGTAAAATAGAAAATATTTACAATATTTAATATAGAAATAGGCTTAGTAAGGAGAAATGTTAACGTAAGACTCACATTTTTAAAGACCAGGATAAGAACAAAAATAAGAAAGTGTACTTTAGTATGTAATGTAGAATATAAAAATCTAGATAATATGAAATTGTAAAAAGAACCCGGCCAAGTACGAGTTAGACTCGCGCACCGAGGGTTCCGTAAAAACCTGTAGGTATTTATTTATTTATTTTCGCTGGTAGTTTACACGGTAATATACATCATATATATTTTTTTGTTTTATCATTCTCTAATTTTAGAAGTTACAGGGGGGGGGACACATTTTACCACTTTGGAAGTGTCTCTCGCGTGCGTATGAGGTCACAGTTCTAACCTAACCTAACCATTTTTCTTTTATTAATTAACCCTTTATATTTTTTATATCTTTACCTTATTTTTGCCTTTTTATTATTTGTCAGCTACTATATATTTGTCAGCTTTTTATTATTTGTCAGCTGCTTTATAGCTTCTAACAACCCCCCTAGGGTTGTTAGTAGCTTTTTGGTGATTTTGTAGTTAAATAGTTAAAAGCCATGTCAAAACAATCGAAGACGAATCGGTCTGTCGGCGAATATTCCATAGTTGAAAAGTCCTGTTGTCGAAACAAACGTATGCGAACCATTCTGTCGGCGAAACGTCCATAGGTGAAACGCTATCGACGAATCTCTTAAAAACGAAACGTCCTGTCGGTGATCAATCCAAAGGAGAAACGACTGTCGGAGAACGCTTGCAGAATCGCTTTTTCGTTGGTTATACTTTACATTCAATCCACGAATATAAAAAGCTTGAATAATAAAAAATACACAAAGATCTTTAACTCACTAAAGGGGCATTCGCGATATCGAATATCATGAATGATCCTGAAATATGTGTACATAATATATGTTTTTCAGAGTCATTCATGATATTCGATTGAGTTAGCTCCACTCACGATAATGGTCCCATAGAACTCTGAGATTAATGCTACATAGATTCGGATCACGCCTAATATCAATCTATCTATCTAGCTGTGATTTGTATACGATGAAGTAGACTAATCTCAGCGAGGTTCTCTTTGTCGAATTTCTATTCGACGGACGAAGCGCTTTGGTATTCCAAGAGTGTAGCTCTAATAAATAAATGTAGCCTAAAATACGACCTGAAAAATACAGTTGACTGACTGAAATTACTGCATTAAGCATGAAAATGATGAGCTTGCACCACTACTTAAACTGTAATTTCGTTAAGTTAAAGTTGGAATTTTTATCAAGAATAATAAAAATGCGAATAAAAATGAGACTATTTGTTGGTGGGTTCTCACGTTTTTTCTTAAACAGTTTAATTTAGGCTCCGAAAGTAGAGGTTTGCTAAAGGCAGACGGTATTTAGTCTCGAAACAACTGCCTGTGGGGCAATATAGAGGTTTTGACCCACCCGAGGGTAACTTATTTTTATCTTACGTAAGTTAAAACCTCTTACCACAGCAGAAAGGCTCCCATAGCAGGCTATCGGACCAATTATTTTTGTACATAAAAGCAATTTGACAAGTATTTTTCCACGCCCATCAATGTCATGATTGTGATAGCTACATCTAAGATACAATTCTTATCTAAATACATACAGTATCGTCACTATCTGCGGCTCTTTTTTTTTCACAAATAGATTCAGTGATCTGATATTATTATTGTAACACGCTTTTCCCTGTTTTTATCTTTCTCGTTTTCGAAGTATGCTTGGAAAGTATTTGTGCTAAAATAAGTTGAATGAGATTTCGTTCAAGATTTCAGTATCCGATAATATAATAAAACTGTTTTTAACGTTTTTCATTATTAACTTCGAAAACTGACTTCTTTTGTTATTACGACTTTGTTTCGAGCACTGCAAAATAAGCGAACTTTCATGAATTTTTTGTATACGTTGAAGCCTATTTTTGGGTTCGTTTCCAAAAATATCCAATGAACCCTGTTAGAAATGGGTTTTGTCCATTTTGTTATGGTAAGATACGAAAATAGTCAAGTAAAAGAGATATGGGGAATGATAATACCTAACTACACCTAATTGTAGCCATCGTTGTGTAATGCAATCTGAGCTGCAGGCACCACCTTGCTGGATTTTTAGTATGGTATATGAACTTTGTGTCAACAGAATTACATTCACTTATGTGAGAAAACACCTTTTTATAATTGAGAACCATCATAATTTTAACAACCATAATATATTCATTAGTTTCTGAAAACACGCCTGTTTGTTCTATTAACTAGAACAAACAGGCGTGTTTCTGAAATAACTTAATGTGCTAAATATAAAATATTAGTATTCAGGTAAAAGAAATAACACATCAAGATTCACACACATTATAATAAGGGATAGCTGTATACGCTGAACAATGACAAGAATGAAGGGTTCGTGGGGACACAGTGGGATGAGATTCCGTTGTTCAATCGATCCTTGTCGGAAGATATTTGTACATCGTATAATATGGTAGGGGCAAAAATGTGGAGCTGACGGGTATTTTACCTGAATAATAATGGGAATTGGTGAAACGAGTCATAAACAGAAAATGTTTATCGGCACTTGTTGGATATTTAAATGTAGGTTAAGCTTCTAATTTTTGCTATGCAGATTTAGTTTGTGTAGATGTTACAAAAAATCATGTAAAAGAAAAAATTGTTAAACACCGTTCGCATTCGCATGTCGGTCGCAATCTGTCAAAAGTCTCAATTTAAATATATTTTTGACAGATTGCAACTGACAATGCGATTGCGAACGGTGCTCTTAAAGAATCAACTAAACACAACAAACTATTATTACAATTCTATTACATTAAATCCCATAAAATATTTCTAAGTTTAACCTTAAACTTTCTAATTCGGTTCGGGTCAGAAATAACTTCCCCGAAATCGCGATTATTGCTCGGGTCCAATGTCAACGAAGTTGGAATTTTTTATGTTTGCTCTTTGAACTTTTGGGCCAGTTTTATTGACAGAAATACTGAAAAGATTTAATGTCAGACTTGAAATCAGTTTTCGTAGTTGTTTTGGACATTTACTGAGATTCTTTATCAGAAAATATTTTTCTGTGCGCTCAAATTTCATATTTAGCTAAAAATTTGTAGTCAGACGAAACTTTTACATAATACGTGGTAATGAGGGCTATGCTGACAAAGGTGCAATAAGGTACAACTTTATTTTTAAAGTCCTGTCTACGAGTGTTGTCTTCCCTAGACTCGTATTCATAGATAAAAAAAATAACTAACAAAACAAGTATATCTTCTATATTCTGGGCAATTTTAGAATATTTAAACGCTGAAAATGAGATCGACAGCTTTCTCTTTGTGTAATTCTGACAATTGTACGTATATTGCTCTTTTTTGGAAAATGAAGGCTCGTTAACAATTATGTTATAATTTTCCTGCTTTTGTCCTAAGTCACTTGGGGTCGACTTCACACGTTTTCTTTCCATACCGGTCAACAGTCACTCTTTCACTTACTCCCTTTTCTTTCATATCATTCATCACACAATCCATCCATCTTTTCTGCGGCCTCCTAGTATTGTGTCTTGATGACATTAAAGCTGTCATTTTTTTATCGTCGGCGACAGTTTTGGAAACCCTGCCCGCCTGCCCAATAAAACCACCATACCTTATGTTTCACAAGTTGTAAACGTTATCAGTAAAAGGTCGTACTACGATCACTTCAGCGGAACCACATGAGTAAATGATGTATGGAGATCTAACTTGTAGGAACCAACTAATAGACGCATCGGTAGGTACTCGTAATGCTCCGATCGAATTGCTAATTACCTCAACGTCTTCAATACACATTTATATGGATGCCCAATAGACCGTCACACAAAAAATCGACTTCCATACAGACTTCAGAATGTTGTCCATGCAACATACCTAGTCTGTGCAGACAAATGACGGTGTGATTGATTTTTTTATTCAGAGTTCCAATTTTGCATAGATTGCGATTGATCGTGTGGACCTACTATGAAATTATCGCATACATTCATGTGACCGACTCTTACCGCGACGTACTGGAACTGACACGCTCGCGAGCGATCTTCCATTATTTTACCCTGGAGAAATAAGACTAGCCTAGCTACAAAAACTAGCAATAAAATGCGACCACCTAATTTACTCTGAACTAGGGCTATTATGCCGTCTTAAAACAATCATAATTACGGCGTGAAAGAGACGGAGCTACAAAACGCAGAGCAATATCCGTTTTTCACAACGAAATCTTGATGGCAATGGCACGTCATTGTATCAGGCTAAGCATTGCTATAGGGTCACTGCAAAATTTGTGTAGGCATGCATAACTTAGTAAGATTGAATGAAGTTAGGGCTCTGTTGGCTTACTTACTCTTGTTCTGGTGCACTTTGAGGGTCACTATACCGTAACAAGTTTACTAGGTAGGTACCTAAATTGATATTGTAATATTTTGTTTTGCCGCTTATCTCATAATATGATGTCCCGTTAGGTAATCAGATTACCGACGTCAATTCCCCACGAAATGCAGACGAATTTTACGTCAGTTTATGACATAGGAAAAATAATGCAACTACTTTATGTATTTCGTTTTATTTTTTAAGAATTTTATTCACTCCAACCCTTACAATAAAAACCGGCCAATTGCGAGTCGGACTCTGACACGAAGCCGTACCATTAACCGATAAAAATACGATTCCTGTATGGGAGCCCCTTTAATTTTTATTTTTCGTTATTTGTTGTTATAGTGGTCTATTTTTAAGGTTCCGTGCCAACGGAACTCTAAAATAGATACATAGGTACTTACGTACCCACGTATTTTGAAAACACGATTTAATTTATCCTGTATGAAACCATAACATAAATCATAAAATCAATCGGTAATATTTATCTAATTTTGTGTAACATTCATTTTCAATGTCGGTATGCTGAGCATTAGTAATTAACAAATGTTTACATTACAAGCTTGAATCAACAGTACGTTTAGTTTTTTTAATTAAGCATTTGTTTGTTTTTTGTTACTTTTGAAGAGAGAATTAGGTGGAGTTGATAAATGGCTGTTCTACGCGCTGCTGGCTAGGGGTCTAAGGCTGCGTTTCTACCAGTGATATGCGAGGAAGGCTAGCGAGGTATGGTTCCTTAAGAACCAATTAAATGGCGTGCACTGAGCGAGGCTCCCTCACTACGCATCCTCGCACATCTCTTTAGGAAACGCTGCCAAAAAGTCAAATTTTGAAACTGAATGAAGTTTTTGGTATTAAAAACTTATCATTCCGTTTATTATGTCTGTCTTTAATACCTAAATACTTTGTTCCTAAAAAGTGTAGGTATGCAAAATAAGGTTCCCTCATTGCGATATTATCATCATCTGCCTAGCCTTTTCCCAACTATATTGGGGTCGGCTTTCAGTCAAACCGGATTTATAATATATATTTACTCTATTTCTACAAGTCCCTGATATTTCAATGTCTCTACTCCCTCTGTACATTAACGGTACCAAAATATTTGATCCGAATCAACGTTCAAACATTCATTCCTCAAGTAACGCCTGCATGTAGTCAAATATTAATATTAATGATACGTTGGATGGTACTTGAGGTAGAATTACTCGAATGTTAATTCCGCTGACAGAATTGTCGAGCATTTGGCGTTTGTTTGCGGATACCGCTCAGTGTTTATTTGTTAAATATTAGTCATAATATATGAACTTAACCTAAAGAGGAGCCCGTGACTAAATACATCAGCCGCATGGGTCACAACAGCTTCAAGGTTTTTTCTTTTCAATACTTCTTCATTTAACATAATCGGATCCTGTCTGTCTGATTTACTTTTCGTTCCAGTTCTTACATTATATGCCCCTCGCAGTTTCATTCCTCATACTTGGTATTTCGATCAATCATCCTATAATAATAAAATAATAAAAAAGTTTATTTCAGCAAACTTACAGATTATAGTACCTAAACTATTATAATTTTTATACATAACTAGCTGTGCCCCGCGGCTTCGCTCCCGTCAGCTGTGATTTTTTTGTTTTTTTGTTATTCTACCTTCCCTGTATTCAGGCAAACTAAACAAAAAAAGAATTACCGAAATCGGCCCAGCCGTCCTCGAGTTTTAGCGAGACTAACGAACAGCAATTCATTTTTATATATAAGAAGAAGAAGATTTGAGTTGGTATGGAACATTTCCAAAAGATTAGATAGAAGATTACTTAGATTCCTGAAGAAATATGTTTACAATAAATAGGTAAACTCAGCCTCCTAAACAAGGTTAACCTGTATTTTTAACCGACTTCCCAAAATCAGATGTAATTTTTTATGTTTGTTAGTTCACAACTCCGACGTTTTGAAAAAATCTTAAAGGATCTTGCAGATAGGTCCCATTTAAATTTTATCAAAATCGGTTGGTAAGCTTGAATTTCAAATCGAAATAGCTGGAATTCGTTTACTTGGATGATGGTTTTATGTCATACAAGTAATCGAAATTGCGTATTTTGCTTTTCTGCGATTTTGCAGTGGTGTTGTTAGGTGTGGCCTGTGGGGTACCACTAAAAAGTGAAAAATAAAAAACTTATTACAAAAAAATACAACCGACTTCCAAAACAAAAACACTACAAAGTAAAAAATAACTTTAATTGCGGAAGTCGGTGTCAAAATACGAAGAAACTCACAAAAACTTTTTTTGGAAGTCGGTTGTATTTTTTTGTAAAAAGTTTTTTTAGGAGGCAGTAATTCGGCTAAGAGGTTATATTAATTAGATTTTTACAACTTTTACAACTATGTCGACTATGTCTACCAAACAATAAATTAAATTAGTAAAAAACAATAGGTTATAAATGAATTTATTCTCATGCCTATCTATATATTCTTATTCGGGTGTTTTAGAAAACAGAAAGACAGATTTTATTTTCCGACCTTCTTTACACATTTATCCTATGTCTATACAAGTCTATTTGTCTTTTTTAGGGTTCCGTAGCCAAATGGCAACAACAGAACCCTTATAGATTCGCCATGTCTGTCTGTCTGTCTGTCTGTCCGTCCGTCCGTATGTCCCAGCCACTTTTCTCCGAAATTATAAGAACTATGCTGTTGAAACTTGGTAAGTAGATTCTGTGAACCGCATTAAGATTTTCACACAAGAATAGAAAAAAAAAACCATAAATTTTAGGGGTCCCCATACTTAGAACTGAAACTCAAAAAAAAAAAAAACATCAAACCCATACGTGTGGGGTATCTATAGATAGGTCTTCAAAAATGATATTGAGGTTTCTATTATAATTTTTTCCTAAACTGAACAGTTTGCGCGAGAGACACTTCCAAAGTGGTAAAATGTGTGTGTGTCCCTTGTGACTTCTAAAATAAGAGAATGATAAAACAAAAAAAAAATGATGTATATTACCATGTAAACTACCAGCGAAAATTGGTTTGAACGAGATCTATTAAGTATTTTTTTTAATACGTCATAAATCGTAAATCGCAACTTTTGCATAGTATAATATTTACCTACAGGTTTGTACGGAACCCTCGGTGCGCGAGTCCAACTCGTACTTGGCCGGGTTTTTTTACAATTTCAAATTGCGTATTTTGCATTCCTGCGATTTTGCAGTGGTGTTGATAGGTGTGAGGCACCACTAAAAAGTGAAAAACAAAAAACTTAAAAAAAAAAATACACGCGACTATTTTTCTACATGAAAATATACCGAAAAAAAAAACACCTTTCTTGTATGGGAGCCCCATTTGCTGTTATAGCAGCAATTAAACATACGCTGTGACAATTTCAATAGTCTACCTTTTAGGGTTCTTAGGGACAGACAGACTGACGGACAGTGGAAGCTCAGTTATAGGGCGCTGTTGGTTAACCTTCCGAGTCAAACTCACATAATTTCAATCAAACCATTTACAGGCACTTTTTATTAATTGTCAAGGCGGCAGTCATTCTGGAAGATGATGATGAAGCTACTTGCTAATAGGGTATTTGAATGGATTTATTTTCTTCCATTTCTCAAAACCTAGGCTCAGTTAAAATGTTTAATTCTCAAAAAATAGCGGTGTCGTCAGCGTTTTAAAATATGTAATAAATAGAGACAGCACTACACACACGTACAAAACACACACGCGTGACGTCACTCAGAAATCCCGCCAAATTAAATTGAAGCCAACCAGTAAAAACGACATGTTAGTGACAAGTATAAAACAATTAAACTTCAAAACCGTATAACTTCTCTCATTTTCCACCAATTTTATTTATTTTTAATAATTAAACGGCTGATGAAAAAACTTTTTGCAAAAAATACAACCGACTTCCAAAAAAAACACTACAAAGTAAAAAATAACTGTATGTTCGGAAGTCGGTGTCAAAATACGAAGAAACTAACAAAAACACCGACTTCCGAAATTAAAGTTATTTTTTAATTTGTAGTGTTTTTTTTTTTTTGGAAGTTGTTTGTATTTTTTGTAAAAAGTTTTTTATTTTTCACTTTTTAGTGGTGCCCCACACCTAACAACATCACTGCAAAATCGCAAAAAGCAAAATACGCAATTTCGATTATCAAAGAATCATCTAAATAGTCAAATTCCAGGTATTTCGATTTAAAATCCAAAGTTCGTAACCGATTTTGATATGATTCAAATGGGACCAATCTGCAAGTATATCCTTTCAGATAAAACAAGAATTTTTCAAATCGGTTCATAATTGTCGGAGATATGAGGTAACAAACATCAAAAAAAAAAAAAAAAGCATACAACCGAATTGATAACCTCCTCCTTTTTGGGAAGTCGATTAAAAATGAGGTGTACAGCTAGTATTTAATAACTGCAAACATTTTTCTTTTTTTTTTAATTTCAATAACTTAATTACACTTTTTTTACTATTTTATAGGGAGCTTTTGCCCGCAACTACGTATGTGCATATCCAGTTCTTCCCGTTCCTGTAGGAATTTCGGAAAATCCCCTCTTAGGGCGGGTTGTTTCACGTTCACTTAACGCATGCGTAAACGTTAAATATGGTGCTAACTATAGTTAAATAAAAATTGGGTTGTTTCACAAAATATCAGCGTTAACGCACGTAAAATATAACGTTTACGTTAACAGATGGTCTGAGCACTGGTTAACGTTACTTGAATGACGTCAAATAGAACAACGTTGTGAAATTTCTTTTGAATTCCTCAATACCAGTTCTTCTGGTTACACAAATAAGTGGTGGAATGCGAAAAAAGCTATTTAGGTAGGACCCGTGTCAATAACTTCGCTATTGGTATGAGCAGGAATTTATACCAGAATGTTTTGAAACAAAGCTTCTTATTTAACGAACGTTAAAGATCTTCCGTAATTGTTACTTTTTGACGTACGTATGTTACGTTAACCAACCGTTTGATACAACCCGCCCTTAGTGTTCCCGTTGTACTCCTACACCCTCCAGGAAAACTTCATGTCAAATTTCAACTATCTACGACCCGTAGTTTCGGCTGTGCGTTGTCTGTAAGTCACTCATCGTCGTTGTCATCATCTTCATCCCCGAACGGAAGAATTTTATAAATATTGATTCTTTACATGTTGCAACATGTTACCACTTATCAAAAATCGTTAAGTGGGTCTCTTTTTTCTCGTTAAGCTGATTTCGTTTCTCACCAGGTATTAGACCATTCATACTGGAGTACTGGAGGTTAAGGTATCCGAATTAAAGATTAACTTGTTGATAAAAAATGCTTTATAAACAATCCTGTTGTTTATTTCGAAAGTACATTTTTAGTTTGTAATTTTTACCTTACATCGCTTTTCGTTTTCAAATCTTCGATGCTCGTGTACTTGCAAATAAATAAATAAACACAAACATGACATTATTTGTAGATCTTTGGCAGTCGTTACGGATTGTTTTTTGTCTCCAGTCTTGCCAAGAAGTACCGTGCTGCCCTGTAAATTGATTGTGAAGGTATGGTAGGCAGCCGCTACACGTAAAATACTGTTATTCAGCCGAATCCGGTTTGACTGGAAGCCTAATCCAATATAGTTGGGAAAAGGCTAGGCAGATGATGATGACTAAAACAACAAGTTTCAGAATTTCAGAGCCACGAAGTTGTCCTCGTATCGTTGAACCGTTATAGAAAAGTTTCCAGTTCATTTAAAAGTAACTTAATCCGGCAAATAATATCACCCCATGAACATTCCTTAGCCTTGACCTGTTAACTTAGATAATACAGGGTCTTGGTAAACTTGCTATTTTTTATCGACTTAAAAACAACCGGCGAAGTGCGAGTCGGACTCGCACACGAAGGGTTCCGTAACATAAATCGAAAATAAAAACACGTTTCTTCTACGGAAACCCCTTTAATTATTAATGGATGTTATTTTTTATTATTTGTTGTTACAGCAACAATATAAATACACGCTCTGTGGAAATTTCAACAGTCTAACTATTACGGTTCTTGAGATACAGCCCGCTGACAGACAGACAGCGGAGGCTTGGTAATAGGGTTCCATAGTTTACCCTTTGGGTACGGAACCTTGGATGACAAACATTTAAAAATATACGAGGTCGGTGTTTAATGCTTAAAGTAGTCTCGTCTGTTAGGCTCGAAACAAGTAATTTACTTTCGGCTTAATCTGCGGTACATATGAGCCTCGGTTTAGAAACTCAATTTGGTAATTAGATTATCAGACTGGTTCTCGCTTGCTTGGGTTTTGGCTTTGAATAACTTGAATATTCTGAATTTACAAGATGAATTTCAAGGATATTTTGGACCAGGAAGAAGGATTTTTATTCAAATTAGCTATTGTTAGTGTTGAATTAAGTAGGTACTGTTGTTTATGTTTAATAGAGGGACCTATTGAATAAAAAACTTAAAAAAAATACAACCGACTTCCAAATAAAAATGTTTTGGGTTGTTTTACGTATTTTGACACCGACTTTCGTAAATAATTCGTAACCACTACTGGAAAGAAACATGAAAGCAAAATAAGCAATTTCTTTTACTTGTATGACATATTTTCTCCAGCTTTGATGGAATTCAGTGTTTTTGGTTATTTTTTAGTTTTTTGGCACCGACTTCTGAAATTTAAGTTATTTTATACTTTGTAGTGTTTTGTTTTTGGAAGTCGGTTTTATTTTTTTAAGTTTTTTATTTTTCACTTTTTAGTGGAACATGCGTACCCATTCACAGCGTACCGTCGTGATACTATGTTATGAACTGTTGTAAACAGTAACCTCACATGCGATTTCAGCAATCCCGATCCATTTGCCATTTATTGAAGAGATCCGTCGCCTACCTCCAAAGGTCTTCATTAAATCTTCACCAAATTAAAATGAAACCAATCGGGGAAAATATTCTTCCAAACAAAACAAGAATCATCCAAATCGGTTGACACTTGGCGAAGATATCGCTGAACAAACCATTTTTTATTTTATTCCTTCCATCATCAGCTCAGCAACATGGGACGGTAATTACCAGGAACAAATATCTGAATTGCGTTAGAAAGTTTATGTCAAACATTGTATGTATCTATAAAATTTGAGGGTTTCCCTCGATTGTCTTGAGATCCCATCATCAGATTCTGACTTGGTGACAATGGGACCAACCTCAGGAGTGTAGGCTTTTAAAAACAAAAATATTTTTTTTAAATCGGTCCACAACTGGCTGCTATCGGTGAACATACATTAAAAAAAAAATACGTAGGTAAATCCGAACATAGAACCTCCTCCTTTTTGAAGAAGTCGGTTAAAAATTAAACATGGAGGATCGGATTAAGAATCGGATCAGCAGTAAGCGAAAAATTTTCATTTTGACAATGACATTTGATAGACGTGAATGAAAAACTAACATTGGCAGCGTGGTCGACATCGGCTTTGTTTGCCACTAATAACTCCGAAACACATGCAATTTACAGTTAAAACAAAGAATGACTCAACGACGTCACTTGTTACAACCAATGATATTATAAGTAAAATACTTATAATATCACTGGTTACAACTGACAAAGTCGTCAAACGTCATGTCAAACTGTCATGGCTGCCCAAAATATAGAGTTATCATATTAAAATCCTTTCTTATGACCAATTTTGCACGCCTGTTCCCATCTTCTAATTAATTTATTAGTATTTTTATGAAGTTCCCCTATTTTTTTTCCTATTTATCTATATTTACACTATATATATTGGTAGCCACTATACATAGCGGTAGCTGAAAATCGAACATCTTTTTTACGACCAGGAGTTTCAGCTTTGCGTTATTTGTCAGTCGCACATCAGTAACGAAAGAGTGTTATACAGGGTTATTTGTAAAACACCGGCAACCTCTCAGGACTATGTTACTATCATGATAACCAACAACTTTTGTTCTATGACTTTTGAAAATTCATCAGATTTTATTTCATCAGGATTTCATACAAAAATAAAAAATATTTAAATTGAACGCTCTAAATGTTACGAAGTCTATGCGAAGCATAAGAAAGCTCATTCTTTTTCTTTTTCTACTGCTTTGCATAAACCTTGTAACAATTAGATCGTTATTTTTTTTTTTTTTAATCTTGATGAACTAGAATATGATGAATTTTCAAAAGTCATTGGTTATGATGTTAGTAACATAGTCCTGAGAGGTTGCCGGTGTTTTACAAATAACCCTGTATATATTTACTAGCTTTTTTGCCTGCGACTTCGTATGCGTAAATCGTGTTTTTTTCCGTTTCCGTTGGAGTTTCGAGAAATCATCTCCTCCTTCTCTTAGTGCTCCCCTACGGAGTGAGGGAAGCTACATGCCAAACTTCAGCTTTCGACGACCAGTAGTTTCGCTGTGCGTTGTCTGTCAGTCCCTCAATCGGTCGGTAACGGAAGAGTTTTATATGTTAGAGAGGGAGGAAGGCCAAATAAAAGATGCGATATGAAAAAAAAGGGAGTTAGTGAAAGTTTGACGGCTGATAGGGCAGATTGGAAGAAAAAAAACGTGTTGCGCCGACCCCAAGTAACATGGGATAGGGGCAGGAAGATGATGATGAGGAAGATTGATTACTACTAGCATTCTGAGTATCGCATAGCTTTAAATATAGAGCCTTATTTTTCTTGATTGTTTCTTTTCTAATGTTACCGAAAGAAGATCGCTCGCATCATTATATTACGTCATGATGTAGAGTTCTATTTAGTCGTAGACTCTTAGCAGAATGGTCGTGGTCATGTTTTGTCGAGTCTTGAGCCACCGCTACTCTCATGATGCCTTGTAGCTCTTTGTTTGGCGGAGTGAAAGTTGTTATCAATACTGGAGTGTCACAGGATTAGATGAGAAAACAACAAAACACGGAAAGCGACAACGTCTGCCATTGTATGATTTTGTTATTTTTTAGTTCTTTTTTATATAAATAGGGGTATTGCAATAAATTCTATAATAAATAAAATCTATCAAGCATAAGTCAGTTTTGTTGAAACTGAACCTACAAAAATCGATCAAGCAAAAATCTGAGCACGTAAGTATAATTGACTCCAGGGTATGCGATCGCCTGTCAGAGTTGCGGGACTATTCGAAAGAGATACCGCGGCTCCGGAACACAAAGGGCAATGAAGGAACATGGATGGGTTTTAGTCAGTAAAAGTCTGACACTCCCTCCCGCTCCGTCATTTTAAGTGACACAGCAGTGCCTAGAGCGATTGACCAATCTCGGTTGTTTAGCAGCTAGTTCTTCCTTCATGATTTGCAGTTGCTGAAAATAGATCTACCGTAATCGTTTGGTCAAATTTTAGAAAGCTGTAGTGAACGACACCGGCGATAGTCCACCAAACAATCACAAGTAACTTTTTCTGAGTCATTTTTCGCTTAGGGCAGGATTTAGCTGGGTCTCCAGGGTTCAGCCATTGCTACGAGCGCTTCCGATTATCGTACAGTATCCACTTTTCATCACAAGTAATGATTCGATTTAAAATCCCTTCATTATTGTGTCGGTTGAGCAAAGTAACACAGCAGTCGACGCGTGTTTGCAAGTTCGATTCACTCAATTCATGAGGTAATCATCGTTCAAGTTTTTTTACTTTCCCGATTTGCTTCAAGTGGATTAATACAGTTTTATCACTTACCCCGAAGCCTGCAGCTATCTCTGAAGTGCTTTGTGATGGATCCGCTTCCACAATAGCCTTAAATTCTTCATTTTCCACTTTGGTCTCCGGCCGTCCACGGGGTTCGTTCTGAAGGCCGAAATTTCCAGAACGAAAACGTTGAAGTGCTTTCTTTTGCGACACCAGCGCCGTACACATCATTAATCCTTCGAGCTGTTTCTGCAGCACTGGTGCCATGGTAGAACTCGGACTCGTAAATATCCATTGTGCGATAATAAGCGACGCCAAAGAAAAAATGATGAGGAAAAAACAAATGAATGACTGTTTTCAAAACTCAAATGTGTCAGCTACACTTTTATACATTTAAGCATTTATTTTGAATTTGGAATT
The DNA here is from genome assembly GCA_963859965.1 of Ceramica pisi. Lineage (NCBI taxonomy): Eukaryota > Metazoa > Arthropoda > Insecta > Lepidoptera > Noctuidae > Ceramica > Ceramica pisi. The sequence continues at coordinate 5,894,663 of OY982549.1, read as the reverse complement.
CTTAACCAAAGAGGAGATATTTCAGATCAAAGTGGTCAGTACGACAAAACGCTAATTTTATATGTAAGGATTTATTTTAGGATAATATAATCCAATATTATTGTTGTATTATGTCCTCTTTGGTTAAGAATTCCAAATTCAAATTTATAAATTCATTTACCAGCTAAATGAATATATAAATTACATTTTTCATCATTATTTGCAACACAACTCTCTGCCTGCGTCTGTTTCCGAACGCTTACAACCCTAATCTCTTCTGAGTAAACAGGCTGCTTCTGGGTAAGCTCCCTCCATCGTAGAATTTGTCTCTGTCATCTCTGACCAAGACTAAAGTCAAGAGTAACATATCTCATTTATACAAGAATATCGAAACATTCAAATTTATTTGTAACAAAAATCTATGATTTAAAAAAAATATTCAAAGTAGGTATTCTGCGTATTGATTATTCTATGAAATGATAACAACGAAAAAAAATTTATGTGTAACGTATTTTATGAAACTGCTTTCATAGAACGTTCGTTCGTTTATAGAAAACAACGTATGTACAACCGTTTTCTTTATTATGTCGGACAGAAATGTTCATTAAGTCAGTTATTTCATTCCACGCATCATCTTTCAAGTTTTTCTGAGAAATATTTTTCATTTAATCCATAGTACCTATTCTTTGTAGATTGAGATCAATAAAAATACTATTTTATTCATCCCAGTCGTTATTGCCTGCCATTTCTAATTTCTTCATGCTTATGTCACCGGATAATTGCAGAATACGTAAGACTACATATTTCTTAAAAAGACTTGCGTTCTGATTGGTCGACATTTTATGTCTGTCCACAATTTCTCGGAATAATTTAGAGTCTTACGGAGTTTGCCATAATCCGGTGACACCTAGCCGCGGCGCGCAAAACTGTCGCGAATGACCACCCAAATCCAAGTAGTGCGCTTGCGAACACATTAAAATTTAAGGAAAATGTCGCATTGCACGTTACCTTACATGTTGTGTTGCAAAGAAAATATTCAGCCGCTATTGATCGGTAACCGATTTTCACCGACAAAGTTGTTGGATTTTAGTATAGATAGTCATGAATACGATCGACTCTAGAAATAGGAGAGTAGATAATTACCTAAAATACCTAATCGATCACCAAAAAACGCTGCCGTCTACGTTCGAAATAGTCTACGTTCGAAATAACGCGATCTTTGAGGTGACCTATGTTCAGCGGTGTACGTCTAAAACCTGATAAATAATGTTGATGACGATAATGCTATCAACAAACACGAAGATAATGTTACTCATTCAATTGATAATATCGTGTTAGCCCCTTACGACATCCAGTTCCAAAGATACGATTGACTATTCTTAGGTGAAACCCAGCCGGCTTATAATATATGTAAGTAGAGTATCTTAAAACAATCATGCAATATCAATTTTATCGTCCATTATCCCTGATTTATTATTACCTGATGCTTTGGCTTTCTCAAGATAACATTACTGATTATTGTAAACGATTATAAATCATTATTTTTAGTACTTATTTCATGCTGATTTGTAAAATTGTAAGTATTTTGGGACTGTTATCTATTTGATATCCGAGTCATGGATTACGGATTAAAGTAGTGGTAAGTGGTAGTGATTTCTATTTGGAAGTCGGATGTATTTTTTGTATCCAATATAATATGCATTCCAACCAGTTCACATTAATTCAAATTTCTATCTCCGAAGTCCTTCATCAAATCTTTACGAAATTTAAATCAGACTATTTCGAATAAAATATTTTTCGAACAATTTGTTGCCAAATCGCTTCAGAGTGGCTATTAAATTTGAAGAGTTTATCGATTTCTTCATGATTTCATGACCTGATAATCATGGTACCACAAGGAAAGCCCGTTCCGCTGCCCTTTTCGTTTTAAAACAAAAGAAGAATTTTGCAGATGAGTCTAGGCATCTTAAAGTAATGTGGAAACATCCATAAAAAGTTTCCGACAAATTCAGAACCTCCGCCTTTTATAAAATCAGTTAACATCGGGGAACATATCTAGCAGCTAAATATTACTGTCGTAATATTTTTTAAGCATAATGAGAGTTATTCATAATAAAATCTAACCCGGATTAAAATCTATGGAGAATTTGTACCTGCTAATTATATTACCAAGTTTAGGGTTAGAGAATTTTTATGAATAGTGCTGAATGTATATAAGTTTCTACCAATTATCATTTTTTTATTACTTCTTCCCCTGTTGATAAGGTGGCTATGCTATTGGAACGTAAACAATCTAAATGATTAATATGTATGTCAAAACAATTACATAAGTTAAGATAAAAACAAAACAAACACATTTACTTACGTTAATCAAAACAATAATCCACTTTAAACGGCACACACTCACTTTACACACAATTCACAGAACAAAACACTTGAAATCATTCGAGAAATATTACACTTAGTACATTAGAAGTTTTCGCGATGTTTTACGTATTTTCGCGAGCGCGATACGACGTTCCACATCGACAGCACAAGCGGGACTGAACTGAAATCAGCGAAAACATCAGGCAGAGATAACTCTTGTTACCGCAAAAGTTCGACCAAATTTTATTGTAACGATTTGTGGAAAATCCTTTCTGATTTCACTACTTCTGAACCTTTCCAGATTTTTTCTCGGAAAATTGGAAAGTAATTAAACGGTTTGGTACAGCGAAAATGTTTGCATATTCTACTCATTAGCTTTAGCTTGTTGGCTTAGTGGATAATGCTTTGATCGATCCAAGGAGTGCCAGAAATGTATCCTTGGACGAGTCAGGCCTAGCGGTAAAACTTGCTTGGAGCTTTAGACTACTTCATGCTAAGGAAAAATTTGACGGATGCTCGACGTTACTACTCACATCAACCCCAGTAGCTATGTAATCGACATATTTTGTAAATTCTATAAGCGTAAGGTTAACTTAAGTCAGTTGTCGCGGGTGCGTAACAAACACCTAAAGTTATAGGTATCAAAATCATTTTATTCCGTACTATATAGCTTCTGCCAGCGGCTTCGCCCGCGTTATCCCTAGGGAAAATGTTCCCGTGATTAAAAGTAGCTTATGTGCTATTCCAGACTATAATCTATCTTTGTTCTAAATTTCATTAAGATCCGTTAAGCCATTCTGGCGTGATTGAGTAACAAACAACCAAACTTTCACATTTTCATTTTTTTTTAATTTTTTCTAATGATTGTAGCGTCATGAAAAGTATACTATAACCAGCTCAGGAGTATGAAAAATAATTATACCAAGTTTCGTTAAAATCCGTCGAGTAGTTTTTGTTTCTATAACGGTTATACAGACAGACAGACATACAGACAAAAATTTTACTGATTTCATTTTTGGCATCAGTATCGATCCCTAATCACCCCCTGATAGTTCTTTTGGAAATATATTTCATGTACAGAATTGACCTCTCTACAGATTTATTATAAGTATAGATATAGAAGATAAATAGATTGATAACTTGTATTCTGTTTTAGTTAATAAATAAATATAACATATTATATTAGCGATGCTAGAAAGGCCTGTGGCTAAATTATAACCGATTAAGGGTCATGCAACGTTTGATAATGTTGGTCCACGGACCTATCCTTGGATAAGGACCACACAACTTCACAGGCGCCTGAAAAACTTGCAATAAAAGACATAGACATTTCCCTTATATCCATTCTTAGAAACGCCAAATAATATTTTACTTTTAGAACTTAAAACAAGGTATTATTCACCGAGATTCACGGTTGACCATATATACTACAGCCGGTCGATTCTGTCGACATCTCACCGTGATCACTTAGGTGAAGTGAACGACAAGTGAGCTGTCATTCTATCTTGTTTGTATGCTTTGACAGCTCACTTCGTGATCACTGCACCCACGCCTTCACTTCGACATATTTACAGAATCGCACTGCTTGTCTGTATCGTTTGACAGCTCACTAGTCGTTCACTTCGCCTAAGAGTTCACTTCGACATGTTTATAGAATCGCACAGCAGTAAGGCCTGGCGATGCGCGCTCTCCGCCCTCTGTCTCAAAAACGGTTGAGCGTATGAAATAGTGTTCGTTACAAAATTGTTGTAATATCGCTCTACAAATTTGATCATAGGTGTTAACATCATTGGAGCTATAGAAATCGAGGTGATCGTGAAAACCCGATTTATGTGACATTTGACCTTTAATAACCTAGGTCGCAAACACGGGTCGTCTTCTGGTGCGGCGGCCGGGGCGCGAGGTCTCCCAGGTCTCTCTCACGCGTTCGGCCTTCTCCTTCGCTTGCATTACTGCTTCGCAGAAGGAGGTGACCACTTCCCATGCCTCCTCGCTCCGGGCCATGGATTGAACCAGGGCCGGACGCGAGAGGTTGCCGCCGCGGATCGCCTCGACGAGGACACGGCGTTGCAGAAGACGCCCCGGGCGTCGGGAGTCGCAGGGCGATTCCAGGCCACCGTAGGCATGGGCCTGCGGACGGCGAGCATTGGGTGGCTCGCCATCTGATCAGAATCAGGCCCGGGTTGACGGCGCGCTGTGTTCTTCCTCAAAGAGTTGTCAGCAAAGCAGATAGGGCCCGCTATGGCCAGTGCCCCCCGGGGTTGTGGAATTTGTTCGAAAGAGTCACCGCGGCACTGGAACGCAAAGGGCATTAGGAGGAACACGGATGGGTTTTAGTCAGTAGGAGTCTGAAACTCCCTCCTGCTTTACCCAGAGCGGGAGGAGTCATTTGATGATTTCCCACCCTAAAAAAAAATGGTCGCAAACACGAGATTTTATGAAACTTCTGATACAACATATTAGTAAAGTAAAATAAGGAATACTTGCTGAAATGTTCATCAGTCATCAATAATAAGGTGTAGTGGGTAGACTCCTGTTATACCTATACAATAATATATATAATATTATTATTATTGTATAGGTATAACTGCAGGAGTCTACATTTTTAGTATATACTAGCTTCTGCCCGCGACTTCGTACCCGCATATCCCATTTTCTCCCGTTCCCGTAGGAATTTCGGGACATCCTCTCTTAGATCTCCCCTAAACTCCCCAAGGACCCTACGTGCAGCTTCATACGACCAGTCCGTAGTCTTGGTTGTGTTGTTGCGTTATCTGTCAGTCATTCAATCAGTAACGGAAGAATTTTATATACCAAATGAAAATAAAACTAAAACGTAAATGAAAATAAAACTAATTTAAAAAAGTGAACGTAAATTAGCCAAATCTTATAAACCTATCGGTATCTAAAAATCTATGCGTACCTACTACTACTTCACCTAAAAAGAAATAAAATGTAAACTATTAATAATTTGTAATTTGAACGAATATTTAAACACTACCAAAATAACTAATACCTATTTTATAAAATAACAACAAAAGGAATCTAAAAGTAAATTATCAAAGACAAGTATTGTCTGTCAATAAGGTCGAACGCTCTGAACGTCTATTGGCATCAACTGGCAAAAATTGTATGAAGCTCGCGCTTTTTTTTATTTTATTTTTTTATGTGTGGCCTCTCGCAGGTCAACCTGAGAAGATTCAGCTTAACCGGACTTGCCTGTGAAGGCCTTAATATAGTAATAAAGCCTCCAGCCAAGCTTTGAAGCTCGCGCTCGGACGCCCCGCCTTTTTATACCTTCGGCCGCGAGACGCGTCGAGCGCGGCGACCACAGGCGGCGACCTCGAACGATTCCGACCGATTCTCGAACGTTCGCGACCGGCCGCCATGCGCGCTTTGCGCCTAGCTGCTAGGCCGGTCGCGAACGTTCGAGAATGCTCGTTTTACGAAGCTACTCGCTAGGTGACTCGCTAGCCTCTAGGCGCCAAGCAAGCTGCCTGCCTGGGCGTTCGCGACCTTATACAAAAATAATCCTTATAGCATGATTCAGTATTCACGCGCGATGGCTTATTATTAGCGTATTTCATGTATAACTTTTGTGTTTCTATACCGATTTCTATGATTCTTTTTTATGGAATAGTTAATAATGTTAACTTTTTTAATTAGGGATGACTGAGAGTGTTATAAACGTAAGAGTAGACAAAATAATCAGAAAGCTTCGAACTGCTAAGCTATCGGGAGTTACACGTGTTATTGTGAGTCAATCATAAAAGATAGACATATGCTGTCGTGGGATATTTTTTATATAATTTTAAGGAGAACATTTCAGTCATACATGATTTCTGTGTAGCTTTAACCATTAAGGTTGCACACGCGACGGAAGCTTAAAAAATGGAGTAACTTCTCCCGTTTTCCCAACATTTCCCAACATTTCCCATCACTGCTCGGCTCCTATTGATTGTAGCGTGATGAAAAGTATACTATAACCAGCTCAGGAGTATGAGAAATAATTGTACCAAGTTTCGTTAAAATCCGTCGAGTAGTTTTTGTTTCTACAACGGCTATACAGACAGACAGACAGACAGACAGACAGACAGACAAAAATTTTACTGATTGCATTTTTGGCATCAGTATCGATCCCGAATCACCCCCTGATAGTTATTTTGGAAATATATTTCATGTACAGAATTGACCTCTCTACAGATTTATTATAAGTATAGATTATTGTAATAGGTGATGTTCTTCGGAAACTAAAAATTATTTAAAGCAAATGTCGAAGTTTGTGAAATACACTACATTCAAAACCTAAAAGCATTGAAATAAGAGCCACTTTACAATTGAGTATTTTGAATCCTTCCAATATTGCCTAAAGCTCAAAAATTGACGACAACACTTCCCTTCGAATATTAACACAAACAAAACATTGGATGACTACGAACATTTCGAGACTATAAGAAACGATTTACTTCACAAGAAGTTTGATGAATAGACCTGAGTTGACTTAATGAAGAACCCGAATATTTTGAACACGAAATAAAATTAAATAGATAGGAAACATTTTCGGAACGCGTCAAACCTTTTTCAATCAAACGAATCTTCTAAAGTACACAAAGAAGTCGAAAGCTTTAGACTTTGAAAGGACAAGGAAAATTAGGAGATTTTTTCTGTTTATTACAGTTTTGGATACAAAATACATGGGATTGTATCAGCTGCTAAAATTCTCACTAAACTAATGAGAAGTAATTATGAGTAGGGAAACTTGTATGAGACTTGTGAATAGTTATTTATATGTACTTACCTACGTCTTTTGAGTGTTAGTTTTTATAGGCAATCGAAACGATCGATATCTCATTTATTGTGATAGATCATCTTTGATTAAAAGGATAACTGTCACTTGTTAGCATTGTGGTGTATTTTTGAAAACGTTGCTTAAAGTTTAGTAACAATCAACGCATAATAGCCTTCTCTTTTTATAAAACAAATAACGCTGATTAGAAGGCCGTCTGTATGTTAACTCAATGTAACTTTTATAAATACTCGAAAACACAAAACCAAATATGTGTGAAGTCTTAAGTCTGTAAGTAAGGCTATCTGTCCGTTTCTATGGAGATTCGTAGAGAAGTGCTAAAGAAGACATTATCCAATTGAAATCAAACAGACTGGCAGTTATGGATCTCGAACTCACATCACCTACGAGTATGTCAACTACATATTGACTCTGCACCACCCTAAGGTCAATTGGCAGAATATGCCTCTAAGGTCCCCTTTTGTTTACTGTTTTAATGCATAAAGTTTTATTAAATAAATTAACTACTCACACAAATAAATTACTCGTATCTACATAAGTGATACCTTAAGCACAATCTTGCAGCTCAAAAGCAGAGACCAAATAGGGCCTAAATACAAACCAAACATCAGTTTACGCAATGTTATTTGTAACTTTGCACTATTTTCTGAACTAGTTCTGAAATCGTTTTCATTCTTTGTTTTTGAGTAATTCAGACTCGGTTTCCAAACAAGAGCTTTCAGTATTTAATACTGTCTGTCTGTTCGCGATAAACTCTAAAACTACTGAGCCGATTTTCATGCTGATTCCACCAATGGATAGAGTGGTTCTCGAGGAAGGTTTTAGTATATCATTTGACAAGCAGGCAAGTTCGTCTTCGAACCTCGTTATAGCTTTGATTCTCTCAGCTAGATATTATTTATTTATCATGTTTTTCTAGGAATTTAAATGGGAAAGCGACTTATTGTTATTTTTGTCTATTTTATATTTGTTAATGAGTATTCATACATTTTTTACGGAAATTCATGATTTTTGACGCTGTAGTTTTCAGCAGCAGTAAGATATTGTAATTATTTGATCCTGAATAACGATAGTGCCAGTCTCTTTCTTGTAAGTTAGAGTTACACATTTTCATTTTTCTTTTCGTGTAATTTACTATAAATATTTTACGAACTCAGGTTGCAAGAAAAAATGTCGGCGATGGAACTTTGACGGTCAAATTCACATTGTTACAATCAATTTTTTTAAAAGCTGAAATTACTAAAAGGTTAGTTGAATGTTTTACTTGTTTATTGGAGTTCTAGAATTTCTTTAAATTCCTTGAGTTTTCACGGAAAAAAACGTAAAGAAAACCTAATTTAAGCCAGAAATGTCTTGATTCAGCGTCCATTATATTCCAAATAAAAACAATTTTATCAAATAAATTAATATGATATAAAATTTCAATCTACAATGAATACGTTTAATTAGTTTTCGTTTGTCAATATAATAAAACAAAATTACAATAAATAAAATTAAAGTACTATATATTCTGCATCAATTCAGCGCGCGCGCTCCTCAGTAAATAAATAAACTATAATCCTATTCAGACTAGTAAGTATCAAAATTGTTTCGCGGACTATATATGTACTCCCAACGCAGACCAACGTAACTTCGTCTATTGCAAACGAGCATTGACGATTCGTAATAGGACTCTTAACAAATATAAAATTGGGTTGTTATGTTATTTTTATGATTTTATAGAAAAATTGACTTGCATATTTGTGAACTGCAACACTCGATACGGCTTTCACTTGTCAACAACAGACTGCTGTCATAACGTTTCTCGCTCGTGTTGCGGACTTACGTTTTATGTTTACTTTATGTGCTACATCTTATTACCGACCCTTGCTGTGTTTTTGAACAATTGTAATTGCCTTTGTGACCGACCCAATTTCGTTCTTAGACCCCGTTTCTTCCAGATCTATTGACCTTAGCACGCATTTTGGACTCCGATTTTGCCTTTTCATATTGTTACCTGTTGTTTACGATTGATAATTTCCGCTGTATTAATTGTGGCATATCAACTGCTCGCATGAGAAGAAACATATAATAATAACCTAATAAAAGAGCGGTAAAAAATAATAATGGGGGTTATTGACTACGGTCTGAAATATATTTTTTTTTTCTTATCCCATGTTGTTAGTATTTATAACAAAGTTATGAATATTAATTAGAAATATGTATTTGGTTGTGCACATACATAAGATGACATTAGACAACGTGAAAATGAAAAAACAAGTGACCTAAAAGTAAAACATTTAAAAGTAGAATTATATAAAAAAACTAAACTATTAAATGAGGTTTTACACCTTCTTTGTTGACTCTTAACAAAATTGCCAGGCCAGAAAATAATATAAATCTTAAATTATAAATTAGCTAGTATTAGGAAAAGCAAATAAACTAAACATCAATCAATATCTATGGGTGATATTCTTTGTAAATCTTGAGATTTCATTTACTCGATTACCCATATAAGCAGGTAACTTAATGCTATTCGAAGAACTTAACCAACCTAATACTATTTTAGAATCAGAAAATAAATGAATTGTTTTCACATTAGTGAGTAAATTGGAAACTTTAAATACAAGTTAAGCTAGCAACAACGCGCCATTTAAATCTAACTTTGGCATAGTCAGCTTCGAATGTAAGGGAGCTACACGCGATTAAGAACATAACAAGTAAATGTGATATCTACTGTCTACTTTTACTTTTACATATATACAACAGCCATAAGCATTCATCGATGTGTCGCAATACCCAATTAGCTCAGTTTCATCAGATTCGAAAAGTTGTAAATAACTGCCATGTTTTAGCTGATTCAGTCGGAAGTGGCTGATCCCAGTCTAGATTACACTGCCAGATATTTTGCAGCAATAACTTGGCTCTAACTATAAGAGGACCAGCAAAGCCCAGAGGATCAAACAGCCTGTTGACTGCGCTCAATACTGATCGTTTTGTAGGAACGGCCGGATCTTTTAATGAACAGACTACTTTACCACTCAGTTTGAATATGTCTTCCATGGGGTCATACACAAGCCCAAGTGCCTTTGTTATGAGACACTCCCGGTCTAAGTCTCTTTGCTCGAAAGCTAATTTATCTGGTAGGTAAATCGGACAGTAAATTCTTATCATTTGAACACCACTTATGCTTCCAAACTGTAACATATCTGTCAGTTCTTTCCTTAATTGCACGGCACCTTGGAAGCTGTTTGCACCGGTAATTATGTCATCACAATAGAATTGTGCAATAGAGCTTTAGAAGCTAATGGATATTGCGCTCCGTACTTGTTGGCAAGTTCAATGAGGCATTGTATTGCTAAATAGGCCGAACTTGTTAAACCGTATGTTACAGTTTTTAATTGTAAACATTGTAATTCTTTATTCGGACTTTCACGCCACAATATATTTTGTAGAGCCCTATAATCAGGATGAACATTTATCTGCCTGTACATATGACGGATATCAGATATAATTATGTACTTATATGTACGAAATAAAATTAAAATTTCAAATAATTGTTTTTGATTGACAGGCCCGTTGCATAAAATGTTATTTAAACTGATACTACCTTTAACTTTTGCACTGCCATCAAAAATAACACGTAATTTATTTGTTTTTCTGTCAGTCCGTAAAACTGCGTGATGTGGAAGAAAATACAATGGTTGATCATTAGGTGAACATGTGTTGACATCAATTACCTTTGCATGTCCCAACTCAAGATATTCATTAATAAAATCAATGTACAAGTAACGATATAAATCTTCCTTAGCAAAGCGTTTCTCTAAATTATAAAAACGTTGCAATGCTATACTAAATGACTCAGAAGTATTAATATTTTTTAAATCTATCTTGAGAAGCAATTTAACTTCAAAACGATTGTTATTTAAAGTAACTGACTCATGACATATTTTTTCACAATACTCGAGCTCTGGTAGCTCTTCCGAGTAAACCTCAGGGACCTTTTCAGTCTCCCAAAACTTATTGACCAGAGACTCTAGACTAGGAGTGTGCTCTCAAAAGACTGCGTGCATAATAACAGACTTTTGAGTAAAAGATGGAAAGAAGTCAATTGAAATAACGTATCCAAACCGAGTATTAAGTAGTATCGGATCCTCTGGACCTCCCTCGATTTTGCCATCTTTCACGACTTTAAAGGAAATGTCGGCAGCTAGTAACAGTGTTATTTCACCTGGAATATTAAATTCATTATCAGCAAGTATCACGTTTTTAGGTATATTGAACCTGGATAAGTTTATTGGTCTTTGCGGCAACTTCCCTGTGACCTTATCTACTATAGAACAAGTAACAGAAATATTATAGTTTTCTTTCATGGAATGCAATTTTAAATTGACAGCCTTATCAATTTTATGTACTGATTGACCTCCCAAAGCTACAACATTATGTTGCTGCCTATATGTTGGGATGCAACAAATTCATTCTAACAAAGCACGTACAATGTGTTTATTATTCTGTGAATCTGAAACTAAGACCTTCACAGTAGGTAAGAGCACATTAGTGCAGGAAGATTTAGAAGATTGCAAGCTCACCTGAGGTTGAGATGTCTGCTCTTGGTCATGATGTACCTGAACATCACTCTGAACTTGAGACATGTGCTCATCAACGTGTATTAAAGTGTTATGAGCTTGTGAGGCACATAATGTACATTTGAAATGAAAGCGACATTTGCTGGCATGAGAACATAAACATATTTTACAAAGGTTATTTGATGTTACGTATTCCAAACGCTTGTTAGTGGACATTAAAATGAATTTAGGGCATTTAAACAACTTATGAGTTTGGCCACACATTTTACACTGAGATGGTTCTGAAATCTTATTATTAGAGAAATTAACAGCCTTGCTTTTACTATTTACAGTAACTATAAAGGATGGGCTCACTTCTAGAGACATTGCTCTTTTGTCTAAAAACAGCAACAGTTCGTTTATTTTAGGCATACTTCCCATATCCCTGTCCGAGTGGAATAGCCTGACAGTCAGCTGGTCAAGTTTGCGAGATATGATGCACACCAACATTGAATCCCAGTAGTCGACTGGCTCCTTCATATTTTTGAGAGCAGAGATCTGCTGCCGCACCTGCGCCACCAATTCCCGTAGCTGCTGCGCCGTACCGCGGTGAATTGCAGGCAGGTCTAGGAGCGCCGAGATGTGGTTGTTGACGAGCAGCATCGGATTGTTGTATTGGGTCTCCAAAATCTTGATAGCAGACTCGTACGATTCATTGACCAGTGGCAAGTTATCAATAAGTGTGAGCGGCTCTCCTTTGAGATATTTTTTTAAGTAGAAAAGCCTTTGTGCGTCTGATAATCTTGAATCCTTGTGTATGATCGCAAGGAAAAGTTCCATAAATGGTTTGTACGATGCAATATCCTTGCCATCGAAAGTTTGTATTTCGATGGTTGGCAAGTGTGTCATTTTGTTATAATTTATAGATGAGCCTTGAGAATTGCAGTCCGACGTGGGTTTCACTAACTTTTTCTTGATCCTTTCTATTTTAATAGAAAGTTGTACGAACCTATCGTTAATCTCATCTGAATCCGGCTCATCATCGTGTGCCAATAATTCAATTTCTATGGCTTGGAATTGATCGTAACTTTTTTGCAAAAGAACCTGGCGAAAGACGATGTCTTCGTAGTCAAATTCCTCAGTAACATCAGGTTGGAAAATTTTTTTCGAGACGCGTTATGGCCGCCTTTCGCTGGTCGCGCTCAATTCGGCACTTCTTAATGTTGGAGTTTTCTGCCATTCTCTCAGTTTCAGACGTGGAAGAGCGACCCTGATAAATATTCGCTGTCGCAACTTGACATATATATAATTATGCAAGTACTTATCTGGTACGGCGAATTCTCTTTCCTCCGACGACGATTTTGTATAAACAATAATACGGAACAATCGGACGCACTAATATAAATTAGACACTGAAAATTCACACGTTAGTACTAGATTCCCTGGTTTCGGCACCATTTTTGTTAGTATTTATAACAAAGTTATAAGAATCGCGGCGGCGTGTTTCAGTGTTGTTGTCACGTAATTAGTAATCACGCTGCCAATCTGGTGGGTAGGACGACCTGATCCCCTCGTAAGCTTTTTGTAGCCTCTTTTATTATTATTATAGCTCTTTGGAAATTGCATACCTAGTATCCTCGAGAACACTGCCGACAAACTGTACAGCAGTTTGGCAGAAGATATGAAGATGTTTTGTAAGTTAGTTTACTGAAATAAATAAATTAAAAATTAAAAATATTTATTTGGTTGTGCACATACATAAGATGACATTACACAACGTGGAAGAGAAAAAACAAGTGACCTAAAAGTAAAACATTTAAAAGTAGAATTATATAAAAAAACTAAACTATTAAATGAGGTTTTACACCTTCTTTGTTGACTATAAAACATGTTATATCTAAAACGAATTGCACAGGGCTATAGACTAATATTACCCCTTATTTCATTTTTGTTTATTGAGGCCTAATTTATTAGGGCTGTTTGCATCTCCTTTAATGTACGAAAACTTAATGCCTCAAATTAATAAAGTTGCAAGTCGCATTTCAATAAATAAATATAAAATGATTTGATTTATGTTGTATGCAAGTAATACCTTACCTACTCTACGTATCCCTTTCATTCTTCATACATCTGCTAAGGTACTAGTAGGTTATGAATCATAATCTATCCCATTTTGAAACAAGGCTCGCTTATCAGAAGGTTAGCGTTGAAACACAAATTATATTGGGCGTTACCCAACTTGGATAAATAGACGTGAAGAAAATAAAAGATAATATAAATATGTCGCCAACACAGAGTTATTTGAAAAGCTAAAAAATGATTGCTGTCAATTTACGAATAATGCAAACGTTCAGAAACTCCTGAATGAAGGTCAGTTAGGCGACCAAACAATTGTTATCACAGCTTCTACGGCAAATGCGAGACCTATCACGCAACAATATACCGGACGGTCTTCAACGCATCTCATGTATGACTGACTAGCTGACCCGTGCAACGTCGTCTGCGTAACATTTTTCATTACTGCTCAGCTCCTATTGGTCTTAGTGTGATGATATATAGCCTATAGCCTTCCTCGATAAATGGATCAATATCAATGGATAAATGAATCTAATACTGAAAAAATTTTTCAAATCGGAGCAGTAGTTCCTGAGATTAGCGCGTTCAACCAAACAAACAAACAAACAAACTCTTCTGCTTTATAATATTAGTATAGATTTATCAGAGTCAATACTTTGAAAAATGAATGCGAGCTATATTTTCTGACAACGAGGAATCAATGTTGGATGCACTAACGGCGCGATGGCAAACAAAATGGACGGACAGATGAAGGAAATGAATTCCGTATGCTACTATAGCCGCGGCAGCGTCAACGCAGGACGAACACCAACTTCATCACACTAATAACTATTGAAAATATACATATAAAATCGCTTACACAGTGTTGTGGCAGGTTAGGTAGTGGCAGCGTTGAAAATGGACGAAGCCAGTACCGCCGTTCACGTTACCACAATTCAGTGATTACGTTCAAGCTCAAATTCATCATTTTTCATTTAAATGTGGCATTTGATGCTTCAGTTTACAGTAATTCAATAGAGCACTCTCCAGATGGCAATATTGTTAAATGGATGTGAATAGTACTCTCCTTCTGTAGAATCATGTTAGCACTTCGCTCGAGCTTAGCTGCCATGCTTCTAAAGCCTTTGACTTGGCCTCGGCATTGATGTTGATTCTCGCGTTTGGCAGCGCTGTAGGATGATAGACGTCCCATTAGTGACGTAAGGATAAAGAAGTGTATCTATACTTGCTATTACAACGTAACTCAGTGCTGTGTATATTGCAGTTTTAGATCAGCGCCACCACTGATAGTGGAAGCAACGTAAAAATTGCGGATTATTTCTGAAAAAGTGTGCTGTTAAGAGACATCCTTCCACTGAGTCACACCATAAGGGTTCCTTTTTATCATTTTGGTACGGAACCCTAAAATGTGGTAAAAGTACTTTCTGTATTAATTTCTTCTAATTTATTTAATCTTTGATGTAGCCAAATAATTGAAGAGGGAAAATTTTACCATTAAATTCCGAGTGAGGTATTTGAAATGGTTGATTACATATACTCGTACAATCAGGCCACTGTACCAGAATATTCGGAATGAGTTTTTCAATTAAATTCTTATTAATATTGGCTAGCTTATTATGTTTTAATCAACTCGACCGCATTGATCTGACGTAGCCGCACCTGTTGTCCAAATTGATTAAAGAATAAACACGAACCCAGATTTTTATTAATATCGCCCCAGAATAGTTTGTATTTGGGCACACGCGTATCGCACTCGATAAGATACTGTAGTGACTCAATTAATAAAACAAGTAAATTAATATTTCCCAAGATAACGATTTAATATAAAACCTGATAATGTTCGAGTGTCCGATACGTTATAACGTTTGCGTCGTGATTTGAAACGCCATTTAATCGCCTAACCTAGCCTTATATGACTACTATACTATACTATACTATACTGACACAAGAATTTCGTTCTCGGCAGCAAATCCCATCGGAAACTAGTCATCCAATTTTGAGATACTACATGTAACAAATGACTGCACGAGTAGGTGCAGAAACAAAGACGCAGTCTCTTTTCTCTCACACCACTCTCATACTCCGCAAACTCTGGGCTGCCACTGATAAATTACTGAAAGAAAACCACTTTTCCAAGTTTGTATCTCGGTACCTAAAACATTTCAGTTACAAAATAAATTCTCGTAAAATATTCGGAACGGAACAACAACATTTGTCAAGTTAAGAATTTACTAACGCCATCTATTGAAGCACACATTCATTAATGTTATAAACAACCGCCGCCGCCGTTCCCAATAAACTATCTATGGCCAGGTTTGATCTACTAAAGATAGAAAAATCTATCTATCATCGGTTTTGATGTCCCAATAACATACTGATATATACAGGGTTATTTGTAAAACACCGGCGACCTCTCAGAAAACATATTTAAATTGAACGATCTAAATGTTACAAGGTCTATGCAAAGCATTAGCAAAAAAAAAAGAGCTTTCTTATGCTTCGCATAAACTTCGTAGCATTTATAGCGTTCAATTTAAATATTTTTTATTTTTGTATGAAATCCTGATCAACTAAAATCTGATGAATTTTCAAAAGTCATAGAACAAAAGTTGTTGGTTATGATGTTAGTAGCATAGTCCTGAGAGGTTGCCGGTGTTTTACAAATAACCCTGTATATCCATGGGAGGGGCTATACTTGTAGATATTTCTATGAAATTGCAACATTATGCATCCCAATATACTTTTGACAGCTTTCTGTCAGTAATTTCAATACTAAAGATAACCAAATTAGTCAATCCGTCGAAAAGCAGGGTTAAGACATATTTATTTAAAAAGTGCAGTGTTTTCATCATTCCTAATAATGTCTGAGTCTAGTGAAAGTGATTTATCTATGTTAATAGAATTATCTGACTGGGACTGTGATTTTGAAGATGAATCCCAGAAAAACTACAAGACCCGCGTAAACCATATGAACGAATTAAATAGTGTAGCGAATTCCAGAAATATATCCTTTGATAAAAGTAACCTCAAAAGAAAGAACGAACCAAGAAAGGTAAGTACCAACTTCAATGAGAAATACATTCATTTAAAATTTATTACATGACACTATTATGTACATTATTGTGCGTTACATATTATTTCAAAGTTATTTTTTTTTTCATTTTTCAGAAATCATGGGATATCTCCTTTGCATCAGCTACTTTTAACTCTAAGATTTTATGCGTTAGGCACAATATTAGTGTCTGTTGCAGACTTTGTAGGAGTCGCAAAATCATCAGCCGGGCGTATTATAGCCAATGTCTCATCTGCAATAGCAAGTAAATAGTTATATACAAATTATATACATATACATGACAATACCCAGGAAGATTTTTACAGTATTAGCCAATTTCCAAGAGTTCTAGGTGCAATTGATGGCACACGCATTCTAATACAATCACCAAGTAAGTACATTGTATTTTATAAGAAAAAGCTTAAATTAGCATTTAACCATTGACTACAAGTGATTGTTTTTATTTATAGATTCAAATATTGGAGAAAATTTTAGAAATAGGAAAGGATATTTCTCCATTATTGTGCAAGCTGTCTGTACATCTAAGATTTATGAATGTTGTTGCCCGTTGGCCTGGATCAATTCATGATGCAACAATCTTTAATAATTCAAAACTGAGAGGTACCTAACCTAACCTAACCTAACAAAGTGTTTAGTTGCTTCATACTACCTATTTTGGGCAATAAAACAATATTTTAAAATACCTCTACACTTGGAACGCTTTTACAAACATATTTTTATTGATTTTTCAGCGGAATTTGAAAGTGGTTTATAAAGAAATCGCTGGTTGATTGGAGATAGTGCTTACCCATGCAAACCTTATTTATTAACTCCTTTATTAAACCCAACTTCACGTAGTCAGCAAATGAACAATGAAGCCCATATAAGAACACGAAACACGATTGAAAGGTACCTTTTAAAGTAATAGTGTAGTGCACATGGTTTAAGTCACTATAATCCATTCCATTGAGACATCACATTGTTACTTATGTATAGTCAGTCCACCTTTATTGCAGGTGGTTTGGAGTATGGAAACGGAGATTTCCAGTTATATCATTAAAAATACGGCTTTCATTATCAACTACACAGTCAATAATAAAAGCAAAAGCTACATAACATTTGTAACATTTTTGATCCCATGTCTTTCATGCAGTTCTACAATATTTTATTGAATCATATTACGATAAATATTAATGTTATTTATTTGTTTCAGATTTGATTTGAATGACTAACTTTGAATAAAGTGTAAGTGGGCATTCAATAAAGAAAAAGAAAACTTTATTTTAATACTTATTTATTTTGCTCTAAGTCTAATTTTAACTTCCTATTTGTTAATTCTATATTTTCTAGGACGCCCTCAGGCTAGGTGGAGCGACGATCTTCGCAGGGTGGCTGGTAGCAGCTGGATGAGAGTTGCCGGTGATCGAGCCAAATGGCGTGCACTTGGAGAGGCCTATGTCCAGCAGTGGACTGTTATAGGCTGATGATGATGATATTTTCTATCTCTAATTCTAATTTATTCTTTTTAATTATGTAATAATCAGCAACAGCTTGATTCCGTGCAGCTTGAGTCCTTATGTCTTCATCCAGTAGCCTACGTTTTAGTTTATCTGAAAAGAAATATAAGTATTTATTATTAAAAAAAAACTGGTTTTATTGCAATTAAGCAAATTAGTTTTTCCAGACTACCCCAGATTTACTTAAAACTTTTTAGATTACACTTACATTAAAATGTAAATTACCAAAATGTGCAATAACGAATGGAGTATAGTTAGACAAATTGTGAAATCCCTCATTTTACAAATGCTTATTACTTTGTTAATATTTGAATGGCAAACAGACAATGTTGTTGGTAAAATGTTAAATTGTAAATTTTGCTGACAGCAGATTCATACTAAAATTGTTACCACTGGAAGTGTTAAAAAAGAATTTCTTCGGTTTAGGTGTTGTCACAACCAGTAGTTGGTTATTCCCCGATGATCCACTCTCATTATCAATGCTCATTACTTCAGTATCACCATCACCCACGCCACTATCAATCACCATGATGCCACCACCATCACCCAAAACCTCTGAATCCACCTCAGTCACCTCAGCTTCTCCTCCAAATGGTACACTGTAACCCTCGCATGTTGCACCTAAAATAGATGCCACTCTGTCTAGTGCATCATCTGGTGGGATGTAGTCTGGCTTGCCACCACCTGTTTTCAAGTTTATCTACATTAATACACCTTATCACATATTCAAATAAAGGTAATATCCATCACATCCTGCTGTTCATAAACACTACACAAAAGAGTAAGAGTGAAATGATTACCTTAATTTGGTTCATCCTAATTTTGGTGGATCCGTTTCGGGCGGTTTCTTTTTAATCGACTTCCCAAAAAGGAGGAGGTTATCAATTCGGTTGTATTTTTTTTTTATTCTCCTATTTCAATTTAAATTGATAGGTTCTGCGTGGGCAACTTGAAACCGATGCATTGAATGTATCTGTAATTTTGGACCATGCAGCGTTTTTAGGCTGATAATTTGTAGCATTTGTAGCCTTGCTTGTAATCACCTTGTTAGCTTCAATAAGATCAATAAGCAAGGCCACCTCATCCTTTCGTCTGAAAAAAAAACAAATAGTAAATACAGGGTTGGTGCTAATTTAGAAGAGGAAAAAGATCAATTGTTCCGAGGTTTACTTTGTACTGTAATGTAGTAAATGTTGAGCATCTGTCAACTTGAATAGAAACGTAGGTAAATAATAATATCTGGTAATACTTACAGCGCTCATTATATGTAAAAAATAAGCAGAATTCACTAAATAAACTTGATAACACAACACTAAATAGCGGTAGCGTCTGACGTCTCTTCTCTGATACTTGACTCGACTACGTTTCATTCTTCCTTTTTTCGCGCCCAATATTTGTTCGCTAAAATAATGTCAATGAAACAGATCACTATGATTACAAATCTTATTTTAGCAGAAAAATATCACCAAAGCTTTAATTCGATCAATTTGTATTGTTTTACGAAAAAGTTATACGAAAAAGTATTTGTTTAAACGTTGTTATTTTTTGTAGCTTTTGTAGTAACAAAACGTATGGGAGGGCTGGATAGCTGAGCTCATCTACCGATGTCAATGGATAGTTAGACGTTACCGTCACTTGTGGGACGTAAAGTAAGGAATAGAAGTCTACTATTTATCGTCGATAACAAGATATCGCTCACTGAGGTTAGGTTATTGGGAACGGCCGATAAGCGGTTACTACACTACGCGATCTATCGGGCCTGATATCTAGGGCGAGTGTAGTGTAATAAGAAAACGGGAGTAAGGACCCTGCCATCGGGCGATCGGGTGGCTCCGATCTCCTTTCTCTGTCTATCACCTAGAATAAGTAAGAGACAGGGAGGCAGGGCACTGCCGCAGTGGCGGCATTGGGTAGATTGGCACCTTGGGCGAATTTATATTCAGATATTTTCGATTGATTGTACCTAAGTACTAAAATATTCGATAACATCAAAATTGACTTCCCTTTCTCGCGCGCTTTAAGATCAAGCGCAACATGAATTTAAATTTGAAATTATACTCGAAAAAAAATGTGAAATTATAATTGCGATGCGTTTTAAACTATGATGTTTGTATGTAAGTAGGGGTGGACTTTAGTTACCGGTAGCACGAGGTGAGCACCAAGAGGGGTCAAAGGTTGTTCTGTTTGGGTTCCTGATTATAACGGTATCACTCTTATTAAAAGGAAATGGATATTTTTCAAGAAATAATAAAAATTGTTTCTTACCTCAAATCTGACAAAAATGAAAAACGAAACGTAAATTTGGGCGATTGACGACCAAAACTGTACCAGTATATTGTCTATGGTATAAAATGTCGTGGAAAATCGGTGAAAAGGAACGTAAAAAAAAAAAACGCTATTTTGCGGCATGTGTCACTGTCATTTATTTTCGTTAATTCCGTTTCTCCCCGAGTTGCGTGAATGTGCTCGTTGTGCTTCGCTGTGTTTTTATTTTGTTTTACTTCGACGACTTTGGCTTGTTCTCTGGATTTTGATTGTTTGCCTTCACGATTGACATACGCTTTTCTGCCTCATCGACCGACTTTTGCGCATACAATCCCGGACTTTGTTAGATTGCCTTTTGAATCGACCTACGCTACCATGCTGGAACCTGAGACATCGACCAGCCGTTCTGCGGTAGACGACGAATAGCCATCAACCAGCCGTTCTGTGGTTGAAAAGATCAAACCTCAACCATCAACGAGCCGATCTGTGGAAGACGAAGCTCACTCATCAACGAGCGAATCCGAAGAAGAACCACCAGTGAAGCGTCACCTTTATGTGAAGGAAGTTTGTGACATGTGGACTTTGGTAAAAGTTTACCGCCAATTGGGCACGCCAATTCAACTGCTTGCTCACGGCAAGCAGTTGAATTTGCTGAAGAAAGAGGCATGTTACCAAAAACGATATCTTGTCATTACCACAAACAGCCCATGTCGGTAATTTATACCTCCATTCAAATGGTGGGCTCATTTATTTGCCACAAAAAACCATGCAGAGGCAAAACGAAAATAAGCCGAGAAAAAGGGACTCGGTTTGAGAATGCAAGGATAAACATTACTCAAATATTTTATTTAATGTATGCCTACTCAGCTAAATTTAGCTATGACCGAACAATAAAAGACAATTTTGCTGAAGGAGAACACAGACTATCTAAGCAACAATAAATGATTGGAACAATAACTGTAGAGAGGCCGTTGCGAAGTACCAAGTAAATAAGGAAAAAATGACCGGGAAAATTGGAGGTCCCGGGAAAATTGTTCAAATAGATGAAAGCAAGTTTGGAAAAAGAAAATACAATAAAGGTCGTCACGTCGAAGAACATTGGGTCATCGGAATGATTGAAGATGGAAAGGAAGACTTAAGATTAGAGGTCTGCCCAGAAAATATCCGCTCCGCAGAGGTCTTGGTGCCCTTAATAAAAAAACATGTGGCTGAGGGCACCACAATACATACGGATTTTAGGCGTGCTTATGACTGTCTGGGCGATCATGGTTATATCCACCGCAAGGTAAACCACAGTGACCCGGACAACCCCTTTGTGTCTGAAGATGGCACACACACACCCAAAGAATTGAGTCGCAGTGGCGTACAATAAAACAGTTCTTTTACAAAAGTAATTTCAGTAATCGTACATATATAAATGATTTAATTCGTGAATATCTTTGGAGAAGAGACGTTGAAAGAAATAAGGAAGGACTTCGGATTAGCTAACTGCCGTTTTTTATAGTAGGTATTTTTTTTTGGGTAGAATGCACCTTTTCTATAGTAAATTTGAAAGTACCAAAACGCGCAAAACCATAGGGGCTGAAAAAAAAATCGCCAAACTTTCTTTCGGGATTGGTGGGATAGTGGGAGTATTAAGGGTGGGGAAGATTACGTGGCGACTCTATATAAGCTTTTCATCTAAATTAAGGTCAGGGGCATCTTCATGGTCAAGGTCAAACTCGTAAAGGTCAAGGTCAAACACTTCAAGGTCAAAATATGCCTAAAATCGTAGAATATTGCCCTCTATCAAACTCCAACGTCAAGAATATACTCAAGGTCATACTCGAACCTCAAAAATGTTAATTTGAAAGAAAATGTCGACGGAGCCCCGCTGCGCGGGGCTCCTACTTCTGAGTGGTTTATAAAAAAATTACCTCGAAGGGGATGGCAGGGTCTATTCGCTCGCTTCGCTCGCTCACTCGACCCCGCCATCCCCTTCTAACCTAACCTATCCGAGTCGGGGTGCCCCCAAGTCCAGAGCTCGCTCCGCTCGCTCTTGCACAACACTCGAAGACGCAATCCTTGGTGTAGCACGCACAAGTGGCTCACTTGAGTCCAACATTTGCACAACACTTAGCACTTCGGGATCGCGAGATGACGTATCAGAAGCCGGGGACTTCGGAGACGCCATGGTGTCATTCAATCGTTGAAACAAACAGGAGTACGATAGACGCTCTCGACTGTGAGTACAAACGATGAATGAATGACAACTATCAAACATAAACGTCGCATACATCAAATATTTTGAAATTACGTTTCGTAACCCACAACCGCGAATTTTTTTATTTTTTTTATTTAATTAATTTTATTATTTGCTTTTTATTTGAAAACACAATACTTGCGCAACTATTTAAAAATAAAATAAAGTAAAAAACTATAATATTCAATAAAAAAAAAACATTTTAATGTGTGGTCACTTAGTCTGACCGTAAAACGAAACGACCTTGGACCGAATTTTTTAAGTTATCTGTGGCAAATAATGTCATTTTTTCATAAATAGGTTAGAGAAAATTGAATTTTTAGGATTTTTTTTCTCTAAAACTGTGTGGTTGCGCGCTATATAACTTTGTGATAGTGTTCTACAAGAAGAGTACTCTACCCAAAAAAATAATCAAGCTCCAAACCCACAGTTGCTAAAACGAAGTTGAGCCAGAAATAAAAAAGATCCATTCGAAGAACTTATCAATGTAATAAATTTTAGCTTCAATAAATGAAAAATATTAATGTTTTGTTGTTTCATTTCTTTTATAACTACTTAGGAACTGTATTCTAGTATAACTGTAACTAGAGTGTTTATAAAATCCGGAGGCGCGGAGGGAGAGCAGCCCCCGCCCGCCGTAACAAAGCACCCGTGCGAGCCGGAGCGGCTGAGGCTGGTCGCCGGAGGCGACAGAAACTGCGGAGGTGAGCATGGGTGCCTATCCTTTGTTACGCTAGGGCGAAGGGGCGGCACTTGCCGCAGCGCCGGAGACGTTCCAGAAGCGACTTTCTTGTGTCAAAAAGTGTTTTGAGGTTAGGTTACATTAATTCGCTTTTCTCAAGAATGGTGCATTTCCTTTTCATGGGAGTGGTACCGGGGGGAAGCCCCCCCTCCCTCCCTCCTCCCTCAACCCCCAGTTCGTGCTACCGGTAACTAAAGTTAACCCAAAAAACCACTTTATTTTTTTATAGACGCGACTTTGGTATCTTTTTAATGAAATTGATTAAAAAATGAATGTACGACGGTCGAACGACCGATTGAAATTTAGCTTGCTATGTCAAGGTGGAAACAAATTAACGGACGCGTCCACTGGAAAGTCGGCGTCCATCCAGCGAGCCAGATTTCTATCGCACTTCCGAACGCTCAAGGATAGCCAACCAAGGTCGCGTCCGCGGACGATGTCCTAAAGTGTGAAAGTTCAATGTAAATTCATTAGACAGATAGCTCGCGTCTGATGAACGCGCCCGATAATAATGTGTATAACTAGCTGACCCGCGCAACTTCGTCTGCGTCACATTTTCCATTAATGCTCCGCTCCTATTTGTCTCAGCGTTATGATATATAATAGCCAATAGCCTTCCTCGATAAATGGGCTATCTAACACTGAAAGAACTTTTCAAATTGGAGATTAGCGCGTTCAATCAAACAAACTCTTCAGCTTTATAAAATTAGTTTAGATTGTGATATTAGTATACATAATAAGTATCCAAAATCTTTGGATGAACAAGTTAGGGGCGGAGAGGCGGACCGCCCCCGCCGCGGCGCCGCCGTTGCCCTGTCAGCTCAGTCGTCGCGCCGCAAACGCAGAGCGACGTCGTCAACATGACTAGTGCCAAAGAACGGGAAGCAATGTCATTGATTTATATAGAGAAATGCCGTATTTATGGCAGAAAGAACATTCTAATTATAAAAATAAAGATATCCGTAATGATCGATACAAAGTGCTTTTGCAGGTCTACAACAAATATGACGAAGAAGCGACAATTCTAACAATAAAGAAAAAACTAGAAAATATGCGTACAGCATATGGAAAAGAATTGAAAAAGGTAAGGCCACAATTTGTTAACAGTCCTGTATCATCTATCATCTGCCTAGCTTTTTCCCTTGGGGTCGGCTTTCAGTCAAACCTGATTTTACGTGAAGCGGCTGCGTACCAGACCTCCACAACCCATTAACTAGGTAACACTGTACTTCTTGGTCCTGCTTTCGCGTCACATCAGAACATCGGCATGGCATGACATGATTTTTTGTTTGGAGGCTGGAGAGGGACAAAGACTACTTTTTACAGCGGGAAAACATCTCATTAACGTGGAAAAATCCACTATGTTGCATATCTGAATCCACGTGGTTGAACAACAAAAGGGCAACAGCTAGTTAAAAATATAACAAATACTCAACTCAAAAACGAAAAACAGTATTAAAAAGCAATAAGCAAAAAGTAATATGTACCTACCTATCGCGACGGGGCCCGGGGAACCTAAGATCAGGCGACGACGCTATATTACTTCTACCTACTATTATATTGAAGTCCAGAAAACCAAAAACTGCCACCTGAAAATATTTTGTGTCTATGCGGATTTTGGCATAATATGAGGCTTAATGTGAGGGTTTATAATATGTTTGTGTTCTACTTCGTAGCACGACCATGAACGCAATCATAATCAGAAGCTCACAAACTCACCCACAAACTTTATCGCTCTGCTTTACCTATTTATAATATTAAAAGTACATAATTAGCTAGGTATACCTACATGTCGTGCTGGCCAGACTCCTTCCCAGCACGACCATGCTAAGATTCAAGTTGGCACAGAAATTGATGAAACGGGGCATGCTCAAAAGTTTGTACCTAATAATTATGTAACTCATATTCTATGATGGTAAATTGTCAGCATGTTTGTATATTTGACACTAGATGGCGGTAAATGCAAAAAAAATGTTTATTCGTCATGTAGGGTAGTTATATATTCATCACTAGCTGATGCCCGCGGTTAATGACAAAACGGTGGTGTAGACATTATGATAACTTAATCATTTTATCCTAGTGGCAGGATCGGCTCCAGTAATTTGTTGACTTGCACTTGAGAGCCGCAAGTACATAAGCTTCGACTAGCCCGAATTTCAGACGTACATAATTGTTTTTTTTTGTGACTGATCATTACCTTCATGTAGAGAATTACGTGGTGCGGTTCAATAAGGGGGCAATTTTTTCATTATTTTTGCAATAGGACACACTGTTTTCGAGATATAAGCAAGTGTAGAAAAAAAATCTGTTATTGCAGTCGAGGGGTTGGTAGTTTAGGCACTCCCCGCACTTATTGTCCTTGACACTAATTATATGAATTTTATTTTAGGCACTCGGTACCAAGCAAACTGGTGCGGGGTCAGAAAACATTTATAAACCGTCTCTGTGGTATTAAGACTTACTAAGTTTTCTGGGATCAAGAACAGAAACTTCGTACTGTAACTGACAATTATTTAGGAGATGAGGTAAGAAATATTTAGAAAATTGAATTGAATACTCATTTATTGTAAGGGAGCGTGGAACCTAAGATAGAAACACGCTTGTACGATATGACTACACACAGAAAGCAAAGCTAATAGAAATCTCTATTCCTAGATAGCACGTTTCGCCGAAAACCCTGTTGATAGAAAACATTGTTCGTAGATATCTCGGTACATAGGAAGCACTGTTGACAGAAATCACTGTCCTTAGACAGCATGTTTCGCCGAAAACCCTGTTGATAGAAAACATTGTTCGTAGACATCTCGGTACATAGAAAGCACTGTTGATAGAGATCACTGTCCTTAAATAGCACTTTTTGCCGTCAACCTTGTTCATTGAAACCACTGTTGCCAGACACCTCGGTTCACAGAAAGTGCCTCTGGAGAAGAAACTATTAATATTTATTATATTACTAAATTTCATTTTTCTGACTCTGACAGATATCCATACTAAAAACACTTTTATTTCATACAAAAATGCCATTTTAATCAAAAATGAAGCAAAACCATTATTATTAGTTATTTTTCATATGCAAAGTTTTAGCTAATATACCTAGAGGCTAATTTTTTACAGTAAGATCCGTTACATAACGTAAGGACAGTTATCTGTTTTTGCCAGCTCACGCAAACGATTATCTAAACTCTTTTTACGTCTCGTTTCTGTGTGTAGTCATATCGTACAGGCGTGTTTCTATCTTAGGTTCCACGCTCCCATGTGTACTTGTTCTCCAATCACCCGTATGAAATTCAATTTGGTTTTCTCTGTCAATATTATTCTGAGCAATATGGCTTCTTGCGTGTTTTCACGAATAATTGTGCAGAGCACAACATACTAACGCTATAGCATCGACAGTATCCAGGTTTACATTAAGAGGTCTTTGTAGAACTCTGAACCGTGACGCTAAAATACCGAAGGCATTTTCAACAACGCGCCTTGCCCTCGATAGCTGGTAATTAAAAATTCGGTGTAGTATGTTATGTTCTTAAAGGAAATGGTACAACAGTATCAGCACCTGGTAATTCTGAAGGCATAGGTAAATTCAAATCATCATTAATCATCTTTTGATAAAATCTTGAATTATTTATAATTGATGAATCTGAGACAGAGCCATTGGTGCCTATAATTATGTATTGGAATTCATAATTTGCATTGACCACAGCAAATAGAACGACGCTGAAAAAACCTTTATAATTATAATACAAGGAGCTGCTTCCTTCTGGTTTTTCTATTGCAATGTGCTTTCCGTCACACGCTCCCACACAGTGACTGAAATTCCACTTCTCTTCAAACTGTCTTGATGAATGTTCACAGAATTTATCATCTTCGGACGAAACCAGTAAAAGCGTGACAACCTCCAGACACAGCGGTCTACAGAAAAGGAAGAAAACTGTTGCAAAAGCAAGAAAATATTCTTCATACTGCAGAACAAATGGGAAATATTTGGAAAATCCATTGATCATCAGGTGAAGGATTTAGACAAAAATCAACTAACGATTTCTCAAAAACTTATATCGGAAGTTATATTTTATGCCAAGTTCAATAAACTCTCGGAGGAGTCTCACATCGTACGTCAAACGAATACAGATATAACAATAGATATGTTTACAGTCCTTCGCCACTTTCTTCATATTCATCTCAGTCACCATATCATTAACTACAAAGAAGCTACTCATCATTGCCATCTCGCCCTCCATCCTCAAACACTCAACAACTACTCTTCTATTCCCCACAGCCATCACCATCTCGCTCCCCATCCCCGTACATACAGCAAGCACAACCATCACCATCTCGCTCCCTATCCCCATACATTCATCAAGCACAGCCACCACCATCTGAATCCCCATCCATAAACACTCAACAACAGGCATACTATTCCTCACAGCCATCACTATCTCACGTCCCACTCTCAAATACTCAACAAGCACAGTCATTATCATCTCTTCCTACATCTTCAAACACTCAACAACAAGCATACTATTCCTCACAGCTATCACCATCTCACGTCCCACTCTCAAATACTCAACAAGCACATTAGAATATTTCATATCGGGATTGCTACCATGTACCTTTTTATTTGCGAGTTTCCGATATTTCGGCACTGTTGCAAGCGCCATGATCACGGAGTAACTGAAGATCCTGAAGGTGGGCAACAAGCACAGCCATTATCAACTCTTCCTTCATCCTCAAACACTCAACAACAAGCATATTATTCCTCACAGCCATCACCGTCTCACGTCCCACTCTCAAATACTCAACAAGCACAGCCATTATCATCTCTTTCTTCATCCTCAAACACTCAACAACAAGTATGCTATTCCTCACAGCCATCACCATGTCACGTCCCACCCTCAAAACAAACACAACCACTATCATCTTTTCCTTCATCCTCAAACACTCAACAACAAGCATACTATTCCTCACAGCCATCATCATCTCACGTCCCACTTTCAAATAATACCAGGTTGAGATATCAAAGAGCTAAATCTTAAATCTTGATAAGAACTTCCAGTGGCTAGAAATCGTAAAGTCACAACCAATCTTTTTTAGCACTAACGCTGTCTCATAAAATAGTTTTTTTTTTTTTATTTCAATAAAAGGGGTAACTAAGCAGAATAGATTTTCAAATTGGTCTGCGCCCATTCTTAAGTAATTACATAGGTCTGTTGGATCCAAAACGCTGAGCATTTGCATTATTCGACAGTTTTTCTCTTAGGAGCAAATATTCTTACACCCACACTTCTTTTTTTTTTATATTCATAGTAGCGACCACCAAAGTTACCGCTAAAGCAGCTTTATGATCTTTGGACAAACTAGGCGCCATAGTGATGGACGTGCAACGCTATCCACGTACGCGTTCAGACTGAGACGGAGCGATTTATTTGTAGCGTTAGTATAATCATGCCCTGGTAACTTAGAACATATTTTTTTTTATTGCGAAAAGCGACATCTATCCTCTAAACGAGGAACTTTTCATTGCAGTGTTACCACTTTTTTTGCTTGTAAAATTTAGTAGTTTTCACCAATTGTAAATTCTGATATTTTTCCTTAATTACTCTAGTTTCATAATAAAAAAACAAGTTTTATAACCAAGCAGAATTTATTTATAAAAGGAGGAGGTTCTCAATTCGGATGTTTGTATTTTTTTTTTATGTTTGTTCGGGCATAACTCCGTCGCTTGCCAACCGATTTTAAAAATGATTTTTTTGTTGGAAAGGGTATACTTCCCAAATGGTCCCATGATAAGGAAACCAGGATCTGATGATGGCATCCCAGAGAAGTCGAGGGGAACTTTCGAAAATCGTATGGGCAGCTAGTGCGTTTGTTAATTTTTTTATTAAGTACCTATGTGGGACATGCATAAACTCAACGCACTGTACACCGCCAACCTGCAAACATCAAACGACCGCGCGACTCGGGCGCGCGGCGCGCACTGGCGTTGGAATGCAGTCGGCAGTGTTGCCGCTTAGGGAAAAATAAAGTCACCAAACTTCTACCAAAATGTCACTAGATTGGGTGAAAAATTAAATTCAAAAAGTCACTAGAAATCACTAAATTTTCTGATTAAAAGTAATTAAAAAACTATATGAAAAATCAACAAATAATAATTTGAATTAACCAAAAACCTAACACTGCTTAAAAATTAATTAGTTGTTTACATCGTCATCTATTATCACTGTATCATTTTCGTCCAGCATGGTGGAAGTGGACGGTTGCTCTGTAGTTGCCGTGGAAGTCGAAGCTTGCGGTTGTAATATGGAAGTAGATGGCACAGTATTCTTATTTATGTTTTAACGGTTTTCATCATTTGGGACAAGACTTCACTGGGTAAAACATAACTTTTGCAGGTTTCTTTTAAACATTTTAGCTGATTCCGTATCAACAGTATTTAATTCAGAGTTGTTGTTGCTGATCTATTTCGTAGTTTCGATTTAACAATGTTCATTATACTGATCGTCCGCTTTACTTTTGCGTTCGAGTGTGGCAGCGACAAAAATGCAATGGCTAAATCTGCTAAATCTTGGTGTATGCGTTGATACCTGCAGCATTTTTGTATTTGTTCACAGAATTTTATTGTATCGTCATTCGGAATTACGTTCCATTTGACAAAATTATAAATGATCATGAAAAAGTCACTAGAAGTCACCAGACTATTTTTTGTCACTGAATCGTGAAAAAAAGTCACCGTAAACATCAAAAACTCACTAGATCTAGCGACAAAGTCACTAAAACGGCAACACTGGCAGTCGGACAGAAGGCGCGCGCGCAGACCGCCGGTCGGTGGAACAACAAGCTCGCATCAAGGCTAATGAGATACTGCTCACCGCTCGGCGGCGCTGCGCGTATTTATAGTTGGCGCACTTTGAACATGCTCCGAGCTCCAGAAGACCGGGAACCTTATGTCTGATTGGCTGAGCAATTTTGAGTATGATTCCAAACTACAACTACGTCCACCATTCATTTGTATATATAGAAGTTAGGATTTGACAACAAATATATTCCTATTTTGAATCTCCATTGTTTGTATTATTTGACTCAAGCAACCCAACATAAGTGTGGAACCTACCCCCACAAGTATTTTAAAGCACTGCAATTCATTGAAGGTCTGGAGTCGATCTGATGATGGAGCCGAAAAACAGTTGAGGGAACTCCTCACCGATTTACAGCAGTTACCTTGTGTTTGGGCTTGACTAATTTGTATTGATGAAAACTTTACACCTAGATGGGTGCGATTTTTCAGTGGTGTTGTTAGATGTGGGGTAACACTAAAAAATAAAAATAAAAACACTTTTTTACAAAAAAATACAACCGGCTTCCAAAAAAAAAACACAACAAAGTAAAAAATAACTTTAACTTCGGAAGTCGGTGTCAAAATACGAACAAACTAACAAAAACACCGAGTTCCGAAGTAAAAGTTATTTTTTACTTTGTAGTGTTTTTTTAAGTGCTATTTTTACGACGATAGAAGCTTAAGAGTAGGTTTCTAATACCAAACGTTAGTAACACTAAGTTTGAACGTCACCAGATTTAAAGTATTTTTTCCTATGGTGTTTTTGAATGCTTGTGCGCAATTTTCCTTTAATTCTTGGTGTTTTTGTGCTATAACGTCAGTTTATAGACTAATATATGTTTGTGTTGAGCTTTAGTTCCACCATATATTCTAGAAATTCTTCGTTATGAATTGGTGCAGAGAAGTAAGCAATGTTCTCACTGGCAAGAGCTTTTATAATTTTATTGAAGCAGATTGTAATGATATGGACTGCATTGTTCTACAGGCTCGAGAACATTTTAATAAAAGAAAGGCAAACAAACAACAACAGGCAACAAGATAGGCAAACTGGAGTAGTATTAAGTGTTTAAGAATAAAATACATTAAACATCATAATTTTGTATTATTTCCTTTGACGAATATTTCTCGAAATATTAAATGTACTGATTTGACCGATTTGTATGAGCCATTACCTACTTTATCATAAAAATTAAATAGGTAATTCCGTATACAAATCGGTCGAATCAGTACAATTGACATTTCGTGAACTAAAAACCTACCTATAGAACCTACTATCTACACGTAGATAAAGATATAATCATTTGGGACTTTGAATTGGCAACACTGGCCGCCGGGCGTCAAAAATTTTCGTGTTAATAAATAAAAATGTAAAATTAATATTATTTCGTGATAAATGTTTAATAAATGTATTAAAAAACAATACATATAGTCGTAAATATCAAGGATTTGTGTCAGTGAGTTGTTTCACTGCAAAATCGATGAGTAAATCAGTTAACTAGTTCCTGCTGTCACCTAACGGATGGATTTGATTTGATGATTTTTTTCCATTCCTATTTACATTAGACTTATATCAAGTCACCTAACAAATATAACTGTCCCTATAATTTCATTATAATAAGTTGAATAGTAATATTTCACCAGCTGAATATAAAAAATTTATAATCAAAAGCTGAAATACTAGTACCCTCAAAATTAATTTGTGTTTTTCCATTGAAATGAATTCTGGTCTCAATTTGTAAATTCATATAAAAAATTAAATATCAATCCATAATTGAGATATCACATCCATCTTTACTTTGATTTCTTCTTATTTATTTTTTTTTTCATCTAATTTGTTTTTAAACTTACAATCAGCCCTTCAACTAAGATAATTAGCTCCACTTCGTATTACAAACTCTGGGTTTGGAGCTTGATTATTTTTTTGGGTAGAGTACTCTTCTTGTAGAACACTATCACAAAGTCACATAGCGCGCAAACACATAGTTTTAGAGAAAAAAAATCCTAAAAATTGAATTATTTCTAACCTATTTACCAAAAAATTACATATTTTGCCACAGATAACTTAAAAAAATCGGTCCATTGTGAATCTTCAGGCTTCGTGCGTCGCTTCGAGCATCGCTTCGTGCGTCACTTCGAGAGTCGCTTCGAGCGTCACCGCTGCTTCATCTCGGAAAGTGTTAACGGTCGTGCAAGTGTTGGACTCGAGTGAGCCGCTTGTACCCACTTCATCTTCTGAGATTCCTCTTGCCCTGTCTCCTACTCCCGGTCCTTCCAGTGCTGTGGATGTTCCACTGGGCAGACCTTCAGGAGCCTCGAGTAGGTGTTATTACAAAACCACTGAAGGGATTTTGGCATTATGGAACCCTAAACGGTGGGCACACATGAACTGTGTATCCAGTTTGCCGAGCAAAGAGGTATGTTACCTAAAACAAAGATGTACACTTACCATCATCAACTTATGAGGATAAATTCTCACACTGGACAACTGGGCTCCTTCCGTTGTGGCAAAAGCAACTGCAGGAGAAAGGAAATAAGCAGAGCTACCGGAACATGGTTCGAAAATGCTCGCTTACCTCTGCCACAAATATTCGAAATTATGTATTCATTTAGCCAATATCATACATATGAAACAGTACAAATCAACTTAAAGGATGACTCTTCAACAACAGTTCTATCTCATAATACGATAACAGATTGGTACAAATAGATAGATCGTGTAATGTAATGAAATAACCGCTTTAGAAAGTTCCACCATCTTAGAGATGGTAGGTAATTATTTGTACTATAATGATACTATTAAACTATAAATAAAATTATACATGTGAAAGTTTGGATATTTGTTACTCAATCACGTCAGAACTGCTGAACGGAACTTGGCACAGACGAAGATTATAGCCTGGAATAACATATATGTTATTCCAGGTATATTCCCTTGAGATAAATTCCGACATTCACGCAGGTAGAGCCGGGGGCGGCAGCTATGTCAATATAAATCAGAACAATATAATAACATACGAACAATAACTCAAAATTCCCAGTATCATGCCCTGGACCCATGGAAATCGTTTGTGCGTCGATGTCAGATACACGCGGTATCTTATCCTTCTCGGATGCAGCTTACATAAAATTTGAAAAGACATAAAACGAGTTACAAATGCAATGACAGTTTTAGTTCCTATTGTAGCGAAATAAAAATACGTAATCGCTTATTTTACACGTACACATCGTGTTGGTTAATTGTAGAACTGACGGTTATTTATGTTTTAATACACAAAAAAGCTTAGGCACTATTTAAAATTTACTAACGATAACTTTCAAAATATAATCAAAAGTTATTTATTCAAATAAGGTGCCAGCACTTTTTGAACGTCGACGTTTAATAATAGACAGTCCCTCAAAAACACTAGGAAGTGGTGACGGGCGGGCGCGTCACCACTTCCTAGTGTTTTAGCTGGGAGGAAGAAATGGCTAACAAACTCCCCAGCAACACGTCTGTCTGTTGCGGTAGAAGAATTTGCCGGTGGAAGGAAAGAAAAATTACAATGAAGAAAGTCAATTTTAATGTCATTCTGCAACGCAACTTAAATATGTACAAAGATGTCGATGTTATCCAATAGAAATGATTACTAAATAACACAAAATAATAATAAAGTACATTACTTACATCGAAAACGGTACCTAACTGTTCCTTTTACGTCTAAAGTGAGGGTAGTAGAAATAATAACTGGCATGTAGGTACCTTGTAAACCAGACGTGATGGATGCCACATATGTTTGGAACATTTAATCTATGACTCATAACCTATTTATTCCAGCTAACAGGTAGAACCCTCTATCCAAAATCGTGAATCACAGTTTAATATCTATTTCCTCTTTCCAAACCCGAAAAAATGTCTAGGAGGTGAGAGATTTCAGCTGAACGAAGAAGTTATCACCAAAACAAACCACCTATTTTCAGAGCCTCGAAAAAACTTTTTTTTTAAAGGAATATAAAAATTGGAATAACACTGGACTAAATGTATTGAGTTACAAGAAGGTAATGATGAGGAACAAAACGTTTTTTGGCAATAAAAATATCTTATTCAAAAAGTCATTAATTTATCAAACTGCCCTAGTATATTTTAAATTGATGATTGTTAGGTTTCGGTTTGTATCGATTTTTATATGTACATCATTGAACTTTATTTGTAACAGACAGTATACTCGACGAAGTCCCGTGCGTATCGCAATCTTACAAACACAGTATTTCAAGTACCCGACTCTGTTTGAACCAAATATTATAGTGCGATACGCTTTTGTGTGTTGTTCTTTGTGTGTTGATTGTGTGCCGCGTATTATTTTTTACATTTGCATTATGTAAGGCCTTTGTTGTAAACAATTATCTTTTTCGAAGAACGATTCATCACTACCAGGTTCTACATAACTACATTCTACAGTGTAACATAATTTTTTGACTTAGTTGTTTTCCAACCAGTTTAGAATATTTGTTTCACAGAATTGATTAACTTTTACTTTTACTTTTTTTCAATTACTGAAATAGTCAGACTACTGAAAATGACCGGCTATGGTAGGATTAACTTTACCGTTGTGGGGTTTATGTGAAATTGAAGTAGGTACGTTTAGAAATATTTGGGGTCTAAGGTGGAATGTTTATATGAACCGTAGAGTATTGAGAACATGACTTTGGAGTTAAGTGAAATAAACATATCCCGTACCGATATATTTGATTACACAGAATGATATATTTGATACCTGATATATAGATCAGGTACCCGCATAACTATTACTTTAATGTTGGTATGAGTCTCAGAACTCTCAAAACAACACACAAAAGCGTATCGCACTATAATATTTGGTTCAAACAGAGTCGGGTACTTGAAATACTGTGTTTGTAAGATTGCTATACCTACGCACGGGACTTCGTCGAGTATACTGTCTGTTACAAATAAAGTTCAATGATGTACATATAAAAATCGATACAAACCGAAACCTAACAATCATCAATTTAAAATATACTAGGGCAGTTTGATAAATTAATGACTTTTTGAATAAGATATTTTTATTGCCAAAAAACGTTTTGTTCCTCATCATTACCTTCTTGTAACTCAATACATTTAGTCCAGTGTTATTCCAATTTTTATATTCCTTTAAAAAAAAAGTTTTTTCGAGGCTCTGAAAATAGGTGGTTTGTTTTGGTGATAACTTCTTCGTTCAGCTGAAATCTCTCACCTCCTAGACATTTTTTCGGGTTTGGAAAGAGGAAATAGATATTAAACTGTGATTCACGATTTTGGATAGAGGGTTCTACCTGTTAGCTGGAATAAATAGGTTATGAGTCATAGATTAAATGTTCCAAACATATGTGGCATCCATCACGTCTGGTTTACAAGGTACCTACATGCCAGTTATTATTTCTACTACCCTCACTTTAGACGTAAAAGGAACAGTTAGGTACCGTTTTCGATGTAAGTAATGTACTTTATTATTATTTTGTGTTATTTAGTAATCATTTCTATTGGATAACATCGACATCTTTGTACATATTTAAGTTGCGTTGCAGAATGACATTAAAATTGACTTTCTTCATTGTAATTTTTCTTTCCTTCCACCGGCAAATTCTTCTACCGCAACAGACAGATGTGTTGCTGGGGAGTTTGTTAGCCATTTCTTCCTCCCAGCTAAAACACTAGGAAGTGGTGACGCGCCCGCCCGTCACCACTTCCTAGTGTTTTTGAGGGACTGTCTATTAGTAAACGTTGACGTTCAAAAAGTGCTGGCACCTTATTTGAATAAATAACTTTTGATTATATTTTGAAAGTTATCGTTAGTAAATTTTAAATAGTGCCTAAGCTTTTTTGTGTATTAAAACATAAATAACCGTCAGTTCTACAATTAACCAACACGATGTGTACGTGTAAAATAAGCGATTACGTATTTTTATTTCGCTACAATAGGAACTAAAACTGTCATTGCATTTGTAACTCGTTTTATGTCTTTTCAAATTTTATGTAAGCTGCATCCGAGAAGGATAAGATACCGCGTGTATCTGACATCGACGCACAAACGATTTCCATGGGTCCAGGGCATGATTCTGGACACCCTAGACTTAGAATTTTTCATCGGCTGTTTTCTCATTTTTTTCTAGGGTTTTTTTACTTTAGACTGCTCATAATCGTTATTCTGACCTAACCCAATGAGATTTTTAATAAAAAAATTATTAATTAACTACTTTCATTAAAAAGAGCAATCTGAATAAAACCACAAATAGATATCAGCTCAGAGCTGAGCTGATAGTACCCGTTTGTGGTACTCTTGAAAAAAATGAAAAAATGAGAAAAGAACCGACGAAAAATTCCAACACTGGGGTGTCCAGAATCATGCCCTGGACCCATGGAAATCGTTTGTGCGTCGATGTCAGATACACGCGGTATTAATCCAGTCATACATTTTCCCGTGGAAAATAACTTGTAAAATAGTTAAGAGAGCTTTATCATGGACCTCTGTGAACGTCAGCTGAAATTCCGTGGCGTTTTCAGTTATTGCCTCCCGAATGAAAATTGTGTATGATTGTAGCTAACCTAATATTTTGCAGAAAAAAAAACGTCAGCCGGCACAACTCGGTGAGAAGGTCGTCAGATATCGCCCTAAAGGAGGCATCTATCGCCTACTTAAATTCAGCAGCTGACGTCAGTTTTCCCTCGGTATTTTGCCAGCTGATTTATTTTATTACTTACAGGATCATATTAACTATCAGTTGACAAATTATTTTGGAAGAAATTACGTGTTTAAAGTTATTCGACTTTATACTTCATGGACCGACTGAAAGTAATCTTTAGAGCCTTTATTTATTATTTTTCCATGAAAAGCCCTTGCAATTTATACACATTTAGATTTCTTAGACCTTATTCTATAATATAATCCATACCTGAGAACAATGAAAAAAAACAAAACTTAAAAAATTCCTCTGTGACTAATTTTCACTTTTTTCCCTTATATTTCAAAAACTGCATTTCCTATAGAAGAAAAAGAAAGAACGAAAGGAAAAGAGTTTATTTACGGACAATATGACGCATATCAAAAGTACACAAAAAAATTACAATTATATCTATGAAAGATTAGGAAGATATACGTCAAATCTGCGCAAAACGGCCATCACTCAGCATAATGCTGGGACTCGTGTGCGAGACAGAGCCACAGCGCTGGTTTTCAGTGACAGCCGGCGTTGACGGTTTGACGTCGATCGGAGCAGTATAGAAAGTAAAAATAATGAAATAAATACAATACATATGTCTCACATAAAAAGTAATAGTAATTAAATAAATAAATAAACAATTAACGAATAAATAAAAACACAAGTGATAAAAATTGACGACTTGGCAACCAATAGTGGCGCGCACAAAACTAAAATACAGTCATTTTCTTTGCGTACCACGGACAACAAAACTAAAAAATCTATGCAATATTGCAATGGCGCGCACACAATGTAGGTACTCTGTGGTGCGCACGCCC
Organism: Ceramica pisi; assembly: GCA_963859965.1. NCBI lineage: Eukaryota > Metazoa > Arthropoda > Insecta > Lepidoptera > Noctuidae > Ceramica > Ceramica pisi. The sequence continues at coordinate 5,856,735 of OY982549.1, read as the reverse complement.
ACAATCAAATGGCCGCCAAACGAAGGAATGCGTGTTGACATTTAAGGTGGCTCTAGTCGATATTTTTTCCATAGAAACTTCGGGATTACTCCGCTGTTTGACAGAGTACATCAAAAGTTAAACATAATATCGTTTTGTCATATTATTAGTTTTGTCTGTATGGAAACAGAATGGTAAAATAAACCGCCATTAAAAAGTTATGAGCCACCAAAGTTTCGTTTTTCTTGCCAATTTTAACGCATCTTTGGGCGTAAATAAGTAATAAACACAATGTAAAATCTTTAAAACCAAGTCGGTACCGACAAAGCTCAACTATCGAAGAATTCAATAACTTTTATTTTTAATCGATATATGCAGTAGTTTTTTCATAAAACTCGATTTACGAAAGGCCTTCTCATATTTTTTTACACGCGCGTTTTACTATGAATTATCGTGCCTCTCACTGAATAACGTTCCCCCCGGTGCGGTGCGGGGGGACAACGCTCACGCACACGTGCGTATTCAAGTTACAACTGTGTCTGCTGCGGTGTGCTGTGGCCTGTGGCCTATGTCGTTCATACGTATACGTAGGTAGACTATACTTGCGCTCTAATTTATATTGACTCATTGGCTTGATTTTTGGATTTCAACATTATATTTTATATCTGTTTGACTTCGCACTGTAGTTTGGACTCCGTATTTGCGTTTGAAATTGTTATTGTTGCTTTGAGTGGACGCTGCATAAGTACGTGACATTGTTTTGAATCATTGAAAAAGTTTAAAAAACCACATATTATAAACAATGGGTAGAAAAGTCATAATTTGGCGTCGTGACCGGGTCTTCGACACCGCGTCGCTGCCCGCGCCCGCTGCAGTGTAAAATCATCGCGGCGGGATGCTATCGCGCAATGAATTTTCAACTCTCGATGTTGAAACCAATGATATAATTATAAGTTGAAACGGTGTCTTTTTTTGACGCGTTGGGATTAACTCTGCTGAGTGCTGGGTTCTCAACGCTCGGCTGAACGGAATATTTTTACGTCCGTGCGTACGGTGGCTAAGCGTTCTTACAATCGAGCGACATGACGCCGCCGTGCCACCGCCGCCGCACGCGTCTACGACAGGGATAACTGCACGCGTCGTTGGTGGTCGTTGAAGCGCCCGTCGACAGCCAACGACAAAGGTTGCCCTTGCCGGCCGCCAGCGGCAACGTGTCGCTCGTTTAGTTGAGTACCTAGGTAGCAGGTAGCGAAATCCAAAGTTCAAGCCAGGGTCAATGTAATGTTTGTTACTGGGTTCATTCTATTTGCTTTCAAAATAGTTTCTTGCAATTGACAAACCTAATTTTGTGTTCGTAGGTACTTTTGCGGCGGACAAGACTTTTTTATGGATGGGAAACCAAATAACTGCTCCCGCTTTGGGCGAAGCAGAAGGGAGTGTCAGACTCTTCTTGACTAAAACCCATCCGTGTTCCTCCTAATGCCCTCTGCGTACCGTACTTACCAGGGCCGCGGTAACTCTTTCGAACAAATTCTGCAACATCATAGTTTACATAGCTCTCTGCCTACTAAGTACCTACTGTTATATTAACGTAGGTAGGTACTTACCTACAAGCAAAGATGCCATAAAACAAACCGTTGGCGTTCGTAGACACTAAAATTTTAACGTTAGGTAGGTAGGTATGTAGGAGCTAAGTAAACAATCTTTATGTGTCACTTGTCAGTTTGTCACAATATACTGTGCACTTGTCTGATAATTTAAAGCAATCTAATAATGAATGCAAATCTAAACACGTCTGTGTCAACCAATAGGGGTAACTAAAAATAGAAAACCGGCCAAGTGCGAGTCGGACTCACGCACCGAGGGTTCCGTACAAATATTATAATATAAGCAAAAGTTGTGGATTACGATTTATGACGTACCTATTAAAAAAACTCCTTAGGTACTAGATCTCGTTCGGACCAATTTTCGCTGGTAGTTTACATGGTAATGTACATCATATGTTTTAGTGTTATCATTCTCTTATTTTAGAAGTTACACGACACACACACATTTTACCACTCTGGAAGTGTCTCTCGCACAAACTATTCAGTTTAGAAAAAAATGATATTAGAAACCTCGATATCATTTTAGAACCCCTATCCATACTATACCGGCCTACAGGTTTAGGTAGGTAGTAAGTTCACAGAATACGTCTACTTACCAAGTTTAGAGTTTTCGACAGCATAGTTCTTATAGTTTCGGAATAAAGTGGCTGTGACATACGGACGGACAGACAGACAGACAGACATGACGAATATATAAGGGTTCCGTTTTTTGCCATTTGGCTACGGAACCCTAAAAATTAAGAAGACAGGTAGGTAAGTAAGTAATTTTGATAACAATTTATAGGATGGTACTTAGGTAGAACTAATTTCATTATTAGGTACTAGCGACCCGCCCCGGCTTCGCACGGGTGCAATGCTGATACTAAATACACTACAGAAAAACCGTGAGAAAAACTGTTACCTACCTACCTCACGTCTGAGCCGCGCGGGTACCTTACATAGATCTAAACTCCCCTCCCGCACGCGCACCCCCGCCTTGGTGACGTTCACTTCGCAACGGGCCGTGCAGCAGAAATCGTAATATTTTAATTTCGCCATAACTTCAAAACCAAACGTCCGATTTTAATCATTCAAAGACCAAATATGATCTACATAAACTGTACTTAGTGATGAAATACTTTATTTTGATAAGGATTAATAGCATGAGTAAAATAAACGTGTTTAAATGTAGTCCAAAAAAATATCTAGATTTTTAAATAAAAAAAATGGTTGTTGTGCCTCACTCGACATAGAAAGGTATAGTGTGTCGCGGACTTTTTTGTAGATATTTATAAGATCTACAATTAATTAGAACAATTTATGGTTGTATCTTTTATAGTTTAGGCAGCGTACGCAAAATAAGTTACTTTTCTGGTTGATTTTTACACCTTGTGTCCGAAAAACCCAAATATCTTACGGAACCCTATTTTTTTGCAAAATAAAATATAGCCTATGTTACTCGTGGATAATGTAACTTTTGAATGGTGAAAGAATTTTTAAAATCGGTCAAGTAGTTTTTGAGCCTATTCATTACAATCAAACAAACAAACAAAGTTTTCCTCTTTATAATAATAGCGTTTTTAAATAAAAAAATGGTTGTTGTGCCTCACTCGACATAGAAAGGTATAGTGTGTCGCGGACTTTTTTGTAGATATTTATAAGATCTACAATTAATTAGAACAATTTATGGTTGTATATTTTATAGTTTAGGCAGCGTACGCAAAATAAGTTACTTTTCTGGTTGATTTTTACACCTTGTGTCCGAAAAACCCAAATATCTTACGGAACCCTATTTTTTTGCAAAATAAAATATAGCCTATGTTACTCGTGGATAATGTAACTTTCGAATGGTGAAAGAATTTTTAAAATCGGTCAAGTAGTTTTTGAGCCTATTCATTACAATCAAACAAACAAACAAAGTTTTCCTCTTTATAATAATAGTGTAGATGTAGATGTATCTAGTACCTACGGACATAAACTGCGATGACTATTCAAGTAAGCATCAGATCTGTCGGTGGCGGCGTGGCGGCTGCATTACCACCAAGGAAAAACTAAACATAATAACAATAGAATAAGCAATCCATATTAGGTACCTATAGGGCCGTAGAGGTATAAAACGATAACACAGTGCCTACTATTTTTAGTAAGAGTTTTTAGGTAGGTAGTAGCTGATTTCTCGGCGAGCGTCGAACGACTACGCGCAGCGGCGCGCGGTGGCGGTATGTGTGCATCGTGTAACTTCGATTTAGTTCGGAACGGTTCGGAACGATGTTTGTGTGCGTGCGAACTAGACGTGCATGAAGGCTAGCGTCTAACTGCTCATCACTGGTACTATCTCTGTCGGGCATGATGCGAGGTGAGACAGCGTGATTTTTGGCCATGCCTACCACTGAGTTCGAGCCCGCGACTAGTTGGCCCTTAATATTATGTAATGAGAGATCTATCCTCCCTATCGAAAAATTTATTTATCTTTCAGTCGGAGCATGGAGGGCTTTCGATACAGTATTTTATTATAAAAGTTGCTGGCTAGCAGATCATGATTGGATATCGACAGTTAAAGCTTATTGCATTCCACTGTTTAAATTGGAATCATGAATCGTCTGCGGAATTTAAATTAACCAGGGGAGTTTAATGAGTTTCGGTTCGGCGAAACGATCTTTTATTTAATTACTTCTTCACAAATCGACACCTGCAACAATTTTACTTTAAATTAATAAATCAGTTTTATTTAATTCCCTGCCAAAGCAAAGAACCCTGCCGATGCGCTGTGTAGATCCCACCTCAAACTTCACCTAAACTTCCCATCCCATAAAACTCATTCATACTCACACTCCTTCTCTTTTCTTGCGGTACGATTGTGGAACTCACTCCCATCTGACATACGAGAAAGTAAAAATATTTCTATTTTCAAAAAAGCTGTCAAAGAGCACTATCTCTCTTCTATACTTTAATGTTATATTAAAGGTATGTATTATTTTATTATATTATGTATTTATGTAAATCTATTTCTGTATATTTGTTTGTATTTTAATGTATTTATTAGTAGATAATAATTAATAGTATGTTTAAGTTAAATTAGTTAAGTCTATTTTTAGTTTCCTTCTTTGTTTCTACACACTGTGTCTATGTTTCTTTTCCTACTCTCCTGTCGCAGGTCTGCTGGAAGAAATTTCATTTGAAATAAGCAGTACCTTTGTACTCTTTTTTCTGTATACGTTTTTAGTTTTTTAATTTCTTGTGTGTACATAAATAAATAAATAAATAAAATAAATAAATAAAGAATTTATGTTCATTAAAGTTGTCTATCACAATTACCTTTTACCGGAATAAGGCGTAAGGCCTTGCCTTTGAATAAATAAGCATATTAGCATCCACGTACCAGCCTGTACCTTTCTGTTCTCGTGTTTATTATCCCTTATAATTTGAATGTATCTTGTTTTCCAGAAAATATACGATGAAATGAGGAAGTTTGAGAACACATTGTTTTTGACAAATTCAAAAACAATGGATTATGCGGTTACATATTCTGCCAGTCTTTTTTTTAATGTAATTTCTTTCCGCTTTTCCTGACTAAGTTTGATGGAATTTGCATCACGTTCTACCTTTATACCTAACATGTTTCGTACCAGGCCTAAGTCTTTGAGTTTAAAAATATTTAACAAAGAACTTTTTAATGTCTCAGTCTGGCTGGCCTATAAACAGCCTTTCGTAATCTATAGACTTTGTTCTCACTCCCAGGGCATATGAAACCTTCCGGTTGTTGCATAAAGATCTCCTCATGCAAATCTCCACATTCAGGAATGCTGTCTGCACGTCTAAATGATCAATCTTAAGTTTCATTTCTACTGCAACAGATATCAATAATCGTATAGAACAATGACGAACGACCGGTGAAAAAGTTTCTTGGAAATCTTCACCATCTTTGAGTACAGCCTTTAGCCACCAACCAAGCCTTATAACGTGTAATGTTCCATTTTAACATTTCAAAGCTTCATTGACAGTTCGTGGCTCTATGGGCTCTGTCACATTACACACGTTAGTTATGTTACAGGTTGTCTTAGGTATGCCTATGCCTATGCCGTCGACGTAGGTTATATCGTGTACTAGTAGAGTCTGGTACCAATTCAAGCGACGTTACCGAATCTTTACTGTTCCCCTTCCCTGTTCTCATTACCTTGACTTTAGCACTACACTGATTCTCTACCAGTCTAATAAAAACTTTAGTGTACTTACACACTTCATCCTTCTTTGAAATGGGATAGACGAACACCTTCCTGGAGTAGTTTAGATACACGAGAGAAGTAGTCGGCATCGGCCCCATGACGTCACTGTGAATTAGCGCCAGCCGCGCCTCGGCCACCTGTTTGTTATGATTGGTCACAAAGTGAGCGCGGGATTGCTTACCCTTAAGACACACATCACAAGCTTTCTTCTGAGTACCTAGTAATCTGAAAGTCAATGTCATTAGCTACCTTCCTAAGTAATGCCAAGCTGTCAAAATTAATATGAGCTGAACGTTGATGCCATAACATCATATTCTTAGACGTAGATGACATTGTCAGATTGACTTTACCTACAGAATGAAGCCTGTAAACTCTCCTAACTTTCCTAGCATGTAAAACTACTTTACCAGTTTTAAGAATGCTACATCTATTTGTATCAAAAATAAATTTAAATCCCTTTTCAGCAAGGGTAGACTCAGATATTAAATTAACAGTTAAATCAGGTACAAGCATTACATCTTTTAAAGTAGTGCCTATCGTATGGCCACAAGAGTTAACCGTAAAATGTACTTCACCTTTCCCATTCACATCTAACTTCTTTCCGTTAGCAACACAAATCTCCTTAGTCGACGACTCATGAAGAGCTTGAAACCATTCTTTGCGTACTGACATATTATCTGTCGCTCCAGAATAAATAATCCACTAACTGTCAGTGTTAAGTGCAGACAACACCATGGAAGTCGACGTCACTCCATTACGGTCCAATTGAGGACAATCTTTCTTGACATGTCCTTTAGAACGACACTTCCAACACCACAACTTGTTCGTACTTGACGAGGTACTAACGTGTTTTGATGTACTCGAGGCATTTTTTTTCTCGCCTCGAGAGCTAGCCTTTTCATTACTTCGATTCCGTGTAAATAAACAGCCACCGCCATTTTTAGCGGTGCTCCCTTTCCATCTCTTATCTTGAAGTAGTTTTGTTTTTACCATATCTGTAAGTCATGTCTGTCTATCCTAGAATGCTCCAGAGCCATTATCATCATCTGCCTAGCCTTTTCCCAACTATATTGGGGTCGGCTACCAGTCAAACCGGATTCAGCTGAATACCAATATTTTACGTGGAGCGGCTGCCTCCAGAGCCATTATCATTGGGTCATAATCTTGAGGTAACTCTTGGAGCATAATAGCAGCCAGAAATTCATCATGAAGTGGTTTCTTCATGCTACTGAGTTGTTCAGCAAGTGATAAGATCTCATTGACATAAATCTCCATGCTATCGAACTGTTCTAGCTTAATCGAGCATAAAGTTCGCAGACACGACCATCTCCTTTGCAACCCGGTATAATCGTAAGCCTTCTGCAAGGCATCCCATACATCCTTCGCAGTTTTCGCCTGCACAATGTGAAAATAGCACGATTTTTCAAGTCAAACATAGCCTCGCTCGAGCTTTCTCCTCTCTACGAGCTAACTTGTTAGCGTTCTCACCTGAGGTTTCGTATTTTTCAGTAATACATTGCCACGAATCCTCGAATACTAGTATTTTTTGCATTTGACATACACGACTGTCAAAGATCTACAAATGCCAGCCAGGACTAACAGCTTTACGTGCTTTCCGAGGCACGTAAAGGACCATCTTCTTTAGCTTGGAAAATTCCAAGCTTAAGAAGATGGTGATGTGTTTACAGTCCGTAAGGCATTGGAATTAGGACAAAACTCCAATGAAAGTCATTGATTTAGCTGCTTTAGTAAAAATGTGGAAGTCAAAAATTAAGAAAACACTGGACGTCATTTTTGAAGCTGATAAACGTGCCAATATGAAAATATATATTATTGTTATTCACCCATGCATTCACCTGCTGTGATACAGTGAGCTCCATTAAAGAAAAGTATTTAACTTTAAAAGCAGATGCTGAAAACTTCAGCGGAAGTGAATCGACAGTTGACAACATAAAAAAGCTGACAAACGTATTATGTTGAAATTGTTTGGAGCTGCAAATGATTCGATTAATGTGTGTAGGTACAATGCCCAAGGACCTCAGTAGATATTCCGAAAGAGTGGGCCTTAAAATGATCATGGACCAAGGTAATTCATCGATTTCCTTGTCAATCTTTGTCTATTGGATGAGTGGATGGAGGTCCATTGTGAGCGATTACGATACGAAGAAAAAGTCACATTTCTCTTTTTAAGCAACTCCAAAAAAGGAAGAGGTTGACTATTCGACCGATGAGTTATTTATTAATCCCGTAAGTTTATTAACATCGCTAAGCACTACTACGTACATAAATTCAACATAACTTTAGTATGAGTTAAGATGACAGCCCTTAACGCTACCCTGTCATTTTATTCAAATACCACGTTGTGAGCGGTATCTAACGCGAGAATAATCCGTAACGCTAAGCTAACAAGGGTAATAATGCTACCACACTTAATTAAAACCAGCTAATATGGTGTTAGCCTCAACTTTGTACTGAGGAAGTCTTCCATAAAGGCAATATGAAGACTTCATATGTGTAGAATGATCTCTTCACCAGCGAAATGTTTAACATTAATGAGGTTGTTTAATATTTAATTAACTTTATGCCAGCTTTACTCATGTTTCGTTATCATATTGCGGTAAGTATAAAACAGTTTCCCACAGAAGGTATATCAAGCTTTGATTCTGGGTTAAAAACACATCAAATATTTATTTCTAAAGATGTACTTATGTCGAAATCTTGAATACCAAAAAAAAAGTTTAATTTAGATTCAATCCATAAAGAGCAGGAGCAAATATTGTTTTGAATTACACTTTTTTTTTTTAAACCAGAATCAAAGCTCGATATACCTTCTGTGGGAAACACTGTGTCTTAAACACAGGTTTAAGACATATTCAGGATGGCGAGGTATTTAAGTACAGCAGGCAGCGCGTCTGTGGTAACTAAACTAGTGTAAGCTGGCCTTTTATTATATTGAAACTTCGTACTACGCTGGCCAGCTTAAGCTCAGTGTTACAAGCAAAGGTTGGCCGACTAAACCGAAAAAGAACACAACTGTTTGTTAAAAATATAATTTAATATTATAAACTAAATCAACAATGGCAATTCAGTTAATATGGAAATAATTTTATACTAGGGCGCCATATCTTTTGAAGATATTAGCTTAATTACATATTTATAAATTTTAGGCTATGTTTCCAACGGCGAAATCGATCTGGAAGTAAAACGAGGCGAAAGGCGATACGGTGACGACCCCTTTCCCGACCTTTAGGATTAGCACTGAGACGTGACGAGGTGCAGCGTCACCTTGACTCGTGTCTCGGTGTAAGCTGGCCCTAAGGCTGTCCACCTGCAACAAGCGCGCTGTAAATAACAGCTCTACACATTTAAGTTAGACGTAAATAATAGCTAGTTATTTAGGTAGATTAAGTCCTTTTGTTTTACTTTTGCAATATTCTTTATTATACCTAATTTTCTTACCTATTTACCTTTTATACGTTCTTTAATTTTAACTTAGAAGTCTAATAAAGACCAATTTCCTTATTGTGTTGACTAAAAACGCTAATTAGTTACAAGTTCCTACTTTATATGTAAACTCAATGCTAATCGTTATGAGACAATAAAATCTCAACTAGGAACATACTTAAAAATGTACAATAAGATTCTTATTGGAATCGTTACTAGATTTAAGCATTCCATGTACCTAATTCTAAGAAATTGATCAAATATATAAGCTGCCTATTCGTCCACACTGAGCAGACACACACCACGCCGCTGACATGTGCGGCTACATTATAAATATGGGCGACGCGCTCGCTCAACGTTCATTCTATCGGCCAGCGCCGCCCACGTCACACGTCACACTTTCACCGCAGCAATTTTACGCAACAAAGTTATTTTATTTCTTGCCCTCTACATCATCCTTTGGAGAAAAGTCGTAAAACGCATTGGGAGCTAGCTAACACTTCCAACAATGGTCCTTCGTCGTCGGATTTCCTGAATCAAGCCAGAAACAAGAAGATTTCCTGAATCAAGCCAGAAACAAGAAGATTTCCTGTGTCAAGCAAAGAAAACAGAAGAAATCAAGGCTGAACAGACAAGAATTTCAAGAAATCCAGTATTGCAAGAAAGAAACAAGTACGCGCGAGTTATTAGTGTGGTCTGCTTAGCCACACTAAGATACTTGGAAGCAATCATCATATACTTACCTACGTACGCGGCCACCTAACGGTGATAAACGGCCACAAGCGTACGGAAGCATAGTGGACGACCTGACGACTCCACGCACCCCACAGGTGTCACAGTCAGACCCCGCCGGTACGGTGTGGACCGCTTTGGAGCCACAGGTTGGCACGCAACGACGAGTGTTGGACTTTCCCACCACACTCTGATGCACCCATAAAGCGCCCGCATCCTCTGCCGGGAGGTTCCTACCCTTCCTTACCTTATCGTTCCCATTCCTGGTCCGACATCACCACGTTAGGAGCTCGGCCAGGCTGATAGGCAAGTTAGGTTCCAGAACAATTCTAGTAGAAAGTGAAAGTGAAGTGTTAATTTTAAGTTATAATTAGGCGTAGGGACCCCTCGTGCGCAATGGAAAACGCGCGAATGTTGCGCTCAGGCAAGTCGACGCCAGCCACAGACGCCACGCCGGCGTCGGGCCAAACAGGCTCTACAGAAACAGAAACGTGGAGTAAGGGCACCGGCACAGAGGATGCGTCCGGTGACAGCAGCACACGTACAGATAGGGCCGATAGAATAGCCAGCGATATAAATCCGACAGCAGATTTAAATACTCAAGTCGTAAGTGCGCCGGGCACAGTTGTAAATGTCCCCGCGGACCGAGCGAGTAGTCGATTGTCAATATTAAAAGCCGAATTAGAGTTGCATAATTCCGAGTTAGCACAGGCTAGGGCGGCGTCCGCAGCTGCTTTAAGTCGTTTGGAGATAGCCAGAATAGAACTGGAAAGTTCAAACGGCGCGGAACCGCCTAATGTTGGAAAGTCTCGTGTTGAAGGTTGGATATCGGAGCAACACGTATTTAGTAGGCCGGCAATAGCAGACGAACCTCGAATCTCGGGACAGCCCATACGGCCTCCTGACGCGAGTAGGAGTGAACCACGCGTAGGCGAGAACACGTCGCGAAATGATAGAAACGACATGTCAATGCTAGCCAACGCGATAGTGCAGGCGGTTAACTCCAACAAATCTAGCGCATCGGTACCAAAGTATATCCATGAACTGCCCCATTTCGACGGGACAATAGCAGAGTGGATGTCATTTAAGGCGGTATATAATGACACGGAGGATATGTTTACAGACGTCCAAAACGTGGCCCGCCTTCGAAAAGCGCTGCGAGGCGCAGCCCGCGAAACGACTAGGGCATTATTGTTTACAGTATCGGATCCGTACGAAATAATAGATACGTTAGAACGACGGTATGGCAGACCAGAATTACTCGTCTTATCCGAACTAGAAAATATTAAACGTATGCCACGCATGTCCGACGATGGACGCAACTTATGTAGTTTCGCGAGCAAAGTTGCCAATACGGTAGCGGCAATCAAAACTCTCAAACAGCCGCAATACCTATATTCGCCCGAGTTAGTAAATAGAATAGTAGACAAGCTAAGTATTATTCTTAAATATAAATGGTACGAGTTCAGGTCGGAGCACAGTGGCGCCCCCGAGCTCGAGCTATTATCGAGATTCCTAAACATCACGGCCGATCGATGTGGCGCCATGTTCGCATACGAAACAGCGCGGGAAGATCGTAAATTCAAGCAAAAACCGCGGGCAGTAAATACGACTCGTAAGAAGTTACATAACCGCGATCGCTCATACAGCGAAGATAGCGATAGTTCGTGTCAATCAGACACCGAAACTCGAAAGACGGTAGCCTCATTAAATAAACCGTCTACGAGAAAACAAGCGCCAAAGTCTCAAAAGTCGCGACCGCCTGTAGCACCGACGCAGTCGGTTAAATGTGTTCTATGTGCAGGTAGTCATGGCAACGCCGAGTGCGCCGACTTCATAAAATTAAACGTAAGTGATAGATGGGACACGGTCAAAAATAATAAACTATGTTTCCGATGCCTACGTGACTCGCACATAAAGGTATTTAAATGCAAGTATATACTGTGCGGGGTGAGCGGGTGTGAAGCTTCGCACCATAAGCCATTACACGGTGGCAGCAAAAGAGAAGACAAGCCGGCTTCGTCGTCTCAATCTGCGCGCGGGAACGTAAGCTCGATTAACCACGTACATAAGTCGAATACCTACTTAAAGATAGTGCCCGTCGAGGTAAGCGGGCCGTTAGGTACCGTCACCACCCACGCCTTGTTAGATGAAGGCTCGACAATGACGTTGGTCGAACAGGAGGTGGCGGACGGTGTCATTCCTAGGGGACGCGGCCAGCTCTTATCTATAGAAGGAGTAGGGGGAAATCGAATCGACGAAACGGAATCGTGTCACGTTAAGTTATCTATTCGCGGCTTATATAATAGAAACATAGAGACTATGAACGCGCAAACTATAGGTAATTTAAATCTATCACCGCAAGAGGTAAGCAGCGATCTAACGCGCCAATGTAGTCATCTCGCCGACATAGAAGAGGAGCTATGTTACGAGTTAAGTAAACCTACCGTATTGATAGGCCAAGACAATTGGCATTTAATAACGTCTAGGCAGTTGCGCGTCGGCAATAAAAACCAACCCGTAGCTTCGTTGACTAAATTAGGATGGGTTCTGCATGGCCAGGATTCACGACCGCGTAATACCGTCGCAACTATAAACCACATGCGACCAGCTCAAGTTGACGACCCGGCCTTACAGCTGATAAGAGATTACTTCAGTATCGAGTCGTTAGGTATAGAGCCGCGAAAACCTAAGTCGGATCCAGACCAGCGCGCCCTAGATATCTTAAATAAAACATGTAAAAAGATGCCTAATAGCGATAGGTACGAAGCGGGTTTATTATGGCGCACAGACACTGAGATGATGCCAGATAACAAAAAACAAGCCCTCAGCCGTCTGCATTGTTTAGAGTCGAAACTAGACAAAAATGAAGACTTAAAAATTGAATATTCTAAACAGGTAAATAATTTAATAGAAGCGGGCTACGCCGAAAAAGTAGATTTCCCGGCCACATCGCCACGTAGTTGGTACTTACCCCATTTTTCCGTCGTACACCCACAAAAGGGAAAAATACGTTTGGTGTTCGACGCAGCTGCAAAATATGGAGGCAAAAGTCTAAATGATGCACTCCTAGCAGGCCCAGACTTGTTGCAGTCGCTATTCGGCGTATTAGTAAGGTTTAGAGAAGGTCGAATCGCGGTAGTAGCCGATATAAAAGAGATGTTCCTACAGGTCAAAATAGCCGAGCAAGACCGCGACAGTCTGCGATTTTTATGGAGGGGTGAGGATAGAAGAGAGCCGCCACAAGAGTACCGAATGACGTCATTAATATTCGGGGCAGCGTCATCACCTTGTACCGCCATTTATGTTAAAAATAAAAACGCAGAAAGTCACAGTCGGCAATATCCTGAGGTCGCTCGAGCTACAGTGCGTAACTTTTACATGGACGATTATCTAGGCGCCTTTGATAGCGAGAGTAAAGCGAAAGAAATAATAAACTCCCTAAATAAAGTCCATCTAGCAGCATCTTTTCAGTTACGCGGGTGGGCATCGAACGCGCCCGACGTAATCAGTGACGTCACAGATACGCGCAGTAGTGATACGACCACGCTAGGTAAAAGCGACACCGAGCGAACGTTAGGTCTTATATGGAATCACGCGCGCGATACGTTAGGCTTCAACGTCAACCTACGAAACACACCGGCTAGCGTCATACAAGGTGACACTTTACCTACCAAGCGGCAGGTAACTAGCGCTGTCATGTCAGTTTTCGACCCGCTAGGTTTAGTTTCACCGATTACGATGATAGGTAAATGTCTCATACAGGAAATATGGCGTAGCGGAATAGGTTGGGACGATCCCATAACTAGCGAACATCACGTGACGTGGCTATCGTTCATAAATAACTTACAGTTGCTAAAACAGTTAGAAATAGATCGGTACATACCTGCTACGCCCTCTAACGAGGGGGAGTTGCACATTTTTTGCGACGCCAGCGAAAAGATCTACGCGACCGCAATTTATTTCGTCAGTACTAGGACAGATGGTAGCAAATCGTCTCGGTTAGTGGTAGGAAAGGCAAAAGTAGCCCCACTAAAACCTATTTCGATTCCCCGTCTAGAACTACAAGCCGCTGTATTAGGCAGCCGGTTAGCCGAATCGGTCAAGCGCGAGTCCGATTATAAAATAATAAAATGCCATTACTGGTCAGACTCAAAAACAGTACTAGCTTGGATTAAATCCGACCCGCGTACCTTTAAATCGTTTGTTGCGCATCGATTAGCCGAGATCGAAAGCTTAACTACGCCAGCAAACTGGCGTTGGGTGCCCAGCGCTGATAACGTCGCGGACGACGCGACCAAGGGCATTCCCGCCAATTTTAATGCCACACATATGTGGTTTAGTGGACCCGAGTTCATACGATGCGACCCCTGTAAATGGCCGCAAGAGAAACGAGTCGTGACGCCGCCACCCCCTTCAGGAGAAGAACGACAAATAAAACAAGTTCACGTGACTATTAGGCATGACGTCAGTGATTACCTACCGAAAGTAGAACGTTTCTCAAAATACATTCGATTAGTCCGTGCTGCTGCTACTGTACTTCTCGCCGCTGAGGTATTCAAAGCCAAACTACTCAATAGAATTACGAGAATTGAACTCACACCAAACCACATGAAACTAGCCGAGTTATTGCTAGTAAGAAGAAGCCAATATAACTCGTTTGCCGAAGACATTGTGACGATTGAGGCTGGACGACGACCACCGAAGAAGTCGCCGTTCTACAAACTCTCCGTGAAGATCGACTGCAACGGGATCCTGTGCTTGGACAGCAGAGTAAAAGATGAGCAAAACATGCCAGTCCTACATGCCAAAGAAGGCTTTACACAGCTGTTGGTGCATCACACGCACGCAACCTTCAACCATGGCAACCATCAAACTGTCATGAATGAATTACGACAAAGATACTACATAATAGGACTGCGCAATGTTATACGCTACATATGCAACCAATGCCAATGGTGTCGGACCTACAAGGGAATCCCCTCAAAAATTCCCCTAGGCGACTTACCTACTGAAAGGCTGGCCCAAAATCAACCGCCATTCACAGCCACTGCGGTGGATTATTTTGGGCCCATGCACGCTACAGTCGGGCGAAGACGCGAGAAAAGGTGGGGCGCATTATATACATGCCTTACCACACGCGCAGTACATATGGAGATGGTCACATCACTCACGGCCTCTTCCATGATAATGAGCCTACGACGACTGATAGCACGCCGCGGCGCGCCAACTGTAATATACAGCGACAATGGAACGAACTTCGTCGGCGCTGAAAAAGAAATACAAGAAGCGATGCAAGGCAACGACCAAAGCTTAAAAGCCTTCGCATCCGAGAAAATGATCACGTGGAAGAAGATACCACCGGGCGCCCCGAGTATGGGCGGTGCCTGGGAACGCCTCGTCAGATCAATAAAGACAGCTTTAAAAGTTACCCTGAAAGAGAAATATCCCTCTGATGAAGTGCTACACACGTTGTTGCTAGAAGCCGAACAAGTGGTCAACTCAAGGCCACTGACGCCAGTGAATCCCAACCTTGATGAAGAAGCGTTGACTCCCAATCATTTCCTAATAGGACGCTCAAGCGGGATATCACCATTCGGCTCGTTCAAAGATACCACGATAGACGTACATACATGGAAAGCCACCCAGGCATTAGCTGATTCATTTTGGGGACGTTGGTCGGCGGAATACAAACCACTGCTGATGCCCCGACCCGGCTCCAACCCTGAACATAGAAACCTAAAAATCGGCGACATTGTCATGATAGTAGACAATACAATGCCTCGAGGAGTGTGGCCCAGAGGAGAGGTGACCCAAGTTTACCCCGGACCAGATGGACGTGTTCGAGTTACCGAAATCCGTACAGCCGCCGGATTAATTCGTCGCCCAGCCTCTCGTCTCATCGTGATAACAACGGACTAATCACCAAGTTATGGTGGTGCTTGCGCACGAGGGGGAGATTGTAAATAACAGCTCTAGACATTTAAGTTAGACGTAAATAATAGCTAGTTATTTAGGTAGATTAAGTCCTTTTGTTTTACTTTTGCAATATTCTTTATTATACCTAATTTTCTTACCTATTTACCTTTTATACGTTCTTTAATTTTAACTTAGAAGTCTAATAAAGACCAATTTCCTTATTGTGTTGACTAAAAACGCTAATTAGTTACAAGTTCCTACTTTATATGTAAACTCAATGCTAATCGTTATGAGACAATAAAATCTCAACTAGGAACATACTTAAAAATGTACAATAAGATTCTTATTGGAATCGTTACTAGATTTAAGCATTCCATGTACCTAATTCTAAGAAATTGATCAAATATATAAGCTGCCTATTCGTCCACACTGAGCAGACACACACCACGCCGCTGACATGTGCGGCTACATTATAAATATGGGCGACGCGCTCGCTCAACGTTCATTCTATCGGCCAGCGCCGCCCACGTCACACGTCACACTTTCACCGCAGCAATTTTACGCAACAAAGTTATTTTATTTCTTGCCCTCTACATCATCCTTTGGAGAAAAGTCGTAAAACGCATTGGGAGCTAGCTAACACTTCCAACACGCGCATACAAGTTGCTTTACATTGCGGGCTACCAGGGTATAATATGATAAATCGCTCGGATGTGCCCCGCAATGTAAGCTGGCAGATGAAAACACGGCCTAACTCTAGTTGAGGAATTCCACAGAGTTCAAATGTTCAGATAATCTAGGTATAATTCGCGCGCAATCTGTGTTCTGAATATTGATGATAAGTTATTTCTACGATCTATCATATGAAGTAATATATTATCAATGTTCAGAAAAGTTTTGCTAACGTTACTTGAACAAAAAAACTATAATTTTCGATTTACTTTGACAACGTTCCATACCATTCTGATTGCGCGCGGATTATATAGTTCTATTACTTTAATTTCGTTTTCACTAGTGGAAACATAACCTTTTGTATTATATGTGTACCTACAAATTTTTGCCGTTTGATATGAATTTTAGTCTAATTTTAGAACGTAATATTCTATGGCACATTATTTGTCCGAATTATAAATTAATTTGTTACATATTATTTTGATTCAGTATTTTGCACCAGTAGTTACTTGATCGTAACAAGGAGGGAATGAATATCTTATGTGACATTGTATTTAACCCCACTTAATTTTAGGAACAACTAAGTTCGTACATCAAATGGTTCGAGTGCCGAAACCGGCCAAGTGCGAGTCAGACTCTCTCACGAGGGGTCCGTACCAGAAACCTTAATTTTAATTATTTATTGTTATAGCGGCAATAGAAACACACAATCTGAAATTTCAATAGTCTACCTATTTCTGTTCTTGAGATACAGTCAGCTGAGAGACAGACGGACGGACGGAAAGCAGAGGCTTAGTAATAGGATTTCGTTGGTTACCCGTTGGTTACGGAACCCTAAAAACTTGCACGGACTTTACTGGTGGTAGATACAGATAGATAGATGGATAAGATTTACCTTATTTAAGAAAATTATTTCTGTTTCATGCAAATATAAATTTAATTATTTTTTCTTTTTACGGAACACAAACTTCTCAACAAATTTTTTTTTTTACTTATTGTTTAATTATATTTCGTCGTCAAATCAGAAACTAAACTCTATTGTAACTTATTTACGTATATCGCAATTCCAATAAATGACTGGATGAATTTAACTCAGATTGTGTAAATTAGTGGAACTCCACTAATTTACACAATCTGAGTTAAATTTGTTTTTTTTTAATCCAACCATAAAAACAAAGACACATCAGTGAAATAGGAACACCGGAAGTAAAATGAAAATTACGCTGGCATTTCAACTGAATAGGAATTCATGGAAAATTATATCGGTACTAGGTACTCGTATTACTTTTCGTTTCTACAGAGAATGGCAATTCAGCTTAATCAGTTTACCTGGAAAAGGAATGAATAAAATATTTAAGGCTTTGCCAAACTGAATAGTTAAACGGGTGTTAGGTAGAAAAGAGACAATATAAGAGCGATTTAGGAAACATAGTTTGCTTTAGGACCGTTTCTAATTCCCTTGACAGGATCGTTCCCTGTCCGAACCTTTTACTTTTTGTACCCTGTACATAAATACATACTTAAGCCTACGAAAATACATTAAAACATTTTCTTAATCGGTTACATTTATATTTAAAGCATTTACATTTATAGAAAAACTAAGTTAGTTTACTAAAATCTCTGTACTATATACACATCGAAATAGGAAAGTTTTGAACAGAAACTTGAACTTTTGAAACTGAAACGTTTCACCAACAGTCGATTGGCCCATGAACCGTTGGTCAACATTATCTTTAACCCATTAACTTTTCACACACAAACGTTTCGCCCTCATCACTCTTCGTCATTAAATGCTTAACCAACAAAATGGTTTTTGACCAATAACTTGGGGCACCCTGACTCGGATAAGTTAGGTTAGGTTAGAAGGGTATACCGCCATGCCCTTCGTGGTATTTTTTTTTATACCACCCACGAGAAGGAGCCCCGAAGCAGCTGGGTTTGGACCGACTATTACTGCGTTAAGCCATTTGCAAGATAATGCAGCGCAGACTATGAGCGTCAGTGCTGCAGCCGCCTGTTCATATTTTTAATTGAATTATGGAAACCTATGCGGCCGCACTACAGACAGCAGGGTTTGGACAGACTATAACTGCTTTGAGCCATCCGCAACATAATGCAGCATAGACCATGGGTGTCCGTGTTGCAGCCACATTTGTGCTTACACGTCTCGGTGTCTGTTGACCAATTTCTCTTTTTAACCGAGTTCCCAAAAAGGAGGAGGTTATCAATTCGGTTGTATGTTTTTTTTTATGTTTGTTACCTCATAACTCCGAAAATTATGAACCGATTTGAAAAAGTTTTATCTGAAAGGATATACTTGCAGATTGGTCCCATTTAAATTTTATGAAAATCGGTTACGAACTTCGGATTTTAAATCGAAATAGCTGGAATTCGTCTACTCGGATGATAGTTTTATGTCATCCAAGTAATCGAAATTGCGTATTTTGCTTTTCTGCGATTTAGCAATGGTGTTGTTAGGTGTGGGGTACCACTAAAAAGTGAAAAATAAAAATCTTTTTACAAAAAAATACAACCGACACTACAAAGTAAAAAATAACTTTAATTTCGGAAGTCGGTGTCAAAATACGAAGAAACTAACAAAAACACCGACTACCGAAATTAAAGTTATTTTTTACTTTGTAGTGTTTTTTTTTTTTGGAAGTCGGTTGTATTTTTTTGTAAAAAGTTTTTTTGGAAGTTAATATTCTGTTAATCAATGACGAAGAGTTATGTGGGCGAAACGCTCTGGGTGAAAAGTGCTTTGGATGAAAAGTAAATGGGTTAAAGATTTGGCCAACATTGGCCAACGGTTCATGGGCTAATCGACGGTTGGTGAAACGTTACAATTTCTGAACTTTTCTCCAAGATGAAACCTTCGTTTTTTTATCCATGTCAACCTTTTGACATACGGTTCATTGCAGGCAAGTAAACAAGATATGTTATATACCACCATCAATAATATGAATGATTTCCAAAAGTCTTAATCCCTGAAAAGTACATGAACCTAAATCAAAGGACAAACATGGAACAACAGCAGTAGCCCAAAGATTTGATTTTCACCAAAAAACTTTGGTCAGGCTGCGTCCTTATGACAAGACGGAGCCCGCAAAGGCGGGCTGCGTTGCAGATTTCTTAAAACGCTCCTGTAGCCCCAGATGCAAGCGTGCGAGGAAACACAAGGTGGTTTTAGTCAGTAGAAGTCTGACAGACCCCTCCGTCCACCCCAGGTCGTAGGAAATCCATGAAGGATTTCCACCCGTTACCAAAAAAAGGCTGCGTTCTTAGAACACGAAACAGAGTTGCCTAAATATAACTTTACGCTGAAGGACATATCCAACCAGTTGTACATACATTCGTACAGTCGCAGAACGAAATGGTTAAGTAACTTTGCAAAACAATTATTTCTGCATATCGTGCATATTCCAAATTTTCGATCTGTTATATTACATTCAAAATTTGGCTGTTCGTAAATATTTAAGCTGTTGAGAAATAAGATCTAAAGGCGCTGTTTGCCGTTTAATTAATAGGGTATTTTACTGAAAAATTCTTATCCTTTAGTTGAAAACGCGAGACGTCACGTCCGTCGCAGATAAAAATGTACCATCGTAGTGACGTCTCGCGTGTTTTCAACGCACTGTATCATGTATGTCATTTTTGATTACGTGAACTTTTTTCTTCCAATGTTTCAGGAAATATATCTGACAGAAAAAATCAAATTAGTAGTTTTTCAGTAAAATATGTACCCTATTGAGATATTTTTGATTTAACGGCAAACTTTGACAGTTTATCAAACTACAAGTTCAAATTCTTAATTCAAAAACCGGGAAAGCCTTTTCATGCTCCGACTGCTACTAGAAGATGTTAAAAAAAATTATTCTGCATGTGCTCTGACATAATCAATTTCAAAACCGATACATATCATCTCATCTCCTCAACAAAATCCAGGGTTCGTGTGTTCAATGACACATCTCTTGCAATACTTCTTGACGGCTCTGTATCCTCGTAACGTGACCGGCGTGTCCTGTATGTTGAGCTGGGTCAGGCCTCGGCAGTAGTACGCGACGGCTTCCAACCCATCGTCCCCGATTAACTCACAGCCCCGAAGAGCCAGCTTTTTGAGGTTTGGACAGCATCGAGCTAGGATCTGCAAGAGAAATGGATATTGAAGTGGTGTCATCTTAACGAATATGATAAAGGAGAAAAATAGATTTTTTTATTGAAACTAATTATCGTTTGACCACTATTTTACCATCAGGTGAGATAGTGGTAAAACGCGTACCTATCAAAAGAAAAAAAAAATACTGATCTCTGTAAGTGTTGACCTGATAAAAAAAACACAGAATGTCATGCCATAGAAAATCTTGAGGAATAAAATAGAATACAGGAACAAACCAGCGGAAATAAGTAGATATGAAATAAGTACGCCCAACAATCAATCTCGCGAAGATGTTGGTAATACATATTAAGAAAAAAAAACAGATTTTCTGGGTTTCTAAAAGGATCTTTCTCTCTAAATCCATAAAGCTACATAATTAATTTTATTCCATTATTCAAAAGAATTTGGCAGAAGGGTGAGGTACAAAAAAAATCTAGGTTTAAATATATAATTATGTGAATGTACAAGACACACATGTGCCTGTTCGTACAGGTTTTTAGTCCCTCTCTAAAAACATAAGGTTCTTCAACAGTTGTAAAAATATTTACCTGTAACCCGGGCTCAGAGACATCAGTAGCGCCAAGATCAAGCGCCCTAAGTCTGGAGCAGCCCCTGGCTATGGCCTCCACGCCGTCGTCTCCAAGGGCCCCACACCCTCGGGCGTTCAGGTAGCGGAGCTTGTAACACCTTCGAGCTAGGGTCCGGACGCCTGAGTCAGAGACCTGCGGAGGTAAGAATAGTTAATTAGGTTACTGAGGATACCCACTGACGATAAACAGCATTCACAACAAAGAAATCAACTACGCTATTTTAGTTTGAGAGCCTATACATTTTAAATTCGTGACAATCTTAGAAGTCGGATTTGATAGCAGGATACAATACAATATTGTTTTATGAGTAAGTATCAAAGAAACATGAAAGTAGATCCGTTTCGCACTTAGTGGTAAAAAAATCTTTTGTCTGTCTCTATTCAGCTGTTTTCTTGCCCTCTAATCAGTAAATTCAGTGGCGCAGATTTATATATTCTTAGTTTTATTTTGTGTATTATAATAATTGATATATATATATGAATAATGCAATTTCACATTGAACTGGAATCGGCCCATCATCACTGACACAAATTAACAAACACAGGACTATTCTTGCAAATAAGCCTGACATAGTGATGATGGATCGAACCGAGAGGCATGCAATGATTGTAGACATAACCGTCCCGCATGATGAGAACTTCACGAAAGCCGAGAAAGATAAACAAATCAAGTATCTTGACTTGGCTATCGAGGTTGTCGACATTTGGGATGTGGATTCCTCAATCATTGTACCGACAGCTGTGTCAGCCAAAGGCTCAATAGCCACAAGCCTCGACCAACACCTCGGTGGCTCTAGTCAGGCAGCCTGATCAAGGCACTTGATACAGAAAGCGGTATTTCTGGACACAGCTCGCATTGTTAGGAGGTTCCTCTCTATGGAGCCCTGACCGCCGGTAGCTAGGACCTTGTTCCCGATACCGGTGGGCTACTATTTTTCTATTTTATCATTTATCAAAAATTAAGAGTAAGAATTTTACATCTCCCAATTAGTCCACGTTTGATACACATCAACGTGGGCTATTTGGGAGATAAAAAAATACCGTTTACTAATTAAATTTTCTGACATACATCATAGACCTATTAAGGTTAGAAAATGAGATCCGCCCAGAACCATCATTTTTTTATTGAAAGTCCCAATTAATCTAAGTCGATCACAAACTTCAACATCATCAATTGATGAGGTAGGATAGTAACACTCATTAGATACCCCTGATAACACAGACCTTCTTTCTCCTCAATTTAATGTTGCGATGTTGAACCAGAATACAGTACAGTTGGATGCTACAATTTATTTTTTAAATGCTGGAAACAGATTGCGGTTTTACTTTTGTGCTGGAATTTTATGGAGCCACAGATTTCGAGTGTGTGGAAAAAGATATAATAATAATAACCCTTTTTTTTTTTTTTTAGGGATGGGAAATCGTCCAATGACGCCTCCCGCTCTGGGTGTAGCGGGAGGGAGTGTCAGACTTCTACTGACTAAAACCCATCCATGTTCCTTCATTGCCCTTTGTGTTCCGGAGCCACGGTGTCTCTTGCGAATAATCCCGCGACTCCGGCAGGCGTCGGCCCTTTCGGGCCCCTCTGTGAATAATAATAATAACCCTACCGCAGTATCTCTACGTTGACGTCGTGGTGGGGCTTGCGCGTCCCGATGGACCTTAGGTCATACCTAGGGTGAGGGGCCAGACAAAGAGAGATACAATCCGCAAGGCAGTTTTGTGGCGAACTGTTGGGCAGTAGCGACCCCACGAACCTTATCTCCGGGAGAAGTCTTGTTCCTCATCTCCGGCTTGCCTTTATTGGCTGGCCAGAGTGAAAACTGACGAGGAACAGAGCTCCCACCTCTTTCTTGCCTTAATTGGCCGGTCTGGGTGGAGATTCGCTAGAGCACACGTGCTCGGGAGAAGGATGTATAATCCAGTAAGGTGCTGGTAGGGATCTTGACCGCACTTCCGGAATTGTCCTGATAGCCGTGGTATACCTCTCCACTCCTCTAGCACCTCAGGCTATGTTGCCTCCTTGGCGCTACGTCACTTTGTGCTAGCGACCGTTTTCGGGGGCCCATTCATTGAGTGTGCAAGTCACCCCTTGCCATTTAAAAGCCGTGTATATTGTTAGTGGTCAGGCAGGGGCCAATAGTTCTTCTATAATAAATGATTATCAGTCCACTAAACCACCCAAACCCATAGCATTTCATTTTGTTTCCATAATCATAATTATTCTGCAATAGTACTGCTCCAACCGGGGATTGTCCTTGGGAATACTTTCAGTGCATACTGGGATAATCGCCAGTTGGTGCCCCATTACATTTGAAATGTCTAACGGGGCCTCTGCGAGCTGGTTTTGGCCCCTCGTACGCCTACCAAAGGACCGGGTCTCCAGGGACCCGAGAAAGTAAAAGTAATAATAATAATAATATAACCGGGGATTGTCCTTGGGAATACTTTCACAGTGCATACAGGGATAATCGCCGGTTGGTGCCCCATTACATTTGAAATTTCTAACGGGGCCTCTGCGAGTTGGTTTCGGCCCCTCGTACGCCTACCAAAGGACCGGGTCTCCAGAGACCCGAGAAAGAAAACAAAAAAATAATAATATCCTTGGACATTTCACACAACGCCATATAGTCCCAAGCTAAGCAACCTAATGCTTGTGTTATGGTAACGATATAGCTGATAAACTACTTATATACATTTTTTTATATATTATAGATAGAAAAACACCCAGACTCAGAACAAATACATGTAGGTCGTACAAATATTTGTTCCGTGCGGGAATCGAACCCGTGACATGCTGCGCAGCAGTCAATCGCTCAACCACTGCGCCAACCGTGTCGTCAAAATATATGCACATCAAACGAAGCCCTGAAACAGGTCGACGTAGGACGTCTACAGATAAATTGGCATAGTGAAGAGCATACTAAGTAGGTATCACTATGATGATCTAGATTGAGGTCGTCTGCATTTAGATTGGCTTTATGATTGCACTTGCGGATGGAGTCTTCAAGTATGTAAAAGTTGTTATCTTCATAAGAAATGTGCCTTTACCTTGACGATCCCACTACATAATGTTAAAAATGTGAAATTCTGTTTCTTTATCAATCACGCTTCAACGGCTGAAATAATGTCGACAGTAGCACGGTCACCTATGGCCTGGATTAGGCATGGTATACTAATTGTTCCGGTTCCTGTTAGACGAATCTTATACTTGGCAGGCGAAAACGAAACACTCAACATCCTCACCTAAGATCTTTGCTTGAACCAGAAACAATTTGTTGGTTAATAGATATCAATTAAATTTTCCTTTAAGCGTAATCTCCGTAAACACTACTTAAAGGCATGTCATTCGTAGTTTGGTCTCGTCATAATTATTGTAAGTAGTCTTAATCAGAAATTATTATAAATCATCATATTTATTAGTATATTATATTAGCAAATATATATGTATTTTATAGTATATGTATATATATATATTATTTGTATACTTTGTTGTATCGATATGACTCAATTATATTTTATTTTTATTTGTTTGTTGTACACCTACCACAGTGTAGTCTTTTTAACCCAAAGGTTGACTGGTAGAGAATGCCTTGTTGCATTAAGTCCGCCCATGTACCACTATTGTGCATAAAGTCTAAATAAATAAATATCAATTAAAAATAACAATTGAACTATTCTGACTCAAGTAACCCCTCATCTATTTGGTTAATTTTAGCCTGTGTTGTCCACAGCACTACAAAGGCCCTCTTACAAATAAATATTCTTATTCTCTTTTGCTCCCAGTTTTAGGCAAGTGTAGACCAGTTTATTTGCAAGACGAAAAAATCATGGGCTAAACCTGCTATAACGTTAACACCGGAAATGTCCGGCAAAATCACAGTAGAACAAGCAAAGATAGCGGGACGATGAACTAGTCCACTTATATTTTTCGACTAAATAATCCTTTCAATAATACAAGAAATATTCTCATTTTCCACAGCAGGAGAATTGAAAAAGTGGGCTAAATGTCTTTTTACAAAGTACAGTCAGAATGCTAGATTAAAGGAAAAACCACAAGTTCGAGTTTCAAATTACTTAGAAACCACGATCAAGGCACAAGGCACGAGTTTTTCTCAAGACAACTAATTAAAAGTGTGGTAGAACTTCGTAAAACAGGAGTTTTTTGTTCATTCGTCTTTATTAAAGTTACTGTAATTGGCAATGGTACGTTTTGGGGAGGTTTCTTTTCAGAGATGCCATACTTTTTTCAAGCAACATAGTGACGGATCTACACAAAACGAAGTAATCGATTTCCGACCTTAGTTATTTTCTTAATATCGGAAATCGTATCGGACGGCAGTACTGGGTCGGGTTTCTTTTGTGCAAATAAGCGGGTCACTTTGAATGAGGATGACTTCGGTTTGAGTTGGAATTCTTAAGCCAAATAAATTGTATATTTAAGCCGTGTTATTTCTCGTTCAACAAGATATTCCATTGTTACTTACAGTATTTTGTTTGTAAAATGCATTTCATATTACCTTTTTTAGGTCTCTATTGGCGTTGTGCCGTGTGAACGGAAAATTTAAAATTAAAATAAATTAAATTAATTTATTTCAGGCCATAAAACCCATAGAAAATAAATACAATAATTTCACACACTAATTACATTATACAATACGTAGTTTTTTTTTTTTTTACTTTCTCGGATCCCTGGAGACCCGGTAGGCGTACGACGGGCCGAAACCAACTCGCAGGCCCCGTTAATCATTTCAAATGTAATGGGGCACCAACCGGCGATTATCCCAGTATGCACTGTGAAAGTATTCCCAAGGACAATCCCCGGTTGGAGCAGTACTATTAGCAGAGCAGAATATGGAAACAAAAGATGGGTTTGGGTGGTTTAGTGGACTGATGATCGTTTATTATAGAAGAACTATTGGCCCCTGCCTGACCACTAACAATATACACGGCTTTTAAATGGCAGGGGGTGACTTGCACACTCAGTGAATGGGCCCCTGAAACCGGTCGCTAGCACAAAGTGACGTAGTGCCAAGGTGGCAACATAGCCTGAGGTGCCAGAGGAATGGATAGGTATACCACGGCTATCAGGACAATCCCGGAAGTGCGGTCAACATCCCTACCAGCATTTTACTGGATTATACATCCTTCTCCCAGGTGGCCAGGCAATAAAAGCAAGCCGGAGATGAGGAACAAGACTTCTCCTGGGAGATTAGGTTCGTGGGGTCGCTACTGCCCAACAGTTCGCCACAAACTGCCTTGCGGATTGTATCTCTCTTTGTCTGGCCCCTCACCCTAGGTATGACCTAAGGTCTATCGGGACGCGCGTCCACGTAGAGATACTGCGGAAGGAAAAATAAAATTTTTTGAGGATCAAATAAGAAAATTGAAAAATAAGGTTTGGCTTTTGTGCCGTGTGGCATGTTAAATGAAAAGGCGCGCATCGTAAGGATAATTATTATCATAAGCATTTTTTTATAATTTCAAAATATTTTATTCTGAAGTTATTATGGAAAATTGATGATAATTGACCATTCCCTTTCCAAAACTACAAAGACGATACTTAAAAAAAAAGGTAATAAGGTCTTACCTACCATAACGGCCGTTTTCAATAACCAAACTATATTTACTCCCAGCTACTACAAATAAACAAATCCGTCGTTTAATCCTTACTTGCTTTTCAATAACCTACTGACGGATAGCATTATTTACCGAAGTTGTGTATCTGCCACTGGAAAATAGCAAACGCCGCCGTAAGATTGTGAAGTACCGCGTAAAATTGTAAACTATTTTTTCTAAATAAGCCACGGATGTATTGGAAACTATTGAATTTGGATTGGATATATATAACGTACAAAATGTTTTTTTCATAATATACTAGCTGACCCGCGCAACTTCGTCTGCGTCACATTATTCATGAATAATATTGCCAAAAAATTAAAAAAAAATTTAGGGGTGGATTACCCCTAACATTTAGGGGGATGAAAAATAGATGTTGGCCGATTCTCATAGATACCGGATAAGCACAAAAAATTTCATCAAAATCGGTCAAGCCGTTTCGGAGGAGTATGGCAACGAAAACTGTGACACGAGAATTTTATATATTAGATATATATACATATATTTTTGTTGTTTGTTTGTGTCATGTGTGAAATAGTGTGAATGGGCCCTACAGTGGCACTGTGT
The DNA here is from genome assembly GCA_963859965.1 of Ceramica pisi. NCBI lineage: Eukaryota > Metazoa > Arthropoda > Insecta > Lepidoptera > Noctuidae > Ceramica > Ceramica pisi. The sequence continues at coordinate 5,829,249 of OY982549.1, read as the reverse complement.
TTGGGATGGGTGAAGAACTTTAGAAATCTTATATAAAAAATATTAAAAAATAATAATACTTATTATACAAGACAAACTTCACACATTCAGGACATGCATCACCTCCTCAGTTGCCCGTCATGCACTACAGCTGTACGGAAGGGTAACACAATACTGTTCGGACAAAATATAATTTGAGCCCACGCGAAAAGAATAACGCGAAGACTATATAACGAAATAGACTCCAAAATATCTATTGAATGCATCTCCTATCACTAGTTTTCAATATAATTAAGACAACTTTGACTTAATAATAAACTTGGAGACAGCAAGAGTGAACAAAATAATGCATAAATATTGCAGAAAATATTAGCATACCAAACAGTCACGTCGTCCATAACTTTTCAGACATCGGTCTAGTCGTAACTTAGTTTCTAGTCTCAGACTTTCTCAGTGGTTCATAGTTTAAGAGGATTTATCCTCCTAATTTGATATCTAGCAGGGTACAAACTTTATACAGTACATTTTCATGTGAGTTTATTTTGAACCGAGAATTTTCCAGAATAGTCAATATTTAACGACGTTTGACTTGAGTTTGTCCTCCTACCTGTAGAAATTGAGTTCAAAAAAGATCATTCATATTTAATTATGTCAATAAATATGAGCCAAACTCCATACTTTTTGCTACAGAGAATACACAAATAGTGCTTCAATTGTACCTATACATAAAATAGTAGATCATTTAATATTTCACGAGTTGAATCCTGACAAATAAAGTAACTAAGCCCCTTTTCCATATAGGGAATATTTTAGTTTGAACGTGGATTTAGTCATCCGAGAGCATATAGTACGAATTTTTGAACGTACTCGATCTTGTTAAGAGTGTGTATTCCGTCCACTAGCGCCGCCAATCGTTTTTTATTAATTGTGGTAAATTGAAGACACGTAGATAAAAAACCGCTCTGTAGTGCACTAAAGAAATGTATCTATTATTTTTTGACAGCTATTTTTAATACATAACTCATGGCTAAATAGCCAAAAAGGCAATTATTAAAACAAAAATATCGACTTTGGCAACTTTTTATGTTCTAAAGTACAAAACATAACTCTCAAAACATAATAAATACATTTCTTCAGTGCACTACAAAGCGGTTTTTTATCTACGTGTATTTACCACAAATAATAAAAAACGATTGGCGGCGCTAGTGGACGGAATACACCACAAATAATAAAAAACGATTGGCGGCGCTAGTGGACGGAATACACGCTCTTAACGATTAGAAGGCTATAGGGGAGACCTTTGCCCAGCTGTCAAACAACATAGATTGATTAAAAAAAAAACTTTGCGGTTGTGGTGAATCAAAATATAGAAGAAAAAAACCTTTTTTGATTCTGCCCTTCTTTTTCTTTTGAATAGGCATGCGTTTGACCAGTATTATTATGGTGAGCGGTAATGTGGTCGAAGATGCAACACGCTTACCTAGAAGCAATCCTATTCACTCCTGACTTAAAGACTCCCAGGTTGTAGCTATCAGGAAGCACAGATTCTGGCAGGGATTTCCACTCCTTAGCTGTACGCACAATTAACGTGATCCCAAAACGGTTTTGTGCGTGTGGGTAGAATTAAACTATGCAATAGGCTAGTGTCCTGAAAAAATCTAATTAGTCCGTCAGTTAGATTATCAAAAAATATTTGACCCAAGTTTTTTCTTTTGTTACGGGAACCAAAATTGACGAAGTTACGACGCTTTTAAAATACTCAATACGTCACACCTTCGCATAATTTTTATTTTATTTTTTTATTAATATATGTAGTTGTGTTGAGTGGACCCCAAAATGCAACCGATAGAAAACAGACATGCCAGCAACTCGGTGCCGATGCCGATACATTGTGACACGAGAATTTTATATATAAGATGAATCCCTCCCCTATTATCTTTGGTCATCGCATCACACGTGAATGGCTAGACCGATTTCGCGAATTATTTTTTTGGTGTGTTTGTTATTGTCAGGAGAAGATTCTTATGAAAAACATGAAGTTGCCAGTTGACGGGAGCGAAGCCGCGGTGTCAGCTAGTATCTATATTTATAAAAATGAATCCCTATTTCCCTTGGTCATCGCATCACGCGTGAACGGCTGGACTGATTTCGCTAATTCTTTTTTTGTTGTGTTTGTTCCTGCTAGGAGATGGTTCTTATAATATAAAAAAATCAAGTAAGTTGCAGTTGACGGGAGCGAAGCCATGGGGACAGCTAGTTAAAAAAAAAATGGGTATTCATGGAAGTAGGATATTGGCTGGTCGATTGCCTGAATTTGGCCGTTGATTATTTTTTGTGTGTTGCGAGGATACAACATAACCAGAAAACTTTTAAGGTCCACTTGCACAGCCACAAGCTTGTATATCTATGTGACAGGAGTGTCATTATATTTTCGCACTATTCTCACCTGTGTACACTTAGCAACAGAAAGGTATCGTAGCGCCGGCCCTAATTTCGCCAGCTCGTACAAGCCGAAGTCCGTGACCCCGGTACAGTCGGACACACTGAGTTCTTTGAGTGCGCAGTACGATGGGATCCACCGCACTCCTGCATCTGGAACAAAAATGAGATCACCGTTAGTTTGTTAACAAACGGACAAGGGAATAGGTAATTAATAGGTTTTTTTTTGTTACCCGACTACGGTGGAGGGTTATGTGATTGACGAGTATGTTTGTCTATCTATTCCGGCATAACTTCTAAATCACTGATAGTAATTAGGCAAATGAGGTATCGTTGGAAGTGTTTTGATCATCCGCTAGTTATAGGTTATGAGACGTCACATTAAAATCTCTGGGGGACATTAATTTATGAGCTAAACAATAAACATTTCTTATTGAAGCCGTATTAGTTATTAAATAAAAAGGCTTTACCAGATAACCGTGCAGTCGAAACACCAACAACAAACGAGAGACGATTAGTCTATACCGCTTGCCGATCAACAGACAAAGAACAATTCTCAAACGCAGACTTTTGTTCAAAACCGATGAACAAGACTTTAACAAAGATACAGATGTTTCCGACAGTATTAGGTTTTTAACCGACTTCCCAAAAAGGAGGAGGTTCTCAATTCAGTTTTATATTTTTTTATGTTCGTTACACAAATCTCCGATGTCACTCAAAAAGCTGCCACGCTCAAATGGGACTGGGCCGGACACGTCTGTCGCATGTCAAACGATTCATGGGCCAAAGCAACCACAAGTTGGGTCCCAGCTGCTGCTTATCGTCAAGATTGGTTGACATTGGCCCAGAACCGAGAAGAATGGAAAGAAGAAAGGGAGGCCTTTACCCTGCAGTGGGACAAAATAGGCTAAAAATAAAATAAAATAATAATACCTCATAACTCCGTCAATTATGAACCGATTTTAAAATTTCTTATTTTATCTGAAAAGATAAAACAAGAAATTTTGTATGTTCATAATTGACCGAGTTATGAGGTATTATTATTTTAGGCTAGGCAGATGATGAATCTGCAAGTATATCCTTTCGATTCATCATCTGCCTAGCCTTTTCCCAACTGGTTCGGCTTCCAGTCAAGCCGGATTCACCTGAATACCAGTAATTTACGTGGAGCGGCTGCCTACCAGACCTTCACGACCCATTAACTGGGTAACACGGTACTCCTTGGCAAGACTGGTGTCAGATTTTCTGACTTCTGACTATCCGTAACGACTGCCAACGATCTCCAAATTACAGCCGGGACCAACAGCCTAACGTGCTTTCCGAGGCACGGATATACTTGCAGATTGGTCCCATTTAAATTTTATCAAAATCGGTTACGAAGTTTGGATTTTAAATCGAAATAGCTCGAATTCGTCTACTTGGATGATGGTTTTATGTCATCCAAGTAATAGAAATTGCGTATTCTGCTTTTCTGCGATTTTGCAGTGGTGTTGTTAGGTGTGGGGTACCACTAAAAGGTGAAAAAAAAAACCTTTTTTACAAAAAAATACAACTGACTTCCAAATAAAAAAACACTACAAAGTAAAAATAACTTTAATTTTGCAAGTCGGTGTCAAAATACGAAGAAACTAACTAAAACAGCGACTTCCGAAATTATAGTTATTTTTTACTTTGTATTGTTTTTTAGGGTTCCGTAGCCAAATGGCAAAAACGGAACCCGTATAGATTCGTCATGTCTGTCTGTCCGTCCGTATGTCACAGACACTTTTCTCCGAAACTATAAGAACTATGCTGTTGACACTTAGAACTGAAACTCAATTTTTTATTTTCATCGACACCATACGTGTGGGGTATGATCTATGAATAGGTCTTCAAAAATGATATTGAGGTTTCTAATATAATTTTTTTCTTAACTGAACAGTTTGCGCGAGAGACACTTCCAAAGTGGTAAAATGAGAGAATAATAAAACAAAAAAAAAAATATGATGTACATTTAACATGTAAACTACCAGCAAAAAGTGGTTTGAACGAGATCTAGTAGGTAGTTTTTTTTAATACATAACAATAAATCGAAAATCACAACTTCTGCTTATAATATAATACCTATTGGTTTGTACGGAACCCTCGGTGCGCGAGTCCGACTCGCACTTGGCCGGTTTTTTTTATTTGGAAGTCGGTTGTATTTTTTTGTAAAAAGTTTTTTTATTAAAAAAAAAACATATTTTATATATATATATATATATATATATATTTAAGATACTCCAGACAGAACGGCTTACGTAATAGATGTGCGATTGCCATCTGTAAATTTTGGAACGTATCGACTTGTAGCGGTATTAGAAGGCTCCACAAGAAAAACCAACATCGCAGCAAAAAGAACCGAAACGCCATCTATCCAACGAAGAGCGAACTACTACAACGAAATCCTGCATCGCAGTATCTGAGTTTACCCTGCGATTTGAACATATACAGCAGTCCGAATATTAGCTATCGGGCAGTTGCCCACACCGGACACAGCAACCGGCCGGTAGGAGGATCCTCCCTTTTCAATGGCGGTTTGCAGGACTTCACTTTCTGTACCGCATACCCTCTGTATAGTATATACCTACAACCAGATCAATTGCAATCATTGTTGGAAGTTGAATTTAAGACTTGTTTAGAATCGTGCCTTTTATTAAAATAACAAAAATAAGTAGTTTGGCATATTACCTAGGAAGGTACTATAAAACTAAAACAGATAAACAAAAAAAAAATAAGCGTCTCTGCAAATACTTTATCACGAAATACTAACCCCAAAATAAAATTGAAGTTCAAAAACTAAAACCAGACTACTAAAAAATCGCGCTCTAAAAGAAAATAATGTCATCTGAAACTGTTATGTGTATTTTATATTGACCGAAGTGATATTTAAAAGGATAGCTGTGGTCGTATGCCACCTAGTACTAATAAAACAATACATTCAACAACAGTAGTAAGCTAAAGTAAGCTTTAGGGCAAAGTGAAAAATAGCTAATCAGTACACTTTGTCGAGTTTTGCGCATATAACTTTATGGGAGAGTCGATTTTTTTTCGTGATTTCAGTGTTGGACCCATAATGAAAGTTGCTTATATGATTAATACAAATGATTAGTACAATGACCCCTTTTTTTTAGGGATGGGCAATCATCCAATGATTTCTCCCGCTCTGGGCGGAGCGGGAGGGAGTGTCAGACTTCTACTGACTAAATCCCATCCATGTTCCTTCATTGCCCTTTGTGTTCCGGAGCCGCGGTATTTCTTTCGAATAGTCCCGCAAATCCGGCAGGCGTCTCCTCTGTGTGCTGACTCTCTTTGAGGCGCGCGTGGAACACTAACGCGCCGTCGACACGGCCTGTCGTCATGAGACGGATGGACGGCGAGCCACCCATAACTCAGCGTCCACAGGCCCGCGCCTACGGTGGCCGGAGGTCACCAGGTGGCCTCCGACGCCCGCGGCGTCTACCACGGCGGCCGGGACGAGAGGTTATTTCGCACTCCCATTCCGCCACCTCCATCGGTAGCATGACTGCTTCGCAGAAGGAGGTAGTACAATGACCCCTTAAGAGGTGTTTTTGTTAATACTGATACACATTGTATATAAATTACGATTATAACGAATTGCTGTAACCTGGTCAAAGCCTTGCCGCGCTATTACGCAAATTCATACTTCGCTATAAAATGAAGCGATTTATTTATCAATTGATCAGGTATATTGTTTTTTTTTTTTCATAAAAACTAAACGCTGAACAATATTTTAAACACAAAGGATGCGTTGTAGCAATTTCTAAATCAGTGTTTCATTTTGCGTTACGATGTACTGTGCGAGAATAATCTCAAGAAATTCCTCTCATCAAAGATTTATGACTAAGTTCAACAACGATGAACATGACTATTAATTAACTACGATGTTTAACAGAACCCTTAATAATTGTCTTAAATTACTCGACCCAAATATAGATCATTCCCTGTAGAGATTCTTACCTTTGGAGCAATGTGGCGATAAGCCTTTATGCTTGCTTATTCGAAAACAGACAAACTGAACTTGGGGTAGTATAGTCATCTTTAACGTCGAACAATCCTCTTTCACACCACTTTTGCTCAATGGAGTGCCTCTAAGTCGTGTTACAAGGTTTAAATATTTAGGTCACATGATGACAGAAAATGTTAGTGACGATGAGGATGTTGAGAGGGAGCGCAGGGCGTTGTCGGTTCGTGGTAATATGCTGGCACATAGATTCGCCAGGTGTACGGCGCCTGTCAAAATTACGCTGTTCAAAGCGTATTGTCAGGCGTTTTACACCTGCGGCTTGTGGGCCAGTTTTACACAAAGGTCCTATAGCGCCTTGCGTGTCCTTTATAACAACATTTTTAGGTCGCTATTCCGCCTCCATCGATATTGTAGTGCATCCGGCATGTTTGCAGACGCGAGTGTTGAAGGCTTTCACGCGTTGATGAGAAGAAAGTGGCGTCTGTTGTAAGGCGGGTTCGAGGGAGTCGAAATAGTGCCCTTAAGTGGATAGGAGAGAGAACTGACACTGTTCTTCTTAAAAGGTTCACCGAACTTCATGTTCGGGGAGTTAGATAAGACATTGTTCACATTTAGTTAATTAATTTAATTATGGACTTTTGTCTGAAAATAAACGATTTTTATTTTTTATTTATAGTAATTTCCATTAGAATTTCAGTAGATGCACTGGTGCAAAATTTTAAAATTGAAACACAAATAAATACATTGTTTGCCAGTAGAAAAGCAGTAACAAAACAGATAAATGAATCTTTTCAAGGCATTTTCAAATACGCACCGGAAAACTTGCGATTATTTTTTTGAAAATGTTTTTCATATCGCTGTAAACTTATTTTTTTTATTTGCCGACAAAATATCGTACCTACCTTGCTCCTGTCATTTATACAGTCCGAGATACGATATACGGTAATTTTTTTACTTCTTTATTTATTTAATTTCCAAATGTTTGGTAAACAGCGTGAAATTTTAAAGAGTTCCTTCAGGGCCAAATCCGAATCTGTAATTGAACTAACCACTACCTATACCAACTTACTATACAACATATAAACTTAGATATTCTTAGTATTCACACTAAAACAAAATAATGTTTACCTGTAACAATGTTTCTAATAATACGAATACCTTTCTTCAGATCCTTTGTTTTCTAACGTGTACAAAATGGTAATTATTCAGAGGACTTAAAAGACTTTTATCAGCACGCAAACATAACTTTTCAAAAGCTACCCGTATGTTTAAATTGTCTAAAGTGTGTTTACCTTCGTCCTACACAGGTTCTGCTTCGGGCTAGTCCAAGTTTAGTATCCAAATTTATACCATTTTAATGGTTTCAGTAACATTTAGTAAACATTATATATTATTTTGACACACTTGCTAACAGACACGGGTAAGAGAATTGTTTGTCTTGTAAGTGAAATGGGATGAGCAGTGATCAGAATAAGCAGAGCTACTTTTGGTACTAGCGGCGTTTTTTGGTTGGTGTTGGTTGGTGACGATGCTTAGAAATACTCGTGTGTATGCATATGTCAAAGGCTGAAACTGTATTTAACCTCATAAAATAGGATTTTTCCTTAATTAAGGTGAAACACGTTGCGATGGTACGAGAATTAATTTTACTCAATACATCTTTATTATATTCATACTTCCAACAACGATGTTATTAATAAAAAACTTTAAAAATACAACCGACTTCCAAAAAAAAAACACTACAAAGTAAAAATAACTTTAATTTCGGAAGTCGGTGTTTTTGTTAGTTTCTTCGTATTTTGACACCGACTTCCGAAATTAAAGTTATTTTTTACTTTGGAGTGTTATTTTTTTTGGAAGTCGGTTGTATTTTTTTGTAAAAGGTTTTTTATTTTTCACTTTTTAGTGGTACCCCACACCTAACAACACCACTGCAAAATCGCAGAAAAGCAAAATACGCAATTTCGATTACTTGGATGACATAAAACTATCCTCAAAGTAGACGAATTCCAGCTATTTCGATTTAAAATCCAAAGTTCGTAACCGATTTTCATAAAATTTAAATGGGACCAATCTGCAAGTATTATATCCTTTCAGATAAAACAAGAATTTCTGAAATCGGTACATAATTGTCGGAGTTATGAGGTAACATACATAAAAAAAAAACATGCAATTGAATTGAGAACCTCCTCCTTTTTGGGAAGTCGGTAAAAAACGATGACCTTTTTATGGATGGGAAATCATCAAATGACTTATCCCGCTCTAGACGGAGCAGAAGCGTAAGTCAGACTAAAGACTTACTGACTAAAACCCATCCATGTTCCTCCTAATTCCCTTGTGTTCCAGGGCCGCGGTGACTTTTTCGAACAAATTCCGCAACTCTGGTAGGCACTGGGCTAAGCGGGCACTTATCTATGCTGACATATCTTTGAGGCGCGCGACGATCTGACGTTTTAATTATAATTTATTTATTTATTTATTTATTTATTTGGGACAAACAAACAGTAACACATTATATCTGCGCAAATAATATAAACAAAGATATTACAAATGTGAAACTCACACCGTTATCCACAGCATATACAATTCATAAGACTATACTAATGAACAATCTATGCGAGTAAGACTACAAGACTGATCAAATAATTATATATCGGAATCCTTAAGTTTCTTTAACAAAGCAGAACGAAATCTATTTGCTGACACTGAAAATAAGTCTAATTCTGTAGTTTCTGAACAAAAGTCATTATAGTGTTTGCACAAGCGACGTAGAGGCGCCCGCAAACCAGCATTGGTGCGGCAATGGGACACAGCAAAAAGAGGACGTGCGCGTACCTCTCGTCGAATAACAGTTCTTGGGACACAGTAGCATATTTTATTAGTAATCTCAGAGCAGTTATACCTGTTATAGCATACGTCGAAAAGAAACATAATTTCTAGATATAAACGTCTAGACTTCAGGCTCATTAGATTGTATTTATTAACAAGATTTTTGTAGGTTGGAAAATTGTGGTAGCACCTATAGTGCATCGATCTAAGGAATTTGCGCTGCACTCTTTCTAGCATCTCAACGTATTTATTATAAAAAGGGTTCCACACCACCACTGCATATTCGAGTTGAGATCTAACTAGTGCTTTATAGAGATGAGAATAAGTGCTTGCGTGTTTAAATTCAGTAGCTGACCTCATAACGAAACCGTACATACGATAAGCCTTTTTGATGATGTTATCAATATGTTGATCAAGGTGAAGTTTGTTATCTAGCAGTACCCCTAGGTCTCGTACGGATGAAGCTTTCAATAGAGTTAAATTGTTAAGATTATAATTATGATTTAAAACGTTTTTATTTTTTGTGAATGATATCGTTAAACATTTAGAAATACTGAGGTAAAGTTTGTTTTGAACACAGTATTCAGAGAATCGATTTAAGTCTTCTTGTAACTGACAACAATCTGCAGGTTTTCTTATAGCTTTAAAGATTTTTAGGTCGTCAGCATAGAGCAAAAATTTTGAGTGTCTGAAACAATTTCCAATATCATTTATGAACAAAATGAATAAAAGAGGCCCTAAAATTGAGCCCTGGGGTACGCCAGATGTTACGACAGTAGCGGCCGAGTGGAATCCCTTGATAACCACCCTTTGTGATCTATTACTAACATATGATGCAAACCAGCGAAGCAAATCTCCTCGTATGCCGTTAAATGCAATTTTGTTAAGAAGCAAATTGTGGTCTACTATAATGGCAACATTACTGCCCAAACGCAACCAAATCTCATTTACAGTTGCCAGTTTTTGTTTTATGTTAAAAGAAATGGTTTATCGTGAGCGATCACCGAATTTGAAAATGGCCGTTGACTTCTTTGTTGTTTCTTGTTTGTTTGTTTGTTGTTCTTGTTTGTTCTTTGTTGTTTTATTTTTCTCGGATAATCCACTGGATATTGAAATTGAGCAAAAAATCTCAAACACTAGTAATGTACATCGCAAACAAACCCTACAACATCTATATTCAACGAACAAGAAAATCTCGTGTGATAATCTAGTGCAAGCAATTACTTGCTTTCGAAAAACTGAACGAACGGGCTGGACGAGTCTGCTGGAGGGACGAGACGGTCTAATAGAGACGTTGCTCGCGGATTATGGCGATTAGATTGATGTTTTTCTGAATAATAATGAGATTACTGTCCGGCTATCGCCCGTATAATTTATCAGAGATAACGGTAACACTTAAGTATGGTTATATTTGTAGATCAATGATATTGGTCGGGATGTTCGCGGTAGCATTCAATAAATTGATTGCTAGAAAGGGTGTTTTAAAAGTGTAACCGGTAACTAATTTTCCTCTGATATACTGATGTGAAGATTTCTAAACCATTTTTTCACGCAGGTTTTTGTAGAGCGTAGATCAAAAGGGGGCAATGGACTCGGAACAATACATCATCAAGACAAAAGAGTGGGGGACGCCTAGGATACTTCAATGTGGGCTGACAAAATGGTGCAAGGGAGAAAAAGATTCATGAAAGCCACATAGTAACAAAGACGATCGTCGGATCACAAAATGTTAACCATGATTTGGACTAAATAATATAGAATTTCGACTAAACCGTACATTTATTTTACTAAACACTAATTTACGTAAGCTTTACGGTACATAACCAATCATGAAATTAATTCGAAAGTGCCATTTTAGATAGAATTTCTAGGTTGAAGGCTAGTTTCCGAAATTACCTTGTAAATTGCTAGGCGCTAAACTATACGCAAACACTATACTAACCTAAGCTAAATATGACATAAAAATAGGGAAGCCATTTTATGGAAGAGGAAACTAGAGTCGTAAAATACACATGCGGAGCCATGACTGAGGATAAAACATAAAACGCGGAAGTTACTAGAATTTGAAAATGTAAGAATTTGAATACCCTCTGAGAAATACATTTTTTAGGGTTTCGTACCCAAATAGTAAACACAACAAAAAAGTTTCGAACCCTTACGGTGTGACTAAGTCTGTCCGTCTATCACAGCTAGATATCTCAAGAACTACTAATGCTATCAACTTGAAATAGTTTAACATGACGTTTGTTCAACTATTTTGCAAATATGAAAGAAATAAACATGTGTTTGCAACACCGACTGAAAAAGATTCTTAAAAATACGAAACGAGGCTACAAGGGATCATATTATGAAAGAGCACTATTTGCACATTCTTAAGGTGGAAGCTCCAGGGTAGCCCGCGAAATTCAAATATTTTTTTATGTTTTTTGCAATTTGCCGGTCAGTGTGAAGCTGTATGTTGAACAGAATACGGTTCGCGATCGTAAAGAGCATTTGTCTAAAGGATTATATCCATATATAGTACTCGATTGAATGTTATTTCGTGAAAAAGTCATTCAATCGAGTTGTATGAACTTAGAGAGTTGCTAGAGGAAAGCTAGTTTATTTACAATATACTTTATTTTACACCTCATAACGAGAACAGTAAACGTTTGTGGGCCAGCAAGTCTATGAAAGACGACCTTCAAACTCTTCTATATATATAAAAGGCAAACTTGACTATAAAAATATCAATGCACAGCCGAAAAGACAGCTGAAATTTGGCATGTAGCTTCCTTACACTCCGTAGGGGTGCACTAAGAGATTTTCTAGCTAGCTAGGTATTTATAGGAGGGAAGCCACTGAATAAAATTTATTATGTAAGAAAGTCAAGAAAGTGTAGGTCTCTGTCACTTAGGCTTACACTTGAATAGGACATAATAGTAAAAAAACATGATTTATTTACTGTTGGCTTGGCTGTCTACCACGAAAATAAAGTTATTTGTGTAGCTTTCATGTAACTTGTTTTATATTTCATACCAAAAAGGAGTTAAGTCATATTATAACATTGAGATTATAACCTATTTATACAGGTCATGGGGTCCACTCGCAGTAAAAACGGATTCAGTTAAATACCAATATTTTACGTGGGACGGCTTCTTTTAGATGTCTATATCCCATTAACTGGGTACACTGTACTTCTTGGCAAGCATTGAGTCCTATTTATACAGGTCATGGGGTCCGCTCGCAGTCTTGGTGTCAGATTTTCTGGCTTTTGACAATCCGTAACAATTTTAAAGATTTATGAATGACTAGAGGCCGCCCGCGACTTCGTCCGCGTATATATTCTCGTTATTCCCGTGTAAATGTTTAGTAGGTTTTTGTTTAGTTGGACGTCCCTTCCTTTGAAAAGCTGTCTGAAAATTCAAGCGTCTACAAGGTACAGAAATTCATGACATAAAAAGTGATAATACTATCAATAATTTTTGGCGTAGCGGTCATCGTAAAATTCTATGTTTAGCAACTCAATAACAAACTGATAGTCGACCTACTTATCAGTACATGCAACGAAAATCTAAAATATAATGTAAGTACTCAATTTTACAGATTAAATTTGAAATTGGCCAAGTCAACCGTAGCCATTTTATTTTTGATTTATGTGCAAATTGATACTGCCACGTACGAAGAATATGGTGCCCTAAAGAGCTGTGTTGCCGAGATATTTGGAAGCAACGATTGCCAAACCACATATGGCCATTTTTATTTAATGGCCCCGGACGTATCATAATAACCGCAGGTACTCGGTTGCTTGTATGTTCTGCCGTTTTTACAGGATTTTCAAAGTTAAGCAACGCTTGCCGATGTTGGTCCATGGATTTTGATTCATCGTCAATACCAAGTCCTTGCTACTGAGACACCTTCGTGTCTCGAAAAGCATGTTGTCATTTGTTATTATTTTTTTACAACTGTCGCAGTCAGCCAGAAGTCCGAAATTCTGAGCAGTCTCATCCAGTTACTGGATTGCGGAGGTTAGATAGGAAGTCACTGCATGTGAAATATTTTTCATCTGCATCATTTAAACCAGAAGCCGATAACATCTCGGGAAAAAAACAAGGCAGATTGGTATTGTTTTTTTTATCGAATTTGTTGAGCAGCATTTGTCGCTTACCTGTGACTAGAGTACATCTCCTAAGGTACAAATACTGCAGAGAGGGGCAGGTGTGGAGTAGCGCGCAGAGCCCGGCGTCCGTCACCGAGCCGCAGTCGGTCAGGTCTATGTACTCCACCGGAGGCCGGCGCGTCGCCAACCGTGTCTCGAGCCACGCCCAGTCTGGCCAGTCTACGTTTGGACAACCTGGGGAAATATATTTGTGGTATTGTATTGTTTATTTCGCATGTATTTAGATACTACATTTAATAGATAAACGAATCGTGACTAGTCTCCACCATATTCTACTACTTACGTAAATCCCTGTTCAACAACTTAATGAAAGTAAATGCAAATCACTATTTGCTGTCAAAGTAACAAACATCATAAATTAATTTTACAGTTCCCGAGCAATATTTCAAAACTTGCTGCGAGATTCTAACTTCCTAGAAAACTTCAGACGAAGTTACCAGCAACAAGTAATTAGAGAAGTATAATAAATAACGATACACCTGCAACCAGGATTAAGAGCGATGTTAATTTCACAAAGGATTTCAGACTTGATTCAGACAGATTAATATTAGCAGAATACATGCAAATTCTTTATTATTGAAGTTCAAGGTATAATTTATGTACCAGCAGTAACGTGATATTTATATCAGCAACAAGCTGCACCCCGCGATTTCACCTGCCTGCGTTATTATTTCGTCCTAGCATAGCGTGTGTTTTTTTATCGACAGCACTCTTTCCTGGACTAAACAACTGCAGGTCAGTCATAAACTGTTCGCCTCAACGGGTTCCTGAGACGCCTTCGTAATTTTCATCCCATCACCACCAAAATTGCCATAGCACAATCTCTTCTTCTTCCAATCTTGGACTATGCTGACGCCAGCTATCTTGATCTCACCGAAGACCAATTGGACAAGCTTGAGCGACTTCAAAATCTTTGTATCAGGTTCATATTTGGCTTACGCAAGTATGACCACGTTTCTGAATTTCGTACTAAGCTCAAATGGCTTCCTATTCGCCTTTGTCGGAATGCCCACATCCTTTCTCTGCTTTGTAATGTACTCTTAATCCTTTTACTCCTTTTTATCTGAAAGAACGCTTTCAGTTTCTCTTTGACACATATTCTAGGTCCTTGAGATCATCGGAAACTTAAATTAAGTATCCGCATGCATTCCACATCATTCTTTGATAAATCGTTTACTATTCAAGCGGCTCGTTTGTGGAATGCTTTACCCATAGATGTGAGACGCGCTCAAACGCTGCTTACGTTTAAAAGTGAAAAATAAAAAACTTTTACAAAAAAGTACAACCGACTTCCAAAAAAAAAACACTAAAAAGTAAAAAATAACTTTAATTTCGGAAGTCGGTGTTTTTGTTAGTTTCTTCGTATTTTGGCACCGACTTCCGAAATTAAAGTTATTTTTTACATGTAGTGTTTTTTTTTGGAAGTCGGTTGTACTTTTTTGTAAAAGTTTTTTATTTTTCACTTACCCCACACCTAACAACACCACTGCAAAATCGCAGAAAAGCAAAATACGCAATTTCGATTACTTGGATGACATAAAACTATCATCTAAGTAGACGAATTCCAGCTATTTCGATTTAAAATACAAAGTTCGTAACCGATTTTCGTAAAATTTAAATGGGTGGTCCCATTTAAATTTTATGAAAATCGGTTACGAACGAAGTTTTGACAAGCGGGCGTTTTGGGGAACTCTCTTCATATAATTTTGACGGTCAAAAAGTGCTGGCGTTCGACTTAATTGGAATAAATGAATTCTGTATTTTAAACTTAACTAGACACTTTTACATCACCTGCCAAATATTCTCCTGTTGGCTGGCCATAGCTTTTTTCAATGTGTTCATCAAATTTTCTCACACTTTAAAGTAACAGACAATTTACTTTCAGAGTTCGAGATTGATCATGAAAATGTGTCTTTAGATAATTATATCTACAGGAAAACACAGAAATTGTTAAATCTTGATTCGTCATAATTCCTAAAATTTTTGCTGATAGTATTGACGTTTTCTTAGTCCTTGTTGGATCTTTAGAATGTTATTACTAGCAGTCCAAAACAAACTATTAAACATCTCCACAGTAAAATAAATTAAAAACTTTTTTACAAAAAAATACAATCGAATTCCAAATAAAAAAAAAACTATAAATTAAAAAATAACTTTTATTTCCGAAGTCGGTGTTTTTGTTAGTTTCTTCGTTATTTGACACCGACTTCCGTAGTAAGTTTTTTTTTCACCTTTTTAGTGGTACCCAAAACCTAACAACACCACTGCAAAGTAGCAGAAAAGCAAAATACGCAATTTCGATTACTTGGATGACATAAAACTATCATCTAAGTAGACGAATTCCAGCTATTTCGATTTAAAATACAAAGTTCGTAACCGATTTTCATAAAATTTAAATGGGACCAATCTGCAAGTATATACTTTCAGATAAAACAAGAATTTTTCAAATCGGTTCATAGTTGTCGGAGTTATGAGGCTTTCTTCATGTCCGCGGTTGTGGAGGACCTCCATTAGATTATACAGTCGATAAAAGCCAGCTTAAAATAATTATATATGTAGTAAGAGCTTCTTCAGCAGCAGCAGTTCTTTGTTATCATCATCTTCCTGTCGTTGTCCTGTATGGGGTCAACACAAGGCGTTATCTTCTTTTATTCCGTTTTGACAGCCGTAAAGATATCCTGCAGCTTCTATTTCTTCATGTCTGCGATTGTGGAGAAGATCCATGAGATTTTACACTCGATAAAAGCCAGATCAAAATAATTACATAGGTAGTTAGAGCTTCTTCAGCAGCAGCAGTTCTTTGTTATCATCATCTTCCTGTCGTTGTCCTGTTTGGGGTCGACACAAGGCGTTATCTTCTTCTATTCTGTTTTTGACAGCCGTAACGATATCCAGCTCCTTCCATTTCTTCATGTCATAACTGACACAATTAATTCACCTTTTCTTAGCTCTCCATCTATCCTTATTTATATGCACGACACTTTTAGTAAAGAGCGTTTCATCCTTCCACTTACTTTTTTCAACAAAAACTTTGATTGTTTTCAACCTGAGTCAGCGATAAATCGATAAGGCATTGAGCTCATCCAAGATATTCAAATTCAACGACAATCATTTATTCAGTGTTTAGTTAGCAGTCCTCTAAGTTTGACTCCTCTGAGCATAACTTCTTGAAACAAGATTTACAGTTGGTAGTAGGTGGTGTCTGGTAAGGTTTTTGAATTTCGTGCATGATTAGTAACGTACGCTGTTTGTTTATTTGGTTATACCTGTCGTTACTGTTACACGCTTGGGGTTCTTGACAATAAAACAGCCGATTAAATCACTAAAAAGTACACTTTAATTTAAAACACTTTAAACACACTAATAACAACAAACAATCCCACTACTGAACACTTCACTTTATTCGCAGCTGAAGATCGCTTTCGACGTTATCGCTTGTATCTCTAATTCAATAGTGACCCAGTCGCGAGCGATGAGCACATTAGGATATAGTTCAACAGTTATTTACAGAACCTTCGAGTATGGAAACATCTAGAAAATTAGGGGACATACCGTTCCCGACTGACCAGAGCGAGAATGTTCTAGCATAGAAAAGTCTAGAAAGATCGTGACTCGACTAATTCCGCACTCGACACGTTATGGCGTTAGTAGTACGTTGTGTACCCGGTTTTCATTCAGGCGGGTAACATTATTATGACCCTGTCAACGATTGTAAACTTTTATGCTTACGGATTATCACAAAGTATCAAGTTTAACAATTGCAATGGTTTTTCTGATTTGATTTAGCTGCAGAACAAGGTTTTTTTAGTTCTTAGATTCTTTCATATCCTGCTATACTCACAAACATAATCTTCGATTTTCACCGACAATGCCACGCCGAAGCGCATCGGCACTCAATTTGCAGTGTATTTAGGGGACTTTGATGCAATTGTGATTGAATGCCATAAAAGGCTATTGCAATATCAAATGAAACTGTTCAGAATTGCACATATGCCGCGAAAGCTAGTAGCTTTGCATTGTTCACCAATTTGATTCGTTTAAATATTCTTATGCCTCTCACAATAAATGAGTAGACTACTATTCTCAAAGATGTATACATAAAAAAAAATACCTGTAAGGTCTATATGCCTTAAATCCGTGAGGTCGGTGATGAGAGGCGCCATGGCTCTGGCATCCATGCTGCTAGAGCCCGTGACAGCCAGGTGCGTTAGGTTCCTGAAGGTAGCCACCAGCAACTGAGCACTTGCTACCGTTACCTGTTGAGTTGGGCAAAAGGTTAATGTTAAAAAAGAATACCAAAAAAGTCCATCTATGTAGCTCAATTTTGCCTTTCTGCTCAGCATAGACCTCTCCTTCTCCCTTTTATACGCAACTCTAAAAGTCGGATTAGCACATGAAAGGTTCCGTACCATACATTTAAATTGTTATGCCTTATCATTGTATGTTGGTATAGCGGCCACAATAATACACAATCTGTGAAAACGTCTACCTATAACGATTCTTGAGATACAGCTCACTGACAGACAGACAGACGGACCGACAGCGGAGGCTTAGTAATAGGGTTCGATCGGTTACCCTTTGGGTACAGAACCATGAAAACTGAACGAAATGAAAATTATGGAAAGTTTAGTTAGATGAAGTAAATGTTATGTCATTTATATCTTTTAAAAATAGAGCAAATGTTCGTTTTTTAAATGAGCTGCACCCTATTTTATACATGTACACCCACACACATACACATACATATGCTGCCGCCGATCATACACATATTTCGGTTATGCAAAGAGTAAACGGTACGTCCAAATACACTTTAAATTGAAACGTATTCGAGTAACCGTTTGCTTTTGGCTGTTCAATCAGGGTTGATGCACAAAGGACGATCTATCCAGCGTATGTAAACAACCTGTTTGACTAAAACATTTACAAACTCTAGAAAATTCATGTCGCAGTTAATTGTATACAAATTGCAAATTGTGTTACTGAAGATTAATCATAAATCGTAGAGTTGCTGTGTCTGTACATTTAAAATTTTCGCATAAAAAATACATATAAATGTCAGAAAAAAGACATAGAATACAGAAATGCAATTTTCGAAATTTTTGTCTGTTTGTCTGTTTGTCAGTTAGTTTGAACATCACGCATATACCACGGATTGGATTCAAAATGTAGGTACTTAAAAATATTAAGTGATAACCGAACCGAAGTCACATTTAGCGTTTATTTCATAAAAATCGACACACAAAAACAAACTTCATCGAGCGCTAAAATAGATTGTTTTCATTGAGACTCCAGATACTTGCAATGCCATCTATTGAGAAAAGCTGTTGTAACAAATGTGTGAAAAGACCCCAAAACAATGTGTTTTATTTTTAACAAAACTTAATATGTAGCAAAAGAAAAGTGAACATATTATCTTATCATTATTAATTTATCGTAACGTGTGAGCTTCTAAGTTCGAACAGTTACGAGTATATTCGACAGTTCAATTACGTTGCCGATAGATGGCGCTGTACTGATGACGCGTTTTTCTGAATAGCGGTGTTAAGAGCGTGTATTCCGTCCACTAGCGCCGCCAATCGTTTTTAATTATTTGTGGTAAATTTAAGACACGTAGATAAAAAAACGCTCTGTAGTGCACTGAAGAAATGTATTTATTATGTTTTGAGAGTTATGTTTTGTACTTCAGAAATAGTTGCCAAAGTCGATATTTTTGCTAAAAGTGGCCACTTTTAGCAATAATTGCCGTTTTGGCTATTTAGCCAGTAGTTATGTATTAAAAATAGCTGTCAAAAAATAATAGATACATTTCTTCAGTGCACTACAGAGCGGTTTTTTAGTAAATCGATTCTATGAACCCAGTAAAACTTTTTTAATATTATAAAATGTTAAAACAAATTAAGTTAATCAGTGGTCTACCAGTCAGCAATATTGTCAGTAAAAATCGGAGAAAATGTGATTCTTTTTTGACTGTGGTGGACGAAATTAAGAATCAACTTAATTCACCACCATTCGTTCAATGTTTTGTTGATTTTGATTCAAGATTTTATTTATTTATTTATTTTTAAAACTTGGAGCTATCATTACAGATTTTCCTTAACCTAATGCGATAGTTTTCAATCTATTTTACTTAAATCTATTTAAACCCAAATACACTTTACAAACACTTACAAAATAATATACAACAAATTATTACACTAATCTACATAACACAAAACAAACAATAGTCTCTTTGCAAATTCACTCAAAGGGCACACGTAAATGTCTACCTCGATATGGAGTCCATTAATGACCCGGATAGCCCGAGTAAGAGGAGCCTTGGCCAGTAAGTTGGTTCTGGCTCGCGGCAGGGCCAGCAGCGGCGGGCGGCGCCGCCTCCATACATAGCGATCAGGCACACACAAGTTCAAGCGCTGTAGCACTCCTGGATTGTATTCGATGCCACGGAGTATCTTAACCAGGTACGTGACAAGCGTGAATTCCCGGCGCACCCTCAATTGATTGTACCCGACCATACCCAGTACAAACAGAGTGGGGTACATTAACGGATAGAATGGATATACCCCATATAGTTTCTTATACAAATAGCGCGTAAACTTGTTCTGAACGCGCTCCAGCATAACAGAATACTTGGCCTCGTGTGGAGCCCAATGATCGCACTATGTTCCAGATGACTCCTGACTAGCGCATCATAGAGGACGCGGACTGTTGCAATATTGGTGAAATGTTGCGTCTGTCTCAACACAAATCCCAAGTTTCTGAACGCCCTTTTGCAGATCTTAGTTATGTGATCGCGAAACTGCAGGTCAGAAGTTACCGAAACCCCTTAATCCCGTACTTGTGTGACTCTTTGCAAAGGCTGCGCATCCATCACATACTCGTGAAGTAGAGGAGCTCGAGCGCGTGTGAAACTCATCACCGAGCACTTCGATACGTTGAAATAGAGCTTGTTCTCCTGACTCCATTCGACTATTCTATTTATGTCATCCTGTAAGCGATTGCAATCGGACTCACTCTCAACCTCAAGTAGCAACTTGAGGTCATCTGCAAACAGTAAACAAGACCCATGTCTGACGACATCGGGTAGATCATTTACCATTATGATGAATTCGAGAGGCCCCAAGTTGCTACCTTGACTCACGCCAGACCGAGTGTAATATGGATCAGATTCATACCCATTATAGTCAACATACTGTTGTCTATCCTGCATATAGCTGGCAAAAAAATGCAATAGATGTGGCGTACAGCCGACTTCTGCAAGCTTCTTTATTAAGACGTCATTGTCGACTGTATCGAAAGCTTTCTTAATAGGTTTTTTATATCTTATAGGTTTGTACCAGGAGATTACTTGGGCTGGTTGGCATTTCAACCGGTAGAGATGATACAGTGCCCTGCATTCTGGGAGAGATCAGGATACGTAACTGAACGTAGATTTTGTATTTACAAAACATCACATTATTTTCCGACGTCCACGCGAACGAAGTCGCGGGCACAGCTAGCTGATACTAAAACTGACCAAGTGCGAGTCGGACTCGCATGCAGAGGGTTCCGAACAAATTTTATTTTTGTAACATATTTTTCTAACACTATTGACTTCTTTAAGGTTTAGGTAAAGCACAATTTTTACTATCGGGTTTTTTTCCAAAATTTCGGGCTCAGTATTTTCGGAGATAACTGTTTAAATTAAAATTGTGGAAAAAAACTATTAAATTTCTCACAGTAAGCCTTTTTATTTGATACTTGCTTTCGCCCGACTTCGTACGCGCATATCCCGTTTTCCCATTCCCGTAGGAGTTTTGGGAAATCGTCTCTTAGTGCATCCCTACGCAGTGTAAGGGAGATACATGCCAAATTTCAGCTTTCTACGATCATCACATATATTAGATATAATAAACAAGGAGATATGCCCGGTGAGCGAAAATGTAAAGGAACCCTGTGTCTCAAGTATGCCCCTTCCACACAGCAACTACTACACATGCACTTCAGTAAAACCAAAACAGACGCAGTCGCGCACACACCCGCATGTCTCAAAACAAAACGTCCTACACTATCAATTATAAACCTTATCTTTTCAAATACAGCGTGCATTTACCATGCGACCGTACAAATTACGCACACAAAAAACAACGGTCGATATCGTTGTGCTGTGCAAAAGCAATTTGTTTTTCAAATACGCAAGTGATTCATTAAATCGAAAAGTTATCGAATCTCTCGTTTATTAGTGGACAAAAAAGAATATAGGGCCTAAAAATAAAATAAATAAAAAACGGCATGTCCAGAAAATATTACAAAGACTCCACCGATCATTAACCTAAAATTTAATTAACTTACTTTACCAAAATTTGGTACGCATTTCTCTATTATACTGTACATAATTAAAATTATTAAAAGACGTTATTTACATCTATGGTCTGTTCTGGTTAAAACGGTTGACAAATTGTTGCCCATAGCCTACATAAGTGGCACATCATTAACTCGTCGCAGAAGCAGTATTACGCGTTGCACCTGCATAATAAAGTATCGTATTGTGATTTTTATATTACTTGTCTAGTGACGCAGTGACAATAGTGGTTAATGAGCAATGTATTTATTGCATTTTTTTTCTAAATCTACTGGATCGATTCCTGGGTAGGAACAACGATTTTAAAAAAATCCAATGTTACAGTTTAATTTTTCATCAAAATCGGGCTCGAGACTAGTTTTAGTGCTTTTCTGTATTCCTCATAGTTACAAAAATTCACTGTATACACCGTGTTCTGGACGAAATACATAAACTTCGACTACTACACGAACTTTCGATCAGAACACGGAAATGACCAATTTTCATTAAGGACACATTAGTATATATTTTTTTTAATTTTCATACGAATTAACTACCTTGACGTAAATCATCCGATATGCATGCTTCTTAATTCGAATTGGCAATGAAAACCAAATGAAATTCAAATAACATTTGATAGATTTTCAACATTAGCTACATTAAGATTTAGCGAGCTCAATTAAATGAAATTACAAATATCTTTGTAACGAAGCCGTTTTAAGTACTACTTTCTGTGTTGAATTCGTTTTGTTACAGTTTATGTATATGGTCCGGAACATGGTTTATATATATCAAAATATATGTCGCACGATAGTTTGTTTTTTTTTTTTCTACTTTGACCCCCAAAAGTAACCACCATACTAAAAATTTATTTCAATACGTAACGTGTACGTGTTTGGCCAAATTTAACCAAATTTCCGAGGAGAACTGGCTGTGACAGACGGACGGACAGACAGACAGACAGACGAACAGAAACCCGAGTGATCTCATAAGGGGTCCGTTTTTTGTACGTAAACTTAAAAATAGTAATTCAACCGGATTTAAGCTAAGACAATTGAATTTATGATTATACTTCACTAGCTTTTACCCGCGATTTCTTTCGCGCATATACCTTTTTTTCCGTTGCCATAGACATTCCGGGCCAAATTCCAGCTCTCTACAACCACTATTCTCGACTGTGCGGTGTCCTGGCACTCAGTCAGGCAGTACCGGAGGAGTTTTATATACTACTAGCTGACCCGCGCAACTTCGTCTGCGTCACATTTTCCAATAATTCTCCGCTCCTATTTATCTCAGCGTGATGATATAAAGCCTAAAGCCTTCCTCGTTAAATGGGCTATCTACCACTGAAAGGTTTTTCAAATCGGACCAGTAGTTCCTGAGATCAGCGCGTTCAACCAAACAGACAAACAAACACACAAACTGTTAACTTAACTGTTAACTTATTAGTATAGATATTGATATCCTTAATCCCTCTTCAATAGACTAGCTAAAAACCTACAGCACAGTTCCTCGACCGCCATTCTCTGACAGAGCTGACACAGGGCCCTGCCCTGGCTCCCGCACATCTGGCAGCGATCTCCAAGGGCCCCGCAGCTCTGACCTTCTTCCAAGCTTCAGGCCTTGTGATCAGCCGCGTGGTTAACCTCGCCCATCGTCGACATACTCGGGACATGCGGCATAGGTCTGAAACCTGGAAACAGAAATAACAGTAAAAGCCTTTTTAACAATCACGAAAAAGTGTAATCGAGATACATTTCGCATATAACTGTCCTTAGATATGCATAAAACTGCAGAATTTGAATAAATAGTGATAGTCTTGATTGTGGAAGACCACAACAGGCTCTTCAGGAATGAGCAGGTAAGAATATGAAGGATGAAGGTGAGTAGATATCTCAGCCTTACGAAGCAGTATGCAAGTAAAGTCACACGTTTAGCGCTGAAACTGGCGAGGGTTTAATTCCTGCCCGGGGCAAAAGGTGAACAGTGTGATTGTGAATGTCTATTAGTTAATAAGTAGGATATAGTATTGATGAATTAAATAATGAACAAGAAGCTAACCAACCTCGAGGTAAGACAAAATCTTTAACCATAGCGCATCATTCAAGGTATTATCCCTTCTTCTCCTCGGGGGCCCGCAGTCAGCGAGGGTGTGGTACCCTTGGTCCAGGCTGAGCTCGCTGAGGTCTGCGGCGAGGGACAACGCGGGCTCCGGGGGAGGGGGCGGGCGCCGCCGCGCGCCCCCGCACACTCCCGGCCCGGAACAACTCCCGCTTGACATAGCGAGACCCTGGAAAGAAATTTTTTTTAGAATTAATTATCTGACTTGAGAGACGCTGTCTTGTCTAAATTGAATTCATACGAACAATCACTTTCAAAAACTTTTTCGCGAAACTTACTAATTTTTATTTTGTCCTACCGGACTTAGAATCTGACTCGGACTACAAGGAACATTACGAAAATTGGTAATAATCGGTTCCGACACCATGCATAATAGCAACTACTAAACGTTAAGATATCTTCTAATATTGCGATAGTTCTCAACAAAAAAACCTTAAGTCACTTTCGAACAATGTTTACCTTATGCTAAACTTATTTTCACATCGAGTACCTACTACTTAACATATTTGAATTTTGTAGCAACAAATTTCTTGGAAAAAGTCTTTCGTACATTTTAATCGACGTCGTATCTTTGCAATATACGACCACAGGCAGCCAGTTTAGATAGTTGCAGAAATTATGACTTAATTTGATTGCATACATTAACCTGTTCCTGTCCGATTAAGAATCTCTAAGAGTCCAATCTGTTCCTATTAAGAATGTTAATCGTAACAAATTATAACTATAAATCGTTTGCGATGACAAAATTCTACGAATGTCAGTTATTGAGATTACGGTACCTGACTCTGCTTTAAATGGTCGAACAAATTAATCTAGAGACATTTTATTGAGTAGCAAAGTAAAGGTTTAATCTTAATTGAGATGATAATAACGTTGAAAGTGTTGCAGCTACCTGTAAATAACTTCAACACTCTAAGGCTGCTATTGAATTGCGAACTAAGAGATAAGGTTGACTGAAGTCTAACTTTAAAAGCATTGACACCGTACGGCATTTCATTAAAAACTCTCAAATCCTTATTTTTCGAAATTAATGAACTGATTTTAATGAAACTTCCTACGCATAAGCAAGATAGGTCTAAGCAGTTAGTAGAAAAAAATCTCGGAAAATAGTGTTGTATTGTATTGTATTCGGTTCGGGACTTAAAAGTTTGTATGAAATGCCGAACAGCGTAAACACTCTTAAATCATTTAACCGCTCCGTATCACTTCTGCTTGTTGACGGAATTATGGCGTATGCAAGTAGGGCCTCTCTTTGTTTTCACGTGATAAATATACTCATTGAGACTTACATTAGATACCGCGTGTATCTGACATCGACGCACAAACGATTTCCATGGGTCCAGGGCATGCTTCTGGACACCCCAGAGTTAGAATTTTTCGTCGGCTTTTTTCTCATTTTTTTCAAGAGTTTTTTTTACTTTAGACTGCTCATAATCGTTATTCTGACCTAACCCAATGAGATTTTTAATAAAAAAAAAAATTAACTACTTTGACTAAAAAGAGTAATCTGAATAAAACCTCAAATAGATATCAGCTCAGCTGAGCTGATACCTATTTGTGGTACTCTTGAAAAAAATGAAAATATTAGAAAAGAACCGACGAAAAATTCCAACTCTGGGGTGTCCAGAATCATGCCCTGGACCCATGGAAATCGTTTGTGCGTCGATGTCAGATACACGCGGTATGATATTAGCAACAAACAGTTTACACGATCTTTTTCACCTGCTTCATGCAGAAGCAGTTTAAACGATCTTTTTCACCTGCTTCAACCTGTTTGATGTGAAAAAAATGTGTAAATAAATAGTACTTTTCCGGTTGAGTTTTCTATTATTTTTCACTAATACTTTACTACAACTTGAAGTGTATATACCTAGTTCCAACTTAAGACATGAGTTATTCTATGAAAAAGAATTTTACACGAAGGACATCGCAAACACATAGTGTACAATCATACAAAATTCCGTGTACTGCCTGATCAAACAATTTATTAAGTGCAGACACGTTAGCATACAAAAAGACATTCGTCTAGGCACTAATTATTGTTTGTGAATTTGCACATGCGTTTCTTAAGGTCACACGTATGCACAGTAGGTGTTAACCTAACCTTTTTTTTTTTTCGGCTGGGAAAAAAATGCATTACGCATACCCTCTCACTCGAAGGAGTGGGAGGGGTAAGTGGGACTCCCCGGGCAAGCCCGGTATACCCACTAAAGCAACCCATCACCGAAATTCCCGCTTCGTCTTAGTGGGGGTGGACTGGGAGATCGGCGTAGCCTTTGCGTCCAGTCCACCTCCGACGACCGCCCGCCTTCACAGCGGGCCCATCACGCCCTCCCCCCTGGGGGAGGGCCGGGAACCTCCGACGATGGTGGTGATGCGTGCAATGCGGGCGGAGGCGCCCCCGCGCCCTCCCGATCCGGTGCAGGTGCGTGCCGAAACAGCCGTGGCCTGACAACACCTGCACCAGACGGAAGGAGAGGAAGCCGTGCGGCCGCACGAGCCAGTCCCGCAGGACTGGACCGAGCGCGTCCAAGGTTCGGCGGCCAAAGGTGGCGGAGGCAAGGTCCTCCGTCCAATGGACGACGATCGCCACCCTGCACGGCTTCCCGCTCCTCTGCGACAGGGCGCTCCCCGAGCGCTTTTCGGCGCGCCGTCCATTCCTACACACTGGCGAGCACCCAAGCCTCTAACTCCCAAGGAGGGGTGCCCGCCAAGGTGTTAACCTAACCTAAACTAACATTGCAATTCCGAACAACCATTCGCTTGCACCTATAATAATAATGTCTTAGTTTTAGTTATTTTTAGGCGCTATAATTGTATGTTTAACGTATTACTGTTAGTTAAATGTATACTTTTTGTCAATGTTTTAATTTTTTTTTTTTTTTTTTTACTTTATCGGGTCCCTGGAGACCCGGTCCTTTGGTAGGCGTACGAGGGGCCGAAACCAACTCGCAGAGGCCCCGTTAGACATTTCGAAGGTAATGGGGCACCAACCGGCGATTATCCCTGTATGCACTGTGAAAGTATTCCCAAGGACAATCCCCGGTTGTAGCAGTACTATTGCAGAATATGGAAACAAAAGATGAAACGCTATGGGTTTGGGTGGTTTAGTGGACTGATAATCGTTTATTATAGAAGAACTATTGGCCCCTGCCTGACCACTAACAATATACACGGCTTTTAAATGGGGGGTGGGGGGGTGAATGCACACTCAATGAATGGGCCCCGGAAAACGGTCGCTAGCACAAAGTGACGTAGCGCCAAGGTGGCAACATAGCCTGAGGTGCTAGAGGAGTGGAAAGGTATATCACGGCTATCAGGACAGTCCCAGAAGTGCGGTCAAGATCCCTACCAGCATTTTACTGGATTAACCCAGGTGGCCAGGCAATAAAAGCAAGCCGGAGATGAAGAACAAGACTTCTCCCGGGAGATTAGGTTCGTGGGGTCGCTACTGCCCAACAGTTCGCCACAAAACTGCCTTGCGGATTGTATCTCTCTTTGTCTGGCCCCTCACCCTAGGTATGACGTAAGGTCCATCGGGACGCGCAAGCCCTATCACGACGTCAACGTAGAGATACTGCGGTAGAGGAATAAATTTATTATTACAATATAAGGTAGTAACTCGTGAAGGAAGCCGCCTTGGGACCGAAAAAGAGGCCGGACTACAATATGTGCCCCGGTTCATTCGTCAAAACCGTATGTGGACGCGATACCTGAAAAACTTCAAGTTTTTTGTAAAACCTTAAAAAAGTGCTGGCTCTCAGCCTAATTAGAATAAATAACTTATTTTTAATATAGTGTAAGTACCATTAACAAATAAAACTAGCGAATGGATTAATAATTGTGGAGCAGTATTTTTAGAAATGAAATAATTGGATTTTAGTCCTAACCACTCAAATATTTGACCAAAATAAACAATGTCTATAGGATCGACATCCGTAGTAGTTAAATGAGTGAACAAAAGCCTAAAACACAAAACAGCAACAACTTTAAACACCATTAAAATTTGCGCTATGCCTTTTGTGAGAAATATCCGTAAGCCTACATCAGAAAGCATTGTACACAACTATAACAGTCCTTTACAAATAAGAGGATAACCTACCATATTAACTCGCATGTATCTTCATCGCTTTTCAGGCCGACTTTGATGTACGCCACACATCACATAGGTACTGGTTCCCGTTGGCATATAATAGATGCCAGAAGGGCCACAACCTATAAGCATGTACGTACTTTTCGAACATCAGAGACTTTGAAGTTTTCGAATTATTAACGGTATGGAAACGAATTCAGATACAGAAACCTAGTACGCAGAATATACAACAACAATGGTGGTGCGTTGGAAGTCATGTTTGAGACAGCAGAAATCATCATCACCAGACAAGATAATTACTGCTGGACTTTTGACGGCGACACCTACTATACCGATTTGGGGGTTATAGTATTAAGAGCGCACCGAGCTGCTGGCTTTTGGTATTCTATGCACTCCGTGTATGTGTGCGTAAGCGCAAGCGAAAACCGTACGTAAGGCCAAGCGTTTAACGTCCGATGGCCGAAGAAGGCGGCGGCGGCTCTAGCTATTATGAAAAAAATACACATTTTGAAATTTATACGTTATACAAAACATGCAGTTTCGTTATTATTCAAAACTTATATCCTTTCTTGAAGTATTGTAAGTACGCCGTACTAAGGGTTAGTCGTTTTTTTTTTAATTTTCTATATAGGAAACTACAAATAATCGTGTTTCTAAGGTGTACGATATTATAGAGTGAATCCTTAAATATCTTACATATTAATTAATAGCTAAAGTTTGAGTAATTACGATTCAGTAAGGGATCAAAAGATCGCCAATTACGTATCGTTTACTCGGTGCCCTTAATTAATGTGGCCTTAATTAACGGCTGATAATATATTAAAAAAATATCTATTTGAAAAAATAGTCCATTTTATATAAATATGTCCCAAACAGGTGATTTATTTTTCACATTTCAGAGTTCCTGACACTGTTAAAAAATATTTACATTCATTTGTACTTCTTACCCTCTGTGATTTGCCAACCTAACAACGTTGCACCTTCTTTACATTTTTTGTAAAGATGGGAAATTTCTCGCTCAAGTTTGAGCGGAAGGGAGTGTCATACTCTCACAGACTGAAACCCATCCGTGATCATCCTAATTAATGTCCTTTGCGTTCCAGGGCCACGGTGACTCTTTCGAACAAATTCCGCGACCCTGGAACAGATTCCACAGCTCTGGATGTTCACCTCACCCAAGCTTTCATGGTGAGAGGTACACGGCTAGTCTGTTTTGACAAATCTCACCTAGGTGGAGTGAGCGTGAAATGAACTGTCATTTCATTTTGTTTGTATGGATTGACAGCTCACTTCTTGTTCCTTCACCTATTTAAGCTTACACAGTGAGATGTTTACAGAGTTGTACTGCTGTAACTCGGGTGAAGTTATAATAAAGTGAGTCGTAACCTAGGATCTAGGGTCCACTAGAGATTGACAGCTAATTTCAGCTAGGTGTTCACGGTGAGATGTTTAACTAACTGCTGAGACACGGTGCGTTACCTATCTTGCGAAAACTCTCTTCAATTCTTTCATTTCTAGGAATGGTACTTCTGTCGCCACATCTTTGCTAATGCCACAGTACCGACCTTATTTCGCAATTAAACGCGTATCTTTACAATGGAGGTATAAATCAAACGAGTTTGTCATCTGTGCCACTCATGCACATTTATGAGCAATGGTTATTTCGATTGAACTTGCTATTGGTTAGCAGACTTAATTTTAGATTGTCAGTAAGATCATTGGCTGTTTTAATAGCATTAAGCCCTTAGGGCTGATCGAATATAAATGGATAATGGGCTGGGCCTTCAAGGCCCAGCCCATTATAGGTAATTTTTATCTCTATTTCACATTTTAATTAAGATGAGAACTTTAAATCAAATCGTATTACAATCATAAAAAATGTTTTTTGAAACGCAGTGTAAATGAAATCAGATAGAATCTCGAACGACTTTATTCTATTTCCCATAAATGTGTTTTATTTGCCTTCTATATTCATGACTGGACAACTGTTTTGGAGTCTGCTACCAGCGTCTTACCGGATGCAGCCAGTATTTTACATGAAGTGGTCTCCACAACCAATTAAATGGGTGACACGATACCCACTGGTGTGACACTAGTCAGACCAAGACTAAAAAATCTACAAAAAATAGCCAAGATCTATGACTTATTTTTTTTTTGTAGATATTTCATTTATTTTATCTGCCCAATGAGCCTTAAAAATAAACACTCATTATTTGTCATTAACAGATTCCATTAGAATTCTCAAACAGCATTGTTTCCCATAATGAAGATAACGGACATATCCGAAGTATTTAGCCTCAATTCTAACAAATAAAACGCCATCGCGTCAAAAGTGTCACGCGTAGAACAACATATTTAAAATTCTAACTGTACAGGCCCTGTAGAGATGGCTGACCGCTGATCAGTGGCTTCGCACTTTGGAGTGGAAATAGGGCTGCCATTTAGAAGATTACTAATATAATTTTAGTCTATTGTTACAAAATATTTTTTGGAAATACATGCATGGTAACTGTAAATTCGAATAGATTATTTGAACATTGGTCTCCAAACCTGTCTTTTGGAAAACGGCTCGAGTTGAATATCTTTTTTATTTGAAAAGATTTTGCGTCAAATTCTTTTGATTTAACATATTTAATAACGAAAATAATAATATAAAAAAAAATTATAGCGTTATGACATAGTGATGACAGTAATTCTAATAGTTATGGTAACTCTGATGGAATTAAAACGGGCCTTATTCGGTACTTCCGCTTATAAACTACGCTAAAATCCGTAAGATTAAAAATCAGCTAAGTTGCTATAATGGTTTATTTTTCAATTTGACAACCTTGTTAACCTGGTTGGAAGACCTGAAAATCACGTTTTTGTACTTATTTTTTTTTTTTTAAAGCGTAGTGTTCATTACCGTTTAGGTTAATAATCGGTCGGTGGAGTGTTTATAATATTTTCTGAACATGCCGTTTTTTAATTATTTTGTTTTTAGGACCGCAATTTTTTTTTGTACAAAAATAAATGGAAGATTCGATAACTTTCCGATTTAGTCAAACACTAGCTTTTAAAATAAATTGCTTTTGCACAACACAGCGAAAGCGCCCGCTGTCTTTTTAATCGTGAGTTGTACGGTGCATGGTAAATACGCGCTGTGTTTAATGGGATAAGGTTCATAATTGATTGTGTACAACGTTCTGGTTTAATAAATGCGGGTGTGTGCGCGACTGCGTATCTATTGCTTTTATTGACATGCATGTGTAGTAGTTGCCATATGGTAGGGGGAAACTAGAGACCCAGAGTTTCAATACATTTTCGTCTACGGGGCATATCTCCTTGTTTATTATCTATGGCCTCGATGCAATAGCTTGTAAAATATAAGTTTTCGGTTCTAAGTTCTTTCATTTAACTCTACAGATTACTTTTTGAAGCGCCCATAACACACCACATAACCACAGTTCATTTTCTAAAACACATAAATTACATTGTATCACATCGTCTGACAAAGCTTTATAAGTGTTACTGTAGACCCTAGAAAGATGGCAAATGCTCATCAAGCGCCCGTGTGGCTTGCACTGTCGTGTTTACTAGAGTAAGGCTGTCAAGAAATAAGTTTACGTGTAATTAATTACAAATACAAAATAATGAAGTAATCTCTTGCAATTTGGCAAAAACTGTGCAATCACAAATTAATTGACCCAAAACGAGTAGGTACCGAAAAATATTAGTCTTAGGACCTTTATTTGTAATTGTTACACAGCAGAGAGGTTCTTGAATCAACGCTAAGAAATCTTTTTTTGACCAAAGTAATGTGTTTTACAGAACACAAATTAATTAGTGCCGCCTCTTGAACTTATTCTCAACTAGCTGACCCGTGCAACGTCGTCTGCGTCTCATTTTCCTTTATTGCTCCGCTCCTATTTGTCTTAGCGTGATGATATATAACCTATAACCTTCCTCGATAAATGGGCTATCTAATACTGAAAGAATTTTTCAAATCGTTCCTGAGATTAGCGCGTTCAACCAAACAAACAAACTCTTCTGCTTTATAATATTAGTATAGATAGTATAGATAACATTGAATTACTTCATGTTGCAAGCGCTATAGGTCACACATAAATTCAAAACACAAACACCCAGTCACATTTTAAACAAGAACACTGTGAAACTGATGTTTGGCTTTAAAAAATCTTATTAGACAACCCTACAAGTCTTTCCCCGCTCCCAGTCCATTAACATACACAAACACTATTTGCTTAGCCGTGGTGTTATTTCAATACCCATTGACTGCAGTTGAGAAGTACTTCCAATAATTATGTTTACTTTGCGTGGCGAGGTGAGCTCTAAGCGACTATTACACTACTGGACACTTTTTCATTTAGAAGAATTTCTTTATTTGTTGGTTTGTTATATTTCGTAAAGAATTTTATTTTCTGATAAACATGAAATAACAATTGTATAAATTGGGTACAGAATAATCATCAATAACCTCTGACTGACTGACTGAGTGACTGACAGACAACGCACAGCCGAAACTATTGGTCATAGAAACCTGAAATTCGGGATTTATAAGGTTCTATGGGGAGTGTAGGGGAACACTAAGAAAGGATTTCCCAAAATTCTTGGACATTCGCGAACGAAGTCGCGGGCAAAACCTAGTACTCACCTACACACATAACTAAGCAATGATAAGCCTAATGTCACTAATGTGTATAAATTTAAAGAAAAATTAAACGCAACGTGAAACACCTCTCAATATCATCAACTAGTCCTATCGTGAAGCTGCGTGGTTTATTTGAATTTGCGAAGCGCAGCACAAGCGAGGCTTAGCTTTTGCACGCCGCGTCTGAAGGCGAAGCACCCCAGTCTTTTGTGCCTGAAACATGAACCTACTAGACAATCTCACCGATCTCGTAAAGGTTCTGAATCTATGACCTAAGCTAGGTCTCAAATTGTAAACCATTTGTGTAGAAAATTAAATTCTATAGAGTATATCTTAAAAACTTCGCGAACTATTGTATCATGTTGCATCTCAGTATGAAGCGCCCGGTCTATTATGTCCACATATCACCGTATACACTAAGGTGGAGTGAACGCAAAGTTAGCAGTCATTCCATTTTGTTTGTATGGTTTGACAGCTCACTTGTCGTTCACTTCGCCTGCGTTTTCACTTAGATTTTTTTTTAAAATCGCACTGCTTGCCGTTAGTAAAAAATATTGCATAGAAAACTATAGATAGATAAACAAATACCTGCACAAAAAAATTAAAATAATTAAGTAGTACCTAAAAGTAAAAAATATTGTAGCGTAGCTTATAAATTACTCCACCAAAACATGGAACGCTTTTAAATAAATTCTACTTATTTATAATCTTCAGTCTACCTTTCATAACCAGACGACTTGAAACAAGTAATTATTATGTTCCGCGAATCGCCGCAGGCAGCGTGCTAGTCAGGATTAAGTCTATTCAGCAATTACCTCAAAATATGCTGTAAACAGATTTAGTCATTGAATTTATGAAAAACTCGCGAACAAATTGTAGGACTTCAAACTGTGTGAGATTCAATTTTGAAGAAAATATAAATGTCTACCTACATTCATTTCTATCTGACGAATTGTAAAAGAAAATGAAATAATACTATTTTCTTTCAATATCAGACATTTAACGTTTATTATCTTAATCAGAATAGTCTTATTTACTTTACAATATTGTTATTATTATCACCTTCAAAGATTGCCATTCGTATTTTAAGACTGATCAATAAGCCAACCAACCTATTAATTAACATTCTATACTAATTGGACAAAACATAATATTAGTTTATTAAATATTCCTTTTTTGTAAGATTGTGTAGTTACAAATTCATTAAAACTAATTAATTACTGTTTCAAAGATCGGTCACACACATATTTATAATACCCCGGAAATATTAATCAGAACTGGCTTTATTAATAATTATTTGTAGCCGGAATGGTGGATTCAATAGAAAATTATCGCTATTTTTTTTTCTTAATTATTCGGTTTATTAAATTAGAATGTTTACACTACAAAATTGTAAAAGATTTGCGGACTCGCCACGATGGCAACACACTTAAGTAATGTAGACACGCAACCTGAGGTTAAAGATGGAGAGACAGCTCCACGTACCAGCGGTGTTAGGAAGCAGAAGGCTAGAGTATTCGGAAAACGATCCAAAGGATCTGAAAATACAGCAGCGCCACAATTGCCACCTAGAGACTCAGCTAGTACTGGACCAAGGCCTACACGGCTATCTACCGTCGCGACTAAGCCCAAGAATGAACCGATGTTTAGTGACATCGACATGATGGGGTTTCCAGGAGTTGCCCCGTACCCGGACTAATGAGTTCGCAATTACCGCTGAAGGGTTTATCCCCTTATGCGAAAAGGAGTACGATGTTATAGCATCGAACCAGCCCTATTTCGCCAAAAGCGTATCCAAGTCGGCATGAGTATACTATTGCGTTATGTGCTTATATGCACGTCTCGTTACATTGAAACAGGAGGAAGGATCATCTACGTATGATGAAGATTCCTTCGCCGGCCAATTATTATCCGGAAATCACAGTTTGCCGGTACCGATCGAAGCCTACATTAAGCCGCTAGGACATGTAGTCGACATCGCAGCCATCCGCTACAAGTTAACGTTACCAGCATGGCCTGAGGAGGACGGTACATTCGGACAAGTAGCAGCCGCTACACATTGAAAATATATGTCAATGCCATGTCCCGTAGTATGTAAACAACGGATACAAGAAGACCTATTTTTTTTATGCCCAATGATTTATTTTGTTTTTATACGCGTTTGTACATAATGTAGATACTGTCGCTATTTTGTAGATGGAAGGGATAGTACAACTACGGACCCACCTCGGTCAGGATTGCTTAATTGAAGGTTAACTCGAGCGACCGTTGGTATTTCACCGCGAGAAGTTCTATGGTACGCGCCAGATAAACATGCAATTAAGTACAGTGATCTTTCCCTTATATTCCTTCGTACATACCGGAACTATAAATTATGATCCGATTTTCATTACTAAGGAACTTAATGAATCACAATAGAATTCGATTCAGGATAGCTTTATGCCTTTATTTCTGTTTTTGAAAGACTATACATAATAATATGTTGGTGGTTATTGGTGTTACTGTAGTGGCATGGTTATTGCACTTGTACCTAGCGCCTCCGCCTTATTTATTTATTATATACTTTATTGTACACCTCATAACAAACACGGGAAAATCGTTTATAAACACAAGTGCGTGGGCGATCTTATCGAACAGGGCAATCTCTTACAGACAACCTTTGGATGGATTTAACGAAAGAAGTTAAGGTAGAAGTACGTTAACATGTATAATGCAATAATACAATAATAAATTAATGTTTGCGAATGGCAATACCTTCTCGGTAATATTTTGTACAATTGTAATGGCAACATTGTCCAAAAAGTTTAATGGCACGACTGAAGGACATGTATCCATGGTCAAGAATAAAATTATTAAAGTTTAATGGCGTCAAAACAATGCGACAACAATAGTTTGCTACAAGAAAATAATATGTAAGTTCAAATTTCTGTCAGTGAACTGCGAAACCACCACGTCGCATGGAACAGCTAGCCATACTGCGACGGATAACGTTAAGGTAAGACTGTTAATTTTCTAAAATATTTGAGTACCTATATTATTTTGCGATCTAACCTTTAAATTGAAGTGAATCTAATCGAGAAATAAATATTTTTTGCCGATAACATCTATTGGTACTAACAAACCCCTACTTGACCTAGTACTCGTTAAAATCGTTTTTTTTTACCGGATATTGGTACACAATCAACCCGGTAATACACTTTGTACCGAAACCCGTTATTGTGTACTTATTGCCTTGAAATAGGTTTCATTTTCCTTTAAAACTAGAATACATTTCTGCCGGATATTGGGACTTGCATTAACAGTTGCTTCTAAATCCGACATCGTCCTTATGGTGGAAGCGCCAAGGTAGCCCGCGAAATTCGAATATTTTTATGTTTTTTTGCAATTTGCCGGTCAGTGTGAAGCTGTATGTTGAACAAAATACGATTCGCGGCCGTAACGCATATTTATCTAAATAATTATACCCATCTTAATTACCAATATAACTCTCTAAGTCCATACAACTCGATTGAATTACTTTTTCACAAAATAACATTAAATCGAGTTCTATGAACTTAAAGGGTTATATTGATGATTCAAATGGTTATAATCCTTTAAATAAATGCTTTTTACGATAGCGAACCGTTTTCTGTTTAACATACAGCTTCACACTGACTGGCAAATTGCAAAAAAACATAAAAATATTTGAATTTCGCGGGCTACCCTGGCGCTTCCACCTTAACGCCTTGTGTTAAGTCCTCTTTTCCTTCGAATCAATAGAATGAGTTTATATGTTCCTTGTTTGTGTTGTTTGTCACCTTGATTCGATTTCCTCTTTAGGTTTTCTTTTTTAATAATTTCCAAATTTTTCACATTTCGCGTTGTGCTCTGCTGTTCTGAAACCAGGTTTTTCGATGCGCATCGTGTGGCGTGCTACCGTCTTTGTATGGATAGTGATAACAAAACCACGCAGTAATTTGGAGCTAGCTTCAGACCGGCAAACTTACATGTCTCGATCTGCATGGATACCCGACAAATTTTGCTCGATTGCTTGCATTTAGTAGAAATACCTACTATTTCTACTAAATGCACTTGATTCTTCATCACGCTGCCGCTGGACTGTCCGTTTTGCTGTCATGTAAGCTCTTCTTGAGTTAGTAATTTATCGCCGTGTTTACGACAATTGATCCAAGATTTTTAATTATATCGCCCTGGGAGACAGAAATCCATATCATAGAATTTTTAACCTTTGGGTTTTGGTTTGTTTTTAAGTAATTGAAATAACACCATGTTTTTGTTCGGTCGTTAAAATATTTTAAAAATATTTATCTTTCCTATTGATACGAATTCAGAAATTTGCAAGAACCGTGTTATTTTTTTTTCAGATAGCCATGACTGATAGACAGAAGGCCATATTAAAGGCCATGGAGGCAGTAAAAAAAAGGAAGCTCCATTTCAGCTGCTGCCAGGCAGTTCGGTATCCCACGGTCGACGTTGGATGACAAATTACGCGGCCGCTATTCTGTCGAATGCTCTAAGGGACCAGCTACAGTTTTGACGAAAGAAGAAGAAGAACATTTAAGAAGGTGGATTATTTTTCTGGCAAATAGTGGGTTTTCCCGTAAATAAGGCGCAGTTTAGTGATAGCGTGAGTTTGTTGGTGAAAAAGCTGAAGCGAGATAACCCATTTCGAAATGACAGACCAGGGCGCCACTGGTTTGAAGCTTTTATAAAGCGACACCCTGAAGTAAGCCAGCGAGTGGCCCAAAATTTGACGCAAACCCGTGCTTTAGTCAAAGAAAGCGATATAAGAGCATGGTTTAAAGAAGTGGAAGAATATTTTATAAAGACACATCTCGAAGAAGCAATTCGAGATCCACGTAGGATTTTTAATTGCGATGAAATCGCTTTCTTATTGTCACCGTAATAGAGTTCTGGATAGAGTTCATAAATAATTGTGATAATTGACAGCCATAATTTAGTATTTACATAGGTACCCGATTTTACCTAAACTGACTTGATACTTCGTTCTTTTTATCATTTTTTTTTAATTGAGGCTTGAATAAGTACATTTTTTACTATTTTCTGTTCAAGAAAGCTAACTTTTATATGAAACAATAGATTTGTTGTGTTTGTGTATTTCGTAGGTTTTTATTTGTTTTTATGCAGATTTCAGCGTTTTCGTTCTGATTTTTTATTTAGATAAGTGAATTTTTGCTACCAGATTTTAAAGGTTACATAGGTATTTAATTATAGTATAAATAATTTGTAAGCGTAGTTTAAAAATAATGTGATTCATAATAGTAGACTATATTGATATCCGATTTAAAAACTTAATTTTAAACAAAATATTAATTACTGATGTTAACTATAGTTGCCTGATGTTAACTACAAATACCTTGTAAAAAATACTGTAAAAAAAAAATTATGTATAAAAATGTCTTTTCTTTAGATAAGCCTTTTTTATTTATTTTACACAAAAATGCAAAAATTGCATTTCTATGAACTTTAACGTAAAGCGTTAGAGTTCAAATTCGCGGTGAATATTACCGGATTCAGGGACAATTTAACGTTTACGAGTACAAATCTACCCTAAAAGTAGTTTAAATTATCTCTCTAGTCATATATTTTTTTTTTTGTAAGTCTTCTAGTTTTAGCATAGCAGATGTGCAAAGTCAGTGCAGTTCAAAACTTCACGGTTACTGGGCCGTTTACCTTAGATTTAGGGCGGTCAGTGTACAAACATCATAAATATTATTAATTAGACATAATACTATGAAATGTACAATACAATAATATACATTTATCTACCAATAAATATCTAATTTACAATTTGGAGAGGAGAAGAAAAATTATAGTGAGATGTAATGCTCCTTCAACATTTTTTAAACGTTGGTAGCGTTTGAGCACGTCTCACATCTATGGGTAAAGCATTCCACAAACGAGCTTTAATATCCGCATTATATATACTATCACCATTGGACCATCGTCAAACGTGATACCTATTTGATGAATGTTAGGAAACTCGTTATTGATTGCCCATTGGTATGTCTCTAATGACAAAACTTTTGGCACAAAGACAGTCCGTTAGTAACATTTCTGCAATATAAATTTCTGAAGACAGGTTCCAAGATATACGATCTATGCTAAGCGCCAGATAAACTTGAAATAAATAAAGTATAGAGATGGATATTAAAAATATTTTTCCAATGAAAACGATCCGATAATGTTAGTGTGTAATCAATACACAGTTTATTGAAAGGGCAATGACCACGATTGTCATGCTAAAACGAAACAACTACAGATAGAGCATTTCAAGTAGATTATTATAGCGTTCATAAATGAATCCCAGATTGTTCTGTTACGACTCTATCGTCAAGACAGAACTTAATTAACAATAACGGAAAACAAAAAGACAAACGGACAGCATTATTACAGCTTTTTAATCCACTGACGCGACTGTGAAGCTATGAACAACACATGCTAACACTTTTATCACTCATGCGATTATTCTATCGAGCTAGATTTATGTTTCTGTTTTAAGCAAGTAATTAATGTGTTTCGGGTTTTATGAGATACTGGAAATAATCTAGTTAATAACTGATATGTTTGTTTGTCAGGCTGGTCCTATTAGGTACGCGGAATTATAATTCTAGCTTTTCCAAACACGAAAATCTTACTTCATGAAATCCAACCAAAAGATCGGACAGATTCGTCACATTCCCGATTCGACAAGATGTAAAAGTAAAAAAAAAAAACAAATATGATGATTAACAAAAGTGATGGTATGAGAAAATATTTAAACATAAGATATAATTGCAACGTAGCTCAAAAAGCTGAAAGACTGAAGGGGGAATGGATAGGCTATGGATGATAACAACTTAACAATAGAGATAAAATGGTAGAACCAGGGGAGAACCTTCGCCCAGGAGTGGGATAGTTTAGGCTGATAAAACCAGGCATTAATACTACCTTAGAAATTTTCAGATACCAGGCTATCATTTGGAGCTCTTATATTGCACTTTCAAAAACCAAAATATGTATTATTTGTCGTAATACTATATCGAGAGATTTTTTAAGTTTTTAACTATTCATGACACCTCAAATGTGTTGTATTTCTTGTTACATTCGACGTTCGAAGTGGATGAAAGGTAAACAAAAGAAAATGCCTTTGCAGTTCCTTTGTTGTAGCAAGAGCCTTCGAATCATGTTAATGATTACAATTTTTGCACGATAAGTGCCTGATACTCGAAGAAGAATAACATAAATTAAAATACCCTCATTTGCCATTAGCGTCACGACCCACGGAAAAACTATCCTGGGCCAAGTGGGCACAGGATAGTTTTTCCGTGGGTCGTGACGACTTTTTCACCATCCATTTCATGTATTAAATTTTTGACTTCTTTCCTGATAATTGTGGTGCGGAGAGTAATGAATAAGAAGGGAGGTTCCATCAAGATGTGCGAATAAATATACGAAAGACGATGGGATCCAGCTATGATGGCCGATTTTGGTTGGTTCCTCAAAAAAGAAGAATCGAAGTCGCACATAAGGTAAAAGAAAAGTCACGTATCAAATTAGACCTGTTTCTTTTACTTCAAAATACTCTATAATTGTTGAAAATTTAAAATGAATGAAATTATTTTAAAATTTGAAATGCTTTTAATTGACATAAATTGTTTAAATATTTTTGTTATTTTTCAGTTTTTTAAGTATACAATTTTAGACCTATTAAAGTAAATTATCTTTCAGTTTCTAACTATGTCAAGCAATAGACCATCGTAGACTTTGTCTCTGGCATCACTGACAGAGATTAGAGTCAAGAACAAACCCATCACAAAAAAAAATCCAAAACAAGTAAAATTTCGTCGGTTGTATAAATAAGTTGTAAATTGTGTGTATAGTTGGTAAACCTTTGTAGACCCATTTTTTTGACGTATTAACATTAACGGGCGGCCCTTTGTAAATAAAGCTACCGTAAAAAATCTGAAAAATTTAAAACTTTCTAGGATAAAACCATGTGATTTGTTTTGTAGACCGACCAGTACAGTGTTTATCCCTTTTTGAAAAAACAAAACCACATACCTACTTTATTTATTCCAAACATTGTCAATAGAAAAAATATTAAGTACTTTTTAGCTTTTCTCTGGTTTTATCTTGAACGGCACGTTCTTTCTCTACTTTTTTTTATAATTTAAACCAATTTAATCATACTACTACTTAATAAAAAGTTGCAATGTCGGATTAGGCGGGGCTGTCCAGGGATGCTCTAAAATTAATATTTGTTGTAAATAATAAAGGTGAGTAACTGTTGTTACAGGACAACCGATACAAAATGCACAAAATGAATATGACATCAAGTTAATGGCATGTGTAAATAGAAAAGTATTTTCGGACAGTGTAACATTGAATTTTAACAGAAGTCAACTAATGACTTAAACGTTTCACTCAACATCCTACACTCCAAATTTTGTTAAGTACTTTTTATAGACATCGACACAAAACAAAGTAACCGATTAAACTTATTCCAGCTGCTTACTCTGATGAAACATTGAAGCTCAAAGATGCGGGGTTATGAATTTACAAAATACTTTTGCTAGAGAAAATATTAATATTACATTGTTTTCCTAGGGCTAAAAGAGTGAAGTTAAAAAAACAATAGAAAAATATTTAAAAACAAAACAATCAAGTCAACATCTTACTTGAGTCATTTTATCAAGAGTACTTGAGTCCCGAGTCACAGTAATGTATTTACTACAGTTAAAGGTATTTCTAACTTAGATATGAGAGTGGCAACAAAAAATGGGGGTTTTCAAACGATAATAGGAATTTCGAACCGTGAATCTCGTAAATGTAAAAGCCGAGAAAGCAAAAGTAGTATTCTGCTACACAAGTTGAGCATACTAAAAGTCTTTAGACTTTAGACTATCCACCCATCTAAAACTTTTGGTACTTGTCAGTGTAATAGTTTCCTCTTTAATAATTTATTTAATGCTAGTTCTTTCAATATGATTACATTTATTTTTCTTGTACTAAAAGGAGGATGGCGAGGTTGCATGTACAATGGGACCCACTGTTAGGAGTATCGTACAGTATGGAAACTTATAACTAGTTGTAGAACTATATAAAACTAGCAAAAAAGCAAATGGGCAGTAAGTCGTAGAGGTTGGGAGATGTAATAATTAGTAATCGGGCAATGTACAATTGACAATTCACACAACGCATTTTAACGGGTAACTAAGTCCAAACCACTTGCAAATCGCAATCCAAAGGTAAAAGCTGTTGTCTTAGTCGGTATGTAGAAAAGTCAGTCCAAAGGTAAAGCTAAGTTGTCAAGAATCACAAAATCGCATAGAAAATAATAAATATCCCACGTTAGCCGCTGAAAACAAACACTAATTGTTTTGACACTGACAGCCAACTCCAATTGACAGCGTAACGTTCCATTCTACGTTATCACAAATAATCGTAATAATTATAATGTTGTACATTTTTGTATAAAAAATGTAAATGCATTTTTAATATTAACTTTTGTATGATTTTCTCATATTTTACAAGTTTTGTTTAAAAAAATTAATTGACAAGCATAAACAAGTGTAAGAACGTAAATCATGTAGGTAATGAAAGAGTAGGTTGGAATGTTATATGAAACACGGTGCGTTTAGTAACTGCATGATGACTTATTTTTATGTAAATAAAAATCTTTTCTAACTTTTAATTCCCATCACCCAGTGACTCAATATTTTTTATATAATCTTTTAACAAACTCTTAATTATAGTAAATATGTACTTGCAAGTGAATGACACTTAGTTAATTTAAAAATAATGTGGGTCCAAATTCGCCATCGTCCTTTACTTCATCTTTGGTCTTCCTACTTTTGTATTTTCCCCGAATGAAATACAGAAAGGGCTAATAAGTACAAAACCAATGTCAATACAATATTAAAACAAAACAAACTTATGAATGATGCCTGAATATAGGGCAGACAAATATTTCAATGTTTGTACATAATAAGCTCGTCTAACTTACAAACAACCATTCCCTAACGAAGCCGACCTTCGCATATGAGTTTTACGAAATAAACTTCCAACCACTAACTATTTGAGTACAGAAAGTCAACTCCCAAAATATTGATCAGAACAAAATTTGTTCTGATCAATATTTTGGGAGTTGACTTTCTGCTTAACTGTCACAATATAAAACATATGTCGCTACTTTAGTTTAAGGGTTCACATACTCTTTTTCTGTTGTTCAAACACACTATAGTCTACATTTATTTTTAATTTCTCTTTTTGCAGGTTTGCTGGAAGAAATTTCATTAGAAATAAGCAGTTCCTTTGTACTCATAATTATAATGTTGGATGATCAGATGATCAGATTTTCAGGTAATGTAGCCGATATAATGCCATCATGTTCAATATCTTCGTATGTATTTTCTGCATTATGTCGGACTGGCGCCTAAAGCGAATGTCGCTCGCCCACGCTTGTTGATATAGAAGAGTACCTAAAGGTTGATCATACAATGTTGCGAAGTCGACTGGTTGCGTGTGTTGAGATTTTGTAGACAATGTACAAAACATTTGTACATTGTCTACAGATTCGAAACAAATATAAAAAATCCTTTCCTTATTTTCAAGTAGGAAAGTAAGTCCCCGATAGCTCCTTGATAAGTTTCGAATAATAAGCTGTCTTCTGTTTCAGCATGGCAACTTTTAAGTTTGTAAAAGTAGTTTTAGATATCATTGTTTTCTTTTAAGTGCATTTAAAGTGAGGCAGCAAGATGGCATTACTCCATTTCCCTTAGAAATTAATAATCATTTCAAGAAACTCAACGTAACAATAAAATAAAAGTAAAAATAAAAATAAAACAAGCCTTCATTGCTGTTCCACAAATTTACCATACACACATTTTTCATTCCTTAATTAACAGATCGACTACACGATCGGTTTCACTTCACAGCTTGTCTTCCGACAAAGACCTCTTCTAAAGCTTTCCATTTCTGCCTATCTCGCTGTTCTCGTCCACTCTGGACCCGCTACCTTTTTGAGGTCATTTTCCTATCTTTTTGTTTGACGCCCTTTACTTCTTTTCCCATTCCTGGGATATCACTCTGTTATGGTTTTTGTCCCTTTTTCATTCGTATCTCTAAGCATATGTCCATTCCATTGCCATTTTAAAGTTTTACATGTTTTCTTTGCATCCTTAAATTTAGTTGTATTTTTATTTTTTTCTAATCTTATTTCATCTGTCCTCTTGATACCCATTACGCTTCTTTCCATTCCGTTTTGACATACCTATATTTTGTTCATTAAGTTATCTGTCAAATGCCCATGTTTGGTAATCATAAGTTAAGCATGGTAAAATGCACATATTATACATTTTTCTTTTCTCTTTGATAGGTATGTCCTTGTT
Organism: Ceramica pisi; assembly: GCA_963859965.1. Lineage (NCBI taxonomy): Eukaryota > Metazoa > Arthropoda > Insecta > Lepidoptera > Noctuidae > Ceramica > Ceramica pisi. Next base: position 5,785,262 of record OY982549.1, on the reverse strand, counting down.
TTTCATGACTTTGCTGAGTGACCAATATCTCTTCCATGTATTGGCTATCCGTCTTTCAATCTCTTTATGCATGGTGTCTTCAGCGGCTATGAGTTTTCCTAGGCATACGTATTCTTCGACATATTCTGTCATCTCTAAATTGACTATGATGGTATGCATCTGTGAAGAGTTACTCATTATCTCTGTCTTTGCCGTGTTCATTATAAGTCCAGCTTTCGCGCTTTGATCTGACAGTTGTTGTAACATTTGCTCTAATTTTTTTGAACACTCTTGAAATAAGATCAGGTCATCTGCAAATCGAAAGTGGTTTAGTTTTTCACCGTTTATGTGCAGGCCTTCGTGATCCTATTGCAGATTCCTGAATATCATCTCTAAAGCCGCCGAAAACAACTTAGGAGAAATTGGGTCTGCTTGCCGAACGCCTCTCTCTATAGAAAATTCTTCACTCGTAGTTTCAAGCCTGATTTGGGCTGTGCTTTTACAGTATACGTTCCGGAGGATACGTATGTACTTTCCATGTATTCCCGGTATACGGAGTGCTTCCCAGATGTACTAATGTTCCAAGGAGTCGAAAGCCTTATTATAATCAACAAATACCAAAATAGTATTTCTTATTGTACTCTTTATATTTTTGTAGAACCTGCCTTAGAACATGTATATGGCCTATTGTTAAATATCTACTGCGGAAACCCGCCTGCTCACTTGGTTGGTTTTCAACGCAACAATAACACGGTTTAATTCCGGTCTTTACCAGACCTAATAAATGGACGTTCGCAACCAAGAGCTTATAGGAACACCAAAAAAGATAAAACATAGATATCTTACACAATTGAAAAACGACTGCAACTGGTTTTAATGAAATAAATGCTTCGACTTTGAGTCATCGCACCACTTTCGCTGTAAGTGTTTTTGATGTGCTTACTTGAGTGTTGGCAATTTCAAACTATTTACCTCCAGATTTTATGATGTTTACCTTAACCATGAATCAGAGATGCGATTAAAATCTTAGATTAACTTAGACAGTGCTTCACACTCGCCGGATCTATAAACCTCTGGGCGAACACGCTGCACGACTAATTCCAGCATTCAAATAGTTTTCATTAATTGAGTTCTGCGCTTTATCTCAAGCAATGCGGCGCCAACATTCACTGGCCCACGCTCGCCCTTGACGCACCCGTCTTATCGAGATCCTAGACCATGGCCACTTGTGATCACTTTCAATATCGCTAGTTAAGACGGTGACTTTGATGACGAAGAGATAAGAAATATAGGATAATAATACAGATAATTATGCCGAAATGTCTCGTTGTTCTGTTTATCGTACGATTGTGAGTTATGTTAACTAAAGATGCGAAAGGTGTTGGTGCAGTATAGCCTAGAAATAACCTATATCGTTAGGACACACTCCTACTTAATACTGCTTACATTTGATCTGAAAAGTCTGGTTCCTCAAGTAGCTTCTTTCAGAGTTGCCGCGACTTTGCGAAAAACTACAAAAACTAAAAAAAGCTGGATGTTATTTATGAAAAATGGGCTGAATCAGTGAAAGGACATCATGGAAAGAAATTTGCAACAAGCTCTATTTTGCAGAAACTTCAACAAATGCGTACTTTGCGGATAAGTGTTGCTTTCTACATGCTAGCAAGCCTATATCTAGTTTTTAGAAATTGTTAACCACAAGTTAACCGCCTAGTTCTAAGTAGAAGTAGGTAGATACTTGCTTTTTAATATTTTTAGGGGTTTCATATAAACGTTGGATATGCCTAAACAACTAACTGCCTACAAAGTACATATAAATTCCAAGTCTATGAATGTACTTTGTACTAGACGCTTCTACCAGACATTCAAAATTGCAGCAACAATAGCATTCCATTCCCTTTCGGTGCGAAACTCTAAAACACGCTACCACAATCCACAAATGAAACTTTGTTACCTAACATGCCCAGTGACATTTTCTTTTTCTACCAATCACATCCATAAATCATTTTATTTGTTGAAAACCTATTAACGATCCATGACCACACGTTGGTGGCAAGCAAATACTCCGTACCTCGCATCCAGTCCCAACACATCCACGGGAGCCATATCAGGAACTGAAGAGGAATTTTGTCTCTGTTATCTCTGACCAAGACTGGAGTCAAGAGCAAACCCATCACAAATAAAAAAAAAGGAATCAAAATACAGTTTGCTAATAGATAGAAAAATATTGTGTTGAGCACAAAAACCTCTCTCATCTTACAAATATCCTAAACCGTTTTTTTTTCTACCCCAAGTCCCTGTTGCAAGTTATAGAGAACTATTTGTTACCACATTCGGTCAGGAAAAAACTTGCATTAAGAAGTGCAATTTCTGTGTGGGTATTTTTTATGAAAAAATGCTGGTGTGTTGCATGAACTTGCAAAGGGGAATTATCAATAATTATGTCTGTCTAAAAATCTATGTTATGGCAGAGTAAAACCGTGTTGGCAGATAAAATATTAACGCCACAATTGCAAGCTTTTTTAAATATAACGTAAAACTTCCGTATGTTTTAATTTACCAGAGGCAGTATCATGGCGCAGCGTGTCGTTAAGATGGTCAAACTAGCCAAACATGTGTCGTAATAGGTACTCCAAAGATAAGCGAGCGAGTGTCATCTAGCAAATAAATCAAGAAAGCACACGCAAGCTAGTGACGTGCCGACTCCTATCTGCCGATCACATCCCTATCGAAGTTTGTGTGTAATCGCGTGTTGAACAATAATTTATTTATGAGAAATGTCGGGAAGTAATGACTGGAGTTATTTATGTTTCAAATTAACTAAATATGTAATGTTGGAATAGTTGCCTAACGTACGCACACGTTTTTGTAGACCCTTTACAAAAACAAATACAAAATCCATTAATTCAAATAGACCAGTTTATTGGCACTTTTGAATAGTCAAGGTTGAAGGTCTATCAATCAAATAGATGAAGCTAATACTGCGGCGCTAGCGACAAGAGCAGCAAGTTATTCTGCAGCAAAACACTCACCGGCCCTATTAATATTAAAAAGACAGTTAAAACCATTCTCGATTTAACTGGTTTTTCAGAACACCTAATTATTTGGCTACAACTCTTCCGGTCTGATACAGTTCTTTTGACCATATATTTTTGTATAGATGTATAAACGCAAATACTTCTACCCTCTTAAATTTTACTTTTCACTGATGTCCCTTTCAAATCACTTAGAATAAAACGTGAGTATGTACATAAATAAAATGAAAATAAATAAATTAACGTTTATTTAAGATAACTATGACCCAATGTGTTAATAACTTGTATGTTAGTAATACAACCTTAACCTACTCGCCCCCTGCCCGACCCATGGTTCGATGACAGAGCCAGTGTGAGTGTTGATATGTGTGATATTAAATATTCATCTACAATTCTCCAGCCGACCGCGTACTACTTTATTTATTTTAGCGTCTATTCTATCTCGTATTTAAAAACTGAGGAAAAGAAACTCGCGTTAAACACGCACGATATCTACGCTCTCCCATAATCAAAATACAGGACCTTGAACCATTTAACAATACATTGGAGTAACTTGACGATAAAGATGACTAACTAACTACTACTTGTGGACAGTTCTCCATAAATCCGTACTTTTGAAGTGGCACTTCCTAAACAACTGTACGACGCCGTGTATATGTCACCGGAAAATGGTAGAATCCGTAAGAGAAATCTTGATTAGATTATATTTTCTCGAGATATTATGAAAAACGTTATGTTAATGTCACCGGAAAGTGGCAAACGTCGTAAGATTGTAAAATGTCGTGAAATTCTAAACTTTTTTTTTCTAAATAAGACACGGACAGATTGGAAACTATTGAATTTGGATGGTATTTATTACAAAACGTTTTTTTTTTTATATAACATATCGAGAAAGTATAATCTAATCAAGATTCATTACAATCTAACGAAGTCTGCCATTTTCCGCCAACAAAAATAATAAATCCATCGGCAAAATACCACGCCAAAACAAAATATAATTGTGTTTACGCATTCCACTATTTAAACCTTTCCCTTCAAACATTCCAGAAACTCATAAGACACGGAACAGCTTATGTAATTTATCCGTAATTGTATAGTTCTATTAATAATAGCGTAATTTATTTAACCCATCATAAATACCGCTGCGGTACTAAAAAGCTCCAGAGCTGTATAGATCAACAACCCACGGTTTTTTATCCGAGTGGGACTGCTTTCCTCCTAAAGCTATGCGGGAATTAGCGATTAAATAAAGCATGTAGGTATGGTTTTACAATCCTATGGCATTTGAATTGTTTACAAAGGATGATACAGAATGATACATATAGAAGTGTTTTCTGATTCAAAAAAATCGGCCAAGTGCGAGTCGGACTCGCGCGCCGAGGGTTCCGTACAAAACTGTAGGTATTTTATAAGCATAAATTGCGACTGACGATTTATGACGTATTAAAAAAAAACTACTTACTAGATCTCGTTCAAACCAATTTTCGCTGGTAGTTTACATGGTAATATACATCATACATTTTTTTTAGGTTTATCATTCTCTTATTTTAGAAGTTAAGGGGGGGACACATTTTACCACTTTGAAAGTGTCTCTCGCGCAAACTATTCAGTTTAGAAAAAAAATATTTTAGAAACCTCAACTTCATCTTTGAAGACCTATCTATTGATAGGTACCTACCCCAGGGTTTGATGAAAAAAAAAATTTTAGTTTCAGTTCTAAGTATGGGGACCCCCAAAATTTATTGTTTTTTTTTTCTATTTTTGTGTGAAAATATTAATGCGGTTCACAGAATACATCTACTTACCAAGTTTCAACAACATAGCTCTTATAGTTTCGGAGAAAAGTGGCTATGACATACGGACGGACGGACGGACAGACAGACAGACTCGACGAATCTATAAGGGTTCCGTTTTTGCCATTTGGCTACGGAACCCTAAAAAGGACTTATGTTGTCTAATCTGTTTATAAGTACTCCCTTGTGTGGCATCAAGTCATAAGTTCCTCAGCTTATCGTGCATATTCAGGCGGTCTATTCTGTCAACATCTCATCATGACTAAGGGAGTAAGCATTAATTGAATTGTCATTCCGTCGTGTTTGTACGGATTGACAGCTTACTTCATGTTCACTTTCCCTTAGTTTACATGATGTGATGTTAACACAGTCGTACTGCAGTTTGCTATTTCTTATAGCAGTCGGTCTATCCGTCAACATCTCACCGCGCTAACTGAGGTGGAGGGAGCATGTAGTGAACTTCATTCCACTTTGTTTGCATGGACTGACAACTCGCTTCATGATCACTTTACCTAAGCTGTCACGGTGAGATGTTTACAGAATCGCACTGCAGATACAAACTTAGTAAGCGATCGTGCTAACGCCTACGGATTGGAATCGTCGGTGGACACTACGCTTGCTTATCGTCATCAGCTGACTAAGCGGACGAAGGTAAATGATCCCTTAATTGATGTATTTCTTAATGTTAAGTACGTTTACCTAAACAGCTTTCCATATATTGTTATGGCCATGTTGCCATGGCAACTGAAGTAAATCCTCTGTTGAATTTATTTAATTACCTGTAAACAAGGAAAAACCAGTTAGTAGGGAAAAATAACCATAAACTATGCCACTACCAAGGACCATTTAAAATGACTTGTAATACATTTCAGATTTGATGAAATTTTTCGACGATGAAGAACGACAAATATTTCCGAGAATAGAAAATATTCGAGATAATTGTCACAGATTAAAAAAAAAAACATATTTGTAAGTAGAATAAGATTTTCTTTTCTTTTATTCCCTTTGTTATCTAGCTGGACTATACTCCAGAGGCGAAGTTGGGATTAAGCAGCCTATGTAAACTAAAAGCCGAAATGAGGATTTTGGTACGCGGTTACAATATAAGGAAAATATCTTCTCACAATTATTCTACATATCAGCTTCTAGGCCACATGGCCATTTGGGGCAAGTTTTGGTGTTTATGTTTATATAAGTTTTAATTTGATATGAGCATTTATCCGCTGAGAAAATAAGGTTAGCACCCAGATTCATTAAGAAGGGAAACCAAAATATGGTCACATTTGTTAATAGGGAAAAAGAGAACAAACGAATAATGAAATATTTAAAGTTGTTATGTAATGTAATTAATATCATCGTGTCAAATGCTTAAGCCATTAACTGGACTCCTCAAGTATTTTTTCAAATGATAATACATGGTTATAAATATTGAGTATTTAAATCAAAACAAGAAGATTAGTCATGATGAGGATTATTCATATTGACTAATTAGTCATAATTGCTGAGACTAAAACGGGTATAATTTAATTAGATCAGGAAGTAATTTATAAAATCTGATCATTTATATGAATTTCAATTCCTGCGATATATTTTGTTATCAGGATGATTTATTTCTAAGGAGCAAACACCTTGCCTATTCATCCAAATCGTATTTGTATTTAGTAATTATTAAACATTTAACTTGCTACAAAACAGTTTTTCAAAATAATACTGGCTTCTAAACATCTGTTTGACAAAGTAGTTTAGCATTTTCCTTTTTTTCTATTTGTACTTTTCTGTTCCAAGTCACCATTATTAGCTAGAGAATAATTAAGTGCGCCCTAAGAATCACCGGCTTAATTAATAGCCAGTAGTTTTGAAAAACCAAGCGGCGTATGATTATTTGCAAATTAAGATCTTACGCATATTATAAAACGAACATTAAACACAAAATGTAAATAATAACACAAGAATAGATACAAACACAATCCGTTTCTCAGACTAAACGGTTCTAAAAGCAAAAATAGCAATAACGAAACAATAATTATAATTCCTTATTAACATAAAACAAACCATAAGCCGCAAATGTCATGCATGTGATATTACGACAGAGCATTGTGCTAAGCACCAAACGATTATTTAGTGTAATTAAGCTCTAAAATTATTCTAGCTTCGAAAGATGTATTGTTCTTGCTAGAAAGCTGGAGCGACGGACAGGCGCCTAGCTTAGGAGATAAGTTGTGGCCATGGAGCTGGCGATTGGCGTAACGAAAAGTTATTTTTCAATAGGAGACTGAATTTTGAATGATACTTTTCCAGGATGATCTAGTTTGAAAGTATCGAGGTTTCACGCCTATTTGCTGAGGCTCGTACAGATAAATGCCTGCCTCCCTGATGCAGCGGAGCTATTGCAGTAGCAATATCATTCGAGTGCAATTTGTGAAACGGTTGAACTTTTAATACCCTAATACGATGGTTTTTACATGGCACCGGTGGTTTCTACATGTTATGTAATCTTCAGTGCACTTGTATTGGAAGATCCATTGCTCGAACTGTTGCATCGTTCTTCTATTTTTTAAACAATTAAAATTTATTAATCTGATAAATGCTCGTACATGTATGTATACTTATAGGAATAACCTTTAAATACTGACACATCCAGTTATCGAAAGACTGTCCAATATTATTTATCCAATTTCGTTTTTATTTTAGGTTTCCATACCAAAATGGTAAAAAGGAACCTTTATGGTATGACTAAGTCTATTCGTCTATCACAGCTGAATATCTCAAGAAGAACTACTAATGCTACCAACTTGAAAATTGGAAGTTTGAGATGACGTTTGCTCAACTATTTTTTTGCAACAGCGACTAAAAGGGGTTCCTAAAAATTTGAAGTGGGGCTACGAGGGTATGTGGGATATCATAATTATGAAAGAGTGCTATTTAAATATTCTCTTTTTTTCTTGTTTTTTTTTTTAAATTTTTATGATATAACAAAACAAAAAAAAACCTAAACTCAGTTATTAAACTTGAGTACCTATATAATAAAGGGAACGATAATCTATTCGATTTTTCTAAAATCCAATGACGAATTTTTTATTTTTATCAAAATCGGGCTCCAGACTCCTTTGGCCGTGAAGGCACACTTTAAAAATGTACCTTGTATACACGGTGCAATCGTAAAATGTTTTAAGTTCAGTTCAGTATTGGACTGCTATGCTGATGTAATTGGCCATTGATGAGGTGCAATTTCATGGCAATCTAAGATATAAAAACAACATCTTCGTTCAGCAGTAGCAGTATAGCTGTTTTATATCCTACAGATCCTATTTTATATTTGTAGATAACAAAACTATTTGAATAAATATAAAACCAATGAATGGAAATAAAACGATAACACTAACGGAAGAGTCTGAAACTCTTCCGTTTACTGGTGACTGGTGACTGACAGACAAGGCACAGCCGAAACTACTGGTCGTAGAAAGCTGTTACGGTTCTTGCTTGGGAGTTCTAAAACACGATTTCCCGAAATTCGTACGGGTACAGAGAAAAACTTGATATTCGGGTAGGAAGTCGCGAAGAAACTTCTTCGTACAGCAATAACAATATAGCTGTATTATATCCTACAGATCCAATTTCACATTTGATTAATGACAATACAGTTTGATCTACACCAATGACGAACGAAAACATCATATAGATAACACTAAGAGTCCGTGGCTTAAGCCCCCAGTGGTCGAGGCACCAGTGCCCGGCGGCCCCTGATTCGACTAATTTAATTTAAAGCATTTTTTTATCAAAATAACTGTCAGGCACAAAATGTTTTACAAAAATAAAAAAAGAGTATTGATTGTAAGTATAATGAATAATATTAAATTATAATTATATAAATAACTTAGAAATGCTTTTATCAACTGTGGATCCAGAACAAATGAGAACATCTACTTAATTATAACAGTCAGATTCAATAGCAATAACACAACAAAATAATTAGACTTAAACAATAATCGTTCTCGTAGAGTAACAAATTTTTTATAAAAAAAATCAACTACAAAAACTTAAACCAATAAAAAAATCTAAAGTAAAACTTAAATTAGTATCTCTTTTCACTAATAAAGCTAAATGATTACTTTTTTAGACGGATAACATAATATGGGATATGATTTGTTCTAAAAACATGACCGTCGTAATTATTTGTTTTCTTACTGTTCAGTCAAATTAGCAATTATTTTTTTATTCTTTCTTGTGTTATTATCCGGTATGCTCGCAGGAATGTTATTGGTCTGAAAGAAACAACTAGGAAAGTATCTCAATTTGTTACACAAATGTATTTTGTGTCATTTCATATTTATAAGATAAAATAAATAACATTACCTTGCTTGTGCCGTGCCGTGAGTAGAAATATCAATCCTAACTATTTCTTAAAACGATGATAAAGAGGGGTTTGTCCCCAGGTGATTTTTAAATGATTTGGTGATTGGTGAACAGGCCATTTCTAAATTAGTGATTCCATGTTATTCCTTATAACAACACCTCTTTGCGATCATATCCGCAGACCCAAGTCATTGTTCAACAAAATTATAATTGAAATAATATGGTGGAACATTTTTCTTATTCACTGTACAAAGTGAAAAAAAACAAGATGATAAATTAATCGAATCAGGGGTGCTAAGCCTAAGCCACGGACCCAACATTCAAGGAATTTTATTTATTTAACAATTTATGTACACACACACAAATAGATAACAAAAAAGGAGACAAAAATTGGTACGAAGGTGATGCTTATTTCTAAAGAAATCTCTTCCAGCATACCTGCGAAAGGAGAGCCAAATAAAACAGATGTAGACAGACAAGTGTGAAGTTAAAATTAAAACAATAAACTTTAAATACAACATACAATACATAAATATTACTAAAATAAATATAACTCTAATATATACTAAATAATATTTTAAGATAAATAAATAAAAAATACATACTTGCAACTATGACGGTACAGAAAGGTAGTGTTCTTTCACTCTTTCTTAAAAACTAAGGGTTTTGCAGTCTCTAATATCAGGCGGTAGTGAATTCTACAACCTAATCGCGTGCACAGTAAAGGAATAGGAGTAAAAATCAGTGGAGTGGGGAGGGGACTTAAGGAGGTTTCTAAGATGCGACCTGCAAGGCGCATCTGAGGGACGGGAAAAGGAGAAGCGTCCCCGCAGGTAGGAAGGCGTTTTAGGGTTGTGAAGGATGCTAAATATCAAACACAATATCCGAGAGTTCCTGCGAAGTCGGATAGGGAGCTACTTGAGAACCTTGCGAAATTCAGAAATGTGATCGTATTTTTTGAGGTTGAACACAAAACGAATACAAATGTTTTGCAAACGCTCAAGTTTATTTAATTGCTCCTCGGTGGCATCCAAATAACAGGCATCAGCGTAGTCTATGATGGGCTGAATGAGAGTTTGGGCAAGGGAAATTTTAGTCTTCAAGGACAAAAAGCTCTAGACATTTCAGAGAGAGAAAAGTGTAGTGCACCTTCCAACTGACTTAAGCGATATGGTTCGTCCACGATAAGAAGGAGTCCATGATAACCCCCAGGTTTTTAGCCAACTGTGCGTATTCAATCTGAACTCCATTCAAACAGAGTAGAGGCAGCGCCGCAATGTCCAGCCTGTATCTCATGTATCTGCCACCAATAACCAAGGCCTGAGACTTCTTAGGGTTGATTTGCAGACCAAAGGACTGCGACCACTCCCTCCCCAATTAGCATCAGGTCACGGTTCACGGCGGATACAGCGGCAGTTACAGTGCTGTGACCAGGCCGGATTGTAAAGGACTAAGAAGATCATTGCTAGAAAGAAACAGAGAAAGTTGCCGATGGACAAGAACTTTAGAAAGATAAAGAAGAATGGAAATTGATCTGAAATCAATCTTTTACGTTTTCTACTAAGATAATGAAATAATGGGTTATTTTCTTAGAATTCTTCTGTCTTAATCAAAAAAAAGATTAATGTGTGTCCCTTGTCTATCATAAAGAAGCATTTAATGGAAATAGGCTAGTTAATAGTTCTCGTAAAGACGCCTAATCGCAAGTAATTAGCTAGTGCGAGCGTAGGTTTTTGTTAAATTCATAAATACACGCAATTTACTGTACAAACCGACTAAATCGCTAAGAATCTTAATTTGTCAATTTATTTTAAGTAGAATTTTCTAATAGCCCTGAATTATACCACCCATAAGTCCATAAAATATTAATTTAACGCACGGCTTCAGGTAGGGAATTATAGGTCTGTTATAACCACGAGTGATAAAGTTAAATGTGAAGTAATAAAGTTAAATGTGAATACGAAAAAACATTATATTTTGTAACCCCTAAATGAATGTTCATTCATCTTTTAGAAGCAGTCATAACGACTCATTTAATTTGAGGTTTTAAGAAGAGTATTAATGACTCAAATACTCTTCAAAATCCCTGTAACCAAGCTAAACAAAGGGTCTTAAGAATAGCCACAACATAAAATATCACGTGTGGGAGTCGAACTCACGACCTCTCAATCGCTCGAAGGTAAACGAACGAATATTGAGGTACTACATAAAATAATTGTTATATTTGACTAACACAATTTGCTATTCCGTAGTCACGTCCAAATTATTGTCCGAACTGCAAACCGAGCCAGTAACTTACACCATTGCAATGCAAACTGTCATCATCGTTCTCTCCCACTTCATTCCATAAATAGTACTTTACTTCGACCATCTGTCTTCTACAAATTCAAGACAATTTTATGGCTATATTAGTCAGTCGTTCATATTTCTTTTATACTCACATCAGAGCTGTCTTATATGGATGGATTCTTTTAAAATCGACATGTTTTACACAATAGGTAAGGGTGTTTAGAAACGTTTTTATAATGTCGTAGGCAATCCTTATATTCCAATAAGCATCGGGGGGCTACTCCGTATCACCTACGGACTTACGATTAGTCCCGAACACGAACTAACAATTAATGTGACAACACGATTTGACAATGCCTGCAACCAGAGCCGGAACTAGGGACCCCTGGCGCACCTCAAAGTGATGTCAGCATCGTAATAGGGTAGATGACTACAAAAATTTAATTAATCCGTCAGTTACATTATCAAAAAATATTTGACCCGTGTTTTTCTTTTGTTACGGAAACAAAAATTGACGAAGTTACGACGCTTTTAAAATTCCCAATACGTCACACGTTCGCATAATTTTTACTGAGTCGTGACGTCACGAGCCCCCACTCGCGAGTTTTGATGCGTTTTATCTTTGTCAATATTCATTGATTTACAAAAACAAAAAATACGTGTCCATTATATTTCAATACTCTAACTGACGGACTAAATAGTTTTGCAATTTGTGGATGATGGTATCTACCCTATTGCCTACCAGGGTCGCGGAGTTTGTTCGGAAGAGTCACCGCGGCCCCGGGACGCAAAGGGAATTAGGAGGAACTAAGTCTGATACTCACTTCCGCTCCGTTAGTCATTTAATGATTTCCCATCATTAAACAAAAAAGGCAATCTTTATATTTGGGTTTTTCGAATTCATTGGATTTGTCATTTCATCTAAAATAATTTACAGGTTAATTCTCCTATCTCTATTTTTATTTCTGACTAGCAGCATGTCGAAATGTTTGCAAGATCAACTCAATATTTTGATCACGAACAAACGAATTATTCCAAGACACATAATTTATTACAGACACACTAAGTAACACACAATTTCTATTTATCATATAACCAACTATGACGACATCCCATCGCACTATGAATAGCAACTGGCATAGTGAGGTGCAGTTGCATTATTGAAACCTGAATCACTGGTAGAAGTTATATCGTCAGAACAATCTGTCAGATTAGTGCCTACGCTGACAATTTAACCAAGCGATTTTGTTATATTCATTTGTGTCACAGTAGGCATAGTAATAGGCTCATCGAATCAATATCAAATGTATCGTGAGATACTACTTATTTATGAACAACTTTTACTATGAAACAGCTTGGGAATATCGAAAAAATATCAGCAAAGATGTGATGATTTAACTCTAAAAATAAAAACTTTACGTATTGAGTGCCTTTTCTTGATATCACAAAGAGATTGGAAACAAGCAGGCGAAGTGTAGCTTAAATGATGACCAGTTTTATGTTCAGCAATTGCTACTGAGATTTAAAGTAAAAAATCCTATCCTAATTATAATAATATTAAATGCGAAAGTTTTTTACTCTTTCACGTTTTATACTGGGAGTATGTTCCCTAGGGATCACGCGGGTGAAGCCGCTGGCAGAATCTACTAATGGATATATGTAACAGGAAAGGCATCCACTTTTATGTATGAGCTCTAGTCATATTGCTATGCTGTTTTTGATTGTTCATACGAAGTCCTGTAACCGGCCTAGTGTCTACATGCGCCTTTGTTTTTGCATCGCAATACTGCCGAATTAATTAGTATTTTGCTGCTTATACAGAAATTAAATCAAACGTTGCATATGAGCCAAAACCAACCTTCAGTGGAGCAACATGTATATAATCGTACGATGGCGATGATGATTCTGATTATTCCGATTCGTGTAACGATATATCAAGCAACCTCCCAACAATAAATCTGCCATTGTATGGCCAACCAACATATTTATCGAATATTGAAGTTCTAGAAACGAGGACCATCAACCCTTCATTTATCATTTGCAGGAACGTTTTAGGTGTTTTCCTTTATATAATAACTAGCTTAGCCTTCGTAGGCGCATTTATTCCGTATTTTCTCGTTCCCGTAAGAATTTTGGGAAATCCTCTCTTAGTGCTCCCCTTCACTTCCCAAAGAAACTACATGCAAAATTTCTGCTTTTTGTGACAGTAGCATCAGCTGAGCGTTGTTTGTCAGTCACTCAGACACGTAAAAGTTTTATATACGTTGATGAGTACTAAATTTTAAAATATTTTGCAACTGCAACTTGAGGCAATCTTTTTTGGGCTACTTCCCGTCTCGTCACATTCCCCTTTTGTCACTATGTCAAAACTTTTCAAAATAACTGAACGCGAGTGGCGTTTGGCCGCGATTTTGATCTTCATACATTCTTTCCCGATTTTTCAGCTTTTTTTAAACTAGTTTTCGTGTGGTAGTCAGCTCCTTTTTATCACCCGACTTTCCCAGAGGTGGGTATAATGTTTTTCTAGTGGATGTAAAAACCTTAAATTATTTTCGTCACATGGGCCGCCCTGTTTTAAAGTTATCGAAATATTAGTCTTAATATCCTAATTACCAAAATGTGTGTAGGTACTGGTTTTGAAAAACAAATCTATTTGATGAAATGTGCGGTGAAAACAGAATTATTTTATTTTTGACAAAATTTGCTGTAAATAATATGTCATGTTAAGCACTGTTTTACGGATGGAACATTTAAGTGCTGTGCGAAGCCATTTTTAGGGTTCCGTAGCCAAATGGCAAAAAATGGAACCCTTATGGATTCGTCATGTCTCTCTGTCTGTCTGTCTGTCCGTCCGTAAGTCACAGCTACTTTTTTTCGAAACTATAAGAATTATGCTGTTTAAACTTGGCAAGTAGATGTATTCTGTGAACCGCATTATTCCATCCATCTTATTTCATCATATCCGCATTACCATGTAAACTTTCACCGAAAATTGGTTTGAACGAGATCTAGTACGTAGTTCTTTTTTAATACGTCATAAATTGTAAACCGCAAATTTTGCTTTTAATATATACCTACAGGTACAGGAGTCCGACTCGCACTTGGCCGGTTTTATTTTTTCAACTATATGTGATACATGGAGACATAGGAAGCACAAGAACTGCTACAAACATAGTTCCAACTTTTTACGCCATACCTACTATGCAATAAAGAAGAAGCTACACATGAAAGGCTGTTTTACAACATTAAACTTCATGTACCTGATTGGAATCCAGTCTTTTTACGATTGATTATGAGCAATGCCCATACAATTCGGGATTTTTTGGTGTACGTCCCACCCCGAGAAACCCACTGTTTTGATTGTTAATTGGTATCTGGTGTATTGTGATGCATCCATGTTTCATCAACAGTTATAAAACGGCGCAAAAACTCGTTCGGATTACGGCTGAAAATCGCCAAACAACCCTTTCAAGTGGTCACACGGTTACGCTTGTGGTCGAGTGTAAGAAATCGCGACAGCCATCCCGCGGATAGCCTGTGCATATCCAAATATTCATGTAAAATGTGATGCACCTAATGAAAACACTTTTCACGCGAACGAAGCCGCGGTCGGAAGCTAGCTGTTTACTTCCTACTGTACTTCCAAAATAAAATTGTGACCAAACGGGAATGAATATAGGTATTCTTAAATGGTGACAAATCGGGACAGAATGTATGAACATCAAAATCGTGACCAAACGCCACTCGCGTTCAGTTTTTTTTTAAGTTTTGACATAGTGACAAAATGGGAATGTGACGAGACGGGAAGTAGCCCTGTTTTCACGCTAAATGTGGTTGACATAAAAATAACCGCTAAGTTAGGTACAAATATCATGCAGCTGATGACGCACAAACTTCTATATAAAAAGACCAATAAGCAGAGCTATCCTAACAAAATAAATCTAATTAATATGAGAAGCCTCGTTGAAGAAAATCCACCAATCATATCTAACTCCAACGTAATACATACATAGTAAGCTTGTACCTAGGCGACATGACATTCTTGCCCTGATTAGATTCCTTACTCACTCGCGGTCGAACCGCGTTCGATTTGATATGTACTTAAACCTGAGAGTTGTAAGGCATTTTGCTGGTTTATTTATGGCAAAGGTATTCTAGCTATGTAGCTAACAGACATAAATCTGGTACCGTTTAGCGTTTGTATCGTTTTGACGTCAAAGTTATTGGCAAATTGCTGCTGTTACGGGAATTCGGACAAATTGAAGGAATTTTAGTAATGATTTCATTTTCATTTTCTTTACCAGATTTTTATTTTTCGGCATATAGCTCGTAGGTGGTAAATGTTACTATAAAACCTAGAAAATTAAATAAACAAGAATATTCTTGTATTTATGTTTAAATATAATAAAAATAGTTATAGACTGTAAATAGATTATAAGCAATGTATCGTTAAAAGGACAATTATGTATAATTATACAGAAACATTAAATAAATCACCTAACAATAACTGTAAATAAAGAAACGAAGATTTAAAAAGGAAATCTAGAAAACCCGTGTTCATAACATACAAAAAAAATGTTTCTTTGAAAATATTTTGTAAATACCAAATCGATGGTTCTGAAAATTTAAAACCCAAACAGCTTTTAAAACTAAAAATCGCCAATTTGCAGAAAATAGGAATACAAGGAAGCAGTTAATCCTCGTTTACCTATTAAAATGAGTTACTGCACTAACTATAAAACTGACATGGAGGCTTTCACAAAGGGACATTGAGTGCAATATAAATTACTGGATGGTTCAC
This sequence comes from Ceramica pisi, assembly GCA_963859965.1. Taxonomy (NCBI): domain Eukaryota; kingdom Metazoa; phylum Arthropoda; class Insecta; order Lepidoptera; family Noctuidae; genus Ceramica; species Ceramica pisi. Next base: position 5,769,012 of record OY982549.1, on the reverse strand, counting down.
AATAAAATTTCCTTTGTTAATTAGGTTCCACTCTATCTCATGTTTTCTCACGGCGAGAGAATTCACGCTCCGAGAAATTTTAGTAATGTACCTATGCACAAACTGCAATTGGTGTTTCTTTTGTGCGTGGAAACCCCTAAGTGTTTTTTAAATAAGTATTACAAAAATGTCTTCTACAACAAGACGCAACAAAACTGGATAGTTTATAGTTTCTCCGTATCGTGCTGAAAAATCACGAATGGATATGGAACAGCGACCTATTCACAGGTCTACAATCTGTTTTATTTTGTGTGCCTCAATATAATGGTATAACAGTAGTTCGCTAATCACAAGATTGTGTGCAAACACCAAAATGGAAAGAACGAATGTGTCAAATTTCAGGAGAACAAAATTTGGAGTGCCTCAAGGCAGCATGCTTGGCCATTCATATAAATGATTTGCCAAAAGTGACATATCAACTAATGATTTTGTTTGCAGATGATAGCACTGTCGTCGTAAAATTTAAGTAATTAAATACCAAATTGACAATAATAATACTATTACTGACATAATTGTCTAAAAATGAATAATTTAATAATCAACCTCAAGAAAACCTAAGTAAGTAAGTTACGATGGCAACGAATTAAAAGAAGTTAAAGTGTGTATTTTAGGTATCCATATTAACAATTATCTTGATTGGAAAGCTCATATAGAACAGTTATGTAAAAAAGTAAATAAATCTGCCTATGCGCTTTGTACTGAATGTAATTTTCTATAAAATTCAGTTCAAAACATTATTTGGGTTATTATAAGTGTAAAACTGAATTAGTAAACAAAAGTGTCCTGGGTAAGGCTCCATACATTTATAAAATTCCAGACGCCATACAAGAATAAAATTTTTCAAAATTTAAGCAAAAAAACAAAATTCTTCTTCATTGATAAATATTACTATTGACGAATAAATTTAGAATTACAGTGATTGAAACGAGTACTAATGACTTTTGTAATATTTTGACATAAATTTTATTTTTTGACATTTTATTAATTCCTCATTTCGGTGTCACATAATTGGAGCACTCAATAATATGTAAATATTCAATTTATTTACTACTTTAATACCATGGTTATGCATTGTTTATCGAACATCTATACTAATAATTATTATAAAGATAAGATAAGATAAGATATATTTATTTGTCAAAAACATGTGTAGGTTAACAATCACTTGGAATGATTACAAAAAAAGTTTCAACATGTTTTGCCTATAAAGGCGTACAAATACAAAAGTTAACAAAATTCGAGGAATAAAAATCATAGTTAGGTATGTCAGATCAATAATAACAAAATTGTCTAAATTACATCATTTAAATATTCGTCAACACTATAATAACACTTATTTATTTAAAGTTTATTCATGCTTTTATTAAAACTAGTATTGTTTAAATCTTTGTATGCCTTTGGTACCTTATTATATAATATTGGGGCCATACAGAATGCACTCTTACGCATTAGAGCCGTTTTAGCACTATGTGAGCGAAGTTTCCGATTATCCCGTTGACTTCTTAAGGACCCATCTGAAGACTTCGGAAACAGTTGAGGATTGTTTTTTACAAATAATAAGATATACAAGGAAGGAAGTGAGAGAATTTGATATTTAATAAAATATGGTTTGCAACTGTCTGTACTTTTTAGACCAAACATAGCTCTTATGCATCGTTTTTGGATTCTGAATATCACTTCTTTATGCGTAGAGTTGCCCCAGAAAATAATGCCGAATCTAAGGATCGATGCAACAAGTCCGTGATAGGCAGTAAGCAATGTATCCATATTTACGATTGGGGCGAGTTTATGCAATGCGTAGGAAGAACTACTAACTTTCCTACTAATTTCTTCAATGTGTTCTTTCCAGTCAAGTTTTTTGTCAATGATAAAGCTGAAGAATTTGTGTGTTTGAACGCGCTAATCTCAGGAACTACTGGTCCGATTTGAAAAATTCTTTCAGTGTTAGATAGCCTATTTATCAACAAAGACAAATAGGAACGGAGCATTAACGGCAAATGTGACGCAGACGAAGTTGCGCGGGTCAGCTAGTTTTTAATAAATTTTAATTTGTAATCCTCAGCTAGATTTTAAAAATAAGATCTGTATTTGTTTCCCTATGTTAACAAAATAAATAAAAAAGCCACAAGCCTTTATTTTTTCCTTTTAACTTCAAGTCAAGAAATCTTAATATGTTAAGGCCATCTCGCCTAAAAAAATACCTAAAAAAGTCACATGCATACGGGCATGCATATATAACATATTTTGTATGAAAAGGTGCGCCCCATCAAGAATGTCAACCCATCAATCGGGTATTGTGCTATTTTTTCATTTTGACAGGACTTGAATTTATAAAGGAGTACGTGGATGATCAAGGCCGTTCTTGGGTACGGCGTATTGCTCTTTGGTTTTTTATAAGCTGAAAAATACAACTTTATTAAAGGTGCCTTATGTTATGTGTAGAGGAGCTCGTGGCTAAATAATACAAGCCACACGGGTCGATCTTCAAGGTTAAGCAACGCTTGTCAAGGTTGGACTGTGGATGGGTCACCATCTTAACATACTGAGTTTCCTCCGTGCCTCGGAAAGCACGTTAAGCCGTTGGTCCCGGCTGTCATTTGTACATCTTTGGCAGTCGTTACGGATAGTCAGAAGCCAGTTTATCTGACACCAGTCTTGCCATGAAGTACCGTGTTACACAGTTAATGGGCTATGGAGGTCTGGTAGGCAGCCGCTCCGCGTCAAATACTGGTACTCAGCTAAATCCGGTTTGACTGGAAGCCGACGTCAATGTAGTTGGGAAAAGGCTAGGAAGGATAATCTTCTAATATATAAAAATGAATCCCTATTTCCCGTGGTCACCGCATCACGCGTGAATGGCTGGGCCGGCTTTTGTTGTATTTGTTAGTCAGTAGAAGGTTCTTATAAAAGAAAAAATAAGAAAGTTGCAGACGACGGGAGCGAAGCCGCGGGGGACAGCTAGTGATGGATAATTATTTATAATTTTCAATTAATCACAATTACCGTGACATAACAACCAGGCATCAAAACGCTCATAATAAATATTAATCAAGTCGTCGTGGTCTACGATAACAATCACCGGTGAATGAGCGAAATCGTCATGAAAATGATTAATAACGGTCATTCACCATCACCAGCAATATGGGTGGATATTAACAGGCAACAGAGTATCTTAACATACACTGCACTTCGGATATGCTCAGTAACATTAAGTATGTACATACCATCTTTCACACAGCCCATGCATCGTTTCTTTAGTCGTATCTACTCTCAAATTAATTTCAAATAAGTTTTATATTGTTGCTATTACAATACCGCGTGTATCTGACATCGACGCACAAACGATTTCCATGAGTCCAGGGCATGATTCTGGACACCCCAGTGTTGGAATTTTTCGTCGGTTTTTTTCTCATTTTTTTCAAGAGCACCACAAAGTATCAGCTCAGCTGAGCTGATATCTATTTGTGGCTTTATTCAGATTGTTCTTTTTAGTGAAAGTAGTTAATTAATTATTTTTTTATTAAAAATCTCATTGGGTTAGGTCAGAATAACGATTATGAGCAGTCTAAAGTAAAAAAATCCTTGAAAAAAATAAAAAAATGAGAAAAAAGCCGACGAAAAATTCTAAGTCTAGGGTGTCCAGAATCATGCCCCGGACCCATGGAAATCGTTTGTGCGTCGATGTCAGATACACGCGGTATAAAATTAAAAAAATAAGTCCGTCGACCACCTCAAGCGAAATTCACCGCCCATAAAAAGTAATTCTTGGCTCATAAAATATTAGCTAGTGTCAACCAATGCATTTTTACTCGATATTCGCTGCGTTGCAATTATAATCAATTTGAATGCAAATGTCTCGCACCGGGGACACTGAGCCAACTAGTTTTTCTGTTGCATATTTTACTGCATGCTTGTTTGCTCTTTATAATTGAACTAGCTGACACTTCGTCTGCGTCACATTTTCCATTAATGCTCAGCCCCTTTTAGTCTTAGCGTGATGGTATGTAGCCTATATCCTTCCTCGATACATGGGCTATCTAATACAGAAATAATTTTTCAAATCGGACCAGTAGTTCCTGAGATTACCCTCTACATACAAACTTACAAACAAATGTTACCTCTTTATAATATCAGTATAGATATAGGATGGAAGTATACACGTTTATCAACGTATATAATACACTTATTAAAAAGGAAATATTTTCATTTTTATATGTTGATAACGAATTAACTCAAAAACTACTGGACTGATTCAGAAAATTGTTTCACCATCAAATTGCTGCATTATACCGGAGTAACATAGGCTATATTTGCTGCCTGCCGGAGTCGCGGGATTATTCGAAAGAGATACCGTGGCTCCGGAACACAAAGGGCGATGAAGGAACATGGATGGGTTTTAGTCAGTAGAAGTCTGACACTCCCTCCCGCTCTAAAAAAAAAGACTATATTTGCTACTAGAAAAAATAAGGGATCCTTAAGAAAATTGCTGTGCGAACGAAGTCACAGGCGAAGTGCTAGTCATTAATAATAACGAAAAAAAAAATTGTTCTATTCATTGATTAATTTGAAATTCTAATTTTGATCAAAGAGTGGAATTCCCTGCCAGAGAATGTTTCCTGATAGTTACAAGAGTGAATAGTTTACTTCTTGGCACACATACTCGCGTACTACGTAAGATAGTGGTCAAACGTGTGCCTATCAATCTATACTTAATATTAAAAAGAGGTATTTTTTTTTGTAAGTTTGTATGTAGGGGGTAATCTCAGGAACTACTGGTTCGATTTGAAAAATTCTTTCAGTGTTAGATAGCCCATTTATCGAGGAAGGTTATAGGCTATATATCATCACGCTTAGACAAATAGGAGCGGAGCATTAATGGAAAATGTGACTCAAACGAAGTTGCGCGGGTCAGCTAGTAGTAAATAAATCTGCAGTGTGTCAAGCTAATAATGTCTTGTCTATTCAATTGGGTACTTGAAAAGAAAATCGATGTGGGATAAAATATGAACTTATCGAACAATCGCTGTTTGAACCGACACAGATTCAAATAAGAGTCAAATTAACTATGTTTTAATAACAGTAGCTCATTGGACCAACAATCCTTCGTAATAAACGTTCATGTGCAATTGAATTCATAGTAACGACTTAGTATCTACATACATTGTTTACAAGCTCATGGAATAAATAAACTACCAAATAATTATCATTCTTAAACCTTCACTCATCTTTAAATCCCTACCAATCGTCTGGAATTAAGTCGGGAATAACGTTTTCTTATCCAGCAATAAGACTCTCATGTATAGAAATTGATGCAATAAAAGTGTATAGCCGGAATAATAGTTTTATTTTAATAGACCACGAAGTAATGCTGAGGCAGATTTGCATGCAACAGTGTTTTTATGTCGATACTGTTATGAAATTATGTTTTGACCGCATCATAAATATGCGACATGCCTGTTGAGATTATAGACGTCTAAGTAGCCCATCAAACTGTTCGGAGTTGATAGCTCAGAAATATCACTTGGTTCTCGTTTTATTATGTTGCTGCACTTTTTAGTGATCTGGTATTGATAATTCAAAAATTCTCAGTTTTAAGAAAATTATTTCCAGTTTGTTTTTTGTAGTTTGAATTTTCACTGAAAAGTTTTTTAGTATTTGCAACAAAGTGCCCGGAGTCATAAGTACATCGCAGGCGGTACTTTTAAATCAAAATGAATAGGTAATAAAAAATGTATAGGTATTCTACATTTAGATATAGGTTCAAGTGCCAAATGTACAAACGACTCACCGGTTATTAAAAAAAAAACAACTGCCTCTGTGTCGAGTGGTTTAAGCACTTGTCTTGGGACCCGGTGGTCGTAGGTTCGATTACCACGGGATGCATACTTTGTAGTTGTTAGTATGTTGTATCAAAATAAAGATAATTATGTCGGTAACACCTCTGTTTAAAATTACAACTAACGCCATCTAGTAAGTCTGTAATTAAAATACGTATGACAATGTTGTTTGACGTATTCAGTCTATTGCGAATACTACGAGTTTTAATAAAAGTTTTTTTCCAGTTTGGAACACAGGACATTGCAAAAATACAAAATCCTTTATTTCAAATAGACCAGTTTACAGGCACTTTTGAATAGTCAAGGTCTGTTAATCAAATATTAGGTCCTTACATATGAAATTAGCGTTTTGTAGTACTGACCACTTTGATTTGAAATATCTCCTCTTTGGTTAAGAATTCCAAATTCAAATTTATAAATTCATTTAGCTGGTACATTTGAGTTTTGAAAACAGTTAGTCATTTGTTTTTTCCTCATTATTTTTTTCTTTGGCGTCGCTTATTACCACACAATAATGGAAAACATGAAATATCGGTACGTTTTTGGTTCCAACGTTTTCGTTCTGGAATCTTCGGGATTCCAGCAATTGTACTGAAGACTTGTGCGCCTGAGTTGTCTCCGATCTTGACACGCCTATTTCGCCTTTCGTTTGAGACTGGGAAAGTGCCGAAGGCTTGGAAGCAAGCTAACGTGCAGCCCGTGTCCAAGAAGGGTAGTCGACCTGACCCGTAAAATTATAGGCCCATCTCGGTAAATAACGTCCATACTCTGTAAGAGTTTGGAACGGGTACTGAATCGTAAGCTCCTGACATACCTAGAAGCGAACGATATCCTAAGTGACCGACAATACGGCTTTCGCCGAAATCGGTCAACTGGGGATTTTCTAGCGTCTGCCATTCAAATCTGGAGTGAGGCCATTGAGAAGCATGGGGAAGCACTTGCGGTCTCCCTAGACATCTCGAAGGCCTTCGACAGGGTCTGGCACGATGGCCTTATTAGTAAGCTTCCTTCCTTCGGTCTGCGCGACGGATTGTGATTGGATTGCTTCCAGAGGGGTCGGTCTTTCCGAGTGGTCAGAGATGGCTGCTCGTCCGGACTGCTGGATATTAATGCCGGGGTTCCTCAGGAGTAAGTACTCTCGCCAACATTGTTCCTGTTGCATATTAATGATCTGCTAAAACCCGATACCTTTGGGTATGCAGACGACAGCACTGTTGCTGAGAGATACGTGTACGACGCACGAGCTGGTGGGTCACAGACCCGGTCACTCCGTGAGGCTATGGTTGAGCGCTTGAACGTGTCCTTACAGGCTGTCTCCGAATGGGGCGATGCCTGGTTAAGTTCAATGCTGCGGAGACCCAAGCGTGTCTTTTTTCCGCTAAAAGGAGCTAATTCCACCCTGCTCCATCTCTCCGCGGTGTAACCCTGCCGATAACCGACAGACTTGAGCTTCTTTGTGTTACATTAACATCTACCATCAAATTTTGGCCCTTTAATAGAAGCCAAGGCTCAAGTGGCTGCTAGAAAGTTGGGAATCCTGGCAAAGGTGATACAATACTTCACGCCGGAACAGTTTCTTAAACTGTATCAAGCGCAACTTCGATCGTGTATGGAGTACTGCTCTCATCTTTGGGACGGAACTGCCAGATAACAGGTTGATGACCTTCGAGTCAATTGTAAAACGAGCCAAGAGGATCATCGGCAATGATAAGCTCGTCGAATCGGAGCTCCAAAGTCTTGAGCATCGACGCCGAGTAGCTGGCCTGTCGGTTTTCTATCGGTTACATATTGGAGAGTGTGCGACAGAATTGCATAATTTAATTCCGCCAAGCCCGTTCCACCATCGGACCACAAGACGTACGGCGATGTGCCACCGGTACATGGTGGACATCCCAGTTATACGCATAAAACGTTTTGGAAATACATTCATTGTGCGTATAGCTAAGGAGTGGAATTCCCTGCCTGAGTCTGTGTTTTCTGACAGCTACAACCTGAGATTCTTTAAGTCAAGAGTGAATAGGTTACTTCTTGGCAAGCGTGCTCCACCTTAGACCGCATCATCGTTTAACATCAGGAGAGATAGCGGTCAAACGTATGCCTATCAATAGTAAAAAAAATCGACCTTCAGAACCAACCCCGTGGACGGCCGGAGACCAAAGTGGAAAATGAAGAATTAAAGGCTATTGTGGAAGAGATCCATCACAAAACACTTCAGAGATAGCTGCAGGCTTCTGATTAAGTGATAAAACTGTATTAATCCACTTGAAGCAAATCGGGAAAGTAAAAAAACTTGAACGATGGTTACCTCATGAATTGAGTGGATCGCAATTGCGAACACGCGTCGACTGCTGTGTTACTTTGCTCAACCGACACAATAATGAAGGGATTTAAATCGAATCATTACTTGTGATGAAAAGTGGAAACAGTACGATAATCGGAAGCGCTCGTCGCAATGGCTGAACCCTGGAGACCCAGCCAAATTCTGCCCTAAACGAAAATTGACTCAAAAAAAGTTACTTGTGAGTGTTTGGTGGACTAGCGCCGGTGTCGTTCACTTTCAGCTTTTTAAAATCTGGCCAAATGATTACGGCAGATTCATATTGTCAACTAGCTGCTAAACAACCGAGATTGGTCAATCGCTCTAGGCCACTGCTGCTTCACGACAACGCAAGACCACACACTGCACAACAAATAACCACTAAGTTAGATGAGTTACAATTGGAATGTCTGCGCAATCCACCTTACTCCCCGGACCTTGCTCCAACAGATTACCATTTTTTCCGGAATTTGGACAACTTCTTACAAGGGAAAAAAATCAACTCCGCTGCGGCAGTCCAAACCGCCTTCAAAGAGTTTATTGATTCTCGCCCCCATGGTTTTTTTAGTAAAGGAGGTTTTCATAGATAACAACGGTGCATACTTTGATTAGTTAAATGTATTTTACAAAAAAAACTTGACTTTATTTCCTCCCATACAAAACGCCATTTTCATATGTGAAGACCTAATAGATGAAGCTAATTCTGCCACGCTAGCGACAAAAGCAGCAAGTTGTTCTGCAACAAAACACTCACCGACCTATCTCCAGCGCGGTAGTTGCATGTTCCAAAGAGTAGATCCTATGGAGAAGAACGTGGAAGAAACTACATGTACACTCTTTTAAACCAGTTGTCAGTGCTTACAAAATCATGGTTACATTCGTTGAATGAGTCAATACAATGCAAAGCAAAGATAATCTTACAATCTTCAGCAGGTCCAACAATATTTTCACATCTTCATCAAAGTTCGGGCACCTTAGCGTGTGTGGAGCGGACTCCCCTAGTTTATGCTTGTTTGCGAAGTGTGCGTTTTATACAATTTTGCAGGCTTGAATCACATGATTGTCTGATAAAAAGATGATTACGTGCTTTGGAAGACACGTATAAGCGGGTGGTTCCGGCCATTAAATGGCGGTCGTTAAACCATGTCAGAGGCCCTTGAGGCGGTTTAGAAACTCTGAAATTAGGGTGTGTGGGGTCGTTAGACCTTACCGCCTACACGATAAGAAGAAGAAGCGGTAATTTAAAATTTATTGCCAAATTAATCACAGGAGACATAATTATACGCGCCTTTTTAAACTTTGAAAAAACCAGCCAAGTGCCAGTCGGACTGGCACACGAAGGGTTTCCATAAACCTTAATTTTTATTATTTGTTGCTATAGCGGCAATAGAAGAAATACACAATATTTGAAAATTTCTTCTGTCTACCTATTGCGGTTCTTAAGATACAGTCCCCTGACTGACAGACGGACGGACAGCGGAGGTTTAGTGATAGGGTACCGTTGGTTATGCAAATAGGTTACATAGAAAAAGTACACAATATTTGAAAATTTCTTCTGTCTACCTATTGCCGTTCTTGAGATACAGCCCCATGACTGACAGACGGACGGACAGCGGAGGTTTAGTGATAGGGTACCGTTGGTTATGCAAATAGGTTACATAGAAAAAGTACACAATATTTGAAAATTTCTTCTGTCTACCTATTGCCGTTCTTGAGATACAGCCCCATGACTGACAGACGGACGGACAGCGGAGGTTTAGTGATAGGGTACCGTTGGTTTTGCAAATAGGTTATGTAACTCTTTTACCCGACAACATTTTTTTGGTCATATTATTCTAGATGAGAAGAAACACCGAAACAAACTCACGAGGTCATAGTCTCTTTTGAATTCCATACAAGCGTCAATAATATATGAAAATCATGTAGATTCACGCCTGAGGTGACCTTTTGAAGAAAATACCACGTAGGTTTGAGTGGAACTGTCCAGTGCAAGCATTTTGCCAGTTATAATATAATGCAGCTCAACTCAGAACTTTGAGGAGCTCAACGATCCGACGTAACCAAACCAAAGTAAGGAAATTTGGGCAGGCCACAAAGTGTACTCAAACCGCCAGACAATCATGAAAAATAACGATCTACATTAGTCCTCACAGCAACAATACTTCAATTAAGCATCATGCGGATTAGTGTCTGAGATGGTCTTTAAAAGACTGAACCACGCATATTTGAGTGAACCTGTCCAGTTAGTGCAAGCATTTGTCAGTAGTCATGTAGTTCAACTCTGATCTACTTAAGAGTTCAACAACTCGACGAACAATACCAAAGCTAGGATATTTGGATAGGCCGTACAAAGCACTCAAACCGCCAGACAATCCTTAAAATTACTTTTTTTTAAAGGTAATCCAGAGTTCTCACATTCATACTAAAAATATAACCACCACACCACCACCACCTTTATAACCACTACATACATATTATAAAACTAAGTCTTCCGCCGCGTCTGTCTGTTTTGTCTGTTCGCGATAAATTCATAAACTACTGCACCGATTTTCATGCTGTTTTCACCAATGGATAGAGTGGTTCTCAAGGAGGGTTTTAGTACATAATTTGTCAAGCGGCCGAAGCCACGGGCATCAGCTAGTACTTTATAAACTAATTAGTAATATTAAAGTGATTACATTGTTTAAAAAAATGTCAAACTGTGTAAGAAAATAGATTAAGGTTGTATTACTAACACTAGTCATAAGTTATTATATTACTAACACTAGTCATAAGTTATTATATTACTAACAAAATGGATCCTAGTTATCTTGAATAAAAAGTTAATTTATCTATTTTATTATACATAATAGCTGGATAATATATTTGATATCCGGATTAATTACTTTGACTGTAACACATATGACAAAAAGACGTCGTTCAATAGAATTTAGTAAAATGAAATTCTAACAAAAAAAAAAATCGGAAATGTGATCGGTTCGCCAATCGGAGGCATCAAATCTGCGACTACAATAAAATAAATGCCACCAACTGCACGAAAGTGCTCAACAAGTTTAGCTTTATTTGGAGCTTTCAGTATTTTTATGCGATCGGATTTTTAAAAAGATGTTATTTTTTTTAATTGTGCTATTTTTTCCATACTGTTATCAGATACAAACTCTCAACCTCTTAAATATGACCAAACACTTCTGAAACACCCTGTATACACAGAGAAGGTGGACAAGCGCACATCCAATCGGTCTGCGTTTTAATACAATACGAATACCTATATTATGACGTCTAACAGCCTGGAGACCGAAATTCTTGCAACAAGTCTAGTTCAAGTACAAGTATTTACAATCATACAATAATCTACCAAATAATATTAAGGATATGAAAACACTCGCAGTGTTTAACTTTTAAATTAGAACTTCTTAAAATAGGCACTGAAAGCCACTTTCCACAAATAATCACTATGAAAGTAGTCAGTAGTAAAAGAAGAGTAATAAAGTACAGCTCTCTAGAACTAACTTACTACTTGGCTGTTAAACCGCAGGGAGTACTATATAGCTTAACAAGATTCTGTAATTACTTTCTAAATCTATACTAATATTATAAAGAGGTAACATTTGTTTGTAAGTTTGTAAGTTTGTAAGTTTGTATGTTTGTAAGTTTGTATGTAGGGGGTAATCTCAGGAACTACTGGTCCGATTTGAAAAATTCTTTCAGTGTTAGATAGCCCATGTATCGAGGAAGGATATAGGCTATGTATCATCACGCTAAGACAAATAGGAGCGGAGCAGTAATCGAAAATGTGACGCAGACGAAGTTGCGTAGGTCAGCTAGTCAAAGATATAATGATGATCAGGGACATAGAAACTAGATCTTAGTTAAACGGAAATGCTTGCACAGAAAGTCGCAAGCATGGAATATCGATAATCCTACCTATAAAATCTAATAACTTCATTATCACTTAAAAACAATTGTTCTGGAATCCAAACCCGGAGCAATACAGAAATCTTTTCATACAGAATCGTTACTTTTACCGAGTACATAATGACCAAGAATATCATTATGATATCTTCACCTTAAAATTAGTTGAACCTGAATCAGACAGTACAAATAAATAAATAAATAATGGAATAATCCGTTTTTTTTTTTCGTTCAACAGATGATAATTCAGGAATATTATTACCTAAATAGGTATGACGAATGACGTGTTTTATCAGTGGATTAATTACCAAAAAGTTAGAATATAATTATGTAGTTTGGTTGCATATAATCACCACAGAATTAAATCACAACTTGTGTGTAGGTAATACAAAGAAGGTACATACAAAGAAGGTAGGTACACTACCGTAAAAGTTCATGTTAAATGTGTTTGTTTCTAAAAAAACTCTGTTCAGAATATTACCGGATACATTTCTCCCATAGTCCTGTGAAAATGGGCTAAAAGTTTTAATTGACACGCATTCGCTAAAGAATGTTTCGAAAAGCATACCTTCGAATGTCGAGGCTGGGCCGCATAGGTCATTTGCATGGCATTTGTCGCGCCAACGACGCTGTTAAAACAAATTACCGTAATTGACTGTACTTTACGTCTTTAAGAACGAGAAAATTTAGACTTTTTCAGGTGGTTTTTGCACTTTTTGTTTTGAGGGATTGACAGAAACTCCTCTCTTTGCCACTCGTGGATCCGATTTTTTCTTTTTCGATACCTGAATTCTAAAACATGTTATAAAAATAGCATTTAAGAGCGTGTATTCCGTCCACTAGCGCCGCCAATCGTTTTTTATTATTTGTGGTAAATTTAAGACACGTAGATAAAAAACCGCTCTGTAGTGCACTAAAGAAATGTATTTATTATGTTTTGAGAGTTATGTTTTGTACTTTAGAACATAAATAGTTGCCAAAGTCGATATTTTTGCTAAAAGTGGCCACTTTTAGCAATAATTGCCGTTTTGGCTATTTAGCCATGAGTTATGTGTTAAAAATAGCTGTCAAAAAAGAATAGATACATTTCTTCAGTGCACTACAGAGCGGTTTTTTATCTACGTGTCTTAAATTTACCACAATTAATAAAAAACGATTGGCGGCGCTAGTGGACGGAATACACACTCTTAATACGCCTTGCTTATTAGTTTTTCAGCAAAATAGGCACAGAACGAAATTATAACGCTTTTATCAGGGTATATTAACATTCGGCAGTGCGTGGTGAACCGCTATAAGGTCCAATTGGCTGAGAAAAAGTGCCTTGTAAAGTTCAGACGGGTAGTCAGTAGCCGTCTCCGAAACAAGGTGGTTACTGAGTGAGCTACGTCGGGGAGAGGAGCAGGTCAACCGGAAGGCCAATGTTCAGGAATTTTCTGCTGGATCTGCTCCTAATACAGCTGCAGAGTAGAGGCGAGGACTTTCCAACATAAACCAACGACGAATAATAGTGTTTGACAAGATAGCAGCGTAAGAAATTGCGAGAGGAGTTAATGTCGCTCTTACACATGTTCGAGCGTGGAGTTCTAGAAATCCACGGAAATTCGCACCGCACAGAACTATTGCCATTACGTAAACGCGCAGGTAGAAGCACAATAGGCCATGTTTGGGCGACACCACTGAACTCAGTATTGGGTACACCCTCTCGACCACCGCATCAAGGAAGCCGCTTCACTTTCCACTGGCAATAAGAGGCAGTCGGGGCGTTGATGAGGATTATCAAACCCCCGCCAAAACAGAAGTCTACATCTAAAATTGTCTCACAGACCCCTTGTGGAATGGACCAGACATCCTTTGCTAAAACCTTTAGCACGTCCTAAGGAAATAGAGTAATTTCCTCAAAACCCTAGCCTTTCAAGGAAACTGCGGTGTGAGCAAAAGGCGAAACTAACTCGAATATCTGACCGTTTTAGAAAATTGACTTAAGTTCTTGGGATTGCAAAACAAATGTCTATAAGGCCTCGGCAAGTCGGACTATGTCTTAGTTACTTAAATCGTAACAGAAAATAAAACACGTGCCTTTTTTAACCTACAATTTTACGCGCTCCCGCTCCATATCAGGTATTGTACCTAAATATGCCTCCATTACACGGTCCTTATTGTTAATAACAACTTTCAAAGGACGCAAATAAACATGGTGCATACGCAAAAAAGGCAAAATCGTGATCCTCCTTAATCGCCTGCAACGGCGGCGACTAAAATGGCGCTCAACGACTTAATTATGTTGAGAATCCGATTGTTCTGAAGTATGTGGAGTAGCTAGTAGTTTTTACTGTAGCGGAATAGGGTTAAATAGTGTATACGATTGTTGAATAGATAAGTAGTTCGAGTCGAAACGTTATGCATTGAAGATTATCTCATTATGAGAATAAAGGTCAATTGTGGTGTATTTATATGCGTTTTTTACAGAACTAAGAAATGGGTTCAGAATCAGCTCTGATAGATTAAAGGAATTTTCGGACGAGTAAACACAAAAAAATAACTGACCAAGTGCGAGTCGGATTTGCGCGCAAAGGGTTCAAATGTTTGATCTATTATCTGTATTTTTTTTATTTAGGTGTAGTAGTTTCGGAGACAAGGGGGAATGGTCAATATTCATATTTATCTTAAATATGTAACTTCAAAATTATACGTTTTTATATATATATTTTTTTTTCAAATCCAAAATCCATTAACTTTCATTTGATACGTCACATGATACATTTAAACATCTTTTTCTTGTGTGACGAGTGATCCAAAACAGGTTTTTCTGGACCATAAAAAGCTGAGTAGAGTTTTAAAAGAATACTTAATTGATTCGCAATTGAAATGTGTACTTATATACCTACTCCGTGTATGAAAAGTCGTATGTTAATTAAAGAATCGCAGTAACCACAAGTATGTAAGTTTGTAGTTTTCTGTAGTTTCAACTCATTCTAATGCATATAACTTTTATAGATTCAGTAGAGCGGAATACATAAAGCCTACAATTTATGTGAGTTTATAATGTTGTTACAATGTTAGACCGTTTTTCATACTTTCCCAGATTCAGATGTAAATAAAATCAAGAAAAAATGTTGTTCGCTCATTTTGAATGTGTACAACAGATGTATTATTGATAGGCGTAGGGAGTAAAAATATTACATAGCATTTATAGGAAGACGTGTTACACACAAAGTTAAAGGATTTTACAAAATCCCTTTTTTTTAAAAGGGAATCTTGGTCTCTGCAATGGATTTGGCATGTGCTTTGGAAATTCTTTTTTTTTCGGATGGGATATCATCAAATGACTTCTCCCGCTCTGGGCGGAGCGGAAGAGTGTCAGAATTTTATTGACTAAAACCCATCCACGTTCCTTCTTTGTCCTTTGTGTTCCGGAGCCGCGGTGTCTCTTTCGAATAGTCCCGCAACTTCGGCAGGCGTCGGCTTTTTCGGGCCCCTTTTTTTTGCTGACACTCTTTGAGGAGCGCGTGGAATACGAACGCGCCATCGACATGGCCTGTCGTTATAAGACGGACGGACAGCGACCTAGCCCATAGCTCACCGTCCACAGGCCCACGCCTACGGTGGCCGGGGGCCACCATCGCCGGTCATCTCTCGCCGGTTCCACTCTCCGCTGTGACCGGGGTAGATGACTGCCCTGTCAGAAGGTTTACACATATGTATCCAATTGGAGAAATGCGCATGCAGCTGGGGGAGAAATCACACCGGAACCCTGTACACTGATGATCTGTTGCTATCACTCGTGCTATCATTCATGGCGCCCATCGATGTACAATGTATAAACGAGTCGAGGATAGCACCTACTAAACGGCCTCAGGAAGAAACTGACCAAGGGATACTGGCTCTAGTGCTGGCGTCCCTTATGACACTGACCAAGGGATACTAGCTCTGGTGCTGGCGTCCCTTATGACGCTCGCCGAGCCTGTCACCACTCAGAACGTCCCCGCGTACACCAACAGGTGGCAAGCAGCCCTCTCAATACTGACCATTGTCAACATGATGCCATCTGAAAAGTGGCCAACCATAACCTCCCCTCGCTATGAAGTTTCTCAACATTGTGAAGAGCAGAAGCGAACTGAGAGAAGAGATCGTGAACAAAGTGCTTACTCTCCATGAAACTGGACCGGAGGGGGCAGTGCTCAACCAAATAAAACTGGTGTGGGAGTACTCCTCCTTAAAATCGGTCTAGCTAGTAGGTATATGGAGTCTTTCATCCAATCACACTGCTGAGCCCTCGAGATATCTGTAGTTCTAGATCAAGCGCTGGAGCTGAAGTCCAAGTGGGATGCCCCTCGTCAGGAAGACAAAACTACTCCCATACAGCAGGATCCGAGACGGGGGCTCTCACCCGGAGCTTTACCACGCCCACTATCCTGATTTGTATTACGCAGCGATAGCTTTGGAAATTAAAAGATAACGTTAAAAAGGGATTTTGTAAAAATCCTATATACTTGTATGTCTGACTATGAATATATACTATGTAGCATTTTGCACAGCCCAGCTAGGCTAGTACTACTTTTAATTGTTTATTGTTTTTATTATACCTTAACAACTTAAAACATTCATAGTTCATTTACAAAGACGAACTAAACTCAAAGTTGAGTTTTCTCCCAGCAACTTTTAGTCGTGCTAAATTTTGATATTTTTAGCGGGCCGACACGTTTCATGGGAATCATCATCATCTTCCCAACCCTCCCTACATCTTCCCTACCCCAAGTAACATTGGATAAGGGCAGCCTTATCCAATGTTACTTGGGGTCGGCGCAACACGTTTTTTCTTCTACTCTGCCTTACCAGCCGTCAAACTCCCTTTTCTTTCATATCGCTCCTCACACAATCCATCTATCTTTTCTTTGGCCTTCCTCTCCCTTTCCATCCATCACATTTATATTAATAACTCTTAACGTTTACGTAAAACGTAAACGTTTTTTTTTATGTTTTATGAGAATTATTTACAATATAAAACCAAAACAATCTCACATACACAACACAATACACAAGTCATTCCCACTCCCACTTATACAATATGTCTTTTTCCCCAACCACCCGCCTCACCTAAAGGAACGCTTCCGGTTTCTTTTTGACTCTCACTCAAGATTTCTTAGGATAAATTTATCAGATAACTTGAAACGTAAAATACCAATGCATTCCACAACTTTCTTAGATAAATCTTTTACAGTTCAGGCCGTTCGTTTATGGAATGTGTTGCCTGTATCAATAAAGCACGGGCAAACACTGCCTGTTTTTAAAAGATTAGTTCAGGAACACTACTTGTCACTATGATATTCTAATATAAGTATATTCTCTTGCTTATATCATATTATACAATATGTATGTATTTGTTTTTGTATATTGTATTATTTATATTATGTTTCAGTTCCGATGTTTATTTTTTGTCCGTTAAAGTTGTTAAACTTCATATTTGCACCAAGTGTAGCTCTATTTCATGTTCAGGCTATCTCTTTCCATTCCTGGTTGCCTGGAAGAGATCGCAGAATGTGAGAAGACCGCCATTTGTATATTTTTTGTTTAAGGTTTTCTTTGCCGTTTTATATGTTGGTGTACAATAAAGCTTATATAAATAAATCGCTCTTTATAAAACACATTTCCCCGTACCACATTTTTCTGTTTATTTTGTTATGAAAGCGCGAAAAAATGAATTAGATATGCGAATTTATTACGTAAATTATGAAAAACAAATGTTATTTTATTGTAAATTCAAAAACAACTTGGAATGAATCTTTTTCTTTGAATATATCTATGTGTACGGTCATCGCTGTGTGCTTTTATTTTATTTTTTGTAACTAACCAAAAAAAAAGTTTCTTGTACACATTTCGAGGTAGCATGAGCTTTATTAGCCAGTGTTACAGCAATAAATAACATAAGTTAAGCCGACCGTAAGTAGCCAAGGATAAACCAGCTGCTGAATATTATTACCCAACTTATAAACTTAAATATTAACAAGCTATAAAACTGCGCCTACAATTCTGTAACTCTAAAGATTATGTAGAAGTCTTTCAGACTTACAACACCGTGAGCTCATGGCAGCTTAAACTTACCAAGCCATGAAATAGGGATCGAGCCTATTAAGCTTATCTACAGAGACCGCACACGCGTCTAAACAGTTGCATTTGCGAATTATCGAGCCAAAGGCAGCAATCTTCAATCTACTACATAAAAGCGAAATGCCATTCATTCATTCGCCCACGCACTGATTATTCACAAAATCTCAAAAACTACTACGGTAGGTGCCAGATAAACTTGCAATAAAAGTACATTGACCTTTCCCTTATATACATTCGCAGTAGAGATGAGACTTATGGTTGTCTATTGTTTACCCGAAGATTATATACCATAATCATCATATTCCCGAATTTCATTTGCCCGAATGTTTTGTTTGCCCTAAAAGACATAAGACATATTGTTAATTGCCCGAAACTTAGATACCATAAGATACGAGTGCCATAGGTATTGTTTTTCATATTTGTAAGTGCCATAATAATCAAACATAATATTTAAGGCGCGTCCCCGAGCAAAACGCAGCGCTAGCCGTTTTTTGAGCAATTTTTTGGAGCTATCTACTCTTTATCCAAAAGAAATATCAACTAATAAAAAATACATTAAATTTCTACATAATCTTGGCTTCAAAATGGTAGATTTTATTTTTTATTACTAAGTATAATGTTAATGTAATCTCCTCACAACGAAACCACAGAAATGAGAAAAAATTACTGAAAACATGCATCTTCTCGAAAACTAACGATTATTTTGAATTTGTACTTACACTAATGGATAGGCAATTAAATTATGAACATTTTGGTAGAAGTATTTTTTTCAAACGACCAAAATTAGATTTTATAACGATTTTATTCAACATTCTGAGCGTATTCGCTATTGTATCTCTTGCGCTGTTGGTGAGGGAAAAAATTCTCAAGGTTATTTGCTCAGGGTAGGGCCTTAAACGCCATAATGATTATTAGACGTAACATTTAAATGCCATAGAAGCGAGCGAATAGACCTAGCCAAACCTTAAAATATTCTATGCATGGTTGATGGTGGGCTTGGTCGACGGAGCCCCTACTTCTGTGTAGTTTATAAAAAAATAACCACGAAGGGGATGGCGCTCTGATCTCCTTCTATTCTAAGCTGTCAGAGTCGGAGTGCCCTTAAGTCCCGATTGCATCCAGTTTCTCCTGATATAACAACCGTTACATACCCAATGTCGATGGCAAATGATGTTATGGCATGTGATAATAAGTGCATGTGATAATTAGGACATGTGATAATTAGGGCTTACAATGATGAACTATGACAAATGATGTTATGGTAAGTGACTTTATGGGAAACAAAGCTTCTAGCATGTGACAAATTTAAGGATTAGGAAAATATTATGGCTGTTGACTATTATGGCAAATGATATTAGGGTAAATAAAATTCGGGCAAACGGCGGTATACGGAGACTTATATACTGGAACAGGTTTTTGGAATAGTTATTTGGCTGGACGCTTAAAGAGCTGTTCCGTGCGCACCACATACAACGCGTATCGAGGATTTAGGCGTATGGCGTATGACACTATATTCGCGTCTATAACGAGTATTGCGACTTGCGACCCCGAAGCTCGGTTAGTTCCGGAGACTTTCGGTTCGGCAATCGAAGTTGGCGAGTCGATTTATTTGTTTTGCGTTTCTAAACCATTAAGATTAGAAACGCAAAACATATAATAGAATCACTTTTACTTTGCTAAGCAACGTGCAATAAGCCAACTTTTCATTGATCCAACATTCTTTTTCTTTGTTTCTATTAAATAAGCTGACAGTCCTAAGACCGACAAGTATGAAGAAAGGTTTTCAATAGTTAATTTTAAGTATCATAAAATGTAGAAAAGATACGAATATCAACGCGTATCTAATATACGTTTCTCATCCATAAACTAAAAACACTCCATTATTCCGATTACTTACTCGAAGTTACGAAGACTCGCTACCTATGGAAACGTCAATAAACTTGATACGCCTAAATACTCGTGGGCCTAGTTTTTGGAACAAGTATTTCGGCGGACGCGTACTTCTAAGACTCAGTACACGTTTTACCTAATACGTCTCAATTCTACTTCGTAGATACCGTTACATTAAATTACGAACCGCTTTTTATTACAAGAGAACGTAAAGGTTTCCGATAAAAGTCGATTCAGGACGGCAGGCATTAAAATAGTCAAGAAATAGTATGTGGGTCACTGACCGTTATTGAACATTTATCTGGTGCCTACCATATACCTATGACAATGAAATTTGGCATGTAGATAGATTATGCGTGAAGGAGACGTCAGTTAAGAAAGAATTTTAGGAAACCTCCCCGTCAAGGTGTGAAATTGGTGGTGAAATTATTTGTATTGTACTAAATCTGCGCAGACGAAGTCGCGGGCGAAATGCTAGTATGATATATATAACTGTAGACACCAAGTTTTTTTTTTACTTTATTTATCGGTATGCACATAATTATTCATATTTCTGGCAATATTACAGGGGTTTTTTTTTTCAAATAACGTTGAATGGATGGTCCATTCAACACGAACACCATAATTTAATATCGATATTAAAGCATCATTTTAGCGGCTCTGTATGTACTTCAATCGACAATTTTCCTGAGGCGCAACCGGAGCAAAATATTGCGCAAAAATATTATTTTTAATATTGGCAAGTTTTATCGTCGCCAGAAGCAATAGGCAGGGCTTAGTGTACCCCATCTTAACCCTTAAATTGGCAAGGGAAATTGTTTCTCAAATTTGACATTATATTGCTATTTTCGTATTTATTATGATCCCAGAGGAGTGAAAAAAATTGTGAAAAAATACTACATATTACAGTTTTCGCGAAAACCTGTGTACTCCAGAGAGTACGTTGCCAGTTATAGTGTAAACTATATCTTCGTATGTTTGTACTACGTGTAGCACAGTGCCAAGATATCAATAATACTCATTTTGTTAATTTATTACTTTGTTTATTGGAAAAAAAAAACAGAAAAAAATATTTAGTGTGAAATTGACCTTTGGTCCTTCCCTCTTTGCAAAACCTGCAACGGGATTGTTTGTTTGCCGATTCTGGAAAATGCCCGAAAGCGTCGTACCGAAATGATGTCAGGTGAAAAGTAATATTGGAAGTATTCTAAAACAGTTTCATGTGGTGTTCTACCAAGTACGTGAATTCCTTCATCCACATTACCCATTATGATGCAAATAAGTCTTTTTCCATGTATAATTTAGAGAAAATTTGGTATTTTTTATTATTTTAGCAACTGCAGTAATCTTTCTACGTTTAGATCTTGTGGTTAGCACAGGTGCAGCTCTTGATGTACTAGGAATTGGTGAGTGAAGATACTCTACAGATGGAGTGGGTAATGACTGAATAGAATTCAATGTGGGTATTGCATCATAATTGTTAGTTGTCGGGGATGGGAAAACCTCTTGAAACGTTGGTGTTAGTGGTACATCGTCAAGATTACCTACAGTGACAAGCGTTATGAGAATCGTTATGGTCGTTTTCCGAATCATTATGTTCATTATCCAGAATATTTATTCTTTCGTATGAGGAATCTAGTGAAGGTGGGTCGGAGCTGAGCTGGTTTGAAGATGGTGGTAGGAAGTGTGATTCGTCATCGGAACTAGAACTTTCATCGGGACATGCATTTTCTTTGGGTATCAAAGCTAAAATCTTATGCGAACGTGTCAGGTTCAAACACTGCAGAAAAAGAAAATAGGACATGCTGTAGAACATACTTTGTACACCTCAACCTTTGTTATTATTTATAAAACATAGTAATAAATCCATATTGAATAATACTATGCATTTGGCAATGTACTTTGTGTATACCAAAGTCTACTATGTGTTTTTTACTACTGACTTGGCAACGGTATTCACGGAGTACATGCATAGTTTCTAAGTCATAAAATTGTGATTACGTAAATTACACCGCAAATAGCGAATGATTTATATTACTTGTTAGGCCCCCATGCACTTCAAAGCCAAAAAACCAGAACTCCCAAACAAAAAAGAAAATAAAAATTAAAAAAACTAACACGAGTCGTAGAGACACCAGACCGTTTCGAAGACATTTTGAATTTGACAAACTATTTTTGATGTTACCAAAATATAAAATAAACTTCTACTACAATTGACAATTATTGCAAATCGTTAAAAATAAAAATGGTATTTTTTATGGATTTTTGGGACAGTAGATTTTTTTAAAGTTAATGTAATCAGTGGAGTACATTGCCAAATTAAGGGTTAATGTTCGCTTATTACTAGCTACTCGGTCTCCTATCTCATTCAGGCGAGTAGTGAGTGTAGGACTATCCTTGTCACACGTTCTTTATTAAATGCTTAGTTTTTGTTAATGTTTTATGGCTAGTATCATTAAGTTTCGCCGGTACTTACGAGACCACCCTATCTGGTATCTTTGGAAATGTTTAAATGCCTAAGTATTGTTTAAGTTACATTTGCGATTTGGTAAGCTTGAGATCCTATGTTTATACCCTTTTGATTGATTTCGTTCGTTCCCACGTGTTCTACGAGACAGTGCTATGGTAGAATTAATGAGATATTTTTTTTATTTGAGATGGGTTTGCTCTTGACTTTAGGCTTGGTCAGAGATGACAGGGACAAAGTCTACGATGGAGCGAGCTTACCCAGAAGGAGCCTGTTTACTCTAACTTTGAAGAGATTAGGGTTGTAAGCGTTTGGAAATACAGACGCAGGCAGAGAGTTCCACTCCTTTGCTGTGCGCATTATAAAAGATGTTTGGAAACGCTTAGTGCGATTTCGTGGAATAGCAACAAGGTAAGGATGCAGATAAGTTGCAGTGCGTCTGGAAGTCCGATGGTAGAAGGGGGCCGGTGGAATGAGGTCGTGGAGTTCTTGCGCACACTCAACGAGGCACAATCTGTAGAAGACCGACAAACAGGCAACCTTGCGGCAATGAGCCAAGCTGTGAAGCTTGGCATCCACCAGTTTTTCGTCGCCGATGAGCCTCTTAGCTCTGCGTTTCACCAAGTCAAGCGCGGCAAGCTGGTACTTAGCTGAGCCATCCCACAGGTGGCTGCAATACTCCATGCAGGATCGAACTTGTGCTTTGTAAAGGGTTAAAAGCGTCCAGGCCTGAAGTATCACTTCACTCTATTCAGGATGCCCAGCTTTTTGGCTGCAGTTTTGGCTTTGTACTCAATGGTGACGCCGAAGTTCAGACTGGATGTAAAGTCTATGCCCAGAAGCTCGAGCCGATAAGTCACAGGAACAGATATACCCCGAAAAGTAGGAGTTTGGTCGAATAGACTCCTTTTTGCGGTGAAAAGACACGCCTGAGTTTTGGTGGCGTTAAAAGTGACCAGATTGTCGTCATCCCACTGGGAGACAAGGCTTAAGGTCAAATTTGTCCGCTCTACCATCTTTCTCAACGAACGAACTTCACCCCCGCTGGTTGTTGCGCTGGACATGTATCTCTCTGAAACCGTACTGTCATCTGCGTACCCAACAAGACCAGGCTGAAGTAGATTATTGATGTGCAGCAGGAAAAGAGTTGCAGAGAGAACAGACCCCTGAGGAACTCCGGCATCGATAGCCATGAGGTCAGAGGAGCAACCGTCAACAACGACTCGGATCGACCGTTCACTGAGGAAGTCTGATATCCAGCTACAAAAACCAGCTGGGATGCCATATGCAGGAAGCTTGCCGAGGAGTAGACTTGCGTGCCAGACCCTGTCAATGGCCTTCGAGATATCGAGTGACACGGCAAGTGCTTTGCCGTGTCTCTCGATGGCCTCGCCCCAACAGTGCGTGACATACACAAGATCGCCAGTAGACCGTCCCGGGCGGAAGCCATATTGACGGTCACTGAGGAGATCATTGTCTTCAAGGTAGGTCAGCCACATACTGTTTAGAACCTTTTCTATAACCTTGCATAGGATGGAGGTAATGGCGATCGGACGGTAATGAGCAGGGTCCGCGCGGTCTCCTTTTTTGGGCACCGGTTGTACATTTGCAAGCTTCCTGGATTTGGCACCGTTCTTTTTTCTAGAGAGAGGCGGAACAGGCGTGTCAACACAGGAAACAGTTCAGGCGCACATTGCCTCAAGACTCTCGCTGGAATGCCATCAGTTCCGCTGGCCTTATTCACGTCTAGACTGGACAATATTCTCCAGACCTCTTTAATGTGAACTGAGACCTCCGGCATCGAAGAGTCACAACGAGGTAAAGTTGGTGGTTGCTTGGAGCCAGACGCGAATTGCTTGCAAAGAGAGATGCGAATAAATTTGCTTTCTTACTTTCAGAATGAGCCAGCGACCCATCAGGTTTCAACATTGGAGGCAATGTGGGTCGACAAAAGTTCGTTTCAACCGCTTTCGATAGGGACCAAAACTAGAGTTAGCGTCTCTAACCCGGCATGGTCAGTTTTCTGGTATGGGAACAACTACTCTTTATGGTGGGCGTCTAAGTCCCCCAGAAAAGTGAACTTCGCTGTTGGATACCGTTGCTGGGCTACGTCGGTCGACTCCACGAGGGAATTAAACAGCGCTGTTGTCTCCTGGTCGCCGCTGTGCGATCGGTATACGCCGATAAAATATTTTTCATATATTATTTTACATATATATTTCACGCCAGTGTCCACAAGTAGCCAGATTACAGAAAAACCCGATTTCTCAAAGCAACGGAGACGACGACATCAAATGTCATCGCGGACGTACACACAGACCCCAGCCTGCTTCATGAACTTGTGTTCCAGAGAGTAGTTGAGGTACGCCACGTCCGACTGGATTGTTATTTTCGTCTCCGTTCCACCGAAAAACAGGTGCGGCTTTTCGGTCTCAAGGTGGCGATAGACGGGATCGAGATTGGAGTGCAACCCCATTTTATGTAAGGTGCAGTTTTAATGGGAGGAAGTGCAGCCGTTGTTTCACCTTATTCCTTGGTCATGTTAGGGTAATAAGTAGTTGGGGAAAAAAGTCGAACTGTCGAGGCGCTATTCAGTAAACCAAGTAGTACACTAGAGCTAAGCCAACCAATGGGGAACTCATTTGGAGACTGCGGGGACGCCCGAACCCCCCCGGATATACCGGGTCCTCTCATCCAGTCGCCGGCTGGCACGGTGGAGCATACCGGGATTTTTCGCGAGTTGGCGGGGCAGCCTTTGACACGTGACTGGCGTGCTACCTGGGCCCCCTACTAACTACGGTCGGCTAACGGCTGGCACCGTGCTTCGGATCCCGCTACCCTTTAAAAATGAGTTACCCAGAAAGCCTCGCCCAGCATCCAAGACCGGTTCTGAACAGCGCAACTGACAACCTCTTTCTCCCATAAAGGCACTGGCACCTCGCACACCGACGGAACACAGCAAGCTGCTTGGCGCCGGACTCCGGCGGGATGGTGGTCGCGAGCCAGGCGGCTCTTTGCGGAGCCTACCACCGCTTAAGTGGGATTGTTCTGCCGTAACACAGGCAAGCCTGTGGTGCCGTTGCCCGGGGTGGACCGCGAGGAGGTAGATCCCACACCACCCCAAAATTTCTCAATAGTAAATAGGAAATAGTAGATCTTAGGAGTCTTTATTCCCGCTTGTTCTACTCCACGGCTCTATAGTATCACTAGTACATAACAAAAAGCACATTTAGTGAATACTAGCTGACTCATGCCCACATCGTTGGGCGGTACTTTTTGGGTTAATATGCCTTTGTCACTCACATATAACGTGGTTTTATATAGGCAAAAGAATTTTCAAAATCTGTTCAGTATATCCAGAGATTACCCCCTACAGCCTCACAAACTATACTTCTTTGTAATATTATTAAAATAGAAGTAATACCCGGGCAGAGTTAACAAACAGCAAGACCCATTAAAATGAAATAATTACTTTCGCAAGCATCCACAGATTGCTGATGGAAAACAACATCATTTTCCATATAAAATCTCTTTGTACATACCTACACTTTTTATTAGTTTTCGTACAACTGAAGAATCCTTTCTGTGAAATACGTTTTACTTAGTTACACATTTGCACAAGCAAGTAAAGAGATACAAGAGTAAATAGTTTGAGTTTAACCTTTGACTGTATCCAATTCTCAAACAATTCTTGGAAGGGCTTGTACAATGATAAGAACTTACGGCGGATTTCATCAATCTGAAGCTGAATGCGATCAGCGTATGAACCAAGAGTTTTAAGTGTCAATTCAATTCAATTATTAAGGTTATGGCTCCATCGACAAACATTCGATGATTTTGCCTATGTCAAGGTGGAAGATAAATAATGGTCGGTGCAAATGTAAATTTATAAAGAATTTTAACAGGGGTACCCCCCTGTTAAAATTCTTTATAAATTTATTAATTTGGACTAAGGATAAAAGGAAAGGGATGTTAATTGGGCGAGGACAATCAGAAGGGAGTAAGTTGTAAAGGGGAGTAGTTAAACGAGGACAGGAAAAAAACAAGTGCTCCAGAGTACCCTCCTCTAGACCGCATTCACATAAGGAACTGTCTCTTATACGAATTTTTGCCAAAAAAACTGGAGTGCAAACAAACCCAAGTCGGAGGCGGATTATGACAGAGGTAGCCAGTTTACTCGAAAATTTTAGCTTGTTAAATCAACATTTAGAAGGAATAAGTGGTTGAATGGAGCCATAAAATGTTCCCTCCTGTAACCGGGTTTTTTGCCACAGAGTATTCCAACATTTCATCATCTCTAGTTTGGCAAGACAGCGCAAATCCCGAGCATAACACGATGTATGTTTCCATAGATAATAATGACACTGACAGTTCGTAAATTTGGTTCATATGCCGATCGCGTCCAGTTTCATTGATGAAATCCGCTCATATATTTGAAAAAACAGTCTGCTTTGCCTTAACTTTTTGATACGAGTATATAATCACCAGGAAGAGTGGAAGGCTATGGCTGTAAAAGAACTTTTCCCTGTAGTATTAGTTTGGTAACAACTAAATAATAATTGCCGTACGAGTCGATCTTCAAGGTTATGCAACGCTAGCCGAGGTTGGTCTGTGGATGGATGACCATCTTAAAATACCGAAACTCTTCCGTGCCTCGGAAAGCACGCTAAGCCGTTGGTCGGTGACCATCTTAACATACCGAAACTCTTCCGTCGGTCCTAGCTGTCATTTTTATGCGATGCTAGGCAGGAATAGTTTGGTTGGAAAAAGGACTTTATGAATTTATAAATGTGAAATTATTTTGAAAACGCTTCTCTTTTAAGTTATTTCACAAACTCAACATTACAGTGTGTGAAGATTATCCAACTCCCTGAACTCAGTGAATTAGCTCGTAGCTTATTTAACAACTCTACGAGATTGAATTTTACATGGAAACGATATCCGCATTTAAGAGCGTGTATTCCGTCCACTAGCGCCGCCAATCGTTTTTTTATTATTTGTGGTAAATTTAAGACACGTAGATAAAAAACAGCTCTGTAGTGCACTGAAGAAATGTATTTATTATGTTTTGAGAGTTATGTTTTGTACTTTAGAACATAAATAGTTGCCAAAGTCGATATTTTTGCTAAAAGTGGCCACTTATAGCAATAATTGCCGTTTTGGCTATTTAGCCATGAGTTATGTATTAAAAATAGGTGTCAAAAAATAATAGATACATTTCTTCAGTGCACTACAGAGCGGTTTTTTATCTACGTGTCTTAAATTTACCACAATTAATAAAAAAACTATTGGCGGCGCTAGTGGACGGAATACACACTCTTAACACTCAAAACATTTCCGGTGGTCGCAAGCGCAGCTTGTTACATTATCTTTATAGGTATTAATAAATAGACGACAGTAGAATAGTGAAATTTTAGTAACAGTTGACTGGTAATAGCAAAGTGATGCTCAGCGATGTGCCAAGTCGTGCCTCTGCACAAATAAGATTGGCACTAATCGTCCCGTTACCGATTGTGTAACGGTTTAATATCTACCTTTATGATGTCGATTAGTAAGGCTTACAACAAAAAAGAACTTTATTAAAAGGATCATTTTATTCATGATATCGGTCACTGGATTATTGCAAACACCGTTAGTTATTGATAAATCTTGCGAGGCTACCATCATCATCATATCACCTGAAAGACGTGAACCGCGCGAGGTTGTTAGTACAATTACTGTATTGGCAACAACCGAAACTCGAGATTTATAAATAACTGACCAAATCAATATTAGTAGTAATATAGTGTGTAGTATTTCTTGGAAGGACTTACACAGATGTAGTACTCGCAACCGACGTACGTGTAAATGAAGCAAAAGAAGTATGAAAAATCGTAGCAGTCATGTACGAGTAAGTGTGTGTTCTATCCGATATCTTTCAATAAGTTTATCGTAGTTCAATCACAGACTCGATGACATCGACTGCATCAGACTGCTTGAAAAGGTTTTTTTTTTTATACATTTTAGACAATTTTCGGGTTTATGAAAATAGTAGATACTTTTTTATTTTTATATTGTTTCTTTACTCTATAGCAGCTTCAGAACCACCTTTTGGCACATTGCTCTTCTGGCACACATTATTTCAATATTTGCAATAAATCTGCCATCTCTAACGAGTAAGTAGGAAATCATACAATTACAATGTTGAGCCACAGCACCAAAACGGCAGCGAGACAACGGGCTACTGTACCACATGCCAGTAAATTAACCAGAATGGTACCAGTTGACCCACGGGTCACATTCCTACAAACGGGCCGCTTGACTAATGTCCGTACGTACTCTGCGTCATTGCGGACTTGTACCTGTAAGATAGGCTGGAGAGTCGGTTTGGTGTAGTTGTCATGACTCCGGTTAAGTGTTTGTTCGAAGAAAACAGCTCGGTTGGGCTTAAGTTTAGAAAACGTTTGTTGCGACGAAGTTTGACAGTTTGCACAAAATCCTAATCCTATTTTTTATATTATAAATTTGAAAGTAAGTTCTTTTGTATGTTACGCTTTGCCACCTAAATAACCGAACCGATTTTGATGAATTTTGGTAGAGAAATAGATAGAGGAAGCTTCCTACCGCAAGGGAAACCGGTTAAAGAAGGCCACACACCACAGCATCGCTTACCATCTAGGTTAGATAGTGGTTAAGTATAAGCCTATCAATAATAAAAATGTACTGCCCCATTTGGTCTGACCTAAACCCAACTGAGAGAGAACAGGGCCGAGTCACCCGCGTCCGTAGGAGAATACCCTTCAGCGAATCCCTACACGTGGTCCCCGGGTGGTGCTAAACAGGTGACACTAACCGCCTCTGTGGTCTAGTGGCTAAACCACCTGATTCAGAACCAGAGGTCCCGGGTTCGATTCCTAGCGGGGGCAAATTTTTTGATCGGTTTGGTTGGTGGTAGGACTTGTTCTAAGTCCGCCTGGCAAGCTACCACCATCATGTCTAAGTCTGTCGCCATAACAACAATGTTAACAGCATTTTTGTGTTCCGGCAGTTAGAGGTATGATAGCCAGTTCCTCTGTGTAAGAGGATTCCGGGTGAAACTCGCTTCCATCTTCGGCCTAATCATCACTTTCCATCAGGTTTGAGATGAGATTTGGGCCAAGAGTTTCCCCGTTTTGCATAAAAAAAGGACTCTGTATTTAAGTAACTTTTAAACCTTATGGTTATGATAGAGCCAGCGATAAATAAACAAAGAGGCAACAATTTATTTTACCGCCCCTACTTAAGGCTCTAAACAAAATGACGTTCTGTCGGCAATAGCGATTGTCGAAATAACAAAATGTTTCGATGATTGGACACATATGGACACTGAACATTAGTGCACATCAATCCCTTGTGCTATTACGCTCTTTTGACAACCATTTTCACTGATTGAATGTCACGATTATGCCAAGAGACTTTGCATATGGGCAATTATATTGCTACTTTTGTAACTACAATCAGTCTAAGGTGGCTTCGCTAAAAAAAAAATTGTCAATTAGTGACTGTATAAATGATGGACAAAAGAACAATGCAAATCAAGAGTTTGACACTCCCTTCTGCTCCACTCAGATCAATTTTTCGATTATAAAATGATTAGATAATTCCTGTCATAACAAATTGAAACAAGGGCAAGTCTAATGTTCGACTGAGTTCACACGATTTTGTTTGTCAACAATTTAAACAAATCTGCTTACAACAGCGGTTCTCAATCTTTTTTGGTGACGGAACCCTTTTGGATAGCGATATACTATTGATGGAACCCTACAATAAAACAATAGTTTTTAAAAGTGTAACTATTCTTTATTAATAGGCATAATAAAAGTACTTATCATGTAACAGTTACTTATTAGGTACTTACTTACATAACAAGTAAAATAATAAAAGATATTAACAAAAGAAAAAATATCTAACTAATGGGAGGTATGAAACTGTGTTTTATGTTTCATCAATCGGTTGACAATATCAGGTTTGATAGAGGACAGTTGAAGTCTCTTGTCAGGTTCGGCGTCCAGTCTATTACGATATTTTGTTTTCGTGGCTGCATAGGTTGAGAATCCTGTTTCGCACAAATATGTTGTTGGGAACGGGAGAAGAATATTCAGAGCCATTTTGACAAGCATTGGATATTCACCACGGATTCTGCACCAAAAAACGTTGAGAGGCGTCGTTTTGAACAGTGACTCCATACTTGTGTCTGATGACATTTTTAAAAGACATTCATATATCTCGTTTGACATACTTTCGGGCTTTTGTAAGTTGGGTAAAAAAGGATTATGAATCCATGAATTCAGTTTCATTTTTGTATTCTGTTCTTCGGGAAAATACTTCTCAAAAGATGCTCGCAACGAAGTGAGATCTTGGACCAATTCTTCGAATACGTCATCTTGAAACATTTCTGATTCGTTATCGCTAACGAACTCACCGAGTGACGTAAAGCTTTCTATTTCTCTATTTCCAACGCAAATAATCCAAAAATCTAATTTTCTTTTGAAGGCAGTTATTTTGTTACATGCCTGAAACACTTGTCTGTTTACCTTGCAATGATAAATTTAATTCGTTCAGTTTTTTAAAGATATCTGCCTTATAAGACAGTCGGAACAACAAAGTTTTATCATAAAAACGGTCTTTCAAATTAAAAAAAGTATCTGAAAGAAACGTTTGTAACTCGGCTCTAAGCTCAAATAGCCTTGTTAAAGTTTTTCCCCGAGACAGCCATCGCACTTCTGTATGGAGCAGCAGTGTTTTATGTTTGCTGCCATAATCTTCACACAATAATGAAAACAATCGGGATTGTTGTGGACGTGAATGATACGCCGCGTCAGAACGGTCGACCAGAGAGGTATTTTGATTTTATTTTTTCTAAATTCTTGCGGAACCCATACAGGGGTGTCGCGGAACCCCAGGGTTCCGCGGAACACACTTAGAGTATCGCTGGCTTACAATACTGATTGTTAGAATTAGACAACGCCTTTGGCAGAAACATGGAACATTAGTTTGTAAATACCAGAACTAGTGCATGTAGCATTGGTGACAAGTTGACAGTCATTCGCCTATTTAACAAGCATGTTGATAAAATTGTGGTAGGTTGTTATCTAGGTATTAAATAGAACAGCAAATTTACCTCATGTATAGTAGGGCATTATTATCCTGGCAGGGTTGCGGAATTTGTTCGAAAGACTTACCGCAGCCCTGGAACACATTTGGAGAAACAGGGATGGGTTTTAGTCAATAAGAGTCTGACACTCCCTTTCGCTCTACCCAGTCATTTGATGATTTCCCACCCAAAAAAAGGGGTTACTATGACGCGATATGTAGGACCTTAATACGGCGTGTTTATGCCATTGTGGTTCCAGTGTGAGAAAAGGAGTGGGGTATTCTGGACGTATCCCTTTTTGACAACGTAATCATGATGACTTTGACAGCTCTCTCTCCAGAATAAGATCAATGATTGCTTTTTTTAAGCTTTTGCATGGGTTTTAGTGCATTCCGAATACATCAAAATATTTTTGTCATGTAGAGGTACATTTATAAATTTTAATTAAGTAGCTTCTAAAATTATTCCCATAGAACATACTCACGTATTCTATGTCATAAATCATAATGACATGTCATGGTCTTCCCATGTACGTGTTTCATTGATCGCCGTAAAAAGAAACTAACAGAGAATAGTTATTTTCGTTATATTTTCTGATATTTTTTCGAAATTTCCATGATGCGGTGGTAGATTCTCGGGCCCGATGTTGATTAAAACAAAAACTGCATCATTGATTTTTGAAAAAAAAAAAAAAAAACTTAAAATGGGAGCCTTACTTTAGTTTGCCATGTGTTATTAGTTCCCAGAATTTGATACTTATTAGCTACACTTTCAGATAGTGTAATAATACAGGGTTTTAGATGTGAATATCACCGAAAAATGGCAGACTCCGTAAGAATGTTATTAATCTTGATTAGATTATACTTTCGCTATATCTAGCGAAAAGATTTTTTCATAATATATATAAAAACATCTTTTTGTAAATAATAAACCCCATCCAAATTCAATAGTTTCCAATCTATTCGTGTCTTTTTAGAAAAAAATGTTTACAATTTCACGCGATATTTTACAATCTTACGGCGTTTGCCTGGCGACGGCGTTTCGGTGACATAGCCAACGCATTTATTGCACAAAAAAGTGTCAGAGCTGTGTATGGACACAGACTTTAAAGCACTAAAAATTCTCCAACTTCCTTGCCTATATATTTTTGAAATTTGTATGTTTGTAAAAAGATATCCGCGCATGTTCCCATTGTATGAACACATTTCTAAAAGAATGAAAAGCAGAAGTCCAAATAAATTACTTGCACCTAGCCAAAGACTACATTTTGCAGCATTGTAGAGATGCAGCTTAAAGTTTTGGCGACATTCCACCTTTTCGAATTTTACCTCTGAGCTGAATTGTTTCCTTTTCTGAAAGCTAATTTGAATTAAGACCAATAAAAAAATCATTTGAAAATTTGATAACTATGGCATGTCAGTGGCTGTTGAATCTTTCAAGAACGTAGTAATCCGATTTTTTTTTAAATCCCTTTTGTTGTTGTCTTTTTTATACCTGAGAAATAAATTTACGTGTAACGTTGGCGAAGACCTAAGTTATATTTCGCTACAATTTGTTTAGTAGGAATTCCAATTGCATGGCAGTCAAAATCTTTAACAAGTTACCCCCACGCATCAGAGTTATGCTTACCAATATTTTCAGGATTCAGGAAAACAATATTTGCCTGGTTCAAAAACCCAATGACGCAGTTTTACTTTTTATTAAAATCAGGCTCAGGAGTCTCGAGCCCGATTTCCCGATTCAGTTTTTTTGGAAATTTCTTATAGTTTCGGATTTGACCATGAAGGAACACTTTAAAATTCACCTTGTATATAGACGTTTACTAATTTGAAAAGCATTTTATTTCAGTATGTAAAGAACTAATATTCAACAACTATTATTTGCTCGTGCTGTAAACAAGGCAGCGGGTCAGCAAAGCTGGTTTCAGCTTCCAGACATCCTATTTGGATAGAAAAGTAAATACCAAAGGCACGACCAAACAAGGTTCGGCGAACGGCAGCGTATTACGTCTCCAGAGTTTTGTGCATGCATACGAAAATAGCGCTACCAACGAAACCGATCAAACGCAGGACCAGAAGCAAGTTTCCATTTGCCAATTCATTTTGCATGTTAGAACCATATTATTTAACCAGAGTTCTAGTATACAGCGACCATGCTCCATGCTCCATTGGATTTAACTCAAACTCAAAACATTTATTTCAATTAAACCATTTACAGGCACTTTTGCTTCACTTTTCAAAGTGTCAGTCAAAGAGGTGCCGGTGATTCTAATGCGTAGATCTCTATCTCTTTGAGAAGAAATAGCAAGAAACTCCACGGACACTTTTAAATCAATTAGTTGTAACAAAGCCTAAACCACAAGAAATTTTGTACAAAGATAATTTGAGAAAGGACATAGGATAGTTTTATCCCGGAAATCCCACGGGAACGGGAACTATGCGGGTCAATAGGTTATATATATTCCGGGAGTATGTTCCCTAGGGATCACGCGGGCGAAGCCGCTGGCACACGCTAGTTATCCATACATATATGTAAGAACGATGTAGAAAAACGACCACGATGAAAGCGTCCGGAGCAAAAAATAAAGAATTCAAAGAATATACATATATTTATAATTAAAATAATCCGTGGCAGTTGAGAGGTGACCAGTCCTAGCTGATGGAGCAAAATGGTGAAACACATGTGCCACCATCAGAGAGCCTTTTGATGCATGACACTCCCAACCATCAGGGCACATTTTTTTAACTCTTGATAGGCACGCGTTTGGCCACTTTCTCACCTGATGGTAAGCAATGATCTGGTCAAGATTGATCATGCTTGCCTTGAAGTAACCTATTCACTCTTGACTTAAAGACTCGGTTTGCCAGCAGGTGCGCAACATTGACAGTATTATTTTTTTTAAACCGGCCAAGTGAGAGTCGGACTCGCGCA
Organism: Ceramica pisi; assembly: GCA_963859965.1. NCBI lineage: Eukaryota > Metazoa > Arthropoda > Insecta > Lepidoptera > Noctuidae > Ceramica > Ceramica pisi. The sequence continues at coordinate 5,734,402 of OY982549.1, read as the reverse complement.
CCGAGGGTTCCGTACAAACCTGTAGGTATATATTATAAGCAAAAGTTGCGATTTACGATTTATGACGTATTAAAAAAAACTACTAACTACATCATGTTCAAACCAATTTTCGCTGGTAGTTTACATGGTAATATACATCATGTAATTTTTTTAGATTTATCATTCTCTTATTTTAGAAGTTACGCCCCCCCAAAATCTCTTATTTTAGAAGTTACGGGGGGGGACACATTTTACCACTTTGGAAGTTTAGAAAAAAAATCATTTTAGAAACCTCAATATCATTTTTGAAGACCTATCCATAGATACCCCACACGTATGGGTTCGACGTAAAAATTTTTTTGGGTTTCACTTCTAAGTATGGGGACCCCCAAAATTTTTTGTTTTTTTTTCTATTTTTGTGTGAAAATCTTAATGCGGTTCACAGAATACATCTACTTACCAAGTTTCAACAGCATAGCTCTTATAGTTTCGGAGAAAAGTGGCTGTGACATACGGACGGACGGACATACAGACATGACGAATCTATAAGGGTTCCGTTTTTGCCATTTGGCTACGGAACCCTAAAAAGTACCTCGTTGCTGTTCAACATGTTGTGCAACATGTCGCGCGTCAAACATTGTACAATAAATACGATGTTGTAAATAACCTTTGACTCCAGAGATTTCAGATAGTCATATTCGTTTCTATTTTATTGACCGTATGTTGTTCTCTTGCCAAAACGAAGCGAAATAACATATAAAACTATAATCTTATCTTAAAAATTATTGTCATAAGTAATACCTTCTTATTTGTTAGTTTCTTAGACAAAACTATAGGCGGTGATAAAATTCTACTATAAAATTGAAATGTCCACTTGGTGTGCAAACTCGGTTCATGGTACGGTGAAAGACAAGTTTAGTTACCCACAATGTAAGTTGTGAAAGTTTTTGGACTAGTATGTATAATACAATTTGTGTAGCTTTTGTACGCGTACGCTCATATAGCGTTTTTGTTTTCGGCCGGGTAAGAAGTTCGGGAAACCTCTCACGCCCCAAGGAACATGCCTTTCAGCTTTATACAGCAATTTCGGATGTGCGTTGTCTGTCAGTCGCCTTATTCAGTACGCAAGAATTGTATGTATTAGGATATAAATAGCTTTATTGGGAATCACAAAAAAAATCCAGTATATCCTGTCTCTGCAACGAAGGCCAGGGTCAAACCCTTTTCAAGTTAGTACAGGTGTTAGCCATTTAATCAACTTAAAAATAATGACTACCCACTGCCCACAATTTGTATCCGCCAGTGTATCACCGAGTTCCTTCACCTATCCAGTTCCGTAAAAGCAATAGAGTGGACATTTTTATACGTCCGCTCTGTGATTTATAACCTGTTTTTAGGGTTCCGTGATTTCGAGAACGAATTTGCAAATGTTTTTGTTTTTACTTTAACGTAAACGTGTCCTTGGACGATTCTCTGTCATCAATTGATGTTTGATTTATTCCTCTTCGATCCTATCATTTCTCATTACTCAACGCAAAAGCTAAATTAATCTTTTTTGCCATGATCTTATGCTTTTAGTTTCATACGAGTTCATTTACTATCATAAATGAACGGATCGGTAATATGTTCATTGAGCCACAGACCAAGAAAATTGACGATGACAACTGACATTTCCGATAAGTCCTTTTCAAAAACGTGGGCAATTTTGTTACCGGAACCCAGTTCACTGTTTCATGTCTTTTAATGGTTTAATGCTAATTACTTATGATTTTTTTACTATTGAAATTTAATTTCACTTGATCTTGTTTATCTGAGCTGTCTTAGGGTTTTTAAAACCTGATCAAATGAGTCATAAAATTGCAATAAACGGTCTGGATAGACATCTAAAACAGATCTTTAATACTTACTGCCATATCCACAATGAAACGTAACGGAACCCAGTTGGTCGTCTTGACTCACTCTTGGCTGTGGTCGTAAAAAATCGCGTTTTCTGGTTGACACGGTGACCAGTCCCACGTTACAACTACCAGGAAACTGCTTGTTGTTTTACTGTTTCATTTTGCGTTATTTACACACGTTTTCGTATTCAGTAGATTTACTGTAAATCCACTGTTAAACTGGTACTATGGTTATTTGTTAGGTAATTTACGTGAGAATACAACAAAAGAAAAACCAGACATTTCTTTCATATCAGAACAAGTTAAATACTGAGCTGACGTGAGCACAGCAGCAGCGACTTCGTTCGCGCATATCCCGTTTTTCCCGTTATGTGGGCGTTTCGAGAAATCCTCTAAGTGCCTACCCCCTCTAAGTCCCCTACACTCCTCAACCAAACCCTACATGCCAAATTCTTTCCACGACTAGTTTTTTCGGCAGTTCGTTGTCTGTCAGAGGATAATTCAACAGTCTAAGTTGCAAACTATACGACTGTATTAATAAGGAACTAAAAATAGTAGGACTGAACAAACAAAAGTAAAAAAAAAGTAACAGATTGGCTACTCAAAATGGACTGCCAGAAAACTGAAGATTTACTCAAATTCACTGTGTAATCCACGACCCTACACACACATATATACACACACACACACATACACACACATACACACACATACACACACCGACCGACACACGCACGCACCTACACATAATCATTCACATGCACACACACTCACCACTTCACTATAATATAACCCCTTAAAGTTATTAATTAAAAATGTTCACATTCACAACAAATCTACCTAGACAAACAAAATTGTAACAACATCCACGTCCGAACACTGTGTCCCAAAATACAAGCGATAGCTTAGTTTGGGAACCAGTACCAGCAACTTTTGAGATAATTGTACCTACTTATTTAGAAGCTATAATATTGTGAATGTTTATTCTGCAGTACTAATAAAAAAACCTTTTTTTTGGCAGTCACACACTCAGTAACGGTAAATTTTAATATAATTATAGGTACATTATTGATGATTAATAAATAAAATTCTATTTTTTGTGAATGTGTTGCCTTTGTCCACTACATGGCTTACACGCTCACGTGCATCAAATGCCTATTTAACGTCATAATATCAGTCGCTATTACGACGTTAAACAGTAAGTGGAATTTATCAGTCCCGAGAAACTCCACTGACTCCACAAAAATATCTGGGGCTACAATTACCGGGGCCCAGTACGTGACCACATTAATTACAGCTCCAGATATCGAAAGAGTAACCCAGTGATTTTAAAAGCAGAACTTCCTATTGAACCCTACAAAACCCCAAGAAAATTCATATACAACGTGTCCCAGAAATCAACGTCAAGCTGAAAACGGGCAATAGGCCAAGTCGTGACAGTTATTAGAAAAATGTTAAAAAAAATAATGTTTTTCCTCAATTAAGGTGGCATACCATTTTATAATCCAGACTAAACGCGCCATCTTTTAAAGTTACTTGCCAAAATAGTGTAGTACATTTTTTTACACTACACGCGATTGAATTTGGGTGTTGTTATAAATTTTAATTCAATGTTGGGCAAAAATCTAACATTTTATTTAAAACTGAGGTAGTTATGTTTTAATTTTTAACTGTAATTTACAGAAGGGTTATTCATGGTTACGTCACAGAAAAAAAACTGACGATAAGTTAATATTTGTAGTCACAGGACTTGAAGGTCATCACAGGGTGTCACTTTTTGAGATTTATTTTTGAATCCGTATTTGAAAAGTACATGACCAAGATTTTTTTCAATATTTTTTAACTGTCACGACTTGGTCTATTGCCCATTTTCGGCTTGACATTGATTTCTGGAACACGTTGTATATAAACAACTCTAATTCTCACTATATATTTATTTGTATTTTACTCATTTACCGCAATGAAGTAATTTTATAGTCCGGCAATATTTCCAGACCCTCATTAAATTATGATAGGACTATACTCGAGCACCATTACATAATATTATAAATCTCAAACGGAATCTTGTATGGGGCTTGTATGATAAATTTACGGCGAATGCATGCCTTGGCCAGCTTGGATTAGCATGGCAATCGACACGGGATCTAAAAGATTTTATAGGTACTTGAATATATAATTTTATATGCTGATCTATCAACGTAAAAGGTATAAGTCTCTCATAATAAATTGTTTTGTGTCTGAGTTCGGTTGAATATTGGGTACCTAATTTGTCGACATATAATAAGACTAGCTTCTGCCAGCGGCTTCGCCCGCTTGATCCCAAAGTACTGACCAATGATCCCACTAATAAACAAGGCTTATTAGCCAAAAATCACTAGAATCGAACAATATTTAGAGGTTGCACAACATTAATAAAATAATTCCATACAAATCAAATTTCTTGTTGGAGGGTAAGTTCTTCAAGCCGCTATTTTTGCAGTAAAGAGTAGTAAGTGCCACAACCGAACAAATTTAAACATAATACTTCTCACATTACTACAGTAATACCGAACTAAACAAAACTCATAACCTAACGTGTGTTTTCTCAATTGTCTTTTTTTGTTAATTTGATGGCTTTTCAAATTAAAAAAAAAATCTAAAAATAAAAGTGGAAGACTGTCGATATTTCTTTATTGCAACTGAAGCTTCATGAGTTTTACTTTTGTGCATGACGGAATTCAGGAATGGCAGCAGAGCAGCACTTCGTGCGCTGTCTGTCAAACTAATGCCAGCTGTCACGACGTAGGCGCAGACTGAACACTACCCTTTTCGAGGATACCCGCTCATTATTTAATTTTCTACAAATTAAAATAAAACACCGTTATAAATTTCAATTTAACAGTTACTATTAGACAAAATAACACAATCAATTTTGGTACAGAGATTTGTTACTTGTCAACAAAACTTAAAATTTTTAACTTAAAATTGAAAATCTAAACAAATGAATTCATGGTTCTTAAGTAAGTCTAGAGAACGCACCAGACTTTCAGCTTTCATAATCATAAAAAAATAGTCTAACGATCTGAGTCTGTCAAGTCATTATCGTACTATATAAATTTATGACGGCAGTTCAAACGGACCAATTAGTTCGCCACTGAGAATTAGTGAGAATACCAAACCACAAGTTAACACTGAAACGGTGTTGAAACGTTGAAACTTCATGAGAATTTTCAATCGTCCAAGTGTGTTAAATATGGTAAAAAAGTCAATTTTTTTTATCAAATGGCTAATTTTAAGAATTTTCCACCTCGCTGTCTTTGGAGGCCGATTTCAGCCAAAGAATAAAATTACTATTTTTTTAATGATTATGAAAGCTTCTCCTTCGAGTCGCTGGCACGACAGGTTCTTTTTTCTAGATTTTGGTGACCTAATACTCCACGGCATTACAAAGCACTCAAAGCAGGTAGCACAAAGGTCTCCTTGGATGAATGTTTTGGGGCAATAGGGAAAGATAGGAGGTGGAGCATGGTTTGTAACTAACTCGGCTCGACATCCACACCCTGCAGTTGATCCCTAACGGTAGCCCCATTTTGCGAGGTTATGATTACACCTTAATATTTGCGTTCTGAGGCGGTTCAGGGACTTCCAAGTAAACCACGGAAGGTTAGACCCTGCTGGAAAATGGTCGCTTGGTGGTAAATTATGAAATGAAAGCTGAAAGTCTGGCAAATTCTCGAGATCTAAGTGGGCGACTTGATAAATGAATGACTTATTTTTTTGGGAAAAAACATTTTAATCCAGTCCAGCGATTTTCCAATTTTTATGTTCCTTTCAAAAAATGTTTTTTCGAAGTTCTCAAAATAGGGTTTGTATCAGTGATGACCTCTTCGTTCGACCTGAATCTCTTACCACCTAGTCATTTGTTCGGGTTTGGAAAGAGGAAATAGTCGCTGGGGGCTAAATTTGAAGAATATGCTGAATTTCTGAGCATAAATTGAGCTACGAACTGCTACCCCAGCATTTCATAGCTCAATTTATGCTATGCTTATACGACCATAACGGAACTCAGTAAGCCACTTTTTAACCATTGAAATTGATGAAGCAGAGTCCTCATAGTATTTATCTAGACTTTGCTTGGTGTCGGTGATAGTTTTTTACGCAAAAAAAGAAGCTTAATCAGCACACGAAATTCACTTTTTTCCATTTTTGTTGGAATTCGAGAGGTAATGAATGACGTAGCTTACAAAACATTTGTAAGTAGCGTATTAATAGATGGCAGTTGGCGGCAGCACTGATGCATTTCAAGTTATTGCGCGTGAAAATCAAGAAGTCACTGACATATCAAACCTCCCTAGTACTCAGGAACCATGTAGTCACCACCTATTTAGATTATTAAGTTAAATTTAAAAATTTAGGTCATCATTTAAACACCAAAATTTTTACAACTTTCAATACAGTAAGCTGATAATAAAGCTGATAATTTTATGTATAAAAGTACAACTCATGAAGATTCAGTTACAAAAAATAAATGTTGACAAAGTCTACTACTTTATTTTTTATTTTTTTTTAAATTGGTCAGGGTCATAATTCGCAAAAATTCAGTAAAAGTCCATAGCTCGGAAACTATGAAAAGTCGCGGGACACACATGGGTGAGGAATCGGATACCTTACGATATGAGGGACCTAAATTTTATTTTCGGACGTCAATGTTCTGGCCATCTTATACCGCGTGTATCTGACATCGACGCACAAACGATTTCCATGGGTCCAGGGCATGATTCTGGACACCCCAGTGTTGGAATTTTTCGCCGGTTCTTTTCTCCTTTTTTTCAAGAGTACCAAAAAGTATCAGCTCAGCTCAGCTGATATCTATTTGTGGCTTTATTCAGATTGTTCTTTTTAGTGAAAGTAGTTAATTAATTATTTTTTTATTAAAAATCTCATTGGGTTAGGTCAGAATAACGATTATGAGCAGTCTAAAGTAAAAAACCCTTGAAAAAAATAAAAAAATGAGAAAATAGCCGACGAAAAATTCTAAGTCTAGGGTGTCCAGAATCATGCCCCGGACCCATGGAAATCGTTTGTGCGTCGATGTCAGATACACGCGGTATAGCCTATGATTCTCACAAATAACGTTGCTTTCTGTTGGTAAAATGATTTTCAAAATCGGATCAGTAGACTCAGAGACTACCCCCGCCAACGTCACAAACTCACAAACTTTACCTCTTAATATTAAGATAGTACAGACTAGCTTCTGCCAGCGGCTTAGCCCGCGTTATCCCTGAGGGTCATACTCCCGGGATATACAGGGTTATTTGTAGAATACCGACAACCTCTCAGAGGGCCTAGCACGAATATTTTGACGTATCGTAACGTTAACGTAAGTGAATTTTGAATGTGAAAAACTACAAGCCCATTGTATTTTGGTTTAATTTTATCGGACATACACAATTTATATCATTTAAAATTATGAATATAGTATCTAATACAAGTAAATATTATGTACAAAACGAGTATTGTAGCTATGGTAAAATTTTACGTAACGTTAGTATACGTAAAAAATATTCGTGCTAGGGCCTCAGGACTATGTTACTATTATTATAATCAACAACTTTTGTTCTATAACTTTTAAAAATTCATCAATTTTTAGTTCATCAGGTTTTCACACAAAAATAAAAAATATTTAAATTAAACGCTCTAAAGGTCAATTTTTTTTTTGTGTAACAGAGTCTTGAGAGGTTGTCTGTGTTTTACAAATAACCCTATATGTGTTATTCCAAACTACATTCTACCTCTGTGCCAAATAAAATGAAGATCCTTTCAGATTCTGATGTGAAAGAGTAACAAACATTAATGCATCAAACTTTCGCATTTATAAAATAGTAGTTGTAGGAAGTAGGACTTACACTTCCAAAATATAATTAAAATAAGGTGTTCAGTACATTTCTATTCGCAACTCGGCAAAATGTAGTACCCTTAAAACTCTAACGGCAGTGTGCCAAGGTGCCAACTACTCGTAAGAAAATAAATCTATTCGTCCAATTTTTTTTTTTTTTTTTTCAAATTCAATTTTTTTCAAAAATCATTCAAGTGGCAGAGACAAAGTCGACGATGGAGTGAGCCTGCCCAGAAGAAATCTACTCTAAGGGACTTGTGACGTTACTGGTGACATGTTCCTGCCAAAATAATCCAACCTCTTCTCTACTACTTCGAAGTAAACAGAGGCTATTTTGTTTTATTTTATACAACGTGTAACAGAATAAACGCAATACCTCTTAAGGGGTCATTGAACTCATCATTATGAACAACTTTTGGGACCAATACTGAAATCGCGAAAAAAAAATCGACTGCCCCGTACATTTTTGTACGACTCGACAAAATGTACTTAACAGCTGATCTTTTTTCGCGATTTCGGGGATGGTCCCATAGTAAAAGTTGTTCATAATTATGAGTTCAATGACCCCTTAAAAGGGAATTGCGTTTATTCTGTTACAGTTTGTATAAAGTGCACAATGCACTTAAACGTCACAAACGTACAATCTCAAAGAAGCCCCAACTCACAAACAAACAGCATTATAAAAAACATACTCGTTCCTATACGTAGGAAATGTTTTAGGACTTCCTACATGTAGGATTTTGTATGTCAATTAATGTACAATAATAATTTCCTGCCATGGAAAGTAATAAAGTAAGCTATAAACAAGATGGGAACCGGGTAATATAGTTAGAACACTTTCTCTGCGTATGATACAGTAGCTGTTTCGTTTTTGTGTAGTTTTACCAATAGCATTTTATCCCTTTGTTTGGTTCTAACAGAAATAATAATGATGACTATTTGCATAGTAACAAAATTTCTAATATTACTCCAATTTAGAGGTGACTAACAAAAGGCCAATTCTCACACTGTTAAAAATAAATTCTCACACTGTTAAAAATAAATGCTCCACTGATAGAACCAATAACAAAAAAAGTAAAACTGGGATAACGTTTAGCGACTTTTTCAACATATTACTAGATAAGACCAGGTGAACTGAAGAATCTACTAGGAATGTTAAAGTTAATGCATGCATCCTGAGTATCCAAACTTCTTTAAGTGCAATGCGTGTCACCTGTGTTCTTTAAGTGCAATCTATACTAAGGGCCCTTTTCCTGTAATGCGTGTTTTCACCCGCGCGTGGATCAGGTCCGTATGCGGATGGTGGATAGCCCGCTAATAGGCACACGCAGGACAAAGACTTCGCTGCAGTATCGTGCGTGTTGATAGTGACTAAACACGTGACGCGGGTTGCACGGATGGTCATAGTCTATAAACAATGCGTGCGACCCGCGTGACAGTAAAAGAACACTGAAAATAGAACGCCGCCCGAATCCGGATAGCACGCACGCGGGCAGTGCGCCCGCAGCCAATCCGCATTCCGCTGCCCGCATGACAGGAGTAACATGTATAAAATGTATGAAAACACGCGTGACAGGAAAACGGCCCTAATATTGAAAAGAGTTAAAGTTTGTGAGGTTGTAGTGGGTAATCTCTGGATCAACTGAACCGATTTTGAAAATTATTTTACCTAAAAAAATTCTTTAGAGCGCTAAAGATTCACAGGTACTAGGAGAACAGAAACATGTCGTGGTTATCCGGGGCTGGAATTACGAGCGCTAGAGATTCTCAAGTACCAGGAGAGCAGAAACATTTCGAAGTATTTTCGGGGCTGGAAATTGTGAACGCTCTCTCTAGATTTCCGGAATTGTGAGGGATTAAGATTAAAAAACACCAAGAGAACAGAAACATGTCGAAGTAGTTTCGTGGCTGAAATTTTACTTTCTGCCGCATCGCAAATACTCACTATCTGGATACCAGAATTATGAAGATGCATTTTCAAGGATAAGAATATGAGGTAAAAAAGTTGCGCGCCAGTTCCAAAGTCTACGCAGACGAAGTCGCGGGAAGTAGCTAGTATTATATAAGTGAGCTCAGTCTTGTCAAACAGAAAATAAATGCTACAGACAAGACTAAACAACTGAAGATGGCGTGACGAGTTACACTTTTGCCGAAAGGATTAGCCAGATGTGGCATAGGACAGAGAATAGTAGAAAAGAGGAAGGGAATTATTTACAATAGAGACACTACAGTGTACCATTTGAGTAGGAATACATTTTGGTCGCTCAAAAGATGTCTTACATACAAAACAACTGGCGTAAGTGTTAAAACTTCTTGAATAACGAAAGCCGCCCTTTCTACTTCGAGATAAAGGTGCTATCAAAGACATACGGTTCCTACAGATATGAGGTTGTATTTACAGACAAAAATAAGACGCAAGACACTTTCCCCGTTAAACTCTCATGCCGTGACCCTACACAGGTTATGCCAATGTGAAACTGCAGATCGTAAACCATGGACCACAAATATTTTATACTGACTCGCATAAATTTATATAGCATAGCCTAAAGTCAAAGTCGCAATGTTTCAAAAAATATCTTTGAATATAAGCGTGAAAACGCAGATGGCCCGATTTCAGTTCAAGAACCGACCGACACACATCCACTATTATTTGAAAAATGGGTTACCGGAAAAATGTCAGTGGATTTGTACAACTACTATAATAATTATAGTAGTTGTACAAATCCACTGACATTTTTTTTTTTTAGCTTCGAGCAGTGGTATGGCCATGTACAGTAAATATTATTTACTGCACATGGCCATACCACTGCTCGAAGCTAAAGAAACTGTAGCGTGGACTCAATTTTGTATACACAATTTGGCCAAATCGGCTGAACACAACTTTTCTTCTGCCACTTTTATCATTCATGGGCGTATTTCAATTTCCATTTTTACTTAAAGAGCTGCAAAATCCAACCGAAACTTTCATACAAGCTTAGATGAAATTGCTAAACGCTCGTTCGGAGACACGTGATCTTGTCTCAGAAAACAGTTGCGAGTAAAAAGCAAAGAACTTCAACTTAATTATCTTAGTATTCAGTAATGAACCAGCACTCCCTGTGCTAGCACCTCAGCAAATACATATAATATGAATCTGGAAGGTACAATACAGCAGGTACTGTAACCGTCTCTGCAAACATCTACTAATGAAGATTGATCGGATTGAAAGCTATATAGCCGGAACATTATATTCTATTACATTGCGAATCACTGTTTTACTGCTAGCATGGAAGTGTTTTTAAGGTAAACTATTCGTTTGGTGGTATTTTTTTTTTTGAGACAAGCCCGCCACACATTCCCAACCACTGCAACTCCTAAAAGCCAGAATCAACAGTGGCGACCACCAGAAAAACGCCGAGCTAATGATGCCCGACGAGTCCCGGAGAAACGATTCAACTGTCTTGGATCCCGCATCGAAATTAATCAGAAAGTACAGCGGAGGAGTAGGAAAAAATAAATATAATTACCACTTCCCTCCTTATCAAGCAGGAGACAGATTTGAGTTAGGCCAAAATAGGCACCAAGGGACATATACAACTGGGTTAAGCCCAGTTGCCAAGCACCACGGATTATAAATTAACACTGAAATTATGGGTCCTAAATTGTGAGCTACTTTTGATTCCAGTAATAGGTATGGCAAAATCTTTGACGACATGGTTGGCGCAGTGGTTGAGCGATTGACTGCTGCGCAGAATGTCGCGGGTTCGATTCCCGCACGGAACAAATATTTGTACGACCTACATGTATTTGCTCTGAGCCTGGGTGTTCTTCTATCTATAACATGAATGTATTTACAAAAAAAAAAAATGTATATAAGTAGTTTATCAGCCATATCGTTACCATAACACAAGCAATAGGTTGCTTAGCTTGGGACTATATGGCGTTGTGTGAAATGTCCAAGGATATTATTATTATTTCGTTTATTCATTTTAAAATACATACAATTTACATTTTTAAATATATCTTAAAAAAAACATTAGAAAATACATTTAAAAATATAAAAAATAGTAGTCTGCCGGTGTCGGGAGCAGGGTCCAAGCTACCGGTGGTTAGGGCTCCAGAGAAAGGAACCTCCTCACAATACGAGCCGTATCGAGGAGTACTGCCTTCTGTATCAGGCCCTTTATCCAACTGCGCAACGCCAGCTTCGACAGGTGGTCGTCGAAGCTTTTGGCCATCAGGCCATTAGCCGTAATGACAATCGGCACAATGACAGCCGAGTCCACATTCCACATGTCGACAACCTCGTTTGCTAAGTCGAGATACTTAATTTGTTTTTCTTTCTCAGCTTTCACGAGATTCTCGTCATGTGGAATGGTAACATCGATTATCATTGTGCGGCGCGCTAATCGGTTTATCACCACTATGTCAGGCTTATTGGCAACAATAGTCCTGTCAGTGATGATAGATAGATCCCAGTACAACGTGACATGGTCATTTTCAAGAACTGGGTCGGGCACATACTTGTAATACGGTACCTCAGAGTCCACAAGTTTGTACTTCAAAGCAAGTTGCTGGTGGATGATCTTGGCCACTTGGTTATGTCGGTGCAAGTACTCGCCGTTAGCCAGACGAGAACAACCAGAGATTATATGTCTGATGGACTCACCCGAACGGTGGCATGCCCGACACACGTCCACCGTCCCATCCTTCATAATATGTCTCCGGTAGTTATTCGTCAAGATAACTTCGTCCATAATCGCACAGACAAAACCTTCAGTTTCTCCGAAGAGATCACTGAAGCGTAGCCAAGCCACGGACGCTGAAAAATCTACATCGGACCCATGAAGAGCCCGATAGAAGCGCCCGTGAAGCTCCTTGCCTTTTCATACCTCCGTGCGGTCATCTGTGGTAAGTAACCGCCAGTTCTCTTTAGCCATGGACAACGGGGTGAGTCCTTTGTCCACTGCGACCACATCTCGGTGCATACCCACATCAGCTTTAAGAAAATATTCTCTGAGACTGCACATCTCGCGGTTGTGGAGAGTTTTGGCGTTTAAAAAGCCTCGACCTCCACACTTCCGCGGGATGTACAGTCTCATCACCGACGATCGTGGGTGATGCATCCGGTTTGCGGTCAGCAGTGTACGGACCCTCCTATCCAGGGCGTCGAGTTCGGTTTGAGTCCATTTGAGTACGCCGAAAGAGTACATTAATACCGGCATGACCCAACCGTTGAAGGCGCGTACCTTATTTTCGCCTGACAAAAGCGCTCCTTCAACGATTGCTTCATTTTGGCAACATCAATGCCCAACGCTTCCGACATACCCAAATACTTGTAGGTTTCGGTTGAGCTGAGGGATCTAACCTGTATGGAATCCGAGAGTTGAATTCCCTCAGATTCCATAATCTCCCCTTTTTTTACATGCATGACTGCACATTTGTCCACACCAAATTCCATCCTGATGGCACTACTGAAGCTTTCAGTGACCTTCAGTAGCTCCATCAGTCGAGAATTGTTGGGGGCAAAGAGTTTCAGATCATCCATGTAAAGAAGGTGAGATATGGCTTGACCACCTCTTCTCAACCGATAGCCTAGATCTGAATCCTCCAACAATGTGCTTAGAGGATTCAGAGCTAAGCAAAACCAAAGCGGACTCAAACTGTCGCCCTGAAATATTCCCCGTTTAATCCATACAGGCTCATCATTCCCCTGAATCGCTCGACATCCTGGATAGCGAAGGACTGTTTTCCATTGCCTCATACATGACTCAAGGAAGGTGCGTAGAATTGGATCTATTTTATACAACTCCAACACCTTCATGAGCCATGTATGTGGCACAGAATCATAGGCCTTCTTGTAATCTATCCAACATGTCGACAGATCCTTGCGGGAACGACGAACCTGTTGGCTTATGGCCATGTCTATGAGGAGTAGCTCCTTAGTGCCGCGGGGCCCCTTCCTACATCCATTCTGAGAGGCAGACATAATTGAGTTAACCTCAATGTGATCATTAATTTTCACTCTCAGGATGGATGTAAGTAGTTTATAGACCGTCGACAAACAAGTAATCGGTCTATAATTCTTGGGTTCCGCGGGACTACCTGTCTTATGGAGCAGGTGGGTAACGCCAGTTGTTAGAAACTGTGGTAGCGACCCAGACTCTAAGCATGACTGGAATTGAGATGCCAGGAGCGCGTGCGAGCTGCTATACCACTTAAGCCAGAAGTTGTGCAGTCCGTCCGGTCCCGGAGATTTCCAATTCGGTAACGGACGAACTGCTTTGGCTATATCTGATGTTGATATGGCAATTTTTTCCATTTGTGGTATAGCTTCACACACACTCTCGACATCGCGTATCCAGTCACCCTCGGCGTGACAGACGGGCACCGACCAAATGCTGCGCCAGAAAGTACTCGTGGCGACATCATCCGGGCGGCACACGTCTGATACACTATGTTCAGGTCGCTCCCAAGCTCTGTATACCCACCTCTCATCGCTCTGGAACATGCGATTCTGCGAGTATCGATCAACCCGCCGCTTATACCGCCGAATACGGTTTGCCCATGCACAAACTTTCTGCTTCAGGAAGTCAATGCGCTCTGTGACACGGGACGCGTAATCTTGAGGGCTGATACCAGTCCCCGAGAACGCCCGTCTCACAAAGCGCATCACGCGTGGTCGTGTGTTGCCTTCCCTAAAGCAGTATAGTTTGCCGATGAGTGCCCTTGCCTCATCGATACGCCGCTCGATCCTGCACTGCCAGGCTGGTACAGCAGGCTGTTGTCGTATAGCTTCGTCACAAGTTGGCAACTTGACGTTGGCTATACGTAATGCTGCAACAACCCCGCAAAACAGAATTGAGTGCGTATCAACGAGATTTTCGCTGCTTCTAAAGATGTTTAGCAGCAGGGAGTCTAAGGCACACACCAGCGCCCTATTCTTTTTGTGCATGGGTAACCGTGGTAATCGGGGCCTAAGTTCGGTCGGAGCCGATCTGTACTCGCGAAGCGCATCTTCCAGTCCTCAGTCTATCGTTGCACTGGCTACTTACCGTGACAACCCTATCATCTACCCCATCACTGATGTTGTTGGGCCGCGGTGTGATTGCACCACTAGCTGGCGCCTGAACCGCGGTCTGTGTCGGGGTCGAGATGATAAGATTGTTCAGTACCTCTGAGCGCAGCCTATCAAGTGCGGCATCGTCCAACCTGTGATTACGTTGGATGACCCGCACCTGATCCGACAATCGTTGGGCCGAGACGTTTACAGTTGGTTCCAGGTCCTGAAACAGAGACAGCATCCTAACACGGTACGCAGTGAGGTTAGTTCCCCCCTCTGTAGCCCCGTAATATGCGCGCATGAAGTTCTCGTTTATGGACTGAGTCCATCTCATGCGCTGCACACAACCACAACCACATTATTATTATTATAAAATCGCCTGAACGCACGGAAATTTATTCTGGTTTCTACAAGATCCGTATAGTAAACTACCCCCGATGTAACCTGAATACTATCTATCTATCTATCTATACTTATAATAAATCTGTAGAGGGGTCAATTCTGTACATGAAATATATTTCCAAAATAATTATCAGGGGGTGATTAGGGATCGATACTGATGCCAAAAATGCAAACAGTAAAATTTTTGTCTGTATGTCTGTCTGTCTGTCTGTCTGTCTGTATAACCGTTATAGAAACAAAAACTGCTTGACGGATTTTAACGAAACTTGGTACAATTATTTTTCATACTCCTGAGCTGGTTATAGTAAACTTTTCATCACGCTACAATCAATAGGAGCAGAGCAGTGAAGGGAAATGTTGGGAAAACGGGAGAAGTTACTCCATTTTTTAAGCTTCCATCGCGTGTACAACCTTAATGGTTAAAGCTACATAGAAATCATGTATGACGGAAATGGTCTCCTAAAAATTATATAAAAAATATCCCCCGAAAGCATATGTCTATATTTTATGATTGACGCACAATAACACGTGTAACTCCCGATAGCTTAGCAGTTCGAAGCTTATATGATTATATATTTTGAACATTTATACTCTTACGTTTATAACACTCTCAGTCATCCCTAATTAAAAAGGTTAACATTATTAACTATTCCATAAAAAAGAATCATAGAAATCGGTATAGAAACACCAAAGTTATACATGAAGTACGCTAATAATAATAAGCCATCGCGCGTGAATACTGAATCATGCTATAAGGAATATTTTTGTATAAGGTCGCGAACGCACAGGCAGGCGGCTTGCTTGGCGCCTAAGGCTAGCGAGTAGCTTCGTAAAACGGCTTACGACAGTTTGCAATATCCTTTAATATAATGTCGAGGGGAAGATGGTTATAATTTCGCTTTACACCAAACGAGTAATAAGTATTATTGTAAAGTTTGGTTGTTTGTTACTCAATGACGCCAGAACGGCTTAACGGATCTTAATGAAATTTAGAACAAAGATAGATATTAGTCTGGAATAGCACATAAGCTACTTTTCATCCCGGGATATGTTCCCTAGGGATCACGCGGGCGAAGCCGCTGGCAGAAGCTAGTTTAACATAATATTACGTTCAGTCTGCCAAAGAATACACTCCCATAAGACGTGATGTGCAGATTGTTCGTATTCAAGTTCAGCTGTAGAACATTGACATAAAGGTGAAGCCACAAGCCTAAAGGAAAATAATTTACTCTTAAAGTTGCCATGACCTGTGAGAAATTGGGCAACACAGTGATCTACCACCAGCCATGTCCTATCTAGACGCTCACGAACGGATGGAAAAAACTGGTGGAGGTGTCGGCCTTTGATGGAATTTTCCCACCTACATTGCCATTCGGATTAAATTTCCTCCCAGACGTCAGTCTGGGGTTTTAGTAATCTAGAGATTTTAGCACGGTCGCGCTGCGGTAAAAACTCTGGGTCCGTGATCTTTCTAGCATAGTATTACATTGCAGCAAGACGCTGCACCTTGTTTGGTGGTTACAGGCAAGCCTTCAAATTTATGAACTTAGGATTGGAAAGTCGTTTACCTAAAACATTTGCAATTCAATAGCTATTCACCTCAGTCCCAGAGTCTTTGGCGAAATTGTGGTCATCATGTACTTACATAGTAAGGATGTCTTGCCACTTTGAATGGCAACATTCTTTGGCCGATAAATAGGTCACAAGATTACCGGACACAAGAGCGGCTTGACGGAAAACTATCATTAGGTGATTCATCTTTGAAAAGATAATTAAGAGAGATTCTTCTAAGGGAGATTCGATTGAGTTATTGTGTATAATTTTTTTCCATAAGGGCCCTTTTCCTGTCTAGCGTGTTTTTGCCCGCGCGCGGATCTGGTTCACATGCGGACTGCCCGCATCCTATCATTTCATACATGTTTTTCCTATCATACGGGCAGCACGCACGCGGAATGCGGATTGGCTGGCACTGCCCGCGTACTATCCGGATGCGGGCGGCGTTCTTCTGTCTTCAGTGTTGTTTATACTGTGTCGCGGGTCGCACGCATGGTTATAGACTACGTTCATGCGTGAGGTGATTAGTCACTGGCGAAACGCACGATACTGCAGCGGCATACGAAATCTTTGTCTTTCTTGCGTGTGTTATCACCCGCATGCGGACCAGTTTCCGCGCGTGGATGAAAATACGCATGACAGGAAAAGGGCCCCAATGGAGTGTGTTCTGGCTAACTTGTGGCAAATTTTGTTTAATTTTATGATTTCCATATTGGATTATATTTTATTATTATAAATTCAAATTCTTAAAAAATAACTGTCACACCTGTTGCTGGAGTATCAAGTGGGGTTTTCTTCGTTTATTCTCAAAGCGGATGAATGTTTAAAACTTTTTTTTGTATTAGGGCCGCCTATTGTATCACCCTATGTAATGTTCACTTTAAGCTTTACTTTTACTTATATGGTGTACTTACCTACATAATTAATAGTCTATTAGATATTTCTTAGTTGCTTCTTGTTTTGGACTAAAAATGGCAGATTTATGGGTTTGGTATTATCAGTATGAAGTACTTTACATTAAATTTTATTTTATTACATTAGCTAGTGCCTGTTGCTTTGCGTTGCATGGCAGCTTATTTCTTGGAATTTATTTCAAATATATCAGTTAAACGCAGGTTGAAGTGAGAAAATAATAGCAAGAAAATAAAACAGTTCTTAGAAAACTGACCTCTTTTGTTAGAGCGAAGAAGTAACCCGACTTTCTTGTAATTGAGTAGGTCCTATTCAAACTTCAGAATGTATTAAGCCTTGCCTCTTTAACGCTTCAGCGTCTAAGTTCCAGACACTTCGACGGTGAGGATTCAAGGCTACAATTTCAATGGATCTGTGGATTGTTATTAAAGCTATCAACTGTCAAGTGACTAAATTAATTAGAATGTTGACTGTTTCGGACTATTTCGAGTTCCAGCTACTATTTTAATCACTAATTGATTATAAATTACTGGGCAGACACGTAATAATATTGATATATTATTATTATTTTACTGTGTACCATGATTTTGAAGGATTCGGGTTCACTTTCGAGTCGTGTACTGCGTGTTTCGCAAAGTATCGAAGGACCGCTAGCCTGAGTTGCAGTGGGCAGGGCACATTGCTCGCAGAACAGATGTTCGACGGGGCCGAAAAGTTCTAGAGTGGCAACCCCGTACCGGAAGACGCAGAGTTGGAAACTTGGAAGGCCTCCTATAAGGTCGACGGATGTCCTGGTGAGGATCGCGGGTAGCCGATATGATGATAATGATTGCATGTTTACTTACATACTTTAATATTAACTTATAACTCAGGGCTTTTTGGAACATGGGATTATGCTTTAATGCCTCCGTCATTAATAATTACGATAGGTTCAGCTGATTGATTGCATGACACGATCGACTACACTAAGTAAATTAAATGAACCTACAAAACAACGTCGTTTATTCAAAATGACAAAGTAACAAAAGGTCAGCAATGACTCAGCCATGAGGAGTATGACATTTATCAACTGTGGATTATTTCATTTGGTAACCTACGCATAACGTCCTACGAAGTCTTGCAGTCTTTGATGTGAGCGTTGTTTTCTAAATAGTTTGGGTGAGGATTCCAGTCTTATTTATAGTCGATTATCAAATATTATTATTACTTAGAGTACGGGTCACTAAATGACAAACCGCGGTCCGGAATGTATTTTTTGTGGGGACATGAAGGAAACAGTATAAATTTGTAATATGTTAAGTCAACATAGTACACAAGCATTTTCCGAGATTAACTTCATAAAAAATTGGAGGAGTACGTTACTTTAAAACTCATCTGGTGTTTAAAAAGTAAATACGGACCGCCGCATTCACATTACATATTTTGAAAACGGACCCCACATAAAACTAAATGGTGACCCCTGCTCTAGACGTTCGCAGCCTAAAAAAGGACATCTATAGTGCAACACCTCCTACTATGAACACACCCCAGCTTTTGTTATTTTGTTTTCCCCTAAATAGCAGCCAGTGTGACCAACTTTTATTTAGAGATCCTGCCCCACTTAGGCAAGAAAACTGACAAATCCTGCCAAAATCAAAAGCACAAAATGCCAAAATAATGCCAATATAATTTAAAAATTTAAAATAAATAGACACATTATTTTTTGTAGTTTATTTAAAATAATTGATTAGTCTAAAAGTGAACTGAATTAAAATATACATTCGTATTCTTCTTGATCACTTTCTTTATACATCGCTTTTGTCATTTGTTTTAATCATTTCTTTAGTTGGCTAGAATGAAACACAGGCACCATATTCACTAATGCTCTGTTTAACATGTAAAATAGAGGCGACATAAATCTATTCCGCGTTTTTGTTTTTATGAGGTTGATTTGCGAGAACATCCTTTCACAAGCAGCATTCGACATTGGCAAACAACAAACCTTTTACAAAGTTATAAACATTAACGTATTTGTCTCCATTTGTATTTCGAATTTTACCAATGGCACCCCAAAATGTTATGGGAAATCCCCCAACCAAAGGTCTTTGTGGTGCCAGTGTTGCCGTAGGCATTTTAAAATTCCTACTTACTTTTTTTTCCTTTCTCGATACTGCATCCTACTCTTTTTGTAGGCTGTAGCGGCTATACTGCCAAATCTGTCAGCATACATTGCTAATACTGCCAAATACTGCCAGATTTCTAAAACGTCAAACAAAAGTGCCAGAGAGTAAAATAAAGGGCTAAACCTGCCAAAAAGGCAGGATCCTGCCACATATGGTCACACTGATAGCAGCTGTCTGCCTCTCTATAGCAACAAGCCCTTTGTTTTAGTACTACACTTTGGTAACAGATGGCGCTGTACGCTGACGTCACGTTTCTAAATCGCGGTGTTGATTCTCCGACGACGTTTGGTTGCGTCTTGCAGACTGCTCACGTTCCGTATCTCTAGTTTCCCTTCATAACGTATACATCTTTCGCCTTTTACTAAAGATTTCTGTGGAGGGGAACACTCAAATGAGTCTAAAGCACTTAAAACCAAGTTTTATATCCACTCTCCGTAGACACTACACTCAATACACTCAAAACAACTAAGGCGAAGCATTGGGGTAGGAGAACTGGAAATACGGAATAATAATGTCCTCCTTTTTCCGATTCTTCTCTATATAAACCACCAAACACTCATTACGACGAGAACGCAAAAGGAACGGTATGAAACTTATCTGGTGTATAATAAAAAGTAGATACGGACCGCGACATTCACATTATTTTAAAAAACGGACCACAGATAAAACTAATTAGTGACCCCTGACCTAGAGCGACTGCTTTCTTTACTCTCTTACCTTTTCAACCCTATTTTTCAGAAGAAGACTAATTGGAAGAGTTATGAGCAAGTTCTTTCTTTAAGGGCCCAATTCTATGGAATTTCAATGTGATGATAAGTCCATCACCAATTAACACAAAGTAAGCACCTTTAACCTTCGCTGATGTTGTTTACCATTTGCATAAAAAGAATATAAAAATAAATTCCACTTGAAGCCTTTCTCTACAAGATCACACGGAACTTAACCTCAATTTCCCAAAAGAAAGTAATAAATAATGATATTAAAAGATGCGCTTTATTATTCTAGAATCTTACGTCATCTATTTACCTATCGACTGGATGTCGATATTTGACAGTATTTACTTAAGCCGTCGTAAAATATTGAATTACGCCGTTACGACGTATAGCTTTTATGATCAGCCTGTATTATAAGATAATGCTGGTTCGTGTTATTTTTATGTTATTGCCTACTTGTCACGTTTTAACATTTTTTATTCGCGTTTTAGGCTTAATGATGTAAAAGTAATGTGAAACCGATAAGGTGTACATGTTAGGTTTTTTCTATTATGGAGGAAGCAAACACGTTTTTCTTTATTCATCTATTTTTTAAATAATACTCGATAAAGTAAAATAAACCAATAGTTTTGAAAACGCGAATGGCGGTCTACGTGGGAAACTACGGGCTTATAAGAATAATAACAAATTCTTCGTAGGGTAGAGGGGATGTAAGATATAATTTAATCGAAACCGTCATGCGAGCACGACAATGATTGAATCCAGTATCTCAAGATTAATATCTTGTAAACCACTTTACAAGGCGATGATTAAGACTAGGTTGCATTTTTTGCAAATAGAGCCATTTAGTCATTTCAGATAATATCGGAAGTCGTCACGGAGTTTGAAGTCCCTCGTTACTGTAACGAGTTAGATTGAAGAGAGCAATAGAGCACTAATTGCATGCACTGATTGGTTTTTAGACTATCGCCTTTACCAGGCAAAAAAATGTAGAAATTCCAACATATATTCAACGAAATAAGGCACTTAAGGTTCGTCAATCCCGCTGATATTGTTTGTATGTTTAGATGTCAATCAATCAATCACACTTAAACATAATAACTACGGCTACTGCTAAACTTACTCATAGCCAATACTACTCATTTTTAAGAAACGTGTATCAGCGCAATCTGTCGATAAAGCCCTAATTTTCATACATTTTTGACAGATTGTGACTGATATGCGACTACGAACGTCGGGTTCGCATTTGCATCTCAGAATAAATAAATAATATAAAATATTTGTAACAGTAAGACAGTAAAAAGTACTTTAGATTGGCACCACAGCAGCCTTCACTTAATTAACGAAGTGGATTTACTGAACCAATCTACTGAGTGTCTACAAGCCCCATAGATACTTATTACCCTCTATCAATCCTAACAATTTGCATTAAAAACAGGTATCGTAATTCCTAGCTAAGAATGGCATCAATTTCCTAGATATTTAAAAAGATAGGAATAGCTTCCACCGCTAAACTAACATTGAGTAAAATAACGACCGCTTTTTCCATTCATTGGATCAATTGTTTTTTTTTTTGCTCATAAAACCGGCAAGTATTTCTTAGAAAGCCTTTCATTTAAAGAATAAGTGAGAGAGTACGAACATCCTTTGCTATTGAGCTATTGCTTTTTACAATCTATCTATCAATGAAAATGATTTTCAACTTATTAAAATAAATAATATTTGAAGGCAAATCCAAGGCCAGCTCCCCAACTTCTTCTTCCTTTCAAAATCAGAACACTCTAGAACTTCTAGAACCTTTGAAATTCGGCATTAAATTATTCGATTCATTGTCTCAATCACAGATTACTAGAAAAATAAAATCACCCAGATGCTGTAATCCATTTCTAGATTTTATCCCCTTGCTTGAGCTTCTGATGACTTTTAAGATTTAAACAACAAAAACCGTATTTTAACTAAGGCTTACTTGTATTATAAAAAATAAAATACAGGAGATCAAGTCTGCGCCACCGTAGCTACAGTTTATGCATAATTTAGGTAGCAACAGCTGCACAAGAAGTTTTAAAATTCCATATTTAAATTCCCCATAAAAATGAACTAAAAATATTTAAATGTCAAACTCTCCAGTAATCCATTCAGTCAAATAAGAAGAAGCACTAAAATCTACGAGTTTTATGCTTGGTTGATGTTATGTAACAAAATATACTGGCTATTTCAATAAACATAAAAATTATAATATTTTTATGACTTCCTCCAAACCCCATGTGGATTGATTCATTATAAAGGTTCGGTCCCACTCGCCCCTTACAAGAGGCGAGACGAAACAAGTAAGAGAAAATATGAGGGCATTTCAAACCCTTTTCAAGTGTCCAGTCATTGACATGGCATGGAATGGAAGGCAATTAACTATTAGGCTTATACATATTCCTTAACGATGCTCAAGTATCATTATTATGGAAGTTAGGATTTCGAGAAATCAGTCAATTATGATTTTGGCTATTTGGCAAAGACCACCAAATATTTAGATCCATCAGAATTCTTGCTTCTTTGGTATTTGCGGAAATGATTCACTGCTTTAAGATCAAGATGCTTTTATCCCTGTCATGAATCCATTATAAACACACCTTTATGGTCTAACGCTACGCTTGGATGAATATGTAGAGGAGCTGCATAATATTACGTTATTAAAATCTTTATTAATATCGATCGCGTGCTAAAAATGTAGCATCGTGAGAGAATCGTTCACCTGCCGTTTTAAAGTCGAATTTTACTATGAAGTAAATGTTTATTTGCATGCTGAGACCCTACCTTTTGCAAAGAATGTCGACAACGTTAAATTAGTTTTTGGCAATTTTTATGTGAATTAATTTGCAGCAAAATATTAAGTTGCTTTTATTACTCATCATTCTAGAATTTAGTACAAAAGGATATATTTTAATGAGCGATTACAATATTTGCACCACGCTTTTGTAAAATAGTGTTGTACAGATATACTACGAGTATATTCTGGTTTGTATATTGTATATGAGTTACATTGATTCCAATAGAACTCCAATTAACTGAAACCAAACGTGAGACCAAATAATTTTAGGTAAGGTGACTCCGTTTGCGGCGAAGGAAAGATTGAAACTGAAAATTGGGAAACAGGCCAGCAACAAGTGTAGAACCTGTTGCTCTCTGTGTTTGGACTGTATACCTTTTAAATTTGAAGTTCTTTTAAGCATAGCTAACTTAAGCATTCCAATAGCAAAAGTCTGCCGCATCATTGATCTCATATTACTCGATATTTAACAGACTTCTAAAAACTAAGCTTCTGGGGCTCAACTACAAATTACCAAAGTCATCATAATACCGTTACGAACAAGAGGCAGTCTGAGACTCTAGACAAGTAATATTCTATCGGCGTGTGGCGAAGATGATTTTCAAAACATCAATAATTTGTGGTATTGATAAGAGCTGTCGAAATGTCAGGTGATCCAATCCCTTTTATTTTGGCAAATTCTTCTGCTTTAAATTATTCATTAATGCTCCGCTCCTATTGGCCGTATCGTGATGTTATTTATGCTATAGCCTTCCTCAGTGAATGGGCTATCTAAACACTAAATTTTTTTTTCAATTTGATTCAATATATTCTGCGATTAGTAAGTTTAACAAAATACTCTTCAACTTGTAGATTTTTTAGATGCGAGACGCACAGGACCGGTTAATGGGGCGACACTTGTTGGAGGCCTAAGTCCATGCATCGGACGTCTTTCGGCTGATATGATGATGATGATAAATTTAACAATCGCAGTCGTTGATAGAATGACACTTTAACTGGGGCCTCTCGTCAGGTTAACTGTATTTCATAGCTAACAATACCCTCAGCATTTGTTCAAAATCCTACCAGCAGAGCACTTCACCCTACATTCGGCCGCTATCATTCCGCAAATCACTCCGTAGCATCGTATCGATTTCGTGGGAACGCCGCGAGCGTCCGATCCCTGAGTATTGATTAGCCTCCTGATTTATCTGCTTATTGTTGGCATCTGATACGCGTCACGAATATTGCAGATTAGATGGATAGATCGGGATTTGTCGTGGCTTTGTTTGCTTGTAAGTATAGGCAGTTGTTGAATTGTAGAGTAGGAGGCGAGCTATTGTACAATTACCGTTGAGGAACTTAATCTAACTTACCTACTATAAAACGAAATCTAACTTTAGAATAGAAGGTTACATTCTGAATACAAAACTCATTACTACTGAGTTCCTAGTTTCGTAGAAAAACTGATGGCCAATTCTACTGAATTAAGTTGCCTATAAAATTGTAAAATTGGTCATCTGGATTCCGGTGTCAGTTAAGAGTCTTAAGACAAAAAACCGGTCAAGAACGATTCGGACTCGCGCACCGAGGGTTCCGTACCATTGGTACCATCATATAAAACGTGAAATGTATTTAAATTTTCATCGGCGAGGTCAATATTCGTCATAGAATTTAAACACTGCTGTGTATATTGCAGTTTTAGATTAACGCCATCTCTTGACCATTCGTAGAACAAATTTATTTTTTGTTGATGATAAGTGTAATATGTAGAGACTTCGTTTTATTTTTCCTGTTATGTTTACATAAACTTCGATCACAGAATAATTTCAATTTTTTTTCAATGCATATGTGGGAAACGATCAATTTTTCATTTTTCGTCCAGTGTTGCCAGAAGGTTACATTTCTTACATTTTTCGTAACTTTTGACACCCTCGCGTAACATGGAAGTAATTTTCGTAACTTTTGAGAACAACTAGATTTGTAACACTAGATTTTTATTGCAAACAGTTTACGAACGCATTTCAAATTTAACGCACCTAAAACTGTGCATCTAAAAAGTATTTCACTCCATATTACACTCAGAGATGGTTCTGAATGGAAAGCGCCATGAGCCCACGACAAAATGAATCGTAAAGTATTTGCTTTAAAACTTGATTTTGCTTGAGCGTGTGCGCGCACTTTTCGTACTTCGCAAGTTCCCGCTTTATGCGGTTTCATAGCTACCAGAAATGATTGATTGTGATTTGTTTTGTTTCCTTGCGTTTTGTTGTATTATGTAAGTGAGTGAAGTTCTGATGAATACATTTATTTCCAACTAAAATTTTATATTATTGGCAAACTGCATGTCAAAGTTTGCAACTTTTACTAATAAAAATAAAAATACTACATCTGTATTTTATTGAAGATGCTAGCAAGTAAAATATCTACACAGAAACAAATAAACGATTTTTGATTACTGTGATTTAAACCTCAACGAGTATTACATTACAATATTAACATAAAACTGATGCCAGGTTCAGGTTGGCGAATTCGATGATTTTTTTGTCTCAAATTCGTGATTGAAGAAAAAAAGAATAGAACAAGAAATAATGAAGGGCCCGTAAGAAAAAGATCACCAGTATTTAATACACAATAAAGAGAGATGACAAAGTTTTATCATAAGGCAATATGACAAAGTTTTATCATACACCATTACACATCATAGATTCCATTATATTCCGCCATTTTCCCCGCCGACCCCAAAAACACGTAGGTACCTAATTAAAAAAAAAAAACATTTTACAAAATAATACAACCGACTTCCAAAAAAAAAACACTACAAGGTAAAAAATAACTTTAATTTCGGAAGTCGGTGTTTTTGTTAGTTTCTTCGTAATTTGACACCGACTTCCGAAATTAAAGTAATTTTTACTTTGTAGTGTTTTTTTTTTGGAAGTCGGTTGTATTTTTTTGTAAAATGTTTTTTTTTTAAATTAGGTACGTGTTTATTTTTCACTTTTTAGTGGTACCCCACACCTAACAACACCACTGCAAAATCGCAAAAGTTCGTAACCGATTTTGATAAAATTTATATGGGACCAATCTTATCTGCAAGTATATCCTCTAAGATAAAACAAGAATGTTTCAAATCAGTTCATAATTGTCGGAGTTATGAGGTAACAAACATAAAAAAAATACAACCGAATTGAGAACGTCCTCCTTTTTAGGAAGTCGGTTAAAAAAATTCAATAATGTAACTTTTGGAGCAAAAATGTAACATTTTAGGAAACGAAACGTAACTTACGACTCAAGGGCCCTGGAAACACTGTTTTCGTCATAAGTCGAAAACCATGCGACAAAAAAGGAAAAAAAATGTTTGTGGATGTGTAAATAGCGTTCTTTCATATAATACCAATACCACATGCCGTAGTAGCCCCACTTCAATTTTTAGAACCCCTTTCAGACGCTGTTTCTAATAAAATATACACATTTTTATTTCTTTCTTATTTGCAAAACAGTTGAACCAACGTCATCTAAAACTATTCCAAACAAGTTAATAGCATTAGTAGTTCTTCAGATATCCAGCTGTGATAAACGGACGATGTAGTCACACACCATAAAGATTCCTTTTTACCATTTTGGTACGGAACCCTAAAACTAGATTGATAATAGACACTAAGTGGAAGACTTTTTTATCATTTCTAGCAAAAGTAACAATAGGCAAAAAATTTAGGTACCATGAAGTGAGCTGAAAATCCAAGCATAAAGCGGAATTACTGCATACTTCACCAAGATAAAATTATCAAGTGGTAATTTTACAGACTAGACCGGCTGATAGAGTCGCATTAACTTATCAAATACAGCTGCCAATCTGCCATAGACTGCGTCCTTTAATTAACATTCGAGGTCATGCGTAGATCATTAACTGATTGTCTGCACTTTACGATACGCTCGATCGTCGATGTTGTTTCTGTCATTCTCTGTCCTAGACTAGAGTCAAGAGCAAACGCATCTAAAATAAAATAAAAAATGTTTTGTTTATAGGCAAAATGCTTAGGAGGTCTTTTCAAAGCAGGTCTAAGTGGTTGTTTGCGAACGGCAAAAGCTAATGCATTAATAACTAAGATTTAATTCATACTCATCAGAAAGTTTTCTCCTTAGCACGTTTTATTTGCACATTTAATCTCCGCTATCATCCATAACTTGGCAAGTGAAAGGGGTTAACTAGACATGGACATAAAATGACAGGTGATCACAAGCAATTAAACCCGTTACGTGTTACTGAGGACCTAGTTGGTAATCATAGATTAGTTAGCACTTCGATATCCGTTGCTATAAGTCAGCAAGCTATAAGTAAGCAGCCAAATGATTGGTGAAATTAAACATTGTCGCTTAGAGTTGGCCTTTATTGATGCAGGTGCTACGTCAAAACAGAGGGCTTCAAAAGGCGAGTTTTCAAAATTAATAAATTAGGAGCAGAAAACTGAGTTGTACTATTAATTTAACCTCAAACACACAAAACCAAAAACTAATTACATGCCATAGAGCCATGGAGAGGAGCATACTGGGTTACACAAAAAGAGAGCTGTAGAGATTTACAAATTACAAAAATTGGGAATTCTTTCACAGTGCATACCCCATTACATTTGAAATGTCTATGGGTCTCCAGGGACCCGAGACCCGAGTTAAGTAAAAATAATAATAATAATAATAACCGGCTGTCAACTTCACTGACGTGAAATTTTTTCTCTCCGTAATTTTTCTTTATTTTATTGAAAATAACCATCATAAAAATGAATAAAACAACCAAACCACCAAGAAAAAAATAGAATAACAAAAACTAACCCTGGATACGATATTTTTTGGAAAAACGACAACATCTCAAACATGAAAAACAAATGTTGACAAGAAGCCGGGCCCGAGAAAAGAACACACGACCAACACCTTCGGGTTCGTCGCTCAGCTCCGCCTCGCAGCCGCCGGGACCTGCGCCAGCCGCGAGTCCAGAGATTCCGGTAGCTGCAGTTGCGTCGAGCTCGAGCGACGAATACTTCTCGCCGCCGACGACACCACCACCTGCGCGTCGGCGCGGACGAGGCCGACCACCGGCCAGCTTGGGACCTCGAGGCCCACCGGTCTCTGACAGGGTCCCCGCTATCGGTGGAAGTGTGCAGCGCATGCGATGGACACAATCCATAAACGAAAATGTCATGCGCTCATACTATGGGGCTACAGAGGGGGGAACTAACCTGACTGCGTACCGTGGTCGGATGCTCTCTCTGTTTCAGGTACTTGAACCAGCTGTCATCGTTTCAGCCCAACGACTATCGGATCAGGTGCGGGTCATCCAGCGTAACCGTATGTTGGATGACGTCGTACTCGATAGACTGCGTCTGGAATCACGGAACAGCCGCGTCACACCTGCTTCGCCACCGGCCGTGGTGCAAATACAAGCCAGTGCTAGTGTTTCACCGCGACCCAACCATGTCGGTGAGGATGATGATGGCGCGGCTATATCCGTGAGTACCCAATGCAATGAGCAATTGAGGAGTGCTTTGGAGGATGCTTTTCGAGAGTATCGCTCCACACCGCCAGAGCTTAGGCCTCGGCTACCTCGTTTGCCCATGCATAAGAAAAATAGGGCGCTGGTGTGTGCTCTAGATTCGCAACTAGCAAGTTATTTTGCTAGCAGCGAAGACCTCGCCGATACACACTCGATCTTGTACTGCGCGGCTGCAGCGGCATGTCGTGTAGCTCATGTCAAATTTCCTAACAGTGACAGAGTTACACGACCAACCGTACCAGCTTGGCAGTGCAGGATCGAGCGTCGTATCGGTGAGGCTAGAGCACTCATCGGCAAACTTATCTGCTTCAGGGAGGGCAACACTCGCCGTAGAGTGATGCGCTTTGTGAGGCGGGCGTTTTCGGGGACTGACATCAGTCCTCGGGATTATCTGTCCCGCGTCACAGAGCGTATCGACTTCCTGAAGCAAAAAATCTATGCATGGGCAAACCGTATACGTCGGTACAATACGCGCCTACCGGATGATGACGCCATGTGTTCATTCTGGCGCAGCATCTGGTCGGTGCCTGTCAATCATACCGAGGGCGACTGGACTCGGGAAATCGAACGCGCGTGCGATCCGATACCAGAAATGGGGGCAATTACTATCAGCCCCCAAGATGTAGCTTGTGCAGTCCGTCCGTTGCTTAACTGGAAATCTCCAGGACCGGACGGGCTGCACAACTTTTGGATAAAATGGTTTAAAGGATCGCACGCTCGCTTGGCATCTCAATTCCAGTCTGCCTTAGAGTCAGGGTCGCTGCCCCAGTTCCTAACTACAGGAATAACCCACCTGCTCCATAAATCAGGTAGTACCGCGGAGCCTAAAAATTATAGACCGATCACGTGTTTACCGACGGTCTATAAAGTTCTTACATCCATTTTGAGAGCTAAGATAAACCATCATATTGATAGTAATTCAATTATGTCTGCCTCTCAAAATGGATGTAGGAACGGGTCCCGCGGTACTAAGGAGCTGCTCCTCATTGACATTGCCATTAGCCAGCAGGTTCGTCGTTCACGAAGGGATCTGTCGACATGCTGGATAGATTATAAGAAGGCCTATGACTCAGTGCCACATACATGGCTCATGAGGGTGCTGGAGCTGTATAAAGTTAATGCAGTTCTACGCACCTTCCTGATGTCGTGTATGGGGCAGTGGAGGACGGTCCTTCACTATCCAGGGTGTCGACAGACCCAGGTGAACAGCGACCCGATAAGGATCGAGCGTGGCATATTTCAGGGCGACAGTCTGAGTCCACTGTGGTTTTGTCTGGCCCTCAACCCTCTCAGTACATTGCTGGAGGGTTCGGGGCAAGGCTTCCGGTTGAGAAGAGGTGGTCAGGTCATATCGCACCTCCTTTACATGGATGACTTGAAACTATTTGCTCCTAACAACTTGCAACTGATGAAGCTACTGAAGGTGACAGAAAACTTCAGTAGCGCCATCAGGATGGAATTTGGTGTGGATAAATGTGCGGTCATGCATGTAAAGCGAGGGGAGATTATAGAATCCGTGGGAACACAACTCTCGGATTCCATACACCTAAGGTCCCTCTCCTCAACCGAAACTTACAAGTATTTGGGTATGTCGGAAGCGTTAG
Source organism: Ceramica pisi (assembly GCA_963859965.1). NCBI lineage: Eukaryota > Metazoa > Arthropoda > Insecta > Lepidoptera > Noctuidae > Ceramica > Ceramica pisi. The sequence continues at coordinate 5,703,916 of OY982549.1, read as the reverse complement.
GCATCAATGCTGCTGATATGAAACAATCGTTGAAGGAGCGCTTCTTTGGCCGCCTGAATAAAGTACTTCACAGTCTTTTATCAGGCGGAAACAAGGTGCGTGCCTTCAACGGTTGGGTCATTCCGGTTTTGATGTACTCTTTCGGCATACTCAAATGGACTCAGACAGAACTTGACGCCCTGGATAGAAGGGTACGCTCACTGCTTACCGCAAATCGGATGCATCACCCACGGTCATCGGTGATGAGGCTGTATATCCCGCGGAAGTGTGGGGGTCGTGGCTTCTTAAATGCTAAGACCCTGCACAACCGCGAGGTATGCAGCCTTAGGGAATACTTCCTAGAGGCCGACGTGGGTATGCATCGGGATGTGGTAGCGGTGGACAAAGGCCTTACCGCGCTCTCCTTGGCTAACGAGAACTGGCGCAAACCTGTGGTATTAGATACTAACGACCGCAGGGAGGTATGGCAGAGCAAGGAGCTTCACGGACGCTTTTATCGGGTCCTACATGGGCCCGATGTAGACTTTTTAGCGTCCGTAGCCTGGCTGCGTTTTGGTGACCTCTTTGGGGAAACCGAAGGTTTTGTCTGTGCGATCATGGACGAAGTTATGATGACGAACAACTACCGGAAATACATTGTGAAGGACGATACGGTTGATATATGTCGGGCATGTCACCGACCCGGGGAATCCATCCGCCACATTATTTCCGGTTGTTCTAGTCTGGCTAACGGAGACTATTTGCACAGGCACAACCTTGTAGCCAGGATCATCCACCAGCAACTTGCTCTGAGATACAATCTTGTGGAATCGGAAGTACCGTACTATAGGTATGTGCCCGACCCAGTTCTCGAAAATGGCAATTGCACGTTGTACTGGGATCGGTCTATCATCACTGACAGGACTATTGTTGCCAATAAGCCTGACATAGTGGTGATAGACCGACTAGAGCGTCGCGCAATGATTGTTGATATAGCAGTCCCTCATGACGAGAACCTCGTGAAGTCTGAGAAAGAGAAACAAAGTAAGTATCTTGACTTGGCTCGCGAGGTTGTCGACATGTGGGATGTGAACACAGCAGTCATTGTGCCGATAGTCGTGACGGCCAATGGCATTATTGCCAAGAGCCTCGACCAACACCTCAAGAGGCTCTCGTTGGGCAGCTGGATCAAGGGCTTGATCCAGAAAGCAGTACTCCTGGACACGGCGCGTATTGTTAGGAGGTTCCTCTCTCGGGAGCCCTGACCACCGGTAGCTTGGACCCTGTTCCCGATGCCGGTGGGCTACTATTTTTATATTTTTAAATGTTTTTTTTTAAATTAGTTTTAAAGAAATATTTAAAAATGTAAAATATATGTACAAAAAAAGAAATAAATGGAATAATAATAATGAATTTAATTTGATGCAAATGTTATGTAAATACAATTAACTGTATTTTTAATAACTAATTATGGAATTCTAAAGTATGTATATTGTGTTGTCAATAATAATAATTAATTTAACCACCTCAAAATTTGGCACTCTCATGCCCGTTTTCACTATCACGATATCACATTAAAAAAAAAAACAAATAAATGCATACTGTTGGATATTCAACGGTTTTATTGCGGTATTCACTAAGTTAGCACAAAACCCAATTTTACTGAAAACGGGCTTAAAACTGCTTAATTATGAAGTTGGTAGGACTAGGGAGCACAAAAATGTAATAAACGTGGTCTCATCTTGTGTTGACAAATGTCAGTGAATCCGCCAACTACTTGTTTCGATTCAAATCGTTTAGCAAATTCACATGACCTTGAATTGTTTCCTCTGGCTGATTTATATCGCAGACCAGACTATTTACGACGTATTTAAATATTTGAATACTATTTTGGGGGCTACATAGACAGACAGAGGTGTACTGTTATTCATTTGATAATTTATATTAGAACCACTGAATGAAAACTCTCGATATCATTCATTCTTATATTTCTTAGATTTCGATATCGTCAAATTTGGAATGTTTGAAAAATTATAACCCAGAAACCAGTTTCGAGATTATCTTTATAAGCTTTATTTAGGAGAAAACTCAAATAATCGGTACCTATTATTCTTATAAAAGTAATTCAAATTGTATCTATATTAGTTGTACAACAGCAAAAGGTCAATGTTTTGAACAGGAACACGCGAGAACATTGTGATCACGGATATCCTAAATTCGATTCCCAGCTCAGGAAACTTGTAATTCGAGTTTCCTGCCAGAAAATTTACAGCCTGGAGTTTATAATTCTGAGCGATAAATAGCGACAAGCTTGCTTCGGGACCTATAATACCGTTATTTGCAAACTGTGGGTGTACAATAGCACACCTCGGTTAACCCTACTATTTAGTCATAAAGTTTGAATGTAAGTGCCATTAATTATAGCAGTGGTCCTGAAAAGGGAAAGATGCGATTAAGTTTTATAAATTTATTTTTCACTCAACTGTGAAGGTTCATGAGTTGTGGTGTGATCATGATTGGTGAGCTATCTCTACTATTCGTGGACCACACAAATCCGGAGACCCATGTTGCAGAAACGAGTAAGTCACGTTCGCCTAGATAATTAGGGTTAAAATAGATAGGTTAATTAGTCCGAATATGGGTAGGAGAAATGTCAGGTGAAGACGAGAACCGACATGGAGACATGGAAGAAAAAGGCATGCTGCACTGATTCTAAGTAAATTGTGATAGGGGCAGGAACGTAACGATCATAAATAAAAATGCAATAATTGATAGCGATTGGCAATATTGTAAAAGACGTTTATTTCTAAGTACAGTCGACCCCCGGTATTCCAGCCTCTGTCTAATCCGACGTGCATAAATTTTTTTTTTTATAAGTTTTACATAATTTTTTTATCCTCTATCATAAATCCAACTTACATAGTATGATTTGTAGTTCAGATATGATCTTCTCATTTTGACTTGTAAGTTGTCGGATTACAAGGTACTCTTTTGTTATAAAATCCGGACTATAGGAGGTCTCTGGCAGTATCCAATATCCGACAATTTCGATAGATCGAAACTGCCTTGCAAAACGTTTTTCGGATTACCGGGGGTCGACTGTATCTTTAAGCCGTGGTGGTCCATCCAGCTGCGGAACAATTACTGGCTATTTTTAGCATTATTATGCCTAAGTCGAGACAGGCAAGAAAGGGATGATAAATGACCGATTCTTGATCTTTGTGTTCATTTTATTCCCAGATTAATATGCGAACCTATTCATGTTGTTAATTGGATTTTAATAACCAGAACCTAAGCTCTTAACGGGGGACAACTCTATCCTTCACAAATTACAAACAATCTTGAGCTTTGTCGTTCAAAAAATAAAGTCCGAATTATAAATGCAAGATTGCGATAATAATTGTAAGTAAGCTTATGCTAGACATTTATAGTAAAGTCTATATACAGTTCATATTTATATATTCAATTTGCTGAACAGTACAGGAGACCTAGTTACAGAACTATATTTTAAACGTTTAATGCACTCTTGCGCAAGATAAGTACCAAATAAAGTGGCGTGTTAGACTAGATTTGTACAGCAACAGTAAAGCGAGATAAAAGACATTCGGTTGTGTATAGAAGATATTATGTGTCTAGTTTATTTGTTTGTGCGTTTGGTCTTGAGGAAACAACCGCTCGTACAGGATTCAATTTCTAAAGACCTCAGAGTCAGAATGGTACTATAGCTGGACTCTATTTCTAAAGACCTCAGAATGGTACTAGAGTTTGTTTCTTGTCATTAGCAGTAGTACTATTAGTTTTCACAACTGACGGAACACATTTTACATACTATTTAGCATTATAACTAGTGAGACTTATATTTGAGCATCTTTCTAGGATACTAGGTAAGGCAGAAATTGAAAGATCTGAAGTAGTCACGATATAGATGCTGCATTAGAAGAGATTCAGGAGGGCTGATACTAAAGTTTGTCTAGAGCACAACAAGAAAACAGTCTGCCCAAAGATAAATACGCTACTTCTTCGTCCGCGTCGTATAGATTGTTCCAGAAGAAGTTAAATCTGTAGATTCGGTTGGAAAATATGCTGATCAGTACCAATCGATTTTTGAAACCTTTCAGTGATCCAATAACAACAAGAAATACTCATTGAATATTTTATTAGGGTCCATACCTAGGTTGGGTTGTATATTTTTCATTATTTTCTTCACGTTTATCTAGCTGTCGCATTCTATATTGTGTTGCTGCCACAACGTTGCAACGGTCATCGATCCACCTTTTGGGAGGCCTTCCAACGCTACGTCCAAACCGTGCTCAAGAACTTTTCGGCCAAATCGACCTGTTCTGCGAGCGATGTGCCCTGCCTACTACCACTTTAGTTTGGCGATCCTTCGGGCTATGTCGGTAACCTAATTCCTGATTCGATTACGCAAGGAAACTCCAAGCATTGCCCTCTCCATTGCCCTTTGGGCGACTTTAAGCCTTCTGATGAGGCCAATTGTGATTCAGTTCCATAATTGGTCACTGGCAAAGTGGCAACACGCACAGGTTTTCGTCTTGAGACACTGTGGTATATGAATAATTAGTAATTTATTTCAGTTAAGGTAACAACGAATAGCTAGCCCTAGAGACGCTAGAACGTTACCCCTCAATTTACTGATTTGTAACTTAGTAGACTGTCAAGGGAATCTTATGCATGTTCTTTTACATATAGGTCTACGCTTATAAACGTGCAACTAGCTTCATATTTTGACTGACAGACCTTGACAGAACAAAAAGCCTGAAAATATTATATTTGAAATAAATGCTTCGAATTTGATAACAGTGGGGTTTGATACTAGTAATTACATATAATTACTAGTATCAAACCCCACTAAAGACATTATTCAGAAAGTATCACCTGTCATAACAGGTGATACTTTCTGAATAATGTCTTTCTAAACAAAAGAAGCTCTACTAGTTTAATCCCTGACCTGCTATGAAAGATTTGTGAATATTCCTAATTAGAACCTGTAAAATGCTATTACAAACACGTGCTAATCTATCCTTAAACGTATGATATTTTTTGTGAACATTTTAATCACTAACAAGATTTCCTTTAGCATAGTCGTTTGAGAATTCTTGAGCTACTCCTCATTAGGAAACTGCCACATTGCGAAAACTTTGTGATGGTTGGAGGTAGAATTAAGGAATAAATTCTAATTTGATTTATTTCAACAAAATGTAATGTATATAATACTTCAATGCTTCAATTTCTTCAATACTTCAATTTCAGAACTACTAAACAAGCTTGAGTGTTTAGAAATTACTTTTGGGGATTCGGAAGCCAAAAGAAAATCAAATTAGTCGGAATTCTAAAAACTAATTCCAGAAGCAGGCACATCAAGTTATGTCTGTGTGCCGGTAAAGAACTTTAAGTCAACTTCAAATGTCCCACACACAGGTTTGAAGTTGGTAACATAACGTCGACTCTGAATCAAAGTTGTTTAGAAAGTGTACTCCTAAGTTAAATATAACTTAAGTTACGACTATGTCATGCAAATGAGGCTTACCTATACACTGGTCCCCTTTTTCCTCACAGATTTAACGTAGAAAATGTTTTCCCACATTTTCAGCTGAAATCAAATCCTTCCATATCCAACATGAGAGCGGGTATCAATCACTAAACTCACAACCACTCATAGTTTCACTTTACACAAACTTAATTAAACCTCAAACTTAACCGAAACTTAACACGTCGGAACCGGGATGACAATGTTCATAGCACTATGACAACTTTCAAGTAGAATTTAACTGTTACGACACTTTGCAAGTAGAACTTAGTTAGGTAGAACTTTATAAGGTTGTATTTTCGATAGTTTTTAGTAAATATGTCAAAATAATTTGACGTGTGAAGTTATAAGGGTCCCTATAAAGCGTTTGATGACCTCTAAAGTTGCTTTACAACTGAGTGTTGAATGCAAAGCGCACGGTTTCTCCAGCGCGCGCGCAGCTCGGTATGCGGAGACGCCTGTGTGTGTGTGCATAGGAACACGACGACATACACACATACAACCGCAGGCTGCACGGTTTTTGTCGATGTCCACGGGGCAAGTAACCTTAGTAGAATAGCGTTGTAGCTCGCATATTGACGAAGGTATTTTTATGGATTTTCTTTAATATGGGTAATATTATTGAATAGTTTTCTGGCAAGTGGATCTCTTTGTCACTAAATCAAGCGCTATGTCGTAGTGTATGTAAGAAAGCAGAAATTTATTTGATGTTTATAGCATGCAGCAGAACTTAAATTTGAGACTCCGATGGCAAATATTACAAATGATTTAATTATTTATTTTATATTGACTGGTCTGGTTAGGCTTTGTCTGCGTATCTTTTTTTTATTTATTACATTGCTCATGTTTAGTGTCAATTTACTGAGTATTAAAACATTAAGTATTTTATTACAACTCATTCCATAAAAGTTCAATAACAACGAACCAAAACTTTACAAATTGCAACGCTGAGGTACTGCGTCAAAGTTTTTCTGAAAGCTGCTGGTCGATGTCCCGCTAGTGAGACTCGAGCTTCGTTTTCCTTCTCTCTCGCACTTTGCATTAACCATACATTAGAAAGAAACGAATATATTTCTTCTGACGCGCTATAATTTTGCAAAACTTGAAGCGGTCTTACTACGATAATATTGATGGTAAGAGTTACGGTCGTTTTGATGCAACACGACTAATTTTAAAAGCGAGTTTAGCAATACACAGTTTATTTAATGATAGGTTACATCTTTTTCTGGTGGCATTGGCTATATTATTCTTGGCTAGTTTATATGGATAGCGGGCTGATTGGTTCGAATATAAGTCTATTGAAGAGTTTCGATCAGTTCAGGACTATTTTGTGTTAGATAATCTAATTATGAATGGGTATGTAGATATGATGGAGTCAATTGTATGTTGTATAGAGTTAAGTTGTAGTTATTCTTTTAATTAAAAATATATTAAAATAAATTAAATTATTGCCTATTGCCATTAAATTAGCGAATAACAGTATGACAAACAGCGAACATAATCATGAAATATCGTATATCACAATATTCAAAGAACCGAAGATTCGCTATCCAATTCAAAGTTAATGAATTGGATAGCGAATCTTCGGTTCTTTTTTAGGTGTATCATTAGCAAATAAAGATAAAAACAACCTTAGCAATACACTTTCGATCAACTGACTCAAACACCCTCTATCTACAAACAATAACACAAAATGATCCAGCATGCGCTAACGCCGCATTTCAAGCCGCCAACTAACATAATAGCCATCATCCCAATACGTGGTCATCCCACAACGACTCAGTAATTTGTTAACCGGAGATTTAAATAAAAACAACTTACGTAACTTTATACATAACTGTTTATTTTTTAACTTCGCATTTAACGAGATATGCTATTAAATAATAAATACATAATGAGCACTTTAATGCTAGGTTTTTTGCTTGTTTTTGTGTAAATGCACTTATCGGGTTAGCTAGAATCACTCGCCTAAGGGGTCTGCTTGATAATAATATTATAGAACACGCTGTTTCGCTGTAATTAAGATTTCAAAATTTCTCATGCGATGATTAGTACTTAAAAATATTGATAAAAATACACGGGTCAATAAAATAAAGCTTATTTCTAAGATCAGATGAAAATCAATTTGCATCGAGGCTTTTCTATTATCATGAGTATTAAAATCCAGGATATCTTTTACGAGCTGGTAGAGACTTCTCATAATACTTCAGGAACACGTACTACACCTAAAATGTTGTCGTTACTTTCCGAATTTGAACATTTACAGTTAAATATTAGGCCCTCCAGACGGCAGATGACGTCACATCAATGTAGCAGCTCAGGGCATTAATCATTGACAAGGTGGGGGCTAAAGGCATAATCTTAGCATATATAAAACTCGTGTGAGAGTTCTCTTCTCTCAAGGCGGTACAATACATGGATTTTTTCTTCAAATCCCTCTGCAGAGCACTGGAAATCCCCATTGTGTAGAACCAGGCAGTGGACCTGAGGAACAAGTGGACAGCAGTGTGTCGCAGTGGCTACAGACCCCTCCTGCCTTACAGTAGGGTTCGGGACCCAAACTCCCACCAGGAGCTTAATCACTCCCACTATCTGGACCTATACTACGCAGCGATAGCATACGCCAAGTTCCAGAAGTTAATAAGAGAGAACTTCCAATCCTCACAAACAAAAAGGGCCACCGGCGTTGTGATGATTGACAAGTATGTCTAGAAGATGGTCGAGGCAAAGCCAGGCGACCTATCAGAAGACACCAAAGCGAAACTAGCACAGCTACGATACCCCACAGGAAGGAGACAGCTACACGAAGATTCAGACTCGGACGAGGAAGCGGATATACACATAAATATAAAATTCATAATTGTAAGGCGTTTTCTGTTGTACCAAGAAATGCGATTTTCTTTATTTCAGAGGAGACTCACAGATGGAGAAAGATCAGGAAGCACTAAGAATCCTCTCCACCCCGCTGGCCCTCTCTGAACACCCGTATTGAACATAAGATCAACAAGTATAATGAACAAAAAAATGTATCCGTGCGGTGCACCAAATAAAGATTACGTGTGTAGACGGGTGAAGTCAGGTGAGCAAGGCAGCGGAAACAGGCATTACATTCCGGATAAGGCTAACTTTCAGTCAATGGGCTAGGACTGAAATTGAAAACTTAAATAGTTTTCCCTATAAAACATGCTTTTATTAGTCTTTAAACTTTTACTGCTGAACACAAGCTTCGTGTATCCCATCGAGCATATAATTGAAAATCAATTAAATTTTGACTCCTAAAAGATTAGACTATAATTATGATAGGTAAAAGATTCTTACAAACGTGTCTACCAATACGAAAAAAAAATCCAAAGATTGATACAAAACATAATTTTATAACCGTCCTCTCTTGATTATACTTTCGATGAATAATAATAAAATTCTGTGTGACATTCCTTAAACCGTGCCGTCTTTTGTGCACACGCGTCTACCACAACGTTGGAGCGAGACGGCGATATCGAAGGAAGCACTCCCTTATCGTTCATTCCAGGAATAACTTTCCCATAGATTGTGATGGCAGGGAGGTTATGCATTTGGAATGCAAAAAGCACGGCGCGCATTTTATACGGAGTGGTCATAAGTCATAATTTGACCAGAACATGTTCAGTTCAGATGATTAGTTAAGGTGTGTTTACAATTTAGGTACCACCTCAATCACTGTAGGAGAAATGATGATCATATTACACGTTTACTTTGTATAGATATAATTACAATACGAGAAGATAACACGGAACTTTTAGAGGCAAAACGAACTATTTATTGAATCAATTGATTGAAAAGTGGTTAAGGACAACGATAAGACTTATAGAATAATCCTTTTTGAGGCTGAACTGAGAGAAAAAGTTGAAGATTTCCATGGTCAATCACAACACAAACAAGTCACAGTGAGACCGGAAACGTACCAGTCAAACCAATAATACATCGAATCTAGTCCAAGACCAGAAAAGTACAAACATAAATTATAATGGTTGCTTGTTCACACCAGGTTGGAAGTAATTAAATTTATTTACACACTAACTTGAAACTAATACACAATTACAATTGTATAATACCCACTCAATGCCACCTGTCAGTCCTGCTGATCCAGTAAAGAAAACGAGCGTGAAGACTATCTTAATTCATATAAATATTAATGGTACATAATCCTTTACTTCGTTTGAATAAAATGACTAAGTCAATTTGTTTCATACCAGTCATTTTGAAATTGTAATTTTCTGCATGCTTGAATGAAGTATCTACTTACGTTTTCATTGAATCCTCTAATGGCGATATAAATATTTAAGCGGGAATATTAATCTTATTACTAATTATATATACCACACTCTACAATACTATACGGCTGATAGGACAGAATGGAAGAAAAAGACGTGTTTCGTCAACCTCAGTTATTTTGGGATAAAGACAGGAAGATGATGATGAATGTTTAATTTAAACCAGGGACCAGAAACATGTCGAAGTAACTCCGGGGTAGGAATTGAGAGCGGAAGATTCACACGTACCAGAAGACAAGAAAAATGTTAAAGTTCACCAGTTCTATTATTTTTCAGAACATTCTTGAGTCAGCGTCAATCTTTCACAAATAAAACAAGGGTTTGAATGTTTAATTACGGGTATTTGGGTAAGGCCGTAGATTTTGCCACTTAGTAACATAGAGTAACAAGACACTTCTATGTTACGGTAACGTATAAGTAACGCGAAAATAACGCATAATGTTTCATGTTGATGGCAGATTATTCGTTACTCTATAGTCTACAGACACAGTCAAAACTTTGAATAAAAAAGTTGATATTTTTAACAAGGTTCCTCTTCACAAAAAAAAGAATAATCAAAATTAAATACTATAATTATGCACAAACCTTAACAACAGTAAAACGTTACGTAACATACAACCAACGTTACCAGTGACATCAAAGCTACATAGAAGTAACATAAAAGCGTGATTTTTCAAGGTTATAAGTAGCCATAACTCGACATCGAGGTAAATTTTAAACAAAGACACATCATCACGCTCTTATTAGATACATAACGCATAATACTATATGAGAAGTATACAATAAAAACTGTTATTTAACTTAGAAATCGCCAAAATTCACTATTAAAATTCACTGACGAAACACACACGTGCACCTTTGACAGACTCCAGAGACGAAAAGATGGCGTCTTTTTTATTTTTATTGCGCTGCCTAAGTGTTTGGTGTTGCCATTGCAATCACAACATACTACCAAACTGTTTTCAATGCTTTTTAGGGGAAATTTTTGGTAACATAGAAAATAGTAACATAAAAGCAAAAATATGGAGCATAAGTTTGAATAGTAATAAAACTATAAAGGACACGTTTTTTATGACACGAAAAGTACGATGTAGCAGCTTAACTTTGACACATTTCAGATATCTTATTTAATTAAATGTACATTAGAAAAAATATAAGTTTTTAAGGTGCTAAGTGCCAAAAAGACATCATGTTTTTCGTTAAATTTAGGAGTATGGACGAATTTAACTCGTTGTATTTTTTTTATTGTACAACTTACATTCATTTTAAAAATATAGTGTAAGAGTGTACGAGATGTTAACCTGATAAAAATACCTTCACTAAAATTCACCTAATACACTGTTTTTTATAAGCAAACAAAATAGAAGATTTTTTTTCACTTCAAAAAGTGGCAAAAACTACGGCCTTACCCATTTTCATTAAAGTCCCCACACTTAGAAGTTATTTGGCTAATACAGGTTTAGAAATAAAACGCAAAGAAGGACAAAAAACAAACTAAAAATAATTGTCGTGTGTAATAGAAACGTGTATAGAACTATTGTACGCCCACGGCTCTCTTATGACGATATTAACACACAAAGTGATAGGGTGTCAGCCAAGCGCCATTTATCAGCCAATTCCAGCCTACGGCTGTCTTTTTTTTCTAACAGGAGGACCCAATTACATTGCCTGACTGCCTATTGAGGTCATTGTACGATGGGCTATGGGAATATAGCAGTTAATGGTCTGAAGTCTATCTCGGAAGTCAATGTTGAATAGTATTCGCATTTTAATTGGGAGTTTATCGGATATAGCTGTTTAACGGTAAGTGTGAACTATATAATTTTAATACTGGTAATGGGGGAGCTCAGATGATAAATGTCTACAGGCCGCCACCATACACGAGTCATCACTCTGCCAGGGTCAATTCACCAAGCCTTTTCTCAAATATATTGGGGTCAGGTCCCAGTCTAACGCAAAGGATGCAGCTGATTACTTGTATTTTACATTAAGCGTCTGCATATCTGGACCCACACAACCCAGTAACTGGTTAATACAGCACCCCTTAGATCTGCCCAGCGTGTGCTGGAAGAATAATTATTTTCATCGGCTTATAAATAAGTTTTGTAGATGCGTGCGCTTGTAAAGTAGTTGACGTAGTTGACATAAGCTACAGATGAGTAGTTTACACATCCAACCTTGATTGATAATGTCCGTTGTCGATGAGTATAAACTTTTCAAGTGAAACAGAGCCATAAACAAGACAACGGAAAGAAACACATTCCTACCGAGTTTCTGTAATGTTTAGTGGTCAATGTAGGCGCGTTAATAGCTGTCCCCCTCAAGAGAAACTATTAATTTTGTAAACAAATAACTTGTACTAAGTAAAGTATCAACAACAAATATTCCCAACTTCAATCAACTCAAAGTAACATACATTTTGATGTACTGGAACGCGTCAGATTCGTGGAACAAACTTTTCAAACAATTGAATGTGTGTTTAATAGCTCGTCCAGACGGGGACTATATCTTTTAACCAACACTTCGTTGGCATAAAAAATGCATCTCCTGTTTCAACCAATAGCTGAACGGTTCGGTTTCGCAAAATTCGTTTTAGTTCTCCTGTTTTCTACGTTTTAAAAATCTCAAGTCTGCACGTTTTTGAGCGACTAATCTTTCAAGTAAATGATGATAGAGGCCACACCGGTAACCTTGTTGTAAACGTGGGTTTAGTTAAGTCCCAACGGTTTTGTTAAGCCCCAGTTGTCTTTGACGATCAAATAAGTATAGTTCTTTCACCATTCCAGCTATAAATATAGTTAATCCTGATAACAATAACAACAACTCTAAAAAAATATAACTCTAGCAATGCACGACAATCAGGGTGCCAATTCTACAAATTTTTAAGTAAAGCTCAGCAATTCTGTAAGCCTTTTTGTACAGATTGCGACTGAGATGCGAAACAGAACTGGCCCTCTAAAGGAACAATAGAATTTCGAAATAAACACATGGTGTTTATAATTTATGAGATGCTACAAGTAAAATGTCGCCCATACAGCTAAGTATTTAGGTCGTATAAATTTATATTCTGGAGACATTTATAGCCTTTCTAAAATAATTTTATATAGCAATAAGTTTTGATGATATTCGTTTTTAAGTAGCCAGTAATATAATTCAGGTAAGGAGCGCAACATTATAGATGGTAAGAAACGTGACACGTAAAACGTTAAGTCCAGGTTGATGTGAGTGATACTAGGCTATTTGTTGCTGTCTTTCTCTAAAAGGCAGAGTAAGAACGAGTCGGAAGTAATAAACTAGCATACGTATTTAAAAAATTAAAAGTTATATTTTCATTTTTTGTTTTCTATTGTGCAGAATTAACATACTAGGTACTAGGTATTCATGTTAGGTTACACTGCCATATCAATCACAACGAGATTCTGTATCCTGCTTAAAAAAGTTTAAGTTCTTCAGGGATTCAAACCGAAAACCATTATGACATTCCGCCACTGGGCCATTCGCATCTAATTTATGGACATACTAACAGCTACACAGTGAAATAACGATCCGCAATCGATAAATAACAAAAAACTCAGTCAAAATAAATCAACGTGTATCGATAATCTTCAGCATCGATTGAATCGAAATGCGAATCGATAGCGAACGGTACCAGCCTGGGGCACCGAATGTTTAATACAGAGACTTGACTTCAGACACTTAGTTCTAAGAGCTCGCACACATAGAAGATTTTAACTTTTGCAGAGTATGAATGGACATGTACGACTGTACGTCAAACTAGGCTAGAGAAAAATGCTCTCGATACCCATGCTCAGTGTTATGAAGCAATTTTTTCGGACATGGTCTTTTTAGTACAAAAAAAGAAAAAAAAAGAAAGAAAGATCATATTATTACCTATATAACGTTAGAGTAAAACCATCGTGTGCTATTTTTTTTTTGTTTACGAAATACAGTGTGTCTTTATAATGTGCACATAATAATATGAAATGAGACAAACTGTTGTTAATTTCATTGACAGAAAACGTAAAAAAAAATATTAAACTTATTTTATTGATAAAAAAAATGTCATAATTGTGATCCCAGTGTAAACAAAACCGTGTAACTTTTAAATTTGATGATATATCGCGATGAAACAATATGATGATTCATACATAATGATCAGAAGTAATTAGGCGTCCTCATAATATGAAAAATGTGGAATTAAAACAGCCCTACATTGAGAAACGGACACACGGTTGACGACAACTCTAAAACGTGAAGCTTTAGAAGTTATTTTTAACTATGTGTTTTTTTTTATAATATCTGCGCCTACGATTTAATTTTTATAATTATAATATCCGAATTTTTATTGCTCGATTTTCAAAAGAAATATATTTCGTTAACTGAAGAAAATTTCCACTCGAGGGTTCTTTTACTTTAACGTTATATATTAATAAATCTATACGTTCTTTATTAAAAAACCGTGTTCATTTTGATTAAAAAATGGCTTCGTAACACTGCCATGTTTTCAAAACCTGACCTACAACTCAACGACTCGGTAGTGTATTAGCAACACAATGAAGAATAAACAAATCGGTACAACCTGCCGATCAAATGACTCTTTGAGCTCTGGTCGGAGCGGAAGTGTATCTTACTGACTAAAACCCATTGGAGTTCCTCGAAAGAGTCACCGCGGCCCTGGAACGCAAAGGGCACTCCTTTGCGTTCCAGAGCCGCGGTGACTCTTTCGAAAAAATACCGCAATCCTAGCAGGCACTGGCCCAAGCAAACCCCGTCTACCGTGTTGAACTGTGACATTGAGGGGCAATGATATGTTTTTAATTTATTCATAATATGTTTTCTTTTTAGAAAGTGCAGCAACAAACACTAGTGTAGTTACTCCGTGATCATGGCGCTTGCAACAGTGCCGAAATATCGGAAACTCGCAAATAAAAAGGTACATGGTAGCAATACCGATATGAACTATTCTAGCAAACACTAGGTTCTGTAAATTTTATCTACCTATTGCGGTTCATGAGATATAACAGCCCGCAGACGGACGGACAGCGGAGGTTTAGTAATAATGTTGCTTCGGGTACGGAACCCAAAAAATTATGGATTAATGCTGAAATCTTAACTAATGTATTCGGCTCATCGAGTGACTTTAGTTAACTTCCGAGTTTGTTTTTGTTTTTATTTCGTATGTTAACAAATTGTAAAAGGGTTCGTTACTTGCGTTATTAAAAACGTTTAATCATTTTGTTTTTCATATAAAATACCGCGTGTATCTGACATCGACGCACAAACGGTTTCCATGGGTCCAGGGCATGATTCTGGACACCCTAGACTTAGAATTTTTCGTCGGCTTTTTTCTCATTTTTTAATTTTTTTTCAAGGGTTTTTTTAATTTAGACTGCTCATAATCGTTATTCTGACCTAACCCAATGAGATTTTTAATAAAAAAAATAATTAATTAACTACTTTCACTAAAAAGAGCAATCTGAATAAAACCACAAATAGATATCAGCTCAGCTGAGCTGATACCTATTTGTGGTACTCTTGAAAAAAATGAAAAAATGAGAAAAGAACCGACGAAACATTCCAACACCAGAATCATGCCCTGGACCCATGGAAATCGTTTGTGCGTCGATGTCAGATACACGCGGTATGATCAAACGACACGTGGTCAATCCAATACAATTTTGGACTTATGGTAATTGTAATCGCAACTAGAATGTCGCTTTGTCTATACCCAGAATAACAAACGAAAAAAAAAACCATTTCTTCCTGCTAAAATACATATAAACAAAACCTTCCCATGTGTGTGCGCACCTTCACTAGTTGTTTGATGTGGAAAATTTTGTAGCATTCATTATCTGTGGACCCGCCGTTCATTAGTGGATGACGTCACGAGGCTCGTCCCCGCTCCCAATCGTTAACCTAATTAAAACATTCTCCCGGTTCGATTATCTGGTTTCAACGATACATGCATTATGTGTTTTTTATATAACCGTTCGCTACATAGTCTGTGTGTGTATGTGCAGATACGTACGTGGGTATGTGATCGAGTTACGGGTGAGAAATTATGGTTTTGTTCTGTAAACAAAAATAATAGAACTTAAGATCAATCATTCTGTGTTTAAAACGTTCGAATTCAAATCGTAATTTCACCTCAGCTACGATTTAATAGGGAAACTGCAGTTTTAACACCAAATATTTCTGGACTTATGTATCTAATCGGAAATCTAAAGCTCCAATTCCTACAACAATGCACTATAAAAACCAATCATCAACTGATCCCGAGGAGATTTGTAATCACTTTGCAAACTTCTTCCATTCTGTGTACGAACCCTCCACTCTCTCAAATATTCAATTCCAGGACAATGAATATGCTGAAAATTGTTCCCTTGTTGGTAGACTTGTGCTTAGCACTGAACAAGTACTCAGTGCCCTCAAAGCTTTAGATTGTACTAAAGGACCAGGACCAGACGGTATCCCACCAATATTTCTCAATAGGGCGGCTCAGGCGTTGTGTGTACCATTGGGTATAATTTATAATAAATGTTTGTGTGAGGGAACTTTTCCTGAAGTCTGGAAACGGGCAAATATTACTCCCGTTCACAAGAGTGGCCCAAAACAGGATATAGAAAATTATCGGCCCATTTCTATACTGTCGGCCTTGTCGAAGCTTTTCGAGAGGCTCATTCACAACCTGTTGTATCCGATTGTCCATGACCAAATACTAAAGCAACAGCACGGATTCGTAAAAAGAAGGTCTACAACCACGAATATGATATCCTTCACTGACTATTTGTTTAATAGTATGGACTCTCGTGTGCAAGTGGATGCTGTTTATACTGACTTTCGAAAGGCTTTTGATAGGGTCGACCATGAATTGCTTCTGAAGAAGCTAGCATTTAACGGAATCCGCGGGGATCTGTTACGCTGGTTTACTTCCTATGTATCAAATAGAACACAAAAGGTTGTAGTTAATGGGTTTCAATCAACCATTACGATAACCGCAACGTCTGGTGTGCCTCAGGGCTCAATTCTCGGACCTCTGTTGTTTATCATTTTTATAAACGATATCGATAAGTGTTTTTGTAACTCTAAGTTCTTACTCTACGCGGATGATCTAAAAATCTTTAGACCCATTAGATCAATTCTGGACTGCCACTTACTCCAACAAGACCTCAATCGCTTAGCAGAGTATTGTATAAAAAACAGACTCTTGCTAAGCATTCCCAAATGTTGCTGTATCAGCTTTACCAAAAATAAAAACCAATTTAAATACCCCTATGCCCTACAAAATGAAATCATAGATAGAGTCAACACAATTCGTGATCTGGGAATACTGCTTGACAGTAAACTGCACCTGGACGCACATGTCGATAAAATCATAAGTCAAGCTTATCGGATGTATGGATTCGTGATAAGGTCAGCCACGGAATTTATTTACCCGAGCACATATTTGCACCTGTATCGATCATTAATCCGGTCTCAACTAGAATATGCAGTGCCGGTGTGGAGTCCTTATTATAAAAAATATACTGATTGTATTGAGCGTATACAACGTAAATTTTTGAAAACTATGCATTACCGTTGCACTAGGAGTCGTATTTACCTACCGTATAACGACTTACTGAAAAGATATAAATTGATCTCTTTGAAGTCTAGACGTATTTTCCTTGAAACTATGTTTCTATACGATCTTTGTAACAACTCGTATGATTGTGTGGATCTCTGTAACAAGTTGTGCTTTGTTGTTCCTAGAACTATTCAGGGGCGTGGGGTGCGCTCGCGACCTGTTTTCGCTGTCACCCCAAGTCGCACGAATGCGGGTTTGCGGGCGCCTCTGCGTCGCCTTACAGGCCATTACAACAGGTTCTTCTCTAACCTAGATCTATTTTCACTGCCTATTGGAAAATTTAGAAGAATATTGCTTGACACGATCCAGAATGTTTGCGAATAATATTGTATATCTGAAGTGTTCCTATGTAGTAGCTGTATCTTACTTACGTGTTTTTTATTCCATGCAATATTCTATCCTGTCCGACTTTTGCTTTTTCAACATTGTCTTTGTCTATTAGTGTATATGTGGAGAACGTTGTTGATTGCACATTTGTATAATTCCTTTTATTCTGTTTTTTGTAATATATAATGTGTAATTGTTGGTTCTTCCAAATAAATAAAATAAAATAAAATAAAAAATAAAAATTCACAGGTTCAGCTAAGCTCTATCACACACGCATACATACCGCTGATGAGTCAGTCAATATATCGCACCATACTTTCGCCGCCATAACATTGAAAGAAGAGCTTTCTGCCAAGGGTAAGCGAATGAGCGAAAAACTGTGCATAAGAACCCTTAAAAACCCGCCATATTCGTGACGTAGACGAGTATCAATAGCGAGAGCAAACAGCTATAAAAATCAAAATGCAAAAATTCGCTTCGAATACTACGTTTAGCTTAGCGGTGCGTTAAGATTCTGTTTATACAGAAGCAGGAGTTCAGCTACAAAACTAAGTTCTATACTTGATACTAAGGAACACCAATTGCGAAAGTGAGACTGCACCTGGCTGGTTTTTTGTTCATCAATGGATCATTTCGTGAGATATCAAACTCTGGTATTGATTAATTGTTTTTGAGCCCTCTCTCAAAATAATTATCATGTACAGAAAGGCATTCGGTGCAATTATTATGTTGCAATTAATTTGATGATTTATATCAGAAAAAAAAACTGTTTAAGATAACAATCTGATTCTGAAAGCGTTCAGCGAATGAGTATGTAATTTTAATTAGTAAAAAATTAACAAAATAAGTAAAATGAAAAAATATAAATTATTTGGATCGTGTTCAGGTTATATAATTGGGATAATTAATTAAATTAATCTAGGAGCATTTTAGATTACACTAAATAGCTTTTAATAGAACCTAAAAATAGTATAATAAATAATCGATTTACATATTAAAACAAATATTTGTTAGCACATAAAAAGTGACACGCTGTCTGTATTATTATCTGATTTCTGAGGTGCAAGCGCGTTTATGTCTTTTATATGGAGCGTATCAAACAAGTTCTCATACACTACATTGGGTGATTTATATTTTATACCAAGAAGTTAACTTACAATTTAGTTTAAGTGCTGAATTTATTTATTATCACTAATAAAGATTTTCATAAGTATGATTAATCAACAGTAGATATTTTACAGATAAGACAATCATAAAAAAACAATATGTAATTTTGTTACATTTCTTAACGAAACCTTAGATTGACAAAGTATATCCGGCCGGTGTAGCCGGTCGGATTTAGACGTATAAAACATCAAAAAACTTATTTTGTGTTTAAAAAATTAACCCTTCTTTTCAATGCAGAAGGGTAAAAAAAAACAACATTCACCCCATCAACTTTGAACGCATATGTTAAATTAAGCGAAACAAAAGAATGTGTGTGTTTCAGCCCACGCAACTCGTAAAAGTCGATTGAGTCAATTCAGAGTCAGAGTACGTTTATTGCGATGCGTGGGAGCCATATCATTTGTTACCGGCGTTACTGCACTTTTGCAATATCCAATCTTAGAGTTATGGCTTTAAATGTCACATGCCTTACGTTTGCACCACAGAGCTTTGGCATTTAAATTAATGATCCACAAAAAATAATTAATGGCAGAGATTTGTAATTATCGTGTATAAGTTATGTCATACCTTTACAGTGGTCGTCAAACTACGCCCGCAGCCAGAATTTGTGCAGCCAGGTCAGACTTCCAGTCTAAGCAGATCCAGCTGAATACTAGTCTTTAACATGGAATGCCTGTTAATTTGGGCCCTGATTCATACTGCTACGAAAAATATGTCGGAAAATAACAAAATTGTAACAATTTCGCTATGAAATGCTTTTGTTAACAAGTTACATACCTCAAGTTATGTTTCCTCGAGAAACACTCTATCCATTGGTGAAAACAAACAATATACCGCGTGTATCTGACATCGACGCACAAACGATTTCCATGGGTCCAGGGCATGATTCTGGACACCCTAGACTTAGAATTTTTCGTCGGCGTTTTTCTCATTTTTTCATATTTTTTTTCAAGGGTTTTTTTACTTAAGACTGCTCATAATCGTTATTCTGACCTAAACCAATGAGATTTTTAATAAAAAAATAATTCATTAACTACTTTCACTAAAATGAGCAATCTGAATAAAACCACAAATAGATATCAGCTCAGCTGAGCTGATACGTATTTGTGGTACTCTTGAAAAAAATGAGAAAAGAACAGACTTCGCCCGGAAGTAGTTTTTTTTTTTAATTTTTTTTTTTACTCACTAGTAAATAATAACATTTAAGTCCTTGCGATGAAACAAAAGGAACTTAACGGCCGAAATGGCGGACGTCTTTAAAGTTTTGGAATAGAGAAGGCTAGGCATTAGGTCAATGGCGAGTACATAACTCACCTTCGATTTGTCGACGGTATAATTATACTACCCATTATGCAGTACCTAGCAAATATCGAGTCATAACACGGCATACATAAACGGTAACTACAAGAAGTTGGTCGCTCTATTCCCAGCGTTCAGTTTTTACTTTCTCAATAGACACACAAAAATGTTAGTGCCGCCCGTTGCGCTTTTGTTTTATGCAATTGTTTAGTTGCATAACTTCTCGGTCGACTTGGACTTATCACAATGCAAGAACTGGAATATACACACCGCGTATTAAATTAGACAACGACAAATATAACAGTGGTTATTTTCTGAATTATTTTATACAGAACGCATTCGATTTTTTTTTAGGCGAAACCTAGAAATATCTGATGACGTGACTTTGTGACAAAACCTAAAGCTGATAGGAGATAGAACTCCACAACAGATGGCACCAAATCAACTCGAAATCTTTTAAGCTAGGTGGACCGCCGTCAGTTGGAACCACTCCGATGACCCACAATGCGACTGTGCCACACCACAAACGATGCCCCATCTCTTTTATTCTTCTCTTTGTGCACTAACACCTGCACCATGAAAATCTTTACGACGCCAAAGCTGACGCTCTCGCCATGACTGACTAAGCGAATTTTGAAAATTAAAATAGTTACAGAATCGTCGACACGAAATAGACGGGTTAAAATTTTTTTAACCGACTTCCCAAAAAGGTTTTTTTTATGTTTGTTACCTCATAACTCCGACAATTATGAACCGATTTGAAAAATTCTTGTTTTACCTGAAAGGATATACTTGCAGATTGTATTTAAATTTTATCAAATTCGATTACGAACTTTGGATTTTAAATCGAAATAGCTGGAATTCGTCTACTTGGATGATGGTTTTATGTCATCCAAGTAATCGAAATTGCGTATTTTGCTTTTTTGCAATTTTGCAGTACTGTTGTTAGGTGTGGTGTCAAAATACGAAGAAACTAACAAAAACACCGACTTCCGAAATTAAAGTTATTTTTTACTTTGTAGTGTTTTTTTTTTGGGAGTCTGTTGTATTTTTTTGTAAAAAGTTTTTTATTTTTTTTGCTATGCCTTGTAACCACCAACAAAAAGTTTTTGTTTCCACTACTCCCGTGTGTCCCACCTAGCCCCGTACGGCACCATGCAATGACCCACTGAGAGAGTTATTTATATCGCACGGCAGATATTTTACATTGTTATGTTTACCAACGGTTACTAGCAAACAATGGACACTACAACATTATTAAGCACATACTTATTCAATTTGCCTGATATGCCTTTAAGATCTTGTTTGAGGGTAAGCTGTTTTGTAAGAGGATTTCAATGTGGGTAAATGGCGGCTTTGATTTTGTGATTCCTTAATCGTATAAAGCTGTTTATTTTACTGAATTTGCTTTTAAAAAATTTAGAAATTGAAAACGTTGGACCAGGTGGTGGCCGTGGTGGTGGGCGTGAGCGTGGGCGTGGCCGTGGCCGTGGCGTTGCACGGGCGCTGGAGTTTTTATTGATTGTGCTTTTTTTACTTTTTCTATTATGCCATATTTATTTTAGTAATATTTATGTATTGTATGTGTTGTGTTGTATGTTGTTGTTGCTGTTTTCATTCAATTTCTTTCTTTTAGGTCAATGGATGATGTCGGCGCGCCAGAGCCTGTGGCGGGGCCGTCGCGTCAAACGTTGTAAGTAAACAATTGTTTTTTATTTTTATTTTATGTGCTTTCTTTTCATTAAATTTTTTTCTTTTAGGTCAATGGATGATGTCGGCGCGCCAGAGCCTGTGGCGGGGCCGTAGCGTAAACACTTGTTTTTTTTTATTCAATATTTTATAGAAATATTAAAAGTGCTTCCTTTCTTCTAGATCAATGGCTGCAGAAATAAAACGCATAAAGAAAATGCGGGCGCTGGACCGCAAAAACATGGCCAGGCTTTCCACCGACCAAAGGGCACGGCTAGTAGAGCTGCGCGACAAGAAGGAGGTCGGGTATTTTCGAATGCCCGATGCTCCTCCAAATAAAAAGCGTAGGCAAGAAAATATTACTGTAAATTATATGCTTTATACATTTACAAATGTTTTAATTATTTTCACATTTCCAGAAAAGTGTCGCCAGTTCGAGTGCCGTGCTCTTTAGTGCCGGGCACCCCGGAGGTCCCGCCCCCGCACGTTCCTCAACCGTGGGAGCTGGAAAAGCTGGTGTGTAAATTGTCTTCTGGATATCGTATTTCTTATTTACCGATCCAACCTAACATATTTTAATTCTTTTCTATCCAGCGCTGGAAGCAAGCGGCCCAACGCGAGTGGACCTAGAAGATGACGCTGCCACGCCGCCTCCTCTGGGGTAAGTTTGATCTTCTGTGACTTATGTAATTTTAAACATTCAAAAGAAATCGACTTAATTTATGTTTTTTTTACAGTGTAAATCCGTTGGTATTTACCCCGTCCACGGGGGTAATTACCATTGATGATTTGGCGCCTGACAGCGTGATCGTTGATGCAGACGTCGAGTTGTTGGGATTCTCGCCGAGCACATCGTTCACTGCAGAGCGTTCCACACTGTAGGCTTTTTCTCCAGGGCCTTCAACGTCGTCCGCACGACCAGGTATTTTTTTATGTTTATTTCTCATTTGTGATGATAATCTAATTTCATCGTGGACTAGGGAGTTTATTTATTTATTTAGACTTTATGCACAAATAGTGGTACATGGGCGGACTTAATGCAACAAGGCATTCTCTTTCGGAGTTCAAAGCAGCTGAAAGTTAAATATCTCTCGGCTCATGTAGGTAATTTTGTTTTAGATCCTTCAATTTACGAGGAGGACCTGGAGAAAAATGCTCAGCAGTGGGAAGGCTCTGTGGGTCATTATCCTGGCAGCGATGTCGAGGATGATGATTGCCTGGACATCGTAGGACCTCGCCATAGGCACGCCAGAGAATTCGTCGTGGAAGAATTGTCCGGCGAACTCGCTGATGTCTTGGAATCGATGGACAGGCAGGATGATGTTGCTCTGCGAGAATCATGTCAGGAGGATTTGCTGACGTTTGATTGGTCTCACGACCCCAACGTTTTCACCGGGGTGCGGGAAAGTTTTCCGGACCAGCGGGACCAACTTTCCCCACTGAGGGTATGTCTCCATTCCAAATTTTTGCTAAAATTTGGGATGAAGACATAATAAACGTTGTGGTCGATGAGACCAACAAATATGCAGCACTCCTCCTGGCCAACCCGGCGCTTCCACAAAGATCACTTATGAGGAGGTGGGTCCCAATCACGCCGGAGGAGTTAAGTGCCATTACATTCAAATTATTAATTAAACAAAAAAATCTAGGTTAAACTGAAATTAGTTTTGCCTTAATCTATAAGGCCTGTGTAATAATTATTTTAGCTTTGAAAGCTCTTTCATAAAAATTTGAATTTCACTCAATTTTTTTTTTATTTGAGCTTGCTTTCATCTTCACTCTACTTTAGGTCAGAGATGACAGAGACAAAGTCTACGATGGAGCGAGCTTACCCAGAAGTAGCCTGTTCACTCTAACTTTTGAAAAGATTAGTCCCTGGCCAAAGTATTGGTGGTCGCGGAAACATCCAGACCATCTAAAATAGAACAAGCACAGACAGGACTGTCACAAGTTTATTAATCTATAATTATGTCGATCTCTAATTCAGTGTTACTAGATTGAATTATTCTTAAGAGGGAACTCGAGTGGACCTTTCTCCATACAAACATATTTCGCTGTTTTTTCGTGGATAATGCATTTCCTTTTTTTCCAAAACATATCTAGTCACTAAAGGAAATCCGACTATCCAAAAACAAAGTCAAACCGCCATGTTCAGACGATAATCAGACAAATTTCATAAGTTTTTAACAGACTTCCCAAAAAAAAAAAAAACTTGTTTTATTTCAAAGGATATACTTGCAGATTAGTCCCATTTAAATTTCATAAGAATCTGTTACGAATTTTTAAATCGAATATGCGTATTTTGCTTTTCTGCGATTTTGCAGTGGTGTTGTTAGGTGTGGGGTACCACTAAAAAGTAAAAAACTTTTTACTTTGTAGTTTTTTTTTGTTTGGAAGTTGGTTGTATTTTTTTATAAAAAGTTTTTTTTTTTAACAAAAAAAGAAAATAATAGAGGCATAGATATACATTTCCTGAAAATTTTGACAAGAATTTTTAAGATTTCTAAAAAAAAAAGTTAAAGCTGGCCCTGATAGCATACCGCATACCGCCGATATTTATAACGCCGCGGAGTTAGTGTGCCCTCTAATACTTATTTACAGTAGGTACATAAATCTTACAAGCTTAAAGTTCTTACAGATATCACGACACTAGCCTTAATACTAGGTACTAGTCTTTACGATTTCATAGTTTTACATTGTAAATAAGTTAATTTAAAGACCACGCTATCGCATACAAGAAACAACTCCTAAAATTGCCGAAAATTTTTCTCGCAACTTCACTAAACTAACTCAAAAATTCATATAGTCACGTAACCACACAAATATTTGAGTGTCCAGCCAGAATAACATGTAAGAACTCCTAATAATTGAGCGTGCCAGCAATTAGTTACAATTAGTGGTAAATGAGTGTCTTAGAAGTGGCGCCGTGCGGTAGGTAGGACCTATTACCTTTCTGTTATGCAGGTTATGCTTGCATCTTGCCGAGCGGCTGCATTCCAGATGTTCGGTTCCCATTGCTAGGTTTACGCTAAACGAAGCACAGAAAATGTATGCTTTCCACGTTCTAATGTGATCTTGAAACCTCCTAAGGTGCTGAGAACGATATTGATTAGTGGACCCAGCGGAGGATCCGTTGGAAAGAAAGAAGTATATCAAAAAATATAAAAACAAAAAACAACACAACACAAAATTCAAACTATTTGACTCTACACTAATAAAATAAACAGCATATATTCTGTAAACATCTAACATCATTCCATCTTTAACCGACTTCCCCAAAAGGAGGAGCTTATCAATTCGGTCGTGTTTTTTTTTATTTTTTTTTTATGTTTGTTACCTCGTAACTCCGACAAGTATGAACCGATTTAAAAAAATCTTGTTTTATCTGAAAGGATATACTTGCAGATTGGTCGAAATTGCGTATTTTGCTTTTCTGCGATTTTGCAGTGGTGTTGTTAGGTGTGGGGTACCACTAAAAAGTGAAAAAAAAACTTAAAAAAAAATACAACCGACTTCCAAAAAAAAAACCACTACAAAGTAAAAAATAACTTTAATTTCGGAAGTCGGTGTCAAAATACGACAAAAACGAACAAAAACACGGAAGTCGGTTCTATTTTTTTGTAAAAAGTTTTTTTGATTGGATGAATTGACAGTTCACTTCACCATCGCGACACAATGAGTATTTTAAAGAGAACGGCAAAACACATCTGCTCTACGACTTTCAATGTATCTCAACATTATTAATTTCGTGACTTCGTAGGCACCGTTCTCGTATAGCCTACAGCCTTTCTCATGCATGTGGCTACCATATTATGTATACAAAAAGAATTTTCCAAACTGGTAGTTCCACAAGTGCCAGTCGGATTTGGAAAATTTTTCTTCTTTTGGAAATTATTTTTTGTGGAATGCGGTAGGTAATCTCTGGAGATAAGCGTGTTCCAACAAACAACATACTCTTTAGCTTCATTATATTAGTATAGTCAATATCTATTCAGTCACTCTTTCATTGAATTTCAGTTTAAATCCCAGGCCTAAAGAACCAGTAACCCATACATATTGCATGCTTCACTATCATTCACAAAACAAACGAATACCGACTAGTAATGCAGACAACATGTTCTCCGACATCGACATACCCAAGATGCATCACTGGCCCAATCGTGCGTAACAGACTGGTAAAAAACAGATAAAATCTAAAATATATCTTTAGATACAAAGCGGCAATAATTCGATCCAACTCAAATGTTACTGCTCGCCCGTCCAAAAGGATAACATACTATGTCCCATATGATTGATGACTTCTCTAAATGCTACCTTACAACTCCAATTTACCGCAAGATTTAACTAAAATAAACCTTAATCAAAAAGAAATACAGAAGGTTATAAGTACGAAGATACCGTGGTAACGCAGTATGGGGTTGGTCAAGAATGTATTTCTTTCAATTTTGACGTGTCCTCTTCGATAGAGATTTAGATAAGATATCTCTATGTTACCGAAAGCGATCCACTTTGTTACCGACAAACTTTCGCCCGCTGGTAAGTTTTTAATATTATTTTTTCTATTTTCATCCATACGGCTGTTGAGGCGACACTTGGGGGAGGCCTGTATCCGGCAGTGGACGCCTTTCGGCTGATATGATGATGATGATAATGTACTTACTTGACAATAGGGGACGTTGACTGTCCAGAAACCAGAATAGAAAATTGATTTAAAGAAAGATTCTTCAGTACCTACCAATTTAAGATTTCAGGACATACTTAAGGTAAGTAGAAGATTTTCATACATTGACTGGTAAACTGTAACCACTGACCAAACGGATGTCAGTGAAAAGATAAACGCTACAAAATAATAAATCATTGTGAGAATATTAGCTGCAAACCCGTATCAAAATCTTAATTGTGAATAAACTATAAAACTACCCGTATTACACCATCAAACAATAAAGCTTCTGCAACCACAACAATACACCATAACATTGCGATTTAACATAATAAAGTTATATCTTTTCTCAATACATAATATTTTTTAAGAAAATGATCCACAGCTTGTATGAGAAATACTTTTAAAATAAAACTCAAAATAACACAATAATAAAAGAACGATTCGGAAATCCTGAATATTTATAATTTACTATATGACTGACCCGCAAATTTTTCATTAATGCACCTATTGGTCTTAACGTCATGTTTTAGAGCCTATAGCCTTCCTTGATAAGTAGTTCCAAACAAACTCTTCAACGTTATAAGATTAAGTAGGAAAAACGGTTTCAGGAAAGACTTCAACATCTTAATAACATGAAATTTTTATTTCGAATAAAGTTATATATATACAAATGCAATTTTAACAAAGTGACTTTAGCCAGAATTAGTTTCATTCACCAAGACCTTTGTTTGCAGCTTATAGAAAAAACTGTATCCATATCGTACCGGTATAAGCACGTTTGAAATTTTTATTTTGCAAACTGCGTCGAACAGCTCAAGAAAATCCTCATATTTAAAGCCCTAATGAGCGACCATTTAAAAATCACAGTCAATAAATGAAATACAGGCCGAACTTGAGGCATAAGCTAAAGCGCGTCATGTTAGCACGAGTAGTAAATAAAACGCGCCACAAGAATAATAAAGAACAAAATAAAATCTAATTCTAAAGAACACTGCCACTATGCAGGTTAGTACAAAAAGGTTCAACCCGAATTCAGCCGGTCGATTCTGTAAACATGTCGAAGTGAAGGCGTGGGTGAAGTGATCACAAAGTGAGCTGTCAACCTATAAAAATAAGATGGAATGACAGCTCACTTGTCGTTCACTCCACCTAAGTGAACACGGTGAGATGTCAACAGAATCGACCGGCTGTCATTCAGTCTTGATTACTTGGACGGGCGGCTCACTTCGTGATCGCTTCACCAAAGCCACCACTTCGACATGTTTACAGCCGGTCACTTTAAATAGTAACCATGATTTTGGAAGTCATTGTTCTTGGTTTTGTATCTTCGTTTTTCAACTTCCGAAATTAAGGTTATTTTATACATTGTTCCAAAAAAAAAACACTTTTTTGGAAGTGGGTTATATTATTTTGTACAAAAGTTTTTACTTTTGACATTTATGTGGTGATACTTGGACGACGTCTTCGTCTACGACACACTACTACTGAAATTAAAATACGCAAAAATGCTCATAAAATAAAAACTACTGAGCCAAACTGAATTATTTTTTTATGGTACCTATCACAGTAAATGGCAAGTACCGCACAAACTAAATAAGAATCACGGAAATCGGATCAGAAACTTTGGAGTAATCGGTGTACTCACATAAAACGAAAAAACCCGCTGAATTGAGAACATCCTCCTTTTTGGAAGTCAGTTAAAAAAGAGAACAGTAATATAACATAATGATACAGTAAAATTGTCGACGCGGTTGGCGCAGTGGTTGAGCGATCGACTGCAGTGTTGGGTATCGCGGGTTCAATTCCCGCAAATTTTTGTTTGGCCTACAGATAGTTGTTCCGTGTCTGGCTGTTTGCGTATGTCAGTTAGTATGTTTGCGACTGCACCCACAATACAGAAAAAATCCTAGTATGAATTTTGAATTGTTATTCTGAAAACCACTGACAAACAAAAAACGTGGAGATTCAGATCTCCAAGTGAGTGAGCTGCTCCTAAAGCATGCAAGCAAGCAAACATACCAGCCTGCCCTTTAGTAAACCTCTCACTATGAAAACCCGCCTGGATTGAGCTTGCATTGCATTGACATCACCTGCGTTTTCACCATAAGTGGTTTTCAGAATAATTCAAGGGGTATTTTACGTCGACCCACACCACACGGAGTCACAGTGCTTCAACAGAAACCTCCCTTCAATAGGGATTCAATTTTTAACACAAACATATATTTTTTTGTAAGTAAGCCTTCTGAACGAATCTATCTAGTACCTTTACGATCTTGGGCCGTTTATGTTTTACATATATTTTATTGATGTTTGTTCCAAAGCTTTGATTTTTGTAAAGGTATTTCTATGGGCGGTAAGTTTCTTTCTTCCCTTTCTGAAGTCTTTCTGGTTAAGTTAGTTTTTTGGCCACTGCTGTGGTGGTTGTCATACGTATTTTAAGCACCTATGGATATTATGAAAACGAACTTTTTTGCACTAAGGGCCTTAGCACAATCATGGCATAATAAGCCTCCGCTGTCCGTCCGTTCGTCCGTCCGTCCGTCCATCCGGCTGTCTGTCAGCGGGCCATGAACCGTAATGGGTAGACAGTTGAAATTATTAGATTGTGTATTTCTATAGCCGCCACGCCGACAACGCGCAGATTACGCGCGCTAACGCGCTTTAACGAGATTCGGACGCAGACTGTACTGCTTTTTGGTCATCTACAGAATTCGAATCTGCCGGTTGATTCTGTTGACATCTCACCGTAATCACTGAGGTGGAGTGAACGACAAGTGAGCTGTCATGTCATCTTGTTTGTATGGTTTGACAGTTCACTTGTCGTTCACTTCGCCTAAGTGCTCACTTCGACATGTTTACAGGATCGCACTGCAGAGCTGTGGACGCGCGTTCGTCAAGTGTGCGTTACCCTAGCAAAACACTGTGCCTTAGAGAGGTGAGACTATAACAAATAATTAGTGTATCATGAGAAGCAATTTGTTTACTGATAGCATTTGTGTGAATTGTAGTTTTAAAGTTATTTGAGAAAAACAGATTTTGCTGGAGTAACGTTTGAAACTTTACCCTAGCAAAATCGTTTTCAAAAATTCGCTTCAGCCCGGACGGAACCAAATAGATAGCTTATGTTGCGTAGTAAATGTTTGTAAATAGCAAAATTTGTGTTATGGTTCTTAAGTTATTTAAGATTTTGCTGCGGTAACGTTTTGGGATTTCCCAGATCTTGAAAACGACTCGACGCAAAAGTTTGAAAAAAATACCAATGAGAGACCATAATTTATTCAAACAAAACTTACGAACGTACGTTAACGTTACTCCAGCAAAACCTGTTTTTCACAAATAACTTTTTTTTTTTAATTTTTACTACAATTCAACACAAATTTTGCTGTTGTTAAAAAAATTGCTCCTCATGATACACTCATTATTTGTTATAGTCTCACCTCTCTAAGGCAAAAAGTAACATTTTGCTGGGGTAATGCAGACGTTCGTAAAACGAGCGTCGTCTGCGCGTATTAAATAAGCCATTTGCAGTTCTTGCTGCGACTTTTTTTCTAAGGTTTAAAGGTTTCTCATAATACCTACCACGCAACAATTTCAGAAACTTTCATTCACCAAAGCATTCAAAGCATCAATGTTTACCAGTTTTCCTTAGTTTTTCTTTATCTGGATCCAGCCAATAATATCATCTATACAATAATATAATAAAGCAGAAGATTTTGTTTGTTTGTTTGGTTGAACGCGCTAATCTCAGGAACTACTGGTCCGATTTGAAAAATTCTTTCAGTGTTAGATAGCCCATTTATCGAGGAAGGTTTTATATATATCATCACGCTAAGACAAACAGGAGCGGAGCAATAATGGAAAATGTGACGCAGACGAAGTTGCGCGGGTCAGCTAGTAGAAGATAAAACTAAAAACTCACCGTAACATGCATATATACGTTACGACTCAGTGAACACGAACCTTTTCCTGTAAACAGATACGATTTGGTAACGACTGTGTTTGAATTCCTTGTTAAATTTATGTGCTCCTGAACAATAGTAGCGGTTATGATTACATAAATTGAGTAGGGGCTATAAAACGATATTAATGTCTTGAATTTCTTTTTATTGCCTACCGGTATAGTGGGCGACGGTGACATACGAGTGATGGGATGGATGATCGTATTTTGATTTTTAGATCAGGCAATCATTTTAACGAGGTCCTTTACGAGTCTGTACCGTCTCATGATGCTTCAATAAACATATTTAACAAGGCTGGACAATACATGAAAAACAATAACATTTTAACAACATTGTATGGTGTTTTTTTATTGACTATCTCGCTTGTGAACAATATCTCACCTACGGTAGGCGATGGTATGGCCTATAAATTATCCTTTTGATTTAAATACCCCCCCAAGTACAACTATTATGTTAAAGTTAGCGTTTCCTGATTAGCAATCAAGGAACAGATCCTGGCCGGGAATTAAACTACTTAGCTGTACGTACAAAAACAGTATTCTCAATTTCCCTATTGACAGTGAATGAGCCAAAGAGACACAATTCTAAAGCTTTGAGTTGTGGCTCATCCATGTACAAGAATCATAGCAACATAAAGACTCGAGATCCATACGAACATGCGGAACATGGTTTAACTTTATCCAATTTTATAGTTCATCTCATACCATTCAATAAGAACACTAGGCTAAAATTAAATACTCAATAACTTTTTAGAAAGCGCAACGAAAATTAATGTGAAATATTGACATTCGCGGGTAAAAAACTGTGACTGGCTTTTCACACAAGATGTCACAGTAGTTTACGTGCGCTGACAATTTGTCACATTAATTTACGTTCAGGAAACCGAGCTTAAGTGACTTTAACGACACGACATGACATGACACCCGTAAGAAGCCATTATAGCAAAAATGTATTTTCGCAAAAACGGAGACGTAGGAGCATGATTAAGTTTTTATAGCTCATTTATCTCAAAATTATTATCCCTTCACATATTTTAAACCTACTTGCATGTGGTTTGCATTAAGCATATCTATGAACTGCTATAAGGATACAGTTTTCATAACTATTTGCATAATTTTCTTCCGTAATAAGGTGGGTCTTAGGTTTTATTTACTAACCTATCTTAGGACATTTACACTGGGAAATGTTAGTGGATGCTTTACTCACACTTCCCGGTTTAAATGTCCGCGTAGTAGATAATCTGGCTATAAAGTTGAAAGCATAAATATGGTTTTTAGTAGACTATTGGCTCGTGTTCTGAAAAAAATGTATAGAAAAAAATTACCCTCCTTCTGGGGCAGTCTGGTAAAAACAACGATATGAAGAAAATGGCGATTAGAACTTCACAATTTTTTTTTTTTAAATAGGTTAAGTCCGGAAAGCGATGAGTTAACGTTCTACCCTTCAAATAATCGACTTGAAACCTTGGACTAGAAAATATTAATGACTTTGATGGACTACTATTTTTCAACCTAAGACACCTTATGCTATTAGAAACGACGATATACTAAAACTTTTCCAACGAAGTTTTAATAGCAACAACTGATCAAGACTTTGTTTCAATTAAAACACAAAATGTTGGTCAGTTTGTTTTATTTTTCAAGGAAAACTGGAACAAAATAAATATATAGACAAGACAAAACAACTAGTGCCACCATACCAATATACTAAGCACAAAATATTATGAGAATGCTTTCATTGGGCGTACAGCTAAGGAGTGGAATTCCCTGCCGGAGTCCGTGTTCCCTGATACACACATGGGGGTCGTTAAGTCAAGCATGCTCCATCGTCGACCACAATCATCATCGCTTTCCATCATGTGAGAGTGTGGTCAAACGTGAGCCTATCAATAATAAAACAATACACAAATATTATTAAACATAAACACAACCGCAATCCCATTCACATTCCTTGCCATACTTTTAATTTTAACGACCAACTATAACTCAGTCGAGTGACTACCAATGTCCCGATCAATCGACAAGGGCCACATCCCTACGCGCATGCATTTTCCGCGCGTCGACGCCCCACTGCGCATGCGCATCGCGCCACGCCAACTGTCACTTTGACAGCGAATAAAGCAATAAACGCGATGATAAACAACTGGGTCCGGTCACAAAACAAACCGAGCGATTGAAATAAATATGTAATCATTTATTAAGTTATTGCCGTTCGCTGGTATTGTCCGTTTAAACGGGTTTTGCTTGGAGGCGATAATAAATAGTCCGGTTCTGGCGAAAGCTCCTTTGAATGTAACGGAAGTTGACTAAGCTGAGACAAGATCTCTTCATATTCTTATTTTTTATTGCACACAAAATATAAAAATACAACCGACTCCCAAATAATAAAAAAACACTACAAACTATAAAATTAAATTAACTTATTTTCGGAAGACGGTTTTAAAATACGAAGTAACGACCAAAAACACTGACTTCCGAAATTAAGTTAAAAGTTAATTTTGCTGTAAAAACTTTTCATTTCTCACTTACGCAATTTCGTTTACTTGGATGACAAACATTCAAAACCCCTTCAAAAGTAAACTGCACAGCTCCATAATTTTAAAAATAAAAAAAGCATTACTATCATGTGCTGATAGTCAACGGGAAGTTCAGCTGGTTTGGATACCTGGTCATTGTGGCATTAAGGGCAATGAATGCGCTGACGCCCTGGCCAAAGATGCATGCTCATCAGCGTCTGCTGACCTCTCCCACAACTCTCATCAGAGGTATGACTTGCTGAACTTGCCAAAAGCAAATCTTCAATGTGCATGGCAGGAATAGTGGAATACTACTGGTAAGAAAAAGGGTAGGTTCTACTATGCAGTTCAGCCAATCATAAAATCAAAACCTTGGTTCTTCAAATATAAAAAAGTCTCTAAAACTGTTGTATCCGTCCTTTGCAGAATCCGCTTAGGTTTTTGTTGCACTCCCGTCTTTCTGGAAAAAAATCGTGTTCGTGACACCTCCCTATGCGAGTGCGGTCTGGAAGAGGGTACACTTGATCACATATTCTTTGAATGTCCAAACAACATCCCACCTTTAGATTTATATAGCCGCCTCTCTAAATTTAAGATTCCTCTTCCAATTAATTTCCCCTCCCTTCTAACATATTCTTCGTCTGAACTGCTTGTGGCGCTGATGAGCTTCATCCGTCACAACATATCTTTGTAGTTGTGGTATATGTAAATTTAATGTTTTAACCATTATTATATTTATGTATTTTTATTTTTTGTTTGTTTCAGTCCAGTACTAACCCGCCAAGTTCAACTGTATCAATCAAAGATTTTTATCATATTGCTGACCAGTTTACAAAAACTTAGTTTAATGCACACTTGCTTTTCCAATTTACTTTTGACATTGGCAGAATAGTCGACATCGGCTCTACTTGCCATTAATAAAAAATAGAATAGAATAGATGACAAACAAAATACGTCACCCAAGTAAACGAATTCCAGCTACTTTGATTTAAAAGCCAAAAACTACCAATATGGGCCAATCGGAAAGTATTTCCTATCACATAAAACAAGATTTTTTTTAATCTGTACATAAAAGACGGATTTATGAGGTAGGTAACAAAGAAAAATACAACCGAATCGAGAACCTCCTTTTTTGTAGTCGGGTAAAAAGATACAATATTTTTACCCTATATCAATGCAATAGGACAGCCTAGGTTCTATTACAGAAAACCTCAGTGTGAAGAGAGAGCCCCTTATTTTGACGTCTTCCGATAAACTTTCGAGATCGGAAGAGAATTCATTTTTCTATTCAAATCAAAATAAGGGTTTCTTTTTCCATATGGGTGTTCCGAATCATAACAACGACAAGACAAGACAAGACCCAGGACTGTCTAATAAACGCAGAGACTCATCTGTCGATATTAAACTAACGAGCATTTTTATTACTCCGTCAGAACGCAACCATTTTCACTGAAGAATCGTCGGAACGAAAATTGAAAAGGAGAAGAAAAAGACAGGAAGAAATACGAACTGTTCCAAGAATTGTTCCAATTTTGAACAAAATCTAACAGCTCTCACAACATCGCACGAAGGTTACAATCCAGCCAAAATAAAAACAAAACAAATCTACATACCTACACATTTATTAACAGTCTTATATCTATTTAATTATTCTACAGTGGGAACCATCGTTGCGCGCCATCCAATCGTATGACTTCTCCGTTCAGCATAGGGTTCTCTACTATGCTGGTGACTAGGTGCGCGAACTCTGCTGGCTTGCCGAGACGGGAGGGGAACGGTGTCATACGCTTTATGAACTCCAACATCTTCTCTGGTAGGTAGCTTACGAGTGGCGTTTCGAAAATACCTGAGAAATAAAAGTAAGTATTATAACATAACTGTGTGTTTTTTAATGTCTCGCGCACAAGACCGCTTTCGAAGATAAACGACCGCGAGGTCGGCGCGGTCAGTTCAGTCTGGTAAAGCTGCACCTACATAATAGGCTTGTGTCCTGAAAAAATCTAATTAGTCCGTCAGTTAGATTATCAAAAAAATTTTGACCCGTATTTTTTCTTTTGTTACGGGAACCAAAATTGACGAAGTTACGACACTTTTAAAATTCTCAATACGTCACGCCCTGGCATAATTTTTAGCGGGTCGTGACGTCACGAACCCTCACTCCCGAGTTTTGATGCGTTTTATTTGTGTCAATATTCATTGATTTACAAAAACAAAAAATACGTGTTTTTTATTTTCCAATACTCTAACTGACGGACTAAATAGTTTTACAATTTGTGGATGATGGAAACTAGCCTATTATGTCGAACCAAATTGTGGCGTTAGAAAGACGCTTAGCCCGCCCTGAGTTGCGGAATTCTGCCAGGATTGCGGAACTGATCAAGAGTTACCCTGGCCCTGGATCGCAAAGGGAGGAGGGTGGATTTTAGTCAGTAAGATTTCGACACTCTTTTCCGCTCCGCTCAGATCGGAAAGAGACATTTGATGATTTCCCATACGAGAAAAGCCCGCCCTGTCAGATTAGCGTGTCTTGTTTCGATTTGTTTCGAAGTCGAACTTAGAGAGAAAGAAATAATTCATCTGCGCCAGTCACGATGCTATCTTCCCCAACCTTCAACTTCGCAAACTTTATTACCTAATCTTCTATTTATTATATGTTTATAGTTAAACAAAATAATAATCATTCAATAACGGACAGACAAACAGAACCCATTAGGTCGGTCGATCCTGTAAATATGTCGAAGTGAAGGCTTGATAAAGTGATCACGAAGTGAGCTGTCATTCCATCTTGCTAACATGGATTGACAAATTACTTCGTGTTCACTTCGCCCAAGCCTTCACTTCGACATGTTGACGGAATTGCACTGCAGGAGTGATCCAATAGGGAGAGATCTTCTCGTCCCGGCCGCCGTGGTAGACGCCGCGGGCGTCGGAGGCCACCTAGTGACCTCCGGCCACCGTAGGCGCGAGCCTGTGGACGGTGAGCTATGGGTGGCTCGCCGTCCGTCCGTCTCATGACGACAGACCGTGTCGACGGCGCGTTAGTGTTCCACGCGCGCCTCAAAGAGAGTCAGCACACAGAGGGGCCCGAAAGGGCCGACGCCTGCCGGAGTCGCGGGACTATTCGAAAGAGATACCGTGGCTCCGGAACACAAAGGGCACATAAAGGAACATGGATGGGTTTAGTCAGTAGAAGTCTGACACTCCTTCCCGCTCCGCCCAGAGCGGGGGAAGTCATTTGATGATTTCACATCCCAAAAAAAAAAACAAAATGGAGTGATCCAATAAGGGTTCTAAGATACAATGACAGCAGTAGAAGCCGATTGATGGGAGATGCACATGACCGGTTGTCGTGGCGACACTTGGGTAGAAAGTATGTCCAGCAGTAGACGTCTTTCGGCTGATATGTATGATGACAATTGGAAAAAGAAAACGTGTTACTTCGACTCCAAATACCATGAGACAAGAGCAGGATGTTGGCGATTATCTTCTAATCTAATAATACAAAATCTCGTGTCACAGTGTTTGTCATCGTGAATATTGGATAGGTCTGAGAATAGGTAGTAGGCTACTTTTTTGTGGCAAAACAGCGTATGCCGAGGCAGCTAGTGTATTTGTATTTCTTACCTGGAGCAACAGTAACAACTCTGATCCCTTGTGAAGCCAAATCCCTTGCTATCGGCAGCGTCATGCCTATGATTGCAGCAGACGAGGCCGCATACGCCGCCTGTCCTATATCCCCTTCATACGCGATCGTGGAAGCTGTATTGACTATCACGCCTCTCTGTCCATTGTCATCGGGGTTGTTCTTGCCTATTAGACCTGCTGATAACCGTATCGAGTTGAATGTGCCTATTGTGTTTACCTGGAAATGAAGAAACGTTTTAGGAAAAAGCCTTCTAGTTCTTAAGATAAACGAAAGTCGAATTACTGTAGTGAGGGTATTCATGAAAATTTACTGCACCAGTTGGCACAACGTAGGCGAGAGGTCCTCTTCATTCAAAAAGTGGATTTGACAATAACATGACGTCAACGTCAACTCAACAAATTCAGAAAACAAGCGATTTGATAGGTACGTGTTTGGGACTCACGCCTCACTGCTGCCACCTGGTGCTCGACATTTCATAAAACCCTAATTTCATTAGGTATGTTGCTAAAGCATTGCAACATGTTTCCAGTAGCTAAACAGCTCTTTCTTCTTTTTGCTCAACTCTTTAATAGCTGAATACCAGTGTTTGACACAGAGCACCTGTCTATGTATTAACGATTGTACTCTAATTGAGTAGTAATAAACGAGATTTCAATGAAGGCACTTGTTTAACTCATCATCCTGGACGAGGAACGGGCCGCCAGGCCCTGCCACCGGAGACGAGTGCCGAGTTCGGTCGCGTGACTTCATTGGTGGACTATGGTATAAGTGATTTTCTTTTGTCTATTAAAGTGGTATTATTTTTAAATCTGTGATAGTCAGGTACGTGACCATCACGTTACCTCTTGTCAAGACTGGCTCTAGCTTGTAACGCCGGTCTAAGATATATTACAAAAATGTGTCTATTTTACACGATTTCTTTTAAAATAAACAAGCATATGTTCAAGTTTCACCTCTTGTAAGAAAACCGAATAGGTATACAAACTGCTATAATTTACGCCTGGCTCATAACAGTGATAGGGCGAGAGGATGAGCCGTAAATCTTACTGTCTGCTAAATAACATCATTTTGCAGTCATTAACTGGCCTGCAAGTGTCGTTATTATAACTATTTACTTTCAATCTAATACTGAAACAGCTATTTCATAGTTTACGCCTGGTTCCCATGCCCCATAGAGTATATAACCACTAGAGAGCGTATAGGCCGATTTCTTCTAAGTACGCGGCTCACTACAGCGGGCCGGGGGACGAGGAACAACGCGCGGCTGCAATTGGTCCGTTCAAGGTCAAGTTACATAGGTAGCCTATGGTTAGTGGTGGTACTACTTGATTAAAGGAAAATAGTCGATATCGATAAAATGGATTTTAACATTATAAAAATACTCAATCCAAACAAACAGCGCTATATCTTAATTAAACAAAGTTTCCCTATTAACCTTATCTTTCTACTTTTATTTTAATTCTGAAATCTTCGAAAATCCAAAATGAAAACATGTATGTCAAACACACAGATGAAAAGTCTGAGACCCTCCTCCTATTTTTAAAGTCGTTTAAAAGTAGTTTCGTGTTTAATGTAAGTATGTGAATTGATTAAAAATTGTATTAGTTGTAATTTTATGATCATCGATAAATCGACTTCAATCATTAAACGTAACAGCACAGATTTTTACGATAAAAATACAAAGGGGAAGAAAGGGATAAAAATATAACTATTTCCTAATGAAAGAAAGAGACTTTTCCAAAAGACATCAACGCGCGCTTCTCACAGTGTGCTCGTTCACCTAACCACCATTTTATATAGACCCCTGCAGTGGCTCATCATCTGATTCAAATCAAAAATATTTTGCGTAATCTTTACTCTCCGATGAAAAGTTATGCCATCATTTTTGTAACAAAAGGTCTAGGAATGTTTCCCACACAAATTCACCGGGTATGAAGGCATTTTTATGCGTTATAAATTGCATAAAAATTAAAACGATTTGTAAAAACTTAGCATGCCCACAGGTCTAACAATTGGTCACAACTAAAATGGTTACTAGTGCCTGCTGCCTAACATCTGAGCAAAAACACTAAGGGCCTCTTTCACCACCCTTGAGTAAAGTATCGAGTAGACTAATCGCCAGTTAAAGTCATACGTAACTGCACGTGTCAATTTCACGACGTTCGAGTAGCACTAATCAATGATTAAACTGACCAGTAACTTACTTGCCACATCGTCTGCCAATTAGCGTGTTTACTTGGCGGTTAACAAATTTTCACTATACATTTTTGGAAATATCTCGAAAACCATAAGTCCTATTAACTCAATTCTTTTTGTAAAAGTGGTTTTGGGTCAAGACCTTTATTTTAAAACTAATTTCAAAACCCTATCACTTAAAACAAAAAATCACATTTTCAATCTACGTAATTATTCACAATACAAAAACCTTACATCTAAATTCGCATTTAAACTAGAATCTAACTAAACCTATGATGCGAAAATATCCTTATAACACTAATTAGAGAATGCTAAACCTAATCTAATTCAATTATAATTCTAATTAGTTTTCCTTACAATTTCCTTGTTTTTGATACGGTCGCGTCCACCATTACTTGCGCCTATGGACGTGGACGGGGTCTTATCGCCGACACTTAACACAGTTTGGTATTTCTGTACGAGTGAAAAGTTGGCACTTCTATCTCTTTTAACTTTATCCATGATAATTTATAAAAAAAAAAAATCCACACGCAATAATTTCCTAACCAAAAACACAACAAACAATACACAAAATGAAATGACAAATGACAGCTAACCTAACAATGACATTTGACGAGTAACGTTGACGTAATATTGAACGAATGCAACGTATGATTTGTTAAGTCATTCACTTAACCGGTAAGTTGTTACTCGAAGCTTTATTTTCGCTTGTGAAATTGACAGTAGATACTCGTAAGTTTTACTTGCCGATTCACTTTAATTGGGAAGTAACTAATCAACGCTTACTTGGAGATGGTGAAAGAGGCCCTAATAGTTTTCGTGCGTCGGGGCACTGTATGCGCAGTCAAGTGGTTTAATAGTCTTTGCCATGCCCACTCTCCGGATAACCGATGACGCGACGTCAGGTACCTAGATGGCGGGCTAGAAAATCCGAGTCAGCCGTTGTGCTAGGTCATGTGTAACTTGAGTTTAAGCTAAATTCTTCTATTCATATTATTCGTGTAGTTATTCTTTTTTTTACTATTCATAAGCATACGTTTGACCACTATCTCACCTGATAGTAAACGATGATATGGTCGAATATGGAGCAGGCTTGCCTAGAAAAAACCTACCTATTCACTCTACTTAAAGACTTCCAGGTTGTAGCTGTCAGGAAACACAGGCTCAGACAGGGAATTCAACTGCTTAGCTGTACGCACAATGTGTGTATTCCCAAAACGTTTTGTGCGTGTTGGTGGGATGTCCACCATGTACCGGTGGCGCATCGCTGTTCGTCTTGTGGATGATGGAACAAGCATGGCGGAATGAAATTATGCAATTCCATCGCACACTCCCCAAAATGCAACCAATAGAAAACCGACAGGCCAGCAAACTCGACGTCGATACTCAAGACTTTGGAGCCTCGACTGGACGAGCCCACATCAGTGCTGATGATCCTCTTGGCTCGTTTCTCAATTGAACCAAGCTGGTACCTGGCAGATCCGTCCCAAAGATAAGAGCAGTACTCCATGCACGATCGAACTTGCACTTAATTCAGTTAAAGCAGCTGTTGTCCGGCGTGAAGTACCTACCGTCACACCTTTGCTATGATCCAACTTTCTGGCAGCCACTTGAGCCTTCTCCTCTATGAAAGGACCAAAATTGAGGGTAAATGTTAACGGAAAGATGGAGCTGGGTGGAATTTGCTTGTTTTAGCGGTAAAAAGACACGCTTAGTTCAAAGCAGACCAGCAGTAATGTAAGGTCATGTTCAAGCGCTCAACCATAGCCTCCTGGAGAGAATGGATCTGTAGCCCACCAGCTCGTGCGTTGGACACATATCTCTAAGCAACAGTGC
The DNA here is from genome assembly GCA_963859965.1 of Ceramica pisi. Classification (NCBI taxonomy): domain Eukaryota; kingdom Metazoa; phylum Arthropoda; class Insecta; order Lepidoptera; family Noctuidae; genus Ceramica; species Ceramica pisi. The sequence goes on along the minus strand of OY982549.1, from coordinate 5,663,158 downwards.
TGTCGTCTGCATACCCAAAAGTTTCCAGGTTTTAGCAGATCATTAATATGTTGCCGAGAGCACCCCTAAGGAACCCTGGCATTAATATCCAGCAGTCCGGACGAGCAGCTATCTATGACCACTCTGATAAACCGATCCCTCAGGAAATCTGCAATCTAATCACACAATTCGGCGAGCAGACCGACGGAAGAAAACTTAGTAATAAGGCTATCGTGCCAGACCCTGTCGAAGGCCTTCGAAATGTCAAGGGAGACCGCTATCGCTAGTGCCTCAGATCCCCAGTTGACCGATTTCGGCGGAAGCCCTATTGTCGGTATCTAAGGATATCGTTCGCTTTTAGGTATGCCAGGAGCTTACGATACCGAGATGTGTCCATAATTTGATGGGTAAGCTCGACTACCCACCCTTCTTGCACGTTAGCTTGCTTCCAAGCCATCGGCACTTTCCCAGTCTCAAACGAAAGGCGAAATAGGCGTTACAAGATCGGAAACAACTCAACTCAGGCCTTTTAAATTAATGCTTATGTTCAACATACTTGACTCGCATCTAACAGGAGAAGCAGGGGGCCTCGCGCCACCAGGATCCATACATGACGATTCCGCAAACATAGAGACGAACAAGTTTGCTTTCTCCTCAGCGGAGAGACAGCTACCTATCGGGTCTCAGCAGTCTGAGGGGCGGCAGACGTTCGATTCGACCTACTTAGCCAGGGTAACCTACGGCGTAGTTCTAACATGTACAGATAGGCTCTCAAAAAAAAAAAAAATGTTAGCAACATGGTACCTTAGTGTCACGTTCCGAGACTTTTGAAGGTAAAGTCCTTTAACCATATAAATGCATGTTAGACCGTATGCCGCAACTAGGAAAAAAAACTTATCAAAATTATGGCGGTGGGGTTATCAACAATGGTTCTATACCCTTCGAAAGTTATGAGAAACTAGCTGAAATATCTCTGGCTTTACTGAGGAAGAGTTTGGCGTACTTACATTGATACATTTGACAAAATCATCCAAATCGCAGCACTTGTCTTTATGAAAGTTATGTATTTGGTGTGTGACTGAGTGTCCCGCACAGTTGACTAGGGTGTCGAGCCGCCCAAACTTATCCCTTACTATGTCTAACGCTTTCTTTACATCTGCTTCTGATGTAACCTGCAATAAAAAAAAAACATGAAATAGTTCTTTCTATACTAATATTTTAAAGAGGAAAGATCATTGTTTGATCGTTTGTTTGCATAGGCTCTAAAACTAGGTACTTATTTATTTATTTGTTCATAAGCCAATTGCAACAGGTACAATCATAATAACAAATACACATCATTGGTTATGACCTGATTATGACCCAAAGGGTAATAGCACAGCATGGCAATCGACAACAAAAAAAAAAAAAGTTAACTAAGTACAACACAACTTCGCAATATTTACTATTAACCAGCAGCGCGTTTGCCCTCGGACACAGTCCTAGCTTATATAGAAAAGAAATGTGCAGGAAACCATACACAACTAACATACTTAATTAATTAATGTTACCAGCACATATAAAGTCTCTTAAAAGCAATGGCACAAGCGTCGAAGATGTCTATACTATTGATGGCTTTTGATGTTTCATTTTAAAGGCGACACATTCTAACGATAGGGTATATATGAAACCCGATATGAGGTGTTATTTGTATCTAGACTAGAAGTGAATAAGTTCTAGGCTTTCTGGAGTTATACCTGGTATTGATTTTAATTGAGGACTCAGAGCAGATGAGTCCTACACTCTATGTAGGATCTGATGAAGGTTTATTAAATCCCTACTGACTACAGAACTGAACTTTTTTTTACTAATTATTTTTCACTAATTGAAAATTAAATTATAGATCCTTAAGAAAACTGCAGTGCAGACGAAGTCGCGGGCAAAGTGCTATACGATATCTCAATTCTTACTTGTGAAGTCATGGCGTCGCTATTGCTAAAATCATTTTCCAATTTTAGGCAGTTTCAATTGAAGCCAACGGGGCCAGATAAGTTTGCTGAGCTATAAAAAGATTTTCCAGAAATGTCAATAAGACTTTATAGTCAGTCTAGTGGTAGCACATGCTACTTGAGGATCTGTTCTATTTACATGTATGTCAGAGTCAATAGGTTATTCCATCTGGATTTCTCAGTAACAGCCCAGTCTCTGTCCCTGTGCAGTGGCAATAGACTCGCCTCTTGTAACAGGGAAATAAAATATTTATAGCAGAGTATGGGTGTATTTGTAACTCAAGAACTCCACAACCTCATCCCACCAGCCCCCTTCTACCATCGGACATCCAGACGCACTGCAACTTACCATCCTTACCTTGTTGCTATTCCACCAACTCGCACTAAGCGCTTCCAAGCTTCTTTCATAAAGCGCACAGCAAAGGAGTGGAACTCTTTGCCTGAGTCTGTGTTTCCGAATGCTTACAACCCTAATATTTTCAAAGTTAGAGTGAACAGGCTACTTCTGGGTAAGCTCGCTCTATCATAGACTTTGTTTCTGTCATCTCTGAACTAGACTAGAGTAGAGCAAACCCAATTCAAGTAAAAAAAATAAGTGTGCACAACCTTTCCTAGTATTTCTTGAAAGGTTGGGCAAATTGAATCACAAGAAAATTATTATGATCTATAATTTTCATATTAAATCTGGTTATTAACATTGGGGCAGATCTGAATCTAATACCTTTAGGGCGGGTTGTTTCAACTACACTTAACGCACGCGTAAACGTTAAAAATGGTGCTAACAGGTGCTAACTATCGTCAAATCAAAAAATTGGGTTGTTTCACAAAATGTCAGGCGTTAACGCACGTAAAATATAACGTTTACGTTAACAGATAGTCTGAGCACTGGTTTACGTAATTTTAGTTGCATCAAATAGAACAATATTGTGAAATTTCTTTTGAATTCCTCAATACCAGTTCTTCTGATGACACAAATAAGTGGTGGAATGCAAAAAAAGCTATTTAGGTAGGACCCGTGTCAATAACTTAGCTATAGGGATGAGCAGGAATTTATACCAGAATGTTTTGAAACAACGCTTCTAATTTAACGAACGTCAAACATCGTCCGTAATCGTAACTTTTTGACGTACGTATGTTACGTTAACCAACTGTTTGATACAACCCGCCCTTAGTCTATATCTAGCATGATGAATATGATGATGAATAGCCTTTTTTTTTAAGAAAAATGTTTGCTTAGTATTTTGGCCAATTTGGGTCACTATAAAGATACATTGCTCATTTGCTGTAAGCATGATGTTTTATAAGATAGTCAGACCTAGCTGTAGAATGGAACTTCATCTACCCTTAAACATTGAAAATGCCAGTTCTCTCAAAATTGCATGGGTATTATTAATTTGAAGAGAACTCTTAACTATTTTATAATTATAACATAAAAGTAGCCTGACCTACTGCATATAACATTTGCAATCCTCCAGGCCCATCAAAATCAATCCAGCCATTTCACAGATTAGCCAAAACAAAGCACACAAAAACCTGGCCAGGTGCAACTAGCACCTGGATATACATGCGAAGGGTTCCTAACCAAATTCATTTTAGTACACATTATTTTAGCACTAGAGACTTACAGGTTTCTGTAATCTGAAGGTTAGGAACTATTATCTGCATTTTTTTTCTAATATTTAGAATAAGCAGATTCAGAGAGATAAGAAGGGGGCGAATGGTCACTTTTGATATAATTTCTTGAATAACTTCTAAACAAATGATCCTATCCTATAAGGATTCCGTTTCTTATTTAGAAAATAATAATTTTAATTGAAGTGTCTGCTTTTCTTCTCATCACCTTTGTACCTATTTTTCTGTCTCCTTTTTGTTATCTATTTGTGTGTGTGTGTACATAAATTGTTAAATAAATAATTAAATAAGAATTTTGTTACAATGACATGAAAAACAGACACACACTTCGATTTTATTCTATTGTTAGGACAGCTGAATGTTAGACCCATTTTTCTTAAAGCATTTTACAATTTATTATTTAAAGGGGAAGAAGCAAACATTCAAATGCACATAACACTACCACCCCTAAGACGACCCACTGACCCACTAATCTAGTAAAGGCCAGCAATCAAAGTAGCCCATAGGAAATATATTATGTGAAAGGAAACATAAACTAGAAGTACCCTATATTTACCGACACTGCAGTAAGCTTTAAACTGCATAATTATGTCTATGGCCATTACCATGTTCCTATTTTAAATTGGGTTTATAACTTCAGGAATTGCCCTTTTCGAAGTAAACCTATAGGTATCTTATATGAATTACTATTGACATACAGGGATAAAACAACGCTAAGGGACACACACTTGAAGTAAGCAATTTGCAAATGGTCCTCCATTGAATGACCCACTAACTGAAATTAAGTTTATAGGAACTTAATGTCATTCAGTGCTGTTTTCTTAGGTTATTTATAATGTTCTATGTCAAAGGAACATTTCAGGGGCGAGTTCAGCTCAACTTAGGGTAGGTAGGTATGTAACCTTGGCGCGCATGTAGGAACTCGTTCTTTGCCGGTTTTTGTTATAATTAAAACTTAAGACAGAAATCTTCAAGTCAAATCAAGACTGAGTGATTATAATATTTTCAGATACTTCTTTTCTGGGGATAAATCAATATTTAAGCCTTAAAACTTACACAACCGATGGAAGCCACTACATTCTCACCCAGTTCTTGAGCCACCTGCTTAGCTCTTGTACCTTGTATGTCGAGAATGACTACTTTTCCACCGTTTTTTACAAATCTTTCAGCTGTAGCTTTTCCTAGACCTGAAGCTCCGCCTGTTACCAAGCTTACCATTCCCTGCAAGAGAGAAAAGGTTAAATTGAGGTTATATTTACAACAACAAATTCTTGAATGATATATGGAATAGTTGCAGAAGCATGGCTACCTTAAACATTCTTGAACTTGCTTAATTTCTGTTTTATATATTATTTTACAAAAACATAAATTATTGCAACTATCCTCACTGATGTATATAGACAGACAACAAAATATGAAAATCAAATTCTGTCAATCAACAAATATTGCGCGCTTTCCATAGAGAATTTTTTTTTTCATTCGCCCCATTCGGGCAGGCTAAGGTCTTAGACCATACCGCTTCATCTTCAGTCTGTCCTTCTTGACTAAAAGTAAGGCCAAAGCCTCGTCTTCAGTTTCATCCTTCTCGTTCAAGAGTAAGTAAGGCCGAAGCCTCGTCAGTTTCAAGTAAGGCTTTCCATGGAGATAGAAAATATTAAAACATTTGTCTATGGCGCCTTCCGTTTCTACCTTTTTTATAACTTTACTAGCTGACCCGTGCAACGTCGTCTGCGTAACATTTTTCATTACTGCTCCGCTCCTATTGATCTTAGCGTGATGATATTATATAACCTATAGCCTTCCTCGATAAATGGGCTATCTAACACTGTAAGAATTTTTCTTATCGGACCAGTAGTTCCTGAGATTAGCGCGTTCAACCAAACAAACAAACTAACAAACAAACAAACTCATCTGCTTTATAATATTATTAGTAATTAGTAATATTAGTAATTAGTAATTAATATATTAGTATAGTTAGTACCTATGTAGATTTTTTGATACATAGACCTTCGGTCGATATTTTCAGTATTTTTTACTTTCTTTGTTTGAAAGTTGCAATTTACAATAAAAAAACTTTAAAATTATTCGAGTCATGATGAGGAAGAAATAAAGTTATTGTGAAGGACGGCACGGTCGACAATAGTCGGCATATTATGAAAAGCCGGCTCTACACTCGCACATGAAGTCGCGCCGTTATTTCTCGCCGTGAATGTATGCCGCGATCCACGCGCGAACTGTGTCCCTCCACACTCGCAAATCTTCACAGTCTTGTTCACAGACCACATAGAGGCTGTCTTATTCGAGCCTCTATGTGGTCTGTGCTTATTCGTGACTATGGACGACGAGGACGTGATTTTTGCGGGCTTGTAGATATCACTTGAACTCGCACCTCTGTGAATAGAATCCTTCACCTTCTTTCTATACGATCTAAAGCTCGACATAAGCGATTCCTTGTTTTTCTTCAACTCAGCTACAGGTATATTTAAAACTAGCTGACCCGCGCAACTTCGTCTGCGTCACATTTTCCATTATTGCTCCGCTCCTATTGGTCTTAGCGTGATGACATATAGCCTATAACCTTCCTCGATAAATGGGCTATCTGACACTGAAATAATTTTTCAAATCGGACCAGTAGTTCCTGAGAGTGCGTTCAACCAAACAAACAAACTCTTCTGCTTTATAATATTAGTATAGATAGCGCTTATGCGTGTCCAGGCATCATGAACTTTATTCTTATTTCTATGGTCTTTGTGTTCAGACTGCCAGAGTATCGGCTCAGCTTGATAACACTCAATGAGTGTCAGTTCAAGTTCATTATTCCATGTAGTATTCATTTTTACAAATTCCAATGCACGCACAACCACTCCTTACGATGTCCTGTCCGCTACTGCGGAAAAATGCGAGTGTAGATGCGTTCACATTTTCGCGCCGTAGACCCTTTGTCGCGGACCAAAAAACCGACACTGATCGGGGAAAGGCGCGAAGCGCGAACGCGAAGGCGTGAACAACATCTACACTCGTGATTCGCAGTAGTCGCGGGCTTTCGCGGCCGTTCGCACCGCGAGTGTAGAGCCGGCTTTAAGCGGGCTCCACATTCGCGCCGCGAACACCCGCGAACACCGCGAACCGTGAATGTGGATGGCTTTCGCGCCCCTTCGTGGGTTTCGCGCCTGTTGGCGCCTTGTTCCCCGTTCAGTGTCGGTATTTGCGCCCGTTGCAAAGGGTTTGCGAAGCGCGAACCTCCCGTGAACGCAAGCGCATCCACACTCGCGCGTGAATTCAGTATCGCGTCCCTATATAGTTACTTTACTCTTTGGTATCGCGCGAGACTCCATGCCGTGAGGTCGTGCTCATTTGTATTTGTATTTGTTTACAATTGGACGAAGAACTGGAACTCGTATTGATCGAGTGCTTCCATGCTGAACCCATTTTATGGGATCCCAAACATAAAGAAAAAACGAAGGTATATGATGCATGGATGCGAATACAGGAACTTATGAATATAGAAATGTCTGAATTAAAAAAAAAAGAAAGTCTTATGTCCAGCTATAGGACTTATAAAAAAAAGTGAAAGATTCTTTAAAGTCTGGAGCAAGCAGTGATGATATTTATAAGCCTATTTGGTTTGCACACGACGCGATTGATTTTTTTATTTTTTTTTTACCTTCTGTATACCTACCACGTAATTGTATTGAGCCAAAGCGCATAGCGTCACAGCGATAGCAGTGCCTAAATCGGCGTCCATTCTCGACGAGCGCGCGTACTAAACTATGAACGATTGCGAATGTGGAGGGACATGTTGTTCGCGACGACTTCGCGGCAATTTTACTTGTGCGAATTTGACATGTGCTCGCGGCGCGAATGTGGAGCCCGCTTTAGGCATGTCACCATTCGGGAGAATCAATTCGGAGTATTCGAGTATTCGGACACATTATCTCTGGTTGTTCTCGTCAGCTAACGAAACTGAGGAGGAAGTGGAAATTCCGTAGACAGAGTATTCCTGTCTACGGGAAGTTCAGATCCGCGGCTGCCTTAGTACTAGATTATAGCAATTATAGCAAAAATTTTGAGCGCTAAGGATTCACAATTGGAACGATGACGTGAAGCTCACCAATAAAACGTGTAGCACCGAGATTTGGTCGCAGTGGATACGGGCTCCCTAGAGTACCTAAATAATGTTCTGTGGGACAAGGACTAACCCCGTTGTCCATGCCTAAAGGAAACTGGCGATAACCTGTGGTACTTACTTCTAATGACCGCAAGGAATGTATAGAAGGAGCTTCATAAGATCTTCATGCAGACTTGTATTTCTATGATAGTCAAGATTATTGATGTTAGGTTGGCATGACACCGTCAAGGGTTAGACATTGCGTGTGTTCTGAAATATAACCCAGTATACTGGCCAGTGCTCGTGACGTCATGAATCTGACGCCATTATTATTCACCAACTGGCAATAGCTATCTATTGCCAGTTGGTGAAATACTTGGTGTTTTGAAATACTAAGTTTTACTTAATTAATATTATGAGATACCGTATCGTATTATGCCAGAGCCACACGCGTCTCACTTGCAGCACTTGTCACAAGCAAACTTGTAAACAAACTCCCAAAATTCAAAATCCAGAAAACGGTTTTTTTGAGGGTTAAAAGCATGTGGCTCCGACTTTACAAGTATGTGCTTGAGCCACTTGTTGAGAATGACCATGTCACGTTGGCCATGGACGTGACTCGGCTATATCTTGATTGAAGCTAATGAGTCTATACTATTGTTGCGAATACCTGAATAAGTCGGATTCAGATATAGTGGGGATAGACCTATTAGTGCGTCGATCAATGGTGATAGATTTTACCAACCCACGTAACGAGATACTTGTGAAAGCTGAGAAAGAGTAACAAATCAAGAATACATAACATACAAACATCGGATGGTAACATCGATTATCATTTTCAAAGAAATATCGATTCAATGCTCTCGGCTCGAATTTTTCTTTTTTGTTTGTGCGGCTCAATAAAAAGGAGTGAAAGAGAAAAAAAGGTGTAGGTAACAATCGAACAAATAATGTAGATCCTAGGTATGGAAAAAGTTCATCCGGCCACCTAGTTTTACAAATAAAGTCATGTTACGAGTTGGTTCGATGGTTGGTTCTTCGATGGTTTTTTTTTTTTCTCTTTATCTAAAGGGGCTTGTTCAATTTGAAGATGTCGCCCCTGTAATACAAATTACAAAACCCAACACATATAAAAAAACAATCACTCTGCAGATTTACTTAGGTTATTCTATATTTAATGCCCTTTTGAGTGAGCCTGTACAGCAGTCTGGCCTCCCTCGACAAAGGGAAGGGCAAAATACTGTTACATTACACCAGTGTTCGTAATCTGCTAAATTCCTGGCCGGTCACTGGGACGTCAATGGTCTCGTAAAATGCCGTATTGCCATTATTATAAAACCGAGCTAAATTTGAGCATTTATTTATGCCAGATTTTATTTATATTTACATATTATTTATTAGTGTTAAGCAATCTGAAGTAGTGAGAAGTTCGTAAATACTAAATCTGTCATTATGTACGAGATTACCGTTCATATGGCTTTCTTTCAATGGCGTGTCAGTGGTTGATCATTGGAATGTCATAATGACGCCATTATGATGCCATTATATTATTATATGTTAGTAGATTACCAAACTTGTCAAAATCAACCATTTTGAAATCAGTGATCGACCATTCTGACACTATTGTAATAGCAGACTCGGGCCCCAGCCCACATCTGAGAGAATCAGATTAATTTTACATTTTATATCATCCAACAACCCGCATAAGCGTGGTGGGTTTGCAATGTCTTCCTGCCCGTTATGTGTCCTCTCTTCCCATAATGAGTAACGACAACCAAACCAATCCCCAATTGCTCGGCAACTCCAGTCAGTACACGGCTATTGACAGAATGCAGGTGCACCCTGGGGTCAGGGTGAATAATCTCAAAGCGATGATCTACTGCCAAACAACTACGGAATGCAAAAAGACTCCGAGAAGCTTAGAATTTTGTTTGGGTGCCAAGTGACAAACATCAGAACATAGTTAAATTTATTTCATTAGGCGTCGCAATTGACCCAAATGGATAAGGCGAGACGAGCTTGACGTTGACTCCTATAGTAGAATACGCCCGCAGCCGCAACTAAGCCCGAACGAAACGGACGCTATTGGGACGCTACGGACGGACCACAGACGATTTGATTTTTGTATTTTTTTTTGGTTTGGACCACGGAACATTTAATTTTCTGTTCCGTGGTTTGGACCATTCCTATTTACAATGCGACAAAATTGAGTTGACATTCAACTCCTTAGAGATGTTAGCTTAGATGTTAGAATCTTTTAAAATTAGTCGTATTAAAATAATGGCAGGTGCCGTTTGTTGTTTTTATTCTTCGGCAAGTTTTTTGTATTGTGCATAGTAACTAGTAAGTGTTTTACTGCATATTTGCACTCTCTGAATTTTAGGCAGCTATGGCTAAAGTGGAACAGCCTATATTTATACTGCCGAAGAAACGAAATGGGAAGAAACAGAACACAATAGCCAGCCATGTAGACCACATAATTACTGTACAGGTAAAATAATATTTTACGTTCTAATGGCAGTGATCTATATCTGAATGCCTTAAGTTAGCATTGCAGAAGTTTCTAGTGAACATTTGTTATAATAAGGTAGTGAAATTATCGTTAATTGCTTTCAGAGTTCTTTTGTGATTGCTTTTGATCATGCCGGCTTTTCCAAGGGATGCATCATATCTCGTGGTTTATAGAGTTTACGGGATTCGTAATTTGTTAAGATCCAGAGATTTCGTGTAATAACGATTTAATAAATCAATATGTTTTAGCTTGTTTTGTTCCTCCTATAATTTTAACTACAAAATCGTATAACATCTTGACAAGTTATTTGTTTGTACCGGATTCTTTTCGATGCCAATAGTAGGAATGGTTAGCCTAATCAGGGTGAAAGTAGGTCAAGTAGTTAACAGTATATTTTAGGGAAGCAAGTTAATAGCTTACTATTACCCCTGCATTAATAGCTGTAAGCCACCCTAACATAATAAAATAATAAATAATAATAATAGTAATCATTCAAAATTTTTGTTATTTTTCCAGGGAGTTGCAGATGATGCCCAAACTAAATACAAAAACGGCTTGTCACCAGTTTCAGAGCATGTGGCAAACGGCATAATCCACTCAACCATGGAAGGCTTAAAGTCCAATATGAAAATCAATCTTCCAATAATCAATGATGTCAATGATGAAGATCTAAATGATTTCAATGGAGACTCAGAATCTCAAAAGCAGAGTATTCAGAAGAATGGATACCAAGCTTTATCTACTCTCAACAGCAGCCGGGAGTTAATAGATCTGTCTCCAATTTATGAAAACTCTTCGGATGCTTGCTCCAGCCACGGTGATCTGAGAGACGCTAACGACAGTGACATTCAGAAAAGCTGCAAGATCCTCAACTCTGATCAAAATGAGAGCTCATCAGCCACTCCAAACAGTTTGTCTCAAACACAGTCTGAAAACAGCTTTGAAATGGGCAATCTGACTGACAGCCTGAAAAACAGTGCCAAAAGGAAAAAACGAGTGAACATTGTCCCTGGAATCATTGAGGGTGACAACACTGATACAGAAATAACAGCTTTGCGTATTGAATCTGAAGGATCAATGTCCCCTGACTGCTCTCTGACAGATACTTCAAAGGATGGATATTTGACTATGACAGGGACTATCAAGAGGGGAAAGAAGAAGGGCCAGAATGTTGATGTAAAACTCAACATATCCAGAGAGGAGCTTGAAATCATTGAAGCTGCGATTGTAGCTGAGGAGTACAACAAGATGGACATATCCAAATGCTCTCTGTACAACGGGCCACACATTTTTCTCTTCAGCCTAATGTGTATTCCAGTTGTTGCATGCATTTCAGCCTTGTACTCATTCTACATGGGTACAATGGCTTGGTATAATGTATTCTCTCATGTCACAGAGAATTTCAGCTGCATTAAAAAGGTTTTGCTGGCCCCTATTGTGATTTTGGCATACCCATTTTTGATAGTTCTTTTTACTATTGGCTTGGGCCTGTATGCTGGTATAGTCCAGCTCACTTTCAGTGCTGCCAATTGGTGGAAGGATGTATGTGATTTTGAAAAAGGGTTTTATGGGTGGCTCTGCAATACATTGGGTATGTCTGAGTGTAGCCCTTATGAAGTTGTTGTTCTAATGGATGTTAAACCTTAGATAAAAATGAACAACACTGCCATTTATAGGTCTGTTATACCTTTATTTATTTATTTTCCTGGAAACTTTCAAATAAGTCTCACTGACAATTAGAGAATGAAGGGTATTTACAATAATTTTAAGTTCAATGTTAGAGAAAACACTCTTCAAATTCTGTATGCGCCTAATTTCGTCGTAGTGTCGAAAATGTCGCTTAGGTAACAATACTGGAATTATTTTTACAAATGTACTGGTGGTCAACTATTTGAATTTTGGCTTAGATTTGGTTGACCACTCTCAGTAATGCTAGTAATGCAGTTCGATCCACAACAACTAGTTCTATCCAATGCCATTAAAATAAAATATCGTAAAAATCAACTTGAGTAGTATTGTTAGATAGGCTGCGAAAATAAAATACCCGTTCATAAAATTGTTAACTTAGAAAAATGTAAGTCTAAATGTTAAGTGGTAAGATTTTCATAATCCATATTTGGAGGAGTATTTGGAAAAAGATCGATTTTCGAAAGGTGATATTTATACATGGAGTGGGAACAAGTGATGGTATACCTTTTAGATTTCTTGTAAACATATTGTAACCAGATAGAATCGTTTTGCTCAATTTCTTCCATTGTGTCATTCCATACTACGCAATTGTTTCTAGTCATTTTAATCAGTTAGGTTGCATACTTGTTAATGTAAGGAATTGTAATTGTAGATGTATTTAGGTTAATGTTTTACATATCTTCTAGGAGTTACAGATGTAGATTGTTGCTGAAGTAATGGGGAGCCAAAGATCTCACATGATTTAATAACATGCAAGACTGTTGTCTGAATTCTGATTATCATATTTTTGGTCTTGTTATTTCTTAATTTTAACTTTAAAAATAAGTTAAATTTATTTATTCTGACTGAAATCGTGTTACATTTTGCTGCACACAAATTAAGCTTTCAAGTACAATAGATGCTCATAATAGCATTCATAAAATCAAGTTTTGACATAATATAATAATTGCGATATTGGGATTAGCAGTAAAAATCAATGTTATGCATAACAAATATTTATTGATTTCTAATTATTTTAGTAGGACATAATGCTCCAGCATTAATGGGTTTTCTTGATGGGTTTACAATGTTTTTTGATGATGTTTTTTTTTTGTAATTTTGTAATGCATAATCAACAATGTATGGTATGAAGACTGATGTATTCTAGTCACTATTGTGGTATCCATTTTCTATGCAATAAATATTTTACAAAACTGAACACTGTTTTAACTAAAACAATATCTACAACAATAAAAATAACATTTCTAGTCCAAATGAGTTAACTTTGTTTCATGATGTATCCTTTGGTTGACTTTGTGCAACTTTTTCTTTACTTGTTTCTTGTTTGACTTGTTTAAATTCTTCATCTATTCTCTCTTTTGCTCTCACGATTTTTGATTGTAAATAGAAGGATCCACCTTTAGCCTTATCATTAGCTTGAAAGAGATGTTCGTAATTTTTGAGCATTTTCTCTTTTTCCAATTTGTCTAAATTTAAAATTTGCATTGCTTCTTCTAACGTGAGACCTGTGGAAGCATTTGCTGCCGCTCTTCGGGTGCCTTCAGGTCCGCCACCAGCTCGCTTCGCTGCCTCCTGAGATGCAGCTATTTCTTGCTTGAGGGCCCTTGCAAAAGCTCTACCCACAACTTGGGCACCAAGGACTATAATTTGAGCTATGTATTTAGCCATGTTTTCGCTACTATTGATGAAATAACTACTGACATTACTAGCAAAATAAATGTCAGGTCTGTACGGTTATATGTCAATGTTGAAATTTTTAGGTTAAATTGCGTTCAGACGGTTTCGGAAAACTGATTTCACATTTCATGATCTGACAAATATTTGAACGCATCGACTTTTATAAGCTTCTTATTTTTCCAGTGGACCGGTAACACAGAACACAATAACCTAGCGGACTGGGACACATCCCCACAGAACACAATAACCTCACATCACACACCACAAACATGAAGGTATAGATAAATACTACCTTCATGACCCACAAACAAACCTTGTAGTACAGTTCAAATTAAAACAAACAGATGGCACTGTAACCCCTTGGCTTGAATTAAGCCTTGAGTCATCCATGGAAGGTTTAAAATTGCAAAACAAATGTGTTTGACAGTTCGTCACAACATTTCCTGATTCGCGCGTTTTTTTGACATTCACAAAGTTAACCTGTTAATGCCTGTTTGTTTTTTTTGTAACGACTTGTTGTCTCGTTTATTTCTGAAATATAACATTATTTAGTGTAGTTTAGTGTATAGTATACAATAATAAGTTTGAAACAACAATGGTGAGTAAAGATTTGCCAATTCCTTGCAGTATTTAGTAACTAATGGGGTCCATGGGACCGTCCGCTCTGTTCGACATAGCCGTTAGGCTGGTGCTTGGGTTTCACACGAAAGTTTAAGTTAGTATATTTGTTTTGGAATAGTGTAGCAAGGTTAAGAGCAAATTCTAACTCCTTTATAGTGAAAAGCGTATATCAGAACTCATAAATATAGAATCAACTTGTACCTGATTATTATAATACCAGGTTAGATTATAACACAATATTATTCTCCTTTTTCAGAGCTCCCCAGCCCCCGACACACCTTCTGACCGAGATGGAGCACGATCACGGATGACATCACCAGCACGTGACTATGAAATGTTTGAAGATGAGGGTGCCATCCTTGGAGACAACCCTGAGGAGGAGGAAGGCGATGGTGAAGAGCTGTTCAACGATAATATGGAGGCGTAAGTTATTATAAAAAGAAGAACAATAAGTTTGAAATATAAACAGTTCTAAAGAATTAAACCTATTTTGAGTTATCGTAGGAGACATAAATATTGAGTCTTGGCTCAACTCTGGTTCGAAAAAGCAATAATATAAAGCTGGCATAAGAGAGTAACAAAGAGAGGAGTAAGTGAAGTTGCGGGCGAAAGCTAGTAGCATACAAAAGAGATTTAGGTAGCTAACAAAATAATAATATAATATAATATTGTTTATTTATCTCCACCACATGAAATATTATTACAATTGGTGCTTCAAGCTTAAAATCATAGGTAAATTACAATTGGTGTTATAATATTGATGTTGTGGAGACTGGAGCCTTGGAGTTAAATAAAGGTAAACAATCTTGGTGTGATTGGAAGCGCCAGGGTAGCCCGCGAAATTCAATTATTTTTATGTTTTTTGCAATTTGCCGGTCAGTGTGAAAGTTCATACAACTCGATTGAATGACTTTTTCGTGAAATAACATTCAATCGAGTTCTATAAACTTAGAGGTTTATATTGATGATTCAAACGGTTATAATCCTTTAGTTAAATGCTCTTTACGATCGCGAACCGTATTTTCAACATACAGCTTCACACTGACCGGCAAATTGCAAAAAACATAAAAATATTTGAATTTCGTGGGCTACCCTGGAGCTTCCACCTTAAACAATTAAACTACTGCTTGTATGTATGTATGTAAATCGGGCTGGTTTCCGCAACTCCACGACTAAGCGCGTATTTTGCGTGTAGGTGGGACAAATGTGTCATTCGATCCACCCCAGCTCCCCGAGGAAGGCCAGCAACGCCTTGGTGTTACCAACTATTTCACAGAGGGTACCTGGGTTACCGAAGTACTTGGCCCTGTAATCCGCGACTACCGGGCAGTTTAGAAGCAGATGTGCTGCTGTCTCATCCTCCTCCATACAGGCTCTGCACAGTGGGCTGTCAGTGGCTCCTATAGCATAGAGGTGTTTATTAAAAGACCCGTGGCCAGTTGTTACGGCAAAAATAAACTACTGCTTAAACTTGATGTTCTATTAATTTAGTAATTGTTATTGTTGTATTTAAATTAGTTTTAAGTTCCAATTTATTTTTAAACATAAATACGTTTTTAAAATTACCTAGACCTTTCTACTTTTCTAGTATACACTTTGAAATTAGAGAGCTAATGTTGTAAATAAGTAACTATCATACTATGGCAACCTGCTAAGAAAATTAAGTTGAAAATAGAGGGTACAGTCCTACCACAGCAAATAAACAATGAGAGGTTCACAATTTCATATAACCCCTGAATGGATAAAGCTGGAGCTCTCTATGAGCTCTGGTTGGCTTTGGTCAGATGATGCAGGCTGACATTAACCAGAATAATTTTTCACATTTGTACTAAGTTGGTTACTTTTTCGTTTTTTGACACCAACTTCTGAAATTAAAGAATTATAGTGTAGTGTTTTGTTTCCGGAAGTCGGTTATATTTTTTTGTTAAAAGTATTTTATTTTTCACTTTTTAGTGGTACCGGCGTACCCATTCACAGCGTACCGGCGTGATGTTAAGTTATGAACTGGTGTAAACAATAAACAGGCATGTAATTTCAGCAATCCCGATCCATTAGCTATCATTTATTGAAAAGTTTCGTTTCCTACCTAAGTTCTTCATCAGATCTTCACCAAATTCAATATTCCTGTTTTGAGGATGAAGAATAAAAAGTTATAAAATGAAAAAGCTTCTTCATCTCTTTAGTCTAAATTCAAATATTGTTGTACAGTGACTATCGTCCCATGCCAGCGTTGGATCGCTATGACGCTGAAGACCTGGACGATGATGACTATGACCCCATGTCAGTTCAAGACCGTGTGGCGGCTGAACAGGAGCTGAGGAGACGAGACAGAGATGAGGGCCGCATCAGGAGGGATGATCGTGATTTGTTGTATGGTACGAATATAATTTTGTCCCATTGGTATGTAAAAGCAAAGAAAAGCAGTGTGGCCTAAACTAAGGTCATTTTTAGGGTTCCGTACTCAAAGGGTAACCAATGGAACCCTATTACAAAGCCTCCGCTGTCCGTCCGTCCGTCTGTCAGAGGGCTGTATCTCAAGAACTGTAATAGGTAGACAGTTAAAATTGTCACAGATTGTGTACTTTTATTGCCGCTATAACAATAATAAAAATTAAGGTTTATGGTATGGAACCCTTCGTGTGCGAGTCCGACTCGCACTTGGCTGGTATTTTTTTATAAAAATAAAATGTGAATGATGAGCCTGTAAGATCTCTTACATTCCACATCAAACTCATACAAAGATGCATCTTCTACACTTAATAATAATTTAAATCTTCCAATTTCGCAGATGAGACGGACGAAGAAAGCACCGGCGCACCGCGGGCGAAGCGCCGCCGTGCTGCAGAGAAGGCGGCCATGGGCAGCGAGGAACAGGTGGAGGAGGGCATCGAGAGCATCGAGAACTTGGAGGACACCAAGGGTTACACCACCAAGGAGTGGGTCTCCATGTTGGGGCCGAGGACTGAGATTGCTAACAGGCTAGTATTTTTATCCACTTTTGGTCAAAGGTCACCTCTATATTCACTACAGAAGTACATGTCCTTGTCATCTCTTAAACTGCCTCTTTCTGGTCACAGTTGTGTAACAGACCAAATGGCCTAATTTCCATTTTTTTAAGGAAATTGCTGGTTACTGTACCTAAGTCCCATGAATGATATTTTGAGCCAGAATCCTGACGGCTATAGAGTCGCAAAAGTTGGGATACCCATTTTTTTTTTTTCCTGTTTTTAATCTCTGACTTATCTTTTAAACCTTCTAGATTCAAGAACTTCCTCCGCACATACACAAACAGTAAAGGCCAGTTCGTGTACAAGGAGCGCATCCGTCGCATGTGTGAGCACAACCAGGCGTCATTCCACGTGGAGTTCGACGTGCTGGCGCGGAGGGAGCAGGTGCTCGCTTACTTCCTGCCTGAGGCGCCCTTCCAGATGCTGCAGATCTTTGATGAGGTAAGGTTCCGCTGACTATGTATCTTGTGACTCTTTGCTTGCCTAATTATTTTTGTTGGAACGTTTTATGCTACTGCCTAGATTCTAATTAAAAAGTGATGAAATTCAAGTCGCAATATCTTCTCAGCGACAATTAGAGGAGCTTGTGATGGATAAAAATAAGAATGATTGTTTCCTCTCCCAATAATATGTGTAACCATGGTTAACTTACTGCTACGTTTTCCTACCACGACCTCATTTATCTCTCGTATCGTATCCGTGTTCCCAAGCGTAAGTCCCAACTCTTATGTCTCCGTATCCGTAACTACAAGGGCATAGACCTGGAGGCATTGCGGCGTGATGCCGGCGATCTCGACTGGACCCCTCTGGTTGAGATCGAGGATATCGATGGAAAGGTGAACTTCTTTAACGCGATCGTCCTCGATTTGTATGACCAGCATGCCCCTATCCGACGCATCAAAATAAAACAAAACCCTGCACCATGGATAACGCTTCAAATAAAAGAGCTTATGGCTTGCAGGAATAAAGCTAAGAGCAGTTATAAGCGCAGACCTTCAGAGCTGAACCTCTCTTAATTTAAAATATTACGTAATCGCTGCGGGCGTCTGTGTCAAGATGATAAGAGACGCTAGTTTTTCACGAACAACTCGACAACCGTAGTTCTTCCGATGTATAGAAACTTCTTAAGTCGGTTGGCATAGGCAAATTTACCAATGCCCTTTTCTCTTGATCCTTGTGTTAAATAATTATGCGACATTTGAAAGTATTTGGTTTGCCATTGCCAGAATGTCCTCTCTTTGAATTTAGCGACGTTACCGGGGATGACATTAAGAAATCTATTCTTGCGATTACTTCTTCATTGGAAATAAGCAGTTCCTTTGTACTTATATTTATAATGTTAACTATTACTATTTTTGTGTGTGTACATAATGAAATTACATAAAATAACAAAAAAATAAAATAAATTCTCTTCCAGGTAGCGAAAGACATAGTCCTGCAAATATTCCCGAGCTATGAGCGAGTCACTTCAGAAATCCACGTCCGGATATCCGACTTACCTCTCATAGAAGAGTTGAGGACATTCCGCAAGCTCCACTTAAATCAGCTTGTGAGGACTGTGGGAGTGATTACTGCGACGACAGGAGTACTGCCCCAGTTGTCCGTGGTCAAGTATGACTGTAACAGGTGCGGGTATATCCTGGGACCGTTTGTTCAGACACAGAATACGGAAGTCCGGCCGGGATCTTGTCCGGAGTGTCAAAGTGCGGGGCCTTTTATGGTAAGTTAGTTTAAATTTTCACCTTTTAACGTGATTTCCTGATAATTTTTAACCGAGTTCCCAAAAAGGAGGAGGTTCTCAATTCGGTTGTATTTTCTTTTTATTTTATGTTACCTCATAACTCCGACAATTATGAACCGATTTGAAAAATTCTTGTTTTATCTGATATGATATACTTGCAGATTGGTCCCATTAAAATTTTATCAAAATCGGTTACGAACTTTGGATTTTAAATCGAAATAGCTGGAATTCGTTTACTTGGATGATGGTTTTATGTCATCCAAGTAATTGGAATTGCGTATTTTGCTTTTCTGCGAAAGTGAAAAATAAAAAACTTTTTAAGTACAAAAAAATACAACCGACCTTGCAAAGTAAAAAATAACTTAAGTAACTATAAGTTATTTTTTACTTTGTTTTAATTATGATTACGGGCCGTTCAAGTGTTATGAAAGTAGAATTTATTGGTAAATTTTTATTCGCACGGGACCTATGTATACATCGTGTGAGAATAAAACCAAGTAATTAGCCATAATAATGTCAAATCAAAATTTATTAAGATTTGCAAACAAATAAAATGTTGCTGACATACTTATCATTCAAACCTTCCATCCCCCATGAATAAGCAAAGTAAAGACCTGCCCACCTCCCATTGATGCTTACGTAATAATTTCTGCTGGTAACACAAGTGTACTTTTTAACTGGCTGGGCCCGGAGTGGAACCATTGGTTCCTCTTGACGGCACTGATATAAATCGTAATAACATAAAAATAAAGCATAAAATCAATTGCGTCAGGTGGAACCAATGGTTCCACCTCCGTTTCTAACTGGTAAGCTATGTGAAGCTATTCTGCTTAACCTGTATCTGTCTTTTTAACTCATCAAACTGTTAGTTTTCTCTTCTTTCGAGCGTCTATTGTATGCTAAACATCATGGCCACAATTCAAAATCACATGATTTATTTACTACACTGGATTTGACATGCAAATGCAACTTATTTTCAACTAGCTGAACCGTGCCCACTCCGTTTGGCGGTATTTTTCGGGTTATTATATAGCCTACTAGCTTCTGCCTGCTTCGCCCGCGTGATCCCTAGGGAACATAAGCCCGGAATAAAAAGTAGCCTATGTCCTTTCTCAAGCTCTAGACTATCTCTGTACCAAATATCATTTAAATAAGTTCAGTAGTTTAGGCGTGATCGCGTAACACACAGACAGACAGACAGAAGTTACTTTCACATTTATAATATTAGTATAGTATGGATAATATGGATGTCACAAACCAATAACGTGGCTTTTTATTGGTAAAAGAATTTATAAAACTGCTAGCTGCCCGTGACTTCGTGCGCGCATATCCTATTTTTCCCGTTTCCGTAGAAATTTCCCTTCATTTAAACTCCCTTTGAATCACTCTCTCTCACTCAATTTTGCGCAGTATAAAAGATATAAGCATACAGATTGAAAAAGCGACATTCTTATCTATTTAATCTAATCTTCTTACTTACCCAGGTGAACATGGAACAAACAGTGTACCGCAACTACCAAAAGGTCACAATCCAGGAGTCTCCAGGGCGCATCCCCGCGGGCCGTATCCCTCGCAGCAAGGAGTGCATCTTGTTGGCAGACCTGTGTGATCGCTGCAAGCCTGGAGACGAGGTGGACCTCACCGGGATATATACTAACAATTATGATGGCTCGCTTAATACTGAACAAGTAAGTACTTTTCTCTTTATTACCATGAGCGTCGTGGCGTTGGATGGCTGCGGAAATCCTTTTTTACTAGAGATGCACAGGTCTACAAGATGCTGGCAATACTTGGGGGAGGATTATATCCATTAGTTGACGTCTGTCGGCTAAAATGGTAACTAAGAGCGTCTAAGAGACTGCTCACACTTATTCAGCTTCATTCGCGCTTCGCTGGACGATTTTGGTCACACTTATACAGCTCTGCGTCGTAAGAATGAGAAGGCGGCAACGGCAGAACAGTGCTGAACTCTATCTATAGCACTTGCATGATTAATAAGACATTCATCCTCATTTTAAACTTGTTTGCCGCGAAAGCTGAACGGATACGTACTTGTATCCATACAAAATCTTTGTTTTCTATGGCCATAAGCTGAACAGACCTGAATAAGTGTGAGTAGTCTCTTAAACGGCGTTGTGTTGACTTTATCACACAATAGACCCATGGAATCAGCAGTCTGGACACAGGAAAGGAGGCCTATACGCAGAAGTTAGTTCCAGTTTCTGCAATTTAGTAGTCAGTCTATCTGCTGACAATATGTGGTCACCCCAACATTGTAAAATATATTCTGCAATGCCATAGGCTATCCCAGAGTTTTTGTTAAGTGTTGTTCCATAAAGTACCAGACGGAAGAAGTCTGCCAGGGCTTCGATATTTTTTGGAAAGCGTCACTGCTACCCTGAAACGCAAAGGGGGGAGGTTTTAGTCAGTAAGAATCTGAAACTACCTTCCACTCCGCCCAGAGCTGAAAAAGTCATGTCTAATATCTTACTTTATTTACTGAACTCTCAGCACTTGCGAATATTAGACCATTGAGGCAGTTAATGTCCAAATTCTTCAATCAAAATTAAACAGAACTCAAAACATCCACCATTTATTTATCCCCAGGGCTTCCCCGTCTTCGCAACAGTAATAATCGCCAACTACATCGTAGTGAAAGACTGCAAGCACATCGTGGACTCGCTGACAGACGAAGACGTGGCCACCATAGTGAAGCTGTCGAAGGACCCGCGCATCGGCGAGCGGATCGTGCAGAGCATTGCGCCCTCCATATACGGACATGACTATATCAAACGGGGGCTGGCGCTGGCCCTGTTTGGAGGAGAGCCTAAGAATCCAGGTATGTGCTACTTTGATAGCAACCTCTAGAATTTTGTCGCGTGTCTTTTTGCCTCAAGTACAGAGCGATTGGTGGAAACAGAAAGTGCGCCTGAGCTTGTGCACTTTAATATATCTCTCGTACTGATGGATTGTGCCCGCTGAGATTGGCCGCAGTTCAATTTTGACGACCAATACTTCAAGAAAGACTACGTCGGCGTCACTTGTGTGGTAACCACCACACTGTTAATTAATTTACTTTGATAATGTAAACAAAGACTTGTACAATTATTAGATTAGTATAAAGTTATTTAGAATTAAAATGTAAATTAGTACAGTCAAACTCTTACTACAGTCTATCTCTATACCTATTCAATGGAAACGGCCGCTTTGCATAGTAGTTACAGTGGTTTGCATAGTACAAGAGCTACCACCACGTCAGAGGTACATTGTGTGCTATTTGTAAGCAGAAGCCAAAAAGATTTTCATTACTTTATTTTATTTTTATGTTTAGGTGACAAGCACAAAGTGAGGGGTGACATCAATGTTCTTATTTGCGGAGACCCCGGTACAGCCAAGTCACAGTTCTTGAAGTACACTGAAAAGGTAGGTTTCTTTTAAAATGTTAAGTCATTTTGGAATGCACCATTTTAAGATGTCGATTGTTATAAATATGGGTTTATAGCACACTAGCTGACCCGCGCAACTTCGTTTGTCTTAGCGTGATGATATATAGCCTATAACCTTCCTCGATAAATGGGCTATCTAACACTGAAATAATTTTTCAAATCGGACCTATACTAGTTCCTGAGATTACCCCCTACATACAAACTTACAATCTTACAAACAAATGTTACCTCTTTATAATATTAGTATAGATATGGTAAAATATGGTTTTATCAAAATTATACGAGTTGTTTTATTGATTCTTATAGATTTACGCTTTTCTTCAATGTGGTGTTCTTTATTTTTTTTTTATCAAAATAAATCTACTCTAAAACTAAGGTATTTGACTGTTGTAACAGATCGCGCCCCGAGCCATCTTCACGACGGGGCAGGGAGCCAGCGCTGTCGGTCTCACTGCTTACGTCAGGAAGAATCCTACCACCAGGTAACCGAACTTCTCAACCACTATTCCTTATTTCTAACAACTTATAAAAGGACTATTTTATACAATACTTCTGAAAATTAGAGCCCTGCTCGGCGCCTGATTATTTGTCACCAAAACTGTTACTTTTTTATTTTTCCGTGTTCCAATCGAAAGGATAGGTTAAAAAAAATACAACCGAATTGAGAACCTCCTCCTTTTTGGGAAGTCGGTTAAAATGGAATTTTGATTTGCTGTTCCTTAACAATCGATTTTGTTTACTATCCATTTCTAAAGTACGATTTATATTAGAACGAGCCATGTCCGGGCCAGAACAGGGGCGTCCGCGCTGCAGGATCATATTACACAACAAAAGAACGCGGTCTCTCACTTAACTGTCGTCGCTCACTGTTCGTACACAGCAGAAAATTGTTCATATTCAGACGGGACTTGAAGGATACCGGCAGAACAGTTCGACAACCGTGGTCTATCTATCCTCTTTGAATCTTGAAAACAGCCAACTTCCCTTCAGAAACAGATCAGTCTTCCCAGCGTGATCAGGACATCTGTGAGCGAATTCCGTGTTCCTCAACAACCGTGGTATAATCGAGCATTGTCCAGGCCAGGACGTTTAGAATCTGTGCCCCCTTCTCTCTATAAATCATGCCAACTAAAAATGGCTCGTTCCACAGAGATTGGACCCTAGAAGCCGGTGCGCTAGTCCTGGCAGACCGCGGAGTGTGCCTCATCGACGAGTTCGACAAGATGAACGACGCCGACCGCACCTCCATACACGAAGCCATGGAGCAGCAGTCCATCTCTATATCCAAAGCGGGCATCGTGACGTCACTCCACGCTAGGTAAGGATATACAACGTGTAACATGGAGCAGCAGTCCATCTCTATATCCATAGCGGGCATCGTGACGTCACTCCACGCTAGGTAAGGATATACAACGTGTAACATGGAGCAGCAATCCATCTCTATATCCAAAGCGGGCATCGTGACGTCACTCCACGCAAGGTAAGGATATACAACGTGTAACATGGAGCAGCAGTCCATCTCTATATCCATAGCGGGCATCGTGACGTCACTCCACGCTAGGTAAGGATATACAACGTGTAACATGGAGCAGCAATCCATCTCTATATCCAAAGCGGGCATCGTGACGTCACTCCACGCTAGGTAAGGATATACAACGTGTAACATGGAGCAGCAGTCCATCTCTATATCCAACGCGGGCATCGTGACGTCACTCCACGCTAGATAAGGATATACAACGTGTAACATGGAGCAGCAGTCCATCTCTATATCCAAAGCGGGCATCGTGACGTCACTCCACGCTAGGTAAGTATATACAACGTGTAACATGGAGCAGCAGTCCATCTCTATATCCAAAGCGGGCATCGTGACGTCACTCCACGCTAGGTAAGGATATACATACAACGTGTAACATGGCGCAGCAGTCCATCTCTATATCCAAAGCGGGCATCGTGACGTCACTCCACGCTAGGCATAGAGTATATAACCACTAGAGAGCGTATAGGCCGATTTCTTCTAAGAACGCGGCTCACTACAGCGGGCCGGGGGACGAGGAACAACGCGCGGCTGCAATTGGTCCGTTCAAGGTCAAGTTGCATAGGTAGCCTATGGTTAGTGGTGGCACTACTTGATTAAAGGAAAATAGTCGATATCGATAAAATGGATTTTAACATTATAAAAATACTCAATCCAAACAAACAGCGCTATATCTTGTTCAAACAAAGTTTCCCTATTAACCTTATCTTTCCACTTTTATTTTAATTCTGAAATCTTCGAAAATCTAAAATGAAAACATGTATGTCAAACACACAGATGAAAAATCTGAGACCTTCCTCCTATTTTTAATGTCGTTTAAAAGTAGAACTTACGTGTTTTAATGTAAGTATGTGAATTGATTAAAAATTGTATTAGTTGTAATTTTATGATCATCGATAAATCGACTTCAATCATTAAACGTAACAGCACAGATTTTTACGAAAAAAATACAAAGGGGAAGAAAGGGATACAAATATAAGTATTTCCTAATGAAAGAAAGAGACTTTTCCAAAAGACATCAACGCGCGCTTCTCACAGTGTGCTCGTTCACCTAACCACCATTTTATATAGACCCCTGCAGTGGCTCATCATCTGATTCAAATCAAAAATATTTTGCGTAGTCTGTACTCTCCGATAAAAATTTATGCCATAATTTTTGTAACAAAAGGTCTTGGAATGTTTCCCACACAAATTCACCGGGTATGAAGGCATTTTTAAGCGTTATAAATTGCATAAAAATTAAAACGATTTGTAAAATCTTAGCATGCCCACAGGTCTAACAATTGGTCAAAACTAAAATGGTTACTAGTGCCGCTGACTAACATCTGAGCAAAAACACTAATAGTTTTCATGCGTCGGGGCACTGTAGGCGCAGTCAAGTGGTTTAATAGTCTTTGACGCTAGGTAAGGATATACAACGTGTAACATGGAGCAGCAATCCATCTCTATATCCAAAGCGGGCATCGTGACGTCACTCTACGCTAGGTAAGGATATACAACGTGTAACATGGAGCAGCAATCCATCTCTATATCCAAAGCGGGCATCGTGACGTCACTCTACGCTAGGTAAGGATATACAACGTGTAACATGGAGCAGCAATCCATCTCTATATCCAAAGCGGGCATCGTGACGTCACTCTACGCTAGGTAAGGATATACAACGTGTAACATGGAGCAGCAATCCATCTCTATATCCAAAGCGGGCATCGTGACGTCACTCTACGCTAGGTAAGGATATACAACGTGTAACATGGAGCAGCAATCCATCTCTATATCCAAAGCGGGCATCGTGACGTCACTCTACGCTAGGTAAGGATATACAACGTGTAACATGGAGCAGCAATCCATCTCTATATCCAAAGCGGGCATCGTGACGTCACTCTACGCTAGGTAAGGATATACAACGTGTAACATGGAGAAGCAGTCCATCTCTATATCCAAAGCGGGCATCGTGACGACTCTACGCTAGGTAAGGATATACAACGTGTAACATGGAGCAGCAGTCCATCTCTATATCCAAAGCGGGCATCGTGACGTCACTCTACGCTAGGTAAGGATATACAACGTGTAACATGGAGAAGCAGTCCATCTCTATATCCAAAGCGGGCATCGTGACGTCACTCTACGCTAGGTAAGGATATACAACGTGTAACATGGAGCAGCAGTCCATCTCTATATCCAAAGCGGGCATCGTGACGTCACTCTACGCTAGCTAAGGATATACAACGTGTAACATGGAGCAGCAGTCTATCTCTATATCCAAAGCGGGCATCGTGACGTCACTCCACGCTAGTTAAGGATATACAACGTGTAACATGGAGCAGCACTCCACCTCCATATCCAACGCGGGCATCGTGACGTCACTCCACGCTAGGTAAGGATATACAACGTGTAACATGGAGCAGCAGTCCATCTCTATATCCAAAGCGGGCATCGTGACGTCAATTCACGCTAGGTAAGGATATACAACGTGTAACATGGAGCAGCAGTCCATCTCTATATCCAAAGCGGGCATCGTGACGTCACTCCACGCTAGGTAAGGATATACAACGTGTAACATGGAGCAGCAGTCCATCTCTATATCCAACGCGGGCATCGTGACGTCACTCCACGCTAGATAAGGATATACAACGTGTAACATGGAGCAGCAGTCCATCTCTATATCCAAAGCGGGCATCGTGACGTCACTCCACGCTAGGTATATATATGTTAACGGAAAGTGACAAACGCCGTAAGATTGTAAAATATCGCGTGAAATCGCAAACTTTTTTTCTAAATAGCAGGATTTATTGAATTCAATTCGATTTTTCAACATTTCTCGAGAAAATACAATTTAATTAAGATTTATCCATAGACGAAACGATGTTGCTTACATTCTGTACAAAGGCGAATTTTCGATAAACTGAAACTCATATTTAAGAATATTATGATAAGTACTTATAAAAATATCACGTGTGTATCTTCCCCTCAGGTGCTCGATCATAGCGGCGTCCAACCCCATCGGCGGGCGCTACGACGCGTCGCTGACGTTCTGCGAGAACGTGAACCTGTCGGAGCCCATCCTGTCGCGCTTCGACGTGCTGTGCGTGGTGCGGGACGAGGCCGACCCTATGCAAGACGCGCATCTGGCTAAGTCAGTACAGTCTTTATACAGAACGTGAACCTGTCGGAGCCCATCCTGTCGCGCTTCGACGTGCTGTGCGTGGTGCGGGACGAGGCCGACCCTATGCAAGACGCGCATCTGGCTAAGTCAGTACAGTCTTTATACAGAACGTGAACCTGTCGGAGCCCATCCTGTCGCGCTTCGACGTGCTGTGCGTGGTGCGGGACGAGGCCGACCCTATGCAAGACGCGCATCTGGCTAAGTCAGTACAGTCTTTATACAGAACGTGAACCTGTCGGAGCCCATCCTGTCGCGCTTCGACGTGCTGTGCGTGGTGCGGGACGAGGCCGACCCTATGCAAGACGCGCATCTGGCTAAGTCAGTACAGTCTTTATACAGAACGTGAACCTGTCGGAGCCCATCCTGTCGCGCTTCGACGTGCTGTGCGTGGTGCGGGACGAGGCCGACCCTATGCAAGACGCGCATCTGGCTAAGTCAGTACAGTCTTTATACAGAACGTGAACCTGTCGGAGCCCATCCTGTCGCGCTTCGACGTGCTGTGCGTGGTGCGGGACGAGGCCGACCCTATGCAAGACGCGCATCTGGCTAAGTCAGTACAGTCTTTATACAGAACGTGAACCTGTCGGAGCCCATCCTGTCGCGCTTCGACGTGCTGTGCGTGGTGCGGGACGAGGCCGACCCTATGCAAGACGCGCATCTGGCTAAGTCAGTACAGTCTTTATACAGAACGTGAACCTGTCGGAGCCCATCCTGTCGCGCTTCGACGTGCTGTGCGTGGTGCGGGACGAGGCCGACCCTATGCAAGACGCGCATCTGGCTAAGTCAGTACAGTCTTTATACAGAACGTGAACCTGTCGGAGCCCATCCTGTCGCGCTTCGACGTGCTGTGCGTGGTGCGGGACGAGGCCGACCCTATGCAAGACGCGCATCTGGCTAAGTCAGTACAGTCTTTATACAGAACGTGAACCTGTCGGAGCCCATCCTGTCGCGCTTCGACGTGCTGTGCGTGGTGCGGGACGAGGCCGACCCTATGCAAGACGCGCATCTGGCTAAGTCAGTACAGTCTTTATACAGAACGTGAACCTGTCGGAGCCCATCCTGTCGCGCTTCGACGTGCTGTGCGTGGTGCGGGACGAGGCCGACCCTATGCAAGACGCGCATCTGGCTAAGTCAGTACAGTCTTTATACAGAACGTGAACCTGTCGGAGCCCATCCTGTCGCGCTTCGACGTGCTGTGCGTGGTGCGGGACGAGGCCGACCCTATGCAAGACGCGCATCTGGCTAAGTCAGTACAGTCTTTATACAGAACGTGAACCTGTCGGAGCCCATCCTGTCGCGCTTCGACGTGCTGTGCGTGGTGCGGGACGAGGCCGACCCTATGCAAGACGCGCATCTGGCTAAGTCAGTACAGTCTTTATACAGAACGTGAACCTGTCGGAGCCCATCCTGTCGCGCTTCGACGTGCTGTGCGTGGTGCGGGACGAGGCCGACCCTATGCAAGACGCGCATCTGGCTAAGTCAGTACAGTCTTTATACAGAACGTGAACCTGTCGGAGCCCATCCTGTCGCGCTTCGACGTGCTGTGCGTGGTGCGGGACGAGGCCGACCCTATGCAAGACGCGCATCTGGCTAAGTCAGTACAGTCTTTATACAGAACGTGAACCTGTCGGAGCCCATCCTGTCGCGCTTCGACGTGCTGTGCGTGGTGCGGGACGAGGCCGACCCTATGCAAGACGCGCATCTGGCTAAGTCAGTACAGTCTTTATACAGAACGTGAACCTGTCGGAGCCCATCCTGTCGCGCTTCGACGTGCTGTGCGTGGTGCGGGACGAGGCCGACCCTATGCAAGACGCGCATCTGGCTAAGTCAGTACAGTCTTTATACAGAACGTGAACCTGTCGGAGCCCATCCTGTCGCGCTTCGACGTGCTGTGCGTGGTGCGGGACGAGGCCGACCCTATGCAAGACGCGCATCTGGCTAAGTCAGTACAGTCTTTATACAGAACGTGAACCTGTCGGAGCCCATCCTGTCGCGCTTCGACGTGCTGTGCGTGGTGCGGGACGAGGCCGACCCTATGCAAGACGCGCATCTGGCTAAGTCAGTACAGTCTTTATACAGAACGTGAACCTGTCGGAGCCCATCCTGTCGCGCTTCGACGTGCTGTGCGTGGTGCGGGACGAGGCCGACCCTATGCAAGACGCGCATCTGGCTAAGTCAGTACAGTCTTTATACAGAACGTGAACCTGTCGGAGCCCATCCTGTCGCGCTTCGACGTGCTGTGCGTGGTGCGGGACGAGGCCGACCCTATGCAAGACGCGCATCTGGCTAAGTCAGTACAGTCTTTATACAGAACGTGAACCTGTCGGAGCCCATCCTGTCGCGCTTCGACGTGCTGTGCGTGGTGCGGGACGAGGCCGACCCTATGCAAGACGCGCATCTGGCTAAGTCAGTACAGTCTTTATACAGAACGTGAACCTGTCGGAGCCCATCCTGTCGCGCTTCGACGTGCTGTGCGTGGTGCGGGACGAGGCCGACCCTATGCAAGACGCGCATCTGGCTAAGTCAGTACAGTCTTTATACAGAACGTGAACCTGTCGGAGCCCATCCTGTCGCGCTTCGACGTGCTGTGCGTGGTGCGGGACGAGGCCGACCCTATGCAAGACGCGCATCTGGCTAAGTCAGTACAGTCTTTATACAGAACGTGAACCTGTCGGAGCCCATCCTGTCGCGCTTCGACGTGCTGTGTGTGGTGCGGGACGAGGCCGACCCTATGCAAGACGCGCATCTGGCTAAGTCAGTACAGTCTTTATACAGAACGTGAACCTGTCGGAGCCCATCCTGTCGCGCTTCGACGTGCTGTGCGTGGTGCGGGACGAGGCCGACCCTATGCAAGACGCGCATCTGGCTAAGTCAGTACAGTCTTTATACAGAACGTGAACCTGTCGGAGCCCATCCTGTCGCGCTTCGACGTGCTGTACGTGGTGCGGGACGAGGCCGACCCTATGCAAGACGCGCATCTGGCTAAGTCAGTACAGTCTTTATACAGAACGTGAACCTGTCGGAGCCCATCCTGTCGCGCTTCGACGTGCTGTGCGTGGTGCGGGACGAGGCCGACCCTATGCAAGACGCGCATCTGGCTAAGTCAGTACAGTCTTTATACAGAACGTGAACCTGTCGGAGCCCATCCTTTCGCGCTTCGACGTGCTGTGCGTGGTGCGGGACGAGGCCGACCCTATGCAAGACGCGCATCTGGCTAAGTCAGTACAGTCTTTATACAGAACGTGAACCTGTCGGAGCCCATCCTGTCGCGCTTCGACGTGCTGTGCGTGGTGCGGGACGAGGCCGACCCTATGCAAGACGCGCATCTGGCTAAGTCAGTACAGTCTTTATACAGAACGTGAACCTGTCAAAGCCCATCCTGTCGCGCTTCGACGTGCTGTGCGTGGTGCGGGACGAGGCCGACCCTATGCAAGACGCGCATCTGGCTAAGTCAGTACAGTCTTTATACAGAACGTGAACCTGTCGGAGCCCATCCTGTCGCGCTTCGACGTGCTGTGCGTGGTGCGGGACGAGGCCGACCCTATGCAAGACGCGCATCTGGCTAAGTCAGTACAGTCTTTATACAGAACGTGAACCTGTCGGAGCCCATCCTGTCGCGCTTCGACGTGCTGTGTGTGGTGCGGGACGAGGCCGACCCTATGCAAGACGCGCATCTGGCTAAGTCAGTACAGTCTTTATACAGAACGTGAACCTGTCGGAGCCCATCCTGTCGCGCTTCGACGTGCTGTGCGTGGTGCGGGACGAGGCCGACCCTATGCAAGACGCGCATCTGGCTAAGTCAGTACAGTCTTTATACAGAACGTGAACCTGTCGGAGCCCATCCTGTCGCGCTTCGACGTGCTGTACGTGGTGCGGGACGAGGCCGACCCTATGCAAGACGCGCATCTGGCTAAGTCAGTACAGTCTTTATACAGAACGTGAACCTGTCGGAGCCCATCCTGTCGCGCTTCGACGTGCTGTGCGTGGTGCGGGACGAGGCCGACCCTATGCAAGACGCGCATCTGGCTAAGTCAGTACAGTCTTTATACAGAACGTGAACCTGTCGGAGCCCATCCTGTCGCGCTTCGACGTGCTGTGCGTGGTGCGGGACGAGGCCGACCCTATGCAAGACGCGCATCTGGCTAAGTCAGTACAGTCTTTATACAGAACGTGAACCTGTCGGAGCCCATCCTGTCGCGCTTCGACGTGCTGTGCGTGGTGCGGGACGAGGCCGACCCTATGCAAGACGCGCATCTGGCTAAGTCAGTACAGTCTTTATACAGAACGTGAACCTGTCGGTGCCCATCCTGTCGCGCTTCGACGTGCTGTGCGTGGTGCGGGACGAGGCCGACCCTATGCAAGACGCGCATCTGGCTAAGTCAGTACAGTCTTTATACAGAACGTGAACCTGTCGGAGCCCATCCTGTCGCGCTTCGACGTGCTGTGCGTGGTGCGGGACGAGGCCGACCCTATGCAAGACGCGCATCTGGCTAAGTCAGTACAGTCTTTATACAGAACGTGAACCTGTCGGAGCCCATCCTGTCGCGCTTCGACGTGCTGTGCGTGGTGCGGGACGAGGCCGACCCTATGCAAGACGCGCATCTGGCTAAGTCAGTACAGTCTTTATACAGAACGTGAACCTGTCGGAGCCCATCCTGTCGCGCTTCGACGTGCTGTGCGTGGTGCGGGACGAGGCCGACCCTATGCAAGACGCGCATCTGGCTAAGTCAGTACAGTCTTTATACAGAACGTGAACCTGTCGGAGCCCATCCTGTCGCGCTTCGACGTGCTGTGCGTGGTGCGGGACGAGGCCGACCCTATGCAAGACGCGCATCTGGCTAAGTCAGTACAGTCTTTATACAGAACGTGAACCTGTCGGTGCCCATCCTGTCGCGCTTCGACGTGCTGTGCGTGGTGCGGGACGAGGCCGACCCTATGCAAGACGCGCATCTGGCTAAGTCAGTACAGTCTTTATACAGAACGTGAACCTGTCGGAGCCCATCCTGTCGCGCTTCGACGTGCTGTGCGTGGTGCGGGACGAGGCCGACCCTATGCAAGACGCGCATCTGGCTAAGTCAGTACAGTCTTTATACAGAACGTGAACCTGTCGGAGCCCATCCTGTCGCGCTTTGACGTGCTGTGCGTGGTGCGGGACGAGGCCGACCCTATGCAAGACGCGCATCTGGCTAAGTCAGTACAGTCTTTATACAGAACGTGAACCTGTCGGAGCCCATCCTGTCGCGCTTCGACGTGCTGTGCGTGGTGCGGGACGAGGCCGACCCTATGCAAGACGCGCATCTGGCTAAGTCAGTTACTTTATACGCATCTCGACTATTCCATCTGCCTAGCCTTTACCCACCGCATTGGGGTGACAGCTGAGTACCAGTTTTTTTTTATTTGAGACGTTTTTGCTCTTGTTTCTAGTCTAAGTCAGAGATGACAGGACAAAGTTGATTGGCGCAGTGGTTGAGCGATCGACTGCTGCACAGCGTGTCGCGGCTTCGATTCACGCACGGAACAATTATTTGTATGGCTACAGATAGGTTCCGGGTCTGGCTGTTTGTGTATGTGTATTTATGTTTGTAAACGCACCCACGATACAGGAGAAATTCCTAGTGTGGTTTTGTAAAAAAAAAAAAAAATAAGTCTACGATGGAGCAAACATACCCAGAAGTAGCCTGTAGACATACACAGACGCAGGCAGAGTTCCAATCATTTGCAGTGCGCATTGTAAAAGGCGCTTGGTGGAATAGCAACAAGGTAGGGATGGTAATTTGCAGTGCATCTGGATGTCCGATGGTAGAAGGGGGCCGGTGGGATGAGGTCGTGGAGTTCTTAGGCACACTGTTCGAAGTACAATCTTTTTCACATATTTTCTTGGAGTGACTGCCTATCTGATCTTCACAACCAGAAAAGATCTTCACATGACAGCCGTTGTCAATAGCTTAACGTTGTTCTACACATATCCAGGTTGTGGTTCATCCGGTGCTCAAAACAGTATTGGTGGGTTTATTTTATATGAACTCCGAACTCGTTTACACAAGACCGTGCCCGGGACTTGTCAGACCACGTTGTGACTTACCATGGCCAACTTTGGCCGACTTATCTTTGGACCGACTGCAACAAATGTCACTCCGTCTCCGTCCCATTCTCTATCCCGTCAGGGACGGGAACCCGGATGTGTGTGAACGGCGC
Organism: Ceramica pisi; assembly: GCA_963859965.1. Classification (NCBI taxonomy): domain Eukaryota; kingdom Metazoa; phylum Arthropoda; class Insecta; order Lepidoptera; family Noctuidae; genus Ceramica; species Ceramica pisi. Next base: position 5,629,865 of record OY982549.1, on the reverse strand, counting down.
CATAACCTTATTATTTAGCCACGAGCTCTTCAATTATGAGCGTAACCTGAATAATTTATGCCATTCTCTCTCTGAATAAGTTATGTTTAGACCCGTAGGAACATAGGTATTCGATGTAATAGTACTGATGAGGCTTCTGTTGTCTGTTCAGGTTCGTAGTATCGTCTCACATCCGGCACCACCCGACGCAGCGCGGCTCGACGCTGGAGGACAGCAACGCGCCCGACCCGGACTTTGTGTTGCAACAGGACCTGCTCAAGAAATACATCGTCTACTCTAGGGAGAATGTGCATCCTAAGTTACAGGTAATTTAACATGTCCTCTGGTTTCAAATATACCTGGTAAGAGAAAGAAAAGTTCTGTCGAATCCTATTTTTTGTGACCCTATGGTCGGTGAGTTGTTTTTTGCTGCAGAACAACTTGCTTCTCTTGTCGCTAGCGCGGCAGAAGTAGCTTTATCTATTTGACTGACAGTCTGACGGACCTAGACAGAAGGGAATATGCATGAAAAAAATATTTGTTATCTTTACAGTTTATATAAAATTATACAAAAATATAATACTTAAGTACAGTTAAAATAGAATCAAAATTACTCGAAAAACAAACGAGATATTATTTTTTAAAACAAATATATCTTTCCCTCTCGCCGAAACGCTGTTTTCTATGGCACCTGTATACGCCTATACGTGTCGCGACGTCAGTTAGATTATCAAAAAATATTTGTCCCGTGTTTTTTCTTTTGTTATGGGAACCAAAATTGACGAAGTTACGACGCTTTTAAAATTCTCAATACGTCACGCCTTCGCATATTTTTTAGTGAGTCGTGACGTCATGAGCCCCCACTCCCGAGTTTTGATGCGTTTTATCTTTGTCAATATCCATTGATTTACAAAAACAAAAAATACGGTTGCCTGGAAGAGATCGCGGAATGCGATAAGGCCGCCAATTGTATGCTTAAGGTTTAAGATTGTCTGTACGTGTTTTAAATTTGGTGTACAATCAAGTATATATAAATAAATAAATACGTGTCCATTATTTTTCAATACTCTAACTGACGAACTAAATACTTTTGCAATTTGTGGATGATGGAATCTAGCCTATTCTCGTCCATACTTTGCATTAGAGTATAATATATAACATTCACATTTCAGAACATGGATCAAGACAAGGTAGCTAAGATGTACAGTCAGCTCCGCCAAGAATCTCTCGCCACTGGCAGCTTGCCTATCACCGTGCGTCATATTGAATCGGGTAAGTATATGATCTACCACACATATCCCAATAACAATTCATTACAAAATTAGGGATCATTTCCAGTAAAGTAAAAACTAAAGTACTACAATATTTTAAAAGATTTCAACTTTTGTCCTTGCTGTCGTCGTATTAGAACTACTAATTAGATTTGAATTTTTAATACAAAGAATGCTAGAAGAACTGGGCCGGTCGATATCTCGTTTGTTGCTCTTCTTGTGAAAGCCGTAACATAATTTATTGAATGGTTTAGAAGTAGTAAGCGAAGAACAAAACAGGTAGACCGCTACTTAGTTTTATCTGCGTCACATTTCATTCATGCATTTCCTATTGGTCGTAACGTGATGTAATATATAAATACAGCCTATAGCCTTCCTCGATAAATGGGCTATTCATCAATAAAATAATTTTGCCAATTTGAACCAGTATATCCTGAGATCAGCGCATTCAACCAACCAATCAATCAAACTTTTCAGCTTTATAATATTTTTATTTATTTATTTATTTATTTATTTAGACTTTATGCACAATAGTGGTACATGGGCGGACTTAATGCAACAAGGCATTCTCTACCAGTCAACCTTTGGGTTAAAAAGACTACACTGTGGTAGGTGTACAACAAACAAATAAAAATAAAATATAATTGAGTCATATCGATACAACAAAGTATACAAATAATATATATATACATATACTATAAAATACATATATATTTGCTAAAATAATATACTAATAAATATATATGATGATTTATAATAATTTCTGATTAAGAGAACTTACAATAGTTATGACGAGACCAAACTACGAATGACATGCCTTTAAGTAGTGTTTACGGAGCTTACGCTTAAAGGAAAATTTTGACTCAGCCTTCTTGATGTCATGGGGTAGCATATTCCAGAGTTTAATGGTGGAAATAACGTAGGAGTTAGACAAGAACCCGGTACGGTGAGGAGGAATATAAAGAATTAAGTTCTTGGACGCTCGGAGGTTAAGATTGTGAGATTGTTTCTGTCACAGTGTTTGTTATCGTTTCAGAGGAGTTCTAAAAAATGCATAACCGATTTTTTTTTGTGTGTATTTGGTAGGTAGGTGACAAAACAACGTTTTCCGAGTCAGCTAGTATTAGTCTAGATTCCCCGCGACCCCTTCCATTAGCATATTTTCAGCAACAATGTAACTTTTATTTTGTCTGCAGTAATCCGCATGAGTGAAGCACACGCACGCATGCACCTCCGCCCGCAAGTGTCGGAAGAAGACGTCAACATGGCCATCCGCACCATGCTGGAGAGCTTCGTAGAGACGCAGAAGTACAGCGTTATGAGAGCTATGCGACAGGTAAGGCTATTATTTATATACTCTCGTTAGACCAATAACTCACCTAACGGAAAACGATGATGTGGTGGACGATGGAGCATGCTTACGTAGAAGTAACTTATTCATCCTTGACCAAAACCCTAGGTTGTAGCAGAAATACAGAGAATACCACTCCTTAGGATCTACTTGAACACTATTTATTTATTTATTTATTATTTCTGGTCAACCAACAATTGTATATACTGGAACATTACAGTTTAAAAAATAGTATTATATCTAAGGTTAGTATTACAATTTCTTAAAGGTTAGCACCGCATGCCCCATTAATGATGTGAACAAATCAGTAAAATTTAAATTAAATTAGAAAAGAAACGTCAAACTTTAAAACCAAAATAAAAACTAAAACTACAATCAAAATTACAGCAAAAAAATTGTAATAAAATGAATACTTAATCAAATCAAAATTGTTTATTTGTTAGAACATGGTTAATATGGTATGGTTTTTTATTTACCTTTAAAAAAACAATCTGGGGACTAACTCCAGATTTAAAACTTCCATAACATGAAGAATCTTTCTAAGTCCTGCTAGATTATTAATAATTTATTATTTATCGATTTTTATCGAGATTTCGAATTAAAACATGTAAAAACCTACATGAAAAGTTATCACATCAAATCGCACTGGTATACTACGACTGTGGTCGCAGGGGTAACCAAATAATTTTAGTTTCCGTCCTTTTGGGTTATTTGTACTCGTAATTGTTAATTATGACTGTTTTCCTATGTGTACGTGAATAATAAAATAAATAAATATATTTTTTATTCCAGACATTCCAAAAATACCTATCATACAAGAAAGACCACAGCGAGCTCTTATACTACATTTTACGTCAGCTCACAATGGACCAACTGGCTTACATGCGAGGCCTACACAACCACTCACAATCCACCATCGAGATATCCGAACGTGACTTGCTAGAACGTGCAAGACAGATCAACATCTCGGACTTAAAACCATTCTATGACAGTAGAATATTCAAGATGAATAGTTTCAGTTATGATGCCAAGAGGAAGGTCATTATTCACATCTTGCCGGATGCACCATCCAGTAGTACATCTACTGCTTAATTTATGTCTACTTATCTTTGATTTAAATTCCAGAATTTTTATAAGGTTTTTTTATGATGTACTGTGTGGATTGGGTCTAAATATTTGGCCAGCTTATTTTTGTTTTACGTATCGTAAATGAATCTCACAAAAACAAATCAAACTCGAAAACCAATATATATTAGCACTTAGCAGTCTTATCAATGCCTCAAATCCTCATTTTGAATCATTATACGGCTACATGGGCAAAAGTAGTTTTGACCGATGACCTTAGTTTCAGCAACAATATTCAAATGGACGGCGCCCGTACGTATAAAAGCAATTTTTCAATATTCTACCAATCCACATAGTATTATACCGCGTGTATCTGACATCGACGCACAAACGATTTCCATGGGTCCAGGGCATGATTCTGGACACCCCAGTGTTGGAATTTTTCGTCGGTTCTTTTCTCATTTTTTCATTTTTTTCAAGAGTACTACTAATAGGTATCAGCTCAGCTGAGCTGATATCTATTTGTGGTCTTATTCAGATTGCTCTTTTTAGTGAAAGTAGTTAATTAATTATTTTTTTATTAAAAATCTCATTGGGTTAGGTCAGAATAGCGATTATGAGCAGTCTAAAGTAAAAAAACCCTTGAAAAAAATGAAAAAATGAGAAAAAGCCGACGAAAAATTCTAAGTCTAGGGTGTCCAGAATCATGCCCTGGACCCATGGAAATCGTTTGTGCGTCGATGTCAGATACACGCGGTATGTTTCGATAGGTACCCACCTTTATAATTATCATTACAATAAAGCTTTAACACTATCTGAAAACGGTTCTTAAGTATAAGCGGTATTTTTAAGTTTTCATTTCTCGATTTTTCTACGAAATCCGTGCTGGCATAAGAAATCATGGATAAGCATAGATAAAATAAATAAGGAGATATGCCCGCTGAACGAAAATGTATCGGAACCTCGTGTCTCCACTACAGCTCCACCAAACGCCAACTACCACACATGCACTTCAGTAAAAGCAATAGATACGCAATCGCGCACACACCCGCAATTCTCAAAATAGAACGTACTATACAATCAATTATAAACCTTATCGTTTTACACACAGCGTGTATTTACCATGCACCGTACAACTTACCCACACACAAACAGTGGATGCTATCGTTGTCTGTGCGAAAACCAATTAATTTTACATATTATACACTAGTGATTTTCGGATTTAGTCAATCCGAAAGTTGTCGAATCTTCCATTTATAATGGTACAAAAAAAGTTTTTGCAGTCTTAAAAATAAAATAAACAAAAAACGGCATGTCCACAAAATATTAAAACACTCCAATTATTATTCATCTAAAATTTTAACCCACTTTTTTAAGAGTTTGTTACTTATTTCTCTATTACGCTGTTAATAATTAAAATAAGTAATACACGTTATTTTACGTCGATCTTCTAACTGGGTTAAAACGGTTGACAAATTGAAAATAAACTTTTATAGCAAGATTTCGTTCGTCAATCGATATTGTTTTCGATAGCCTACGTAAGTATCACATCATTAACTCACGTAACATAACAACCAAGGGGCCGTACTACGCTTTGCACCCGCTTAATTCGTTTTGTGATCTTTACATTGCTTGTTCAGTCACCGACAAACTTAGGTAGTGGTTAAGGAGTAATGTATTTATTGCAAAAAACAGTACAGTCGCTGTGATATTTGGAAACAAAAATAACATAGTAAAAGTAAGAAATGTTTCACGATTTGTTGTTTTGTTGATTTTAAAGACAAATATAGTAAAATACTTGTACTGACATGTGATAAGTGATTCCATGATTAACAAAGTGCTGGTTTGTGCTTCAATTTTTACAAGAAACTACTGAACAACACGGCATTCTTATTATTTGTCACGATCGCGGTCGAAAGCTCTAGCACGCGGCGACGACATTTGCGTATTGCATCATAGATTAATATATATAATATGATTGTATTGCGCATAAAGCGTGGACACCGTTACGCCCCCTTGCCACTCCTCCTGTTTTTTTTATATTTCTGTGCGGATAAGCAATGGCGTCTCAAAAGGGCCCAGTATGAAATAGTTTTGGGGCGCTCGTTTTTTAAACAAAATAGGCCCTACTTGCTAAGGACTGTCTTGGGAGGCCACTTCGCGGCCCTTGTAGTCCGTGGGCCTCGTATCTTTGAAACAGCGGTAGCTACGCCCCCTGGTATCAAGTTAATCCAGCTCAAAAATAGTCGCTGATCGAATATCTGCAATTTGCGAATATTGTAGATACGCTGAGCCCTTTGTAAGTAAAGCCACGAAGCCCAAAGATATTTTGTAGCTTTCAATTTTAGCAGACCGATCGATAAAATGAAGTTGCATAACACGACCAATAATATATAAAACTATAGATACGTTGTCCGCACTCTAAAATGACAACATGAAACGAAGCCAATTGGCCACATCGCGCTTAGTTACGCTGTACGCACCTACCTGTCGCGCGAGTCGTTTGTTTTGATGTCAATTTGACTATTACTTATCCTGTGACGTAACTGAAGATTTATATTTATCTCCCTCTAGCATGTTGCTAGAGGGAGATAAATATAAATCATCATCACATCCCGCCGCCGTACGGTGACATATTTTCTTTCCCTTTCTTTATGCGTATTAGTAGCTATCTAGTATTTTCGCAGTTTTTAAGCGCCGCGATGTTGGTTTATGACGTGTCTATATACAGGGAAATTGAAAAAATACCCGAAACCTCTTAGGCAGTGAAAGTACACATGATTATAAGCAACTTTTGTTTTGGTAAAACTCCGAAATCTCGAAAAAAATATCAGCTGTTTCATACATTTTCATTGGCTAAATACTGCATTTTGTATGAAACAGCTGATATTTTTTTCGAGATTTCGGAGTTTTACCATAACAAAAGTTGCTTATAATCATGTGTACTTTCACTGCCTAAGAGGTTTCGGGTATTTTTTCAATTTCCCTGTATAATACGTCATTGAACACGACCTTGTAATTGGATTGTATACGAATTGTCTACAATCCAATGACAAGGTCGTCAAAATATTAATTTTGAGGGTAAATCGAAATTAATTTTTTATGTTTTGTAAAGCTCATCTTTGTAATTTTGTTATCACGGACGACTTGTTTTTTAGGCTTAGAATAATAACGCATAGAAGCCGCGTCTAGAACAAAACCCGAGCAAAATCGTGTGTCCACTTCATTTTCTTTGTGTGCGTGAGCCGAATGTGTCTACGTTCCTCTAACGCACACAGATATAGCTTTCAGTGATACCATTACTAAGCCGTTACCCACAAAATATGGGAAGACGCATTACTATTTTGCTATCAAGGCAAGTATTTTATGTTGTTGGGAACTGGAAAAGGTAAACATGATTTTTCATGTAATATGACATATTTTTTCGGAAGGTATAATTCAATTTATTTCAAAATAAAAGGAAATAAATCGCATAAAGAATGAGATATTGTTCAATGCGTTTAGAATGCTTGATGGGTTATAATTATAAACAATGTTAAAACATCGGGTTTGATATGAATTAACAGTAAGTATTGTATTTTAAAATTACAAAAATGAAAAACATGAATGAAAGCAATGTGGGTATTTTTTCCTCACAAATAGCAACACTGTGTTATGACAAGTTAGGTTATTAGAATTTTGTTTTATTTATCGATTAACGTAAAAATAGTGCATAGAATGTGAGTACTTATTTGTGAGATGTTATAACATCCTTTCACGGAACAAACTGTCATTTTCAATTATTTACTCGCGAGCTGTGTTCGACGGAACGTGACATTGAGTACTGACGGCCTGGTGGCTAAGTTTGACGGATTAGGCTAAGTTTTAGTTGCCTCACTTTTTGCACTCGTACTAGGTTTCTATGCGATATTATTCTAAGTTTTTAGGATTACAAAATGTTTTTCCGTTATTTGAATAATATTAAGTCGTAAGTGCCTTTGTAAGTACAAAACCAATTTGAATGTGTTGTAAGTTGTTCTGTAATAATTATGTGTTAACTATCAATCATTTTAGTTAATAAACAATTGCTATAAAAATGATATTTGGTTTCTTTTGTCGTTATTCATCTCCATCGAATTGAGGGTCACCGAAGATGGTAAACATTTGGTGAGCAGTTTCAAAATGTTCCCAAAATTTGTTCCTTCATAGTAGTACATTTTTACAGTTCACACGCATGACTAGGCAGCAGTCTACGGTAACTGACATCTATACTAATATTATAAAGTAGAAGTGTTTTTGTTTGGCTAATCTCTGGAATTACTAGTTAAAAAAATCTTTTTGCTGTTGGATATCTATAGGTACAAATATTATAAAGAGGTAACATTTGTTTGTATGTAGGGGGTAATCTCAGGAACTATTGGTCCGATTTTAAAAATTCTTTCAGTATTAGATAGCCCATGTATCGAGGAAGGATATAGGCTACATATTTACATAGGCACAAAAAGAGTACAGAGGCGGACTTAATGCCACAGGCATTCTCTACCAGTCAACCTTTGGGTGATGCAGAGAATAGTGGTTGGTGCAATACGGAGAATTATTAAATGCGATTGATAATGATTACTATTCAAATACAAAGTATAAAAATAAAGTAAAGTACATAAAAATAAAGTATAAAATCAATTGCGTCAGGTGGAACCAATGGTAATCTAACCGGTTAAAATGAATAATATACACATACTAACTATACCTACATATACACTATAAATACATAATAAATACTCATATTAACAAGATAAATATGTAAACGATATACCTAAACAACAAATACGAATAAGTAACTGGAAAACATTAGCGTTGTGATGATACTACTGCCAACTTCTTCCGAATGTGTTCACGAACTTTCAATTTAAAAGTTAATCGATTGGTGGCCATCCTGATCTCCTGAGGAAGTGCATTCCACAGAGAAATAGACTGAACGAAGAAAGAAGAGTGAATAAAGTCAGTATGGTGAGTACGACATTGAAGGAGATGGTTGTTTGATGAGCGCAGATTGAGATTGTGGCTGGCGCAAATGTATTGAAAGTGAGGGACTAAATAACTGGGAGAGTTGGGAGAGACAAGAAATGAAAACAAGGTATTAGGAGCCCTTAGCTCTCTACGCTCGCGTATGGGCAACCACTTTAAAAGTGACCGATGCGCAGAGACATGATCATATTTACGCAGATTGAAAACAAATCGAATGCAGTAATTCAGAAGACGGTCAAGTTTGTTGAGGAGATCTGCATTCAGGTCATAGTAACACACATCGCCATAATCGATGATAGGAAAACATATCATCACGCTAAGACTAAAAGGAGCCGAGCATTAATGGAAAATGTGACGCAAACGAAGTTGCGTGGGTCAGCTAGTCATACTAATATTATAAATGCGAAAGTTTGTGAGGATGGATGTATGTGTACGTATGTTTGTTACTCTTTCACGAAAAAACTACTAGACGGATTACGATGAAATTTGGTATGTAGGTAGCTGCTGAAGACCCAGAATAACACATAGGCTTTTTATCTCGGAATTCCCGAGGGATCGGGATTTACACGGGAATAACGAGAATTTATACGCGGACGAAGTCGCGGGCGGCCTCTAGTAATGTATAATCTACTAGCTTTAGCCCGCGACTTCGTATGCGCATATCCCGTTCCCGTAGGAATTTTGGGAAGTCCTAGTGCTCTCCTATACTCCCCAAGGAACCTACATGTCAAATTTCACCTTTCTACAACTAGTACTTACGGCTGTGCGTCGTCCGTCAGTCACTCAGTATATTACGGAAGAATTTTATATTTATTAGGTTGGTGTTGGATGGTGTTGGATAGGTTACTGAGAAAGGTCGTAAGCGTACGTCTATAACAACTTCACGCTACGACCAAAATGAGCGCGAGTTTTTGCGAAGTATGCCAGATACCCACTTCATACAAAGTTAGAAGGTACGTTAAAGTCTGGCTTCTGCCAGGAGAGTAGTTCGAACCCCGTGCCGAAGCATCCTAGCCGCCATGTGAACTCTTTCAAAGGTTCCGGCGCACGATCTAACATGATGGGTAGAGGACTGTTAAACAATGTCAGCCACATGTCAGCAGTGTGGACCGACCCTAAAGTGCCACGTTGCAGAGATATTTGAAGGTAAGGTCGCCATGTGGGTGGATAGAGAAAACGGGAGCAAATGAGTGTGACAAAAGAGAATGTAATAAGAAAACGTGTTGCCCGAGCCCGACCCCGAGTACCATAGACAAGGGTAGGATGATGATGATGAAATGACGAAATGTAGGTAGGTACATAAATTAAATAAGTAAATTAAAAAAAACCGAAATCCCACTTAAATTATATTTCGTTTTATATCAAAATTCTTACATTTTTTATTTAAATCATGAGACTATTTAATTGAAGAGACATTTTTCTATACAGTCTTAGAAAATATTATGTCTATGACATGTAAATATGTAATTGATAATAATTAACTTTAAGTCTATGCTATCTTAACACAGCAGTTTCACAAAGCACAAACACAAAATGACTAAATTTCCACTAACTTAATTTTGTTATACAATTTATACTTTCACCATAGAGTATTAAAACATTCACAAACTTTGGCTTCTTTTATTTTAACTTGTCATGTGCTTTTTTCTTCACGTTATTAGTGGAAATAAAGCCTTACATTAAAAATAATCAAATCACTACACTCTCAGTAACTCATTCATACATACATAAAATCACTTTTAGCGTCTCATAGAATCATTTTAAACTACAAACATTCAACAAGTTCACAGCATTAAAACTAGGAAGAATGGCGCCAAACCCATTTAGCTCTTTTCTAACATCAAATTATTTTCAGAAATTCTATTTTTAAACTCTATTAAAATCAGTGTTCCATTTTTAAACTGCTATTGATAATATAAAGGCTGAATGAGATAAGTGCCACTACTTACACAAATAAAAAAAATAAATAGTTTCTGCAGGTTAAAAATATCTTAAAAACAGTGTCATTTTATACTAAAACCTTACTTTTAATGTCCAGCATTATGAATCAAACTGGTGATAGTTTAGCATACATTCAAATTGTAACATTCAATTGAGAGTAAGTTACGTCTGGTGGTAGCAAGAAACCTCTGCATAGGTATACAAAAATAAAATATAGTGCAGTAAAGACCTACCAATATTTTTTTTTTTGAGTATCCTACAGATTATAATGATGGGATAGTTTGTATAAGTATGAAATCTTAAGTAGAAACATATTTTACGAACTGCACATTCCCCTATAGTGAAGATAAATTTTAAAATAACTTCTGTGCACTGAGACCTTTCCCTTGAATTTTAACCAGCAATATTTACAGGCACTGCCCAAACTACTTGAAACTAAAAAATTTACTGGGCTAACACCAGTTGTAACTTACCAGCTAATACAGACAATCATCTTAACAATCTGAACATGATTCCGATCCACTGCTGCTTTCACTGTCACTCTCAGAGTCACTGCTGCTGCCGCTGCCTGAGTCATCCGAGCTGTCAGAATCTGATTCAGAAGAGCTATCAGAGGAACTTTTGTCGGAGCATTCAGCGCAGTCATTAGTGCGCTTCTTTTTGTTTGGTATCTTGCAACTGCCATTACTGGAATGGTTTGAAAAATTTATCATCTCATTTTTTTTTTTAATAATTATTGTGGGTACATTATAACGTTCTCAATAAAAAAATAATTGCAGGAACAAAACAACATTTCATTTTATGGAGCCATTATTATTTCGAATTAACATAATAAAAAAATGTTAATTGAATAGTTGCAATGACTTGTGAAATAGGATGTTTTAATATGACAAAACCTGTAAGAAACTTATTGAGGGTAGAAGAAAAATTCTAGAAGGATCTACACCTGTTGACATCTAAGGTCTAATCAGAATCATACCTGCATGATCCCTCTTCCCGCGACTTCAGATTCTTCTTGAGAACCTGCGTGCGTGAAGGACGCACCAAGATCTTGCGTTTGCCCGTACATTCGTAGCTCCAGTGACCATACTCCAGGCATTTCTGGCAACGGATCCCTTGGGGAAATGCGGCTGCCAACGCAGCTTGCCTAAAAATTAAAAAAAATATCAATAACAATCAAAACCCATTACGATAAACACATAAACGACGAGAAGTAATGGTTTACTTTTTCTTTTGCGCCTGATGTCTATTGTAAGTTCCCAAAGTCATGATGGAATATTCGAGTTGGCTGCGCAAAAATTATATGTAGGTAAGTAATGATCACTTTTACACAAACTGCTAGATGACTATCGCCCGCTAATACTCCTAAAACACGAATGATCAATGAATTATTAGAAAATCGTAGAAAAAGCAAGCATGGAAAATAAGAAGATTTGACAACTTATCGTTGTCAAACACACAGACAGCACAGATAAAAAAGAACATTTAATTTTGTCGATGACACGTTTTTGATCATGAAAATTGTTTATGATGTGATTGATGTGTTTGATTGATGTGATTGGTTGAATTGGTTACTCATAAGCCTCGACCGCACTGTGCGACACTTAGCGGCAGCGGAACGACGCGACACGTAAAAACGTTCGCACTTGAAGTGTCGCACGCTGCTGCGTAGTGCGTTATACCTCATACAATTTCTTACAAAGATTATTTTGCGGTTGCGTGTCGCGTCGCTCCGCTGCCGCGCAGTGTCGCACAGTGCGGTCTAGCCTTTATCCATACAACCGGGTTCCGTGAGGGACGGAGAAAAATCAGTTACAAACGATTTGTTTTGGATTATGCGTGTCAGGCGGATCCTGATCGTCAGTGTCCCGGAGCACGCTCGTTCACACGGACGCCCTGACAGTGCTCTATCCGATTTAATACCGTGGACTTGCCGTGGACATTTTATGCAAGAGCACTTGTGCATCATGAACACAGAAAGGATAATAGAACTTGTTCGACATTATAAAATTGTTTACGATTTCCCTGATGTGTGTGAACACGGGTGACGGATGGCCCGTCCCTGAAGGGAACACATCCATTTAAATGGTTATTTACATGTATCCACCTACCACATCATCGCTTAACATCAGGTGAGATAGCGGTCAAACGTATGCCTATCAATAGTAAAAAAAAAATACACTGTAAATCATTCAAATCGGACCTGTCGTTTAAAATTTACAATAGGTATAAAGATACTCTAAGTAAGAAAATGTGGCTGTTTAAGCGAACTACTCAAGTAATTTACACATTAGTCATTACCCTTTTTGATATGAAGTTCGTGGTGTATCAACAAAACCCGCGCGAACGAAGTCAAGGGCTACGGGGCAATAGGGAAAATACTTGAAAAAAGTATGTATGATTTGAATAGTTTATCTAAAACTATTCGAAAATATAATACTAACAGTGTAATTAGAATCTAAATTGCTCGAAAAACGAACGAGATACAATTATTTTAAATAAATATATCTGTCCCTCTCGCGAAAACGCTGTTTTCTATGGCAGCTGTAATAGTCGTCGTGTAATTTGACGTCACAGTTCGTATCGGACTTCTCTTTCTAACAAAGTCTAGTCTTTGAAGATTTATAACTTCATAAATGATGAAGGTATTTAAAAAATAATTTCATGATTGTTTACTAGACTTAATTAGTACCTATTTTATTTAGCAAATAAAAAAATCGCATGCATATTCCCTATTATAAGCGTAATTGGAAAAGCAAATATTTATGCAAATCTTTAATATAAAAAAACTTTTTACAAAAAAATACAACCGACTTCCAAAGAAAAAACACTACAAAGTTAAAAATAACTTTAATTTCGGAAGTCGGTGGTTTAGTGGTACCCCATACCTAACAACACCACTGCAAAATCACAGAAAAGCAAAATACGCAATTTCGATTACTTGGATGGCATAAAACTATCATCCAAGTAGACGAATTCCAGCTATTTTGATTTAAAATCCAAAGTTCGTAATAGATTTTCATAAAATTTAAATGGGACCAATCTGCAAGTATATCCTATCAGATAAAACAAGAATTTTGCAAATCGGTTGATAAATGTCGGAGTTATGAGGTAACAAACATAAAAAAAACATACAACCGAATTGATAACCTCCTCCTTTTCGGGAAGTCGGTTAAAAATAAGTCGGGTTTTCCTTCCTGACGCTATAACTCCCGAACGCACGAACCGACTTCCATTCGGTTTTGCATTCGTTGGAAAGGTCTCGGGCTCCGTGAGGTTTGTAGCAAACGAAATTCAGGGAAAATGTGACGCAGACGAAGTTGCGTGGGTCAGCTAGTACGGTTTAAATCATTATCATTAATATGTTAAAGAGGCTTTAAGTATTTCAGGCATACTATTTTAATTTTTATACACCATATCACGATTATCTAAGATAATCGCAAAAACATAACGGACGCGAGAATAAAATTCAAGCGCCTCGCTTCGCTAGATGCAATCGCCGACCGCCTCGCAATGTGTTTGTCTGTGTGTGTTTAGCTAATAAAATCATGTGAAAGGTTGTGAAGATGTTTGGATATTGGTACAGGGGTAGATAATCTACCCCTGTACCAATATCCAAACATCTTCACAAGCCTGAAATAAGGAATAGGCTACTTTTTATAACTGGAATAGGCTCCCATGGGTTACGAGAATGGGATGAAACTTTATACGGGATCGTGATTACTTTTGGTCGAAATAACCGACATTCACCGACAGGCACGTAGGTGAAAACAGCATGAAAATCAGTGCATTAGTTTTTGAGTTTATCACGAACGGACAGACAGACAGACGCGGCGGAGGACTTTGTTTTATAATATGTAGTGATAGTGACTATGCTTTGTTTGTAAACACTTGCTAATGGTATGCTACTAAGTAGATTCTGCTTGGAATTATCGTGCTTTTTTGTTACTACCTGCCTACCTAGCATGACTGTGTAGGTATTCCAGTTTTAGACTGGTTAAATCGTGACAAACGTATTGGGACAAACTTATATAACCCGATTCTTAATGGGCTAAGGCCTAAATTTTTGTATGGTGGTCAAAAATTCCTTAGCGTATCCGAGGGTGAGTCCCTACACAGATTTGTGTTGGCACTGTTTTTACTATTCCGTGGTTGGCACTAGTCTCTACCTCAGATTGCATGTTTATGTTCTTATATATTATGTAAACTCCTTAAAAATAGGTACCTAAAAGTTGGAGAAAAAGAAAAAAAAGGGGTTGTGCTGTTGTGCTATAATATTAGTTATTATCGCTTTTCTGAATAAATCAACATGATACTGTATTTCTGGATGAAAGGGCAAAAAAAACCGCCACTAAAACAACCTCGCATTTACGACTGCTTATTATTTATATTAGAAACTAGCTGACCCGTGCAACTTCGTTTGCGTCACATTTTCCATTATTGCTTCGCTCCTATTTGTCTTAGCGTGATGATATTTAACCTATAACCTTCCTTGATAAATGGGCTATCTAACACTGAAACCATTTTTCAAATCGGACCTGTATTTCCTGAGATTACCCCCTACATACAAACTTACAAACAAATGTTACCTCTTTATAATATTAGTATAGACAACAACAACTGTAACCAAGAGTCTAGAACCCATAGCATTTTTTGCGAACAATGTTTGTTTATTCTTGAATTTGTTTTGAGCCACTGACGCAATGATTCCGTATTTTTAATCAGAAACTCAAACCATTTTGATTCCGACCCGTCTAGTTTTAATGACTCATGCTGCACATTGCTCAAATTGAAATTTGATTATAACGGGAGGTTGATCGACCCGAACGACCATTTTGAATTTGAAACAAGTTTTGGTATGAGTCATTAACTAGATTTCACTTGAGAAAAAAGTAACTCCAATCGAACGAAACGCAGATTGTCAAGTTTGACAGAAATTACGTGGAGAATGTGTGCAGTCTGTGGTCAAAAGTTTTGCAGTCAGCTGCGCGCATCTCGTAATTTATTTTAAGAATTTCATAATAAAAATATATTGCCGGTCTTCGGTTTGAAATGTCCAAAAATAATTCAACTGTAATAAAATGTCGGACTGGTATTGGCGGGTAATTGCTTTGAAGGCAGCCTTCGCGTTAACTTTTATAGTTTGTAGTGTACGTGCCGAGGATACCGTGCAAAAGTTACCGTTCTGTAATCCTACAGTTGAAAAGGACGGTTCAGCGTTTGATGAGTGAGTTATTCATAGTATTTTCATTCAGCTTTTACAAGTACTCTTTAAAAAGTATATCATTTACCACAGTAAAGCTAAGGATTTTATAAACTGGCCAAAGGTTTGTTTACAAAACAATAATTGCAGCCTTATTACTGCTGCTGATACTAAAACAGGTTTCTTAGAGAATGTAGCGAGTTATTTCAATGAAGATATTGCTGCTGTTGACTTCATGTAATATTTACAAGTTCTTTTACAAAACTTTTTCAACTTTCCTGGACATGTCATGACATGATGTGCATATTAAAATAGTTTTTTCTACAATGCGCATAGAGCTGCCTTTAACAGCTTGAGTTTTAATAGCTATTACTGTAATCCAGTAGAAATGTAAATATTGTTTTAAAAACAATGCATAAACCCAATTACAGCCGACCTTGATAACTTATCTATGTTACTTACCAAATATTAAATATAGCAACTTGATGTTTGTGATTATGTATCAGTTTAATATCCTTGTTTTGAAAATATAAAACTTGTGACATGTCTGTAGGATAAAAAGTATTTTTTTATTTTATTTAAATATTTGTTATTTAAATAACAACAAAATGTATAAATGCAATCTTATTCATCACCATTAATAATCAATGTTATGTGAGTTATCAAAAACATTCTAATTACACCATTTGCATTTTTTTTTGCCATACACGGGACCAGGTTTTTGTGAGAGTGGCTTATGTTTAGGAGTGGACTATTGGTTATGTAACTTCTGTGTTGTTTTTAGCCTTGACACTATGGTAGATGTCAATGCAATAGTGATCATTGATGGGCGGCGCACCGCCGTGTCCTCGAAACGGCGATTGGCGGCGACCTCTCGCGTCCGGCCCTGGTCCAAGCCATGGTCCGGAGCGAGACGGAATGGGACGCCGTTGCCTCCTTCTGCGAAGCAGTCATGCTAGCGAAGGAGGTGGCGGAGCGGGAGAGGAGACCCTCTCGTCCCGGCCGCCGTGGTGGACGCCGCGGGCGTCGGGGGCCACCTGGTGACCTCCGGCCACCGTAGGCGCGGGCCTGTGGACGGCGAGCTATGGGTGGCTCGCCGTCCGTCCGTCTAGTGACGACAGGCCGTGTCGACGGCGCGTTAGTGTTCCACGCGCGCCTCAAAGAGAGTCAGCAACACAGAGGGGCCCGAAAGGGCCGACGCCTGCCGGAGTCGCGGGATTATTCGCAAAAGACACCGTGGCTCCGGAACACAAAGGGCAATGAAGGAACATGGATGGGTTTTAGTCAGTAGAAGTCTGAAACTCCCTCCCGCTACACCCAGAGCGGGAGGAGTCATTGGATGATTTCCCATCCCTAAAAAAATAAAAAATAAAATAGTGATCATTGACCTACATTCATTTACTTTTTGGGTACCTACCTACAAAGAGATATTACTGAAAAGCCTATGTACTTTACTGCTGGTGCTTACCATAATGGTTGAACTGCCTTTTGTGTTTATGACCATTCCCTTATTTCCAGCCTAGTGCTAGTAAGCACATTAGATGGACGGTTGACAGCCTTCTCGACTCAGAATGGCATCAAAGCTTGGGACTTGGAGACACAGCCGCTGCTCTCGTCCAATTTACACCATGTTGAGGTAATTATAATTTTTTATTTTCGTTTATTCATCTTCTTAGACTTGTTAAATACATTTTTAAATATTTCTTAAAAAATACAAAAAAGAAAAGAAAAACATTAAAAAATATAAAAAAACAGTAGCCCACCGGTATCGGGAACAGGGTCCAAGCTACCGGCGCGGTCAGGGCTCCAGAGAGAGGAACCTCCTAACAATGCGAGCCGTGTCAAGAAGTACCGCTTTCTGAATCAAGCCCTTGATCGAGCTGCCTAACGAGAGCCTCCTGAGGTGTTGGTCGAGGCTCTTAGCTATTAAGCCATTGGCTGTCACAACTATCAGTACAATGATTGCAGAGTCCACTTCCCACATGTCGACAACCTTGCGAGCCAAGTCATTATACTTGATTTGTTTATCCTTCTCGGCTATCACGAGGTTCTCTTCATGCGGGACGGTTATGTCGTGTGCGTTACCCAGGCCAGATGTTGTCGAAAATGGTCATTTGAATCTTATAGATAATTAGTTTTGCAGATTCTGTAATTGTTGCGCACATTTTTAAATTTGTTGCGCTTATAGTTTTTTAATTATTTCACAAAAACATTTCCTGCTGGGGTAACGTTACCCCAGCCAGACCTTTTTCTTTCTAATGGGAATATTTAAATAATTACTAGCTATAAAATTAGTTGTCTAGATGAAGTAAATGTTGTGCCTTATTTTGTATTTGTTCTTTCATCGGTTGCGAAGTTATTCGAGATTTTGCTGGGGTAACGTTTTTGGTTTTGCTAGATCTTTGAAATGGTTAAGCGGATTCTTATCATATTTTGTACATGGCTTCTTAGGAATTAGTTTAAATTTGTTCTGCAATAAAAAAAACAAAATAATACATAGCTTAAAGGTTATTTCATTAAATAGAAAAACACTTCAATTGGTCCCAGCACTCTCAATAAGAGCTCTAAAGACATTTTTTAAACGTTATTTTAAAGCTTGTAACTGCCTTCAAATTTACGTGAAGTTTCATTAGTATCCTGTAAGTATTTAACAAGTTATGATGATATTGAGTTCTTCACGAGCACGGTCTTGATGCGCGCGGTGTTATTTGGCCACTGGATTGGATATATGAACTGAATGTTATGTCAATTATTAGTTTTTTAGTTCAGTTGTATATCAGTAAAATTTCAGCTCAGTACATTGGATAATTAATGAGATAATACGATTAAAGTGATCAGGAAGTGAATGACCGTGGTAACCCGACCAAGTTTAGGTGGTTACGAAAAAGCGATAACGCAAAACATTATGGTACCTTCTAAAATATGTAGGATAGTATTACAAATTTAGTACAGACATGTACACAAGTTTAAAAAAAAACTACGTGATTATTAAATAATATTTATTGACAGGTAATATAATCATTTCAATTGAACTTTTAAAATATTATTAAACTTATACTTAAAAACAATCACAGATTAAAATTACAGATAGTAATTATGCTTTTTTGAAATTTTCTATTATTTTTTAATTAAATTATAGATTTCAGTAAACACAGTACACAGTTACAGTTTTTATTTAAATATACACATATTGGACTGTGTAATGATCACAGACAATAAATAATATACAATGGTTTTTTTTCATTTAACACTAAATTTACGGTGCGTACAAACTATATAAAATAACATGTTATATAACATTTTTCATAGTGTGGTCATGTTATTTAACATTGTTGTATAACATTTTACATATAGTTGTAGTGTTATATAACATGTTACATGGTCTGTACGCACCTTTACGTATGTCTACCTACTAATACCTACTTATATCAATTAAAATCACAGATCAATGGTAATATTAAATGACATCACAATGTAGTAAAATGCTCACAGTTAGTCCTACTGTTTTGTTGTCTCATTTCAAATATCACATTTTTTTCCTAAGTTTAAAATCACAGATCAAAAATAATAAAATTAAGTAATATTAAACTGCAGTCAAATAATTATCTAAGTATTACTTTTAACTAATTACAATCTCAAAAAGTCGACGTGTGAAAGGCACATTCTAAAACTTTGTTGGTTTTTGTATAAAAATATCACAGATCATTTTGTTAAATGAGTATCCAAATACGTAAGTAACTTTGTGAAACAAACGTTGTCATAAACAGAGATCTAGTTGGCGCTCTAGAGAGACCATAAGCGTAGGCAGATTTTGTTGATTCTTACGTCAGTCGATGAAATGGTCATGATTTAGGTCCGCAAATATTGGTCGATGAAAAGATTGCCATTCCATCGTACATCGGTCATCAGAGGGCTAAGCACGAGTTTCTGCGTAATTGCATCGACAGCGTAAACGTATCGCTTGTGTCAATTTTTGTATGCAAAATTGATCAGCGCCATGTGTCCGTATTTGGAACTAAACTAATCGGTAGCACAAGTTTCTGACATTTAACTTCGTATCGAGTTTACGTTTTAACGTTGCGTAAATGAACCAAATGTATGGAAATCGGTAGCACCATGGTAGCACGAGTTGTGTAGTATCGACTTTGTCGCTAGCTGGGACGTACGCACGTAAAAAACTGTCTCACTGACATTTTCTCGGTGAGACAGGTTACGTCAAACAATTATCCGTGTTTATTTTGGAATAAATACAAGAATTTGCAATTTTATCATGAAAACAAGAGGAAGGCCATGCTGCCTATTTACCATCCAATCTCCTATATACATAAAGACGCTAGGAGAAGGTGTAAAATGAGGTAAAATTTTATTTCATTTTCCTTGTAAACACACGTAATAGTTTCTCATAAAAAAAACATTATTATTAGTTTTATTCATGTGAAACACACAGAGCGGCCCGGTGCCGTTCGTCTCCGTGCGTCGAGTTCGTCTCCGTGCGTCGAGTTCGTCTCCGTGCGTTTTCACCGCAACTCCACGTTGTCCTGGAGCTCCAAATCAGTTGAAGTTCCTACCACGCAGTATCGCGACAGGCGTTACAAATAACTGCTTCAGGTACCTACGTAATATAATGAACGTGTGTGCAGCTTATTCATTTGTGGTCTATCATGCTTTACAACGGAAACATACCAACGCAAAGTTGTAATGTTATATAGAACTTGGAACAAACCCTACTGACCAAATTATGTAGGTACTGGGCACCCGGATCTTTTTCCATCCCTCAGCAACTAAATACATTATACCTGATACCCTTTCACAACAATATAAGACTTCAAATTTCATAATACATAACATATTCTTTAGCAGGTTTGTGATGAATGCAGTACCTACCTCTTTAAAATGGCAGGAACTATAGTCATATGCCACGTTACAAGTTACTTACAAGCCTGTCGATGATGGCTAAAGACCGATGTTTAAAGGAGAGAAGCAGAGAAGCACGACAAACATAAAATGGAACACCTTCGCAGTGTGACCATTGGTTTATTGTGAAGACCTTCCATAGAAACCTCCATCTTACCAGTTGTCCTTACACCGTACTGCTAGCGCACTGTGAGGGCACTAATTCTTTGAAAAAAAAATTACCAAATCCTAAATCAAATCGTCCCGTACCTATACATGGCTTGCAAAGGGCGGGTAGCCCCCTTTTGGAGTAAAAGAAAGTAAATGTTCAACCCATGGATTTTATATTTCTGTGGTTCAACCCATTTTGTAATACTAAATACACAGTAATAATAATAACATGTTTTTTTTTTCGAATTTGTCTAATATTGAACGTTGCATAGTTGGTCGAATCGAAGCTCCAAAGTATTGAGCATCGAAGCCGAGTTGCTGGCTTATCGGTTTTCTATCGGTTACATTTTGGGGAGTGTGCGACGGAATTACATAATTTAATTCCGCCAATTCCACCATCGGACCACAAGACGTATGGCGATGCGCCATCGGTACATGGTGGACATCCCACCTATACGTACAAAACGTTTTGGGAATACATTAATTGTGCGTACAGCTAAGGAGTGGAATAGGGAATATGCCTGAAAAAAGTATTTATGATCTGAAGAGTTTATCTAAAAGTATTCGAAAATATAATAATAACTGTGAAATTAGAATCTAAATTGCTCGAAAAACGAACGAGATACAATTATTTTAAACAAATATATCTGTCCCTCTCGCGAAAACGCTGTTTTCTATGGCAGCTGTATAGTCATCGTGTAATTTGACGTCACATTACGTATCGGACTTCTCTTTCTAACTGTAGTCTTTGAAGCTTTATAACTTAATAAATGATGAAGGTATTTAAAAATTAATTTCATGATTGTTTACTAGAGCTAATAAGTATTTTATTTTGCAAATAAAAAAATTGCATGCATATTCCCTATTCCCTGCCGGCGTCTGTGTTTCCTGATAGCTACAACCTGGGAGACTTTGGCAAGAGTGAATAAGTTACTTCTAGGCAAGCGTGCTCCACCTTAGACCGCATCATCGCTTAAAATCAGGTGAGATAGTGGTCAAACGTATGGCGCCTTTCACTACACACTATTGTACATTTATTTACCAGTATATATTTAACACTGTGAATCAAAACTGATTCACATCCGTACACCCAACGTAAGGTTCAGTTGAAAACCAGCGTCGGGCAGCATCTAGTTGACCGGTTGTCCGGTCCGGCAGATTTTGCTGAACTGGACCTATTTGGCGCAGCCGCGGGGCACACAATGGTTATCTGTTTTATAATTAAGTTCCCTTTTTTATACCTACCTAAATTGTGTGTATCTGTATGTGCCAAATAAATTTGTTTTCTTTCTTTCTTTCTTTCTAGTAAAAGAAAAGTTCAAATTCTTTGTTTAAGAATTTGCAAAGGTAATCTCTTGAAGTCAGGTCCGATCTTCGATCACTATTCCACGCGATCGAAGGGTCCGATTATTTTTATTTGTGATGGGTTTGCTCTTCACTCTAGTGTTGGTCAAAGATGACAGAAACATAGTGGAGAGAGTTTGTCAGAGATGGAGCGAGCTTACCCAGAAGGAGCCTGTGTACACTCTAACTTAAGATTAGGGTTGTAAGCGTTCGGAAACACAGACGCAGGCACATAGTTCCACTCCTTTGCTGTGCGCATTATAAAAGACTTTTGGAAACGCTTAGCGCGAATTGGTGGAACAGCAACAAGGTAGGGATGGTAAGTTGCAGTCCGTCTGGATGTCCGATGGTAGAAGGGGGCCGATGGGATGAGGTCCTGGAGTTCTTGAGCACACTCACAGAAGTACAATCCGTAGAAGACCGACAAGTAGGCAACCTTGCGGCAATGAGCCAAGCTAGCTTGGCATCCACCAGTTTTTTGTCGCCGATAAGCCTCTTAGCTGAACCATCCCAAAGGTGGCTGCAAAACTCCATGCAGGATCGGACTTGTGCTCTGTTTAGGGTCTAAAACTGTCCTTGCCTGAAGTATCGCTTCACCCTATTCAGGATGCACACTTACAAGCTTCCAAGAATTTTTTTAATTGCTTAAAAGATATGCTTGTGTATGACTGAAAACGCACAGTTTTTGTGAGACAGCCTCATGAGCGAAGCAGCGGGGAAAGACGAATAGTAGTTGTAAATAAAATTACAGTATTGGTAATGCAGTAAACGGCCCTGACTAGGCTCGTGTACTAACAAAGGTCGTTGTTACGAACCAAAACACTGTGTTATTTATTTTATCATTGCTTTTCTCAAAACAGTGAGAGAAAATGGCACATCATGAGGATACTTATATCGTAGAAGAAAATCTCGAAAATATTGTGAAATCCAGCTAACCTTCAATGGGCCCGCGTGGTGGATACCTACCTATAACATGCAATATTTTCATTTTTGCTTTCATTTCAAAGAATTTCGTCTAGAATAGAAAGGCTTTAATTTATTGCCAAAAAAATTCGGTTTTAATGGGACAGTTGATATTTTCGCGCGTAAACTGTCGATGACGTCACTCCTGCCTGTCATTGATCAAATCAAAGTCATAGAGCAAGATCCCGGTGATACCAAACCCTACTTATTTTCTCAGTAACAAAATGTGTGGGATAGAATAGCGTTCGAATACAATGTATGGTGGCGTAGAAAATGACCTCTGAATTTATCTTTGTTTTTTATCATTGGTTGAATGAATTCTCAACAGCCAATCGCATCACATAACTCTGCGTTGATAATTTTCCACAGGTTGGGCATTAGCAGATAATGGTAGGTGCCAGATAAACTTGCAATAAAGTACATTGACGTTTCCCTAATATCTCTTCGTAGATACCCGAACAATAAAATAAAAACAATGTTATAAATAAAAACTAAAGTCTACCAGGGTTTGGGAGGATGCAAAACTACCTCCTAGACTTTTGAAATATGTCTTATACCTAAATCATTAAAAAAGAAACTGAATGCAGATATGTACGCGTACGTTGTCATTACACAACACTTCTCTATCAAAACATTTTGTTACTGCGAAAATAAGTAACGTCTGGGAACCATGGGATCTTGGACTAAAAATTAACAGGTGTGACGTCAGTAGACGCTGATTGGTGTATTAAAACACGTTCCATTTCACGTTACTTTTAATTCGAAATAATTGGTAACCGGAATAAAAACATTGCACGTACAAAAAAGTACAAAGGAATGGCCTTTATACTTTTTTTAACATTTTTGTCAGACAATATTTATAAATATTATATATACATCTTCCCTATTGCGGCCGAATTCCTACAGAAGAAGCCTGTAGCCAAGCAATAGTAGAAACTTTGTGGTCCTAGCTGTGATATTTTAGGTTAGATATTATTTACAGGTTGATTGGTAATTCAGTGCTTTCCTTCGAATGGGATGTTCTAGTGTAATGCAACGATTTTGAATCAGCAACTTGGCGTCCGGCGTTGTTTTCGAGCGAGAACTTTTAAGGTTTTTTGAAGTCTACCTAACGATCAAAAGTTGCTGATTGAGAGAAATCTCCTCTTCATAAGTATGGAGATAAAGTGCGTAAATAAAAAAGTATGAAAAGTTCTTGAAACTTATCTTTTGTGATCTAGAAATCGATCACTCGAAAATGAAAACCCAATTTGGTCACCAAGTTATCTGGACTGGACAAAAACCGTTTCAACTGTGCAATTACCAATCACTCTGTATACATATAATATGGATGGATGAAAAAAATACTATTTAGATTTAAACAACACTTTATATTTCATAATGAGTAGGTACACGGATCTTACATACTTAAAATGGCAGTCATCATCATCATATTAGCCAATTGCCGTCCACTGCTGAACGTAAGCCTCTCCCAAAGAGAGCCAACCATTCTGGTCCTGAGCAGTCTGCATTCATCGGCTGCTAGCCACCATCTTTAAACATCGGTCCCTCGTGCCGCAGGGCGTCTCACACTACTTTTGCCCACACGCAGTCTCCACTCTAACATTATGTATGCTCCATCCGTCCGTCTGTCCGTCTACAGACATGGCCGGCCAACTTCCACTTCATCATGCTGATTAAAATGGCAGTATCGGCAGTATATTCCAAGCAAGCTGTGAATTTGCACCATTATATAAGTTCCAAAAGTTTTCCAAAATTGGAATTTGTTGTTGAATCTGCTGTTGTCGTAGTCTTTGAAGAAACTTAGTCCCATACTATTAGACGGTTATGTAAGCGATTGGAATGGTTTGTCTGCTCTTGGTGGCAATGCCGGCTTACACTGTTGCGGTGTCGACAAAGGCTCTTGGCTAGAATCTGGAATATTTTACTTGCCTTCTCCTGTAGATAAAAGAAGTTGATATGTAAGAAAAATAATTCAAAGATTTTGACACTATGAAAAAATGTTGTTTTTTAGTGTTTATAGACTTGGACTGGGTTGATTGTGAAGGCCAGATAGGCAGTCATTCCGCGTAATATAGGTACTGGTATTCGGTCTGACTAGAGGACGACCCCAATATTGTTGGGAAAAGGCTAGGCAGATGATATTGGACATTGCAACAAGGAATTTCTTACTAACAGCCTGAAGCCTCATTCTGAGTGCTAAGCAAGGCAATACTCTTAAGTCTTACTACATGAGACTTAGCATAATAGAAACATTTTACATCGTTGTATGAATCTGTGTAATATAAGAGTACCTACCTAGATTATAAAAAAATACAAATATGCTTACTTTTCTTTGAAGTTTTCCCTGAGTCCTCAAATTTGAATAAAACTTATTCTTGCTGACTTTGTTATTTAAAACATCTCAGAACTGTACAGTGCACATTTTCTAATAAAAGGTGGTAAATCACAATTTTTATTTGAAATGACAACAAACAACAATAGACATTTACTATTTAGGGTCAACACACACCACCACGCAACGCAGTGCGAGCGACATTTACAACCCGCGGTATACATTTAAAAAGTGACTACATCTTGCAAAATATGAAAAAACCACCGCAAAGTATGTAATTGTTATTACGACTAACCGAATGATTAAGTAGAAAATGTTAGCGAACAATAATGTAGATATACAAACTGTTACAGAATAAACGCAATACATCTCAAGAGGTCATTGTACTCATCATTATGAACAACTTTTACCATGGTTTAAACTCTTAATTCTTTGTTGTACACTAAAACAGCTTAAAGTATTAGATAAAGCCAAATAATAAAGTTCAACTACAAAGGCGAGCGTAACTCAAAGTCGAGTTTTCTTCAGCAAGCCTTTGAGTGATAAAGAGAGATCAGCGTAGAAGGTAGGATCCAGAGTACAAATAATACACGTAAATATACTACATTCATATCTAAATATAAATAGATATATATAACAAACCCGAATACGCGAAAAAAAATCAGCTGTTCAGTACATTATGTCGAGTAATGCGCACATAAATCAGCAGTGGGTCGATGTTTTTCCCGGTAATGATGAGTGGCCCCATAAGAGTTATTTAGTTTTTTATTTTATACTTTGTACTTTTTATTTAACCGATATAACAATCACGGTCCAAAGTACGTAGGCAAGGTGAACGTGAAAAGTTTCAGTGCTTTTGTCAATTTATTATTAGGTTTGCCATTCGTATATCGCAAATAATTTACAGCTACACGCGTTTGCATCAGTGTGCTAACGGTTTTATATTTTTTGTAATTTGAAGGAAACCGTCAAACGTGAAATGAAAGGTGTCGAACGTCATATGCGGAACCGATCAAAACCAAATAATTTTTCATAAATCACGACATTAATAAACTGAAAATATCAACAGTTTATGAATAAAAGAATTTATAAAAATGATAAATATGTTTTAACATGTGTATAAAATAAAATAATTTTTTAATTGTTATTATTTCCAGGCTCTTAATTGTTCAAAATAGAATTAACGAATTTTTGTGTTCATTTTCAGAACGCACCATTCAGTTCAAATCGTTCCAATCGCTATTGGGTTCTCTGCCTAAATTAACGATCGTTCAATTATTACTATCGAGTAGACGCTAGACGTTTCTTAGGACTCGTGCTACCAAAACACCATCTCGCTGTAGCGAGTGCGTAAAGGTCTGGTAAAAACGTCACGATAACGTTACTATTTCGCAAGAAACTTGTGCTAGGGGTACAGAACATCTATATCAAAACAAAAAAATTAACTGTTAATATAACATAAAGTTTTATTTACAGCTAAGGGCTGTCGAATTATAATATGAAAATAGAGGAAAAAGAACAGCGATTCAAAACAATATTGTACACAATAAATGCCTAGACTAAAAAATACATTATCAACAAACTTATAACACCCCTCTTTTTGCGTCTGGGGTTAAAAATTATCGTCACTCTCAGCTAACAAAACTGCTTTTCCTGGTATCAAATTAAAAATTTCACCTAAAAAATATACTTAAGTAACACTATTATAACAACTCGTAACAGAAACTCATAATAAAAAAACGTACAATTTTGTATACGCCCGAGACGTAAACGGGTTGCGGGGGGCAAAAGTCCGAGTAACACACCAATCGCGCGCGATTGGCGCTACCTCATAAAGCGAATCTAACAACTTTTGCCAAGTTACGTGTCGGGGACTGTAATAGCGCGCGTATTTAGAGCATTTTTATTTACCTACACATTACATTTGTAATAATCTATTTAAGTCATGATCCATAGTAATAAAGATTGAACAGTGGCCAGCAGGTCAACCTACCTAAATCGTAGTAATATATACCTAGCTAGATATAAGTATGTACTCACCGTAGATTGAGAGTGTTACAGACGTAGAGGAGAACGTCAAACGATATTTTTTATAACTTCACCACGCAGCCATAGTCGCCACCACACCCATACGTAGGTATTATGTCGCCATCACCGCGTCCATCATCGTGGCCCACGGCTATTGCTATGTTGCCATTCTGTTTATACCTACAATAAAAACAAAGAGTACATTTTTTTTTGTCATAATATCCTTAATGGGGTTTCAATTGTAGTTTTGCTACCTACATATTTGAAACTCGAATCGTCATCTATTTGCGAGTTTATATCAACGCGAGTGTCGCAACAAGGTAATTATGGATTTCTTAAAGTCTACGTGTCCAAGGAGTTTGTGGAAATAAATTAATACCTACCTGTTGCGGTAGTCCCGACTCCCAACATTGATAACGATAAAAATCGGTCGCTAAGTCATGAATTTCATTAATCATGTTTCAAGTCATATTTTGACAATATACCTATACACAAAAACATTCCACTTGAATCAATCTATCTATTAAAAAAAACTGCTTCAGAATCCGTTGCGTAGTTTTAAAGATTTAAGCAAACAGGGACAGACAAACGGGAAGCGACTTTGTACTATGTACTATGTAGGTACTATGTAGCGAAGGATAAATATGTCGTTATCAATATTGAGAATTCCAGTCTAGGTAATAATTAAGTACGAAAGAAAAGCAAATAATAAGTTCCTAAATTTAAATATTTAAGCCTTAAAAAAATACAGTTTTAGATAAGTACCTAACAACATGTACATATTAATAATAATTTTGCTACGATTTCTGTAGTTACATTATACAAGCTTACCTTGTTCGTGAATTCATCAAGCAGCCTGCACCATAACTATGATCATCAATAGAAGCACTCCACATTAGCAGTAATTCGCCACACTTATTATTTTACATTAGCTCTCACGCACTCTATAAATATTTGCAAAAACAGGAAACGGAACTGCCGAAACGCATGCGCACTCTACAAGATGAATTATGTGATTACGGAGCATGTTTAGTGTGTTAAGCAAACAATGCGCCCCTTTACCCCACCCCTTCCGCGTCCCACCGAACGACATGTTATTTTCATCAGTGATTTTTGATAAGTTTGTGCAACTGGAAGATAATAATAATGTTTTCATAGTACAGATATTATTATATTATTAATGTATTTAACAGTGTACGCGTCTGTACCGAAATTGTAAGGTGTATTATACTAAACATTTCAAAAGATAGTATAATGTTCTGCGTTTTCGCTTTTTCGTAACCACATAAACTTGGTCGGGTTGTGGTAACCCGACCAAGTTTATGTCATTCACTTCCTGATCACTTTAATCGTATTATCTCATTAATTATCCAATGTACTGAGCTGAAATTTTACTGATATACAACTGAACTAAAAAACTAATAATTGACATAACATTCAGTTCATATATCCAATCCAGTGGCCAAATAACACCGCGCGCATCAAGACCGTGCTCGTGAAGAACTCAATATCATCATAACTTGTTAAATACTTACAGGATACTAATGAAACTTCACATACATTTGAAGGCAGTTACAAGCTTTAAAATAACGTTTAAAAATGTCTTTAGAGCTCTTATTGAGAGTGCTGGGACCAATTGAAGTGTTTTTCTATTTAATGAAATAACCTTTAAGCTATGTATTATTTTGGTTTTTTTATTGCAGAACAAATTTAAACTAATTCCTAAGAAGCCATGTACAAAATATGATAAGAATCCGCTTAACCATTTCAAAGATCTAGCAAAACCAAAAACGTTACCCCAGCAAAATCTCGAATAACTTCGCAACCGATGAAAGAACAAATACAAAATAAGGCACAACATTTACTTCATCTAGACAACTAATTTTATAGCTAGTAATTATTTAAATATTCCCATTAGAAAGAAAAAGGTCTGGCTGGGGTAACGTTACCCCAGCAGGAAATGTTTTTGTGAAATAATTAAAAAACTATAAGCGCAACAAATTTAAAAATGTGCGCAACAATTACAGAAGCCGCAAAACTAATTATCTATAAGATTCAAATGACCATTTTCGACAACATCTGGCCTGGGTAACGGACACGGTTATGTCTACAATCATTGCACGCCTCACTATTCGGTCCAGCACCACTTTATCAGGCTTATTGGCAACAATAGTCCTATCAGTGATGATGGACCGATCCCAGTACAATGTGATATCGCCACTATCGAGAACTGGGTCGGGCACATCCCGCGTGTATCTGACATCGACGCACAAACGATTTCCATGGGTCTAGGGCGTGATTCTGGACACCCTAGACTTAGGATTTATCGTCGGCTTTTTTCTCATTTTTTCATTTTTTTCAAGGGTTTTTTACTTTAGGGTGCTCAAAATCGTTATTCTGACCTAACCCAATGAGATTTTTAATAAAAAAATAATTAATTAACTACTTTCACTAAAAAGAGCAATCTGAATAAAACCACAAATAGATATCAGCTCAGCTGAGCTGATACCTATTTGTGCTACTCTTGAAAAAAATGAGAAAAGAACCGACTAAAAATTCCAACACTGGGGTGTCCAGAATCATGCCCTGTATACCCATGGAAATCGTTTGTGCGTCGATGTCAGATACACGCGGTATCTGTAGCACGGCACCTTTGACTGCTGATGGATAATCCTCGCTACAAGGTTGTGCCTATGCAAGTATTCTCCGTAAGCTGGACGAGAACAACCAGAGATAATGTGGCGAATTCATTCTCCCGGACGGTGACATGCCCGACATATGTCAACCGTGCCGTCCTTCACAATAAATCTCCGGTAGTTATTCGTCATGATGACTTCGTCCATATTTGCACATACAAAACCTTCGGTTTCTCCAAAAAGATCACCGAAACGCAGCATGCATGACTGCACATTTGTCCACACCAATCTTCATCCTGATGGCGCTACTGAAAGTTTCAGTTACCTTCAGTAGCTCCATCAGTTGCAGATTATTGTGGGCAAAGAGTTTCAGATCATCCATGTAAAGGAGGTGAGATATAACCTGACCACCTTTCCTCAACCGATAGCCTAGCCCTGAATTCTCCATCAGTGTGCCAAGAGGATTCAAGGCTAGGCAGAACCAAATCGGACTCAAACTATCGCCCTGAAATATACCCCGCTCAATCCTTACTGGTTCGCTATTCCCCTGGATATTTATATACATCCTGGATAGCGTATCTACTCTTCTGATTAATTTCGATGCGGGATCCAAGACAGTTGAATCGTTTCTCCGGGGCTCGTCGGGCTTCATTAGCTCGCCGTTTTTCTGGTGGTCGCCTCTGTTGATTCTGGCTTTCAGGAGTTGCAGTGGTTGGGAATGAGTAGCGGGCTTGTCCCAAATAAAAAAAAATCCGGGATAGCGAAAGACTGTCCTCCATTGCCCCATACGACATCAGGAAGGTGCGTAGCGTTGCATCAATTTTGTACAATTCTAGCACCCTCATGAGCCATGTATGAGGCACCGAGTCATAGGCCTTCTTATAGTCTATCCAGCATGTTGACAGATCCTTTTGGAAACGACGAACCTGTTGGCTAATGGCTATATCAATGAGGAGTAGCTCCTTAGTACCGCGGGACCCATTCTTACATCAATTTTGAGAGGCAGACATGATGTTGTTGTTGTTAATATGGCTGTTAATCTTTGCCCTCAAAATGGATGTTAGAACTTTATAGACCGTCGGTAAACACGTGACTGGTCTATAATTTTTAGGCTCCGCAGTACTACCTGATTTATGGAGCGGGTGAGTTATTCCTGTAGTTAAGAACTCGTGTAGCGACCCAGACTCTAAGGCAGATTGGAATTGAGACGCCAATTATTTTTTTATTGTTATTGTTTGTTTTATTCTGTAACTCATCTAGTTTTTTCCAAAGGTAATATTATTATTTGTTGGGTTCCTTTGCCATGTCTTTTTTTTTGCAGGGTGAAAACAATATAATATACTTAGACTTTGCCTGAGATCTGTACACGCTTATCCCGTTTTCCTTCTTGTATAGCTTAAAGTCTCCTCATGAATGTGGCTATCATATTATATAAAAATAATTTTCCAGATCTGACTGGTAGTTCCAGAGATTCAAGCAAACACAAATACACAGTATAGATTTTACTAACTCTGAGATTCACTTGCAAAAGGTTAGATTAGGACCTAATCTTTTCAAAGTTAGAGTGAACGGGCTGCTTCTGGGTAATCTTGCTCCATCGTCGTCGAATTTGTCTCTGTCATCTCTGACCTAGACTAAATTCAAGAGCAAACCCATCTCAACTAAAGAAAAAACTAACCGGGTGACTATAACATATACACATATATTGAAAAGGCTAGGAAAATAGACTCACTCTTCTTCATTTAATGAATACACTCAAACATTCAGAGGTGGATTTAGCACCGAGTTCCAATAATAAAAAATTATTGTTTTACTTCTTGATTTCGATCGAATTCTAAATATTCTTAAATGTCTGGGGGCTAAAAGCTAGACATACCTAGAAATACCTTCAACCAAACTCCTATAAAATTTGACCAAAATGTAGTACAAATCTAGATGGATGATAGGTAACCCTAAATAGCTAAAATAGACAGCAAGAATAATTAATTGGGTGGGGAATCATCCATTGAATACAATAAGCTGTCACACTTCGTCTAGTGAAACCTCAAACCCGCCACCTAAGGGCATACAACATTGTGGAATAGGTCCCCTGCCGCATTTAGATATTTTTCCAGGGTTGCGGCGCACGATCTAACATGCATATTTGTATGGGTAGAGGACGCTTAAAAAAAAAAGTTACTAACATGGTGCCCTAAAGTGTAAAGTTGTCGATAGACCGTGTGCCGCAACTTTGAAAAAAAAGTCTATGCTCCCATAGAAAAAGGTTCGAATCACTTGGTTCACAAATCATTTTACCTAAGTATACAAGTAGTAGTAGTTTAGTACTGATTCATTTATTTATATGCTATCGTTCAGTGTTCTGAATTGAATAGTGCAACATGCAAAACCTTATTGTTATCAATCATCAATCAATAGATATAAAAATACAACCGACTTCTAAAAAACAACACTACAAACTACAAAGTAAAAAATAACTTTAATTTCGGAAGTCGGTGTTTTTGTAAGTTTCTTCGTATTTTGACACCGACTTCCGAAATTAAAGTTATTTTTTACTTTGTAGTGTTGTTTTTAGGGTTCCGTACCTCAAAAGGTAAAAACGGAACCCTTATAGGATCACTTTGTTGTCCGTCTGTCTGTCTGTCTGTCTGTCTGTCTGTCTGTCTGTCAAGACCTTTTTTCTCAGGAACGCGTGGAGGTATCAAGCTGAAATTCATATCAAATACTCAAGTCTATGGTCTCTTGGAGCTGTGAAAAAATCAAACTTCTAAGTCAACGCGATCAAAAGATACTCCCGTTTATGCCCCAAATTTTCGACACTCGCAAGGGAATCAAAACCTACAGGGTACTTCCCGTGAACTCAGAATCTTGAAATTTGGTACGAAGCAACGTCTTATAACACAGATAAAGGAAAAATTGCGAAAAGCATAAATTTTTAGTTACATCATATAATAAAAATATTTTTAATAATTTTAAACTTATTACCCCTTTACTCATGAACGCGTAGTGGTATTATATTGAAATTCTTAACAAATACTCAAGTCTATAATATCTTTAAGCTGTAACAAAATCAAACTTCTACGTCAACGCAATCAAAAGATACAGCAATTAAAGCCGCATATTTTGAAACTCGCAACTACTCGCAAGGGAATCAAAACCTAAAGGATACTTCCAGACGACCTGGAATCTTGAAATTTGGCATGAAGCAACGTTATAAAGTACACATATAGGAAAAATTCCGAAAATCTTAAATTTTTAGTTACATCACATAGTATATTTTTTTTAATAATCATAAACTTACTAGCTGACCCAGCAAACGTTGTTCAGCGATTAAAAAAAAAAAACAGATGTTGGCCGATTCTCAGACCTACCCGATATGCACACAAAATTTCATGCAAATCGGTTCAGCCGTTTCGGAGGAGTTAGCCAATCTAAACCGAGATTGATCCAAATTGTGCCTATTTCTAGTATTAAAATTATGGGCGGGTTGTTTCAACTACACTTAACGCACGCGTAAACGTTAAAAATGGTGCTAACTATCGTCAAATCAAAAAATTGGGTTGTTTCACAAAATGTCAGCGTTAACGCACGTAAAATATAACGTTTACGTTAACAGATGGTCTGAGCACTGGTTAAGGTAACTTTAGTTGCGTCAAATAGAACAATATTGTGAAATTTCTTTTGAATTCCTCAATACCAGTTCTTCTGATGACACAAATAAGTGGTGGAATGCAAAAAAAGCTTTTAGGTAGGACCCGTGGCAATAACTTAGCTATTGGGATGAGCAGGAATTTATACCAGAATGTTTTGAAACAACGCTTCTAATTTAACGAACGTCAAACATCGTCCGTAATCGTAACTTTTTGACGTACGTATGTTACGTTAACCAACTGTTTGATACAACCCGCCCTATGTCTATCACTTCTCTTCTTAAAGAGATGAAGATTTTTCCGAACATACATAATGTTTCATATATGTATTGACAAGGTACCGTCAGCTTTCCACATTGTTATGTTATGGATTTCATTTAGCAATAAAAATACCATAACTTTTACTTATATACCTACTGGTTTGTACGGAACCCTCGGTGCGCGAGTCTGACTCGCACTTGGCCGGTTTTTTTAGAAGTCGGTTGTATTTTTATATCTATTGATTGATGATTGATAACAATAAGGTTTTGCATGTTGCACTATTCAATTCAGAACACTGAACGATAGCATATAAATAAATGAATCAGTACTCGGTTGTATTTTTGACGTGACAACGTCTTATAAATTGGTTTGCCGGGTGACACTTCAAGAAACTGCGTTACGCTCCGCTCACGTTATGCGCTCACAATGAGAGCGAGTGAGAGGCACGCGTCCCTTCCACTCGGGCATGGTTAGCCCGCCTAAGAGCGAGAGAGACAGACATAACATCCTTCTTCCTACTATACGAATGAATATTCACATTAAAATTATTTTACCACTCAAAGTCGTTGTCACCTGTCACGTAAAACTTTCGCCCGTATACTTTACAGGCAACCAATTTTTTTGTAAAAAGTTTTTTATTTTTCACTTTCTAGTGGTACCCTACACCTAACAACACCACTGCCAAAATCGCAGAAAAGCAAAATACGCAATTTCGATTACTTGGATGACATAAAACCATCATCCAAGTAGACGAATTCCAGCTATTTCGATTTAAAATCCAAAGTTCGCAACCGATTTCGATAAAATTTAAATGGGACCAATCTGCAAGTATATCCTTTCAGATAAAACAAGAATTTTTCAAATCGGTTCATAATTATTGGAGTTATGAGGTAACAAACATAAAAAAAACCTCCTCCTTTTTGGGAAGTCGTTTAAAAATTCGTCCGTTACTGAGTGACTCGAGTGACTGACAACGCATAGCCGAAAATACGGTCGTAAGAAGCTGAAATTAGGCAAGTAACTTCCTCTCCGTAGGGATGCACTAAGACATAAGAGATTTCACGAAATTCCTACGGGAACGGATAAACAGGATATGCGGGTACGAAGTCGCGGGCAAAAGCTAGTTCATTATCTACTCTACACTAATATTATAAAGAGGAAGACTTTGTTTGTATGTTTGTTTGTTTGTTTGATTGTAATGAATAGGCTCAAAAACTACTAGACCGATTTTAAAAATTCTTTCACCATTCGAAAGCTACATTATCCACGAGTAACATAGGCTATATTTTATTTTGGAATAAAATAGGGTTCCGTAAGATATTTGGGTTTTTCGGACACAAGGTGTAAAAATCAACTACAAAAAGTTACTTATTTTGCGTACGCTGCCTAAACAACTATAAAAGATAGAACCATAAATTGTTCTAATTAATTGTAGATCTTATAAATATCTACAAAAAAGTCCGCGACACACTATACCTATCTATGTCGAGTGAGGCACAATAACCATTTTTTTATTTAAAATCTTGATTTTTTGGACTACATTTAAACGCGTTTATTTTACTCATACTATTAATCCTTATCAAAATAAAGTATTTCATCACTAAGTACAGTTTATGTAAATAATATTTGGTCAATGAATGATTAAAATCGGACGTTTGGTTTTGAAGTTATGGGGAAATTAAAATATTACGATTTCTGCTGCGCGGCCCGTTGCGAAGTGGACGTCACCAAGGCCCCCGGGTGCGCGAGGTACCTACCCGCGCGGTTCAGACGCGAGGTAACAGTTTTTCTGTAGTGTATTTTAGTATCAGCATTGCTCCCGTGCGAAACCGGGGCGGGTCGCTAGTAATGAGATAATTAGGTAATGTTGGTCTTTTTAAACTTCACAGTCATTCAATTTGACAAGGAAAAAAATATTATTATTTATTTAAACTTTATGCACAATAGTGGTACATGGGTGGACATAATAATCTACTATTGATTTATCAAAACAAAATGTGACAATTTGAAAGCCATATTTACATTTTATGAAGGTAATTGGTTTTTCCAAATTTAATTCTTTTCCTCATAGCAAAACTGTTGCCCATTTGGACATTTAATTCATCAGCAACTCTTGTGGGTTTTTCAACATTTTCTTGTTTTAGTTACCAGAGGGCAGAGTCCTGCAAATATACCTACACTTTATGATTGTATACAAACTATATTATGACTAGTTTTTTTAGATGCAAATATCGAATTTTATCCCACAGGGAAGTCCCTACCACCAGTACAAACATCCAATGTCCTAATTCAGGGACATGATCACCCATGTACCTAGTACAATCTACTCGACCGTTAACAAACGTCCAGACTTTCACATTTATCAAAGCGCATTTATAACCTGAGTAGCTTTTGCCCGCGACTTCGTACGCGCACATCCTGTTTTTTCCCGTTCCCGTGAGAAGTTCGAGAAATCCTCTTAATGCTCCTCAACACTCCCCAAGGTACCGACATGCCAAATTTCAGCCTCTTGCGACCAGCAGTTTCGGCTGTGCGTTGTCTGTCTGTCACTCAGTAACGGAAGAAATTTATATATTAGGATAGCTGAGCTGCACAAGTTCGTCTGCGTCACATTTTTCACTAATGCTCAGCTCCTGTTGGTCGGAGCGTGATGTTATATAGCATAGCTTTCCTCGATAAATGGGCTATCCAATACAAACAATTTTTCAATTCGAAGCAGCAGTTCCTGAGCCTTGAGGTACCTAAGCGCGTTCAACAAAGTAAACTATCAAACTCTTCAGCTTTATAATATTAGAGACTATTAAGATATGGCAGGCAGCATTCATCGGATTAATTATTTAGACTCGTGCGTAGGTACCTAAACCTTGGACCGAAGTTGTAAGAAGTTATTGGGAAAGCCTTTGCCCAGCTGTGGGAGTTCTTTACAGAAGTTCGTACAACCTGAGTCGAGAGTGAATAGGTAACTTCTAGGCAAACGTGCTCCATCGTCAAGCACATCGTCGCTTTCCATCAGAGTGGTCAAAAGCGAGCCTGTTAATAATCATCTGCCTAGCCTTTTCCCTATTGGGGTCGTATTCCAGTCAAACCGGATTCAGCTGAATACCAGTGTTTAACGTGGAGCGGCTGCCTAGCAGCCTACTAGACCTCCAAATCAAATCAAATCAAATCAAAATAGTTTATTTGTTAGAATATGGTACAATTGAAGTTATAATAACGGTTTCAGCATATTATTATCCTGCCATAATATGGCGTACAAATATTTCTGTATAAAAAGAAACAAAGCTTATATTACTAACCTATTCATAATTATGGATTAGAGAATAAAAATATGAATTTTATAATATTTAACAAATTGAAATTGTATCGTATTGAAATTGTAATGATTCATAATGAATAAAAATTGTATTATATTATTAACGACTTATCCTCTAAATATTCTTGAACACTAGTATTTTTTTTCTATTAAATATACTGAACAATACCCTTTTGAACAACGGCAATGGTAAATCTTGAGTATTATTTGGTAAATGGTAATATAAAATAATTGCCATGCAGTACGTATTTCTTTTAAATAGCATTAATTTTATTTGGGGTAATTTTAATTTGTCTTTGTGTGTCTATTATTTATTTTGTAACTGCTTTTTTTCAAACAAATGATAATTATTTTTTACAAAAATGCAAATTTCAAAAATATAGAGACATGGTAAAGATAGTATTTTAAGTTTTTGAAATGATGGCTTACAGCTATCTATAAATTGGGCTGCACACAGTGCCCGGATCATTATTTTTGTCCTTTAAAAACTCTTTGCACGTCTACTGAGTTACCCCAAATTATAAGACCAGTACTCTGAGTACAGATGCTACATTAAACAACCATTGCGGTATTTAGATTAACCGTTTGCCTTAATCTTTTCAGGACATACACAAAGCGATCTATTCCTTTGAGTATTTTGTCTCTGTGGTTTCCAATTGCAATTTTTGTCCACGGTTATGCCTAAGAATACACATTCATCAACAATGTTTAAGGGGGAATTGTTATACTGAATATCTAGACTATCCGTGTATGTGTTTGTGTTGAGTGCTTGAAATTTTATTATATTTGTTTTTGTCATGTTTATTTTTAAGTTATTTTGTTCTAGCCATTTGATTGTCTTGTCTAATGCTTTAACAATTCGTTTTTCCAAGTCTTTATTTTCGTCGCTTTTAATAATCAATGTTGCGTCATCTGCAAATAGTACGCACTTTTCAGTAATCGCCTCTGGTAGGTGGTTGATGACTAGAAAGAAAAGAGGGGAGACAATTCGTCCCTGAGGTGTGCCGAAATTATTTTGTCTGTATTTTGATCTAAATATTTTTTGTTGGTTTTGACATTTCCTTGTTATTTCTAGTCTACGCATTGTTGTCGGTCAGTAAGAAAGCTTTTGATCCAATCGTTGGCATTTTCGCGGATTCCATAGTGTGAAAGTTTTGATAGCGTTTTATGGCAGACAAAGTCAAAGGCTTTTGTCATGTCTAGAAAGACACAGCCTATTTTGGATTTTTGGTTTAGACTTTCGGTTATCTGTTTAATTAAAGAAAAACAAGCTGAAGCCGTAGATCTCCCCTTCCTTCTTCCCCTTCTTCTCCTCGATTAAAGTGATTGGTCGATAGTTACTCATATCCGATTTTAAAACTTTCTTGTATAAAAGTTTGACAATCGACATTTTTAGTCGTTTTGGAAAAACTCCTTCACTTAGGGATAAATTTATTATGTAGCTTAAAAGTCGGACTAAACTCTATGCACATACTTTTAACACTTTAGTACTTAAGTCGTCATAACCAGTAAAGAACTTATTTTTTAGACTATGAACTATTTTATACACATCTGTTTCATCTATTGGTGTTAAGAAAATGCTTTTAGGATTCTGAGGGATTGT
The DNA here is from genome assembly GCA_963859965.1 of Ceramica pisi. Lineage (NCBI taxonomy): Eukaryota > Metazoa > Arthropoda > Insecta > Lepidoptera > Noctuidae > Ceramica > Ceramica pisi. The sequence continues at coordinate 5,590,857 of OY982549.1, read as the reverse complement.
AAAATTGTTATTCAGTTTATTTTCTCTCCACAACGCATTAACTGAGTAACACGGTACTTCTTGGCAAGACTGGAGTCAGATTTACCGGCTTCTGACAATCCGTAACGACTGCCAAAGATGTATAAATGACAGCTAGCTGGGACCAACGGCTTAACGGTATCTTATGACGGTCACCCATCTACATACCAATCTTGGCAAGCGTTGCTTAACCTTAAAGATCGACCCGTGCGTCTGTTATTATTTAGCCACGCGCTACCCCTGAGCCTGTTAATAATAGTAAAATAAAATAAATTAAGATATTAATCAATGGGTCTTCCACAGCTCACGTCAGGAGGCAAGTGGGTCCGCCTGGTGCCTTCCCTCAGTGGCACCCTGTACAGTCTTAGTGGGGACACCATCGAGCCGCTGCCTTTTGACGCGGAGCAGCTGCTCTCGTCTTCCTTCAAGTATTCCGATGACTTGGTTATAGCTGGTGAGTGATTAATCAGTTTTCTTAAATAAATTTTTACTCAGATTTCAGCAAAAGATCTCGAGTAATAGGCTGTATCATCTTTGAACATCAGGTGAGATAGCTGACAAACTTTATTATTTGTTGTTATAGCTGCAGTAGAAATACACAATCTGTGAAAATTTCAACTGTCAACCCATTACAATTCTTGAGATACAGCCCGCTGACAGACAGACGGACGGACGGACGGACAGCGGAGGCTTAGTAATAGGGTTCCTTCGGGTACGGAACCCTAAAAATGATTGATAGGGTGGCACTTCAATTCCCCTTTATGAAAATTCCAGTGATCCTGTTTTTAATAGTGCCAGATTAATGAGATTCGAAATGCTATTCTTCTGTCAGGGATCGCAGACTATGAAATGGTCATAATTATCTAGATTCTAGTGTGTGCGTTCGCGCAGCGGAATGTTGTTGAATTTAAAGATTTTAATTAGGTATGCAGATATTTAGTGAATGACGTCGTATAATTGTGTATGGTATAAAAAAAATTGTGCACGCAGCCATTGTGGAGAAATTCACCAAAAACTGATTCCGCTGGGCGAACGTTGTCCTGGCGGAACTTTTTTTAATCCATAGACTTTAGAAGAAAAGAGATGAGACGGCACACGATTCTAGTTAAACATACTTACCTGCATACAGGAGTGAAAAAAAAAGCAAATAAAAAGTTAAATACCACTTTCTTTGGCCTACTTTCATGATATGACGAAATTTAAAAGCCAGTTGCCTTATGGCTCGAACTTTATGGAAAGTAGATGGTTAGGAATCCGTAGATATACTTCCACGCATAAAAACTAGGTACTCAGTATAGTACCTGCGATGTACTTGTCTCTGCAAGTCTGCATAAGGTCGACTGGTAGTAAATTCCGTAGTCAACAAGGAACCCTTATAGTTTCGCCGTATCTGTCCGTCTGTGTGCGGTTTAGCTCAGATTTAGCACTAAAAAGTTGGAATTTTGTATAATCATACTCACAATGGAAAAAAATTGGGTCGTCGTTTTTGTTTTGTCGTCTATCCCATGGTATGGGGTGTTATTGAATAGGTCGTTCAAAATATTGAGGGTGCGCACCCTCAATATTTTGAACGACCTATTCAATAAATAAACAAGAATGGTTATGTTAATTCGCCAGTCACTACTCTACCGACCAAAGACCTCAATCGCATTACCTAACCACTATCAACAATACTGCGAAAATCCTCGCCAAATCTGATTAAGTTAATGATAGACATGTATGTACCTACCTAACAGATACGTGTATGTAAATAAACACGACGTACATAGCAGTTAGATAACGTTATTCGACGTAATCGTGTCTAGCCGTGCTGACCAATGTCGAGTCACCACGACAGTGTCATTGTATAGTAGAGTCAGTAGAGCGTTCTACGTAGGCGAAGTAAACGTAATTATACGTAAATATGCGTGCGGTATTTATAGATGTAGGTACGATTGTAGACGGGTGGTCATTCGGTTTAAATAGATAATGCTTTCTTCGTGGGGGTGGAATCATATTTTTTTAGGAGTTTAGAAAGATGAATTTCTTAATGGATTTTCCACCGACGTATAGGTATATGTCACCGGAAAATTGCACCGGATGATTGAATTATAATTTCTCGATATATTATGACCAAATCATATTTAATATAATACATCTTGTCCAAATTCGTGTGTTATGGAGAAAAATGAGTTTGCTATTGCACGCGATATTTTACAATCTTACGGCGGCTGCAATGGGCTTGTCTCTAAAATCTAATTAGTCCGTCAGTTAGATTATCAAAAAATATTTGACCGGTGTTTTTTCTTTTGTTACGGGAACCAAAATTGACGAAGTTACGACGCTTTTAAAATTCTCAATACGTCACACCTTCGCATAATGTTTACTGAGTCGTGACGTCACGAGCCCCCAGTCGCGAGTTTTGATGCGTTTTATATCTTTGTCAATATTCATTGTTTTACAAAAACAAAAAATACGTATCCATTATTTCAATACTCTAACTGACAGACTAAATAGTTTTCAAAATTTGTGGATGATGGAATCTAGCCTATTATCCGGTGACATATGGAATAGAATGGGAGGGCTATATAAATATTGCTGGAAAAAAGGTTGGTGACAGCAATTGTTTATTTACCGTCTGTCTTGTGCTTTTAGCTTGCGCAGTAAAAATCCGTCTTAAACCTCATCATCATCATTCACCGCCCAGCTTCTGCCACTTCTGTGCATGGCCCCCTATTTCTTCTGCCAGTCCCAACATTCCTGTGCCAGTCTCATTCAGGTTCTACCTGCAATGACAAAAATGCCTACCTCTGCGCCAGACAACTGGTCCAGTCCGCTGAACTCAGTTACCGCCATACTCCACCTTACTTAATCTCCGCGCCTATCCTTAATTTTAATCTAAGGAAACGGGGACGCTACTAGCTACTACTCTGGATACTAATATAACAAAGCTGAAGAGTTTGTTTGAACGCACTAATTTCTAGAACTATCAATCGGATTTAGAAAATTATTTTTGTATATGATAGCCATATTCATGAGGCTATTATAGGCTATACTGGTTCGGGAAAAAACTGGACAGTCGCGAGCAAAATCTATTAATGAATATCCAAAGAACTGCGATCTCAGCGATCTAGCCATCATTTTCGAGCCTATACATTTAGTCAAAAAAATTTTGGGAATGGATGATTTGTTTATGGTTTCAAATTATAATTTTTTGTTGTTGTTAGAATGGCGCAACTGTTTATCATTTTGGCGCGGACTTTGACTTATATTTGTTATTTAGATTAAATACAGTGCTTTTGTTAGTTATATATCATATATAATAGTGCGTATTGCGAATTAATTCATAAGGGACAAAAACATCGAACAAAGAGTTTGTCTATTGAAGTAAAAGTTTATTTATTGAACGTGTAACATTATTAAATACTTACAACTAAACCTAACTATATACTTACATATGAATATACAAAGACAAGATATTCTTAGGCGTCGAAGAATTCCTCCGCATCGCTGTCACCCGGAAACGTGCAGGCAACGTGGCAGCATTGCCACGCTGAATGGCAATGCTAATTCTTGAATTTTGTTTTCACTGAAAATGTTACAGGCAGCTAACGGTGAATCGACTTTATGAAAAACACGTGCTTATGAGTGGTACAAAGCGTTCAAAACTGGTCGTTTTGTGATGAAAGATTTGCCTCGCTCTGGTAGGCCGAAACGTCTGAAACTGAAAGCATCGCAAAAGTGAAGGAAATAGTGTTTGCAAGACTGAGAGAGATAGCCGCCGAACTTTCTGTGTTTCACTAGTCGGTTTCTACCATTGGTTCCGAACATCTGTGAAAAACAGAACCCTTATACACTCAGTCTGTCTGTCCGTCTTTCACAGCCAGTTTTCTCCGGTTCTACTGGACCGATTGTGTTGGAATTCGGTATAAAATATAGACTTCTGTGACCCAAAAACGGATGCTTTAAGTATTTATAAATAAATTTAGAGTAGGATAGGGGTCACTTTTGGGAGTCAAACTAGAAAAAAAGTTTATATAAAAAAAAAACAAACTGTATCGTGTGACATATCAAATGAAAGGGCTTACTGTGTTGTTTTTTTTCTCTTCATAATTTTAAAATAAATAGTTAGTAAGTTATTTAGAAATTAGACCAAAAGTGACCATTCCCTTATCACCGAAACTACTGAGCCTAAAATGTTTAAATAAGTGCAGAAATAGTTTTATACCTAAAGATTACAGGTAATCCTATAGGAAGACTGTAGTGTTACAATATCGTGTCAAAAATATATAATTGGTTCGGAACCCTTTGCATGAGAGTCCGACTCCCACTTGACCAGTTTTTAAATAATCACTTGGTATGAAACATGTTGCCGGTTGGCTAGTACTAAAAGACCAGAATTTTATCCAAAAACTCAATCGCATAATAGTCGCTCAGGACATGCTAGAACGAGTCAATTCCGACCCAACATGCATGAAACGCATTGTTTCTGGTGATGAGACGTAGGTTTACGCAAGTTTCGGACTGGCGCCTTCCAATTGAACCGAAACCAAAAAAAACACACCAAAGTCGATCAAAAGTCAAAGTCATGTTGACAGTTTTCTTTTACTATCGCGGTGCCGTGCTTTCGAAATTCAGAATTCCGGAATCCGGAAGTTCAAAAATAAAAAATATTGTTTGAGCGTTATGCGGCGTTTAAGAGAGCAAATTAGACTACCTACATTTTTGATTTTGCACCACGATAATGCGCCTTCATACAAGGCCATCGTTGTGAACGAATCTTTGACCAAAAACTAAACTAATACCATCGAGAACCACATTATTCAGGAGCATACTTTGAAGGTGATAAAATGCCGCCGTGGTGGACGCCGCGGGCGTCGGGGGCCACCTGGTGACCTCCGGCCACCGTAGGCGCGGGCCTGTGGACGGCGAGCTATGGGTGGCTCGCCGTCCGTCCATCTAGACAGGCCGTGTCGACGGCGCGTTAGTGTTCCACGCGCGCCTCAAAGAGAGTCAGCAACACAGAGGGGCCCGAAAGGGCCGACGCCTGCCGGAGTCGCGGGATTATTCGCAAGAGACACCGTGGCTCCGGAACACAAAGGGCAATGAAGGAACATGGATGGGTTTTAGTCAGTAGAAGTCTGACACTCCCTCCCGCTACACCCAGAGCGGGAGGAGTCATTGGATGATTTCCCATCCCTAAAAAAAAAAAAAAAAAAGGTGATAAAATTAATTTGGATGAATAAATAACATTTTGTGTATCATTGATCTTCTCCAGGTACTTTCTTGGCAGAGTAGTAGGTATAAGTAGGGGTACAACGCGTTTCAAATAAGAATAGGATCGACTTAGCGCCATATTGTAACGTCATAGCTGTCAATTCAAACCAATTCGGTAGGGTGAGCAAAGCAAGTTTATTTTTTTAAATAATTATTTATAAACAAAAAGTGAAATAAGTGTTTTGGTATGGTTTAAAGTAACTAATAATTATTTTAAATATGTACAAGTGAATAAACGAAATAATTTTAAATAATTAAATATTATATTTAGCTAACTTATTACTACTATTGAACGTTGTTATTTAAATTTTATTTAAGACTTATTCAAACTAAGTAAAATAAACCGTTATCGATATGCAACTAAGTTTTCTTTGCAAACGGTACTTTTCAAGAGACATTTGACAGATAGAGTGACGTTCCTATTCTCATTTGAATCGCATTGTACAAGTGTGATTTCTGCGTGGGGACCAGTGATCTTATAATGAAAAGCGTGTACCGGCTACTAATACCTACGATGAAGCTTAATGAAACAGTAGATATCACACTATATATTTGTTTGTTTTCGTCTGAAACACGAATGTTTTTATCAGTCGTGGCGTGAGGCAAAAATTGGCCAATTGCCAGCCACCTGCTTTAGTAAACTTTTACCCATCGGTTATGCCAGGAACCATTTAAATTATAATATGTCTGAAGTGATTTGATCCGGAGAAAACTGGCTATGACAGACGGACTGGCAGACAGACCGGCACCCGTGTATATCTATGAGGGTTCCGTTTCTTACTAATGTTCGGAACTCTAAAAAGGGCTTTATAGGTAGGTATGGCCGGCCATAGAGTGCTACCATTATCATTATCAGCGATATGATTCAACGTTTAAAAATTCTTGATGTAGGTAAATAAATAGTTACTGATTCACATCGTCACGTTTTGCATAAACATAGTTTTTGTTTGATCTCAGGTTAGTCACAGTATAAATATGGACAGTACGGAAACTACCTACAAACGCTCGAAACGGCACACTCACACTAACATGCGCACCGATGAGACTTTTCGGTGCCCGTCGCGGTACTCTCAGTAGTGAGTGCCGCCGGCCGCGTCAAGACGAGTTTAGCCCTGCGATCTTTTTAAAAATGCCACGAACGTATTGCGTAGTTATACGGCTGTTCGAACTCGGCTTCATCACACCCGGAGCTAACGTATTTTAAACTTCCTGCTGATTTTGAAAGGTAAGAATCATTAATGATATTGTTACATATTTATTTGTTATCGAATTAAAAGTCCGTGTGAGCGATCAAAATGAATTCGTGAACTTCAAAACTATTAGGTACTTCTTGTAAATCCAAGATGGCGCCTGCTATAGGTATAAATTTTTTCGTCATGGGTGTCGTTTTCATGGTTTTTGAGGGTGTTGAAGCCGACAGCGCTGTCAAAACGTGAATCCAAGATGGCGCCTGCAAAAGGTATAAATTTTTTCGTCATGGGTGTCGTTTTCATGGTTTTTGAGGGTGTTGAAGCCGACAGCGCTGTCAAAACGTGAATCCAAGATGGCGGTTGCAATAGGTACCATTTCTTTCGTCATGGGTGTCATCCTCACGGTTTTCGAGGGTGTTGAAGCCGATAGTGATGTCAAAACGTGAATCCAAGATGGCGGCTGCAATAGGTACCAATTTTTTCGTCATGGGTGTCATTTTCATGGTTTTCGAGGGTGTTGAAGCCGATGGTGATGTCAAAACGTGAATCCAAGATGGCGGCTGCAATAGGTACCAATTTTTTCGTCATGGGTGTTTTTTCCATGGTTTTCGAAGGTGTTGAAGCCGATAGTCATGTCAAAAAGTGAATCCAAGATGGCGGCTGCATTAGGTAGTGTGAAGGTTAAATACTCATTGCTTCAGGGCTTTATAAGCATTGTCATTGGCCGTATGTAAAAGGAAGGTTTGGAACGGTCACCTGAAAAAGATAACGTTTCGAATGATGAAATAAGAGTTGTAGTGTTTTGTTTAGAAGATTCCTTGTATTGATTTGAAGCCGGGCGCATGGTCGCCAATATATTCGATTATTGCTGCATTTTCGTTTTTTAATCCTTACGCCCCCATTCCATCATCACAGTAGATACCAATTTTTTCGTCATGGGTGTCGTTTTCATGGTTTACGAGCGTGTTGAAGCCGATAACGCTGTCAAAACGGGAATCCAAGATGGCGGCTGCAAAGGCATCGAGCGCCCGAAACGTTTTCGTCAAACAGCGGCTTGCGTACGCTCCCGCCAAAACTTATAAAAGGTTACGCCGTAATGACAAAGTTAGTGCTACAAGTTGTTGTGTGTAAATATTGTTTTCCGTGTTTAAAGTTTCGTGTTTTGTTGAGATTAACCAACGCCATGAGATTACGTAATTAAATTGTATTTGTAAGCTAGTTATTCAAATTCGATTGATTGATCACTACAGAACAAAAATGTAAAAAAAAAAACAAAAACATCAAAAGTGACAACCCTATTGCTTCAATGGAGCTAAGGTAATTATATTCTCAACTAGGCTTAGTTTCCGTACTGTCCATATTTATACTGTGGGTTAGTGCCGGTTACTTTCGGAATATTGGGTAGAAATATACCGTATCCAAACATATTCCTTTCGCCTCGTCTAGAACTCTAGATTGGTTTACTATACACAGTTTTTGTTCCGCTTTATAAGTTTAATCAATGATAGTTAGCTTAAACCACCTTTAAAAAAAAAAAGAGGCTGTTTGCCTACATTATCTCCCTGTTGGACATACCTCCCCCCATGAACGACCAATTTAGCAGCACGATGACCTTTTCCGAGCATCAGACAGACTGGTGTCAGAAATACTGGCTTCTGATTTTCTGTAACTACTGCTAAAGATATACAAATGACTGCCAAGTCTGCCAAGACGGTCTGACTAACTTACCAAGTCACAGAGGATTCCCGGTATGTAGTTCATCGATGGTTCGACTTCGGCAAACGTAGCTTAACTTTGAAGGCCAACTCGTGCAGCTGGCTTATAGTTACGAGCTCTTCATACTCTTATATATACATTTTTTTAAATTATTTATTTGTCTGAATAAGTAGGTCATTTTTTATACTTATTTAATCCACATACGTCTTAAGTGTGTATTTTGTTTTAGTGTCATAGTGTGTATAATTTTTTTTGTGTCATGTAAATTTTAGAAGGAATTTTGAATTGCTTTGCATATTAATTATTGTAAAATTCTAGTTCCTAAAACGTAACAGACAGTTGTGTTGCTGGGGAGTTTGTTGGCCACTTCTTCTCCACAGCTAAAACACTAGGAAGTGGTGACGGGCGGGCGTTATGGGGGACTGTCTTTTGTAAAAGTTGACGTTCAAAAAGTGCTGGCCCTCAGCCTAATTTGAATAAACGACTTTTGAATTTCTTTCATACTTTTATTAGTGCCGGTGTATAAATACATTACTCTGATTCATCAGCTCGTGTTCGTCTAGAATCTCTAGCATTTAATTACCGCTACCATTACAGTTAAATTGTTGTCACGCCTGAACGACGAATTAGCGTTCGCAGTTTACTGTACCTAATTAAACAGGATATCGCTGCTGCCTAACATTTTGCTGTTAATTAAGGTAAATTTGGAAAACTATACGCGGAGACAGGAAGGGATTAGGAAGGAAGAGTATACTTTTCTTACTGGAACCGACACGGATCAGTTAGGCCACGTTTCCTCCTGCAACCACCTTGTCATACAAGATGCATTTCATTGTGAGCTACCGAGGTGATCAATCGCTCGACTGAGCCTCGCAATATAATTAAACTTGCATGCGACTTGCTTGCAGACTTGCATGCGACCTAAAGCTCTAAATAGTTATGCTTCTAACTCGCACAATGGTGTGCAAGTATCTTGCATACTCTTGTGCCATATCAAGTTCTGATTGACAGATGCCACTATGCCGTGCAATGCAAGCTACTTGCATACTTTTGTACAAGTTATAGGCATGGGTATTACGGCTTTTAGAAGAGACTCTTAGAACCTTTTTCTCCTGGTGGCTTTCCTACAGAAAAAAAACGTATTCCTTATCTCGATTTAACCTCTCCAAATCCAAAACAGTCCAACCTAAAAACATTAGACACACGACAAGCACAGCGCTCATATTTTACGATCTCCTTTCACTTCTAGACCAATGATAGTGTTGCGGAATTTGTAGCTACGAAAGACTCACCGCGGCCCTGGAACACAGAGGGCATTAGGTGGAACACGGATGGATTTTAGTCAATAAGAGTCTGACACTGTCTTTCGCTATGCCCAGATCGGAAGGACACATTTGATGATTTCAACCATAGTCACCAGACAGTTAATACAAAATAGCTTTTAAAAAATTGCGAATTTGCGATTATTCAACCGTGAAATACAATGTCATCCCATTCACGTTGATTACGTGACGTAATCAGCAGATAACGATGAAGAAAATCGTCGGAATTACGTCTTCAAATGTGGGTCATGAGATAAGCTGTTGGAATCTGTAGGAAGAAAGATATTTGTGGTATCTTCAAGTTTCCTGATTTGAGATTCAAGTTCATTCTCATAAAGATAGAGATCTCTCCATCTCGATCGCTCCTTATCGTTTCGATGTATATTTAGAAATTGTGAATCATTTTCTCTTGATTTAGTTAGATAGAAAGCACGCGCCTTTCTAGATCTGTAACCGGATAACGGCGTAGAGGGTGACAGGGTCCCAAGGGTGTGTGCCCGTCTTTTACCAATCGACACGCTGCCTTGCCTTGGAAAGGACGTAAAACTATGGGTCCGGGCTGTCATTTGTCTATCTATGACAGTCGTCAAAGGCAGAAGCCAGAACAGTTTCCGCTCCTCCGCTTTACTCTTCATGATTAATTTCGTTGCGGGATCCAAGACAGTTGAATCGTTCCTCCTGGACTCGTCGGGCTTCGTTAGTCCAGTTCAGGTCAGATAGGCAGTTACCCTGTGTAAAACACTGGTATACAGCTCCATCCGGCTAGACTGGATACCCTAAAATGTTGGTGGAAAAGGCTAGGCTGTTTATCCTTGCATATCGAACATCGAGAAATCGATATCTAGAATATAAATTTTTGTCTGCCACGGAATGGAATGTATCTTAAAATTACAAGCAAAAAGTTGGCTTAATTAATAGTCCTCCTGAATGTGACCGAACAGTTTTTCAAGTGAGGATTAAGCATTCTTAACGTTTCCATTTGTCCTTAGGTGCCCGCGAAACCCTTTGGTTCGGACTCGACGCTCACACGGGCGGCGTGATCTACGAGTGCGGCTCGGGAGGCTGCAACACTGAGCAGCAGACGGCGAATGCGGGCCGTGACGTCATCGTGCTGAGGAGGCACTCTAATACTGTGAGAGCGCTGGACCCCAGGACTGGGAGCGAGAAGTGAGTATCAGTGTTCTCTTTCTACTAGATTATGTTGTCATCATTATGCTCTTTCTCTTATTCCAATTTATTTGGAGTCTTCTTCTTCCATTCATAACAACACGGTTGGCGCAGTGACTGTTTGTAAACGCACCCACAATACAGGAGAAATTCCTTGTGTGGGGCAACCCGCTATTTGCCATCTCAGTAGCCATCACTCCCTTTCTGGAAACACTGAAATCGCGAAAAAAAATGTCGACTGCCCCGTACATTTTTGTACGCATAACTCGACAAAATGTACTGAACAGCTGATATTTTTTCGCGATTTCGGGGTTGGTCCCATAGTAAAAGTTGTTCATAATGATGAGTTCAATGACCCCTTAAGAGGTATTGCGTTTATTTTGTTACAGGTTGTATAATGGTAAAAGAGTCGAGTACGTTAAAAAACTCGCACTAAGCTCTCTGTTGATAACAACAGTTACATTGGTCGCATTGGGATGGGTGACTATCGATTACATAGCCACCGTGCGTAGACCGGAAACCAACCACAATATAGTTGGGAAAAGGCTAGGCAAATTGCCTTTCTGATCATCGTTCATCGTTCTTCTTCAGATGGAACTTCAGCGTAGCAGAACATCGTGTAGCGCTAACCCGAAGAGAATGCGCGGAAGCTCCGGCCGACTCGGTACCGGTCGCCGTGGCCGTCGCGTTGCCGGAAGGAGTGGTCGCTGTAAGAGACACGTCGGGAACTAAACTGTTGTGGCAGCAGAAGGTAAATATTGATTACTATCTGACCCGCGCAACTTCGTCTGCGTCACATTTTCCATTACTGCTCCGCTCCTATTTGTCATAGCGTGATGATATCTAGCCTATAACCTTCCTCGATAAATGGGCTATCTAACACTGAAATAATTTTTCAAATCAGACCAGTAATTCCTGAGATTAGCGCGTTCAACCAAACAAACAAAGAAACTCTTCTGCTTTTATTAGTATAGATTATTTATTTCAGAAAATAATTATGATTATTTCAAAAAATAATCGATGACTAATATTATCTTCTTATCGTGTGGGTAGTAAGGTCTAACGACCCCACACACCCTAGTGTCAGAGTTTCTAAACCGCCTCATGGGCCTCTGACATGGTTTAACGCCTGTCATTTGGCGGCCGGGACCACCGGCTTATATACGGCCACCGGCGTGCCTTCCGAAGCACGAAATCATCTTTTTATCAGACAATCAAGTGATTCAAGCCTGCAATGTCCTACGTGCCCTCCGAAGCACGGAATCATCTTTTTATCAGACAATCAAGTGATTCTAGCCTGCAATGTCCTACGTGCCTTCCGAAGCACGGAATCATCTTTTTATCAGACAATCAAGTGATTCAAGCCTGCAATGTCCTACGTGCCTTCCGAAGCACGGAATCATCTTTTTATCAGACAATCAAGTGATTCAAGCCTGCAATGTCCTAGCCAATCCGGAAACAACTTCACAAAGTATGCTTCCCGTGAGAATCGAACCCACGACCACCGGGTCATAAGGCCTAAACCACTCTACCACTGAGCCAGTCTCTAATATTATGTTTTTATCTTGCAGTTAGACGCCCCGGTGGCTGGAATGTGGCGCCTAACCGCGGGTACTCTACAGAACATCGACGTGCTATGGGAGGCGACGCAGACGCTCATACAGGGCGGAGTGACACAGCAACCGTCGCTTTATATTGGCAGTCATGATAGACAGGTCAGTACATCATGTGGGTTGTCTCAAAGACACCCCTGACTGAGAAAGACGCAGAATATTGGTCTTTATTTCCACATTCGCAATGTTGACAATCTTTTTTACCGTATTTTTTTTTTATTCTCTTTGCAATTAAAAATTCAAAAGTCATTTATAAGAAATAGGCTGAGAGCCAGCACTTTATGAACGTGAAGTTTGAAAAAAGACAGTCCCTTAAAACGCCCACCCGTCACCACTTCCTTCCTAGTGTTTAGCTGTGGAGAAGAAGTGGCCAACAAACTCCCCAGCAATACATCTGTCTGTTATATTTTAGTAACTTGAGTTTATACGTTAGGAAGTATGCAAAGTAATTAAGAGTCCTATTACATTTTTTACAGAAATTCATGATTTTTGACGCTGTAGTTTTCAGCAGCAGTAAGATATTTTAATTATTTGATCCTGAATAACGATAGTGCCAGTCTCTTTCTTGTAAGTTAGAGTTACCCATTTTCATTTTTCTTTTCGTGTAATTTACTATAAATATTTTACGAACTCAGTTTGCAAGAAAAATGTCGACGATGGAACTTTGACGGTCAATTTCACATTGTAACAATCAATTCTTTTAAAAGTTGAAATTACTAAAAGGTAAATTGAATGTTTTACTTGTTTATTGGAGTTCTAGAATTTCTTTAAATTCGTTGAGTTTTCACGGAAAAAAACGTAAAGAAAGCCTAATTTAAGCCAGAATTGTCTTGATTCAGCGTCCATTATATTCCAAATAAAAACAATTTTATCAAATAAATTAATATGATATAAAATTTCAATCTACAATGAATACGTTTAATTAGTTTTCGTTTGTCAATATAATAAAACAAAATTACAATAAATAAAATTAAAGTACTATATATTCTGCATCAATTCAGCGCGCGCGCTCCTCAGTCTCGCGCAAGCGCCCAAAATAAACTATAATCCTATTCAGACTAGTAAGTATCAAAATTGTTTCGCGGACTATATATTATGTACTCCCAACGCAGATCAACGTAACTTCGTCTATTGCAAACGAGCATTGACGATTCGTAATAGGACTCTTAATACATGACACAAAAAAATAATTTAATATTACTTATCATCACATAACACACAAAATAAAAGTCAACATCCAAATTAACCTGAAGTTTATGAAACCTACTTTTAAATCTCATATTGTCTTCTTTAACACCAAACTCTTTAACACAAAACACCAGCTTTTATTTTTTTATTCCACCAATAATGTCCTGGACAATGCTTGCGGTTTTCGAGTATTTTGTTTTAGTTTGTTTCTCGGAGCCTTCCAGTCTTCCCAATGTGTTGCCTTCTCCGATCATCCGTCATGAAAGCCTTCCAATTTTCACGCCACCATTTCCTAGGCCTTTAAAGATATTACAAAAAAAAACAGTTATTTTAGCCTAAAACTTCCCAACTTTCAGAAATGACTGTGCCTAAAACGTTACATTTTCTTACAGCTATACATCCAAGAAAGCGAATTCTACTCACATAAGCTGGACACAGCGGTGTCCGCGAAGCCGTTGCCATGGAAACTGGTAACAGCCCGCCCTCTGTTGGAGGCGGGCTTGGATAGCGAGCACACGGCGCTGTCCGTACAGGACGCCGACCCCAATGCTCTGTCGCTCATCACGCTGTATGGCAATGCTGGGAATAATTTTGGTAAGTTAATACTCTTTAACCGACTTCCCAAAAAAGGAGGAGGTTCTCAATTCGGTTGTTTTTTATGTTTTACCTCATAAATACGTCACTTACGAATTGATTTGAAATATTTTCATACGGTTTTAATCAATAGACGAATTTATTGATTAATTAGGAAAAGTTTGGTGTATAATTAATAATTATTTTCGTTTGCTATTTGGATTCGTGTGAATCGGATGATTGTTGATACTTGTTTCAGATATTAGAGAGATAGATACAGAGACTATTATACTATACTATACTATATTAGACTATTCTATTATTAGAGATTATTATACCTTTTTACCTACAGGAGACCACGGTTATTTCGTGTACCTGCAAGAGACCTGCGACCAATCAGTACAAGTGACGGAAGACCACTTTGATGCGCTGCCGAACATCAGCGACGACCATACTGAGCAGCATCACATCCACGTGCACATCTCCTCGCTGTGGTAATATTAACATCTTTTCACACCACCTGCACGAAAACGTCAGATTATATGTCATGCAAACTCAATCTAAAATAAGTCATTGCTGCATTGTTGTTGTTTGTTCATTGTTGTCATACGGAAGCGGAGCGCTTCACTACTAAGCCGTCTGCGAAGCAGCTCGAACAGTCTCCTGAAGGTATTGTCCGAGCGGTGGGACCTATCGCTGATACAAAGGTGGATGCAGCTTCATGTTAGCGCCTCGCCTCGTATTTTTTTGACATTTAATTTTATGATTATTGTGATTGTGTTGCCCGGCGGCTAATTGAAATTAAGTACACGGTACAGTATTATTGCCCTTTTTTTTAGGGATGGGAAATCATCTAATGACTTCTCCCGCTCTGAGCGGAGCTGAAGGGAGTGTCAGACTTTTACTGACTTAAACCCATCCATGTTCCTTCATTGCCCTTTGTGTTCCGGAGCCGCGGTATCTCTTTCGAATAGTCCCGCAACTCCGGCAGGCACAGTATTATTGCCCTGAGGTCAATATTGTGTAACGATGGAGACCGACGGAAACAGCTCGTGGCCAACCTCGACGGAAACCTCTCATCATGACTTGCGAACAACTTTCTCGCAGTAGGTGTGAAGTAGAGTCTGTAGAGTATGCTCCTCGGGTATAAGGTGTCTTTGCCTAAGGCTAACTTGAATACTAAAACAGAGTATCAATTAATTCTTCCGAGATCTGATCAGAGTATCTTAAATCTTTGTAGGTACTGGTGGAAGGAGGTGCTCCTTATTGCGGTGTCCTCCGCTCTGCTCATGAATCTCATGATCTGGCCGAGGTTCTTCGCACCCAAGTTCAAGACGATAACGCCATTGCCCAGTACTCAGGAGCAGGTAAGCTATAGCTACATAAGTTCTGTCCCTTCAAACCCTGAAGATGAAGGGGCGCATCAAGATCCCTCGTCTCTTAGACAGAAAACCTCAAGGAACTGTAAAAATGATCAAGTTTTCTGCTCTGCATTTTGGTGAGACGCCCATTATTATTATTTATTTTGTTAATTAGGCATCTGTAATTGCAATGGGGATAGCTTAATTTATACTGGTCAAATGAAAGCCGCCTAAGTAAAACCTCTGAACTCAAACCACAAAAGTCACATGTGTTGACAGAGCATAAAATATGTATCTAAGACCTTAGTTCTATAAAGCCTCTGTGACCAAATCTTTGTGTGATACGACTAAAGTTCAATCGCCATTACCATAATGTGTCAGATTTTAAGGTTAGGTATGAAAAATTTCACACATTATGGCAATAACACCAAGAGTGGAGACAGTCAAAAATATAAAGCGTTGTTGAAACAAGTTAAAAATTTACACCCATTATGTATGTAAGTCAGGCTGATGTCTGCAACTCCACATCCAAGCGTTGCATATGGGTGGTACAAATATACTACTTGATCCACATAAGCTCCTCCAGGAAGGCCAGCATCGCCTTGGTGTTACTGACTATCTCACGTAGAGTACTTAGGTTTCCGAAGAACTTTACCTTATATCTACCACTAAGCTGGGGGGCTACTCTCTAAGCCCGAAGTCCGTAGTTTCAACATTGGTTACGGGCATTTTCTACTCCGTATTAACTACGGACTTACGATTAGTAGTAAGAATGGATAACAAGATGACAGTAACTGTCAAATCGTTTTGTCATTCATTTTATTATACGGAAACTATGGACTGGCTGCTGTCTCGTTATCTAACGCCTAGCCTATGTCTTAAGGCGGGGTTGCAGTACTTTTTAAGATTTTTGAACGTCTGAAAATCTCATTAATTATGAGTTTTTTAATAAATAAAAATCATTACATAAAATTGAACAAGTAAAGATAGAAACGCGATATAATGATTGGCTCGATACTTTTTTTTATCAAACATGACACTAAATTACAATTTTAAACGTGTACTGCTAAGAGATTTTATCACGAATATATTTAAAAGTTATATCAATAGACAGAGCTTTTTATTTTGAAGTAAATGTTGAAACCATATTGTATTATTTCTTTATCAGTTTTCGCCAAGAAGAAAAAACAATCAAAATTTAGGCATTATTTCGCTCGCCGGACAGTCGCTGTTGTTCGTCAAAACACACAGTACTGCAACCTCGCCTTAAGAGGTATTTTCCTTCACCCATCTAAACGCATATTTATTTCCGCAGGTAGTAGTCCAAGTAATGGGCTGGCCTGAAAAACCGGTTACCCCCCGTCCAAACATCCCAGAGTATTCTGGTCGCTACGAGAACGACTTCACGCCGCTGCGCTGTCTCGGGCGCGGCGGCTTCGGAGTCGTGTTCGAGGCCAAGAACAACATCGATGACTGCTCTTATGCCGTTAAGAGGATCACTCTACCTAGGAGGTAGGTTCATATTGTTCTATGTATGTTGTAGCTAGTATTGTGTAATATTCTGAGAAAAGATATCTTCGTCTTTTTTTATTTTTTATACTAAACGGGGAAACTCTTGGCCCAAATCTCACCTGATGGAAAGTGATAATTAGGCCGAAGATGGAAGCGAGTTTCACCCGGAATCCTCTTACACAGAGGAACTGGCTATCATACCTCTAACTGCCGGAACACAACAATGCTGTTAACATTGTTGCTATGGCGACAGACTTAGACATGATGGTGGTAGCTTGCCAGGCGGACTTAGAACAAGTCCTACCACCAACCAAACCGAGCAAAAATTTGCCTCCGCGGGAATCGAACCCGGGACCTCTGGGTCTGAATCAGGTGGTATAACCACTAGACCACGGAGGCGGTTAGTGTCACCTGTTTAGCACCACCCGGGGACCACGTGTAGGGATTCGCTGAAGGGTATTCTCCTACGGACGCGGGTGACTCGGCCCCCAACGAAGAAGAAGAAGAGTTCTGAGAAGTTAACGAATTCCCTGCCGGATTCTGTGTTTCCTGATAGCTTCAGCCTGGGGGTCTTATGACAAGAGTGAATAGATAACTTCTAGACAAGCGTGCTCTAATCGTTGACCCGTCCGGCGAATGAATCCTGAAAGGCTACTAATAGTAGATTATGCACCGTGGGAATAAAGCAGTATCTTATTTTACGGGCGTCATATCGAATCCCGAACATATTTGCTCGGGAGTTAATACAAGAATCCTGAATACAACGAGGGATTCAAGTTAGCCCAAGGACACCTTTAACCCTGAGGAGCATACTCTACTTTCCTTTTTTTCTGATTAATTTTGCTGCGGGATCTAAGACAGTTGAATCGTTTCTCCGGGACTCGTCATTAGTTCAGCGTTTTTCTGGTGGTCGCCAATGTTGATTCTGGCTTTCAGGAGTTGCAGTGGTTCTGGGCGGACTCCCTCCATGGGAGGGAGAATGCGACGGCGATCCGCAGGCCCCAAAGGGCCATCGCGCAGCGGGTAGCGAGGGCCTACCGCTCTGTGGGCTTCTCGGCGGCGTGCGCTCTGGCCAGCACCCCTCCTTGGGAGTTGGAGGCGTGGGTGCTCGCCAGAGTGCACGAATGGACGGCGCGCCGAAAAGCGCTCGGGGAGCGCCCCGTCGCTGGGGAGCGGGAAGCCGTGCGGAGGGAGGCGAGGGACGCTATCGTCGTCCATTGGACCTCGCCTCCGCCACCTTTGGCCGTCGAACGCTGGACGCGCTCGGTCCAGTCTTGCGAGACTGGCTCGAGCGGCCGCACGGCTTCCTCTCCTTCCGTCTGGTGCAGGTGTTGTCTGGCCACGGCTGTGTCGGCACGCACCTGCACCGGATCGGGAGGGAGGAGACACCGGCGTGTCACGACTGCGGCGCGGCGGAGGACACGGCGCAGCACACACTGGAGGTGTGCCCAGCTTGGTCCGGGCCGCGAGCAGTCTCACTGTGGAGATCGGACAGGACCTCTCACTTCCCAGCGTGGTCAGATGCATGCTGGGGAGTGAGGAGTCCTTGGCCGCGGTCGCCTCCTTTTGCGAGGATGTCATCTCGCAGAAGGAGGCGGCGGAGCGCGCGCGGGAGGACGATTCTCTCGCTGCGCCGCTCCGCAGACGAAGGCGAGGTCGGAGAAGACGTCCTCTTCTCCTTCCTCGCGGTGGTGATGGGTAGGCGACAGGCGCGGGGGCCTCCGCCCGCATTGCACGCATCACCACCATCGTCGGAGGTTCCCGGCCCTCCCCCAACGGGGGGGGGCGTGAAGGGCCCGCTTTGAAGGCGGGTGGTCGTCGCAGGTGGACTGGACGTAAAGGCTACGCCGATCTGCCAGTCCACCCCCACTAAGACGTTGCGGGAATTTCAGTGCTGGGTTGTTTCAGTGGGTATACCGGGCTTGCCCGGGGAGTCCCACATACCCCTCCCACTCCCCCGAGTGAGAGGGTATGCGCAACGCATTTATTTACAGCCGAAAAAAAAAAGAAAAAAAAAAGGAGTTGCAGTGGTTGATAATGTGTGGCAGCCTTGTTTTCACACCTACTGCGAGAAAATTGTTTGCAAATCATGAAGAGAATTAGTAGCTGGCCGCGAGCGGTTCGCGTCGATCTCGCAAGTTGAAAAAAAAAAAATCACAAATCACATAACTGACCTTCGGTACTGATTTTCATTATAACCCCGGGAAATAATGACTTACTTTAGGTTGAGTTTGCATAGCATATAATCTGACGTTTTCGTGCGTGTGAAAAGTTAGGTAATTATTTCATGATTAGCAAAAATAAAAAGCTATTTTATTTTGTTCCAGAGAATCGAAACGGTTGCGAGTGTTACGCGAAGTGCGTGCGCTCGCGAAGTTAGAGCACGAGCACATCGTGCGGTACTTTAACGCGTGGGTGGAGGAACCGCCGCCGCTGTGGCAGCAGCAGCGGGACGCCGTGTGGATGAGGTGCGTGCTAGTGTATGGATGTAGGCGGACTTAATGCAATAAGTTAGAGCACGAGCACATCGTGCGGTACTTTAACGCGTGGGTGGAGGAACCGCCGCCGCTGTGGCAGCAGCAGCGGGACGCCGTGTGGATGAGGTGCGTGCTAGTGTATGGATGTAGGCGGACTTAATGCAATAAGTTAGAGCACGAGCACATCGTGCGGTACTTTAACGCGTGGGTGGAGGAACCGCCGCCGCTGTGGCAGCAGCAGCGGGACGCCGTGTGGATGAGGTGCGTGCTAGTGTATGGATGTAGGCGGACTTAATGCAATAAGTTAGAGCACGAGCACATCGTGCGGTACTTTAACGCGTGGGTGGAGGAACCGCCGCCGCTGTGGCAGCAGCAGCGGGACGCCGTGTGGATGAGGTGCGTGCTAGTGTATGGATGTAGGCGGACTTAATGCAATAAGTTAGAGCACGAGCACATCGTGCGGTACTTTAACGCGTGGGTGGAGGAACCGCCGCCGCTGTGGCAGCAGCAGCGGGACGCCGTGTGGATGAGGTGCGTGCTAGTGTATGGATGTAGGCGGACTTAATGCAATAAGTTAGAGCACGAGCACATCGTGCGGTACTTTAACGCGTGGGTGGAGGAACCGCCGCCGCTGTGGCAGCAGCAGCGGGACGCCGTGTGGATGAGGTGCGTGCTAGTGTATGGATGTAGGCGGACTTAATGCAATAAGTTAGAGCACGAGCACATCGTGCGGTACTTTAACGCGTGGGTGGAGGAACCGCCGCCGCTGTGGCAGCAGCAGCGGGACGCCGTGTGGATGAGGTGCGTGCTAGTGTATGGATTTAGGCGGACTTAATGCAATAAGTTAGAGCACGAGCACATCGTGCGGTACTTTAACGCGTGGGTGGAGGAACCGCCGCCGCTGTGGCAGCAGCAGCGGGACGCCGTGTGGATGAGGTGCGTGCTAGTGTATGGATGTAGGCGGACTTAATGCAATAAGTTAGAGCACGAGCACATCGTGCGGTACTTTAACGCGTGGGTGGAGGAACCGCCGCCGCTGTGGCAGCAGCAGCGGGACGCCGTGTGGATGAGGTGCGTGCTAGTGTATGGATGTAGGCGGACTTAATGCAATAAGTTAGAGCACGAGCACATCGTGCGGTACTTTAACGCGTGGGTGGAGGAACCGCCGCCGCTGTGGCAGCAGCAGCGGGACGCCGTGTGGATGAGGTGCGTGCTAGTGTATGGATTTAGGCGGACTTAATGCAATAAGTTAGAGCACGAGCACATCGTGCGGTACTTTAACGCGTGGGTGGAGGAACCGCCGCCGCTGTGGCAGCAGCAGCGGGACGCCGTGTGGATGAGGTGCGTGCTAGTGTATGGATGTAGGCGGACTTAATGCAATAAGTTAGAGCACGAGCACATCGTGCGGTACTTTAACGCGTGGGTGGAGGAACCGCCGCCGCTGTGGCAGCAGCAGCGGGACGCCGTGTGGATGAGGTGCGTGCTAGTGTATGGATGTAGGCGGACTTAATGCAATAAGTTAGAGCACGAGCACATCGTGCGGTACTTTAACGCGTAGGTGGAGGAACCGCCGCCGCTGTGGCAGCAGCAGCGGGACGCCGTGTGGATGAGGTGCGTGCTAGTGTATGGATGTAGGCGGACTTAATGCAATAAGTTAGAGCACGAGCACATCGTGCGGTACTTTAACGCGTAGGTGGAGGAACCGCCGCCGCTGTGGCAGCAGCAGCGGGACGCCGTGTGGATGAGGTGCGTGCTAGTGTATGGATGTAGGCGGACTTAATGCAATAAGTTAGAGCACGAGCACATCGTGCGGTACTTTAACGCGTGGGTGGAGGAACCGCCGCCGCTGTGGCAGCAGCAGCGGGACGCCGTGTGGATGAGGTGCGTGCTAGTGTATGGATGTAGGCGGACTTAATGCAATAAGTTAGAGCACGAGCACATCGTGCGGTACTTTAACGCGTGGGTGGAGGAACCGCCGCCGCTGTGGCAGCAGCAGCGGGACGCCGTGTGGATGAGGTGCGTGCTAGTGTATGGATGTAGGCGGACTTAATGCAATAAGTTAGAGCACGAGCACATCGTGCGGTACTTTAACGCGTGGGTGGAGGAACCGCCGCCGCTGTGGCAGCAGCAGCGGGACGCCGTGTGGATGAGGTGCGTGCTAGTGTATGGATGTAGGCGGACTTAATGCAATAAGTTAGAGCACGAGCACATCGTGCGGTACTTTAACGCGTGGGTGGAGGAACCGCCGCCGCTGTGGCAGCAGCAGCGGGACGCCGTGTGGATGAGGTGCGTGCTAGTGTATGGATGTAGGCGGACTTAATGCAATAAGTTAGAGCACGAGCACATCGTGCGGTACTTTAACGCGTGGGTGGAGGAACCGCCGCCGCTGTGGCAGCAGCAGCGGGACGCCGTGTGGATGAGGTGCGTGCTAGTGTATGGATGTAGGCGGACTTAATGCAATAAGTTAGAGCACGAGCACATCGTGCGGTACTTTAACGCGTGGGTGGAGGAACCGCCGCCGCTGTGGCAGCAGCAGCGGGACGCCGTGTGGATGAGGTGCGTGCTAGTGTATGGATGTAGGCGGACTTAATGCAATAAGTTAGAGCACGAGCACATCGTGCGGTACTTTAACGCGTGGGTGGAGGAACCGCCGCCGCTGTGGCAGCAGCAGCGGGACGCCGTGTGGATGAGGTGCGTGCTAGTGTATGGATGTAGGCGGACTTAATGCAATAAGTTAGAGCACGAGCACATCGTGCGGTACTTTAACGCGTGGGTGGAGGAACCGCCGCCGCTGTGGCAGCAGCAGCGGGACGCCGTGTGGATGAGGTGCGTGCTAGTGTTAGGTTTACTTCAATTAAAAATGGCACAGTCTACTTCACGCACGTTCTCTTAGGCGCGGGACAAATACAACAGGCGTCGGGCGGAGGCGAGGCGCGGACGCGGCGGGGGCGCGACGGATGTAAGCGGACTAAAGAAAATGAAAGCTTTTCTTTAGTTTGCCATGTGTTATTACTTTCCAGAATTAGATCTCTATTATATTAGTTGGTACGGAACCCTTCGTGCGCGAGTCTAACTCGCACTTGGCCGGTTTTAAGTCGTCTACAGCGCTGTAAGCGCACGTTCTTAAAACGTGTATAACATCCGTATTAAAATGATAAATGTGAAAGTACCTTTTCTCGCCAAACCACTGAAACAATTTTGTCTTGGTAAACAGATAGATTGGACCTTGAAAAAGAATATATAATGCTTTTTATCACGAGAGTACGTTCCCTTAGCATAATAATAAAATCATCACGCGAGCGAAGCCGCTGGTAGCTAGTACTAAATACAATTCATTTTCTAGGGAACTAGATGGAGTCTCAGTAGCCATGACAGAAGAATACACGGCGACATCTCCTCCGCCAGCCATCTCACCCCCGAATGACGTCATGCTCAACCTACACAAGTGTACAGACAGCTTCGATGCGCTCGACTATGAGAAGAAGCTAGGAGAGCCTAGCAAGAGACTCAGGTACTTATACACAGCGCAATAGGGTTCTAAAAGGCGTGGCAGTGTTCATCTCGCCGCCCAATGACGTCATGCTCAACCTACACAAGTGCATAGTCAGCTTCGACGCGTTCGACTACGAGAAGAGGCTAGGTGAGCCTAGCACGAGACTCAGGTACTTATACACAGCGCAATAGGGTTCTAAAAGTCGTGGCAGTGTTCATCTCGCCGCCCAATGGCGTCATGCTCAGTCTACACTAGAGCACAGATAGCTTCGACTTGCTCGACTACGAGAAAAAGCTAGGTCAGCCTAGCACGAGACTGTGGCCTTAATGCGACAACATCAACTTGTATTGCGCCATTGATAAGCGCCGTCTGGTGATAACAACGGAAAACCTTTTCATCGAAGAAATTTGACATTAGCGAACGTTTACGTTAACGTGATCGAGTACGTAAAAAAACTCGCACTATGCCGTTAGATAATTATGTATAACTTAATAGGGTTCTAAATGGAGTGACATAATTTAAATACTATAATGTGAACACGTAAAATAACTCACATTTTACAAAACAGGTTATGAATTAAAAAAGTGGTACAATACTAAATATTATGTTCTAAATAAAACTTACCCTTATTTTCCGCAGATCACTAAGCTGCAACGACTCATTCAGCATAGTATTCGACGAGAACGCCCCCCATTCGTCAAAACCGTCTGACGTCACGCACAACTCGCTCGCTAAGCCAATCAGCGCCGAGCATTCTTCCCTGGCTAAGCCAATCAGCGACGACGACTCGTTCATAGTGTTCGCTCATTCGAACGAGGGGACGGAGAGGAACTCTTCCTTTGACAAGAGATTGGAAAGAGTGAAGGAGTGTGATTATAAGACTGAGAGTTCGTGCGGGAAGAAGAAGAAGAAGGTGAGTTTTTCTAATAATAGCTACATATTAAGTTCGAACATGGCTATTTGAAATACCATTTCTATAAACATTTTTTAATAGGAACAAGAATAGTAAAATGAAGTACAAACTGCTCGAGAAAGGTAAATCAAAATTTCGCTCAATCTGATTGTCCGTTCACTTGTAAATTATCTGATTAACGTGCTTATTTTATAAATTTTAACCTACTTACAGGGCTTTAAATACCGGTAAAAATTTCGTAACGTTACCTGTATTTGACAGAGTTACCGTTAATTTGAAAATAACGTTAACCGATTTAACGTTATTTTCGAAACATTTTATCGTTAATCTTTTTTACCGTTAATTGTTTTATAACGTTAATTTTATCGTTATTTTGTAACGGTTAAGCTTGTGAGGTGGAATAACCGTGGGGGCAGAGAGGCGATCGGCGGGCCGCCAAAGCTAAGCAAAGCCACCTTATACGCCGTTGCGTCGTGCCGTCTCGCTCGACCAAAACGTTGCCAGATTCTTACGTGTGAGACGTGCTGGTAGTACCTACAGTTAGCTGATTTAGTTATTTTGTCCAATAATTTATTTTCTTTTGTTGTTGTTTTGTTATATTGGGATCCAGGTGGGAAAACACGAATAAAACGAGTAAGATTTCTCTTTAAATTGTTATTACGACTTTTATGTATTCACTTATTTTCTTTCACTCCATGACATTACACGAAAAAAAACAAAGCAGGCTTTATAGACTAAAGAAAACGAAACTTACATACTTTCTCTTTCTTAAACACCATAAACAAATATATTGAGCCTATTACAAAATTACTATTTCAACACTCCCACTTAATTTTATAATAGGAACTAACTACACAAATAACAAAAGTAACCCTTAGGTATTCTTAAGTACTTCATTTCTATTTAAAACAAATTTACCAGAAGGCAAAGCCTTTGTAAGAAAATCTGCAAGTTGACGTGAGCTTTGAACATACTTAATTGAAATAATATTCTGCTCAACTTTCTCTCTAATAAAGTTATACCGAATATCGATATACAATTATATATATATCTATCTATCTATATTTACATCTTGAAGGACATGTTGCGTCCTATATGGCGTTATTTACCGATGATGCTGCGTCCGACTGACTTTGTGCGTCCGGAATACGGACGCAAGATTGACCGACCCTCATTTTTAGCCCAAGGGTCCCTTATCATCCTTAGAATGCATGGGCGAAAAATTGGCATGGACGTAATTTCATCATTACAATGCCTTTTAGCGTATAATATAGTTCCGCCATCGTCCGACTGAAATTTGGAGGGCGCTAGTGTTCAGCGTATAATTTACCACGTATACTTTGAGTTCAGTTCACTGATCTTATCGTGTCCATTGAATATCGTACTTAATTTGGAAAGTTTTTATAATTTTTTCGTGACGACAATCTTGCGTCTCTTAAATATCCTTAAACGGGCACTAGGTACGGTGTCTGAGGGGCCCATTCGGGGTTCACGAGAGAAGCATGGCGCGGGGCGCGGGGCACGGGGCGGCGGGCTTCAGCGCGTTCGCGTGCCGTGCAAACAGACATGTGCCGGCCGTGATGTAAGCTTGTCACCAAAGTGAAATTTTAAATTGAAAGAGAAGTTGCAGATGGAGTTTACATTTCTTTTAAGTATATATCTAAAACAAGAATGACAACATTGTGTTGATAAAAACCCTACTGTTTTCTTTTAATTTAAAATATAAAAATTCATGTTCCATTGTAATGAAGACTGATGTTCATAATTCAGTTTATTTTGTTATTACGCATGGCAGAGCAAATTTATGTTTATTATTATGTCAATGTTAAATTGCATTGATTTGTTGATTGAAAAGTTTTTATGTTTACGTTTTTTTTTTTTTTTGTAAAATAATAAAAATAAAAAATAATTTTAATAAGGGCCAATCTCCAGGGCCGGACGGGCTGCACAATTTCTGGATTAAATGGTTGACAAGATCGCACGCTTGCTTGGCGTCTCAATTCCAATCTGCCTTAGAGTCTGGGTCGCTACCCCAGTTCTTAACTACAGGAATAACCCACCTGCTCCATAAATCAGGTAGTACTGCGGAACCTAAAAATTATAGGCTGATCACGTGTTTACCGATGGTCTATAAAGTTCTTACATCCATTTTGAGGGCAAAGATTAACAGCCATGTTAACAACAACAACATCATGTCTGCCTCTCAAAATGGATTTAAGAATGGGTCCCGCGGTACTAAGGAGCTACTCCTCATTGATATGGCCATTAGCCAACAGGTTCGTCGTTTCCGAAAGGATCTGTCAACATGCTGGATAGACTATAAGAAGGCCTATGACTCGGTGCCTCATACATGGCTCATGAGGTGCTAGAATTGTACAAAATTGATGCAACGCTACGTACCTTCCTGATGTCGTGTATGGGGCAATGGAGGACAGTCCTTCGCTATCCAGGATGTCGAAATATCCAGGGGAATAGCGAACCGGTAAGGATTGAGTGGGGTATATTTCAGGGCGATAGTTTGAGTCCGCTTTGGTTCTGCCTAGCCTTGAATCCTCTTAGCACACTGTTGGAGAATTCAGGGCTGGGCTATCGGTTGAGGAGAGGTGGTCAGGTTATATCTCACCTCCTTTACATGGATGATCTGAAACTCTTTGCCAACAATAATCTGCAACTGATGGAGCTACTGAAGGTAACTGAAACTTTCAGTTACGCCATCAGAATGGAGTTTGGTTTGGACAAATGTGCAGTTATGCATGTAAAGCGTGGAGAGATTATGGAATCCGTGGGAACTCAACTCTCGGATTCCATAAACCTGAGATCACTCTCTTCAACTGAAACTTACAAGTATTTGGGTATGTCGGAAGCGTTAGGCATCAACGTTACTGACATGAAGCAATCGTTGAAAGAGCGCTTCTTTGGTTTGGACAAGGGACTCACCCCGCTCTCCTTGGCAAATGAGAACTGGTGCAAACCTGCGGTGCTTGACACTAACGATGGCAGGGCGGTATGGCAGAGTAAGGAGCTTCACGGACGCTTTTTCCGGGCCCTTCATGGGCCCGACGTAGATCAACTAGCATCCGTAGCCTGGCTGCGTTTCGGTGATCTTTTCGGAGAAACCGAAGGTTTTGTCTGTGCAATTATGGACGAAGTTATCATGACGAATAACTACCGGAGATTTATTGTGAAGGACGGCACGGTCGACATGTGTCGGGTATGTCACCGTCCGGGAGAATCAATTCGCCACATTATCTCTGGTTGTTCTCGTCTAGCTAACGGAGAATACTTGCATAGGCACAACCTTGTAGCCAGGATTATTCATCAGCAACTTGCTCTGAAATACTATCTTGTGCAGTCGGAGGTGCCGTACTACAGATATGCGCCCGACCCAGTTCTCGATAATGGCGATATCACATTGTACTGGGATCGGTCCATCATCACTGACAGGACTTTTGTTGCCAATAAGCCTGATATAGTGGTGGTGAACCGAATAGTGAGGCGTGCAATGATTGTAGACATTACTGTCCCGCATGACGAGAACCTCGTGAAAGCCGAGAAAGATAAAAAAATCAAGTATATTGACTTGGCTCGCGAGGTTGTCGACATGTGGGAAGTGGACTCTGCAATCATTGTACCGATAGTTGTTACAGCCAACGGCTTAATAGCCAAGAGCCTCGACCAACACCTCAGGAGGCTCTCGTTGGGTAGCTGGATCAAGGGCTTGATTCAGAAAGCGGTACTTCTTGACACGGCTCGCATTGTTAGGAGGTTCCTCTCTCTGGAGCTCTGACCGACGGTAGCTTGGACCCTGTTCCCGATACCGGTGGGCTACTGTTTTTTATATTTTTAAATGTTTTTTTTTTATTATTTTTAATAGAAATGTTTAAAAATGTGAAAATATGTAAAGAAAATGAATAAAGGAAATATTTAATAATTTTTTTTTAAAATTTAAATTGTTTATAATCGTTTTTTTTTATATTTCTACTGTCTAAATAATAACTTAAGAAATTTTTATAGAGGACTGTCAATTATGATTTTTAGAAAAAAAAAAAATTCTTAACTAATTATTAAAATATGAAAAAAACGACCATAAACAATTAAAAATTGTTAAGGATTTTTTTTTTAAAATAAATGATAATATTTGTAATGTAATAAATTGTAAAAAAAAAACTTTTTAAAAATACTGATTTAATCAATTTGTTTATAAAAAATTACCAACAAGTGGCGGGAATTTTCTTTTGCAAATCAATAAATATCTTGTATTAATAAAAAAACGATAATACGATGATTAAGAAAAAATAATTAACAACATTACTTGGATTTTTCAGTTTTTGTTCAAGTAAAAAGTTATTATAAACATAGTATAAATATTTTTTTTAACTTTTATGGCGCGATCTTGTTAAGTATGTATGTAAGAAAGGCTCTACGAAGCGAATTTTTTTTACGACCATTATTTAAACATTTTTTTCACTTACATTAAGACGGTTGTTCGAGAAAATTTTGTTAGTTAACAATTGTTTAACTTGTTGAAAAATTAACTTTAAGTTAAATTTCCAGCGGGAATAAATTATTTATAGTGTTCAGAACACACCATATTTTTTTCAAATTTTTTTTTTTTTTAAATACCCTAAATAAATTGATTAATATACCGTACTCGCTTTTGACGCCACGCGTGCAACCTAAAAATGTCGCGCGCAAACCTATTTTCAGCATTAAATTAATGTTACAAATCATGGAGATAGAGTTCCGGGAGTTAGGAGTTTTTTATTGGAAATTTCCTCTTCTTTCAGAATCTTTTATTTGAAATTTCTTAAATATTAATATTTTATGAAATATTGGCAAAAATCGAAATGCCATTTTTCTTTTCATCTTTAATTGTTTATAACTTTTGGCACATTTTTCTAGGCGTCATTCCGGATCCAATGAGCTATCGCACATAATTTTAAAGAGCAGTATCTCTATTTTGTACTATTTTCAACTTGTCGACTAGACTATTACCTGTTTATACATACAAACTTACCTGTCACTCGTCAAAAATGATTATATTGCTTTTTAAGATTTTGTAGACCACCAAAGAGAAAATACCTACGCTATACATAGGTATTGTCACTTTTGTATGCTAACTATTAATTATTTATTATCTGTGCCTGGAGTCAGTATTAGCCCTTATATAGGTGGAAGCCTCTTGGCTAATAAGCTGGATACAATAATTCAAAAACAGTATTCGGAACCAACCTGAATTCAATAGTAGATGGATGTAATTTAGTTATTATAATCATTATGATATGCAGAGCATTATACGGAATTGATTTAAACATACAGTTGGACGGAGGCGATAATGTGCATGCAGTGTTTTGAACGTATACGGAGGATATTCAGTGTGCAAGAAAGATTTAAGAGTGAACGGACGCACAAATTCAGCTAGAAATATTTAATTTGAATATCACCATTTAACGTTTAAATGAAATTTGACGTCGACTACTGATATGATACTGATTAAAACATCTTACATACGCATTGAAAACATTAAAAATCTCACTACATTCAGTGGACGCCGCAGGGTGGTAGTTTGTAAAGACGCAAAAAGTCCTTCGTGATTTATATATATATATATATATTATCGATATATTTCCTTCGGTGGTAAACTGGGTTATTAATTAACTTAATAGTGCTTTGATTATCAATACCTTTCACTTGCGTGAACCCTCTTGTACAAAGACGAGCTTTGTATCTCTCTATACTACCATCTGTATTCTTCTTAATACAAAACACCCATTTAGATGTTATAGTTTTTTTATGATTGTTCTTTATAATCTTCCAAGTTTGATTTTCCACATGCAACTTTAATTCTTCTCTAATGGCTTCTTTCCATTTCTCACAATCTTTAGATTTAACTGCTTCTTCATATGTCTGAGGTATTTCAAATTCTGTAAAATTTACTTCTGCAACATTGTTTCTTCTGGGTCTCAAATTAATGTTGTTTCTCTCTTTATCCCTCAGTATAACTTGTGCAGGTTCATATGTCTCATCATTAGGATCTGAACAGCTTCTCATGCTGTCATCACTCAGAGAATCATTTTCTTCCTGTTCTCCTGGCAGTTCTGGTACTAGATAGACTCTAGTCTACCATTCTGTTGTTCATCATCAAGGGAAATTTGAGTAATATTCTTCCTTAATAGTGGGACATTCTCTTCATTAAAAACAACATTTCTACTCACAGTTATTTTCCTTGTTTCACTGTCATACATCCGGTAATTTTCATTTTCATATCCCACTAACAGCAATTTCACACTTTTCTTATCCAGTTTCTTTCTTTTCTGATCTGGGATATGCACATAGCCTTCTGAACCAAATACTCTAATGTGCCCAAGTGATGGTTTCTCTCCATTCCACAACTCATATGGAGACACATTTTTGGTTTGGCTTGATGAAATCCGGTTCAGTAAATAAACAGAACAAGTAACGGCTTCAGCCCATAAGTATAAGGGAATATCACGGGAATACAACATCGATCTTGCACTCTCCATGATGGTGCGCATCTCACGTTCAGCTCTCCCATTTTGCTCGGGGGTGTAAGGTGCAGTGCGTTCATGAGCAATCCCTTCACTTTGCAAGTAAGCATTGAACTCATTGTTAACATACTCACGGCCATTATCTGTGTGCAGTATTCGAACACCATGTTGAAACTTATTCTTCACGACTGCATTACCTTTTAAAACAATCAAACACATCGCTCTTGTGTTTTATAATATAAACATGTCTGTAGCTCGTGGCTCCATCCTTGAATAGTAAAAAATATCTAGCACCTGCAACAGATGGGTGTTCTACAGGTCCACATACATCACTGTAGGTAAGATCACCAGGCTCACATGGTCCTCTCTGAGATCTATGGAATGGTAGCCGGCACTGCTTACCATATAGACAGGCTTCACATATGAAATTTTTATTTTCTGTCAAAGTCCCAGGTAGTGCACCATTCTTACTCATATTCTGCACTTCTTTCACATTGAGATGACCTAGCCTCTCATGCCATACCTTTACACTTGTTTGTGCTACATTGCAGTTGACTTGCACAATGGTTTTGAAGTTTAATTCATACAGATTGTTACTTTTCAACTTTGCACACATAACAACAGTATCATTTTTCAATATTAGGGCACCGCTGTTTCTTTTCATAATAGAATAACCCTTTCTTGTTATCATGCCTTCAGAAAACAAATTCCTTCTTAATTCTGGAACATATAGCACATCTTCTATGATGCTTTGTTCCCACACCCCATCTACACATTTCTTAATCAAAATACTTCCACAGCCCATCACTTCTAGTTCCTTAGTATTTCCAAGTTTTACTTTTTTTTCATTGAAGTTTCTGTCACATTCATTCAACTCATGAAAGTAATCTCTTCTATATGACATATGACATATGTGCAGATGCACCACTGTCAAGAATCCAAACATCTGCATCACACTCAGATTGTAAACATTGCTCCGCACTAAAAGCTAGCATAGAATGCTCTTGGGATTTCTCTTTCTCTCCTTCTTTCCAAGACTTCTTTGGAGCACGGCAATCTCTGGCAAAATGCCCTCTTTTAAGGCAATTATAGCACTTAAATCGATGCTTATTGTTCTCAAATTCAGTCGAGGAACTTTTATCTGTGGCTGAGAAACTTTTATTTGTGTTTCTGTTCTGAAAATTCTTTTTAGATGTAGATGCTCTGGCTGCTACTAAGGCATTTTCTACTTCTTCCTCATTCGTCAAGCTTGCTTCTTCATCTAATAATCTAGCTGCTAAGTTCTGAATAGTCTGTTGTTTGAAATCTAAAGATAACCACGCTTGACGCAGAGAGCGATACTTTCCAGGAAATGTACTCAATATTTTGGTTATAATGGCTGTCTCACTTAGTGTTTCACCACTCTCTCGTAGTTGTTTTGCCAAACTTTCAACCTTGGAAATATGTAGTGCTACATTGTCTGTTGGTGACATCTTGTACTGGTAAAACCGTTCATGTACCATCATCTTATTGAGTTCTGATTTTTGCTCATATATAGATTCCAATTTTGTCATCACCTCTAATGATGTATCACAGTTTTCAATCAAAGATATTTGATTCAGATCCATTGATGAAGTGATAATAAACATCGCCATACCATCATTCTTGTTCCATTGTGTACAATCATCTTTCTTCGGTTTTGGGTCATAAATGTCCAAACCCTTTGCTTTTAATGCACACTTCACCTGGAACTTCCATTGTCGAAAGTTTGTACCATCAAACTTCTCAACTTGCATGGAATTTGTAACTTCCATGGCGACTTTTATTTTTTCAACCGGTACTAACCGGAACAATATTTTTCCTTGCGAAACTCACGCACAAACTGCTCTTTACTCGGATTCAGTAGAACGCGACCTGGGCCCATAACCTATTGGGATCCAGGTGGGAAAACACGAATAAAACGAGTAAGATTTCTCTTTAAATTGTTATTACGACTTTTATGTATTCACTTATTTTCTTTCACTCCATGACATTACACGAAAAAAAACAAAGCAGGCTTTATAGACTAAATAAAACGAAACGTACATACTTTCTCTTTCTTAAACACCATAAACAAATATATTGAGCCTATTACAAAATTACTATTTCAACAAGATCAATAACGGGTAGTTTTCATAGTTACAATTTTCGATATAATAATAGTGATATACAGTGCTAGAAATCGTACTGACATAATTGTCAGTACGATTTCTAGCACTGTATTCAATGAGTGTGAAAGAAGAACATCGGCACAGTCCGACGCGTGAAACAGAAGATTTTGTATCGGAAATTAGCCTAATCTGGAGCGCTGCTTACGCGCGGCATTGCCAAATCGTGCAAGGCGGAGAGAGAGTCGTTCAAGAGACGGAGTCAGTTACTTTAGGGTAGAATGTAGATTCTTCGCAGTTTTTCTTTTAATTATGGATAAAAATAATTTTGCGCCAAATTTGTCTGACAAAAATTGTGAAAAGACTCTTGAAATGCGTCTCGAACTTACAGCTAAGGGGCCACCAGTCCACCACGTCCTAAAATTGCTTTTACTCAAAAATGTGGTACGAAAACTACATCTTTTATGTATTAAATGGTAAGCTCTAGTTTTACTTTTTTTTTTGTGATCCCCTATAAATAAATGTCACGAGCCGCCTCTGATAGTAATAGGAGTTAAAGTATGAAATTGCCGTTTTATTGTAATAGGTACTTCGAATTCACATAGAACCTTGAAACCAGTGAAACTTTTTTCAAATGGTACCTATTAAGTTTTTCTTTAAAAAAATGTGCACAACTGAAAGTCGACAACCGATTATCGACTTCCAGTTGTTTTTTTATACAGCTTGGACAAGAAAAATGGATACTTCAGAAATTCGAGTAATTTTTGAATACGAGTTCCGAGTCCGACGCGGAACTAACGCGGCAGAAACGGCTCGCAATATCAATGTTGCGTTTGAAGAAGGGACTGCTAATGAACGCACCGTGCGATTTTGGTTTAAACTCTTTCGTAATGGAAACTTTGATTTGAAGAACGAACCACGTGGAAGACCACCCACACAGGTGAATAACAATGAATTGAACGAGATGTTGGAAGCCGATCCGAGTCAAACTACCCATGAATTAGCGGCATGGTTTAACGTTATCTTATCAAAAATATTGACTTATTTGCGTCAAATCAATAAAATAAAAAATATGAAAAATGGGTACTTCATGATTTGACTGATCTGCAGAAAGAAACGCGTGTAGAAATATTGAATCGAATTGTGACATGTGATGAAAAGTGGATTCTTTACATTAACCGTAAGCGAAAATTGCAATGACCCCAGGTCAAACGCTGAAACAGTGTTCTAAAGCAAAGTTTACCAATAAAAAGGTAATGGTAATTGATTTTTCTCGCTTCGGTATTTGAACGGGTAAATACACGCGAGGCTTCGAAGCAGGAAAATCTTGGAGCGAAATAATAAAAATGCAGATTATTACAATTAAAATTGGGGACATTAATGTGTGTCCTTTTTTTGTGAACTTTGAATGATTAGAAGAAGACAAAAAATACTAAGAATGGACTGTGTGAAAGATTATAGCTAGAAAGGGAGTGACTACCGAAATTACGACTTTTACTTACGTGAGAAGACATGTTGCGTTATCTAAATTAATTGGGGTCATTTTCATCATCTTCTATTTATTTGTTTTTTTATTTATCTAACCATTTATGTACACACATTTAATGAGAACATAAGAAGAAGGAAACAGAAAAATAGGTACAAAGGTGATGCTTATTTTTAAAGAAATCTCTTCCAGCACACCTGCGAAAGGAGAGTAGAGTAAAAAGAGATAGCTATTTATAACTTTTGCACGTAGACATTGTGTGCAAAATTTAAAGCTAAAATAGTATAAATATAGTAAGTATATATAGTATTAATAAAATATAGATATTAATATATACTTATATGCAACTAGGAAAGATAGTGTTCTTTCAATCTTCTTTTAAAAATAGCAAGAGTTTGGCACTCCCTAATGTCAGGCGGTAGCGAATTCCATAACAGTACCGCATGCACAGTGAATGAGTAGGAGTAAAAATCGGTAGAGTGGGGAGGGGATTTAAGGAGATTTTTAAGTGATGTGACCTGCAAGGCGCATTCGAAGGACGGGAATAGGAGAAGCATTCTCGCAGGTAGGAAGGCGTTTTAGGGTTGTGAAGGATGTTGAATAGCAGACACAAAATCCGATTCATCATATTAGCTGAAAGACACAAAACTACTGATAAATATAGGAGACATAGGCCCCCAAGTGTGGTCACAACAACTGGTCCCCTGCGTCTTGCATCCATTGGCTACCTGCAACCCTCACGAGGTCATCGGTCCATCTTGTGGAAGGCTATCCAACGCTGAATCTTCCAGTACACGATCGCCTTTCTAGAACCTTCCAGCCCCATCGTCCATCTGTTCTGCAGTGCGATTGTGAGGGGCCAGACAAAGAGAGATACAATCCGCAAGGCAGTTTTGTGGCGAACTGTTGGGCAGTAGCGAACCCACGAACTTTATATCCCGAAAGAAGTCTTGTTCCTCATCTACGGCTTGCCTTTATTGGCTGGCCAGAGTGAATACTGACGAGGAACAAAGCTCCCACCTGTTTCTTGCCTTAATTGGCCGGTCTGAGTGGAGATTCGCTAGAGCACACGTGCTCGGGAGAAGGATGTATAATCAAGTAAGATGCTGGTAGGGATCTTGACCGTACTTCCGGGATTGTCCTGATAGCCGTGGTATACCTCTCCACTCCTCTAGCACTTCAGTAGGCTAATTCACGTAACTAAATAAGTGCTGTTGCAGTGAAATTGAAGTTAAGTTTCGATCAAAACAACGCTTTTCGTATTCTCTACCGCTGTCAGACACGCTCGCGTCAAGTTTGCGTCACGCGAGCGCAATAACGGCATTCTGCTGTTGCGCGTCCTTGGTGCGTGCTTCGGAACGCAATATGATCGGTATTCTACTATTTGTTTGACGTCCCAAAATGACAGCTTATACCTTTAAGTTTAAGTTTTAATATTATAATAACGTCATATTGATTGAAATTTAATCGATTCTATTCTATTATTTAGTGAGTAATATTTTTTCTCTAAACCGTCAATAAGTTTGATGTCGTGCAGTTCACGCGCAGTTTACGCGCAGTTCAATGATTAAAAGAATACCGTTTATCACTCAAACTTAAACTTAACTGCACTAAAACATAATCGTTGCGTCATAAAATTACGTGTATTAGCCCTCTGGCTATGTTGCCTCCTTGGCGCTACGTCACTTTGTGCTAGCGACCGTTTTCGGGGGCCTATTCATTGAGAGTGCAAGTCACCCCCTGCCATTTAAAAGCCGTGTATATTGTTAGTGGTCAGGCAGGAGCCAATAGTTCTTCTATAATAAACGATTATCAGTCCACTAAACCACCCAAACCCATAGCGTTTCATCTTTTGTTTCCATATTCTGTAATATTACTGCTCCAACCGGGGATTGTCCTTGGGAATACAGGGATAATCGCCGGTTGGAGCCCCATTACATTTGAAATGTCTAACGGGGCCTCTGCGAGTTGGTTTCGGCCCCTCGTACGCCTACCAAAGGACCGGGTCTCCAGAGACCAGAGAAAGTAAAAAAAATAATAATCAACATCCATCACTAAAATAATATAAAATCACAATCTTGGACTCCAAAGTCAATTTAAATAAAAAACGATAACAAAATAAAATACTTTCAATTCAAAATATCTATAAACATTATTTTGTTTTTTACGTCCCATCTTGTAAGCGTCTCGCACAAACCGGCGGCGCGGCGGCGATAGCGGCAACAGTGCATCTAAAGATCTAATAATAATAAAGCAGAAAGCAGTACTCCTGGACACGGCGCGTATTGTGAGGCGGTTCCTCTCTCGGGAGCCCTGACCACCGGTAGCTTGGACCCTGTTCCCGATGCCGGTGGGCTACTATTTTTTATATTTTATTTTTAAATGTTTTTTAATTAGTTTAATACAAATACAAGTACATAATAAATAATAAATAAATATTTAAAAATGTAAAAAATATGTACAGAAAATAAATAAATGAAATAATAATAATATCTTTGGACATTTCACACAACGCCATATACAGTCCCAAGCTAAGCAACTTAATGCTTGTGTTATGGTAACGAAATGGCTGATAAACTACTTATATACATCTAAGCGAGTTGCACGAGGCCATGAGCGCACAAAAATGTTTACCTACGCGGAACGGCAACGCGCGGCCACTAATTCGCAATATCTCTGTACTGTACGTCGCTGGATTACGATGCCCCCTACCACTCAGCCTTCACAACGCTGCGCTCGCCCAGCACGAGTCATACCTATGTTTAGACCGGGTTGTAACAGAATTAACGGTAAAATTAACGTTATTATCGTATTTTACGTTAGTGTTAAATAACGTTAAATTACTGGTAATGTTATCAAATAACGTTATATTTTTGTAACGTTAATTAGGTATCACATTGGAATTAACGTTACGTATCGGTTATTATTTTGTTAGTTGGTAACGTTAACAAGCCCTGCCTACTTATTTTTTGAACGACACAACAGGCCCTTTCGGCGAATCACCTTTTTTCTCATAGCATCTTTAATGGGCTTGTATCCTGAAAAAATCTAGTTAGTCCGTCAAAAAAACACATTTTTTTTTTGTTACGGGAACAAAATTGACGAAGTTATGAGTGTTACGACGCTTTTAAAATTCTCAATACGTCACACCTTCGCATAATTTTTAGTGAGTCGTGACGTCACGAGCCCCACTCCCGAGTTTTGATGCGTTTTATCTTTGTTAATATTCATTGATTTACAAAAACAACAAAAAAACGTGTCCATTATTTTTCAATACTCTAACTGACGGACTAAATAGTTTTGCAATTTGTGGATAATGGAATCTAGCCTATTGCCTTCCACCTTCCAAACATTTTTCACCTTCCAAAGTTTGACTGGCACTTGTCGCATCGCAGGCGATCAGCGAGTAGCGAGGAAAGCTTGAAACTCGAAACGAGTTGGCGAGCAGCGAGTGAAAAGTTTCGATAGTTTTGACGCTCAGCTTTAAGTGAGTGCTTTTGTGCGACGTGCGTCTCTTTTACTCACACGAAATCTATATCTTTTGTCCCTTTCCTCAG
Organism: Ceramica pisi; assembly: GCA_963859965.1. Taxonomy (NCBI): domain Eukaryota; kingdom Metazoa; phylum Arthropoda; class Insecta; order Lepidoptera; family Noctuidae; genus Ceramica; species Ceramica pisi. Next base: position 5,553,380 of record OY982549.1, on the reverse strand, counting down.
CGAGTAAAGAGTCGAAAGCTAATCGCTGTGGCATTAAGTCCGCCTCAGAACTTTGTTTGGCTAAAGTATTGACATATTCCTTCCGCCCCCAGCAGAAAGGTCACACGCGCCACTGGTCACTAGACATGGTAGTGCGCGACCCCGCTGACCCCGCGAGCCCCACAGAGCCGGCCGGGCCATCTTCACAGATGTACCTGTACATACAGATGCAGCTGTGTCGCCGGGACAGTCTGCACGACTGGCTCAGAGACAACCGGTGCTGTGAGGGGAGGGCTGACAAGGTGAGATGCTACTTTAAATATAACTAGCTTTCATGGTGTATCCCACAGGAACCGTCCACCTAAACGGTAAGTAAAAACACCTTAACCTGGTTTTCGCTGTAAGAAGGACAAAACTAGACGGAGGAGTACACAGTGATCCCGTAGACAACTTCGGCCCTGCCCAAAATATATACTTGTGAAAATTCCCAGCCAACCAATTATCAACCATTTTGCTGTTTGGAAATAAAGTTGAAAACCCGAGTACAAGGCTAAAATAGATAAACTTCCCCGCAGATACAGATGTAACTGTGTCGGTAAGACAGCCTGCACACTGCACGTCTCTTAAAGTATTTGCGCTCATTCACTATCCCAAAAGCACTTAACCTAACTATATTTCTTCGCAGGTAAAAATCCTCTTCAGCCAGATAGTGTCAGCGGTTGAATACGTCCACTTAGCGGGCCTGATCCACCGAGACTTGAAGCCCAGCAACATACTATTCGCCCCGGACGGGCGGGTCAAGGTGGGCGACTTCGGCCTGGTCACCGCCATGAGCGACACGTCCCAGGACGGAGAGAAGACTGAAATCGTTGATGCGCACCAGAGACACACCTATAGAGTTGGTGAGTACACATAGCATAGTGTCATGCCTGTATTGACTGAAGGATTAGGCAGACACGTACTATAAACAAACAGGTTAATTCTTAGACTAGCACTTCGCCCGCGACTTTGTTCGCGCGGGTTTAGTTGGTACTCCACGAAATTTATCTCCCCCCTACCCTTTTAAAGTGTAATGTGGAAATTACTTATTAATAAACTAAACGTAGGGCAGAAACGAAAAGTGCGATTTGAATAATTTAAAGTGTAATTAACATGTACAGAAATTTCTTCAATAGATTTTCAACTTTACCTCGATAGGAATAAGGTTCAAGGTTGATTGGGAAAATTTGACAGTTTCGGGTAGCTAGATGTGCAGGCGACTGTACATAACCAAACTGAATTATTAAATAATTTAAATAGATAAGGATTAATACAATGATACTAAAATCACCACTATTCCATTTCAACAATGAGTAATTTGAACAAAATGTGGTCATTGTGACTTAACCAGAATAGTTAGATAAATACCCTCGCAGACTTTTTTGTAGATATTAATGTCCCCTATAAAACTATATAGTACATCACTTTCCTCTATTGTCAATTATTTCTGCAGCGTAGGCGATATAAAGATCTTATTTGGGGTTTTTTCTCACCTTGAGGTTACATTATCGAAGTTTTCATACGGATCCCTAACTTTTTTTAAATATTCTATAGCCTATGTTCATCAGGGATAATGTAGGATACTATGGTGAAAGAATTTTTGAAATCTTTTTCGGAGCCTATTTAATTTAAACAAACAAACAAACAAACAAATCTTTCCTCTTTATAATATTAGTGTAGATGAGGATGGGACGGAGACTACGTAAGTTCACAAAATGTGAGCTAAAATCTCTACAGTCGGCAATAGAAATTACTGTTTTATAACACAAAACACAAACCAACGCCTTTCTTTATTTGGATGCTCTTTATTGGCAATGTTGGTAGGTAGATACTGATTTCACGTTAAGATTGATAGGGGGCGGTTCATCCATGTGTTATTTTTTCTTTCGTAGGTTATGAACAGCCACTTACAGACTAGTAGTATTATTGGCTTATGCCGTTTATCTACCCTAAAATACTCGGAATAAGACTGTAGTTACTGCCATGTAAGTTACCGGGATAAAAGTAACCGTAGTGCGGCTTATTTCGAGTATCCACGTTAGGGTGGATAAACAAGAGATACAGTAGGTACCCATGCGAAGTTAGCTTTTAGTGACGACCGCGCAGGTCCCATCGCGTAAAAAAGTGTTACGTTCGTAGAATATTTTTCTGATTTATACGTTTTGTATTATTAACAAGTAAGAAACACAACCAGTAACAATAACAAGGTCACAAAGTAACACAACAAACATATACACCACAAAAACACACAAAATATATATATATATAAAAATTAAAAAATATATAAATATTAAAATATATATTTATTTTTCTGCTTCCTTCTTCTCTTGTTCATATTAAATGTGTGTACATAAATGGTTAAATAAATAAATAATAAATAAAATACAAATGAAACAGTAAGAAAAACCAAAATAAATATTTTAAAACAATAACACTTTTCGTACCACCAGTCCTATTGCATTGAGTAAGCGGGACACGAGTATGCATCGGACGTATACGAGGGACTGAGACTGCATACGCGATCTACCCGCGCATGCGCTGTTTTAAGTTTCTTGTCAAATTGACATTCTGCGCAATCGATTGCGACGTACTTCGCATGGGCAAACATAAATTATTCGTACTGTACCGCGGCTCCGGAACACAAAGGGCAACGACCATTTTTAATTTTATTGAATTGGTTATTTTAATTCTATTGTTGTATTTTATTTTTATTATTGCACATATGTACATGTCATATAAGTAAATGAATTTTGATCTTTTTAAATTCAATAATGTAATGATATGATGTTTAATATGTTCTTTCAGCGCCCACAAATTAAAAGAACAATAGTAAGACAATATAAATTTGACCCGATAGGGCCTTACGGGCGTTGACAGGTTGATTTTATGATGATAGTGACTTTTATTTGCAATTAATTTAGTTACCAACATAGTGTATAAGTTTCTTATAGATCTGTGTTGTCCGAATTAAATGAATAAGTTAAATTAAACCTTGTTTCCCAGGGACCCACCTGTACATGTCCCCGGAACAGCTGCTGGGTCGTCCGTACAGCTACAAGGTGGACATCTACTCGCTGGGGCTGATCCTGTTCGAGCTGCTGCAGCCCTTCGGCACCGAGTCGGAGCGCGTCGCCTGCTTGTTGCGCTTGCGACAAGCTAAGTACCCTGACCAGTTCAAGTTGCATTATCCGCAAGAGGTAAGAGTTAATTATAACAAGCTTTTGCCCGCGACTTCGTACGCGCATATAAAACAAAAAAATCAAATCTTATATATTAGGATATAATTTTTATATATTAGGATTTCTGAAAGGGGATTATGTCGTAGTCAAAATATCCTATTAGTCACACGCATAGGTTTTCAATGTTAAACAATGAAAAGCTCTTTCCGAGGTCGGTTAGTGGTTCCATTACATACCAAGATGCCTCCGTGCTTTGAAGAGCAAGTAAAACAATAAGCTTGTGTCCTGAAAAAATCTAATAAGTCCGTCAGTTAGAATATCAAAAAATATTTGACCCGTGTTTTTTCTTTTGTTACGGGAATCAAAATTGACGAAGTTACGACGCTTTTTAAATTCTCAATACGTCACACCTTCGCATAATTTTTAGTGAGTCGTGACGTCACGAGCCCCCACTCCCGAGTTTTGATGCGTTTTATCTTTGTCAATATTCATTGATTTACAAAAACAAAAAATACGTGTCCATTATTTTTCAATACTCTAACTGACGGACTAAATTAGTTTTGCAGTTTGTGGATGATGGAATCTAACCTATTGGCCCCGCTTGCCATTCGTAAATCTTAGACAGTCGTTATGGTAGTCAGAAGCTAGATTTGACAGACAGTCTGACTAAGAGAGATATCCAGTTGCTGAATAGGGAATATGCACGCGATTTTTTTATTTATAAAATGAATTACTTATAAGCTCCAGTAAACACTCTAGAAAATATTTTTTAAATATCTTCATCAGCTATGAAGTTATAACGCTTCAAAGATTACTTTTAGAACGAGTAGTCCGACATGGAATTTGACGTCACATTACGTGACGTCTATACATCTGCCATAGAAAAGAGCGTTTTCGCGAGAGGGACAGATATATTTGTTTAAAATAATTATATCTCGTTTGTTTTTCGAGCAATTTTGATTCTATTTCCACTGTTAGTAATATATTTTTGTATATTTTTAAATAAAGTGTTTAGATAATATTTTTTTTTAATGCATATTCCCTATTATGCCAGTCAGATAGGCATTTGCTCCATGCATAATCCTGGTAGTCAGTTGCATCCGTATATACTGAAAGACTTGGGACTTACAAAGTTGGCACACTTAATATATTCGACATAAACTACCTCTAGGCGCGTTTATCTATACTAATATTATAAAGAGGTAAAATTTGTTTGTAAGTTTGTATGTAGGGGGTAATCTCAGGAACTACTGGTCCGTTTTGAAAAATTCTTTCAGTGTTAGAGAGCCCATTTATCGAGGAATGCTATAGGCTATATGACATCACGATAAGACAAATAGGAGCGGAGCAATAATGGAAAATGTGGTGCAGACGAAGTTGCGCGGGTCAGCTAGTTAAATATAATTACAAAAAACTACAACCGACTTCTAAATAATAAAAAAAACACTGCAAAGTAAAAAAAAATAGTATTAGTATTTGCACCAAGTGCAACCCCATTTAGTGTCCAGGCTTTCTCTATCCATTCCAGGTTGCCCTGAAGAGATCGTGGAATGCGATAATGCCGCCAACTTTATTTTTTGTTAGTCAAAGGTTTCCTTTATTTATTTTTCATTTGGTGTACAATAAAGTATTTATAAATAAACTATAATTTCGGACCTCTTTGTTTTTGTTAGTTTCTTCGTATTTTGACACCGACTTCCGAAATTAAAGTTATTTTTTACTTTGCAGTGTTTTTTTTTTATTTGGAAGTCGGCTGTATTTTTTTGTAAAAGTTTTTTATTTTTCACTTTTTCGTGGTACCAAAACCTAACAAAACCACTGCTAAATCACAGGAAACAAAATATGCAATCGATTACTTGGATGACAAAAAACCATCATCCAAGTAAACAAATTACAGCAATTTGATTTCAAATCCAAACTTCTTGACCGATTTTGATAAAATTTTAATGAAACCAATCGACAAGTATATCGTTTCAGATAAAATAAGATTTTTTCAAATTGGTTAATAAATGATGGAGTTAACGAACATAAAGAAAACTTACAACCGAATTGAGAACTTCCTCCTTTTTGGGAAGTCGGGTAAAATAAAAATAATCGCGCCTAGACGTAGCATAGGCGCGATTTTTTTACAATTATTAATTAAGAAAATGCTAACATAAATAAGTAATGCATTAGAAATATGAAAAACTCTGTTAATAATGTTAACATATAAAAACAATGTGGTCCACTCAAATCTGTGTGGTTCTTTCCTCAAAAGACCATTTCAGACACTGATCTGCATGGTCCTGGTCATATAACGTATTGAGGACCATGTAGATTGCTATGTTAGGGATTCATTTCATTTAATGTTAGTCTGGCGGTTTGAGTTCTTTATGCCGCCTACACAAATGTCCTTACTTTGGTATTGTTCGTCAGTTCGTTGAGCTCCTTTAAGTTCTACGTTTGAGCGACACGATAACTGGCAAATGCTTGCACCGTCTGGGCAGGTCCACTCAAATCTGTGTGGTACTTTCCTCAAAATATCACTTCAGACATACACAGTACTCATAGCAATACTTGTCATAAACTAAACGTTCTGATTGATACAATTGATTATGAAAGTAAATATCTAAACTTCAGCAAAAAAAAAACCAACTGCTCAGACGAAATGCTTCGATTTATCCACATATTTTACAAAAAACCTAGACAAAAAGCCTACTTACCGACCAACAAGATCAAATAATTATAAAAGCACCCCAAATAATACCTTTTTTCCACAGACATATAAATAGTAGCAGACCAAACATTCGCTAAAATTTGCGTAGCCATTACGCACACCTAGGGAATGATATCATTACAGGGCCGAATTAGGACCGGTTGCCAGTATTATCTAACGATATTCTGAAAATCCCTGAAAATCTATATTCTCTGGGTACATGAAATATAGATTACTCATCAATAGTCTTAACGAATAGAACCACCCTCTATTCCCGTGGTTGTTAAAGGCGACTAAGGGAATATTTTAAGAGGGCGATGGGCAGCAGTCCACTCTTTATCTTTTGACGGTGTTTACAAACCATTGACGGACGTCAGTATCAGCTAGAAAACTGGCACTGCAGTCATTAACCCGCATGCCATGTTTTGTAGAACCGAGAGTCAAGGTATTAGTACCTATGCCTGAAAGCTAGTTTAGGAATAAATCAGGATTTTTTAAATAAAAGTAATGTATGTAATTCAAAATTCAAGCATTTATTTCAAATAAACCATTTACAGGCACTTTTTAATTGTCAAGGTCGGTCTGTCCAAAAAGTTGAAGCTATTTGCACGTTCCAAAGCGTAGATCTCTATGGAGAAGAACGTGCAAGAAACTCCAGGGACACTCTTCTATCTTACACTCTCATAATGCTTACATATGGAGTAAATTCGGTTAACAGTGTAGGAATTGCTCCGGGACGTAATGTTGTTCGAAAAGCGCTGGGATCGATCAAGTGATTCTCAAAATGCTTTGAACAAAGTACACTTGAAGGTCTTGGTTGCCAATCCTGGAGTTTCAGGTTTTTAATCCAGGCATTCCGTAAACTTTCATCCTTGCGAAACCTGGAAAAATATTAGTATGCTCAATTATTGCCTGCTGAATGAAAATTCATCGTTATGTGAGTAGCCTATACTGTATTTATACATATGCCTATGTTCATGTTCTCCATAACACAGACACTGGGTAACATAATATTGATTTTATAATTTATTTTTAATATTAGCATTTAGCATGACATGTGTACATACACTGAAACTACTACAGGTATTTTGGAATTGTATCACCAAAAAAGAATAAAACATCATACATTAAACTGAGGCTTTATTTGATAATTCAATGGAAATAAATATTTTACATAAATACATACAACAAATGCAATTTACTAAAAGTTTCGTCTTTGTTGCCTAATTCGTCCCTGACTAATTGAACAGGTACTTGAGCTGTCACTTGATGCCACTTTCTGACTATTTTGTCCTTGTTATGGTTTATTTCTTTAGTTGTAGGCTAACGGTACAGACAAATCGCATCTTTTTTACAAACTGTATGTAAAATACGAATAAACAGTATGGAAACATTTGAATTTAGTAAAGAAAGCACTAAGATTTCCCAAAACTTACCGATGAAAGGTCAATCCAGGTGTTTTGTGGTAGCTAGCACTGTCACAGCGATACGCACAGCACTTCACCATATTATTTTACCGTCCTCGTGTGTTTTATGTCCCAAACAAGTAATATTTTATCAATTTTAAACGCGATTGAAAAACATTTGATGCTTATCAATATGGCAGACAAGCTACGCGTCAAATTTTGTCTATGTATGAGTCAGTGTGACAACACGTGACAGAACGAGACATGCTTATGAATTGTCACTTAGAAAAAAAAGGATAAAGAATCATACCATGTAAAAAAATATATCTACGTATTAATGTTTGGTCTGCTACTATTTATATGTCTGTGCTTTTTTCGCAGATACTAGCAATACCTTACCTACAACTAAAATGCTCTATGATCAACGTCAACCATTAAAAAATCTGTACGATAATGAGTTAAGTAAGGTAAAAGACGTAAACTCCATTGACGTAACTAATTGTCACTCGATAAACGTTCTTCATCAAAATATTGCAGGCTTCAGAAGTAAAAAAGAACTTTTAGAAATTGCGATCGACACGTTTCTAAATAAAGGGTCAATTATTGATGTGATATGCTTGACGGAGACTTTTATTAAAGCGGGTGAAGAGAGCAGCGTTGCTTTAAATGACTACCAATTAGGAGACTGGTACTCAAGAAAGAATAAAAAGCGGGGCGGTGTTTGTATATTTTGCCTAAATCACATTGAGTACAAAATACTGACACAATTGAAAAAATATGCGTCTGAAAATGTGTTTGAGTGTTGCGGAATTGAACTTTTACAATATAACATTATAATAATAGCCTTAAACCGTACGCCAAACTCAAACCCCTTTATTTTTCTACGTAATTTAGAAGTAATGTTATGCAACCTTCGTATGTGGGATCTAGGTTCTGTCCCACATTTCTTTTGCGCTGGATTGGAGAATACACTAAAAGTTCAGTGAAAATTCCGTTGTTCGATTTTGAAGATTTATTTTTCACAGTTATATACACAGTTACATAGGCACAAATCACATAAAAGTCAATCAAATAAGAGTCACATAAAATAAGGCACATAAGACAAGTAAAACATTAAAACCAGAATACTGAACCATACTATTTACAATAAGAGAGATCTGTAGAACTGTTCAACTGAAAACTGATTAAAAACGCTAGGATTCTCATAATATATGTTCGTTCCTGTGGGCGCAAGTAGTGATGGATTTGCCCTATCGAAGACCAATCGATGTTCGGTGGGCTTAGCCCGATTTTGGTCTGACCAATCACAGCCCTCTGTCCTTCGTTCAGGTCTGGACAGGTTCGGACAAGTTTCGACTTGTCGAGCAGACCGTTGGTGTTTCCTAATTAGCATATTATTATTTAGGAAAGTGTCTTATAGCTTATGTAGAGAAAAACTAATCAGAGATCAATGTAAACAAAAGGTAACTAAGATTATTAAAGACTATTTACAATGATTTTTAGGCTAATAAACTTCTAATCAGTTTGTTTGTGTGGGCGTCCTGCACACTTCGAAATACATCAAAAAAACAATTAGTAATAGTAGGTGATCTTAACATTGATATTTTGAACAACAAAACCCATAAAAATATAAAATGACGAACTAACTAGAATTGTTAATAACTTCGATTTAAAATTACATATAAAACAACCAACAAGAAGAAATTCATGTCTAGACCAAATAATACGTAACTGTAAGGATGCGAAATGTGAGGTTATACCGCTGGGACTATCAGATCACGAGAGACAGCTCAGATGATATCTATACAAATAGACGATAAAGTCCCACCTCTGCGCTTTCGAACAATTCATAAGCGTGATTATAGCGTCGAAAATAAAGAAAAGTTCTTTAGCTGTTTATCAAATTTAAAATGGACAGAAATTTTCTCTGACCAGGAAGCCAACAGTGCGTTTAATCATTTTCACGATTTACTTGTTTTGTTCTTTAATCTGTGCTTCCCTAAAATCGCGATTAAAATCAACCTCGTAAAGAAATATACGAAATGGATTTCCAAAGGTATTAAGAAATCAACTATAACCAAAAGGAACCTGCGTTTTAAATACTACTTCTCATCTGATAAAGAAAATAAATTAAAATACTTAAACTATAATAAATTACTCAAAAAATGCATACAAAAAGCACAAAAAATTCACAATACGAATTACATAGCTAGGGCTAAAAATAAATGCAAGGCATCATGGGACCTAATAAAATATAATTCCAATAATAATCAAATTCCGGAATCAAATATTACGGAGATCGAAACTGAAACCGGGCCAATAACAAGCCCCGCGGACATTGCCAATTATGTAAATGACTATTATATAAATTTGACGAACAACGATTTTGACATTAATACTAATAATTATGACATTGATCCTATTAATTCTAGTATGTTTTTAATGCCCACTAATGATGACGAAATACAAAAAGTAATTAAATCACTCAGGGATACAAATTCAACAGGTTATGATCAAATACCTACAAAAATTATAAAATACATAGGCCCTATTATTACACCGGTACTATTACATCTAATAGATATATCCTTATTCACGGGAGTGTTTCCTGAGAGATTAAAAATGACAGCTATTAAACCAATTCATAAAAAGGTAATAAAAAACTTGTTGAAAATTACAGACCGATAGCCCTATTGCCTATTCTAGCAAAAATATACGAAAAGGGCATGCGCGATTAATAAATTTTATCGATAAGTTCCAAATCTTGAAATATGAACAACATGGATTCCAAAAAAGGAAATCGACAACCACAGCGGCATTTAACTTAATCAACCTAGTTACTAAAAATATTGACCAGAAAATTCCGACAACTGTTGTATTTTTTGACATGTCAAAAGCCTTTGACTTTGTATCGCATGAGCTATTATTAAAGAAATGTGATAAATATGGAATACGTGGTAAAGCAAATACATGGCTAAAAAGTTACCTTACAAATAGATCGCAATTTGTAGAAATTGCTGTGGAAAAATCAAATCAAAACGGTGAACTGAAATATAGGTCTTAATTAGGTTACAATTGCACAGGCGTTCCACAAGGCAGTATTTTGGCCCCCCCCCACTTTTTCTGTTATATCCCAAGTAGCACTGGGGGTTCTTTATCGGTTGACTAATGGTACACATTTATTCTTTAGGCTCTTTAAGTAGGTTGTATGAGAGCTCTATAGCACGCTATACAGCCCTTACACCACCGGTTTGGGCACAAATTATTCAGCCTTAAGTTCACAAAAGTTACATAGTAGCTGATTAGCAGCACTTTAACGGCAGTTTAAGAGAGATCAGTGGTCTTATAGCTGATCAACGGCACTATATTTGATTCCGTGTAGTTCTTCATACAGACAAGAGAGTTATAAGAAGTAACAAGTGAACAATTAACAGCCTCTATCTCGTATTAAGCTCACAATTGTACCCTAAAAACTATTAGTGGCCGCTTTTTCTCCAAATTATCACTTGAGTACCACATTTTGTAATAAATATTTAGGAATGACTTATTTCGCTCGAGAGTGTCTAATCTAAACAGCCATTTTATTGTGATATATCATTATTATTGGTAAGTACTCTGTGTTTATTATATGCTATTGTGTTAAAATCATGGGTAATGTAAATTTATTGTAAAGTATACACATATTTAGAGTTAAAATTTTCACACGCCTCAGAAATAATGCCGTTTTATCAAACCAAATCCTTCTAAATAAGTAGAGACGAACCATGCAATTTTTGATATTTGTGTTTTTATAGCATTAAAATCAGTCTGTGATTTTGTATTTGAACATAAAATACAAAATTAATAACGAAAACTCCGCAGTATGTGATAAAGTCATAATTAATTTAGAAATATTATGGGTTATGTTTGAAAAAAATGGTGGACATTGTCTCCAGCTACAGTGAACCATTGTAACTCCAGATTAAAGTTGTCACCTCTTTAAAGTCTCACATGTGTACCATTATAGTGTCGTGAGCTATAGAAAGGTTCACATTGTGTACCATTATAATGCCAATTTCTGTACAACGTATTCTCATTAGGCTTATATTCAGCCCTGGGCTGGTATGCAGTTCTTCAATAGTTCACGTGAATACCCTTTTAGATATTTTAGCACACTAAATTTTAGAGATCCGCATTGAACATTTGAATTTTATTTGAATACCTACTACAAGTTAGTACGAAATCTTCGATAGTAAATGCAGTAAGTGGGTGAAGTAATACGTTGATCGAGATGGTTCTTAGAAATAATTTATGAAGGTTTGTATGAACAAGCGTTGCGTTTGATGACCGTCAACTCGTATGTTAGGGGTTATTTAAAATTTTAATTTTATTATACTTGTTTCAGTTTCCATTTCTGTATGTTATTTTTTTGTTTTTCAGACACTTAATGATAATAACGTGGCTCCATCTTTTCAAGCCGATAATTACATGATAATGGATGAAACTTTGAAATTGTTACGTACGCTCTCTCGACTGTGATCAACTTATTGGTAATCAATACCTATTATTACAAAAAAAATATAACCAGGGCACAATACTCAAGAATATTGTTGAAAATATGCAAAAACTCACACAGAAGGTGGCGATGTTGTCTGTACAAATCTACGAGGGCTTAGCAATAATTACGGAAAAAATTGATCCACCAGTGGCCGTAACTTTATTAAAAGACGCTAACTCAGAAGATAATGAGTCGTTCCGTCTCAAGCAGATTGTAGATAAAGAACAACTAGAAGTTGACAACACTCTAATGGATAAAGCTGAGAGATCAAAATTACAAAAACAGTTATCATTTTTATTTCAACCCTGTAAAGTAACATTTTCTTACAAATTGCTCGACTCATTGATTTCACGCGAGTTTCTGTGTAATTGTTGCTGGTCTGGAGCTAGTCGTAGTAATCTTTCAGACTTCGTTTTTTTTTTTTAAACTATAATAAATTCTTTTGTGACATGCTACAAAAACCAGAACACAATTAAAAAAGTTTGAGTGTTTTGAGTCTATTTTATACGTTGTATAGTAACTAAACTGACTAGACTGCCTGGATAAATGATAAGGATTACAAAGAAATATTTCTTAGTGTGTGTGTGTGTGTGTGTATTTATTTATTTATGAAAATGGTCGTTTTAATTAAAGTTATCATGTTGATGTTTTGGAGAATAAATTGTTGTCATTAAATTTTGAAATGTTTTTAATGAGACTAATTATTTTCGGTTAGCCTTATTTTGAGAATGTAACCGTGTGTGTGGTATGAGAATATTCTCCGACCGTGGTACATTTATGGCATCCATGTTTCCCATTAAAGTTGCAGACTCCTGTAAAAAGAATTAAGTAAGTACAAGAAAAGTTCATTCTCACAATCTGGTCAAGAACGATATGTTTTCAGATTAGCAATTACGTAAGAGCGGCTAAACAAATTAGAATGAATATCAATGAGACACTTTATATCACGAAAAAATCCGGTTATCACTGTATTATTGTAAGTCAGGGAGTGGCAAATATAAATGGCACTATACATTCAATTTAGTTCATAATTTCGTTTGGAGCGTAATTAATTTATTGTAACACCAAACAATTTAGTATTTTAATGAGAATGTCAGACGAGTCAAACTAACCTTTTATGTAGGCTCTAGCTGGTGAATCGCAAATGAAACACCTTATTTTAATTTTTATGTTTTTTTCTAAACGTGGAACCTGGAGTCCTTCTTCTAGTAATGTATTCATGTCATGTACAAAATCTTTAAAAAACCCATATAGATTTCTTGTTTTTCCTTTTCCAACGTATATTTCAACTACAAAAGGCCTTATTCTAGGATTCTCAAAGATGTTACACAATTTAGCCAAACAATCCACATTTATGTTTTAAATAGAAATTGTATCTGGACCCCATCTAATTTTCTAATTATCTTTCAAGTGGTTTTGCTATTCCATTATGCCAATATTGTCCGCCTTCAATATTTTTAATAGTAACTTGTTTGGGAGTACGTAAAATTGTTCTAGAATCTTTTGGTAGTATTTCTGGAATCATTTAGTTGATGATGACTGACAATTCAGTTAGAGCGACATGACTTATATTATTTTTTACAGCCCATATACTTACTTTTTCACGAAAAGATACATGTTTTTTGTAACCGCATTCAAATTCAAATTCACTTTCACTAGAACTGAAACCATCACATTCAGTTTCTTCTAGGTTGTGTACGGAACCGTCATTAATTATGTTTGGACTCACGCTTAATAAAATCGTATTACTAGTCAATTCTTCAGGCACTTTTTCCTGTATATTATGTACGGAACCATAATTAATAAAGTTTGAAGTCGCACTTGGCCTTAGCTTCATACGTCGTCGTAGTACAAACAGGTTGCTGTTCAATGTGTTGATTATTTGGCCTTACTATCTGTAAATATTCTTTTAAGATTTTTCTTCCGAATCCTTCGGTCCTCACTCTTTTTTCCAATTGATTTTATTCATTTTTATTAGTTTGGGTTATTACGTCGTCCAAGTGTTATAGAAAACCACGTACACATAGTTATTCAGCACAGAGGATAACAATGTGGTACTCGTGAATATATAAACAGCTGTCAGTATTACTAGATATCAATAGTGGTGCGTATAATATACTTTACACGTACATGTAAACTCATTAAACTCTCTTTTAAAGAATAATATAGAGGCTGATTAATATATCACAAACTAGACCCGCTTACAGCTACAAGCTGAATATTGCTCCACAATAGGTTATAAATAACAGCTTTTGGCTGCAGTAATGTTCACATTTGTTGTATTAGAATGCCAGCAATATAACACCCTAAATGTGGACCTTTAAATAGCCTGTGCCGTATTTTTCCTCCCTTAAAATGCTATAAATCAGCCTTTAAAATAAAAGCTGGCTAGGAGATTAACGTTATCCTAATATAACACCAATAGTTACTTAATAGGCGAATTTAGCACTTTTATGCATGCCATAAACAGGTATAGGTGAAATTGTTAACTCTAATACAGCCAAGGAACCATGTGTGGCCAATGTTATTACTAAGAGATCACCAGTGAACTGAATATGAACTACTAAAGAGAACAAAATGCTACTTGGGATATCAATGACCTGACAGAAGCAACTGACCATCCCTGCATACTCTTTGCAGACGACGTGTCCGTCATCATCCCTAAAACTAAAGAAAACTATAATGAAGAAATAAATAATACCGTAAGCCAAATAATAACTTGGATGGAAAAGAATAACCTTAAACCTAACATAGATAAAACCAAATATGTAGAATTTCGTAACAAAAATTGGAATAAAATGGATTTAAACATTACTTATAAAGATAAACAAATACAACAGTCAGATAGTATGACTTTTCTTGGGATCGTTCTAGATGAGAGGTGTTCCTGGGTTAATCATATTGATATGATATGTGGAAAAATCTGTAAGTTTGCTTATGCTCTATGGCGTTTATCTAACCTAACAAGTAGACAAGCCACATTACAGGCTTATCATGCATATGTTGGTTCAATACTACGTTATGGTATACTAGTATGGGGAAACTCGGTGCATATCGGAAGAGCTTTTATCGCACAAAAGAGGTGTATACGTGCGATTTGTAATGTAGACCCACTTACATCTTGTAAACCATTGTTTAGGAAACTTAAAATACTTACAGTAACTGGTATTTATATTGAAGAGATATGTAAATTCACCAAATCTCACCCTGAGTTGTTTGAAAAACTGAGAGATAAATGTGAGTTCAAAACCAGATATCCTAATAGACTAATTAATCCTAGAATAAAAACAGAGTTATACAGGCGAAGTTGCTATCCTATGTGTATTCAAATATATAATAAGATTCCTACCCAAATTAAAGAACTTCCAATGGTTCGCTTCAAAAGGGCTTTACACAGGTGGTTAATTCAGAGTCCCTTCTATAATATAAAAGAATTCCTTCAGTTTAAATATAAATGATTAATTGTAATTGTACCTATACCAAAATTTGCATGTCATTATGTTATGATTGAATATGTTAAGCTACTATACTACTATTGCACGATCTTATATAACCATATTTATTTGCAAATAAATCTTTGACTTTGACTTTGACATGAGCGTGTATTCCGTCCACTAGCGCCGCCAATCGTTTTTTATTATTTGTGGTAAATTTAAGACACGTAGATAAAAAACCGCTCTGTAGTGTTCTGAGGAAATGTATGTATTATTTTTTTAATACATAACTCATGGCTAAATAGCCAAAACGGCAATTATTGCTAAAAGTGGCCACTTTTAGCAAAAATATCGACTTTGGCAACTATTTATGTTCTAAAGTACAAAACATAACTCTCAAAACATAATAAATACCTACATTTCTTCAGAACACTACAGAGCGGTTTTTTATCTACGTGTCTTAAATTTACCACAATTAATAAAAAACGATTGGCGGCGCTAGTGGACGGAATACACGCTCATGTCAAAGTCAAAGTCAAAGATTTATTTGCAAATAAATATGGTTATATAAGATCGTGCAATAGTAGTATAGTAGCTTAACATATTCAATCATAACATAATGACATGCAAATTTTGGTATAGGTACAATTACAATTAATCATTTATATTTAAACTGAAGGAATTCTTTTATATTATAGAAGGGACTCTGAATTAACCACCTGTGTAAAGCCCTTTTGAAGCGAACCATTGGAAGTTCTTTAATTTGGGTAGGAATCTTATTATATATTTGAATACACATAGGATAGCAACTTCGCCTGTATAACTCTGTTTTTATTCTAGGATTAATTAGTCTATTAGGATATCTGGTTTTGAACTCACATTTATCTCTCAGTTTTTCAAACAACTCAGGGTGAGATTTGGTGAATTTACATATCTCTTCAATATAAATACCAGTTAGTGTAAGTATTTTAAGTTTCCTAAACAATGGTTTACAAGATGTAAGTGGGTCTACATTACAAATCGCACGTATACACCTCTTTTGTGCGATAAAAGCTCTTCCGATATGCACCGAGTTTCCCCATACTAGTATACCATAACGTAGTATTGAACCAACATATGCATGATAAGCCTGTAATGTGGCTTGTCTACTTGTTAGGTTAGATAAACGCCATAGAGCATAAGCAAACTTACAGATTTTTCCACATATCATATCAATATGATTAACCCAGGAACACCTCTCATCTAGAACGATCCCAAGAAAAGTCATACTATCTGACTGTTGTATTTGTTTATCTTTATAAGTAATGTTTAAATCCATTTTATTCCAATTTTTGTTACGAAATTCTACATATTTGGTTTTATCTATGTTAGGTTTAAGGTTATTCTTTTCCATCCAAGTTATTATTTGGCTTACGGTATTATTTATTTCTTCATTATAGTTTTCTTTAGTTTTAGGGATGATGACGGACACGTCGTCTGCAAAGAGTATGCAGGGATGGTCAGTTGCTTCTGTCAGGTCATTGATATATAACAGAAAAAGTGGGGGGGGCCAAAATACTGCCTTGTGGAACGCCTGTGCAATTGTAACCTAATTAAGACCTATATTTCAGTTCACCGTTTTGATTTGATTTTTCCACAGCAATTTCTACAAATTGCGATCTATTTGTAAGGTAACTTTTTAGCCATGTATTTGCTTTACCACGTATTCCATATTTATCACATTTCTTTAATAATAGCTCATGCGATACAAAGTCAAAGGCTTTTGACATGTCAAAAAATACAACAGTTGTCGGAATTTTCTGGTCAATATTTTTAGTAACTAGGTTGATTAAGTTAAATGCCCTGGGTTAATCATATTGATATGATATGTGGAAAAATCTGTAAGTTTGCTTATGCTCTATGGCGTTTATCTAACCTAACAAGTAGACAAGCCACATTACAGGCTTATCATGCATATGTTGGTTCAATACTACGTTATGGTATACTAGTATGGGGAAACTCGGTGCATATCGGAAGAGCTTTTATCGCACAAAAGAGGTGTATACGTGCGATTTGTAATGTAGACCCACTTACATCTTGTAAACCATTGTTTAGGAAACTTAAAATACTTACAGTAACTGGTATTTATATTGAAGAGATATGTAAATTCACCAAATCTCACCCTGAGTTGTTTGAAAAACTGAGAGATAAATGTGAGTTCAAAACCAGATATCCTAATAGACTAATTAATCCTAGAATAAAAACAGAGTTATACAGGCGAAGTTGCTATCCTATGTGTATTCAAATATATAATAAGATTCCTACCCAAATTAAAGAACTTCCAATGGTTCGCTTCAAAAGGGCTTTACACAGGTGGTTAATTCAGAGTCCCTTCTATAATATAAAAGAATTCCTTCAGTTTAAATATAAATGATTAATTGTAATTGTACCTATACCAAAATTTGCATGTCATTATGTTATGATTGAATATGTTAAGCTACTATACTACTATTGCACGATCTTATATAACCATATTTATTTGCAAATAAATCTTTGACTTTGACTTTGACATGAGCGTGTATTCCGTCCACTAGCGCCGCCAATCGTTTTTTATTATTTGTGGTAAATTTAAGACACGTAGATAAAAAACCGCTCTGTAGTGTTCTGAGGAAATGTATGTATTATTTTTTTAATACATAACTCATGGCTAAATAGCCAAAACGGCAATTATTGCTAAAAGTGGCCACTTTTAGCAAAAATATCGACTTTGGCAACTATTTATGTTCTAAAGTACAAAACATAACTCTCAAAACATAATAAATACCTACATTTCTTCAGAACACTACAGAGCGGTTTTTTATCTACGTGTCTTAAATTTACCACAATTAATAAAAAACGATTGGCGGCGCTAGTGGACGGAATACACGCTCTTAACCTACATGGTTCTCATATGATTTGACCAGTACAATTGTATGGACTTTAAAAGAGACTTTGACCTCTGAGTTTGTTTCGGTATTTCTTCTCAGAGCAGTCAGCTAGGAAACGCCGGCCTCGTCTAGTTTAAAATGACCAAAAAAGATTGACGTGTAAAAGTGTTATTTACAACCTACTTACAAAATAAATAAATATCATTTATAATATCGCCGTTCCATTCCGCGTGTAGTAGTCATTGGATAGTGGTCTGCCGTTGTGAGACGACTAAAAATGGCACCGTAAACACCCGATGGGGCACTAAACGTTCCTGTCCTCTCTCAAAGTAAAAGAAATCCTCCTCTGTACAAACTTATCTCAACCATCTAACATACTTCAATTTGTTTTGTTTGCAGACGGAAGTCCTAAAGATGATGCTGAGTGAGGATCCGTCGAAGAGGCCCACAGCGACCGGCGTGCGAGCGCGTGCGCCGCTCTACCAACACACCAACCCCGACCATCACTTCACACTGGCCGCTATGGCCGCTGCGTAGATATCTCAGTTGGAGCTATACCATAATAATAGAAGTATGAAGTATGCGATTTCGCATTAAGGGAGAATACACACGTAACATTGTTAGTGGTTACCATAGACAACTTCTGTGGCTCCAGGCAAAGTGTCATTCTATTTGCGAATGCGATAGCAGAAATGCCAAAAGAAAATAAAGGAAGGATCACGTGAAATGTCGACAGTTTGTCAATCCCATACATTTTAGAAAGTTTTGACCGTCGCCTTTGCCACGCTATCGCTGACTGAATGTCGCTTGTCTACAGCCTCTGGGCAGGCACTGATTACTATGAAAATCAATAGTTTCATACACACAGACCACTTTCTGCCGCCAAATTCAACCTTGTGGTCAAGATACCGACCACATCGCAACTACACTGCACACTTCGCAAATTCACCTGGTGGTCAATCTATCTGTTTGAAAACACTCTGCAACTGGATACGTTGCATCATCGCAACTGCTAGCGACAATTTAGCTACATCGACGTTTTGTACTTTCCATATCACAATTGTTAAAAGCTGTAGCGACTCTATTCACACGTACAACTACTTGATCACTTGACGTCGTCGCTGCGATGTGGTGTGGTTGTGGTGTGTGTAAATTTTCCGAGGTAAGAAATCTTGTGGCTGTAAGATATACCCAACTCAATATAGCGTTGTTCATTACGTATGTATGATAGACGACTTTGAAAATTGTGGAAAAATAAATAAAAATAACATTGAAAAAAATTAAAAACTATTTCAAGTCGTCAGAAATATATTACGTAGTCTGAAATTGTCAAAACTGTATACAAAGATTACTTGTGATGACATAACATAATGTAATCGTAGACGTAGAATGTAATTACATCGCTTGTGCCTTGTAGAATCGCTTTAATTCGTTAAAGTATTCATTTTACTGAACTTCTTACAAGCTTTTTGGGCGTAGCTGCTTAGAGCGAAACACGAAGGGCATAACCTTCGTGTTTCGCTCTAAGCACCTCAAGGGTGTAAACCCGTCAAGGGGTAAGCAGCCCATGAGGTCCTAAGTATAAGTAACTTCTAAAGTTTTTACCCTATATGTAAGGAATTCGTATTTTTTATTAAAAGGAGTGGAACTCTCTGCCTGCGTCTGTGTCTGAACAACCAATCTTTTCGAAGTTAGAGTGAACAGTCTACTTCTGGAAAAGCTCGCTCCATCGTAGACTTTGTCTCTGTCATCTCTGACCTAGACTAGAAAGCGAACCAATCTGAAATAAAAAAGAAATGCGAGAAAATTGATTTCTAAATAACACCAGTGTATGGCACCCTTACTATAAGGGCCCTAGTAGTATTTATTCTTAGAATAACTTATTTTCTCCTTAAGTAAGCAACTTTTAATGTATTCTAAAGCATTTACTTTTAATTCTTCGCAGCTTATGTCATTAGCCAGTGTGTTAAAATAGTTGCTGTTTTTAATAAACTTATCAGGTACTTTTGCTAAGAGGCGTATTTTACTGAATGTTAGCTTGTAAGTGTTCTAGTGATACATCTAGTTTTCTTAGTGCACGAAGTAAGCTAAAATTAATCATTTTCAAAAATATGTAAACTTCACCAAATCCAACAAGGCTTTATAAGTCTTCAAAACATTGTGTCTGATTCTAATAAAATTATTCGTTTCACTACCTCCATATAAGTGCTGGTAAACTTATCTTGTAGGTGTCTTAAATCCAAATTTTCGAAACAGGCTAATTTCTTCATTTGCTGATAGTTACGTTTCCAGTGTTTGTGTAACTAA
Organism: Ceramica pisi; assembly: GCA_963859965.1. Classification (NCBI taxonomy): domain Eukaryota; kingdom Metazoa; phylum Arthropoda; class Insecta; order Lepidoptera; family Noctuidae; genus Ceramica; species Ceramica pisi. Next base: position 5,532,898 of record OY982549.1, on the reverse strand, counting down.
CAAAATGTTGAAAATAATGTATGTATTTATTGAAAATGATTGATTATTAAGAGCAATAATAATTAAGTACCTAGGTATAATAATAGTTTTAATGTAATTGTATTAATGAACGCAAGACTGGAGATGGGTATTGTCGGAATGTTATTGTATTTTAATCATTACTATTAAAAAATAAAGTGTTACAATTGAGTAGGTACATAATATTATGTAAAAAAGCTATTCTAAGAAAATAAAATGCAAGTTAACGATAATATTGTTTTCTATGGGATGCTTTGGCAGAGTTCCATGTTTGACAACCTCATGCCAATACATAATCCCATGTATAAATTAATTTTATAAAGTAACTTTATAAGCTACAAAATAAAATAGCAAACGCTATTACTGTCGGTCTGTAGAAGAACCTTTAAGTTTAAGTAGATTAAAATAACTGAAAAATGTAAGTAAAAAATATAGAATACTCTAATGTTAACTTTGCTGTGTCAACTAAAATTGTTGTAATAATATAGTAAGATATAGTTTGGAACTTTTTCGTGAAACATTGTTAAAAGATTGTAATGTGTGTGATTTAATCACATTCATATTGTAATATATTAGGAAAGGTAAATAAACGATAAATAAATGAAGAATTATGTATTTTATTGGTTTCATTATTAGTGTTCCGTAGCCAAATGGTTTTCGGATTCGTCATGTATGTCTGTCTGTCCGTCCGTATGTCACAGCCACTTTTCTCCGAAACTATAAGAACTATGCTGTTGCAACTTGGTAAGTAGATGTATTCTGTGAACCGCATTAAGATTTTCACACAAATATAGAAAAAAAAACAAGAAGTTTTTGAGTTTCAGTTCTAAAACTCAAAATGATTTTTTTCATCAAAACCAGTTTGCGCGAGAGACACTTCCAAAGTGGTAAAATGTGTCCCCCCCCCCGTAACTTCTAAAATAAGAGAATGATAAAACTAAAAAAATAAATGGTGTACATTACCATGTAAACTTCCACCGAAAATTGGTTTGAACGAGATCTAGTAAGTAGTTTATTTTTAATACGTCATAAATCGTAAACCGCAACTTTTGCGTATGATATATGTATGTATACCTACAGGTTATGGCGTCAGGCTTATGTATATAACTCGCGCGCGATCAGAATGGGATGCGACCTTTTGGGACTGAGATGCGCGCGGTCCGCTGGCCAGCCGTAGCGTCGGCAAAAGTTGCCAGCGGGTTTAAAAAGGCCACTTAGCAGAATCAACCAGCAATTTCTACTACAAAACTACCCGAAACTATCAAAGGATTGGTCCATTCTCGGCTTCGCGTGGACACGATGCTCGAAAAGATACAAATAAATCAAAAATCATGTATTGTTTTTAAACGCATATTTATGTATCAACTTGCGCCTACGATGTGTAGGTATTTAATAAATAATTAAATTGCTTTATTCTTCGACATAATATATTTACCTACATTACTCGTCCTTCAGTATTGCCAGTTTCCAACAATTTATCGTACCTATATTTTGTAAATAATTATTTACAAATCGTTATTTTTGAAGTTGAACTTAGTCCTCCTTATTCTTAAAATAAAATTCATTCAAACATGTTTTATCCATTAATTGGAAAACAAAAGTATCGAAGACGGTCAATGAATTTCGATTAATGTACATATAATATACTCGTATAACTAAACATTATTATTAAAGGGATTGCAACCATGAAACTTTTCTGTATATTTACACAACCCTGTGATAGATCGTAGAAATAATTTTAATTCAGTTTTTTCGCTAACGCTGCTTGTCTTGAGAACTGTCATTTTCTATTTACTTTGATAAGGTTCTATCACTTTATGATCGCGCGCTACCTACAGGTTTACACGGAACCATCGGTGCGCGAGTCCGACTCGCACTTGGCCGGTTATTTTTAATATGCTCATTTACCGCGCACCGAACACGCAATGAGCGAAGAGTGCATGTGGTCCATGGGATTGGGGACAGGTTTTATAATCTTTTACTGTTCCCACTGATGGAACACCGGCCTCCTCTTAGAGAGAGAGTGGGCCCTAACAAGTAAGACATAGGGACAGTCCAATTGGTGGATGTAAATTCCCTTTTTTTAACCGACTTCCCACAAACATAAAAAAAAACATACAACCGAATTGATAACCTCCTCCAGGTTATCAATTCGGTTGTATGTTTTTTTTTATGTTTGTTAGCATAACTCCGACAATTATGAACCGATTTGAAATTTTTATGTTTTATCTGAAATGATATACTTGCAGATTGGTCCCATTTAAATCATATCAAAATCGGTTACGAACTTTGGATTTTAAATCGAAATAGCTGGAGTTAGACTATTTAAATTGCGTATTTTGCTTTTCTGCGATTTTGTAGTGGTGTTGTTAGGTGTAGGGCACCACTAAAAAGTGAAAAATAAAAAACTTTTTACAAAAAAATACAACCGACTTCTAAACCAAAACACTACAAAGTAAAAAATAACTTTAATTTTGGAAGTCGGTGTCAAAATACGAAGAAACTAACAAAAACACCGACTTCCAAAATTAAAGTTATTTTTTACTTCGTAGTGTTTTTTTTTAGAAGTCGGTTGTATTTTTTTTATTCTTTCATGTCACCAGATAAGATTTGTTAAGTCTTTTTACTAATTTTATTGGTGTGGGACATTTTAAACTCGAAATAGCTCAGCAAATTTCTGATTTTGCTTTTAACTAGTGACGGACGAATACCTCATCATCATCATCATTTCAGCCGAGAGGCTTCCCCACCGCCACCGTTGTCACTGCTGGAAATAAGCCTCCTCAAAGAAAGAAAGAACAAATTTAGCGACCAGTCAAACTCGATCTAGGTATATTAATAAACTAGCTGACCCACGCAACTTCGTCTGCGTCACATTTTCCATTAATGCTCGGCTCCTTTTAGTCTTGTCTAATACTGAAAGAATTTTTCAAATCGGACCAGTAGTTCCTGAGATTACCCCCTAAGTACAAACAAACTTACAAACATACAAACAAATGTTACCTCTTTATAATATCAGTATAGATTACCGTGTTGTAGGAGGACGACGCTTAGTATATAATTGTCTCACGATCATAACGTCCCATTTTTCGTATAAGTGAGTTGTGGAGAAGCGGATGGGTTTGAACATAGCAACTATCAATACAGTAGTGCATCAGATGTTTCAACGATGATTTCTTGGTTGTAAAGATGTTCTGCCTTAGTGAATCGCACTACAGCACGCTGCGCGACCTCGATGGACTTCAGAGTTGTTTTTGACGCCTATTGCAAAATCATAGAGCGACGCCTTATTGCAAAGCCATAGAGCGACGCCATCGAACAACGCCATTGAGCGACGCCATAGAACGACGCCATAGAGCGGCGCCAAGGATCGACGTCATAGAGCGACACCCTAGAGTGACGGCTAATTGCAAAATCATAGATTGACGCCATATAGCGACGCCATAGAGTGACGCCTTATTGCAACACCATAGAGCAATGCCGTAGGGCGACGCCATAGAGCGACGCCCTAGAGCGACACCAAGGATGGACGTCATAAAGCGACGCCTGATAGCAAAATCTTAGAGCGGCGCCATAGAGCGACGCCATCAAACGAGGCCATTGAACGACGCCATAGAACGACGCCATAGAGTGGCGCCACGGATCGACGTCATAGAGCGACACCCTAGAGTGACGCCGAATTGCAAAATCATAGTTCGACGCCATTAAGCGACGCCTTATTGCAAAGTCAAAGGGCGACGCCATTAAATGACACCATTGAGCGGCGTCATAGAACGACGTCATAGAGCGGCGCCACGGATCGACGTCATAGAACGGTGCCTAATTGCAAAATCATAGATCGACGCCATTAAGCGACGCCTTATTGCAACACCAAAGGGCGACGCCATAGAACGACGCCATTAAACGACGCCATTGAGCGGCGTCATAGAGCTTCGCCATAGAACGACGCCATAGAGTGGCGCCACGGATCGACGTCATAGAGCAACGCCATAGAGCGACGCCATAGAGCGACGCCTAATTGCAATATCATAGATCGACGCCAATAAGCGACGCCTAATGCAACGCCAAAGGGCAACGCCTTAGAGCGACGCCATAGAACGACGCCATAGAGCGGCGCCACGGATCGACGTTGTTGAGCGACGCCAATGATCGACGCTAAAGAGCGACGCCATTGAGCGGCGTCATTGAGCGACGCCATAGAGCGACGCCATAGAGCGACGCCAAAGAGCGACGCCATTGAGCGGCGTCATAGAGCGACGCCATAGAGCGACGCTAAGGGATGACGTCATACCAGCCATACGCCTTATTGCAACGCTATAGAGCAGTGCCATAGGACGCCATGGAGCGGCGCCAAGGATCGACGTCATAGAGCGACACCTTGGAGTGACGGCTAAAAGCAAAGTCATAGATCGACGCCATTAAGCGGCACCTTATTGCAACACCAAAGGGCGACGCCATAGAGCGACGCCCTAGAGCAACGCCAAGGATGGACGTCATAGAGCGACGCATTATAGCAAAATCTTAGGGCGACGCCATCGAACGACGCCATTGAGCGACGCCATAGAACAACGCCCTAGAGCGGCACCAAGGATCGACGTCATAGAGCGACACCCTAGAGTGACGGCTAATTGCAAAATCATAGATCGACGACATTAAGCGGCGCCTTATTGCAACACCAAAGGGCGACGCCATAGAACGACGCCATAGAGCGGCGTCATAGAGCGTCGCCATAGAGCGACGCCATAGAGTGACGCTCTAGTGCGACGCCATAGAGTGACGTCCTAGAGCGACGCCTAATTGCAAAATCATAGAGCAACGCCATATAGCGACGCCATAAAGCAACACTATAGGGCGACGCTATAGAGCGACGCCAAGGGTGGACGTCATAGAGCGACGCCTTATTGCAAAATCTTAGAGCGACGCCATACCGCGACGCCTTATTGCAAAGCCATACAGCGACGCCATCGAACGACGCCATGGAGCGACGCAATAGGGCAACGCCTTATTGCAATGCCATAGAGTGACGCCAAAGAGCGACGCCATTCAGCGGCGTCATAGAGCGACGCCATATAGCGACGCCTTAGTGAGACGCCATAGAGAGACGCCTTATTGCAACGCCATAGGGCGACGCAATTCAGCGACTCCTTAGAGCGACGCCATGGAGCGACGCCTTATTGCAACGCCAAGGAGCGGCTTCATAGAGCGTCGCTATAGAGCGACGCCATAGAGTGACGTCCTAGAGCGACGCCTAATTGCAAAATCATAGAGCAACGCCATATAGCGACCCCATAGAGCGACGCCTAATTGCAATATCATAGATCGACGCCACTAAGCGACGCCTAATGCAACGCCAAAGGGCAAAGCCTTAGAGCGACGCCATAGAACGACGCCATAGAGCGGCGCCACGGATCGACGTTGTTGAGCGACGCCATACAGCGACGCCAATGATCGACGCCATTGAGCGGCGTCTTTGAGCGACGCCATAGAGCGACGCCATAGAGCGACGCCATTGAGCGGCGTCATAGAGCGACGCCATAGAGCGACGCCAAAGAGCGACGCCATCGAACGACGCCATTGAGCGTCGCCATAGAGCGACGCCATAGAGTGACGCTCTAGTGCGACGCCATAGAGTGACGTCCTAGAGCGGCGCCTAATTGCAAAATCATAGAGCAACGCCATATAGCGACGCCATAAAGCAACACTATAGGGCGACGCTATAGAGCAAAGCCATAGGGCGACGCTATAGAGCAAAGCCATAGGGCGACGCCATAGACTGACGCCCTAGAGCGACGCCAAGGGTGGACGTCATAGAGTGACGCCTTATTGCAAAATCTTAGAGCGACGCCATACCGCGACGCCTTATTGCAAAGCCATACAGCGACGCCATCGAACGACGCCATGGAGCGACGCAATAGGGCGACGCCTTATTGCAATGCCATAGAGTGACGCCAAAGAGCGACGCCATTCAGCGGCGTTATAGAGCAACGCCATATAGCGACGCCTTAGTGAGACGCCATAGAGAGACGCCTTCTTGCAACGCCATAGGGCGACGCAATTCAGCGACTCCTTAGAGCGACGCCATGGAGCGACGCCTTATTGCAACGCCAAGGAGCGGCGTCATAGATCGTCGCCATAGAGCGACGCCATAGAGTGACGCCCTAGAGCGACGCCATAGAGTGACGTCCTAGAGCGACGCCTAATTGCAAAATCATAGAGCAACGCCATATAGCGACGCCGTAGAGCGACGCCTAATTGCAATATCATAGATCGACGCCACTAAGCGACGCCTAATGCAACGCCTTATTGCAAAATCTTAGAGCGACGCCATACCGCGACGCCTTATTGCAAAGCCATACAGCGACGCCATTGAACGACGCCATGGAGCGACGCAATAGGGCGACGCCTTATTGCAATGCCATAGAGTGACGCCAAAGAGCGACGCCATTCAGCGGCGTCATAGAGCGACGCCATATAGCGACGCCTTAGTGAGACGCCATAGAGAGACGCCTTATTGCAACGCCATAGGGCGACGCAATTCAGCGACTCCTTAGAGCGACGCCATGGAGCGACGCCTTATTGCAACGCCAAGGAGCGGCGTCATAGAGCGTCGCCATAGAGCGACGCCATAGAGTGACGCCCTAGAGCGACGCCATAGAGTGACGTCCTAGAGCGACGCCTAATTGCAAAATCATAGAGCAACGCCATATAGCGACGCCATAGAGCGACGCCTAATTGCAATATCATAGATCGACGCCACTAAGCGACGCCTAATGCAACGCCAAAGGGCAAAGCCTTAGAGCGACGCCATAGAACGACGCCATAGAGCGGCGCCACGGATCGACGTTGTTGAGCGACGCCATACAGCGACGCCAATGATCGACGCTAAAGAGCGACGCCATAGAGCGACGCCATAGAGCAACGCCAAAGAGCGACGCCATTGAGCGGCGTCATAGAGCGACGCCATAGAGCGACGCCATAGAGCGACGCCAAAGAGCGACGCCATTGAGCGTCGTCATAGAGCGACGCCATAGAGAGACGCTTTATAGCAACGCCTTAGAGTGACGCCATAGAACGACGCCATAGAGCGGGGCCACGGATCGACGTTGTCGAGCGACGCCATACAGCGACGCCAATGATCGACGCTAAAGAGCGACGCCATTGAGAGGCGTCATAGAGCGACGCCATAGAGCGACGCCATAGAGCGACGCCAAAGAGCGACGCCATTGAGCGGCGTCAAAGAGTGACGCCATAGAGCGACGCCATAGAGCGACGCCAAAGAGCGACGCCATTGAGCGGCGTCATAGAGCGACGCCATAGAGAGACGCCTTATAGCAACGCCTCAGAGTGACGCCATAGAACGACGCCATAGAGCGGGGCCACGGATCGACGTTGTCGAGCGACGCCATGGAGCGACGCCAAGGATCGACGCCGAAGAGCGACGCCATTGAGCGGCGTCATTGAGCGACGCCATAGAGCGACGCCATTGAGCGACGCCAAAGAGCGACGCCATTGAGCGGCGTCATAGAGCGACGCCATAGAGCGACGCCAAAGAGCGACGCCATTGAGCGGCGTCATAGAGCGACGCCATAGAGCGACGCCAAGGATCGACGCCAAAGAGCGACGCCATTGAGCGGCGTCATTGAGCGACGCCATAGGGCGACGCCAAAGAGCGACGCCATTGAGCGGCGTCATAGAGCGACGCCATAGAGCGACGCCATAGAGCGACGCCAAAGAGCGACGCCATTGAGCGGCGTCATAGAGCGACGCCATAGAGAGACGCCTTATAGCAACGCCTTAGAGTGACGCCATAGAACGACGCCATAGTGCGGGGCCACGGATCGACGTTGTCGAGCGACGCCATACATCGACGCCAAGGATCGACGCCAAAGAGCGACGCCATTGAGCGGCGTCATTGAGCGACGCCATAGAGCGACGCCATAGAGCGACGCCAAAGAGCGACGCCATTGAGCGGCGTCATAGAGCGACGCCATAGAGCGACGCCAAAGAGCGACGCCATTGAGCGGCGTCATAGAGCGACGCCATAGAGCGACGCCAAGGATCGACGCCAAAGAGCGACGCCATTGAGCGGCGTCAATGAGCGACGCCATAGAGCGACGCCAAAGAGTGACGTCCTAGAGCGACGCCTAATTGCAAAATCATAGAGCAACGCCATATAGCGACGCCATAGAGCGACGCCTAATTGCAATATCATAGATCGACGCCACTAAGCGACGCCTAATGCAACGCCAAAGGGCAAAGCCTTAGAGCGACGCCATAGAACGACGCCATAGAGCGGCGCCACGGATCGACGTTGTTGAGCGACGCCATACAGCGACGCCAATGATCGACGCTAAAGAGCGACGCCATTGAGCGGCGTCATAGAGCGACGCCATAGAGCGACGCCATAGAGCGACGCCAAAGAGCGACGCCACTGAGCGGCGTCATAGAGTGACGCCATAGAGCGACGCCATAGAGCGACGCCAAAGAGCGACGCCATTGAGCGGCGTCATAGAGCGACGCCATAGAGAGACGCCTTATAGCAACGCCTTAGAGTGACGCCATAGAACGACGCCATAGAGCGGGGCCACGGATCGACGTTGTCGAGCGACGCCATATAGCGACGCCAAGGATCGACGCCATTGAGCGACCCCATAGAACGACGCCATAGAGCGGCGCCAAGGATCGACGTCATAGAGCGACACCTTGGAGTGACGGCTAAAAGCAAAGTCATAGATCGACGCCATTAAGCGGCACCTTATTGCAACACCAAAGGGCGACGCCATAGAGCGACGCCCTAGAGCAACGCCAAGGATGGACGTCATAGAGCGACGCATTATAGCAAAATCTTAGAGCGACGCCATCGAACGACGCCATTGAGCAACGCCATAGAACAACGCCCTAGAGCGGCACCAAGGATCGACGTCATAGAGCGACACCCTAGAGTGACGGCTAATTGCAAAATCATAGATCGACGACATTAAGCGGCGCCTTATTGCAACACCAAAGGGCGACGCCATAGAACGACGCCATAGAGCGGCGTCATAGAGCGTCGCCATAGAGCGACGCCATAGAGTGACGCTCTAGTGCGACGCCATAGAGTGACGTCCTAGAGCGACGCCTAATTGCAAAATCATAGAGCAACGCCATATAGCGACGCCATAAAGCAACACTATAGGGCGACGCTATAGAGCAAAGCCATAGGGCGACGCCATAGACTGACGCCCTAGAGCGACGCCAAGGGTGGACGTCATAGAGCGACGCCTTATTGCAAAATCTTAGAGCGACGCCATACCGCGACGCCTTATTGCAAAGCCATACAGCGACGCCATCGAACGACGCCATGGAGCGACGCAATAGGGCAACGCCTTATTGCAATGCCATAGAGTGACGCCAAAGAGCGACGCCATTCAGCGGCGTCATAGAGCGACGCCATATAGCGACGCCTTAGTACAAATACAAATACAAATACAAATACAAATACAAATGTTTATTCATCAATCATAAGGTAAATAATAAATACAATTTTGGCTTAAATTTACGTAAAGTTCACACATGTTATTTGCCTGAACTAGGTAATCCTGTGTTTCAGGCCATAGAGAGACGCCTTATTGCAACGCCATAGGGCGACGCCTTATTGCAACGCCAAGGAGCGGCTTCATAGAGCGTCGCCATAGAGCGACGCCATAGAGTGACGCCCTAGAGCGACGCCATAGAGTGACGTCCTAGAGCGACGCCTAATTGCAAAATCATAGAGCAACGCCATATAGCGACCCCATAGGGCGACGCCTAATTGCAATATCATAGATCGACGCCACTAAGCGACGCCTAATGCAACGCCAAAGGGCAAAGCCTTAGAGCGACGCCATAGAACGATGCCATAGAGCGGCGCCACGGATCGACGTTGTTGAGCGACGCCATACAGCGACGCCAATGATCGACGCCATTGAGCGGCGTCTTTGAGCGACGCCATAGAGCGACGCCATAGAGCGACGCCATTGAGCGGCGTCATAGAGCGACGCCATAGAGCGACGCCAAAGAGCGACGCCATCGAACGACGCCATTGAGCGTCGCCATAGAGCGACGCCATAGAGTGACGCTCTAGTGCGACGCCATAGAGTGACGTCCTAGAGCGGCGCCTAATTGCAAAATCATAGAGCAACGCCATATAGCGACGCCATAAAGCAACACTATAGGGCGACGCTATAGAGCAAAGCCATAGGGCGACGCTATAGAGCAAAGCCATAGGGCGACGCCATAGACTGACGCCCTAGAGCGACGCCAAGGGTGGACGTCATAGAGCGACGCCTTATTGCAAAATCATAGAGCAACGCCATATAGCGACGACCTAGAGCGACGCCATAAAGCAACACGATTCGGCGACGCCAAAGAGCAACGCCATAGGGCGACGCCATAGAGTGACGCCCTAGAGCGACGCCAAGGGTGGACGTCATAGAGCGACACCCTAGAGTGACGGCTAATTGCAATTTAAATCATAGATCGATTCATTGTTATTTTTAATGTAGTGTTTGATTTCTATGCGTCATGCTTGGCGTAAATAAACTATTTTTATTTCTTTCTTTCTTTCTTTCTATATAGCGGCGCCTTATTGCAACACCAAAGGGCGACGCCATAGAGCAACGCCAAGGATGGACGTCATAGAGCGACGCCTTATAGCAAAATCTTAGAGCGACGCCATCGAACGACGCCATTGAGCGACGCCATGGAACGACGCCACAGAGCGGCGCCAAGGATCGACGTCATAGAGCGACACCCTAGAGTGACGGCTAATTGCAAAATCATAGATCGACGCCATTAAGCGGCGCCTTATTGCAACACCAAAGGCCGACGCCATTGAGCGGCGTCATAGAGCGTCGCCATAGAACGACGCCATTGAGTGACGCCACGGATCGATGTCATAGAGCGACGCCCTAGAGCGACGCCATAGAGTGACGTCCTAGAGCGACGCCTAATTGCAAAATCATAGAGCAACGCCATATGGCGACGCCATAGAGAGACGCCTTATTGCAACGCCATAGAGCAACACCATAGGGCGACGCCATAGAGCAACGCCATAGGGCGACGCCACAGAGTGACGCCATAGAGCGGCGCCAAGGATCGACGTCATAGAGCGATACCCGAGAGTGACGGCTAATTGCGCGGCTTTAGCTGCTGCCTGATATTTCGCAATGAGTTCTCAGCAACTTATCGCAAACGAACTGTTAGCATTCATACAGAATGCCATCGATACTATGGACGAGGTGAGCATCATGCAGATTTGCAAATCGAGCTTCAAAGAAGATGATATCAGCATAGGCAAGAAGTTACTCTTTCGGACAACTGGGAAGCTCGATCAAATGCCATCTAGGAGAAGAGACGGCACAGAAAAGAGCATCCAAGACATCATCACCTTTCTAAAGGTGACCGATCCTGACAACGTGCCAACTTTCGTAGCGAAGGAGCTACATAAGTTACCGCCCGTCACATTTGATCACGGATATGTCACCAGGCTGCTCAAGGATATTACATCGCTGAAGTCAAGCCTGCCCGATGTGCAATGCAAGTTGGAGAAGTCGGAAACTACCATCCATGAACTACGTGCCGAGATAGTGTTGCTACGCAATACTGTTTCGGAAAATAGGGCAAATGACGAAGCCAATGTAAACATACGTCATCGGGCGCAAAATGCATCAGTCAGCAGTTTTGCATCGGTGATATTGGATTCACCGTTGATTGCAATTATCGAGGGCGATGCACCGTGCCCTGCCGCCTCCTGCCCCTCTGCGCCGGCAGAGAATACGACACGCGTAGCTACGTAGACCCCTTAACTAGCTTACGCCGCAATTGCTGCTGCAAACAAACCAGCTGCGTCACTACCTAAGCAGCAGAAAGGGGAAAAGAAAAACCGTCGCTGTGAAACCCTTCCAAAGAGTCCGACACAGCGCTGTCCAACGAAGCAAGAGTGTGATGAGGATGGCTTCACCAAAGTGCAGAAGAAGAAGAAGAAGAAGCCTACTTGTCGCAATCAATGCGGTACTGGACTGACAGGACCAAATATGCTGTTACGGGCAGCGGTACCTACAACGTTGCTGTATGTGTCCCGACTACATCACTCCACGAAGGTTGAGGAGATCGTGGAGTACATGAAGGTGAAGACCAACTGGACCTTGAGGGTCGAGAAGTTGGAACCGCGTCACAACACCAACTTCAAGTCGTTTGTGGTGCGGGTTCCGACACAACATCTCGACAAGTTCCTAAAGGAAGAGTTTTGGCCGAAGGGTGTAGTTTACCTACCTTTTCGTGAAGAGGGTACCTAATGTAGGGCACTGTATCATCTCTATCGGTTGAAATGCCGACCAGCCCCGGTACCTAATCTCCTGGTACTAACTAATCTTGAATCAAAATCAACAAAACCGACTATCGAACGAATGGTGGTGAATCAAGTGGATTCTTAGAAACACATTTCCTCCGATTTTTCTGACATTATTGCTAATTGTAGTAGACAACTGAATAAAATCATTGAATAATCATAATAATAATATTATAGTTCCCAGCTGACAGTCCTAAGCCTATTTATAAGTAGGAAGGAATGGTTTCGTTCATTATTAATTTAATACCGTGCTACTTACCTACCACCTACCACCTGGTCTGACTGACAAAATTAATAAATTCTACGTAGTTTTTCAATACAATCTTCAATAGTTCAATAACTGCGTTAGTTTTCGGAAATGCGATCATGCTCCTTATTGTTTTTTTATTGTTTTTATTGTAACAGCCTACAGAACAATTTCGTAGGTTTTTGCGTTATTATTCTAAGCCTTGCAAGTATTTATTTGTATACGCGATTGTGATCCTTATTTGTAACAGTCTACGGAACAATTTCGTATGCAAGTATTTTTACTTTAATGGTTTGTCTTTGCAAGTATTTATTTGTAAATGCGATTGTGCTCCTTATTTATAATACGTCAGGGTTCAATTTCCCATGCAAGTATTTTTTCTTCCAACAGGGCTTTTGGATGAAATAGAAGTAGAAACTTGAATCGTCGTAAGAAGGTATTTATTTGAAAACGCGATTGTGCTCCTTATTCCTAGAAATTTACGGGTCAATTTCCTATCCATATAGAAAATACTTGAAAGTATCCCGAGCCCTAGTTTCGTAGACGTACTGGAAGCCCTAGTACTCGATTTTGCAAGTACGACCCATGAAGGTATAGATTAATATATACCTTCATGGTACGACCCAAGTCTACTCTCTCCTCCCAATAATTCGAAGAAAAATCTAGTCAATCAATCCCATACTTCCATTCCATAGCTTTACCATACAACGCATCTGAACTGACGACAACTACTTATTTGAACCAATGTTATTGAACTCACAAGTTCGAACTTACAAGCTTAGCGGAGAATCTTAACACCGCGATTCACAAAAACGCGTCATAAGTACAACGCCATCTATCGATCTACAACGTAACTGAACTGTCTTTATACTCATAAGTTCCAACTTAGAAGTTTACACGTTACGATAAATAATGATAGTTTAATAAAATTTTCACTTTTTTATTACTACATTTTAAGTTTAATTAAAAAATAACTCAAAAATACATTGTTTCGGGGTCTTTTCACACATTTCTTATTACAAATTTTCTCAATAGATGGCATTGCAAGATTTGCAAGTATCTGAAGTCTCAATGATAACAACCTACGAGTATTTTAGCGCTCGATGAAGTTTCTTCGTAAACTTTTAAATTCGATATCTTTTGATTTTGTGGGTCGATTTTGATGAAATAAACACTAAATGTTACTCCGGTTATCACTTTATATTTTGAAGTACCTAAACTTTGATGATGATCCAGTCAGTGGTTTATGCGTGATGCTCCTCCAAACGCACAGACCAACAGACAAACAAAAGAATTTCAAAAACTGCTTTTTTCGTGTTCTATGTCATTTTTCTGACATTTCTGTGTATTTTTATGCGAAAATATTCAATGTACAGACACGGCAACTCTACGATTTTATTATTATAGTTATATAGAAAATGGTTAGGTACTTTATTTAGCCTTTTAACCCTTTATTTGGGAACCCAGTCAGTCTCCCTTGTCCGAGGTCCTGTATAAGTACTCCTAAATGTAATTAATCAAATCGGTTCGGCGATATAGCCGTGAAAGCGTATCGCGGAATTATTTAGAAAGATTTACCGCGGCCCAGGAACGCAAAGGGCATGTAGAGGAACAAGGATGGGTTTTAGTCGGTAAGATTCTGTATTTCTGTCACTCCCTTCTCATCAACTATTACTGAGATGTTGGCAAAATGGTGTATTGTCGGCCGCAGCGGTGCACGTCGCGGGCGCCACGGCGGCCGACGCGGTGTGCACGCTTGACACTCAAGCCAGCGTTGCCAACGTGTGGGGAATCTCAAGCTGATTGGGTATTTATTGGGAATTGGCAAGATGTGAGGAAAATGCGAAGATTTGAATATCGAGTCTGGTCTGGGTCAAGTCAGAACACTTTTTCAAGAATCTAATTAATCTTAAAAGTTGTCTTAAGTGGCAGTCGTGGCAGATACCCCTCAGTACCCGATTTAAAATAAGAATCACGTCTAAATGTCTTGTCGTAATTTATGGAAAAAATGTTACATAACTATGTTCTTGATAATTTGACAAGTATTTGAAAATTAAAAAAAACAAACAGTAAAAATTAGCGGGGAATCAATAGAATTTTTGTACCCAAATTGGGGAATGTGACTTGCATTTTTGGGGAATTTGATGCCGCGAGCTAGAAATCGTTTCTCCGTAAACACTCATACAACGCCATATGTTTGAATTTAGTGCGGGGACATTAAAATCGTTTTTGGTAAAGTAAAACAAAAAATCGGTTAAACCATAACTTATATTTAATTATAAATTAATCGTCACCAATTAAAATAAAACATTTTCTATATATTTATATTTCGATCACATACTTAATACTTCGGTTAATACTATTAATAAACTAATGTGCTTTTAGCATAACGCATCTCGTTCTTACACACTATATTATGTGAGCGAGAGGGGAATGGTGGAGCCGCCATATTGAATTCAATTTTGTAAATAAAACGCAACTAGTATGTACAGGGCACCAATAGATAGTATGAACATTTAAAAACAGGTAGAAGAAACAGATGTAGTTTATATTTCAGATATCCATTTTTATAATTAAAATGCAAAGAATCTGTTTCATTGTTCTATTATAGCACAAGTGTGAAATCTGACAGAACCACTCTCATCCCTGGGTATCGCAGTGTTACCCCTAACAGGGTTGTGGAGGTCATAGTCCTGCCGGTCGCGTCCGTAAACATCTCCCAAGTGAAGGCTCGGGTGAAGTGGTCTCGTCATCACCCAAGCTTTCACTTCGACATGTTTGTCTGACTGAGACTGTAGTCTAACCGGATGCAGTGGAATAAACATGTCCAAGTGAAAGCTTGGGTGATGACGAGACCACTTCAAAGCCCAAACTAACAAAGGAAGAGGTTAGACACATTGATTGAGGTACTGTACACGTCTACCTACACTAAAACAGTGAGGGGGCGGCTAAGAGTCCAGTGGGCTCAAGCCCTCAAAAGACCCAGATTTCTTTGGTAGTCTATCGAAAGTAATCCAAGGAGGCTTATTGTGGCAAAAAAAAATTACTTGCTTTGTTTTGTATTTACTTTGCTAAAGCCCACCCTCAGCGGGGTCAAGCCCCACCCCCACCAATAACAATTCTGGGTGCGCCCCAGAATATATAGGTACAATAAATGGTGATTAGAATACTGTGTTGCCAGAACTTTTGACCTCATCATTAGAACGTATTTACATTCAGAACGCCGATGATATCTGTATGTCAACCTATAATATTAATATTATTATTGGTTTTTAATAACTTGATAGTGTCGTACTATCAAGTTTCTAATAAATTAGACGCAGTATGGGATGTATTAGTTGAAATAAATGATTAACTGCCGTTACGTTTTAATAATCTGAGGGCCGATTTTTTGCTACTCATATAAGTTTAATTGGATGAATAAATATGACAGTTAGGCATATTTTCTATACAATGGGTATGAAATTGCTATATTTACAACGCATAAACTCTTCGTGAATTAGTGAAAATGCTTTTAGTGAATTATTGTCTTTGCTTCTTCTCTAGTAAAATGAGGCTTTTATTCACATTACGGAGATAAATAAAGTTTCAAATTTACTACAGTAATATTATTTTACTCCTGTAGACTCCAAAAGGACACTTTGCCAAAGGCTTATTTCATACTCCATTTTTTATTTCATTTATAATGCATCTACACAGAAATGCAAGATATCAACATTTTTTTTTTCTTTCAATTAAAACAAGGAAGCACAACAACAATAAAAAAACAAATATGTACCATATTTACTACATTCAAGATTTTCATTTTATAAAAAAGCAAGTATTTGCCCGCGGTTTCACTCGCATTATAGTAGCCTATAGCCGTCTCTAGGGGCCCATTTTTATCAGCACCAAAATGTAACAAAATCGGCTCAGCGATTAAGGCGTAACAAAAAAACTTACTTTCGCACGTATAATATAAGTTATGATTACAATCTGCGAGGCCAAATTAATTAAATAAAAATCTTGATTTTTTTACAATCTATAATCTAAACTTAGTTTAGTATTGGTCATTTCCAGTACATTAGTATTATATTACACAATATACATATAAAGCTATACAATTATCAAATATCACATTTGTAAACGAGATAACATTATTATACAAGTTATATCAAAACAGATAGACTACATTCCAACTGTGAACCATAGACCTAGTATGAATTTGGAATAAAATGCCCTGCACTCGACGTTGTAAGTAATTATCTTCCGATTGCTGCGCATACTCCTACCTATACGAATTCTAGAATATTTATCATATTGTATTGTAATAAAAGGTATAAAAATCTTTCATTAATTACATACTCACATTTATAAAAGGTCTATTGAAGAAAGTTTTTTTTATAATGCAAGGCTCCACCTTTAGGGATTTCTGAAGATAGTTGCTTCAGTTATTGACTTGATTAGGCTAGTTTACATCATCCACAAATTGCAAAACTATTTAGTCCGTCAGTTAGAGTATTGAAAAATATTGGACACGTATTTTTATTTTTGTAAATCAATGAATATTGACAAAGATAAAACGCATCAAAACTTGGGGTGGGAGGCTCGTGACTTCACTAACCGCTAAAAATTATGCCTCGGCGTGACTTATTGAGAATTTTAAAAGTGTCGTAACTTCGTCAATTTTGGTTCCCGTAACAATAGAAAAAATACGGGTCAAATATTTTTTGATAATCTAACTGACGGACTAATTAGATTTTTTCAGTAAACAAGCCTATTATACAAAACCTGAGGAGAAACCGTAGTTTGCCATTGGCTTCCAGCTTTAATGTAGTCTTTCTGAACACAAGGTTAGGAATCAGTTTAATTTTGAGATAGCAGAAAACATGAGCTATCTTTAAATATCACAAGTGAAGCTTAGGGGTCTTCAGTCGAAGATAAATAAGCACAATTTAATTTAAAGACAGTTCAACTGAGCAGTGCGATTCTAAATCTAAAACAAACATTACATTAACAAAATAATTACATACTCGCATTTTTATAATAAAGATCTTTTTTATTAATACACATTTCGAAAAGTCCATCTTATTTTTCTAAAAAGATTTCAAATTCGACTATTTCTTATAAACAACGTTACAAACAACACCTAAGTTCTAATTTTAAATTACATTTAACATTCTAATTTTAAATTCCCTGTCAACTCTTATTAAAACTATGACTCGTATTATTATTTTGTAGAAAACTGGGAGTCTTACCCTCTTTCACAATTCTTAAGGCTTGCAACACTCTTGCGGTATCCAACTCCTTTTCCGACGCTTTTTCGTTGTCCAGGCAAATCTCTGTCATTCGAGCGTTGAACTGTTCTAGAACTTTGACTCTGTAGTCTATGGACGAAGCTACGGGGTTGGCTGTTAACCATAAACTTTCTAAGCAGGGAAGTTTGCATATATGCTGAACTTCTTCGACATCGGTGATGACATTGCAGCTCAAATCGAGGCTCTCCAAAGAGTATAATCGGGAGAATCCTTGGAGACTCTCCACTCTGTTTTGTGATAGGTCTATTCTGACTATATTGCCTATCTTTGCGTGCCAGTTTTCGCAGGCTGCGAAGCTGTTCATAGAGAGATTTAGTACTCTTAGTTCATGGAGGCAGGATATGTCGCATAGCTCTTTCAATTTGTTGGATGATAAGCTTAGATGTTGAAGCCTTGGGACCAGTCTTATTGCCCAATCGACATTCTGTATGTTGTTGCTCGCGAAGTTTATTAGCGACAGCTTCTTCCATTTCTGTTGACAAAAGTAAGAAAATTATTAGTACAAAATATTTTTGTGATAGTCATATAAACGAAATAATTTGTTAATTTAAATATTTCCTGGACATAAAAAGCTGTCAGAATAATAAACAACAAAGACAACAATGGAGACTACAGACGTCGGATTAAAGGCTACCAGGCTAAAATGGGATTGGGCGGCCCGCGTCAGCTGCATACACAGTGACCGCTGGGCAAAGTCTCAACAAAGTGGGTGAGGATGGACGGGCGCCGCTGAGGCCTAGGAAGAGGTGGCGAGACGACCTAGACGTCTAATTCAAGGGGGCATTTCCTGTCATGGGTGACCCAAGCGCGGGTCTGGTAATAGCACGCTCCCTGGCCACACGCAGGACAAAGATTTCGTTTGCCGCTGCAGCATCTCGCCAGTCTAAACACGTGACGCGGGTCACACGCATGATCATAGTCTCATCAACACTGAAGACAGAACAACGCCGCCCACATCCGGATAGCACGCACGCAGTCTGTGCACCCGCAGCAAATCCGCATTCTGCGCGCGTGGTGCCCGAATGAAATGATAGGTAGGATGCGGGCAGTCCGCATACGGACTAGATCCGCATGCGGACTGCCCCAAGGGCTGGTTCGAGTTGGCTCGGGAAAAGAATATTTGGAGGGATTTGGTTGGCGCAGTGGCGAATGGTTGCTGCGCTGCGTGTCGTGGGTTCGATTCCCGCACGGAACATTGTTTGGCCTACAGATAGTTGTTCCGGGTCTGGCTGTTTATCTATGCGAGTTTGTATGTTTGTGAACGCACCCACTATACAGGAGAAATTCCTCCTCAGAGAGATTAGTGCGGGGCAACGTTTATAAATAAAATAAAGTATAAGTAAAGGCTAAATAATAAAAAAGGGTCAGTATCAAGTTCGTTAGTACCTACTAAAAATAATAATTCATTAAGACTTGACATTAATATTTTATCATATTTAGGTCAACTATGACGTATTAAGGCCTTTTTTGACGTAAATAACAACACTTCTGATTTTCCTGTCATCGTGGCAATATTGTACAGACCGTGTTTATTTGACCCTTTTCCCAATTTATATGGGGCTAATACAGCTTACTCTATAGCAGACGCCATAACGTACTTTTTATCAAACCGATCCAAAACATGACCGCGCTGCTATCTGGGCGCACTAGACATGTGATGTGCGACCTATTTGGTTTAGATAATTATAATAATTACGCACTGATAAACCTATTGACTCACTGGCCACGTGCGCCGAGGTCGCCCCACTACGATAATGTATAGCGATTTGGTACAGTTGTAATAAAAGCTACATTTTAGTACTTAACAAAGCCGTTTTGTAGTTTATGCCTATCCCAATACGGAAAAAGGCGTGAGTTTAATTATGTAATGGTAAATATACTTATAAAATAGGCTTTTTTTATTTGGATGGGGAGGCTTCTTTCATACGTACCACAACAAAACCACAACAAGTGATCGGGCGATAATTTGTATGAAAATTAATAGTTGAATTCACACGGATCACATTTTGCCGTCATTATCGACCGCGTGTGTACCGACCACGTCGCAGCTCACACTTTCACTCTCGGCGGAACGGAAGACAGTGTCAGACACTTACTGTCTAAAACCCATCCGTATTCCTCCCAGTGCCCTATGCGTTCCAGGGTCGCGGTGACTCTTTCGATCAAATTCCGCAAACCTGGCATTCACTGGAGACTCATGGCTGCGGTTGAGCTTCTTAATGGGAATTCCAATAAAACAATCAAAAATCGAGCATTTGAACTTGAACCAAACTTCAAGTTGATTGCCCAGCACAGCAGTTGCGCTTGCGACCAAATGAACCAGTCATGGGTTCCAGTTTCTGTCTGTACTTTCTAAAAACGTGTTAAATTACAACATAATCGGATTCAACTACACTGCAATGGTAGGTGATATACTGTGTATTTTCCTTGCTTTATTTAAATTAATAATATGATTGTAGATAGAAAATGTGTACCGTGATGTCATACTGCTGCAAGTATTACTCATAAAATGAATGGTTTAAGCTTAGTATTTTCGAACCTATTTGCATAGTGGGCAGTGACTAATTTTATTGAAGCCTACAATATGCATATGACCTAGACGTGAAATGAAGTACCTACATTTTAATAAGCTTAAGACTATCTAAAGAATGTACGAGTAGTTGGAAATGCGACATTCTAAGCTAGCTGCAATATACATATAGGCTTCGTTTTATCGTATCGTGTAATCTTTGTTTTAAATATAGATCTTTAATTCATTAATATACATTAGACAGCACAGCCTACACTGCTGGCCGTGGTAGACGCCGCGGGCGTCGGGGGACACCACCTGGTGACCTCCGGCCACCGTAGGCGCGGGCCTGTGGACGGCGAGCTATGGGTGGCTCGCCGTCCGTCCGTCTAGTGACGACAGGCCGTGTCGACGGCGCGTTAGTGTTCCACGCGCGCCTCAAAGAGAGTCAGCACACAGAGGGGTCCGAAAGGGCCGACGCCTGCCGGAGTCGCGGGATTATTCGCAAGAGACACCGTGGCTCCGGAACACAAAGGGCAATGAAGGAACATGGATGGGTTTTAGTCAGTAGAAGTCTGACACTCCCTCCCGCTACACCCAGAGCGGGAGGAGTCATTGGATGATTTCCCATCCCTAAAAAAAAAAAAAAGCCTACACTGCTGAATCTAGAAGCATGGAATTTTGATCAAGACTTCTTTAAACAACTAGCGTGCTGAGCATTGAAGCAGTATTTTTAGGGTTTCGTACCCGAAAGGTAACCCAATGGAACACTATTATTTATTAAGTTTATACAGTAGAAACTTGTAGTAGCAACATATTCCGCAGCTCTGACAGGCACTGGCACTAGCGGGCCTCCACAAAGCCGTTGCCGCGTTGGTTCTGCGCTGCGCTTTACCTCTATTTAAGGAGGTATTAGATAAAACCTCCAGATATATTATAAACAATTGTAACAGTCACTAATTTATCACTTACCATATTACTAATTAATAATATTATTCACTTTAAACCGTAATCGATCAAATAGTAATATCCTTAACCCAAGATATTCATAATCATAAGTCGATTCATGAATCGATTGGTTTCCGAACGTTGCAACACTGCGTCAGTCCGCCATTCGAATTCGAAGGCCCGCCGGGTACGTTTTTGTTGTGCAGTACAAGAAAAAGTGAAGAATTAAAGATACTTTGTGAAAGTTTGTGTTTACATCAAGAACCCCATCTTTCTGAGCGTTTTTCACAAACTAGCTGATACCTGTCTGTCTTTCTTCTTACTCCTTCTAAACCACAAAACGAATTTTGACACTAGGTAATAGAAAGAGTTATAAATAAACGAGGAAGGTTTCTGTATAATTCTTCTAAGTAGGTATTTAAATAAAAATGAATCGCCGAAATGTAGGAAATGTAGCCTATGTACTCCACATAACTTCGTAACGACTGATTCAAAATTGGATAATTCTTTTATTGTGGTGTTCATAATTGTCAGGGCGAGGTTTACATGAATTTTTTTTTTTAAAGATACATATCCGGGCGGTGCCGGGTCGGGACAATATCCTAAAATGTACATGTAGGGTCCTTGGGGAGGCTCGCCGTCCGTCCGTCTAGTGACGACAGGCCGTGTCGACGGCGCGTTAGTGTTCCACGCGCGCCTCAAAGAGAGTCAGCACACAGAGGGGCCCGAAAGGGCCGACGCCTGCCGGAGTCGCGGGATTATTCGCAAGAGATACCGTGGCTCCGGAACACAAAGGGCAATGAAGGAACATGGATGGGTTTAGTCAGTAGAAGTCTGACACTGCCTCCCGCTACACCCAGAGCGGGAGGAGTCATTGGATGATTTCCCATCCCTAAAAAAAAGGGTCCTTGGGGAGTTTAGGGGATCTCAAAGAGAGGAGGAAAAATCGGGATAAGCGCGTACGAAGTCGCGGGCAAAAGCTACTTTGAACATATTTTGCACAGAATGCCTGATCTGCACCAGTGCGAAGCCGGTTGCGGTCGCTAAGTTATGTATAAATACTGAGTCACCAATAAGAAGCCTCATTCGAGGCCAATTCTATTTTCAATTTAATCGTGTATTACTTGATCGCATTACGTTAACCGTTTGTGTATAACATCACAGTATGGTTGGATACTTAAGAGAATACCTTAATGTTCTAAGTATTGATTTCTTTTCACATTTAAAATGAATGACGCATTGTCTTTGTTTTATGTTTTACATTATACCTATATTGACGTCATAGAACATCGTCCTTCATTGATTTGTTAAACTTATCTGTTTTAACAAAAGGACGTTTTAACAATGATAAGCACCGTTGTTTTCTTAAAAAGAAAATAAAACGGTGCCACACACTAAAAATTTGTGTCGTATCGTTAACCACCATATTATAATTTCAAATACAAACACACCTGGAACATCTAATAATATCCTTGGACATTTCACACAACGCCATATAGTTCCAAGCTAAGCAACCTAATGCTTGTGTTATGGTAACGAGATGGCTGATAAACTACTACATATATATTTTTGGTAAATACATACATTTTTTAGATAGAAAAACACCCAGACTCAGAACAAATACTTGTAGGCCATACAAATTTTTGTTCCGTGCGGGAATTGAACTCGCGACACGCAATGCAGCAGCCAATCGCTTAACCACTGCGCCCACCGTGCCGACAAATCATGACCACATCACCACAGTATAATAATTATACTGTGGTCATGACTTATCATGAGCCTCTTGCCTTATTCCAATGTATTTGTGGTCGCCATAACCTAGCCACCCTTTTCCTAGGCGTAAGATTTGAAAATAATGCGTGTTTTTTCAAGTCTTTGACCACAAAGCAGCGCAAAATTCATGTTTTTTATAATGAGGAAACTATAATCTTAAATTATGACGAGGAAGTAGGAAAACCCATACTTGGGTTTATCAATATTTTTGGGTTGGTACCTATTACCTATACCAAAATTTAATGAAACACTTTCATAGAATAATGGTTTAAAACAAAAAGTGTGACGGCCAATTTTATACTTTATCACCCTCTCAAAGCATGATGTCATGCGCCAAATTGACGGATCAGCACAAAATGTCATTACAACATAAAATCTATTACTATAGCAATAAGGTTGTGTTCAACTTACAACAGTGTCAGCGATGCTGGAGGGATCCTTGTGCAGGATATCGACAAGCAGGAACTCATTTAGTGAGACGACGCTCGCCGTCGACACTGACAGACTCACTAGAGTGTCACGGAGGCCACCTGTACAAGAAAAACAAACATTAAAAATTAAAAGCCAGTCTTTTTAGGGTTCCGTAACCAAAGAATAACCAACGGAATCCTATTACTAAGCCTCAGCTGTCCGTCTATCCGTCAGTCTGTCAGCGGGATGTATCTTATGAACCATAATAGGTCGACAGTTGAAATTTTCCCTAAGAGTGTAATTCTATTACCGCTATAACAACCAATATTGAAAATTACAAACGGGAAAGTGGCAAACGCCGTAAGATTTTTCTAAATAAGACACAGATAGATTTGAAACTATTGAATTTGGATAGGGATTATTATATACAAAACACAACATTGTGTCATAAAATTTCGAGAAAATATAATCTTACGGAGTCTGTCATTTACCGGTGACACATACAAGAAACGTGTTTTCTTTTTCAGTCTATGGTACGGAACCCTTGGTGTGAGAGTCCGACTCGCACTTGGCCGGTATTCATTATCATAGGGTCGCGTTTGACAACACTATCTCCTGATGGAGAGCGATGATGTGGTCGTCGATAGCGCTGCATGCTTGCCTAGAAATAGGCAACCTGTTTACTCTTGACTTAATCACTCCTAGGTTGTAGCTATCAGAGAGCACAGATTCCGCCAGGAAGTTCCACTCCTGAGTTGTATGCAAAATGAAAGTAGGTACATATTCTAAAAACGTTTTGTGCGTATGGTTGGGATTTCCACCATGGTCTGGTAGCGCAACGACGTACGTCTTGAAATTGGATGATAGAACGGGCTAGTATTTGTGAGAAATTATTTTTATTACTTACTTTTACAATTCAATATTATCAGTTTTTCATTGTATGTATAAATGTTAGTCGTGAGACAACTTATTGCACTTGTTTACTAATTATTCTATTGTTTAAAAATAATTATAGACTGTTGTTTTTACGCTTAGTTTGCTCATTATAAGCGAGGCCTACGTATGCAGTCGGCAAAAGAGTGACAAGGTGAGTAGCAATTTATGAACAAGTATGTTTGATCAACTTACACAGCGTACAGCTGCGAGTTGGATTTTCAAACCAACCGACAACAATACCATACACTGAAAAAAAAAAACAGGACATTTGTTGGGAGCCCTTTAAATTTAATTTAATTCTTATTATTTGTTCTTATAGCTATGAAAATTTCAACTGCCTACTTATTACGGTTCTTGAGATACAGCCCGCTGATAGACAGACAGAAGGACAGCATATGCTTACCCTTTGGATTCAGAATCCTTAAAATGAATATAACAAAACTTGGTACACCTGCCAGAACTCAACACGAGCTTATAGCAACAGCGTGGACAAAAAACCTTGAAAATTCATCATGCGTTGCATCGTATTTTAATAGGCGATAGGTGCATTTGACCTTTGAACCTTATTTCTTAAAGAAATAGGTCTGTATTTCTTTGCAGGTGTCTGTTTCCTGATAGCTATAACATAGGTAGTCTTGATGTCCGGATGAAAGGTAACATTGCTAATTTTTCAGGCATTGGCAGCATGCTTTCTACTGCCAACTCCATTCGTGGCGAAATAGGCTAAAATTTCCATTATGGGCCGCGGCTTTGGAAGTTCTTTTTTCTTTTTGTGGATAGTACTCATAAATAGAAAGCTATTTACAAATTTTCAACATCCGGAGAGTCACGGTTAATGAGATATAAGTCTTTAAAGTTTCCCTATAAATTGGAAAATAACACGCCATTTGTACATTTTTAGACGTCAAAGTTGACATTTCACGTTAATCAATTTTAAGTCATGGTTTTTACATAATTTACATTTTATATAATTTTATTTTCACGTATTCACATATTAAATTTGGTGGGTAATTAATGTGCTGAATAACTGGGCTGGATCATGCAATTACATTGACTTTTTCAAACAAAAAATAACAATTTTTTTTTATACGGTGGAACGGAACGCAAAGCGACGCCATTTTGCTAAATGACAATAATTTTTTTTTTTTTTATATCCGAAAAATGTTTATCCCCGACTAGCTACTAGTAGGACTTAGGATGCAAGAGCGAGCGAAGCGAGCTCGGGACCTGGGGCACCCCGACTCGGACAGGTTAGGTTAGAAGGGATGGCGGGGTCAGTTCGCTCGCTTCGCTCGCTCACTAGACCCCGCCATCCCCTTCGTGGTTATTTTTTTTAAACCCTTGAGCCCCGCGAAGCGGGGCTCCGACTTGCTACTAAGAGGACTAAGGATGCAAAAGGGTTAGGCTTCAAAGTATGATTTTTTTTTTGGAAACTTAGTTACCTTTTCATGATAGTGGTGCCAGGGAGGAGGGGGGCACCCTCACCCCCTCCCACCTGCCTCTTTCTGCTATTGGATACGAAATTTTAAGCAAAATTTTTATTCTAACCTATAAACTTTAACCATGGATATCTCCATAACCATGGGGCTCCGGATGGTGGGGGTGGTAGAGGGGGGTAGCCCCCCTCCCCCCCTACCCCTCCCTCCCCCTCCCAAATCAGCGGCCCATAATGGAAATTTTAACCCAAGTTGTTTACTGATGTCCCAAGAGACTCTGTGTGCTTGGACCCCATCATCCCATGGGCCTAGTGTTTCAACACCAAAAGGCTCAAATATATAACTCCCAATTATGTAAGTTAATTTGTGATATTCAAACCACTTGTTGTGTGTGTTTCTATTTTGTGTTTTAATTTATTTATTCTGTTTTAAATTTTAAGTGATTTTCTTTGAATGTGCATAATATGTTGGATTCACATCTAGTAGGTAATCATAAATGTATATTATTGTGTTGTCTGTTGCATGTTTGATTGTACATCAGTTTTGTGAATAAAAAATAAAATAAAAATCGGTTGCTGTTGCTGGTAAGTATGCTCCACTCTTGAACACATCATTGCTTGCCGTCAGGTGTGACTGGTCAAACATGAGTCAATCTATACTAATACTAGCTAACCAGCCAAACTTTGTTTTGTATGGCAAAACAATGTTTGGCCAACAAAATTACCTAGACCTACTAAATCTACACAAAAAATGTCATGAAAATTGGTCAAGTTGTTTCGGAGGAGTGACACAAACTCCTTAGCATTTGCTATATTTAGTAGGTCTAGGTAATTTTGTTGGCCAAACATTGTTTTGCCTTACAAAACAAAGTTTGGCTGGTTAGCATTATTGCTAAGGAGTTTGTTTGTTTCATTGAAAACGCTAATCTCAGGAACAGCTTGCTCGAATTAAAAAAAATAGTATTGGATAGCCCATTTATCTAGGATAATAACATCCTGCTGCACCAATAAGAGAGGAGCATTAACGAAAACTGTGACGCAGGCAAAGGTGCACAGGTCAGCTAGTCAGAAATAAGAAAAAAAAAAACTAATAATAATTCTAAAACAAGTTCTATTTTAGTGACTACTAGCAGAAAGACAGACAAACATTATTATGTATCCAGACAAGGTTTGTTTAGTAATAACAAATAAATGACAGGTTTCAGATAATCACTCATTTGAGTTTATAGCACAAAAATAAAGTGGAGTATGATTTCTGTTTACTATACTGGCACAGTATAAATATGATTGGTTTGTTTATATTTACAGTTGTAGATTATGCATTATGATTTAATAATAATTAAATTTCTAGGGTCTCTGTACCAAAATTCAGGTTCAGCAATGTAGGCATGAAAACTTAACAAACTGACTTTGTCATTAACAATATTAGTTAGAATCTTGGCTTTACAAATGAAAAATTATGTAGTAGGCATAACACCAGAGAATAGCAGACTCCGTAAGGTTGTAATAAATCAATATAATAACAAAATTTTTTTACATCATCAGACAATATATCCCATATTGTATGCGAAACGATTTTTTCCAAATTCAATAGTCTCCAATATATCCATGTCTTATTTAGTAAACCTTGTTTACAATTTCACAAGGTATTTTACAATTTTGACATAATGTAAAAAAGTTTGGGTGATTGCACAATTTCAATGTTAATTTGTTTGGTTATTTTTTGTTAGTATTAGGATTTCACCTTGTAACCTTTAATAAAGTAGTCGAGTCACTTTGTGCCAGTGGTCACACTGTCTTAGATATTAAAACAGATTAGTATCTTTTCAATCTAATATTATTTTGAATGACCGTCATAAATAAAATTTCTTATCAATTGCTTATCTAGTCACACAATCTTGGTAAACAAAAGAAAACTCACCAACACTCTGTATGCAAGCCATCGGCACACCAAGAATTTTCAACTCAACCAATGACTTAAACGGTATCAGATCAAAGTGCAGATCATTTGGCACTATGTTACTTGTACCCAGCTTCTCGTAACTTCCTTCAATGTTGAGGGAACGTAGTTGTGAGCAAAAGTCCAGGACGTGACTAAAGTCATACATCTGATCTTGCTTCTCCATCGGTGGACATGCCATTTTTAATCGTTCACTTATTGCGTGTAACTGAAACGTAAACGGTTAATAGAAAATGGAGCTGTATGGCCAGGGGTGTAGCTACTGCCGTATCAAAGATATGGAAGACAATGGACAATGTGTGGATGCAAAGTTTTGTGCTACCATCTCCTTCCTGGCCTTCCAAAACAGTTCTGAGTTAGTAGGACCTATTTGTTTAAAAAAAAACAATAAGTACCCCTAAAAAGGGCCCCCAAAAATGTTTGATACAGGTTCAACTTGTTATAAATTTTTTTGTTGTCTTGTTATAAATAGTGATTTATAAATTAATGGAGATTTGAGGAAAATAAAGCAGGTTGAATACAAAATAGAACTGACTAATCAGTGAAAATTATTAATGGCATGGCGAAAATTTATATTACTCATTTCACGATTGATCATAAAGTTTTATCAGTATGTTGGTAAGATTAATTTCATTGTCATACTTTATTGCTTGCTTTTTATTGTTTTTTAAGTTAAAATGTAGTAGTAATTACATAAAAATGTAATAAAATTTGACAGCCTTGAGGTAATAAAAATTAGTAGTTGTCATTGAAATGAAAAAGAATCAAATTAGAAAATAATTCTGAAAACATGCTTTCGAGAGATTTTTTGCTACATAGTACATACCTCTAGAGGTGTAAAGTGATGTGACCTCTCGTCCTGCAATAGCTTATCACCTTCCAAAAACAGAGTCTTTGCTAAATCTTGTAGCAAAAATAATATATCGTACAAATGGAAGTCTAGGAAGTGAGCGAACTCGGACGGCATTGTGAGCTTTAAATAGTTAAAAACACTCTTCAAATATTCGCTAAGGCCCTCTCGTCTCTGCTCCACGAATTTTGGTGTTTTGTTCCGAATAACTTTCTTAGGCGGCAGCAGCTCTTTTGCGACCCCATGGTCCGAAACCAACTTCTCGTGCAGCTCCACAAAGTCACTGTACCGATGCGACACGTTCCAACGCACTGGGCCCACTTTAACAGTTATTTTGTAATAAGTTACATTATCTTTTGTCGAAGTTTCCTCCACGGTCACTGTGCTGTCCTCGCGGTGATTCACAAACGAAGACATTATTTATTTAACGGACACGATCACTAGCGCTGATAACTCGCCCGTTTATCAGTGTTTTATTTAAATCAAATTGCTTGTACGCATGTCGCGAACGCTACAGGAAAATCGCGAATTGCCTGCTTCAGACAGTGATTAATTCATGAATGAAAATGACATTTCTTATTTTTGACGTCATTATGTCAGTTTAACTCACTGACGTATAAATCTTACGTCAGTCAGTGGTTAACTTCACATTTTAGGCCTCTTCTGTTAATGGCGGACATTAGACGATCAATCTGACTAATAAAATTGACAGTCTGGAACTTTGGACAAACATTATCCAGCCAAACTCCTCTGAGGAGGAAAAAAAAACATTATCCAGCCAAACTCCTCTGAGGAGGAAAAAAAAACATTATCCAGTTGTTTTACCCGCAACAACTGTCGCTCTCGCTCATGAAGCTTCCTGCCTGACTAAGACAAGCTTGTTGACTGCTTTCAGCTTCTTAGAAATAGATCAATCGATCGATTTACCCTAGACAGTTCTCCTCTATTATTTATTATCTGTTCACAAACGTCAATCAGTGTGTTATCTGACACTGACGTTTATCATACATTTCTGCATTTCTGTATTTATTCGGATTTATTACCGTGTTGTGATAGCAATATTAAATTTTATAGAGCCAAATAAAATGATTTGATGGTGTATTTACAATCTTGGATCGTTTGTGTGTCATAATCGAAGCTTGTGTTATGTGTGATAATTGACTTGTAGAATAATTTCGCCACAAAATGTTGAGTCGTTTTTCGGACGTGCTACAAACTGCGGCGGACGTTGTAAGAGCAAAACAATTAATATTATCAGTGAATGTGCGTGTACGGTGTAGTGCGGTAATTAATGAGGCTTGATTGTTTCAGCTGGCACCTCCAGCTACGCGATTGGAGGATTTCGAGTATCACTGGAAGATGATACTAAATTTCTACCAGAATTATGACGAGAATAATAAACTACACGTCGAGGAGACAAGAATACCGCACCACCTGCATCAAATGTTACAGGTACACGTTAATTAAAAATTTAATCCGAAAAATTACACTGTCGTTTCGATTTTATCCAAACTTGATTGTAAAAACACATTATGGTAGTTTTAAAAACAGTTTTGGCTCTAGAAGTTGCATTTTAATGAAACTAACTGCTCAGATTGTTATTTTAAAGTTTATAAACAAAGTATTAACTGTCATACATCTGCTTAACTAATCAAACAGCAAATCATAATCAGTCATATCTTGCACAGATAAAAAAGATTCAAAAATTTTATTATGTCAATGATTCTGGACACTAATAGTGACAGATATTACCAAATTAGATTGAACCCAACTGTAGGTGAACTACTTGTATGAATTCAGCTGTAGGGTTTAGTATTTGTTTCCTTACATAACTTCATCTGTTTGAACAGTTGATAAGCGGCTGAGTTTTGTTTCCATTTAAAGCAATGTTTGTTATTTTATTTCAAGACCGTCTATAGTTTAAAATTATCAGGTTCTGTTAATAACGATTAATCAAACAAACTACAACAAAATAACTCAACATTAAACTATTTTTAAATTTATAAATTCAATACCTCAGCAAAACTCTTATTCTTTTTTTAAAATTAGGTTTTTTTTGACAAACCACAATATATGTTATTCTCAATATTTTTAAACCAATGTTCATCAAGTGGGTGTGTTCAATAAATGATAAAAGCATCATCCATATCCGTTTCCTGCATAGAAGTTAATTAATCTCTCTACTGATAACAGATAACAGTTGTAACAACACAATTCAATTTGTCAGTTATGTTGGCTAATAGAAAACACAACACAATAAAAGATGTTATCCAACATTATCCTACATTGCTAGGGAGTTTGTTGCGCCATTTCTTCCCGGCTACAATTCTAGGAACTAATTAGAGACAAGCTTTTTTTATAATAAAAATGTTGCCCCACACTAGGAATTTAGGAGAAATTCCTAGTGTAGGACAACGTATTGTGGGTGCGTTTACAAACATAGAAAATCACATACACAAACAGCCAGGCCCAGAACAACTATCTGTAGGCCATACAGAATATTTGTTTCGGTGCGGGAATCGAACCCACGACACACGACGCAGCAGCCGATCGCTCAACCACTGCGCCAACCGTGCCGTCAAATTACACAACACTTGTATGCTACAGAGGAGTGCATTTCTTATTATCTCTGCCCACCTTGCCATTGGACAACCAACACTGCACTGCTAGTTACATTGACATTGCTGCCAATGTTAAATCTGTACAAAGAGTATTGTAAGTCATGATCTGAAGTTGTGTGCAGACTATTAATCAGTTGTATGATCTTATCCTCATACATTGAAATGTACATATGGATAATGTTTGCATGTTGTTGTAGATATAGGATATTGCCTTGCCACTGATTAAATTAGTTTTGCTGAACAGCTGGATAGAAAATTGTTTAAGTACCTAATAATGTAATGTATTATATTTTCTTTAGTATTTAATAAGTATATATTGTAAACCGCCTAATATTACAATGCAGATTAGACACTAATTTTCCCCTGCGGCTTTGCTTTCGTACCCTATACCCAGACTTAGGTAACATAAGTTATGTGACCATAGGTGCGAGTTTCTAGACATACGCGATCGTTTTATTAACATGAACGTTCACCATATCAATTTGCATAGAAAAATAAGAGATTTTCCGATGAAGTCACCGGACGGCGCTTATTCAGTTTTATGCATTGTCGTAGGTATATTATGTTAACGCATAAAGGCCACCAGTAAACGTAACTCCACGAACAAACGCGTATTTAGCAACAAATAACTTAGTATTTTCTGCAATAAAGTATCCTATGGCACTCCGTGATAGTGTGGCTTTCATTCAATGAAAGAATTTCCGTAACTTGTTAAAATGTCAACGGAAAATGGCAAACTCCGTAAGATCGTAAAATATCGCGTGAAATTGTAAAACTTTATTTTATAAATAAGACACGGATATATTGTAAACTATTGAATTTGGCAGTAGGCAGCCGCTCCACGTAAAATACTGATATTCAACTGAATCCGGTTTGACTGGAAGCCGACCCCAATATAGTTGGGAAAAGGCTAGGCAGATTGATTGATCGAGAAATTATAATGTAATCAAGTTTTATTACAATCTTACGGAGTCTGCCATTTTCCGGTGACATTAGCCTTTCAGAGATGCCTCCTAAAAACTAGCACACAATTAGAAAGAAAGAAAATTGTGTTTATTGGCATTATATAAATTAAAACAACACCTTCAAATTAAACAAAACATATAATTACAATCTTAAATTTAGATTATAATATATGTATACAGCTGGTTCTGCAACCAGCCAAGATTTTTACTACTACTAAGTACTAATAATCTCTGTTACCTTGGTTGACCTTAACCTTGCGTCAGTAACTACATAATGATAAGTAATTCAATTGCAAAGAGCCTCGATCAACATCTGAAGAGGCTCTCGTTGGGCAGCTGGATCAAGGGCTTGATCCAGAAAGCAGTACTTCTGGACACGGCGCGTATTGCTAGGAGGTTCCTCTCTCGGGAGCCCTGACCACCGATAGCTTGGACCCTGTTCCCGATGCCGGTGGGCTACTATTTTTATATTTTTAAATGTTTTTTAGAAATATTTACAAATGTAAAATATATGTACAAAAAATAAAGAGTAATTCATAAACACAATATATTTTATTTCATTATAAAGTAACTGCCCGTGTCAGTTATCTACTGTGTCGCTTTACAAAGTAAATGAGTGTGATAAATGGCATTTTATGGTCTAATCATTTATTTGGTTTTGCAAACTTGGCGTGTCAAAGTCGGTTTGGTCTTACCGTTGCTTACCTACATAATATTATAGAGAATAGGGACTCCATTCTCCGCACTTAGATTCTCATTCGGTCCGTTGTGCGTTTGCTTAAATAAAGAGGCGACTTCCACCTTTGGCTTTCAAGCGTCTGCGTGGCTCGATGCCGAACTTGGTCGTCTTTGGCAGCAAACTGAGTCGTCAGATAACTAGGAAAGCGAAAGAAAGAAAGAAAGAACCAGACAGACACACGAGTGATCCTATAAGCATTACGTTTTTCCATAGGTACGTTTGTTTGTTGTTGTTGACTCTATGTACGTGTTGGTAATTGTTACTGTAAGTGCAGAGAGTAATTGAAATAAAATAAATGAATACGGACATTAGGAACTGTGAAATCCGGCCAAGTGCGAGTCTGACTCGAACACCAAGGGTTCCGTACCATAAACCTTAATTTTTACCATTTGTTGTTATAGCAGGAATAATAATTCACAATCTGTGAAACTTTCAACTTTCTACCTATTACGGCTCTTGAGATACTGTCCGCTGACAGACGGATGGACGGTCGGACGGAGCCGGAGGCTTAGGGGCCGTTCAAGTATTATGCTTCCTCCACACTATTACGAAGTTGCACGAAGCGAAGTGCTCTCCGAAGTTGACCGAAGTCCGAAGTAGGTGTCCACACACCTCGAGCAACTTCGCGAGGAACTCAGTCGCCCGTTCCCCTCACGATAGGCATAATGGATAACGTTCATGTGGCAACTGCCGTTGCAATGTGTACTCTCGCGTCATAAAAATACGTGCGTATTTACTATGGCTGGCGCGAACCGAAGTGAGCCGAAGTGACCCGAGTAGTGTGGACAGACGCTTCGTGTTCGAACTTCGAGTCCTTTGACTCGGGCGCAAAAACCGACAACAACTGGAAGTCGCCCGAGGCGAAGCGAAGTTGCACGAGGCGAAGCGAAGTGCCCCTCCACACTATCGTATTCGCTCAACTTCGATCAACTTCGGGAATAATGTGGAGGCTACTTTACGTAAGCAGAATTTTAGACATTTTTAACTCCCCCCTCCCCTTGTCAGCGATAGCAATCAAAGCTCTTACCCCTCCCTCCTATGCTTACCTACCTAAGCATTGGTTACAGCCCCACTTCGGTTATTTCTTACTTGACTATGAAACATCGCATGAGAGTAAAAATAAAACTATATAGCCATAATTATGTCAAACCGAAATGTACTAAGACTTTCAAGCAAAAAAAAGTAAGTAAATATTATTGACGTAATCACCATTTAAAACACCCCTGTTCCCCATGTCATCAAAAATAAGCATAGAGAAGAACCCATTAGTGCTTACGTAATACTTGAATGGCCCCTTAGTAATAGGGTTCCGTTGAAAGAAAGAAGAAGAAGAAAGAAAAAGAGTTTATTTGCGGCCAGTATGACGCATACCAAAAAAAGAAAAACAAAATACTCTCTAATATTTTTTCTCTAAGCGTTATCGTACAGGAAAATACACATTTCAGTTTAAATAATCCATTTGCTAAAACATACATCTAGAATATTCTTTGTCAAAAACCATACATAACACACCAACTTTCATAACACTAAAAAGCTATATTTAATTGTGAAATATCACTTTCTCTAGACAGATATTTAAATGAATGCAATGTATTGCGGTTGAGTTTCACGGTATCGCGGGTTTTAACAGTACTATTGACCTTGATATTCGGTATTATCATAGTGTATTTATTTGTAGTTTCAGTGAACACGGCCGTTTTTATTGTGCATAGATTTACGGGTATAGGTATGGGTCTTGTTACTGGGTGCCTGCATCATGCACCCAAATGCTGGACAAAAGCTTCTCTCACAATTTTCCGGCAGTTCTGTCCAGGGCTAGCCAACTAGTGTGGTCTCGCCAACTTCTCTTCTAATTTGTTTCGTCGCGGGTTCCAAAACAGTTGAATACTTCCTCCGAAACTTGTCGAGCTTGATTGAATCAGCGTATTTCTGGTAGTCGTCACTGTTGATTCTGGCATTCAGGAGTTGCAGTGGTTGGGAATAGTGTGGCGGGCTTGTCGCATCTTCTGCGTGGTCCACTGATGCGCCTTCTAGCTATGTTAAATTTCCATATTTTATACTGATTATTTTACGTCACTGGTGGAAATGGAGAGGGCAACGCTTGGAGTTTCCTTGAATGAAAAGAACTCGCACAAAACAGACAAATGTAAAATTAATTAAAACTAACAGTACCTACCTATAGTCTATTGCTTAATACCTATTTATTTAGTCTGTGCGCGGCCAAAAAGGTCCCTATCTCAGCTTGCGTGATTGAAGCAGAAATTACGATATCCGCAAGAGAACCAAGGTTACCACCATAGCCCGAAGGATTGCCAAACTGAAGTGGCTGAAAAGTTCTGAAGTGGCGACCGCGTATCGGGAGACGAAACTTGGAATGAGACGCGCAGTACCAATTGTTGTTGCGATACTGGGGGGCTGCCCATGTCCAGTGGACGTCTTCCGATGGATATGATGATGATTATTTTAATGATCCACAGCTCCTTAAGCATGCGGCAGACGGACGGTAGACACTGTAGCCCACCCCATACCAGTTCAAAAAGCCTATTCAAATTACAAATTTTACTTCGTACAAAACATTCATGATACTAACACAATATTTGTTGTTATGTATACATAGTTGTTTATTAGATGCTGGAAATGGTGTCCAGATGTTGCAGTACCTATTTTGCTTGAATGATTTTGATCATAATTCAGCCGAAATGTGTCCACAGCACAGCTGGCGAACTCCTAAATGCGTAACAATAAATAGCAAACTCATTATTTTAAACATAGGTACTACAAAGGCGTAGGTACCTACATTATCCAACATCCAATTTGGTTCATTAGAAGAGTTCGGATATCGGCTATGGCATGGCTTTAGGAAAACTAATCGGAGTTGTAATTTACAGTTATTTTTCATTTGCGTTCTTTATGCTATGTTCATTTTTAATTATTTGACGTATAGGTTTTGCCAACAGCATTGCACACTGTCTTGTAAAAATTGATGTTGAAAGTAGTCCTACAAGAACGATTATACTATGATTAATATGTATTAATAAACAAACAAGTTTTCTTCTTCTCTTCTTCAGGAATCATATTTTGAAGTCCATAGTTTCGGGCTTAGTTGCTGGTGTTTTCTACTTGTATCACCTACGTACTTAAGATTAGTCCCGAACCTAAACTCAGAATCTATACTAATATTATAAAGCAGAAGAGTTTGTTTGATTGTTTGTTTGTTTGGTTGAACGCGATAATTTCAGGAACTACTGGTCCGATTTGGATAATTCTTTCAGTTTTAGATAGCCCATTTGTCGAGGAAGGCTATAGGCTATATTTATATCATCACGCTAAGACCAATAGGAGCGGAGCAGTAATGAAAAATGTTACGCAGACGACGTTGCACGGGGCAGCTAGTGAATGACAAAACGATTTGTCATTCACACGAGTTGTCATTAATTTTTAGTGGTAAATAAAAATGGTCACCAGTAAGATTCCTTTCCATTTGTCCACAGTTAATAGTCGACGAAGAGAAGGAGCAACAAGGTGGTACAGTGGGACCATGCATGGAGGCTATAGTGCAGAGATCAATTTGTCTGCTGGACGCGTTGTGTGCGCTCGCGGCGGCGGAGCGACCGCCGGGAGCCAGAGCCCTGGCGCTCACGACAGGAACTGCGCTGCTGCGGCGGACGAGGCAGCCCTGTGTTAACAGTGCACATGTTTATAGGCCGCTGCAGGTGAGATTGACTAACAACAACAAGGGGGCACAGTGCACTGCACCATGCATGGAGGCTACACTGCAGCGCTCCATCTGTCTGAACTTAGCACTTTTTGAACGTATTTTTTTCATAAAGACAGCGCCATATCGACCGGTCCTTTGCGTCTCGCATCCAACCCGCGGCTTTCTGCAGATCATCGGTTCACCTTGTAAGGGGCCTTCCAACGCTTAGCCTTGCGATATACGGTTTAATTAATTTATGGCCTTAAAATCTACGAATTGGCCCGAAGGGATTTAATTAAACTAGTGGATGGAATACAGTCTAGTGGGAAATACTATAAACAACGGAGATCGTCCTCTGCTTACCTATCTCTGCAGCTATAGGCCGATCGCTAAACTGAGACCGCGCCTGAGGTAGCTGCGATATTGGGAGGGGGAGGGAGTGGTGTAGTAAGGTGATGCGACAACTCAGTCATTGGCCGACTGATGGGCGTCAATACAGTCACGGTCTCAGTTAATAGGCCGTCCTGTAGAGGCGGAATTGTCAAACATTCCATACAAACCATAGCATTACAAAAGTGTCACTGTTTACTCACAGAGGTGACGGCCCATTACAATTCTGACTTTATATAACTATGGCAGTCGAAACATGTGCTGAGCGCAGTGACCAGTAACAACATTTTTGTTAAAAGAAAATAATGAAATTGATTTAGCGCAAACATGGAACAGGCATAGAAATAACAAAGAAATGGTAAGTATGCTAAAAACGAAGTGTGTCTGTAGTGTATCTTACGCCTGCACTAAAAAGTTCCATATCAGCGATACGTCATACAGACTGATGCTGTTTTGATGATTTGATGCGTATAGACGCTGACGGCGGGCGAGATATTCCGAAATGTGTACACAAACAATTAATATTGATTTAGTGCCGTATACACATATTGATGTCTTAAAGCTTACGTCTTCATGTACGTTCGTATCTTATCTCGTACATCTTCCTACCTTCGACAATCGACGCGAACGATCACGCAACAACGACGAAACAATTTTACGGAAAACAATTGAGCACAGTTTAAAGTCAACATAGCATAGCAAATCTTAAATCCGTCGCTTCCTGTGCAACAGGAGCTCTTGTCGTAAGCCATCGACCTGGATACTGTGGCCGAAAGAAATAAACAAAGAAAACCTAGTTTATAAGACACAATGTAGGACGAAAATAAGGATACTTACTTAATTTTTTAGCAAAAAAGTCTAAAGCACTTTGACAGGCGGCTGAGACAGAGGAGCTCGTGGCTAAACAGTAACAGCAGCACAGGTCGATCTTCAAGGGTAAGCAACGCTTGCCGAGGTTGGTCTGTGGATGGGTGACCATCTTAACATACCGAGTTTCCTCCGTGACTCGGAAAGCACGTTAAGCTGTTGGTCCCAGCTGTCATTTGGAGATCTTTGGCAGTCGTTACGGATAGTCAGAAGCCAGAAAATCTGACACCAGTCCTGCTAAGGAGTACGGTGTTACCCAATTAACGGGTTGTGGAGGTCTGGTAGGCAGCCGCTCCACGTAAAATACTGATATTCAGCTGAATCCGGTTTGACGGGAAGCCGACCCCAATATAGTTGGGAAAAGGCTAGGCAGATGATGACTTTGGCAGGCGGCTTGCCTAGACGTTATACTCTGAGGTCGATCTTCAATGGTTAACTGCTTCTGTGGTCGAGTGGTTTCGGTGCTTGCCTTGTGACCCAGTGGTAAAATTGTTTCCAGTTTGGCTAGGATTTAGGCTTGAATCACCTGATTGTCTGATAAAAAGATGATTCCGTACTTCGGAAGGCACGTATAAGTCGGTAGTCCCGGCCGCCAAATGGCGGTCGTTAAACCATGTCGGAGGCCCTTGAGGCCGTTTAGAAACTCTGACACTAGGGTGTGTGTGGTCGTTAGACCTTACTGCCAACACGATAAGAAGAAGAACCCAACTCTGTCCGACGTCCGAGGGTTGGATGACTATGTATCTACATACCGAGAGTCTGAGACTCCTCCTTGTCTCGGACAACACGTTAATTCGTTGCGGTCCCGGCTATCACTAATTGAAGACCTTTAGATCGAATAATTATTATTTTTTATTATTATCGCACCCAGTTGCTGGGTTCTTGAGACAAGCTGCATGTGAAATGCTGATATTCCGCCACGGTTAAATCGGAAGTCGACACCGACGACTGACGTAGTTCGGAAAAGACAACAATCGACCCGTTCACCACGATCGAAGTTTGGGGGTCCCTGTTGAGCCGCCACATCCTTTTGCGAAGCAGTCATGCTAGCGAAAGAGGTGGCGGAGTGGGAGAGGGAGAGATCCTCTCGTCCCGGCCGCCGTGGTAGACGCCGCGAGCGTCGGAGGCCACCTGGTGACCTCCGGCCACCGTAGGCGCGGGCCTGTGGACGGCGAGCTATGGGTGGCTCGCCGTCCGTCCGTCTCATGACGACAGGCCGTGTCGACGGCGCGTTAGTGTTCCACGCGCGCCTCAAAGAGAGCCAGCACACAGAGGGGCCCGAAAGGGCCGACGCCTGCCGGAGTCGCGCGGGGACTATTCGAAAGAGATACCGTGGCTCCGGAACACAAAGGGCAATGAAGGAACATGGACGTGTTTTAGTCAGTAGAAGTCTGACACTCCCTCCCGCTCCACGCAGAGCGGGGTCAAAAAAGGGGTCCGGGTCCCTGTTGAGGTTGGGAAAGCGCCTTCGTTCTCCAAGATTTTGTTCTGTATTGTTAGTGATTTTACAAACACGAACAACTAAAACCACATTATTTGTGTCTAGATCCTAAAAAAATATTGGTTTCGTGCGGGAATCGAAACCATGGCACGCATCGCAGAAGGCGTGTGTTCAGCCGCTGCGCTAATCTTTTAATTACTTAATGATATATCGCATCGTTTTGTAGCATTTCTAGTTCATATGGGACATGTTTTCGATAAACATACATCGCACGCATTGTTTTTTAAGAATGCATCATTATTTATTTGATGAAGAAATGTAACACGCATGTGTAATGCACTTATATCAGGATGAAAATATTTTATTCTAAGTACGAATTATTTTCGTCATAACCGTTTTCATCTTAACTTTAAATCAGTGACCTTTGTGCGAGTTTTTAACGTTCTAGATCGTCAGCGTCACTACACGTTGAAATAAGAGAACGAAATCGAGTTCGTAAAAATCTCGCATAAAGTGAGCTGAGTACTGTGAATTGTAATATTTAAAATGTTTACTTTGTTAAATTGAAATACGTTTGTTGAAATAAAGTTTTTAAACCGGAAACTGGCTATTATATCTACAAATGATAAATCTTCAAGCAAACATATCACGCTAAAATCGCCCTTAATTTCCAGCGAATGCTAATACAATGCAACGAAAGCCCCGCATCACCGACAGAGAAGGAAGAAGTGGAACTCTTACTCACTCTCTGTGGCTTAGTGCGCAAGGAGCCGGGTCTAGCCAACATATTCACGACTCCCTTCGTTGAAGATAAGTCTACGTTACTTAGTATACCCGAAGATATACAGAAGTTGATCCCTATTAGGAGTAAGGTAATAGATGTGTTTACTGGCGAATGTGTTCTCTATATTAATTATTCTTAAGAGCCTTTTTCGATTGGGTATGTGAAATATATTATTTTATTTTCTGAGACCATATTTGATTGATACTTGGAATGGTACACTGTCGTATCATACGTATTGATACTGTAATATGAAAATCATTTTTAATGTGGAGTTTCTTGCCAGTTTGTCTCCATAGGAAACCTATTTGAATCATTCACTAGCTTCAGACGAATTGCAAAAAATTATATTTTGAAAATGAATTTGTTGTCATGGAACTGAAACGAAGATTTCAATTTGTTCCCATTTCTTGTTTGCCTCGTATGGAGGGATGTAGAACAAATGTAAAGTCCCGCAAGCCTCCATCAGAAAGCTGTAGTTCACTGGTGGCGGAA
Organism: Ceramica pisi; assembly: GCA_963859965.1. NCBI lineage: Eukaryota > Metazoa > Arthropoda > Insecta > Lepidoptera > Noctuidae > Ceramica > Ceramica pisi. Next base: position 5,492,151 of record OY982549.1, on the reverse strand, counting down.
TAGATGGCGTTGCGGATCTTTTTGTTGATGTACACATTTACCTTCGTTAGTTTTCTAGTGGCGCCTTTATGCCACTACAGTTTATTCAACAAGCGACTCTAAAATCAGTATGAATAATGCACCAAATGCAAATGTCTTGAAACAGCGTTTAATTTAATAAAAAATTTCAGATACAAACACCAAAGAAAAACCCTTTATTCGAGGTAGAGCTACCGCCGAACCCCTTACGCAACGTGTCTATAATAAGGACGGGCAAGGAAGACAGCTGTAATGCCACCTCCAGCAGTTCGGCAGACGATAACGCGTCCTGTAAGAGCCACAAGACGGTATACGACGACAATGATAAGTTTTTACTCATCGATCTGTTGCTGTCTTATTTAAATAGCGCTGTGAGTATGATATATTTTGATGTTCTAGTAATTTACCATAGAGATTGTAAGGTTGCTACGGCGTAGCAGGCGATGACGTCATCGCTACGTTTGCTGCGAATTTGTAGCAACGATCTACCTGTAACGTGTTAAATTTGTTTTTTCTCTTTCCACTTGCGAAATATTTTGTGAAAATATGTCAACATGCAGCAAACATAATTTCAATAGCTGTTATGTTTCAAATAATCTAATAAGTCCACTATTCTACATCTATACTAATATTATAAAGAGGTAACATTTGTTTGTAAGTTTGTATGTAGGGGGTAATCGCAGGAACTACTGGTCCGATTTGAATACACATACATACGCTTATCATCACGCTAAGACTAAAAGGAGCCGAGCATTAATGGAAAATGTGACGCAGACGAAGTTGCGTGGGTCAGCTAGTATTTTGATAAAGGTGAAAAAATATTGTTGTTGTTTTAAAAAATTTCGCCTTCAGTAATTTGTTGCGTTGCAGTTGATTTCCGTACAATTTTTAAGATGCATCCATAACTCTAATTTTGCCAAGGTACCCGCGTTTAGAATCTTAAGTAAATATTGCATTTTTTTTTTCTAGGACAACCAAGTAGTCCTCCGGGCCTGCGAAGGCATAATGATTGTCTCCTCCCTCCCAGAAGACGACATAGCAAACTTAGTGACTAGTTGCAGCCCCGCTTGTGAGACTATCGTGGACAAGCTAGCCGCTAAGTACAAGTGTGTGCCGGCCAACGTGGTCGCCAGCGATGTGGAGCATCTCAATATTACGTGGGCGTGAGTATGTTAGTGATACTATGTCGTACTACAAGACAACTTAGTGAACTTTTGGCAGGTCATTTTATGGCAATTCTCCTTCATGAAGTCAAAATAAATTAGCTGTCCAAACTTCTCAGGCTGAATACGAATCATGTGAATCTATCTGCCCAGTCTTTCCCGAGCCATGTTGGTGTCACCTTCAGTCAAGCCTGAATTCCAGTATACATACTCGAGGAGGCTTTCTTGACTGTGTAAGTGTGTATATAACACTTTTTATTTCTTTTCAGATATGTTGCACAAGATTTTGGAGATAAATCATATAGCAAATTCCACGGATATAAAGAATTAACTAGTTTCTTCTCTTGGTTAGACTACTGTGATACCTTAATGAAGGTAAGTACTCATAACATATTATCATCAAATCAAATAAAAAGGCTTATGTTTAACTTACCTCCAGATATAGTAACATTTAGCAGTCAAAAATAGTAAATGATCACCAAAATTAAACCCGCATTTTAATGTAAACTTATAACCAAAGTTATATCATCTTGCTATCCTATTTAAGCAAACCAACTCCAAAAAAAATATTCTTACCCAAAAATAGTTAAAATGATACGCAAAAAAATAACATCTCGTTATCCGATTAAACCAAATGATTCACCAACAATAGAAGGGATCTGGCGCTCGGCGGCCGCTGCCGAGGCACGCTCGCTTCGCTCGCTCGCCTTCGCGCGCTAATGGTCATGGTTCTAACCTAACCTAACCCACATGTTTCACCAGCCATAGAGGGGATCTGACGCAGACACGTTACTATAGAATTTGAATATATACTAACTGAATAATTTAATAATATATTAATTTGGTCGTCAAGATTTGGTGATCATTTACTAAATTTGGTGGTCGAATACAATTTAAAGTGGAGTCGTGACTAAAATAGCTGGTACTATTGTATTTTTAGACTTTATTTTTCTAGTGTTAAGTAGATATTTTTGGTTACAAAACTAAGGGTATCTAAGGCGCATTTTATGGTGGTCATTATATTTATCCCCAAAAAATATTGCAGACTAGCTTTTACCCGCGACTTCGTACGCGCATATCCCGTTTATTTCCGTCCCGGATATAGCCTATAAATATGAATGTGGCTATAATAAATTTTCAAATCCGACTGGCATTTCTAGAGTTTAGTGCGTTCAAACAAACAAACTCTACCAGCTTTATTATATTAGTATAGATAAACCAAGTACAAGCACTTTTGAATTGACAAGGTCAAACACATGAAGCTTGTTACCCTTAACACCATAACATTCTATAAGTATCGCCAAGTATTTATGATTAATTCGCCCTTAGTAACACACGGCTAATTAAAATAAATCATTCTGTCACATTTATTTCCAGTGAAAATATGTTGAGTTCATTGGAGAAAAACTGTTGAGAACAAACCCGAAAAAAGCTTAACAATCTGTCATTTAGGTCGTATTAATTCATCAATTTGTTGTAACAAGCCGATGGGATCTCTCAAAGGCAAACATTATTTACATTTATACACACAAACGAACATACATTAACACCAATGTTCTAATAAACTCTTTTACGGCATGAATTTTGTTGCGGAATTTGTTCGAAAGAGTTACCGCGGCCCTGGAACGAAAACGGCATTAGGAACACGGATGGGTCTTTGTCAGTAAGAGACACTCCCTTCTGCTCCGCCCAGAGCGGAGCCTGGACCGAGCCTGTTCCCAACTATATTGGGGTCGGCTTACAGTCAAACCGGATTCAGCTGAATACTAGTATTTTACGTGAAGCAGTTGCCTATCAGGGGCCCGAGTCTGCTATTTTTATAAATTTGTCATTCCGACACGATCCCATTGTCATGCCATTGTCATTTTGCTAAAAGTTCGTACTCTGCTAAATTCATAATGGCTCGGTCACTGGCACGTCAGTGACCGGTCACTAGCACGTCAATGGTCATATAACAGAATTGCGGTAGGAATGCCGTATTGCCGTATTGCGTACACGTGGTCCCCGGGTGGTGCTAAACAGGTGACACTAACCGCCTCCGTGGTCTAGTGGTTATACCACTCGATTCAGACCCAGAGGTCCCGGGTTCAATTCCCAGTGGGGGCAAATGTTTTGCTCGGTTTGGTTGGTGGTAGGACTTCTAAGTCCGCCTGGCAAGCTACCACCATCATGTCTAAGTCTGTCGCCATAACAACAATGTTAACAGCATTGTTGTGTTCCGGCAATTAGAGATATGATAGCCAGTTCCTCTATGTTAGAGGATTCCGGGTGAAACTCGCTTCCATCTTCGGCCTAATCATCACTTTCCATCAGGTGAGATTTGGGCCAAGAGTTTCCCCGTTTTGAATAAAAAAAAAAAAAAAAAAATGCCATTATTATAAAAACAAGCTAAATTTGAGCATTTATTCATGCCAGATTTTATTTATATTTAGTTTTACATATTATTTATTAGTGTTATAAGCAATCTGAAGTAGTGAGAAGTTCGTAAATACTAAATCTGTCATTATGTACGAGATTACCATTCATATGGCTTTCCTTCAATGGCGTGTCAGTGGTTGATCATTGGAATGTCATAATGACGCCATTATGATGTCATTATGTTAGTAGATTACCAAACTTGTCAAAATCAACCATTTTGAAATCAGTGATCGACCATTCTGACACCATTGTAATAGCAGACTCGGGCCCCAGATCGCCTCAACCCATTAACTGGGTAACACAGTACTTCTTGGCAAGAGTCAGATTTACTGGCTTCTGACAATCCGTAACGACTGCTAAAAATGTACTAATGACAGCCGGGACCAACGGCTTAACGTGCTTTCCGAGGCACTGAGGAAACTCGATATGTTAAGATGGTCACCCATCCACAGACCAACCTAGGCAGACGTTGCTTAACCTTGAAGATCAACTCATGGTATTATATAGCCACGAGCTCCTCGTTCGTTGTCTGTCTGTCAGTCAATGAATACAAACAGACAACGCACGAGGAGCTCGTGGCTAAATAATTGTGTTGTCTGTCTGTGAATGAATTAATGTAAGATTTTGATTAAGTACTAGCTTCTGCCAGCAGTTTGACATAATCCCAAAGAAAAATACTACCCGGACGAAAAGCATCCGAAACTTTATCCAAATCCGTTAAAGACATTTAGTGTGGATAATCTATACTTCTATACTAATATTATAAAGAGGTAACATTTGTTTGTAAGGGGGTAATCTCAGGAACTACTGGTCCGATTTGAAAAATTATTTCAGTGTTAACCAGTGATAGCCCATGTATCGAGGAAGGATATAGGCTACATATCATCACGCTAAGACTAAAAGGAGCCGAGCATTAATGGAAAATGTGACGCAGACGAAGTTGCGTGGGTCAGCTAGTGTTCAATAATAAGTATTTTTGTTTTTGCCAGGAATGCCATCCAACGATAGCAGCGCACCTGTCCCGAACATTCCGCCAAAACTTCCTAGAGGGGGTCGCGGAGCACGGCATTACAGACCTACACCACGCCGTTATTGTTACCGCCATTCTAGCTAAGTGCCTCAAGGTTGTGGACTCCCCTGATCTTATCAATGGTAGGTTTCAATTACGTACTATTTATATTTGTTTTATTCAGGGCGTCCCAAGACTGTGCCACATGGAGGGAAAGTGTTAAATTTCATGGTCTGTCTTTTATTTTAGATGTTATGTTATTTAGTTAGAATATGTTCATTGAGTCTTTCGATAATAGGTACAACGTTACACGTTTAACGGTCCCATTCCCGGTTCATTGGCGATTATTTAAAATTCTTTGAATGCAATTCGTATTGTTTAAAGAAAAAACCGGTCAAGAGCGAGTCGGAATCGCGCATCGAGGGTTCCGCACCATCATATAAGAAGTGAAATGTTTTAATTTCATTGGCGAGGCCTATATTCGTCCGAGAATTTTAATACTGCGGTGTATTTTTTAGATCAAATCCATCTCTTGAACGATAGAGGAACTTAGTAATTTTTGTTGATGATTTCTGCAAAAGCGTGCTATTAAGAGACATCCTTTTATTTTTCCCGTAATCTTTATATAAACTTCTATCACATAAAATAATTTTAAATTTAACTCTATGCTAACTTCGGAGATACGGGGGGGGGGGGGGGGCAAAACAAAAAGATTCTTTTTTATCTGCATATAGCGCTCTTTCATGCGACACCCCCCATACACAGTCGCTGTTACAAAATATATATACATTTTATTTATTTCTTATTTGCAAAATAGTTGAACAAACGTCATCTAACACTATTCCAAATTTTAAAGTGATAACATTAGTAGTTCTTGAGAAATCCAGCTGTGACAGTCGGACAAACTTAGTCACACTGTACCCAATCTATACTAATATTATAAAGAGGTAACATTTGTTTGTAAGTTTGTATGTTTGTAAGTTTGTATGTAGGGGGTAATCTCAGGAACTACTGATCTGATTTGAAAAATTCTTTCAGTGTTGGATAGCCCATTTATCGAGGAAGGTTATAGGCTAATTATATCATCACGTTAAGACAAAAAGGAGTGGAGCATTAATGTAAAATGTGACGCAAACGAAGTTGCGCGGGTCAGCTAGTGATATATAAAACTATAGATACGTTGTCCGCACTCTAAAATGACAACATCAAATGAAGCCAATTGGCCACATCGCGCTTAGTTACTCACCAACCTGTCGCGCGAAACTACGTTTGTTTTGATGTCAATTTGACTATTACTTATCCTGTGACGTAACTGAAGATGTATATTTATCTCCCTCTAGCAATAGGCATCCCGCCGTACGGTGCCATATTTTCTTTCCCTTTCTTCATGCGTATTAGTAGCTATCTAGTATTTTCGCCGATTTTAAGAGCCGGGATGTTGGTTTATGACGTGTCTATAACGGGTGTAAGGGACAGCCCTCCTCAAACTGATAGGGTGATTTCAGTATATCGTACTAAGTTGACCGGTAAATGAAATTATTTCAGGAACTTTATGGGAATCCAATAAAACTGATTTGTTTAATTACCTCACTCGCAATGTATCGCTACCTCTGCAAAACGCACGCAGCGAACGGCAGCGCAGCGAGCTTTCGAAAGGATAGCTGCGCCCGCGCTACGTTTTAACAGCTGATTTCATGCGTCGTTCATGAGATTTTTTTTTTTTTTTTTTTTTTTTTTTTTTTTCATTTTAGCTATGTTATTTACATTAATGGAGTTCTGCATACAGATAATGTAACTTTACATTAAAATAAAGCAAAAAAAAAAAAAAAAACGAAAAAAAAAAAAACCTTAGGAAATTTCCACTGGAATATGATTCAAAATAAGGAGCTGATTGCACCCTGTTAATTTGTGGAAGGCTGTCCCTTACACCCTGTATATAATACGTCATTGCTTTTACCAGTTTGGGATGGAACCCTAAAAATAAAGTCTTTCTTTACCTTCCGTTTTTCTGTAGGGGTTTCACTGTTTGTAATTTTAGTATTTAAGGTACTTTCCCTCGATCTGGTTGTCTTGGGACGCCCTGTATAATTTTCAGGTTAATGACGTGACAGGCATAAATATATTCATGACAGCAAGGATTATTGGTCTTTTGATCTATTATCACGTTATGCGTCTTGGTTAAACATGTGATAACAGCCTACGGGTAGAATTTCAAGGTTGCTGGCGAGGTCGGTCCATGGATGTGTGATCGTTACACACTGAGTTTCCGTTGTGCCTCGAAAAACACTTTAAGCCATTTGCCCCGGCTGTCATTTGAACAACAGTCGTTACGAATAGTCAAAAGCTAGAAAATCTGACACCAGTCTTGCCAAGGAGTACTATCGTATTTAACAGTTGCTGGGTCACATACTGGGCAATGGCTTCATGTAAAATACTGATATTCAGTGGATATCCCTTACCAAACCTTCCGTTTTTCTGTAGGGGTTTTTCAGCTTGCAGTTATACACGAACACACAAAGCTTCCCCATGGAAGTTTTGCAATAGAAAATCAATTATTTTGTCTGAGTCGACGCTGCAGCTATTGATTGAATTTATATTATTTCAGAGTTCTCAAACTGGTTGGTGGGTGACGGCGAGGTGAGTGAGTGGCCGCTGCTGCACACACTCATCAACAACTGTCTCACCGACAACTACGACCTCACACTCGAGACACTGCGCTTCTTTGAGGTGAGTTGCATACATAACACTGTGCCCGCATGGTTGGAAGTGAGTGAGTGAGTGGCCGCTGCTGCACACACTTATCAACAACTGTCTCACCGACAACTATGACCTCACACTCGAGACACTGCGCTTCTTTGAGGTGAGTTACATACATAACATTGTGCCCACACTGGTTGGAAATGAGTGAGTGAGTTGCCGTTGCTGCACACACTCATCAACAACTGTCTCACCGACAACTACGACCTCACACTCGAGACACTGCGCTTCTTTGAGGTGAGTTACATACATAACACTGTGCCCGCATGGTTGGAAGTGAGTGAGTGAGTGGCCGCTGCTGCACACACTTATCAACAACTGTCTCACCGACAACTACGACCTCACACTCGAGACACTGCGCTTCTTTGAGGTGAGTTACATACATAACACTGTGCCCGCATGGTTGGAAGTGAGTGAGTGAGTGGCCGCTGCTGCACACACTCATCAACAACTGTCTCACCGACAACTACGACCTCACACTCGAGACACTGCGCTTCTTTGAGGTGAGTTACATACATAACACTGTGCCCGCATGGTTGGAAGTGAGTGAGTGAGTGGCCGCTGCTGCACACACTCATCAACAACTGCCTCACCGACAACTACGACCTCACACTCGAGACACTGCGCTTCTTTGAGGTGAGTTACATACATAACACTGTGCCCGCATGGTTGGAAGTGAGTGAGTGAGTGGCCGCTGCTGCACACACTCATCAACAACTGTCTCACCGACAACTACGACCTCACACTCGAGACACTGCGCTTCTTTGAGGTGAGTTACATACATAACACTGTGCCCGCATGGTTGGAAGTGAGTGAGTGAGTGGCCGCTGCTGCACACACTCATCAACAACTGCCTCACCGACAACTACGACCTCACACTCGAGACACTGCGCTTCTTTGAGGTGAGTTACATACATAACACTGTGCCCGCATGGTTGGAAGTGAGTGAGTGAGTGGCCGCTGCTGCACACACTCATCAACAACTGTCTCACCGACAACTACGACCTCACACTCGAGACACTGCGCTTCTTTGAGGTGAGTTACATACATAACACTATAATAATATAATAATATCCTTGGACATTTCACACAACGCCATATAGTCCCAAGCTAAGCAACCTAATGCTTGTGTTATGGTAACGAGATGGCTGATAAACTACTTATATACATTTTTTTTTTTTTGTAAATACATACATATTATAGATAGAAAAACACCCAGACTCGGAACAAATACTTGTAGGACGTACAAATATTTCTTCCGTGCGGGAATCGAACCCGCGACATGCTGCGCAGCAGTCAATCGCTCAACCACTGCGCCAACCGTGTCGCCCACTGCGCCAACCGTGTCGCCAAAACTGTGCCCACACTGGTTGGAAATGAGTGAGTGAGTGGCCGTTGCTGCACACACTCATCAACAACTGTCTCACCGACAACTACGACCTCACACTCGAGACACTGCGCTTCTTTGAGGTGAGTTACATACATAACACTGTGCCCAACATGGTTGGAAATGAGTGAGTGAGTGGCCGTTGCTGCACACACTCATCAACAACTGTCTCACCGACAACTACGACCTCACAATCGAGACACTGCGCTGCTTTCATAACACTGTGCCCACACTGGTTGGAAATGAGTGAGTTACAAACATAACACTGTGTTCACACTGGTTAGAGGTGAGGGAGTGTAATATAACGTGTTTTAACTTTATTAAGCATTAAACTCATATTATGATGTTTCTATTATCCCACAGACAATAATAGAAAAAGGCACGGAGCACAGCATACACCGCGTGGTGCTAGCTCGAGTGACGTCACGCGGCTATTTTGCGCCACAGCCGCTGATGGAAGACGACGAGCGAGACAGACTTAATGACCTCTCTCTCGGAAGAGAGCGCGAGTACAACAGGTGAATGTGACAACATTATATGTTGTAGAGAGACAGCATACACCGCGTGGTGCTAGCTAAATAAAATTCCTCTCACTGTCCACAGAGAGGCGATGAAACAGCTCCAACACGAGGACCACGTGAACGAACAGATCACGGACATACTGTCACACGAAGGGCTGGATCCCAAGCATCACGACGAAGGAACTAAGAACATACACCGAGTCATCAACAGGTCAGTACAATAACGGGCACGAGTCGTGAGCACTCTCCATTGGTCGGTTTGACAACGACAGCTCTGACGCTTCACGTTATTGGTTCGTCAGTCAATACTCTTCGACTATTTCGCTTGCAAGTTTTGTTCGCCCACCATACATTGGCGAGATCACCCCGCTGCATTCATGTGTGCTCACGACTCAAGACTATACTACTCCGTTTTCATGTGACACTTCTAGTTCGTTTATTTGTCTGTTGAAATTTGTATGTGTGCGTTATTCTTCATTTAGTTTTGGTTTTTTTTTCTTCCTGTAAAATGGTCCTTTCAGTCTTTATAAAAAAATGTTCGTTGATTGACACTAAATCAGTTGGATATTGTCTTAAAGTGTTGTTTGTGGTGGTCGGTATGTTTTGAAAGAACATTATTTATTTATATTTCACTCGTTTATCCAGTTTAGGTTCTTTTAGGTGGCTCTCTAGGATTAGCAGATTCTAAATTCAAGTTCTCCATCAAAAATTTGAACAAAAAATCTGCTAACCATAATAACTAAAAAGTTTTTATTATTAGGGCTGATATTGTTTTTGTAAATGATCTTAAAACAACAAAGTCATTTTTTTATCCATATATAACTACAAGCAAAGGGTTCGAATTAATATGAATTTAAAATAACGTAATAATCTCATACATATTTCGACAGACAAGAAAACAAAAGCTTTTTTATAATTCCCTAAATACTAAAAAACAAATCACAGAACAGCTACCGGTGGCTGGTAATTGCTTCGCAACGAACAAACGGCTTTATAAACACTACGATCTCAAATTAATTTGCAAAAGCTTTTCGCAACGATTTTAACCAGAGCTTACATTTCTAGCCGGCTATTGCGACTCAAACAGATCATCGAAGATAATATGAATAAGGAATCACTCATACCCACCGAAAATACTGCCAGTGTCGTTCAAAATGACGATTAATTTAATATTAATTTATTTTTATGTCACACGGGTCACAAATACCGAATATTTATAATGAATCGCGTCAGATTGTAAACTATTTTTTTTTTCTCTTTAAGACATGGATTTATAAACTATCAATTTTGGATGAGATTTATTGTATTTTAAATTAATTGCTATCAACAGTTTATAATCTCGCTAGATTTATTATAAAACTACGGCGTTTGTAATAATCCAGTGACAATGATACTAATTGAATATCGATATTATAGGCTGCTGCTAGCATATCTAACATACCGTAATATCACGCAAATAGTCGCAAATGCAATAGGCCGAGTATTCCTACTTAAATCCAGTATTTTATAAGTGCCATGTAACCCGGAGAGAAAATATTTCGTTAGTCTCTTATTAATGTGGTAAAATTGGTTGACTAATCGCAAAAAAGGTCTGTAAAGCTCAAATTACAAAAGTAACTGAAAGGCACTTTACTGAGCACATATTGAAGTAAACAAAATCTATTGTTACTGACTTCTTAGGTTACATATTCTTTCTTATTCTCTCACACTGCGAGGAGACATTATAAATTGACCAGCTTTTGCCTTTTTTTTTGGGATGGGAATTCATCCAATGTCTCCTCCCGGTCTGGGTGTAGCGGGAGGGAGTGTCAGACTTCTACTGACTAAAACCCATCCATGTTCCTTCACTGCCCTTTGTGTCCCGGAGCCAGTATCTACCAGCTTTTGCCTGCAACTTCGAATGCGCGTATCCCGATTTTTTTCCCGTTCCCGTAGGAATTTCGCGAAATCCTCCCTTAGTACTCCCCTAAACTCCCCAAGAAACTTACATGCTAAATTTCAACTTTCTATGACGAGTAGTTTCGGCTGTGCTTTGTCTGTAAGTCAGTCACTCACTCACTCACTCAGTAACAGAAGAAATTTATATCTTAGGATGATTATGCCTTCGCTTCCTATTTGTATCCTTTTTTTTTTTTAGGGATGGGAAATCATCCAATGACTCTTCCCGCTCTGGGTGTAGCGGGAGGGAGTGTCAGACTTCTACTGACTAAAACCCATCCATGTTCCTTCATTGCCCTTTGTGTTCCGGAGCCACGGTGTCTCTTGCGAATAATCCCGCTCCGACTCCGGCAGGCGTCGGCCCTTTCGGGCCCCTCTCCTATTTGTATCCTGGAATGAGGTTCTTTCTGACCGCGGCTTCACCCGCGTTAATAGTATTTCCATGGGTTTTATTTTTATCTTATAATAGAAATGATCAATCATCTATCTGCCAGTGAAAATCCATATTTTTTGTTTCGTTGGATCTTCTAAGGCTGGATTTTCTTTTCTCTTATTGTCTCCATCTCGCTTTATGAGTAAGAAAGAGATAAATATAGTTTTCGTTTAGTTTAGTCAGTGCAAGAAAGGTTTTGGGGTACTAAATTTAATATTATTTAGGTAATATATTTAATCATCTCATGTACAAACACTTGCCATAATTTCATTTATTTTAAGTTCTTTAGTTGTACATAGTATTAAATGTGACGATTATTATTGATACAGGTAATTTAATTATTATTATTATTCATAAAGTAAATACGCATTTAATTTACGGAATATTTCGCGTGGAAAGTATGTCTAAATGGAGATTCATAAAACGTATTTGTATAAGAAAATAGTATCTTAAATTACATATTTAAAGCGCTAAATACAGTTACAATCCCAGTTAGCATTTCAGTATTTCTTTTAAAATTAATCTGACTAACTAATTTGTTTTTTGCTTTTCACAGTCATTCTATTAATTCATCAAGTTTAGCGTATTTAAAAAAAAAAACAGTATATTACAAAAACACGTATTCAATTAATAGCGCGAAATCTTCCGTTTACTTAAAAATTATTGCTCATACTGTAAATATTAAAAATGTGTATAAAATCAATGATAATATTTAAAAAATAACATGGAGTTGCCTAAATAGTTTAAACAACAATTTATTGTTAATATTTATAAAGGGGATTTATTATATTTATTATGATGCCATATTTAATTTATAATACTGTATTAAACATACGTATAATATTATAAAGAATATTATTATAATTATTGCAATGATCCTTCCAAATAAACTGAATTTAAGAATCTGGTCGTAATATTTTTTTTATAGGATTTATTGATTTGATATAATTTTGTTTTTATTTTTTCAAATTTTTTATAAGCACGTGAGTGAGGGTTAGTGAATTTGAGGCTCTAGCCAGGGAATACCACCTAAGTTTTTTTTTTTCATCTAAGCTGTAGGTAGGTAGGTATTTTATACTAATAATATCTTGTTCCTATTTTTCTTGTGTGAGCCCGTCTTCCTTCTGGCTACGGTATTGAATTATACACATATGAGTAGTCTCATATTAATAAGTCACTCTTACCCATTACCTCCATAGATTTCAGGTTACAAACTTAGATTTTATAAATACGGCTTTAATTAACAGATTTAATTATTTTAAAGCCGCATACCTAAGTTGTAAAAACTAAAAATAATATTTTGGCAGAAAATTTAAAAGAAATTATATATAAACATATTCTGGAGCGATTTTGAGAGTGATTTAGTAATAAAGACTTAACTATATTGTGATAGACAAATCAGGCTTATTCATTAAAAAAATCGAATTATATGATTAGTAAATACTAAATAGTGGTTCTAAATCTTGCTGACTAGTATCCAAGGGGTTCGACCTTTTGCCATGGGAGCTGCCATAGACATCTCGCCGCCATATAGATTTTTTTTTTCAAAGTAGCCGCGCGCGACACTGCAGCAAACAAAATGTTAGGAACATGTCGGCCAAAAGTGTCACGTTGCTGAGATATTTCGAGGTTAAGTCACCATGTAACAATCATGACTATCATTAAATCAAATGACTTCATTTGTGTGGTTGTATCTAGGTAGTTATTTTTCATGAATAAGCCTGTAATCTGGTAGCACGGTAAGATCTGTGATGTTGTATGCTTCTGGAGTGTTATACATATCTGTATATATGAGATTAAATGCGTTGGAAGCGAGCGTGAGTTTCATTGTCCCCCTTCGTTGCAGTTTCCTGCTGCTACTGCCGCGCGCCATTCTGTCCGACCCGGTGGGCGCTGACTACGAGCATTATATACACGATGCACATAGGCGGTATCAGGTAAATATTGCGTAGAACATGAATACCCAGTTGAAGTGTAGTGTGTGTATAAGTCTCATTTATTTTGTTAAGGTGTTAGGAATCAAAAAATGGGATTTAAGAAAATATCAACTCTGGAAACAGATAAACATCATAGCAGTTCAATATATTTTAATATATAATTATATCTCGTCAAATGTAGAGAAAGCAGTTTAGAGTAGCTTTTTCTTTTTAAGAATGTATGTTTGTAGTTTATGATACTAAATATATGATATATACAGGGAAATTGAAAAAATACCCGAAACCTCTTAGGCAGTGAAAGTACACATGATTATAAGCAACTTTTGTTTTGGTAAAACTCCGAAATCTCGAAAAAAATATCAGCTGTTTCATACATTTTCATTGGCTAAATACTGCATTTTGTACTTTTGGCTAAATACTGCTGTTTGTAGTATAAATAAATTGTTATAAATTAAAAAAAACGTAAATGAAAAAAATTAAGTTTTCAAACAAAATAAATATGAAAATAAATTTAGTAAAAGTAAATCACCCTATTTAGAAAACGTACCTTGACCTCGACTGACCTCGAGAAGTGCGGCAACAATGCTCGCGCGGCGGCGTTTTGATTTATCTTTGCCAATTGCGATGAAATTCACTATGGTTATTTTTCACCCGTTCTTTTTTACTTCGTGATAAGTTGATTACTGAACTAATCTAAATAAATTCTGTCATAGCACAAGATGGATTAAAACTTAAATTTTCACATGTTCAAAATGTCGACCACGTTTTTGAATGCACAAGTGACATCGCCGAACAATGTTGTCCCGAACCTTGCCCAACAAATTTCGACCAGGATCCGAGTGTTTATTTCACCGTAAAAAACAAGTACAAATAAAATTAAAAACACAATTTACACACACTAAGGTCAAGTACCTACTCAGTGTCTATTTCACTGTAAGAAAATAATTAAACTAATACATACAAGTAAATAACAAAAATCACGTAAAACAATGCGTGTACTTAAGTACCTATCAAATCTTTGCGAAATGCACACACGCTATCCCGGAAGACTCGCGGTGAACTGACAAAACTTACATCCGTACTGGCAAAAAATAAAAGTCATAGGTAAATAGGGTAAACAATGTAATAATTATCTTTTATCGATACTTTTCTACAATTACTTATCTAATAAAGACTTAATACGCAATCAAGGCATTACAATACTAGTACTATTTTTAATAACCGTATTTAACAGTGAAGTGATACCTAGTTAAATTTATTGGACTTTTAAAATAAATTTTAATTTTTGTACGTTTCGACTTACGAAACTACCGTAGGTAGTTTTCTACATTACTCACTATCTAGATAGTGAGTAATGTAGAAAACGGGTGAGTACGTTTTTTTAATAGGATGTTTCTTCCTAAAATGTAAACATTAATACATTATTTTTTATCTCTAAATCCTCTCAATTATAATTTTTAATCAGAATAGGTAGGTAGGTACATAGTGGTGCTATAATAATTCTAAACTAACCGTGTCCTTTAAAATTAGAACATCTTTTTTGCTAACCGATCATTATTCTCTTCAAAAGACAATGAGAGAAAGCTGATAATATTGTCGATAACTGTGTCCAACCCTACGCGTCGAGCGCGCGCGCAACCCGCTCCCCGCGCCCCTCCTCGCCAAAAGCCGAAGGCCTTTGAAAAAGCCGACACACGCGTGCCGCGTCCTTCTGTACTAAGCCGACAAACGAACCGCACCGCGCCAGCGTGGCAACGTTGCTTTTCAATGTTCAAGGATTCAAGTTCATTGTACTATTAACCTACTGTTGCAATTCTACAGAGTGTTCAAATTTGCTTTAAATTAAAACTCGACTTTTTGACAAAACTACTGGACCGATTTCGTTACTTTTTTGTATAGCGTTATCAAATACCATAACTAGTATGTGGTTTCAAGGATTGCATATATGTCGTAGACATACGGTATGATACTAAATTTCTGAAAAAAAAAAAAAAAAAAGAATTATATATTCTTTATGCGATAATTATTACACGGGCGCAACCGGTGGCAGTAGCCAGTATTTAAATAGGGTGATTTTTTCAAGTGAGCGTGAATGGTCAATTTCAAAACTATGAGGATTAACGAAAAACACTCAAAGTAGTCTCGGGCCCGATTTTGGTGAAAACTAAGACTGAATTATTAGATTTTTGAAAAATCAATATTCTTAATTAGAAATCGAACCCGTTGATTTTGGTAATAATAAATAGGTACACTCTGTAGTATTAAATTATCCAAAAGTGTCGCTTCATCATCATATCGGCAGAAAGATGACATAGGCCTCCCCCTAGCGTCGCCACTACGACCGGTCCTGTGCGCCCCCAAGTGTCGCTTATAAGGATTAAATTCTGGGAAAAATGAACATATTGTGTCATTTCTAAAGTAAAAAGCAATTTTTTAAGTAAATACAACTTCTGGCGTTACCAACCTACATAAAAGCTAGTGTTAGTTAAAATAGAAGCTAGTAATGCTTTTTTAGTGTTCCGTATACAAATGGCAAAAAACAGAACCCTTATGGATTTGTCATGTCTGTCTCTCCGTCCGTATGTCACAGCCACTTTTTTCCAAAACTTTAAGAACTATACTGTTGAAACTTGGTAAGTAGATGTATTCTGTGAACCGCATTACGATTTTCACACAAAAAAATAGAAAAATAAAACATTAAATTTTGGGGGTTCCCCATACTTAGAGCGGAAACTCAAAAATTTTTTTCATGAAACCCATACGTGTACCTATCTACGGATAAGTCTTCAAAAATGATATTGAGGTTTCTAATATAATTTTTTCTAAACTGAATAGTTTTCGCGAGAGACACTTCCAAAGTGGTAAAATGCCCCTCTGTAACTTCTAAAATAAGATAATGATAAAACTAAAAAATATAGGTATGATGTACATTACCAATACCATGTAAACTTCCACCAAAAATTGGTTTGAACGAGATCTAGTAACTAGTTCTTTTTTTAATACGTCATAAATCGTAAACCGCAACTTTTGCTTATAATAATATATACCTACAGGTTTGTACGGAACTCTCGGTGCGTGAGTCCGACTCGCACTTGGCCGGTTTGTTTTTGTGATGGTTTGGCTCTCGACTCTAGTCTAGTTTAGAGATGACGGAGACAAAGTTTGCGATGAAGCGAGCTTGCCCAGAAGTAGCCTGTTCACTCTAACTTTGAAAAGATGGTAAGCGTTAGTAAACACAGACGCAGGCAGAGAGTTCCACTCCTTTGCTGTGCGCTAGACGCTTGGAAACGCTTAGTGCGAATTGGTTGAATAGCAATAAGGTAGGGATGGTAAGTTGCAGTGCGTCTGGATGTCCGATGGTAGAAGGGGGCCGATATTCTTCATAGTTCGGATTTGGCCATCCACGCCTACTTGGATTATTAACCTTGCTATTTTTTTGCGATATTAACAACTTTATAGTAGCGCCTCAGGAGATCATAGTTCATTTGGTTGAGATTATTAAATTTCTGTCATAAACAATCCTAGCAGAATTCCTCGTACCTACTTGATTAAACCAATATTAGGAAAATACATAACTTCTCACTTCTTTTGGCGCAGTTTCTTTATACTTGTTCCTACATCGTATGCGCCAAATAAATGTTTTTTTTCTTTCGTCGCAAAATAAAATCAACAATAAAATAATCGTTCCAGTACTGGCTAGACGCGACATCAACCTTCCACTGGCCCTCCGATCACAACTGGGTGGACACGACTGCCAGCTCCACACACAGCTATGACAGCCGACCGGAAGCGGACATACATCTCGACGACGCCTTCGAACCTCACAAACCCGAACACATAATAAAACACGACCCTAAACACTTCTCACAAAAACTGGTACTTCGAAGTAGAGACCTAACGTCCCAAACGTCAGAAGAAGAATTTGACGAAGGACCATTTTACAAAATGATATTCAAACTCCTTGCCAACTTGCCCAATCAGCCTTACCAAGTAAACCTACATTTAACGTCGATAATATCTCAGTTAGCGTTGCTCCCCCATCCCAATTTGCACGAGTATTTGCTTAACCCGATGTTGCCGACGGCTAAGAAGACGCCGACGCTGTTCAAGACGCTTCAGGATGTAGCGAGGAGGCTGACCATGGAGATCCCGAGGTTAAGGAATTTTAAGAAGATCATTGAGAATACTCGGCTTTGGCTCATGAGTGAGGATCCTACTTATGATGAAAAGTAAGTATGAAATCCAAAATTTATTTTCCTTAAAATGCAAAAATTACAGTCATAACGAACGTAATAAGTATAATAAAATTGTTTTCATAGATTCCGGCTATGAGGGTTAAATTACTCACATAACAGGCTCCAGCCTTCTTCCCTGCACAGTTTTAAAGCCTATTTTCCCACAACGCAGTTTGATTAAGCAAAATAGACCGTGGTGAGCTGTTGACTGAGCTGTTGACGAGTGACCATCTTGACATACCGAGAATCCTGGCTTTTTCACGAAATAACATTCAATCGAGTTCTATGAACTTAGAGGGTTATATTGATGATTCAAATGGTTATAATCCTTTAGATAAATGCTCTTTACGATCGCAAACCGTATTTTGTTCAACATACAGGTTCACACTGACCGGCAAATTGCAAAAAAAAAACATAAAAATATTTGAATTTCGCGGGCTACCCTGGAGCTTCCACCTTAAAGCTACGAACAATAAAACGGAACGGTCATAATTTTTCCCAACCAGATAAAATAATTGAACTAATTCTTACTGTTTATACTTTCCAGTGCCGACCACAACCAGTTAGTAGAGAGTCTGATAGTGCTGGAGGAGTTCTGCAAGGAACTGGCGGCCGTGGCCTTTGTTAAGTACCAACACACGTTACACATGCATAGATAAAACGCTTTGTGTAGGTTACCGGCGAGTATACCGGTAGGAAGTTAGGTATATTTTGTGTAACACTGATTGTGATGGGATGAATGTTTTTAATAGTACCCAGCTTCTCGAACGAGTATTATCACAAAATTAATGTGACAACAGACAATGCAAGCTATTTTTGTTGAATTAATTGTAAACAGCCAATCGCAGTTTTAACAGGCATTGGCACATTCATTTTGCGATAATTTTTGTTCAATGAATAGATAAATGTCCAAAAATTTGCGTAATTAGGACTGCAAATGTATTTTTAAATAGCTAAAATACACAACCCAGAGCACAGTGTACACTCAAGTCAATAAAGTTTAATAACTTTGAAAGCAAATAACTAAATAAAAGATCCATTTGCTACTTGTACTACGATGTCTCATTCGTTTGCTACTCAAATATAATCAGGAATACACTGCAGTGTTGACTTGCAAGTTACTTGCAGACAAATTGCAGCAAGTATTTCAGCTTGCAAGTCATATAATAAACATAATAACACGCTGTGTAACAGGTCGCTAAAGTATTACGTTATTTATATTACATTTAGATATAGTACAAAGAGGGAATTTATGCATTTCAAACCTAAGTTTGCTGTTAAACTATTTTATTTATAATTTAATTTATTTTCGTATATTTTATAAGATCAGTCAATTTGTTATAACCAATATGCATGATTTTTAATATCGAAGAATTTTATTAAGTTTTCCTAGGTTTTTTGTCTATTTGTTAGATTAGTAGATTTTATTTACTTGCCGTACATTCAAAGAAATATAATTGTGTATCTTATGTTATGATACAATATTAAACGACAAAACTATGCGACAGACGAGCGATAATGCAGGTAAGGACTTAACCAAGCGTTTAAAATAAATTGCTACTTTTTATTTATTTTAATATTACAAAGCACATTCATATTATTTATTTCTATTGACTGAATTTCTGTTCGAATTGTAAATATTCTACTATTTAATGTTATTAGCACAACATACATAATATTTATTTGTCATACCAAGTGTCATGCCTTACTTGTGCCTAAATTATAAGTTGGGAATATAGACCAATTGCAGAACCAAGCATTTTAAAATATAAGCTACTCAACGCTGTTTTCAATATATAAATTCGTCTATTATAATGAATTTTTGTTGAACTTTATTCTTTCAAACATAAGGCCTAATATGAATAATTGTATCAATAGTTTTCCAGTTTGGTCCTTTGTTACATATTAAAATATGTGGAAATGAACAAAATAAAACAATATTTACTAAACCCAATAACACAATAATTGTGTTCTAATTAAATAAAATGGTTTATTTTATTTGTTGATATTCAGCTGATTCCGATGTGACTGGAAGCCGACCCCAATATAGATGGAAAAAGGCTAGGCAGATGATGGTATATTTTGTTGTGCACTTTGGCATGTATTATTTTCCAGTTAAGGAGTACAATGCTTTTTAAGGACCAAACTTGTGACGATCACACTTTTCTTTAATTTTCCTGTTCATCACTCTTTTATATTAGATAATTATTATAAAAAGTTTACGATGTGTATATTATCCACTGTGTGTTCGACTCGTCATTATTAATTCTAGTCTGAGAGGTACTGTTGGTCTACTCTGATTTAGCCAAGAAATTGTACACAAGGGTATGAAACGGAAGTAGGCCCACAGCCCAATAAACAATTCTTATATTTTATAATTGATCAGTGCAATATATTTTTATAAACATTCCTTAGAGAAACCAGTGAATTAAGCGCTTTTGTTTTGTTCCAATAAATATACGTTTTATTTGTTTGCACAAAACATCTTGTTATTAATTATTGTTTATGTAATAAATGCCTGAATTTGCTGTTGAAATAAAATAAAATGTGTAATGATTTCCGTCGTTTTTTTTAAGAGAATGTCCATTATCTGTGGCTGTCTGTGTCTATTCGGCGCCCTTGTGCCAAAGTTTTACCCAACCTCCTGCTCTCAGACACCAAAAAAACAACGTGGATGAATGGTGTTTTCTATGGCGTAATAGGCTAGATTCCAATGTACTACTATGCTAGAAAGATCACGGACCCAGAGTTTTTATCGCAGCGCGACCGTGCTAAAATCTCTAGATTACTAAAACCCCAGACTGACGTCTGGGAGGAACTTTTATCCGAATGGCAATGTAGGTGGGAAAATTCCATCAAAGGCCGACACCTCCACCAGTTTTTTCCATCCGTTCGTGAGCGTCTGGATAGGACATGGCTGGAGGTAGATCACTGTGTTGCCCAATTTCTCACAGGTCATGGCAACTTTAAGAGTAAATTATTTTCCTTTAGGCTTGTGGCTTCACCTTTATGTCAATGTTCTACAGCTGAACTTGAATACGAACAATCTGCACATCACGTCTTATGGGAGTGTATTCTTTGGCAGACTGAACGTAATATTATGTTAAATAGTATTCAGGTTACATCTGGGGTAGATTACTATACGGACCTTGTAGAAACCAGAACAAATTTCCGTGCGTTCAGGCGATTTTGCCATACCTATTACTGGAATCAAAAGTAGCTCACAATTGAGTACCAATAATTTCAGTGTTAATTTATGATCCGTGGTGCTTGGCAACTGGGCTTAACCCAGTTGTATATGTCCCTTGGTGCCTATTGGCCTAACTCAAATCTGTCTCCTGCTTGATAAGGAGGGAAGTGGAAATTATATTTATTTTTTCCTACTACTCCGCTGTACTTTCTGATTAATTTCGATGCGGGATCCAAGACAGTTGAATCGTTTCTCCGGGACTCGTCGGGCTTCATTAGCTCGGCGTTTTTCTGGTGGTCGCCACTGTTGATTCTGGCTTTCAGGAGTTGCAGTGGTTGGGAATGTGTGGCGGGCTTGTCCCAAAAAAAAAAAAAGGCTAGATTCCATCATCAACAAATTGCAAAACTATTTAGTCCGTCAGTTAAGAGTATTGAAAAATAATGGACACGTATTTTTTGTTGTTGTAAATCAATGAATACTGACAAAGATAAAACGCACCAAAACTCGGGAGTGGGGGCTCGTGACGTCACGACTCACTAAAAATTACGCAAAGGTGTGACGTATTGAGAATTTTAAAAGCGTCGTAACTTCGTCAATTTTGGTTCCCGTAACAAAAGAAAAAACAGGGGTCAAATATTTTTTGATAATCTAACTGACGGACTAATTAGACAAGCCTATTGGGTGACTGAAGGTTTTTGTGCGAAAAAAAAAAAATGAGCTGTCTTTTTTTGCGGATTTTTTTTTATACGAACAAGAGTATTCAGACGACAAAATCCATTATGGTCTTCAGTCAGCCATTCTCCTATGTTTTTGAGCATTGATTGACTTTGAAAGAGATTATTTTTTATTTTTTTTATTTGTGATGGGTTTGCTCTTGACTGGGACTAGTCTAGGTCAGAGATAACGAATACAAAGTCTACGATGGAGCGAGCTTACCCAGTAACTGAAAAGGTTAGGGTTGTATTTTTTTCTTGAGTATGTAGTTTATTTGTATCAATTACTAGGGTTAACAAAGTAACCATCCTATTTATTTTTCATGAGTTAAATTACATGTACAAATAAAACACCAGTACTAAAATGCAATGGTGATTATATTTTTCTCAAATATTAAATAATAATGCGTAATAAACATTGTAATAACTATCAAACAAAAGTTGTTAAAAGTATGTACAACATGGAATTGTAACATTTAACTATTTACAGGAAGACTTTCTTGCTATATCTAAATAGTTAAAAATATTAAGTAGGTAATTATTTAACTAAAACATTACATCAGGTATAAAAACACTTAATTAATCTTCAATTAATTAACTAAGTTATGATTATGAAAAAATAATTTATATCGCAGAGTTAAACGTGTAACAGAACAAACACAATACATTTTAAGGGGTCATTGTACTCATAACATAACTTTTACAATGGCACCAACACTGAAATCGCCAAAATTAAATTTGACTGTCTCATACATTTATGTGCGTACAACTGAACACAATGCAATGAACAGTTGATATCTTTTTCCGTTTTAGGATTTGGTCCGACAGTCGACAGTTGTTCATAATTATGAGTACAATGCCCCCTTAAGAGATATTGTATTTATTCTTTTACACGTTTTATAAAATGTTTAAAACAATATTTGACCCTTTCCTAAAGATTAGCTTACAATAACGTCTTTCATTGGTTTTAACAAATATCACAAAAACCTTTAAAGAAAACGGCCAAAGTCATACATCGAAAGTAAAAAATACACGACAGAAATATCTTCCTATAAATAATTAAAAATCTATAAACACACTCATTCATCTTACATTCTCACAATTACTTACATAAATACATACATGTAACATTATTGTTATTTATTTTCATCAACTTGATCGTTACAAATCGTACGGTTCTCATTAAACTATATAATATTGGTTACTTGTACAAATACGGAATAAGTTGGAGATTGTACTATGTTTTAATACGCCCGTGTTGCAAGGCTAGTGGCAAAAAGTAACTTATTTATACGAAAACATTTGTCATTTAGATAAAGAGGCTTAGTGGCTTTGTTTGAAGGAGATTACGATTTTTCAGGCTCAAGTCAGTTAAAGGAAACATTATATGTAAAAAAATATTTCCGAGGCGCGAACGTCCCTCATAACACGAGGCCATGCTTAACTACGGCTAAGCTCCGCCTCTAAGGTATTGTACAAACCAGAGTTATATTTAACTCAGAGTTAGTGGTCAACTCAGGACCATCATTAAAACTCGTGTTAGAAAGTAACTCTCGAGGTAAAAGATAACTCTGGTTTGTAAAGGAGACTAAACAACATAAAGCTGTGCTGTGCTAAGCTACGCGTTCATATAATATGTCAAGACAAGATCTCTATTAAAACAAAGGATAGAGTTCGTGCCAGATAAGTCTGCGCGCGGATGCAGGCGCTGCTTCAAATTGCAGGCCTAATTAAATATGTATATTTCCGTTATTTATTTTAAAATTATACCTATTACGTTACTCTATTGTAATTGAAAGAATTCACTACCAAGGTATAATTAATGGTACAAGATTCTATTAATTAGCATACTTAAAAATTAACACGTTTAGTTCAGATTTCAACCGCGCGCAGATTTAGCACTCCAGGTACACAGTGCAGTATTTTTTGCTTGTTTCCTGAGGGCCAATTCTACTAAGTTTTAAACTACTTTCGCATTCGCATGTCAATCGCAAACTATCAAAAAAGCCTTAATTTTCATACATTTTTGACACAGAGATGCGAATGTGAAAATTAGTAGAATTGGCACTGATAGTAACCTAAAAGGAGCGGAATAGCTAAATATAGACCAGCATAGCTCTATGTTGATACGATACTCATATGTGACGTATCATACTGGGTGTCATCTTTTTGACACAAGAACGAAGTTCATAAAGTGTGTTCCGAAATATGACCTCAGTAAACTGGCCAGTGCTCATGACGTCATGAATCCGACTATATATTGTACTGGTGCGCCACCATAGTGTGCTGGTGAGACAAATGTCAACTGTGACGTATTAGTAGTTTATCAAACGTCAAAGGACGTGAGTGGATCAGACTTTAAGGATGTTTAGAGTTCCGTACCCAAAGGGTAAAAACGGGACCCTATTACGAAGACTTCGCTGTCGGTCTGCCACCAGGCTGTATCTCAAGAACAGCGATAGCTAGAGAGTTAAATATATATATAAAGTTTTCACAGATAATGTATTTCGGTTGCCGCTTTAACAACAAATACTAAAAAAACAGATTAAAATTAAAAGGGGGCTCCTCCTTTTTAGAAAATGGTACTGAACCACGAAGGGTTCAGTGCGCGAGTCTGACTAACACTTGGCCAATTTTTTCAATATGGCGTCTATTTATGACGTTAACGTCCTGGCCAGTATATTTCGGAACGAATTAACAGTGCTGTCGATTTATGACGTCATGAGCACTGGCTAGTATACTGATTTATATTTCGGAACACACCATAGTATCATGAAAATTCTTCAAAATTCCACTAACTGATACAATTAACGTTAACCATTTAAAACAATGAAAAGATCACAAACAATTTGATTTGACTGCCTATCTAAGAATCAAAGTCTCTGCATTTATTTAGCTACAAGATTGAAAATATTTAACTAAACTGATATTTTATAACGGCTTCAATTTTTTAATATAAGTTACTTTACAAAATCGGTTAAATTAGAAAGATTGCATAGGTAACAGAAATGTTACGGTAATTCAGAAAAATCTACAGTATGTCATATTCACTAAAAAATTACCTTCAATTATAGTCATTTTTATATTTGTGTCAAAATTGTATTATATTGAAAATAGCTAGATATGACTGTATAATTATTATTATAAGTATGAATTGGAAAATATTTAAAACATAACAAAGACATTACATGAAGTTGCCTAAAACAAATTCCTGATTTTTATCGTATTTACAATTTACTCCAGAAACAATGTTTACCATAATTTTTTTATTAAAAATCTATTTTATTAGACAATCAAAATATTTAATATTTTTAACAATAAAATTATACTGTTGTCACCCAATATTGGCTTTCGCACATCAAGTTTAATTTATATTTATAAGATGTATGTTAGAATAATATAATAGGTATACCTATTTTATGAACTTGCGACCGGCAACATTGGGTGGTTATACGTTTACAGATTATTCAAACAATGCCGTTCTATTCTGGTTGTTATAAGTAGCTGCACAATAAATTGAATGTATTGAGAAAAGCACATAACCCTTCTTCTGACACAGTCTGATAAAATTTTAAAACCGCCGAACTTCGATATTTAAAAGCTAAATTAGAAATATGCTTCCTTTTTTATATTGATAATTAATTTACTTCAGGTTTCTAGTCCGCAAGTGAAGAGATGTGATTGGCTGAAGACAAAATCAATCTACCAATCACAACGGCCAACGCGGTTTGACACAATTTGCCACATTCATTTTTGGATCACTGTAGTCTCAAAGGTCGTATCGTTTTAATTTTAAACCAAATACTTTTTCTAACATTAAAAAAGAGCCGCATCATCTTGATGCGGCTCTTTTTTTTTAGCGCATGAACATTCTCAAAATAATCTGTAAAGCGATCCATGCATAAGAACTTCATCAGAGTCTTCGACTAGGGGGCCCGACGGTGGCCTGGTATTAGCTATCATGTCATTTAACATTGTTTATTTATAGTTGTACCACCACTAGAAATGGCGCGTATGGATAATGGGGACTTGATTTTAGTGGTTTTTGTAAAAGAGACAAAATAATTTATGCCAATATCGCGTATCGTAGCAGTACAAAGATCTTATGGCGCCAAAATCTGATCTTATGCCGCCATCTTGATTTTTCTTCAATACAATTTCCACAGACAATTCCGTTTTTTTTCAACGGTGACTCGCTGATAATGTCATTCAGACGCCAAAAGATCTTTGTAGTATTATGTTGTATAAATTACCATCAAACGCTGGAAATGGTTCAGTATGATTTGGGTATTGAAAATTACATTGACTAATAAAACTCATCAAATTGTAAGATCCCCAGTCGCCTAAACTGCCACCTAGCGGGATTTAATAACATCTTTATACAAAATAATCAGAAACTAAATCTAAGAGCTGGGCTCTTATTTCCCTACGAAGCATAAATCACAAGTAAAATTATAAAAAAATAAACATTTTTAGCCAAGGATAGTAGGCAAAGTCGTTGATAAAAATTATAATAAAATTTACGTTGACTTCCTACGATATGCCATAGTTAAAAAGAAATTGAATTGATAAATTAAAATATAATGAAATAATGGAAACTATTTATAAAAGAATGTGGTGACCATGATTTTTATTAACAAAAGACTAATATACATCGTAATTGAAAAAAGTCTGAATAATACATCGTAATTGAAAAAAAGTCCGGAGTATTTTACAAATTATAATAAAAAGCGACGTATGACGTATTTTTTGCCATCCTTTTGGAAGAGATAGGCATATATAGATTTATATGTACGTCACCGGATTATGGCAAACACCGAATGTTGTACTATGTAGTGAGTCAACACACAGAGTTTAATAGAGTGAGATAACTTCGAATACAATAAATCGTATCCGAATTCGACAGATTATTATAGATTCGTGTTATATCGATACGAGATTTAGTACAATCTTACGGCGTTTGCAATGATCCGGTGCCATGTTCGAAGAAATATTGAAAACTAAGAAAATACCTAAAAAAAGTAACAAACTAACATTAAAAGGTGACTATAACATATCGCACGCAGTAACGTATTTGATCTACCTCGAGCAGTAATTCTCTAGTTTACAATAATCTAATCTACGTTACATTATACATATTACATACATATACATACAATTATGTTTACATTACATCTATATGTTATCAGCTTCAGTGTGGAACTTATCACCATTTTTTGATATACGTCTGGGGAGAAAGCAAAGGATGGTTAGATTTTCAGTTGGTATCGGATTTCTTTTTTTTTAATTTTATCTAAGGTTTGAATAAGGTGCTAGTCTGAGCCGGCGCGAGGTAGCGATGGCCAGCGCGTGACATCGCGAGGTCGCGATAGTTAGTATTGTTACGCGCCAGAATTAATGCCGGGTACACAACGTACTACTAACGCCATCTAGTATCGAGTAGTGGAACTAATTGGGTCACGATCTTTCTAGACTTTTCGATGCTAGAACATTCTCGATGTTTCGACACCTAGTCAGTCGGGACCGGTATGTTCCCGAACTTTCTAGATATTTCCATTCTCGAAGGTTCTGGAAATTACAGTGGGACTATATAAGCTGCGAATCGCTCGCGACTGGGTCAGTATTGAATTGGCGATACAAGCGAATCTTCGGAAGCGATCTTCAACTGCGAGTTAAGTGAAGTGAAGTGTTTAATAGTGCGATTGTGTGTTGTAATTAGTGTGTTTAAAGTGTTAATTAGTGTTGATAATTAAAGTGTCATTTTTTTTGGTTAAATAATCGGCTGTTTTTATTGTCACGAACCCCAAGCTCGTAACAATTGGTGTCAGAAGTAAGGATTATCATGCCGATTCTGCCAAAGGACGACACGGAGGGTATCCGTACCCGTAGTCAACGCCAGCAGGAGACGGATCAGAGGCGTTTTGGTGGTGCAACGCCGCAGACGTCGGAAAGTCAGCTACCGACTATGGAAGCCGGTCCGTCCACAGCAGCTCCGGCATCATCAGCACCAGACTTTGCTGCTCTGATAATGATGCTGCAGGAGCAGGCTCGCCGACAGGAGGAACAGGCTCGCCAACAGGAGGAACAGGCCCGTCGGTTGGAAGAACAGCTGCAGCACGACAAGGCGGAACAGGCCCGCCGACAAGAGGAGCAGGCCCGTCGCTTGGAAGAACAGCTCAAGCTTGACAAGGAGGAGCAGGCGCGCCGCCAGGAAGAACAGATGCTCCTCATGAAGGAAATTCACGCTTCTTTCGGGAAAGACATTAAGGAAGTGAAGGATAAGGTTGCTCAGCATGACAACCGCCTGTCAGATGCTGAAACACAGATCAGCAAGTGCAACAACGATATTGCTGATATGAAGAAAGAGTTGGGCAACCTTAAACTTGGAGATGGGATTGCAACTCCCGTAACTACTACACCTTCGCTACGTGGATTTAAAGTGCCGCCGTTCGATGGGACGTCTTCTTGGTCGGCCTACAAAATTCAGTTTGAGGCCGTCATGAAGGCGAACGGTTGGAGTAATAATCAAGCCATGACTGCCCTCACCTTAGGCCTGCGCGACCAGGCCTTAACTGTCTTGGAAGCTCTCGGTAAAGAACTAACTTACGAGCAGCTCCTTGAAGCACTGGAATCCCGGTATGGTGACGCCCATCTGGAGCACGTGTTTCGTGCGCAACTAAGGGATCGTGTACAGCGTAGTGGTGAAAACCTGCAGCAGTGGGCCCTTGAAGTGGAGAAGCTGGTGCGGAAGGCATACCAGTCTGTACCTGCGCTTATTGAAGGAAACCTGGTCCAGGCCTTCATTGACGGCATCCGCGACCTTGAAGTTAGGGCTGCAGTGAGGCTCGGGCACCACGGGACACTTAAGGACGCTTTGGCCCATGCACTGGAAGTGGAAGCTGCGCGGCAGGATTATCGTCCCTATAGCGTTAGAGAGGTTGCTGCAGTAACGGTTCACGACCGGTTTAAAGGATATAGCCCTAGGTGCTATGGCTGTGGTGAAAGAGGTCACCTTCGACCTAGTTGCCCTAAGCGAACTACAGAAAAGGAAGCTTTGTGGCAAGATTATCGACCTCACCGTACCAAGGAGATTACAGCAGTTGCAATTAGTGGCCGTTTTAAAGGATACAGCCCTAGATGCTATGGCTGTGGTGAAAGGGGCCACCTTAGATCAAGTTGCCCTAAGCGAAATGCAGGAAGGGAAAATAGCCGATCTCTTGAAGGTAGGGCGGCTAACGACAGCGCCCAGCGGCTGCAGGAGACCGACTTGTTGGTGGCACATTGCAGCGAGAGATCTCATGGCAACGCAGATGCATTGTCAAGAAGACCTTGCCCTGAAGACTGCAAGCATTGTACTAGGCAAGAGGACAAAGAAGTTGTACCTGTGAAGATGCTCAAGACAGACCTCAGCAACGAGTGGAAGGAAAGCTTACAACGTGCACAGCAGGAAGATTCGGAAGTCAAGCCGATTCTGGACTGGATAAGGACCAGTGCACCTAAGCCTACGTGGAGCGACGTCTCAGCGATGAGTTCGATCACAAAAAGCTATTGGGCACAATGGGATAGCTTAGTGATTCAAGATGGAGTCCTGTGCCGTAAATGGGAGAATGCTCGGGGAGACAGCTGTCATTTGCAAATGGTTGTCCCTAAAGCGAAAGTACCGGATGTTCTACAGCTGTACCATGATGGATGTTCAGGAGGCCATATGGGAGTTAAACGGACTCTACTGAAGATACGGGAACGTTTTTACTGGGTCCACTGTCGTGACGATGTCGAGGATTGGTGTCGCAAATGTACAAGTTGTGCGGCTGTAAAAGGACCTCAGACTCGTAGCAGAGGTGCGTTGAAATTGTACAATGTGGGTGCACCTTGGGAAAGGATAGCCCTGGATGTTGCGGGACCGTTTCCGGAAAGTGACAGTGGTAACAAGTATTTCATGGTTGTAATGGATTACTTCACCAAGTGGCCGGAAGTCTTCGCCATTCCGAATCAAGAAGCTTCAACAGTTGCAGATAAACTCGTTCATGAAGTCTTCTGTCGTTTTGGAGTACCTTTGGAGATTCACAGCGATCAAGGACGGAATTTTGAGTCACAAATATTCCAGGAAACTTGTCGAGTTATGGGTACTCATAAAACGAGAACAACTTCTTACCACCCACAGTCGGATGGAATGGTGGAACGATTTAATCAGACATTGGAGAGATACCTGGCTAAAGTTGTGGAAAACCGGCAACGCGATTGGGACAAGCATATACAACCGTTTTTGCTGTCATACCGTAGTGCTGTTCACGAAAGCACATCGGTAACACCAGCTTTCGCAAACTTTGGTAGAGAATTACGGCTGCCTGCAGACCTGATCACCGGAATACCACCTGATGCCCCACGCAGTATAACCGATTATGCGAATGACTTGCGGAACAAAATGAACGACATTTATGAGCACATCAGACAATCGGGCCAGCAAATGTCTGAAAAGATGAAAACTCGTTATGACCGCAAAATGAACAATAAAGGTTTCGACGAAGGTTCACTAGTGTGGTTGCACAATCCAGTTCGCAGTAAAGGGAAATCTCCTAAGCTTCAAGCTAAATGGGACGGGCCGTACCGGATTGTCACAAAAATCAATGACGTGACCTACCGTATTCAGAAAGGTACGAGAAGTGCACCTAAGATCGTCCATGTGGATCGACTGGCGCGTTATTATGGGACCGATGCTCGGGACGAGCATGTCTTAGGAGGGGGCAGTGTTACGCGCCAGAATTAATGCCGGGTACACAACGTACTACTAACGCCATCTAGTATCGAGTAGTGGAACTAATTGGGTCACGATCTTTCTAGACTTTTCGATGCTAGAACATTCTCGATGTTTCGACACCTAGTCAGTCGGGACCGGTATGTTCCCGAACTTTCTAGATATTTCCATTCTCGAAGGTTCTGGAAATTACAGTGGGACTATATAAGCTGCGAATCGCTCGCGACTGGGTCAGTATTGAATTGGCGATACAAGCGAATCTTCGGAAGCGATCTTCAACTGCGAGTTAAGTGAAGTGAAGTGTTTAATAGTGCGATTGTGTGTTGTAATTAGTGTGTTTAAAGTGTTAATTAGTGTTGATAATTAAAGTGTCATTTTTTTTGGTTAAATAATCGGCTGTTTTTATTGTCACGAACCCCAAGCTCGTAACAGTATGCTCACCTATCTAGCGGCTCGACCTAGGCCTCACCACCAAGAGAAGAAGGGCGACTTGTGCTGGAAGCGTTGCTGGAACGAGTCGAAGAACCGGGACGAGGTGGACCCGCTCTTGGACCTGAGAACATAAAAGAACATTGAACATGGGTACGAATACTAGACGGTAAAATAAACTCCTAGAGATACTAGACCTTTGTTATACCTTTTTGAGTGTGAGTTACTTTTTACAAAGTACGCTCTCATGGTCATTTATAATATGATTGGAATTTAATTAATCACAGATTCAAAAATAAATCGCGGCTCTTGGGAGATTCACCTGAAGCCTACTTTTAAACCGACCGGCGGCGACAGATGACAAGCGCCATCTATCGCCCGAACAGGCTCTTGTCGAAGTTGAAGACTAAAGTCCAGTCGCGGAGCAGGAAGAATTTCGTACAATGACCTCTTTACAGTACGAATAATCTAAGTTTACCCATGCGAAGTACGTCGCAATCGATTGCTCAGGATGTCAATTTGACAAGAAACATAGAAAAGCGCATGCGCGGGTACGTCGCATATGCTGTCTCAGTCACTCGTATACGTTTGATGCATACTTGTGCCTCGCTTCCTCAATGCAATACGACTGTTGGTGCGAAAAGTGTTAAACGTTGTTATTATTTTAATTAATTATTCTGGTTTTTTCTTACTGTTTGACTTGTATTTTGTGTTTTCTTGTAGTGTATGTGTTTGTTGTGTTACTTTGTGATCGTGTTATTGTTATTGCATGCATTTTTTCAAAATTCAAATATAACACGTACACAAAAAAAACATAATCTACGAACGTAACACTTTTCTACGCGATGGGACCTGCGCGGTCGTCACTAACAGCCAACTTGGAATATTCGTACTGTACCTACTGACAGTGGTCACAAACAATTTAGATTTTATACAATTACTAATACGACAAAAATAATAAAAATGAAATTCAAAAATCAGAATCCGATTCCTCTGTATCGGAGTTACTGCTTTCCGAAAACGTCTCGCCTATCACATTTATTACAAAAGAATCAACAGTTTTGTCTACATTAACATCTAGTCTAACTAATCTCGATTCCGCTTTTTGTACGTGACATACACATGCAAACAAGAACAAACCTTACATTCTCAGGTAAAAGATTTACAATCCCTGAGGACGGCGGCCATTGGATCTGTGCGAGCGAGACTCATTCTATTTACGCGGGAGTGACAGAGACAGGTAATAACAGGTCAAAGGACGAAATTCTTCCTGCTTCGCGGCCGGACTTTAGACTGTACGGAGTAGGCAATAAAGTTGTCTTTCAAACGCAGCTCACCTCTCTACGATGACGGCGGGCATCTGCACCAGCTGCACGGGGCTCTTGTTGTCCTTGAGCGCCTGCGTGAGGTTGAGCACTTGGCCGCGCATGACGGACATCTGTCGCTCGAACAGGCTCTTGTCGAAGCCCTTATCCTGCTGTGACAAAGGTCAATTTTGTTTGGTGAACGATTTGCTACTGACATGCAATCTACTCAACTAGTTATGGAAGGTGAATGATTTGTAATTTGCGGATGGAGAATGAGAAAATTGTGGTCATTGTTTCTAACCAAGACGTTGTACAACTGACACTGGCGTCATCTTATTGAAGCAATCATTAATGCGTGGGAAGAGGCACAAGATGCCTGTGGCCGTGCTAAGGCGTTTGATAGCGTAAATCACGAAACATTACTCTTGAAACTTGGGCATTACGGACTGAGCAAAACAACTGTCAGTCTTGTTAAATTCTATATAAGTGATAGACAACAATATTAGTTCAAATAAAAGTTATTAATCCTTTGGGATAAAACTTGGAAATAGGTACCCGTTTTTTTTTTTTTTTTAGGGATGGGAAATCATCCGATGACTCCTCCCGCTCTGGGTGTAGCGGGAGGGAGTGTCAGACTTCTACTGACTAAAACCCATCCATGTTCCTTCATTGCCCTTTGTGTTCCGGAGCCACGGCGTCTCTTGCGAATAATCCCGCGGCTCCGGCAGGCGTCGGCCCTTTCGGGCCCCTCTGTGTGCTGACTCTCTTTGAGGCGCGCGTGTAACACTAACGCGCCGTCGACACGGCCTGTCGTCACTAGACGGACGGACGGCGAGCCAGAATACCCTAGGGTTAAATTTTAGGTCCTCTCTTATTTTAACTATATATCAATGATTTACCCCATTTATTGCAACAAAAACTTAATATGTTGTTCGCCGTGTATCCGGTGTTATTTTATATTTTAAGATACGGACAAACATTCTTGACGCCATAAATAACGCCCTTAGGCAGGACCAAACTTAGTTCACAGCTGGTTTTAAATGAAAAGAGAACAAAATGCTTAAGATTTGCCTTCCCGAATGTCAAAAGCAGTGATTGTAACATAATATTAATAATAATCCTACTATTAATATATTTTTTTAATATTTTTAATGTTAATTAATTCTATGATTTTATTGTATTGTTTAACCAAAAATTGTGTATGTGGTGTTAGCCTATAAGTAATTGTTACACTAAATAATGTAAGTTTATCAAATGAAAAAACTGAAACAGTGTTGTGTAAACAATTGTTGGTTAACCTAAGTAAATAAATAAATAAATAATATTGAACAGGCCCAAATTAGAATCCGTAGATAAAACGGTTTTCCTGCGGACTACACTTGATTCAATCTATACAATGGGGTCCTTATTATAACTTGCACGA
Source organism: Ceramica pisi (assembly GCA_963859965.1). Classification (NCBI taxonomy): domain Eukaryota; kingdom Metazoa; phylum Arthropoda; class Insecta; order Lepidoptera; family Noctuidae; genus Ceramica; species Ceramica pisi. The sequence goes on along the minus strand of OY982549.1, from coordinate 5,458,521 downwards.
CGGTTTAGTTCAGCAGCAGATGCTGTTAGAAAAATCCGCTAATTTACGGATATTGATACCATGAGACTTGTCTATTTTAGCTACTTGCCTAGTATCATGTCTTACGGTATCTTAATATGGGGACGAGCTGCAGACATCGAGTCTATTTTTATTCTGCAGAAAAGAGCCATCAGAGCCATATACAATCTCCATCGGCGCGATCCTCTAAGGGAACTGTTTAATAATAAAATAATATTTCTTAAACAGGTTGAAACGAAAAGTTGTGGTCCTATTTTAAAAACTACCTCTGCACATGTAGATAAGCTACTTTTTTTCAGTGAAGTCATTGTCAGTTACAAAAACAAAACAGGATTTTCCATACAAAGTTAGTGACATAAACTTTAGTTCTTTTCAGTTTTAATATCAGCAGATGAAAATTGGTATGGACGGTATAATTTTTGCGGAAGCAGTTTAACACCTTGCATAATATTTATACCAAAGCTAAAAACAATCAGGAAATAGTCATACAAATCAAAAGTACGTATACATTGATAGGGCATTAATTGAACAACTTACTTTGAATAGCACGTGAAGTTCATCACACAGCTCTTGTACGAAGTTCATATCCGATAACAATGGAAGCACTAACTCCCTGGAAACAAATAAAATACAACATTTTAGTAAAATTAACCTCCTGAGTGAAAACAGACGAAGATTTAAAAAAAAGAATGTTCACATACGCATTGGGCAATTTGCGATACTGGATGAATAGCTGTCAGTCAATCAATCTACTTAACCTTTCCCCAACTATTTTGGGGCCGACTTTTATTTTTACCATATTCAGTTGAGTAAAACCTTGGCAAGTATGGGGTCAGATTGTCTGGCTTCTGTGTATCCGTAAAGACTGTCAAAGATCTACAAATTACGAGAAATATCGCTGTCTATGTCCGCGACGCTAAGACAATACTCACTTAGTCTCGTGGCTGAAGGGCTGCTTGGCCTGCGGCAGCCAGGCCCAGTGGTAGGGGTATGCGCGCCACGAGTCAGGGTGCTTGAAGGGGAACGCGAGCCCGTTGTCTATGGCCGCTATGCGTACCTCCGCGCCCGTCCATTCCTATTACAGTTAAAATTAAAATCAGTTCAGGTCCAACTTTTAATTTTAATGCTAAATCACAAAAGGTTATGGCAATATAAACTCACGGAGGGGTCCCTAAGGTCTATATCGGAGTTCGGTGGCGGCTGTTGGCTGGGCGAGTCGTACTTTATGAGCCAGTTGTCGTTACCGCGGTCTGTGTTGCGGATTATGTAGTCTAATACCACTAGCCGCTCGAATTGAAGCTGGAATCTGAAACAGAATATGTCGAAGATTAATACATCTAATATATTATCTAGATGAAGGCAAAAACATCGCCCCTCGTTCCTGCAAGGAATTATATCTTTCCAGAAAGACGCGTCACAAAGTTAAACGCAGGTCAAGCTGAACGCGCCCATAACGCCGTGATTCGATGAACGCGCCTCGCGATCCTACGCGGAGCGATTCGGTGTGAGGGGGCAGAAGACAGCTCGAGCGTAATACAGCCAAATGTAAAGGTAAAAATATAGGATAGAGTACTCACTTCCTCATGACATGTGGGGGCGGCGGGTCCTGCTCGAACCGACGCAGCCAATAGTCCGCGTCTTTGTAGCCCTCCACGAACAACTGGAATGATCCCGCCTGCAATACAAATATAATGGTAAGCAATATACAAATATATGTATAGGCAGGACCGCGGCAGATCATGAAAGAGATGGCGGGATGGCTTGGATGTTTCCCATAAAATTTCCAAGAAATGACACAAAACCGACATCAATGGAAGGAACAGCGGTGCTGATAATTTAATAATGTACGTGTAGAAAATAAATACGATATTCCCCACCGACAATAATATTATACTAGCTGACCCGTGCAACGTCGTCTGCGTAACATTTTTCATTACTGCTCCGCTCCTATTGGTCTTAGCGTGATGATATATAGCCTATAGCCTACCTCGATAAATGGGCTATCTAACACTGAAATAATTTTTCAAATCGGACTAGTAGTTCCTGAGATTAGCGCGTTCAACCAAACAAACAAATAAACAAACTCTTCTGCTTCTATATTAGTATAGATAGGTCAAAGAAGGGCTACAGAAATTTGAGAACATTGTATTCTATATCTTTTTTGTATTGGTCGCAATATTTCCTAGATCGTTATTCGATAGATAAAATTAAAAGCTGAATTTAATCTTGGTGACTGCCGAAATAAAACTTGTCGAACGTAGACAGACATTAATGGTTGATGCGCACAGCCAAGGCGTGGAACTTTGCTTGCGTCTGTGTTTCCGAACGCATAGGTACAACCGTACAACCCTAATCTCTTCAGAGGTATAGAGAACAGGCTCTTTCTAGGTAACCTCGCTCCATCGTAGACTTTGTCTCCGTAATACCTGACCTAGACTAGAATCGAGAGCAAACACATCTCAAATAAAAAAAAGATCCAAAATTTTGAAAATAATTTTCTTACCTTAGGCGGTAGTCCCATTCTATTGAAGCGCAGATTGGGGAACTGCTCGGTGATGGCGCGCTTGAGCCGCGAGCGCTCGCGGTCTATCCGCAGGTAGTTGAACGTCTCCGATACCAGCTTCACCACCTAGCGAACACAATACACACATTTAGCTCAGTGTACGATCAAGGAGCCTTAATCTTTAGCCATTATGAAACACATTTCATACTAAATAATGGGCGCATGTCACCTATTGGAACTGTCATTTTCATTTAAGATGTTGACAATACTTCGACAAAATAAAGGTGCAATTAAAAATGAACCCACGTTGCCCAAACCAATTCCAATCGCTCAACCACTGCGCCAACCGTGTCGTCAAGTAGGGTTTGCCAAGTTTTAACTCCTAATACGCACTTCAGAGTGAATCAGAAAATGTCTCTTATTTTGTGTTGATGAAAAATAAAAAAAATGTTATTCAGCTGAATCCGGTTTCATTGGAATCTGACCCTAATATAGTTGGGAAAAAGTAGGCAGATGATGATTTTGTGTCGATGAACTGAGATAACTTAGGAGGTGAGCTATGTTGATCTCAATTGATTAAGATAGACACAATTTAGTTTTTAAATTGATTTAAATTAATTCCAGCATTATGCACCTAAACTTAACCTTAACTAAAAACTTGTTTCTTTTTTAAATATTCATTCTGTGTCTAGTTTAACCGACAAAGTAACAATAATATCAAGTGCAACTTGTTTTTGATTTTGACCTTGCTCAGCCTGAGAAGGCTGGTTAAATAATATGAAAATTGAAACTAAAAAATATTTTGGTTATACTCAGTCACATCTTGCTTTGAAAGCTTTTTAATATTTAAAGGGGAAATGCAAATGGTATAAAATACTGTAAAGCATGTGCACCCTACTTGACTGCACATACTGCCAGACAATTTAGTCGTACAAGTTATGGAAAGAAAAAATATAAAATAGGATTTGAAAACAGGAACGATAGAAGTAGTTTTGGGAGCTCGTGGCTAAATAATAACAGCCGCACGGGTCGCTCTTTAAGGTTAAGCAACGCTTGCCAAGGTTGGCCTGTGGATGGGTGACCATCTTAACATACCGAGTTTCCTCCATGACCTGTTGATCCCGGCTGTCATTTGTAGATCTTTGGTAGTCGTTACAGATTGTCAGAAGCCAATTTATCTGCCAAGAAGTCTTGCCAAGAAGTACCGTGTTACCCAGTTAATGGGTCTGTGGAGGTCTGGTAGACAACCGCTCCACCTAAAACACTGGTATTCAGCTGAATTCGGTTTGACTGGAAGCCGACCCAATATAGTGGCTAGGCAAATGATGACGTCAATCTTGTATTAGCTTCCTAATAAGCCCGGTGGCTAAATAAGTATTCCTTTGAACCCTATCGTTGTTTCATTTCTAATCCTGCGGCACATGTGAAGACACCTAAAGATTTTCGCGTGATGTTCATTCCACTGGTAAAATCAAAACAATATTTTCATTCAAAACATGTTTTAAATCGAAAGTTACAAGTCAAGATGTTACAACCTCTTACGAACCAATGACCGACTTTCTGGTTAAACATAATCAAGGTCAATGAGGTATAAATGAATACTTAATAATGTGAGATTACATCAAGTTAACATTAAGTTGAGTTCGATCGACTGCGGGGAGAGCGAGGTCGGCTCAGTGCGTGTGTACTAAATTGCTTGCCGCATATTTTAAGATTAATTATTTAATATAGCACTTCGCCCGCGACTTCGTTCGTTCGGGTTTAGAATTGCATTTTTTTTTTTATATAATGTAGCTTACGTTACATTAAATTGCTATTGGTGAAAGAATGTTTCAATCGGTCTTTATTTTATTAATTTATATTGTTTTTATAACTAGTAGGAAATCTGTGACGTTTGTTTAGAATTATAGTGCATTTAATTATTTAATTGAATTTTTAAATAAACTTTTATATTAAATAATGCCAATAGGAATTACAATATTTTCCGGTAAAATTGTAATTCAATAATCCTAACTAATATAATAATGCGAAAGTGAGTTCATTTGTAACGTTTTCACGCTTAAATAGCTGAAACAATTTTTATGAATTTTGGTACAGAGATAGATGGGGACCCTGATAACCTTGACAGGGTACATTTTAGCGAAAATTAAACTTGAACGCGGGCGCAGCCGCGGGCAATGGCTAGTCTTGAAATAAATCAATAAAAACATTCACGTCTGGCCAGCTTTTAGCCCTTTACAAAGCACAAGTCCGATCCTGCATAGAGATGTATCAGCTAAATACCAACTTGCCGCGCTTGATACGGTGGAACGCGGAGCAAAGAGGCTCATAGGCGACGAAAAACTGGATGCCAAGCTTCATAGCTAAGCTCATCGCCGCAAGGTTGCTTGTCGGTCTTCTACAGATTGTACTTCAGTGAGTGTGCCCAAGAACCCCACGACATTTTTTTTCTATAAAAATCGATTTTTCTAATCAATCATAACATACCAATAATCGATTAATAAAAATAATAATGCTTGATTCACTGTCGATTTATTTTTTCGTTCGCAGTCGGCAAGCCGCCCGACTGACTTGAGTGCGGACAGGACTATAGATTATAGAATTATTATTAAAAAATTAAATCACCATTCACATTCTTACTTTGTCCATGACTTTTGTTAATTATATCAAAATGATACATAATAATGATCAACTCATCACACTAAATGTAACATGTGTACAGACATAACCTTAATGCATAAGCAAGCATTCTTCCGATTAATAAAATAATCGGATTTTGGAAAATCGATTGAACATAATAGTTTTTTTCCAAATCGATTGTTATTAATGTTATGTAAACTGTATTATATTTTTTTCCCCGCAAGATCACATCCGTATATTCCACCAATCCGCACTGAGCGTTTCCAAACGTCTTTTATAATGCGCTTAACAAAGGATTGTGACTCTACACCTAGACGAAGTCGTAGCTCGAGTCGTAAAATAATTATTTTTTTATTTCTTCTTTTATGTGCAAAAAGATAATTCGTTAACATGTTTTTATTTTTTTGGTTGTTAGTACCTTTTTGCACATACCGCGTGTATCTGACATCGACGCAAAAACGATTTCCAAGGGTCCAGGGCATGATTCTGGACACTTCAGTGTAGGAATTTTTCGTCGGTTCTTTTCTCATTTTTTCATGAGTACCACAAATAGGTATCAGCTCAGCTGATAATTAATTATTCAGTTAATTAATAATTTTTTTATTAAAAATCTCATTGGGTTAGGTCAGAATAACGATTATGAGCAGTCTAAAGTAAAAAACCCCTTGAAAAAAATGAGAAAAAAGCCGACGAAAGATTCTAAGTGTCCAGAATCATGCCCTGGACCCATGGAAATCGTTTGTGCGTCGATGTCAGATACACGCGGTATGAGACGAATAAAAAAATATACATTTTCTTTTCAACTCGATAACATTTCCTCATTTGAGTCATCTCTTCAAACATGCTTACTGAATTTGATATTAAGGGCCTAGGGGCCATTCCATTATTACGTGATTATTTTTGATGACATGGGGGGCAGGGGGGTTTTAATGGTGATTACGTCAGCAATATTTACTTTTGCAAGTCTTTGTAGATTTTGGTTTGAATTAATTATGGCTAGTTTTATTTTCACTGTCAAGCGATGTTTCATAGTTAATGTCTAAAATTCTGCTTACGTAATACTTGAACGGCGGCCCCTATTGCAATTTGGCTGTTTTTTTTTGCGTTAAAAATGGCTAATTTGACTTACTCAGTAGTTGAGAATAGTTATTAGTATAGTTAATAGCGGCCTCACTTTTCGAATTTTTCTCTTATCTATTGTAAAAAGCCAAAAACCCGAAGTAATTTTCTCATAAAATGTGCGTACTAACCAAATGAAAAATATATCATAATATCGCGAATAGGAATAAAAAAATTAATTATAAATTCCCCAGGGTTCCCTTGTGGTTTTGCTTAAGTATAGCGGTATCAGAAATTTGAAATAGAATGAAATATCCGTTAAAAAATCCCGTACAAACCCATAAAACTACTAAAAACGGAAATTATAACATAGTTCATAAGAAATGAAAATGTAATATATTTATTTAAAATTAATTAATTTTAAATTAAACGTGAATAAGCCTTAAAATAAACGTGATTGCAGCTGGCCAATTTCTACGTAATGCGATGCGTCGGCTGCATGAACTTAGTACTTACAGCGTATTTGGTGATAGGCCGATCTGATAGGCCTCTTAAGTAGCAACTTCTAGAGCTGTGTAAAAAACGACATTCCTTGTTTTGTGGTACAGTAGTACGCACGTGTTTTTTATCGGTATCTAAATGACCTACGGCGATACGCTGTCATTACTCGGGCGTCTAGCGCTTGATATTTTAATTAAAACATATTGAGTACAGAACTCAAGATAAAAGAATATTCGCTAACAAGATTTGGTCATTCAGCAAAAAAGGTTTATAACGGCTGAGACATGAACCTTTTTTTAGGGTTCCGAACAAAAACAGAACCCTTATAGGATCACTCGGGTGTTTGTCTGTCACAAAGTTTTCTCCGGATGTACTGGACCGATTCTGTTCAAATTTGTTTTTTTATTTTTATTAAAAACCTTTCAAACTTTATTGTGTAACATATCAAATGAAAGAGCTTACTGTGAGTTTCAATTATATTAGTTTTAGAATTAATAATTTTGAAGTTATTCAAGAAAATAGACCAAATTACACCCTTATCTCCGAAACTGAGCCCAAAATTTCGAAAAAAATGCAGATAATAGTTCTATATTCTAAAGACTACCAGGAATAAGGAATACCTATAAAAATTCTATGATAGTAATATAAAATGCCAAAAAAAAAATTGGTCCGGCACCTTTTGCACGCGAGTTTGACTCATAATCATTTATTGCATTCATGTAGTTTGTGTGTGTGTTTATTTGTTTAGTGACTCTTACTTGGCCAGTTATTTTTGTGTGTGAGTGGGCTATTTAAGCTCAGGGACGTAGCTCTTTTCGCATGTGGCTAAATTAAGTGAGGTTTTCTTTGTTTCTAAGACGTTTAATTTTCACATGAAAACGGTAATTTCTGTTTTTTGCATTGACTGAAATCAATATTAACGCGAGCGAAGACGCGGGTCAAAGCTAGTTTTACACAATTGAATACTAGACAAACAAAATTATATGTATACACAACATTCTAATAAAACTAGTCGTCTACGTCATAGAGTTAAATCGATAACGCATAATGTACGTCAAACAAAACATTAAAAAGTATTGTAAAATACTTGTAGCGATAAAAATAAACGTATAATATACAAGGAATGTGTTTAATGTAAAAAATATTCTAAACTAATATGTATTAACGTCACAAAACATAAGGTAGTTATGACTTATAAGTTTGGGTATCAAGGTCAAGAGCAGGCTCATTGTGCAATAATAAAACAAAACTGGCCAAGTGCGAGTCGGACTCGCGTGCAAAGATAATCATAATCATAATCATAAATTCATTTATTTGCAAACAGGTGGCACTTTTACATAAAGCTCTGCCTCCTGAACTAGGTAGTTAACCTGTATCTCAGGAGACAGTTCCCTTCCTTATTACATAAGTAATTCATTTTGTTTACATGCATGTTAAGGTGCTATTAAAAACATAAAAAGTAATAAATAAACATGTGATTTTAACTTAAAAAAAAAATACTAACAACATAAAAAGAAAATTGAAAAATGTCAGATATAAAAGTAAAATTTAAAAATATGATTGCCCATGTGATGAAAGATATACAGATAGATCGTTTATTTGGAACAAGGAAAGAAACACAACACACTAAAGCACAGTTACATAACACTAGAAAATACAAATAACACAAAAAAGAAAAAGGCAGATTGTTTGGCAATACTTTGCTACGGAATAATTTGCCAGATTACCTACCTACATAAAAAAAAAATTGACATATACACTCTAATGTGCGGTGTGTAGCTGCACCAAATGGGAGTCCAACTAAGCATGTGCCAGGTGCCAGGCAAATATAACTGACGCTGGTATTCTGCTGGATCCCGTAAGAGACACAACAAAGGGTTCCGAATGAATTCAATTTTTTTTACATGTTATTTGTATTAATCTACATTATATGTAAAGATTTATCTCTATTTTTTTATTCAAATTTTAGGCTCTGTAGTTTCGGAAATAAGGGGGGAATGGTCATTTTTCGTCTAATTTCTTAAATAATTTCAAAACCGTTTATTTTAATATCATAAAAATATACAACTAAAACCTTCACAGTAAGCCCTTTAATTTGGTATGTCACAAAACATTGTTAAAAACTTTTTTTAAATTTTCCATTTTGACCCCCATACAATTTTTTTTATAATTAATGTAACACGTACGTGTTTAGGTCACAGAAGTCCATGTGTAACAAATTTCAACAGAATCGGTACAGTGGATCCGGAGAAAACTGACTGTGACAGATGGACAGACAGACACCCGAGTGATCCTATAAGGGTTCCGTTTTTTGTTCGGAACCCTAAAAAAGGTTGGCAGAAGCCTCCTTGATAAGAAGGGATGCGGTCTGTCCCGCGTCTGTGCCCGGCTTGTTGTATACATAAACTATGCTCAACAGGAACAATGTACCTTTTAAATGGTGAAAGATTTTTTTAAATAGATTTAGGGCTAATTTTTCAATAGTCCAATAACTCTTACCCGAGGAATAAAAATGGCCGTTTGACAGCTTTTGTATGGAAATTATGTCAATATGACTTATTTTTCTTCAAATAAAGTTATCTGACTATTGAAAAAAAAAAAATACAACCGAATTGATAACCTCCTCCTTTTTGGGAAGTCGGTTAAAAATCGGGCCTTAGTTGTTCCGGAGATTACCCTCCACATACATACAAGCTTGCAAAAGTCGCACACTCTCTTTACAATATCCTCTCTTTTTATGTAAGGTGGTACCTAGTTTCATATTGGGATCGAAAATAAAACTACAAGAAAAAATTTAAACACTGAAAACCCCACTATGGCCAAGAAAACAACAACAAGTTTAAGACCATATTCAGATGACAAAAATGATGCATGCACAAATGCACAGTAATTTTGCATCACAGTGATCTTAAGTGAGTTTAATAAGGTTTCTGTCTGAGATAAATAACTTTGACAGGACTGCACGGCATTGATTTATCACCCATACCATACAACTGATCTCACATACACACCTCAGTGTCTGAATACTGTTACATGTAGCAAATGCTAACGTGCTTTGCATGTGAACTAGGTCTCGAATTGGGCAACACTGCGATGCACCTCCAGCCATGCACTAGCTGACCCGCCCCACTTCGTCTGCATTATATTTTTTATAAGTCCTATATTGATCGTAGCGTGATTTTGCAGACTTCCTCGATAAATGGGCTAACCCTTTTCAATTCGAACCATTAGTTCCTATCCCATCCCATTAGAGATTAGCGCGTTCAACTAAACAAACACTCTTCAGCTTTATAATATTAGTATAGATGACCGAAAGATTGTCAGTTCAGAATGTCTACGACTTTTAGTCTTCCGAACATTTGATTGCGGAAAACATTCAATAAATAATGGTGACTGAATTCCTAGAAGAAAGTATCCCATCTAGGTACACTTTTATTGTATACATGTATACTAGTTATCCCGCAGCTTCGCTCCCGTCAACTACAACTCTTATTTTTTTCTGTCATAAGAAACTTCAGGGGAAGTTTCTTTTGTTGTGTTTGCTACTGTCAGGGGACAGTAGCAAACACAACAAAAAAAGAATTAGCGAAATCGGCCCAGCCATTCACGCGTGATAGATTGTACAAGATAGATGGGTTAAAAGTTCCACAAACCCACCCAAAAGTTAAACTATTCCCACCTCCCTGATCTACTCACCACACAGCTTTTGCCGACGATGTTAAAACAGATATTTCAGTTCATTACTACAGTCATTAGGTAATTTGGAGACCTAGACGAAACAGTTCCAGCGTCCGCGTTCGACCTTAGTCTGCGCAGACTAAGGTCAAGCGTGAGATCCCCAGATAGTCGTAATTTTAGGTTTTATCTGTGGAAAAATTCCTAGTGACTTGAATTTTTGTATACACCTGTATTACGGTGTTGTAATGAAGATGTGAAAAATCGACATCGATATTATGCCGGCTAAAAAAGTTATAAAGGTCAAAATAATGTATAACTTTTAATTTATAACTTTTTTAGCCGGCACAATATCGATGTCGATTTTTCACATCTTCATTACGAGACCGTAATAAAGGTGTATACAAAACTTCAGACCACTAGGAATTATCCGCAGATTGGGGTTTCAAATGCCTTAAATGAAGGTTACATTATTAGCAATAAGTATCAGCAAACTAAGACTCCTGCAGAGAATAAAATTTCTTGCCAATTCTTCCAAAATAAGCTAAAACTAGAATCGGTTTCTCCAATATTACTTCAACTCACCCTGGTCTTTGGCACAATCTTGAGGCCGATCTTGGAGTCGACGAGGCTGGCGCCCGCCTCGCTCAGGTACCCCTGGTTGGGGATGAGGCACGAGCGCCCGAAGCAGCACGGACAGCATAGCTTGTGCATCCATTTCGTCCATTTTGGGTTGAGGCGGCCGTATGGCTCCTCGTCTTTAGGCTTGAATACGCCTATGATCTTCTGGAATGGGAAAAATGGGTATAAACATTCTTCTTATTGTATCGATGGTATGTGAATACAAAACTTCTTAAATTATCTGCTTGCCCATAAATTCAACCACGCAAACTCCGCTCGCTGTCGCAGTCAGAATATCCTACAGTGTACAGGTATTTAATTTATCTACGAAGAGACACTTATATCATCGCCATATCATTTCGCCTGTTTAAGGGCTGATTTTTCAACTGTTAGATAACGTTAATTGGAAGAATAAATACGTCATGACATGTTTTCCATACAAAAGCTGTGAGACGGCCATTTTTATTCCTCGGGTAAAAGTTATTAGACTACCTATTGAAAAATCAAACGCTTGAAAAAACGGCTTCATGGTCGCAGTACGCAGAGGATTTCATCTCGTTTCTTAGTTATATATTATAATCCTGTAATCCCAAGGGATAATCCCATAATCCAAGGAAGATTGCGGGATAATCAGTTCTCTACATCCGGAGGAAAACGGGATTCTCGATTTCAGATACCCGTGTGAGCGAACCTTTATACCTAAAGGGCACAGACTTATTGGCGTTCGTTTTCAATGTTAAACCGTTTTATCTGTGCTATAGTAAACATATACAATGTCACGGCATATCGTTGCACCTTGTGATATAATATTAATATTATAAAGCAAATCGGCAAGATTGTATGCACATCGGTACGGTACGGTTAGCAACGAAAGAAGTTTTTACTTTTAAATTATATTTTACAATTTCTATATAAATCGAGAATTTGAATCAGTACATCTTTTCCGTACTCTTCGAAATGTTTTTATTTATCTAACATTACTCAGCTTCAATTGTTTCGATATAATTATGACAATTTTCGTAAAAAGCCTATAACCGTCTCCAGGGTTCCTGCTAGGGTTGCGGATTTTTTTAGGAGGAATACGGATGGGTTTTAGTCAGTTAGAGCCTGACATTGCCTTCTAGTCCGCCCAGAGCGGGAGAACTCATTTGATGATTTCCCATCCATAAAAAAAAAACAGTTTCATCTATGTCTATCTATACTAAAATACATCAAAATCGGTTCAGCGATTTAGGCGTGAAAGCGATGATATAAAACGTTCACTATGATACCAGTACGTCGTAACGTAATACTTATCTAATAAATCAATATTTATCAGCGTTAAGCTAATGTTTGCTTGATAATGATCGTTGCAACTCGTATTAATAATAGAGTCTGCACTTTGCGTAGGTACGTTAGACATATTAATACCGAATCCAGAGTCAAACAATATCCTACAACTAACAATATCATTAGAAAAAAAAAGCCGAGCTCAAAGGTAAGACCGTATCAAACTAAGTTTGGCAGATTCGCAATGGTTTTCTTTTTTGAAGGATGGCAAATAATCAAATGACGCTGCTCTGGGCGGATCAGAAGGGAGTGTCAGACTCTTAGGCCCTTTCCGCACTGCGATTGTTCATCGAGCGGTTTTTTTTCCGCAATTCAGTAACACATTGAATCCTATACGAGTATCTTTTTTGAAGGATGGGAAATCATCAAATGACGCTGCTCTGGGCGGATCAGAAGGGAGTGTCAGACACTTAGGCCCTTTCCGCACTGCCATTGTTCATCGCGCGTTTTTTTCCGCAATTCTGTAACACATTGAATCCTATACGAGTATCCGCACTGGCGGTAAATAAAATATATGATTTGATGCAAATGTACGCGATGAAGCGGTGCGGATTTATTTCCGCGTGAATAAAAATCGCAGTGCCGACAGGGCCTCACTGACTAAAACCCATCCTAATGCCCTTTGCGTTCCAGGGCCGCAGTGACTCTTTCGAATAAATTTCGCAACCCTACCAGAACGTCGTTTTATTATTATTCATAGAGACCGAGAGTAAGCCCGCACGCTTACGAGATGGTACGTGTCACGCAAAAGATGGCTAAATTGATGGAATAAAATAAACAATGACTAGCCAAAATAAAAATAATTGCTGATAATTTGCCAAAATGAAAATTGATGAACTGTCGTTACTTTTTTGGTTCTAACATATAGTCTTATTAAATGTATAATCTAATAATTATCATACACTACGGACCACCTTTTTTTTTTTTAGGGATGGGAAATCATCCAGTAATTGGATGACTTCCCATCCCTAAAAAAAAAAAAACTCTTGCTCTGGGTGTAGCGGGAGGGAGTGTCAGACTTCTACTGACTAAAACCCATCCATGTTCCTTCATTGCCCTTTGTGTTCCGGAGCCACGGTGTCTCTTCCGAATAATCCCGCGACTCCGGCAGGCGTCGGCCCTTTCGGGCCCCTCTGTGTTGCTGACTCTCTTTGAGGCGCGCGTGGAACACTAACGCGCCGTCGACACGGCCTGTCGTCACTAGACGGACGGACGGCGAGCCACACACTACGGACCACCTACGTCCTAACTGTATACTATTATATTTTCTCTTGCTAAGTCAAATCTTGTCTGTAAAATTTCCCTTTTAGCGACAAGACCGCCCATTATTACACCCTTCTTGCAATTTTAAGGGTTCCGTACCTAAAGGGTAACCAAGGGAACCATATCACGAAGTCTCCGCTGTCCGTCCGTCCGACTGTCTGTCAGCGGGCTGTATCTCAAGGACCGTAATAGGTAGACAGTTGAGATTTTCAGTGTGTTACTCCATCAGCCTAGCCTTTTCCCAAGTAAATTGGGGTCGGCTTCCAGTCAAACCGGATTCAGCTGAATACCAGTGTTTTACGTGGAGCGGCTGCCTACCAGACCTCCACAACCCATGGACTGGGTAGCACGGTACTTCTTGGCAAGACTGGAATCAGTTTTACTGGCTTCTGACAATCCGTAACGACTGTCGAAGATCTACAAATGACAACCGGGACCAACAGCTTAACCTGCTTTCCGAGGCAGGGAGGAAACTCGGTATGTTAAGACGCTCACCCATCCACAGATATCCCTTGGCAAGCATTGCTTAACCTTAAAGATCGACCCATGCGGCTCTTATTATTTAGCCACGAGCTCCTCATCATTTTCAGTGTGTTACTATTGCCGCTAAAAATTAAACTAAGAATGTTTCTTGTTTGGGTCCTCACATACAAGACACGTGCTTTTTTTTCTGTTTATGACACGGAACCCTTCATGTGAGAATCCGACTCGAACGGTTTTTGTATGATAGACTGTAAATTAGTAGTTCTCACTGTATAATAAGTAAAGAACAGATTTGCAATTCATTTATTTCCTGCCAAATAATGCTATTATTATGCATATCGCAACTGATTTCCTTGAGTTCTGCCTCAGAACAACATGTTTATCGGAATATTAACATTGTTTTCAACACGACGCAGCTATAAACACTAAAACTGCAGTTGGCATGTGCCTGACGTAACGTCTGATAGTTTTCGGTCGAAAATCCTGAAAAGACCTTTGTCTCTTTCTAATTCAAAGCTTTTGTGTTACTTAGGAATTTTCTCTTTCTAACAATGCCATAGCGAATCTGTTTAGGTAATCTGAATATCTATGGTAGTCTAGTCTATCTTACTTCTTACGAGTACTTACCTTACTACTATTATAAATGCGAAAGATTTGATGTTTTTTCTTAAGGATAGGAAAACATCAAATGACGCCTACCGCTCTAGGCGGAGCGGAAGGGAGTGTTAGATTTTTACTGACTAAAACCCATCCGCGTTCCTCCTAATGCCCTTTGCGTTCCAGGGTCGCGGTTACGGTTTTGATGGCTGTTTGTTACTCAACCACGCTCACACCAGAACGGCTTACCGGATTTGGAACAATTTTCCCTAGCAATAACACATACCTACACGCGGGAGATTCCGCGGGCAAAGGCTAGTAAGTTATACTGAGTCACCACAATACTTTGAAATTTTGAATAGCATTTAAATGTTTCATAGAACACTATCAGTGTTACTCCCCACAATTTAATGTTTTCATAAATATTTAGGTTTTCCCACAACGTGTGAGTAAGATAACTTCAAAAAAAATTTATGTTGCTAGAGAAACCCAGGCAGTAAATAAATGTCCCACCAAAACATTTATGTAAAATAACTTCAAGTTCCCTTTTAATACCGGCTTATAAAAGAAGCGATATCTAACTGTTTCTATCAAGAAAATACAAGAAATCGTGGTTCTGAAGTGTATGATAGCGTGTATCCTCAAATATCTTATAAAATAATAATAAAAAAATTAAAAAACTTTTATTTCAATTACATTTGGCATTTAAATTTAGATACATATTATTGGAAATCACCTTTTAAGCAAGTAATTGCTTGTATTAGGAGACTCCGCACTTCCACTTGTTATTTTTAAGCAATTGAAATGTAGACATGACTGTAAACTTAAAAATTATTCAAACAGCTCTGAGCTGCAAATAAGTGCCTATCTTATATATCTTCTTAATATAAATATAAATCACGTGTCACGTTGTTTGTCCGCGATGGACTCCTAAACTACATAACCGATTTTAATCGCACACCGTGTGCAGTTTGATCCAACTTGAAATACAGGGTAGCTTACACCTCAATTTATAGTTGCAATAAATATTATTTAGGAGCGGTGCATTAATAGAAAATGTGACGCGGACGAAGTTGCGCGGGACAGCGAGTTAATTATATTACTAAAGGTTAAGTAATAACGATGCAGCACGGGATGAAATTAACGCCAATTTCGTAATTTCCTAAGTGCCTCTTAAGCTAGGATTTTAAGTTGGAATGTACCTGTCAATCAAAAGAAGGGGCTAAGCTCAGAGCCCTCTTTCCCCCGTAATGCCAGCTGTTTAATCTACGCTCCGTGTCTTTCCTTGTAAACTATAAATAAGTTTACAGGTCAGAGTGCCAAATCTACTAGTAAATTTTCCAATAACGTTCACATTCGTATCTCAGTCGCAATCTGTCAAAAATATATGAGATTTTTTGACAGATCGCGACTGAGATTCGAATACGAGCGTTGCTTAAAAGTTATTAGGTAGAACTGGCCCTCAAAGAGAGCGATTAATAAAATAATATAAGTCAATAACTACAATAATGACCATCTGATCTAAGAGACGGATCTATATATTATTAAATCCTCAAACATCTTCATTCTTAAGGTGTCGTACTAATTGGCTCACGATCGTCGCGCGATGAAAATGATTCCTGTGATAATTTGCCCGATAATTTGCAAGCTCAATTAGGACACTTAAGAAATATGTGTTTAATCTAGTCGTGCGACGAAATCGCATCGTTCATTCGTACGATCGTTAGCCAATTAGGACGGCGCCTTACTCGCATCTCAAAACCAGCTATAATCCAACACTGCATGAAACCGCATGAGACACTCGACTCATATTTAAACTAGTTTCAAGACAAGACTGCAATTTTGTGGCTAACTAATACACACGTCCCTCAGACAGACATCTCAATTGCACGGTCGTAAGTCCATGTTAGGCGGTTCAGTGATTCGTCCTTGCGGGTTGTAACAAACAGTTAGTTAACGTAACATACGTACGTCAAAAAGTTACGATTGTTGACGGTTGCGGACGATGTTTGACGTTCGTTAAATTAGAAGCGTTATTTCAAAACATTCTGGTAAACATTTCCTGCTCATTCCAATAGCTAAGTTATTGACACGGGTTCTACCTAAATAGCTTTTTTGCATTCCACCACTTATTTGTGTCATTAGAAGAACTGGTATTGAGGAATTCAAAAGAAATGTCACAATATTGTTCTATTTGACGCAACTAAAGTTACGTTAACCAGTGCTCAGACCATCAATTAACGTAAACGTTATATTTTACGTGCGTTAACGCTGACATTTTGTGAAACAACCCAATTTTTTGATTTGACGATAGTTAGCACCATTTTTAACGTTTACGCGTGCGTTAAGTGTAGTTGAAACAACCCGCCCTAAGTCTTCGTAAGTCATTCGTATACATTAGTGAAGACTGAAACACGGAGTGGTTGACGACAAAGAATGGAGAACAATCAATTTCTATTTAAGGTGGTGTATCAGGGTAAAGCTGTAGCCGGCACGAGTCGTGAGCACAAATGATTGCAGCAGGGTGATCTCGCCAATGTAGGTACGGTGGGCGAACGAAACTTGTTAGCGCATTATTTGACGCACTTTGACTGACGAACCAATAACGTGAAGCGTCAGAACTGTCGTCGTCAAACCGACCAATGGAGATTGTGCTCACGACTCGTGCCGGTTTTTATACTAAGGGATTTTCAGAAGAATGAACAAATTTCTCTTCTTTGATCTATAAATAAGTTTCTGCGATAAAATAAATCTTATGGGCTGATAAGCGAGATTATCTATTTTAAGAAACCTTTTAATCCTACAGGGGCAAAGAATGGCTTAATACTAGAACAGGTTATATTAGCCGTATAAAATGTTGATATTTAGTGGAAAATTTAGTAACAATCTTAGTTTTTAGTTGTTGTACTCACGTGACTAAGATACCCCTGAAATTAAGAAAAATTGACTTGATCACGTGGCGGGATCGAGCAACAAACGTTTGTAAAATAAATGGTAAAAGATTAATCTATGATAGTCCAATCCTAATATATAAAATTCTTCCGTTACTGAGTGACTGACAGAGAACGCACAGCTGCAAATATTTTATTTAATTTTATTATATTCGGAAAACTTACAGCTAATTATACAGCATGGTTAGTTATTCTAAAATAATGAAGGCCAATTACAAGTTTTCACGTACAACAAATTAAGAGCGTGTATTCCGTCCACTAGCGCCGCCAATCGTTTTTTATTATTTGTGGTAAATTTAAGACACGTAGATAAAAAACCGCTCTGTAGTGCACTGAAGAAATCTAATTATTATGTTTTGAGAGTTATGTTTTGTACTTTAGAACATAAATAGTTGCCAAAGTCGATATTTTTGCTAAAAGTGGTCACTTTTAGCAATAATTGCCGTTTTGGCTATTTAGCCATGAGTTATGTATTAAAAATAGCTGTCAAAAAATAATAGATACATTTCTTTAGTGCACTACAGAGCGGTTTTTTATCTACGTGTCTTAAATTTACCACAATTAATAAAAAACGATTGGCGGCGCTAGTGGATGGAATACACACTCTTAAGAAAAACGGCAATAATTTAGAAACTTAGAGTTTCACTAACTACATAATGCTCATGAAAAAATGATTGCACAGAGTTCGCTTCAACATTCTAATCCCAGTGTTAAAGAGGTCGATGTCAACCTCCCGGCAGGCCGCATTAAAAGCACGACTCGCTCTTATCAGATAAGAGTTTTGTCTGTAAGAAGTTCTTACCACCGGTGTAGCCAATATGTATATTGGTCGTAGGAAGCTGTAATTTGGCATGTAGGTTCCTTGAGTAGTGTAGGGGAGCACTAGGATTTCCCGAAATTCCTACGGGAACAGGAAAAAACGGGATATCGTCGGGGATAGTGCAAATCCGCGGAACTAGCATTGGATTATACCACGTATTTGCACTCTGTGTAGGTTTACAGAGGAGGTTTATAAATTAATGTGTTAAATATATATATAATAAACGACTTTTAACCTCATTTTTACATGGAGAGTACACTGGTAATCTAATAGTCTATATTGTATACTAGTAGAAATCAATGAACGTTTGAGACTATATTGTATGGCTACATTTTTCAGATACGCGGAACTATCCAATGTTAGTTCCGCGGATTTACACTATACTATCCCCGACGATATGCGCGTACGGAGTCGCGGGCAAACGCTATAGTTTACGCCAGATAAACGTGGAATAAAGTACATTGACCCACATACATTTATTGACTTTATTACGATCAAAATCAGAAATAATGACATAAAGCTGTCCTGCTAGTCTATTCTGTAAATAACCACTTCGATATCGACTTCACCTGAGTGACTAAGCTTACAAAGTGAACTTTATTTCACACATCATAAGGTCTTATATTTGTACGAATTTGAAACTCACCTCGGATTCCGCTGTCGAGACACGAAAATGTTGTTACAGAATAGCACTGCTGAATCGACTTCTATCGTGATCCTTTACGTTCTCTAGTAATGAAAAACAGTTCTTAATTTATTGTTCTAGTATCTACGAAGAGATATTAGGGAAAGGTCAATGTACTTTATTCCACGTTTATCTGGCGTAAACTATAGTTTAATATATTTGGTGAACATAGTCACCTAAAGATCAGTAACCGACCCTCGTATTCCGAACTCTATTTGATTACGTGATATTTTTCAGACGGAGGATTTCTAACTTGTATAGGTCGACTGCCTCGAAGGTCTAGACTAGAGGACCTATAACGTTCAATATCCAGGGTCGCGATCGGGCTAAATGTTATTGGGCTGTTGTTATGTTTTTGGTCGCCTGGAAGTCCGGAGCTCGGGTTTGCTCTAATGGGCTCGTCCCCTATTGCATAATAGTGTAGAATTAAATGCTGGTAGAATTTTTTGCAGTGAATTGTATTTCAAAAATTTTAAAGATTAAATTTTCACAAGAGCACAGTGACACGTGCACAAGCACAAGTGTAATAGAAATAAAAATAAATAAAAATGCTCACCCCTCCAGGATTCTTGACGAAGTAAGACCCGCTGGATCCCTGGTATATCCTCTCCGGGAAGATACCATTGTCGATGGCTACCTCCGCCTGCCATACCAACTCGCTGAACTGCGGATCATCTGCACAAATAATGGGAGATTAGTATGACAACAGTTTCTGTGAAAGAGATTCGTTCTTATTGCCTTGAAAAAGACGTAGACACAGTTGAAGACAGATTTTTTTTAGATTATTGTGAACTTCCTGAAAGTATTTTAACAATCAATGATGAACGTGGATGCTAAAGATCAAGACCAAGGCGAAAATTGAGCAGGATATTCCTTGAAGATGACGTATAAATAATGATAAGGTACAAGTTTACACTATTTCGTGGATATCTTTGATCGTTTCTAGGTAACGATGCGTTTTATACGTTCTATCATTCCGGGAATTCAGCACTCTAAAATGACGTAAACATTGAGAATAATTTTTGCTTATTTATTTAGTTTAGGTCCGTGTTATGAGCAGAGCAAATTTAGCACCAGAAAAAAATCTTATAAAATGTATCAGGATTTGATATTTGCCCCTGATGTTTCGAGATAAAAATGATTTGCTGATACAATTTCGCAATCATTGAATGAACTCACTATTTGCTTAAGATTCGCCGCACCAGACTTGCTTATCTCAGAAACTGATAAAACCAATATTACTTTGTTTATAATCGAGTTCTTTAGCGTACTGAATTAACCTCATATTAATGTCTTTATTATAAAAATTGTGTACTACTCAATGTTTTCCGTACTTATAAAGATAACTGAGTATCATGTTGATAAGCTAATCAGCCATGACTCCGTGACTCAAACGATATTCTGTATTTTTGTTTTATACAAAATAATATTGATATGTATCTGGCTTAAATCTTTCACGTGCGAAAGGCCCGATGACATACAAGAAAACCGTCAGTGTAATTTAATATAATATAATATCCTTGGACATTTTACACAACGCCATATAGTCCCAAGCTAAGCAACTTAATGCTTGTGTTATGGTAACGAGATGGCTGATAAACTACATATATACATATTTTTTTGTAAATACATACATATTATAGATAGAAAAGCACCCAGACTCGGAACAAATACTTGTAGGTCGTACAAACATTTGTTCCGTGCGGGAATCGAACCCACGACATGCTGCGCAGCAGTCAATCGCTCAACCACTGCGCCAACCGTATTAATTCATCGGTCAACTTAATTAATTAGGAAACTCTAGCCGCTGTCCCGTCATTCCGTCTGTCTGACAGCAGACTGTATAGATCTCAAAACCTTAATAGGTAAACAGTCGAAATTTTCAGTGTCTGTGTATTTCTATTGCCGCTATAGCAACAATTAATAAAAAAACATTAAAAAATTAAACCTCCCATGAGTTAATCTCAATTAGGGCACCTATACAAGATTTTTTTTTTTTTTTCGATTCATGGTACGGAACCCTTCGTTCAACTTCCACTTCACCGGTTCTTAAATTAGGAAGGGTTTTTTATAACTATCTTTCATTTAAGTTTTTTAATTAATTTACTTAGTCGGCATTACTTCTTCAGTTACCGATATACCCTTCGCGTCTGCAGTTTCCTTAGTTAATTTAAATTTACCAAGTAGAAAACTCCTACATTAAGGACAATTTGACGACTCTGAAGCATCCTTATCTTATGCCTGCTACGGCCGAATAAAGCTAAACGAATTGGCTGCTCCTTTGAATGAAATTGACCTTTTCAGATTCATAGATATAACCTAGGTACCCAAACAATGGGATTTCGTCAGCCAACATTTGAGTGAAAATGTCACCTTGGTTCAAAGGCCTAATAGTAGTGCTGTTCTGCAGTGCGATTCTGTAAACATGTCAAAGTGAACACTAAGGCGAAGTGAACGAAAAGTGAGCTGTCAAATCAAACAAAGAAGATGGCATGACAGCTCACTTGTCGTTCACTCCACCTAAGTGATCGCGGTGAGATGTCGACAGAATCCATCGGCTGTAACAATTTCACCGTGATAACTTCAGGTGAAGTGAGCTGTCAATCTCTCGTATAAATAGGGATGTTTCCTGCGTAAAAAATATAATTATACTAGATTTTGCGTGCGACTTCGTACGTGCATAACTCGTTTTTTTCCCGTTCTCCCAGGAATTTTGGGAAATCCAAGGAACCTACGTGCCAAATTTCAGCTTTCTACGTGCGTACTTTCGGCTGTGCGTTGTTTGTTAGTCACTAGTGAGCGCAGTCACTGAGTAACGGAAAAAAATTATGTATTAGGATTTAGTCTATCAGAGACATATTGGATCTGTATTTTTTGTTAAGTATATCAAATCCGAATTGACGAATAAAACGCATTAAAAGACAGGAGAGGCCCGTAAAAAGTGTATCGTTAAGTGACATCAGTTTTCAACGCACTGTATCGTCTTAATTTTCTGTATTCGTAAAACAAGAAATACTTATACGAGTACGCGTCCAATATTTTTTTGGAAATCTATCTGATGGACAAATATTTTTTTTCTTCATCTAGCATTTCAGTGAGGTTTTTTACGGAATCGCCCGGCAGATTGAGTGAAAGCACAGAGCAGATAAAATAATTCCCCTTTATCTGTTATGTGAGTGAAGAGGTTGAAAACAAGGAGGTAGGTACTGAGACTGAGACCGACATCTTACACAAGATTATACTTACATCTGCTAGACGTAGCTAAGTTATAGCTTGGTTTAATTTAATAGCACGTCTGGTTCGAAATCTGAGCTGGATTTCAGCGCTACACAAAATACTACGCTTTCATTTTCGCACGGATCTGTAGTTTCGTAAAAATTTGCCCATGTAAGTGTTTGTAAACGCAATCCAAATACAGGAGAAATTGTAATACGAAGAATTCAATAAAAGAAAGACATTGTACACTAAGTTTCGATATTTGTAGCGGTCATTGTGAGAAACCCTAGCGGTTGGAAGCCATTCATAATAAGCCTTTTACATAGGAACACAGTTACAATGTTGAAAATTTTAAGCACATCATTAGTTGAATTCTATTAGAACATCTTTTCACTAAGAATACCTAAATGCGCTTACATATTTATTTTACTTTTCTGCTTAAGCTTGCATACGGTGTTTTTATGAGGATTGGAAATCATTAAATGACTTCGCTCTGGGCGGAGCAGAAGAGAGTGTCAGACTGTTACTGACTAAAACCCATCAGTGTTCCTGCTCATGGCCTTTGCGTTCCAGGGCTGCCACGATCGCGGTGACTCTTTCGAACAAATTCTGCAAACCTAGCAAACCCATATTTTTGTCTTTCGACTTATCTGTGTATGATGTCTGTATTTAAACTGTTATTAAAATAAATAGGTACAATTTCTCAGACATAAACTGCAATACATTGGTTTTAATGAGTCCCATATTGATATCAATTGTTGCTTGTCTGACCTACTACATATTCATTTTATTACGCATAAGTATTGTGGATTACTTTAAATGCGTCTGGTGCATCCTTTAAAGCCCCAGGGCTAACACCCTGCCTGCTAGGTTTTTTTTCTACAGCGTTAAATTAAAATATTCTTATCGTCTTCTTCGAGGGTTCAAAACTTTTTGGGAAAACTTTCATTGTAGGTACGTACAGCTAAGGAGTGGAATTCTTTACCTTTTTTTTTAGGGATGGGATATCATCCAATGACTCCTCCCGCTCTGGGTGTAGCGGGAGGGAGTGTCAGACTTCTACTGACTAAAACCCACCCATGTTCCTTCATTGCCCTTTGTGTTCCGGAGCCACGGTGTCTCTTGCGAATAATCCCGCGACTCCGGCAGGCGTCGGCCCTTTCGGGCCCCTCTGTGTGCTGACTCTCTTTGAGGCGCGCGTGGAACACTAACGCGCTGTCGACACGGCCTGTCGTCACTAGACGGACGGACGGCGAGCCACCCATAGCTCGCCGTCCACAGGCCCGCGCCTACGGTGGCCGGAGGTCACCAGGTGGTGGCCCCCGACGCCCGCGGCGTCTACCACGGCGGGGAATTCTTTACCTGAGTCAGTGTTTCCTCATAGCTACAACCTGGGAGCTCTTTATGTTATGAGTGGGAGTGAGTGTGGGTGGGAGTGGGTTACATCTAGGCGAACTTACGCCATCGTCGACCTCATCATCGTTTTCTATCAGTGTGAGATTTTCGTCGATCGCAAATCTATCAATAGTATTTCTAGTTCAACTCTCACGAAGCAGAAAAAAAATCCTTGATGCTCTTTCTTGTTCGTATCTAGCTATCTACATGACAATAAAATACCCAACACACGATATGCAAAAAGTGCGCACGCTTCACACTCAAAGACTTGATAACACAAAGGTCTGACGTCTGCGTAGCCCCAGGTATGGCGAAACCTGCTTTGCAGTCAGTGCACTTGAGATAAAAGGAAGATGATGAATATTCAATCTTTCGTCTGGATTGTTTATTTTTAAACTTCACACACCTTTGTGCAAAGTCTGATGCTGAATCAGATCAGTTCAAAATCTTTAATAACTCAGAGAACAGTTCGTAATATAGGCTAAGCACAACTAGGTAGGATGATATTTTTGACGACACGGTTGGCGCAGTGGTTGAGCGATTGACTGCTGCGCGGCATGTCGCGGGTTCGATTCCCGCACGGAACAAATATTTGTACGACCTACATGTATTTGTTCCGAGTCTGGGTGTTTTTCTATCTATAATATGTATGTATTTACAAAAAAAAAATGTATATACGTAGTTTATCAGCCATCTCGTTACCATAACACAAGCATTAGGTTGCTTAGCTTGGGACTATATGGCGTTGTGTGAAATGTCCAAGGATATTTATTATTATTATTTATTATTATTATTATATTTTTTAGTATTTGAAATAGTGCATGATGACCAGCTCAGTCCTAATCGTCGAGAAAAACAAAGGACGGCAGTAATTATGTCATTCATTCCAGTACTATAATAAAAATTATAAGTGCTATGAATAGTATGAATACCTAATGCGTCCAATGACGTAGTTTCATTGAATCGCATAATCAACATAACATAAGGAAGATATTGCTTGACTTTGGCTGCTTTTATAAAAATCAGGGCTTAGAAATACGAGTTTAAATGGATGACATTATACAGGAGCAGATAAAATAAATTATTTTAGTTCTATCTACACGCTACAAAGTTCCGGGTCACGGCCTCCTAAACTTCAGTCTTTCCAGACTCAGTGGTCGTGCGTCAGAGTAGTCTTCAGAAAACGGAGGTCTCAAAAGGCTCAGAGTTCGGGATTGGAAAATATGCTTTAAGGAGATGGATGAACGCATTCTCTTCGCCGTCCTTGTCGAAACACTTAGCCAGAGGGCCTTGCTTCTGATATTATGTGGAGATTTCCAGCTAAGGACCTTCCAAGCTCAGTGTCCTATAGACATCCCGGAAGCCGGTCATGATGAATTAATGTTCTTAAAATATTAATGCATGCATTTTGTATCCACCTCTTACTCTGTTGGAGGACTATCCTGGAAGACCCTAGACCCTGATCCTGATATACCATGCGTCCTTTAACAAGACTTTGTTAAATCTTAGGATCTTCGTAGTAAGAGCTATTACAGCAACACATAGAAACATCTACAACTAGGTTCTACATACAACATAAACACAACTAGCTTATAATAATGAAAAATAATCCTTACTTTTGGCTAACAAACGACGCCACTTGCCTAAGCAGCGATGTGAGAAAGTAAAAAGAATAAAATTAAAAGCATTGTTACAATAATTAATAACTGAAAACTGAACACCTGCAGCCTTGTGAACATGTGGAATGTTTTATTATTGAACAGATATCGTATATATTTTGATGACTTGCTAAAATAAAACTTGGTTATACAAGAGAGGTTTTCGTTTCAGTTTGGCGATGTACCTACTGATGTCTGACTGATAAAGCCATCGTTATTTAGTTTTAATTGGCATTTTAATTGATCCTCTCACTACCTGGGGATAACATGATGGACTAGATAAAAAGCTTCAACAAACAATAAAATAGATGGATACAGACAAATAGGATGGATAGGGAAAGAAGCGTTGGAAGGTGGAATATGACCTGGTGGGTGGAGGCCGCGGGAATGCATGAGAGACGTACAGGACCGGTCGATGTGGCGACTCTTTGGGAGGCCTATGTCCAGCAGTGGAAGTCTTTTGGCTGATAAGATGATGAATGATGAGGGAAAGAAGTACCGTTTAACCACAGTTTAGTAATAGGTTCAACAGATAGCCTATTAGTATATCATAATAAATAAAATTCTTCCGTTACTATTACTGATGAGTGACTGATACACAACGCAAGGCCGAAACTATTGGTTGTAAAAAGCTGAATTTAGCATGTATGTTCCTTGGGGAGTGTAGAGGAGCACTAAGAGAGGATTACCTGAAATCCTGGAACGGGAAAAAAAAGGATATGCGCGTAGCGTATTTCCCTTTCCGTGTTCAACTGGCAACACCGGTCTCGCGAAATCAACACGCTTTTGTTTTACTACGGAATTCTACGAGCCCGTGTTCAATTCGTGTCAACTGAGCACGCTTTTGCGATCAAGCAACGTTAAAAGAAGTTTTACAAAATAGTGTGCAATTGAATTGAACACAACCTAACCTCAAAAAGTTTTATATTCAGTCCGGAGGCCCAGTCGACGGAGCCCTCTGAGTAGTTTTAAATAAAAAAATAACCACGAAGACCCCCACCCTGACTCGGACAGGTTAGGTTAGAAGGGAATGGCGGGGTCGAGTAAGCGAGCGAATAGGCCAGTGAACACGGAAAGGGAAATATGCATGCGCGTACGAAAGCCCGGACAAAAGCTAGTAGCAGATATTTAAAAGGATTTTTTACAGGTGCATTACTAGGAACGTGTCTTAGACTAACGACTCTAGTTCACGCTAAGCATCTCGTAGTTTACTGGTTATTACGTAAACGCTCGGTATTTGTGAGCTTCGATCGGGACTGCCCTTTCAGTTTCAGACTCAACTGGAGTCACGTGGCCGAGATCACGTGTTGGTGTCGAAACTTCGCGCATAGAAACCAGCCAGGCACTCACCCGTACATATGAATCCACGTGACGGATGCTTTTACATGAAAGTCCGACACGAAGTGTACTGTTTATTTACTTTTTGATGTTATTGGGAGGGGTGGGAGGCGGAGGAATGAAGAAGTAGTGAGTTAAAAAAAAAAAAAAATTTTAGGACTAGGCGACAATCACAGATTCGATAGATAGTAGATTTAAGATGGTAGTGATTACTGAGATGAAGAAGTACCCAAAAGATGGATGTGGCCAAGATAATGATGTTACAGGGTGGCATTGAAATAGGCAGACCACCTTATAGTGCTACTGTGGTCAACGCCTAACATGGACACCAGCAATACCAGAGCCATTGCAAATGCATTGCCGTCTCATAGACAAAGCTGAAATGTCTCACTCTTTAGTGATACAAACAAAATTTTGAATCACAATAACAACGAAAACATGCACATTTTATATTTTTGATTTTGTCATCAGGCAAATGAAAAATCGTTTTATTTTCAGCCCCATCGTAGTTTGACATTAAAGTCAACCCCTAATATGGAAAATTACACCTGTTTTTTTTTGAGATCACTGCACCAGAATCACTGCATATACTTACTATGTATTGCCGTATCAAAGGCGAAACACAAAATTGTGAATCACAATAACAAGGAAAACAATAACACATTTTCAAACAACGAAAACGAGTATTATTGTTAATTCATCATCACGCAGATGAAGAATCGATGACGAAAGCTTTCCCAAACGTATTCGGATTGGCTTTCAGTCCAACCAATTCCTTCCAACATTGTTTTATTAAACACCAAAATACATTATTTTCCACAAACCAAGTAAATTTAAATCGAAAGCTGAGGCTATTTCAAAACGCAAATCTGGCGTAATCATGACGCGCGTTTTTCTCAGTGACTGTACCTACCAAGTATCAATATTCAATAACGCGTTTGGTAGTGTCAATGGATTCATTTTAATCAATAACATTGTATGTGAGTGTGATAATACCCGTACGTTTCTGCTCAAGTAGACAACAAAAGATATTATGGACTCATTCATGGGAATAAATTTTTTTATGCAATAAAACTAAAATAAAACCTTTGCATCGGAATGTGAACTTTGTTCTGTATAAAATAAATCTTGTTATTACAAAAGTTGATTATATCTGTTTAATATTATTTTATTAGTCCTTGGTAAAAACCTAAATGGTTACCTTATCGCTGAAAACTCTCTATCTCTGCTGTGGAAGGTTTGTCACTATTTTTCAGAATTAATCAAAATTCAAAAAAATTCAAAATTCAAAATTCAAGCATTTATTTCAATTAAACCATGTACAGGCACTTTTGAATTGTCAAGGTCGGTCGGTCCAAAAAGTTGAAGCTATTTGCACGTTCCAAAGCGTAGATCTCTATGGAGAAGAACGTGCAAGAAACTCCACGGACACTCTTTTAAAAATAATATTTGTTTACAAAGATTTATTTACATCGGGTTGACATTATACATACATGTGAGAACGATGTAAAAAACGAGCAGGATAAAAGCGTCCGGAATAATTTAGCTAGAAGCCACTTTATAGGATTGGTTTCAACTAAGTAACTTTCCATTTTGCAGGGTACTGAAATACGAAATGTAACAACCCACTTTCAAGGTAGCTAATTCCTTTGTTATCAGAAAAGGGTTTAGGTACACTGTAAAAAGCGTGTTGTTTCGCAAGTACAACTACAAAGATGCGCGTCCTGGATTTGTTCTTTGATCCATGTCAAATTGTTTTTGGGATTTCCTCAAATGTTATTTTAAAGGTGTAATTTAAAGTGTGAGTGGGTTACTATTCGCCCGAAAGACTGGCTTTAAATCCGCCTCCGTATTTTGCCGCACCACTTCATTCAAACAGACTTTTTGACATAATATATTATGAAGACTTTTTTGGAATATAGAAAAAGTAAATGTACCTAACTGAAAAAATACAAAAAAATTGCCATTGACTCAATTTAAATCAAAGTTAGTTTTATAAACTTGTTGTAATTAAACTGGCTTATTCCCAGGCAATCCATAATTTTGACCTAGCGGCTCCAAACCAAATTGCGTAAGGTCAACAAAACACAAATTACTAACATGAATGCTATCATTAAGTGGTAACAGTTTCAGTACATAGGCAGTCACAAATCAATCCTATGCCTAAGTTTGTAAGCACTTATACCTATTGGAGAAAATAATCTCACAATGCATTTTATGTCATCACACATTTACTTGATGTCACACCTAAGGTCACACAACATGAAGTTAGAGAATGCAAAAATGAGTCTTCTCTTTTTCGTGAAATCTGTACTATAAAATAAAAGCCATTAAATTATGTCTTCCAATAAATATCACAAATCAAACAGATTGAAGCAACCTACATTTAGCAAGCTGCCTGTAGAAATCAACAGATAACCACAAGTACTAAGATACTAACAAGACAATCAATATCAATTTGCATGAGCTCCACATGTTAGTTTACCTAACTGTGTTGCTGTGTTGTCAGAAGTGGGGTAAGTGACACATACATATGTGGGTGCACCATTTGCATAAGTGTGGGCTGTAGAACACTGTAGCTAGAATATGAAACTTTTCTTCAAAGTTGTAAATACTTTATTGACCTTTCGGAGTATTTTCTTTTGGGTTGCTACAGTTATATGAGCCAGAATTAAAAGAGCTTTTATAATGTTGCATTTTATAAACTGTCCTTACATTATTTGTGACATAAAAATTGCACATTGCTCGCAGAACAGATGGTCGATGGGACCGAAAAGTTCTGGAGTGGCGAGCGCGTACCGGAAGACGCGGCGCTGAAAGGCGTCCTTCAAGGTAGAACGATGACCTGCTCAAGGTCGCGGGTAACCGATGGATGCGAGACGCACAGAGGACCGATTGTTATGGCGACACTTGGGGGAGGCAGCAACATCTTTCGGCTGATTTCAACTTTTTTCATGCTTATTTCATCATTATCATTAATGATGAAAGAAGCATGAAATATTTAATTCCTACCTACTTGAACAGAAACACTTAAATTCTCATTAATTATCCACAAACTATCTTTTACACTCTAATAACATCTATTCTTGCAAAAGTTCTATCATTAAAATATTTTTTTAAACATTAAGCAATTAGGTAACAGTTGACAATATTAGCATAATGAGTGACAAAAATGTGACCCTACCTTGAAGTAGTACTATGTCACATTAACATAGTAACCTGTTTGGTTATCAACCTATCTTTGTGCTTAGCATAACCAAGCTAACTGTGCTTAAGAGCGTGTATTCCGTCCACTAGCGCCGCCAATCGTTTTTTATTAATTGTGGTAAATTTAAGACACGTAGATAAAAAACCGCTCTGTAGTGCACTAAAGAAATGTATCTATTATTTTTTGACAGCTATTTTTAATACATAACTCATGGCTAAATAGCCAAAACGGCAATTATTGCTAAAAGTAAGCCACTTTTAGCAAAAATATCGACTTTGGCAACTATTTATGTTCTAAAGTACAAAACATAACTCTCAAAACATAATAAATACATTTCTTCAGTGCACTACAGAGCGGTTTTTTATTTACGTGTCTTAAATTTACCACAAATAATAAAAAACGATTGGCGGCGCTAGTGGACGGAATACACGCTCATAATACTCCATTTTAAATTTTAGTACATCGTCACATTACCAGTCTTGCCAAATGCCAACACATTTCAAATGTTTTGAGGTTTTAATTTAAATTGAACACATTGATTTTGACACAATTTAAACACATTAGTATCACTGTTACTGTTGTATTTATATTATTTTCATAGAAATAGAATTATTCAATTTAAATTTATACGTAAAGCGAGACAGGTGCCAAGTTATAGGGGCAGACCTTTGCCCAGGAGAGAGGGCTTATACAGGCTGACAGTAAACAATTTGGTGTTTTTTCAATGATATCTGTGTGTTATTTGTTGCTTTCTAATCCTAAATCTTTTTGTTATGATGACCTAATAAAACATAATATTTTCTAAAAAAAAAAAAAACAAAAACATATTTTTGTTTATGTTTCCAATGTAATGCTAATGGTATTGCAATGCTACAAAAGATTACTATCTTCAAATTGGTGGTTTATCAAAAACTCAATCTTGTTAATTAATTGTGTAGTGCAACACAAAGAATTTTTTCGTCACTATTTTTCAGTGCCACATAGCTGTACCAAAACTAACATATTTCAGCACAAGAAATTGTAATACACACAAAAAATAGGTTTTAACCTTGAGCCAACAAACCTCTTTGCTTAATTTTAACTACAGACTCATAAAAAATATGCACACGAAGTTACATGTATACCGTAAAGTCTATAATTTCTGTTACTGCCATATGGGTTATCAATAACAAGTGTTACTAAACATTTTCCAAATGCAATTCTACCAAATATTGAAAATCATGTAAAGATATTGGATATGAAGTACTTACTGCACTCAAAAGGACCTTCCATTTTTAGAAAAGAAAAGAAAACATTGGCACTGAAACTACAGCACAGCCGTTACACTTCACTGAAAATAGTCTGTGGCTATATTCATACATTTCTTGGTATAGACGTTTTTGAGTTTTAACTACACAATGAAGTTAGTTCAATCAATAACAAGGTACAGTACACAAAAACATGCAATTTGGTAGGCAGTATAATATTACACGATACGAATTTCTAATCATGCGCGATAAGTGAGCTATTACAGCGTGAAGGTAAACAATACGCACTTATGAACATCTGTTATTTGCGAAAAGATTAACGATGTTCATGGAAGCCATACAACTCATCATGAGAAGTCTCACAAGCGTTTTTTTTTAATTACTGTACTAAATATATTAAGTAGGTATACCAATCGTGTTTTAGGACTATATAATAAGTCTGATAAACTCAATTTTAAAGGTAACATGAGTCAGTGCGATGTTACAAGGGTCAATATTTCGTCTCACCTGGGAAATGATTGAAAGAAACTTCGAAGTCGCCGCGGCCGCCCAGCAGCGGCTGCGACTCTCGGTTCACCCCTGGCGAATCCACGTTGCCCTCGAACCCGACCTCTGGCACTAAACAAATCTCCTCGGAACTACTCGACAAAGATACCACACCGTCATCGGGCGGCGTAATTGCTGTATTCGGTTTGTCGAAATCGAGATTCAACAGAGTCTCTTCCGTACTCATGAGTAATGTTAAACAGTAAATCTCTACCGAGCCTCATTTATTTCGTATAAATCTCTTTGTTTCACAACCATTTAACACAAACACATAACTTCATTCAGCGATGGTGCAAAGACTATAGACCGGAGCGATGACAGCTGAAATTGACAAGCTGTAAAGTCATAGACGAAACGTCCTTTTGCGATAGTGTTGCCTGAAATATTTCTTACTAAAAGGTAAATAACGGTTTTTAAAGTGATCAAATTATTTCTATGAGAAATTAGTTAACGTCCGACTCGTATTCGTATTCTTTTCATGACAAAGTTCTCCTACAAATGTTTAGTCTGTGGCTCGACCCGCGATATTCAAATGAAAAATGGTACTTTGTCGGTGGGCGTTTTATAAAAAGCAAATAAATAGGGCTTTCAACTAATTACTGGTTTAGCTGTTAAAAAATAATGAAAAAATTATTTGAAAAAAGAAATGGGCTCCTCTTTAGTCAAAGTGCAAGGATGAGTTAGAAAATGTGAACTTAGTAGATATGATTATGAGTATAAGCAAAGTTTAGACAGAAAAACAATTTGATTGGATTAGAGTTATTTAATAATAAAATCTAAGAACTTTCGTAAGGTAACACAAACAAATTAGTGACACAATGAATTTCTACAGACGGTTTAAATATCAAGTTCATTTGAAATTGGAAAATTCACCATCTAAGTCTTCGTTATCCTCGAATTCACTAAATTGCTTATCGACGAATCCGTTATCTAAAGATCCTTCCCTGCCGTGAATGCCTTTGTGGCGATTATGATCGTAGCTACCTTTGCTAAATCCTTCATTAGCACTAAGTGTGGCTCCTGTTATCTTTCCACCAGCGCTTTTAACGGTTCCTTTCGTTTCATCAATTTCGTAGAAGTCCTGATCTTTCTTGTATTCATCATTGTGGTATACTCGGTGGAAGCCGGTGGTCTTGTTACCTCTGGCGTAAGTCCTGGTTGCACCTCCTTTGGTTGCAGCTGCTGCGGCCGCTCTGACGTCAGCGCGGGCAGACTCGTCGGCATCATCATAAACTCCTTGATCATGCGCAGCAGCTTCCTTGAAGAACGAGTTCAGGTCGCCACTGTTGTGTGTGTTGTGAACACCTTTCGTAGAATGGCTCTTGTGTTTTGATCCTGACGTTCTCGCACTCGTAGTCTCACTATCTTGGCTAGCTTTGGCGTACGAAGGATTCTTGGTCGGACCCCCTAAGAGTCTTGAGAAGACGGCCCCCCAGTTCTCATCTCGTTCATATCCTAGATCTGGATAATCAGCATCGAGATTGTCGAACTCTAGAGTACCGACATTGATCGGGGATGACTCAGCAAACACGACGGTCAATGTCAAAACGAGACACACTGTTTTTAGCATTTTGACCTAATTTTTTTCCACTCTTGCGCAATCGAAGTAGGTTGCGACACTGACATACATGGCGAGGGCTAGGCTTATATAGCCTTTTGTTTACAACGGCTAGACAAGGATGTTTTTTTTTCCAAGAGATGAGTGATCGATCGCTATTGGTTTCTAGCCACAGTCGATTAGATTCGTAATCGGTGCAACGATTTGGATCGGCCGAGTCAAGGTCTCATGTTTAACAGTTCACACGAATTAGGTAGCTACTTTAAGTACCTGCTCAAAATTCTATTTTCGTTTTTGACATTGTTATTTTTAAAATATTTCTGTTGATCTTCAACCAAATCATCTCTTAGTATTGAGCTAAAGTTAAAGTTCAGGCCAAAGTCCCAATCACGCCAACTAAATCGAGTTGAAAAGATAGCTGATGATTTGTGCCAAGCCAAACTTCAGAGTTGTCATCATAACTGTGTCGCTCATTGGCGGATCCAGGGAGGTGGCTAAGGGGCTCAAGCCCCTACCAAAAGACCCGGATTTCTTTGATACTTAGTCTACAACTTAACCCACCCTCAGCGAAGTAAAAACTTACTGGGCACAAAATATGTCATCATTGACTTGAATAGAAGAAGCAGGGTCAAGTCAACCCCAAAGACAACCATGGACTGTCGCTGTCGGTATTTTTGCCAAATGCCAAATGGCAAACAGGAACCCTTATAGATTCGTCATGTCTGTCTGTCTGTCTGTCCGTCCGTAGGTATGTCACAGCCACTTTTCTCCGAAACTATAAGAACTATGCTGTTGAAACTTGGTAAGTAGATGTATTCTGTGAACCGCATTTAGATTAGGTATCACACAAAAATAGAAAAAAAACAATAAATTTTGGGGGTCCCCATACTTAGAACTGAAACTCAAAAATATTTTTTTCATCAAACCCATACTACTGTCCTATCTATGGATAGGTCTTCCAAAATGATATTGAAGTACCTAATATCATTTTTTCTAAACTGGATAGTTTGCGAGAGAGACACTTCCAAAGTGGTATAATGTGCCCCCCCTGTAACTTCTAAAATAAGAGAATGATAAAACTAAAAAAATATATGATGTATATTACCATGTAAACTACCAGCGAAAATGGTTTGAACGAGATCTAGCAAGTAGTTTTTTTAATACGTCATAAATCGTATAATACGATAATGGTACGGAACCCTTCGTGCGCGAGTCCTACTCACACTTGGCCAGTTTTTTTAATTTTTTTAGGTATCGCTATCAATCAATGCCCATTCCAGCTGCGATGTTCCGCTGAATAATTCAATTTTTAGTATAATGATTGCCCTAAAGTTAATCCCTTTTGGGTTGATTCACCGAAAATGGCAGGATTTGGAAACGTAGGTACGTTAGGTGTAGGTTTTGGTACTCGATAGCATACGTTTGTTCCAATCGTTGAGTCATTCGGACTGAAACTGTCAAATCAATGAATTGGTCCAATCTATTTTAAATGACCTTCCTTTCTCTAAGAATAAGTAATTAAATAAAGGTATCTTATTGTTTACTGAAAGTTTTCGTGAACCTTCATTGTGTTACTTGCTTATTATTAAGTGACGAAAGAAGAGGTTGTAATGTGTTTGGCGAAAAGCCATTGTCCAGAGTGGTGGACACTGTGATGATTTGCTTACATTATACATTTAAGCATAATAATCTTATTATAGTCGGCACCGAGACAAAAACGGTTTGTTGTGTACCTAAAACAGGGACGGATCCAGGATTGTAGTTTGGTTGAATCCGCAGAGGGTGTGTTTATTTGCTTAAAGCATAACAATTAAGCTTCCTTGGATTACTCTTCGTAAATTCTTCTATGACTTCGTTACGTCGTAGACTACCAAAATAATCTGGGTGTTTTATCTTGAGCCCCTTAGCCCCCACCCTGGATCCGCCAACTGGCACAGTACCTATCAAATTATCATGTTTTCAATTTCAACATCATAATTTGAATAAAAACGTCCATCCATCAACATCAAAGCTTCATAATTAGACCGTTACTTTTTGCTGCCACCAGAGTTCATTCAATCATAATTTATCTCACTGACGCCTGAAATTGAACTGAATTATGCAAAAAGTTACTTTTTTTACTCAAATATTGCTCTACCGTTGTTAGCAGTTGAATAAAACCTATCAGTGCAATGGCAGGATGTCAATTTTGTTTAGAATCAGCCTCGTCCAGTCTTCGACTATATAGCATATAGCTACCCTAACATAGTGTTACGCATTAACTGGGTAACACTATGGTAGGGTGGGGGCAGTCGTCTTTATGTAAAACTAGCTGATGCCCGGGCCGCGGCTTCGCCCACAAATGAAACCTTCCTCGAGAACCACTCTATCCATTAGCGAAAACAGCATACAAATCGGTGCAGTAGTTTTTGAGTTTATCGCGAACAGACAGACAGACGCGGTGGAGGACTTTGTTTTATAGGTAACAAGCTGACCTGGCGAACTTCGTTCCGCATAACAGTTGATTCTTTAATTTTTTAGTTTTTTTTTTTCTAAAATAAACGTAGCCTAAGTTACTCCTTATTACATCAGCTACCTGCCAATAAAAGTCCCGTCAAAATCGGTCCAGCCATTTCAGAGATTAGCCGGAACAAACAGACAGACTGACAAACAAACAGACAAAAATTGTAAAAAATGTTATTTTGGTGTATGTACCTACCGTATATAAATATTCATTTATATAGGTACATGTAGTAAAAATCGGTTACTTCAATATTACAAACAGACACTCCAATTTTATTTATATGTAGTACGTATAGATAAATAGCGGATTCGACAGACGTTGTCCTGCAGCGCCATCTGCCAGGCTGATTTGTGAATATAAACCATGGGCGCCACCCAAACACATGCAAAAAAAAACATTCAAATCGGTTTTGAGTCCTCATTGTACAAAGTTAGAGTGAACAGGCTCTTTCTCGGTAAGCTCGCTCCATCGTAGACTTTGTCATTGCTGACAATGACTAGAGTCAAGAGCAAACCCATCACAAATAAAAAAGGAAGCTATATGAAGACATCCGGATCTTTACGGGGTCATGGTTCACAGGCTCGTTATCTTGTTACATTTTTGCGACTATCCCTACTGTTTCCCCTTCAGGTAGCTCTATATGTATAGTCTTGATCAGTGACAGAAATAATCGCAATAAAAAAATCGGAATCGAATAAAAAAGCAATCGATAAAGATCGGAAGAGGAGAAAAATAGAACGAGTTTGTTTTATTATGAAAAGGCTACCTATCTAAAATAATTGATGTTATTATTTATAAATAACACCTATAGTCCTATTACAGTAATAAACAGCTACTGAAAAATACCAAAGCAATTTCTCTATGGGTCTGAACACAAAGGAATTTATAAATAGTGAAGTTAACAATTGAATTCGGAAAAATATACGAGAATAAAAAAATATAAAACAATTTTAATCTTCGCCTTTTATACTAACAATAATTGTTCTTCCGGTAAGTACCTAGTGTTTATAAGCAGGAAAAAATAAAGCTGGTCTTTATAGTGTATAGGGAAACGGGGAGTATAACACAAATAATAATCCTCCCGACCTAAGTGGATCATGGTGGTCAATCTAAACGGAGATTAGCCAAGTGAGCTGGAGATATTATCCTGTACGAGTGTGTGCAAAAACACAGGAGCACTCTATGTTCCTTTACTCTCATATCCTCCGATGGTCCGGTATCCAACATGACCTGGGAGAGACCAGACCATAAAGGACCGACGGCGACACGTGTGCACCGAGTGCACACCACCAACTTCCAAACTGAGGGCTGCTTCTGAGAAATCCCTAATGGAAAAACAAAATAACACTTTGCCCGACCTGAGAATCGAACCCAGGACCCCATGCTCAGCAGGTGCGCGAAAACGAGACCAACGAGGCACAGTTTTTAATTAACAGTTATCAAAAAAAAGAGCAGGTTCCTAATTCGGTTGTTTTTTTCATTGTTACCTCATAACTCCGTCATTTAAAACCGATTTGAAAAATTCTTGTTTAATGTGAAAGGATATACTTTCCCCATTGTAATTTCATCAAAATCGGTTGATTAGTTTGGCTTTTAATCAAAATAGCTAGATGACGCAATTGCGTATTTTGCTTTCATGCGGCTTTCCAGTGGTGTTTTAGGTGTGACCGTATGGGGTAACCAAGCCACAAAAAGTGATAAATAAAAGACATTTTAGAAAAAAAATAAAAACGACTTGCAATAGTTCCAATTAAAAAAAAAACACCATAAAGCATACGAAGAAACAACCAAAAGCACCGCCTTCAAAAAATCAATTGTATTTTGTTTTATTAAATTGGTGGATGATGAATTTTATATGTATGTAGGTAAAATATCATTCATCCGACAGGCCATTATGTCTGCTGGATACCTACCGACAAAGCTGTAGGCCCGTATAACGCAAAACTGGAGCCCTGATACAGCTAGACGAGGTCGCCGCAGACCGAGGACAAGATAGCGGGACGCTGGCTTTGGAACGGATGGCTGGATGACGCTGGAAGCTCAATGAAACGAGAATGGCCGGAACGGGGAGACTTTTGCCTAGGATTTGGATTAATGGGACAGGCCTTGCTGAAAAATAATTCCTCTATTAGTCGTGATCTCAGTAGAACTATGCAAGTACACTGGACAGCAGATAAACCGAGCCACCCGGCGGTACCTAGGAACTCTAATTCGATTTTCTCAAAAAGTAAAAAACTTACAACTATCAACGACGTAAGTTATACCTACAGAAAGTGCGTTTTATGGTGATTAAAATGAAAGGAAACTCATTGGGTTTAATCAATTTATTTCAGTGTTTATTAAGGATCTTACAAAGAAGAGTCGTTGTCCATTCGTGTCAATCGTTAGTAATCATAAAGTGAAAAAAAAATTAAGCCAGAAACCAAGATCATATTAAAAAAAAAGTTTTTGGTCAATATTCAGTATTCTCTCCCCTTGCTCGGATAACTGCCAGCATCCTCGTATTCATCGACCTTACGAGCCTGACGATACAATCTTGAGGATTTGCATTCCACGCCTCTTCAATTGCGATACGCAGCTCTGGAAGCCTTGTTGGAGCAGGTAACCGGGCTCGAAATCGACGTTTCAGCTCATCCCATAAGTGTTCTATCGGATTCAAGTCCGGGCTTCGAGCTGGCTAGTCCATCGTACGAATGCTGACGTCGCGTAGATACTTGGTCACCACATGAGCAACATGCATCAATTGCATATCCTGCCCGATATAAATCCTGCGTACGTAAGGTACCACATGGTCTGCGAGGATTTCAGTAATGTAGTGATGAGATGTCAATCAAAAGAAACGTTGTATGTGCTGTTAACGAGATGCCGCCCCAGACCATTACAGATGCCCCGTCCATAAGCAACAGTTTCCTCGATGCAACACTCAGAATAACGTTCTCCAGGGCGACGATATGCTCCCTGACGTCTATCACTTCCATGTAGACACACCTTGGTCTCA
This sequence comes from Ceramica pisi, assembly GCA_963859965.1. NCBI lineage: Eukaryota > Metazoa > Arthropoda > Insecta > Lepidoptera > Noctuidae > Ceramica > Ceramica pisi. Next base: position 5,419,709 of record OY982549.1, on the reverse strand, counting down.
TCAGTGAAGAGTACATTACTCCACTGCTCTAACGTCCAATCCCTATGCTCTCGAGCAAATTCAAGTCGTGCTCGACGGTGTGCTACCGTTAATGCTGGACCTGTTGCAGCTCTCGTTGCACCGAAGATCTGCTGATTCAAAGCCTTCGAGTGACCTCACGTTACGCAATGCCTGCTTGAAGTAATGCGACAGCTTGAGCTGCTTCCTGAGGTGTCGTATCCATAATTAATCGAAAAAAGTATGTAGCAAAAATACACGCGTACAAACGATGGCCAAAAACTAAAGAAATGATAAGAAATATCCGACTACCCTCATTGTAGAAAAAAGTATGCTCATCGTAAACTCTAGTCAAAACAGAGCAAATCGTTAGCATTATGTTTGTTGCTTGATTACAATGTGAGTTGACGGTACTTTCGAATTAATTTATAGTCATTTGAATCAGCATGAAACGTACTTTTTATAGGTATAACTTTGATAGTTGTAAGTTTTATACTTTTTGAGAAAATCGAATCAGAGTTCCTAGGTAGCAGGTGGATATTACGTATCTCGTATCTAACGGTTTCCTTGCGAAGCCACACTTTTGCCGTTAATCGTATAGCCAATAACATGAAATTAATTAAATGGACCTAAATCTAATTATTTTTTAATTAATCCTAGTGCATCTGCTAATTGATTTTCACAGTTATTACGGGAACTAACCGTCAAGGTGGTTTTTAGATTCCATTTTTATAGGTACGGTATAAATTGGAGTTATTTTTAGTCGCCAGACTATTTATTTTTAAGACTTGCAGCAATGTCTATCAAATGAAGATAAAAATCCCAATATAATACTTAAATAAATGTGAAGTGGAATCAACAGGAACACTTGTCTTGTTGTTGTTCTATCATATGTATTATCCTGTGGAATGGCTGTGGTTATGATACAATGATACCTTATATGCTTGAAGGACCGTCTGACAGATCGCCCTTCGTAAATGCCTAGGATGGTATTATTGGCATAAGAGTTAGTTTTGTAATATTACTTAACAAATTTGTAATAGATATATTCCCTAATATAGGTAATAGAGAATAATACAGATGGTAAATATGTAGCTAAGTAAAAAATTGCTTTATTTCTAAATCATTTATTCGCTTGTGATACAAAAATATTTACAGAACGTCGTCATCGAGAATATCAAACATAACAAAATTATTGAGAAAATTAAATAGTCAACAGATATTTACAATAACCGCATCCACGGTGAGCTTATTCCTTATCATCGTAATGACTGTCATCGTCATCGTCATCACCATCCTCATCAGCGTAGGCGTATTCCTTGCCGTGAGCACTGCCACCCTTCTTCCCGTAGTCACCTTCGTCATGGTAGTGGCTCTCATGGCCTTGCTCAGCAGAATGACCGGCATCAGCATCATCGACATGACCCTTAGCGTGGAAGCCAGCCTTTCCAAAACCACCCTTGTCGAAAGCAGAGTCGTGATGACCACCTTCCTTGTGTTCGCCCTTTTCAGAACCATGGTGTCCCTTCTGATATCCGTGCTTGTTGAAATGTCCGCTGTTGTCAGCTACGTCGTAAAAGTCATGGTCTTTCTTGAACTCGTCCTTGTTGAACACTTTGTGGTAGCCGGTGATCTCCTCTCCCTTGCTGTGGTGCTTCTTGTGTCCGTGGTCGCCTCCCTTGTAGCTGTCACCGGATTCGTGGTGCTTGCCGTGCACTGCAGCCTCGTCATGGTGTCCTTTCTCGCCGCCTTCAGCCTCCTTGTAGTAACCTTGGTCATGCTCCTTACCATAGTGTCCAGCTTCACCCTTAGCGTGATGTCCCTTAGAGTGGAAGCCCTTGCTGCCCTTCTCGCCATGAGCGGAGTGATGCTTCTCGGCGTAGTCACTACCCTCACCCTTAGCATATTCATGTCCATGTTCATGTCCTGCTAAGTCTCCTCCATCGATGTATTCGTCAGATTCTTCGCTGTCGTCATCGTCATCTTCTTCAGCGTCTTCAACAATTATGGGTTTGGCAGCCACGTAGGGTAGAGGAAGGGGTGCGAGGTCGTATGCTTCTAGGGCTCCAATTTTGGGCTGTGCGAGCGTTAGAGGCGCAGCGAAGGCGTTGTGTTGTCCATGGTACGGTGCGGGAGCCCCGAGCTGGATGTAGTTCGCTGGACCGTTGTTGTCACTCCTGTAGATGTAGCTGGTGGCCGCCGGAGGCACAAAGCCCACCTGCACCGCCGCCACTGCGGTCGCAGCCAGCAGAACGTATAAGGCTGTGCTTGCCATGTTGAGATGTGGATCGTACTGCTACTCGTTGTGTTATAATTTGATAAGCCCGTTGCCCAATATTTATATCTAGTCTAGAGACAAAGGTCCGTGAATATGTTCGCTACCTTTCTTGTAGCCATGTAACAAATTGCTTATCAGACGAGGTTATAGGTGACAAAGACGCTGTTAATGAAAAAAATTGGCTATTGTGCAATTTGTGGGCAAGCCGACCGCACTGGTAATAGGCGTGAAATGCTTTTTTTAATAGAGGCATCTACGCGAACCGCTTCATTCGGTAAAAGGTAACATTGACCTACAATATTATGTCACTAATGTAATTTAGTTTTGACAATGAATGAAGCTTCTCGTGCAGATTTTTTGTCTCCACTTTGGTCTGCAGTTTACTAGTTCGTAGGATTTTCTGCTACAATGCCGCGTTATGTTAGGATGTGCGGAAAAAGAACACGTTCTATTCAGGTCTTCTCATATTATAATAAAGCTATAAAAAAGAGTTGTCGGCTCATGTTAATATGGTATGGTATAATGGGTAAATATAACGAAGAAGAATACATCAGGGTCTCGACTAGTGTAGGGAACGGTTGGGGTATTGTAATGGCAATAGTAACTTTCTGCAGGCCAGGATTTTTAAGAGACCTAATTGCGTAACAGCTAGCACTGCACTAATGAATGCAATCAAAAATATTCTTTCATCTTTTAATTTCAATAATGGGTACATTCACTGGCGAGCAGAATACTCATTATTATGTACATCATTTAGTTACAGAAAAGATAGATCAAAAAATCATTACATAGGGTGACACAATAGATGGCCTTATCGCTAAAAGCAAAACCAGACGAATTTTCAAACTGTTAACCAATTGTAAAGCATTGCTTTTGGAATGTCTTAGTTTTTTAGAGGTCCTACCCAAAGGGTAACCAAAAGGAACCCTATTACTAAGCCTCCGCTGTCCGTCTGTCTGTCAGCGGGCTATCTCATGAAGCGTTATAGTTAGACAGATTGTACCTATATTTCCATTGCCACTACAACAATCTATACATATAATAAAACTGTAGAAAAGTGGTTTTTGTACATGAAAAAAAAATCCAAAAAAAAATAGCTAGGGTGTTAAAGAACAACCAATAGAACCCATTTCCAGCATTTTTAGAATTTGTGTCTGTTTGTCTGTTTATTTGTTCGGGCATCACGTAAAATCTGCGAAAGCAATGTAGATAACTTTAACACACAAGGATTGAGCGTAACTTGGAGTAACATTTAGTTTTTGTTTCATTGCAATCGGTTCAGTCTATCAAAAGATATTTGAATTTAAAGTTTTCCAGAAGTAAAATTAGGGTTATGTGCACTTAGTCTCATTATTACTTCACGTAACTTTTATACATAACAATAAACTGTGCGTAAATTGTAGTAATATTAAGTTTTTTGTTTCATCGTAATCAGTTCATACCTTATAAAAAAAAATGTGAATTAATCAAATTATAATATAATAAATAATTAATCATATTTATCTAAGCGCTCGCAGGCCGTTGTTGTGGGAGGTTATAAATCAGATTTCGTAAACATACCGTCGGGAGTGCCTCAGGGATCCTTACATGGACCTCTTTTTTACTGTGCGTACTTATATGATATCCATACATGTTTTAAACATGCTAAGCATCTTTTATACGCAGATGATATGAAGATATATCTGCGTGTCCGATCGAAACTAGATTGTGAACTCATACAACGTGATCTTAACTCATTATACCAATACTATTCATTAAATAACATCAATGTTAATATCGCAAAATGTCAGTGCATTAGTTTTACTCGTTGCAAAAACCCAATCAACTTTTTGTATAGTTTTGACGCTAAAATTATTGAAAGAGTCAATGTAGTCAGAGATCTTGGTGTTATGCTCGACTCCAAATTACTGTTCTCTCAACATATAGATAGCATAGTCAGTAAAGCCTCCCGTAATCTTGGTTTTGTAATGCGCACCTGTAAACCATTCAGAAACCTCCATAGTCTTAAGATTGTATACTGTGCCTATGTTCGAAGCATTCTAGAGTATTGTGGTCCAATCTGGTCACCCCAATATAATGTTTACATATCTAGAATTGAAAGTCTCCAAAAACGATTTGTAAAATTTTTAAACTTTAAAGGTAACAAACGTCATGCTTCATATCTTGTAGACTGTAGTCACTATTGCTTGCTTCCACTCAATGATAGACGTAAAATGTTAGACATGCTGCTCTTATTTGATATTCTTCACGGAGAGATTGACTGCAGTGACCTATTGTCATGCATAGCATTTTGCACGCAAAGGTCTCGCACAAGACACACCCACTTATTTAGTGTACCTTTACACCGTTCCAATTATGGGCAGAATGCTGTTATGACTCGACTACCTCGCTTATACATAGACAAATTTGAAAGCCTGGATATATTCCAGTTATCCAAGGCATCCTTTCGTAAATTCCTTATGAAGATACTCACCAGTAAGTAAATAATATTCGTATATTAATGTTTATTAGTTGTTATATATTTCTTTTCTTTTAGTCAAGAATTTAAAACCATCAACTTTTTTTTTTCCTAGCTACAATATGCAAGCTAAATTTTCTCTAACTATCTAGTATTATATAATGCATGCTGTGAAACTCTATAATTGGCTTCAGAACCCCATAGGACATTTTTACCATATATTGAATGTTGTATATAAAAAAAGCTGTTGAGTTTCCTATCAAATAAATAAATAAATAATTATAATAGTCTTTCCGAAGTAAAATATTGGAATAGCGCCTTCTATCAAACTTATCTATCAACTGCGTGCAGTATTCGATAGATGGCGTTGGCGTGTGACGTCAAATTGATAGAATGACTTTGGCCCATGTCTGCTTTTTGATTAATTGATTTTTCATCTATACCTACTAATATTATAAAGCAGAAGACTTCAGAAGAGTTTGTTTGGTCCAATTTGAATAATTATTTCATTGTTATAATATAGCCCATTTATCGAGGAAGGTTATAGTCTATAATATATTATCACGCTAAGACAAACAGGAGCGGAGCAATAATGGAAAATGTGACGCAGACGACGTTGCGCGGGTCAGCTAGTAAATAATAAAATTAAGGTTTATGGTACGGAACCCTTCGTGTGCGAGTCCGACTCGCACTTGTTGCGTTTATATTTCTAAACGTGCCTTCTGTAATGGACATGTATCTGTCCTCTTACCCCGGTAGGTAGAGTTACGACAGTAAGGGACTACTCACACTTATTCAGCTCTATTCAGCTTATGCCTATAGAAAACAACCATTTTGTATGGAGACGCATCCGTTCAGCTTTCCGCGTCTCTTCAGCTTTCGCGGCAAATCAATATAAAATGAGGACAAATGTGTCATTATCATGCGAGTGCTATAGATCGAGTTGACCGTTGTCCTGTCGCTGCCGCCTTCTCTTTCTTACGACGCTGTAGGTACGCGGCTGATAGAAGCAGCACTGTATAAGTGTGACCAAAATCGTGCAGCGAAATCCGAATGGAGCTGAATAAGTGTGAGTAGTCCCTAATAGTAAAGACAAGCCAAGCTAAAACTGGAGGCCTGCGAGAGGACATCGTTGAGGAGGTGTCGATGCAGTGGTGGACTCCATCTGGATTGTTTTGCAGGGATGGAGAATATTGGAAGGAGAAAGGGGAGGCATTTAAAGGATCGCTTTTATTAAATCGCAAAATAACAAGAACTTGGATCACAACAAATTAACCGCGTTTAAACTTATTCTTAACGTAGTTTTTACTACTTAACCGACAACCAAAAAGGAGGAGGTTTTTTTATGTACTTATGTATGTCAAATCGACAGCTACATTATTTATGTTTACATTATTTCATTATTTCACATGATGTAGGTACCTACTGAACAGCTGATTTCTTTCGAAATCAGCTGTAAAAGTTGTTCATAAGGTACGGACGCCAGCACATAAAGCTACAACAATCTGTAAAATAGATTTTCAACTTTATCGCTGAAGCATTAGGTTGAAGGTTGATTGAGAAAATCTTACAGTTTCGGATAGCTTTATCGTGCTGGTGACATACCTCAGCTTCCTACGACTACGGCTTTGTGTTGTCTGTCAGTCACTCAGTAACGAAAGAGTTTTATATATTACTAGCTGTCCCCCGCGGCTTCGCTCCCGTCAACTACCCATTTTTTTTTGCTTTTAAACCTTCCCTGTACTCAGGCGAACTAAACAAAAAAAGAATTACCGAAATCGGCCCAGCCGTTCTCGAGTTTTAGCGAGACTAACGAACAGCAATTCATTTTTATATATAAGAAGACTAGCTGTCCCACGCGGCTTCGCTCCCGTCAACTGGCTATTTTTTTTGCTCTTAAACCTTCCCTGTATCCTGGCGAACTAAACAAAAAAAGGAATTAGCGAAATCGGCTCCGCCGTTCTGAGTTTTAGCGAGACTAACGAACAGCAATTCATTTTTTTATATATAAGACTAGCTGACCCGCGCAACTTCGTCTGCGTCGCATTTTTCATTACTGCTCCGCTCCTATTTGTCTTAGCGTGATGATATATAGCCTATAGCCTTCCTCGATAAATGGGCTATCTAACACTGAAATAATTTTTCAAATCGGACCAGTAGTTCTTGAGATTAGCGCGTTCAACCAAACAAACAAACAAACAAACAAACTCTTCTGCTTTATAATATTAGTATAGATTAGCTTTTCCCGCGACTTCGTACGCGCATATCCCGCTTTTCTCGTTCCTCCAGGAATTTCGGGTGATCCTCTCTAAGCGCTCCCCTACACTCCTCAAGGAACCTATACGCCAAATTTTAGCATGCTACGGCCAGCCCAGCTGTTTCGTGTGTGCGTTGTCTGTCAGTCACTCAGTAACGGAAGAATATTATTTACTAGCTGACCCGCGCAACTTCGTTTGCGTCACCTTTTCCATTAATGCTCCGCTCCTATTTGTCTTAGCGTGATGATATATAGCCTATAGCCTTCCTCGATAAATGGGCTATCTAACACTGAAATAATTTTTCAAATCGGACCAGCAGTTCCTGAGATTACCCCCTATACACAAACTTACAAACATACAAACTTACAAACAAATGTTACCTCTTTATAATATTATTATTACAGAGGTAATAATAAAAAATAATAAGTATAGATTAGGAAGGATGTTTGATGTCGCAGCCAACTAGTTTAATCAGTTGTTTAATAAGCGGATTAATTAATAACATCCAGCCAATGCGTCTAATTAAACTATTCATAGAATAGATTGACGAAAATATATGCAGCTTTTGCCCGTGACTTCGTACGCGTATATCCCGTTTTTCCCATTTCCGTAGGAATTTAGGAAAATCCTCTGTAAGTTCTCCCCTACTCTCCTAAAGGAACCTAAATTATAAGTATCAGCTTTATGATCAGTAGTTTCGGCTGTGCGTTGTCTGTCAGTCACCGTCAGTCACTGAATCAGTCAGGATTTAATTTTGGGAATTCTATATTCAATCCCGAGCCTCGAGAGCTGCGCGGTTTGTAAGAACCATGAATGGCATGACGGGAGCTAAGTTCTAATTACTTGACAGGACAGACGTCCGAACTACTTCTGTCGTCTTTAAATTTGAATTCGTGCTTTTGTCGTTTTATTTACAGTGTGGCATTATATTTCGTACACCTCTAAAGAGTTCCTGATGAAAGAGGTATCTTTAGTACTTGCTACAACTAGATTTAATATAATAAACTAGCTGACCCGCGCAACTTCGTATGCGTCACATTTTCCATCAATGCTCCGCTCCTATTTGTCTTAGCATGATGATATAATTATAGCCTATAGCCTTCCTCGATAAATGGGCTATCTAAAACTTTTCAAAAAGAATTTTTCAAATCGGTAAACCAGTAGTTCCTGAGATTAGCGCGTTCAACCAAACAAACAAACAAACTCTTCTGCTTTATAATATTATATAGTATAGATCTAGTGCCTTGCAATCACTAGTTCTGAGCATGAGGCATGAGGGTCTGGTAGCGTCTATTCCCAAATCGAGTAAGTAGTATCATTGATATTAACTAGCCAGAATTACTCAGTAGCGTCCGGAGCATGTCCGGAGAATGGATTTGTGCCCGATTGATGGACATCAATCCGTTCTCTTACGAGCTAGCGAAATATGGGTGTGAGTGTATGACTGTGTATCTATCTAAAGTCTACATTTTCGTGGATTAGGGTCGTGATATTATGATTTGTATTTTATCTTTTATCTCTTTATTCTTTTTTCCCCACTTATCTATATTTTTAAACATTTCTTGGGAGCAGGGTCCACACTACCAGTGGTTAGGGCTCCAGAGAAAGGAACCTCCTCCCAATACGACCCCTTATTTTTTATTATTATGTTCGTTTTATTTATTTGGTAAAAAATATGATTGCCTTAGAAGAAAGAAATGCCGACATTTCTGGGCTGCCTTTTGAAACAATTGACCACCCCAGTCACTATGCCATAGTGAATAGAAAGACAATATTTAAATGCTTTAATTTTATGCAAGTATGGGCGATTTCAAGGTGTCGCGTAAAAAACCACAATTTTATATTTGTAATATCGTACATATTTTATAATTTTTTCCTAAATAGGTATAGACGTAATAACAAAAACTTTGGTTTCTTCCATCCGTACTCTAATTTCATTATCTAAAACAAAAAAGTAAAGGGATATGGCTTATCTTTATATCTACAAATACGCATATTTACAAAAAAAAATATAATTACCAAAAAATCAACAAAAATATAACAAGGATCACCAACGTGTCATCAGTGCTTGACTTTGTAACCGAAGCTCTTGCCCGCATACTGTCCACCTTTAGCGCCGAATTTTCCGTCATGGTAGTGGTGGGACTCCCCATCTTCCTCTGAGGAGTGTGCTGCGTCTTGCTCGTTTCCAGATTCTTTGGCAGCAAATCCTCCTTTTCCGAAACCTTTTTCGTGATGCCCTGAATCGTGAGAACCTCCTTTCTCGTGTCCTCCGGCCTCTGATCCGTGACTGGCATGTTCACCTGCGTACTTGTGGTGGTCTCCTTTGATACCTTCTGCATCATAAAAGTCATGGTCTTTCTTGAATTCATTCTTGTCGAAGACTTTGTGAAATCCTTCGATCGCCTCTCCTTTGTCATGAGCAGCTTTGTGTCCGTGGTCATCGCCTTTGTATTCATGTTCGTGAACGTAGAGCTTCCCGTGAGCGTCGGCTTCGCCATAGTGGCTCTTGTCTCCTCCCTCTTTAGATACTGCATAACCTTTGTGCTTCTCTGAGTGGTAATTCCCTGCATCTCCTTTCTCGTAATGATGTTTCTTCCCGTAACCTTCATGCCCATTGTCCCCATAACCATGATACCCTTTCGATTCGTGGTCTTTCCCACCCCCAGTTTCGTGGTAAATCCCATGATCGAAATGTCCTATTCCATGCAAGTAATCAGAGAAATCATCTTTGTAACCCGATCCATGTTTTCTCGCGTATTCTTCGAAGATCTTGTCGTAGTCTTCTGCCGCTAGCCCGTCAATAGGATCGTCGTGTTCGTCTAACTTCTCTTCAACCGGTTTCACATGTTCCTCTGAGGCGTGTGAAGCAGCTTTGTCCTCGTCTTCCTCTGTGTCATGGAACGGTCCCGCTGCGGCGGGAATAGGCGCCTTGTATGCCTCAGGCTTACCATACATTTTAGAAAAATGTTCAATCACTTCACTCTCTCCCATCTTGACGACGCTGGCGGGACCGTCGCTTTCTTTTTTGTAAATGTAGCCGGTGGCCGCGGGCTGAAGATCGGAGCCGGTGGTTCGGACCATGACCGTCCGTTCAACAGTCTCCCGCATTTCCATGCAGGACCCGCATGCAAAAAGTAACAACAGCGTGGCGATCTTCCGCGCCATGCTTTCGGCTATCAAGTCCACTATTATAATGACGACAAAGGTCAAGACTAGCATTTATATAGTGAACATAATACTGTATCGACCATTGACATTCATAAATGGGCCGACTTGAGAGCGCTCTCTAGATTGGGCAATGGTCTTCTGTGTCAATGATAATGAAAAACCCTGTATTAATTTGTACGGTGCATTGCTGCGCGTTCGATCTGACGCAGAGTATAAAAACGATATTGTATCGCCGACTGCACACTGGTGAGGTGTTCAGCGACCAACGACACGTGACTGTTGTAATAGACTCACTTTAACTTAATAAAACAGTGGCACGATTTCTACTTATTGTTTCATGGAAACTACAAAACTGACTGTATGTTATCGTACTGAAATGAAATAACTATAATAATACTTAGGAAAGCTTGCGGTCACTACCCCGCATGACATGTTTGTAATGCCAACTACATGGTGCCATCGTCGTCGTGTACAAAAAAAACACCGTTTAAGAGTTTATGAAAACGATAATCATATTTATTCAAACAACTTCTACATTGAATTGAAAAGCAGGCCAAAAATAAAACAAAACATAGTCCTTATAAAACAAATTGCGTTTTGCTTGTGAAATGATGCCTTATTCCACACTGCATTGAATTGATTAGCATGACAAGTTATACACATCAGTAGTATTCATTGAGATATAAATAAGTGGAATTAATGGTTCCTGTAATTAGAGAAATTCTTCAGCTTCTTGCGGTGAAGGGTTCCACCACCATTATTTTTAGATTTTTGATTATTCGTCATGTTTTCAGTGTCATCTTCCTGGAATGCAGTATGCAAGTGTTTCTCCTCAGTGAAGAAGTTCTTGCTTCCCTTTTCTGCGTCCAGGGACCTCATTATCATAAATCCTTCTTGCCGGTCCAAAGTCTCGGGATTCATTCTATAGAACACCGCGTAAGGTGTGTCGTCCTGTTCCAAACTTTCTTCATGAGTACCAATCCTCGCCAACGCTGAATTGTGATGCTGATTATGAAGATCTTTTCCTATTTTATCTTTTCCTATATACTTTCTCATATTTTCGGCCATGACACTCCGTTTGCTTTTTTCGTAAATAGTGTCCAAGTGTTTTTCTGTTTCCCTATTTACGTATTCGCCTTTTTTGTGTCTCCTGTCTGCAATTTTTTGCGTCATAGCGTCTAGGACTCGGGACACTGCCTGCATGTTATAATCGTGTGCGATTCCATTTGGTTTGTGCAGCGATTGGTCCACCATCATAGATGTGGGTATCCCCTGACGTTTGTCCTGCGCTGAAAGCGACAAGGAAATCGACTGGCGGTTATTGTTTAATTTAACTTTTTTTTGAAGGTCGGTCGACATCTGCGGCTTTCTCGCATTCATTTCTACGTATGATTTAGAGTCAAAAGCGTTATCATGAGATACTTGGCTACGTCCTGCGTCCTTATGTCTCTGGTTGCGTCCCAAATTCTGAGTTCTTTGACTGCGAGCTGCATCTTGATTTTTTTTACTTTTTCTAGCATCCTGATTTCGTTGCTTCACTGAATTGAGATAGTCCACGTTGACGGCTTTAGGCCTTATAGGTTGTATCTGTTGATTGTTTATAGGTTGAGAGAGTGAATTAAAATCTTTTGGCTTCGAACTGTAATCACCTCTAGTCGGTGTATCGTTGGGAATCTGCGTGATATGCCTGATGCCTTTTTGTCCAGAATTTGCCGTGTTTAACATCTGTTGATGTTGCGGTTTCTGCTGCCACTGTTTTGGCGCTTCAGTGTTTCTATATTCGGCAACTATTCTCTGCGCTTTACTTTTTACAGCTTCATGGGTTATGAGTCTTCCGGTGTCGAGGGCCATGGATGCAGCCTGCTTCGACTGGGTCTTCATAACTTTGAAGTGAGAATCCACCACATGTTCGTTATTTATCTTCTGATATTTTGGGTTGCTATATGATCCTGTGAACTGATGCTTTTTGCTTGGCTTGCCTACACTGTATCCAGACTTCATGTATGTTCCTCCATCGACAGCTACGAACCCCATAATTGGATTATCATCGTATATGTAGTACATTTGAACAGGGGACACAAAGTTGAAATAAAGAAATGCACTAATTATCTTGAAGAGTATCTTCATCTTGACCGTTCACAAAGTAACTGAGGACGGATGCTTAATGCATTGTTCTTATATTTTAATTGTGCTCAGATTTCTGTTGTTTATTTATGTGTACGAGGGGTAAACAAAGAAAGTCACTTGTTTTATCTACGAGAAAATTGATAACTACATTGTTGCAGGGTTAACAGCAGCATATTATGTACTTTGTTGACGGCTGAAAAGTGGGGTTACTGACGAAAAAAAAATTACAAACCATTTTTGAAATATTTTAGTAATAGAATGTGGCCAACATGCTGTGAATTCTTTAGCTATCATAAAAAATATAGGAAATGAAATATCATTTCCTATTAGGGACTGCAAAACTCTTATAATTATTATATATGTATTTTTTATTATTTATCTTAAAATATTATTATTTATTTAGGTAATATTTATGTATTGTATGTTATATTTAAAGTTTATTGTTTTATTTTTAACTTTAACACACGTTGTCTACATCTCTTTTATTTGGCCCTCCTTTCGCAGGTATGCTGGAAGAGATTTCTTTAGAAATAAGTAATATAAGCCGATTCATTAGAGAAAGTAATCTTAAATGGCGTCTTGTACTTGCGTTGACAGATAGTACAGTTGACAAATAAAATTGGAAGTCGAAGATTTTTTTTCAAATTAAATAATAAAAACATGACAGGGTCGTATTTATTTCAAACTAGCTTCTGCCAGCGGCTTCGCGAGTGATAAAGTTGAAAAATCGAAAGGCAGGTGGAGTCATCTATTATTATAAGATCGTTATTGTTGTTTTCAACGAAAACAGCAGGGAATTTATTCAGGATGAATGTTCTGACGACATATAAAACAAAAGGAGGATCCTTAAAAAGATGTTGGTAAAAATATAAGACTGATGATTTTTTTCTGCCTACGGTAGGTACGCGCGAGAGTGAGTATAGACGACACTAGTGTGCAAGCGAGAAAACATGATAGGCACCGCCATTTTAGATTCCTTTCTTTAATGAACCGGGTTATACCTTTATACCTATTTTTCTGTTTCCTTTTTTTTATATAATATATTTGTGCGTGTGTGTACCTACATAAATTGTACATGTATTTAAAGGACAAACTATATACACTTAAAATAGAAAATAAAACACCTAACTAAAATATGGCGTCAATAAATTCGTCCCCATCGCTATCGACTGGAAGTGAGCCCAAAAAACTGGCTGCATTGCCACGTTGTATGGCAATGCAAAAAATAAATTGTTAAATAAAATAAATGAAAATAAGAACAATTTCCTTCCAAATATCCCACACAACAATAACCCAACTTTTCCGTGTATAAGTCTGCGCAGTTTTGCTAGCTAATTTAATTTGAACGCTGTCCTAATTCGCGCATACAAAGGTAACTTTTACATATTTAGCCAATGGTAGACTTTATTAATCTAAAAAATACAACCGAATTGAGTAGGACCTCCTCCTGTTTTTGAAGTCGGTTAACAACACTTGGCTTATTATCATAGCGCCGAGCATTGAAAATTCAACAATGCAACCTGAAACGTAATTTATGTGATACTAGAAGCCGCCCGCGACTTCGTCCGCGTATAAATTCTCGTTATTCCCGTGTAAATCCCGATCACTCGGGAACTCCGAGATAAAAAGTAGCCTATCTGTTATTCGGGGTCTTCTGCTACCTACATACCAAATTTAATCGTAATCGTTCAGTAGTATTTGCGTGAAAGAGTAACAAACTTCAATACAAACTCACAAACTTTCGCATTTATAATATTAGTAGGATACAAGCCCACGCAGACGGGGCTTAGGCGATTAAAACCATAGTCCACAGATTTTTCTACCTTTGGCTTGAAATTCAGTCGTAAAAATAATAATATTTTGGAATGGCAAAGAGATTTTATGTGGATATATTTTTTTTACGCTATCTCATGCGGTCTAAGGTGGAGCACGCTTGCCTAGAAGTAACCCATTCACTCTTGACATAAAGACACCCAGGTTGTAGCTTTATAATAGCTTTTGACCGCGACTTTCCCGTTTTTTCCAGTTCTTATAGGAATTTCGGGAAATCCTCTCCTAGTGCTCTCCTATTGTATATATATTATATTATATTCTTTTCAGAATTTCTGCTTCGCGTTGTCTGCCAGTCAATCGTCATTAACAGAAGATTTTATTGTTACGTAGGTGTATTAGGATATAAACAGTTCTTTCGGTTTAAAATTCTTCTTGAATTCAAATAATATTCTAGTCAAAAATATATTGGCGATAGAAGCTCAACTTACACAAAAATAAATGCAGTATAAATTATTTGCCATGAGACAGTCGCAGGTGTTTCGCGCGTTTTACAATTGGTCACATTTTTTGGATAATTTTAGGCCTCGGAACAGTTACTAAGTGGAATGAGGATGAGGCATTTCCTCGGCAAACAGGAATACAAAGGTATTTTATGGCAATGGATTATGGCTTGTTAGAAAAGACAAGCAAAATGTTTAAAAAGTTAACAGAGATGTAGACACTAAATCAAAATATTAAATTTACTTACCTACATACCTCGGTCAAAACGACCAGCACTCGTCACCGCCTCACTTTTACAATGGCTAAATTGTATGAGTTGTACAAAGATCTCTCATCAGTCTGTAATAAAAATGTTATGAGAAGTCGTTATAGAAACGATTCTCACTAATAGCCCAAACGTTCAGATAAAATATTGTTGACACGCAAAAAGACTCGACTGAGTGATTTATAAAAAAGATGGTGAGATGTGAAGCGATGGCGGAATTAAACTCTAGTCGACAGACACAGCGACCGATGCTTTCTATATATTATCTAAAAACGATACAAGGTTAACAAGAGCTACTTGGATAAAGATATACTTAACACAGTAAACGAAACTATGAAAAAAAGTAACAATTGACAATCACGTTGAATTAAAACAAAATATAAAATTAATCTGCAGCGTTGGAACCCTACCAATAAATCAATAATACAGTCTTCCTTTGTTATCAAAATAATATCTATTAGTCATCCTTTTTTCTCAGCACACATTGTTCATCCACCCATATCAACAACATTTAAAAACATTAAGAAGTTTACATTCTGAATTGAATCACAGTCATGTCACTAGTCGATTCTCCGACAGACAGACGTTAAGTACATTACAATGAAACTGATATTGCTCGTCCTGATAGGTTTCTCTTGTAGAAACATTAACGCTCGGTTGGTAGAAAAAAATACCGATCGAACACTGACTACCGAAACTAAAACGACAGCTTCGGCTCCCGTCCGCCTCACGAGGGACGCGTTCGATGACTCGGACACCGCCTCTTCTAAGGAAGACGTGAGCGAAGAGCAAGTGCCACCCTACACGAAGAAAACCAGTAACTTCGCAAAATCTAAACCGAGGAGAGAAGAACCTTCATCCCTAGTCCGTGTTATAAGAGATTCTCATGAAAAGGGAGATAAACCCAAGAAGAACACCACCGCATCTCAACAATCACCAACGAAGCAAAAAATCCTCGTGAAGAAACCAATACCAAAATACAACAACGAAGTGGACTACGACGAAGACTTCCAAATGAAAATGAACCGATCTCCAGCGGGGGTCGCAGACTCAGGAGAACACGAAGACGAAGATTTCAATGTCGACGATTACGAATTTGATATTAATCATGATGAATTCATCGGCAGAGGTAAACCTTTGGAACCGAGGTTGAAAAATAAAGTTAACTCAAACCGCCCATCCGCAAAACATGAGGGAAAATCAGCAGCTCATCCAGAAGGAAAAACTGAAGGTAAAGCACATCAAGCGTCCGTGTCTCATCGATCTAGTTCGAATAAAAGATCAGTACAATATGCACCTAAGAAAGTAGGCGAAAAAGAGGACTACTATGATGATACCACTACTGTTCAAAATGTTCCTGGGAAAGAGAAACCCCGTGAATCGGATGATGAATTTGGTGATGACACCGAAGAAACTAAAGAGTTCGAAGGTAAAGGCACTCAATCTGTAAGAACGATTAGGTCAACTTGGAAAATGAATCCTTATTTGGATAAATTTGGAGTCCATGGTTCTGCTCTAATGTCCAAAGTACTTACTATTTTACCCATGTTCCCTGAACTGCCCACAAATACTGACGAACTTGTCGCTCAGTCGGACCAATGGTATAATAACAAGTCTTAAATGGAACAAGAAGACATTTGATTCCCAATGTTCCGATTGTATGCGGTGGTTTTTTATATTAATGATGATGTTATTTTACATTCCTTAGGTCCTGAATTACTTAGTACATTAAAAGTGTGGATCGAATTGACTAGTTGTATACTTATTAATTATATTAGTGGGATCGTCATTGTGTTAGAAAATTATTCTACTTAGTTTACGAAAAAATGTTGGTTGTTTTTAATTCTTTATTTGAAACAAAATTTGAAGGCAAATTAAATGTATTTTATTGAATCATAATCATCTGCTTCGTCTCAGGTTTCTGTTTTTATTCTATGGTTTTACCAGATGTAGCGAACATAGGTATATATATGTGAACCTTATAATGTGCACATACGAAAATGAGGGAAACTATACCTTATTTTATCGACGTAAAACGTATTAAAAATTTAATTTTCATTTTAAATTTTTGATCGATGTTTTTTTTAATTTGTTCACAACTGTGACCCTAGTGCAAAACAAACTGTGTAACTTTTCAACTAAATGATCTATTGCAATCAAACAAGCTCCATGATGTAGTAATAAGCCATCGTTATAAAATTAAAATAGTGTTCATGAACTACCCTCAATTGAAAATAATCATGTATTTTTAGCAAGAATCTGTTTTTTTTTTGTTTCATGAATTTTACAGTAATCGTAAAATTTCTCAAAAAGACGCCCCCAATTACCTACCTTTTTTATTAGTTTAACTTATTTTTAATCATATTACTCAATAGTAAAAATTGCATTACTTATACACTTCTTATACAGAACATTTTCTATCAAGTAAAAGATGGTACTCCGAACGCGCCATTTATTGTTTTCTTATAGATGGTTTAATAGTAATCTTAAAACTTCTCAAAGCGACGCCCGTGTTATTGAAAAATTGCGCAATGCGCAAATTCACAGCAATATTCATAGAAAAATTGGCTATCTACCTGGACCTTTCTTTGACAGTTCATAAGATGTGTTGGGATTGAGTTCTAAACATGCAATTTTTACTATTCCGTAGCTTATTATGACGATGGTAGGACGGTAGCTTATATAATATGTTATATGATGGGAGGAGCTCGTGGCTAAAATAATAACAGCCGCACAGGTCGATCTTCAAGATTAAGCAACGCTTGCCGAGGTTGGTCTGTGGATGGGTGACCATCTTAACATACCGAGTTTCCTCTATGCCTCGGAAAGCACGTTAAGCTGTTTGTCCCGGCTGTCATTTGGAGATCTTCGGCAGTCGTTACGGATAGTCAGAAGCCAGAAAATCTGACACCAGTCTTGCCAAGGAGTACCGTGTTACCCAGTTAACGCCTCCCGTCCGCCGGTACGCCGTCCGTAGGTGCAGCAAGCGCAGTCAAATTCCAACCCAAATTCAAATACAGTACGATATTATTACCCGGCCGGCGGTGGGCTGGAGCCACAACTTCGGACGGACGGCCTGCTCCTTTGGCAGGTGCCGACGCGCGCCTCCTGTTTTCATGGCTAGAGCACAATTTTCTCGCAGTAGGTGTGAAAACTTGAAAAATAGAGTATGCTCCTCAGGGATAAAGGTGTCTTTGACTTGGGCTAGCTTGAATCCCTCTCTTCATTCAGGATTCTTGTATTAACTCCCTCGCTTCGCTCGTGAATTAAACTTTAGGCTCCCTCGCTACGCTCGGGAGTTAACTCTCCAATCCTTCATTGTGTTCGGGATTCAATATGATGCCCGTGTCACAAGACACTGCTTTATCCCCTCGTTTCATAATCTACTAATAGGTACATAAACAGGGTGTTTCAGAAGTGCGTGGTCATATCTATACTAATATTATAAAGCGAACGCGCTAATCTCAGGAACTACTGTCCGATTTGAAAAATTCTTTCAGTATTAGATAGCCCATTTATCGAGGAAGGTTATAGGCTATATATCATCACGCTAAGACAAATAGGAGCGGAACAGTAATGGAAAATGTGACGCAGACGAAGTTGCGCGGGTCAGCTAGTTTCATTATAAACTTCTTCTGTGTCACATTTTTCATTAATGATCCGCTGCTATTAGTAGTAGCGTGATTACTCAATAAATAGCTATCCAACCATGGCCGCCTTCTTAATTAAATGGGCTATCCAACTCTAAAACATTCCTTTATTTTTCAGTTCGAACCTGACATTGGCGCGTTCAACCAAATAAACTCTTCAGCTCTTCAGCTTTATAATATTAGTATAGATAACTACCCTTTTTTTAGTGATGGGAAATCATCCAATGACTTCCCCCGCTCTGGGCGGAGCGGGAGGGAGTGTCAGACTTCTACTGACTAAAACCTATCCATGTTCCTTCATGTGCCTTTTGTGTTCAGGAGCCACGGTATCTCTTTCGAATAGTCCCGCGACTCCGGCAGTAGATAACCCTTAAGGCGCTGATGTTGATGAATTTTCTAAACCAGAGGTATCCTACAAACTATGTGATGAACGGAAATGGACGGTCTAGTTTCGTTGACGATGAAAACGTCGACGACCCATCTCTAGTTGATAAACGGCAATTTTTTTAAAGTCATCTATATTATTAATATTATAAAGCAGAAGAGTTTGTTTGTTTGTTTGGTTGAACGCGCTAATCTCAGGAAATACTGGTCCGATTTGAAAAATTCTTTCAGTTTTAGATAGCCCATTTATCGAGGAAGATTATAGGTTATATATCATCACACTAAGACAAATAGGATCGGAGCAATAATGGAAAATGTGACGCAAACGAAGTTGCGCGGGTCAGCTAGTAGAAAATAAGGCGTATGTCGTCAAAGACTAATTTTTCCAGAAGTGAAAAAACACACACTTCTGAAAAATCATATACTCGTATTCTTTATTTTACAACAAGGAAATACCTTCATTATATAAAGGAAACCTTAAACTAAAAACATAAAAATGCGGGCCTTATTTCATTCCGCGATCTCTTCCATACAACTTGGTATACCTACACCAAAGATGTGTGAGGGTGCAAAGCGGTGTAGCGTTAAAAAAATCCGCCTAGAGATCACCTCACTTTCCTAGTCAGGATTATTGCTGCTGTAAAAGGGCTAGTAGAATAGATCACTCGGGTTTACCTACGTAGAAAAGGGCTAGTAGAATAGATCACTCGGGTTTACGTAGAAAAAGCGAGAGAAATGTGCAAAGGATGCGAGCAAGGAATGTGAGCGACAGATGAGGTTAGGAAAGTCCGCGAAGAGCCTAATAAAAGTTAATGAGTCCGCTAAACATACTAGCACTACTCGGCTACAGCGTTTCACTGCTCCGCTACACATCCTCGCATCGCCGCCTCGCTACCTCACCCAGCTTTGGTAGATAGAAAAAAAACTTTAGGCTGCGGTTCCAACAGGAATGTGAACCAATAGAATCGCTGGCAAATCTCTGGTGGACATGCACCCATAATATGCAGCGACTACTTCTCTGACAACCACATCCCAGTGACTGGCAAACTACATACCACCCTTGGAAAGACTACTTTATTTTTTAATATAAAACAAAATGACGATGATTTTATGAATTTATTTAACGAAAAATAATAAAAACATTTAGGTACTATTTTTTGTGTTTGCTTATAACTAGCTTAACAATAACCCGAGTTTGCATTGTAAATTAACATAGTAAAAATTCTCCTTGACAAAATTAATCATTTGCACACTGCATCCGAACGACAAAACGAATAGACAGAATCAAGATCTAATTCTCAACCCAAAATACTTAGAACTACGGCTACTGGACCGAAATCTTACATTCGATTTGAACGCAGTCCCAAACCAAAGAGGTATGCATGCCTAAACTTCAGGGCCAACTAGGGACTATATTCAAAGATAATCCTATTTGGACAACATTATATTCTCAGCCTTTCTGAAAAAAAAATCAGAAAGATTCGTACACTATCCCCAAGGAATAGGTCAATCCCCTAACGTCTATGTTTTTGGCCAAGTTTGTTGAAATTACAAGCAAAAGAAGAAAGTAACAGAAGTATTCTGGTAAACCTGGACACGAAACCCAACCACTGCACTATTTCACTATACCTAAACAGTTCACTTTTAGTTCCACAACTTTATAGTATTTTTAGTTAACCAGTTGTTTTTGAACCACCTACTTGTGGTAGTGGTCCCTGTAATCACTGTTTACGTAGTCAACATTATTGCTCTGAGCTGCCTCTTTCGCTACATTTCTGTATCTGTGTAACTTGTCTTCTAACGTATTCAATCTGTCATGTCCTTTGTGATTATTTTCGAATTTTGCATCGCTTGTAGTTCCAGCATTGCTAGCAGCTTGCGATTGATTTCCCACAGCTGCTGCTGCCTGAGATCTCAAATATGCTTCCGACCCACCAAGATGTGCGCTAAAACCACCCTTTTCTAATCCTTTAGTACTGATTTTATTATTATCGAAAAATTCCTTATCTTCCCCATATTCGTCTTTATGATAAACTCTGCGAAAACCTTTTTTATTTTCACCTTTATCTTGATTCATTTCATGAATATAATTTATGTTTTTCTTAATGTCCTCCGATCCAAATTTATTCGCAAAATTATCAAGAAAATCTTTAAATCCATTGTATCGGTTTGCATGATTTTCAAAAGCAGTTTCAAGCTTAGCATTCTTCTTTGCACCATTTTCACCTTTATCAAACACACGTTCTCGGTTGCTATTTCTATTTGTTGACGATTCTAATTCCGCAAGATTTTTATAGGCATCATGATTTACTGTTGCTGGCCTTATTGTTGAGTAATAATTGTTTTGTTGTCGAAGACTGTTTCTGTTGTCAAGTGATTCGGGCAGGTATGCCTCGTGATCAAAGTCATTTCTAAAATCTAATCCTCTGAATACTACTGGGTCGTCATCTCCGTTTTTTTCATAATAATCGTTAAGCACAAATGAGAAGAACGGCTCATCTCCTATCATTGGATTATTATCAACAGGATCACGCGGATGTTTGGGTGTTTTATCATAACCTTGCGGAAAATCGTTCTCTATAATTTCATTAACTGGAATTATATTCTCAGGTCTGTCTGCCACATAACGTTTGTCTTTTGCTTTCTGTGTATCAAATATATCCTTATTATGTTCATATTCGTAAGGGCTATGGTAAAAATATGGCCAGTTATCATAATTTCTAGAACTGGTCCTAATATCGTCATCGTCTATACTACGATAGTCGCTGGGACCGTCGTATCCCACCAGGTTATTTTCGCTAACCATGTCTTGAGGCGGACGGTAGTGCATCAGTGACTTCAGTTTATCGAGCATAGTACCCGATGCGCTCTTTGAGGACTCGTACCTAGCGTCGGCTGCAGATTTTGCTAGCGCGTAATCTACTTCACTCCTAACTGATGAAGGTGTTGCAAATGGTACAACTAGGTCTTCATATGCTACTGGCTCATTTCTAACTTTTCTTAGAAAAGATCTTGATTCGAATTGATTGTTCACTGCATATGGATCCACAGTGGGCTGTCCGACCGCAAATGGAACTCCCGGTTTATCAAACTGTCTATAAACATATCCGTCTCGCAGCGTGGGTAAATTGGATCTTGATTGTCTTGAGATCTGTTCCGAATACGTTTCGTGCCGAACTGTGGTGTATGTTCCGAAGATCACACGCGGTATAAAACATAATATTATTGCAAGGCGACTCATATTAGCTACATCTACGTGTTTTCAGATGCTCTCTGCAATATTAACTGGAAGTGCTTGTACCTAATCGTGACTATAAGAGTTGTTTGTTTTCTCCGCGGTCAACAACATTGTTCTGTGACAATGGATGGTGCCAGGTCATACGGCCATTGACAAATATTTCCGGTGTCTACAACGATAAATGAGTGACAAATTACGCTTACCTACTATAGTTTACATTCACCTAGTTTTGGTATTCTTACAATCTACAGGAATGTACCTATTGTTTCTTTGGCGATTCAATTAATTTACAGTTTATGCACAATGGTGGTACCAAGGCACGTAATGCCTTCAGGCACACTTTGCTAGAAGATTTTCTTATTTGTACAACTGGCTACAAAGGGCTAGACATAAACAATGGTTTAATAACACAAACATCTAATAAATACAGAAGAAGCAGTTGCGCTTTCCTTTACCATGTCTTAGAACAATACTAGTCAGGATTTTTATTTTTAAAACGTGCCCCACATTAGGAATTTCTCCTGTATCGTGGGTGCGTTTACAAACATACAAAGTCACATTGAGACACAAACAGCCAGACCCGGAACAACTATCTGTAGGCCATACAAATATTTGCTCCGTGCGGGAATCGAACCCACGACACGCGGCACAGCAGCCGATCGCTCAACTATTGCGCCAACCGTGCCGTCAAATTCGAACAGAAGGACCAAATTGCCACGGCTATGAATGTAATAGTTATGTTAATTGGTTCACATCAGCCGCGTAGCAGAAACGGCTGTGGAAAAGCCTCCATGAGACGGACGGCGATCTCCGAGGCTTGCTCTCAAAGAGGTTCTAAAGTAAGAAAAACTAGGTACCGTGATCCCAGGTATCTACCAGTTTCTCAGGTCCTGGAAGGCCACTTTGAGACCATAAAAATAAAACTGGCCAACATAGATACAGTCCGCTGATAAGGGAAGGACAGAGAGCGAAGGCTTAGTGATAGTAGTTAGCGGCATGGACTGCTCCCGTGGAGGAGTATTACAGTTTGATTTTGAAATCTTTCACAGTTATATCGATCTGCGGGCAGTCAAAAGAGTAGAAAAACAAGACCATTCATTCATTTTGATATTTAAATTGCTTTATACAATATTTGTTATTTCAGAGACAGTAATAACAAGGCAGTGTAACATTGTCAGTGAAATACAATTACATTTTTTAATGAATCGCCTTATTTGGCTCTTGGTAATTTGCTTGCGTACTTCGATATTTAATTCTCGGTACAAGCAAAAGGTGGTAAAGTATTATTGCATGACTTTTGGCAAATTGTCACCAACGTAAAAAGCAGAGACTTGACTAAACATCATGCCTGTATACCCAAAAGTATTAGGCAGAAGTGTAACTCCTATCCAGCGTACCGTACACCCACATTTTCAAATCAGAGGCTGTTTCCATGAAATTTTTGTTGTATAACCCAATAGCCTAGGTACCTACCAGTATTATAATGTATAATCTATGGCACTAGGTGCCCGACCCGGGAACCGAAACCATAACCTTATTGTCCGCAGTAGCACTTGCAGACACTAGATTAAAGAGGCTGTAATTTGCTTGAACTATCTTTTTAAAATTACCATCGTATTCCATGGTCGCTCCTTGTAATCTTTGGTAATAAAATCTCTAATAAGCCCCCTGAGGCTAAGAAAAACCAGTAAAAAAAAACACAAAAAAAAATTGAATACCGTCTATCTCCATAGGTACCTACACAATTCGTAACATCTATTCAATTATTATTAATAGCAATAGAAAAAATAACGGTCAAGCGCGTGTCAGACTCACGCCTTAATGGTTCCGTAATACGATTTCTGTTTTTTGCATGTTATTTTTTAATTACAGTCTTCTTAGAGATTTCCTGTAATCAAGTCGAAGCTTTTCTTTTTATCGTGTGAGCAGTATCGTCTAATGACCCCACACACCCTAGTGCCGGAGTTTCTAAACCGTCCAAGGGCCTGATATGGGTTATTTGACGACCGCCACTTGGCGGCCGGGTCCACCATCATCGGGTCAATCATCTTTTTATCAGACAATCAGGTAATTCAAGCCTGCAATGTCGTAGCCAAGCTAGAAACAACTTTACAAAGTATGCTTCCCGTGAATCGAACCCACCATCACCGGCCATCCGACCACGATAAATGTAATATATAATAACTCGATCAACTATAAGTGAAGACTAAGTCATTTCTTTTTATTTTCAAAATATTGAGCTTCGTTATTTTTTAAACTTTGTTACCTCCACCTTACATCCAAAATCCACTGGTCAATTTCCATGTAGATATACATACTTATACCTAATCCATTTTGATTTTTCTAACTTGTTTCCCAAAAGACAGTCCGTGTTTGGGTCACAGAAATTCATATGTGTACCTACCAAACTTCAACTGAATTTAATCGACTAGATTGGGAGCAAGCTGGCTGTCAGACGGACAAACTGATAATATAGCCTTTCCGTTTTACATACTGTACGAAAGCACGGTACCCTAAAAACGTCAGTTAAATGAGCTATTGCAATTGGTCTCACTCCATTTACTTCAAACAAGGGAGGTGTGACCTTCGATTTGTCTTGGTCGCAGCGGCTTGCTATTAATCGCATGGAGCGCGTAACCTGCGTCTGTCGCAACTCTATTGTTTGCAGCGAGACAGGTTGAAAGGAAACAGGTGCCTAGTTATTGTAATGGTCTAGATTTTCTATGTCAAACCACGGTGAGGTTATTGGCTTCTGCGAAACAATGGTACAGACGCCATCACATCAATTTACAACAATCTGTCATTTTTTTCAATAGATTTTCAACTTTGTCACTGAAAACATAAGGTTCTAGGTTGATTGAGAAAATTTGAGTTTCGGGTAGCTTTTTAAGTGCTACAGACTGTACCATTCCCAAACGGAAATCATTTACAGGCTTGCAGACAGTTGACCCGGGTTTAACTGTTTTGTTGGTTGATTGGTAAACCCCACTCTAATCAAATTATTTAATAGTGTATGGCCCGCATTGGCATGAATGTCTGTGGGTTTGATAAAAAATTAGTCGTCAAATGGCATGCAGAAATACGAATTTTCGTATTTGAACTGCAAAACTACTTTTACAGCCTGTTAGATCAAATTACTTTAAACTTGATTTTAAAAAAATATTAAATGCTAACGTTTTACCTACTTACCTGCTGAATAAAGAGAAAAACGAATGTTGCTTGAACTCTCAATCTGAATTATCTATATTTTGGCTTCTATCTTAAGTTCGTTTTTTAATTCAAGTATCTACTTCGATAGGTCCAAAATGTCAAACTCAAAATTGAAAAAAGAAATCTAATTACGAATTATAGTAATTAAAATATAGGTTCTGCCTCAACTCGTAGATATAAACGGAGCTTACCTACACCAGAAATTACTATTTTTAACAGACGTAGTATCCCTTGAATGGAATAACATTAGAGGTAATACAGATTTTCTTTATATTTCTAACTAGCTGATGCCCGCCCCTCGCTAAAACCTTCCTCGGGAACCAGTCTATCCATTAGTGAAAACAGTATGAAAATCGGTGCAGTAGTTTTTGAGTTTATCGCGAACAGACAGACAGATGCGACGGAGGACTTTGCTTTATAATATCGTCGGGGATAGTGCAAATCCGCGGAACTAAGCATATGGTAAATCCGCGTATCTGAAAAATGTAGCCATACAGTATAGTATAGACTCAACTAAGCATCTATACTTAATATTATAAAGCAGAAGAGTTTGTTTGTTTGGTTGAACGCGCTAATCTCAGGAACTTCTGGTCCGATTTGTAAAATTCTTTCAGTGTTAGATAGCCCATTTATCGAGGAAGGCTATAGTATATCATCACGCTAACACCAATAGGAGCGGAGCAGTAATGAAAAATGTAACGCAGACGACGTTTCACGGGTCAGCTAGTAATACAATATAGACTTTAATAGATTTCACTGTTGACAATACCTAAAACTCATGAATGATTACTCTCCATATAAAAATGAAGTCAAAAGCCGTTTATTTATATAAGAAAAATATTAAGAGGGCGCATTCCGTCCACTAGCGCCGCCAATCGTTTTTTATTAATTGTGGTAAATTTAAGACACGTAGATAAAAAACCGCTCTGTAGTGTTCTGAAGAAATGTATTTATTATTTTTTGAGTTATGTTTTGTACTTTAGAACATTAATAGTTCCTAAGTCGATATTTTTGCTAAAAGTGGCCACTTTTAGCAATAATTGCCGTTATAGCTATTTAGCCATGAGTTATGTATTAAAAATAGCTCTCAAAAAATAATAGATACATTTCTTCAGAACACTACAGAGCGGTTTTTTTTATCTCCGTGTCTTAAATTTACCACAATTAATAAAAAACGATTGGCGGCGCTAGTGGACGGAATACACACCCTTAGGGTGGAAGCGCCAGTGTAGCCCGCGAAATTCAAATATTTTTGTATTTTTGCAATTTGCCGGTCAGTGTGAAGCTGTATGTTGAACAAAATACGATTCGCGGCCGTAACGCATATTTATCTAAATAATTATACCCATTTTAATTATCAATATAACCTTCTAAGTTCGTAATCGAGTTACAACTCGATTGAATGACTTTTTCACGAAATAACATTCAATCGAGTTCTATGAAGTTAGAGGGTTATATTGTTGATTCAAATTGTTATAATCCTTTAGATAAGTGCTCTTTACGATCGCGAACCGTATTTTGATCAATATACAGTTTCACACTGACCGGCAAATTGCAAAACACATAAAATATTTGAATTTCGCGCGCTACCCTGGAGCTTCCACTTTAATCTTCCCCTGTAAACGTACACGGAGTGCAGATACATGCACTTTACGTATGGTAGATTCGCGGATTTGTAATATCCCCGACGATATGTTGTACAGTATATACTAAAACCTTCCTTGAGAACCAGTCTATCCATTGGTGAAAACAGCATGAAAATCGGTGCCGTAGTTTTTGAGTTTATCGCGAACAGACAAATAGACGCGACGGAGGACTTTGTTTTATAATATGTAGTGATAGTGATGATAGTGATAGTGGAGGTACAATTGTGTAGGGTGTCGATATATCTTTTACCAGCAAATTTTAAATTTGTCGTTGTCTGGTCAGTTATTTTTTTTACTGACTCATCGCTTTGTATTCGATTTCTTAGACTGATTTATGCAATAACCAGTTTTAGTCTTTAAGAGTAATTTGGACCCATAACCTAAGTTCATATGTTAGTGTGAAGGTTTTATAACGTAAAAAGGGAGCTTTCGAAATAAAACAACATATTAGTCAATCAATTTTATTTATTTGTATATCAATTTCAGAATAACCTTTCATTAATACAAAAATAATATTCTCTACTTTTATTTTGTACAGATCAAGCCTCATTGACCGTTTTTCGTTTGATAGGAGTATAGTCAGGAGTCCTATGTGGACATTTTTCTTTATATCCATGAAATAAAAGTCCGAAACATACTACACTTCGTGCACAAAATAGTAGTATAAAGTTAAAATTCCATCTTGCATTTCGTATAAAATTAAATAAGGGTTATTATTTTATGTCTTTGAAAATTAGTAAAAATCCGTAAGGCAGATAAAACTAGGCAATCCGGCTGTCGCATTAAAACTGAAAAGACTAACAATGGAGTTTCTGGAAAGAAATAACTAAGGTTTTCAGTAAAAATCATGCCATCAGCGGCATTTAGACGAGTTGTCCTCTACTTAAACGTGTCATGAAGTCGATTTTACCAATGTCTAAAAACATAATATAGCACAGCAAGTTTATTAGTCTGACCCAGTCAAGCGCTATCAATGAATAAAAATAAAAATTCTGTCAATTTGGCCAGATATTGATGAACTCTGAGAGGTCAGTCTGCAGTGCTGGGATTGTGTTGGAGATTTATCCAACTTCATGTGTTAAGATGACACTTTTTCTATGATTATTTAATATTAAGCTTAATATTGACATGTATTATTTCAATTTACAATATGCCTGGCATGATTTTTGGACATTTTATTGTTTTATTTGAGACATTTTGATTTGGTTTTAGTATGGACTCAAATTATTATAAGACCTTTTTATATCAATTATGGATATTTTGAGTCTGAAATAATTGAATTTATTTTACTGCAATGTGGGTAAGCGTTGAGGCCTGGACCTGACAACTCAGTCAATAGGTACTATTCGACACGGCACAGCTACATTATTTTTCGATCCAGAAACTCAGTTTTGTACTCTTGCTTGTATTGATGTAAGTAGTGATTTTAAAGCCCATTAAACTTCAGTATGCATTTTCTTAAAATTGCGAGCCTGCTTGCCTTATTTACTAATCTTACTACTTATTGTATAACCAATAATCAGAATTGTAACATGCAATATAAATATGATTAAGTGCCAATCCATGATAAAATAATATTTTATTTTTGTTAAACCGAAGACTACCCAAAAAAATGATGATTTAGGGTCTTACAACATCCCCACCGAGGGTGTCCCCACGTTGCTGCCGTGGTGGGGCTTGTGTGTCTCAGTGATCTTGGAGCTCTGCCGGTAGAGTTACTCATGCCGGAAAGGTTCAAGTGAGAGACCAGACAAAGAGGGACACGAGAAGGGCACACCGTTTAGAGACTCGAGCAGTGCTCGTGTCTTCGGACGGTGTGCGTTTCATAGGAAGGAATCTTGCTCACTGTTCTCTGGTACGCGTCTGCTCATCAGACGTGACTGTGATGGCAGTGAGCAAGCAAGAAGAGTGAGGAGAAGAGTGAAGGAAGAAGGGAGGCGATAGGGACCACACCCTCTAAAAGGAACAAAAAAAAAAAAAAAAATGGAAAAGACACACGGAAAAACACTACCCCAGGGCGGTACCAGCTGTTCAGCAGCTGGAGAATCCGCCACGTCTCCTTTGGAGGCGTCATGCCCCTCGTATTCTGGGGGGGGCAACGGATGTCTTCCGATTGCCAGTGGCAACAAGAGCCGAGGAGGCTCCCGATCATCATCAGATTTACCCTTTGAGGAAATGATCAATTTTAATTTTAAAACGCCCGACAAAGTGTTGGGCGAGCGTAGCGCGGACGCTCCCTCCAAACTGTGGAGGAAGGGCTCGCTTGAGCGTCGAGGAGGTGCGGGGTCAGAATCTGACTCGGCGTCAGGCGACAGCTCGGCGAGCTTTAGACACGAGGGAGTGGGGCTTTCTGCGGAGAACTCTAAATTCTTCCGCAAGCGGCCCAGACCGGAGGACGACCAGGGGTCAACCTCCAACGGGGAAATGGCCTCGGCCCGAAAAATCCCCACTAGCAGGAGGGGTAAGGGCCGCGAAAGGGGCAGGGGGAGAGGGCTCGCTTCCAAAGAGGCTTCCCAGCGAGCCGTAAAACTCGCAGAGGAGGGGCGCCACCCTGAAGCAACCGGTCGGAGGGCTCTGCCTTCAGAATCTTCCGGCGGTGAGCCGGACACCGATAGGGGCTCCAATTTGGAGCAAAAGGCCAGGTTTGCGGAGGTCGTGAAGGCCGCGATCCGCGATGTGGCCTTGAAGAGGTCAAAGGCCTCCAAAGACAAGGCCATAAGTACGGCCTCAGCTTCTATTTTGGCAGCAGCGGAAGCCAACGGTTGTAGGCCTCCGTCGGACGAAATGTCGAAGCTTCGGGCGGAAGTCACCCGCCTGGCGGCCGCCACAGAGCTTCTCCAAAAGGAGAACGAGAAGCTTCAAGCGGACCTGGCCAGGCTCCGAGATGACGGCTCCAAGGAGGTACCTCAAGGGGGGCGCGAGCGCGGGCACAGCCAGCCCGTGTCTCCCGCGGCACCCCAGAGGGAGAGCCAGCAGCGTCCTAGCCAGCCCGAGCCGGTGGAGAACCAGGTCCTGGCACTGGTTCGGAAGGAGCTCGCCGCCTTCCAGCGGCGGTTCTCCGTGCTGGAGGGCATCGTCCTGCGGCCCCCCCTTGGTGCAAACAAGGTGGCTTCGGGCCCGGGGACGGTGTCCTATGCGGCTGCTGCGGCTGCCGCATCCGGACCTGGGCCGTCCAGTCGGCCCTCCGGCAGGGCCATGTTGCCGCCCCCCCCCCCAGCAAAGCCAGCCCCGGCAGAGCCGGCGCCAGCTGAGGCGCCAGCCAAGGCGCAAGCTAAGGGTAAGGGGAAGGGGAAGAAAGGCAAGGCAAAAGCGCTGCCAGCGACAGCGCCTGCTGCGAGCGGTCCTCCGCCTGCGGCCCGCCAACCACCTGCGGCACACCAACAGCCTGCGGCACGCCAACCGCCTGCGGCACGTCAACCGCGGCAGCCGCCGCTACCGCCCTCCCAGCCCGCACAGCTCCCTACACCTCCCCCGGCTGGAGCCGAATGGCAAGTGGTCGGGGAGCAAGCGAACCGGCGGAAGGCGGCCAAAAAGGCCAAAAATAAGGAGCGGCAGCGCCAGTCTCGGGCGCGCAAGATCGCGGCTAGGCTCCGCGCCCCGAAAACCGCCGCTGTAGTAATTACGCTACAGCCGGAAGCGGAAAAGAGGGGCGTGTCCTACCGCGACCTGCTAGCGAAGGCGAAGGAGACGGTGGATCTCCGTGAGCTCGGGATCACCGGGGGCCTCCGACTTAAAGTCACTGCGACTGGAGCGCGGATGCTGGAGATCCCCGGGGAGACCAGCGGCTCGTCCGCTGACGCTCTGGCCGAAAGGCTAAGAGCGTCCCTTAACGCGGACGAGGCCCGAGTGTCCAGGCCCGTTAGGTGTGCTGACCTGCGTATCCTGGGTCTGGACGACTCGGTCACCGAGGAGGAGGTCGTGGCCGCCGTCGCCAGGTCCGGAGGGTGCTCTGCCGAGCAGATTAAGGCAGGCGCCCTACGTCCGGACCTCTCGGGCATGCGAACCGTTACGGTCTGCTGCCCTGTGACGGCGGCTAAAACGATTGTGGAGGGCCGAAGGCTATTGGTGGGCTGGGTTTCAGCGCAGGTAAAGCTGCTGGAGCCCAGGCCTCTGAGGTGCTATCGATGTCACGTGGGGCACCACGTGTCAGTTAAGTGCTCCTCGGAGGTCGACCGCAGCGGCCTCTGTTTCCGCTGCGGTCAGCCCGGTCACGTGGCCGTAACTTGCTCCGCCAAGCCGCACTGCGTTGCATGTGCGGCGGCCGGCAAGCCAGGCGACCACCGGGCTGGGAGCGCGGCCTGCGCTCCGCTCACCAAGGCCAGATCCGGAGGTAGGGGGAGGCCCTCCGCCGCCACTGTCACCGTCTCCGCCGCCGCAGCCGTAACTGCCGCAGCCGCAACCGCCGCAGCCGCAACTGCCGTTATTGCCGCCACAGAGGGGCCCTCGCAGGAGGAAGC
Source organism: Ceramica pisi (assembly GCA_963859965.1). Lineage (NCBI taxonomy): Eukaryota > Metazoa > Arthropoda > Insecta > Lepidoptera > Noctuidae > Ceramica > Ceramica pisi. The sequence goes on along the minus strand of OY982549.1, from coordinate 5,388,296 downwards.
TGAAATGGAATGCCAGTAACGGCCCCTCTCAGCTTCCTCCAGGCGAACATCAACCACTGCGCCTGCGCTCAGCACTTGTTGATGCAGAGCATGGCGCAGTGGTCGATCAACATTGCGGTGGTCGCTGAGCCGTATTTTGTCCCACCCAGGGATGACTGGGTTGCGGACCTGAGCGGCTCAGTGACCATCATATCGTCGGCCGCCGCCGGTACCCCGTCCCTTGAAAATGTCAGGAAGGGACAGGGGTGCGTAGCAGCACGGTTCGGGGAGATCGTTGTAGTAGGCGTCTACTTCTCCCCGAACCGAACTCTCGCCGAGTTCCACAACTCTCTGGTAGAGTTGGGTGTCGTCGTCGGACACTATTCCCTACCCGTGCTTGTCCTCGGGGACTTCAATGCCAAGAACTTGGCTTGGGGTTCTCGTCTGACAGACGTGCGGGGAAGGATGGTGGAGGACTGGGCTCTGGAGACAGGCCTGGTCGTCCTCAATCGGGGTTCTGTTCCCACGTGTGTGCGGATGCGGGGCGAGTCGGTGGTGGACATTTCATTCACCAGTCCCGCTCTGTCACCGCGGGTCATTGACTGGCGTGTCATGGAGGAGGTGGAGACCTATTCCGACCACCGGTATATCCGGTTCGACGTCTCCACCCAGACCTCAAGCGCGCCGGTCGTACAGACCCCGAGTGGTCCGCGTTGGGCTCTGAAGCAGCTGGACCGGGAGCTCCTCCTGGAAGCCTCGATCGTGCAGGCCTGGGTGACATCACCGGACAGGCCTGCCGACGTCAACAATGAGGCAGGGTGGTTCCAGGAGGCCATGTCCGACATTTGTGACGTGGCAATGCCCCGAGTCCGGCCAGGAAGAGCCCGGCGCCAGGTGTACTGGTGGTCGCGAGAGCTGGCGTCTCTGCGCGAGGCGTGCATTTCGGCGCGGCGCCGGTACGCCAGGCATCGCAGGCGCCGCATCCGTCCACCGGATGCGGATACCATCGAGGCGGAGCTATACGAGGGATACAGAGCTGCGAAGACTGCTCTCCGCGACGCTGTCCTGCGGGCTAGGGATCTGGCCCGCGAGGAAATGCTGGCGACTCTCGACAGAGATCCGTGGGGGCGCCCTTACCTTATGGTGCGGAACAAGCTCCGCACCTGGGCCCCCCCGCTGACGCAGAGTCTCCGGCCTCAGCTCGTGGAGGACGTGGTGAGCGCTCTGTTCCCTGCGCGAGGGGAACATCCTCCCCCGCACATGGCTCCGCCGCCTGCGGTGCCGGAAGCGGACCTAGAGGACGACGATGACGACATCCCGGCTGTGACTGGGGTAGACCTGAGAGCGGCGGTACGAAGGCTCAAGGCCAAGAATACCGCCCCAGGGCCCGACGGCTTGCCTGGCAAAGCCTGGGCCTTGGCCTTGGAGGCTCTCGGGCCTCGACTAGAGGGGCTCTTTAGCGCATGCATGGAGAGGGGCCAGTTCCCGCTTTCTTGGAGGACCGGGAAGCTGGTCCTCATCCGGAAGCCTGGGCGCCCTGCGGACTCGCCGTCCGCATTCCGGCCCGTAGTGTTGCTCGACGAGGTGGGCAAGCTCTTCGAAAGAGTTATCGCAAACCGCCTCGCCGGGCACCTAGCGGGAACGGGGCCGGATCTTGCGGACAACCAGTTTGGTTTCCGCAAGGGGCGCTCTACGGTGGACGCCGTCATGCGCGTCAGAGCCCTCACGACGGGGGATGCGGTCTCCCGGGGTGGTGTTGTCTTGGCGGTGTCACTCGACATCGCCAACGCCTTCAACACCATGCCCTGGAGCTGCATTGGGGAGGCACTCCGGTATCATCGGGTGCCGACCTACCTTCGTCGTGTTGTCGGGGACTACCTGTCCGACCGGGCAGTAATCTACCCTAGTCACAGCGGTGAGTGGAACCGGCGAGAGATGTCGTGCGGTGTCCCACAGGGTTCGGTTCTGGGGCCGCCCCTGTGGAACATCGGTTACGACTGGGTGCTGCGAGCCGACCTCCCTAGCGGCGTCAGCGTCATCTGTTACGCTGACGACACGCTGGTGCTGGCACAGGGGGGGTCGTACGCGGAGGCGGCCGACGTTATGACACGCGGGGTTGCGACAGTCGTAGAGAGGATCCGGCAATTGGGTCTCGAGGTGGCGCTGCACAAGTCCGAGGCCATGTGTTTTCATGGCCGAGGCAATACGCCACCGTCGGGATCCTTGCTGACGGTAGGAGGGGTTTCCATCGGCGTCGAGTTGACGCTTAAGTACCTAGGGCTCGTCCTCGACAGCCGGTGGAACTTCGTGGAACATTTCCGACGTTTGGCACCCAAACTGGAGCGGGCCGGGGCTGCTTTCAGGCGGCTCCTGCCCAACCTGGGGGGACCAAACGCCTCCTGCCGGAGGCTCTACGCGGGGGTCGTGCGGTCCATGGCCCTCTACGGGGCCCCGGTGTGGGCGCGTTCCTTGCGGCAGCGTGCTGCCAACTATCTGAACGCGCCCCAAAAGGCGATGGCCCTAAGGATGGCCCGAGGGTACCGCACGATCTCGCGCGAAGCGGTGTGTCTCCTTGCCGGATTGCCGCCATGGGATCTGGAGGCGATAGTCCTCGCGCGCCTGCATGATTGGCGCGTGGAGGTACTACGCCGGGGGGAAACTCCGCTGACGCGGCAAATTGTCGCGCAGCGGACAGACCTCCGGCGCGATCTCATGGCGTCATGGAGACGACGACTGTCGCAACCCAGTGCAGGGCACGCCACGATAGTGGCGATAAGTCCCCTCTTTGAGGAGTGGCTAGAGAGGCGCCACGGCGTCCTCACCTTCCGCCTGACGCAGGTCCTCACCGGACATGGATGTTTCGGGAGGTTCCTGCACCGAATCGGGCGGGAGGAAACGGCCGGGTGTCACCACTGCGAGGATCGACCGGAGGACACGGTGGAGCACACTGTGCAGGTGTGCCCCGCTTGGGCGGCGCACCGCCGTGTCCTCGAAACGGCGATCGGCGGCAACCTCTCGCGTCCGGCCCTGGTCCAAGCCATGGTCCGGAGCGAGACGGAATGGGACGCCGTTGCCTCCTTCTGCGAAGCAGTCATGCTAGCGAAGGAGGTGGCGGAGAGGGCGAGGAGACCCTCTCGTCCCGGCCGCCGTGGTGGACGCCGCGGGCGTCGGGGGCCACCTGGTGACTTCCGGCCACCGTAGGCGCGGGCCTGTGGACGGCGAGCTATGGGTGGCTCGCCGTCCGTCCGTCTAGTGACGACAGGCCGTGTCGACGGCGCGTTAGTGTTCCACGCGCGCCTCAAAGAGAGTCAGCACACAGAGGGGCCCGATAGGGCCGACGCCTGCCGGAGTCGCGGGATTATTCGCAAGAGACACCGTGGCTCCGGAACACAAAGGGCAATGAAGGAACATGGATGGGTTTTAGTCAGTAGAAGTCTGACACTCCCTCCCGCTACACCCAGAGCGGGAGGAGTCATTGGATGATTTCCCATCCCTAAAAACAACATCAGTGCTAATTGAACGAACTATCCAGTTTTATTTTGCTATAGAGAAATTAGAAACTTGGTATTTTAAGCCGTGCTAGAGTTAGGTGTACAAATTAACATGTTGAACTTATAACGATTTATTATTGCTGTAATAGCACAAAAAGTAATTTCAGTGACTGCCAGCACACCTTACTCTGTCCCAAAGTGTACAGAGGTAAAAAAACAAAAAGAAAAAAACTTAACAAAATGACGTATGAGAATATTTATTTATGGTAATGATACATTATTGTGTATATGGACGGTTCGATGTGAAACTGACTTAGCAGATATGTACATTTTATTGCAGTTATATTATTAAAAACATTACATTATTAAGAAAACGCTTGCACATGATTTTATATAAAATCAAAAGTCCATACGTTTACGTATAGTATTGGTATTATCAGGCTGACACGACTGTAACAATACATTTCTAAGGCATCGCCGTAAGTGGTACGAGTAAACGATGCGATGTCGTCGCGCGATTAAATTTATTTCTGTGCTCGCGCGATGATTTGCAAGTTTAAATTAGGACATACTAAACAAATGTGTGTAAACGCACACACATTTGTTCACATCGCGTCTCGTCGTGCGACGAAATAGGATCGTTAACCCGTACGGTCGTCAGCCAATCAGGAGGACTCCAGACAGCAACCGGGCGTGTTCACGCGATGATGATAATTTCCATAAGGACGATACGACGCCAACGACTTAGATATACAGGGTTATTTATAAAACACCGACAACCTCTCAGGACTATGTTACTAACTTGATTATGATGGTGATAATGTTTTTATAAATAACCCTGTATAACAAAAAATCTGTGAGCGAATGAAAAATAGATTTCATTATTATAACAAATTCTCTTCGACTCTGCGTCAATCTACTTGTGCCGTGTTTACGGAAGGGTACTGTAATTTCGTCAGACAAGTCTTGAACAGTCGTGTTTTGCTATTTTTATGGGAATAAAATCTCATTTTTTGGTAAGTAGTACATATTCTGTAGGCAGAGAATTAAGCTTTCTTAGATCTGGTGAAGAAAGCGATAATCAAACTTTTTTGTAGGCCGCATACGCTGGATTTCCAATTACAACTTTTTCTTTTATTCCAAGAAATGTAAGAACGTTCACATTTCAATTAATTAATAACAGGTGGAGCATTAACTTGCTTTCAGATAACAAAGAAATAAGCAGTACCTTTGTGCTCTATTCTCTGTATACTTTTTCTTTTTTAAGTTTCTTGTGTGTACATAAATAAATAAAGAATTAGATGCCGCACTGCATATCAACGGGCCGCATCAAATGCCATTGGGCCGCAAAAGTGCCACCAGATCATACCGACTACCAGAAGGTTGCAGAAAATACCTCCGAGCCGCACCAAATCCCATCATGCACCACGAATATAAAGAGGCCGTATGCAACGGGTGATCAAAGTTTGAGTACCGCTGCCGTAAAAGTTAACACCATAATTCAAATTCAAATGTTCGCAATGAAATAATACATTTTCTTTACAATATTGTAGCATTATTCGTTGAGTTCAGTAAATGCTACAAGGAAGGCAGTTTTCTTGTCATGGTGCCTGTATGTGATGCAAGACATGCAAGAATCCAAGTTCGAAAGACGGAGCTATAACAGGATGTTAATAAAAACACAAGCTTTTTTATGCCTAAAGAATGGCAAAGCGCTTGTAATGAAGATAAATTATCTTCTACATTCTCTTACCGATAGGTGGGTCTGCCTGTTTTTTTGTTATTTATTAACAAAAAATACTTTATTGCATGCAAGGCTGCTTGTACGTAAAATCTGGCATGTTGGCATGTTTCAGTTTCCACTAAATATTTAATCATTTTTATCTACTACGCATGTTTGTTTCTATGTAAAACAGATCTTGCATGTTCTTGCACCACATTTTTTCGATAACAACTTCATAATAGTCGCCAAACGTTTAAAATAATTTGAGTCCATATTAATGTATTTTTTGTCCCGAATTAAAAATCAGATCTTTGGCTGTATGATACTGGTAACAAGTTTTTTTTTTCGTCAATTTCGTGAAACAACCGTTTTTCTTAGAGATCAATAATAAATTATCGATTTATCTTTTTTCAAGTAGACAATATATTAAAATTTCTTGTTCCTAAAGATTAAATGTTAGTAGGTTGCAGTGAGCAAAGAATGAAAGGAAAAAAAGGATAATTTATTAACCAAGAAAGCTCCATCTAGCTCAATGTTGAAAAGCGTTATTAAAGAAAACAGTTTAGAAGACATATCAGTGTTTTATTATCAAATCGTCGGAAAAAACATATCCTCTGCTCACTTTTGTCCCTACTAACGTTAAAACGCTAATCACACTAGCTGCCGACTTAATCCGAGGCACACTTAAAATACAATAAAAACACATTGCTTTACAATTCACAGTTAAAAATACCACTAAACAATTATTTCGTCTACTACGCGATGAAGGGCAATGCGCGGTCAAAGACACGCTTTCATCGCGTAATGTGTTAGTAGTATTTTTCCACCTTTATTTAACAACGACAACGGATTCGTTCCGTTGCCATATAATCAAATTTCATTTTTAAAAAACATTTTCTATAATCAAATATTCGCGTTCCATTTTCACTATCCGTATCTATCATCGTACTAAATAAGGAGTTCATGCTAAACTACCTTCCTTCGATCCGAATGGAACGCTAAAACCATTTATTTACTATATCATAAGACGCAATATTAAAGACTATTATTTTGCTAATAATTAAACCTACTTTTCGTCTAATAGAGTCAACGCAAAGAGGTTTTGAAGTCCGAGTGTTAACGTACAACCAGACTAGACAATAAAAGGCACTAAATCGCAACGAATTAAAATATATTATTGCTATCTATATATCTATATATATCACTATTTAAACCACAAAAATGATAACTGAGAGCCATCGAGCTTTAAAAAGAGATATAGCATATGGTTAGTAAAAGAGAAAGAGACGGCCGAGGGTTTTCTAGAAACCAATGTGCCCAGTGCCATATTACGGCCACATTCGGCAAATAAACAAAAGTCAATTTCTCGTGTAAATAATCTTGACACTTGAATATAGTAGTATTTTGTGTTATTGACACGTCATATTTGGCATTCACAAGACTTGTTGACAATTCTAGAATTGTATTTAAGCAACAGGCATTTGTCATGCTTTGACACAATTTGGCCGCAAGCAGACCCAACGAAGATCGTTTAACAGATTTATAAAATTAAACTATTTTTAAAATATAAGAGATAGCTAAAAAATACTAATATTTGGTTTCTATGAATACTACAGATGAATACATATCACTTAGAAAAAATATGCAGTTCTCGTCAAGAATAAAGTTTAGTAGAAGATATTTAGAATGATGACGCTTTTTTAAATATGATAAGATTAAAATGTAAATTTTATCACACACTTCCCAAAAAAAAAATCTTCACATTATAATTATTTGTGACGTGAGATTAGCGAAAAAAAATCTTAAACTTTATTTTACTTAGGTAAAGAGTTATTATTATATCACTCAAATCGTATACAGAAAGAAATAATAAGTACACGATTCAGATGCATTGACAAAGAACCTCCTTTTTCGGATTCGATTTAAAATAATATCCTAAATAGGAAACGAGAGCCAGTCGAATCGAACACAAAAATTTATAAGCGAACAATAAAAAATAAAATTTAAAGCTAAGCATTATCTGTACTTACATAAAGGACCAAAACCTCTTAGTCGTCGCATAATCTAATATTTCGCATAGAAAAATATCTATAGTACTAAAACTACATTAACTTTAGTAAACGAAGATTTCCCGTGAGAGCTCGGTCGTGTAGTACTCTTGTGTCCGGCCCGCGTGGCTGATCTGAAAATAATAAATATTATAAAGCTGAATGTTGCTGTTTGAACGCGCTAATCTCAGGAACTACTGGTTCGAATTGAAAAATCATTTTAGTGTTGGATAAGGGACTACTCACACTTATTCAGCTCTATTCAGCTTATGCCTTAGAAAACAACGATTTTGTATGGAGACGCGTACGCATCCGTTCAGCCTTACGCATATATTCGCGTCAAACAAGTATAAAATGCGGACAAATGTGTTATTATCATGCGAGTGCTGCAGATAGAGTTCACGCTAATCTGCCGCTGCCCGCCTTCTCATTCTTAGGACTTAGCTGTACGTGGCTGATAGAAGCAGCACTGTATAAGTGTGACCAAAATCACAAAGCGAAACGCGAATTGAGCTGAATAAATGTGAGTAGTCCCTAACCCATTTATCGAGCAAGGCTATAGGCTATTATACAATCCGCTACGACCAATAGGAGCGGAACATTAATAAAAAAGGTTACACGATGTTGCGGGGGCAAGCTAGTCTGAAAGTAAAATGGGTAATAACTTTTTTTCAGTGGACCTGGTTCAACACTAGATCCGGATAAGTTACGGGTAATACGGAATAAATAGAGTATTTGACTAGGTTCTATGAAAAATATACATAAATTAATACTTATTTGAGACAGTACGATTGGTGAAATAATAAATAAAATTGGTGGAAAAACAGGGAATACGCTTTTGAAGGGTTTCTTGTATCCTTGTCACACAAAATGTTGTTTGTACTGGATGGCTTCAATGAGGACTACCGTTTTTGTACTCATCAGTTGTTACCACTGTCGAGTGAGGTCCCACTGTAGAATTACAGTAGCTGTTACGCGCAAGTGAACAAAGTTACAAGCAAAATAATTTATGATGCCGTGAACGTGCGATTAATACAATATAGATATCGTCGCAGTGTTTCTTGGACTCATCATAATGGAAAAAAATAGTTCTTTGCAGTGTTCAGGAGAACCGTAACTTAATTTGCCATATTCAGGCTGTTTTAGTAAAATATTCCCAAAAAAAAAAACAAATAAGTGAATAAAATCTTGTCAAAAGCCATCGAAGACCTCACGCTACACCAGCGCCTCTAGCGGCGAATTCAAACGCGATAGCCTTTAGTCAATATGGCGGGACTTGAATGAGTCACACGCCATTAGTGCTGTCTATGTTTATCACAGATTTAAAAAGCTGTTTTTGAGATATAAAGCAATATTTTTTTAACTGCGTCTTGAGAAATGTTTCATTCATAGTGCGTACAGCTCAGAAGTGGAATTCCCTGCCAGAGTCTGTGTTTCCACTTAGCCTGGGAGTCTCTAAGTAAAGAGTGAATAGGTTACTTCTAGGCAAGCGTGCTCCATCTACGTGCGAATATATCATCGCTTACTGTCAGGTTATATAGCGGTAGGAAATCTCGAAAAAAATATCAGCTGTTTCATACAAAATGCAATATTTAGCCAATGAAAATGTATGAAACAGCTGATATTTTTTTCGAGATTTCGGAGTTTTGCCAAAACAAAAAATGCTTATAATCATGTGTACTTTCACTGCCTAAGAGGTTGCTGGTGTTTTACAAATAACCCTGTATATTAATATATAAAAATAAATTCTGTAAATAGTAAATTCTATTTCAATTTTGAATTTATTTGAGGATTTTTATCAAGTCTAGTGTTTGTGATTGTGCATTTGATAAGAAATCCTTACTCTATATTAGACATTAGAACATACGAAATTTCCTACACTATAATACCAAAAAAGATTAGTTCATGTGCCTCTCCAGTTAAGTTGTTATAAGCATACATTAGTACAAAAAGTATATTAAAAATATTTTGAAATGCAAAAAGATTCTCTCCGGCGGGGAATCGAACCCCGGTCTCCCGCGTGACAGGCGGGGATACTTACCACTATACTACCGAAGACTTATCTAAGTGGGCGAAATTACCGATGAGTTCAAATGAATCACAATCAATCCTTTCTTATTTCTATTTGAACAATAGAAAATGATCAAGATATTTCGAATTATTATTATTGAGTGGATAAAACATTTAAACTTTAGTTATAATAAAAGAAAAAACATGTTCTGTGACTTGTGTGGTGTTCAAATAATATATAAATAAATCACATCACAAACAGTGGTGAAAGAGGAACAAATAGTGGTGAAACGGTTTTTAATTAGTATATTGATAATTTTTAAAATCTAAATTGAAAGATGTAGGTAAGCTTCTTCAACACACGCGTTTTAACAATTACATACAATCATCAATTAAATTATCATTACCTACGAGTAGTAAATACAACCAATTTTAACTAGTTCAAGCATATTATTTAAACATAATAAACAAAAATAAAATGCAAAAAGATTCTCTCCGGCGGGGAATCGAACCCCGGTCTCCCGCGTGACAGGCGGGGATACTTACCACTATACTACCGAAGACTTGTCAATGATGACGAAATTACGGTTCTGCTACTCATTTACTACAATGACTTGCACATTTTGGTATGATTAATTTCAATTCATTTATGTATAATATTATCGACCACCACATGTCTTCTATCACTATCACTACATATTATAAAAAAAACCTTCGCCGCGTCTGTCTGTCTGTTCGCGATAAACTCAAAAACTACTCCATCGATTTTCATGCTGTGTTCACCAACAGATAGATTGGTTTTCGAGGAAGGTTTTAGTATTTAATTTGTCGAGCGGGCAAAGCCGCGGGCATGTTCACAAAAATAGTAGTGTAAATTCTCGCAAGGTGAACAAAAATAGAAATTGATAAATAACTGACAGATTGCACTAAGTCATTACACAACACTAGTTTTAAATTAACCTTTAAACTTGGCTATAATTTATTTTACTTTACTCTTAATTAGCCCACTTTAATATCGCTTGATGGTAAGCAATGGAACGTCTACGATATGAACAAGCCTGGATTCCTGGAAGATACCTGTTCATTCTTGCTTTGAAGACGGAAGGACGTAGTTCTAAACGGTGGAGTTTTTAAAATCATTATTTCTGCCTACCTTTTTTTAATTGGCGTGACTTGTTTTACCACCAATAGATAGTGTAGTTCTCGAGGAAGATTTTAGTATAGGTATACAATTTGTCAAGCGGGAGAGGCCGCGGGCTTCAGCTAGTTAGTTATTTAAGCAAAATTCTTGTAACTACCAGCATTGGCCACTAGTTTCTCCAACTATATTGGAGACAGCTTCCAGTATAAACGGATCCAACTGAGTACCTAAAAAGCCCACTTTAGCAGAATAGGCTAGATTCCATCATCCACAAATTGCAAAACTATTTAGTCCGTCAGTTAGAGTATTGAAAAATAATGGACACGTATTTTTTGTTTTTGTAAATCAATGAATATTGACAAAGATAAAACGCATCAAAACTCGCGAGAGGGGGCTCGTGACGTCACGACTCAGTAAAAAATATGCGAAGGTGTGACGTATTGAGAATTTTAAAAGCGTCGTAACTTCGTCAATTTTGGTTCCCGTAACAAAAGAAAAAACACGGGTCAAATATTTTTTGATAATCTAACTGACGGACTAATTAGATTTTTTCAGGACATAAGCACATTAGAAAGCACATCACGCTACCCGCCACTGTGGAATTTTCCCAATCAATCTTGAACCTAATGCTTTAGCGATAAAGATGAAAATGAAATTTAACAGATTTTTGTACGATTAATATTATGATTCTGATAAAGTGGCCTTTTTAGACCCGCGCTGACAGGGTTGAGGAATTTGTTCGAAAGAGTCACCGCGGCCCTGAAACGGAAAGGGCACTAAGAGGAACACGGATGAGTTTTAGTCAGTAAGAGTCTGACACTCCCTTCTGCTTCGCCCAAAGCGGAAGAAGTAATTTGATGATTTAACATCCATAAAAAAAAAAATACCTCCCAGTAAATCGGTAATACGATACTCCTTGCCTAGTCTAGTGTCATGTTTTCTGGCTTCTGACGATCCTAGACGACTGTCAAAGATCTATATAACGATATCAAACCAAGTAATTTTCCTAGCTGTTTAATTAAATGCCGGGATTCCACTTGAGCTGCTGATTAAATGGCGCCGAACAATGAAAAGGCTAGGCAGCCAATTAAGCCAGTTGGCTGCGACATACATACCGAGGTAGCGTTCTAAATAATACGTAAGATATGTAACATTATGTTCGTGCACTGTTACCTCACGTATCGACGGACTGGTTGGCGAGCGAGCCGTCCCACGCTGCCTCCTTGTGTAGAGCCGCCTGGCGTTTCTTCTCTGGAATTAGAAGGGACAATGGGTTAGTGCATGTTTTATTAATATGGAATATGCGTGCAATATTTTAAATTGCAAAATGAAATATTTATTAGCTCTAGTTAACAATCATGAAATTATTTTTAAATATCTTCATCAGCGATGAAGCTATGAAGCTTCAAAGATTAGAAAGAGAAGTCCAATGTGAACTTTGACGTCAAAATCCATAACGCCTATACAACTGCCATAGAAAACAGCGTTTTTGCGGGAGGGACAGATATATTTGCTTAAAATTATTATATGTCGTTTGTTTTTCGAGCAATTTTGATTCTATTTTCACTATCAGTTTAATTTTTCAATATATTTTCCATGCATATTCCTTATTGTTAAAGTTGGTAAAGTTTGGAACATCTTTATCGATATTGTCTGGTGGCTCAATAACATAAAGATCAAGCTATAACAATCTACAGATGGACAAAGGCGTCATCCACTGTAGATGATGAACCTTTTTGGATATGCTGAAGAAATGCTTAAACTTTACATTGTGTCAAAATGAAAAAAAAAAGCGGTATTTCTTAAATTATTTTTTACTTTTTTTGCGTTTGACGTTAGATGATGTAAGTCTTTGATACAAATAAAAACCGCTGGCCTCAAAACGTTAAAAAACAACATAGTAAGGAATCCGTTGAGTCCTAAAACCAACACTTGACGACCCTCTCCTCATAGACACCCAGATGTCCCAGCAGTGTTAACATAATAGATCGATTTTATTTAGTATGAGCTCACCTCGTGCCAGGGTGATGAGTCTCCTCTCCTCAGCCCGTTCCTGCCTCGCCGTGCTCAGTTTGACACCCAGCGCACCGGACACCAGTCGTCTAGCGAGTGCCGTGCATGTCTCAGGTCGCTGTCTGTAATTGAATACAAATAAATTAAAAATAAATCGTGACCACAGTCAGATCTGAAGGTTAAGAGCGGTTAGAATGCTGGTCAAACCACAGGGCTACGTGACAACTGAGGCATGGTCGGAATGAATCAAAGACTATTAAACCACTTGACTGCGCATACAGTGCCCCGACGCACGAAAACTATTAGTGTTTTTGCTCAGATGTTAGGCAGCAGGCACTAGTAACCATTTTAGTTGTGACCAATTGTTAGACCTGTGGGCATGCTAAGTTTTTACAAATCGTTTTAATTTTTATGCAATTTATAACGCATAAAAATGCCTTCATACCCGGTGAATTTGTGTGGGAAACATTCCTAGACCTTTTGTTACAAAAATGATGGCATAACTTTTCATCGGAGAGTAAAGACTACGCAAAATATTTTTGATTTGAATCAGATGATGAGCCACTGCAGGGGTCTATATAAAATTGTGGTTAGGTGAACGAGCACACTGTGAGAAGCGCGCGTTGATGTCTTTTGGAAAAGTCTCTTTCTTTCATTAGGAAATACTTAAATTTTTATCCCTTTCTTCCCCTTTGTATTTTTATCGTAAAAATCTGTGCTGTTACGTTTAATGATTGAAGTCGATTTATCGATGATCATAAAATTACAACTAACTACTTTTTAATCAATTCACATACTTACATTAAACACGTAACTACTTTTAAACGACTTTAAAAATAGGAGGAGGGTCTCAGATTTTTCATCTGTGTGTTTGACATACACGCTTAAAATTTTAGATTTTCGAAGATTTCAGAATTAAAATAAAAGTGGAAAGATAAGGTTAATAGGGAAACTTTGTTTAAACAAGATATAGCGCTGTTTGTTTGGATTGAGTATTTTTAAAATGTTAAAATCCATTTTATCGATATCGACTATTTTCCTTTAATCAAGTAGTGCCACCACTAACCATAGGCTACCTATGCAACTTGACCTTGAACGGACCAATTGCAGCCGCGCGTTGTTCCTCGTCCCCCGGCCCGCTGTAGTGAGCCGCGTACTTAGAAGAAATCGGCCTATACGCTCTCTAGTGGTTGTATACTCTATGGAATGAATCAATAATATGGCTAACTAAGAAGTATAACGAATTGCGTCTAGATCAGCCGTACTCAACCTTTTTTTCTCTCCGGGCCATATTGTCCTTCTACTATTGTCATGCTGGACCGCAATAACGTATAGTCAAATAAAATTCTATCTATAGTATCATAATTATATCTGCATGAACCTTTAAATTTTTGACAAAGGGACCGCCGTTTTCGCATGGCATAGGCGAACTTTTGGACATTTGCACGTTTATATAGTGGATGTGGAATAATCATTTATATTTTTCTGTTTCCTTATTTTTTTATCTATTTGTGTGTGTAAAAAATTGTTAAATAAATATAGCACCAATAATGTGCTAGGCTACAGGGCCACTCGGAAAACCTTGACAGCACCACATGCGGCCTACGGGCCGCAGGTTGAGTATAGCTGGTCTAGATGGTTTGCCAGGACATGGTTTTTTGAGCCGAATTCCAAGATTTACTATCACACATTCGAATCTATGCTGCTTTACCATAATCGTCAACTCATCTCTTTTTGTACTCATTACTGGGGTGGGTCTAAATTGGCATTTACACAACCTCCGTCTTCTCCCCGGCTTCGCCCGCAAGACAAATTATATACTTAAACCTTCTTTGAGAAACATGCTATCCGTTGGTGAAAACAGCATGAAAATCGGTGCAGTAGTTTTTTAGTCCCCCCATATGAAGCGTGTTTAGCTACTATTGGTCGTCGCGTATGTTAGGTATATAGCCATCCCGATAAATGGGGTATCCAAGACTATATTTTTTAATTTGATTTGGGTTTGCTCTTGACTTACATCTTGGTCAGAGATGACGACAAAGTCTACGATGGAGCGAGCTTACCCAGAAAGAACCTGTTTACTCTAACTTTGAAGAGATTAGGGTTGTAGGCGTTCGGAAACACAGACGCTAGACGCAGGCAGAGAGTTCCACTCCTTGGCCGTGCGCATTATAAAAGACGTTATTACGTATTATTTTTTCAAATCGAACCATTTTTTCTTGACATTAGCGCGTTCAATCAAACAAACAAGCTCTTCAGCTTTATAATATAAATACGTATAGATATCGGTGTAAACTTTCATCAAACTCCATTCAGTATTTTTTTAGTAAGGGAGTAATAGGTAAACATCTATCCTTCCTCACGAACTTTCGCCTTTAGTGTAGCAGTAGGATATAGGGAATGTGCTTTTGTGCAGCAACTATCAGTGGCAGCATCAATGTGATTCGAATATGCACTATAGTGGCAAAGACGCTGCAGCTGTGGCCAACATGATGGTAAGGGCAGCCTTTACAATTTCTCTGACCAAGTTCCAATCGAAGAACATTCTTAGCTCAAAGCCTGTATTTCGTGGTCGAGTGGTTTAGGTATTTGCCTTGTGACCGTAGGTTCGATTCCCATGGGAAGCATACTCTGTAAAGTTGTTTCCGGTTTGGCTCCTTGCGACCCGGTGGTCGTAGGTTCGATTCCCACGGGAAGCATACTTTGTAAAGTTGTTTCCAGTTTGGCTAGGACATTGCAGGCTTGAATCACCCGATTGTCTGATAAAAGGATGATTCCGTGCTGGGGAAGACACGTAGGTATAAGCCGGTGGTCAAGGCCGCCAAATGGCGGTCGTCAAATAAACCATGTGAAGAACCCTTGAGGCGGTATAGAAACTCGGACACTAAGGTGAGTGGGGTCGTTAGACCTTACTGCTCAGACAATAAGAAGAAGAGTATATTAAAGATATATATATATATATATATAAAAACGAATCCCTATTTCCCTTGGTCATCGCATGACGCATGAACGGCTGGGCCGATTTCGCTGATTCTTCTTTTGTCTTGACGGGAGCGAAGCAGCGGGGGATAGCTAGTTAAAAATAATTGTTAACGATACTCACCTATAAGGCTGCAGGAACTCGGCACACTTCTTCGCTTTGTTTCTGGACTCGAGAGTGGCAGCGTGGAGCGGCCGACAACGCACCAGGGGACGCTGCGTCGATAGTACTTCTCCAGCTGAAATTATACAAAAACTAAATGAAAATCTGTTCATGCGTTTAGGAGCTACGATGCCACAAACAGACCACTTATATCGCCCCTCTTTTTGGTCGGGGGTGACAATATTCATGAGATTAAAGGCTAAGTTAAGTTTTGGAGTAGCTCATTTGCTTCTAAGGTGCTCAGTGGTCGCTTTGTAGTAATTATTTTAGTGTAAGAAGCACATTTAACGAAGAACGCTATACATTATAACATCACGCTACGGTCAATAGGAGCTTAAGAAGTTATTGGGACAAGCCTGCCAAGTACTGCAACTCATGAGCACCAGAATCAACAGTGCAACTACTACGTCTCCTGAGAGCAAGAATCTACAGTGGCAACTACCAGAAAAACGTCGAGTCTATGAAGCTCGACGAATCCCGGAGTAATGATTAATTTGTATTGGATCCTTATCGAAATTAATTTGAAATCAACTGTGGAGTAAGAAAAATAAACAGTTCCTTCTAAACGAAGTATGTGATGTTAAAGGTTATTTCTGGAAGTTTAAATCCAAATACGAAAATTCTCACTATACCTACTATCCCTAAGTGCCAAAAGATGCTTCTTATTTTTGATCCTGGGGAATAAACCACGGGAGCGAAGCCACTGTAAAGAGCTAGTATTTCATTGATCTGAAGATATGAAGCTTTATTTATATCTGTGGGCTATTAAAATATTTTCGCGCCATTTTACATTTTAAGGAAATTGAGCAAGGTACTATGGCACTTGGTTGCGTAACTTTTGACACAGTAAAGTAATGAAAATTAGACACAAAAAAAGGGTTGTGTTATACTTTAATACAAGGTTAAATTCAAGATTAAATGTTTCTGGGGTTTCTGAAGAAAAACATAAGTTGAGTACCTATTGAGGTTATGTTACATAACTCAAAACAATTCGTTTTGAAACCCTATTAACTGGCAAATATTTTGCATTATTTTGGTACATATTAATTGAGTTTTACCTATGTTCATCATTATTTATTATATTTAAAAACATTGATCTAGAAATCTTCTCAGAAAAACGGTAGGAGAAATCCATGTACGTAAGATTTTTACCATTGAATCCGTTGCTTCTCTGATTTGGCGTCTAGGCAGCGGGTGTGCTAATAAAAGAGAACAATTCATACAGCGCAACATGTTTTCACAGAACAAATCACCGTGGACGTGAAAATGTTCTAACAATAATAATTCACTTCGCAGCACACGCACAAAAAGAGTCAAATTGCTCGATGTAGTAGATAGACGTGGAGGAATCCTAAAACTCAACTCGACACGAATTTATGTTTGTTAGCAGAGAAAAGCTGAAAACAATTTTCTCGGTTTACCGGCAGTTAACACGGTAAACAGAAAATACCAATTTGTTTGACATTTCATCGAATAGTGTTGTGACACAACAATAGACTACGGCGTCGTAACATTATCTATTTTAACTTAATTGTTTTATTTTTGTCTTGAAATTGCTTTTTAACGAAAAAATAGTAGGTAATATTATTAAAGAATAATAATGACAACTTTTAATATTTTTAGTTTCAAATGTAGATTGTTTTGTTGTTCCACGACTTATGTTAATGTTCAATCGATCGATTATAATTGAAAAAGGAGTCGCTTCACTATAATGGAAGAAATGAAATTGTATCGTATTAAATACTAATTAAAATGAAAATAGAAACCCCACAAATTATTTCAATGAATTTAAGTCAAAAATCGATAATATTAATAAAATGAATTATACATTAACTCAAATGGCCTTTACGCGTCAAAAAGTGAAACTATAAATGCCCAATCTCCTTTCCATATTTCCCCGATGCACTAATTTATTCTATAAGTTAGTCAACATTTTTTACAGAACGGTATCCGTTGGCCGCATTCCAGCTATAACCACGCAAATGTAATAAATGTTTATGCGAACTAAAAATGTATTTATGTGAGTAATACTCGTCAATGTTGGTATTACACTGTGCTCGTATGTATAAAAGAAGTAAACCATTTATTCATTAAAATAAGTTTTAGTTTAGGCGATTTATTTGACACTAATACAAAAGTTTCGTAATAATACTTAAAAGTCAATTGGAACTTTAAAACCATTCTATAAAGTTTAAGTGTTAGTGGAGAGGCAAAACAATTGAGTGACGTTAGTAGCATAAATATTAAATTTACCTACTTATCAAAAACAAATTGTCTATATCTATGACACAATCTTATTAACACAGCCTTTTCACTGCTGGGTAAATAATTATAATTACAATGCCACTATATTTTATCGATACAAAAAAAAACTTGAAAAAAACAAGGCCAATGTCAAAAATATAAAATAAAACAGATAAAAAGAAAATAACTCCGCAATTACTTATTTATATTTAGAACGCAACAATTAAACAATGGTAATAAAAGCGCGCCATAATTGTTTTGACAGCTCCGAAATTTGACGTACAACCTACATTTTGGCGCGCAACCTCGCAAGGAGGTTCGATGACCCGCGTGACGCAACGGTTTGCCGAGCAAGTGGAACGACGCCCGCGCCACATTGCTTTGTAATAAGCTGCTCTTTGTGGTCGATAAAGAAAATGGATATGGAATCTTCTATTATTCTATTTAGAATCTGAATGAGAATTAGGGCGTGCTGATTACCGTACAATTAATAGAATAGTTTTCTTTAGTGTTTCAAAAGATGCATATCAGCGCTATTAGGATGTAGGCAAGGGAAACAAACTAGGACTATGATCGCAGAATAGATAACCGACGGGGCCCGAAAAGCCGATGACCTGTTGAAGACCTCGCTCAAGACCGGTCTTTGAGCCAATCTCTGAGGGAAGTCTGTAATCATCAATCGATGTCTTTGGGCGGAAATGATGGTATTGGTCAACTAGCGATATGCAGACTACGCAGTCGTATAAATAAACGGTTACCACCTTATAAGTAACTATTAGTTTCAAGTGGCATTCAAGTTTCGGTAAACAAAAGATTCCGTAAGATTCCGAAGATTCCGATTCCTTTGAGGAGGTTCTAACAACCTTTCGGAATCTTTTGTTTGAACAGCTCAAATATAAAGACTTTATAAAATCAGAGTACGGGAATATTCTTTCAGACGACCAGTCATATCACTTCAAGCATTAAGTAAGATAATAAATTAAGCAATGCATGCCAAACCAAATACAGTATTTCCGGTTCGCCCTATTACTGGTAAAAAAAAAACGAGTGCATTACATATGAGTGATATGAAAGTTGTCGTTACCAATACATACCGAAGTACATGCAAACAACTTCATACAGACGTAAAAACCGCTGCATAAACACAATATCATTACCGCCTGTACTAGAAACTCGGCTAATTAACGAGTATTTAATTACCACGGAAAACTAACATCGAATGAGTCATTAATCAAAGAATCTGGAAATTAATAGAATAAATAGTACAGTAACAGCTGAATACGAGGACGGCTTTTGTTCGAAACCAGACTTTGGGGAAGTAAATTTGGTCATGAAGAAAAGGTCGTCAGGTCATTGTGTTGCATTGCAATCTTAAAAAAAAACTTCTTTGCCTGTGTTCCTTTTTCGTAGAGACTCCGGTCCTGGTACTAGTGACATTGTTTAATTTTCTGTAATTGGCACCACTGTCCGTTTTCGTTCCCATTTTCTCTTACTTCTCTCGGAACGGACTTCTTGAGACGGCAGATGAAGAACATTAACGAACATATTTTTACTCAGTGTGTACTTTTTTGCCAGCCTTTTCACTGCTGGGAAAAAAGCTCCTGGAAAAAGCACCTAGGATCATCTTAACGGGCAAAGGCTATATAGATACTAATGTAAAGAGAATATCAGATAACATAGCAACCCTATCTGACTGTATTCAAACTCATCAAAATAAATAAAAACAGTCTAAAAGCCTCATTAAAGTGTTCAACGACTCGTATAATATGCATGCAAGAATTTAATTTTATAAATTAAAGACGAACAACCCAGTTCGCGCCAAAAAGTACGTAGGAAGTTCGGTCAACCACGAAGTCTGTATTGCGTAAGTGAACATCTATGGTTACTAGCCAAAGACAACTTCAAAGAGGAAAAAAAAAAGATTTATGACATAAGTGTGGTTCAGACAGACTGGAAACTAGAGTAGATCTATTCTGACGATAATTTAGACAAATTGGACAATGATGTTACCTACCTAAAAAAGTTTCATTGTGATTCTTAGAATCATATTTGAATAGATAGCTGGATTCAGATATATAACACTGAAGTAGGAATTTACCTAAATCACTCTAAACTATTATAAAAAAAAGTAGACCAAATATTCTTTAGTAAAGAAAATACCAGAAAAAGTGAGATAGCTTTGTTACGCAAAACCAGAACTGTATTAATTTACAGAATTAAACTGTTCAAGTGTTCGCTTGGCAAACACGGATGGCCTGAAATGTCAATTTGAACGTAACTTCAATTTACCGCCCGCCAAAACCAATTCTTTAAATTACGCTAAAACTCAGGAAATCTAAACCGGAAAACAGACAACACGCAAAAGTAACATAAATTATTAAGTACAGAAATTAAATACTTATTGGTAACTAATAAATTGCTAATAATTCTTTAGAAAAAAGGCTATGATAAAAATTATGACACGTTAATCAAAAATCGCTGTCATCAGAATCTTCGCCACAAATATATTTTATATAGAAATATACTATTGCTTTGAGATCGGTGATGGAAATGTCAAATGTAAAAAAGTCAGATACAGTTTTATGCTACCTATCTTCATGGCCTTAATAAAATAGAAGAACTTATGTCACTCAGTCATCTTCTTTTCGCGAATCTTCATTCTCTTGCTCTAAGGCTGGATAATGAAGATTCGTGAAAATAGTCGGCAGGTAACAAAGAAAGAGGTTGACCCTCTTTCTTTGTTACCTGCCGACTATCTTCACACTGCAAGTTACCGATTTACTCCTAGAACCTCATTGTATATCGTGGCTGATAAGAATATTAAAAGCACGTACCTCAAAGCTACTCTGAATAGCGGTAATGTTTTGATTGGACCGCAAAACGGTAAACGGGCACTACAGGACAACGATCGAAGCTATGCCATGGCAAAACATTCAGAGGTTTATTGATATAGTATATTCTACCGTTTAATGATGAAAAACAGGGAGATCGGGCATTTAATCAAGTTCCACTCTGGGGCTGGAATTTATAAAAAAGGATGATATTATTACATACTCTATTTAAATAGCAGATGCTACATAGCCCGTTTATATGCTGCTGCTGATCTTTTGCGCAAGAACCTGTTGAATTTAACGACACTCACGACAGTCACGTCTCAATAGAACTGGTTTACTTGTATTTTTTATACAAGTAAAAAATAAGGGCGGCAGGTGTTGAGCTTAGTGGACTATCTCATCTTGATTCAAAACCACTCAAATATCAATACCACTCAAATATAGCTGTCTTTTGGCACATCTACGATCAGGTTTACGGGAAATTGGAAATCTTCAACAGCAGAAAACAATAGCCTATAACTCAGTCACAGTTCATCTAACAACACGGAAGATGCTCTTCGAAACGTAATCAATATTTAACGGCGGAAACAAACATTCAACTACCTATATGATTAAACCCGTGCATAAAAAGCATCTCAAGTACAATTTTATTGTTAAAACAATAATGAAGGAGGAAATACAATGTTTTGTTTTGTATCATCACCGGCACCAATAAGGCTGAACGCAGACAGTCGCTAGAATTCATCCGACGATGTTTACAACTTTAGTTGGTGGGAATTAGTCGCCAGCGAAACTCCGTCTCATTGGGCGCTGAAAAAACACTGAAAAACCGCTGAACAAAATTGGGCCCTGAGGACTTGACAGCATGTCAAAGAGTAGTCCTCATCAGGGCCCAATTTTATTAATTTTAAGCAACGTTCGCGTTCCCATCTCAATCGTCAGACCACTAGTTTGAGTCTCAATCGCAATCTGTCAAAAATGTATAGAAATTTAAACCAATTTCCATACATTTTTGACAGATTGCGCCTGACATGCGAATGCGAACGATGCTTACAAATTTGTAGAATTGGGCAATTTGGTTATATCCAGGACAAATTTTTGGCTAACATCGCGATTTCATAAAGTTACGATGTTTTGAATGAAGTTTGTGTCTGCTCACGAAATGGTTAAGAAAAGAATCGTGACGGAACCGACATGTTCCCAAACCACATATGCGTCATCCATCATTGTGTCTACGTGGAGGATGAAGGGCTCAGGTCCACTCTCTAGCAAAGAAAAAACACCTGTACCCCAACATGAGAAACATTCATTTGCTTTTTTGTCGGTCGTCTGCGATACCTCTAACTGATGAAGCAAGAAACGTAACATAATTGTCTAACAACCAACAGTTACCTTTTTAGATTTACACGTAAGTATAGACTTTCACGGTACTTTTGTGATTGCGTACTCACAATTAGAGACGTTCTGGAAGCTACTGGGAAGAGAATAGCTGTGGTTTAAGGAAGTGAGGTTAACTTAAGTGGAGAACAATTACAGGGAAAGTCTAGGAGAAGAATTAATTCGATATAAAATGTTTTCTGCATCATAACCTAATCTGCAAATCAAAATGAAAAAGGTTTGAGGGCGAAGCATAGCTAAGTTAATATGAAAAGCTGCATTATGTCCTGGCTGTCACTTTCCATTCCCGGTTGCCTGGAAGAGATCGCGGAATGCGATAAGGCCGCTATTTGTATATTTTTTAGTTTAAGGTTTTCTTTAGATCTTTATATTTTGGTGTAGGTACAATAAAGCATAATTATATATATAAATAAATAAATTCATACAGCACCTGAAAAACGAGTAGGGGAAAGGCACCGAATATCAGATAGTTGCGCAAATTCGGATAGTCGACTATCTCGAAATTTGAATAAAGCGACATCTATTTTTAATTTCATATACTTATTGATAATCGTAAAACAGCGCCACTGCAGAAAGTTTGACAGTCTAGAAACAAAACTGGCGGGACAGTGAGCTGACGCAACTTTTCTCTTACGTGAAAAAAATATTATCTATACTAATATTATAAAGCAGAAGAGTTTGTTTGTTTGTTTGGTTGAACGCGCTAATCTCAGGAACTACAGGTTCGATTTTAAAAATTCTTTCAGTGTTAGATAGCCCATTTATTGAGGAAGGCTATAGGCTATATCATCACGCTAAGACCAATAGGAGCCGAACAGTTATTAAAAATGTTACGCAGACGACGTTGCACGGGTCAGCTCTCAGCTAGTTGTGTATGTGTTGTTTTCATTGAAGTAAGTACAATTTATTTTTGTCATTGCTATATTTTATCAAGGGTAGCAATTATTTTGTTGTTTAACCGCATTTCATTGCAGAAAATAGCAATGTTTAAAAAGTTGTTGTTGTTCTTATTCAGCCATGTTAAATCTCAATATCAGATACCTACGCGTGCCCAATATCGGATATCCGATATAACGAAACTCATTTTTACATGTTGTATATTTTGGTTGTCCAGTGTCATTATAATGTTTTATGTTTTTCTTTCAGTTTCATCATGTCTTCAAGATTAAATAGAAAGACATGGGATAGAAAATCCATGAAAATTGCCTACCTTGCTGTGAAAAACAAAGAAATGGGGTATCTTAAGGCTTCGAAATTATGTGGTGTTCCCAAAAGCACTTTAGAAGACTATGTTAAGAGTCTCAAGGACATAGATGAGCTCTTGGCAACTAAATTAGGCAGAAAACGTACATTTGACAAGGAAATAGAAGAAGAATTAGTTAAATACTGCCATGAGATGGTAAAAAAATACTATGGGCTTCGGGCAAATGATATAAAACACATTGCATTTGAACTTGCTGTAAAAAATAATATTCCGTATCAGTTCTCCCACAAGGGTCAGGCAGGAAAAAAGTTGCTTTATTAAGACATTAGTAGTATGATGGACCAAAGATTAAAACTAATTCTATTTAAGTGAGATTTTTGAAGATAGGAGGCAATATGCGCCTACCTAATCGCGATTAACATAATTAAGACTGATTTTAATCTATACTAATAATACTGATTTAAATCTATACTAATATTATAAAGAGGTAAAATTTGTTTGTAAGTTTGTAAGTTTGTATGTTTGTAAGTTTGTATGTAGGGGGTAATCTCAGGAACTACTGGTCCGATTTGAAAAATTCTTTCAATGTTAGATAGCCCAATTATCGAGGAAGGTTATAGGCTATATATCATCACGCTAAGACAAATAGGAGCGGAGCAGTAATGGAAAATGTGACGCAAACGAAGTTGCGCGGGTCAGCTAGTAATGAATAAGACTGATGATTGTTAATAAATGAATACAATGTAAAACATTAAGCACCTCGTTTGATTTAAAAAAGTAGTCGCCTAATACCAGATAAGGTAATTGGGCCCTATTATCGGATATCCGATTAAGAGCAGCCTTTTTAAAAACCACAATTTCTACCGATTTTTGTAAAATAAATATAATTTAAATAAATTAAATGTAATGCGTTTAATAGTCACTGATTTCGTATAGAATATAAAATGCAGATAGTGAAAATATCAACTTTTAAGCTCTGAGCCATTGTTTACTATTTTTTTTTTTATAAAAGTGTCCGATAATCGGTCTCTCTCCCCTACTAAGCTACAAAGGCAAGCTATCTGAAGCTTTAAACCTCTTCTCAGGAAGATTACCATAGTCGTAATTAGCGGTTGCTCTTTGATTGGTGAGATTGATTAATAAAAACTCATTGCGTATTTCTAATGAAGATGTTTGCGTAGCACTTCTCACGATTAGTATTGATTTTTACCAATTACATCCTGTTATCAACAGTAATTACATTCATATCTTCATTTTAAAACGGTATGAATAAATGCTCTTATCTTATTAAATCAAAACGAATTGCTGCTGATCTTAATATAGAAGCGTGAGATGATCCCCCCCACATCGAAGCAAATAATTTGCAGCAATTTGTTTAATTCATAATCTCGGTGTGGGAGGTATTTTAAAGTCATACTATTTATAAGTAATATAAGCAGTAGATTACGAATACTTTAGGAGAAAGATGCATAAAACCAAAATCATATTCAGCTCCTACTGATTTCGTCAAACAGAACTTGACACAAGACCAACCTAAAGATCAACCTAAAGAAGTGGGCACGGGTCAGCTAGTCAATTATAAAGAAGCATGATTTTGTAACTTTCAAGACCATACAGAATTAATCTGCCCCATAAACCCAAGTAATAAGGAAGAGGAAGCCTTCAAATCTGAGAGAACTTAAGATGTAAATTCAATACCATTAAAACATTCCACGATCGACCTAGAATAGCTGCGTGGCCAGCCCATTAAACACATTTACTTGCACCAAGAAAGATACGTAATCTGTTTTCTTCACATTTCGCAATACATGTGCCGTTTTGAAAGCATGTGTCAGAATAAACTGAAGTTCAAGGCGGCAATGTAACGCGTTCTGAATAAAAAATCGATGTATATAAAGTGGGGCATGCTAATGAAACCGAAAGTGGTGTGTGGTACAAAGAGTTAAACAAATGAATGGAGCATAGCAGATGCTGGGTGCAATGCTGTATTAATGATCAAGTGCAAATCTATTTTATTTGACATCTAGCAAGACTTGTTCTGTTATTTATTTTGCTAACTCGATTTGCAGTGTTTTAATTAGGATATAATCCAAAGATTTTTGTGCCGTTCCATATTCCGAGCGCGATCCAATGAAAACCAATGAGGGGTGTGAGAATTTAAATGATTAGTCATTCTCTATTTTTAGTCTGAAAACCTGAAGTAGGTTTTGTTAATTTAAAATTCTAAATTCAGAAACCATATCAGTAACATAGGTTGTTTCAAGGATCATTTTTGGAACTTTTGAGAGGAAACCCATAAAAATTCTCAAAATAAATTCACGACAAACTGTCAACAGATAATCGCTTTCTCTTATTCCTTGCACCAAAACGACGTGACTTGCAAGATGCAGTTGCAAAACCATCCGCGCCATCCGATCTTGATCTCAACTCAGATATTTACGTAACCCCGCTCAAAGCTATTCGTTAGTTGTTGCAGCCAGTTGCAGGCTTGATGCAACCTCTTACTTAACTCTGGGAAGTGCACGAAGCTCCAAAGAGTATTTACTCAAGTAACGATTAGTTTGGCAAACCGACTGTGACAATTCCAATTTCGAAATAAGAACGGTATACTTAAACAAAAAACGGTTGTCTTTGGGCTGGCTGGAAAAAAAATGTTGATGTTCAGCTTGGATGGGCAAAGAGGAGTACCTACCGCCGCTTGCGCAATATTTGATAAGAAGGAATAAACAAGTGAAAATATAGAGGCTTACCAGAAAGTGTTTACTCTGTTTATTTGCCTCACTCCCTCAAATACAAAACAATAATGTGTTTGATTGGATAATATCGGCTAGTAAACAACATCGTGTGAATATAAAAAATAATGTCATGATGTCTTATTTTAAATCACTGTAGTGCCTACAGCGTCCCTATTTGCCAAATGATCTTCCATAAAAGTCTAATCTTCTTTTCAACACACAGAATTAGCTAAACATCCTAAATTACTATAATTTTCTTTAGAATGCCGTCGAAATACCAAAAGTGAACATTACCTAAGCTGGTCTAAATGTCATTGGACGTAATAGTTTACGTGTAGCCAAGCCATTTATCGGCGGAAGGGGCCTATAAAGGTCATATTATACTCATATGAGATCGTTTAATGTGGCAAGTTGGCAACATTGTGAGACTGTCGTTTTCGGGGAATATTCAGTTATATAGAGCAACAAGTCCTTGTAGCGATCTAAAACTGTCTTTATTTTACTTAGGAATTTATGTTTTTTTTTAATCCTTTTAGATGTACATATGTATATTCATATTTAAAGCAAAATATGTGCAAATAGCTTTCAGCATAATGTATTATTTTTTCTCTTAGCCACCTTCAATAAAGACTGGTTCTTAATAGCTCTAAGTAATAACAGTAAGTATCTTAATAAATAGCTCTAAGTAGTTCCTGCCGTGGGAGTTGTAACATAGGCTTATCATAATAAGTACGCAATACGCACCATCAAAGAGTAGAGTAGCAGTGGAAGTTGGAAAAACTTCAAACCCAAGGCACTATCCAAAAACCGTAATGCATAATTACAATAGAAAAGCTTACACAATACAAAACAATAGATGTATTTAATGCCGTTCCTTTGATATTGTTCTGCAACGACCAATTACATTTGTTGAGGGCATTCTAATTTTTGTCTCCTCGACACAGATTTTTATTTCGTCATTCGCAATTTTATTGAGTAAAGAGTAAAAGATACATTTGAGAGGATATCATTGGATAATATTATCAACGGAAATTAGACTGGTTTATAATAAGATCTTCTTGTTTTCAACTTCTACGTCTAAATAAATGATATAATCAGTGCAAATTATTAGATCTTTATCACAAGTAGTGGGAAGGTTAAACTCGTTATGAGTCGATTTATCTGCGAAGTTAATTACGAGTAGTTGACGGACCATTTTATTTACATTTCTTTTGCCCAGGACACCAGATGCATACATGCATGTAAAATTATGGTATTTAGCTGAATCCGATAATCCTGGAAGCGGACCCCTAAATCTACACTTATAATATGAGGAAATATTTGTTTGTTTGAAATGACTCCGAAACTACAAGACCGATTTGAAAAATTCTTTCACCATTAGATTAGAATCCTACATTATCCCTGATGAACATAGGCTATAGAATATTTTCAAAAAGTTAGGGATCTGTATGAAAACTTCAATAATGTAAACCAAAGTGTGAAAAAAATACCTAAAAAAATCCATAGCGTACACTGCGGAAACTTTTGACAATAGAGGACATTAATATCTACAAAAAAAGTCCGCGAGGGTATGCCCTGCCTTGCCTCGACATACTTGAAATTTGTACGAAAATATCCCCAAATCTATACCAAGAATAAAGATATCCAAACAAAAATTGCACTTAGACATGGAAGCAGTTTACTTGCCCCCTCACGATTAAAAATACATTCTTCTAGTACATTAGTTATGTCCATTAAAATTTACACTAAGTTACCGGAATATATCAAAAATATAAATAAAAATAATTTCTTTAGAAATAAATTAAAACAATTTCTAATAACCAAAAGCTACTATGCTATTGACGAATATTTTAGAGATAAATTTCAACAACAGTAAAGACTATACATAAATTACATTGCAATTACAAAAAAATATAGCTACTTAATACCTACTTTTTATCTTAAATTTCACTTTAAACACAATTTTTTTTTTTTTAAACACTAATATTATGTTAATTTAAAAATTAATGTGCTATACAGTGCATAATTAAAATAATGATAACTTTTTACAAGACTCAATTAAATTCAAAATATTTATTTTATTATAATTAATTAGTTATACCGCGTGTATCTGATATCGACGCACAAACGATTTCCATGGGTCCAGGGCATGATTCTGGACACCCTAGACTTAGAATTTTTCGTCGGCTTTTTTCTCATTTTTAGGGTTTCGTAGCCAAATGGCAAAAACGGAACCCTTATAGATTCGTCATGTCTGTCTGTCCGTCCGTCCGTATGTCACAGCCACTTTTCTCCGAAACTATAAGAGCTATGCTGTTGAAACTTGGTAAGTAGATGTATTCTGTGAACCGCATTAAGATTTTCACACAAAAATAGAAAAAAAAACAATAAATTTTGGAGGTCCCCATACTTAGAACTGAAACTCAACAAAAAAAATTTTCGTCGAACCCATACGTGTGGGGTATCTATGGATAGGTCTTCAAAAATGATATTGAGGTTTCTAATGTGATTTTTTTCTAAACCGAACAGTTTGCGAGAGAGATACTTCCAAAGTGGCAAAATGTGTCCCCCCCCCCCGTAACTTCTAAAATAAGAGAATGATAAATCTAAAAAAAATATATGATGTATATTACCATGTAAACTACCAGCGAAAATTGGTTTGAACATGATCTAGTAAGTAGTTCTTTTTAATAAGTACGTCATAAATCGTAAATCGCAACTTTTGCTTATAATATATACCTACAGGTTTGAACGGAACCCTGAGTGCGCGAGTCTGACTCGCACTTGGCCGGTTTTTAATTTTTTTCAAGGGTTTTTTTACTTTAGACTGCTCATTATCGTTATTCTGACCTAACCCAATTTGATTTTTAATAAAAAAATAATTAATTAACCACTTTCACTAAAAAGAGCAATCTGAATAAAACCACAAATAGATATCAGCTCAGCTGAGCTGATACCTATTTGTGGTAGTCTTGAAAAAAATGAGAAAAGAACCGACGAAAAATTCCAACACTGTCCAGAATCATGCCCTGGGGGCCAATCGCGCTAATTTTAAAAGTTTAGGTCCGCTTGCAATTCGTTTCCAATTCAGTTTTGGTTATGATCTAGTTTCGATTCACCTGTAAGGAATTTGGTATCGCGCTAAAGTTTAAACTTCAACCAAAGTTGCGTTGTCAAAATTTTACAAATTATTTTGTATTTTCGTTCAAAATCCAAACAACACAACGCGAACGATTGAGAAAAAGTCAAGAAAAAGTAGCACTGTTTCAACTTTTTGTTTGACAGCGGTAACGTTACAGTTGTGATGCAGTTGCGTTCCAAGTTTCTGTCAAACGTTTAGCGCGATACGGAATGTTTAAAAAAGTTGTGAAATGGCTACAGTTCAGTTGCGTTCCAGCCGAATTTTATTAGCGCGATTGCCCTCCTGGACCCATGGAAATCGTTTGTGCGTCGATGTCAGATACACGCGGTATTATAGTTTATAGTGCTAATAATGTAAATCGTGCAATGTCTCTCCTGTGCCCGACAGGGTCCATAATTGATTAATTTTTTTAACATACAAACTATATGAACACATTATGGAATGCAATAAAGTATTGAGTATATATCTAACTATTATAGTTAAATCAGAATGACCGCTTTGTGTTCAAATGATTCAATCAAAACCGGGATGGATTGGAATAATGGTGATTTTGATATCACGATATTAATCCTTTTCCACTTACATTGTTTGATAGGGTTGGTCATTTAAAAGTTATGACGGATATAAAAATATTGTAAGTAAGAAAAATGTGGCGGTTTGAGCGAACTAATATTTTAATAAATAATTTACACATCACCCTATTAAGAGGGTAGAGGGAAGATGAAGTTCATGGAGTACCAACTAAACCCGCGCGAAGGAAGTCGCGGGCGAAGTGCTTGTAGTTTCAATAAGGTTACACAGATGAAGATGACTCCAGATGCATACAAAAGCCAGAACAGAAAAATATCAACACTAAGTACTTGATTTACGGACCAGATTTGCCCACCAATTAAAACATCTCAACGAGGATGGACAGTGGCCAGAAAACCGCATTTGGGCTCGAACTGTTAGAAAGATCTGACGTACAGCTCTAGCTAGTACACTCCACTAACATCAATCATTACCATTTTTTTTGGATGGGATGTCAACAAAGCAATGGGCGGAGCGAAAAGGAGTGTCAGACTCTTACTGACTAAAACCCACCCGCGTTCTTCCAAATGTCCTTTGCGTTCCAGGATCGCGGGGGTTTGCGGAGTTCTTCAAGAGTTAGATATCTTGAAGAATTCTGCGACTCAGGATAATCCACAAACCTAACACCACAACTACACCACAATGCTTACGTCGTACTCATAACATGCGTTACGTGCTGTTACGTCAAAGAAGGTGATAACGTTCGTCTGATAAGCGGTGCACTCACAACACAGGTGTGCTGCTTGCGTAAGAAGGTTGTAAACATACGCAGTAGTGAATTGATTACCTGCTTTGTACATTATGATCTAATGAGACTCTTCGATAATGGTTTTTGTACTATTGATAAGATCGCATTTGACCACGATCTCACCATGGAAAGCGATATGTGATGTGTTCAATGATGAAGCACGCTTGCCTAGAAGTAACCTTTTTACCCTATTCACTTTTGACTTAAAGATTCCCAGGTTGCTGCGATTTCTGTATAAGATTTTGGCTGGCTAGGGCCAAGTCTGCTTGGGTTTTCAATTACGATTTATTTGGTTTTTGTCAATGGGAAAAGGGATTTCCCATTATTTCGGGTCGGGTCTACGTTTTTGGGCTAAGACAATCGATATTGAACTGTCGGATCACTAATTTGGGCTTGCTTTGCAACATAATGGTTCTTTCTTTATATTTGACCACTAAGTTGAAGCACGCCTCTAACTCTTCTTCTTTATTTTATAGTAATTTCTCAATCGAAGTTCAAGAACTAAGTCTCATCAAGTATGGGTTTTCATTATACCATTATAGGCAATGGCGAAAATACCTTATTTCCATAATAATGAAATCAGGCCAATTACATTCACACAGAAGTAACCTCACGCCGAGTTCCCTTGGACAGCTAATTATTTCATACTAAGGACTCATAATTGCTAATTGTCACCAGAGCCTTATACATACATACTTATACATATACATAGGTTAGTATAAAATGCTTGAAAGGAAAGCGAAATACGAACATGGAATACAGTGGCTATCACAGCAACTACGGGTTGACATGATCGGAGAATCCGGTGAACGGTACTTAGGTATTGTAATATCTAGTGACCTCCTGTGCAATTTTATCACGGACTTTGTGGATCAATTTTAGTACTAATTTTGGGCTTCGAAACGAGGCCCACGACGACTAACACATTTCGAGTTAAAAAAAGCTTGTAAATATTTTTTTTGCACCTATGTACATCAAGTACCCATACGTACATGAGGCAATAAGTTTGCAAAACAAATCAGCATGTTACTCCACGGTGAGGCGACGATCAATTCACACCTCTCGGAGCACTTAGTAAATAATGATTAATTCTTACACAAACATTGTGTTTACGTTGCCTGGTCACGAACTGAGATGTAGCTGTGATACTATGTTGTTTAATCGTGTAGAACATTTAATTACTGTTTTTAAATGTAATCGATGTTTTTTGTGAAAATAGTATTAAAATATGAGTTCTCTGATGCCTGAACTAAGCAGGCCGTGGCCGGCCCAGAAAGGGGTGACAACACGACCTGGACGGGTGAAGTAAGGGCTGATTGGTACCTACGAGGTGGCGCTGGCAAAGAATTCCTGATAAGACTTGACTTGAGGAAAGCATTTGTCCAGCAAAGGTACACGCGTACACGCAAAAAAAGTTATACACAGTATTGGTAAAAACATAATAAAATTATCTTTTTGTAATGATTCTTGCGTTTCTTTCCAGATTCACCTGTTGGTGGGTAATGCAGTACGTAAATCTAGCTTATTTAATCTGAATCGAACAAATTTGACGACAACAGAGCAAAATTTATTGCAAAACAATTTACGATGTGTGAAACCTTTGATGTTATAATGCGGAACGAATTTGATTTGCTGGTATAATACCATACATATTATATTCATTCATACATATTCCAGTGGTTATCGCGGTCAAACGATAATCACACATATAGGTATTTCGAGTAGGTACAATATCGACAATCGCATTGATGATACAACAATTTATGCAATTCTGGTTATTAAGACGTATTGTTCCTTTTATAGTTTGTACCCCCTATATTACTCGTAGTTGACACTAAATTACAGTAGTTTTTAAATTCCTCACTAGCGATTCCCCCCAATGAAAAAAGCAAAGTAATTCCCAGGAAAAGCAGGGGGCTTTTCCTGGGAATTACTTTGCTTTTTTCTTTTTTTTTTTTGGGAATTAATTAATTGCTTGAGGCTTTGAAATTATATACACAAAACATACAAATTTAAAGTTTTTTAGGGTTCCGTATCCAAAGGGTAACCAACGGACTTAACTTCCTAATAAGCCTCCGCTGTCCGCCCGGCCTGTCTGTCAGCGGGCTGATTCTCAAGAACCGTAATAGGTGGACATTTGAATTTTTTACAGAGTGTATATTTCTATTGCCTTTAACCAATCTATACTAATAAGAAAAGTTTGTTTGTTTGTTTGGTTGAACGCTCTAATCTCAGGAACTACTGGTCCGATTTGAAACATTTTTTCATTTTTTTTTTATCGACGATGGTTATAGGCTTTAAATCATCACGCTAAGACAAATAGGAGCGGAGCAATAATAGAAAATCTGACGCAGACGAAGTTGCGCGGGTCAGCTAGTTAATAATAAATATTAAATTAAATGGGGCTCCCATACAAAAAACGTTTTTTTTTTTTCGGTTTATGGTTCGGACTCCTTCATGTGAGAGTCCGACTCGTACTTACAGGATTTTGTATTCTAATAGTGAAAATTGAGTCAAAATTTGTCGCAAAGGATTTTGAATAAGATGTAATCACAAAAACAGACTGAGGCTGGTAGCGACTATTTCACAAGAACATCACTCAATCTTTGCATGATGTTCGTATTTAAAATATTACACAGGTACAAGCAAAATAACAAGTTAATGCTATAATAGCCGCATAACGAACAGCCAATAGAAACGCTCCAATCAGGCGGGTAATACGCACGCACTGCGTCCGCGCACCACCTATTACCACTTCGGTCAATTAACTGCAATAATGAGTTCACATACATGTTCGTATATTATGTTTGTTTATGCAATGGTATGTATGTAGAACTTGTTTATAGGAAGGTTACACAAAAGTGAGTTTTCCGAAGTCTCGAATTAAATAATTGATTCATCATCCTCGTAATCTTTTACCAATTTATAATGGACCTACCCGAGGCGAAATAAGTCTTATTTTTCTACTTTATTACCATCGTCACTTCTTTTGTTCATAGAGTCCATCCATCGTTTCAGTCGGCACTACACCAGCTACCGTTCACATTAATCCTCATGAATTAATAATGATTTCCATACAAATTCAATAGTTTCCAATCTATCCGTGTCTTATTGAGAAAAAAAAAGTTTACAATTTCACGCGATATTTTACAATCTTATGGCGATTGCCACTTTGCGGTGACATATATATTTAAGCAGAATCGTTCATCGATTCTGCACAGCCGAAACTACTGGTCGTAGAAAGCTGAAATTCGTCATGTAGCTTCCTTACACTCCGTAGGACTTCCCGAAATTCCTACGGGAACGAGAGAAAAAGGGATATGCGCGTACGAAGTACTTATTTACTATTCCTATTCAATACATATACTATACAAATAAACACAGACAAAATAAATATATACATGTTTTTACAATTATACATCCAATTTAACATTTGTAATATTTTTTGATACTATTTCATACCTTGACATACTACTTAGCACTCTTTCTCTCTCCTATTATTTGCTGTGCCCGACAGGGTCCATATTTGTTCTTTAAGGCGGGGTTGCAGTACTTTTTAAGATTTTTGAACGTCTGAAAATCTTATTAATTATGAGTTTTTTAATAAATAAAAATACAGCAGCAGCAGCATACAGCGCCCTGCGTGTACAGTATAACAATGCCTTCAGGATGATTGTGGGGCTGCCGCGGTATTGTAGCGCTTCGGGTATGTTTGCCGATGCGAGAGTGGATGATTCTTATGCCATTATTCGAAAACGATGCGCTTCTCTCCGGCACAGAACAGATACCAGCACCCACAGCATGTTGAGGGCATTGAGTGACCGGTGGGACTGCCCGATGCTTGGTCGTTGGGTGGGAGCACACACGGGTAGGTTCTGGATAGCTGTACGTAAATTTATTTTATTTTGTCTTTGTTGCTATTATGTTATTGTTATTCTGCCTATTTGTGATTCTTATGTGTGTTTATTGAGTTTATTTTGTGTTGTTTCTATGGACTTCAATGTCTGAAAATAAATGATAATAATAATAATTCGCCAGCTTCGACGACCACCTGTCGAAGCGGGCGTTACGCAGTTGGGTAAAGGGCCTGATACAGAAGGCAGTACTCCTCAGTACGGCTCGTATTGTGAGGAGGTTCCTTTCTCTGGGGCCCTAACCACCGGGAGCTTGGATCCTGCTCCCGACACCGGCGGACTAATATTTTTTATATTTTTAAATGTATTTTTTAATGTGTTTTTTTTTAAAGATATATTTAAAAATGTAAACAGTATGTATATACAAGTGAATAAACGAAATAATAATAATAATTACATAAAAATTGAACATACCCTCAAGTAAGTCGTAAAGATAGAAACGCGATATAGAATGATTGGCTCGATACTTTTTTTAATCAAACATGACACTAAATTACAATTTTAAACGTGTACCTACTGCTAAGAGATTTCATCACGAATATTTATATAAAAGTTATATCAATAGATAGAGCTTTTTATTTTGAAGTAAATGTTGAAACCAGATTGTGTAATTTCTATATCAGTTTTATAAGCCAATAAGAAAAAACAATCAAAATTGAGGCATTATTTCGCTCGCCGGACAGTCGCTGTTGTTCGTCAAAACACTGTACTGCAACCTCGCCATAACCATTTTAAACCATTTTTGTTATACATATGGAATGCAATAAATTATTGAGTATTGAAGTCGCGGGCGAAAGCTAGTTAAGTCACAGTTGTCTTTCCCTTACAGCTGTTTAGTTTGGTTGGGCATTACATGTCTTCTTCTTCCATGCTTCTCTATTAGGCGTCATCTTAATAGTCAACCCCTTCCGAACTATATCATCCTCTCAGTCTCTCCATTTCTTTTGCCTCCTACTGTCATCTACATTGATATTTGAAACGTTCCGCACGTCGTATTCCTCATTCCTCCGAATTAAATGGTTATGGTGATTTAATTTCCATGGTGTTATGTTATCTTAAGATTTTAGTGCCCTATTGACATTATTCGATTAGCTACGGCCGCTGTTTTTATAATATGCATTGAGGACAAGCCTATACACGGTCATGGTTAACCTACATACATAATCGTCATGGTGAATTCTATATTATTCGATCAGAATATTTTCTATAGTTTGTATATTTTTTCTGATTCTGATCACTGGTTGGTTTGCCAATTAATTGGCTCTTCCGTTAGATCGGCTTGTACTTGCTCGCACCTGAAGGAAATATCCTAGGATTTCCAAATCAACTATTGTGGACGTCAGGGAACAGCATAATTGTTTTTTTTAATTGGGAATTCCCCAAGATCTTGAAGCTGAGAAAACATAGTGGAGATCTTTTTTTCCTTATATAACAACGCAAAAAGTAAGATCTACCTAAATCGATCCGGGTTTTCATTTTACCTTGAAGTTTGGGGTTTTCTATATTCATATCCTGGTTTCAAATGCATTACCCTTACAAGCGTGTCTCATGCGGAAAGTCCAGTCAAGAAAAGTGGTGAATCCAATATGAAACGCAGATCATTCTTCTTTTTGTCGAGTCAATACCTTTTTGGTTGTTTCCTAACCGGCAAGTATTTCACGGGATATCTTACAACTTTGATTCTGGTAAGAGAGACGGAGCTATACAAACGACTAGCACTATCCCTTTTCCACAAACGAATCATAACGGTATTAGCACTTCGTAGTACGGCCCTGATCTTTACTCAGTAGGATAGGTTTTTACAGTCCAGATTATACCAAATGTACTACAGCTTGTATTTTTATCGAGAAGTAAATACTTGATATCTTCAGTCAATAGCATTGACGAATGATAATAATCTCTGATAAATCTTGCACTTGAAATAGATTCCCACATTCTTTCTGATTTTGTATTTTTGTATCGGGTTGATAGCAAATAAAGTAACGGGAACGCGAATTTAATGTCGTCTCTTGTTTTGATTGTATCGATTTGAGATAGCGTTTTCGAAAGGTTTCGAGGAGTTGTGGTATTAAATCATATCAGTCTCTCGATTTTAAATATGCATGCAAGTAAATATATCAAATTCCTATTCTCTCTCTGACAGTAACTCTGAAGCTAACAAGTCACATACAGATACATATAAATCGCCAGTTCTTAGATTCCGATTCAAGTGCTGTAGAATAGTCATTATATAAAACATCTCAAGTTTACTAATAGGTATCTTAGTGCTTGTTAACAACTTCTTTAAAAAATACGACATCGTAAGGCGTCCAGAGCCAAGTAAATTCAGTAGCGTTGATCTTTAGCTTCTGAAGCTTCCAGATGCTTTAATGCGACTTTTGTAAAGTACTAGATGGATTATATTCCATAGAAAATTTCCGTCATCATCACCAGATAATTTCCAATTCAAATACAAATTGACGATTAAGTTAGCGCGAGCATGTCCAAAAAATCGCACTAAACTCACAGAAGTCAATTGATACATTCTTTCATTTTAAACTAGCTCTCGCACGCGACTTCGTACGCGCATATCGCGATACTTACCGTTCCCGTAGGAATTTCGGGAAATCTACGTTAAGCACCCTCCTACGGAGTGTATGGAAGCTACATGTCAAATTTCAGCTTTCTACAATTACTAGTTTCAGCTGTGCGTTGATCGA
The DNA here is from genome assembly GCA_963859965.1 of Ceramica pisi. Classification (NCBI taxonomy): domain Eukaryota; kingdom Metazoa; phylum Arthropoda; class Insecta; order Lepidoptera; family Noctuidae; genus Ceramica; species Ceramica pisi. Next base: position 5,351,261 of record OY982549.1, on the reverse strand, counting down.
TCAGTCAGTCAGTTTCTGCTTTTTTAACCGACTTCCCAAAAAGGAGGAGGTTCTCAATTCGGTTGTATGAGTTTTTTTATGTTTGTTACCTCATAACTCCAACAATTATGAACCGATTTGAAAAATTCTTTGTCTGAAAGGATATATACTTGCAGATTGGTCCTATTTAAATGTTATGAAACATCGGTTACGAACTTTGGATTTTAAATCGAAATAGCTGGAATTCGTCTACTTGGATGATAGTTTTATGTCATCCAAGTAATCGAAATTGCGTATTTTGCTTTTCTGGATTTTGCAGTGGTGTTGTTAGGTGTAGGGTACCACTAAAAAGTGAATAATAAAAAACTTTTTACAAAAAAATACGAAGTCGGTGTCAAAATACGAAGAAACTAACAAAAACACCGACTTCCGAAATTATAGTTATTTTTTACTTTGCAGTGTTTTTTTTTGGAAGTCGGTTGTATATTTTTGTAAAAAGTTTTTTATATATAGATCGTATTGACAAACATCAACGAGGTACTTTACTGTTGTAAATGTTGACCTAGGAAAACGAGTTCCTGGGAGGAAGTCAGTCAAGTTGTCGCTACTGGTTTATTGATATTTTAGTACATGGTATAAACTGGTCATGAATTACACTAGTGAACCTTGTAGTAGTTATTAAGTACTTGTAACGTATAGATCCTGGTATAACTTCCTGTCTTTTTATAAGCAGAGGATCTAAATGGCCACTTTAGCAGAATCAGAAAGCTACGCACGCAACCTTGAACTTAAAGCGTTAACGATAAAGATAAAAAATGAAATTTGACAGATTGTTGTGTGGTTAATATTATGATTCTGCCAAAGTCGCCTTTTTAGACCAACAGATAACGAGTAAAAACTAAAAGGAAATGAAGTGTCATTCACCTTTGTATACTTGACCACACGTCAGTGGTAATAAAATTTGACTTTCAGATGGCCAAGCATGGTAAAGTTTCAATAGAATCCATGGCCAGCTTATAGTAGCTTTGTTACCGGCATTGGCTGTCCTACCTACTGTACATGACGATTCATAGTCCGCGATAAAACCACAACCTAGTATACATATTGTATACTTGTATAGTTATACACAACTAAGACGAATAGCGCTATCTTTTTTAGGGGTTCGGAACATCCGTAAGAAACGGATGCCTTTTTTTTTTTTTTTAGGGATGGTAAATCATCCAATGACTCCTCCCGCTCTGGGTGTAGCGGGAGGGAGTGTCAGACTTCTACTGACTAAAACCCATCCATGTTCCTTCATTGCCCTTTGTGTTCCGGAGCCACGGTGTCTCTCGCGAATAATCCCGCGACTCCGGAAGAAACGGATGCCTAATTATAAGATCACTCGGGTGTCTGTCTGTCTGTCCATCTGTCACAGCCAGTTTTCTCCGGATCTACTGGACCGATTCTGTTGAAATTCGGTATACATTGGACTTCCGTGACCCAAACAAATATTTTATTCATAATTTTAAAATTAAAAGGTTGGAAGACCTTATCTCCGAAACTACTGAGCCTAAAATTCTGAAATAAATGCAGTTTTATACCTAACGATAGCAGGAAAACCTATAAAAAGTCTGTAGTTACAATATCAAGTTAAAAAATGAAATTGGTTCGGAACTCTTTGCACGCGAGTCCGACTCGCACTTCATTGGCCAGTTTTTTTTTACAAAGGATTTAGTTCAAATCTATCAAAAAATCCGCGAATCACTTGATAAAGCTGTTATAAAACATCGATAACAAATTAAATCGATAAAGAAAGAAAAACAATAAGACCATATTTTATGACAGTTTACGTGCTTTCCGTAAAAGATTAAACGAAAACAACAAACGCATATAGCAACTAACGAAAATAATGTTTTGTTTTGTACATCATTCGTAATTCAAACGTCATTGGGGTCGCGATCGATGTTCTAATGTTTATTGGTGTCGATCCGGCCGGTCGAACACGTTTCGGTTATGTTATATTACTCGAGGCGATAGTCATCGACGCCATTTTATTGTCAACATTACCATGTTAAGTTGGCAACGGTGAGCAATGATTACTGAAATGCTTAAGTAGAGTTTAGATTATCATTTTTAGCCCCGGCTTTACTTCAGTGGCCTGTAATAATAGGAAACGTGTATATTTATCAAATTGATTTATGCCTATGGCATTCAGTGACAGTGTAACTTCCTATCAGTCAAAGAATCTGATCTGAACTTCCAGAGAATTATCTTTCCTTAAAATTAATTCTACGACTTGGTTTAGATAAGACACTCTTTCTATTCGATTAAGATCCTTAACATCGGTCGACTATTCTAACAATCGTCTAAACTACATTTTTTTTATACAATCACAAGTAGAACATTTAAGACCATACCCAAAACTAAATAAAATACAAAATTCAACTCACCAATTTTAGCGCTGCTGAACACGATCAACGCATGCGTGTCATCCACCCACTTAATTTCAAAACCCGTGTCTTTATATTCACTGAACAACGAGAACAAATCGTTCGTCTTGAACTCACTGGGAAAGTCATACACTTCTACCACATGACCGAAGGTTTCGTCAAAAGGGCCGTTGAAGAGCTGCTGACCCCTTGTCTGGTACTGATCGTAGCAGTTCTTAGGCTTGCTAATATGGACCTTTCCAACAGTAGACGTCAACTCTTCGAGAAGGGAAGGATCAAGACATTCCCCACTGTCGTCGAAAACTGCATCCCAATCATTCTCCTCACGTTTCAAAGACACTTTAGCTTCTAACTTAGGTTTAGTCGCCTTCAATTCAGGTTCATGCTCCACCAAAGCCGGTTCAGGTTCATTCTTTTCCGACTCACTCTCTACAGCATCCGATATAACTAGTACATCAGAATGGAAGCTCTGTTTAATAATTCTTTTGCTACTTCTATTAATTTCTTGAGACGCTCGCTTCAGCTCATTCTTCTCAACATCTTCGTCTTTATCATATAGGTAATCGTTATCGATAATATTATTGCTTTGATTTGATTCGTTCACCGCCATAGTTTCGTCGGAATCATTGGATCTTGAGTCGCTATTATCGGTCGCGTTCTCGCGACTGTTTAACTCCGTGTACTCACTATAGTAGTTCGGGCTGTAGAATCCTAACTGTCCGTTAGCGAAATAATCTCCTATATAAAAACTCTCGCCTACTTCTATGTCGTCGTTAATAAAACTATTATCACTAAAAGATATTGCACTATCACTATTTGGCACTTGGAAGCCTGAAGGCACGGATTCCTTTGTATCGCTCGATGTGGGCTCTTCTATGCTTGGGGCCGTGTGAGATCTTTGATTCCTGAGATGCGGTGGTGTGTAAACATTGCAGTAGGTCTTGTCTATGGATTTCCTTGGGGTGGAGTGCTGTGATTTGTCTTTGGGGGCGGGTGACTTGGGACACTTGGCTCCTTCCGCACTGTGACTAGTTCTGCGGTGGTTGTTGTGTTCCTTGCCGTCCTCAGGTGCGGTACTGTCCGCGGTCCGCAGGGCGCGTGGGACGTACACAGCGCGATCGGGGCGCCGAGGTTTCGTTGAACCAGATCTGTGGACAATAAATTCGATGATAAAACTTGATAAGCTGGCTACATTACGGGAATACCTTAAAAATTGAAAAGGACACCCCAACCATTAAGTCTACCTAATTTCCCCACACAAAAGTTCTGCAATCACATCTCGAAATCGATCCGTATCAAGAACCAGACATCTCATAGCCCAAAAGCCATCATCATCAGAAATCAAAGGCACACTTGTCACGATCATTGTAAGGCAACTATTACGGCAGTCACGTAACCGCAAGTGGGGCAAGGCCAGCGAACGCCAGTCGAACACCGTGCCCCTCTCTCCGTGGCACACTTTCGTCCGTTTTCGGCCACTCGCCGCCGCCGGTTTGTGTAATTGAATGTTGATGTTGTTGACATCACTAGTGCTTTGTCTGAACCTAGTTTGGTAATCGTATTTTGTAATATAGTTAGTGGTTTTATTGGCTTGCGATATGTTTTGGTTTTATTTGAGTTTTTTATATGTGTATTGCTTTTATGGAAGGTGCAGTTAGACCTACTCGAGGTGATGTATGAAAACTGTTAGGACTATGCCAGTATGCTTATAACTGTCCTAATTGTAAATTCTTCAAACAACTTGTGTATATGTTTAGCTGTTCATTCAGCAAACTAGGTTACTACCAGATGGTAACAGAGCCTATGAATCATTAATATCAACAAGAATGAGAAATGAATGCAATTTGTCCAAGGACAAATCGAGACGACAGACAATGATGATTCAGGTGTAATAAATAGACATCGCTTATGCACACATAATGATGGCTCTATTATTGCCAGTATAACATTCGCTATTAGCTGCTATAAATCTATCTGTTTCAACATATCTTTTAATTTTACGTACTGTTTGCAATACTGATACAATCAAGCAATACTCAATTCCTTGAAAATAAACCTTGAATACGATAGTGTGGAATAAACTACAAACAATGGTCGATATTAGCTCCAGCGCTCTAGACTGTAACTAGAAGTCCAGGGGAGTTCGTCATTAGGCGTTTGCTGAAGAAGTTTTAGCCTAACGGTGCACTGAAGAAGTTATAGGCCCATTTACAATACTTTAATATATCAAATCGGCTTTTTAAATACTGACTGTTCAATATACGGTCTTCAAAATTCATTTCTAATTGAAGAATGATAATTTTTCCACATCCTTGACATTTTAAACTTTAAATATGCAAGCGCCAGCAAGAAGTATCTTAACATGTCAATGTGTAAAGTCCCGCAAACCTCAATTGAAAAAGGAGGTTCCTCCTACCAGGTGGGCGTTTTGTCTAGTGGGCAACTGCTCGATGGTTGATATCGAGCTTTTCATCATCATCATGTCAGCCGAAAGACGTCCACTGATGGACATAGGCTTACCCAAGTGTCGTCATATCGACTGGTCGTGTGTATCTTGCGGATTCCAGCGATCTTCACCAGGTCGTGGATCTAACGTGTGTGTTCATTCAAAGAGCGAGGAAAACTTTGATAACGTGATGGATTTGTGAGACGTCAGACTTATAAAAGTTGTTCGTACATGAAGGTATAGTTGCAACAACATTGCCAGAAATAATCAATTCAGATAGACATATTAATTCCATTAGAAAGGGCTTATACGCTACTAAGACATTGCGCAAGAATGCCATTCTAGCTTTAGCCCACAAGCTGGCTAACAGTGCTTTCGTAATGGCTTGGTTTGAGAATTACTGCCTGGAAGCTGAAGGTGTAGCACTACTATTTACGATATGGCGTTGTCTTATCTTATGAGGATACGGAAAGCTATTGTACTACTTACGAGAATTGCTAAGGGAGGTTTATATAAAGGATAGGAAAATTTAAATATTTTTTTTTTTCACTTCTTGTTAACTTTTCAGTGAGCAGAAACAGAAAAGGTGCAATGGATGCCACTGACAAGTAATAAGACGTGTTTTGGAAGAACTTGGGCATGTTATTGAGTACATGCTCGGATATCTCAAGGACAGAGATGAGTATGTTGAGATGGATGCACCAGCCATCGGCAAAGCAATGATTGAAGATATAATATGGATATTCAGAACATATAACAATCATATTATCGAAGATAAAGTTCAAGTTCATGACAAAAACGAAACAGCAAAAATAATCGGCTTGAGACTATATCAATAACACAACAATCCGAAAAGGCTTGTTCACAATCCTAACAACACTATTGTTGTTCTACTTTTAATAATAAAACAATCATCAACAATATTGATTACTCAATAAATAATGTATCAATAGCTAATTGATCACTCATTTCTTCATCGCATCTACAACCATTTGATGCTTCTGATTTCAATACAATGGGTAGTGAAGGGGCAAATGTCAATGTGTCGATTAATGTTAGAGGTGCGCCACAAAAAGCGATCAAGTACATCACTATTGTGTAAGTGTTTTTTATTACTTATACGTTTTAGTAGATTTACATGCTGATTAAAAGTTCGAGTTAAATAATTTGAGCTCAGAGAGGTCATGTTATGAAATTATAGTTGTTGATTGAGTAATTGGTAGATTATGTTTGGACTTACTTATGGCATCAAAACAATGTATGTCAAGCCTTAACACAGAAAAGTACTATCAAACTTACTAGGCACTAATAAAATATATCTACTACTGTATAAACTAACATGCATGCCTTATTTAACTTGGTGTTAATTTAATATAATTATATTATCTATTTATTACACAATGTTGAATAAGCAATATACATGCATCTCGCTCTCATACCAGTTCTACTATTACTGAACTGTTTATATACTTTGAGCGTATTATTTCATTATCAAATGGGGTTTCCAATCTGTGAGTGAATCATGCATGACAAAGTATATTCCTTATCTTGCTTGATTTATAAATGACTATGATTTCACTAAAGAATGTCCTAAAACTTAAATTAAATTGATGCAACTTCAGCCTATTTCTCACCGACTTCAACAAGTATAAGGTCTCATTTCGACTATGTTTTCTTTTGTGTTCGCCTATTATTTAGGTAAAAACCTCATACGTTTAACTCAAGGTATGTACCCAACAGTACCTCTTCGCAATTATATGCATAATTATGTTCGTTTTTACGTCATTGTTCACCGAAATATAGGTTCACATAATATAAATAATAATCATTGGCTGGTATAAAGTAAATATGTATTACATTATAAACGGTTCGTGTTATGGCGCAGCTGTGCATATATTTTCCTCAATCGTTACCAACAAAGTACTCCAAGGTTTTTCATTGTTTCCGTCACTTTCAATTTCTTTGTCAGTGTCAGAGTTGCTGATGGCAAATACCTATTGATCAATTGTGGATGAGAACTTTTGATTGAGTTTTTAAAGGTCTAAGGGTTTTGTAAGGCCATATGGTAGAAAATACTATTGCAATGATTAATATATTTATGTCAATGAGGAACATATTCATGTCAATGATGACCTCATTAAAGTAGGTTAGGTCATATTGGTCACACAGTTGGGGTATGTTTGTCACATAATTGCAAAGCTAATACAAACCCTTAAGAACACATTAAAAGATCCAAAATCGCTTACACAAATTCACTTTCAGGACATCCAAAGGTCGACATACGACCTTTACACCACTAATTAACACAAACAGCACTGAACAGTCCGCTTTATAAAAAAAACTGATTAGATAAAGGGCTTAGCGCACGTCCGTCGTTGACGGGTACCAGACAACAAATGATGTAGGAAGTATTGTTGATACCGACCTGATCTTTTCCTGAGGCTGCGCGCGCCTCGTCGCTTGCGCCGGCTTGCAACCTCCCACCGCCGCTGCGAAACAGTGTTACATAAAGTTACCATGATTTCGTGATACCAAAGGATTGATAAATTAATAAAAATATATTATTTATTTCATTGTGTTTGGGTGTGTTGCATTGTGTCTAATAAATTATACAATAGCCGTTTGTACATATAAGTGGTTACTATTTATGTTCGCAATATTTTATGATTTTTCATAAAATACATATTATTATAAGTATGTTGGTGTGTAAGTGTGTTTTTTTTTCCGGTGAAAACTAGACTTATTCAAATAAGGTTTTATGTGAGCTGGCTGAAATATTATGATGATTGTTACAAATGACGGAAAAAATCATGATGATCCAAACTTATACTCTGCTACTCGTGTAAAGTCGGGTCGAGTTTCAACTAATATTTATAGGAAAGTCAGAAATCATCAAACCGCCTTGAGCGAGCGTTAGACTTAAGACTGCCTTCTCGGAACGAAAATTGAGCCTTACCGCTCCAGAAGGAAGATTATCATTTTACCTGCAGTAACATAAAGTGTTCTGCTTATTTTCAAACAGATTCTTCTAATAATATATAGTTGCGTGTTTAAATGAGACTAAATTTGTTAGGTAAACACTCGTAAGTCTAAATAGTTCATTCAACATTGCGAAATTATATTGCAATAGTAAGTAGCGCTCCATTCACCGTCTATATTTTTTTCGACGTGTTAGGTTATTTATACTTTAATTGCATAACATCAATTAGTACAATATGTACCGTTAGCTAAATGTCTGTCAATTATTTTGTTTAAACTGACATTTTAGCGCAAACACATCGTTTAGATTAAAAGTAATGATTATGCGAAGTACTATTAATCACTCCAGAGTTGTTTATATTGAAACAAACAATAACTGTACAGTGACTGGTCAAGTGGTCATCTATTTTAATATTATGAATGCTGAAGAGTTTGTTTGTTTGATTGAACGCGCTAATCTCAAGAACTACTGGTTCGAATAATATTTTAATGTTGGATGACCCATTTATCGAGGAAGAGAACATAACGCTACGACCAACAGGAGCGGAGCATTAAAAATGTGACGCAAACGTAGTTGCGCGGGTCAGCTAGTAACTTAGTAGGTCATCATTCTTTCGGTAGTTCTATACTCAGGATACCTCATGAGGATTTGGTTTAGACTTTTAGGTTCATGTTGATCTGACGCGAACCATCTGTCACCTGACCTCTAAAACTCTTTCAAAGTTGCAGCTCTAATCAAAGATGTTGTGAGACTAATAACAACAAATTGGTGCGTCCTATTTTAGACCAAATAAATTGCAAGAGCTTTTACAGCTACTGTGATGACATCCAAATTTCTAGACGCCGAAAACACCTCAATTTACAACGTGTATAAGTTCACCGAAGAGCGACGTCACCAACCAAGTCGATGGGGTCGCAACATTCAACATTCGACTACTAGCTCTCCAGGAACAACAAGAATAAATTCGAAGAAACCCAATCAAGGAAGTGTTTTCAAGAAACCCCAACAAATACAGTCCACTTCAGATAACAATATGCAAAAGTATTGTGGTCATCATGAACAACATTTACTTTGGGACCAACACTAAAATGCGAATACATCCCCACACAGTTGTTTGAGCATAGCTCGACGAAATTTACTGAACAGCTGATTTTTAGCGCGATTTCATTGTTCGTAATTATGAACACGTTAATATAACACGATCACAGATAAAAAAAATGTGTTGGGTTTGCTCTTGACTCTAGTTTAGGTTAGAGGTGACGGAGACAAAGTCTACGATAAAGCCAGCTTACCCAGAAGTAGCCTGTTCACTCTTATTTTGAAAAGATTAGGGTTGTAAGCGTTCGGAAACATAGACGCAGGCAGAGAGTTCCACTCCTTTGCTGTGCGCATTATAAAATACGCTTGAAATCGCTTAGTGCGAACTGGTGGAATAGCAACATATTATCTAGAGACCTTTAACATAAAAAATACTCTTATTAATACACGAACTCCATCTACAAAATCTGCCGTGTCTCACATATCACCATACGCATGGACCCTCCACCATTACATCAACGCAGTGAACGCGGTTCTCATGCCGGCTTCACAATCACGTTTTTGTGCTTAGCTATTGCAATGGCTTTACGACACCACAGCTATGTCAGGGAAGATTATCTCGTTATGCGGATACTTATCGGGCGTTCATTGTGCAAAATAGATAACGAATACTTCCGAAGTGACTGCTATTGTGGAATGCATTTGGATCATGTCATGTTTTAAAAAAATGTTAATGTTTCTTTCCTAAACGTTATTTGGTACCAATACTACCAATTAATGTAGTCTGCAAGATTTGGTCAACAGAATCATTTTGGCCCTACTCAAGAACTGCTCAAACCCTAGGTCATGTTTTTAAGCTGCAAGATGGTCGTTCTTAGTCTCTTTAACTTATAATAGGTAAACAATTTTTGATCACTACCAAACAAGGGGGCGCAACAGAAAATTAGGTCACCAAAATTTCATAGCTAATTTTTCATCAACACCATCAAATAAAAGAAGCATCATTAGCATGCAAAGAAGTGTATTGGGTCACCGAAATACGATCTAATTTGTCATCACCGCGATCAGAGGATGAAGCATCCACGGTCAAAGCAGTGTACCTAAACAACCAATTCATCATAATATCAGCCGAAAGACGTCCACTGCCTCACCGCGCGTGTCGGCAAACCGACGCCTGTGCGACTCGCATCCATCGGCTACCCGCGACGCGACCCTCGCGACCGTTGAGCCTCACCAGCGGGTCCAAATGGCCACTTCAGTAGAATCATAATATTAGCCACACAACAATCTGTCTAATTTAATTTTCATCTTTATCGTCAACACATTAGATTCAAGGTTGATTGGGAAAATTTGACAATAACGGGTAGGGTGATGTGCTTTCTGATTTTGCTAAAGTGGCCTTTTTAGACCCCCAGGTCATCAGTCCACTTTGTCTTCCGGTACCACGGTAACCACGTATAGACAGCCTAACCCGAATCACCGGCGCCTGGTTTACATAACACCACCTTCAAGCAGGCTTCCCACACACGAAATCCTTATACCGCAACACTGAAAGCGACATTTACTTACATTATATTGAGCCACTTCTGTTGCAACCGCTACAAACTACAGTCATGATTGCACCATACTTCTGCAATCATGTCTTACCACCTATCTGCTTTACAATCTGTGTGTTTGATACTTTGATTTGGAAATATTGTTACTGTAAAAGGATAAGAAAGTACTAAATCTCTGATTTTTGGTGTGTGGTGGTAAAAAAAATATTTCTTGATCATTACTAATATTATATCGAGCGACCAAAATGATACCTGACGTACGTTTGACCGCTATCTCACCTTATGTTAAGCGATGATGCGGTCTAAGGTGGAGCCCGCTTGCCTAGAAGTAACCAATTCACTCTTGACTTAAAGACTCCCAGGTTGTAGCTATCAGGAAACACAGACTCAGGCAGGGAATTCCACTCCTTAGCTGTACGCACAATGAATGTATTCCCGAAACGTTTTGTGCGTATAGGTGGGATGTCTACCGGTGGCACATCGCCGTACGTCTTGTGGTCCGATGGTGGAACGGGCTTGGCGGAATTAAGTTATGCAATTCCGTCGCACACTCCCCAAAATGTAACCGATAGAAAACCGACAGGCCAGCAACTCGGCGTCGATGCTCAAGACTTTGGAGCTTCGATTCGACGAGCTTATCATCGCCGATGATCCTCTTGGCTCGTTTATCAATTGACTCGAGGACATCAAGCTGGTATCTGGCAGATCCGTCCCAAAGATGACAGCAGTATTCCATACATGATCGAACTTGCGCTTGATACAGTTTAAGAAGCTGTTCCGGCGTGAAGTACCGTCTCACATTTGCCAGGATCCACAACTTTCTAGCAGCCACTAGAGCCGTGGCCTCTATGAAGGGGCCAAAATTGAGGGTAGATGTAAATGTAAAACCAAGAAGCTCAAGTCTGTCGGTTATCGGCAGGGTTTAATTATAGTAAACTAGCGTGTGCCAGCGGCTTCGCCCGCGTGATCCCTAGGGAACATATTTCCGGAACATACTAAGTCCTTTCTCGGATCTCAAAATAACTTTGTACAAAATGTCATCCAAATCGGTTCAGTGGTTTAGGCATAAAGAAGAGACAGACAGACAGACAGAGTTATAACTTTCGCATTTATAATATTAATAGTAGGGATATGCCTCTGGTTATCAAGTGGGTGAAGGTCGATCTTCCACCTTCCTCTACCAATAGTGCGGGTGATAGGGCTGTGCATATAATAAATAAATATAATAAATAATTATGCAAATGTAGTTGGTATAATACATGGGTTTGACTTAGTTTAGTATTCAGTAGGTCAAGTTTTGCAAGCGGTAGGTACTTACTAACTGCAATACAGTGCTTAATATAGACCATTTATAGTTTTTACATTGCATGTAAATTAGCGTTAGGAAGTGTCTTAACGACTAGAAAAACTATGTTTACAACCTTTGAAGCTCTACTAATTCTGCAACGCAATAAAACTATGTAACAAATAAGACGAAAGGCTTCCTGCATCTAGACTTGACAACTAGCTCAAACTACACAATACATGAAGAAAAGAAGGTTCACGATACGGTTTATGTTACGGCCAACTTATCACTATCGGAGTATCGGCATACATATTATAAAACAATAAGTAGGAGTATTATTAACTTAGTTAAAAATACAACCGACTTCCAAATAATAAGGAAACACTATAAAGTCAAAAAAATAATTTAATTTCGAAAGTCGGTGCCAAAATACGAAGAAACTACCGACTTCCGAAATAAAAGTATTTTTTTACTTTGTAGTAGGTATTTTTTTTTATTTGGATGTCGATGTTTTTTTTTTGTTTTTTAGTGGTACCCTTAGCTAATAACAACACTGCAAAATCGCAGGAAAGCCAAATACTCAATTTCGTTTACTTGGATGACAGAAAACCATCAGCCAAGTAAATAAATTCCGGCTATTTTGATTTAAAATCCCAAATCTCAACTGATTTGGATAAAATGTTCAATGGGCCAATAGAGAAGTACTTAGTTAGTAGTAATTACATTTCAGATAAAAAGTAATTTTTCATTTTAGTTCATAAGTTACGGAGTTATGAGGTAACAAACACAAAAATACAATCGAATTGAGAACCTCCTCCTTTATTTTGAAGTCGGTTAAAAAACTAAGTCCCAAACTCCCAACTACGGAATAATGTGCTAAATGGCGGGAGCAGTACCTAGATATTATCAATCAATTATTTTTTTATTACAAGTAACAATGAGACTCATATAGTGTAAGTAATGATAAATAAACTTTCACTTATATTAGTGGACCAATAAAATCAACACACGCAACAAAATAATAAGAAACACCTGTAAAATATTTTTCCTGTCACTTGGTGTTTTAATTTTGTATTTTTATATTCAAACTACAGTATGAATGTACGTCAGTAAGAAAAAAAAAATAGTGATAATGTTTATAGTCTACCGCGTGTATCTGACATCGACGCACAAACGATTTCCATGGGTCCAGGGCATGATTCTGGACACCCCAGTGTTGGAATTTTTCGTCGGTTCTTTTCTCATTTTTTTTCAAGAGTACCACAAAGTATCAGCTCAGCTGAGCTGATATCTATTTGTGGCTTTATTCAGATTGTTCTTTTTAGTGAAAGTAGTTAATTAATTATTTTTTTATTAAAAATCTCATTGGGCTAGGTCAGAATAATGATTATGAGCAGTCTAAAGTAAAAAAACCCTTGAAAAAAAATAAAAAATGAGAAAAAAGCCGACGAAAAATTCTAAGTCTAGGGTGTCCAGAATCATGCCCCGGACCCATAGAGTATATAACCACTAGAGAGCGTATAGGCCGATTTCTTCTAAGTACGCGGCTCACTACAGCGGGCCGGGGGACGAGGAACAACGCGCGGCTGCAATTGGTCCGTTCAAGGTCAAGTTGCATAGGTAGCCTATGGTTAGTGGTGGCACTACTTGATTAAAGGAAAATAGTCGATATCGATAAAATGGATTTTAACATTATAAAAATACTCAATCCAAACAAACAGCGCTATATCTTGTTTAAACAAAGTTTCCCTATTAACCTTATCTTTCCACTTTTATTTTAATTCTGAAATCTTCGAAAATCTAAAATGAAAACATGTATGTCAAACACACAGATGAAAAATCTGAGACCCTCCTCCTATTTTTAAAGTCGTTTAAAAGTAGTTACGTGTTTAATGTAAGTATGTGAATTGATAAAAAATTGTATTAGTTGTAATTTTATGATCATCGATAAATCGACTTCAATCATTAAACGTACAGCACAGATTTTTACGATAAAAATACAAAGGGGAAGAAAGGGATAAAAATATATGTATTTCCTAATGAAAGAAAGAGACTTTTCCAAAAGACATCAACGCGCGCTTCTCACAGTGTGCTCGTTCACCTAACCGCCAATTTATATAGACCCTTGCAGTGGCTCATCATCTGATTCAAATCAAAAATATTTTGCGTAGTCTTTACTCTCCGATGAAAAGTTATGCCATCATTTTTGTAACAAAAGGTCTAGGAATGTTTCCCACACAAATTCACCGGGTATGAAGGCATTTTTATGCGTTATAAATTGCATAAAAATTAAAACGATTTGTAAAAACTTAGCATGCCCACAGGTCTAACGATTGGTCACAACTAAAATGGTTACTAGTGCCTGCTGCCTAACATCTGAGCAAAAACACTAATAGTTTTCGTGCGTCGGGGCACTGTATGCGCAGTCAAGTGGTTTAATAGTCTTTGCCCGGACCCATAGAAATCGTTTGTGCGTCGATGTCAGATACACGCGGTATATCATCTGGAACCTTTTTACGAATCTATTGATACCTCATTCATCAGAATCAGTTTCAGTAGTTTAGACGCTAGAGGGGAACATACGTACATACAAAAATTGACAGCTAAAATCATAACGTAAAAAACGATAAAATCATAAATTAACGATTAAAGTTTCAAACAGTTTTCACTAATGATCGCAGATATTCATGGAGAAAATTGAGATCTACTTTAATTTAGGTTTTATGTTAATTGAATTTTATGTTAACTGAAATATGACAGCGATTGTTAAAGATTTCGGAAATAAAAACATGCCTAGCAACCCCAGTCGGTTGCTAAGACTCGAAATATACAAAATGATAATAAGATAATAACGTTTTCTACGAAGTCTTATTACTTGTATGATCTTCATAGAGTATCATCCTGCTGTTACCATTAAAAGGTTTTATTACCTTCAGTGGTTTCCCATTTACAATTTGTTGAAGCAACAAAGTGCGCGAAAATAAAGGCGGAATATGGAAGTGCACTCTACAATGCCTTTTTCGGTTTTATTTATTCAGATGTGTTTCAGAAACAATTTATTTATTTGCGCTCATGCACGAGTCAGCACGCACACACATTTAGAATGTCATTTAGTTTTTGTTCATAAACCCTGCAAGGGCACTGCAAATTCCATAGTTGTTTTGCTATTGAGTCTATAGGTCTAAATTTAAATTAATTTATGGTCTCGAGTATTATTTTACAATTAGTTTTAAGTAAATTAGCGGACTACTATTTTATCTGCTGACTTCTATTGCGGCTGCCCACATTATACATTAACAACTCGAATTTCAGCTCACTACATCTGTAATATTGTTGTTTTAATTTTCCAACAATGTGCCAAGTAGACCTTCTCATGACTCATAATTCCTTAGGATTCGAACATAGAAAGTGCCTGAGAATTTGCAAGTTTTTGCTACGAACAGGAAGGCTGATAGATATGGACAAGTTGCGCCTTGCCCTAAACGATATCCAATATGCATATTGCAAATTCCGCGCCAACACGAATGTGTTTCAAACATGCACTCGTTTCCTGTGCTACATTTCCTTCGGAATTTATTGACAAATATCGTAATTTTTAACAACATTGTGTCACTGCTATTCATGACATATCATTACATCTTTGTAATGATATATCATGAATATATGAGCTTTTCGGTGCTTTTGGTAGAAACTCATACTAGGTCAACAGAAAAAAAAAATTAAGCATAGACGAAGAATGATTCAGGCTTTGAATATCAAAAGAAGAATTTATGACAACACGATTTGATTTCGAGTTACAGTCAAATCGTGTTGTCATTCATTCTTAGTTCAGGTTTCGTAAGTACGTAGGTGATACGGAGTAGCAAGTGTAGCAACTAAGCCCGAAACTACGGACTTCGGGCTTAGAGAGTAGTCCTTCAGGATTCAGATTAAAAACCCATGAAGTTAAGTAAAGGCACAGTATAAAAAGATGGATTACCTGAACCAGCATTAATTAATTGCAAGGTTCTCTAATTAAATTCAAATTTCCGTTTACAATATTTAAATTACGGTTTCTAAGAATCGGCGCCACGCACCGGCCGCTAGTTAGCATAATTTAGGCCAGAATTAGACTTCAATTATACCTTACTCAGACGGCCTACCTTAATCGGATTAAATTGAGACACGTGCATATTTAAGATAACATTGCACCTTAGGTCAGGTGGGCAACGGGATCAGCATGGACGTTTTGAAGTATTTTGGTTGCACGAAATATTAGTTTGGATAAAAATGCTTGCTTTTTAGTGTTCCACGCGCGCCTCAAAGAGATTCAGCACGCAGACGCTCGCTCCGCCCAGAGCGGGAGGAGTCATTGGATGATTTCCCATCCCTAATAAAAAAGGCCTTTATTTTTTAAGGTTGTTAAATCATCAAATGACTGGAGCGAAAGAGAGTGTCACACTCTAACTGTCTAAATCCCATCCGTGTTCTTCCTAATGCCCGTTCGAGTCCCAGGACCGCGGTGACTCTTTCAAACTTGTTTCAAGCTTTGTGATTTGTATGAAATTTAGCACACGAATAGACCATGTCCTATTAGGTCATTGGAGAGTTTTTATCCCGGATGTACGATCCAAAGATGCGGACAAAGCCACTGGCAAAGTACTTAGATGTACGTTTTTTAGGGTTCTGATTCCGAAGGGTAACTGAATGACTGAAGGAACCCACCCTATACGCAGCTTCCGCCGCCCGTCCGTCCATCCTCTCTGTCCATGTGTCTGTCAGCGAGCTGTATCTCAAGAAACGTAATAGGAAGACAGTTGAAATTTTGAGTGTGTATTTCTATTACCGCTATAGCAACAAATAACACAAATTCAAAAGGGGCTCCCATACAAGAAATTTGTTTTTATGGGTTTTTGGTATGGAACCCTTCGTTTAAGGGTCTAGACTCGCACTTGCCCGGTTTTTTGTAAGCTAGGAAGTATCACTTGCCACTCGATGTGTGCGACAGTCCAATGTTCATTGCATTTCCTACATCATATACTAAGAAAACGATTGCTGCCGACCATCTAACTTATGTGCAAGCTTTTCCTACGACGTAACACTGAGTTTAAGGTTTTTCTACTGATTGACAGGATATGTTAGTGGTACCACGTAATTGTAATGAAAGATGTATTAACATAGCAGGCAACTGTTATTTCTTCACTATTTCATTCATCATAACCACTGCATTTTATTTGTTTAATTTAATTTTTATAAGAATAATTTATTAACCTAATAAAATTACAATGTTATTATAAAATAATAAAATATTAGTTAGCAATTTTAAATAACATAACAGGTAGGTGTTGCAACCAGTAGCTTTACTAAGTTATTAAATAACTTGTATTAAGGGTAATATAATATTTTCATCATCATCTGCCTAGCCTTTTCCTAACTATATTGGGGTCGGCTTCCAGTCAAACTGGATTCAGCTGAATACCAGTATTTTACGTGGAGCGGCTGCCTACCAGACCTCCACAACCCATTAACTGGGTAACACGGTACTCCTTGGCAAGACTGGGTGTCAGATTTTCTGGCTTCTAACGTCCGTAACGACTGCCAAAGATCTTCAAATGACAGCCGGGACCAACAGCTTAACGTGCTTTCCGAGGCACGGAGGAAACTCGATATGTTAAGATGGTCACCCATCCACAGACCAACCTTGGCAAGCGTTGCTTAATCTTGAAGATCAACCTGTGCGGCTGTTATTATTTAATATAATATTTTAAATAATAATAATTAATTGCAAACAAGGTGTTTGCTAATGCAAAGATCACATAACCCTTGTTTTCAAAGTACCTTTTTTATTATAGAAATTTATTCATTAGATTCTTACATTCTGTTACTTTCTGAGAGAAGTCCATCTTTTGAAACACCTATGATCAACAGTGTAATGTAGACGAACCATCATCGAGAACAAATTAGATCAACGATTTTATCCCCTACACTTTTTTTTACAGTTCCTACCACCATTTCTCCTGTATGTAGACTAACAAAACGGAGTGATTCACAAAACACACAGAAAGGTCAATATCACACAATGTAAACACTGCAGTTTGGCTTGCTTAAACGTCATTACACCAAACAGACAGTATTTATTTAAAGAAGTAATGGTCTATTTGTATTAGGTACGTCTGCAAAGAAATATGTTTGTAAAAATCAGACGGATGGTTTCGGATATTGGATACGAAAGGTGGGTTTAATATTGAAATTCCCTTTCAGGAAACTGTAAATAGCCTAGATTCCATAGTTTTAAGGATGGGAAATCATCAAATGACTCTTCCCGCTCTGGGCAAAGCAGGAGGGAGTGTCAGACTCTAACTGACTAAAACCCATCCGTGTTCCGCCTAATGCCCTTAGCGTTCCAGGGCCACGGTGACTCTTTCGAACAAATTCCGCAGCCCCGGCAGGGAGATTGCATAGCTGGCTTGCATAGCATGTCAACAGCAAACCTCGTCAGAGGACAGTGCGAACTTCGTGAGATGTGCACAGTGGAGGCACAAAAACCCATCCCCTCCTTACTTCATCCCTCCGGCAGAAAATCTATCCCCTGAACGCTAACTTCAGTGGCCAATCTGGAAATCTCTTAATCGACTGCGGACCCAGGTAGGCCGCTGTGAACATAACCTAGCCAAATGGGGCATTCATCACCCATCCGAAACGCAGTGCCAGTGCACTAACAGGACAGGCATCACCTCATCAAGTGCCCGTCATGCACAACTAGTCAATGGAGACGAAAAGAAGAAAAACGGCTAATAGACTGATTGAATAATCGTATGTTTAGCCTAGTACACAGCAACGGCAACACCATTCGCTGATGCGACCAAGGACCTCACAAGTACAGGTGACAGGGCGGCGCAAGACAAAAGGCTGACCATTGACTGCGGATAGAGCACCTTAGCTGCACAAAGAATGGATCACGCAGTAATACAAACTGTTACGGCGCGGACTGGCGAAGCAAAGGATTTAGAATCCGGTCCTGGCACAAGCATTTACCTTCTTGGGAAGAGACAGCACATCTTTAAAACATATTTCTTCACAATTTCCTCTGCCCCTTCTACCGTTCGACCTATCACCTAATGAACAATTATGAAATAGCCTTCAATATTCCCAAACTCCCCCCCTTCGCAATTATCCCCCCCCCCCAATCAGCAGTCACCATCACTCCCCAGAAATACCCAGTTCAGTCTAGCCGAGCCACAACTGCATAGCACTTAAAAGCTCCACAGCAAGGCGTGCTACTTTCACTTTCTGTGTTCCACATTTGCGGCCCGGTCATTCCGCAGCCGGCTTAGCGTTGCATGATTGCATCAGCGGTTATGTCATTGGAATTTTGTATGCTGGAGCATTTTTGTTTACTACGGCATGCGGCATTGTGAAGGACGAATGGGCCGTTCTATAGGACTCGTCTTTCAGGGATCCTAGAAATCAGGGTTGCGGAATTTGTTAGAAAGGGTTACCGCAGCCCTGGAGCGCAAAGGGTATTTGGAGGAAAACGGGTGAGTTTTTTGTTAGTAAGAGTCTGACACTCCCTTCCGCTCCGCCCAGAGCGAAAGGAGTCGTTTAATGATTTCCTATTCTTAAAAAAAGGCATCTTAGAAGCATGGTCTTTGATAAAGTATTAATTTTATTTGTGGTCATAACTTTATGATAATGTGGTCGTGTATTAGATAACTATGCTAATTTATTCAAGATTAACAAAACAATCACATTGGTAGACACGTGATTTTTCTGCAATTTCAGCAGTATGTATGCAAATGATCATTCTGTAGTCGAGTATCAATTATTGCCAAAGGTGCTTTGGTCTGCTATTTCATCAAATAGCAGACCAAAGCACCTTTGGCAATAATAAGACCATCGTCTACTAGGTCAAATTCAATAACTGGATTACAATGGAATCATTTTCGTTACCTTTTATTAAGATGTGATTTGACTTTTTTTAGGGATGGGAAATCATCAAATGACCCCTCCCGCTTTGGGTGGAGCAGAAGGGAGTGGCAGACTCTTACCGAGTAAAACCCATCCGTGTTCCTCCTAATGCCCTCTGCGTGCGTTCCAGGGGGGGCCGCGGTGACTTTTACAAATTCCGCAACACACTCTTATACGTTATGTAGGTATGTTACTTTTTATAAGAAATTCTGAGGTTGATACTAAATTAATGCAGCCCATTTCATCTTTAATAAATACACATTTTTATTGCTTTAGCCTGAGAGCTGCCCAAAAGTGAAGGGCCCACTTGTTTAGATGATAATGAATGGAGATTGACCCAAAACAAAAATATGCACATTCCAGCAGAAATTATAATAATTAACTTAAGTTTTTAGGGTTCCGTAGCCAAAGGGTAACCAACGGAACCCTATTACTAAGCCTCCGCTGTCCGTCCGTCCATCCGTCTGTCAGCAGGCACTATCTCAAGAACCATAATAGGTAGACAGCCGAAATTTTCACAGATTGTATTTTTCACAGATTGTATTTTTCTATTGCCGCTATACCAGCAAATAACAAAAAGTAAGGTTTATGGTACAGAACCCTTCGTGTGCGTCTCCGACTCGCACTTGGCCGGTTATCTTATATTACTCAACAAGTATATTAAGTAAGCTATACCATTACCAATTAATGTAAGCAGTAGACTATGACAATCGGATAGACGGATGCGATTACTTACAATGCGATATAGATTTATCGTGAGAGCATCGCCTACGTATATTAGTAATCGATTTTTGACGTGTAGGTGCAGCTGATCCATAATTGATGATACACGAGTATCGTACACGTGAGTTCATCTCTACATAATTTGCCCAGACATTTTCAAATCAATGAGTTTTAATGTAAATGTTATAACGAGTCGCTTCTCATGTAGTTTTAAAATCTCTTTTATTTATTTTAGGTGGGTTTGCTCTTGAGTCTATTCTAGGTCAGAGTTGACAAAGTCGTCGATGGAATGAGCTTACCCAGAAGATGCCTGATCACTGGTATCTTTGAAGAGATAAGGGTCGAATGTGTTCGGAAACACAGACGCAGGCACAGATCCATTCCTCTGCTGTGCGCATTATAAAAGACGTTTGGAAACGCTTGGTGCGAATTTATTGATGGAATAGCAACAAGGCAGGGATGGTAACTTGCAGTGTGTCTAGATATCGAATAGTAGAAGGAGCTCGGTGGGATGAGCTCATACGAGTTCTTCACTTTTCTTAGAGTTCCTGTTTCATTAAAACTAACCTCCAGATGGAAACTGAGATATTTAATTAAACCGGGGACATGCTTGTGAGTCACTTGGTTCTACTCTTAGCCATTTCCTCAGTAATAAGAAGCCTCTTCATAGTTATTTTTTAGTCTGAATCTGTTTTTTATTTACACTATACATACCTACAGTAACAGCCAGGGAAAATTGGCAAACCAAATCACTGCAAAAAATATTGTACAATGCTTGTTAATTTTATTTATGACTTTTGCATTTTTTATGCTTATTCCGGAGCTTTTCGCATAAAATTTGCATAGTGTTACCTAAAATGTTGGTAATAACTTAATATTATTCAATAGTCTTTTTTTTTACATAATTATGTTTATTTATTTATTTAAAAAGTGGAGTTTGTCTGTCAACGACCATCAGATCAGACTCGGTTCACTGTTCCTAGTTGTAAGAAAGTGTGAAAATAATATTTTTGAGTCTCGTCACAATTGAGATGAAGTTTTAGTTCCTGGTTTGCTAACGTTTGAAAGTACGGTTGTATCTCGTAATAACGCCTAAATTAGTATCGCATCGTAAGCCGATGATCGATCCGCTTTTGGGGGCCGAGTCACCCGCGTCCGTAGGAGAATACCCTTCAGCGAATCCCTACACGTGGTCCCCGGGTGGTGCTAAACAGGTGACACTAACCGCCTCCGTGGTCTCGTGGTTAAACCACCTGATTCAGACCCAGAGGTCCCGGGTTCGATTCCCAGCGGGGGCAAATTTTTTGCTCGGTTTGGTTGGTGGTAGGACTTTTGCTAAGTCCGCCTGGCAAGCTACCACCATTTTTTTTTTTTTTTTTTAGGGATGGGAAATCGTCCAATGACTCCTCCAGCTCTGGGTGTAGCGGGAGGGAGTGTCAGACTTCTACTGACTAAAACCCATCCATGTTCCTTCATTGCCCTTTGTGTTCCGGAGCCACCGTGTCTCTTGCGAATAATCCCGCGACTCCGGCAGGCGTCGGCCCTTTCGGGCCCCTCTGTGTTGCTGACTCTCTTTGAGGCGCGCGTGGAACACTAACGCGCCGTCGACACGGCCTGTCTAGATGGACGGACGGCGAGCCACCCATAGCTCGCCGTCCACAGGCCCGCGCCTACGGTGGCCGGAGGTCACCAGGTGGTGGCCCCCGACGCCCGCGGCGTCTGCCACGGCGGCCGGGACGAGAGGGTCTCCTCTCCCGCTCCGCCACCTCCTTCGCTAGCATGACTGCTTCGCAGAAGGAGGCAACGGCGTCCCATTCCGTCTCGCTCCGGACCATGGCTTGGACCAGGGCCGGACGCGAGAGGTCGCCGCCGATCGCCGTTTCGAGGACACGGCGGTGCGCCGGCCAAGCGGGGCACACCTGCAAAGTGTGCTCTACCGTGTCCTCCGGTCGATCCTCGCAGTGGTGACACCCGGGCGTTTCCTCCCGCCCGATTCGGTGCAGGAACCTCCCGAAACAACCATGTCCGGTGAGGACCTGCGTCAGGCGGTAGGTGAGGACGCCGTGGCGCCTCTCAAGCCACTCCTCAAAGAGGGGACTTACCGCCGCTATCGTGGCGTGCCCTGCGCTGGGTTGCGATAGTCGTCGTCTCCATGACGCCATGAGATCGCGCCGGAAGTCCGTCCGCTGCGCGACAATTTGCCGCGTCAGCGGAGTTTCCCCCCGGCTTAGTACCTCCGCGCGCCAATCATGCAGGCGCGCGAGGACCACCGCCTCCAGATCCCATGGCGGCAATCCGGCAAGGAGACCCGCCGCTTCGCGCGAGATCGTGCGGTACCCTCGCGTCATCCTGAGGGCCACCACCTTTTGGGGCGCGTTCAAATGGTTCGCAGCACGCTGCCTCAATGAACGCGCCCACACCGGGGCCCCGTAAAGGGCCATGGACCGCACGAAAGCTACCACCATCATGTCTAAGTCTGTCGCCATAACAACAATGTTAACAGCATTGCTGTGTTCCGGCAGTTAGAGGTATGATAGCCAGTTCCTCTGTTTAAGAGGATTCCGGGTGAAACTCGCTTCCATCTTCGGCCTAATCATCATTTTCCATCAGGTGAGATTTGGGCCAAGAGTTTACCCGTTTTGCATTAAAGAAAGATTAAAGAAATTAAAGTAAGCCTCCTCCTTCAGTTATCTAAGTTTAGATATATTAAGCGGGCCTTACATACGTTACGTAGATATTATCCCCCTAGTATTAAGTTTCCATTACATCTGGATACTGATCATCATACTGGACTTGGACCGACAATAAGGTATCAGAGACGTCTTAGAGCGGATTTCACAAATGAAACTGATCTCGATCAAGCTGCGTACAAAAGTTGTCAGTGTCAATATTCCATAGAAAATAATGACACTGACAGCTCGTAAACGTGGTTCATATGTATGTGAATTTTTGAATTTTGTTTTTTTTTTTTAATTTTTGACTCCGCCGTTGAATAGGTAGATATGGACAAGGATAAAAATTTGGGATTGAGATACATTTTGAATTTCTAGCGTTTACCGATTCTCACAATGACTTACAGTTTAAATACCATTGGTTTTCAAACTATCAAGTCAGAGATTCAAAAAGACCGGTCCGAATCAGAGTATTGTCGGCCAAAGTGGCCATAGTAATGCTTTTAGAAGGCTTTGCGCTTGCGCACTAGA
Organism: Ceramica pisi; assembly: GCA_963859965.1. NCBI lineage: Eukaryota > Metazoa > Arthropoda > Insecta > Lepidoptera > Noctuidae > Ceramica > Ceramica pisi. The sequence continues at coordinate 5,327,672 of OY982549.1, read as the reverse complement.
TCCGAGCTCTGTCCGTCCGAACAAATCGAATTCAGTAAATTTCGGATTTCGGATACAACTTTTTTTTTTCCTCTTTATTTAATTAGGAACTTTTGTACATAAATACATGGCAGTCCCATTGTGGATACAACTTGGAATGAAGTTCTAAGTTTTATCCTTTTTTCTTTCGGATTGCGTTAACGCTTCTAACGGCGGCCTTTACTACCAAGTGTTTCAATTTAAAATAAAAATTATTTCTGTCTAGCGTTACAAAAGGAATGTCTACGTAACATATTGGAAGAACTTGTATGCAGATGCACAATCGATCGATACTATCTACTTTCTTCTTACGATTGGGTGGAACGTCTACGATACAATACAGGTTGTTTGAAGAATAAGCAATATTTTCTACAAGTGTTTTTTTTTGTCACAAACGTAACAAAAGGAAAATCTGACTCTAGTCTTGCCAAGGGGCATATCCTAGGCACGGTCCCAGCGGAAACGATAGATCTTATCAGTCGTTATGGATAGTCAGAAATCTGGAAATCTGACACTAATCTAGCCATAGAATTTCGTGTTACCCAGAAACTGAATTGTGCAAGACAAATATGCAGTCTCTCTATATAATAAAATAGTGGTTTCATCTGCATCTGTTAAGACTTAAAGTTGACTCAAACACAGTTGGGTAAAGACTAAGAGTGTTTATGAGGATTAGCTTTATTCCAAACTTTTCTAAGAAAATCAGTAATTTTATCTCAGAAGTAGCTGACAAATTCGTCTGCGCCAACTTTTACTTCAATGCTATTGGTTGCAGTGTGATGTTATAGGCTTGTGTCCTGAAAAAATCTAATTAGTCAGTTAGATTATCAAAAAATATTTGACCCGTATTTTTTCTTTTGTTACGCTTCTAAAATTCTCAATACGTCACGGCCTAGCATAATTTTTAGCGGGTCGTGACGTCACGAGCCCCAACTCCCGAGTTTTGATGCCTTTTATCTTTGTCAATATTCATTGATTTAGAAAAACAAAAAATACTGACGGACTAAATAGTTTTGCAATTTGTGGATGATCGAAACTAGCCTCCTTATTGGGATATTCAACATTAAAAGAATTTTTCAATTTAGTTGTTCCTGAGATTAGAGCGTTCAATAAATTAAACAAACGCTTCAGCTTTATAATATTAGTACAGATGTATTACAGCATATCTCTTTGGTTGAATACAGACACGCAAAACTCAAGAGTTTTCAAGAGGTGACCTTGAGTTTTGAGTCATAACACCCAGGACTCTTTAACAAGATGCAAATATTTTAGGCTTCCGTTTGCACACACCCTGTACAACGCAAAAACGAACCCATTACATCAGCCTCCATTTAGGCATACGTCTAACAAATCGAGCATGCAGCAAACGGCAAACAGACATGCAAGAACATTCGGCAAACAGACATGCGAGAACATTCGGCAACCCAGGGAAAGTCGTGGGAACAACAAGTTGATACAAATAATATTGTTGTTATGTTATGTAGGGTTTCATAACTTGCGGAAGTTTACAACTGTACTGCATTTAATTGCAGGGTTGTGTAATAAAATTGTCCTGCACCTTTGTAAATAAATGTCAAGAATTCGAGAAATGTTTAATGTTATAGTAGCCTTTACGGATAACGTTCGTAACTTATCAAGTGATCAAGATGCTAACTGCTTGGCTAATTATAGGCAGATTATAAATGATAGGCATACGTTTGACCACTATCTCTAAGCGATGATGTGGTCGAAGATGGAGAAAAAAGTAAAATAAAGAACTAACTAAGCTAAAAACATGGCCAACAAGGTCCCTTTTTTTAGGGATGGGAAATCATTAAATGACTTCCCCCGCTCTGGGCGGAGCGGGAGGGAGTGTCAGACTTCTACTGACTAAAACCCATCCATGTTCCTTCATGTGCCCTTTGTGTTCCGGAGCCACGGTATCTTTTTCGAATAGCCCGCGACGCCAACAAGGTCCCTAGCACAACATATGCTGCGAAATTTAAAAAAAACACGCAAGCACTCATGACTTAAAGACTCCCAGGTTGTAGCTATCAGGAAAAATACGACGCTGGCAGGGTATTCCATTCCACGCTTGCCGAGAAGTAACCTGTTCAGTCCAGGTCGCAGCTATCAGGAATTGCCACTCCTTAGCTGTACGATCAATGAAATATAAACCTGCCAAGACAGAGAGATGCCTAAACTAGTTACTGCTTTAGTAAATAATAAAACTTCTAATCCGTTCTAGGTAACTGATATTAGTCAATCCAAGATAAACTTGTCACAACTAAACAGTTGCAACTAACCACAGTATCGTATTGTGGTTAACTTCATATCAAAATACAGATATCAGTTTTTCGTTTCTGTATTACTTATTTTAGGATTGACTTGAGGTATTTTTGCAAACATTACTTGCTTGTCTGGAAAATAACTATGCTCTTTCGGATGATTGTGAGTCATAAGTTCATAATATAAGGAAGCTGGTTCAGCCGCACACAAAATAGGACAGTATTCCCGTTGTCCGCCAGAAAAAAATCCTTAGCGTTGAACAACGGTAAGGAAATTTGTAAGGAACACTTATAGCGCATAGCGAAAAAAAGAAGCTTCATCTCTTTGACTGACCAGCTTTGACAATTCTAAAGCGCCTGTTAATAGATTAACTGAAATAAATCCTTTGAGTTTACAATAAATTAGCGGCGCTAGCATACGGGAAAAACGAGAAATAATTTTAATTATTTTATTAAACTCTTTCATACCAAAGGGTATGAAATGGCCAACGGGGACTACGCATATAGGAAAACACGACGTCACTGTTTTGCTGCGTTACATATTATGTAACAGGAAAAGTTTCAAAGTCTAGTGAAGATGTTAAGCTCCAAAGAAAACACTTGAATAGGCGATAGGCAGGCAGCGTTGACCTATTACGTGGCGAATGACCTTTTCATGCGGAAATTATGCTGTGGTAAGTTGTTCCTAGTAAAGAATCAAACTAGATACTTACAATGTACAGGTAAGGTACAGGAAGTGAAAACTCTTTTCTTTAAATTTTTTTAGGGACTAGTATGTGGCTACGCACGAGTGGTTAAAAATGTCATGTTATCCCAAGGAAACGTACTAGGTACCTAGGTACAACTACTAGGTTAAAATATATCATCATTTTCTGTTCAGCTGCTTAAAACGTACCAGACATATAAACTTACTTTCGCACTTATAATATTTGGGTACACTCAACAACAACTAACATAAGAGACCGAGAGTTGTATCTGTAGTAAGCGTTTGCAAACTATTTCTTTCTTTGTTCATTGTTTTGACTCTTCCAAGAAAGCCATCAAAAGTTAGAAATGAACAGTCTTTTTCTGGGTAAGCTCAATCCATTGTCGAATTTGTCTGTCATCTGATCTGACATAGACTATAGTCAAGAGCAAACTCTTATCAAATTAAAAAAAAAATACCCACAGGCACGAGTCATACCATTCATAAAAATGTTATAAATTGAAATGCGATACAATTAAACGAAGTCTTGATCATCTCTCATACACTACCGTTTCGTGTGACTAATGTTTTTGGTACATTTACCTCATAACGGTAAATTCTATGTCCCGCTCACTCTAACAGGAGTGTGAGCGAAAAGGAAACACCGGATACTTTATAAGATCTTTGGTATTGGACAAAGAATTTTCGATGTATGATTTTTTTACGATATCGTCTCGTACTTTGTTAGTGCTTTTCGTTAGTGCTCGATTGAAGCGTTAAGGACCATCTTGACAAAATTGAATAGATCACCGAATGATACAGTGTGCATTTAAAATCTGATCGGAAAACCCCTGACCAGAATTTACTAGATCCACAATGACAAAACACAAAAACGGGAAGTATGGCTGGAAGATAGATGATAATTTAAGCTGTTAAGCACTTGCTCCAGCAATTTGATTTAACTTGCTAAATTAAACAGAAGTTTATGACTAACAAGCCGGTTTGACTATTCTGACAGTTTCATGTTGGGACTACAGCACAGAGAGGCGGGCTGCTATTATCTTCTGTTTAAAAAAAAAAACTAATATCATGTTATGTGTATATTTGTGTGGTTTGTCGCGTGATTATGTATGCTATCTTTCTATACAGAAAATATACGTAAAATAGCTACTGCTACCACTAACCTGCTTGTGATATGGTGGCATCATCGCGTTCAGTCTGTGTCAGGCCCATGGCTGGTAGCGCGCAAGCTTCATCACTGCAAATACAATGTTACTTAGTAGGTACTCCTTTATACGAGACTCCTCCGTGCCTCGGAGAGCGAAGGATATGTTTATGAAAGACCAATAGAATGGCTTCATTTACCTAGCTCGCTCAGCGCAAGCGATGTTATTAGTTCTTAAAACACATCTCTCGCCACGCACCCTGGCTGCGTTTCCACCAGAGATGTGCGATGGAAATGTGTCGTGCGAGGATGTCTAGCTGTGTTGTGAAAATGTGTGGGTGTTTCCACCAAAGCTGTGCGATGAAAATGTGCCTACGAGGATGTGTAGCGGAGCTGTGAAAATGCGCATTAATGTGTGGTGCGCGGATGCGTTACGAAGCTGTGAAATGTGTCGACGGGTGTGCGGTGTAGTGGAAGCGGAGTAACGCGAACGCCTGCCTGCCGCTCACGTCTCACTTTGCTGTCGTTAGCGCTTGTAGTCGTACGCATGTCGTACGGTTGCGTGGCATAATGGAAGAAAAATTAACTGGCTGGTACAGTATGTGCAAACTTCGCAACACATCCTTCTCAACACACATTCCTCGCACACATCCCTCGTACACATCCCTCGCACACATCGCTAGCTTGTTTTATATGCGCAAAAATCTAGCTCCGCTGAGCCGTTTCCACCAGAGCTGTGCTGACCGAGGCGAGGTAAATGAAGCGATTCTATTGGTTCTTTACAAACACATTCCTCGCTACACATCCTCGCACATCTCTGGTGGAAACGCAGCCTAAGCCGTTGGTCCACAGAAATATAAAAAACAGATATCTAGACAAATATCTATGGTCCCGACTAACATATTTTGTATATCTCCGACCGTCGACACGGGTAGTCAGAAGCCAGACTATATAATACACTAGCTGATGCCCGCGGCTTCGCCCGCTTAACAAATTATTACTAAAACCTTCCTCGAGAACCACTGTACCCTTGGTGAAAACAGCATGAAAATCGGTGCAGTAGTTTTTGAGTTTATCGCGAACAGGCAGACAGACAGACGCGGCGGAGGACTTTGTTTTATAATATGTAGGGATGCATGACACACAGAGTTTTTCACTTAGCAACTAGAGCCAAGACATAGATCACAGAAGTAAGATATCAGATAAAATACCGGTGTATGTACCAACTGCGGTTAACGCGGCATTTCGCACAGATTAACGAGTATCAATCACGAAAGACGCGCTAAAGGCATGCTCGGTAAAATTAGTTACGTTTTTGTAAAGTAAGTCGAGTTATGACGCTACAGTCCAGTGGCTAGTCAGTGCAGTTTATGTGAATCATACAATGGTCCATTGGGGATTGTCATTTGTAAAATTGTACTGAAATACAATTGGCTGGTACTGTGTGAAATAACACCTGTTCTTCCCTGAATGGTTAAGCAGAGGTCACAGAGAATGTCCCATCTTTCACACATATTAACTGCAGTACTATGTAAAAAAATTTGTTGGAAAGGGGTATTGAAGTACTTCACAATTCTTATTTTTGAGCTACAAAACCATAAAGCTAGTGGGTAAAATGGTTCTAGTCACATCAGCCATTCATAAATTGAAATACTGAAAGAGATTATAAGAATAAATTACATAAAATCTTCTTAGAATCCTATTTCAAAGGATTGTAAGAAGGAGGATTGATTATCTTTTACAATTATTAAGTTACTTTTTTGGTAAGTTTTCCAGTCCTGTTGCAGGTCTGCTGGAAGAAATTTCATATGAAATAAGCAGTACCTTTGTGCTCTTTTCTCTGTATCCATTTTCTTTTAATTTAAGTTTCTTGTGTGTACATAAATAAATGAATAAAATAATTATTACCTCAGCAATCTCTCCTTGTAGCAGACCACAGTGCGGCGTTCGTCACTGACCCCAATAGAGAAGGTGGCTAGGTCTGCACGGCCCAACTGTTCCACTGAATTGTGGATCAGGAACCGCCGGTAGTTGCTCACAGGAGGAAACACTAGCACGCTGAAACATTATTCTGGTAAGTGTGGTGTTCAACCAATGGTACACACTATCACTGGACCATAAAAAGACTGGATCAACAAGAACTGCTACTGGACTGGACCTTTGTTCAAATATGGTATGATAAGGCTTACAGTATTACTAACTAACCAGTAAAGTTAAGTACTTTTATAAACTGTGGTGAAATTATGGAAACTAGGGAAAAAAATTGTAAAGCAGTATTGTCATTTTCAGCACTATTTTACAGGTAAGTAACCAAATAATCAAAATTTCAGGCATAATCTATTGAATTAGCCTGTAATGTCCCATGCATAACAGGCATATCAAATAAACAATAAGGTAATGTATATAGCATAGTTTTACTTTTTTAAGTATATGTTAAAAGCTACATTGATGACTTTGTGGTCTGAATTGTAAATTCTATAACTAGTTTTATAAATCTTATTTACTGGATTCTTATTTGTAAGTGGATATTCAATAAACTTTGACTGTAATGAAATAGTGGATAAAGGATAAAATGAGCCTGGAGACAACATGGACAGAATAATATTTTTTTCACTTACAGCATGAATCTTTCAGTATGCACTGAAAATAAAAATTATGCCTAACTACATCATGGAATTAATTAGTTTTTGGGAACCCTAGGTAGAATGAAAAGGCTGGCCTATGATTAGACATTTATACGAAATAAGAATACCATAGGAAAGTGTTATAAAAAAAATTGTGAACATTACGGCATGCTCTACCGTCTATAAAATCCATACACAAAAAATACAGCCGGCATGACGCGTATTGCGATACTGCAGTGATTTATAGCAAAGAAACTATTGCAAATTGCAGGCGTTCCCGTGAGTGCAATACACCGATGATTAGCGGACACGGAAACAGCGTGTTGCCGCTTTTTTACCGCTCTGTGAATATTTTATCAGCGTTCAAGGTGGCATCTCGCCTCGCATCATTTGATTTGCGACCTACGTTCGTTTGCGCTTGACACATAATAACCTTGAAAATATTCAGCGATTACTATGTGATACAGCACATTTCAGCAGCCTCTACGACCTCGAAACCTCAACAGTAATGCAACAAAACCCTAAGATATCGCGAAAATGCTTTTGAATAACAATAAAGATAAAATTGTTTACCTGTCAACTCTTCCTTCGGACAAAAAACATCTTAGGTCTTCGTTGACATCCTCGACAAAGTTGTCGTCTGCTAGGTTGAGAAACCGCTCTACCGTTTTGGCACCCAGTTTGACGGACAAATGATAATTACAAATAATTAAATAAAAATATCTATTCACGTGCCAAACGGGAATCTATCGGCCATCCATTTTCATTTTACTCACACACGGAGACTATAAATAAATACAGTAGCGTTTACAGTACACTCACATTGAAAACTCAAATGTCAAAGCTAGTGATGTCTCCTTCAGTTGAACATTTTTAGTCGATTTATAAAAACCGGTATTAACCTCTCGCCTCCCGAAAAGCGTTACCGATGTCAAACGTCTAACGTGTAGAGTCGACATTATAGTTTGTTAATCTTTACCTCGCAGACTAAACAGGAGTTTCTCTCAACACGATGTTTTTTCTTCATTTTATTATCTTCAGATATGCTCCCACAGCATAGAGTACTACTATAATACTGGTATCCCACAGAGTACTTTTATGATGCTCCGAATCATATTCTTTGGCAGACTGAACGTAATATTATGTTAGATAGTATTCCGGTTACATCTGGAGTAGTTTACTATACGGACCTTGTAGAAACCAGAACCCATGCGTTCAGGCGATTTTGCCATACCTATTATTGGAATCAAAAGTAGTTCACAATTTAGGATCCATTGTTTCAGTGCTAATATATAATCCGTGATGCTTGGCTACCAGTATTAAAGTAGTACTCTATGTGCTTGGCAACTGGGCTTAACCCAGTATATGACTCTTGGTGCCTATAGACCTAACTCTAATCTGTCTCCTGCTTGATAAAGGAAGTGGAAATTACGTTTATTTTTTCCTACTCTTCCGCTGTACTTTCTGATTTCGATGCGAGATCCAAGACAGTTGAATCAGTCAGACAGTTTTTCTGGTACATTCCCAACCACTGCAACTCCTGAAAGCCAAAATCAACAGTGGCGAACTGTTGATTTTGGCTTTCAGGAGTTGCAGTGGTTGGGAATGTGACGGGTTTGTCCCAAAAACAAAAGATGCTCCGAATGTTGGCGACACTTCACATTCAGTATAGAAGAAAAAAATCTAAATTTATATATTTCACTTTATTAAATATTTGTTTCATTAAACCTAAATTACATTTACTCCATTTACTAATAAGAACTAAAGAAACGTTAATTCGTAATTACTTTTACCCTTTCGTGGAGATTTCTTTTAATTAGCCTAATTTTAGTTTTTCCAAATAAAAACATAAGCATACTAACTAAAACAAAAGTAACAAATATGTACTAAATATACATTAATTGAGGAAACATAAAAATACGTGAAATTAATTGGAACTAATAAACAATTCAACTAAAATATCTTGACTTGAGAAAGGTAAATTTAAACTAATTTAGATTTTAACTTCTAGGAATATTGAATACAGATACACACTTCCTTTTACATTACATCTTTGAGTCAAATAAGCTAGACAACCATTACACGGGAAAATTAACTTACAATGAGGATTATTTACATGAAGGCTTATACATAGGGCCCAAAAAGCACAAGCTATAGTGGCGCCCTCTGGATAAAATCACTTATCAAGCTATCACTGTCGTTTCTTTGAAACTTACAAAAAAAATAAGGAAGCCTAGCTTATTCCGACTAATATTTTTGGGAAGTGTTGAGTCGTATTTAGTTACAACACATATAAAAAAATAGCTATGTTGTTTACAAGTCAATCTTAGGTCTATACTGCAGTCGGAGCGGTGGGTCTCGGAATCGCCACCGTGTTACATACACGAACTTTAACGTGTGGTCCTTGCCTAGTAATTCGTCGTTGCATAGTATGTCAATCTGGAAAAAAATAGTAGGTTGGTAATTAATTTGTTTGCACCTTAAAGGTTTATCGACCTTTTTTCGGTAGACAGATAACAAGTTTTTTGTGATAAGTACCTGTTATCTATAAAGCTCAAGCCGAACAATTAATTTTCCTGTTTTTGAAAAGTCATAATATACTCGTATTGAGCAGCAACATTATCTGGTACAGTACGAACCAGGGTTCTTTGCCTCTGCGAATTACGTCGCAATTGGTTGCGCAGGATGTCAATTTGACAAGAAACATAGAACAGAAGAGCAACCTACCCGCGCATACGCCTTCTCGCGCAAGATCGCGGGTGTACGTTCGATGCGGGACACAAGTATGCGTCTTAGTCGCTCGTATACGTCCGATGCATACTTGTGTCCCACTAATTCCGCTTACTTAATGCAATACGACTGTTGATGCGAAAAGTGTTACACATTGTTATTGTTTTAAACTTTTTATTTTGGTTACTTACTGTTCGATTTGTGATTTTGTGATGTATTTGTTTTGTTATGTTACTTTTTGACCTTGTTATTGTTACTGATTGTGTTTCTTACTTGCTTATAATACAATACGTATAAATCAGAAAAATATTCTACGAACGTAACACTTGTTTACGTGATTGCACCTGCGCGGTCGTCACTGTGCTATAACCTAACTTCGGAGCGGCAAAGAAGCAGTGACAAAATTCCTACGACAGCTGACTATAGTACGATTTAGGGTTCTTTGCCGCTCGGAAGTTAGATATTTTTCTGATTTATACGTTTTGTATTATAACAAGTAAGAAACACAACCACTAACAATTACAAGGTCAAAAAGTAACACCACAAACATATACACCTCAAAAACAAACAAAACACAAATGAAACAGTAAGAAAAACCAAAATAAATAATTTAAAACAATAACAACTTTTAACAGTTTTCGCATCAAAAGTCGTATTGCATTGAGTAAGCGGGACACAAGTATGCATTGAACGTATACTAGGGTTGGGTAAAAAAAATCGATATATCAAAATATCGATATTTTTTCAGAAAATAATCGATTTAAATCGGCGATTTTTTTTTTTTCGATATATCGATTTTCGATATTTATTTTCGGATATCAAAAACGATATTATTTCACCTTAAATTTTCGAGAAATATATTTGTTTGCCTCGATAATAAATAAAAAAATATCTGTAGTCTATGACCCGTTTGTGCCGGATAATAGGAGCAGATTGACACGTGAGCACATTAAGGTGGAAGCTCCAGGGTAGCCCGCGAAATTCAAATATTTTTATGTTTTTTGCAATTTGCCGGTCAGTGCGAAGCTGTATGTTGAATAGAATACGGTTCGCTATCGTAAAAAAGCATTTATCTAAAGGATTATAACCATTTGTATCATCAATATTATTTCGTGAAAAAGTCATTCAATCGAGTTGTATGAACTTAAAGGGTTATATTGATAATTAAAATCGGTATAATTCTTTAGATAAATATGCGTTACGACCGCGAATCGTATTTTGTTTAACATACAGCTTCACACTAACCGGCAAATTGCAAAAAACATAAAAATATTTGAATTTCGCGGGCTACCCTGGCGCTTCCACCTTAAAGAAAGAGTGCTGTTAATGTCTATTTCAGACGAATACTGGTTTCAGTGATGGTATATATGTACGATTTATAATATATAAATTAATAAATATATCAGATATGATATTTTCATTTCTAATTATCTAATTTTTGAGATTTTTAACTATATAGGTAATTAGGTAACCTTCTCTTGAGCAAAAAAATATCGATATATCGATATTTTTAGAAAATATTTATCGATACATTTGAAAAGTATCGATACGATATATATCGATATTTTTTTTCCATTTGCCCATCCCTAGTGAGTGATTGTGATAGGGTTGGGTAAAAATAATCGATATATCAAAATATCGATATTTTTTCAGAAAATAATCGATATATATCGGCGATATTTTTTTTTCGATATATCGATTTTCGATATTTATTTTCGGATATCAAAAACGATATTATTTCGCCTTGAATTTTCGAGTAATATATTTGTTTGCCTCGAACATAAATAAAAAAATATCTGTAGTCTATGACCCGTTTGTACCGGATAATAGGAGCAGATTGACACGAAATTCAAATATTTTTTGTTTTTTGCAATTTGCCGGTCAGTGTGAAGCTGTATGTTGAACAGAATACGGTTCGCGATCGTAAAAAGTATTTATCTAAAGGATTATAACCATTTGTATCATCAATATAACCCTCTAAGTTCATAAAACTCGATTGAATGTTATTTCGTGATAAAGTCATTCAATCGAGTTGTATGAACTTAAAGGGTTATATTAATAATTAAAACGGGTATAATTCTTTAGATAAATATGCGTTACGACCGCGAATCGTATTTTGTTTAACATACTGCTTCACACTAACCGGCAAATTGCAAAAAACATAAAAATATTTGAATTTCGCGGGATACCCTGGCGCTTCCACCTTAAAGAAAGAGTGCTGCTGATGTCTATTTCAGACGAATACTGGTTTCAGTGATGGTATATATGTACGATTTATAATATATAAATTAATAAATATATCAGATATGATATTTTCATTTTTAATTATCTAATTTTTGAGATTGTTAACTATATAGGTAATTAGGTAACCTTCTCTTGAGCAAATAATATCGATATATCGAAATATCGATATTTTTAGAAAATATTTATCGATACATTTGAAAAGTATCGATACGATATATATCGATATATTTTTTCCATTTGCCCATCCCTAACGTATACGAGCGACTGAGACGCCATGCGCGACCTACCCGCACATACGCCGTTCTTTTTCTTGTCAAATTGACATCCTAACCAATTGCGAAGTACGTCTAGTAGTAGTAGTATCGTACTGTACATCTGTGACTTTGTTCAATTATTATTGCCGTCATCACCAGGCCATACGAGCTTGCTTTTTGCACTATTAATATTTGGCTAACAAAAGGGGTCAAAGACTTGTTTAAGTTTTCAATCTTTGAAGTTGATCTTCTCTATTCAGTTCTTATAAATAATGCAAAACAGTGTTGACTTACTTCTCTATACTTCTCCATGCCACTTAAAACCTTCTTAGCTATAAACTTCTTGAGATGCGTGATGGTGGCCTGTGCTGAACATCGGATGAAGCTGCGCTTTAGAGTCCGTAAGGACGTTGATATGCACTCCAGGCATACATTCACCTGCAATTCAAGGGAAATGTTTGATCAACATAGGAAATTACGAGCACTTGTGTGGATAGGTTCCATAATTTTAGGTTTTCGGCGACTTTAACCTCTATTAATTAGAACCAGAAATTTAATGGATCTCACCACTGGGATCACGGTTTCAGTTAATTGCGGTCCCAGTCGATGGAAACCTCAGTTTTAGCAGGTAGAAAGACTTTTACCTGAATATATGACCTACCTATAGAGAGGAATCTATAGCATCATCAGCTTAGCAATACCCCCAACCATTTCGCATGGTCGCATAAAATTAGATGATGACAAAAAGGACACAACTGTTTTGTACAAAAGTTCTCCTTCAACTGGTCATTGTGAACTTGACTATAAAATTAATGAAACCTGATTGATTGGGGGCATGGCTAGGCAGATGACTCACTATTTTCTTAACGCAAATGAACTAAGTTACAAAATCTATTTAAAGTAACATTCGTTGATACATGGAACATTTCTAAGACTTGAGAACGGTGACAACCGTGATTATTGGTTTCGTTAGACTGGTGGGCCATCTTTTTTGTAATCATAAAACTTTACTTTCTTGCGTAAAGTTGGTAGCTTTGAGTACCCTTGACCCCAAAGTTACCAACTTTACATGAATGCTGAGACAAGATACTTTTTTATTCTCTCTGGTGTTGCCCTGTTTTAAATGTCCCAACAATGCATACCTGTTCATCTTTCCTATGACAGTCAGTATTGTCAGGTTGCTCTGGCTCGTCAGCTCCAGGCTTGTCGGCAGCCATAGCTGCATCCTTGGGGCAGGGCAGGTTGCGCGCCCTGTAGAAGTCGCGCTCGCGTTTGATTTCATCTGGAAACAGCAGTCAATGATTTGAGTAAAGTTACTTAAGGTTGGCGTCAGTGTAGGACCCTTGATATGCTATTTGTTTTTTTACTGGAGGCATTAAAAAAATATACTAATATGATCTTGCATTTCAGTATTTTTTATTATTATTTGTTTTCACATATTCTGCCCCCGATGTCATAATTACAGTAAGTCGTGTTACTGGTGTTATGACTTTTTTTTACAGTACTGTGATCTTTAAATCAAGACCTTTAAGGAACATTTTTCTTTTTTTTTATATCTAAATTATTAACAAAGTTACGATAAGCACAATCACAGTAAATGTTGAGAAGAATCAACCGTTCGTTAAAATAATGACAGTAAGTAGACTTACTCTATTAAAATTATGTTTTATTTTATATTTTCACTATCATATTTACAGTAACTAATGTTCCGGTAGATTGACTTTATTCAAATATGGTGTTTTCGCTACACATATTAACAGTAAGTATAGTTACTCTATTTATTACTTGTGTAGTTCACAAAAAATAAAACCAATCCGTAAGCATACATCAAGTAAGTGAGTGACTTACTGTAACAATGCTAAGAAAAACGTCACCATAGTCAAATTCAATTTTTATTTTTAACAAAGTAAGACTACTTACTAAATAAATATAATAGGTGAAAATCAAACTATTTTATCAATCTAACAGTAAAATCGATAGTAACTCAGTTCCATCACCAAGTCGAGCCAAAATTGCGTAACACCGCGGCGAAGTATGATTTTGTTGCACGTGTGAAAAGAGTGTGAATTCTATGAAAACTATCGTTAAAGAAATACACTTTACTGATTTTTATAAGTATGATGAATGTGTATCGCAACACAAAATTCGAAACTCCTCACCGCTTATTTACCTAAAAGACATCACATACGTTAAAGCAGAAAGAGGCTATTTCACCCTAAAATTTAAAAAAGATCAAGATGACGAAGACTTTCAAACTTTGAACTTTTTACAAAATACAGTCTTAAAAAATAACATTTCCTGAACTTAGGCCAAAAGCTGCTCCACGAGGTATAACAGAGGATAAGAAAAAAGAGATACTGGAAAAGCTGGTCCCATTGATGCCAGCTTTTCCAGTATCTCTTTAAATAGACGAGCAATTTGGTTGAATATACCAACTTCTAATGCTTCTGATCTTGAAGATTAAAAAAAAGATTTTAATCTACAAGATCAGAGTTTCAATTTTATTTTTATTCGGTTTTTTTTTTCTCATTTTTAATACAACATAATTATTATTTGTAAAACTCTAAGTCTAAGAAATCTGATTATGCTTTTAAGACAAACATTGTTTGTTATAATTAGGTATTATGGAGACTGATTTGATTCATATTATGATCTCAAATAAGTGGGAGATTTTAGTTTCTGTACAACTTAGTGGGACTAGACTTTTAATGATAGATAAAAGAGATTCTTGGAATTCATAATGATTATAAACCTGTTTTAGTTGTTGTTAATTTTATTATACTACCTATTGATAAATGGAGGAGATACAAGACTAACTGATAATAGGTAATTAATACTTATTTTCAGTACAATTTTCAAGGCTCAACAAATATTTTTTTCTATCATAAAAATTGGTTTTTTATTCATAAAACATTTAAATTAATTGCCTAACACTATTTACAAAACTGAATGTATCGATGTACGGAATTAGATTGCAGACATGCCCTCTTATTTCCAAAATACGGGAACTTTGTGAGAAAAGTCACTGGATTTGTGGGCTAGATAAAGAGGTTGTAGTAAACATAGTTACAGTAACTTACATCGACAGAATATTTCGTTAAATATAATTACAGTATGTTACCGACTTACTGTAAATATGTTTAAAAAGTGTTAGTTGGGCTGATAGAAGTGGTAATCATAGATACAATTCATTAGATAAAATAAAAACCATCAATGTGTAACAAATAAATTATTTTCAGGATTAATCTACACAAATGTATCTTTTATTATCTGTTTAAATATCTAAGCTATCTACTATAATGATCAAGATACACCAATTTAAACATCTCGAAACAAAAGTGTTATTTCCCACCATTCACATTTTTTGACTTACTGTAATTATGACATGGGGGGCAGTATTGTTAAGATAATTTTTAAACCAAGCCCCACAAAACCATAGTAATGGTTTGACTGATGAGTCTTGATTTGATTGATGAGTTACTTGGTTAGTTTACAACTTATAAAGCAGTACTACCAAAAAAATTACAATCACTATTTACAATAACAGCAAAATCAAGTTCTTAAGGTGAGTCTCCTGTAAGAGAGCATTTTTGCATTTACAAGGACCTGCACTGAAGCCTATTATATAAATAACTTCTCTTTTGTTCAGCGTCCCATCCAAGGTGACCTTGCTTGTTGCCATCTGCGTAGACAGCAGATGCAATCCAAATTCATAGACAAAACTTGCAGATGGAAACCACACTCTCACAAAGATTGTTAACCTTAACTACTTAAACCTTTCTAGTAGAGGTAAGTATAGGATCTGGATAAGTATATTCTTAAACCTATTGAAGTTAACCATTTGACTAGAAACTGACCCCAATACAGAACGGAAAAAGGCTAGGCAGATGATAGATAGTTATGATCGTACTGAAAGCTGAAGTGCACTTTTGCATTATAATGTTTTCCCACTGAATGAAAGTTTCATCTACATTTCTAATCTTTAAGAATAGAGATTCTTCAAATGGCGACGATGCGAAAGGTCTGTTCAACTTCATGGCTCACGTCTTTTGAAAATACTACAATAATATGATGGGACGATATTAAAATAATACAATACTAAAATAATATGATGGGACTGACATACGCTATGCGTAAAAGCCCCTTTAAATAAATAAAGAAAAAAAAAGAGTAGATTCTTAATACATTCTATTTAGTCAATCAGCTAAATTACTAAATATTGGTATTCTTTTTGTCACGTAAATCAATTTTTCTTTCAGTGTTTCCGTGACAACAATGCCCCCAAGATGACTAATTGTTCAATCACACCACTAGACCTTCCACTTACACCTTCCACAGTCATTTTCCTTGTAACGATATTATAAAAGTAAAATACTTACTATCCTGCAGGTCTGGCACTAACTTATACACTATGTCCTGCATGGTCCGGTCGAAGCTGATATACTGTAATGGGTGGGACTGGTGTATCACTATGTCGCATGTTGGACATGTGTTGTTTTCCTCCAAGTGTTTCACTAGGCAACTTTTACAAACTGAAAGGGAGATACAAAAGAGAATGTATTAGATATTTTTTGTATATTTTTTCTAGTTTATAGGTTGATAGCATAAGTTAAAGTTTCTTTATGATTGTTATTGTCAAGATTAGATTAAAAATATCGCGGGAAATATTGATTGGTAATGACTTTGAATTACATGACACTAACTTATTACGAAAAAAATTAGTTAAAACAAAAATTTATCTTTGCAATTGTTGTAAAAGATTTACAATGGAGTGTACATCTTAACGATTAGTAAACAAGAAAATATAATAATACTTACACGTATGAAGACACTCAGTGACCGTGGTCGCGTCGATGAAATAGCCGCGACATATTTTGCAAGTAATGTGACTGTTTAATGCTTTTAATTTTATCCTCCTTTCCATTGTCATCCTAAAACTACGGTGGAGTCAAAAACATTAGTGAAACTAACTAAAAACAGGTTGAAAATAAAAAAATTGGAACATAAATGCAAAGTCTACAATCAACAACTCAACACTTCAAATGCGTTTAGTTAATTCTTTCATCCGCTAACAGATTGACAGAAAACGCAACGTGTGCATTTTTATTTTAAACTCAACAATATGTCGATTTAGATATTTTCACGCTTTTTATATAGTAAAATTATCTTTAACAGTCATTTAAAAGATTAAGAACTAAAATAACAAAACATTTTGTTATTCACAAATTCATTTCTTCCCATCACATATTTAAAGAAGGGCAATATCAAAACGTGTACTTTTGACCTTCACAATGGCGGCTCCTTTCTGTCTTCTCGTTTATGTCATTAGAATCTAGCTCTTCTGCTTCAAGCGTAGAGTTTAAAATTATGTGTTATAAAATTTATGAACCTGGCAACTCATGAGTAGGGTTGCCAAGTTCTAAAACTGGAAATCAACCACACGAGAACTCCTCAGGAGGAAAAAAAAAAGACACAAATTAATGTAATAATGGGGAGTCAAAACGTTTAGTTTTTTCAAAATCAATAAAATTATTTTAGATACACAAATATACACGGGTCGGGCTGGGCTGGTTGGTCCACAACTCCACCTCCAAGCGCGTATCTTACGAGTTTTTCATGGGGAAGTAGATTCTTCGAACCAGTACGATTCAGACCACGCGCTGGTGTACCTACTAGTTATCACCTGGGTTTTTCGAAGAGCTTTCAGTTACTACTGGGCAGCTTAGGAACAGATGAGCTTTGCCTCTAAGGCTATAGCACGCATTGGTGACTTTTTGTCACCGTGACGTGAAGTGCAACATAGGTAAATTGTTACGGTGACAAAAGTCACCAGTGCGAGCATAGGCTAGGACGACCCACTGACCTATATAATATGTCTCGATTAGGTAGGTAGGTGTATTATTATTATACCTACCTATATGTATAAATAGGTACCTATAATATTCGATATTCTTGCTATCAATGGTAGAACAGATGAGACTGCCACAGGAGCCTAGGGAATGAGGATCAATTAAGAGGACTGTACCTACTCTGCAGTGGGCTCGAGAAGTGGATGACACAGCTATCTTCTTTAAAATACGGGACTGATAAAACGTCAAAGCTTATTAAAAGCTGGCCATACGACGGTGGCGGCGGGACCATAGTTTGATCGGACATCCTCCAAAAAGCCTAATTGTATCCGGACGCCAGGCAACAGTAGCCTAGAGTCAAGGCAAGGTAGGATTAATTTGTGGCAAAAGGGAATATTATGCATAAAAAACATTTATCATTTGTACAGTTTATCTAATAATAGTAACAGTGAAAATAGAACCAAAATTGCTTGAAAAACAAACGAGATCTAATTATTTCAAACAAATACATCTATCTCTCTCGCATAAACGCTGTTTTATATGGCAGCTGTATAGGCGTCGTGCATTTTGACGTCAAAGCTCATATCGGACTTCTCTTTCTAATCTTTGAAGCTTTATCTTCATCGCTGATTATGGTAAGTATTTAAAAAATGATTGTTAACCAGAGCAAAAAAGCATTTCATTTGCAAAATAATGAAAAAATCACAAGCATATTCCGTATTCCGGTCTGTCCTCTAAAGTTGCTATCTGCACTATGTACAAGTGTCTGTAATGCACTTAACGAACCCTTTTCCTGAATAGGTACCTGACAATAACGCATAGAAGCCGCGTCTAGAACAAAACCCGAGCAAAATCGTGTGTCCAGTACTCCAGTTCACTTTCTTTGTGTGCGTGAGCCGAACGTGTCTACGTTCCTCTAACGCACACAGATATAGCTTTCAGTGATACCATTACCAAGCCGTTACCCACAAAATATGGGAAGACGCATTACTATTTTGCTATCAAGGCAAGTATTTTATGTTGTTGGGAACTGGAAAAGGTAAACATGATTTTTCATGCAATATGACATATTTTTTCGGAAGGTTTAATTCAATTTATTTCAAAATAAAAGGAAATAAATCGCATAAAGAATGAGATATTGTTCAATGCGTTTAGAATGCTTGATGGGTTATAATTATAATGAATGTTAAAACATCGGGTTTGATATGAATTAACAGTAAGTATTGTATTTAAAATTACAAAAATGAAAAACATGAATGAAAGAAATGTGTGTATTTTTTCCTCATAAATAGCAACACTGTGTTATGACAAGTTAGGTTATTAGAATTTTGTTTTATTTATCGATTTACGTAAAAATAGTGCATAGAATGTGAGTACTTATTTGTGAAATGTTATTTTATTACATTTTTTTTTGTTTTCCTGATGTGCTATAACATCCTTTCACGCAACAAACTGTCATTTTCAATTATTTACTCGCGAGCTGTGTTCGACGGAACGTGACCTTGAGTACTGACGGCTAAGTTTGACGGATTGACGGATTAGGCTAAGTTTTAGTTGCCTCACTTTTTGCACTCGTACCTACTAGGTTTCAATGCGTTATTATTCTAAGGTACCTGACAACCAGCAGTTTCGAGATTTAAAAGGTAAACAGGTGTGATTACGGATATTTAGCTCTCAATCAATCTACACATTAGGCATCCTACCTATCAATAATTATATCACTACATATGATAGAAACAAAGTCCTCCGCCGCGTCTGTCTGTCTGTCTGTTCGTGATAAACTGAAAAACTACCGCACCTATTTCCATGCTGTTTTCACCAATGGGTAGAGTGGTTCTTGAGGAAGGTCTTAATAAATAATTTTTCAAGCGGGCAAAGCCGCGGGCATCAGCTAGTTTTTTAATAAAACAATCCCATTTGTATTCAAATTTATATATTATTGTACACACTTTTTTATCACAAAACGTAATTTTATTTTTCTCACATTTACAATAGATTTACAACACAATTTCAAATCGAATGGTAACTTATTCTACTTTGATTGACATACGGTGCATTGCATAAATGGTATTAAAATGGGCTTTATTTTTTAACGTTAGGCAGTTTACGTAGCGAGAAATAAATGTTAAACCAAAAATAGTTACACAACTATTTTACACAAACATAATATTATGTGTAATTGTGAACAATAGTTGCGGAATTTGTTCAAAATAGTCACCGTGGCCTTGGAACGCAACGCAGGGTATTAAGAGGAACACGGCGGGTTTTAGTCAGTAAGAGTGACACACCTTTCCACTTCGCTCAGAGCAGAAAGAGTAATTTGATAATTTCCCATCCCTAAAAAAATAATACAATGGCGGTCTTATATCTATCTAGTCTATAGTCGCTGACAGCGATATTTTCCAGACAGACTATGGATGGACTGAAATAACAAATACAAATGTGGGTAGACTGTACTGCCATTAAGTTCATTCAAAACAAAGTTTTGGCGCCCAACTGGGACTAGAGGTGAGACGTACTAGGCTAAACGCTTACTGAGTCTTAGAAGTACGCGTCCGCCGAAATACTTAGGTATTCCAAATACTAGATCCACAAGTATTTAGGTGTATCAAGCTTATTGACGTTTCCATAGGTAGTCTTCGTATCTTCGAGATTTCGAGTGATCGGAGATACAGAGGTAATCGGAGTAATGGAGTATTTTTAGTTCCTGGATGACTAACGTATATTAGATAAGCTATTAATCTTATTGAAAACTTCTATTCATACTTGACAGTCTTAGGACTGTCAACTTATTTAATAGAAACATAGAAAACATTGTTGGTAGGTACTTATATCAACGTAAAGTTGGCGTATTTAAAAAACTCAAGCTTGTACGCTCATTGCCAAAGTAAATGTGATTCGGTTAAGAAACGCAAACAATAAGGAATATGCATAAAAAAATATATTTATTATCTAAACACTTTATCTAAAAATATACAAAAATATATTACTAACAGTGGAAATAGAATCAAAATTGCTCGAAAAAAAAAACAAATATATCTGTCCCTCTCGCGAAAACGCTGTTTTCTATGGCAGATGTATAGACGTCACGTAATGTGACGTCAAATTACATGTCGGACTTCTCGTTCTAAAAGTAATCTTTGAAGCGTTATAACTTCATCGCTGATGAATATATTTAATAAATATTTTCTTGAGTGTTTACTGGAGCTTATAAGTAATTCATTTTATAAATAAAAAAATCGCGTGCATATTCCCTATTGCCGAACCGAACGTCTCCGAATCTAACCGAGCTTGTGAGTCGCAAGTCGCAACACTCTTCTCTAAATGATTTTTATCATTTAGAGAACTAAATGATACTAAAATGTGAAGAATTGAGATATACCTACTTACAGATAGGGCAAAGAAAGAATGCTCTGCCTCAATACAAAAAGGCTTATGGATTGCGCAGACAGGCGGATGGAACGACAGAGGAATTAATTTATCAATTGATTGTAATAGTTATTCAATCGAAATAAGGTATATATTTTAATGCTCAGTGATCGACCTAAAACTGAGCTGCGATGATCCGAGACCGTTTATTTGTTCTATAATGTCAGATGACGAACGCGCGAACCCTTCATTACCTTACCTTATACCTCCAGTGTGGCACGTAGTTACTGTTACAATAATAATTATCTTCTACAATATGAATAAAATCACCGTACGTCAACCAAAGGTATAAAATAAATAATAAGCTCAATAAATAAACATTAAAATGTAAGTATAAATAACACACAGATTTTACAAAGTTAGAGTGAACAGGCTACTTCTGGGTAAGCTCGCTCCATCGTAGACTTTATCTCTGTCATCTCTGACCAAGACTAGAGTCAAGAGCAAACCCATACCAAGTAAAAAAAAAAAATAAAAATAAATTGCGACGAAATATCAAACATTAATATTCTCCTTTCATACGTATAATGTACTTGATTTCATGTAAAGACGTCATCACATCGCATATCAAGCCGAAACTGTCAAACTTTCCTAATCTACATTGAACCTAATTTCTTTACAAATAAAGTTGAAAATCTTTTAAAGTTTGACAGACTGTTATAGCTTGATGTGGTGGCGACTTTACCTACAAACGAGGTAAATAGGAACGCAGGGGAGAACCGAAATAACACTTTATAGGAGATTTTCATGTTACTTAAAATCTTGTTTGCAGCATTTATGATTTCTTAAAAAGCAATAGTACGATATTTAATTGAAAATCCCTATGAGTTTTGTTTTAATTTACCTCTCCGTTTCAATTTACGCCGTTCAACGGTATCAAACATATAAAACCGGATTTATTTAAACTTGATGTACGTCAGTAGCACAAGGGCGGCTTTACCGCAACAAGGCATTCTCTACCAGTCAACCTATTGGGCTAAGATCTCAGAGCTGCCAGACAGTGCCAGACCTCTATTATTTCCTCACTAACAAAATGTGTAGTATAGAGAACCAGCCCAAGCTAGCAGGTATGCGTATGTTAAATACATTTTAACACTACTCTATCCCACATATTTTGATAGTGAGAAAAATAAGAGGTCCGGCAGCTCTGGAACCCAAGTCTATTATGGGCTACCTCACCATACTGAAGTGACTGTGGCGGGCGAATAGCGGGATGTGACAGAGCGGCTTTGCCTGAGAGCGATCCAACATTTTCAAAAAACTCGTCAATGAAAAGTCAAAGCTATTTACAAATACCCTCTGAATGACATCATGACATCATGGCATCATCATCTGCCTCGCCTTATCCCAAGTAGGTTGGGGTCAGCTTCCAGTCAAACTGGATTCAGCTGAATAACAGTGTTTTACGTGGAGCGGCTGCCTACCACACCTCCACAACCCATAAACTGGGTAACACGGTATTTCTTGGCAAGACTGGAGTCAGATTTACTGGCTTCTGACAATCCGTAACGACTGCCAAAGATCTACAAATAACAGCCGGGACCAACGGCTTAACGTGCTTTCCGAGGCACGGAGGAAACTCGGTATGTTAAGATGGTCACCCATCCACAGACCAACTTTGGCAAGCATTGCTTAACCTTAAAGATTGACCCGTGAGGCTGTTATTATATAGCCACGACGAATTCTACAAATACAGTACAGTCTCAATAATCGTCATCTCAATAACGTCAGTCCTTCGGCTCTTCCAGCAATCCGGCCTAGGTACTCGACCACATCTTTCATTACATTCCGTGATGTGATTTATTTATGTATCTTGTTTTTTCCTAAGCAATCGTAATTCGAACATTCCAATAAATCTGTCATACTTATAACGTTTTTTATACTTAGTGTCGTTATTTTAATAATGTACAAGAAATTTAAAACTATAAGACCATCATTTTACTTAGAGAATACAATCAATTAAATAATGAGATTTTTATTTCTTTTGATTAGATCCTTATCGTTCATAATATTTTTATATTTTCATCTAAGTCGGTATTCTACAAATTATATAGTTAGTATAAATATTTATGGGCATAACAATCCGAAATACAGGCTGTTGATTTAGTCGATGATGTAGGTACTCTAGAGATGCCACGGATATTCGGTATTCGGCCGAATAATGCGAACCGTTCGGCCAAAAAGTATAACTTAATACCAAATCATGAAAAAGAAACGCATAATACTGGTCACTAATTGTTATTTTAACTAATTAGCAGCGTGTTTAATACTTATAATCGGTATTCATACATGAAAAAAAAAACAAATGACTTGAGAACCTCCTTTCGGAAGTAGTTTAAAAATGTTTTCTGTTATGGACAGCGGAGTTACAGCAAACCAAAGACTATTAAACCACTTGACTGCGCATACAGTGCCCCGACGCACGAAAACTATTAGTGTTTTTGCTCAGATGTTAGTCAGCGGCACTAGTAACCATTTTAGTTATGACCAATTGTTAGACCTGTGGGCATGCTAAGTTTTTACAAATCGTTTTAATTTTTATGCAATTTATAACGCATAAAAATGCCTTCATACCCGGTGAATTTGTGTGGGAAACATTCCAAGACCTTTTGTTACAAAAATGATGGCATAACTTTTCATCGAAGAGTAAAGACTACGCAAAATATTTTTGATTTGAATCAGATGATGAGCCACTGCAGGGGTCTATATAAAATGGTGGTTAGGTGAACGAGCACACTGTGAGAAGCGCGCGTTGATGTCTTTTGGAAAAGTCTCTTTCTTTCATTAGGAAATACTTATATTTTTATCCCTTTCTTCCCCTTTGTATTTTTATCGTAAAAATCTGTGCTGTTACGTTTAATGATTGAAGTCGATTTATCGATGATCATAAAATTACAAATAATACAGTTTTTAATCAATTCACATACTTACATTAAACACGTAACTACTTTTAAACGACATTAAAAATAGGAGGAGGGTCTCAGATTTTTCATCTGTGTGTTTGACATTCATGTTTTCATTTTAGATTTTCGAAGATTTCAGAATTAAAATAAAAGTGGAAAGATAAGGTTAATAGGGAAACTTTGTTTAAACAAGATATTATAGCGCTGTTTGTTTGGATTGAGTATTTTTATAATGTTAAAGTCCATTTTATCGATATCGACTATTTTCCTTTAATCAAGTAGCGCCACCACTAACCATAGGCTACCTATGCAACTTGACCTTGAACGGACCAATTGCAGCCGCGCGTTGTTCCTCGTCCCCCGGCCCGCTGTAGTGAGCCGCGTACTTAGAAGAAATCGGCCTATACGCTCTCTAGTGGTTATATACTCTATGCAGCAAACACTTCATCAATGATGAATGGAAATGTCACCCGCGAAATTTACTAAGTGTCGCCGACTATTCGTCGCTTCGGCCGAGAGCCTAGCCGAAAATTCGGTATTCGGAAAAATTACTATCCGTGGCTAATCTACTCGGCACAGTATTTTTTTTTTTCATGTTATTTTATAAGCTTAAATGTTTCCACTTCAGTGCAAAGGCCTCGCTCATTCCTTTAATTTCTGTCGTGTTGCACTTTATTTCGACAATAATAGGCTAGATTCCATCATACACAAATTGCAAAACTATTTAGTCCGTCAGTTAGAGTATTGAAAAATAATGGACACGTATTTTTTGTTTTTGTAAATCAATGAATATTGACAAAGACGCATCAAAACTCGGGAGTGGGGGCTCGTGACGTCACGACTCACTAAAAATCATGCGAAGGTGTGACGTATTGAGAATTTTTTAAGCGTCGAACTTTGTTAAGGTTCCCGTAACAAAAGAAAAAAAACGGGTCAAATATTTTTTGACAATCTAACTGACGGACTAATTAGATTTTTTCAGGACACAAGCCTATTCTCGAAAAAGCTTTTGAGGCACATCTCCAACTTTTCCCCTATCACGACCCCGAGTAGCTATGTCAGTTTTCTAAGTCTAAATCTATTTGTGTATATTTATTAAATCAATAGCCTGTTTAATTTAAATGTACCTATAACAAATATAAGGTGATTAAAGGCTTGATCATCATTCAAACAAACAAGTTATGAATATAAGAATACTTAACGTATACTTTCATCCGTAAAACCAATAACTGACAATACTGAGGTAGTTTCACGTTAAGACAAATATTACGACATATCATCCCCTTTCGCTACGACCCTTCACATTTAACATCGCCGTTAACGTTCTGTCCAATTTTCTGTATCGTATTATCTAACAGATTAAAAACATTTTTACTTTCTGGTAACACTACTTTATAGTGATCTGAAGAAGGCACGGGCGCGTTCGGTTTAGCGTGGTCTCTTTTAAAATGGCGACTTAAATGACTAGTTTGCGTGAACTTTCTGTCACATATTTTGCATTGGTATTTCTTTTCCCCTGTGTGGACTACCCTGTGTTGTTTTAAGGCTGAAGATGTGTAGAATGTCTTCCCACATTCACAGTGGTAGTCGCGCTGTCCTTTGTGCCTTTTTAGATGCACGTTGTAAGCGCTGCATGTTATGAAACCGCGCTGGCATTCTTTACAGTTGTATCTGTGAATAAAATAAAAAGTTTTAAGTCGAATTGACACCTCTATATAAATTTAATGCCAAATACACTCTGTATCGAATTAATGCCGAATTGACACTCTTGTTTGCATTATCGAAAAGAAAATCGAAGTAACATATATATGAGTATCGAATCAATATTAAATTGCCACTCTTATTTAAAGTATCGAAGTAATGTTTCATTATTGTAACTCTAGATTGCATTGCAGTTCTTTAAAAAAAATATTGAAATTTAATAGTATTCAGCAGCAGTACTTTTGAATCACCATCTTCCGTGTTATTACAAAACACGATCTTAATTTAGTACTGTGATTACTACTAGGTTTAAAACATGACTAAATAAAACGATATTATAAAATGAAGTTTAACTTCGGTACTAACTTATTTGCGGTTAGCGTTGATTAATATAGTGTGTCTTTCTATGTAAAAATCGTTAAAAATTGATAATAATATAAAGTGACTTGATGGATTTGGGAGATTTGGGTGTGTTTTGATGTGTTTCGGTGATCTTACATGCTTTGTCATCGTGTAAATTCTTTTGAATTGAGTGACATAGATTTTAAATATAAGTATAGAAAAAAAGCGCGTCAAAAGTTCAAGTTGTGCTTGTTAAATATATTGTAACATAAACAAAGAACAATTTATGAAATATTTTTGTTTGGATAAATAATTATTTAGGCATTTAAACCGTTATTTTAACAAAAATATTTTGAGAAAACAGAACATAGCTTCAACTAAAGATTGCATGAACGAATGAAAGAATGCCATTTTTGTTTTTTTATCTGTGGATAGTATTTAAACCATGCGCTTTCTTTGGTGCTAAATAATCCTCGAATAGTTTAGTTTTGTAATTGCAACACATTATAAACCTGGTACTAAAGTTAATACCGTAACAAACCTAGACTTGTTAGTCTCGGTTTAAACTAGAACTTGCATTGTTTTGCAATTAGACGGCTCAAGTCTGAAAAGATGTTGTGGAATTTCCTATGCGTTCCAGGTACTGCGTGAATGGAATGCTCTAAATGCCCAGAGCGTTGGAAAGAGTCGTTTGAAAATTTTCTATCCTTAAACAAATTCAGAAAATAAATAAATGTAAAAAAATATGGCTGACAGCAAGAGCACTTACCTAACTTCCTTATTATGTATCCTGACATGTATGGACAAGTTTCCTGACGTCGCAAACGTCTTGGTGCAGAGGTGACAAGAGTACGGCTTCTCACCGTTGTGGGTCCTCTGATGGATTTTCAACTCGGCTTTGATTGGGAAACCTGTTGACGAGAAGAGAAAACGAAAATAAAATGAGAGAAATTGAAATTATCAGCGTCTCTGTAGAGGTCTCTTTAATAAAAACTACGATAGCTATTACAAGAGACTATGCATGACAGGCGCACGAGCACCTAAACAATTAAAAGAAGGTTATTAGACACAAGATCCTTTAAAAACCCAGGTTCATATCAGATAGACAGACACACAAATTATATGATTCCTTTTTATAGGCGCAAACCCACCGCGGTGCACGCTGTGCACGGCCACGCGGCGTATTTTAGCTGAGTCGGTTAATTTGTTTGACAACTTGGGTCTACTCCCCACTGCAATACTCATCACACACCCACGACTATGTACAAAATAATGTAGTGTGATCTACCGCAGCAAACGGAGAGGCTACGCACGTTTTTTTTTGCAAGAATATGGTTTTGACGTAGTCGTTGGTTTTTTTTTTACTATTGACAGGCAAACGTATGACCACTATCCCACCTGATGTTAAGCGATGATGCGGTCTAATGTGGAGCACGCTTGCCTAGAAGTAACCTATTCACTCTTAACTTAAATACACCCAGGTTGTAGCTATCAAGAAACACAGACTCCGGCAGGGAATTCCACTCTTTAGCTGTACGCACAATGAATGTATTCCCAAAACGTTTTGTGCGTATAGGTGGGATGTCCACCATGTACCGGTGGCGCATCGCCGTACGTCTTGTGGTCCGATGGTGGAACGGGCTTGGCGGAATTCAATTACGCAATTCCGTCGCACATTCCCCAAATTGTAACCGATAGAAAACCGACAGGCCAGCAACTCGGCATCGATGCTCAAGACTTCGGAGCATCGATTCGACGAGCCTGTCATTGCCGATGATCCTCTTGGCTCGTTTTTCAATTGACTCGAGGGCATCAAGTTGGTATCTGGCAGATCCGTCCCAAAGATGAGAGCAGTACTCCATGCACGATCGAACTTGCGCTTGATACAGTTTAAGAAGCTGTTTCGGCGTGAAGTACCGTCTCACTTCTGCCAGGATCCCCAACTTTCTAGCAGCCACTTGAGCCTTGGCCTCTATGAAAGGGCCAAAATTGAGGGAAGATGTTAACGTCACACCAAGAAGCTAATGTCATTCAGTTATCGGCAGGGTTACACCGCAAAGAGATGGAGCTGGGTGGAATTGGCTCCTTTTAGCGGAAAAGAGACACGCGGTTAATATTCGAGTAAAGTATGTACCGCGTGTAGAGCTTGCATGACGTTGACAGCGTTGAGCTATGTAAGTGCTATATTCAAGCAAGCCATGCCCACCAATGACTTCAATTGATGCGTAGCGTGTCCAACGGGTTGCAAGTGAAGGCAATCTCATATATTTCATGCAAGGCGACGCGTCACACACGTGCGTAGCCTCTCCGTGCGGCGCGGTGGGTTTCCGCCTTGAGGGTCCTGTTTTGATACAACTGTCTTAATAGGAGTGTTATGTTTCTCCATACGAGCATTCGGTACCCTAAGAATGAAGAGTCATTTAAAAGACATTTTTTTTTTGCAATTGTGTCTTACCTTTCCCGCAAACTTGGCACAAATAAGGTTTGTCTCCTTTATGTCGCTTCATGTGTATGGACAGCTGCGCGCTCTGTACAAATGTCTTGAAACAAATCTCACAACTGTACAATTTCTCTCCTGGAACAACGTAACACATACTCGATCTTAGATTAATTATACGAACATAATATTGGATCTGGTCATAATATTTTCAGGCCTAGAAACCTATTACTGGTCCAAATGACTCTAAAGAAAAAAGGTCTGATTGCAACTTCTACACCCATTCGAAAAAAATGTAATAGTGCATTTTTTTTTTTGCAAATACCCAAGATTTTTGTGTGTCTTCCTCTTTTAAGATCACCATGTATGGTGAGCAGCTTCTACGCCTATTTTAAAAACCGTCCAGTACAGCATGCGGTTTGCCTATTTTTAAAATCACCCAGCATTGTATGCATCTGTATACCTACTTTAAAACTCAACCAGTATTGTGTATACAGCTACAAGCTTATTTAAAAAATCTGACCAGTGCGAGTCGGAGTCGCGTGCGAAGGGTTCCGAACCAATTTAATTTCTTTTACATGTTATTTTAACACCACAGACTTCTTATAGGCTTTCCTGTATTTTTGTTGTAATTTCTTGAATAACTTTAAAACTGTTTAATATGAAAAAAATATATAATACAACCCTCACACTAAGTCTTTTCATTTGATAATCACACGATACAGTTTGAAAAACTATATTTTTGTTTTTGACCCCCAAAAGTGACCCCCGTAAAAAAAAAATATTTACTTAACGCGTCCGTGTTTGGGTCTTAGAAGTCCATACGTGTACCAAATTTCAACAGAATCAGTCCAGTAGACCCGGAGACAGACGGACAGACCGAGTGATCCTATAAGGGTTCCGTGTTTTGTTCGGAAACCTAAAACTACCTTGTAAAGTGTCTAAGGATTTTGCCTATTAAAAATATATTTTTTGATTGAGATTTGTGTCTAAATATATTAAAGTCTCACCTTTATGCATACGTATATGGTTGACGAGTCCTGTTCTTCTGCCGAACTGTTTGGGACAGTATGTACAGTGGTACGGAGTCTCCCCCGTATGTACTTTCTTGTGTTGAAATAGTGCGCTGTGACCTCTGTAAAACGTTAAGTGTTCATTAAACAAAGACACATTAAAGGGAGCCGAGCTTTTTTCCATGGGAGCTGGCATAGCTTTCCTTTTTCTTTCCACAATATTGCTTTTTTTTTCAAGTGTCGTCCCACGATGTAATATGCTTTTATGGATAGAACTGTAGAGCACACTTAAACAAACAAGAAGTGTTTGCAGTTTGGTGCCCTTAAGTATCACGTTGTCGAGATATTTGAAGGTAAATCGTCATGTGAGCAACATGATATGGGGTCTATGTCACAATGGTATTAGCTAAGGGATAAGCCCGCCACACATTCCCAACCACTGCAACTCCTGAAAGCCAGAATCAACAGTGTCGACCACCAGAAAAACGCCGAGCCAATAAAGCCCGACGAGTCTCGGAGAAACAATTCAACTGCCTTGGAACACGCAACGAAATCAGAAAGTACAGCGGAGGAGTAGGAAAAAAATAAAGCGATACTCGTCTGATGTGATGAGTATTGATGTCAACTAGGCCAGTCAGATTCTGCCTAGTATTTACTCAAAATGTCGGGGAGCGCGACCATTTTTGACCACAGACTGGAAGACGCCGCGACTCGCGATAAACTTCCATTCTATCGGTTTGCAGCTGAAACCAGTATTTGACTTGGATGAGCCTGCTGATAGAACGTCTACAGCCCAATAAAGAAGTAACAAGTTGCTTGAGTTTTAATATGACGTAATAATTGTAAAAAAAACTAAAGAATATTTTACTACTGTCACAATTCTCAGTTAATAGAATACAAGCCAATTAAGCTAAACCGAAGTCGTTAACCTCGTTATCACCCGCATTTACCTAAAATTATGACTACTGTCTGCCATTCCAACTGTGTTTAATCAGTATTTACTAACCATAATTTTCTTTCTAAACACGAAATTTTTTTACAGCCTAAGGGTAGCAACCATAATCCACATTAAAAAATGCATTACAATGTCCTAAACCCAAAGGGCAATGGAGAGGGTAATGCTTAGAGTTTCTTTGAGTAATCGAATCAAGAATGATGATATCCGCAACAGAACCAAGGGAAGCCCGAAGGATCGCCAAACTGAAGTGGCAGTGGTCAGTGCACATTGCTCGCAAAACAGATGGTCGATGGCGCCTAAATGTTATGGGGTGGCGACCCACAGTGTTATTATTGGCCCGAAAAACGGACATCCCCTTTTTATTAACTTATCCGATAGAACAGATTATTTTAAAAGTAAGAGTAAAATACCCGTGTGACAATTTTGTCCCAATCTGGAGTTATAATTTTTTTCTATGTTTCCATAAAAACTATAGAAATCGCTATAACTTATGATCCAATGCGTTTTTGTTATGTCTTTGATTGCAATTACTTGATGCTTTATATTAGGTAAATTATCAAGCAAATGCTAAATTTTTATCGTTGACCGTGTAATAAGTAACATCGAATTTTACATATTTTCGATATATTTTTTTTTTTGGGTTTATTTTATGTTATTTGGATTCAATATCGAGACAATATGTTGCTTTGGCACTAAGAAGTACCGATTTTAAATATCATATCCAAATCTTATGGTGTCTAGAACTTACAGGATTCTGAAAATAAAAGATTTAAGAATATTATTTGTAAAATTTATTTATGCGTGATAGATCGAGTATCCTATGATAAAATGAAATGCAACGTAACATTTAAACCTTAAAAAAATATATATTATTTGTGAAAAAAAAAAAGTTAAATGACCCTAAAATTCAAAATTATCAGAAAAAACTTTAGAAGATAACTCTTAGACACCGCGAGATCTGGATGTGTATTTTTTTTTAGTGATTGGTTGGCGTCTAAACATGACTCACAATAAATACTGAATCCAACTAAGCAAAGATACCACCATGAAAAATCAAAATCTGAAAACACAAAAAAATAATATTTCTTTACATCAGTACTAGTGACTACTCTTTTGTATATTTTTTCAAATATCTTTAATATAGTTTTGTTACACATAGTAAACAAAAGGGTGAAACAATGCGTATTTTTTTAAAATTTAATATTTTAGAAATGTTGAAAAAAAACAAAAACATTTTTTACTCATGTTTGGTGTAAAATTGTCACACGGGTATTTTACTCTTACTTTTAAAATAACCTGTTCTATCGAATTAGTTAACAAAAAGAGGATGTCCGTTTTTCGGGGCAATTATAACACTGTGACCATGTACCGGAAGACGCAGCGTTGAAATGCGTCCCACATGGTGGACCGAAGACCTTTTGAGGATCGTGTGTAGCCGATGGATGCGAGGCGCACAGGACCAGCTGTTGTGGCGACACTTGGGAGAGGCCCATGTGCAGCACTTTACGTCTTTCGACAGACATGATGATGATGAAGATTCTTACCTAAAAGTAGCCGGGCACTCAGGACATAGAAAGGGCCTGAGATCAGTATGGCACAGCTTATGAGCCTTCAGGTTGCTCTTAGTGCTGAGGAACTTGCCGCAGATGTCGCACTGATGCGGCAGCTTGCTCTCTGGTAAGCGCCGGGCTTCGCCCTCGAGGTAAACTGGAATTAAAGTAGCATGTTGTTAATTGGACTACTTCACTTCACTATGTATAAGTCAAAATGTTCTGGTACTTGGGTATGATAATATACCTGTATGACTATTTTGTTAGAAATAAACATTTTTTTTGGATGGCAATACACGAATTTTTGCGCAATTATGTCCTGAGTAATGTCAACCAAGTAATTAAAAAAAGTAAGTGTAAGTATTTTTATTTCGACATTTTCATGTCTGTGTTTGATCTGTCTTGTCTAGACTTAACAAAAAACAGGCAATTGAGAAATAGATTAAATTTCATAAATAAATGTTATATTTAGTAACAAATTATTGTGACTCACAATAATTATTAAGTGAATAAATATCTGCAAGCCATGTAGATGAAACTTTTCGCTTTTTCCATACTAATGCGAAATACACTTCATTGCATGCCTAAAATTTGTGGGATAAGGATAAGTTTTCGAGTAATATATATTTTTTTTTTGTAATATGTTGAAAAAAGTATTGTTGCATACCTTTTTTCTTTCGACCTCTTTTCTTTTTGGGCTTTTCCTCTGTATTTTCATTTTCTGAAACTAAACAAAAATATTAAATTCCAAAACCTACCTTAGATCTGCAAAGGCATAGGGATAGAACCAAATAAAAAAGCAATTTTGCACCTGTTTTCTTCACTTTGATTTCTCCCAGCAACACATCATCATCAGCATCCCAGCAACTGTCATCCCCGTCATCATTCAGTAATGGTTCTGAAATGAATAGAAATGATTAACTTTTATGGTTCTTTGTACAATAAACCAACAAATAAAAGTATTCAGGCAACTTGCAACTAGCTACTTTTATTTTTTATTTAGCCTACATTGTGTCACAGCTGGCAAGGCATCATATTCATCATATTATGAATATGAATTTAAGAATCATCAGAATATGAATATTCTTTTTATTCATAATCATCATTATCATCATTTTATCAATTGATAGACATCCACTGCTGCACGCGTAGCATGGCGATTCTATCTCTATTCTACCAAGAAAAGACAAAGCTCTTTCTATCCCACTCGACATGTCTTCTGCCCGAGCATGGCGCGACCCGTAGACTCGCGTTTCTATGAAGACAAAAACATATCTAATCTTTCCATAGCAACGGAGAAGTAGCTAGTGATGAGTTCATTCTGCGAATACTACGATGAATTTTACGTTTAGTTAGCCAAAAAAATGTGTCAAATACTCTATTTTTCACACTCTTTGCACGTAACTTAAAGCAACAACAAAACGTGTTACTCGAACATATTTTTAATCTATATGGTTTATGTTTGTTTACAAATAACATGTTTTTGTTGAATTTATTATCGTACCGAATTAAATTAGAATTTTAGTGTTTATGATCATGGCGGCAAGGAAAAAGTAAGTAGATTTTATGATTAATTAAATAAAGTACTGATTATTCCAATAATTGTGTGTAATTAATGTAAGTGAACATAAAATCCTACCATGCGATGAGAAGAGATGAGTGATTGGTGGCATTGTCTGATGAAAACTTTGCCATACACAGTGCAATGCGTTCTTTACTGTTATCTGTAATCTTTCTTTCCTTTAATATCGTTCGAAATGTTTTTACTTTAGTCATAACAAAAACAGTTTATTTACAACGTACAACCCGACAAATTAAGATGTTGGTAGACTATAATATGTCTACCTCGACATACTTTCTAAGTTCTATTTGGCAAAAATAAAATGATTGTTGAAATAAATATTCCTTGTCTAGGTCCGAGAAGATGTAGACTATTTGACATTTCATATAGAGAGTTATTTCTACCCCCAAGTGTCAAAAGTAGAGAAAATATTGGCGGCATGCTCGACGTTGTAGACTTATGTCGATCGAAGAAAAGAAACATTTCTTTTCTACCTGCCAAACATCGCCATGCTAAGGAAGATAGAAATCTTTCTTCAATCTGTCATTTTTTCGATTCTCCGGTCGACAAAACTCGTTTCTACGGTGGTCATGCTACGCGTGCTGGTCATATAAGCCTCCCCCAAGTGTGGCCACAACAATCGATACTGTGCGTTTCACTCTCATTAGGTTATGGGTCCAAAAAAAAAAACATTCATTTTTACAACACTACTGACAAAGTCTTGGAGTACTATAGGTACACCTCTGCCTATCCCATTACACATACCGGCATGATGTTGTTGTACTTAATGCATTCTTCTTTTTAGTGAAGACAAACAAAAGAAATCAATATACATTCAATTCAACTCTTTTGTTGACTGTAAACAGTGTATTCTCAACAGGTGTTTATCACATGCAATGTTATAAGGGAACATTGTGCTTGGTCAAATAGTTTAAATCTCAACCTTATAGCAGCACACAACCATGTTAAGTTTAGTAATTTAAAAAAGAAAATAATCTCAAGTTTAAGAAAGTAAAAAAACCCACTTACCAAGTTTAATATCCTTGATATCTTGTTGATGATGATTATCATCTATTGTCATCAACAGTAGATCTTCATTCGCTTCATGACTATTCTCGAATTTTAAATCTTCAAGATCCAGTTCATCTTTGACAAACCCATCAGAACAACCATTTTTTTTCCTGTCCACCTTTGGATGGTTTTCTAGCAAGAATTTTAGCTTTTTCTCACTCTCGTCGCATTGGAGATTAAAGACATACGTACGTTTAAGCTGCCGGCTACATTCCTTACAAATCAAACGAGGTAGACCATCTCCTACTTCTGGCTAGAAATAGAATTCATAACAAACAAATTATTTTAACTGTAGTACAACTGTAAAAAATTTACAGGCCTATACGAAAAAAATAATGATGGTACCTTCAACCTAGTGCAGTATAACAACATATCACTATACAAAGTATTATTTTTCACATAATAACTAGTGTAAATATCGTATGTTACTTTATTTGCTTCAAGACATATTCGACATATTTTTGTAAAGTCTAACGCCATTGTATAGTTTTATTGTGTATAATATGTTTGAGGATTTCTGAGACTATATAAAAAATCTTTTTTAATTATTAATCAAGTTAATAGGAATAAAATTGCATTTTTATTAAAACGAATGAAACAATCGTTCATCGTCGACTTCAGATACAAACAAATGTAATGTCACTGTCAAAATGACAACAAAACAGATATAATTGACAAGATGGCACGTTTAGTTAGCTCGCTCGTTTCATTCCAAGATAATTAATTGCATTACTCGATTATTTCTAAATAGTATGGCGGTAAAATAATTTTTTTTTTCAAATCATTGGATGAGTGGATTATTCTATGAATACAATAACATAGTTTTTTCTTCTAAATCTGGATCGGGATGTCAAAGCGTGGCGCTGCACGGCAACGCTTGACATTCAGTATCTAAAAAACATACGTCAGTGAAAAAAACTGCTATATTGTGTAGTGGTTGTTTTATATTGTTGGAAGATAAGAGAGGAAAAAAGGGCACAAGTAAGGAACAGAAAGTAAGTAGCGAATCGTATTGATATTACCTATAGTATAGTGTAGTATAGTAGGTACCTAATAGGGGGGTAGCTAGACAGTGGACAAGTAAAACCAAAATTAGCGCGCTTTTCAAAACATGCCGATAATTCCGGCGTTCGGCATGTACGACAGAACGAAATTTAGGATGGAGTGGATAAACCTTTCAGGCAACCAAATGCCCAGCGTACACAAGTGTCCGTAATATGGGAAGAAACCGTTGATGTAGCGATGATTGTCCGACAGCCGACTTTTCTCGGCTATGATGATGACGTACACGCGTTTTCTTTTAATGTTTGAGACGCGCCAATTCTGAAGTGCGTGACCTCATGAGAAATCTAGCGTGCGGGGTTGGTGTCTTACGTATTATATTTAGAACTGGTGTGTGTACCATACAAACTCATCAGTCGCTTCTACCACTGGTAAGTCACGAAAAAAAAAAAAATAATTTTGAAGAATTCCTTTTATAGTTATTTTTTATTTATTTAGGGTATAGAAATATCTTACTTATAAATATACAAAAACAAGATACGCTTAGGCGTCGAAGAATTCCTCCGCATCGCTGTCATCCGGAAACGTGCCCAGAAGACTGGCAGCATTGCCACGTTGAATGGCAATGCTAAATTGTTTGAGCAAAGAACGAGCCAGCCCTCTGGTCACGCAAAGTGTCGATTAGTCGACGAGATATTTACATAAAAAGGAGACGCGCATTCGGACCCCATGACCCAAGCGTTTCGACCCCAAACGGCTCAAAACTGAAATTACCGATAAGGTTACAGTATTTGCGCCGCTGCGGCTGCTGAGGCCCCAGCAGCCGCAGCGGCAGCGACGGCACAGCCCACCGTACTTGGAACATGTGATGGCGCAAGGGTGTCGACACATGTTGCATCCCACACCAAAGGCCTACCCATCTTCCACGGCACCAACGTCATACCATCTGGTCTCTTCCCATCGTCACGTACCAAGCCACTAGATTCTAATACTGCCGGTACGCCGGCGGTGACAAGAGCCCTACGAATAATATCGTTGATGCTAGCATGTCGCGCTATGCGGCCTGCGCTCTTGCAGCAGGAAAGGCCATGGTGTCCGAGGCTGTCGACAGCAACTCCGCAATGACACCGATGCGGAGCAACACAAGGTGCGCCCAAGCGGAGACAGACCGCGATCCGAAACGATGCGTCATCCATCATAGTACCTATGGTGGATGACGGGAGTGCTTGAAGCCACAAACCCGACTCCCACTCTCCCACAGCCAACAGACGCGCGCGCTCAGCAGTATTCGATGACGTATGAATCAAGTTATTCCGTACAATACTGCAGAGCGGCACATCCCATCGTCTCTGGGAGGTCAGGTTGTCCATTTTCCAAGAATTCCTATGGTACCGACCTACCGACCCATAAGGCTTCGAGGCTTATTAGAGCATTCGACTATGGTGGTGGTATGACTGAAATGTGTGTATGAACCATCAGAACAGTACAATGTGAAAAGGTAGTCCTTTAAATGAAAACGCATATTTTAAGCACATTTATTTAATTTAAATGTCACTTATAACATAATGACTAGATTATATTTAAAATTACATTAATCTGTAACTTAGTTTCAAATATCAGTACTTCAGCAGGTTCCATCAAATGTCTAGTTTTTTTATAGAATGCTGACCTAAGGTCATGGCACGTCTTTTTACAAAGTGTAATCTTAATCTTTTGTTTTGATGCAACCTGCTGCATGTCTGTATAACATTAAAACACTACTTATACATTAGTATCTGTACAATAGCTCTACATAATAATCTAATGTGAATTTAGATAGGTGCACTAATATTGTAAATTTGAATGTGCAGGTCATTCTTTTTTTCTGCCGTGTTTTGGTGAAATCCATCATTATTCCATCATCATTAGAACCGTAAATAATTTTTAACTGGTTCTGGTAATATATAATACTGTTTATAACAAACAATACAGTAAGACTGCTTTATCTGCTCTTTAGGAAAAGCTGCAAAGGCCTACTACCTGTATGACTTCTAGTCATTTCAGTCTTATCATTTTCCAGCTCTATCTTTTCATAAATAAATATTGTATGCTACTTTTCAGTAATCCAAAAAGTATTAGTTACATTTTTAAACTTGAATTTTAATTTTAAGCAACTGCAAATCTAAGTGCCTAAACCCTAGCAAATGCTAGGGTTTAGGCAGGGTTTAGGACTGTTTAAATGGACTAAAATAACATTTTTTCTTTGACTCCAAGGCATTTAGCAAAGACTTATATATTTTCTAAATAACTTAGCTTCTTATCTAATTTGGAAATACATTATTGGCATTGCACATTGAAGAAAATAAGTTTGAGTAAGTTCCTAACACGCTTATTGCAACTAGTTTCTACTAAAAGCAAGTGAAATAGATTAATAACATCAAACAGCAGTTTAAATATCGGATAAATATTTAGAGAAGGATAGCGGGAGGCCTTCACTGCTACCAACGAAAGTCCTTCTTAAAGTTATTGTACCATGTACAGACGCCAGCACATCAAGCTACAACACTTTGTTAGACTTTCAACTTTATTGCTTGATTTGAAATTTGATTGGGAAAATTTGACAGTTAAGTATAACCTGATGTGCTGGCGACTGTACCCAGAAGGATCAAGTGTTACTCTTCTCCCCTGATTTAGTCAAAAAACCTGGAATTTTTTATTTATATTGTCATCATGCAACCTTCAGATTCACTCATCCACATAAAGAGTTTTCTTGATTGGGTTTTCTTAGATTGAGACTTTTAACAGTTCATATTATAGTGGAAACGATTCTATTTTATTCGTCTTACAAAGGCTGCCCACTTAATGTACCCGACATAAACTACCTTCAGACGCGATTTTTTAAATAATTCAGTAAGTCATTAGGTAAAATAAAACTATATATAACGCATCAGAATTATGAGACATCCTATTAATAATGTTAACGTATCAAAACAATGTCACCGTTACTTTCGCACCGTCCTTGGAACACAAGGCTTGTTAATACCTCATTTTATTTTTTTAATGAATGTGTAGTAGTTATTGGATAGATGAAGTAAGCTGCCGTTTTAAGACGACTAAACTGGAACCGTGTATACTCGTTGTCCACGTCTCATCGCTGATAGTAACAATAGAAAGTGCTTCTCGCTCTCTTCACAGTCTAAATGGAATTCATACGTATCCTCGAGATGTTCGATGCAGTACCGGCACATGTAAGGCGGCAGACCATCTTTGGGGTGTAGCTGAAAAAAAGGCATGATTGTGTGTTAGGCCTAGGACACGAAATCGGGTGTGGGGCGTTTGCGGTGGCGGCACAGACATCGGCGCGTTCAAATGCCTTAGCCTAAATGCACAACAATCAGTTTTAGCGATTTGCAGTTAATAGAAAAAAAATCGCCTTAGGCTATGAACTCACGGAGCGATTTTCACCCGCGTCCGCCGCGGTTGCGGGCCCGCAGCTTCTGTAGAATGCAGATATATATTAAGATATTAAAGCACAACTCACGACGCGTTTTACGCCCGCGGTGTGCGCGGTTGTTTGCGGTTCCCGCTGCACCGGCGGGCAACTAATAGAATCGCGCGGGCCGCGGTCACCCGCAGCACCGGCGGGTGGCGCCCGCGCGCTCTGCGATCGGTTGGCTGGCGACCGTGGTAGCCGGCGGGTACAGAAATCCAACGCTATTTTGCACCAGTGACTTGTGGCATCATGACATGTTTGTGCATGTTTGAAATTAAACAAACATTATAAAATGAATATTCAAATCGAACTACTAATTACTTTGGTCCATGGCGGTCTGGATCGCAACTGATCGTTTTACTGCCCGTCTCGCGGTCATCGCACGCCACGTCTGCGGGCGATGATCGCAACCGCGACGGCTGCGTAACCGCGCAAATAACCGGTCTCGTGAGTTTAGAAATAAAACCGCAGTTCCACCAACGCGGCGGTCGCGGGTGAAAATCGCTCCGTGAGTTCTTAGCCTTATTTTCTTTTTTAAAGTAGCGAAATTTTGGTGTCGGTCTGCGCATTAAAAAAAAAACGTGTGCGTCTCAGGATGCCCGGATGGATGATACAGAAGTGATAACTTAAACTGGCCACTGGCCAGACAGATTGGCGCCGTAACGCGTTACGTTACGAAGCG
The DNA here is from genome assembly GCA_963859965.1 of Ceramica pisi. Classification (NCBI taxonomy): domain Eukaryota; kingdom Metazoa; phylum Arthropoda; class Insecta; order Lepidoptera; family Noctuidae; genus Ceramica; species Ceramica pisi. The sequence continues at coordinate 5,287,715 of OY982549.1, read as the reverse complement.
GATTACCCTCCCATAAGAAGTTATCACTTCAAAAATTACCACAAGTTTGGTGAAGGGAAGACAATGGCACATTATAGTACAATAATAGTTGGGGAAATAAATATGAAACATATAGGTAGACCAGTCAAATAGCTTGCAAAAATTCCTAACTCTGATTTGTTTCTTCAACTGTGATTATGTTTATTCAATTCATTTTGTTCAATAAAACCTAGGAAAATTAAATCTCTAATTTTACTTTTTATAATTAATAAATAATAGTTAAAGTATTTGACTTTGAAGAATTAAAAATTTTCGCCCTGAGGAACTAACTCAGGCATGTCCTGTAAATTAAAATTAATTCAATAATTCAGTTACATTTTTGCCTGATCCTGTATATAAAAAAAAAAAACTGAAATAAATAGCTTGCAATAACAGAAAATATAATGATCAAAGTTGTTGTTTAGCAAATAAATTAAGATATGATAAGAAAGTACTTTATCAAGGAACGAATTTGCTTATGGTCCGATGACCGATTACAAAATGGAATTATATGGAGAAAAAAAAAATTAGTTACATAAACATAATTTTACAATTGTCAAACGTAAACGCCACATGCGTATACATATGATCCGAAATTACGTTTCAATACCCACAATCGCTAAACCAAATTGTTTATTTGTTATTCAATTAACTTTTTATTTGCCATTCGTATAAAAACACTAGAATTGCACAGCTTTTTGAAAATGAAATAAAGTTAAAGTTAATAAAGTTATATTCATAGAAAAAACCATTTATATATTATACTAGCTGACCCGCAAAACTTCGTCTGCGTCACATTTTCCGCTCCTAAATAATATTGCAACAAAAAATTGAGATGTAAGCTAGTCTATCTTTTAAAAGTTGGATCAAACTGCACATGGTGTGCAAATTTGATTAAAATCGGTTAAGTAGTTCAGGAGTCCATCGCGGACAAACAACGTGACACATGATTTATATAATATACTAGCTGACCCGCGCAACTTCGTCTGCGTCACATTTTCCATTACTGCTCCGCTCCTATTTGTCTTAGCGTGATGATATATAGCCTATAACCTTCCTCGATAAATGGGCTATCTAACACTGAAAGAATTTTTCAAATCGGACCAGTAGTTCCTGAGATTAGTGCGTTCAACCAAACAAACAAACAAACAAACTCTTCTGCTTTATAATATTAGTATAGATTAAGATGTGGTCACTTAGTCTGACCATAAAACAAAATGACGTGGGGCTGATTTATTTCAGTTTTCTGTGGCAAATTATGTCAATTTTATGTAGAAATACTAATATAAAAATATAAATATTAATATATATAATAGAATTTTTCTAAATAGTTAGAAATTATAGAAACTTTAGGACTTTTTTTTCTCTGAAACTATGAGGTTCCTCGTTATGAAACTTTGTGCTAGTGTTCTACAAGAAGAGTGAATTAACTCACTGTTTTTAATGAAAAGTTGAGGGATACATTTTAATTTACTTCTCTGCCTATACTCTACATGTTTACAAAAAATCTGTGTTGAGAATTATTGCTTAGTTAGCCTAATTTTTAGCGTTATTTGCCTGGACTATAGGTACCTTAAATTTTGTGCAATACGCCAGTATATCACAATATAATGTATTCCTTTCTATGTAATAACTGTTGAAAATTTCGAACGCCTGAGGATCTATGCGGAGACAAATACGGCACATTTTTCTCGCTTCGGGCCTCATTTCTTCATCAATATTGCTCTCCATAATTATCCTCTGCTACTTCCGTTGCCGATTTGGTCGACTAGCCAGTATACTTTAGTAGTCTTTGCGGTCGACGTATATTCACTTCACAGGTGTTTTTGTTTTGAATGATTTGTTGTCTTTTTGACATGAATTTGACAGTAAAGAGATTGGTTTAAATTTCCAAAGACTCAAAGTGTCTCCTAATTTTTTTTTTCACCACTAGTGACGCTACATAGAAGATAAAATGTTTTTGTCTTCAAATGTTTTGTAGTCGATTAGTATCCAGCCCACACAAATGACACAAAATGTTTGTTAAGGTGATTTGTTTATTACCTGTGCAAGGACTTGTTAAAAATGTCGGAGAACCGGGTCAATTTGTGAAATGTGAATGATAACAGTATAGAAACAAAATAAATAGTGGTATTTTCTCGAAATAACATCAAGTGTGTGAATTAAAAGTGTTTTGAGAAGTAAAGTTTCAAATGTCTGCTCTTCAGAAGACTATAATGAAAAACAAGTTGCCGCCAATATGTCCCAGAACCTCTGGATCAAAGTAAGAAAGGGACCTAGATTTTTGGGGAAAATAACTGTATATTACAACAGCGCTACATAAAACATAACTTCAATATATTGCATTATTATTAAACATTTGCCATAATGGATGGGTGATTGTTATAAATCGCAATTAATCTTATGTGCATTGTTTTCAAACGTTGGCATCATGCATCATTTGTATAATCGAAATTGTACTATCACGGTTTCCGCATATCCATTCAAGTTTCCTTTCCATAACATAAACACAAATATTGTTTGTATAAACATGAAATTGTTCCTACTATTTCCCTTCTTGTGAACCATTGATATTTATGTTTACTAATCCTACATGTTTCGTTTAAGAAATCGCTACAGAGGTCATTGCCCTTTCCCCTAATATCTTTTCTGAACCTCAATTCATAATAGGACTCCTTATGCAGTTTTAAATATTAAACATACATAAATGGGTGGGTCAGTGAGCCTTAATGGCAAGCGTAAATGTAATAACAATACTAATTATTCACTTTCTTTCAGAATGGCACCCTTTGGAGCAGGTCGCCGTAAGGACTACACTCCAGTGTCATGGAAGGAGTATTTTCATAGGACGGTGGATGTGGAGACAGATGGAGGAAGCTTCAGAGTGTACTTGTCTCCAGAGCCTGATCATCCAGACCGGCCCAGGATAGTGACCCTGCATGGTGGTGGTTATTCTGGACTCAGTTGGGCTTTGTTTACTGTAAGTAAATCTTTTATTGTTTTTACTAACTCTAAAAGAAGTGCAATGAGATGAGATTTTTTCTTATTACTCTAATGTCATAATGATTTTGAGACCTAAAAAATATTATGATGTCATGAAACCAAGCAATATGAAGTGTTGATGATGTTTTTACAGAATCAACATGATTATGTATTTCATGTTTGCTACTTCTAAAAGTTCTTTGCCTGCAAATTGCACAAATTGTTAGCTGTTGATAACCATACAATTCAATTTAAATTGATTCAACATTAAGGTTTTGGGTACATACCTAACTTCCTAAATACTTCTTACATGAAGGTAGATAGATGGTCAAGACATATTACAGCACAGGGAAGTGCGAGACCCAGCCACACTCTATGAGTCTTGGATTTTCTTTGTTTTGTATGCTTAAGGCTGCATTTCCACCAGCAATGTGTGAGGATGCATCAATAGTGATGTGTTTGTTAAGAACCAATATAGCAAACAAGGCTAGGTAAATGAAGCGATTCCATTAGTCAAAACAAAATGTAACTTATGTAGTAGGTATTTGTAATCTGTGACGCAGCGTTAGCCTGAAGCTAAATAGCCATGCTGTGTTATGACAAGATTTTCAGTAAGTATAAATTTTCGATAGTGTCTTTTTTATAGCAACAGATAATACTTTAAATTCCCAGGAGGAAATAACAAACATGATCCACTGTCAGGTGGTATCAATTGACATCAGAGGTCACGGGGAGACCAAGGCTGACAACCCTGATGACCTCAGCATAGAAACACTTGTACAGTAAGTAAAATCTAAAGTAATATTCATCTGTCTAGTCTTTTCCAAACTGTATAGGGGTTGGGTTCCAGTGGGGAACACGGTACTTCTTGGCAAAGCTGATGTCAGATTTTCTGGCTTCTGACAATCTATAATGACTGCCAAAGATCTACAAATGATAGCCGGGATCAATAGTTTATCATTCCTTTCCAAGGTACAGAAGAGTCTCGGTAAGTTCAGATGGTCACCCATCCAAAGACCAACCTCGGCCATAACCATGAAGATCTTCCCGTGTGGCTGTTATTTTTTAGCCTCATGCATTCCTCCAAAGTGAAGTAGGATAAAAACATGTGTTTTTTCAAAGGAAATAATCTCAGCATTAATCTGATAAGAAAACTGAACTATAGCTAAGTGCCTGTGCCATAGACTGCTTTTATCCTGGTTCAATGTAGGAGTTTATATAAATCAATTATTTTATTTTGTGTGCACAGGTTTTGATAAACATAACATTACAAGGTTGATTACTTACCTATGACTAATGATTTTTGCACAGTTGCTATGAACTATTGCATTGGTCATTTTTGATTAGATTATAATAATGTGAAATAATTATAGGTATGTCTGCTTCTTCAAGTTATCTGCAAAATATCAGCTTAGGATTTTGTTGTATTGTAATCTAGACACATCCCTGGTTCCTATTGGGAATTCTGGCTAGATGTTATGTACAAATAATTTATTGTTTGTCGGAAATGTTTACATAATGCTTTCTCATGAATACATAGTCAAAATCTCAAATCTGATTCTTGGTGAAGAAATTTAATACACTGTTTACATATTGATAGCTTCATGCTTGTTACAAAATATCTACATGGTAGCAAAAGATTTTTGAGTGTTTAAAGGCACACCAGACACCGGACATTAGTGAAATGATATATTTTTTACATTACAGTGACGTGGAACAAGTCCTGCACAAGCTGTTCACGGAGGGCATCCCGCCACTGATCCTGGTGGGGCACTCGATGGGCGGCGCGGTGGCGGTGCGAGTGGCTCTGCAGCCCTCGCTGGAGCACGCCATACATGGCATCGCTGTTATTGACGTGGTGGAGGGTACGTTATGTTGTGTAGAACAAGTTGTTCATGTAGGGCATCCCACCACTGATCCTGTGGTCCACACCACTGGATACATCAGGTCATGGTACAGATCAGGGTACACCAAGGTACATCATACACATTAGAGATGGGCGTTGAATTAACGAACTAGTTAATGCGACGGTCTACGTCCATTGAACGGTTCGACGGTTCACCGATTGTCAACGGACTAGTTGAATTCGTAGATGGTTAAACTAAGACTCCACTACGTTCATGTCGACTTTTAACGCGACGACTGACGCGTGAACTAAGTCAAGTAGTACAAGTTCATTCGCTCGAGAAATAACAACAACAGACGAACAGCAAGCAATTTAAATTTGTCTCTAACTAACTCCAGTTCCAAAGAGTTGATCATTTCTATGGGGCGAAGTAAGCCGGTTTGTACCTACTTGTTTACGTTCGTAACTAAGTCTGGTAAAGTATGAAAGGAAGTTCAAAAATTAACTGAAAACCTTATTTTTAACATACCTATTTACCTACAAAATAAGTTTCTAAACCAGAGGTACTAAACCACATTATTTTAATAAAAGTAACGAGACGCTACGCTAGTCTACCTACAAAAAAACTTTGAATTGTCAAGCCGTCGTGTGTAGACGTCCCTCGTCTCATCTTGCGTCCGTCGCGTCGTCGCAAAGTTAACGAAGTTTACGTTATTAACTAGTCGACGAATTTAACTAGTCGATCGACTAGTTGATGAACGGAAATGGACGGTCTAGTTTCGTTGACTATAAAAACGTCGACGACCTATTTCGGTGGAAACTTCCGAGAATACGCTAATTCCTCTAGGAAGGTTCACGGGAGAAACAAGGTTACCAACGTTGCCTATTATTTCTTAATGAAAGGCTTGTGGAACATGTGGCATTGTTTGCTGAATGGATGGTCAATGGGGCTAATTAGTTTTGAAGAGTGTTGAAATGTTGTGTTAAGCTGTGAGAACTGCAGCTGAATAGGCTCAGTTGGGACTTTATAATGAAACTGGCTCCGCTCCTATTTGTCTTAGCGTGATGATATATAGCCTATAGCCTTCCTCGATAAATGGCCTATCTAACACTGAAACTTCAAATCGTATCAGTAGTTCCTGAGATTAGCGCGTTCAACCAAACAAAGAAACAAACTCTTCTGCTTTATAATATTAGTATAGACTAGTGGACTGTATAATGTAATAGGTTTAGTGGCCAAAGAAATGACTTCAACTATGCACGTCAGTATACTGAGTGGTTGACGGCAGCCAAATGTGACGTGCCGATAGTAGCCAATATTAATATCCCCAGAAATTAACCTACATTTTTCTTATCTTCCTAAATAAGTTCAATGGCCCAAAAGGTAAACAAGTTCTCCTTAACTAAATAAATGATTTTATAATTCCAGGCACAGCTATGGATGCGCTGGCAAGTATGCAGAGCTTCTTGAGGAGTAGACCCACACACTTCAAGAGCATTGAACATGCCATAGAGTGGTGGTAAGTTAACATTGCATCAATTTTATTGGTGAATAGCTTCTGATAGCTTCGCCCGCGTGAAACTAGGAGTAAGTATACTATGTTCTGCCCCAAGACGTAATCTGCTACTTCTATAAGAAATTGGTTCAGTAGTTTATACTCAAAACAATAAATATACATGTTAACCTTCCGGGGGAAACACATAGTGTAAATGATTATTATTTCAATTGTTCTATTTTATTTTCAGTGTTAGAAGTGGTCAAGTGCGAAACGTGGATTCAGCTAAGGTGTCAATGCCTAGTCAAATTGTTAAGTGAGTTTTATTTATATAATTTTTCACTATAATATGTAAACAGGATCAGCTGTGTTGACTGTGAATACTTCCCTTCTAAAACGGTCTTGGCTTAGAATGGGACTTGGGAACATGGACTCATTGCTTTTTAAAATCCTAGCCACTCACCAAGCCAGTCTAGTCAGAGGTCCAGTGGGATGAGAGCAACTGGATTTGAATTGCATGGCGTGAGATTGGAGCCTTCATTTTTATTTTAACTGCCAGTTGATCTCATGGTCCAGGTTTCGATTCGCAGGTTAGGCAAAAAGTGTTATTGTATTTTTCCATTACGAATTTCATAGTAACAGCCTGGAGTTTCATCAACTTTAGTTGATGGTGTTTCTCGGAAAGCACGTCTAGCGCTTAAACTCTCCAGGGTCGTGTCCGATTGCCGTCCTAGCGGACAATGAGAGTAAAGGAACAGAGAGTGCACTTGTGTTTGCGCACATGCTTGTGTACTATAATATCTCATCCGTATTTGGCTAATCTACGTAGAGGTTGGTCACCGTCGTCGAAATTCGATCGGGGGATTTTATTAGTATGAATGAACTTTTTTAAATTCGGAGTTTGGCAGCTAAATACAAAGAGCGGTTAATCATTCATCCTAACGAAAACTCACCATAGACCAGTATGAGAGACGACTAAAACATCATATCCTAGAGCCCTGGGCAGCAGAAAAGTAGATGCTTCCAATGGGAAGCCACTCCGCATGACAGCATCACATTGCTCATAGTCTTAGGGCTGATTGCAAATAAAAGCAGAGAAAAATACTTAACTTTTTTATAAATTTCCAGCTGTGAATCTGGCCTCCTAGCCACAAACGAGTTGGAGTCGTACACGTCGGCGGCGGAGGCGGAGGCGGGGGCGGGGGCGGTGGCGGCCGCACGCCACCCGGCGCTGGCCGACTCCATCGCGGAGGAGGACGACGACGCCGAGGAGGCGGACGCGCTGGCCGAGCCCGACCCGGAGCTGTTCTCCAAGCCGCACGCGCTAGGGGACGGCACTGATGCCATGAAGTGAGTCGCCCTGTCCTGATCCATACTTATCAGGACCATTCCCTGAACGTGGGTGCACCGTGGTCCTGATGGGAGTTTATAAAAAAAATACTCATTGTTATTTGGGAGGTTAACCGCTTCGTAACGTAACACTTTACGGCGCCAGTCTGCCTGGCTAGTTTAAAAAATCACTTCTGTCGTATTTTTTGTGTTCCGAAATCGAAGGTCGCAGTAAGCTTTCTGTTTTTCCGTAATCTTGCGATATTTGTAACTAGAATGTGAATTGTGGCAAAAAGTGGAATACCAGTATTTTACGTGGAGCGGCTGCCTACCAGACCTCCACAACCCATTTACAGGGTACTCCTTGTCAAGTCTGGTGTCCGATTTACTGGCTTCTGTCTATCCGTAACGACTGCCAAAGATCAGCAAATGACAGCCGGGACCAACGGCTTAACATGCTTAGCCATGTTACTGATTATTTTGTGTATTATTTCCAGATACAAGTGGCGCATCGATCTGTCTAAGACAGAGCGCCACTGGTCAGGCTGGTTCCGCGGACTGTCGGCCGCTTTCCTGGGAGTGCGCGCACCAAGGTTGCTGCTGCTGGCGTCCATAGACGGACTGGACCGGGAGCTTACCGTCGGACAGATGCAGGGTCAGTATTCATGTAAACGATGATTTCTACCAAACGGCTCGCATCGCATCGGATCTTAACAGATTTTACAATTTTTAAACGATATTCAATCGTGTACACAGTACTTAAAGTCTATATTACCAAGCCGCGCAAAGCAGTTTGACTGCGGGCGTCTTCCGCGACACGCCATCGTAGCCGTAAGTATGCTGTTGTGACGCACGATCGCATTTTCCAAAAAAATTAGAACACGTCAACATGGTGAAATAAGACTATTTGACGCAGAAGAGGATACGTTCGCAAGACGGTACGGAGCCGATCGTATGCGTCGAAATCCTGCCGGACGCGATCGTCTTTCGCCGCATCCGTTCGTATCCTTTCGGATCCGATGCGTTGCGAGCCATTTGGTCTTAAAACAACGCCTGTGTTCTTCAAAAGGTCATGTCTGGCGCCTACCCCAGGTAGGTCCTATCTAACAAAGGGTGAAACCTATAAATGGTAAGCGAAACATTGTGTAAAGTCCCACAAGTCTCCATTGAAAAGGGAGGATCCACTGACCGGACGCTTGTTAAGTCTGGTGGGCAACTGCCTTATTGTTGATAAGTTTTGTGTCAAAATGATCAATAATGTAAAATGACGTGCGAGTGTTTAGCGAATTTTGAATAATTAGTACCTACTTCCTAAATGAAATTGAAATTGTGTGGTTACAGGTAAATTCCAAATGCAAGTTCTAACGCGGTGTGGACATGCAGTGCACGAAGATACGCCGGGAGAGGTGAGTTATTATTCATTTCATTGTTAACTTCGGCAGACGTCTAATACTCGTGAGTTCATACGTAAATGGTTCTAAAAAACAAGAACTTAACTATATAATATTACAATTTTACCGCCTACTTTTTTCCATAAATAACATTTTAGGACTATTATAAAACATTTACATATAAAAATCAGCCTTTCTAAAGTTTAAAGTATTCCTCTCTATTTGTGAGTGTAGTAAATTAAACGGAAATGATAACAATTTGAACTGCCTTTCCACTTTGGTCACAGCATCTATTTCAAGAACACAGCTCTTATAAACTGCTTGTACAATAGGCTAGTTTCCATCATCCCTAAATTGCGAAACTATTAATTAGTCCGTCAGTTACAGTATTGAAAAATAATGGACACGTATTTTATGTTTTTGTAAATCAATGAATATTGACAAAGATACAACGCATCAAACCCCTGGAGCGGGGGCTCGTGACGTCACGACCCGCAAAAAATTATGCCAGGGCGTGACGTATTTAGAATTTTAAAAGCGTCGTAACTTCGTCAATTTTGGTTCCCGTAACAAAAGAAAAAATACGGGTCAAATATTTTTTGATAATCTAACTGACGGACTAATTAGATTTTTTCAGGACACAAGCCTATTTTATTTGATTGAATCCGCAGGTGGCGCGCGTGGTGGCTTCGTTCGCGCTGCGGCACCGCCTCACCGCCGCCACGGACAACGGCGAGCTCATGCAGCTCGTGCACGGCAGCATGCCCGGCTGCTGAACGTGCAATACTACACACACAGTAACGCCTCATCTAACTTGACTTTACACGCTTCCTATGGAACGCTCATGTCGAATAAGCGACCAAGGGGCTTATTCTCTAAGCCCGAAGTCTTTAGTTTCGGCGTTAGTTACCGGCGTTTTCTACTCCGTGTTACCTACAGACTGACGATTAGTCCCGAACCCGAACTAAGACTGAATGACAACACGTTTTGAACAGACAAACCCTGTTGTTATTCATTCTTAGAATGAGAGTAGGCTCCCTGTTTCTGAAAGCTCATTTTACTAACTGCCTAGCATTTTTCCCCAACTATTTTGAGGTTGGCTCCCACTTAAACTGGATTCAGCTGAATACCAGTATTTCACGGGGATTAGCTGCCTACCAGACCTCCACAACCCACGGTACTTCTTTGTAAGACCGGTGTCAGATTTTTTGGCTTCTGACAATCCATAACGACTGCCAAGTTCTACAAATGACAGCTGGGACCAACTCCTTACGTGCTTTCTGAAGCACGGAGGAGTCTCGTAGCGAGACTCCGTGAAGATGATCACCCAATCTACACACCAACCACGGCAAGTGTTGCTTATTCTTGAAGATCGACCCGTGCGGCTGTTATAATTTAGCCAGAAGCCTTCCCTGGAATTTTCGTTCATAAAGTTTTTTTATTTGCTTTCTCGGGTCCCTGGAGACCCGGTCCTTTGGTGCCTTACGAGGGGTCGAAACCAACTCGCAGAGGCCCCGTTAGACGTTTCAAATTTAAAGGGGCACCAACCGGCGATTATCCCTGTATGCACTGTGAAAGTATTCCTTAGGACAATCCCCGGTTGGAGCAGTACTATTGCAGAATTTGGAAACAAAAGATGAAACACTATGGGTTTGGGTGGTTTAGTGGACTGATAATCGATTACAGAAGAACTACTTCATTAATTATTATTACGGCTTTCAGAAGCAAGAGTGTTCCATCGTCACTATTAGTCAAGTTATAAATTTTATGGCAGTATAAAGCTCACTCGAAAATGACAACTGACCAAATGTAATTAATTATTCTTTTATGAGAGTTGTATTGAAATCACGGTTTTGGGTTGTGTCTTAGTAATTTGATTGCGAATATATTTAAAACATCGGCTTACGAAGGTTGTTTATAATAGTGCGTTTAGTAAAGAAAGGTTGTGTTTAATGTTATTTGCCTCTTAGTTTTATTATACAGGTATGGTTTATTTGGCCTCTGAAATATTAAATAATGTTTACTTCTCACGGAGTATGCAAGCTCGCGAGTCCAGAATGAGACACTTTCCACAGAAAACTTAAAATTCTCACTGTTTCTAAACTATTCTATCTATATAAATAAAAATATATCGCCGACAATACGATAGGACCAGTTACATACACTTTTGAATTGTCATGGTCTGTCAGTCAAATAGATGAAGCTAATTTTGCCGCGCTAGCGACAGGAGCCGCCGAAATGTATTTATGCTCATAACTTCGTAACGACTGACCCAATTTAGATATTTTGTTTGTGTTTGTAATTGTCAGGTCGAGGTTTGAATGAAAGAAAAAAATCTTAACTAATGTATAAAATTTTTAATAAAATTGATTGATACATTTTCCAAGATTATGGACTTGCAAGCTTATACTATAACTTAAGGTATCAAGTAAACGTTCTGTTTCGCAATAAGTGATTTAGGAAAAATAACTGAGGGCATCAATGTAAATTGGCTAAGAGCACGATTTAAGAGGCATTTGAGTCACGGTATAAGAGGAATAGGAATCATAAAAATGAGCCATCAAAAATTGGACATATCAGCAACCTATCGATAGTTACTAGGTCTTTCGCAAAATGTCTACTGGTCGTAGAATGTCTCGTTCGCGACATTCTGCGAAAGAGTAATTCTGTGCAAGCGACACCTGCGTATGTATTTCCGAACGCTTACAACCCTAGTCTTTTCAAAGTTTGAGTGAACAGGCTAGTTCTGGGTAAGCTCGCTCCATCGTAGACTTTGTCTCTGTCATCTCTGACCTAGACTAGAGTCAAGAGCAAACCCATCTCAAATAAAAAAAACTACAAAATCGACATTATGGAAAGAGACGTTTTGCGACGAACCCCGTCTAACTACGCAAGGTTGCGTCTGACGGTCGATATTCTCGGAAACCCACCTCTAAATAAAATAAATGGTGTGCTTGTAAATTAGATTATATGTTTTACTAACCCATGTGTTCGTTTCAGCTACACTAACAGTAGGTTCGTGGTAGGCCACGAAGTAAAACGGAAAGTTTGATGGACTGCCTCTCTGTGCTACCGTCACCACGTGACACTGGCAGAATAGTCGGAACCGGCTCAGTTGCCATAAATATAAAAAAAAAAAAAAAAAAATGGGGGAAAATTCAATTGCATTCAAGTTGCAATAATGTAGATTATTTTAGCTCAGGGGTGATGAAAAGTAGCTAATTATGGTTGTGGTATTACGGTAATAGGCGGGAATGGAAATATATATGATTTTCAAACATCTCTGCTGACCTTTTGTTGAGTAGCGTGGTATTATGTTCATGATCGTAGTGATTTCAATAGAATTCTCTTTAAAATAATCAATATTTGAATAAGTCTGAACACTTCGAAGTACTTAGCGTTATGATTCGTGTACGTTTCCGAAAATTATGCTAACATTATCAATAGAATAGCCGCCAGATAAACTTGCAATAAAGTACATTGACCTTTCCCTAACATCCCTTCGTAGATACCCAAACAATTATGTACCGTTTTTCTTTATAAGAGAACGTAAATGATCACGATAGAAGTCGATTTAGGATATTAAAACGGTCAATAAATGTATGTGGATCAGTGACCGTTATTGTTTATTTATCTGGCGCTTACCATATTTTATTTCTCACATTGACTGGCAGGGCTGTATCAAACTACTAAGCACTTGTTTATGGGAACAATTTCGACATTTCACAAAAATTAACTGTTGAAAATGAATTCGTACTCATCACAGCTACTAAAGCTTGTTTGTTGCTTGTACCTAGCATTAATTCTAGCGCGCAACAATAGTAAGCAAATTTAAGAAGACAAGTGAGGTACTTTGAATTTATCATCCAAGTTAGCAAAACTGCTCATAAAACAAAAACTACTGAGCCAGACTGAATTAATAATAATAATAATAATAATAATAATATCCTTGGACATTTCACACAACGCCATATAGTCCCAAGCTAAGCAACCTAATGCTTGTGTTATGGTAATTACATTTTGACGGGACCAAATGGCAAATATACCGCATCGAACTAAAAAATTTATCACAGAAATTGGATCAGAAACCTCGGAGTAATCGGTGAATAAACATAAAACAAATATCCACCGAATTGAGAACCTCCTCCTTTTTGGAAGTCGGTTGAAAATGGCGGATTGACAGTTTTTTTTTTATGGTAAACAATATCTAACGGCCATTTTGTTTATTCTTCAGTTAAAAGTTATATTACACACGACTGCTGCGTCGCCAGTTCCTTTTTCTTCGAACTTTGAAAAAGCAGCACTAGTATATCTAATATAATAATTCAAGACACAGTAAAAGGCTAAAACACCAGCATGGTTGGTCAGTGTGGGGGAACCAAAGTTATGTATTTACACTCATTGAGAAAATGAGTACGGGCGATAAAATAATCAAAATAAAAATAACTGGCATACTGTTACATACTGAATTGGGTTTTTAGAACAAGAGAGCCAGATTCGCCATAGTTTCTTAGATACCATGTCCCGTAAAATATTTCGTTAAAATTGGGCCTTTTGCGCAGTGAAAAGATAAAGTACCTATGCCTGTTTTACCACCCGAATTACCTCTACTCATGTAAATAAATCCTCAAAAATGACTAATATCAAGGAAAGAAAATAGTATTTTTCGGAAACAATTAAAAAATAAAAATAATTCTAGTAATCTTAAGCTTTGCTCACTGTGAGTTATTATTAATTTAGTTATAAAATTTATATTTTAAAATTGTGAACTTACGTATTTCTAAGAAATATGCTCGTTTTTCATTAACTTTTAAATCGCTACGGCTGTAAGCATATTGGCTCGAATGTTCCCCCCGGTATGCGGTAGCTTTAAGGGAACATTTCAATAAGTTATTTAAATTAATATTGCATTGTGTAAAACTTACTTATTCGACTTATGCGTGTTATATTTTGATAAATGTGCTTAGAAGGCTCGATCAATAATGGATCTGTAAGATTGGAGCGTGTGGATGAAGCGAGATTCTATCAGCGAAAACGTCCGTCGAACAGTCCAAAATGATATCACCTCCAGTGACACATGGTCATTTTTGCGATATATTGTAAATTTAAATAAATAAGACATAATTGACTTGAAGTATTTTTGCACTTGGTGCAATAATGTCTCTATTCCAGAAAAGTTAAGTAGTTAAATAAAGATAAACAATCTTGTGTGTTTTTATCCAACAATAACAATTAGGCACATAAAGCTATCCGAAACTGTCAAATTTTCCCAACCAACCTTGAACCTAATGCCTCTACGATAAAGTTGAAAATCCATTGAAGAAATTTGACAGATTGGTATAGTGACAGATTGGTATGGAAACTCCACTATTTTGTGATGATGTCCAGTCGAGTTGTAGTTTTTGAGTCAGTATTTCATTTAGTTTTTGTGATTAACTTATTATTTAAATGTGAAAAAAATAACAATAATTCCTGTTTGGTAGCGATACCTAAGTATGTCACGTAACGGTCTAAAAGTTAAAAAAAAAGTTCCTTTATTCATTTAATTGTTTTCACTTCGTAACATCGATCTCATAATCAGAATAATTAGCTTATGTTCGCACTAAAGGTAACAAAGTAGTTGAAATTTACGTAAAATGCTTAAATTACTGCATACGTAATAAAATCAGCTACTCAACATCAGTACCATCTTTAGTAATAATTTTGTGTCGTTGCTCGAAATATTTATTTTATTGTTTAGCTATTATGTCCCCGTCAGACGGTTCATTTTGTTCGGGAATTACTTACGCTTTCTTCTGGTAGATATTTCTGCAATCTAAACTGGCCGTGTGTGAGGGGCTCTACAGATGTCTCAATTTGTATAGAATGTACAGATGCTATTGATGTTTAAAATGAAATAAAGATTATATTTAATTCAGTTATGTATTTTATTTGTTATCCATTTATTACTAATACTTAGCTGCATCTGGTAAGACTGGAAGCCGACCCCAATAAGCCTTGGCATATTGATTTGTGGGTACGAAGTAACTGAAGGAAATCATCATCATCATCATATCAGCCTGCAGACGTCCGCTGCTGGACGGTGACCTCCCCGCGCATGTCGCCACAACGACCAGTCCCGTGCGTCTCGCATCCATCGCCAGGTCATCGGTCCACCTTATGGGAGAGAGAGACCTTCCAACGTTGCGCCTTTCGGTACGCGGTCGCCACTCCAGAATTCTTCAGCCTCATCGACCGTCTGTTCTGCGAGCAATGTGCCCTGCCCACTGCCACTTAAGGCGCGTCCCCGAGCAAAACGCAGCGCTAGCCGTTTTTTGTGCAGTTTTTTTTGGAGCTATATACTCTTTATCCAGAAGACATATCAACGTCTTATAAAAAATACATTAATTTTCTACGTAATCTTGGCTTCAAAATTGTAGATTTTTATTTTTCATTACTAAGTATAATGTCTAAGTAATCTCACAACGAAACCACAGAAATGAGAAAAAAATACTGAAAATATCTCTCTCTGTTTCTCAAAAACTAACGATTATTTTGATTTTGTACTTACATACGTTAATGGATAGGCAATTTAATTATGAACATTTTGGTTAGAAATATTTTTTTCAAACGACCAAAATTAGATTTTATAACGATTTTATTCAACATTCTGAGCTTAGTAGCTATTGTATCTCTTGCGCTGTTATTGAGGGAAAAAATGCTCAAGGTTATTTGGTCAGGGTACGGCCTTAAGAGTGTGTTTCCGTCCACTAGCGCCGCCAATCGTTTTTTATTAATTGTGGTAAATTTAAGACACGTAGATAAAAAACCGCTCTGTAGTGTACTGAAGAAATGTATCTATTATTTTTTGACAGCTATTTTTAATACATAACTCATGGCTAAATAGCCAAAACGGCAATTATTGCTAAAAGTGGCCACTTTTAGCAAAAATATCGACTGGCAATTATTTATGTTCTAAAGTACAAAACATAACTCTCAAAACATAATAAATACATTTTTTCAGTACACTACAGAGCGGTTTTTTATCTACGTGTCTTAAATTTACCACAAATAATAAAAAACGATTGGCGGCGCTAGTGGATGGAATACACGCTCTTAAGTTTGGAGATCCTTCGGCTATGTCGGTAATTCTCTTAACGAAGTAGGTAGGTACCAACATGAAAAGCAGCAATGTGTTTAACATTTTATTATCAGATCAAATGGCCGAATATATATATTCAAGCTAAAATAACACCATGATACAATAATTATTAATTATTCAATATTATTTGTATTAAAAGTTATGGTAACTTTAACTTACATAGGGGCTAGCACGAATATTTTGACGTATAGTAACGTTAACGAAAGTGAATTTTGAATGCGAAAACTACAACCCCATAGTATTATGGTTTAATTTTATGGGACCTACATAATTTATATCATTTGAAATATGAATATAGTACATATCTAATTCAAATAAATATGTGCGAAACAAGTATTTTCAGCTATTTACGTAACCTTACTATACGACAAAAATATTCGTGCTATGCCCTCAGTTATAACAAACTATGTTTGTTATAACTGAGTAACTTAGTGCAATGACTAGCAGCTTTACTTGTTAAGTAACGATATACTGTTTGTTACATCTTTGAACTTTACACAGTTCTCACTAACCAAACCAAAAATGTTTTCATACCAAAAACATAATTTAGTAAAATACAATTATGAAAAAAGATATCACACTAATATATATATTAATGAAGAAAAGATTATTTATATAACATGAAAAGTTAATATTTTTTGAGTTTCGAAATATGACTTCGTTAAATATTTGAGGCCTGTTAATTCGGTTCAAAGTATTTTTGATTTGATGAAGGTTTTTTACATAAATATATAAGTCTTATAGGTCCCACACATGAGCGACGCGAAAGCGCGACGACGTTGTTTTTTCATAACAATCATACTAAGGCGCGTTAAAAAATTGCATTGAATTGTGTAGGTGCTGTTGTTTCATCGTCGCGTCGCTCCTGTCTGTCGGAACTTTAAAAGTCGAGAAGTACGGTTGAGGCAAGTTTGAAACCTATTTACTTAGTAATGTAACAGGCATTTGAGATCTATTAAACCATAGATATTATGTAGAAATAATTACCAGATACTAAAAAATAAATAATCTCACTGTTGAAAACCACTGAAACCCTTAGTTAGTAATTATAAGAATAAAATATTAAGAAAATATGCAAGAATATAATAACTTGTGACGTGCAAAACATTAATTATATTGTCGTAATAAATTATGTGTTAAAATTGATCTAAATCATTAATAACTAGTATTGCGGATTAGTTATTGAGTGTAAAACTACCCGTTTGACAAACTTTGGAGACAATGTTCCTGTTAAAAATATTCAACATATTATAAAGGTTGTAATTAAATTATCTAGCGAAACTCAGAAGGCGTAAAATAAGGACAACTACATTGGGGTGTTTTACGAGGAGCGGCTGCCTACCAGACCTCCACTACCCATTAACTGGGTAACGCGGTACTTCTTGGCAAGACTGGAGTCAGATTTACTGGCTTCTGACAATCCGTTACGACTGCACGAAATGACAGCCGGGACTAACGGCTTAACGTGCTTTCCGAGGCACGCAGGAAACTCGATATGTTAAAATGGTCACCCATCCACAGACCAACCTTGGCAAGCGTTGCTAAACGTTGAAGATCGACCGTAAAATAAAAACGATAATGAAAAATTCCTGATGGCAGTTTTTTCCCAATGAACTAGTACCCCACGCAAGTTAATTTGCAAAAGAATATTTTTTTATCTTCGAGATTTACTCATTATGTATGCCTGCGGAGTTTCGCTAAACTAATTAAGTTAGATTCCTTATTTATTATTATAAATATTTTAGAGATTTTAAGCCAAACTATTAGGCAAGAATATTAGGCCAAAATAATGATAGGTACATAATTATGTAGATATCTTTTGTTGATTTAGGATAAGTCTTTCTGCAGTTATCTTTGTTTACTCGTAAAGGTGTCAAATTAAGATCGCGTAAGTGTTGGGATAAAGTCACATGACGTAGCTGTTCTACTCACCATTATAGTGCGCCCAGTATATCTTCCATAGGCAGGTAATTATGAAACTAACCGTTAACAATTTTCTATAGTATTTTTTCATGTTGACAAGCAATGTGCTGTGAGATATACAGACAGGCTTGTTCATAATAATAACAAAATCGCATCATATTATTAGTTTATAGATTGTGAATTAAGAATATTCTAATCAGTTTTTATAAACTAATCATGAGGTTATTTTTTAAGTTTTTTTTTAACAGTGTTTATCTATCCCATTAAAATAAGCTCCTTGGACACGTACTGGATGGCATACACATAATTTATTATGTAGGTAGATACATCTTAAATACACTGGGATTTTCCCATCCCAACATTATACTGGTTCTCCAAAAACTTATTTTCCTAGAAAAAAAAAGATTTTTTTAGATTTCAGAAATCTCCTACTTCAGATACAATGTTTCATTATGCATCACTGCACGGCAGCAAGCAAATTGAACTAAAAAGATATACTTGGCACACTGTATTTGGACGTAATCGTAAACCGGTTCTCGGTAACCCGTCTTTCAATTGTTTTTGCCGAATACTATAAACAAAGAAAACGGCAGGACTCTAACGTAATATTTTCCTAATATTCCTAGAAGTAAGATACCGAGTGTGTATAACGTGGAGATCTGAAATCGTTCATTTAATGGCAACAATACACTATGTTGTGACATTGGTATTAAACGGAGCTCTTCATTTCTTGCTTGACGCACGACTTGAACGCCTCCCATCCTTCGTTCTTGGCATAGGACTGAAAACAAAATCAAAATACGTTTACAAATTATTAAAATTCTCAATTCGGTTGTATTTTTTTCATTTATACGTTATGGTAATTTCAGGAGGCTGTGAACCCGGTTACCCGGTTCATAAGAAAATGAGAAGGAATCAGTTAATTTCTCTTAATTGTGGAATTTCACAAAAATATTAAAAAGTTATAAAAAACAATAAAGTTTTGTTACAATGTGGGAATCGATACCGGAACCTTTTTACCCGACTGCGCGACGCAAACGAGTAGTAATGTGTTTATTAGGATAAGGGATTTATGTTTGTCTGTATTATTAAAGTATCTATTTCACCTCTCCTACCATCCGGCCCTGTGGCGCAATGGATAACGCGTCTGACTACGGATCAGAAGATTCCAGGTTCGAATCCTGGCAGGGTCGCGAAAAACTTTTTGTTTGTACACCACTTTTATCTGAACAATTTGTCCTTTTTTTGTTCAGAAAATTAGTTTTTTTCAAACAATGCACACGTTTTTTATTCTTACAAAACACTTAGTATATTTTTCCATACAGAAAAGCAGAGACAAAAAAGGATTATACGGACGCTATAACAAGACGAAGTTTCGCTTAATTTGCTGGTAGCTAGAAAACAGCTGACTATTTTGAATTCTCTGCCTTTTGTACAAAAGTGTTCTTTATTTTTCGTCAGGCCGCATTAAATCCCATACATACCGATCCCTGTTCTAGGTCTGATCCCAGTTTTCTAAAGCCCACTGAATTTTCCTGACCACCTATTGGCTGTTTACATACACCGTGTAATAGAATAAACGCAAAGTTTTACTATGGGGTGGAGAGTCGATATCTTTTGTTGGGATTATGTCGCGAAAAAAAAAAAATCGACTCCCCCATACATTTATGTGCGCAGCTGATATTTTTTCGGGGTTGATCCCATATAAAAAAAAACATTACATAATGATGAGTTCAGTGACCTCTTAAGAGGTATTGCGTTTATCCAGTTACACGTTGTATATTCGAATGAGGGTTACAGGAAAATCTCGCCACCCAGCTTGCGACAGTTACCATAGGGTTAAAAAGTAAAGCCTTTGATATCAATTTATCTAATTTCGAAAATCGTTATCACAGGTGTCTAGACCTGCCGTCTCAGTGCTCCTTGAAGTCAAGATGCTGACTTTTACCTTGAAGCCCCTATGCAGTCGATCCTTCAAGATGGCTACGAAGATGGCTTCTCTCTGGATAAGGGAAGGCTGGAAATTCTTTAAACTCAAGCTGTGTACTCTTGCCATAAGCTCCTGTGCAGCCGATCCTTTAGGATGGCTATGAAGACGGCTTCGTTTTGGATAAGAGAAGGTCGAGAACTCCTTGTACTTAAGCTGCTGACTCTTACCTTCAAGCTCCTGTGCAGTCGATCTTTGATCATGGATGGCTGTGAAGATGGCTTGTCTCAGGATAAGAGAATGCTGAAAATTCCTTGGACTCAAGTTTCCATGAGCTAACATGAAGACTCGGCTGCACAAGAGTTCACTCTTGTGCAGCCGAGTCTTCATGATAGCTATGAAGATGGCTTCTCTCTGGATAAGAGAAGGCTGGAAACTCCTTGAATTTAAGCTGCTGACTTTACCTTGAAGCCCCTGTGCAGTCGATCCTTCATGATGGCGATGAACTCCTTGTAGCTGAGCAACCCGTCGCCGTCCGCGTCGAAAATAGCGAACACCGTCGACACCAGGTGCTCCGACTGCGAGATGCCTGTGCAGATCTTCACTGCACGGTGGAACTCGTCTGGGAAGAAAGAGAATGCAGAAGATAAGTTACTGATTGAAATTAAGGTTCACCTTACACTGAGAATAGCGAAGCGACGGGGAGCAATGTGCGCACTTTTATACGCAATAACTGAGCTCTAAGGGGCTGCGGAAACGTAGACACTTTTGTATCTTGAGTCGGATACAAGCAACCAATGATTTTTTTATTTTTACATAACCAGTATGAAATCAGACACTCTTTGTGCAGACGTTACAGGACACAACAACTGCGATTTCCTGTGATGTTGTGCCGTGTCAGCAACAAAAAGTATCTACGTTTGCGCAGCCCTTAAAACACGGATGGCACAATTTTGCCTAAGGCCCAAGAGTTCATTGGCAAAACAATGTGATGGCGGGACGATTTTATCGCTTATAAACAGAGTTGCTCCACACTTGCCCAAAACCGGGAGGAATGAAAACAAGAAAAGTTTTTACATGATATGCAATTTGGAATTCTATTTTCTACTGATTAAGGTGAAATGTATTAGCGAGGGTTGTTGTCTCACAAGCAGCCACGAAAAATAGATTCGAGTCTCATTCCTAGACGCTTGATAAATGAAACACTACTTACCATGCTGTTTCAGTAAGTTGAATATACCATTCTGTGAGAGTTGAAGTTTCATGTTTTCCAACGTTCTATTTGTCTTAGTAAACCAAAATCTTATAGGTGGATGCATTGCTGTTATGAGGTAATCAATGAAAAGAGGAGACGGAAGCTGGTTGCTTGGGGAAGACCTATTAAATATTAAGCTGTGGACGTCATTCCGAAGAATGATGATGAAAGAATCTCGTGGTTCATCATCAGGTAATGTGTACCAGTAGAATTCAAGGCTTACCTTTGGAGATGGGATGATCAGCGAGCGTGTACATGCGCATGGCGATGGTGAAGTCCTCCAGGTTGTTGAGGAACTGGCAGAAGGTCTTGAACTCTTCGAAGGTGATGCCGTGCTCGTACTTGACGCGGTCCAGCAGCCGGTCCAGGTACATGTCGTACTCGTCCGTGTCCAGGTACGTGTAGCGGAGGAGGATCTTCGCGAAGTCCACTTCGGATATTGTCTCGTGCCCTGGAATGGATAAGGGGCTGGTTTAGACGCTGATAAGTAAAAGTTTAAGCAGATGAGATCGTGTCTAAGTTTTCACAGCCGCATGGGTACAGAGCAACCCGAATGATGGATGGATGAACAACCATCAATTACTCAGCCCTTTTCGCTGTGCCTTAGGAAATACAAGTTCAGATATAGACTTCTGATGGTTACCCTTGGAATATCCTTACGTGATCGAATCAGGTATGAAGATATCCGCAATAGCAGGAAAAACAGCTAAATTTAAGTGGCAGTGGGCAGGGCACTTAGCTCACAGAACATATAGCCAATGAGATCGAAAAGTTCTAGTGTGGCGATCGCGTACCAGAAGACGAAGCGTTGAATGAATGAATGAATGATCATTTATTTCTGAGTATATGGAAGGAATGGAAGGCCGCCCACAAGGTGGACCGATGAGGAATGATGGAATCCGCTGGATGCAAGATACACAGCATTGCGCCGCAATTGCTGCTGCAAACAATCCAACTGCGTCACTACCTAAGTAGCAGAAAGGGGAAAAGAAAAACCGTCGCTGTGAAACCCTTCCAAAGAGTCCGACACAGCGCTGTCGAATGAAGCAAGAGTGTGATGAGGATGGCTTCACCAAAGTGCAGAAGAAGAAGAAGAAGCCTACTTGTCGCAATCAATGCGGTACTGGACTGACAGGACCAAATATGCTGTTACGGGCAACGGTACCTACAACGTTGCTGTATGTGTCCCGACTACATCACTCCACGAAGTTTGAGGAGATCGTGGAGTACATCAAGGTGAAGACCAACTGGACCTTGAGGGTCTAGAAGTTGGAACCGCGTCACAACACCAACTTCAAGTCGTTTGTGGTGCGGGTTCCGACACAACATCTCGACAAGTACCTAAAGGAAGAGTATTGGCCGAAGGGTGTAATTGAGCGACACTTGGTGGATGCCTATGATCAGCAGTGGGAATTTTTTAGGCTGAAATGATAATGATGAAGGGTGGTCACATTCCGAAGGGTGAAATTCTGACAACGATTCTTAAAATGGGGTGTAGTATTATTCAGTTACTGAGTTCTGGAGTTCAGCCATGCAAGCACTCCGGGTAAAATACTGGTTTAGCTCTTCTGCTGCATTCGGTTGTACTGGACGCCGACCTCACCATAGTCAAGCAATGATGAAGAAGCCTACCTTTAGCAAACTCGTGGAACTCAAGCTCCAGCACCTCAGTCTGCAAGTTCTCCATGAACTGCCTGAAGCCCTCGAACTTCAGGTCGTTCGTGCCTTTCTTGCCGAAGAAATGCACCTGTAAGGAAAACGTTTGAGTATTTATCGCTAACATAGTTACGGATTTAGCCATGTGGATACGTGTAGCTGACTTCTTAGACTTGAATTTTTGAATTAACCCTGAAGAGATATAGACTGGACCTTGGGGAAGGACAGGACCTTTTCCCTGGAGTAAGTTTTTGAGATAACTTTCAGTCGGGGGAAGCTGCAGGCAGAAGTTAGTTTAAGCTATTGCAGCTATATTTATTAATTATTATATACTTTATTGTACACCTCATAACAAACATAGGAAAAAGGTTTACACAAACAAGTGCATAATGGGCGGTCCAATCGCACAGAGCAAATCGTACAGACAACCTTTGGATGGACTGAACGAAAGAAATTAATTATATTCTGCTGCGGAAAAGGCTGGTTTCTGTTGCGTGGTCATTTCAGCATGTTTCAAACTATATTTCACAGTAGTGCTTTAATATACGTGATGTATAATCGTGGGCAGGTTTAAAAATATTGTTGGTTTATAAGTCGAACCTATAGCCTCAAAATTAAGAACAAATTCTGTAGCTCTAATATGCTATATTATTAGTTAAAACTGTTATTAACTTCGTTACCTGCAAGAAAGTATCGACATTGTGCCTCCTCTGCAGCCCCTGGTCATCATTGACGTAGTTCTCGTGAGCCTTGCCGTCAGCGTGCTCATCCCCTTTGCCATCCTCCTTATTTTCTTCCTCCGTCATCCCCCTCTTGCCTCGCCAAGCAAAGCTGAAGATTTTCTCCATCTGTAATATTAAGGAGCAAGTTAAAAAATAGAACTAAACTTTTGTCCGACTGCGCTTGAAATTTTTGCCAATGTGGAGAATTTATGTGTGAATAAGTAAAAATATGTCATTTTGTGCAGCAGAAATGTCGAAATGTATTGTTGGTGACGCATGTATAAGTAGGTACCTACCTACCGAAAAATGGGGTGAATAGAACAGCGGATTTTCACGGTATTTTAAAATAGTTTGCAATTTTTACAGACTCAAATTTTTTAAATCAATGAGAATTTTAAATAGTTGTTAAAGTGAAATAAAATTAAAGTGAAACTCCCAATCAAAGTTTTGTTTCTATACACGTTCACCTTACTTTCACCCTGTTTTACTTACTGGTCCGCGTAAATCCAAATTTACCTCAAGGATAAAAATAATATGAAGAAAAGTGAAAATTAAAGTAGTTAGGTCAAAATGTAAATATGTTGTGAAGTAGAAAAAGTGTCACATACCGTCGCAGTCGGACTAATCTCGATTCTAGAAGCGTGTAGTGTATTGAAAAAAAAAGTTGTGTTAATTGCATCGATGTGTAATGTTACATACATACAAAACTTCAAATTCACACTCAAATAAAAAAAATACTTATAAATATTTAATATTATGGATAAAAAACTTACAGAAACTCCGTGCAAATTTTAAATTACAATAATCACGTGATCAACAAATTTATTATTATAAAGCAAATTAGGTTAATAACAACTTAAGATTATGATAATGATTGCAACAATAATAATATCTGAAAACTTTTATAAAACGAAGATTACTAAAGTTATGCAAGAGCGAACAATGCAATAAATTATATGAAACAAAATAAAGAGCAAAAGCAATTTTTACGGATTATCTTATAGTTTTTCAATCTATCTCTTAAAATAAAGTAGTCCACTATTGGTACACCTTTGCCCACTATCCCATACAATATAAATACATAAATATTCTATGTAAATACAACCACAAGAAGAAATCCGTAAATTCAATATTTAGAAATATAGAAGATAATTTAAAGATAAAAAAAAAACAAAAAAAGTACAGATGACAGATAGAAAAAAAAAAACATGACGAACGACACGAAAAAACGGACAGACGTTAAGCGATGTCCACTTAGGACTTACTCTGGACGGACCCTGGACTTCAACAAAACTCCTGTTCCTCATGGCGCTTGTCGACACTAATGTAAGCAGCTAAGCCGTTGAGCACATAATACACACATAAATATTACATTATTATTCACATATACATGTATAAGTGTATATTTGAACATATACAAAAAAATTATGAAAATACAAGCGAAAGAACACCTTATGCCGCTCTGGTAATAGGAATTATACTGTAAATCAAAATGATAAAAGGCTTATTTCTTATATAACTCAGTTTAGTGACATTTTATGTTTTATTACGGGAATTTAATCATCAGTGAAAACTCAAAAAGAATTAAAATATTTAATTGGAATTTGTTTTATCATATGTTGGGGATTCCATAAGTAAATCGAAAAGTCAAGTTAAATGAGACTTGTCATAAGTTAAAAGTTAATTATTTATCCCAGAGGTAAAAACACAAGTTATGTAACGGATATTCACACAATAGAGCGGTATTAACCTTTGTTTGATGACGTTTAAAATTTTGATTCGATTTTCAAAACTATTTTAACTTCTGCTGCTTAAAAAAATAAAAAATAAATTCAATAAAGAAATTTGTCACTGTCAAATCGAATCAGAATTCAAAGCCGTATTTTTAAATAGCGAGGCAGAATCCCTTCTTCAAGCTGTTAATGTTAAACTCACTGCCTCCTGGCTCTTGGCGTCCAAATCTTTACGCTCCTTAAACGTACCACCCAGCAGGCGTTGGATCTAAATAATATATCGCAGAAAAAAACATTCAGAAAGGAAAAAAAAAGAAAAAATGAAACAAAAATAAATAAATTTAATAGTTCTTGGTTCTTTGTTTCATAAGAGTTTTTAGCATGCTGTGTTTTTGACTTTTGAGGCTTCTGCTCAAGTCTGTGTTTTTTTGTGCACCAACGCATTATTAGTAAAATTCACATTATTGCATCGATTCAGTTATCAGAAAGAAAAAAACAATTTCGACGCAATCATGTGTAATTGTACTTAAGATTTGCTTTGGCGAAATATTTACTACTTTAAAACAATAAATAAAATGAATGTCTCATATTTATTTCATTCATCAAATATAAATAGGTAGAAAAATCGGATCATTTATTTTAAAATCAAATGTTCATTGGGATGGCTTTATTTTCATAAAGCCATCCCAATGAACATTTGATTTTAATTCTTATTCACTTGATTTTTGTAATAATTTAAAACATGTTTATTTTTCCTCATTCCCAGGTTTTAACCCATCACCGGACCCTGGTTAGTTACAAACGTTAGTTCTAACAATATCTAACGTAATAATTCCGCGTCCGCAGATCTTCTTCCTCTACGTGGTTATAATCTAAGGCTATGTGCTTTAGCGGCTAATACAGCTTGTGCTAATTTTTATACAGTACGCCTACCGTATGGCGCAAGTGGGACGAGCGAGCGATTATCATTTGTCAATGCTTTATAGTTTACAATTTATACTTAACTTTCATAAAAGCACGTTTCCCACTTTTAGTTAAACCTTTTTTCCCGTACCTTTCTTATTTCGTCGAGGTCCGAATGAATCTTGGTTATTAAGACCTTTTTTCAGTTGTTCGTTTAAGAACCCATATTGTGATCCTACATCCAAGATTGTCTCTATCAACAAATTATTCTGTTTTGTGACAAACTTGCTTATTTCGCAGGACTTTATAGGTCTGAACCGATTTTTAACTTCTCACACTGAGAAAAAAACATTCTTACTGACTTTTGACAATTTAAGACCACCCGTCACTTCTACTCCCTACACCGTTTGAGTATATTGGTGCTGTTTATTTTCTCTGCTACAAGGACCCCCAATAGGTACTGCAATTCTTCCAATTAAAGGTCGGGTTAATTTGATCAAATCGCTCCCCGCCCACAACCCGCACCGCAGCTCATATGCGCTATACTCACGACTAGAAATTCGTTCTTATCAACTCGCTGGTTGCCGTCCGTATCGAACATGTTGAACGCGATCCGGAAGCCTGAAGCCGGCTCTGAAATACGAAATTATGTGCTACAGATACCTGGCAGATGCGCTTTCAGTGTTAGGAATAAATGGCGGTTTTGTAAACAAATTACGAGTGTTTTTTTCAATGGTAAGTTGGAGTTTCTTTTCGTAAATGCGTGTACGATTATCACTGTTCAGAAATAGGTCAGACGGTCTATAAAGTATAAACAATTTAGTGAAAAATAGTTGGCAACTTAAGATTTTTTAAAAAGGATATTTTTTTTTATTAATTTTATTTTCTCCATTTTTAGCCATAAATGAAAAAAAAAATACTCGACGTTTTTAGGGTTGAAGTTATTATTTATTTGCTGATAATACTTACTCGTTAAAATCGAAAGCAGGAACAGGTACTCCGTATAAGAGATTATGCCTGAAAAAAAGAAAAATATAGGTAAATTTACTGTTGTAAATTATTTGTGGAAAAAAATAGCACAAATAAAGGTCAGCTACATAGTTCGTTCTCCTGTAAATTCTACAAGAGTAATGGGATTGTATTCAAATAAATGTGTCGTCACAAGCTACGCTTGCGTTAAAATAATTCCGAGATTTTTACAAATAGTTTGTTGGATGTTGTGTAATGGGCTTGTGTCCTGAAAAAATCTAATTAGTCCGTCATCAGTTAGATTACCAAAAAAATATTTGACCCGTGTTTTTTCTTTTATTACGGGAACCAAAATTGACGAAGTTACGACGCTTTTAAAATTCTCAATACGTCACACCTTCGCATAATTTTTAGTGAGTCGTGACGTCACGAGCCCCCACTCCCGAGTTTTGATGTCTTTTATCTTTGTCAATATTCATTGATTTACAAAAACATAAAATACGTGTCCATTATTTTTCAATACTCTAACTGACGGACTAAATAGTTTTGCAATTTGTTGATGATGGAATCTAGCCTATTGTAATTGTTAACCGTTGTGCGCACAAGCAGTGCAGTTTGTATAGGATCTAAGATCTGTGCATAATATATCGTGAAAATATGATTTAATACAGATTTAACACAATCTTATGGAGTTTACAATTATTCGACGACATAATATACATTGTATACCTTTGTCCCTCATATTGCGGAACATCTGGGAGGAGCCTTTCTTGAGCGCCGGCGTGTGGTCGCGCAGGTACTCGATCTCCTTCTGGGTCAGCAGGCGCCGCTTCAGTCGAGCTGCAAAATAACGAAGAGATGAGCTTTGGCTTGATAATAACTGCTTCACCAGACAATCTTCGAGGTTAAGGCTGACTGTCCTCTGAAGCAGAGAGGAGCGGAGAAATATCAACCAATGGAATTGAATAGAATCTCCTCTCCGCGTCAGTCACTGAGATTTTATACAATTCCATTGGTTAAATAACTCCGTTTTGCCGCTCCGCAGCCTCGCTCCACTGCCTCGCTCCACGTCAACGGACAGGCAGCTTAACGCTTGCCGATTTCGGTCAATATATGTGTGACGATTCATCACTTACTGAGACTTTACCCTGCCTCGGTAGCCGGTGGTCCCGGATAGGCGTTAATTTCAAGAGCTTAGACAGTCTTTGACAGTCAGAAGCCAGAAAAACTGATACCAGTCTTGGCAAGCGGTATCGTTTAACCCAGTAACTGGGCTCTGGAGGTCAGATAAGCATTTATTTTATAAGATAAGCACAAATCGTACTGTTTTAGCAACACCCATCCATTCATTTTTTGTAAGTACCAGTCAAATACCCTATGGGGAACGTGCACGGCTTTGACTATGCCATCTAGTGTTGCATATTCAAAACTTATTAACAAAACTAGCGTTTGTCTGCGGTAATGCCCGCGTGATCCCTTGGGAACATAATCCCGGGATAAAAAGTATTTTATGTGTTATTCCAGACTATAATCTACCTCTGTGAAAAATTTCATGAAGATCCTCTCAGAAAAACATCCATCCATGCATCCTCCGAAACGTTCGCATTTATAATATCAGACAATAAACTTGACAATGTCACTTCTACGGGTATCTATACCTCCCTCTGCACGTTCCCTAATACTTAAATATGATTCATCGTTCACATAGACTCAAATCACATCAATAACGTCACATCATCAGAATGTCTATTCCTGACTCCTACTATCCTATACTGAAAATAACGTTAAAAACAAGCATTGAACAGATCAAAGATATGCAGGGTAACTCACGTCTAGGCTCCTGCTCGACCACAGACTCCAGGAAGTCCTGCGGCGTCATATACAGCTGGCCACCATATTCGACGCTCGCGAACTTTATGAAGCGACGCTCTCGGGATGTCAGCTTCACCGATTTGGCAAGCTCGTCCGGCTGGAAAGAAGAAAGGTAGGTGTTGTTAAGACATGTAATAAAATAAAAAAATCTCTTGTCGCGCCTTTTCCCGATCATGGTGGAGTCGGCTTTCAGTTTGATCGAATGGCCTAACCACTGACTGATAACGGTCAAAGGCACGGAGGAGTCTCGGTATATTTAGATGGTCAAACATCCTCGGTCCGACCCGTGTTCAAAAATTGACCCGTCCCACACACTTCGCTAAAATTTACCATGCCCAGAGTAAGTGCTCCCAAGTTTTACAAATGTAGGTCCCAACAAATAAAACTGTCTTGAAACCGGAGTTGCTTGTGATCGTGTTGATCCTGCCAAAAAAATGAATGGTACGAATCATATTTAGCGTTCTGCTGTGTTGCTATGATAAAATAGCAGGCGCTATGTCAAAGCAGAGACAAAAGCTGAAACTATTACCAATAAAACTGTAGACTGTCATTAACTGTAGATTAAATGATTTAGGTCGCTAATGTTGTCAATTAAGTCATTCCTACAAATGGGCGACCAGTCGACCACCCAATGCGTTACCCAAAAAGTTCCTTTACTGTTGGCAGTAGGTACCTCTCTACTACAAAACCTTAATCGTATAGATCTCTACGAAAACACAGCGGAATTCATCTGTTCCGTGTTTTGGCACGGCCGATGAGTGAGTTATGTAGTCGGTTTGTATCATGCACGGGTCGATGCACCCGCTGTTGATATCAATCGATTGTAACATTATTTTCATCTATGAACTTGAGGTGTAGACGTGCGATTAAAAGTCGGTAGAGTAATTTACATGTTTATTGCAGGAATATAATCAAAACAAACCAAATAGAAAGTTCCATTTCTACCTAGGAAGAATCTCTTGCACAATACTGGGTATTAAGCATTTTCACGTCGAGTTTATAAGTCATAAAACGAGGCAGTTAATCAGCTCAGATCTATATCCTAACATTACTAGCCCTATGATTGGATAGTCTGAAACTTACGTAACTGCATCAGCAATCAAAGCAGGTTTTATCATCCAGAAATCTTACACAAAACGGATTCCTATCAATAAACACTGGCAGGATATAATTATCTATCTAGTGACACAACATAGACTTAGACAGTATTTCCTAAATCCGGTTAAGTTGTTGGAAATCAAGCTTTGGTTTTAATTGTGCTAACATGAATATGGGGGTGTGATATATTTTCTCAACAAAAGTTGTCAAACCACCATAGCCATTTTGATTCCTCGGTTAAACGGAACTTGAATATTGAACAGATGGACAGACAGAAACCCGAGTGTTCCTGTAACGGTTACGGATGTTCGGAACCCTAAAATTCTACAAAATTAATTAAAAACTGCATCGACAAAGACAAGCATTGGCGTGTCATTCTCTTTATCATGGCGGCAATTCTCGTATGTTTTAGAGCAAAAAAACACCTCTTATTTTCCAAATGGACATTGATTTTCACCGTCTCTATGAAAATTGTGATTTGAATGTGAAAGCTTTTTAATTGCAATCTCCTGCTCCAACAAAAGTAGCATTTTTGTTCACAGGAGCATTTATTGCATTCGTCTTTAACCGACAATAAAGTCGCACGTCTGCTTATACCAACTAACAACAAAATCAAAACTAAAGTGAAGGAATCCAAAAATAAATGAAGTGGAACCCAGTAACAAGATACGCGGAACAAAAGTATTTTCCTTCGTTCGGTTGGGCTTAAAATAATATTTTCGGTAATGCGTTCTTAGGCGAAAACGAATGCGAAGACTTCTTTCGCTAAATTCGGCGTCACTATTTTTGTTTGGTCTACCGATAATGTGGCCGATGTATTTTGAACTATCTGTCGGGAACACGAAGGCGACATCAGAACCGGGAAAAATGGAAGGGATGGAGTGTGCGTGAGACATGGTGGGACAGTTCAGGCTAAATATAATAATGGCGATGCACCTTGCTGAGAAAATAAGAAGGACATAAAATTCATGGCCAATTAGTCACCATCTCTTATCAGCCTGGCCATTCCCAACTATATTCAGGTTGGCTTCCAGTCTAACCGTTTTTATTTCTTGATAGGCTCGCTATTTCGCACAACGGATTATGTGGTCGACGTTGAACCACACTTGACTATAATAAACCTCCTGACTTACGGATGCAGCTGATATGTTCCAGAATTTACATACAGCGCCTATAGAACCTATCTATGCCGAACTTGGAACTGGAAAATCTTGGTTCTAAATTAATAAAAAGAACTAAGATATCAGATGGATAAGTTAGCTTATAACTCTCGCCTACGGAGGTGTAAAACCGTATACGAGATTCTTAGCGCGGGTGTCAAAATAAAGTGGTCGGTATATTTTTGGCTTAGAAAAGTGGCAATGGCTTTGGACTTCGTGACAACGTATTATCTTTAATTCAGTGTTTTTTCTGGATTGGTTGTTGACTGCTAGCGCTATTTTATCACTCAAAATGGTGTATGATGTGTTTGTTTTATCTTTTTTCTTTATTTAGTTTTAACTTGTTTTTTTTTTCAATGTTCATAGCAGGCTCTGTATACAATATGTACATAGATATGGAAGAGTGGAGTTTTCTGTTACAGGTATTTCTATACTTAAAAGAAGGCCTCCACAAAATACTTGTTAAACCTGTTGTTTATGAAATAAAACTATAATTAAACTATACAGGGAAATTGAAAAAATACCCGAAACCTCTTAGGCAGTGAAAGTACACATGATTATAAGCAACTTTTGTTTTGGTAAAACTCCGAAATCTCGAAAAAAATATCAGCTGTTTCATACATTTTCATTGGCTAAATACTGCATTTTGTATGAAACAGCTGATATTTTTTTCGAGATTTCGGAGTTTTACCAAAACAAAAGTTGCTTATAATCATGTGTACTTTCACTGCCTAAGAGGTTTCGGGTATTTTTTCAATTTCCCTGTATATGTCAATGGGAATTAGCGTCTTTTGTCGTTCTTGTTGGTACTAAGATGGATGAAGCTGTGTGTTGCTGGAGTTATCAACAAAGTCTCATTCAGTTCAGCTATAGTAGTTTTGTGTTAGAGGATTTTGCCTTAGAAGAGCTCATTTTTTATAAAGTACCAAATATAGAAGGCTGTTTTCCGAAAAACTGCTACGGAAAACAGCCTTCTATGTTTTCCGTGGCAGTTTTTGAAAGAGGATACTGTCAAAAAATATTTGCAGGACGAGACTTACACCTACTAGATATAAAAGTTAGGTCGAATTTGCCATAAACAGCTTTAAATAACGATCTACTTTCGATAAGAAGATAAATACGAGTACGATAGAGAGAATCTTATGTAGAATACTAAAATGTACACAAAAAAGTGTAACACAGATCTTAATATCCCTAATTTTAGGAGTACAACGCCAGCCTTATCGCCAATAGCGATATCTTGACAACCTCAGGTAGTCCGTAATATAGAAGCCTACACGACACAACTGATAAACAGATTTCACACTTTAGTAGAGTTTCGAAAAGTCACCTCCAAAGATAAGTCGCTAGTTATAAACATTGTGAGTATCTTATTCCGGGATTCATTTACATACATCGGAAGGAAAAGCTCCGATAAGACCAGAAATCACTAAAATAGAGGAATCTATGTGATTTCCAGTTCTGATTGTGTTGTTTACTTCGAATTGGTAAGATAACGTTAAGGCTACTGCTTGCACAGTAAACATAAAAACAGTAGACACTAAAGTCAAAACAGTTTTCTCCTGTATCGAAAGTGCCTCCCCTTTTATGACTCAACTGGTATCAGACTCTTACTGACTAAAACCCATCCGTGTTCATCCTAATGCCCTTTGCGTTCCAGGGCCGCGATGACTCTTTCGAACAAATTCTGAAACCCTGACAGGCACTAGCCCTAGCGGTACTCATCTACAAAGTGTGCCCCCAGGGCTCGTCAGGTCTGTCTGTTTGACCATAATAACCTCTAAACTACTGAACGAATTTTCATAAAGTTTTCACCTATGGACGGAGTGATTCATGAGGAGGGGTTAAGTGTAAATTGGCTGAAATATAATGATGATTATTGAAGATGTCGGAAATCATAATATCATTTTTCACAATTTTTTCTTTACTTATCATTAGTATAATATGGCACAAACTAATATAAACTGCAGTTTCTTTTTGTGGAGCAACAGATTACAACACGATAACATTAGGGTAACATTAGGACTAACTTATATACTAACAACAAATAACTTTTTGTTATCGGATGTTGCCCACTAACACTTGGAAACCTTGCTCCACAAAAAGTAACTGCGGTGTGGATGTACCTTTACCATACGCTTATCCTCATTGTTTGAAAAGAGAAAAGTTTTATAGCTGCGCAATGTCAACTGACCTCTACGGATTTACCGGTCCAAACACAAAACTCCAACCCCGAAACCAGAACACTAAATCTTTAAACGAATAAGTCTCTTATCGTCTCAATAAATCAGGGTTGTTATAAACCCAACCCCTATTTAATAGTCGGTTTGTCACAAATATAGCAATAAATTTTACAAAACTACCCCTGAAAGGAGTTATAAATCCTTACGAACGAGGCAAATGTGTGTTTAAACAATTTATGTTTAAAAGGGTATTTTTTAACGTTTGTCGGTATTGGGTACAATGGGTTCCATAGAAGTAAGCGCCAGAATAATCTATGGTTAGGACTGTCAAAGAGATAAGCCGCTTTGGTCTTTGAGATCGCGAACAAGTCACTAATGAAAGATGCGGCTTATGCCTGATCTCCAGAAATAGCAAATTTCTGACAGTATCTAAAGTTACCTTTCACACCCTATCTATGGTAAGTGCAAAGCCCCAGAAATGGATCAAATGTAAAGTTTGAAATACCTAATATCTACCTAAAGCTATTGAAATGCAAACATTACGTTCCAGTTACTGATGGTAGCAAATTTGACAGTTGGTCAAAGATAGATGCGTTATTGAGACCGGCCGTTAGCTGACTCAGAGTTGAGTGTTCAAGAAATATAGGGTAAGTTTTGTAACTCTTTGAAAGGCTGGTCCTTGAATTGAATAATTTGAAAGAAAAACAAAACATCGAAGATAAAATATGAGACCCTGTAACAAGTGGCCAAATGAAAGATGTGGCTTAAACAGAATAAGTTATTAGCGTACTCAGAGTTGAGTATTAAGGAAATTTGGCCTATGGTTGACCTTGATTTGAAGATGAAGGAGTTGTATATCTACATCCAAATCCAGGATCAAAATATGGTCAAGAACTTTTTGGATTATTGCAAAGTTTTGTATACCATACCACACACCACAAGACTGCAAGGACCCTACTTAGCGCCACTTAGGAAGCTAATACGAAAATAATGTATGAAGCTATATTGTTATGCTTATAAGTATCCTCCATATTTTCCCAACTTCGGACTACTTTTCCCGAAACTTTTACCCTTAACACAAAAAAGGCGAGACCAACACAATACTGAGTCCCCGTAAACAACTTTCTATATTAATGCTTCCTCCGCTGTTGATATTAAATCACAGGCACCATGTATCAGATAGTACACAATATTAATTCTATTTAAACTGGTAGCCATTAGGAACAATTTAAAGGCATATTATCCGTTGCGGACATTAATAAATACTGTTTGTTTTGAACTAGCTGCGCGCCCCGGCTCCTGTCGTGTTGTTAGTTCGCCATGTGATGTAATGTGAAGTGCTATGAATGTAATGTCGATAGTCGACTTATTAAAGTTAGTATTGGAGCTGGTGGGTAGAAAGATGGTTTAGTTGTAAGTACTGGTACCGTTTGGAGGTCTATTTGCAATGGAAATGTTGGTTGAAGACTTAATAAGTCTATTTACTCCGGCATCTTACGTTGCTCGCAATGACAGATGGAGCTTTTGATTTTACATCTTGTATTTGAGTATTCACGGTGGTATGTGGATACCGATACTGTAAGGAATTTGACTGTTGGT
This sequence comes from Ceramica pisi, assembly GCA_963859965.1. Classification (NCBI taxonomy): domain Eukaryota; kingdom Metazoa; phylum Arthropoda; class Insecta; order Lepidoptera; family Noctuidae; genus Ceramica; species Ceramica pisi. Next base: position 5,252,512 of record OY982549.1, on the reverse strand, counting down.
AATGAAACTAACGCCTGTCCCACCATGCTGCACTATGTACATATGTATTTGTATTCCTATTTTAATAGTCGAATAAGATGTAGTACTACACTTGTAATAGAATTTCTATCTCCATAACTCCCGCCAACACATCTCCACCCATAAACACAAAAAGACATACAAACTGAAAACACCAATTTGCATCCTATTGAATATGTAGTTAATTTGACATAAGGTCACATACATACGTAGAAGCTTGTAGCAACAGGTTGAAAGACGATAATTGTGGTAACCCAAGCTAATGAGATGTTTATGAAGGGAGGCCATCGCGATAGCCCCACAACCTCTAATTGTTCTAGTAGAAACATGTGTTGGTAGAAAACATCATTGATTCATGATGTGAATTTCTCAATGATACGGATCATGGTGTAAAGGTATCCGGTGGGTGTGATTAAGGGGATCTTTCTTCAGATTTCTCCCTAGGTCTACCAGCTAAGTGTGTGCTCCTGACCTAGAGACCTGTAATTGCTTATCTTGTAATCTGACAAGGCTTTGTTGATGATAGCTCCAACCTCTCTCATGTAACGCTGGGAAGCATGTGTGATTTGTCGTTGCTAAAAGATTTAGATGCAGAAAGCTGAGAGACTAATTTGTACTGAAAGCTTAAAACATGCTCATGTAACAAATGAATGACAACGAAACATCATCTCCAACGAACAATTCTGAAGATTTGGGTTTGCAAGTTAAGGTGCACAAACATAATAAATTTGAATAACAATGGAAATACTCAGCATTTTACTGCAGCGCAATTAAGATTCTGGACAAATTGTTAACTTGTTGAAGATTTTATCACTTACAATGTTGGATTTTGCAAATTGCTCAAGCGTATGTGGTATTCATTGGAATTCTGCAATTAATGCAGTGATTACATGTTGAAGATATCTTTATAACCTTTTTAAGTGTCGTTGGCATTCAGCTGCATCCGGTTAGACACACTTAGACGGTTGGAAACTGAACCGAAGGGGGAAAGGCTAAGCAGATGATGATGAAGTGTCATGTGGTTGAGCTAGTGTTATTTTTCCCTATTTTTAAATGCTGTAACTTTTTTCAACGCTAAGCCTTTCTTCTCAGGCCTCACTATCACAAATGATTGTCACCATTGCAAAAATTTGGATCTCCGAACGGTCTCCACATTTCTGCCACCTCAAATTACCAATATTACCATCCCATAATCAATTACCTGAATCGAGACTAATATATGCAAGCAATTCTCACGCTCATTGGCTTGGCGTTAGCACCAGCTATGAGGTCTAGTATTCCATGTACTAATGTTACAAGCAACAGCACTGATTAATCGGCTCGCTTCGTCGATAGAAATCGTCATTACGCTGTACATATTTTACTAAGGACAGGTTGGCGCTGGTTTCACCGTTAGCTAGCATAATTTTGAGTTTTGCTTACACAGATAGTTATTAAGGGCGTTTTAATGAATGGTGGTCGGTGGTTGGAATGTTTGTACAAGTGAGGGTGGCCGTGAAAGTCTGTCTACATTTTAATATGTGCTGTGTTATTGTTTTTCTTTTAATGTGGGAGTAGGTATTTTACCGAAACCAATGATCAGTATCAAAAGCCGCTCAAGCTCACGTTGGTAGTTTTCTGTCTTCCGCTGCGGATGTGATGGATTTACCGAAGTGCTCGACCACATCATCGCTTACCGTTAGGTGAGATAGTGGTCAACGCATGCCTATCAATAGTAAAACAAAAAAAAGTGTTGCAAATAAACATACTATTATGCATTTACGAAGTTATAGATCTGTCTGTTTAACCCAAGCTACTATTCAAACTCAAGTTCATTCATAAAAGTGGTACCACAGGTTCATGCCATCAACTCCTCAATGGAGAAAAAGCGTGAATGTTCCAGCCACGCTCCAATTAAAAGTGACATCGTTATCTATCAATACTTGCTTTGTAAGCCTGTACCTACGCCTTTACGGCCTGATATCTGTGGTCTGTAGCATTTCATTTACTTGTCGGCAGTAGGGCTGGTCGTTCGGTGTTCGAGTACTTCGAGTAGGTTATTGATTTGTTTATTATTCAGATCAGAACGACATTCGTCAGATACTATATTTATTATTTCTTCTTGCAACACTATGGGTATTCCAATAGTATCAGCTAACAGATCGAGTTTGTGACTAGATTAAGATAATTCCATTTATCTGTTTGAGTAGGTTGATATCAAAATTAGTTCATTATGGAGATTATTTATATCAACTACAGCGTTAACTTAAGACTGAATCTGTTGAACCTGAACATCGATCTAAATATAATATATGGCTACCCTTGGGGGTGTTCTATGACCAGCAATTAACGTGTTTCGGCTGAAATGATAAAAATGATGAAGTCTTAAGTTGTTGAAAAATTGATGAAGTCTAATGTTGTTGAAAAAAAAAAAGACAACAAGAACAGCTGAACATGCAGATACTCCTGAATTGGCTGTCTTTTCGAATTTTCAGACCAGCAGAGGAAGCTTAGCTTAGATAATAACTTCATCGTCACCATCATCTTGGTCCACCAAGTATCTCGCTTCTTCTGTCACTTCTGTTCTTGTTACTTTTGTGATCTATCTTTCCTTGTTTTTGACTTAACAGCCCTACTGTCTATAGGCCTACCGGCCCAACTTTCAATTTTACGCGGCTCGGTAAATATTGTTCCTATCACTTCATCTGTGTGAAACTGTGAATGAAAGTATGAACGATCGCCTATGGTGTGCGGTAGTGTTGTAACTACCCGCAATTTGTATATTTCTGCTTGAATTGTGGGTAGGTGTTGTTTTGTAACAGGCTTTACAAGTGTTAACGTTTAACTAAGAGGTATGAGGAAATATTTTGTGACGCAAATTATATTGGACATGGTGGGAATTTAACAATTTTCTGCAACCCCATCTGTGGAGAGAGGTCTAGATAGTAAATTTGTATTAAATTTTATGCTATCTTTTGTATCAATAATCGCATGTATGAAAGATTAACGGTTCGACCAATTGGGTAATTTCTTTTTTGTTGTTTTCTTTTTGAAAATTCACCGGAAACTAAATTGCACTCATGAAAATCTGGGGTAGGTCACTAATTTGTGTTTTGGCGTTTGCACATCGCATCCATAATTTAAGACTTTTGTAGGCTTAGTAACATCATTTAATTTCCCAGCCAAGCCCAAGGTGTGCCTGCAAACACGACAACATAATATGTATGAGATGCGTATGCAGAGAACTACAATTGAACCTTGAGAATGGTGCCATCACTTCCCTCTATTATTCACAAGTTTAAACTATGTCATACTGCGTTTATCGATTTTAATAGCATCGATACTACCTTGATATTCACTGGACTTCTCAAGGATGCAAGTGTTGGCAATGTTAGAAATTTTGATTTTAGGAAATATTCCGACTGGAATACTCCCGCTACCGTATTTTCAATCCTATAAGAACATGACTCATAAAGCAAGTATTTAACTGCAATTATTACGTTTCCGCAAATATCACATTTCTTAACCGCAATCATACAATTATCGCTTCAAGCTTACCTTCCACTAATTCAATATATCAAACATTATTGACTTTAACGAATTACAACACGGAATCGGCAAAAGTAGATCACATTCTAAAACCGGACATATTCTACAAAAAAGAACAACAACATAAAACTTCTGTACTACCCATTTATTCTAGTAAATGTCAGTGCAACTAGTGCAATATAAAATTGGTCGTATTAACTGAGAGGCCAGTATAAATTGAAACTTTAGAACAGCGCTGATTGTAAAGACCAGTGGTACACATCTATAAGATTCCGAACATCTAGTTTTAGTCCTATATTGTGCCGTATGTCATCATATGATGGGCATTGTAGATATTGCTGCGGGGATTCGTAAAGTTATAGGTTGTCTATTTGATAGTTGAGCAATCTTAAATCTGGGTTTAGGTGACATTCAATTATGTTTCCGTCCGTTATTGAGATAGTTCAGCGCTATAAGGAAGGAAGACACGATACCTGTGCCTGCGTGGGAAGATAAGGTAGAAGTACTCTTGCGTGCATGTAATAGACGGCTGGTTTTTATATTGTGTTGCTTTAATAAGGGACTGGACTGGTTAACTATATCACTGAAATAAATAATCAAAATATCAACAGTCAAAAGGATGTTGAGCCATATTTTATGGTGGTTAATGTCCAGGCTACAAAAGAGACTTGCCATTGATTAATATTAAAGGAGATCCTGTTAACCATTAAAACAAACTTAAAACGATAACAAAACAAACCTCGCCATCCTAACGCTATTAAACCTAGCGTCTAATGCGAAAAACGAGTAAAGACAGACAGACAGACAGACAATAAAATACAAATAAATCTCTCTTGCGATAATTGAATAGAAGTTAATTTTACTCGACGAACATTTAACGCCAGGATTCAACATTTCCGGGTTGACTCATCTAGATTGGCAACGAGATAAATATAGGAAGAAGTGTTCATTCTATGATCAGGGAGGAGAATGGTCTAATGCTAAATGCTGATGCTGCAGTGACATAACTTGTCAGTAAAGTTCAAAGCAGAACTGAGAGGGAGTATTATTTTTGGCAACTAAAAGTGATTTTTTGCCGTTACATTTTACTAGATCTGGTGGTTAGTTGAACATAAGCCTTATTTAATTAAAACTATTGTGCAGGATAAAATTAAATATTTGCACACCATATCTTATGGTAGAATTTAAAGGGACTATTATAGTTTTAAGAACATAATTATGACATTGTAAACCTACATTGTAGTAAATAAATATATTTAATTTGATTTGTAAGATTTCACTTATAACAGTTATACTTTACTTTTCAATGGTGCAATGGAATCGAAAAAATATGGCATCTTAAAAACTTTTAAAAATTATTATTGGCAGTTGATTTCTGATATAATTGCGACTTTTCGTAAAACATGGACCAAGTCCATAGTTATGGAGATTTAGATAAATCAAACCTCTGTATTTTAATCTAGAAATCTATACATTTAATTTTAATACAGTCTGATAAGAAAATTAATTCTTACTTTACATCTACTAAAGCTGTAGTCGACGTAAACCAGCCGAGGAAATAATATGAAATTGTATACATTAACATAAACAGCGCGTCGCGTCGTAGGTGCGCAGGCGCCGGCTCTGACGCGCTACAACGAGATGGATTTGTGAGAACCGACCGGGTACAGGGACTGATTTACACGTTTATTTTGATAGCCGTGAATTCCTTTAGGTTAAGTGGAGATAGACGGTAGTAGACAGTTTTTAAAAGTGATATGGAGTAACAGCAATGTAAAAAATCATAAGTATTGTTAAGCTTTGCTTTGCTTACAGTTTCATTTGCTTCATCATCATTCTCTTGATTAAATTTTTTTGCAGTGCTCTTTTTCCATAGCTCTCTATTAGTAGATTTATCAAAACTTTCCCATGCGGTTTTATCAATTTAATGATCATATTTTGTTCAACATCAAGGAACTTTTTATAATAAGGAATCATCAGTCTACAGCAAATCTTTCTTTCTCATTGATGGCTGAGTCCACCCCTGTCTCCCGTTCCTGGACGTCCCCCATAAATCGTGAAGCGACAGTTTTAAACACTCTATTGTACAAACATTTGTATCGTATTAGCCGAACATGTCCGAACTTAATGGCTCGGCTCGCGTGATTTACCGCCCGTGTGTCACCCACCTCTGACATGCATTGTGCGAGGGGTTAAGCGTCCGTGTGTATGTTGTGCAATCGCTGAATTGGGTTTTGTTAGGCTAATGTTATTGATATGATTTTTTATTGGAAATTGTAAATTAACTTTCTCATACGTATTGGTGAAAATTCGAGGTGTGTGGTCTCTTTAATGTATTTTATGAGTTTGAGGTAGATACAAAAAACGATGGCGTGAAAGATGTTAGTGACAAGAGTAACAACAAGCGAGATGACAACAATAGTCAAGAAATAACCGTACATGCAAAATGAGATTAAGACAGAAGGAAAGGCGGAGACCGCGGAGATGAAAAGTAATACATTGTTAGAAAGAAAGAAAGAAAGAAAAAGAGTTTATTTGCAGGACATCTGAAATCTATAAACACTGCTAAAATAAGAAGCAAAATGCAACAACTAGCAGACCGTTAAATACACATATCGCTAATAAAAAAAATGAAGGTGTTGAGAAATTTGAAAAATTATTAGAAAATATGACATTATCATCATCATGTCCGCCGAAAAACGTCTATTGCAGGACATAGACCTCCTCCATGCGTTGCCACAACGACCGATCCAGTGCGTCTCGCACCCATCGGCTACCCGCGACCTTCATCAGGTCATCGGTCCACCTTGTTTGAGGCCTTCCAAGGTTGCATCTTCCGATACGCGGTCGCCACTCCAGAACTTTTCGGCCCCATCGACCATCTGTTCTGCGAGCAATGTGCCCTGCCCACTGCCACTTTTGTTTGACGATCCTTCAGGCTAAGTCGGTATCCTTGGTTTTCTTACGGATATCACCACTATTCACCACTCTTGATTCGATCACAAAAAAATATAACAGTGCCTTCAAATGCAACTTCTTAAATAAGCCAGCCAATTAAGCAAATAACTTCAGGCTCAGGGTTATTTATATTTTAGTATTGAGTGTTAATACAGCTTAGGAAAACTATCACATACACAACACGTACAAGAATAATGTTCCTTGTCATTCACTAGTGATCATTTTATCACCTAACTTTACGATTGTACTTGAACCTACAGCTTTTGTGAAGAAACCAGGAAAACTTTAGTCTTAAAAGAAACTTAATGCCAATGTTTACATCTAAATCGTTAAATGTTACCAACAAGTATTCGTAATGTTGGCATTATTTAACATTTTATGTATCCTATCGATGGCCCAATCTCAAAATTTAGAGTGTTCGGTAAAATGGTCAATTTCTTGGTATAGGGGCCACTAAAAAGGAAATACCACAGCTAGATCTTAGTTGGAGATCTTCCTCGTATGACATGAATTTGTATCGAAACTTTCTGATATGGATACTCAATTCGTGAATGATAACAGCAAAAATGTAGAGCTGTCACCACCACTTACTGCAATTAACGCAAAATCGTACCACAAAAACTATTTCCAAACACTTGGATACATGTTCACATCAATCAAACTTTCCACCAGGCAATAAACTAAGCTATAAAACCTAATCGATTACAGATAACGACTCACATAGTCACAATCCAGAAACACAAGAACCAACTTAACTTGAGCGACGGTATTAAAGGGAACTATATTTTTTAAATAAAATTTAAAAAATTGTAACTCTTTGTCTCGACAAGCAGCGCCACACTTAAGTGTCAACGTAAATTGGTTGTGTTTGTTACGTTTTCATACAAATTCGATACAGTGCATGCTCGTATTAAATTTATTCTATATATTTTATTTCACAATGTTTGTTCGGGTTGGTATTCCAATATTTTATTTAGACTAGTTATGTTCGGAATCCGAACGGTATGACTTTATTACTCTACTATTACTTATTTATTATATTTTATAAAGTAACTTTGCATAAAGTTTATAGTAGTTTCAGGGGTCATAGACGCTTCCGTGGCTTATTTGTCGTTCGAGATTTATTTTGCTGGCATTGAAAAAGTTAACCTGAGAGGAGTTTAGTATAGGAGATTTTATATTTCTATCACAAACAGAGTAACTAAAATTCTTATAAAAAATGTGATATCTAGAGCTTTTACAGAATTGATGGGATTAACTGTATACAGCATTTATCAAGTATTAATGGAATTAAGATTTTAACTTCCCAATTCTCAGGGCCATTAACTTTCATTCTTTCTCCCAATTTCTAACCTTCTTTTGAATTCATTCAAACATGTATCATAACTTCGTCTATTACAATTACAAAGTACATCTACCACCAACTAGTGTGTATCTGTTAGTCTTATTCAGACTCGAATGTTTCCGGATGCTTTTGAAGCGTATCTGTTTGTTTGCGGCTTCACAGCGAGGCGTCAGATTATCTGAATACTTGCTAAATAGACGGAGATAGCGATACATATTACTTGGAAATTAGTATAGGTGTTACTGATGTGTGAGTGACTTTAGCTATATCGAATCCTCTCTAACTCACCCATGGTTGGTAAATAGGATACTTGGCGCCACGTACAATGTAGTATGATTGTACAGTCACAATCACAATGTTAGTAGTGAAGCATTAGGAGAAGATGAAATATAGGCCAAACAACGGGTAGAGATTAACAGATACCTAACAATGTTCATGACATTTGCTGGGCCTCTTGAACGGTACATCGACTTCCCATAAAATGATGATTAAGTATGAGGTAAGCCACAAACACGAGGGAGGAAGGGCGGACCGAACTAGATAGTTAGTAGTTAGTTATCTACTTAGTCTATTTAAAAAAAAACAGGACATTCACTATTGTTAAAGTTCAATAAAAGCCTTGGAAACATAAGGACTGTTCTAAATGCATTAGTCAGTACATATCTATGTAAAATAGATGATATTCCTAAAACGTCAAACAAAATCGCTATCGTAGCATAAACAGACCTACAGCAAAGCTTGTAAACAACAGATTTGCATGATATCATTACTTTAAGTACTGTTACTTCACAATCTGAACTGATACAATACAAATAATATCGGTAACTATTGATAACAATACTCACCGGTATTTTATAGCCTATAAACGTAACTAAACACAAAGTTAAACAGTTAGACCTGACTAGTTAGACGCTATATTTTCGTCAGCACAGTTACAGCGAAACTGGAGACAATTTATGATCCTATCAGGCAGCCAGTGGGGGACATTCCCTTAAAATAGTTTGAGGAGTCTTTAAAATAAAGATATAAGAAGAAAGCTGGATGTGGTGACTTTGAATAATGATAAGTTCCGAAATCGGGTAAACTAAGCTTCAATCCTTTCCCTTAGCCAAAGCAATCTTTTTAAACCAGTACAAAACAGTCGGTCTATTGTGTAAACATCTCAAAGTGAAAACTTATATACAGTGAGTTTAATGTGAACTGTCATTGCATCTTGATTGCATGGATTGACAGTGCACTGCATGTTTACTTCAACTAAGTTTTCGCGGAGAGATGGTTACTAAATAACAATACTAAACAATATTAATACTTTTATGTACGTACATTGAAAATTAAGACAGGTATTTTCCAAAAGGAAGCTACAAGAGATTAGATTCAAAATTACCACAGCATCTTAAAAATACGATATCCAAGCCACATCATTTTTGACTAATGATGATCGCATCGATAAAAGCCGCAATATCCGGGTTAAGTTTGACCATTGATTTCTCAAGCATTCAGAAGACGTTTTGGTTTCAAGGAGTACTTTGACTTCGTCGGAATATCCCCCTCTATTCCCAACTCCGCGCCGGCGCCCTTCGCGTACGTAGTTTTATTCGACATATTTCCGCATTCAAGGTTGTGACATCAAGTTGAATGCAACGCGTTCTACATTCTCAGGCGACAGGCTCTGCACATTTGTGTCGGACATTTGGACATTTGTTTACGAGAGAATGTTTGAAGACAGCGCTTTGTTTGGTTCTTAGTAAAGTGGGCTAAAGGTCGGAGCTACACACTTTTGTTTGGATTGACGTGTCCCAGTAGCTGGAACTTTGTAAATATACCTGACATAGAGAAACGGTCCTCAATGTCCTGTGGTGCTTCATTAGAAATGTCTTCGAATAGAATCGGTTTTACTTTCGTAAGTTGTTGATGGGATGGTATAGATGGGATATTTGTGTAGTGCCAATCCGTTTTCAATGTTGTGTTTCTGATTAGCGTTCCCTATTTCAGTCATCGCTTACATTGCCTTTTGGGTATTTTATTATTATAATTTTCTCTAGCAGCACTTATACTCAGTATAAATTTCCATCGTTGCCTTCAAATAGAGGCAAGCTATTAAAATCATCGTACCTTCAACAAAATCCTTTCCAACTCGGCCAGTATAAAACTTTCTTCTACCTCCTATCTATTAAGGTTATAACAACACCTCTGGATAGCTTACTTATCTAGGTATTACCCTTACAGCATCTTCATCATATGCTCTGGTACAAACTGGTTGATATACGATAAATTCTCGTCGCGATTACAGGCGAAGATGCCGCGGTAATGGCAGATTATCGGCGCCGCGCACCTTACATTTTGCTATAAATATCGAAGATGAAAGTGGAAGTGGTGAATTTCTTGGAGTATTTCTCGCCGAATGAGGCTGTTAGGTTATAGTGGTTTTACAATAAATAATAATAAATTCCTTATAAAACGTAACAAAGAGACTCATATGTATGAAGTAAACGAAAAATTACGAATGAAGAGGCTTGTAGAGAATGTGTGTTTGGGCAAGGAAACTGTGGGTGGAATTATGAGATTTTGCGTATATGTAGTTAGATATTGTTGTCTAAGATCGGTCTTAATAATTCTTTGTTCCTTAAATTGGCTGAGTTCAAGAGCCATGACTCTTTCAACCAAAGGTGCATCTCTGGCAGGCACTGTCCCTAGTGGGCCTCGTCATTTTTCTTGCTGGCCCTAATTTTTTACTTTGACGTAAGCTTTTATAGACCATGAATATATTTGTTCCAGCGGAACCAAAAGTATCAACTTCATTGCAAAAATACCATACCACCTTCAGATAATGTAAATCCGTCTTAAACGATCAGTTATCTCCCCATTAGCCTACATAGGTCGGCGCTAACCATAGCTTGTTAATAAGACAAATAGGTAACAAGTGCTGGTTACCTACCATTAGCTCTGCTATCAAGTCAAATGGAAGTATTAGTACGTGACACTAGCTATAGTTATGAAGTGGGTGATTTATCTTGCTCGACAGTGTACAATAATCATTAAAATCAACGTCTTGAAGAGCAAATATGGGCAAGTTTAGATACAAATTGGTTGTAACTAGATTAGGAAAATGTACTGGACTGTAACTTTGTTGAGTTTTTATGATCTTGTGTTGTTATTATGCAGTTGACTTTTATTGGAGCCTTAGCTTATTGGTCATCTTTACATGAAACATTGACTTAACTTGAAAAACAGGATTAAGGAAAGTTTAGAAGAAAATCCTAGCATACAAGTAGGCAAATGTGCAAGGATGGACATTGATCGCCCATACGCAAAAAACGTTTTAGAAAGTATCTGTTTTTTGGTAGCTAAGTGAAAAGTTTACAGGTCACTTCTAGTCAAGCAAGTGAACTACAGTCCACCATATCATTATATACAAACTGGAATACAAAGAGAAAAAAAATGATCTGATTGTAATCAGTTTCATTTATCAGTAAGAACAGAAGCGAACTTGCAAAAGACTGTACAAGTATAAGAAGTATGGTTCACTAGATAGGATGAAACGGTCGATTAATCGCGGCCGACACATATATTGTGTATATAGTGCATGCAAATATTTGAAGTGCAATATGAATGGATATAGGAATAGATTGTCTCTACGATTATAACCTAAAGGAGAACAGAAATGTATTAAGCTGCTTCTGAGCACGTGACGGAAATTGAAGATGGACGAAGCTTAGTGCACTGTATTTGTAAACAAGCAGTGGATTAATGTATACTATATATCGAAAACTTTTTTTGCCTTTTTTTGCAGAAATATTTCCGGGGTTTCGTTGAAAAACCTTCGTGAAAAGTTCAGGATTACTTTAAAAAGGAAAAAAAGTTTGTGTATTGAAACAGTGGTGTATTTTTCAAACCCACACAAAAAGTGTCTACCTTTTGGTTACTCAATTTATAATAATTAATTTCAACTATAGCCGCTGGAACAATGATCCTAATTCTAAAAAGACAAAAAAACTTTTTCATTACAAAGCACAGTTCACTAAACAGTTTCAAGCAAGTGTTGATGAATTAATCGATGATAAAAAAATGAACATGCAGAAAAACCCCGGCTGCGAATCAATTGGATTAAGTTTTTTTTTTCTACGGTGAAATTAAACCTCCATCTGTTGCTATAGTGAGGCCACAGCAGCAGATTGAAGTTTACTTTTTTTAACCGACTTCCCAAAAAGGAGGAGGTTATCAATTCGGTTGTATTTTTTTTTTTTTTTTTTTTTTTTTTTTTATGTTTGTTACCTCATAACTCCGACAATTATGAACCGATTTGAAAAAATCTTGTTTTATCTGAAAGGATATACTTGCAGATTGGTCCCATTTAAATCATATCAAAATCGGTTACGAACTTTGAATTTTAAATCGAAATACCTGGAATTTGACTATTTAGATGATTCTTTGATAATCGAAATTGCGTATTTTCCTTTTCTGCGATTTTGCAGTGGTGTTGTTAGGTGTGGGGCACCACTAAAAAGTGAAAAATAAAAAACTTTTTACAAAAAAATACAACCGACTTCCAAAAAAAACACTACAAAGTAAAAAATAACTTTAATTTCGGAAGTCGGTGTCAAAATACGAAGAAAGTAACAAAAACACCGACTTCCGAAATTAAAGTTATTTTTTACTTTGTAGTGTTTTTTTTTGGAAGTCGGTTGTATTTTTTTGTAAAAAGTTTTTTTGTTAGATTGTTGTGCCTGTAGAAGCATGGTTTTAAGATTCACTGCATATGGTTGAGAATAGCATCGATTGTATCTTTAGACTACTTATGTATGTTAGACCAATGGTTTTAATTGACATAATTTATGATATTTCTAATTTATTTTCAACTAGGAAAGCAATCATATAACTTTAGGAAGAAATTAAAGAACTTAGATATGTATCCAGAAATGCAGAGGAAATGGTCCAAATAAAGACTTTGGGAAACCACAGTGACAGTACCCACAGGGCAGTATGTAGATGAGTCTCAGTTACGTATTAAATTATATACTTCTTGATTTCCTCTCCTAATAAATAGATGGAAGGAGCAATACCATTACAAAATATGTCGCAAATGGAAGCTTCGTAGCAATAACATTTACATAATTATGGGATATTAGGATTGCAAAATACGATGCAATTTATGACAGGTGCTCGTTTCATCTCTGGTTACTACAAAAGAAGGGACTTTATTCTGTTTTACTTGATTTAGCTTTATTACGCCTTCTTCTTCCCACGGTACATGATCTGCCAAAGGATTTTTTGTCATCATGTTTTTCAATTTAATAATCTACGAAGATTCTATTGTGACATAATCATGTTTAACTAGGTGGCTGTTGCTGCATTCTTAAATTGTTCTTTCATACTTGAACTCGAATCGTAACATTCTATCCTAACAAGTTTATTCTTAGGAATAAACACGGAAACGACTCATTCAATATATGCAGTGTCGCAACAAGCACATGATATTTGACACGCCACCTCTCAGTTAATTTTAATGTGAATGAGGTTCTTAATCAGCGATACCAAGTAAAATTTGTCTAATCTAAGTCGTTTATCACAACTAAGCGGCGTCGAACCTCCAATCCAGTCTCATTGATGTCAAGACCGTCGATCTTCAATCATGCACCAACCGACCATTACAATCAATCTCTGTTTCAACTGAGCCACGTTTGGCGCGAACCACCATTATCTACACTTGTACCATTTATGTTCGCCAGCTTCTCGCTTAGAATAAACTCGCGAGAACTTGTTTGTAATTAGTTAGGATGGCTATCAAGTAAGTCTGGATTATAGATTACTTTCGTTGTATTAGAAAATATTGTCTTTAATTAATGAAGGTGTGCAATCAGGTATTTTGCTTTTTCTTCGTTTTGTTTCACACAGTAATTGGAAATATTGGAAACGTTTAGTTGGTTGGAGAGAAACCTGCAGTTGCCTCAAACGGTTGGTACTTAAGCTGCTGTTTCAATATTTATATTCTCACCTTTTTATGAGGTAAATATTGTGAAAACAGTTTCAGAAGTGGTCTAGGTACATGACTAAATATCAAAGCACGATAATGATTATCAAAATTATCATTTGAAGGGTCCCGAAAAATCAACTTCCTAACTCCGAGTTTCCGTAGTAAGATGATGTCGATGCAAACGAGACAGGTTAAGCCAATCATCATTTAGATAGCCGTTGTCATTAAAATATGTTGGTCACCAGCTCAACAGTTTACTACCTCTTAATCTTTGGTAAATACTTGCGTGAATGTTGATACTTCCTCGATGAAGAATGAGTATCGCAGAAATAGCAGAAAGGATTTGGGAAAATATGAACAGGTACAGAATAGGGTTATTCATTTTAGTTTATGAAAGAGAGTGAAAAGGAGATTAAATCTCTTTCTTAAGTTACCTACATCTTTAAGAAGGTATTAAATATATATTTTTTTTAATTCATTTTTGCCATATTTCAAAAGACCAAAAGATATTTTAGTTGGTTGGGAATAGCTTTAAACGCTTACATGTTGAAAACCACGGTGTACCTTGACTCCATACAAACCTCGCTACTTCACTTCTGTTCCTCAGTGACTATTGGATTCAATTTCAAGTGTATGCGTTACGGGTGCGTTTTGACACGTGCGTTCTTTGTGTATTGCTCTCGAAGGAAACGGAACGTGCATTATCTTGGGTAGATCAACGTCTTAACGCCTCATTACACATTTCGTCGATTTCGCATTTCTTAGAGAAACGCAGTGGCAAAGAACAAACAGTGATAGAATGCGTGCCGGAAACCTTAATTTTACTTTACCAACTTCATAAGTTCCTTGTTAGGTGTAATAAGAGTACTGACTTATGTGATAAGCTGTAATTAATATTTTGAGCAAGCATAGCAAATTTTGTGATCCATTTTTGGGGTTATATTATGTTATCCACATGGTGGAGGATCTTGCTCTGAAGTTAGATAGTTGGCATTCTGACTACTTGATAATATTTTCATTACCTCTGCGATTCATATTATTATACTAGTGGAGTTTATTGAAAATATTGCATGAGGCATGATAAAGAAACAAAAAGCGCACTTTTCTTAAAAAGTGAAGTGTAATGAGAAGGAAGTATTAACGGCATGTAAGATCATCTCACAAAGTCCACATGAAAGATAAAATTATCTCAGATTATCGTTCCGTAACTTCAGAGGTAACCAAAACAGGTTAACGGTTCGCACGTAAGGCGTTCACCGTTTACATATTAAATAATAAGATAACAGTAGAAAGTGTTTATAAAACCCTTATTTATATCGTGTTTATTTCCTTACCTTTGAAGTTACAAGTAACACTTGCTAATGCTGATATTACAGAACACTTTGCCTTATCTAAACAGTTGCACAGCATTAGACTTTCGCGAGGAAACTTGAAAGTTCTGAATGTTTTGATTATTCCGTCTTTATTGCAAGGTCTGTAAGTTGTGGGGTTGTTAAATGGGGAATCCTTTGAGGAGATGCTGTTGTTTCGATTTAGAACCAAAGGTTATCAAACTTTGGGCTCTCTGAAATAAATGACCGAGAAGTCAATTGGGCATGATATTTTAAACAAGCTTTAAAGCTTTCTGATAATACCAAGTTATAAAAGCAACTTCGCGGTAGGTAAGTCAAAGACATGAGAAAAAAGAAAGAATATGCATCGTCAATCCGAACAAAAACCGCGATACCGATTTCAAAACATTGACAGTCGAAAAGCAAAAAAGTAATCCGTCATTCGGTAACCACATTCCACCCCATTGGGTCCAACTTGGTAGCACTTACAGCCAACTTTATTGGGCCAACGTTTGTGACATCTGACTGGGAGCAATTAGGCAGGTCCCTTGGGAGTCTCAGTGGGGAGTGAAACCACCAATATATAGATAAATGACGTCTGACAGCCGTCTGTAAGAGCTTTTACCGTAATTGTCACGTACGTTAATCTTGACGATTCACCCTTTCGTTAAAGTTCGACTTGTGGGATTATTTCTGTAATTAGATCCGTCTTTGGAGTAGCTTTGAGGGGTTAACGCTCAGATGGAGTATGCTTGACGTGAAGAGTACTTGAGGGATCGCTTATTTCGATGATATGTTTGTCAAGAGGGATTTGGATCATGCTTTCTTTATTAAATTGTTTAGTATGTGTCTTAAGATAATGCTAATTATGTTTTTGGTGTCTTTTGTGTTGTATTTTGTGGTGTGATTTTTTAGTAAGAAAGCTTTGATTATGTGGAGTCTCAAATTACGTGCAATATTTTTAGCCTGCTGAATATTGGCTACTTCTCAACATCATCTAAATAAGCAATGCTAAAACAAGAATTTTGTGCCATTTCATTCGTTATTAAAAATCATTGCTGATGCTAATATTCTATCATATTAGGAAGGCTGTATGTTTTAATGTTTGTTAATCAATCACGCCTCAACTACTAAAGCAATGTGGAAGAATCTTGGCACATAGATAGACCTGTATAAGAAATTTGTACTCCTTTAAGATGAAGGCTCGTGAGCACATTCGCAAGAAGTTGCAAGAATCACTACAGCGCTAATTCGTTGGATTCGTGTTTTCTTAATAAAGTTGTTAATTTTGTTTATGTGTATGTATGTGTGTATTTATTATAGAATGTATTTGTTTGTCTTTTCTTTATATTGCACCTACCATGCTGTCTCAGCACCAACCTAAGGTCAACTGTTAGAAAATGCTTACGGCATTAAGTCCGCCTTTGTACAGTAATTTTACTTGTGCATAAAGTTTTAATAAATAAATAAGTTTTCAATTTCATGCGGGCGAAGCCGCTGAAAGAAGCTAGTTTCCAATAACCCATTTCTCAAATACCTATCCCTACCGATCAGTCACCCCAACGTTACAATTCTCAAAATTCTCATTAATTTCACTCGATGTAAGAAACAGTTATTTAAACAAAAGGAATTCCTCCGAACGAATAACGGATCGTGACAAACTGAATGTTGAAAATGCGTCGGAATTAAAAGATTGAAGCAATTTGCTTAAATACAGCAACAAACGGACAATTATTCGCAACTATGTGCCAATTTGTAATCCTTTTATGAACAATTAGCGTTTGACCAGCGGAATGGATGGACAAACAGGATTTTAGGATTCCGTAACAATGATATGATTCCTTTGAGTCATTTCAATCTTACAACTTATTATACCATTTATATCATATATTATGTGATTAGTTATAATTTTACTCGTTTGACATGAACGAGCATGGTGATGGAGAGCTCATGTGCGATGTCAGGCTCACTCAAATGTTTCGCTGATGTCGGCGCGTGTGTTGGATCATTCGGTTCCCTTCAAAATGGTTGAGATAGCGGTGAACGGGCGCCGTCAGTTGAGACTGGTCATCTATTAACCCCCACTGGCTTATTTTAATCGTTATATTTCAAGTTATTGTAATAAGTTTTTTATTTTGCATGCAGAAGAAACAAGTATAATAATGTAACTAAGATTTTAGTAAAACATAACATGATTTAAAAGAGTGTCCGTGGAGTTTTTTGCACGTTCTTCTCCATAGCGATCTACGACGCTTTGGAACGTGCAAATAGCTTCATGTTTTTGACTGACCGACCTTGACATTTCAAAAGTGCCTGTAAATGTTTTTTTTTTTTAATCAAAGCATTGAGTCTTGAATCTATAAACGATAAAGTTTGGATGGTAGGATGGATGTTTGTAACTCAATCACGCTAGAAACGGAACGGAACGGTTCGGATCAATAAATCGACATAAACCCAATACAAGCAAATAAATATTTCGCTACTAAAAAACCATTATATTTGCTACAAACAACTCCCTTAAACTTATTCATAAAGTAAGCTTAGTATCTACACCAAAGCTGCATGCTGTAATAAAAGTTATCAATTCTTTTATCATAAGAAGAGGAAGTCATTATCTGCCTAGCCTTTTCCCAACTGTATTGGGGTCGGCTTCCAGTCAAACCGGGTTTAGCTGAATACCAGTATTTTACGTAGAGCGGCTGCCTACCAGACCTCCATAATTTTGACCTTCCCATTAACTGGGTAACACGGTACTACTTGGCAAGACTGGAGTCAGGATTTACTGGCTTCTGACTATCCGTAACGACTGCCAAAGATCTACAAATGGCAGCCGGGACCAACGGCTTAACGTGCTTTACGAGGCACGGAGGAAACTCGGTATGTTAAGATGGTCACCCATCCACAGACCAACCTTGGCAAGCGTTGCTTAACCTGGTAGATCGACCTGTGCGGCTGTTAATGTTTAGCCACAAGCTCCTTAATACTCTTTATATATTTCTCTCTAAATACTCTTTATTGTACATTATAAAAAGTTCATGAATACATGTTGTCATTTGACCCATAGGTGTTAATGATGAATTGACCAGGGACCTATTTAATAAAACAGACAGGCGACAAGTGACAATTCGACAGTTTGTAAGTTTATTTCATACATTCTCTGCTTTATTAAACAAAACCTGTCACGAATTTGTTACAATTTTATCCGTTTTTGACAAATTTGTTGCTTTATCATTGTATGTTGTATTAAACGTTTGTTTAGCTCTGGTTAACGATTAAACCAATATCGTCTTATATTTTTGACACATGTTTAAATCTAAGCGTACTCTTCTTCTCAGATCATCGTTTTTAAATACGGAGCCTTCCTCTATCTATTCGTCTGCCACGCATGTCAAGTTCCTTAGCTGTTGCGCCAAACAATGAGATATTGTAGCGAAGTGGAACGAGGCTGCTGGATAAGCAAACGTTGTTCTAATGTTTACATAAACAGGGATTCTCGCTTTATGGATCAGCTAATTTGGAATATTCGCTCTTAATGGAGGAAGTTGGGTTCCGGTTAGAATGTTGGTAGCTACTTTATTGCTGAAGTATCTTAAGTTTATGAGGAAATGGATATGCATGAGTCAGTATTTTGACTTTTAGAGTATCCATATTATAGGTTTAAGTACTAGAAGGGTATAGATATAACCCAGTAACTTTAATGCCGATGTTGATTTTTTATTATTCACTTCTTACATACTGCAAGCGGCTTCCCTCGCGTGAATGTTGGCAAATTATCCCAAAGGAATATACTCCCGGGAAAAAATGCACACAATGTCATATCTGTGCCAATCATTCAGATCCTTTCAGGCGTTCTGTCATGAATTCGTGATCGAGCAACATACCTACCTCCATCCATTAATCCAAACTTTAACTCAACAGCCAACTTAAGTTTTTCTTAGTAGTAAGATAGACTCACTCGTGTTTGACCACAATCTCACCTGATGGAAAGCGATGATGTGGTCGTTGATGTGTTAGGAATATCTCAACGCTCCAATCATACAGAGCTTGATATCGTCATCAATGATTTTGGGTGTGACTACTCCTTTGGGGGTCAAATGCGTGACCGTATGAACGATGAAAACAAATATTAGCAATGTATGGAACAACAAGCACATGACGACATACCTACTTGTATTTGAATACCACTTCATTGGAGTGTCACCAGTTACGAACCGTGAGAATTTAAAGGACGAAACAAAAAACGTTTCGGAGACAGTTAAGAACTTAGGAGTGCCAATGATCTGAATCATTGATGACATCAACCGCCTATGCATTTGCTTACTATCTGCTGTACTTGTTAGTGTTCCCTAAACTCTTAAATCACGCCTTTGGATTGTATATCGACATAAAACAAGGGCTTTTGCGTAAAAAAAACTGGCAGATGATTTGTGACAAGCTGGAACGATGGGCCGCTGAATAGAAGAAGCACAGGACTGGTCGATGTGGTGATGCTTTCGGAGCCCTATGACCCGCTGTGATAATCTTTTAGCTAAAATGACGCTAGTGTAAATAGCCGCTAAAATATGCTGTAACTCTGTCCTTGAAAAGAAAAGAGACTTGTAATAGTCAAGCAGTTGTTATAGTACTTAAATCCGACCTTGTTCACGAAGGAAAGCTCCTAAACAATAAATTGATGAACCTCAAATATCGCTCCAAAGTAATAATGAAATAACGTAAGTTACATAAAAACTGCTTATAGATTTGAAAGCACCCGTTCTAAATTTTGCTGCAAAGTCCTTACCTATTTTAAATCCAATGTGGCGCGATGAGCCGTGTTTAAATACCGCAACATTGCGGAGACAGAAGTGTCAACATCTCCAACATACGAGAGACGCAGTGTAAACAACTGTTTATTAGTGTTGCTTCTGGTTTCTTGTGGTTGTGTTTCTTATGGGATTTCCGTTTATTGACTTCTTTTATGTATCAGGTGATCAACCCAACAGATCGACGCTTCCTGGAAGATAATGGTCCTACACTACAAATAGTGTATTAAATCAGAACATGAGACAAACGTTTGAGAGCCCTTAGTATCCACATCTGTACTTTGGGGAATTTATAAAACCGATGCTGCAATTAACATAGCTACCTTCATAGCCTAATACGATTGTTTTCAAACTTTTTGTATATTGAATAGAATAATAATAAGAGGATGAGATAATTATAATTATATAATAGATAATTTAGTTTCATAATTCATATTATTAAACGCGCCTGAAAAACATGTGTCTGAATACTGGTTCTCCTTTCGACTCTAGAGCAGGTATATTTAATGTTATTAAATACAGAGAGTGCGATATCAATTACTAAAGCTGTTACCTAATTTGTCGCAACCGATCATAATCATAAGAAATGAGAATTTAGGTACAAGTAGCTATTGCGACAGTTTGATCCCTTTCAACTAGATATCCTGTACCTGAGTACTTTGATTCCCAGTACGATTATGTCACTTTGATAACGAAGAAACATTTTGAGACTAGACATCCAGAAGTGTTGCGAAAATTATGTTGTTCCTCTTAGTATCTGATGTCATTTCTAAGTTGCCTCTTACAAAATCTAAGCCTAATTGCATAAGGTTCGTTACATAATGATCCTGTGGTCATTTTAATCGAAAAATATTTTACTTAGTTCGACATAGGGCAATTGATAAGGCAAACCTTTACTTGTGTGGTGTATTCAAGGAAATGCGCTTAATAAGTGTAGGTAATCTGCCCTTTCAATTTAGGGGAAATTCTATTCAGGATTATTTTTTAGGTAGCGTACTGCAATTTCTGCCTTTACTAGTGAAAAGAAGGTGTGACATTATGTATTTCTTTTAGAATCTGACAAAATAACACAGATCCTGAAAACAGCTTTTAGTTCAATCAGTTTCAATAGGTACATTTTTATATCAACGAAACTAAGCAATTAATAAGCTTTTAAATCTCTACCTTATAGAAAAGCAACGATATCTTTTCTGCGGAATAATCGCCGTTCGGGAAAAACAACTTCGGTGCCTAAAGCAGTTTTTCCTCACAGCCCAAACACAAGATCATCCCAAGACAGCTCAACTCAAGAAATGTCATCCCAAGACAAATAACAAAAAAGTAACTTATACAGTTTCACACACAAACAATCACATTCTTCATTTAACTCCATATATATTAATTACTAGACTTGTATTAATGTTTGTGTGTTCACTGTAAATCACTCAAAGTCGTGTCGTCTGCGCGTGCGCATACGAGACAAGAAGCAAAGGACAGTTTTACGCGTCGCTTATTATAATTTGCTTTTACGCATTTTTTGGGGTTTAGTCAGAGTTTATTAATTTGATGGTATTTATAATAACGCAAAAGGGTGAAAAACGGACCGTACATTTCGAAGAAATTCATATTTTATTACAGAGTTATAATTAATTTACATAAGCGTTACTCTTCGATGTAGTACACCTAAGACTACCTTCAGTACCTACTATCTTTCATTTTCTCTTTAAAATCCATCCAAAGGTTGTCTTGAAAATATCGCTTTCAGTGATAAAGTCGCCCAATGTGTCACTCAATTTAATGTTTTCCTCATCTATCTTTTTGGGGTCCCCTATGTTGTTCCGAACGCCGCTGTTGCGACACACGCTGTTGCGAATTATTTTTCCACTGCCTCACAGGTTCGAAAGCTCATAGACTCGAATGAAGTAGTCGCGAAAGACGCTGTTTCGAAAAACATTTTCACTGCCTCATACGCTCGAATGCTTGTGATTTCGATTTATTTAGTCATAAAATGTACAGGAAAATAGTAAAGCAGTAATTAAATAAAATCAACAAATTCGGTGTCAACATCATCATTTCAAAGTAACAATCAAAAATATTAGTACCTCAACTGTACATTTTTTGTCTATGATGTAACGTTACATTTTACAGGGGGAGCCTGTGAAATGTGAGGTCACATATAGCAGTTACCTACAGAGGGGAACGCGTGCTAAAAGGGAAAAGGACAAATAAATAGTATTAAGATTTAATGATTACACAACTTATAGAAGAACGGCTGATGAATGAAAAGGATGAGTGGACGTGAGATGGAAATGAAGTCTTCGTTGAAGAACCGGAGGACTGGAGGGTCCGTTGAAGAACCGGAGGACTGGAGGGTCGTCACTCTTCAGAGGGCTGGAGAGGATGGGCCGAGGAACGTCTTCATCCCAGGCTCGTTCAGCCCAGGCATCAAGGTGTCCTTTAAATGCGGCAAGGAAAGAGGCCGACTTATTAGGTTCCGAGGAGGTAAACTTAGAAACGTCCTCCAAGTCTACTCTTAATATAGGAGAGAGGGCGACTTCTCTGGTTCCCAGGAGGTAAACTGTCCTCTCAGTCACTCTTAAGGAACTTTTTCCGACTTGTTGCTGATCTCAGCTCCAAACGTAGACTGACCATGTTTTTACGACGGCTCTCAGATGAAGGCTCGCCTTTATTTTGAATTTGATATGAGTTTCTAGAATTTGATGGAAAAGAAAAATGGACTTTAAGAAGGTCTGATAACAATTTCATATGCGACCTAAAACTCCTAGCTAACTTCAGAATAGAATTAAAAAGAAAACTAGGCTTGTCCAACTGACATAATGACATAATACAAGAAATGTAAACAAAGCATTGAAGATAGTTAATTTGCAGAAAAACTTAGAATATACAAGTTAAAAAGAATCTAGGAATCAAGTTATGGCTATGCAGCTATGTATTAATTTATCTAGGAAGTTTATAGAGAGCGTAAGTACAAAACAATAAGACACACACTACAATGAGTAGGTACTGAACACAAAATCCAAGACTGATCTTTATAAAAAACTGTCTAGGTACCTAAGTGGTATTAATTATCGCTGTCCTGAAAAATATTACTAATAGAAAAAAAAATGTACAGTTGAGGTACTAATATTTTTCATCACAAGCATTCGAGCGTATGAGGCAGTGAAAATGTTTTTCGAAACAGCGTCTTTCGCGACTACTTCATTCGAGTCCATGAGCTTTCGAACCTGTGAGGCAGTGGAAAAATAATTCGCAACAGCGTGTGTCGCAACAGCGGCGTTCGAAACAACATACGGACCCATCTTTTTGTAACTTATATGGTGTAGGTACGTAAAGAAGAATATTCTATTCTACTCCCTCATGGTATTTCATAAAAAACTCGCAAATCCGTATTCCCTCTCTTACCTGGGTGTAAAAAGCGTGTGAGAGAAGGAGACTTTTTCACTTTATTTAGAAAAATTACTCTCTCTACTTCAACTCAAGTATTGATACCTTTGTTTATAAGAAACCGATTTATTAATCATTCGAATTTGAAACAATCGTTTCGATTGTTACAAAAAATCTCTACTTTCAGCCCATAACTAACTCAATCTATATTGGTTATGATGACAAGTAACCACACATTCTTTCACCACATAAAAATATTTAACCTACCCACGTTTTTATTAAATTATAAACAACGAGATTACAACACGATCGACGTCGATCGACGATCTATTAGTCGTTACGTCACTCGATCGTCGATAAATCGTGGATGGTGTCGAATGGCGCTGGCGCAAGGTAGCCGTCAGAGCCACCGGCGCGGCTAACTCAATCAAAATTCCTACTATCTAACGCCCACTGATGGTAGTTTGCTCAGTATTCTAATCACTTCCGAGCTACTGTATCGTTGATTACTGGATTTGAAAGAAAATCGACTATTTTGTTTAATGTAGGGGAGGTTATTTTAGATAAAGCTTTAATTGCTGCACAAGAATGTGTTGTTAAATGTTTTTAGGAGCTCGTGGCTAAATAACAAGAGCCGCGTGGGTCGATCTTTAAGGTTAAACAACGCTTGCCAAGGTTGGCCTGTGGATGGGTGACCATCTTAACATACCGAGATTCCTCAGTGCCTCTGGTAGTCGTTACGGGCAGTTAGAAGCCAGTAAATCTGACTACAGTCTTGCCAAGAAGTACCGTGTTACCCAGTTAATGGGTTGTGGAGGTTTGGTAGGCAGCCGCTACACGTAAAACACTGGTATTCAGCTGAATCCAGTTTGACTGGAAGCCGACCCCAATATAATTTGGAAAAGGCTAGGTTGATGATGATGTCTTTATAAAGGTTTTTGTAATTATTTCTTGTTTTTCCACCACCTTTAGTTGACTGGTAGAGAATGCTGAAGACATAAAGTCCGCCTTTCTTTTTGTCATTTTGTGACAATGTTTTTCTATATGTTGGTACACAATGAAAATTAACAATAGTAAGCTATAGTGGAGTGTGACTTTTTGCTTTGCTACTTTTTATCCGGGACTTTTTACTGGCAACTTTCTGTTTTTTTTTCTTTCATTTGAACCTTCTCCTGATATATAGTAACAAACACAACAAAAAAGGAATTAGCGAAATCGGTCCAGCCGTTCACGCGTGATGCAATGACTAAAGAAAATAAGGATTAATTTTTAAGCACAACAAAAACAGAATGAGCGAAATCGGCCCAGCCGTTCTCGCGTGGTGCGATGACGAGGGGGCATAGGGATTCATTTTTATATAGCTAGTTCGAAAACGAACTCGTGTGTGTAGACTAGAAAAACGGTTACATCAACAATTTTTACAACCCTCTATAATCTTCCTGCGCTTCTAACCTTACGCTAGTACAATAAAGTCTAAGAGCCAGCAACCCTAACTTTCACATTACCCATTCATTTGGCAGGACTATCGGCCGGCACCTGTAGAGAGAAAGTCTGACACTGACAGTGATGGCTGCCAGGAACCGGCTGTGGTGCAGTATCGGACATCACCCGTGAAACTTATCCGGCCACAGTTTGTGGTTGCAGAGGTTCAAGTCTGTGTAGCGTACCAAATATTTCATAAAAAAGTATTTTTAACACGATTTTTAATTTAATAAGTACCATTAAATATTGTCTTTGATAAAAGTAGCTTGTGATGATACAATATTTAAGAATTAATCAATTATTTATTTTTCTTTATAATGGACCATCCAAGTATGGTCCACAGAACTATTATAGTATCATATTTGAGTTGCGATAAGTGTTACAAAATGAAGGCGCATCGACATTGTGCTCAAACTTTAAAAAGGTGCTCCAGTAATGTCGCGTCCATTTTGTGGGAGTTCAAAAAGCGTCAACATTCGATTTTCGCTCGCTATAAATCACCTTTTATTGATCTGCAACAGACTTGTATCAACCTACTAAAGCAATTACATTCCCAGATAAGCTTTTTTCTTATTGTGAGGGATGACCACTCACTCTGTGAAGGTGGATAATCATGTTGAACAATAAAACACAGTTTAAAGGACGAGTGTGAATTGTCGTGGTAAATTGCTGCGTGTAGTCGAGTTAGCGAGTAAGATCTTTTTCGTTTGTAAGTTTTAAAATATAAGAGGCTTTAAAGTACTAGAGAGAAGCAATGTAATCGAATAAAAATCGTGTCAATTTTGCTGATTTCGGAACATATCATCATACCAAATACTGCGTCCAGAATTACTTATGAAATTGTATTCATCTTTTTTACTTCGAGTTTGAGTCCTAACTTAAAGTCTAAAAAACTGACCAAGTGTCGGATTCGCGCACGAAGGGTTCCGTACCATTATCTATAAAAACGAATATACAAGTTTGTTGTATGGGAGCCCCCTTAAATATTTATTTTATTCTGTTTTAGTATTTGCTGTTATAGCGGCAACAGAAATACATCATCTGTGAAAATTGCAACTGTCTAGCTTTCGCGGTTCTTGAGATACAGCCTGGTGACAGACAGACAGACAGCAAAGTCTTAGTAATAGGGTCCCGTTTTTACCGTTTGGGTACGGAACGAACCTTAAAAGAAAGCTGAGCCAGCAAAGAAATACTGTTCATCTTTTTTAATATTGCCTTTCAAATATACAAAACATTGCAACTACACTCAAACAAAGCCTTGCATTGTTCTCTTTAGAAAAATAAACTGATTGTCTATGTTGTGAGTTTGTTTCGGTGTTTCTTCTCAGAGCACTCAACAAGGAAACACCGGTCTCATCTAGTTTAAAATGACCAAAAAAGATTGACGTGTAAAAGTGTTATTTACATTACAATCTACTTACAGAATATACATCATTTATTCTGAAAACACCAAATCATAAACATTTTGGTGAAATTTACTGTCATTGCTCTAAAGGTATGAGTATACAGCTCCCATCAAGCTCACTGTCTTGACCTTGATTTTCACGATGAAATTTATACAGAATAGCACTATTGGTCTACTGTACAGCCCTAAACTACGTACAAGTTATCTAAGAATCGGTAATGAAACGATTTTCTTTAAGTGCAGGCGAGAAGTCGTTGACAAAGTACGCGCCAGTCGATTATTCCCGAGATTAAAACTAAATTAATTCGTTTCGTTTACACAACCGCAGTTTAGGTTTCATGTTGACTGTAAACGATTGGGTGTCGATCGGAGATTAGCTGCGCGTGCGACGACGAGATGTGCAATTAATGGGTCGGTTGAAAGAAAAGTGATCGTGTTTTCTGTTATGATCTAAATATGAGTATCTTTCGTTGGATGTTCTTAGTGCAATACTTTTTTATGTTTAGATGTGCGCCGAAAAGGTATTGTGTAGGTCAAAAAGTTATTAACCATACTAAACTTGGCGAGAGGTTTTTGGTCTGTAAAAACCAGCAGTTTTGTTATGTATATCAATTTAAGGACTAAAAAGGATAAAAAAATACAACCGAATTGAGAACCTCCTCCTTTTTAGGAAGTCGGTTTAATATGGAGGAAATGTCCAGCAGTAGGACAGTGTAAAAAAAAAAGAATAAAAAGGGAATTATAATGGGATTAGCTGCGCCTGCGACGACGCGACGTGCAATTAATGGGATGGTTGAATGAAAAGTGTGTGTTTATTGTTATGATTTAAATATGAGTTTTATGCTTCGGAAAAGCTTAAGAAAGTTGTTCGCGCACTCTATGTGTAGAAGTAGCATAGTGTAGCGCAAATGATGAATAAATTAAATTTGGCGACAAGGTTTATGTCTGTAAAAGCTAGCAAAAACCGAGTTAGGTAAATTTATAGATTATCAAGGAATAAGGAGCAGAAGTTGGGAAGCCTTTGCCCAGTAGTGATGGCTATTAAAAAAAAAACAAAATTTCCAGAAGTGGATTGTGATTACAAAATCGATATGAAATCCGCAAAACTAGCATCGTCATTCAAATAAAATTGAAAGACTAAGTTTTCACAAAATACTATTGATACAAAATTATAACAACCACGGAAATGAAACGAAACCATCAATTATTTCCGAAGACCGTATCTTTCATTTATACAGAAAGTAAAGATACAAAGATACTGGGTGATCGCGATTACGTCGTGAGCAGGCAAGTGGAGACGCCGGCGCCCTGTACAGTACAGATCTAGATTACAAGCCGGGGCTTCAACACGCCCCGCTCGCACTTGACCGAATTGCATCAGGCTTGGCTGGAAAAATATTTGATGGTGGAAGTTAGTTTTAAGACAAATATAGTTATGATGATGATTTGTTTTTGGGTACTAGATCCAGGTCTAAAACAGAATCTTAATAAATATTTATTATTTTTGTCAGCCTACACATGTGTGTCACAGCTGGGCAAAGGCATCCCTTTTCTCCTTCCAAACCTCACTGGTTTTGGCGGTATTTGGCCAAGTTTGCAATGTAAACTTGTTCGTCACCCCACTCCGCTACCGCGGTCGACCTTTAACTTTTTGCAAGCCTATTTCCGGTCTATTTGGCGACACTTGGGAAGTCCCATGTCTAGTAGTGGACGTCTCTTGGCTGAATTAATGATTATGATGTCTCTTGTTGTTACACGACCGTGTGGTTGGAAAGGAAGACCCTCTGGTATAAGTACAGCAAAAGAAAAAGTTCAGCTCAAGAGAGTGACGAGAATCTGCCACAGTGTGGGGCCAATATATAAGACATAGAGCTGTAGAAAAAGATTGTCGCATACCTAAGTATGAGTGGCAGAGATAGCTCTTCAGAAATTCAAACTTTTGCAGCTTGCTGTGCTATACCATCATGTTGGTACTCTACACTAGTCAAAGATAGCCAATTTAGTATATCAATAAGTAACAACCCACTTGTCAATTAGTTCTCATTATACTAAAACACATTACCACTCGGGCGCCGCTCATGATTGCGATGGCGCCACAGATAGGCTATCGAGATTATATTGCCGCTATAAGGAAAGATGGCATATCTCATCAAATCACAAAAACGGTGACATTAGAAAAATAAAACAAAATCGGTTTATCTGTTTGGGAGCTACAATATCACCGACAGACATGCAAAGACACAGATGCCCACGTTAAACTTAAAATACCACTTTGTTTTGTCGAGGGTTAAAAATGATTTGAAATATTGAACATTAGTTCGGCGACTCCAAATTCAAGGTTTGCCAAAGAGCGATGGAGCGAAGCGTTCTAGATGTTATGCTCAACGATCGAATACGTAACACCACGATTCGATCCAAAACAGGGATCGCCAATGTAGGCAACAAATTGACAGTATATAGTGGGATTGGGCGGGTGGACATGTAGGATGCTTCAAGGTAGATGGGCCAGAGTCGTTACGCAGAGGGAGGCAGAGGAAGCGCTGCGCTGGCGTGACGAATTGGAGGTGTTCATGATGGATTGGTCGGAGAAGGTGCATATATAGGCAATACACCGGGAAGAGTGGTAGGCTTAGGGGAGACTTTGCCCAGCAGTAGGACAGTATAGGTTGAAAAAAAAGTCAGCGAGACTAGATTTTTTACATGTGTAAGATTGACTGTTATAAAATGCATAAGGCATTAAATCCGCTCACAGAAAAAAAAAATGTAGAAGCACCTTGTATTCCTGATGAGAAATACGTAAACACCTCAATTTTGTCTAAAAAGGCAGATACTCCCGTTTGTCTTTAGACGGCAGTATAGCTAATCGAGATTAGATGCCGAGGCTAGCACGAGACTCGCACTTGACCGAATTACAAGCCGGTTCAGCTTTAAGAGTCCTATTACATTTTTTACGGAAATTCATGATTTTTGACGCTGTAATTTTCAGCAGCAGTAAGATATTTTAATTATTTGATCCAGAATAACGATAGTGCCAGTCTCTTTCTTGTAAGTCAGAGTTACACATTTTCGTTTTTCTTTTCGTGTAATTTACTATAAATATTTTACGAACTCAGTTTGCAAGAAAAAATGTCGGCGATGGAACTTTGACGGTCTAATTCACATTGTTACAATCAATTCTTTTAAAAGCTGAAATTACTAAAAGGTAAGTTGAATGTTTTACTTGTTTATTGGAGTTCTAGAATTTCTCTAAATTCCTCGAGTTTTCACGGAAAAAAACGTAAAGAAAGTCTAATTTAAGCCAGAAATGTCTTGATTCAGCGTCCATTATATTCCAAATAAAAACAATTTTATCAAATAAATTAATATGATATAAAATTTCAATCTACAATGAATACGTTTCATTAGTTTTCGTTTGTCAATTTAATAAAACAAAATTACAATAAATAAAATTAAAGTACTATATATTCTGCGTCAATTCAGCGCGCGCGCTCCTCAGTCTCGCGCGAGCGCCCAAATAAACTATAATCCTTTTCAGACTAGTGAGTATCAAAATTGTTTCGCGGACTATAGATGTACTCCCAACGCAGACCAACGTAACTTCGTCTATTGCAAACGAGCATTTACGATTCGTAATAGGACTCTTAAGGATTCGTTTGATAGCTTTTGTAGACTGTTTTATGTAAACTCTATTATGGGTCGTAAATGTTCAGTATTGAGATGGGGGTAACATTTACATAACATAACCATGACATAAGGTGCATCGTAACAGGTGGCCGTGGTAGTTTCTGCTTACCCCCAAAGGCCAAAGGCGTGTAAGTATGACATAAGGTTGGCTTCAACATGGTACAGGAAAAAGTAATTACGAGTTTATGGATTTTTTTTTAAACGTGTAAACGAATTAGTTTGCACACATGCGTCTGCACGCGACATGCGACACTGAATGAAAACCTGCCTCAAGTACAACAATATCGTCTCCAGAATTTAAAATCTCCGAGAATTTTAATCTCACTTCTTTTCCTTTGTCATAAATCTTGACCTATGCCAGAAATACGCCGAGCGAACATCACTGCCACATCAGTATGCTAATGTTAAAGTGGACCGGCCATGTCTGACGGACAGACGGTCGATGGAACTGACATGATGGTAGAGTACAGACCGCGTATGGGCAAACGTAGTGTGGGACGCTCTGCGGCACGATGGATCGATGATTTAAAAAAGGTGGCTGGCAGCGAATGGATGCGTACTGTTCAAGACCGGGATGAGTCAAAACGACATGATTTGAGCACAAATACCACTTTCTTAAAATCAATGAGCCATGTAACTAGCTGTGTGCCCACTGAAGAGGACTAAGAAACATCAAGACTTATTACCTAAATTCCCAGGACTTTCCCAATGTAGTTTGGATTCAAATATATCGTGCCTGTATTTATAGACTCATGCTAGGATAGCTTATACAATACACGCTCAATTGAATCGAATAGGGATTCTGGGTTTCGCTAGATTTCAATAACAAAACACCAGAACAAAAACAAACTATTTTAAACACAATACAGGTGAAAGTTCATGTGAGTACGTGCTTTCGAAGGCTAGTTTGCAAATTATTTCATGTGAATCGTAAATGTTAAAATTATATGACCTTACTATAAAACCCGATGAAGGAATAACTATTTCGTCAACTGTAAGGTTATAATTTGCTGTATCAAAGATTTCATACGAGGACTGTCCATAAAATATGCATACATGAAAATATGCTGCATGTTCTCTAACTTGATTTTAATAGCATTTTACGTGTCTAGAGTTATATGCCATAGGCTCATAATACATACCTACGTAAATAGTAGGCAGGTATTTCAAGCATCAAAAAACAGTAATGATGATACTAATTAAAAGAAAGATGAAAGAAAAGATATAAATAGTCAAATCGCCACTGATGTAACTGCAACAGATGACGCTAAATTCCTTCTGTAACATATGCAGCTCTAATAACATTCTAGGTCACAGCAGTTCAAGCAAGACACTTAGCTGCAGATAGAATAACACCAAAACAACGCCACGGTTACCCTTATAACATGAACGACATTGTAGCTCCGTGACTACACAATAATGCAATAACAAACAAACAAACAGAACACAATTACTGTAACCTCGATTATTATGACTTGTTTGAAACCCGTTACGATAATACGGTACAGAAATGTAACACGTTGCAGTCCTGGAGTAACGGCGAAGGAGCGCCGGCTCAGCAGGAGGTGATTAACACGCGCATCTATCAGATAGACACACGTGAGGCGCTTGTTAAGGATGAAAAGATGATCAACAAGAAATTCGTGTTAACAGATTAGTTTCATTCAATAATGATTTTATTTTATTTTATTTCTAAGGTTGGAAATTGAAACAGTAACAGAGTTTTGATTATGTTCTTATAAGCCTATGAATCTATGCAAATCTTTGTAGATTTTTTATAATTCTTGGTACAAGCATTCAAAAAACAATAGAAGTTAAGCTATACATAAATACCTGAGATTTCGAATAATGATGATGCTGAAAAATATTCACCAAAAAGAAATGCCAGAGTCAGTCTCAAAAACATTCAAAGAAAAGCCAATGCTCCCTGCAAATCCAAAGACCACACAGGTAACTATAAATTCTATCTAACCGGAGAAAAAATCAGCACAAAATATTCGAGAAAGTCCTCAAGGAACATACGCATGAATTTCATCTAAACACTGGAACTTCAAGGGATTCTCTAAGATACGTCCGTTTAACAAAATACACTCGAGATACAGTCGATATTAGAACTATTCCCGCACCATTAGACGTGTAGTAACCGCGAGGAAGAAATAAAAGGATACGACTGCACTTTTTGAAGTTTAAATATTGGCTGGCCATCGGTTAGATTTTCTGAGGGGGTTCATGTCCTCTACAACGTGTAACAGAATAAACGCAATACCTGTTAAGAGGTCCCGTAACAATTTTTACCATAGGACCATAAAGAAAATGCGATAAAAAATCAGCTGCTTAGTGCAATTAAATCAAAACTAAAATTCATGCGCACATAACTGAATGGTGTCGATTTTTTTTTCGCGATTTCAGAATTCGTCCCTTAAAAAGTTTTTAGTAATGATGAGTGCAATGGCCCCTTAAGAGGTATTGCGTTTATTGTTACATGTTGCATATAAAGTGAAGGATACTAGAATGAAACTGAAAAGCTCTGACTTCTCAAGAAA
This sequence comes from Ceramica pisi, assembly GCA_963859965.1. Taxonomy (NCBI): domain Eukaryota; kingdom Metazoa; phylum Arthropoda; class Insecta; order Lepidoptera; family Noctuidae; genus Ceramica; species Ceramica pisi. The sequence goes on along the minus strand of OY982549.1, from coordinate 5,220,061 downwards.
ATCAGTTATTTAATTGATATAGAAATGACTGATTTCGAGATGACTAATAAAGATCAGTTATTTAAGCAGTAAGTTAAGAGCGCTTTCACAAAATCGAATTGCTCAGGTTGACTAAAGGTGAATTCCGCGCGTCACAAGATTTATATTGATTTTTGCATTGCATACAACAATTATTTAAAAATATTTACTTTACTTTTAATTAGACCAATTTTTTTTTCAAGCAATATAGTAATGCAACCTTAATTATTAAATATTTTTTATTTGAATTTGGATTATAATTTCATAGATAAAAATTATAGTTTCGTACGGAAAATTGTCAATAACTCTCAGTTTTACAGAATTATTTTTGATGTATTACTGTATGTATCGTAATAAATTAATTTGAACATTCCAAAGTAGAAGATACAGTTGTACCGTGGACATTTTTATAAATAATTATAATATCTTCGGTGTACCAAGGCATCAAAAGATTCCCTAAAGCAACATTTTGTGAAACATCCTTTGCGGGGTCAAGGATTTTACTGATGTACGTGAACAAATTGAAATATTTATTTAGAACACTCCCAAGATAAATGATCAAACTGTCTTAGGAATATCTTTGTTTTTTTTTTTAAGGCTATATCTAAAGCAAAATCACACATCAAAACTCGAATAAAACGCTAAAATCCAAGAAAAATTGTGATAGCCCTCTTAACGTGATGTTGATTGGCTAAGCCTAATAAGCATAGGATTTTTCCGACTTGGATTAAGCAATGGTTGTACCAAAACAGAATGAATTGAAGAGGCTGAATCTTTACTATCCTTCTTCCTATAAATCCTACTTCCTATCCTACTAATTTATATATGCGAAAGTTTGTTAGGACGGATGGTTGTTTGTTACTCTTTCACGTCAGAACGCCTGAAAGGATCTTCATGAAATTTGGCACAAATGTAGATTATAGTTTGGTATAACACATAGGCTAATATATCCCGGTAGTATGTTCCCTAGGGATCACACGGGCGACGCCGCTGGCGTGATCCCTAAGCAAGTATAATTTTAAGGCATGCTTGAAGCAAAATATCGATTACTGAAGCTCAGACTGAACTTCATTCACCTGTCACTTATTTGCTCACTTATTCTAGTCCATTTTACATTCTAAATGTGCTGCATTTAGAATGTACCACGCACCACAAATACCGCATCCAACCACCCAAGAAATCCACATACACACACATGCGATCGTTAACACGGGCAACATCTTCTTCGAGCTCGTAACTCCCGAGATACCATCAACTAGAAGCGTGGGCGGGACCAGGGTGGAAAGTGCACTGCGATTGAGCCGCAAACTCACAGGTCTGACAGAAACATGAGCACGGAATCGGGGACTTATGACACCATGTATGCCATGTAGCACCAATAAATTTTGGTATTAAGATAAGGAAATTTCGAGGTTCCGTCGACTCTAGCCATTGATGTAGTCTTTGATATACGAACGACAATGGTAACCTATTTCCGTGTTGGTGGGCAATATCTGAGGAATAGGAGAGGATATTGTTTCTGCCTTATCTCTGGTTTTTCGATTTATGAAAATAATTATAGTATCTGAGCGTAACACATCGAGCTTTGGAGAGGTTCAAAAAGCCGAACTTTCTCTAAAATTCTAAGAGCGATATTTCCAACAGAGTTCTTTCTGTAAATTAATATCTACGCATAATTAAGAGGCCGCTCAAGCATAGTTTAACAAATTTCTTAGAAACTTTACATTCATTGATTCAACCTGACTGGTAGACAGCAAACCAACTTTGTAGACTACTCATTTCTTTTACCTTATTATTTTGCAAAGAGTAATAGCATATTGTATCTACACTGCAATTAATTGCATATTATAACCATTATTCAGATCTGAGCATTATGCACACTGCATCTCGCTTCGCTGATAACTTCAATAGGAGAAACTAAATGGACATTAAGAGTGGCCGCATAATTGCGAATATTTTGTCGCGTGGCAGCTTTATCTTGAGATGTGAATCGAAAACAATTATTGTCGCACTATACAATGATTGTGATAATTGGGATTGTATGTTTAGCATGCAAATGTGCGGATGAGACGATGAAAATACTTTGCATAACTACAAATTGAAAAAAAAGCGTTGTCTTTTAAAACATGGGTGGTTTATAATAATGCAACAGGGTGCTTGAAAATAAACGCATTCATTTACTTCTTGGCTTATTTGAGACCTTAGTCCTTACACTATAATTTTATAACTTCTTTTATTTTTTTCATCAAGGTGGTCTAAATATAGAATCTGCTTAAAATTCCTACTTAGTTACTCAAAGTTTAGCATTAGCGTATTTTGTACTTGTTGTGGAGTTTGCAAAACACAGATGGGTTTAGTCAGTAAGATTCTGACACTTTCTTCTGCTTCGTCCAGAAGGTAAAAAACCGGCGAAGTGCGAGTCGGACTCGTACACGAAGGATTTCGTACCATAAACCTATTTTTTTTTTTATAGCGGCAATAGAAATATACAATCTGTGAAAATTGTGTAACTGTCTACCTATTACGGTTCTTGAGATACAGCCCGCTGACAGACGGACGGACAGCGGAGGTTTAGTAATAGGGTTCCGTTGGTTATTCTACGGGTACGGAACCCTAAAAGCGTATTTGCCCCCAAATTAACAACATCCAAACCAAATTCCAAGCCCACCCAATAATATGCATGAACATTGAACCTTAGTGCGTGCACACGAACAATCTAAGCCACATTCGATCGCGTGCGTTCATCCTTTATCTCAGAACAAGGTGTTAACTCGGGTCAGAGTCATGACCGACCCTAAAACACCTCATTACCTTTGAAATACTAGTTTCAGCTTCAACGGTAATCTACATTTAAGAGTCGCGAGACAAGCCTAGCATAATTTACATTCATGGGTATGCGTATCATGGGCAGGGTTATCACGTGGCCTCTTTGGGTATGGCGGTATTGCAACGGTGCCTTAAGTCAGGAGATAGGTCCTTTGTAGGGATCGGTCGTGTTGAAAGCGGGTAGCGGATTTGGGATTTGATGCAGTTTTTTTGCAGTCTGCCAGGGTGCCACTGCTCTGGAACGCAAAGGCCATTAGGAGGAACACGGATGGGTTTTCGTCAGTAAGAGTCTGACACTACCTTCTGCTCCGCCCAGAGCGGAAGAAGTCATTTGATGATTGTGAACAAAGAGGTATTGACACTTAAAAACAGGAGTCAATACCTCTTGGTTAACAAATTGTCCTTTGGAAGATTCATTAGACAAGCAGCAGTCTTCCTGACAATCGCTTAAATGGAACTTTTTAGAGCAGCCTAGTTATTGGCATACCTACCATTTTTTTGATATTTCTATGTAACGTGCGTGTTTCAAGTATTAGCTAAACAAAGTCTTTCTTTCTTTCTAGACACGTTCCTAAATGTTCTCAATATTTAGGAAGGTGTTGTATGAGAAGAATATTTTGCAAGTGTTGGTACAATTATGTTATCAAGAGTACGAAGTCAAAGTATCAAGCTTAGTCAGGAACAGGACCTTGACATAAACCGAGATAAAGTGTGAATGAAACATCAAGAACAATAGCTGTTATTGTAAGAATGTTTATAAAACTAAGTTATTGATACAACAATAAAATAAACTCTACTATAACGACAGTTTCTACAAAGGTAGAGGTTTACTGTAGTACCTATGTATGTTTATGCTGAGGGTATTCTGGATCTTCTAAAACGAGGTTTGAACTTTGCTTCTTAGGCTGCATCTCCACCATAAATGTGCGAGGATGCGAAGCGAAGGAAGTTTTTTTTTATTTGTGATGGGTTTGCTCTTGACTCTAGGCTTGGTCAGAAATGACAGAGACCATGTCCACGATGGAGCGAGCTTACCCAGAAGGAGCCTGTTCACTCTAACTTTGAAGAGATTAGAGTTGTAAGCGTTTGTTAAAAACCAATCGTATCGTTTGCGCTGAGAGTGGCTAAGTAAATGCATCTCTAAAAACGCAGCCAATATATAATTGCAAGTTTCGTGACTAGACAGATCTATCAATCTGCCTAGCCCTTTCCAAGATGTAGGGTCGGCTTCCAGTATAAACGCATACAGCTGAGTACCAGTATATTCCATGGAGCGACTGCCCTTGTGTCTTCCACAAGTCAGTAACTGAGTAACACGATACGCCTTGGCTTGGCAAGACTGGTGTTAGATTTCTTGGCTGGCTTGACTACTTGTTACGACTGTCAAAGATTTACAAATTATGGGCGACCATCCACGGACCGATTTAAGCAAGCGGTGCTTAACCTAGAAGATCTACCAGAGCGGTTGATACTATTTGGTTACGAGTCTCTCGCTTTTAGCGATAAGGTCGCCCATTGTGTCACCCTATGTTATGTTTTCTTCATCTATCTTTTCTGTAATTTACATGACGTACTTAATAAAGAGTATTATTTTATATTTTATTCTTTTTGTAACCAGACAGATTAGGTGGTTAAAACTGTTACAGTTTCTGTCAGTGTAATTCAGTATCCACAGATAAGCTAAACTCTTTATATGCCAGATTATTCAGATCATTATCAAGTTCAAATGCTCTGAAGTGCTAAACAAAATTACATCAGAGGCGATGTTTTGAATATTTATGAATCCCTAATATAATATGTAGCCTTTTTTTTTTTTTTTTTAGGGATGGGAAATCATCCAATGACTCCTCCCGCTCTGGGTGTTAGCGGGAGGGAGTGTCAGACTTCTACTGACTAAAACCCATCCATGTTCCTTCATTGCCCTTTGTGTTCCGGAGCCACGGTGTCTCTTGCGAATAATCCCGCGACTCCGGCAGGCGTCGGCCCTTTCGGGCCCCTCTGTGTTGCTGACTCTCTTTGAGGCGCGCGTGGAACACTAACGCGCCGTCGACACGGCCTGTCGTCACTAGACGGACGGACGGCGAGCCACCCATAGCTCGCCGTCCACAGGCCCGCGCCTACGGTGGCCGGAGGTCACCAGGTGGCCCCCGACGCCCACGGCGTCCACCACGGCGGCCGGGACGAGAGGGTCTCCTCTCCCGCTCCGCCACCTCCTTCGCTAGCATGACTGCTTCGCAGAAGGAGGCAACGGCGTCCCATTCCGATATAATATGTAGCCTTAGGTCTTTAGGTCTTAAAACGAAGGCTTGAGATTTGATCACGTTTGACCACATTAATTCTGTTTTATAGGTTAACTAAGTAGCTGAAAGGTTACTTTGTTATGCAGTTGAGAGGATTTTGGTAGAACATCACCAATTTTAGGACTACGGGAACGTCGGGACCAATTTGCAAGTCTTAACTTTTTGGTTAAATCCATAAAACATTGGTGATGTCCGCAGGCTAGTATGGGTCAGAATGTTTGTCACAGAAGAAATAAAATAAATCATCAATTGTGGTGTTATGGGAATGGATACAATTAAAAATAATTACACATATGTATGTAAGACGTAGTCTGAAACTGCAGATATCGGTGGGAGGCAATTGTTGAATCTGACGAAAAGATGGAAATCGGTTGTCATGGTAGTCATATGAGGATCGAGGAAAATGCCAACGCGAAAGTTTTGGATATGAATGTATGTTGTATGAATATGTTTGTTTGAAATTGAGGGTAGACCAAAGAAACGATCGATAGAGAGTGTGAAAGATAATATGGGTGACTGACACGGTCTCACTAAGATGGATTTTCAATTAAAAGAAAGTATGGAAGCAGAATACAGGCTGAATCAACCGATCGCAAATTGGAATAATAACAAGATAATTATGTTAATTTCCAATATCAAGATTGCCCCTTATCGATTCTGCTCTAAATACAAACACAATCGGTAAACCTATCAATGGTATCGCGTCGTTACAACACGTTTAACACGGTCCTGTTAGTGCAAGTGATGAGTTCATTCGATACACGCGATTGCGATTCGATTCATTGACGAGCTGTACCATTGTGTGCGATAATGCATTGTTCTGTTGGTCTTACGTCGAGTGATGAAGTGGAAGAATGAATGGATATGTATGGAAGGAATTGTGTCATTTCCATGGTATGCAGGTTACCATTGGCAACAATTTAACATCACTATCAGCCCATACTGCCTGTTTTTGAACGTAGACTAAATTAGTTTTTTTTTAATTTTGTTGTTCGTTCTCGAAGGGTAGTCAACGTTGCCCTCGGTAATCATCAGCCTGGATTCACCTACTGCTGGATCTACTTTATTTTGTGCCGAACCTCAGGTTCTGTGCGTTCCTCGTACAGGTTTCCCACTACTTAGGTTATTTCGTCCACTCAACCCGCTTTTGGACGCCTTTGATTTCTATAACACAATTCTTTTGTTACCCACAGCCAAAACCATCAATCCACTTGTAAGCTTGATGGCATCGCATTCTACATTTAGTACTTTTTATTAGGCTGGAGAGGATATTTACACTAACAGGCAAATAAGTGGGTCAAAGAATTGATTCCTCCTAAACAATTTTCTCTAACGAAACCTAGTATTTCTCAAGAGAGATCTTAAGTTTACGAGACCAATTATGCGGTAGGTAATTACATCCATACTTTGTTATACATCGTTATAGTTCAAACGGAAATCATAAATGATAGTATAAGTACTAGTGGCTGCATCTAGACGTGGAATTGGCACTAGAGAGAAGAAAGCACCCTCGAAACTAAAAATTATGTTTTGAGGAATATGCAAACATGAAGTTGAATAAGAACAGTTTCATATTGATTCCCATACTCAATGATCATCATCATCATCTTCCTACTCTTAGTTTGTCCCGTGTTACTTGGGGCAACACGTTTTCTTCTTCCATTCTTCGGTGCCAACCAACACATTCCATTCTTATCTTTCTCCTCCACAGTACTTATTGTTCTTTTTCACTTTTTATCCATCACTGTTTCAATTACATGTATCCCATACTTGCACATTGCATGCCCTTACCAATTTTAATCCCCTCACACATTTTCTATCACTGGCGCCATTTCAATTTCTTTTTTGTTAATTTCTTATTTATATTTGTTTATTTCACAGATCCATCTCAAAATTCAATTATATTAAAGAAAACAATTGAACCCTTTTCCTTTTCCTTTCCATTAACTCACATAAAAGCAAAGAATTGCATTGTTAGCGCAAACGAAAACAACATAAAACTTTCCTTTTAATCCATTTCGGTTTGTGTGTTGCTATTTTGCTGACGATTCTATTCGCTCCCCCTTTACTTTCATTATGTATTGTTTTACTTACAGACTAAAACCCTTACTCATCACTATGTAAAAGTTAGTTCTTACCGAGTCTATGTTTAGGGTCCACAATCAATTAAGCAGTTTTTAAACGACTTCAAAAAGGAGGAGGTTCTCAATTCGGACGGTATATATATATTTTTTTTTACTGTCTTAATTTGTATGTCTGATGGGGATGACATTATTATAACATTTTCTACTGTGATGACAAAGAATTTCATGAAAAGTTACAAAATTGTAACGTATATAAGAAACAGAAGAAAACAGCTTTACGTTAAAAGACACAGCGCAAGCTAAGTTTAACTGCGTTTCTTTTAATTATCTTTCTCAAATATGCTTAGAAAGGAGGATGGCGAAGTTGCATGTAAAATGGGACCCACTGTTAGAAGTATCGTACAGTATGGAAACTTATAACTAGTTGTAGAACTATATAAAACTAGTAAAAAAGCAAATGGGCAGTAAGTCGTAGAGGCTGGGAGATGTTATAATTAGTAATCGGGCAATGCACAATTGACAATTCACACAACACATTTTAACGGGTAACTAAGTCCAAACCACTTGCAAATCGCAATCCAAAGGTAATAGCTGTTGTCTTAGTGGGTTTGTAGAATAGTCAGTCCAAAGGTAAAGCCAAGTTGTCAAGAATCACAAAATCGCATAGAAAATAATAGATATCCCAAGTTAGCCGCTGAAAACAAACACTAATTGTTTTGACACTGACAGCCTACTCCAATTGACAGCGTAACGTTTCACTCTACGTTATCACAAATAATCGTAATGATTATAATATTGTACATTTTTGTATAAAAAATGAAAATGCATTTTTAATATTAACTTTTGTATGATTTTCTCATATTTTACAAGTTTTGTTTAAAAAAAATAATTGACAAGCATAAACAAGTGTAAGAACGTAAATCATGTAGGTAATGAAAGAGTAAGTTGGAATGTTATATGAAACACGCTGCGTTTAGTAACTGCATGATGACTTATTTTTAAGTAAATAAAAATCTTTTCTAACTTTTAATTCCCACCACCCAGTGACTCAATATTTTTTATATAATCCTTTAACAGACTCTTAATTATAGTAAATACGAACTTGCAAGTGAATGACACTTAGTTAATGTATAAATAGTGTGGGTCCAAATTCGCCATCCTCCTTTGAGCATTATTTTGACAACCTTCTGAGAGATAAATCGAAATTGCTGTACTGGTCAGATACACTTTTTATCGTACTTATTAGTATACATAAGTTTTGTAGTGAGTTTGTTTGTTTGTTGTGCTTTCACGCCTTACATAATATTTTACTTTTAATACGCCCTAATAGGGTCATGTATTCATAAGTTATAAGCAAAGGCTGTAACTGTGCGTAAATTGTGCAATAAATGAATATATGAGTTTTAGTACAGAGGTAGATTGGACCGATTTATAGTACACGAGTTTTGCAATATTAGGCAGAAGTAACACCGGCGCGCCAACGGCGCCACATTTGCATTAGTATCGTAAGTCATTGTTATTTGCAGCTTTTGTATTCCTTATCATGTTGGCTGTAAATATTTTCTGAGGATAATTTGGTACTTAGAGTATTTATGGAGATTAGGTATAACCTACTTGAAGTTTGGTGAACATTAAAACTATACCTTTTCAGGCCATTAGCTTTACTTGCAATGAAAGCACCAGCTTCACCAGCAATAATCACCACACTTTGGTACTCAAAACGATTGGATTGGCTACTTTCAGTCTTAATATGACAGATTAGCTTTTATCCATTGAAACCGTAGCCTAGGGCGCTTAGTGATCGTCTATTTATAAGTGAGCTTACCTCCTACTAAACTATTATACTTTTTTATGGAATGAGTTTCATTTACAGCAACTTCTAAAAAGTACCCGTGATAACTACTGAAATCAAATCTTCACAACGAAAGCTTAAATCTTATAACAACACGGACACAGAACCACATAAACAACGAAGACACAACCGACGTACAAGGAACACAATCAATCATATGAAAACTAGAACAACTTGAACAAAAAAATGTACATAATCGTGTATGGAATTACACGCTTGGGGCGGCGATTAAGGCTCAACTCTATGGCTCGGTCAATTAGACGACGTTTATCGTGAAAACGTCTCAATTAACCACTGTGTGGTTGTATGGGGCTTATATGGTAGGTGGTGGGATGGTGCAGGGTTGCCACGAAGGATAGGGAGATGGGAATCTTGGGGTAAGCCAGATGATCATAGGACATGAGAACAGATGTGTGACAAATCTAGATAGCAGAGACAGTCTGAGAGAACTATAAAGGGCGTTTTTTTATACCTGGTAATTTGGAGCATTAGATTTACATATAAAAACTGACTTTTTGAGTGATTAAGCGACTGAGTGACTTACAGACAACGCACAGCCGAAACAACGGGTCGTTCATGGGAAGTTCATGCCAAATGATGTCAGCTATCTGCTGACATTTGGTATGAACTTCCCTACACTCCGTAGGGGAGCACTAAGAGAGGATTTCCCGAAATTCCTACCGGAACGAGTAAAACCGTGAAATGCGCGTACGGAGTCGCAGGTAATAAACTATAAGTTTGCTATAATTTTGAAGGAAGCGCTCAATAGAATAGAATAGAATATTTATACTTCCGGTGTCTACTCCTGTCTACTCCTACTCCATCATAATTTCAGCCAGATTTCCACGGCTGGGCGTAGCAGGCCTCCACCAATTGCCATCACATCGACCGATCCTGTGCGTTTTACATTCAGCGGATTACCCTGACTAGGTATTCGGTCCACCTTGTGAGAGTCCTCCCCACGCTGCCTCTTCCAGAGCGGTGCGGTTCCGGTCTAATAGCTCAATGTGACTATGTTAAGCGATAAGCTTTATTATTTTATATCGACTGCCAACCCTACATCTCCCATATAAGGCAGGGTGCCCGGGTGGTGCAAATAACACACTTGCACCACTTTGATGTATGGCCGTACATTCAGTTTTTCGTTTCGTTTTCCTGTGATTACATGTACCTTGTCGTAGCGATAATAAGTCAGTTCTATATAGGAAGTGTTTATGCTAGCGGCTTGCTCTTTGATTGAGTCTTGCTATTATTTTTATTATGGTGCAATAGTATGCCGATAATGAGTACCTAGGTGCGAAAAGTTTGCATTAAAATCGACGTATAAAGCGAGCCCTCGATCTTGAGGGTCCCACTAGTTTTAAGATGTATAAAAAAAAGCTTCCGCAAAGGACGGCACTACAGTTCGTTTCATGCTGAAGTCTGCTGGCCTCGAGTAAAATTACAGCACGCTTGGGGCAGGTCTATCTCCAGAAGTGGAGCGGACGTTTTTCGAATGATGGGCTTTTCGCAAAAACGGCACTAGACTATTAGTCTTACTTCCAAGAAGAGGGTAAAGACTTTAACTTTGAGTACACAGTTAAGAATTATCAGTTCTATTACACTCAACAAGTTTTGGGAATACTTTCATGCGAACTGTCTGCGTTTTCTGATAAACAAATGAGGATCTAAGTCAAGAGAATGTGTCGCATGTGTGTTAATTCTATAAAAGGCAATCGTATTCCGTGTCGACCTCATCATAGCTTTCCATCATGGGAGTTTGTGGCCAATCGCATATATATACGTAATCGCGTTTCTGTCTTTTTGTTGTTTTTAGAACTTTAATGACGCTCCAGAAGTAAAAAGCAAAGACTTAACGTGTGAATCCCTGTAACGAATCTGCGGTAAGTTCACACAAATTAGCCGCCTATAAAAATTAGACCGTGCACAATTAACGTTTTGCCAGTAATTAGTCAGCTTTGAGGGTTCGCCGACGAAGCCTTTACTGGCTCACCGGGCTTTTAAGATGTATCGATTAAGTTTTTTGGGGTTCAAATCGATTTGAACATTCGACCTAATTATTCTTGTTTTGTTAGGGCGAATCGAAATTGGTTTTACAACCGTACGGGATGAAAAGGAAAGTCTTTTGAAATTCTTTGTTTAATTTTTTTCTGCTGGTAATTTCTAATAGTATTGCGTGATTTTTTGTTTGTAAGACTTTTATCTAAATCACAAATTTTGTCATACATTTTGGGTTTTTAATTGGTACATCAAGTAAGTCATCGCTGCCAGTTTATACAACATTGTAGATAGTAGCAATCGTATGAGTTGTATTGAATTCTGGTACTCAAGGAAGGATTTAACTTTTAGAGACCAGGATCTCCTTTGTACCTATTTTTCTGTTTCTTTTTTTTATCTAGATACTTATGTGTGTGTTTACTCTAGTTGTAACCCACGTTTCCAGAATACGTTAATGGGGATTTAATCAATTTAATACCTCTATAAACTTAAACTCAATACATCAGAAATGTCACCAACTAAATATCTGTTACGTAACTTTGTAATAAGTCCGACGCTGCACCCACGCATCAACAGATTGTCGATAGAACAATTTATATCTAAAGCTCGCCTATCGATATTCACTATTACCATAATTAAAAAATGTTTGAACGTAAATTAAAATGTTACCAACATTTATTGGGAGGCGCTACAATAAATAATTAGGTGTTGAAAGTTTTCACTTATGTTGTAATTAATTCGATTTACATGGTAGACGGAGGATCTTTATGACAAAAGTTGGATGAGGTCTAGCTTTTTATAAAACTATTGATAGGGTCGCGTTTAGTCACAGTCTCACCTGATGGATAGCGATGATGGAGTACGGTTGCCTAGAATTAACCTATTTATAATACTATTGAACTCAGGTGTAGCTATCAGGAAAAACAGACTGTGACAGAGCATTATACTCCTTTGCTGGAGATTAAGTTAACTTGAGGTGGAGAAACTTACTTAGACAACTGAGAACCCCTTAAAGAACTAGTAGCAGTTAGAGGACTCTAGGATTCTACTAGTAACTGTAGTCGAAACCTAGTTCGAGTCGCTACGTGATCGGCTAAACGATCTTTAAATGGTTTATTTATTGGGCTACTTTTGAAAAAGACATCTTTGCCATGAATTGAGCCGACGAAAATAATTCTAGAAAGAAAAATAACTTAATAGATATTCTATTCTCTAAGCCATTAACAATAATGCTTAAGTTAATAGACGAGTAAAAGTGTTAGACCTAAGCATGGTGGCATCAAGACATAACACAAGATCTAAAGATAATGATCCGGTGCCTCGGACGCACATGAACGTGACAATAATGGCACTTGACGATATTAACGTAATAGAAATAATAATAGTGAAAGTAATATACAAAATGGACAGGGAGACGAATAGATACGAAGTCGCAGTGGTTAAAAACAGTATAGAAGTGTGATGATCGTAAGTAGGTAATGATATCACTTGACGATAGAAATTAAATAAGGACAATAATAATAGTCAAAGCAATTTACTCTATGAAAACGGAGAAGAATATAGAAGGCATTGTTAAGACAGTGGTGTAGTGTCATACGACAATATGCCAATAAAATATTCAAGTAGGAAACATAAAGAAAGAACAAAAAGGTCTGGTAGAGAGCGCTACTTATAAGTCTCAACTTTAATTAACAAGAAGATAATCTAAAACGGTAGCTATTTTACCGGATAATGGATATTTTTGAGTTTATTGAAACTTAACTTAAAGGATTTTCTTACCATCATTGTAATTCAAATATATAATATTGTTATGAATGACAAGAATGACCACTCTACGTCATGCCCTGTTTACGTTGGATCCCACAGCGTGGAAAACGATTCGATTAGGCGAGGAGACACGGCCAGTCGCTTTATTATCTGCTGCTCGTATGATGAATGAGAGGCGACCACAGGCTTCGACACAGGTATGTTGTGACTGGGCTCAGCAGAATATCAGGTGTCCCTGTTAGTTTAATTAGGTATACGTATTTTTAGACTGGGGTGAAGTACAGCCATTACATAGGAAATATGGCTTGTAGAGTCAGTGTTGGATGGCAGAATAGAATGTCTTCTTATGTACGCCATTTAAGTTACAGAAACGATATATGAAGAAAACATTACATTAGGTGAAAAGACAGGCGGAATTTTTGCTAAAAGTGATATTTGATGTTGCTGCTATTTTTCCCCAACAAGTAATTAGTGAAATTCGCTGCTAAGAGTAAATAGGTTACTTCTAGACAAGCATGCTCCATTTTCGACTACAGCATCGTTCCTATCAAAATTCAAAATTCAAAAGTAATTTATTCAAATTAGGCTTATTTTTTTAAGGCAAATTAACTTTTTGAACGTCAAGTTTTACAAAAGCGAGTCCCCCAAAATGCCCGCCCGCACCACTTCCTTGTGTTTTAGCTGTGGAGAAGAAGTGGCTAACAAACTCCCCAGCAACAAAAAAAGACCGTACCGACCGAAATATATCAGGTGAGATGGTGTTAAAACAAGGAGTTATCAGTAAAAGAAAGTAACATAATCTAAGATATTTCAATAGCCATTAAGGAGTCCCCCTTCGGAAAAATCATGGGGGGCGTGGCAAGAGGAAGTGTGATAGATACTCGATGATAGTTGTATAGTTATTTGTAGAGTCAAGAGTCGAACCTAACATATAGTTTTAGCTTAGAGTAGCAAATTGACCCAGTTGATGTGAGAAGGTAAGATGAGTCATGACAGCATATTAAATATTAATAGGTATTCATTTAACCACATTTCGTAAGACTGGAAGCCGACCCCAACATAGTTGTAGTCAGGCAGATGATAACAGTGAGGTTAGAAGTATTATATTAGGTCCTTACATATGAAATTAGCGTTTTGTCGTACTGACCACTTTGATCACACAACACTGAAATCATCAAATGACTGCTCCCGCTCTGGGTAAAGCAGGAGGGAGTGTCAGACTCCTACTGAATAAAACCCATGTTCCTCCTAATGTCCTCTCCTAATGCGTTCCAGGACCGCGGTGAGTCTTTCGAACAAATTCCGCAACACCGGCAGGCACTGGCCCTAGCGGGCCTCATCTGTTTTGCTGACAACTCTTTGAGGCGCGCGTGGAACACAGTGCGCCGTCGACCCGGGCCTGGTTCTGATTAGGAGTGAGGCGTATTTATCGAAACAGTTAAAAAAAAACAGGTATTTCAAAGTAACAACCTGAAACAGGTATCTCAGAACCGAAATAACAGCTCCTACCTATTTCGCCTGTTCCTCAAACAACCGTAGTGGCCGTAACTCGACATACAAAACGAAACGACCTGGAACAGCTATGTGAAACAGTTTCAAATGGAACATGCTCCATTCTCTTCTGACTTAATATAATAGAAAGAGACAACATCTGTTCTTTGGAACAAGGTCTTTGCTCCTCTGGTTCATTGTAATAGAAAGAGATAGAACCTGTTCCCTGCCTGTCACTGTTTCTGACCTTTTCAGTAGCAGGTACTGTTTCTGAATCTGTTGCAATCAATGAGTCTTTAGTTCCAGTGGAACAGGCTGTTTTTTTGGAACAGGTTTTTGGAACTGTTTTCTTCTTGGAACTGAAACAGGTGAAACAGGTTTCTAATCTGATCTGTTCCAACCCACCCCTAGTTCTGATCAGATGGCAAGCCACCCAATGCTCGCCGTCCGCAGGCCCACGCCTACGGTGACCGGGAATCGCCCTGCGACTCCCGACACCCGGGGCGTCTTCTTCTGTTGCAGCGGCCGGGGCGTGAGTTCTCCTTCACGCGTTCGGCCTCCTCCTTCGGTAGCATTACTGCTTCGCAGAAGGAAGTGAGCGCTTCCCATGCCTCCTCGCTCCGGACCGTGGATTGAACCAGGGCCAAACGCGAGAGGTCGCAGCCGTCGATCGCCTCGACAAGGACACGGCGTTGCTCAACCCACGCAGAGCAGACCTCCACCGTATGCTAAACCGTGTCCTCCGGGCGATCCTCGCAGTGTTGACACCCGGGACTATCCTCCCGCCGAATTCGAAACAGGTATCTCTCGAAACAACCGTGTCTGGTGAGTACCTGCGTCAAGCGGAAGGGGAGGATGGCCGCTCTAGCCACTCCTCAAAGAGGGGAATTATCGCCTGGACTGTGGCATTTGGAGGAGCACGGATGGGATTTATTCAGTATAAGTCTGACACTCCTTTCCACTCTGCCCAGAGCGGAAGGAGTCGTTAGATTTCAAATCTTAAAAAATATGTCACCCGCCTTTGCCTTTTTATAACTACGTATGCAGGCCTTCATTTTCAGCCTAACAAAAGCAGAATGTTAGCGACTTCCTAAGGCTTGAAAATATGTGACATTAGCGTGGCGATGGTGATTGTCAAAATTGATTGTCACGTGATTTATTCCTTATGGATATTTCGACAGTCACATTTGCTAAGATAATGGCACGCTGCCTAAGGCCCCTATTGGACCTCTGTAACTAGGTAATTATACTTTCTGCTGTACCAGACAGTATATTCTATCTATTCAGTTGTCTGATTTAAGTACTAGTGCAAAATAGCCAGAAATTTACAAATGGCAGTCGGCAGCACTGAGGCACGAAAGGGTCTCCTACAATAAGAAATGGATGATCAGCCTATTCAGACACATTGACTGCCATTTGGCCCATAGAAATATAAAAAACAGACTGCACACGTTTATCATATCTATTTGGCCTATTTGACCTATGTATTATTATATGTAGCTTTATAGCGAATATGGTATGGTATCTCTGTATCGTCTGCCTCGCATTGCCAATCAAATCTCTTACAGCTGAATACATTTATCACTTTGATATCGTTCATAAAATCTCAAGTGAGACACCGTCGGCACTTTGTCAGTTAAATGACGAGTTGCGACCGACACGATTGAGATAACTTTAGCTATGCCACTGTTTCCTCATTGCATACGGTTATTTTAAGTTGTGGTATTCTTATCCGGAATATGTAACATTGTATCATTAGAAAAATTGGAGTAGCTTTTACTCCATTCATAGTTTCTTGTGGTAGTGATTCGGATCAGTTGATACACCATTTTCGTGATACATGAATTCTTGAGATTTATTGTATTTGACTAGCATTGAAATAAATAAAAGTAGTCATTAGATTTAACATTGAAATACACATGATTTTCTTCTGATTTAGCAGGGTCTTTATGAAACAGTATTCCTTACTAGTGACACAATTTGATTTCATTCTGAAACCGTTTACCGATATTTCCATTTCTGAACCGTCGATTGAAGAAGAAAACTGACCATCTTAAAAAATACTTTCGCCTAAAATAAAATTTTTTCAAAAGCTAACTCAACAATAACCTAGACATCCAATATTAGGTAAGTACCTCAAATCTAAATAATCCAGCCATATCCGAGATTTGAATAAAATCACATCTAAATTCAAATGTCTCAATCTGTTAGAACAAAAAAAGGAAGAACCATCACGCTATGGGTACACTGTACAACGAAAGTAGAAGACCCACTCATAACAACCCATGAGAAGGATCAATTGATTTAAATATGTATAACAACGATTTACGTCTAACGACTGCAGGTACAGACAAAATTCGTTCTGCATGCCAGTTAAGCCATATAAAGAGTGATGCATAATCACCATTGAGCAAAAATATTGAGCATGTTGCAATTTTTATTATTATGCAGATGATATGTAAACCATGTCAGGTGAGATATCGGTTACATCACATGAAACCTTGAACTTGCAAGATGAAAGTTCACGTTCAAACTAGAATACAGGCGAAGAATGGACATTTCATGGCCAGAGCACAGATAAAGAGACGTATTAAGTATTTTCAGGAGCAATTTCGAGCTTCGTCCTATGTTTTACAAGACTGTAAGGCTGCGTTTCCAACAGAGATGTGCGTGGATGCGAAGCGAGGAATGTGTGTTAAGAACCAATAAAATCGCTTGCGCTAAGCGAGTCTAGGTAAATGAAGCGATTAGGCTACATAGAGGATATAGGCTCGGTTCTCGCCACACATACCCCAGTGTATATTGCCAGTGATGACTTATGGAACAGAAACGTGGTCGCTCACAATGGGCCTCATCAGAAGCCTTAAAGTCACTCAAAGGACAATGGAGTTTCCTTGCGAGGTCGAATCAGGATTGATGATATCCGCAAGAGAACCAAGGTTACCGCTATACACTATGCACTGCCACTTTAGTTTAGCGATCCTGTGGGCAGAGCACATTGCTTGCAGAACGGATCGATGTGGCCGAAAAGCTCTGGAGTAGCGACCGCGTACCGGAAGACGCGATGTTGGAAAGCCTCACAAGGTGGACCGATGACCTGGCGAAGGTCGCGGGTAGACGATGGATGCAAGGCGCACAGGACCGGTCGCTGTGACAACGCCTGGGGGAGGCCTATGTCCAGCAGTGGACGTCTTTCGGCTGATATGTTGAGGCCTGGTAGCTGTGCATGTCAGCAGGATTGATCACGTGGCATTTCGACAGCGTTTGTCAATCCTATACATTTTGGACGTTTTTACAATGACTTTCGCCTAGCAGCCGCTGACAGAATCTCACTTGTCTAAAGCCTAAGGTACCTAAACCTTAATGTGTTTCAAGTGGACCTTGAGAGAGAAACTTCTGATCCTACCTCCCAAGTGACAATAGTTAGGGGGTGTACAGACAGCCATAACGGAACATAAAGCGTTTTTATATGATAGCTTTATTATTTTATTAAAATGTAAATGGTTGACAAGTGATGTTTGTGTGACGGCTCGCCCCGGGCGTAAGAGAGTTATGGACGCTCTATTTGAATATAACACGAACAAATTGTATGTGAAGGTAGTTCTGTGGGTAGTCGGGAATGGGGTCGACTTGTGAATGAGCTTTCCATTTTTTTGGTAAGTAATAGCTAGCAGATTTTTCAATTAAATTCTTTTCTAATTAAGGTTGGTTGTTTGTGATTTTCTAAATCGCCTACATACTTTTTCAACATGTTTGGACCAATGACATATAAAACTATAGATACGTTGTCCGCACTCTAAAATGTTAACATGAAATGAAGCCAATTGGCCACATTGCGCTTAGTCACGCACCAACCTGTCGCGCGACACTACGTTTGTTTTGATGTCAATTTGACTATTACTTATCCTGTGACGTAACTGAAGATGTATATTTATCTCCCTCTAGCAACAGGCATCCCGCCGTACGGTGACATATTTTCTTTCCCTTTCTTCGTGCGTATTAGTAGCTATCTAGCGATGTTGGTTTATGACGTGTCTATATATAATACGTCATTGGTTTGGACATTGTATGTGACGGCTCAAAACGCGGAAATAGAAGAGGTATTGTTCTGATATTGCTTGACTTTTTCAGTTTTCTTATCGTGGGCAGCAAGGTCTAACGACCCCACATATCAGGATCACCTGCAAGAGTCAGCTTTAAAAACATAATATAAATTTTAAGAGTGGCTCACAATTTCTTAAAGAAAATAATGACGAAATCCTCTTGATTTTCGATGCGATGAGAACAATACGGCTAGCGTTTCCATATCATCGCCTTTCTTAGATTTAATTTACGATAAGTTTGATTGAAAGCACTTTCTCGAATGTGACAACTGAGAAGGCGATAATAATTTATTGAAGTTTAATAGTATTAAGTTGAATAGGAAGCTTCATAAATGGATTATAAACACGACAGTTTTACTCCATCCATTTATTAATGCTGAATGTACTAGTTGAACAGAGTCTGATCAAATGAGAATATCAGTCGTACCAAAGCATAAAAGCCTCTACCTACTTAAATATCTTGGACTATTTTCAATGGTTGAAGGCACACCTCGGCTTTATATATTAACTAATTTTTTTTTTATATAATAAAGTTAAAGTTCACCAACAGTTGTTACAGATACTATAAACATAGGAACATAATATTAGTAAGTGTGTGTGTCTTAAATCTAACTGCACGCCACATGCAAAATGCTCTTTGTAATTAACAATATTATTCAAATAATATAATTATGTTTAATAATATTAATAAAACAGTTATCATAATTTACATCTATTTACTTTAATTAAATTACCACTATTTTACTTACAAAATATTCCCAATTCAACTCCTGCTGAGCAACTAACAAAATATAGAGAAAGAAAAAACATTCACGTCATCAGATTCCACACATTACATTTGAATTATTCCATGGTGATTCGGTATGGGCATTCAAAGTGGAACAATTGTGTTGTTTGTTATGATAGCCTTGTCTATGGGGCATGGGGGCGAGCCATAACCATCGATTTATTGCTATGGCGCATGTCTATGATCTGTGACGCGATTTGACCAAACTAGAACTAATTGAAATGAGTCACGTTTCCGTTCTTTGTCTCTGTGCAAGTTTATAATCTGTGGATATTATCAATAACTTGGCATAGGCCTTTTACTTTTTGTGCGGAACCTAGCACAATAGGTTTATGGTGTAAATACTTTCCTGATGTAATATTATAAGTATTTCCTCTAAATCAGTAAATTCATACCAGAAAAAAAATACAGTGCTCACTACATTTTTGAGTGCGACGAAAAAAATAGGAAGCAAAGGCACCCATCGTGTGAGACTCCGACTTGCAATTCCGCCGGGTTTTCTGTGAGAGACTATTTATGCATAACTCGTGGGTTAGATTATTACCAGAGATCTTAGTGTGAGTTTTTAACGTTCTCGATCGCGTTAGCGTAAATGCCAATTTGTATTGAAACTGAATAAGCGCCGCCTGGTGAGAATAACGGATAACCTTTTTTTTTCTATACGCTTTGACATAAGCGAACGTTTACGTTAACGCGATCGATTAGGTACGTTAGAAAACTCACACTAAGCCCTCAGATAATGCCTGGAAAAACGTTACATAAGTTCTATTTGGGATTTTTGCCATATGATTTTGTTAAAATCCTTAGGTATTCATAAATATGTACATACATGATCTCATATCTTTTTCTTACGGATGAGACAGAACTACAGAATACGATATTAATTTATACCTATAAAAAATAACCCATTTCATTTCACTAGATTTAATACGTAATCTGGAAATTATTTTTAGTCTTATTCAACTACTCTTACAAACTCGACTCGAACTTGGCGGTACCCGTATCTAGTCAAAGATTTATGTCTCGCCAATGAGCTGCCTTTGATATATCGCTCACGTTTATCCCTTATGGGGTAAACAGCGCCCCAGGCGATATTAATATTGTGAAGGCGTTTAGCAGGTTGATCAAAGGTTGAAATAGTGCGCAGTGACAGGTTGGTAAGCGCCCGCCTATGATGCGATTTTTATAATAAGTTTTTGAACTTTGAGGACCGCAACTGGTTGAACTTTGCATACTGATTATGTCTATAACTGAGTACTCCTTTTCAATCAAATTCTGTTGTATTTTGTTGGGTAATAATTTGACCCCAACAATCCATAAATATTTATGCGAAAGGAGATCAGAGGCCTTAGTGTGAGTTTTTTCGACTCACGTTCGAACGCGTTCGATTGCGAGCGCGTTAGAATTTAGTATGGGAAATTAGGTTCTACGAGTGACCACCAGGTGGCACTATAACTAAATTCCCATACTAAATTCTAACGCGCTCGCAATCGAACGCGTTCGAACGTGAGTCGAAAAAACTCACACTAAGGCCTCTGTAAGTCTTTCAGTTTGTTCCCTCTTTACGTTTTATCGGCTGAATGGATTTAACGCGAATACTGTGCCCTGAAATAGGCCGTAGGATACTTTATTATACCCAGGAGTATGTTTCTTTGGGATAATTTTCTACTTTCACATGGGTGCAATCGCTGGCAGGAGTTGCTTCTACCACTCTACTAAATAATCTTCTAATACATAAAAATCTCGTGACGGTGTTTGTTATCAAACTCCTCCGGCTTAACCGATATTTATTAAAATTTTTGGGTATATTTGGTAGATCTGAGAATAAATAGGTCGCAAGCTATTTTTCTTTTTTTAAAGCAAAAATACGTTTGCCCGGTCAGCTAGCAATATTATAACAAGTGCGAGTCGGATTCCCACAAGAACAGTTCCGTACCATAAAACGAAAAAAAAACATGTCTCTTGTATGAAGGGCTCCATACAAGAAACGTGTTTTTTTTCTTTATTTTAAATATTTTTTTTATTATTTATAGTTTTTGTATTATTTGTATTGTTGAGCGGTAATAGAAATACAATCTCTGAAAATTTCAACTGTCTATTACGTTCTTTAGATACAGCCCGCTGACAGACAGATGGACGGATGGACGGTTATCCTTTGGGTACAGAATTCTAAATAGCGAATTAGTTGCCTGGCCTTCCAGAGCATGACCTCGTACAGGTTAGATATTAATTTGAGTTCCCATGTAGAATTAGGTAACCCTCAAGTTTTTAAACCATTTTTTACACAGCATACAATCACCTCACACCTAAATTTAATCATATACACTCGGTTCCAAAAATAACGGGTCAGTCACATAAACCCGAATATCTCCCGAACTACGTATGCCATCCTAATGAAACGAAGACTGTTCAATTGAGAATTTAATTATACAGATAAAAAATAAAATAAAACTTAGTTACACCCACAATATTAATCTTAAATTAAAAAAAAACTAAAGTAGTCATATTTTTCTTAAGATTACATTTTTTTTATGATTGTTTTTTTGCTGTTTTTCATCACTTTCTTCATTTAATACTTTGTATTGCCTCCACGAGCTCTTCTGACAGCTTCCAGGCGATTAGGCATGCTGTACACCAAATTTCGGAGCCGGTGCTGAGGAATACCTTCCCATTCCTCCACCAGTGCTTGTATGAGCTCGGGAAGCGTGATTGGTGGGGGGTTTCGACCTTTCACGCATCTCTGAAGCTCGTCCCAGGCGTGCTCGATGGGGTTTAAGTCCGGGCTTCGCGCTGGCCACTGCATGAGTTCGATACCGACCTCTTCAAGGTAGTCATGTACAATTCTGGCGGTATGGGGACGCGCATTATCATGCATTAATATGCCATGCCGGTCCATCCTGGCCATGAAAGGACCTACATGTTCATTGAGGATCTCTTCCACGTACCTCTCTGCATTTAGAGTTCCATTTTGAATGAGCACCAGCTCGGTGCGGGCCTCAGCAGAAATCCCAGCCCAAACTTGTACGGAGCCTCCACCGTACGCCACTTTTTCCTCCACACACGCTTGATGGAAGCGCTCCCCTGGTCTTCTGTACACCAACTGCCTACCATCATGCTTATAAAGCATGAATTTAGACTCGTCCGTGAACATTACCCTAGACCAATCGTCTAGTGTCCAGTTTAGGTGTTCGCGCACGTATCTCTGTCTTGCAATTCGATGTCCCCGTTCCAGTTTGGGGCCATTTGCGGGCCTCAATGGTTTCAAATTTGCTTCAGCAAGACGTCTTCTTACTGTTTGAGCGCTTAAATTGCCACCTCCAAAGCGAATAAAGTGAGTTTTTAGACCAACAGCAGTTTGAAAACGATTTCGGAGCATTGTAGCCACCAGTTGTCTGTCTTCCCTGGCCGTTGTGCATCTTGGTCTGCCATTTCCTGGTCTTCTAAGGTGTGATCCGGTCTCTTGGTACCGCTGGACTACCCGCTGAACAGTCGACAAAGATACACCAATGTTTCTGGCTGTTTCACGCTGGCTCCGCCCAAGTTCCAAAAAAGTTAGGATTCTGGTACATTCCTCTAGCGTGACTGCCATGCTTCACCTCACAGAATAATAATTATGCACGTGGAAGACGTTCACGATAAATTTTTTTGTGACAGAATAGAAATGGAAAGCATCCATAATGACATGAAACAAAAATTTTGTTTTTAAAAATAGTCATTTTTTTAAATTTTGTTTTTCTAATGAAGTTTTTTTCATCAACCAGTTTAAATAATATGCTATTAGAAGCGCAACTAAAAAATCTTTATTCTGTTTTTTATTTCATTGATCTAGCTTTTACAGTTCTGGAGGTATTTCAATTTTTGTGACTGACCCGTAATTTTTGGAACCGAGTGTAGATACGCAAACATATCCTAATACCATTTTTTCCTTTGATTCAAATTACAGGCTAAACAGATATACCTACTACTAGATAATACTAATTAAGATACTCTGGCACCGTAATAGTGTTCCATTTCAAAAGCTGTGTGGTCCCCCGCCCACAAGCCAAACGTCAGAGTATGATGATTTAGAGGGTACCGCGAAAGCCTTGATTATCAGTTCGCGTGGCCAACTAATTAGCAAACGAATTGATTGGATACAACAAAGACGGAGTAAGGTTTCTCTACAATTTCTAAAGGAATAAATTAGTTTAGAGGAAGCGGATGACTTGACGGAGAATTACTGTATTATTCTATTTTAATCGAGTAGCGGATAAAATATTGCTGCTGGAGTAAGTGAAATGAGGTACTAGTTAACACAAACGATTTAAAGAGCAAAGTGATGAATGTGGACGTTAAAGAACCAGTACCAAAGAATATGTTACTACAGTAGAACTTAATGTCAATGAACTGGACTTTCAATCAGGCGCATGAGTCGGTAAAGTATCACATGATTTTACAAATGTTCCTAATTCATTTTATGTCTCTACTATCATTCCAGAAAAAACATAATGATTTGGTACAGGCTGGTATACAGCAGTCAAGGTATCATTGTCCCCATAAAAGTCTTGGCAAAGAGTAATGAGGCCGCCAAAATAAAACAATCAGTCCCAATTATTTTGTTTTACAATCATGTTTAACACTGCAATCATCCATGATTGCAAATCATACGTTTGTCATGTTCTCTTTTACGAGTTAATACTGTTTTTATTTCCTTAATTACAAAAGGGACAACAATAGGATGTAGCCCACCTTCTCTTTCGCACACCTGATTTTAATTTCACGGTGTTCCAATGTTTTTTCTCTGATCATTTCAAAGAATCGGGCCGTTTGCTCCGAGCTATATAATGAAGATTCTAAGAATAAATTATTCGCATACTATTAAATGTTAAGCTAATTATCGAATTTTGGCAAGATTTCATGTAAAATAGGGAATAACAATAGGATTTAGATTATAATAGTGTTGACGTGTGTGACAATGTATTTTTTGACAATTGAAGCACAAACTTTGATGCCATTGACTTATTATTCGTTATTGATTTCGATTTGGCTAGATATATTGAATTTATTATCCAGCTCATAAAACCAATGATCTTCTATGAACTTCTATAAATCACAACGTAGACAATTCACGCAAATAACAAAATGTCATGAAGAAAAACTTAGAAATTGCTATTCTGTTATTGATAAGTTGTTAGTCACTTCAACTTCCAATGATAGATGACTAACTTTTTTATGGGCAGCATACGAATGACGTTATAGGATAGCAATAAAAATATGCCTGATACAAATATGAGAAAACTTTTCGATAGTTCTTCCTTTGCTTTTTAACGAACAGGAAAATACAAAAATTGTTACTTAGTTGAACTAAAACTTCGGGAGCACATAAGAAACCACTAAATAAGTTTTATCTGTTTTGCCACTTTCTTCATCGAAATAGCTGGACGATATTGCAAAAACTAAAATCATCAGTCGAACTTGGATGCGAGTGGAGCTGAGGATAATAGGGTGATTCAGGAAGTTTCTTTACTTACATAATATTTAGAGGATGACGACTATTATGATACAATCATCAAGTGACCTTGTCAAGTAAGGTATAGCTCATTCACTCATTCACTATATTATAAAGTTAGTCATCAACCTCATGCCGTCATTAAACGCTGATGATAACATAACAAACCTATTTCCAATTCAAATCGGGTCAAGTGTAACCTTTTACGATATACCACGTCATAAAAACATTGAATCGGCCTTCAAAGGAGTTCAATAAAATTTTTGGCATGCTGTAAATTTCAATCAGTTCATATATTACTACGCTGTTACTTAACAGTGTCAATGCAAAATAGAAGCACGAGAGCAATGAACTCGTCAATTATATTTATTTGATGGCTGTTGTAATGATGGCGTCATGAAGTCGTAATAAGTGATGAGTTTTATGATGTGGAGTTATTGAGAAAGATAATGTTAGTATCATTTGCATGTTAAAACAAGTTGAGCCTATAACGACCCTAACAATCGATAAAATCGCTTCACCTGCTGTTGGCCAACCTAGAGATAAAATCTGATGAAGAACACACCATGCAACATCGCATTATGCAATATCACTATCACTACATATTATAAAACAAGTCCTCCGCCGCGTCTGTCTATCTGTCTGTTCACGATAACTCAAAAAATGCTACACTGATTTTCATGCTGTCTTCACCAATGGATAGTGTGGTTCTCGAGGAAGGTTTTAATATTATAATTTGTCCAGAGGGCGAAGCCGCGGGCTTCAGCTAGTCTTCAATAAATAAAACCTTTATCAACATCAGTTTTAACATCCATAAAATTAAAATCAAAATAAGCAAAGGTATTAAAAATATTGATAGCTGTTACAGCTTTGGTGATGGTAATTTTAAACAAATGGCTACACAAATCAAACTGCTCCAAATGCCACCCAAAAAGAATTTATTGGAACAAATTGATTATAAATATACGACCTTCGAAATCATACACGTATTGTCAGTTTATAAGTTATTTCCTGAGCTCTCATTAACAAACGTTGTACTGCCCCGAGCGAAACACATCAAACGAATTTGCTCATTATTATATATTTTTTTGTTATCGACTCCAACATCTTATATCTTCGATATGGTTCAATAGCTATTGACATGCACGCAAAAACTTTTATTACATATAATATGAACATTGATAGCCATCTGCGATTATAACAATAGCTTTTTATTAGGTTTAGATTTCTTAGAAGCTTTCAAAGGCTCGACGAATAATGACTCTAATTGATTTGTCATGTCTATTTATAATCCTCATAAACTGTCTACGGACGTAAGGATGAAATAAACATTTTTTGTGATCCTTAAACGGTAGCTAATAGCTGACACAACAGTATAATAATAGAAAACTGGGTGGCAGTGGCAATCACGTCGATTGACGAAAATTATGGCAATTTAAACAATGAGATGGCTTTACGAGGAGCAGCAAAAAATCTCGAAGCGAGACTGTAACTATCAATTTTCACTGATAAAGTCATCAAACGAACTAAAATACAAGTTTGAACACATCGTCGCCGCAGTGATTATGTTAAAAAGCCGCACTGAACAAACAACGAATAATGAAGTGGCTCACAAAAAACACGATAATGATATAGTAGGACCACCGGTAATTTCTGTAGAAGCCCATTGACTTAATGGCTGAATTAACATAATATCTCTGTTCTACCATTAAATCCATCCACGCGATTTAATTTCGCCTTGTTTTTTTTTTTGCTGAATCCCAAATATTAGCAAAGGCTTCATTTAGCCGACGAATGTTATATTTGTAGAGGAAGGTCTCGCTGATGTTAGGTCTTCAATTAACATGCTTAATAACAATAATTTTATAAAGCATGCAAAAAAATATAATCTTTAATATTTATCGATGTGTGCAAATAGTTAAGGTGTTAAGGTTAAACGCAGTTTTAGAGAAACTACCAAGTTGTTAGCGTTCAGAATATAACAAGGGAAGTGCTCCAATTCTGTTCATGTACGCGAGAATTTAAATACTTAAGTCCATAAATCCAATTACTGTGACCGAAAGCGGTATAGGAAACATTCAATGCAATGCGAACAGGCCCCTAAGCGATTCCACAGATCTACTTAAATCTCCATCCACTTATAAGAAGACAGATGTAGTAAATATCATGCTCATGCAACTTTAATGACCGATTATTCAAATCCATTTCAAAAGCTAAATTATAGGCTCCAATTAAATCAATTAACATAACCAAATGAGTGGGAGGATCATTTGCAAAAATACATTAGTTAGAGACGATGTGTTGAGGTCTAATAAGATAGGATGCAAACCTGTAGTAACGGACAAGTAGTTTCTGACGAACTAATTATTTTATCTGATCCGTACATAGATGTGTTTGCAGCCAATTAAAACGCTAAAGCAACTTTAAGTCTAGTACGTAAGTTTGGAAATGAAGTGTTAATTGCTGATCATGTAGCTAATACAAACGATGGTAGAGTTGCCAATGGTATTAGTAATCATAAGAATGACGTGTGTATCGGCTAATGAATTATCACGTATACCCGACGCTGTGGTATCGAGAATGTGTTAACATGCTGTGGTTATTCAAGTATGTGGTCTAGTTGCGTCATTGTGGGAAATAAATATGACTCTCTCAAGACAAAAGCTTACGATGAGAAAAATCGTGTTGATTAATAATGTTGACAGGAAATCAGGGGAGATGATGTAACGAGCCGTCCACGGAGTCGTCTCATTGACTTTTTAATAAGCTGAGATTAAATTGGAACTCAGACAAACTACAATTTGTGACACGTGTCGCACATGAAAATAATTACTGAATTACAAAGAATCATCTTTGTATCGTCAATGTATCTTTGCATCAGCATACGACTGGAAAGTAACAAATAATAAAGCGCACACACTCATCGAAGATAGGTAAATGTATGTTAAAGTTTATGATGCCAGAGCTAAAGGTTAATTAAACGGTTTAAAACTGGTGCTGAGTTGACATCATAGGAAATTATTATAATGATCTATTTCTAGTCTACCCTGTGACTTGGCATACTTAATTAGAAAAGACACGAAGATCATAATCAAGATCTAATCACGAGAATGGACACCAACTTTCCATCTGGCCATTAAATGTTACGACTATGGTTTCATTACCTTTACCTCGTAAACTATTGAATGAGCCAAAACGAATTCTGTATACTGTCTTTAGAATTAACTCTGTAATCTACATGGATCATAGACTTTCCCTGGAGATATACATACATTGATTTATCACGAACAAGAACAGAGGGCTCACAGGACCATCAAACATTCAATAACAATAAAGTCTTCCTCCTCAGCTATCAATAATTCATCCAGCCAATTTTCAGGGCGTTCAACATCTTATTGTCTACGCACCCTTTATTAATTAAAATCATTCTCCCTTCAAAGGATTGACGGTATCTTTGTTTGCCCATTTGAAGATCTTTCTAAGTTCCATTGTGAGGGGCTACCGATTCTCATAAATAAATTAGACATTGTCGCCGCTCTTTTTAGTCGTGAGACGGGACGCATCGGGAATGTCGACGTCGATTTACTAATTCATTTCGGCAAGTCGAATCTTTAGTGTTTGCGATACGATTCCGATGTGACTGAGACGTAAGAGGACTTTGCGATCGTTCGGATGGTTTTCATCATATATTGCTAGGACATTGAGTGGAAGACTGGTGATAAATCAGAATACCTACACACGGACAAAACACTCCATTACATTTGTGAAAATAATTGAGCAGAGAATAAGTTTATCAGTCGAGTAAAAAAAATGTCGTCAAATCATGGTTTAACTAGTCTGTTCTAATAGTCTTCATAGATAGTTTTTCGCTTACGAATGATTTTTAAATCTGACTAAATAAATCGCGAGCTGTAATGGCTCTCACATCTAACGGTATCTCGTCTTCTGTACCTATATTTAAGTACTAGCTCAGTGGACCGAAGCTAAGATATGTTTTGTTTTTCTCCCGAGCCTGGTTTCTGAGCCAATTTTAACGCTTCCAACACCCACTAGCCTAAATAGCAACAAAACGTTTATTGATGCTGTGAACATCTCTATGAAGCTTTATTTCACTTGTCATTTAAATACATTTTATCGTCAACTACAATTTTTTTTGCTTTCGAATTGTGAATTGGTAGACGTAAATTTGATCTACAAAGTAAAGCTTGCTCTTTTCCG
Source organism: Ceramica pisi (assembly GCA_963859965.1). Lineage (NCBI taxonomy): Eukaryota > Metazoa > Arthropoda > Insecta > Lepidoptera > Noctuidae > Ceramica > Ceramica pisi. The sequence continues at coordinate 5,191,129 of OY982549.1, read as the reverse complement.
TATCAAAATTGTTTAAAGTAAATCATAGGGTTATTATTTATTTGGTTGCGAAACATACAATACTATGTTTGCTGAACCGGTAGACAGCCTTATCTTTGTCGCATATGTAAACGACATGCGCTCGTGCGATTTGTTTTTCGTCTCAACGTTCATTCGACTCTCAAGCCAATAATCCCTAAGTCATTGTAATGTTCCACTGCAAATTGCAACAATGATGAGCATTGAATCCCCAAACACAGTTCAAGGAGGGTCATAATAGCATGATTGTGCGATCAACATACGTGGGATTTGTCGCCTTTTGTAGTACACCGCATTGAAAATTGTTTTATGGCTTTATAGCTTCTGATACATAAATTGCTGTCTAATTTGGGAGCGTCCGTGTTTCGACCGGGCACAAAAAGATCTTCGTTCGACATGTTGTGACATTCCAACGATACTCTTTTGTGCTTAGAGAATATGAAACGATTATCTGATCTAGGGAGGCGAGGCCGTTGCTACATACATTTTGATATAGCTCGAAGAATTGTAAATACGTTCTTCGACATGTTTGGTAACTCTTTATCGGTGTAACTGTAACGGAATTTTCGACAAGTAAAAAAATGGATTCCTTTGAAGTCAACATCAATTCGGACGTGTACTTAGTTTCTTAATAGATACCTTAACCGGTCCATTTGCATACTCCCATTCTACCAGTGAAAGCTATTTGATATTTTTTAAGTGAATTCTTTTCGCCCACACAACCTGAATTGACTGGTGTACGTGCCTCATTTTCTTTTATTTGTTTAAATATTACGACATTTAATCTGTTTGGCGGTTCTTAACACATTTTGTGTTCAGGGTATCGATATGAATAAATCTGTTTTATTGACTAAAACATGTTCAAATTATTCGAACAAGATCCTTTCAGAATTTTATTTTCTATATGATTGATCGAATATGGCTGCACACTAAATTCCAAAATCACTATTGTTTCGGCACAAAACGTCATAAACAGAGCGTCCCTCATCAAAAGGGCTAATACAATGCCAACCGTAGCAATAAGTTCATCGAGTTCCATAGAGTCACAAGAACTGTTCATGTACCAACATGGGAACACATGGGTTTTGTCTCGCTGTCAAAGACGATGGCGATCGATCAAAAACGGCCGTCTGTCACAGGCCAATGATTGAGGGCAGGGACAGTGTGTTCTCATGCATGGCTGCATCTGCCGAATTTGGCGCGATGCAACCTGTCAAAATTCGTGTTCCACCACGAATGCATTCCGTTTGTCGTTCGCTTGACTTTTGCCCACAATTAGAAGAACTGCGTTTTTAAAAATTAAACTTAACTTTTATCTAATTTTTTCATTTAACGTCTTGATCAAAATTTCAAGAAAGAGACTTTGTTTTCAATTAATTGTGATCGTCACTGTCTTATGATGTGTATTCATTGAGACTTACTGGATAATTGTTTCTGAACAAGATAATTGTTCAGCTGCAACTGTTTATTCCACAAAAATATATTGCCATTTTCGAATGTGTATTTCCTTTTTCAAAAGTTTAATGACCAAGTTCCGAAATTCAATTATGACCCCCAAAAAACCTTTCTGGCTCGTTTATTAGTTCACACAGCTCAACTGCCAATTCCCAAATGAACTTAACGTCGTTTCGGACATGATTTGTGACGACAGTGGTACAATGGTGCTGCTTGTTATTAAAAAGGTAAGCTTTTTGTTGTGTTCGCTTCGGGACGCAGTAAATGTCACCTTTGGACGTCACTTGATATTCTTCGATGAGTTTTTGGGTGTTGCAACTGACAGTTGTTGTCTTATTCATGTCTATTGTGACAGTCCGTTTGTTGTTTGGATGTTTTTGATGGATTTTGGGGTTGGCAATAAACTATTTACATTGATGAGAAAGGCACATTTTAAATATCTATACTTTTAATAAAGATGCAGAACCCGGTGCGTAACGGTCGCTTATTCGATTTTGACTTTTTGGTACAGAAATAGAAGTAACGGTTATTTCGGTTTTTTTTTTTGCGAAAATGAAACTTGAACGCAAGCGAAGTCTTGGCCAAAAGCTAGTTCTGATGATATAATACGCGAAGTCGAAAACTTTTCTAAATTTTGATAGCGAATACGAACTGACCTTGCAAATGCCAATACCTGCATTGAAAGAATTCCATTGGTAATTTATCAGGGAAATAAAATTATATGATGTCGAATGTAGCCTATGATTAAATATTCAACATTCTGATTATAAGTTCTTTCATCCGCAAACATCAAACCGTACCTAAAATGCAAATTCCACCCTCATAATAACAGGTGAAATCCTGCTCTAAAAATTAAAATAGACACAAAACTATATTAAAATGGTCTCACACGGGGGTCTCGTTGTGGAAGACATGACAGATGGGAGCGTGACCGTCCATCGCGGTGCACGGCCGCCATTGTTTCACTCTCGACGGGCAAGCGCATGCGCAGGATTTACTACGACACAAATGTATATGGCTGATAGGTAACGTAGGAAAAAATATCACTTTCGATTGCTTTGGGATGGTTACCTGTCTAGTTGTAATTATTTTATAATCCGATACCTTTAATGTGTTCACTGTAAAGGGGTATATTCATTTCAAACAACGCTTGATTAAGCTTCTCTTGCGTACGTTTATTTTGTACTTCGTGAGTAATTAGGTAAGCCCGTTTTTAATTAAGCCCCAAAATATGGCTTACTTTAAAAGGGTAGAGCTAATGAATGACTAATGACATTTTTATTTTAAGTAACTACGTAGTCTAGCGGGTAGTTAAATTTTTTTATAGTAAAAAAAAAATCATTTCACTCAGACAAACAGTCCATATAAAAAGTTTTCACATTATATTATTAAAAATGAAATTAAAATTGAATTCGATGCTTGAAAATTGATCTCACACACATTAAAAATTGATTAATACATTATATTATTTTATTAATATTCAACAATGACAACACATCTTCTATCTTATTATATAAAAATGAATCGCTAAATGTGTTGGTAAGCGCATAACTCAACAACGCCTGGACCAATTTGGCCAATTCTTTTTTTGTTGTGTTTGTTATCATCAGGAGAAGGTTTTTATGTGGTTTATAAAAAAAAAAGTTACCAGTTGACGGGAGCGAAGCCGCGGGGGACAGCTAGTGTAATATAAAAATGAATCGCTAAATATGTTGGTAAGCGCATAACTCAACAACGCCTGGACCAATTTGGCCAATTCTTTTTTTAGAATATTCCTTGAAGTACGAGGATGGTTCTTACGGAGACAAAAAATATAAAAATTGCCTGAAAAAGACTAAAAACAACACTTTTCTATACTCCCATACAAAAGATTCGTAATAATACTTAAAAGTCAATTTGAACTTTAATACCATTCCATAAAGTTTAAGTGATAGTGGAGAGGTTTCGGGAAGGCAAAACAATTGAGTGACGTTTGTATCGTATAAATATTGACATTAGTCAAATACAAATTGTCTGTGTGTAAAGGCTTGACCGCACTTGGCGACACTGCGCGGCAACGGAAAGACGCGACACGCAACGGCAAAATATTCTTTGTAAGAAATTGTATGAGGTATAACGCACTATGCAGCAGCGTAACTACGCGCCGCGACACTTCAAGTGCGAACATTGTTACGTGTCGCGTCGCTCCGCTGCCGCGCAGTGTCGCACAGTGCGGTCGAGCCTAAGAGTAAGAGAGTACTGGGGTAGGTAGGTAGACAGGTAGACAGTTGACGGGAGCGAAGCCGCGGGGTACAGCTAGTATTATATAAATATGAATACATGTATTATTAAAAATAAAATGTATGTTTTATTTTTATTATTTTATTTGTAGACGAGATGGATCGATAACTGATGACAAATTCAAGTGTTTTAAACAGCCGCTATTAAGTAACTGTATTGTTCTACGTTTAGCAATCCAGACACAATAGTAGCTCTAGAAAAAAACAACGAAAAACTTTGTGACACAGTTGGTTCGGTCGGAAGATAATTTTGAACAGAACAGAGGACCCCTTTGCCAATATACGTCTAAGCTGATTGATGGATGGCAATTGAGAGCAAAAATGAAAGACTTTTTAAAATAGACATAAAAAAAAGATTTAGGACTTCTATAAGCAGTGTTAAGTTGTCGATTATGAAAGCAAAGTAGGAAAATCGTGTTTTATTTGTGAAGATAATAATGTTGTTATGTCATTTCAATATTTACAACCATGATAGGTAATCAATGTTTGAGGAAAAGTGTGGGTTGTTTTATTTACAAATGAAAGTATTAAAAACGGTACATGTTATGTTTTTGATTTGAATTTTACATCATCTGTGTCTGATGAATGTACGAATATGTGTGTTTGGAAAAAGAGTTACTTAGTTGAATTATTAAAACTTTATGCTTTTCTAGTAAAAACACTGTTCAAAGGCGGACCTTATGCTTTAGACTTAGACATTTTTTCTAATGTTTTATTTGCTTCAAATTAGGCTATTAACAGGCTTTTTTTTTGACAAAATTAACGAGTGATTCTTGTTCATTCCAAACGATAGTTGTTTTATAGAGGACTAGAAACTCCATACTTACTTTGTTGGAAAAGCATGTTTTTCATTTCTATAAATATATTTGTCAAACAATATTACTTTTAATTCTAAGCCGTCGATGGTAGTATGCACGGTGAACCACATGTGCACCACTGCACATTAACAAGTTAATTTCAATGCAGTATTTAAAAAGCAGGTAACACATTTTAAACAGCTCCCATTCTTGTCAAAACGCTAAACTCGTCCATTCACTATCCGTCTTCTATTAAAACTACTTGTCTTGTAACAGTCCAGGGTCTAAATTCCCGTCTCCGACCAATAAATCTGGCGTTGCGTGCACATAAGTCGGCGAAATCAGGGCATTCGGAGGACGACCGGTTCGTCGGGATGATTTAATTCGATCACTTGGCCAAGTTCAAGCTGAGATGAGACTGTATTATGTCGTGTTGTGTGTGGCATTGTTTATTCTTTATATTGAGTACAAGTTTGTACGGCTAGGTCATATTTTAGGTAGCTGCAATAAAGTGGTGTCTGAGTACCTTGTGATTTTGTGTTTAAAGATTTTACAATTTTATGTATTAATATTATTCTTGAAGAATAGAAGCTTTCAATTTTGATTCGATGCGGATGATCAGTGTCTTTGCTTTAAAGACCGATTGTATTTGTTCAATATCACAGTTACGGGTAAGGACCAATATTTTGTGATGTGCGATTTACAGTGATTTCTTTAGTTTGGTAGCTTTAGAGTCTTATTTGTTTTGTTTTTTTAATTCAACTGCCCCAGACATACAATCTGTGCTTGAACACAAAAGCAAATACCAACAACTGTTTCAAACTGCTTGATAAGTGACTTTTCTAGTGGACGCAGTAGTTTTACTTTACCTCAGTTTAACCAAATAATATTTGTCTTTGCTGTTATTTTTATCTAGGTTCCCAACTCCGTAATAATACCCGATACCGTTTGTTCCTGCCCATCCCGTTAGAGGGATCTACCGTGAAAACGGAGCTAAATAATTAATATAGAAGCGACACGTTGATAGCTCTGCTTGTCGGCTTGTTTGGAGGAGCGTGGCAATCGCATTAGCCCTTGTTATATTATTATAACAGTTATAGAGATTGACTGGGGAGAATTGGTGTTTAGCTAGTGAGGAGGATGAATCACTTTGATTTAATAACATGAATTTATAGGAATTAATAGTACTCGTGGCCAAATAATTATAATACGCTTTTCCCGGAACAATGTTTATTTTCATTGTCAGCTTGCAAATTTCGCACAGAATTACTTCAAATGATCGAAATGGTAGAAATTTAACCTATTTTAATAAATACATCCATTTTAGTGTTACAAGAGTAAGACTTACTAATTTGTATAATTATTTAGTAATGTTGTACTCGTGCGCATCCTTTCAATTCGAATATATAACCTGTGGATAACGTATTTAGTTGCGCACTGATATACCTACATTATAAGCTTATGCTAACCATGTATAGTGCGCAATTGTTTTTTTTTCCTGAATGTCATCATCTGCCCGCCTTTTCCCAACTATATTGGGGTCGGCTTCCAGTCAAACTGGATTCAGCTGAATACCAGTTTTTTACGTGGAGCGGCTGCCTACCAGACCTCCACAACCCATTAGCTGGGTAACACGGTAGGTACTCCTTGGCAAGACCGGTGTCAGATTTTCTGGCTTCTGACTATTCATAACGACTGCCAAATATCTCCAAATGACAGCCGGGACCAACAGCTTAACGTGCTTTCCGAGGTACGGAAGAAACTCGGTATGTTAAGATGATCACCCATCCACAGACAAACCTCGGCAAGCGTTGCTTAACCTTAAAGATCGGCCCGTGCGGCTATTATAATTTAGCCACGAGCTCCTCTTTGTTTTCCTGAATATCTTATATATAAAAATGAATTGCTGTTCGTTAGTCTCGCTAAAACTCAAGAACGGCCAGGGCCGATTTCAGTCATTCTTTTTTTGTTTAGTTCGCCAGAATACAGGGAAGGTTTAAAAGCAAAAAAAAAATGGGTAGTTGACGGGAGCGAAGCCGCGGGGGACAGCTAGTATTAAATAAAATAATACAAGGCGCGCGGGCACTCCCGGCTATCATTACGTCGTTACGAATGGCCAGCCAGAAAATTTGACACCAGGCTTGTTCAGAGGAACCGCGCTGTCCAGTTCCTGGGTTGCGGAAGTGACATAGGCAGTCGCTTCTTTTAAATACTGGTAGTCAGCTGAGTTCTTGGAAGCCGACCCCAATATCATTAGGATAAAGCTGGGCAGATGATGCGATGTGAGAAGCACAGGACTGGTGTGTGTAGCAATGCTTAAGGAGGCCTACGCTCAACAGTGGATGACTGGACGTATTTTAGCTGAAACGGCGATGACGACGAGTAGTTTTTACGGATATCATCAACATCCATCATAATTTTATGATTGCCAAATTTATAGTATAATATTTCATCTATATCTTCTATCTATACTTATAATAAACTAGCTGACCCGTGCAACGTCGTCTGCGTAACCTTTTTCATTACTGCTCCGCTCCTATTGGTATTAGCGTGATGATATATAGCCTAGCCTTCCTCGATAAATGGGCTATCTAACACTGAAATAATTTTTCAAATCGGACCAGTAGTTCCTGAGATTAGCGCGTTCAACCAAACAAACAAATAAACAAATTCTTCTGCTTTATAATATTAGTATAGATCTGTAGAGAGGTCAATTCTGTACATGAAATATATTTCCAAAATAACTATCAGGGGGTGATTAGGGATCGATACTGATGCCAAAAATGCAATCAGTACAATTTTTGTCTGTCTGTCTGTCGGTCTGTCGGTCTGTCTGTCGGTCTGTCGGTCTGTCGGTCTGTCTGTCTGTCTGTCTGTCTGTCTGTCTGTATAACCGTTATAGAAACAAAAACTACTCGACGGATTTTAATGAAACTTGGTACAATTATTATTCATACTCCTGAGCAGGTTATAGTATACTTTTCATCACGCTACAATCAATAGGAGCAGAGCAGTGAAGGGAAATGTTGGGAAAACGGGAGAAGTTACTCCATTTTTTAAGCTTCCGTCGCGTGTGCAACCTTAATGGTGAAAGCTACACAGAAATCATGTATGACGGAAATGTTCTCCTTAAAATTATATAAAAAATATCCAACGACAGCATATGTCTATCTTTTATGATTGATAAACAATAACACGTGTAACTCCCGATAGCTTAGCAGTTCGAAGCTTTCTGATTGTATTTGTCTACTCTTACGTTTATAAAACTCTCAGTCGTCCCTAAGTAACATTAATAAAAGTTAACATTATTAACTATTCCACAAAAAAAGAATCATAGAAATCGGTATAGAAACACCAAAGTTATACATGAAATACGCTAATAATAAGTCATCGCGAGTGAATACTGAATCATGCTATAAGGATAATTTTTGTATAAGGTAGCGAACGCACAGGCAGGCGGCTAGCTTGGCGCCAAGAGGCTAGCGAGTAGCTTCGGAAAACGGCTTACGACAGTTTGCAATATCCTTTAATAATTATAATGTCGAGGGGAAGATGGTTATAATTTCGCTTTACACCAAACGAGTAATATTACAAATGTGAAAGTTTGGTTGTTTGTTACTCAATCATACCAGAACGGCTTGGGGGATCTTAATGAAATTAAGAACAAAGATAGATTATAGTCTGGAATAGCACATAAGCTTATTTTCATCCCGGGAATATGTTTCCTAGGGATCACGCGGGCGAAGCCGCTGGCAGAAGCTAGTATACAATATGTTAGGGTTATAGTGAATAAGCTACTTCTGGGTAAGCTCGCGCCATCGTAGATTTTGTCTCTGTCATCTCTGATCTAGACAAGAGTCAAGAGCAAAAATTAAAAAAAAAATGTGGTAGGTATGATAAGCGGGCGACATGCTTAATTACAATTAAAATGTACCTGAATACCAAATACTGACAATGTATAATAGAAATGTTTAACTAAACGTTAGGTCACAATACAATGCGTATTGAACGCAGTTTAAAACCACTAAACTGATACTCCTTGCATTCAAACAACACACCATCCAAAATCGTTGGTCCTTTGTCGTATTGACGCCTTAAAATAAATTATAAACAGTGAAATAATGATAAGACTGATAGGAACCCTGCATTACTATGGAGGAATAGTGATTTATGCCACAAATATCGATCCTATCGACCAATACATCATTTGTACGGGCGTATTGTCAAGCCCTAGTTTTTGGTCGTTTTGTTCGATATCAAGCTTGAGAAACGTGGAGATGTTGACTCGTAATAGACGATTATATCTGGAAACTTGTGTTTCGCTGTAAGAGCATTGTTCGATAGTTAGGTTGTGCCTCTCAACGGTTATATCTAAACCTATTAATTTTTGAGGGTTCCGAACATCCGTAATAAAACGGAACCCTATAGGATTACTCAGGTGTCTGTCTGTTCGTCTGTCACAGCCAGCTTTCTCTGAATCCACTGAACCGATTCAGCAAAAATTTGGTGTAGACATGGACTTCTGTGACGCAAATACGGAAGGTTTACGTAAATAAACATTTTTTTAGTATGGGGGTCACTTTTGGGGGTCTAACTAGAAAAAAAAAAACAAAATGTATTATGTGACATATCAAATGAAAGGGCTTACTGTAAGAGTCTTCATTATATATTTCTATAATTTTAAAATGAACGGTTTTGAAGTTATTCAAGTAATTAGACAAAAAATGACCGTTCCCTCCTTATCTCCGAAACTACTAAGCCCAACATTTTGAAAAAAATGCAGACATACATGGTTCTATACCTAAAGATTATAGGAAACTTATAAGAAGTCTGTGATGTTAACATAACATGTCAATAAAATGAGTCACCCGCGTCCGTAGGAGAATACCCTTCAGCGAATCCCTACACGTGGTCCCCGGGTGGTGCTAAACAGGTGACACTAACCGCCTCCGTGTTTTAGTGGTTAAACCACCTGATTCAGACCCAGAGGTCCCGGGTTCGATTCCCAGTGGAGCAAATTTTTTGCTCGGTTTGGTTGGTGGTAGGACTTGTTCTAAGTCCGCCTGGCAAGCTACCACCATCATGTCTAAGTCTGTCGCCATAACAACTATGTTAACAGCATTGTTGTGTTCCGGCAGTTAGAGGTATGATAGCCAGTTCCTCTGTGTAAGAGGATTCCGGGTGAAACTCGCTTCCATCTTCGGCCTAATCATCACTTTCCATCACGTTTTGGTCAAGAGTTTCCCCGTTTTGCATAAAAAAAAAAAAATAGGTTCGGAACACTCGCACTTGGGCAGTTTTTTATGTTTAGACGTTGGTAGGTATTAGATAAAGACGTCAGAGTGCCAAAAGTTCTCAAATACATGATGCAGTAATTAACGAAGTCGCCTACTGGACCCAAACAGCCTAAAGAGTCAACCATCTCGAAAAGATGAAGGTATACATACTATACTAAATATTGATGGACTCTTATAATAAATTGCTTTATTCTCTGATCTGACAATTGCTCAGTGATTGGTAAAATTGTTCTATGGGCAATATATCCTTCGAACAATGTTGCTTGTATTAATTACTCGTTCTGCAATATATGTTTTTATCCCATTCAATTATATCTATTAAAGCTTGATGTTCATCAGCGGTTAGCTTCATCATCTTTCATCGTACAAACGCGAACGTACGCCCAAGTAGCACTATTGGCTATTTTCTCATAATAAAATTATATTCGTTCACTTACCGATGTCCATATTTAACACTGGAATTACGTATGTTCGTATATTCTAATCATAATTCAGCTGGCTTACCTGAAAAAGAATATAAAAGATTAAAAATAAAATACAATTAAACGATATAATCAAATCTGTATCAAATCGAATTCGTTAACTTTATGTGGGCGATATTTTAATCAAACATTTATACTTATTTGATTGAGTATCGCCAAATAAGGCAACTTAGCAACTTTTGGACTAACAGTTAAAATTAAAAAAAAATAGTGATTGACATAATCATGTACCTACACAACCCATATGTATGTACGACTTATAAATTAACAAAAAAAAAAAACAATTGATCAAGTATGTTCTTTGAAGAATGTCGAAATAAGACTCAGAAAATACAAGCATACTAACAAGAATTAACAAACAGAAGTCTTAATAAAGAAAAACCAATAAAAACCCATGTGAAACCCAATTACGCCGTGTCGCCTTTTTGCAGAAATTGTATTAACCGATACACCGAGCCAAGCCGTAAGCAAACCCTAGTCACCTATAAGAGCAGCGTTTAAGCATGTGTTTAACTGTCTCGCTCACATTATCTCCGAGACAGAACTAACTGTATGCAAATTGAATCACGATTATATCAGATAGTTTAGCGTGAAACACTTACGGCGGACAATGACGGGCGGTGTTTCACGGATTAAACTCCCAAGGGGTCTCGACTGAAGGAATTATAGTAATTAGATGTCTGTGTATGTTATTATGTAGGTATCGATGTGTGATTTTATAGTCTTTTGCAGTGCGATTATGCAAAAATCTGGCCGTGTGTTAACTTAACATGAAAAACAAGATGGAATGACAGCTGTTCTCTTCATGCTTACTACCTTAGTTTACACGGTGAGATGTAAAAAGAGATTGACATACCTTCAGATCAAGAGGTAGTGCCAGTTGTGATAGAAGGTAAATTTGATAATCAAATGAAGATGTCAGATTAGGTGATGTGAGGCCCAGATAGAGAATACGAAGTTGAATTTGAGAGAGGTCTTATCCAGCAGCGGAACAGTGTCGGATTGTCGAATTTAAATTCAATAGCATAAGTCAAAAAAGGTTTCACGTCAAGAGGGCAAGAAACAATGATATTGATTGCAAAGGTCATCTATCAATATTTATAGTAAATCCCAGCTAGAAATAATCTAAGACCTAGTAAAATAAATCCACATTTTCATATGCAGTTTGTTTAAAAAAGAACAAACGACGGGAACAAATCTCAAGTCTCAACAGATAAGGGCAAAAAGAGAGGGATCAGTACAAAAAATATCTAGATTGGCTAGTCGACCAGGCTACCGAGATTGCAGCCGTGTGATAGGATCTGCTTCTAATACTAAAGGCTCGTCTACTAAAGCAATAGTAGCTACTAACGTCTACTTTCTTGATTGCGGTCGAATAATCTTAAAAGAAGTTGATAAATTGGCTATAAATGAAATGATATCTTATCGAAAACTTTTATATTAGTATAATTATTATAGTCGAACTACATGAACAAAGTACTGTCTAATCTTTTACGAGAATTAATTCATGTACTTATTTATTTTATTTTACATAAAGCTTGCAGACAAATAACACATTCGTATTTAGAAACATTTTCTAATTAAGTAAAAGCAGATCAGCCGTAGTGTTATTGGTCTTATTAACATTACCGGCTAATTTATTATTCGTTTAAGCACAATGCTGTTTTAAAACAAAAAGCACCTATTAAATCTCAAAAGACGCGTAGCGACTCTTTGATGCTACGATCACGAACCAAGCTGTCAATTCTGATGATTACTAAGCGCTGTCATTTGAACTAGGAACATGACTACCAGTGACATAGAGAAGACGGTTCGCAAGTAAGTAGGACTAATAATGATTGATTGCTAACTCGTCACCAACGAGCTCTCGTCAATGTCCAATTTGTCTCAGTTGACAAGCTAACTAGTTTCTGACAGAGTATATTTATTTATATCATAAATTCATAGAATACTGCAAAAAAGAATTGAATGATTTATGGATTGAAATTAGCACTGTAACCCACATTGTTGGAATCATAGATGTATTCATGGAATATATCGAGAAGGAATTTAGTAATACATGTCATATTAAGAATCATCTGAGTACCTATGTCAGTGCATTAGATTCTAAAAATACAGATCAATAAGTTAAACAAATTCTACTGGCATAATCCATCACACATTTGATTCGAAACATAACTTAAAACTTGCAAGTTACAAGACAAAAAAAAAGCATCCCTAAGGTTTAACCCAACATCGGAAACGCCAGCCCTAAGCACTAGTATAGCCGAGCCATTACAAAACACTTTCAAATCTTCTTCAAAGGGCTAATTCTAAAATAAAAGGACAGGTTCATTACCACCGCAAATCTAGTTATGTAAGCTATCATCGGCATCTTCGCCGACAGACGACCGACCAATCATATCGTATCTCTCATCTTGATTGAGATTTATTAGTCACATCTTCTCAGTCTCAGTCGGCTTGCTCTATATAAATCAGCCTCTATTCCTTTACAAACTTTATTTTGCGGCTAATTTCTTTCTTATCCTTCCCATAGTATCCCATCGTTGATCATCATTTCGATTTCGCCAGCTGTAAAAGTTAGATTGTGTATCGGTTATGGAGCCCATCTTTCTGGTTTAGGAACCGAACCTTCAGATGATTTGTTTTGACCATTCGTTAGCGCTTCTATTGTCCTTACCTAATTTGTGTGGTCTTTTAACTGCGTTCTACTTTTAAAGGACGACGTTGTTCTTTCAAGGTCTTGTCTGCGCTGCTTTTGGCATAGCAATTGATTGGTCATTATTCAATTGAGTCCATATATTGGTTTTGGTCTATTGTACCAATTTGAATTTTTGAATAAAGATTTATTATTATTTGTTCATTTTTTTTAGCCTACTCATCCATATTTTTTAATATTTCTTAAAAAAACAAGTAAATAAAAACATTTAAAAATATAAAAAGTAGTAGTCCCCCGGTGTCGGGAGCAGGGTCCAAGCCACCGGTGGTTAGGGCTCCAGAGAAAGGAACCTCCTTACAATACTAGCCGTATCGAGGAGTACTGCCTTCTGTATCAGGCCGTTTACCCAACCGCGTAACATCAGATTCGACAGGTGGTCGACGAAGCTTTTGGCCAACAGGTCATTGGGCGTAACGACAATCGGCGCTATGACTGCCGAGTCCACATTCCACATGTCGACAACCTCGTGTGCTAAGTCGAGATACTTAATCTGTTACTCTTTCTCAGCTTTCACAAGATTCTCGTCATGTGGAATGGTAACATCGATAATCATTGTGCGGCGCGCTAATCGGTCTATCACCACTATGTCAGGTTTATTGGCTACAATAGTCCTTTCAGTGATGATAGACCGATCCCAGTACAACGTGACATGGTCATTTTCAAGAACTGGGTCGGGCAGATACTTGTAATACGGTACCTCAGAATCCATAAGATTGTATTTCAAAGCAAGTTGCTGATTGCAATCCTGGCCACTTGGTTGTGTCGGTGCAAGTACTCGCCTTTAGCCAGACTAGAACAACCAGAGATAATATGTCTGATGGACTCACCCGGACAGTGGCATGCCCGACACTCGTGTCAGCCGTCCCGTCCTTCGTAATATACCTCCGGTAGTTGTTCGTTAAGATAACTTCGTCCATAATTGCACAAACAAAACCTTCGGTTTCGCCAAGAGGACACCAAAACGCAGCCAGGCCACGGACGCAGAGAAATCCGCATCGGACCCATGAAGAGCCCGATAGAAGCGCCCGGGGAGCTTCTTGCTTTTCCATACCTCCTTGTAAGTATCACAGATTTGCGCCATTTCTCTTTAGCCATGGACAACGGGGTGAGTCTTTTGTTTTTATTATTATTTAGGTATAGCTACAGACATGCATATCTTTATTTTAGTCTATTCTAGTTTTAAAGTTGGTGGCCACCTTATGTTGAATAGTTAGGTTGTTACAAAACTACAAGAAAACATTCGCAAGGGTGGGTTTTCGAAAAATTAACGTTTTTTTTTACTTATTGATAAGATGGAAATGTAAATAGGATTTTACTATCTATGTCAGTGGGGGACAACGCCCTACAATTCAAAAAGTATGTTAAACCCTTAAACACTTCGCCACTTAATGGTCTATTTTCCCATTATTAGCCATAAATTAATTTTCTTCACTAAATTAATTTTATCTTTACCAAAAACAAGATAGAGTTTATATTCCTGTGTATGATGTAAGTCTTTTTATGAGGGTAGGTCGTGGTAGTGATTGACGAACAAGATGTTTATCTGTGAACAATGCGTGTGGCTGCACGGGCGCAGGTCAACGTGTTCTAAATTTGAAGTATCGATGTATGAACTGATTTGACAATGCATATGAATGTGTGAGAACTGTCACACGGTATTATTTTTAAACCAGGAACGTCCCAAATAAAAAAATAGTTTTACCTATTTTCGGAAATTCATGTTTAATTTAAAAAAATACACTAACGCGTCGAACTATTATTTATTTGTAATAATTTAGTTGCTATAATTGTTTCATGCTTCTATTTTTATTGATCGGGTACGTCTTTTTTTTCTCAAAAACTCTAGACAAATCTAAAAACTTTAGAATATCAGAAAAATCAAAAACGTGCTCTACATCGGAAGCAACGGAATACGGAAGAGCGAATCTATTCTTAAATAGAGTAAACAACTTTATTTAACTCCATTTGAAGAATCTGGAACAAAGCAAACAACCAATTTAAGAATTGGATAGAAAACACGAACTGTTATGTAAATATAAATTTACAAATAAAGGAAAAAGTGATAGAGATAATTTACTAGATTAAGAACTTTTTAATAGGAATAAATTCATTAATCACTGATAAAAAGGTCCAAATGATTGTGATTCGTAATATCAATTTTCTTTAAACTTATCGAGAGCAACAGATATAAGCACAGATTCCACGATCAGAACAGCTTTCGGAAGTCACCGGTTCTAACGGGAAGAAATATTACAGTATCGTAAAGTAAATTATTATTTCATTAGGAAATAACTGTTTCGATATGATATTTACGACGTTACTGCTTAGAATATATTAGGGCTACACACTTGGCAATTGGTTAAATAACAGGTTAAGTAGAGTTTTAATGGTATTTTCAAATCAATCAAGTTTAAACTCATAGACGTCCTTATCCATCCTTCTTAACTCTTCAAGCTTGTTAAGGATGTGTTTGCCCTCGACGACGCCCCTAACAGATTTGTTTCAATGACCACCATAACCTATTGTACGCGCCATTTCACTTTTTTTCCACCTTACCCTACTACTTCATTGAATTCTCAACCAAACTCTTCAAGAAATACAGTGCAATGTTTGCTGGCAAGATCTTTATCACCGGGGTTCTCAAGCGGTCCCACTGTGAAACGAATTATGAAGTCACATGTTTGTGGTTGATTGAAAAATTCCAAAAGGAGGGGATTAACTTGAACGTTTTGTTTTGTCAGTGACATTTCTAGGGGAGTCTGTCCCCTTGCGATTTATGTCGTGCGCTATTTCCGGTAATGGGAATTTTACCGAAACTATTTTCAGACTTTTTCTGAATACGTGACCGCGTTCGTTCTGTGCCGATGCCAAATGCATTCTTGGATCAGCTTTGCTAAAATTGTCGAACGTTATTCTAATTGCACAAACTTCCAACGTGCGAAATGTAGTCAAAACATCGCTTTTGTCAAGAGTAATGAGGAGAAAAAGAGAGAGCATTAGGTTAAGATAAAAGACATTTTTTTTAAATCGGTCGTTTATAGTTAAACATGCCTCATAACGTTTCGTTACGCGGTTAATGCCTCATTCGTTTAACTACACCACTTAACGTTATAGGTGTTGCTAAGAAACTAGTTTAGTTTAATTGTTGATGAGAACATTAATAACATCGTTTTAAACAGTATTTACTTATTTATATAATTTCAATGACTCTCTGAACTTACAGTAATAACCAACACGTACAGAGAGTCAAAAGGAACAATCAAATTAAAAAAAAACTATAATAAAATAATAGAATATAGGAAAAAAATCAAAACCAAAACAAATAATTAATATAATCAAAATGATCAATACAATAAAAAATAATCAAAATAAACAAAATAATCTAAATGACCAAAACACACTGACTATGACTGTATAAATGATATTTTTCTTCTAATGTATAGTCTACCACTGGAATAAGATCAAGACAAGCTTGGATAGGTTGCTTCAGGACAAAAATGCACCACCGTGGCCCATCACATCCCTTACCTTCAGAAAGGATAGTAGTCAAACGCGAACCTTTCAATAACAATAAAAAACATTCCAATTCTAATCATTGCTTTCGAATATTCCAGAACAACAACACAACTACTCTACACAAAGTTCAACAGATAGGTAGATAATTAACGACACGCGCTCAGGGGACACTCAGAAGCAGACGTGCAGAAACAATCAATTACACTCGACCCCGGACCTCTAATCGTCTGCGAAACGAAGGCTAAATTAGCGGAGACACTGTCGCTGATGGGAAACCGAATGTAGGGGAGATTGGGAGACTATTTGTTTATTAGACTGACGACAGATTAATGAAAAGATTAGGAAGAGATTTCTGGAGGTATTGTTGATGTAGATGGTAGCGGAGGTGACAATAAAAGCGAAGAGAGGGTTGTTGAAAGTTGCGGTAGATTTCTGATGTGCTTTTATAAGTTTCTTAACTGGTAAAACGATCATTTAAAAGTTGTTGTAATTAAGTTTACTGAAACCAGTGAGCCATTAGGAACCACTAAACCAGATTTATCTTTTAGCTCATAATTAGTTGCTAACACGAGTCAAAGGTAAAGTCGAAGACGATCCTAAGGGTACACAGTCCCGGGAAATTTTAACCCTTTAACGGGCATAATAATCTGGGAATCGAAAAATAATGCGAAATAATCATAGGTGTTATTGGTAGAAAGTAAATTTCAAATTTAAAACAAAAAATTGTGTTCTTTGAATGTTTAATGAGTGATTCATAAGTCTTTAAATAGCCTTTTTACAACAATGGAATACCTATCAGGAACCCATTATTTAATTAATGAGCTGAAAAATATGGTGGGAAATTTATTCCCTTTGCTTTATAAAGGGTTAAAGTATGGTACGTCTGTAAAAAGAATGTATTCCAGGACATGGTCCACCCATTTGCCAAGTTTCCTCAAATCCTTTCCGATAAGACGGGAAAAGGTAACAAACTGACAGTTACTTTCGTTATAATGTTACGTTGTAGCAAGATTTGCAGCACATTATCTACTTTAATACAGATACTCGTATATTATCTTTTTCCCAACAACTTACTCAAAGAACTAGCGTAGTTTCACAAAGACACGTCTTAATAAGAGTCAGCAGGTGTCACAGTGAATTTACGAGGTAAGAAATCGGTGAGTTAGCACAATCAACATACAATCGCGCATTTTCCCGTCTGACCATAAGATCAGCTTCTTACCTTCCCACATCTCGTTAAAGCGGAATAATGTCTTAACATTTGTAAACGACTTGTCAAGTACCAGCATTTTCAACAAAATTGTGACCAACATTGTATTAAATAGTTCCGGGTGAGTTTGTAGTTCCGAGTAAACACTTTGAGAAAATACTAGCTTTTTAGCGAATGCGTTTCGTTGTCCGTGACACAGGGACCGTGCATTTTAATGGGATAAGCCATAGACAGTTTCTGTCAGCGAAAGATTTTATGAAATCTTTTAATATAGTAATATACTAAAGAAACAGTTTAGGTTTAGGTCGTCGAAACTACTGATTGTAGGAAGCTATAATTTGGCATTCAGCCTACCCTTGGGTAGTGTAGGGGAGCATTATTAGAGTATTTCTCGAAATACCTACGGGGACTAGAAAAACCGTGATTTATTTACGCGTACGAAGTCGCGGGCAAAAGCTAGTCAGAAGATAGATATGCTGATGCTAAATATTTTTGAATAAATGCAATAAGACAATGATGCTATTACTATACCAATCTGTGATGTTTCCACAGTAGGGCAAGAGCCTCTTCTCAGAGTATAATGGCGGCATATTATTATTTCGTCTACATTATGCAATACATTGATTGGTTCCACAGTTATTTTAATTAGTAATACTGCAGCTGTTCGTTACTAATCATAACTTAATCAACTTTTATAGGCCTCTTCCTACGGTTCTTTTGTATTTATGACTTCAATAACTTACCTGTCACATATGATATGAAGTAGCAATTGTTCGCAAGTGTTATAAGAAACACCTTTGATATTTTTTGCTACTTGACCACAATTGTTTTCGGCTAGGCCGGTTAAATATGATTCACCCATGAGGAGTTTGGGTTACCTACCTAATAAAGTGTCCCTCAACTATTTTGAATAGCCACTGTCATTGTTATTGTTGCTTTGGATTTTTCTTTTATGCCTTCTAATACCCCTGATATACTGCTAGATAATTTGGATAAAAAGGCGCCAACTTTTTTTTTATCCACCACATCCCTTTCGTTTTCCCATAACGTCACAACTATTTAACTAGTCCATAAATATTCAAAATCTACGTCCTATTCTTTACACTTAGCTAACAAAGTTACAAAAGGATTCGACAACAAATTATCTCATTATATCACTAGACAACGGCGATCATAAAGGCTGACAAAAAATACTTGATACACTGACCAATATTTGGAAGTATGTATATCTGGATCAATGGCGATGCAGGTGGTCTCTTCCGAGAAACACCCTTTACTAAATGGGCATCGGACAATAATATGGTCCCGTTTATAGGGGGTTGCTACAATTTAGGGCTAAACCGTTGAATAGCATCGACTGATTTACTTTTAATCGTGAGTTTGATATTATCGCGCACCATTCAAGTGTTTTGTTACGGGCAGGCCTGTGAGCCCTACCATTTGTTCCTCTTTGGTCTCTGAGTAATTGATGGCAGTCGCGAGATGATGCGTGATAAGATTTCGAGAATTTGTTACAATTATTTAGTTTGGTTTTTACTTCGACGATGATGGATTAAGAAATAAATATGGTTTGAAAGGAATCGTGAGAACTTCGTTTTATGTGACTGATACTTTCACAACTAAAAACTATGACGATACTACGTTAGACAAGCATATATTATAGCGTATATAACTCATCATAACGCAACAGAAAAGATTCAGCAGCAGACCGAGGCTGAGACCAATGATCGAAACCCATCGATATCGTGGGATCGGGGATCGAAAGTGGATGGGATGATGATGACTTATAGGCACAAGTAGAATTGGTCTAAAGAAGCTCAGAACGAAAGAACAACGAGGATTGAGAAGAAAAAAATAGGGACCTTGCAGTGGGACAAAAAAGCTGTAAAAACTATGCTCACGATAAAACTCAGTATATCACGAACCAATAGTAGGGGCTCTAGACAGTTTAGTGCGACACAGTGGATTGTGTTACTTCGACAAGAAAAAAGTAGTCGACTGAGAAACATGGGTCTCGTCTGCTACAAAACAAAACGTTTGATGTACAACTTTCTCATAGAAGAAAAAAAACTACCATGTATACAATTTCGCTAGATCGCTTTGTAGGTGCGGTGTTTGTAGCATCAGCTCAGAACTGTTTTTTTTTTTAATTATTTTTCCTTTACATTCCATGTAAATTTTGCTATAGATTTTTTTAGACACCAATGAACTAATGTCTAGGAGCTAGGATAGGTTACATTTCGCTAACCTATTTAAATAGGTTAACGAAATTTAACCTATCTGTAATTACGATTTATTTCTTTAGAAATAGAATATTGGAAATCATCAAATGACTCCTCCCGCTCTTGGCGGAGCAGAAGGGAGTGTCAGACTCCTCCTGACTAAAATTCATCCGTGTTCTTCCTAATTCCCTTTGCGTTCCAGGGCCGCGGTGGCTTTCGAACGAATTCCGCAACTCTGGATATTAAATAACCTACAGTGTATTTGCTTGCTTAAAGTGTATGGAACGTTTTTCATTGCTTAACCAATTCGCAACAACGCTGATATCTAGAATCTATAACTAGATCTTTAATTGTCATTCCCATACATTTCATGGACATGTCTTATCTTTACCATTCCAATATTGGCATGCCCAGAGGTACCTACTGATTAGCGTGCAAACTGAGACATTGAAGTAAGGCTGGACGTAGGCCGGTAATCTATTAAGGAACTTAGTAATATTGCTTAGTGATAAGTTAATAAACCATCGCCCACGATTCCAACCCATTTCCCTTGGCTGAGTCATAAATGAATAGTTTCACTTCATGCGTATAATAGGCCTATAACATTAATTCATACCGAAGTCAGTAGCAGAAGTACGTGACGAAAATGCGTCAAATTATGGCAGGTGACGCATCTAGGATATAAGTTAAAGGCCAGGGGGCAGTCCCAGAGCCTTTTCGTGCATGTGGTCAGGCATTGAGACAATACTAAGTATTGTTTAAGCGAAGATGATTTAAATTAGACCACAAAGTGTCAATATAATAGTGTACTGACGATATTTGGTCCGTGATGGGCATGGAACTATGAATTAATATTGCCTACGTGACTTCTATCAGTAGCAGAGATGATGGAATCGTTTGATGGACAAAAGAGGATCTTCCCAATCCTGTTAAGGTTTGATTGTTATAAATTGAAACTTTATTGTGATTTGATAAGATTAAGACATCGACATTCGAGTAGAGCATGCATGCATTCTGAGAGGCTGTTTGTATTATGGTATGAAATAGTCTGGAACAGTTTAGAACTCTGGATTAATGATAATTGATGTTCAGCCCATATCATTGTTTTTGGAGGCATTGAGGATTTTAGAAGTCCTTTATTTTTTTATGCTGCTTATTGTTTTCCAAGCTTCACAAAAAAATAGCCTGGCATTTTTACGATTCTGAAATAGAACTGCATTGTATGTATGTCAAAGATGTCCGGTGCAGACATGCAAATATAAATCTAAGAGTCATTCATAAAGATTTTCTATCAAAACGCCAAAATCAAAAATAACCTCATTACTATTGCCCACAAATCACCGAAGAACAATAGAACAATGCCCAAAATTACCATTTTCTTCACTTTTTGTTTTAATAGGAAATCCTGCAGAACTTTGTTCAATCGGCCGTGAATCATGAAACGGCGCCGGTGTCTCATAGTGTTAGATTATGGAACACGCAATGGTACAGAATAGCACAGAAGGTTACATTATTTTGACATGAATACATACTCTGTAAAGTATTATTATTATTTTAATTCAATTTTGTGAATATGGGGACTATGTGGGTTACTATTTTTTTTTTTTGTCTTTAAAGTACATATTTTGAACTATGTCTGGCAGTTTGAGTACTTTTGTAGCCTACCCAAATGTCCTTTCATTGGCATTGTTCGTCGAGTCGTTGAGCTCCTTATTGTTTCTAAGTTGAGCTAATCGACTACTGACAGATTTGAGTGGACCTGTCGCCTAGGCCTGGAGCCTAGGCTTGCATTGACTGGTCAGGTCCACTCAAATCTGTGTGGTTCTTTCCTCTAAAGCCCATTTCTGACATCTGCATGGTCCTCATATAACGTATTGTGAATATGAGGACCATGTAGATTGCTATGGAGGTTTATTTCATTCAATGTTAGTCTGGCGGTTTGAGTTCTTTATGCGGCCTACACAAATGCCCTTACTTTGGTACTGTTCGTCAGGTCGTTGAGCTCCTTAAAGTTCTAAGTTTGAGCTACACGATAACTGGCAAATGCTTGCACTGTCTGGACAGGCCCACTCAAATCTGTGTGGTACTTTTCACAAAATACCACTTCAGACATTAACCTACATGGTTCTCATATGAATTGACCAGTACGATTAGTATAATGGACTTTAAAACAGACTTTGAACTCTGAGTTTGTTTCGGTGTTTTTTTTCAGAGCAGTCAGCTAGGAAACACTGGCCTCGTCTAGTTTAAAATGACCAAAAAAGATTAACGTGTAAAAGTGGTATTTACAACCTACTTTACAAATTAAACATCATTTATCGTGACACGAGATTTTTATATATTAAGTACTATAATATTCATTAAAATCTGTTTCGCAAAAGAGTTACGTATACTTCCTTCTATCCTCAAACATTTTCGCATATTAGTAAGATAGGATTAACAGCCGATTATTTTAACGATTTCAGTCACGTTGGTCCCACAAAACAGTAGTCACCCCTTTGTGAAATCATCATTCACACAGTCTGACCATCGTTTCTTAAACCTTCCCCTATTTATACAGCTTTTGACAAACATCATCCATCCATCATGTCTAAGTCTGTCGCCATAAAGCATTGCTGTGTTCCGGCAGTTACAGTTATGATAGCCAGTTCCTCTGTGTAAGAGGATTCCGGGTGAAACTCGCTTCCATCTTCGGCCTAATCATCACTTTCCATCAGGTGAGATTTGGGCCAAGAGTTTCCCCGTTCTGCATAAAAAAAAAAACATGCTCTTAACTTTATACCTTCTGTACTATCCGTTTTGTGGTCACCGTGTCACAGTATTGTGTTAGTTCGTTCAATCAATTTGTACGCCGATCACTTTGATCTGGGTTAGGTCACCACAGGAGCATTCGAACTGAATTATTTATTAGAGTGACAAATCATATTATTTGTAGACTTTCCTGTTCACAACTTGTAACTGATTTGAACCTTGTGTCAGTAAAAGTTATCAGGAAACCTATTGTTAAGAGTCCTATTACGAATCGTCAATGCTCGTTTGCAATAGACGAAGTTACGTTGGTCTGCGTTGGGAGTACATCTATATAGTTCGCGAAACAATTTTGATACTTACTAGTCTGAATAGGATTATAGTTTATTTGAGACTGAGGAGCGCGCGCGCTGAATTGATGCAGAATATATAGTACTTTAATTTTATTTATTGTAATTTTGTTTTATTACATTGACAAACGAAAACTAATTAAACGTATTCATTGTAGATTGAAATTTTATATCATATTAATTTATTTGATAAAATTGTTTTTATTTGGAATATAATGGACGCTGAATCAAGACATTTCTGGCTTAAAATAGGTTTTCTTTACGTTTTTTTCCGTGAAAACTCAAGGAATTTAAAGAAATTCTAGAACTCCAATAAACAAGTAAAACATTTAACTTACCTTTTAGTAATTTCAGCTTTTAAAAGAATTGATTGTAACAATGTGAATTTGACCGTCAAAGTTCCATCGCCGACATTTTTTCTTGCAAACTGAGTTCGTAAAATATTTATAGTAAATTACACGAAAAGAAAAATGAAAATGTGTAACTCTAACTTACAAGAAAGAGACTGGCACTATCGTTATTCAGGATCAAATAATTAAAATATCTTACTGCTGCTGAAAACTACAGCGTCAAAAATCATGAATTTCCGTAAAAAATGTAATAGGACTCTTAAATGCATCAGGGTTTTACTTTGATGAGAAAGTTATGCTTATGAGGTGTTTTTCCTAGAAAGGAGCAACAAAATTGCAATAGTTGTGCAATTCACCTCATAGGAGCAGTTGAGGTTTTCCTTACAGACAAAGCACGTCTCCTTTTCTAAATGAATAATAAAATAGGAACACTTCTGCCGAGCATACCTCTTCTGGAAAGATCTATTATGTGATTTAATAACGATATCATCATCATCATTTCTGACGAAAAACTACTAAAGTGTTGCCATATTGACCGGCGCTTTTCTTCCAACGCACTTCCGCTTCCCTGACCAGGTAATAATTGTTCAACCTTGTGGAAACGATATATCGACATTTAGGTAACGGTCAAGGACATTTGACGATTTCTGAATCGTCAAGGATGTCAAAACGATAACGTGCTAATATATAAAGTATACTGCCAAATCATCCAAAATACATTCAGAAAGCGGCACTCAGATGGCGGTCGGTCATTAATTACCAATAAGATGAAATAAACATTGTATTTAAGGCACGCCTGTCACATTCCGAGGTGCGTGTGAGTGGATATTGAAGAGCGGCGACGATGCAAGGGATTTGCTTAAACCACACGGCTCTTATTACCCGACTTTAGTGTTGGGACCGGATTAGTCGTTTTTAAAGGTGTTGGCTCGTTTTTAGGAAGGTGTTAATGTTTCGGTAAATAAGACTTAATTATTTTGGGACATTGATTTGATTTTGTTTAGGTTTTAATATTTTTTAGATTAGTAAAGACAGCGGCATGTTAGAATTACCATTAGAACCATAAACTACATGTTGAAGTGCTCCAAATGCCTACACACTAGTACTTCATCATCATATCAGCCGGATAACGTCCACTGCTGGGCAAGGGTCTCCCCCAAGTGTCGCCACAATAACCGGTCCTGAGCGTCTTGCATCCATCGGCTTCCCGCGATCCTCATCAAGTCATCGGTCCAACTTGTAGGAGGCCTAATGAAAGTCACTGACCATGAAGTTAACCACTGACTCGAAAAGAAGATATAAAATCAGTGATTAGTTTTGCAAAGCATTTTTTGCAAAGAGAAAATACTAAAAGCTTATGTAGCCTGTGAAAGAAACCTCTATAATGTACTTGAAAACCGCCAAATTAATAAACTGACACAAGCATCCACGCCGATAGTGCTAAGTGAGTTCATACTGTGTCAATTAGACCCATTGTGTGGTCTCCAGCAGACAACAAAAGCATTAATCTTTAAAAGATTTATTTAAAAACCCTCAAATTGACACACTTTCTCTTAATCGACATGTTAAAGCGTTTATCGATGATAATTACAGGTTGCTTCGCAGCAATACTGGCGTTTGTGCAGGGGTAATGATAGGATTTGCGAATCAAGATGGCGCTGATCGTCGAGTACTTACTTCAGTACTATGATATGATAGGTACAAACGGAAAATTGCAATCAAAACCTAATAATGATCAAGAAAAAAACTTTCGACCTCTATGGGGGCGAAGGTTTTCGGCCTGTGGATAATGATAAGGATAACATACGACTATTTTATATTACAGACATGTAGAAGAAAATTTGTCCAGCAGTGATTTTAGTATTAGCCACTAAGGATATCTCCCTGTTCATCAGTTTTGTCCAAATTAACAATTTTTAAGGGTTTGTGATATGCAAGTCTAGTTGAATTAAAAGTAAGTACCTAAATAGAGACAATTTTGTGAAGACCCGAAGAAACCTTTGGGCTTTCTGTCTGTTTCAGTTCCAGTCCTAGACATTTCTCTGTCTATTAATCTAAAGGTGATTCGTATCCTGTCAAGTTATGTTGATTTATTTGATAGAAGACCACAAAGCAATGCATCACCTATTAATAAGCAACCTTCAACAATTAATTGTCCAATTACCAACGCTGCACTGGAGTCAAGCAATGTAAAAACTAAAAAGTCATCTCAGCCCAGTCGATAGCCGCGATATAGATCGTCTCCTGCGCACGAGTTAAACAGCGAAGCGCAACCGATTGACCTATAGAACACGGAACACCGCACCGGCAGCAACGCCATGTTTGCCTAATACAGGACATGGCATATCAATGTGCCAATCATCACTATCACTACATATTATAAAACAAAGACCTCCGCCGCGTCTGTCTGTCTGTCTGATCGCGATACACTTAAAAATTACCGATTGTCATGCTGTTTTAACCAATGGATAGATTGAGTCTCGAGGACGATATGAGTATATAATTTTCAAGCGGGCGAATCCGCGGGCTGATATCAGCTAGTTTAATCTAAATTAGTTCAGTCGCTAGAGGTTCAATTTAAAAAAATAATTTTGCTGTGATTTGATATCCAAATTTTTATAGAAGTTTATAGACTACTCGCGCAACTTCGTTTGCGTTTTATTAATGCTCCGCTGCTATTGATCTATCCAACACTACAATAATGTTTTAATTAAAACCAGTATAGTTCCTGAGATAAAAAAATTAACCAAACGTACTAACTCTTCAGCTTAATAATATACTATCACTTTGCCCGCGTCTTCGTCCGCGCTGCATATTGCTGCAACACTTACTCAGGAGTAATGTAGCGTGTGTATTCTAATAGTGAAATAATTTTTGAAATCGCTCCAGTAGTTATTGAAATAAATCATAACAAATAAAACAAAAAAACCTTTCCTATTAGTTTAGAAGTATAGATTTATCACCACGCTACGACCCAAAGAACAGCAACATTTTCTGCGTTTTAACTGTCATAGTAATAGTCTTGAATTATCATGGGCTGAATTTTTTAATGAGAAAACGGTAATACTGACTGACATGCTTTATTTTTTTTAGGCATGGGAAAGCATCAAATGACACCTTCCACTCTAGGCGGAGCGGAAAGGCGTGTCAGAGTCTCATTGACTAAAAACCACCCGTGTTTCTCCTAATGCCCTTTGCGTTCCAGGGGGGCTACTCTCTAAGCCCGAAGTCTGTAGTTTCGGGCTTAGTTACGGGCGTATTCTACTCCGTATCACCTAACCACTAAGAATTAATGACAACACGATTTGACAGTTACTATTAAATCGTGCTGTCGTTCATTATTACTTCGAGTTTGGGACTAATCGTAAATTCGTACGTAATACAGAGTAGAATACGCCCGCACAACTAAGTCCGAAACTACGGACGTCGGGCTTAGAGAGTAGCCCCCGGGCCGCGATGACTCTTTTGAACAAATTCGGCAACCCTCGCAGTGACAGACACGCTTGGCTTGTGTTTTAACCGATGTCGTGTCTATCCGCCGACGCATTTCTGTGCTCTGTGGATTGATCCGATTAATATGGCCTTTGTTTAAACGGTGTCATTCATTGTTAAATGGAGTATCGAATGTTGGTGGCGAATTACACTTGATTTTTTATGAGCTTTGATACTTAAACCATATTGGAGATCAATAGCGATTTAATAAGAGGTGTATTTTTTTCAGGTCAATTCTGTTTTATCATTTGCTTTGAAAATCTGAAGATCAACATTTCGAGAAACACTAGTGAACAAGTTTCTTGAGAAACTGGACGTGGAACGGAAGAACAGAAGGAGGGAAGGTGGGAGCCGATAGTAATACAACAGGAACGATTATAACAAATAGTTGGAAGGTAACTTGAAAGGTCCATAATGTCTTACACCCTTGATAAGCCTAGTTGATGGATTGGTTGATATCGAAATTGAAATGGCAAATGCCATTCAATCTTTTCGTAACCAAATATACAGAAGCGGATAGCTACAAAACGTCATTAACATGGAAGCTTGAGAAGTCTCAGAGAAATGATACACCTGTTTTGGAACGCGCAACGAAATTGACTTGACATATGCAGTAATTGAAGCTTGTACCACGGCTATAGAGGAACTTACCAGGTAGGGCTTTATAGTCCCCCCTGGCCGATTTCGACCATGCCTCGGCGCGGCATATTAAAGTGCACAAGCGTGTGCGCAAAAACAGGTGCACTCTCTCTTACATGACTCTCATATTCCCGGGACGCAAACCGACACGACCGGAGAGATATGGCGCAGGAGCAACAGTTTTACGTTTTTTCACGGGCTATCACAGCACCAACTTCCAAACTCCTGCTGTCACGGAGAAATCCCCGGCCAAAAAGTATAATTTGCAAAACCCAATAACACTTTTTGGCCGACCTGGGAATCAAACTCAGGACTCCACGCTCGGCAGTTGGTAGGGTTTTAGTAAGTAACCCAAAAGGCCAACCAGTTATAGCCTAAATTCTAACTTACACACATTCATTTTCCCGTTTATCCCTGGTAAGTTAACTGCGTATATAATATCAGTGGGAACAAGGTAAAGAGGCTACATTCACCGAGGACCTAGGCACGCATACATCACACGATGGCTAATCGCCTTAGCAACGATATAACGAGTACATTATGGTATTATCTTCCTAGTGTTTATAATGCGTTTCCCTCCTCATATCAGGGATGTTACGGAGGTGTTTTTATCGGAAGCGAAGTCGGAGTTTTGAAATTTGGTTTGTTGGAATCGAAACCAAAATGTTGAAGGCGGAGTTAGAGGTGGTGGGAGAAGTAAGATGTACTAAGGGTGGTGCCCTTAGTACATCTTACTTCTCCCACCACCCAAGAGGGGAGAGAAATTCCTCACATGCATATAAAATGCTATTTTGGAAGAATATCACGTTGATAGCTTAGGTGTAGTGAACCAAATGTTAGCCTCAATTAGGTTGAAATGACAATTCATTCCAAGCTCACTCCACCTAAGTTTTCACGTTGATATGTTTATAAAATTAGACCACCTGTTCGTAAACGTTATCAGTTACTCATTCCGACATTGGAAAACGAATTGGACTGCCACAAAAAAAAGAGAGGCATGTGCGCTCAGCAGCGGGCGAAGTCGTGGATTTGAAAATTGGAGCCGAATTCAGGGGGGCTACTCTCTCAGAGATGACAGTGACACCAAGTTTACGATGGAGCGAGCTTACCCAGAAGGAGCCTGTTCACTCTAACTTTGAAGAGATTAGGGTTGTAAGCGTTCGGAAACAGACGCAGGCAGAGAGTTCCACTCCTTTGCTGTACGCATTATAAAAGACGTTTGGAAACGCTTAGTGCGAATTGGTGGAATAGCAACAAGGTAGGGATGGTAAGTTGCAATGCGTCTAAATGTCCGATGGTAGAAGGGGGCCGGTGGGATGAGGTCGTGGAATTCTTGGGCACACTCACCGAAGTACAATTTATAGAAGACCGACAAGCAGGCAAACTTGCGGAGATGAGCCAAGCTGTGAAGCTTGAAATCCAATAGTTTTTCCGTCCGTAGTTTTGAGCGGAACACAGACGGAACACGACAGTAACTGACAGACTCAACAGACTCAAATCGTGTCGTCATTTATTCTTACGGGTACGTATAGGTGAGACGGAGTAGAAATCGGAAGCTCCGACTTATCGGAGTCGGAAACGCAACTCCATCCACTATCCCTTCAACATCAACATCCCTACCTCATATGTAGGCTAAGTGGACCTAGGGCGGGCTGTTTCAAAGCCTGAATTATCACTATCTATGCTTGCTACATTATGTTTGTAAAAGCTTAGGTCTTTTTTATAGGTTATCATTACATGATTAACGTTTTATGTGCTTTAATTATCACTTGCGAGTCCATTAGGTTGTTGTTGTTTTTATGAAGTGCATAGCATCAAACTGTATCAAGTAGGTATCTAAGGTATGAGTGGTAGGTTATGGGCTATGGGTTGGTTATGGTATGGTAAAAAATTTAAGTCTTCCACAAAAAAGAAAAAAGACACATCCCACCTATGCCAATATGCGGGGATGGTCGTCCAATGCCTTGCTACGAATGGCTTATAAAAACTCTTTTCCCTTAAAATATTTATTCAAGGCCATTTTCATAAGTGCCGGAAAGTTTCGAAATGTGGATTCTTTACTTTGTCAGCGGATTTTATCAGATAGCAACCAATTTTACGGACATAGTTTCATACGGGATATCAACTACCCACCTCAGTCTTAAAACACTAAACTCCTTGTTCAAACATAAAATAATCATAAACACACCCCAGCAGAAATCCCTAATGAGGTTAAGATTAATACAGTTCAAGTATAACAGTATTTTGCACATATACTTAACTGTTTACAAGATTTTATATAGAAAACTGGCTTCTGACCGCGGCTTCGACTGCGAGAAAATGTTTATTGTGCTTGCACGGGACTAGTCGTTTTTGAAAATAACTGTATTCTGAAGTTATTCGTTCAAATCGGTCCAACCGTTTTCGAGATAAGCCGGAAGAAACACACAGGTACCCTGCCAACAGGTAGGACGTACTTACTGGTTATAGACCCAGGATTGAAAGATAGACAACTAGTTTAATGTTTTTGAGGTTACTCATACATTTCGTATGCATTTAGTAAAAAGTATTGTGTGTTTGTAATTTTGATATTACAAACAGACAATGTAATTTTATTTATTTGCACAGATGGAAAATACAAGAATTACCTTGTCGTAAGCCTGTACTGTAGGGGACCATCAAACATATCTTGTAAAGCCATAAGGAGCAGTAACATATCGATTTGTCAGAATCTTACTGTTTTCACGATAGTGTCTCTAAGTAAATGTACTGCGATTTGTCGATATCCTCAATAAGGATGTCAGTACTTGAGTGGAGCATACGGTCTATGATCGTGTGTGTGTGTGTGTGTGTGTGTGTGTGTGTGTGTGTGTGTGTGTGTGGTTTTATTAAAAGCAGTTTGATAGGGATATAGGGTAGCTTTTGAATACAAAGTTAATCTTGTATTAGAATTCGGAATGTTGTGCCTTTCTTAAGCATAAACTTCACCTGCTATTATTATTCGATGAGTCATAAAATTAAGTGACATAGTTACTAAATTTTTTTTAGTTGGGCATGACACATGGCAAGCCGTATCGTACCTTACCCCATCTGTCATTAGAGGAGAGGAGGATGAGGGCAGTGACTGAGTGAAGTCCAAGGTCTGCAGTGCGATTCTTTAACATGTCGAAGTGAAAGCTTGGTTGAAGTAAGCTGTCAATGCTTCTCAAGAACTCCAAAATTTATCAAGATGGAATGACAGCTCACTTCGTGATCACTTCACCCAAGCATTCACTACGACATATTTACAGCCGGTCGATTCTGTAAACCTCTCACCGCGAAAACTCAGGTCATGCCTGTTTGTTTGGATTGACAGCTCACTTCATGTTCACTACAGCCGGTCAATTCTGTTGACATCTCACCGTTATCACTTAGGTGGAGTGAACGACAATTGAGCTGCCATTCTTATATTGTTTGTATGGTTTGACAGCTCACTTGTCGTTCACTTCGCCCAAGTGTTCACTTCGACATGTTTACAGAATCGCACTGCAGCTTACACGGTGAGGTATTAGAATTGCACTGCAGAATCGACCGCTTCAATCGGCTGGCAAAAATGTCGGTCGTCCGGCAGCGAGATGGGGAGACGACATTACTGCTATCGGTGAAAATGAGGTTTTTGATGAGGTTGGAACTGTTACTAATATATGGAGAAAATGCGCAATGCGTATATTCCTAATGAAAGCATTTTAACAATGTTGTTCTGGCAGTAATGGAACGCGCTTAGTATTGGCGAAAGATGTTATGATTGTATGGCGGGAACGCGCTCGACACTGATCACTACATTTTAAGCACAGCTTTTCCTTAAAGGGAGTGACTTGTTTGTGACTGTTACATATACCTACAGTAAGAAAATCTAAATACCAAGTACTTACCATGAAAAAAGCAAAAAAAAGTCGCCGCTAATACCTCTAGTTCCTCGGTCTAGCCCGACCCTCAAGACTCTATAAATTCCAAAGGAAAAAAAAAACAGACCAACACTTAAAAAGCGGGAACCTCTAAACGATGCCAGCAATTACTCTCCTGTCTTATTAACACCCCTAGAAACTCATTAACTCATTAAACACGTGTTTAGAGTAAAAAAAAATACTTCAAAACTCGCCTACCGAGTTCTCATGCCGATGCTTGATATTAATCGATTCCATTAGTATCGAAACTTAGGAATTTCTGATTATTTATCATCGACTATTAGTGGTAGTTTCAAGGGTGTGAACTGGGCGACAAATGTGTTGAATACTGTGGTTGATTTAATTATGTCAAGCTGTTTAGTATTGTCTGATATTAAAAGACTGTATTCAGTGGCGTACCTATCGCTGTAATTCCCTTGGGATAATTTTCATCTTTGGCACGAGCAGAACCGCGTATTTTGAAAAAAATAGTACCCCTTTTGGGCTTTCCTGCAGTCGTAAAAAAGGGAGTAGAATACGGAATGTCGACGCACAAAATATCGATAAATGCTAATACGATGCTACAAAATTGCGATGCACGTTACGGCGAAAGACTGTCTCTGCGAAGCCACTACACTTCGATGCACGTTACCGCGATAGATCTTCACTGCGATACTGCTTAACTTCGATGCCCATTACCGCGAAAGATTTTCACTGTGATACTGCTTAACTTCAATGCACATTACCGCGCAAAACTACAGAGCGACTTGACTTCGATAATCTATTGCGAAACATCGTTACTGAGAAACTATTACCTACATAATTAAATCAGTGAGGGAATTAGTGAGGAGGTAGCATTGAACCAGGAGACGGACATAGGATAGTTTTTATCCCAGAAATTCCACGGGAACGGGAAAATCCCACGGGAACGGGAAAATCCCACGGGAACGGGAATTAGTAAGGAGGTAGCTTTGAACCAGGAGACGGACATAGGATAGTTTTTATCCCAGAATTTCCACGGGAACGGGAAAATCCCACGGGAACGCGAAAATCCCACGAGAACGGGAATTAGTTAGGAGGTAGCTTTGAACCAGGAGATGGACATAGGATACTTTTTAACCCAGAAATTCCACGGGAACGGGAATTAGTAAGGAGGTAGCTTTGAACCAGGAGACGGACTTACGATAGTTTTTATCCCAGATATTTCACGGGAACGGGAAAATCCCACGGGAACGGGATTTAGTAAGGAGGTAGCTTTGAACCAGGAGACGGACATACGAAAGTTTTTATCCCGGGAATCCCACGGGAAAATGAACTATGCGGGTTAAACGGGAGCGACAGCTAGTATTCCATAATGGTTTGTACAGTGTACAGTATAGCATATTAATAAGAAAGGTGATACGGATATGTTAACATACTTGGATGGTCTTGCATATATATGCTACATAAAAAAAATAAAACAAATTTTCCCTACGAATTTTTTGATTCTTTTAAATTTTTGTATCAATCAAAAACATATTTATTATAACTTTTTTACATTTTGTTAACATTTTTGTTATATCTAACTCTGTATTTATGTCAAGTTGTTTAAATTTACTTATAATATGATTAATTATACATACTTAATAATATTATGACTGTTTATTATGTACTGTACAAACCATTATGGAATTTATATTATCTTGTTCACTATGCGTTTTGGTTTATATTTTTGTAGGCCCATTCAAAACATATTAATATGATTTAATTATGTAATAGTTTCTCAGTAACGAGGTTTCGCAATCGATTATCGAAGTCAAGTCGCTCCGTAGTTTTTCGCGGTAATGTGCATTGAAGTTGAGCAGTATCACAGTGAAAATCTTTCGCGGTAATGGGCATCGAAGTTAAGCAGTATCGCAGTGAAAATCTTTCGCGGTAATGTGCATCGAAGTCAAGTAGTATCGCAGTGAAGATCTATCGCGGTAACGTGCATCGAAGTGTAGTAGCTTCGCAGAGACAGTCTTTCGCCGTAACGTGCATCGCAATTTTGTAGCATCGTATTAGCATTTATCGATATTTTGTGCATCGACATTCCGTATTCTACTCTAAAAAAGGATCCATTTTTTTTTTGACACAGGTCCCCTTTGTGTTTAGCTCCTCCTCTAACTGTATCTAGGTACTTTTCGTAATACATTTAAAACAGGAATTGTGCATTTTTTAAGGATATAAAGTATACCTAGACTGGGTCGACTTATCCGTCAATTTTCGTAATCGGATGAGTGGATAAGTAGGCAGTAACCTACTTCCAAAGATTAACTATATATGTCAGTATCAATATTAATTAGGTATAACCTTCTTATTTAAGGTTCCGTACCCCAAGGGTAAACTACAGAACTCTAGAAAGACAGAAAGAAAGAAAAAGCATTTATTCCGCCAATTACTAAGCCTCCGCTGTCCATCCGTCCGTCTGCTGACGGGCTGTATCTCAACAACATTTTTCAGAGAGTGTGTATTTCTATTGCTGCTATAACAAAAAACGGGCGAAGTGCGATTCGGCCTCGCGTGCAAAGGGTTCGGAACCAATTTCATTTTTTAACATGATATTGTAAAACTACAGATTTCTTATAAAGTTTCCTGTAATACTTAGGTCTCTAGAACTATTATCTACGTTTATTTCAAAATTTTGAAATAAATGTAGATATTTCGGAGATAAGTGGGGAATGGTAATTTTTTGGTTTAATTCTTTGGAAGTATCCAAACTGTTTATTTTGATATTATGAAAAAAGTAAAACTAAAACCTTCAAAGTAAGCTCTTTCATTTGATAAAAAACTAAAACATAAACAAACATTGTAATTTGATAAGTCACACGATACAGTAAATGCTAAGACCCTGCACAACCGCGAGGTATGCAGCCTTAGGGAATACTTCCTAGAGGCCGACGTGGGTATGCATCGAGATTTGGTAGCGTTGGACAAAGGCCTTACCGCGCTCTCCTTGGCTAACGAGAACTGATGCACCAGTTCAGAGCAAGATGCTTCACGGACGCTTTTGTCGGGTCTTACATGGGCCCGATGTAGGCTTCTTAGCGTCCGTACGTAGCCTGGCTGCGTTTTGGTGACCTCTTTGGGGAAACCGAAGGTTTTGTCTTTGCGATTATGGACGAAGTTATGATGACGAACAACTACCGGAAATACATTTTGAAGGACGGTATGGTTGACATTATGTCGGGCATGTCACCAAAATTCAAAATTCATTTATTCAAATTAGGCTGAGGGCCAGCACTTTTTGAACGTCAAGTTTTACAAAAGACAGTCCCCCAAAACGCCCGCCCATCACCACTTCCTAGTGTTTTAACAACCAGGGGAATCCATCCGCCACATTATTTCCGGTTGTTCTAGTCTGACTAACGGAGACTATTGACAGTCACAACCTTGTAGCCAGGATTATCCACAACTTGCTCTGAAATACAATCTTGTGGAATCGGAAGTACCGTACTATTATAGATATGTGCCCAACCCAGTTCTCGAAAATGGCAATTGCACGTTGTACTGGGACCGGTCTATCATCACTGACAGGACTATTGTTGCCAATAAGCCTGACATAGTGGTGATAGACCGACTAGAGCGTCGCGCAATGATTGTTGATATAGCAGTCCCTCATGACGAGAACCTCGTGAAGTCTGACAAAGAGAAACAAACCAAGAATCTTGACTTGGCTCGCGAGGTTGTCGACATGTGAACACAGCAGTCATTGTGCCAATAGTCGTGACGGCCAATGCCATAATTGCCAATAGCCTCGAACAACACCTCAAGAGGCTCTCGTTGGGCAGCTGGATCAAGGGCTTGAGCCAGAAAGCAGTACTCCTGGACACGGCGCGTATAGTGAGGAGGTTACTCTCTCGGGAGCCCTGACCACCGATAGCTTGGACCCTGTTCCCTATACCTTGCTACTATTTTTTATATTTTCAAATGTTTTTTTAAAACTATTTTTATAGAAATATTTAAAAATGTAACTTCTATGTATAGAAAATAGTATTAGAATTAAATTAAATTCAAAATAAAAGAAGGCTCCCATACGATAAACGTGTTTTATCGGTTTATAGTACGAAGCCCTTTGTTTGAAACCCCTCAGGCGCATATACGCTGCAGTGCGGAAAAACGTGCAACAGTGAACATTGTCAAACCAAGAGCCCAACGAACTTGAGATAAGATGAGCCTTATGTCATAAATACCAAAGAAAAGGACGTCTTGACTGTCCTATATCTGTTTATTGCTTGACTGGAGGCCATGGACAGTGGGCCTGACTGCGGGCCATGTCCACCAGACAACATTATGCCTGTTATAATTTTTAAATAAAAGACAGGATACCCAAGTGTTGCAAGAGATTTCGTATACCTATACTGTATGACATCAATGTTGATTGTAAACGATGTAAAAGCTAGCAGTGATTTGATGATGCAAATGCAAGGAGCTATAGCTAAGTATGTGATTTTCAGCTTGTCTTTCCAACCATCCCGTGACCCGCACCGGGTACAGCGCGCCCAGTATAATATCTCGACCACGACCGGAATCGCACAACTTACTTGATAAATAAAATCACATTGACAATACAGCACTTAGAAACGAGTTTAATTTTGTTAATTATAAGGAATTATTTAAACATTTTATGCGTAAATACACTGTCGATAAAACTAGTTTGATAAAACCTGTTTACTTCTTTTACAATAACGTATTTCGGAACGTTCGCCCAAACGTCAAATTTCGGTGGTGCTATTTATAAACAACCTCACGGTTTTCCTTGGATAATAATATTTATGACATAAACTATCCTTTTTATAGGTAAAACCACCCAGATATCGAAGAAAAGATATGCTTAAACGTTATAGTGGATCGATAAGTGCAGAAATCTATGAATAATTAATCAAAATATGACTAACCTTCGCCTTGAGAGCATAGACTGTATTCTTCCTCCCATATTTATTTACGGCATAAATCGCCGCGCCGCCGCCCGCGATGCAGACACAAGTCGTCAAAATCCTTTTTATGGAATTCTCACTTTTCACATTATTAAAATTACGCGTAATAACAGGTGAAAACTGTATTTTTCTTAATAATTTAGTCGAAGTACGGCATAACGTGGCCATGTTGGCAGAACGGCGGATTGACGTGCGCGAGCGAGAAACATATAAAATGTGAGAGAGAAAGCATGATAGTCAAGCAACGCATGCGCGGATGTTGTCCAAGTTTGATGCATAAATACAATCGAAAATAAGCCGTAACTCTTAGGAGATAAGGATTATATATTATTATTTCCGAAATAATCGCATTCTTTCCGGGTTTTGGAAATTGCGGCGGATAACATTGTTGCTTTTTGCAGAATAAAAGGCTTTATAAAAATTATTCTTTTCTGTCCCCAGGATACAGGCAAACGAGTAGCTTTGAAGTCACCGCCTATCCTCATTATGTTCTTAATTAAATAATTTTGATTATTAATAGACTCGCCTAATGTTTCAGTTTAACTGTTGGTGTAAGAACTGATTTTCAGTCCACCAAGCTTATCAATATTCTTGTAGGAAATATGCACTGCCTTAGGAATCAAACTTAGATTGCATGAGTTTACAACAAATACATTTGCATAGTACCTTTAGGTAGGTTTACCAATGCATTTCAGCAATCTTACTATAGTCTTCAGGTATCTTACCTCATACGGCTTACCTACCTATGCCTACCCGCCTTATCAGACAGTTCAGAAACTGTCGATTTTACGCCAGGTAGGTACCTATCTATGTACCTACAGATTTTTTATCAAGCTACATTATCCCACAGCTGGACAAAGGTCTCCCCAATAGGGAATATGTATAAAAAAAATATTTATTAACTAAACACTTCATCTAAAAATATACAAAAATATATTAGGTACTAACAGTGGAAATAGAATCAAAATTGCTCGAAAAACAAACGAGATATAATTATTTTAAACAAATATATCTGTCCCTCTCGCGAAAACGCTGTTTTCTATGGCAGATGTATAGACGTCACGTAATGTGACGTCAAATTCCATGTCGGACTTCTCATTCTAAAAGTAATCTTTGAAGCGTTATATCTTCATCGCTGGTGAAGATATTTAAAAAATATTTTCTAGAGTGTTTACTGGATCTTATAAGTAATTCATTTTATGAATAAAAAAATCGCGTGCATATTCCCTATTGCCTTCTTTCCGCTCTTCCTGGTGTATTGCCTTCTGCGAGCATTCCGCCGTGGATAGGTAACCTACCTACCCATGGCGGTACCTGTAAGACGTCAAACCGGCGGCGGCGTTTCCTAGGCCTTCCACGGCGCAGCCAACGTAGGAGTATTAAAGGCGCTAAAGTGATGTTGTTATAGGTAGGAATCTATACATCACTGCAGCGCTCGCTAAGCCCAGATCACAAAACATCCACAATTAGTATTGTTTAACAGCTGTTAAAACACTCCCATCTAAATTACCTTACCAGTATACCGCGTCCATTCCATCTATTTAGTTGCACTGTTGCACAATTAAGTTGCATCCTGGTTTGAGTTGAACACCCGACCCAAATACTTCACACCATCCATTTGTCTCTGGTAACGTCATTCGCACTCTGCTCTATGGCCTATGCAATTCATAAACAGCGTAGTCATTAAAACCATGAACTATGAGGGACCAATTTATGAGATTCTTATCGTTGATTAGAGGACCAAGCCGCATTTGACCTACGATTCTGCTTGCGTCGTAAAATGGATGTAATGTGCATTGTGTCGTAATGTTTGCTCTGTTGGTGTTTTTAAGTGAATCAAACGATAGTGCATCTTTTAAGATCGTTTTGTTGTTAGTTTTCTGTGATTTGATGTTCTGTAGGTAAATATTATGACTAGGAGAACGCCCATTCATTGTGAAGCCGCACTATTTTATTGGTTCGAGTACGTAGTAAGTCCAGCAGGTAGGGACCTAGGTACTACGGCGATATCTTATATACATTGTTATGTAGGATCCTATATATCTTTTAACTAATTTTGACACTTTTTTTTAGTTTCACTTTTTGGATGGTTCCTTTTCTAAAGCACGAGCTTCGCTGACAGACAACACCATGTTACAGAATTTGTTCGAAAGAGTCACCGCGACCCCGGAACGCGAAGGAGGAACACGGATGGGTTTTAATCAGTAAAGGTCTGACACACCCTTTCGCCCCGCCCAGAGCGGAAGGAGTCATTTCATGATATCCCATCCTTAAAAAAAGCATTGCCATAAAACCATCGTAGCTCCTAGGTATGACAATACCATAAAATGATATGAACTAGTTCCATCCGCTCCTCGAGCCGAGCCGATGTGTCTACGAAGAGGGTAGGTAGTCGCCAGGACATCAAGCTATCCGAAACAGTCAACATTTTCCAATCAACCTTGAACCTTACATTGCATTGATAAAGTTGAAAATCTATGAACATCGACAGCTACCTACTACCTACCAATTGACTGATTGTTGATGCATTGTTGACCCCAGATAGAAAGTTGGTTAAGTACTAGGAAAAAACATTGCCGTTTCATGCAGAAACTGCTTACAATGGATTGAGCTTCTCTATTCTTGGTTCCTTCTCATTCTTCGAAGGGTTAAATAAAGTTGACAACATCACGGTGCAGTTGGTGCAGTGGTTGAGCGATTGGCTGTTGCGCTCTGTGTCGCATGTTCGATTCCCGCACGAAAAAAAAATGTACCTATGGCCTATAGAAATTTGTTCCGGGTGTGGCTGTTTGAGTAGGTGAGATAGTATGCTTGTACCTTATCGCACCCACGATAGCTACAGGAGAAATTCCTAGTGTGGGACAACGTTTAATATTTTACAGTTAATTTTGTCCACGGATTTTGTCTGTGGAGTTTACTTAACCTGACACTCTATGTGACACACCTACCTATCTACTTTTAACTATCTACTCAGCTGCATTTTATGGTTGGGAAAGGCTAGGCAGACACATTTAATTTTGTCTAAGTCTGCAGCAAAACATTATCAGTGCGATGACTTCGTTTGTGAGAACATATAAATAGCCTGAAACTATGTAGGTATTCTACGAGTTTTCACGTGATTTAGAAACGCGTAGGTTTGGTCACGTAGCACGTATTAAGCCGATGAAACTTTTTCTTTTACGTCAATATGTAGATATCTGGGCCTGTTATAGGTAGGTAGGTACGTAATTAGGTAAGTTTCTAAACATAGACAGCGTTATTTACCTTGGTATATAAAAAATCGAATGAAATGATTAGGTACTTAGTAGGTAGGTAGGTAATAATATTGATTAATTAGGTAGTATTAAAACCAATCATAAGGTATTTCTTGCTTATAGGTATAATTAAATAAGCTCCGTAGTTGGTACCTTCTAATGCAGGACAGTGTGTCCCATAGATGTAAGAAGGTAGGTAGCTGTTGCGGAATTTTTTGAAAGAGTTAGGTACCGCGGGCCTGAAACGCAAAGGGCTTTTTTAAGGAACACGGATGGGTTTTACTAGCTCCTGCTCCGCCCAAACCGGGAGGAGTCATTTAATTCTTTCCTATCCAGAAAAAAGGTAGGTTAGGTCGCATACTCATAAATAAACCTTAGCTCCGTGGTCGACAGATTTAGGCACATGCCTTGTGACCTGGTGGTTTTGGGTTCGATTCCCACGGAAAGCATACTTTGTAAAGTTGTTTCCAGTTTGGCTGGGACATTGCAGGCTTGAATCCGCTAATTGTCTGATAAAAAGATGATTCCGTGCTTCGGAACGCACGTATAAGCCGGTGGTCCCGGCCGCCAAATGGCGGTCGTTAAACCAAGGCGCCTCAGGCGGTTTAGAAACTCTGACACGGGTGTGTGGGGTCGTTAGACCTTACTACCCACACGATAAGAAGACCTTTTTCCCATGAAGTTAGGCTGAAACCATGAAACTATAGAAATATAATGCCACCTGCTATGATCCTTACCCACTTCTCAACTTGCTTCATTTAGGTAGGTACGTTCACACACCTGCCAGCTAACTATCCCTATAACTCGAAAACACAGACAGAAACATGGACAAAATACGCTTGCTGTCATAATCCAGCCAGGGTCAAGTACTGGGTTAAGTCCCAGCAAAGGAATGAGCAACAGACATCTGGATGAAGTCGTAATCGTAAAACGCGACTAATTTATTCGAAGGGATTACTTATACTTACGCTAATAATTAATATTAAACATACCACTCTATCGTACATTGTGACGTTTTAATTTCTTGACGGTAGGTACCTACCTACATTCAGCATCTGGACGCCTGGAGCCAATTGCAGTGCGGCTGATTACGAACAATTCCGTGCGTTCGCTTGAAGGGCTTTTTAACCGACTTTCCAAAAAGGAGGAGGTTCTCAATTCAGATGTTTGTATTTTTTTTTTTTTTTTTTTATGTTTGTTCGGGCATAACTCCGTCGCTTGCCAACCGATTTTAAAAATGATTTTTTTGTTGGAACGGGTATACTTCCCAAATGGTCCCATGATAAGGAAACCAGGATCTGATGATGGCATCCCAGAGAAGTCGAGGGGAACTTTCGAAAATCGTATGGTATTTATTTTGCAGTGGTTTTGTTTGGTGTGGCGTACCACTAAAAAGTGAAAAATAAAAAACTTTTTACAAAAAAATACAACCGACTTCCAAAAAAAAAAACACTACAAAGTAAAAAATAACTTTAACTTCGGAAGTCGGTGTCAAAATACGAACAAACTAACAAAAACACCGAGTTCCGAAGTTAAAGTTATTTTTTACTTTGTAGTGTTTTTTTTTTTGGAAGTCGGTTGTATTTTTTTGTAAAAAGTTTTTTATACCACACTACAAGGTATTCCGGGCATAAGTCCTGAATTAAGGTGGTGTAATTACAGTTAGTGAGTTAGGGTCCCTAACCAGGGTGACATGAGCGGACCGGTCTTTTTTTTTTGAGGACAAGCTCGCCACACATTCCCAGCCACAGCAACTCCTGAAAGCCAGAATCAACAGCGGCCCGGTCTACTTAGCTCGCTGACTACCTACCGGGCAGTTTAATAGCGTCCCCACATCTTGCCAATCCACGCCCACCCTTGCCACCGGGCCCTAAATATTCCTATATGCACTCGTGAACAAATTCATATAAATAACCTATACCTACCACATGCAATAATGAACTTTATTAACTGGGAAATAAAGTGCAAATGAGCTCCTTTTGAACTCGCTTGAAGTCTGCATCGATATAGTACAGTCGCCAGCACATCAAGTTATCCGAAACTGTCAAATTTTTTCCCAATCAATCTTGAACTTAATGCTTCTGCAATAAAGTTGAAAATCTATTAAAGCAACTTGACAGATTGTTGTAGCTTGATGTGTTGGCTTCTGTACAACTTTGCACTTTATGTCACCAGAGATATAGCATAGATACAAATGAAAATCATGTATCTTGTAACGAAGTTTTAATAATACCAGAACAGATTTCGAAGTACTAAAGGGTTTCATACGAATGTGAAACTTTTTTTTGTTCTTTATTAAATTTATGGGTTTGCTACACTCCCCAAGGAAACATGCCAAATTTTGGCTTTCTGTGTATGTACCAGTAGTTTTAGCTGTGCATTGTTTGTTACTCAGCAATTGAAGAATTTTATATAATAGGATGAAACACTACTTAGCAAAGTCAAAGTGGGGTCATATTATTTGGTTTGGAAATTGACCATGTGAAACTATCAAGTCCACTTTTTCATGGGATCAGTGCTGCCAACATTGAGTTGAATGCTTTCGGCTGGCC
Source organism: Ceramica pisi (assembly GCA_963859965.1). Taxonomy (NCBI): domain Eukaryota; kingdom Metazoa; phylum Arthropoda; class Insecta; order Lepidoptera; family Noctuidae; genus Ceramica; species Ceramica pisi. The sequence continues at coordinate 5,148,892 of OY982549.1, read as the reverse complement.
CTCAAAACTACTAATCTGATACTATTATGAACGATAGTGTAAATCCAATTATCAAACATTCCAATGTATTTGTGTACCTAGACCTACTACTGCGAGAAATGAATGCAAAACAATGACTTTGAATAAGCTTTATTATCATAATGTACCATAATTATAGTTTTATTTATTTATTATATTTTCCCTTTAATTAATTACACCTAAATCTCCCTCAGTACTTTGGATAGGATCTTCACTTTGTTCTATAACTTCTTCAGCCTGAACTGTTTCTATTTGTGCTTCAAACTCAACTGTGGCCGATGGTTCTGGTTCAGGCTCAGGATTCTGAATTGAATACATTAGTACTCGTTTCACAGCCTCTGCATTATCGTACAAACCATACTCTGCCTGCCATAAAATAGTTGTGATTAATTGCTGTAAGTTACCCCGAGTTCGTGGAGTTTTGAACTTCCTCAATTTGTTGGCAACATACTCTCCAAATACAGAGTATTCGTCTTTCTTTTGCGAGTCTTCATAGATGACATGAGTCTTCTCCGCTTTGGGTGCAACGTAGAAGCCTGGTAGGCCAGTTGGTGAGGCAACTTCACGCTTTATCTTCCTGTATTTCATCTTCTTACGTTTTGGCTCGTATGTCTCTATGTGTGTGATTTGGTACGGGTCGTCTTCCAGCCACTCTTCGTCAGTGTTTCCTCCTGCATGCATTTGTCGGACTAGGTTTATGGTAGCATCATTCCCTTCATCTCTGTCAATGTCAGAATCTGTGTTTGTTTCTAACACATCAACCTGAAAACAAGGTAATTTGTGAGACAAACAGAACATACTTACTTTTATTTTACACCTGACATTGAGTTTTAAAACAGTGCAAATTATTCTTCAGTATGTGCATATTGAACATTGTTTTGCCTAACAGACCATTGAAACTACAGCAGATAATCACATAAAACAAACAATAAAAAACTTGGTATAACCTTGTACACATACAACATTTATATAGCATCAGATTCAAACTCAAAGCAAAACTTGAAAACTCTTTCCCAGTTTTGGCGGGACATAACCTAAACATTGTCAGAGACAATAAATGGCAATTTTTATGTTGTTTTTTCCAATAACCAATTAAAACTATTATTCATTTGTGATGTCACTCTATTATTGGCTGAAAGAACTTTTCAGCCCATTGGTGGCTCCACTTCGTATTACAAACTTTCGGTTTGGAGCTTGATTATTTTTTTGGGTAGAGTACTCTTCTTGTAGAACACTATCACAAAGTCACATAGCGCGCAAACACATAGTTTCAGAGAAAAAAAATCCTAAAAACTCAATTATTTCTAACCTATTTACGAAAAAATGACATATTTTGCCACAGATAACTTAAAAAAATCGGTCCAAGGTCGTTTCGTTTTACGGTCAGACTAAGTGACCACTCATTTTAAAAGTTTTTTTTTATTGAATATTATAGTTTTTGACTTTATTTTATTTTTAAATAGTTGCGCAAGTATTATGTTTTCAAATAAAAAGCAAATAATAGACTTAATGCGACGTTTACGTTTGACAGTTAAATCTTTTTTTTTCTATTACTACCTATAACCTACATACACTACATAATAACCAACGCACAGAATTACACACATACATTAAGAAGTGGGTAACATTTCGAAGGACTCAAAATGCAAGAGCAAGCGGAGCGAGCTCTGGACTTGGGGGCACCCCGACTCGGATAGGTTAGGTTAGAAGGGGATGGCGGGGTCGAGTGAGCGAGCGAAGCGAGCGAACAGACCCCGCCATCCCCTTCGAGGTTATTTTTTTATAAACCACTCAGAAGTAGGAGTCCCGCGCAGCGGGGCTCCGTCGACATTTTCTTTCAAATTAACATTTTTGAGAGGTTCAAGTATGACCTTGAGTATATTCGTGACGTTGGAGTTTAATAGAGGGCAATATTCTACGATTTAGGCATATTTTGACCTTGAAGTGTTTGACCTTGACATTTACGGGTTTGACCTTGACCTTGAAGATGCCCCTGACCTTAATTTGGATTAAAAGCTTATATAGAGTCGCCACGTAATCTTCCCCACCCTTAATACTCCCACTATCCCACCAATCCCGAAAGAAAGTTTTGGCGATTTTTTTCTCAGCCCCTATGGATTTGCGCGTTTTGGGAATTTCAAATTTACTATAGAAAAGGTATATTCTACCGAAAAAAAAATACCTACTATAAAAAACCGAAAGTTTGTAAAACGAAGTGCTTCCCCATTGGTTGCCACAAACAACTTTTGGTAAACAATAAAGTAGCGTCATAACCTTTAAACACCTTAAACTCATTTTTCACAGCATCAAACCTATTTAATCTTACCACGACACTTTAAAGAGGTAGACATTCAGTCAACGAACTTTGTTTACGAACGAACTCAAATGTTTTAGAAGCTCATGCACATTAAAATGTTTGCATTTTACATCAAGACAACAAACAAAAATCGATTATCAGTTACGTTACGTCACAATCATTATCGATCGATCGCGCTTCTCGAATCGATTGCTTGGATTTTTATCAACGCAACTCGCTCGACATTACTTTCTACCGGTGACCGCTAATTTGTCGATAGCGAACTCGGTTTGATAACTGATAAGGAAACTATAACCTAATTATAACAATATAGGTACCCGTTGTATTTCGATTTTTGGCATAGCACCCATTCCAGCTGATTCTTCCTTATTAACTGATACTGAATAACGTACGTTTTTATCTCTGCGAGCCCTCGGCGTATATTTTCTCCGTTTTTGCGTAGATGTTGATGCATTTGTATCATCATCTTCAATTCTGAAATGACTTTCGTCCAATGTTCCATTCTGCGATAATTCCCACTGAATTGGATGTTTGTTAATCAGATGAGCCCTAAGATTCGTCGTGTTTCCGAAGTATTTATATTGGGTTTCACATAATTTACACAACACTGCAATACATCTTTTGTTTTCTTCAATGCGTTCAAAAAACCTCCACACAACCGAAGAACATTTCTTCATTTTGTATCGATGCTAGATTGATAGTGTTTTTGCCGCCGAAAATCAGATGGTTATTGGATCGACGAAAACGATTATAGGCCTGAATCGAATCAAAAGTATTACGAGTTGGAACACCTATACAAAATGGCGATCGAATGAAGCATCGAGCGACGAAGCGAGCGAGCGACCTTCATTCGATATGCAATGACGCCACCACTTCAGACTGAACATGTACCAGTATTTTATACATCTACGACACTCAATATTCAGCCTTATTTCAAGTGCCCTAAGGAGTGAAACATAGTTACAAATAATTTTGCAGTTCGTCCACGTGATAGTCTTTTCAAACCTTTCTCTTTCTAACTTGGGAATAACGTTGCTATACTCGTCTCTCTCGCACTTATTCTCATTGGCCATCCTTACGTCAGTTAGTACGTAGTGCTGCCAACTTAGTAAAAATAAGAGCGATCAATGGTTGGCGCGTTCCATTGACGGAGGTTCGTAGGTATTTCATTTCATTCATTTCGTTCTGTGGGCCATTTCATTGCCTTTGAAGAAAATAAAATATTTTTATTGTATTTTGCATTTTTACACTCACTATAGTCTGAAACTTGGTATTTTAAGCTGAATGATTTGATCAGTTTGCTTTCATGGAACTTGGGAGGGTATAGAAATCTCAAATATTTGCGGTCTATCTTCTGTGCTATCATTCACCACAATCTTTTTACTTCTCCATCAGTTGGTTCGCAAAAGCCCTAGAAGATGCTCACTCAAGTATAATTTCATCTATTACTAAATTCAAAATTATGTATTTTATAGGTCATACTCATACAAGTGGCGCCGCAACACCAAAATAAGTACCTAAATTAAACGATATAAAATTTTAAAGTACGCAATGGTTTTTAGAATAAAAAGATCATAGTATTATTTTTATTTTTAGTAAAAATAAGCCAAAATAAGATTCAAAAAGATTCTCTCCGGCGGGGAATCGAATCCCGGTCTCCCGCGTGACAGGCGGGGATACTTACCACTATACTACCGAAGACTTGAGCAAACTGTTGAAATAACTGTTTATTTATTGAATCTAAATATCCTTTCATTTATTGAATCTCAATAACATTGTTAGGTACTCGTAAGGTTGTAGATGGTCTACTACCTTTTATCAACGTCTATGTATCGGAACTCCGGCCCCCAAGATACAGGCGCCGGCCAGTTTGGTTACCACTGCAAGTTCATGTTTATAGTTACAGACCATCATCTGCCTAGCCTTTTCCCAACTATATTGGGGTCGGCTTCCAGTCAAACCGGATTCAGCTGAATATCAGTATTTTACAGACCGGTTAAAGTTTAAATTTTAAGGGAAGGAATAGCTCAATAAATTTTATTCTTATTAGGTAGTATCAGTAGGTATTTCTTTTTTTTTTTGTCCTTGAACTAGGCCCGAATCCTAAAAAAAATCTAAGAAGTAAATCATCAAGTCGAAAAGAAGAAGACAGACAGAATGGAAGAAAAAAACGTGTTGCACCGACCCCAACTGACCCCAAGTAATATGGTATAATTGGTTTAAGGGCATGAAGATGCAATGATTTTGTTATTGTACCTTGTAAGTACTTACCTACTTAGAGAAATGAATCTCTTCTTCTTCTATCTCGGTCTTTATGTACCTAAGTCATCAATATTCCTAATATCATACAAACATTCCCGACCAACATCATTATCTGCCTAGCCTTTTTCCCGAGTTTTTTTTTGGTTTTTGCCTTCAGTCAAACTGGATTCAGCTGAATACCAGTGTTTTACGTGGAACGGCTGCCTACCAGACCTTAACTGGGTAACACGGAACTTCTTGGCAGACTGGAGTCAGATTTACTGGCTTCTGTCAATCCGTAACGACTGCCAAAGATCCACAAATGACAGCCGGGAACAACGGCATAAAGTGCTCTCCGGTCACCCAACCACAGACCAACATTGGCAAGCAACCGACCAACAATGAAAACTTAATAGTGTTAGAAAGACCCATGTCAGGCCATGTCCAATCTAGGCGCACGGCCACAGATTACTAAATAGTTACTACGGCAGTGTGCCAGGCCAAGTTCCGGCCTAACGCACGCAGTGTGTATCGCGTGTTACACGAGACATTTCGAGCAGTTTTTACCCCCCTCATAACTTTGCTTGTAGTAATCGCAACTTTATGAAACTTGGAACATTTATTATAATTTATCAATGTTTGTGTATTTTTTTTAAATTTTATTATGTGTAATGTGTGCTATGGTCCTTTGTTGGTCGAAATAATATTCTAATCAAATTGAAGAATACTGGAAAGTTTGGATGGATTACCAAAAATCTTCATTCATTTTTTTAATTTTTAAAGTAGAAATAACAAAAAAATAACTAAGTAGGTAAACCGTGAAATAAGTAGGTGGCGTCAAAAAAATCCTCCTCATCGCTGTCGACCGAAAATGTGCCCAAAAGACTGGCGGAACTTTGTATTGTCCAAGAAAAAATAAAAAATAAACCGGTCAAGAGCGAGTCGCACTCGCGGATCGACGAGGCCTATGTTCGTCAGACAATTTTATCGCTGCAGTTATATTGCAGTTTTAGATCATCGCCGTCTCTTGACTGCTAGCGGAAATAATGTAATTTCTTTTGATTATTTCAAAAAAAAAAAAATCTATTTAGAGACATCGTTTTACTTTTCCAGTAATCTTTCCTGTGAACTTCTATCACATATAATGATTTCACATAGATTTTTCTCTATGCAAACCGTAACCAAATTGTATTTTTCACATTTTTCGTCAAAATTCGAAAATTATGCGGCCTTAAAAATATATGTTTGAGAATGTGCAAATAGCGCTCTCTCATGTGATACCCCACATGCCCTACATAGTAGCCCTACATTGAATTTTTAAGAATACTTTCAGTAGCTGTTGCAAAAAATATTTCATCAAAAATCAAAATCATGTATTTTTTGCGTTGAATGTGGGTACAAAATAAGATGAAGTTATAAAAAAAATACAGTTCCAACACACTCTACCTTACGGCATGCAAAAATAGAAAAAATACTTATAATCTAATAACATTATATACCTACTAAAAAAATGAAACAATTAAAACCAAGCAACCATTTTACATTAATGTGGAGCATTAGTAGTTCTTGAGATATCCAGTCGCTGTGACAAACGGACAGACATAGTTTTTTTTTTACTTGAGATGGGTTTGCTCTTGACTCTAGTCTTGGTCAGAGATGATAGAGACAAAGCCTACGATGGAGGGAGCTTACCCAGAAGCAGCCTGTTCACTCCAACTTTGAAAAGATTAGATTTGTAAGCGTTCGAAAACACAGACTCAGGCGGATAGTTCCACTCCTTTGCTGTGCGCCGTGTGCGCATTATGAAAGACGCTTGGAAGCGCTTAGTGCGAGTTGGTGGAATAGCAACAAGGTAGGGATGGTAATTAGTTGCAGTGCGTCTGGATGTCCGATGGTAGAAGAGGGCTGGTGGGATGAGGTCGTGATGTTCTCGGGCACACTCTCCGAAGTACAATCTGTAGAAGACCGACAAGCAGGCAACTTTGCGTTGGTGAGCCAAGCTGTGTAGCTTGGCATCCACGAGTTTTACGTCGCCAATGAGCCTTTTAACTCTGCGTTCCACAGAGTCAAGCGCGGCAAGCTGATACTTAGCTGAGCCATCCCAAAGGTGGCTGCAATACTGCAGGATCGGACTTGTGTTTTATATAGAGTTATAAGCTGCCCAGGCTTGAAGTATCGCTTCACCCTATCAGGATGCCCAGCTTTTTGGCCGCAGTTTGGGCTTTGCACTCAACGGTGGCGCCGAAGTTGAGCCTGGATGTCAGCTCCATGCCTAGGAGCTCGAGCCAATCAGTCACTGGAACAGATGTACCCCGAAAAGTTCATAGGAGATTGGTCGAAACATCTCCTTTTTGCAGTAAAGAGACAGGCCTGTGTTTTGATGTCGTTAAAAGAGAACAGATTGTCGTCACCCCACTGAGAGACAAGGCTTAAGGCCTTTGTCCGCGGTCTCACAAGGAACGAACTTCATCCCCGCTGGTTGTTGCGCTGGACAAGTATCTCTCTAAAACCGTAATGTCATCTGCGTACCAAACAAGACCAGGCTGAAGTATGTCATTGATGTGCAGCAGGAAAAGAGTTGCAGAGAGAACAGACCCCTGAGGAACACCGGCTCAATAACAATGGCCATGAGGTCAGAAGAGCAGCATTTAACGACTACTCGGATCGACCGTTCACTAAGGAAGTCCAATATCCAACTACAAATATCAGCTGGGTTGCCATAAGCAGGAAGCTTGCTGAGCAGACTTGCGTGCCAGACCCTGTCAAAAGTCTTCGAGATATCGAGAGACACAGCAAGTGCTTCGCCGTGTCTCTCGATGGCTTCGCCCCAGCAGTGCGTGATAAAAGCCATATTGACGGTCACTGAGGAGATCATTGTCTTCAAGGTACGTCAGCAACTTACTATTAGTAACACCATAAGGGTTCCTTTTTATCATTTTGGTATGGAACCCTAATGATAGAACGTAATGCATCATACATTTTCTTGTTTCTCATGATTTGCAAACACGCCTTTTCTCCTGTTTCTGTATAAAAGAAATCTGACTTCGCACCTCGGCACCGAATATACTAAGAACGGCCCTTCGAAAGGCGTTCGCTACTACATGCTGGTCTAAGCCCTCTTACGCACTAGCGGTTGAGCCGCCTCGTTGCTGGCCGCTTTTCCAGTTTAATATGCAACCGCTAGTGATTGTACGAACCGCCAATAAATAACAAGCGGTTTCTACGACCAGTAGTTTTAGCTGAACATGAAATCAGTGAGTCAGGTTTGCCTTTTGTATAAACCTACTTATACTAGCTTTTTCCCGCGACTTCGTACGCGCATCCCGTTTTTTCCCGTTCCCGTAGGAATTTAGAGAAATCCTCTCTTAGTGTTCCTCTACACTCCCAAAGGAACCTGCCAAACGAAAATGACAAATTTCAGCTTCCCACGACCAGTCATTTCAGCTGTGCGTTGTCTGTCAGTCACTCAGTAACAGAAGAAGAAGATCGCACTGCTGTACCTACTTACCCAACTGAAAAGAGGTCATTGTACTGATCATATCAATATGAAACAATTTTACTATGGGACCAACCATGACAACGTGTGAAAGCGAGTCTTAACTATGGAGTTAGGACTCGGTATCTATAGATATGTCTGTTGAGTATTGTATAGAGTTATGTGCAATAGAATTACCAAATGAAAATGTACTTATAGTTACAATTTACTGGAATAGAAGAGAGGAGGAAGTATTTACTCGACAATTAAAAGAAATGATGTATTATATTAATAGAAAATATTCAAGATATAACGTGATATTAGGAGGAGATTTAAATATAAATATCCTAGAAAGTTGTTTAAAAACTAACTTGTTCTTGGATCTAATGCTGGAACATAAATTTATGCAACATATTAAAGTCCCCACACGCATTACACAAACTTCCTCAACATGCTTAGACTTAATTTTTACAAATTTTAACAATAGACATACATATACCACCGTAGAAGAATTAGGTTTCTCAGACCATTGTTCAACCATTTTCCATATGAAATTACTTAGCGACACCAACAAAAAATCCAACTGGATCGCAAAAAAAAGATTATATAATACCCAAAACGTAGAAAAATTTAAATTAGAATTAAAAAATCAAAAATGTAATGAAATAATACAACCAAATAAGAGTATAAATGAAAACTATAGTGCGTTTAATAATACTTTAAATAAAATTCTAAATGCGTGTATTCCACTACAGAAAATAAAAATAAAAACGTTTTATAAGAAATACTGGTTAACAAAGGGCATCAAATTGTCTTGCAAAAACAAAAGACTACTAAAAATACTCACTATTAAAACTAACAATCCCATATTAACAAAACATTATAAAAAATACGAAAAAATCCTAAAACAATCGGTAATTACAGCAAAAAAACTACAATATATAAATAAAATAAAAAAGTCAACAAATAAAGTAAAAACTATGTGGAACATAATAAATGAAAGAACAAATAAATCAATAAAAAAGGAAAAAAATAACATAACATTACATCACAAAGATAAATTGATAACTGAACCTAAGCAAATTGCTAATATTTTCAATGACTTCTTTGCTTCAATTGGGGAAAAAGCCTCATCAGCAAAAGGAGCCCCTGTTGTGTACCCCACAGAAAACACAATGTTCCTCAGTCCAGTCGATCCTTACGAAGTAAATAAAATAATAAAAAACCTAAAAAATAAGAAGAGCTGTGGAGTAGACGAACTTCCCCCATTTCTACTTAAGCAATGTGCAGACGAACTAACCCTACCATTTTATAAATTAATTAACCAGTCTTTTGAAGAGGGAACTTTTCCCAATGAACTTAAAAACGCACTGATAAAACCCATACACAAGAAAAATTCTAAAACCGACCCTAACAATTACCGCCCTATCGCGCTGTTACCAACTGCGTCTAAAATCTTTGAAAAGGCAATGTGTGACCGCGTGTACTCTTTTTGTGAAAAATATAAAATACTTGATGACTGCCAAAATGGTTTCCGTAAAAACAGGTCCACAACGTTAGCAGTCTACAAATACGTACAAGAGGCTCTAGCTACTATTAATAATAAAAACTATGCCATTGGTATGCTGCTGGATATGACCAAAGCCTATGATAAGGTGCAATTTAAAATACTACTGGACAAGTTACATGGGATAGGAATACGAGGAAAAGCTCATGAATGGTTTGCATCATACCTAGAGGACAGGGTGCAACTGGTAGAAATCGAATTTTTTGATAGGGGTACAAATGAAATAATTAAAATGAGATCCGACAGTAAAATAGTTAACGCGTCAATTCCCCAAGGGAGTGTAATAGGCTGCTTGTTGTTCCTTATATACATAAATGACCTTCCTAAAATTATAAATGGACCATGTGTTCTATTTGCGGACGATATCTCTCTGCTCACGTCGTATCATAGCGATGACGATATAAACACCAAACTAAACTCCCTTCTCTCAACAGCTGTAAACTGGATGGATAACCATAATCTAGAAATCAACTTCATCAAAACAAAATTAATTACCTTTCATCCCCACCAAAAACCCCCCTTAAAATTAAATTTTACTTTTAACAATACAAAACTTGAACAAGTCAATGAATTTACTCTCCTCGGTTTGTCTATAGACACTCACTTAAATTGGAAATCCCATATACAGAAAATAAGAGAAAAACTATCAAAATTTGCATATGCCCTACGCGAAATTAAAAAAACTACCAACTTGCAGACTGCACTTGTTACCTATTATGCATATGCCCAGGCATGGCTCAGCTATGGGGTCATGTTGTGGGGTAACAGTACAGATTCACAAACCTTATTCATTCTACAAAAAAAGTTAATTCGAATAATAACAAACATAAATCAAATAGATAGCTGCAAACCATACTTCCGTAAGCATAAAATACACACACTTCCCTGCCTATACATATTAGAATTATGTAAATTTGTCAAAAAACATCCAGATCTGTACACAACTTGCGAAGAAACACAAACAAGATTCAATTTTCGACACAACAAAAACAAAATAAACGTACCTCAATCCCGACTCAAAATGCACTCAACCAGTCCTTTGGTAATGTCCACAAAAATTTACAACAAACTGCCAAATGATATTAGAGAAATAAACAAATCAAACATATTTATTAATAGATTGAAACAATTTCTAGAATCCAAGTCATATTACTCAGTTAAGGAGTTTTTTGAGGACAAATCGATTACAAAGTAAAATTATTCTCTCACTTATTCACCAAACATTATAAAATATATATAATAAAACTTAAAATACCTGCCTATAATAACAAAATTTAATTACTTATTATAAATATTAATTCAAAAATAAATAAATAATTTACAATCATTCTTATTTACTATTCCTATTCAATAAATATACTATTATATACCAATAAACTTATTCACCAGACATGATAAAACATATATAATAAAACCTGAAATACTTACATAGGTAGGTACTTTTAAAAACCAAATATAAATACCTACATATAGTAATTCAAACAATTTTTACAATAATTCTTATTTACTATTCCTATTCAATAAATATACTATACCAATAAACACAGACCTAATAAATATATACATAATTATACATCCAATTTAACATTTTTTTTTTAAATAATTTTTGATACTATTTCATACCTTGACATACTATTTAGCACTCTTCCTCTCTCCTATTATTTGCAGTGCCCGACAGGGTCCATATTTGTTCTTTAACCATTTTAAACCATCTTTGTAATACATATGGAATGCAATAAATTATTGAGTATTGAGTACCTAACTAATAAAGTGTCGTACACGTTTTTTTCTTCCAGTCTGCCCTATCAGCCGTCAAACTTTCACTAACTCCCTTTTCTTTCATATCTCTTCTTACACAATCCATCCATCTTTTCTTTGGCCTTCCTCTCCCTCTCCATCCATACACATTTATTTCATTACCCTTTTAGTTTAATGCGTTTCCTCTCTCCTCTTCACATGACCATACCAAGACAAGCGCTTACCTTTTAACTTTTCAGTCACTGGCGCCACTTTTAGACTACCTCTAATGTAGTCATTTCTCACTTTATCCATTCTTGTAGTAACAAGAATGGATAAAGTGAGAATGACTGATGGATGTGTGGAGTATCCACACATCCATCTCAACATTCTCATCTCCGCCACATGCAATCTATTTTCATCCGTCTTTTTCACAGCCCAACATTCTGATTTTTTGCCTATCCACTTGAGGGAAATCCGTGGGTCGCAACTCGCAAGTTGTCCCAGTGACCTTTCGCCATTTCATCCATCGAGAATTCATAATCTAATAAAGATTTATTACATTCTTATGTACCTATATAGTCTGCAATTTTCCGGAGACATCTCAACTTATCACCATTTTACCTACAGACCCGATTGTTGATATGATATTGTCATATTGTCATATTGAAATGTGCAAACAATCGAATGATTCGCTGTGTTTTCTATTTTCCAGACTAACGCACAATCGAATCGCTTTTCAGCTGAACAATCACAGTATTCTATAGAATAGAGATGCGCGGTTACCAAAAATTTCATTCGACTAGTGATGCGCAATTGGCAAAATATTGTCTTATTCGAATAACGATTTTTTTTGTGACGAATTTCTACTTTTGAAATATGCAAGTATTTTCTTTATATTTAAGTTGATCGCTGAGTGCCAGTGTCATAGCTGGTGTGATGTGGGGCTTGGGCCATAACCTATACCTATCCAATAAGAGCCAGACGATGTATTGTGTCATTCGTCAGCCGTGGCTGGAGGCTTTCTTTTTCATTAAGTCCGCCACAAGCAAGTCTGGTTGAGCAGATGACAACCTCAAAGGTAGACCTGCGAGAGGCTACTCAAGGCAGCAGGTCAAGTGCGAGTCAGACTCTCACACTATGGCTTCCGCACTATAAACCAGAAAAAAAAAACACTTTACTTGTATGGAAGCCCGCTTTAATTTTTAATTTTATTTTTATTATTTGTTGTCATAGTGGCATTCTGTGATTTTTTTTTCTGCTTCGATCCCATAATTGATGTAATGGCATATTCAACGCCGTGCAGATTCCGTTTAGATATGTAGGGTGCTTTATAGCTCTAAGTTCCTAGCTGCTGTTCCATTGTAGGTACTTAGTTATTATTGTTATAATGTGTCAGTTGGGAAGTCGTAAAGAAAACACAGAAATTATAGAATCATTTTTATTTATTTGTCGGTATAAGAGGCTGTAAAAAGTTATTGTCTAAAAGTTTCGATCAATCTTTATTTTGGTAGAACTAAGTAGGTAAATAGGTAAATTTTTAAATTCTACTTTAGAAAAAACATCTAAAGATACTTTTATTTTTACATTCAAAAACTTTGAAATTATTCAGAATTAATTTTTAATCGTACATATATAAATGCACTAAGCAAACACGAACATTTTAATAATATGTAATTATTGTAAAAAGGTATCGAAATTAATTAAGTAAGTAATACTGTTTGACTCCTCTTGACATTCTTATATAATTATAATTTTCGAGAAACAAGGGGTATTTACACCACGTTAAGAAAAAAGTTATTAATTATATTTTATCTACAATTTTATATATTGTCCTTTATTGGCCGTGAAATGGATAATCCCCTTATTTCTTAACAATATTGACATTATGTACTTGAGTATAGCAACATTAGCAACTGCGTGAAAATTAACAGTGTTTATTGAATCGGTAGGTTAACCCAGAGGGCAGTATTATTATGGCACATGGGCATTAAATTAACATAACACTCATATTTTTACACCATCATCGGCACATTGTAATGCAAACTCATGGATCTCGCATATAATATAGCAGACTGATAAATTCTATTTAAATTCATTTCTATTTTACTACTTAATAGGCTGAATATGACTCTTATCTGTTATTTAGAAAAAGAAAGAACTGTCTATGTTTTTTTGTAGAGCGAGACAGAGTTTGTAAACACGGCACCAGTATAGCTTGCCAGTAACATTACGTTTAGGAGAACAAAGAAAACCAATTGTTGACATCTGCTGAAGTTTCTTACAATCTCTATTCAATATAAAAAACTACAAAAACTAGATACTGTAACGGAGAACCATTTTTACAATACCGAAATACTGCTTCTACACTAACATATAGATCGATTGGTATTCATTTACAATAACGAGTCAAGTATAACGAATCCGATAATCGAATAATTTATTGACTTATTCGAAAACGACAAGGAATCAGTACGGTCGTGATTATTTTATATAAAATGTTTATAAGATGAGTAAATGCTTCGTTATGTACGTATTCCATGTCGCTTTCATGTGATACCTAAAATATTATACATACATATAAATAAATTCAAAATATCATTCGTATAACATACGTAGGTACATTCATAAAGCTTGCTGCATATATTCACAAAAGACTCCTGAAAAACTTAGTCAGCGAACATTTATTTTGTGTTTGACATAACATTTCCGTGGTTAGTCTATGGTAGAGTTGTACCGGTACTACCAACCTGTTCAATCGAGCTTATCAAGGCTTGGAATTCAAGAGAAATTCGAAATAGATAGACGCTAATTATGAACTAAAACTGAAAGTGGGTCACCCGTTTTGCATAATTCATGAACGAATCAACCTTTACTTAACCTTTGCGGGGAGAAGGTAACTATTACACGGAATATACAGTGTTGCAAGTTAAAAAAAATGTTCGCTGACAAAGTACAAGACATTATACACCTGCTACAAAATCTGCGCACATATTCAGAATGCGAGGGACATCACTAAAGAGAATGTAATCGTTAAAATCCATTCAATCACAATATTTGCAAATGCATCCATTACACACTATACAAAACTGCATACAGAACACATATTGTTACCGAACGGACTTAAAAATATAATACAAATAATATTGGCTCACTAAAAGTACAAGCGTATGACAACCTACACATCTACAATCGGTTGGATCTAAAGGGGACGAGAGAATAAAAAACATCAACTAAAACGTTAACAAAATACGACTTTCTCTATGGAAAATAAATAAATTTACAAATTAGATACACGTTTTAGAACTACTTACTAATAGTCACTTCGTCGTCGTTTAATGTTTATCACTACATTTTTGGACGAGTCAAAGCGAGCGGGCCTGTACTAGTGATGCGCATTGCGCAATTATAATTTTATCGGTTTTTTTCAAATGTACCAGCTCGAACTGGTTTAGTCCTCGCCGCGGGGTGTGTCAGGTGTCACCAAGCCGCACGCGTGGGAACATTAGCCATGTCGATTATAATTTCGAAGACATTAAATACACGACCGCTCGCCTCCGACGCTCGAATTAACTTAGAATAGAATACAGAAGCATGCCGCCCGCCGCACTACGTTATCCTATCATAGCCTAGGCCGAAACCAACATAAACTACATTACTCAGTCCAATTTTCAGTCAATTTCTTATGAAATTACACCTCAACACACGTATCTAAGTACAAAAACGTTTCGGAATTTCTTCTCTTCGTGTATTGAAGCATTCGGATGCAAATAGTGATGGCAGCCGGCGATGGTTTAATTTCGATGATAAAGAATTTAAAAGTCGCGCTTACGATTGACGTTTAAAAGGAATAGAGCGTTAATTTCTTAATTTGAATACCTAAGCTTTTAGAGCACTTTGTAAATGTGGAAAATTACGAGCATTTTAGATATCTGAACGCTATAAATGTTGTGTTCGTTCCGGAGCCGAACGAGCTCCGATCAAACCCATTAACGAATAACTTAAGCTTAATTAAGGAAACATATTACACGAATGCTACTTAATGGCTTTTTAAAGATACACCAATTAATGAAATATTAGAAATGAACATTGATATGAACGTGAATGAAGCGATGCTCGTTCGAGAGAGGGATTCCGAAACGATAAGTATTTAGGCTAAATTTTTATTGACAGGAATCTTTTGCCTTCTCCTAACACAGTTCCACCTTACCAAACGATAATCTCGACGTAAAAAACAATCAATGTTTTAGTCATTATCGAATAAAGTTAATTTTATCATCTACGTTAATTTCTTGATAAGTAACAGTAACTAACAACTGGAATCTTGCCGATAAACCTACGTTTTAAAGCGAACTAGGAATATAAATTGAGATAGATAATTTCAGTAGCTTTGGTAGAATAATATCATTCATTTTATTGTTATCATGTATCGACTTTAACGGCAACACCGCCTAACTCAACAGTGAGTATTAAGTTTCGTACGTACTACTAGTGAAGGAAAACGAAGTTCGAGTTTCGATAACCATTCGTTATGAACGCGTCACGGGGTTCAACTTTCTCGATAGTTAAATTGGAGCGCCATTCGTAAGAGAGCAATGCTACTTTGTCGTAATATTTCACGAGCCGTTCCGCGTATCAGTCGGAACAGCACTAAATAGGAATGATACAGAGATTCTTGCACGTGTAAGTGTGGAACGGTGCTAGTGTGCGAGCGCGACGGCTGCCCCGACCGCGACCAGCGCCCGACTCACGCGCGTGCGACCGCCTCCTGCGCGGTCGCCGACCGAAAAAACTCGGCGTCCGTCGTAGACATGGTCGACATCGTCGACTCGTCCCACGTCACTTCGGTCGTGGTCGTCGTCCCGTTCTCGTGTTTTCTTCTCGACTTCGGATGCCGCTGCTTTTTCTTGGGATTGTTAGCCTTCTTGTGCTTCCTCTTATGCCTCAAATTCGCTTTCTGGAGGCGCATGTGGCAATTTCTGTGTCGCGGCGGCGGCCGCTTCATCCTGGCGCGATGTCGCCGCGGCGCACAGCGTGTTTTGTTGGGGTCCGGCGTCGCGGACCTCGTCAGCGTGAGCGCGTACGGAGACAGGTTGCCGAGCGGCCGACTCACGGGGATCTGCGTTCGTCTCGCTCTCCCCCTGTTGTCTAGCGCCAAGAAGGTTTTCTTCCCGTTGCGTAACCGCGAGTATGTGTTGTAGTTGTTCTCCTCTATATGTTCCTCGAACACGCAATCGTCCGAGAGATCCTTCTGAAACAATGAAAAAGATGCGATTAGTTGTCAAAGTAGGCGTGATTATAGGGACTTTAGGTGTGTATCCTGAGTATCGTTGTCGCAATCGGGTTTAGCATTGTTAGCGTGACCACTGCTTGGAATGGAGCCACAATCATTTGTATTGTGTATTGATTTAAGAATCGGTTGCCGTGCTCTACAATTATACTATCAGAACACAATTTATCACTCTATAAATCCGCTATAAACTCCCTTTTATGCGCAGAGCGGAGCACAAAGCGGCGTACAAGGAATTGGTTTGACAATTTCAACAAATTGGGGCTATCCTTTTAGGAAAACCGTATTTCCCCCCGGTTGTTGTGCCGTTATGGCTGCAGCAGCCGGGTGCACAAGGCGATACAAATTGGTTGTTTTATTCATAAATATGTTTAAGTGAATCGCTGTAGGGTGTACTAATGCCTCTTAAATTGTCCCAAGACACATAATATCGAGGACATTAAATTCAATCTGCGATGGTTTGCGGGTTACTGCGGCCGGTGGGTGAAAATTATTGCCCCATAGATTTATGGTGTTAGCAATTTGTCCTATCGGAAGTTCTTTAGTAAATGCCGTTTCCATAGCAACCAGCGATGACTTGTGTTTTATGTAGTCGCTGGTAAGTACTTGTGAACCAGATGTTCAGTTCTTTATATATGTAGATAAATATTTTGTTTTACATCATGAGAAATACCGTGGTCGACCGTTTTGCGCATTCAGTTACTTTTCCAGCATATAACTGGTTGCAATGACACTCCCCAAGACAGCTATCTAATAGTTTATGAATATGCGTATTCAATTATCCATGGTGTTCTTGTGCATATAAATCATTTTTTACGAACTTTCCTTTCATTGGACATGTAGTAGAAACTACTCGTTTCCTGGGCGGTACTTGTTCGACTGCGGTACTAGTTGTGGTTTTGCATACATTTAATTAGGTTTGGTAGGAGTAAAGTCTTTGTAATCTGGAGGAACATTCAGATGACCCCATGTTTTCCTACCGAGTCGAAAGCTCTGAGAGAAATCTTTGTAGGGAAGTATTCCATTAATAGATAGCGTTGAAGGAATATTAAGTGTATTGTTAATTGATTGTTCGCATTGGTACGAAGCCTCCTTTTCCGTGCTAGTTTGAAGTAAGTGCTTTTAGTGTGTAAATGTTTCCAATGATATGCAAGCTTAGTACAGCAATGACTAAAATAATGATTTATATCATGAAATGTACCTTCTAAATGAATCTTTCAGAATGAAAACTGGTCTAATTGCAAAGGTCCAAAACTAGTAGCCAGCAGTTAACAGAATAAAAAGTTTAACTTTCCAATGTCAAAATTGAATGCGGAATTCCTGGATTACGGTGAAGTCAGCGAGAAACGCCCTGCAGCAGTGCTTGTCAAAGCAACAACCCACCAAGCCTCAAATTTGGACTTCCTACTCGCTATTTCACCGGCAGCTGCTACCCTATTGTCACACAAACTAGGTTACATATGTAACTAAACGAAAACTCCTGTAACAACGCTCTAAATACTTCATCAGAGACAGTTACGTTTAGTAACTGCTCACACAACAGAACACATTTAAATCTCAGCGTGGTTAACTAAACAAATGGTCTACATTAAATTTTACTGGCGTTCTCGACAATTACAACCACCAACCTGTTTGATATAGGAAGCGGTGGCTGTGTAACTGACTGGTCGGTGTTCGCGTACTAAATATGCAATGGAATGCAATCAGTTTGAAAGGGTCGCTATTAAATAATGCGTACGGTGTGCACTGTATACCACCCATGGAGTTTAAAGTTCCTGGAGGTGTGCTGTTAAGTTTGTTATAATTAAGTACGTAGGTATTAGGATAAAATGTAGTAGATTACTGTAACGGGGATACTTTAAATGTAAAAATTAATTAGAGATTAGTTTTTAACAATTTTTAATTGCACCTCTATTTTTAATTCAAGCAAACTAAATCTCCCAACAACCCCGTCGACATTCTGACGGAAAAGCTAACCCTAGACGGTCGACGTCACGGGGAGTTAGATAATTTTTAGTTAACAGATAGTTATTCAGTAAAAGAGTTTAGCTTTATAGATCAAACAGTATAATAGATTTGATTTATTTGATGAGCAAATTTAGTGTGCAATTCGGAATTTTTGGTGGTGACTTCGAATATTTGAATAGAAAAATTGGATTTACAGTTGTAGGATTAAACACTACCCTTTTTTAACTATAAAATATTTGATAGAGAGTTCTACACAGATTAATTTATATCAGCGGGAAAAGCTCTTAAAATTATTTATTTTTTTATAACAAACACTGTAAATGTCTCTGGAAATCTTTGACTTATTCTCAATTTATTTCACAACAATTTATTATTTCCCACAAAGTGGCGTTCATAATCCGCGCCAAAAATATTCCTGCCAATTCACAGCACCATATTGGCGCGCAAACTATAAAGTTGGCAGTACCTACTGCACATTGTAACCTCATAATAGACCACTAGAGGTCGCCATCGCCATTTACCCCGAAGCTTTACTGGATGATATTAATATCGTCTCTATGCACCGTGTGCGGTTACTATTTAACTGTTTATCGTAAAAGTCATATAATTGCGTGTAAAACGGGCCTAAGGCTTTTAATTATGAGCTTTGGAAATTATCGGTGATTACAGGGAATGGACATAGTTTGTATTGGAGTGTTTCGGAAGTTTACTGGTAGATATTGTTTTAGTAACTGAATTTGGGTTGTTTAGGAAGACATGACCTGCTGCTGAGCGTGGTACGGTTTCTAGCTCAATCAATAGTATGGGATAGTGCCAATAAATGTGAATAAGAATGCCTCTGAAAGTAGTGGAGTCGAACTTATTCGAAGGGAGGATACTTTCTTTAAAATACACTGCGGGGTTGCCGTGAGAAACCTTAAACTAGCGGTACTTTACAGTTAGCTTAAAATACTATCTATCTACATACTAACTTCACGTTAAAACAAATGAGTGTTACACAACATTTAATTAAGAAATCTCTTACAAAAGAGTCCTTTAACAAATAAAAATATTCCCCAATCACATCACTATCAGCCACAGATAAATATTAACCGTTACTAATAGTTCAATTAAGGCAGGTGGCACACGTTATTATCAATTAAATCGCACCTACGTGGCAACCGTCATAATATATGTTATCTTATCGCTGTTGGGGTCCCATTCCCAATAATAGTAACAGAATTCGTTTAGAGAATTGGAGCAGAAGGCAAATGCTGTGAGAAGTAGGCATAGATAAGGATACTCTAGAGATTGATCGGTACCGATTCAAATATCGATAAAAGTTAATTTTCGAGATAAGATTAATTAAAAATAGAAAGTCTTCTAAGAGAAATTACCGCGGTCAGTATGCCAGGGCTATAAGTTTTTATTAAATGACATTTGCGAGTTACGATAACATAAAGTCGCGTCCGCTAATGCAGTCAAGTTTATTGCGTTGCAGACCGTATGAAAAAGACATAAAAACACACTAGTATTAATAGTAAAATACCGCACTTACTGTACACATTTTGGTCATAAAATAACCAGTCATAGTTTGATAACTTTACTTGCTGTCAGTTCATGAAAAGATTCATAAGTTATTCAATATGACTGAATAAAGGTAAGTTCCTAACCGCAAGTTTATGTGAAAGCATGCATAATACATGCATGCACGCATGCAATTTAATATTTCAAACTTAAGTTACGCGCTTTCAAACAAGACTAACAAGATTATTCTAATTCAATGATTCCCTGCAACATGTAAATATCGATACTCATAATATTTACATACATTTTCTAATCGATAAATCGTGCCAACCTCGAGGGTCAAACATTTTACGATCGTGAATTTATCGATACCGATGATCGACTATCGATAGTGAATAGGCGACACGACACTAGCATAGATAGGGTTATCGCGTACGATCTTTATGGACCAGAAACAATCGCCAAAGAAGACTTCGTTTCGTGTTCCTTGTAAAAGATATAATATGACGAAATTAAATTTTAGTGTCCTTATTGACATGTTCCTTCGTATGTCACTTACGAAGCAATAAAATAAAATCATTGGTTTTTACTTTTTTATTGTACCTAACAGTGTCCCTTGACACCCACTATGGGGGTTATTAGGGTGTTGGCAACATTGTGAAGGTGTTCGTTTTATTTGAGACGGTACTTTTTAAAAAGACAACCCACTGGCTCCTTTTATGGTCCTGAGATATCCTTGGTCCTGCTTATTTAAAATAAATCTCTTAAAATCCATGTTTACGAACGTACAGTACCATTTTGAGGATTGCTTCCTGCTTTTTTTAAATAAATCTCTAAAAATCCATGTTTACGAACGTACAGTACCATTTTGAGGATTGCTATCTTATAAAAAAAAACATACTATCAAAGTCCATACATGACATATGCTTCAATTTGATAGTAGCAAAAGCCACCCACAAACTTACAGCAAAAAAAAAAGATGAAAACCAGCACCGTAGGAAAATCTCCTCTGAAATCGGATAACAGTAGATGGCAATGTAAATGCTAAATTAGAAAGCTCTGAATCCTAATTTACGCGTCTCTAGAGTTATTTATTCTGTAATAAATATGTCAATTACAGTAGTCTAGTCGGGACAGATTTACACAGGGGTGTCACTCGTGTTTTAAAATGAAGACTTTTGCGGCAGGACTTTTTAGTGCTGCGGGACAGTTAAAAGGGATTTTGAAGTTAGAGGTTACGGTAAGAGAGGTTAGTCATCTTTGCATGGCTTTGATGAATGAAGTTTATATTGGTATTGTGAGATGTTTTTATTGAAACTGTAGTTTGTTTAGGGCTGATGTTTTATTAGTCATAGATGACTTGACTGAGAAATAAAAAGAGGTTAGACAGATTTTGTATAGAAATTATGTTACAGAGCCTAATCGACAGCTAAAACTTAACTGTCTTGAGGGCTGGTTTCTGCCCTTAGGGAAGAGAAACCAAAGAAGGAGGTTTAAATCTCCAAATAATTAGATTGTGGTAGGTAGAAAACTTGATAGTTGTGCAAACAGTGAAGGTTTTATGATCAGACATTATTTGGTAAGTCACACTGCCAGCCCTTAAGTTACAAAATAAGTGAGAATAGACATGTGTGCCAAACCGAAGTGGAACTGGGCCGGCCATGTTTGTTGCATGCCAGATATATGGGCCAAATAGGTCCGCTAACCAATAGAAAGAAAAGGAATGTTGAACCTTATTTGTGATAAAGGTGAGATAAAGAAGGGCAAGTGCAGCATTTTGAAAATATTGCTGATGCCAAATAAAATCGCGATAAAACATCTGTTGTTATTTACATTATCCTTCTTCAGGGGCAAATCACCAAACCATATTTTTTTCCTCATACAAAATGAGACTGATTATTATTCAAATTTCATCCCTTGTTTATCTATGCCCCAAAGTAATCATTAACTTAACATCTAATTAACTTCGAACCATAGCAAATCGACTAATCTCGTTTTACATTAACCAGAAGTTAATTTAAGACGCTGGTCGTTAAACTAATAATAATCCAATAATGGTATTTTAACACTCCAATTAAAACCAGACTATTATTGTATCGATGAAATAGGTAATAAAACCTTAATATGTTGACCTGTGTAGAAAACTAGAGGTAGAGGCGGACCTTAGTATACCTTAGTGTATGCCATGTGGGCTATGTCCTTTTGGCCTGATGTAGGTACCTTCCCAAGGTTACCAGTCACAAAACTCACATAATTCGCCATATCTCTTTATTTAAGTGTAGATATAGAAGTATAGTTATAATAGATATAGACTTAGTCAAAAATCACATGACATTTTTTACCTCTCACGGCATCGCCAACATGACAGGAAGAAAATTAGTATGCATAAAAATGAATGTCATAGACCAATGGTCTTCGAAATTTGAATAACCAAAACACTGGCGACCTGCCATAGTTATCGACGTCATCTGACATTTGTTTCAACAATAAATAGTACCCTCAAATGAACAAGTTATGTGCGACAGTTACATGGCAAATAAATGGTCAGTGACCTAGATGTGTTGAGTTACGGGCTATCGATGCGCCATTGAAGTTTGTTCATGAAAGGTTCTTTGATCATGACCATCATCATATCGATTTATTAACGACTTCTGTTGAAGAGAGTCTACATTGCCATAGTAACCTGTCGTCGTACTCTGTAGAGGAAAGCGAGCTAGGTACCTAAATCAATCTGCCCTTTTCAAAGTTTGTTATGGTCCTTCTAGTGTTCCCGGATGCAGCTGAGTAGGTGTGTACCAGTATTTTACATGGAGCGACTACATAATATCTGACCACAAGCTGTAGTTAGTTTGTCTAACTAGCCATAATTAGGCAAATTGTTCTATTAATTGTTGCATGCCACCATTAAAAAGCTGTCTATACTAATTCTGTGTTCATAACTTTACTGTTGTCACACTTTTTAAATATTTTAAGAGATTCGTAACTTTTAACTACACCGCAGGAATGTATAATTAAATATACGATCGCAAGGAACGGTTTCTAATACTGCAAACCAGATGAATAGTTAAAAGCCCTTGGGCAGAAATAATATCAACATAAAGTTTAGTAATGGGGTGGTCTTATCGTCGCCAAGACCACCGGGCAATGGCTAGTATTATATTCTTCCAAAGTGACCTGCTTCCATACTACTTGTCAATAAACTATCTAAAAGGCCACAGAGGTTGACTACACATAAACCTAATGTCCCCACATTTGTATTTAAGATAAACATCAACAATTTATATTTCGAATGCAAATCCAATAATCGAATGTCAGTCAAGTGAATGCGCGCCACTCGATGCATTCGCGGTATGTAGATAGTTTCATGAATGCAGCCGCTGAATTTACCGATATTTGTACGGGAATAGACATGTTTAGCATCTATTGTTAACAAATATAAAGGCTTTGTGTTACAGGATGCATGGTTAAATTAAACAAGGATATTATATAATTCTTATAGGAAAAGTGAACAGGAAAACTAATAACGGTGTTTCTTTTTTCTCAATAATTACAGCGAAGGAGGTTGGACTTATAGCCAGCTTTACGAAACAAAAAAATAACAACTCTAATTGGCGATGGTTGGCCCCATAAAAAAAACACAAACGTGACACATCGTAGGGTTGCCAGCAATCGTTAGTCGATTCCCCGAAACCGATGATCGCGATCAATAACAAGATGTATGCGGTCAGAATACATCACTTCCAGGTATTTTGATGGGATTCCGTCAACCCAAAAACTAGGGTTTTTCATCGCCATTTGTGGCCACTCTAACCTGTCGTCTGTGAATCTAGTGTTAATTTATGCGACGGCGGCACCTATAATAAATTTTAATGGCGTGTTTTCAAATAGAGCGTCTTGAAGTTTTGAAATTTCATTCATGATATTTGGAATAGGCTATCTTTGACCACCGGCTCGAGGTCACTAGAATTAATCGCTTCATTCTTTCTGTTTTAATTCCTAATCTTCAGAATTAACTAGCATAAAATGGGGATGATGATAATCTGCGAGACTTTAAGTTCTTTATATAAATAAGTTTTTAGATTGATTTCGTTTGTTTTTTAATTGGCTTGATTTATGGTAGAAAATGAACTCGTGACCTCTTTTCAAATTGATTCAATTCATTTGCATTAGACGATGTTGGATAATATAGCTTTCTGTACCTATAACTAATTTTGACTTTTTTTTGCCCACAAAACAACCATATTTCTAAACTAGTTTATTTTAAAAGGTTGCAAGTGCCCTACATTTTTGGATAATGAATACAAAAACGGGTAATCTTTTAGAAGTGTTAATTCCCACGACCAACGCAACGATGTGATTCCAAGCTAGATTAGATAAGTAGATACCTAATTTTAAACCAACGGTCTATAATTAAAAACTTAATGAAATGTCAAGAATAAAACCTAGACCAATACAAACTCTACCATAGATCGTGAGATATTTATTATAATAATTAGTTTCACTGACATTTGCATACAGTTATTGTTTTTTAAACATATTAAAAATGCTAATGACGTTTTGTTAACATAATTATTATGGCTAATAATATTTAATGATAGGTTTGGTTTTAAAACAAATGTTTTTGCTCGGAGTCTCGACTGACCTTTGAATTATTCATTTAGTTGAGAATTTTGCCGGCGAAATGTCGTTCCAATATACTTAATCTAATTTTAATCTTTATTTATGTGTGAGATTTGTTAAGACCGGATTTTGTGGACCAATTCTTATTTATTGTGGAATTTGATGTTTGCTGTTTTTTAGTTTTATTGTGATTTTTGTATAAGTTAGCCATATTTTGTTTGACCATCCTTGAAAATCAGTTTGAAGCTGTACCTATACAAATATTAAGAGGACCAACTCACAACTTGTAAGGATTTAAGATTTCCTAAAATATATAAAACTAGCTGACCCACGCAACTTCGTCTGCGTCAAATTTTCCATTAATGCTCGGCTCCTTTCAGTCTTAGCGTGAGGATATATAGCCTTCCTTGATAAATGGGCTATCTAATACTGAAAGAATTTTTCAAATCGGAACAGTAGTTCCTGAGATTACCCCCTACATACAAACTTACAAACAAATGTATTAGTATAGATAGTATAGATAAACTTAATTATGCAGATAAAATATTATGCCTTGTTGCATTAAGTCCGCCCATGTACCACTATTGTGCATAAAGTCTAAATAAATAAATAAAAATTCAGCAAGGGTCATATTTTCTTACTTGAAATATTATTAAAACAAATTGTTTACTTTACAGAGTCGATCGAGGCTAATTAAAAACAGCCGCACGGGTAGATCTTAAAGGCTAAGCAACGCTTGCTTGGTTTGTGGACGGTTGACCATCTTAACATACTGAGTTTCCTCCGTGCCTCGAAAAGCACGTTAACCCGTTGGTTCCGGCTGTAATTTGTAGATCTTTGGAAGTCGTTACGGATAGTCAGAAGCCAGTAAAATCTGACTACAGTCTTGCCATGAAGTACAGTGTTTCCCAGTAAATGGGTTGTGGAGGTCTGGTAGGCAGCCGCTCCACGTAAAACACTGGTTTTCAGTTTGACTGGAAGCTCCAATAGAGTTCAGCTGACTAGAAGCCGGTTTGACTAGAAGCCGACGCCAATATATGTAGTTGGGAAAAGGCTACGCCGATGATGACAGACTGTCATGCATGTCTTCTAAATAAAATAATTTTGTGTTACGGTGTTTGTTATCGAATTCCCCCACAACGGCTTGACCGATTTTTATGACATTTTTGTGCATATTTAGTAGGTCGTAGGCTATTTTTGGCAAACAATGTTTGCCGAGTCAGCTAGTTTATATATAAAAAAAGATTTAATAGGCCGATCAATCAATTTTGGGGGCCGAGTCACCCGCGTCCGTAGGAGAATACCCTTCAGCGAATCCCTACACGTGGTCCCCGGGTGGTGCTAAACAGGTGACACTAACCGCCTCCGTGGTCTAGTGGTTATACCACCTGATTCAAACCCAGAGGTCCCGGGTTGCGTATTGCCATTGTGTATATCAGTACAGACACCCATAGTCTGTACTCGATCACTTTGTGCTCTTAAAAATAACAAATACTCTAAAGCAAACTACGTATGACTACAGACCAGTCTGTATAAGTATACGGTTTGTTCGCATATGTTATAACCTCATCTAACCCAAATTATTCACCAACAATAGAAGGGATCTGGTGCTCGGCGGCCGCTGCCGCGGCACACTTGCTTCGCTCGCTCGCCTTCGCACGCTAATGGTCATGGTTCTAACCTAACCTAACCCACATGATTAACCAACCATAGAGGGGATCTGAACCTGACGATCATTAAATGCCAAAAACAAAAACTCAAAAAGCAACTCGTACGCATTTTGCTCTAGTATTTTAAAGCAAAATGTATATTGATTCAGACACTCTCTGAATAGGTATACAGTTTGCTCTTCAACTACAAACGCAAACTGCGATCGAACTCAGAGCAACCCCGGTCTGGGTCAGTATACAGTTTGGCAATACACTCCCGGGTTCGATTCCCAGCGGAGGCAAATTTTTTTTCTCGGTTTGGTTGGTGGTAGGACTTGTTCTAAGTCCGCCTGGCAAGCTACCACCATCATGTCTAAGTCTGTCGCCATAACAACAATGTTAACAGCATTGTTGTGTTCCGGCAGTTACAGGTATGATAGCCAGTTCTTCTCTGTAAGAGGATTCCGGGTGAAACTCGCTTCCATCTTCGGCCTCTTCACTTTCCATCAGGTGAGATTTGGGCAAGAGTTTCCCCGTTTTGTATATTAAAAAAAAACAACCATCACTATAAATAATTTCTTCTAGATCGAATATCTATAGATACTTTTTATTTCCCAAGCTCACACCTTCGTCACGCAGCCATAAAAATAATTTCCAAGTTGAGATAAAATTGCTTGAAATATCTTTTAAACAATATAAACAGACAAGAAAACTTATAATACCAATATTAAAGATCGTTAAAAAGCTCATAAAAATAAAATCGCCCATCAGTCATGGCTAGTTAACCTAATTTATCAATACGTTGAATGTCGAATAATACGACATTTTGAATTTATAGTCTCTTATTAAAGAAATAATGATCACTTTAAATATTTTATCGCGTATATTATATTTCTAATAGAGGGAGGATCTCCTATATTTATACTTGATAAGTCTCTCGTAATGTGTTCAACTGTGTTAATTATTTATAGGAATTATTCTAATTTCATCACAGGCTACTTCTGGGTAAGCTCGCTCCATCGTAGACTTTGTCATCTCTGACCAAGTCTAGAGCAAACTTATTACTAAAAAAAAAAAAAAAATCTGACTAGTTTGTTAATGTAGGTAACTACTCATGTAGGTACCTAATCATGTTATGACATCACTTTATTTTTGGATTTATTCACTATGACTAAAAAGTATTTGGCCACGTGAAAAAGGTATTATTTTAAAGAACAAATGAAACGACTTCATAGTACCTACCTAATTATAATTACTTATTTGCAATTATTACAATAATTTAAGACAAGTTTAAAAATTTTAGATTCGTATTAGGATGTGTGTTATCCTTTGTTTTGAATACTGATTCACTAAGTTTTAGCCTCATAAAAAGCTGGTGGTCAAGTATTTTTGAGTGGCAGTGTTCCTAAGTTGATCACAAAGTCGCGTCAATTTTAAGACCGGAACAATCCAGTGCAAAGTATAGTGCATATACTTTATAGTGTGGCAAAAGACAAAACACAAACGGCCTACTAAGATCATTCGTAAAAAGAATCGACTAATTCAAAATCGATTCGACTGTTTCGAACGCCTTCACTTGAAAGCCATTACGATTGAATGGAACACTTAGCCAAACGGTTTATATTGATTGTGTTCACGTTAAAACAAAGGGTATAAAAAGGGAATAAAGGGGAATGAAGAGATAAAAACTTTACGATCCGTTACCTCATTGTCGTCACTAGCGTCTTGGGTTTATGGGGATTTAAGAACTTCCATATTGGGTTGCTACGAGGGAACAAGGTTATGGAGAGCGGTTATGTTTTGTTTTATTTTTATTAGGTATTAGCCTATAGTGTCCACTCGTCGAGGGGCTCGTGGCTAAATAATCAAATCAAATCAAATCAAATCGTTTATTGCGTTCCATAATGTACACATACAGGTGGTAAAATAGATTAAAATTGAAACAATTATGGACCCTGTCGGGCACAGCAAACTTTAAAATAATTAGGAGAGAGGAAGAGCGCTTTAAATTCTTTTCTAGTAAAATAAGTGTTGTTTTTATTTCCTGTCCAACTTTTTCTAATGTTTCTAATGTTTTTTACATATAATTATTACCTACCTACTTTTTTAGTTTTGTATCACGATAATGTTTATTATTACGATAGTATATTATTTAGTTATCGTTATTAATAGAATCCAATGTCATTTATTTATTATTATTGATGAAAAATATTATTTGCTCATATATTTAAATGTTTTATTATTAGAATAGAATAGTATTTAGTTGTCATAATTAATTGAATGCAATGTCATTTATTTATTATTATTAATAGAATACAATGTCATTTATTTATAATTGTAAATTTAATAGTATGTCATTTACTGATGTAATTTATTAGTTGCTTTTATATTTAAATGTTTTACTAGAATATTATGGTATTTATTTATCATTATTAATAGAATACAATTGCCAATTGAATGGTATGTAATTTATTTATTATGGAAAAGAATGTCATTTATTTTTTTATTATCAATTAAATAAAATATCATTTATTTATCATTATCAATAGAAAAGAATATAATTTGCTTATTAATATCATAGTAAATTATTATTAATGGAATATAATGTCATTTATTTATTATTATTAAGTGTATAAAAATATCTTGTTTTGATCAAAATTTATCCGTTAAGTATTCTTCCACTGTGTAATAGCTTTTTTTAATTAAAAATTGTTTTAACTTATTTAAAAATAAACCGGTCTTGTTTTCTTGTTTTATGTTTTCCGGTAATTTATTATATATTTTTATCGACATCGAATATGGACTAGAAGCATGCAACTTAAGGCGGGACGGAGGCAAATTTAGCCTATTTTTATGGCGCAGTGAATGGCTCGTTTGCATGTCTCCCCGTGTGTTATAAGATTCTGGAAATGAGATGGCTAAATTGAAGTATAGACGACTGCCCCAGCAATGTATAAATATGGTGCCTAGCAAAATGTAAAGCTAAATAGCTGGATATTAGTATTTCGTATAAATAAAGTATCAAGAAGTTGTTAAATCTTTATAATTCTGAAAATAAAATCGAGAAACTCCTATGTGAAAAGTTGTATAGAGAACTTCAAACAAATGACATTGCTGTGAATTTTTCTCGAGGCGTTTGAATATTACTAAGGTTTAAGAGCAACTTTATTTCTCAAAAGAATTACATACATAATTCACTTACTGAGAAACTACATCTAAAACTAAGATTAATAATTAGAGCGCACAGATGTACGTTTATAAAATAACAAAGCAATACAACAACAAAAATGTGGGTAAACAGATAATAAACTCGATCAGTTAACTGAGCACAACATGGATTTGATTTTTACTAGATGTGGCATTGATAGCATAGTCTGCTATTAGCTAGTTTATTTAGTTTATAGTTCTATTTATATATTTTTGGTTACATACGTGGTTTATAAAACGTTTTGTGTATTGGATTTTATTTGTTTGTACTGCGATGTGATAATTATATTCTTGACATGAGTCAATATACAAAAGGGTATTTGCACCAGAAAACGTGATACAACGTACTTTCTGCGTAAGTAAAATCATTAACGATTTATTTTGCGATTATAATCGAAAACAAATCGTTTTGATAACTGTTATAAAAATCAATCTATGAGCAGATTTAAAGTTCTGGAAATGCGACCCATCCCTAGCTTGCAGTAACGTTTTATTTCGCCCTGTGGCTTAAAAGGCTTAGTAACCAAGCCATAAAAATATTTTTAAAAAGATATTTCCCCTTGGTCTTGTCACTTTCTACAAACAAAACCAGCTTAAAAACAATTAAGATCCTTTTTTATGTAAAATGTTTCTCGAAAGTTCTAGGAAATTATTAAAGACATAATAATTCATAAATGAATATTTAAATATAACGAGTTAGTGTGAGGTTCGTATACATGCTGGGGGCAGTCATTTAGCCATCGCCTTTACGGACCAGTTTACACAACTCCAAGATATAAATACTGACCAATGTGAGAATTTTATATTTTTGAAAATAAGGCTTGCAACTATCCATCTGTTCTATGTTGGTAATAATTCGAATTAGCTTTTTTTGTAAGATAAATATGGAGGGAGCATCTGTGCTGTTTCCCCATAAGATGATTCCGTAGGTAAACCATGCGTGGGCATATGCGTAATAAGCGACAAGCGCAGTTTGAAGGCTTGTGGTCTTTTTTATATGTGGTCTTTATTATAATAACAACGACACGGGTCGATCTTCAAGGTTTAAAAACGCTTGCCGAGGGCGGTTTGCTGATGTAACTATTATCAGCATACCGCGACTGGTAAAGTCGCGGTATGCCTCGTAAAGCACGTTAAGCCGTCGGCCCCGGCTGTGATTTGTAGATATTTGATAGTCATTAGGGATTGTCAGAAGCCAAAAAATCTGACACCGGGTTATCAGTTATTGGGTTGTGGAAGTCAGATAGGCAATCGCATCAAGTAAAATACTGGTATTTATCTTAAAACGGTTTGAATGCAAGCAAACCTTAATGTGGTCTGGAAAATGCTAGGCAGATGAATAATTTATTTATTTAAACTTTATGCACAATAGTGTTGCATGGGCGGACTTAATGCAACAATAATAACATAAAGTTAAACATAAACAAAACACACAAAAAAAAAGAAAGTTTGTTGCTAATTTATAGTAGGTAAGTATAGGGGCGGGATGTGACCATTTTCAGAGAGAATTTAAAGCACGATACTATTTTAGTATGTACTCGAATGTATTGTTTAACATTCCTCATATTTTCTTTTGGTATTGTTATTATTTTGCCCCATGAAATAATATCGATTTCGAAAAATATGTAAAAATTAGAAACACGCGTTCTAATACTTACTTTCCATCTTTTAATATCTTTTACAGAGTCATTGTGGTTTTTGTCAAGCATGTGCGAAGTTTTAACAATAGAGTAAACAAAAAAAAAACCACACTTACTGAGTATTGCATGGTTAGGAGAAGACGAACATTGCCGGGTTAATGTTGAAGAAGTGTTCTTTTTGTTATTGCAGTTATTGGTTAACCAGCATTTCAAGTGCGTAACACATTCACAAACCGATGATTTTGGGAGAGAATCTTTATTCATTATTGATGCAAAAGTCTTTACCCTTTTTTTCAATGTTTGAGAAATACGTCTTCTAGACAATGAACAACGTTATGTTAAATTGACAAATTGAAAGGTTTTTCTTACCATTTTTTTTTGTTATTTACACAAAAAAAAGGTAAGATAAACCTTTCAAATTTTCTAGTCACAAGTCCTCTCCATATAAATCCTGTGCTTTCACCACAGGTTAACAATAACCGAACCATTTCAAATAATTTGTAATCAAGCAGCTCCACAGTACTCAAAATCAAAATCGAATTCGATACTCCAAAAGTCGATATCATTATTAATCATTATTAAATTTATATCGAATTATAATCTCCCAATCTACTCAGACTCGTAAACCGCCCCTAGTCGTCCTTTCGGAAATTCCATCGACACTAAAAAAGCAGTAAAATATGTGATTGTCGATATGTATACACAGGTTTTTAGTGGTTTTATTTAAAACAAGCTATTTCTTAATTATTTACGAGCGCCGCGAGGCACCGTGTGATCTAGTTTAGGTACCGTCATGTTTTTGAACTATTTAAAGTTTTATTCAAATAAGGAACTACATTCAATGAACGGCGTGTGAAATGTTTTGTATGTGTTTCCGAACGCCGAAAGAATTTTTGTCGCTTTTAAAAGAGAGTTCGAGAATAACAGACTTTGAAAAAAGAAGGCGTTTCTCAATTAGTTTATTTTATTTATTTATTTTATTATTTATGTACACACAGAAAAATAGTAAAATTTAACATTATAAATATAAGTACAAAGGTACTGCTTATTTCAAATGAAATTTCTTCCAGCAGACCTGCGACAGGAGAAATGAGAAATAAATGTAGACCATAGTGTGTAAGAACAAGTGAATAGGAGTATGCAAAGCCTTAAAATTAAAGTTAAAAATAAATAAATACGAAGACATAATTATAAAATATAAATAAATAAATATATACAATATATATACCTACCGAACATTATAATAATTATTGCGTTTAATTGTTTTTTATTATGATTCTTTTATTTTAAGCTCAATATGATATTAATACTTCTGTCTATAGTAATAAAAATACCTAACGGCTCATATAATTTTATGTCTACAAAAGCTCGAAAGCATACATAAATATTTAACAATAATTAATACCAATAAAAGACTTAGCCTAACAATAGAGATATTTATTACACAGTAGAAATAAATATTGTTTGATATACTGCTGAGAAAAAAGTGGCTATCAGAAGGAATCTTCAGCACCTAAAAGAGTTTTAAAACAACCCAGTCGCATCAAAATGTCGATAGAAACTACCCTATAAATTAAAACATCCCCTTAGAAAAAAAATACAATTCCAACAGACAGAATCAAACAGCCATAAATATGGCGTCATATTAAAACATAAAATAAAGTAAACAATCGTAAATAAAAATTACAACGAAAACATACAATGGGGTCGTTAATTCAAGTATAAATTATGTCTATTTTGTAGTCCGTTTTACACTTTTTTCTGTAGTCCTTGAATTTTTTGTTGTGACAACACGCGAGCGGCGCCTGTGGCGCGGCAAAACCCTTTAGTCCGAATTTTAAAATGGAACTAGTTTTACTTTTCGAACTGTCTTTTTGT
The DNA here is from genome assembly GCA_963859965.1 of Ceramica pisi. Classification (NCBI taxonomy): domain Eukaryota; kingdom Metazoa; phylum Arthropoda; class Insecta; order Lepidoptera; family Noctuidae; genus Ceramica; species Ceramica pisi. The sequence continues at coordinate 5,115,779 of OY982549.1, read as the reverse complement.
AAGGCTATTTCGGTGTTGCTATCTTCTAAGCGGGTTATTAATACTCTTCTAGTCATTATCTGTAAACGCTTTATTTCGTTAAGCGGTGCCTATTGTCCGTTTTAGTAGATTCGTTTTGTGTCCAGTAATGGAGCAATAAATTCTTAGCTTACTGTCCCGGGTGTCGGTCGCAATTTGCCTTTTAGACAGTTTAAACGACATTAAAGTCTCCAAAAACGTCGAGGCATGAATTAGTTGTAACTTTACATATGATCTGTAGTTAAACATCTTGTATAATTAGTAGAATATTTTAATAATGTATAGAGTGACTGTACAAGGCTGAATGGAGCGCATTGCATTGCATTATGACAGGTAATAAATTAAAAAGTTACAAAACGGACGAGTGATGGGCTTATTATTACTTGTTTCCGGTTGCAAGATGGCGGGAGACGCTTGCAAAGCACTACACTTATAATAAAATTATTGGGTAATTATATTAATATCGTGTAGTAATATTAATATGAATGTCCATTTTAAGAGGCATCTGGTCAACGGTCAATCCCAGTAAGTATATTTTCATGCAAAACATCTAACAATATCTACATGAATAGGAATTTACAAGAAATTCTAGTATTTGTTGTTTAGTTACTGCTGATATTAATTAAGAGAAGCTTATTTTAAAGATTGGGTCTATTTTTCAGTAACTTATACATATTTGGGACTTAACCGGAAAACATTGTCTGAGAACAACTGCATGGGATTGGGACCTATTATTGGCCCTTGGGGAAACCCGAAAGCTCTGCCAGAATTCTTAAAGCTTTTTCTTTGTAGTTGGTTAAACTTTTCGAAGAATAGATTATTTCATATCGATAAGACATATTTTTTCGCTTTAATTCTACGAAAAGATTGACGTAGAAAAAAGTATTTCTCATTCCAATTCAAGAAAATCTACATATCAAAGCATAATCAAAGCTATCAAACGCCTCAACCGTTTACGCAATAGTATTTCAAACTGTCACTATGGCAGTTGTAATATCTATCGTCTATTCATGTCATAATCCATTGAAAACGGTTGAATCTGACCAAGAAGGAAATACTTGGACAGGTTTGATATGCAGCTATAATCCTGACGGGTTAATGATTCTCACGGCCAGTATCTGTAATTGGATTAGACGGTAGAGCTGAACTTAACCTAAGTTGGCGGTTGGTGAGCTGATTTTAGTATGAATTTGCTTTATTAATATTAATGTTCATTTAGTGTTGATTCACAGGCGAGTTGGCAGTGAGGGCAAGAGGATATTACAGTTAGGTACTTACCTATTATTTGTACTGACTCATGAAATTTTTTTTACCGATTTTTTTTACAGAAAGCTTTCGTAACCTAGAATTTGTTAATAATGTGGCCGAGGTTAGGTTAGTTATGAGGTTTCTGAAATAGCTGACTACTTCTTGAAAGCTTTCGAATGCAAGCTATGGCAGTTATACTTCAAGATACTGTTGAAATTTTGCTTAATCTTCGAAATCTATAAACAAAGGAGAGATTGATGGTATTTTCGCTAAGCAATAAATCTATATGTAAGGGGGTTTAACGTTTGGTGTGTCGAAGTAAATCCCATACATAATACATATTTGTCTTTTCCATTGAGAATTACAGTTATGGAAAGTGCTTTGTCGACAAATCCTGCTTATTTACTTATAGAGATACGAAATATTGTTCTCAACTAGCACCGAGATTAATCCCTACAGATACGACATATTCCTTTTATTAATAAAATCCACCTGATTACAAGGCACTGAATTCCCGCTCCAGTGCTTAAGTCAGTGAGAAAGTTACCTTGGTGAGAGCCGCTAGATATGAATGATGGATACTCTCCGCTTCGTTCATATCGTTTGTTTTAATAGCTATCAAAACATTCTATTGGTCTCCAATTAATTTTGGATTCGGTAGCGTGAAAGTTGGACATTCAGTTGATATATTATCGGGATGCCTGTCTTCCGTTTTTGGTAATGAACAGTTAGATGGTATGCTATGAGATGGAGGTCCGTTTCCGTCCGTTAGATATTGAAATTCGGAAAATTTTGTGAATTGGTACCAGATTGTTCTATTATTAGAATAAAAGCAGAATAAGGAATGGAACAGCCGAGCTAGCTAGAACAGTGTTTTATATGATTAGCTACTAAACAAAAAATACACAAATAAACATAAAGCTCACTTTATCTAGATTCTACTAGTGAAAGAATAGGTCTTATCACAGAAAATCAAAGTTGTACTGAAATGCCCTCGAGATTCAAGATAGACAAGTTGTAATCAAGGAAAATTCTCAAAGACTAATTCAATTAACAGTCGGGCGAAGACCCTTTAAATTACTTTTCAGACCTAAAATAAATCCAAATTGAACAATTTAAATTGTAGGCACTGTGGAAACTTGTTGATTATGCAAAAGAAGTTTGTACCATTTTCCTTTGCCTCAGTGAAAGAAAAATTACCATTTTAATAGTCGCACATTTCCAGACGGCACTTCTGCTATGTCAAGTATGTCCCTATATTCTCTTTGTAGTCTTCTCGTAGACGATTAACTTAAGTTCTGGATAGGTTTTGGATTAGAACTTAGGGACAGATTATATTTTAGTCTTGCGTTGATCATTAAATTGACGATTTATATTTTACAAGCACTTCGTCCGCGACTTCGTTCTTGTTGTATTGCAATTTTTGTAGGGATCTAATTTTTTTCTAGATATATATGACACTCGCAAATATCGTGGCTTTCTATTGGTAAAAGAATTTTCGGTAGATCCAGAGATTACCCCTACAACCTCACAAACTTTACCTCTTTGTTATATTAGTATAGAATATCACAGCTCCTGTCAGAAGCGAAGTCATCTGCGTAAAAGTCGCAGTACACAAATTATCCAAAGGTTAACGTTCTTCAGGGTTAAGTAGCAGACAAACATGTCCTAATTCACAACATTGTTTACGCGGGTCCTAATTTTTGATCCAATACGTCCATTCTTTAAGTCGTGATTGACTTACTACTTTAAAATCAAAATAATCATCATGAACCTAGTATTCGTAACTGCACGCATGCGTATTTGACAGATGCTTTGCTGATTAAAAATCTTGAATTTTCAAAGAGTTTTCTTTGCTAAGCTACCATTCGAAATTCAAAATTCCGCAAACTCGACAAAAGCGGAAAGCATCCCATATTCTCATTAACCAAAACATCAGGAACATATTAATGACGGAAGCGTCTAATTACCAACACCCAATAACACTCAACATCTAATTAAACACATTTAAGAGGTTTCTTATCCAATTTTAACATTATCTTAGTCTGTCTTGAGTCGTAAAGACAGGCACTTTAAATTCGTGCGCATTTACTCTAAGAATGCGCATATATCTCGCATTCCGTACATAGTAGAGGGTTCAAAGGGCCAACGCTTTTAGAGGTTAAGGGTAATAAAACAACTGAGTTGTAAATTAAAAATTGCTAAAGTAAAAGTTAATTTTGAGAGTCGCTCAAAACTGAAAAGAATTTTCATTTTAACTGAATTGTTTGCCGAGAGAGAATAAAGTGAAAATTTCTCATCCGATCCATCACTTCGCTTGCTAAGTTTATTGACGATATAGGCTAGATTTATTAGTTTTCATTTTCGTACTACACGAACAAACATTCGGTCCTTGATGGATTCACTTACAAATTCACTTTAAACTAGATTTTCTAGCGAAAACATTTAGTTTCAGCTGAGTAAACAAACAATCCATCACGAGATCCAATTTAACCAAGCATTATTTTTCCTTGGATATTCCTTGCATCCCTAAGTGCAACAAAGAATCTCCCCACCCCACTCGATCATAGACAAACAGCTATCGCGCCGAAACAATTTGCCTCGTATCTGAGTCGCATCCCTATGACAAATCGATGCTCGACTCACGCGTTAATGAATCGAGAACTCGCTGATTAATGGTGTCACTATATCCTTATCGCGCCCTGCGTTAGTGTTGTGCCTCCTTAATGGGATCACCCGGGCGTTAGTCGAGTAGAAAAATGACCTATTGATTAGCTATTTGAATCCTTTATTATTCAATTTAAATTGGGTGCTAGGTAAAGGGCGGTGTTACAGGCAATAAGCGGATTTAAATACGGTATAGCCACGTTTTTGACCTAGGCCTTTAGCCTTTCATAGTGTGTACGTACAGACTAAGATATCAATAGTAAGACTATCTATATAGTGTTTTAATTATGCAGCTTTTTCAGTCTAGTGCTGAGGAATTATATAAAAAAAAAGGTTTTATTAAGATAGACAAAGACTCAATTGAGAATCGCGTAATTTCATTTCATATTAAACGGTTTAAAACCTTAGGTGAAGGATTTATTTTTTGCTGTAAACAACTGCATTAGAACGAAATACAAAAAATAAAACCTACTACGTTGAAGGTTTAAAAAAATCCAAGTTCTTCACATTTTATGTGTCCGCTACGCTTATGGCATGGCTGTATTCGAAATCGTCGCCTCTACGGTTGTCGTGTTCGATTTTTGAATCGCGTTCCATTTTTCAAAGCGACTCCTTTTGGGTGATAATGTCAGAGATGCTATGCGCTGACGCGACGGACGTTTGATTGTTCGAATATGTAATGTAACTGTAATAAATTCTTTGTATAAAATGCTTTTGACTTTTTAATACAAAATATCGAGAGTATTGTTTAGGCGACATTACAAGTAAGTTAAACTGAAACATATTTTAAAATTAATTAGAATATCCGACAATTATCCTAGAACATTTTATACTAGGGAACTTTTTTTTTCATTAATTAAGTATACTGATTACAATTTGGACCCTGGCCACAAAGATTATAAAGCAATTCTCACTCAAGACGCAATATCATCTCAGCGACCATTAAATCAAAAAAATTGGGGGAGACTGACGATTTTATTAGTGTCTGACAAATCTTAAAAACAGTAGGTAAGACTAAGACCGCACTATATATCGTTACCATAACACAAACATTAGGTTGCTTAGCTTGGGACTATTTATGGCGTTGTGTGAAATGTCCAAGGATATTATTATTATTATATTATTATTATATACGGTTTTTTCCCGCGAGCGGTTAGCCGCTATACCATGAAACCGATTGAAAGCACGGGATTCAGTCGGGGGAAAATTTCATGCATTTCTAGGGCTCTTCGTCCTTATGAAAAAACAGAACCCTTATAGCATCACTTGTATGTCTGTCTAACTCTCACTTCTCTTGCTTTTTTTCAATAAGGCTGTACCAATTTACTAACAGCAAGTTGTCGAGACGAATCATTTATCATTAGTCGTCCATATTGAGTTGTCACGCTCCCCACGAATAGGGGTGCGCGTGAAAAATGTGCAAATTGTGACAGATGACGTTTAGCGATACATACGTCAATATCTCACTGAGAGAACTGTTTGTTTCGATGGAGCCATAAGTTAAGTAGTTACAAAACAAATGTATCGAAGTATTTATTTATTTATTATATACTTTATTGTTCACCAAAAATTAAATACAATAGGAAACTTAGAACTAAAATACATACAATGGGCGGCCTTATCGCATTTCGCGATCTCTTCCAGGCAACCTGGAATTGAATGTGGTTTTCTATTCGATGATATGCATCATTTGTATTATATGAAATTCATTGAAACTTACGCGACCTAAGCAGTCTATTATCCCACTCCAAAATTTTGGTCTCTACCAAAATTTTAAAACAAATATTTTTTTTATTTTTTTTATTTATTTATTTATTTAGGGAAAACAAACAGTTACACAAAAAGGGTACAGTAAAAGTGTTTACATAGAGAAAAAACAAATGTGTAACCCACGACGTTATCCACATATTACACACAAAATAATGTTTCAGGGACTACTTGCACATGAGTAAAATCAGGAAGAATAACATAAAAATACTATTAAAGTTCAAAATAAATCGCATTCAAATTAAAAACAACAGTCAAGAGTTTTAAAAAGTTAAATAAAATACAGCCATGAAGTTCACTACCAATCCACTATCAGCAACAAATTCAATTGAAAACAAATTAAAATTCAATAAGAAACAAAATTTAATACAAGATTTAAATATTATTATTTAATTAAAAAAAAACAAAGTTGAATACAAAATAAAGAATCTTAAAATTTATATATAAATTTAAATAATTAAATTTTAATTAAACTTGAAATCAGAACTCAAATTGAAAATAAAAATGAATAATAAAATCAAAAACAATCCTAAAATTAAACACAAATCCAAAAATAAGGCATCATGAAAAATAGTAAATCTAGTTATAAATAAATCTAGCAATCACAGTAAAACATTAATAATGACATTAATAATGTAGGCAAATAATAATGTTAAGTTCTTGCTTCACAAATTTCCAATTATTTGTATCAAGGAGATTTATAATTATTAATAAATTCATGATAGAGCAATTATAGACCTGAATCTGCCAAATCTCCATATTAGTTTACTAGCTTCATTTTTAACTGACCGTGGCCGAATCCTTGTTAAATGCTTCGAATTATTAAATAAATAAATAAATAAATAAATAAATATATCCTTGGACATTTCACACAACGCCATATAGTCCCAAGCTAAGCAACCTAATGCTTGTGTTATGGTAACGATATGGCTGATAAACTACTTATATACATTTTTTTTTGTAAATACATACATATTATACATAGAAAACACCCAGACTCAGAACAAATACATGTAGGTCGTACAAATATTTGTTCCGTGCGGGAATCGAACCCGCGACATGCTGCGCAGCAGTCAATCGCTCAACCACTGCGCCAACCGTGTCATCAACAACAATCATTATTGATAAAAATGTCTTGATTGTGATTTCTTGACAATCCGTAACGACTGCCAAAGATCTGCAAATGACAGCCGGGACCAAAGGCTTAACGTGCTCTCCGAGGCATGGAGGAAACTCGGTATGTTTAGATGGTCACCCATCTACAGAACATCGTTGGCAAGCGTTGCTTAACCTTATAGATCGACCCGTGCGGCTGTAATTATTTAGCTACGAGGTCCCCAAAATAAGTAATAGGTAAAGGCAGTAAAATAAATAACAATGGCAGTTATTACTATTACGTAGGTGTGTATGTCATAATATTTAAGTGTAATCCAGCTAAGCACGAGTGCTTATCAATGTACGCAAACTCATAGATCACAGACTTAAATACATCTCTCATGACATATTGGGGTTGCAACTAAAGTAAAAACTTAAATATTGAGACATAAATCCAATTTGGAGGCAACACTTTAGTAAAACACGGGTACGACTGGTCGTTTACAAAATTTATGATCGTTTCTCAGCAACCGACAACTTCTGGGATTTTACGAAGATTTGCTAAGGGAATTATCATATTTTTTAACAAGTAACAAGTTTTTTTAGTTTTGTAACAAGACGAAATGAGGTCTTCAGAACAAAAAACAATATTTTTGAGGTAATCCCAGACATCAATTTAGCGATTAACATAATAATATAGTTTTAGTAGTTAGGCGGATTATTTTCTTGTAATGGAACTAAATGTTATGAAACAAGAAAATAAATAAGACTATATTCTGAATTAATATTATACTTTTCAATTAGTTATTATTCAATAAAAACTCCATACGTTACAAGATTTAGAAGGCATTTTATTTTTATATATTTAAAAGAGCCATATAATATAGAACCTTATTAGAAACCTAACACACTCTTCATTCATACCTAAAAGTGACATCTCAAATAATGTCATTTATGGTCATGGACAAACTAAAAATGACGTACAAACCGATAGTGTCACCACAACAATACAAAAACACCTCCAGTACATCCGAAATGCCACCCACAGACAACGACCGACTCCCTCTTAAATAGATCAAACGTTAAAACGATTCAATTAACAATAGGTCTTAGTAATGTTACAAAAACTACATACAAAACTCAATCCCATTCAATTTTGAATCTTATGCTGTCAAAATACAGCTATAATTTTTTTGACGTTTCCAAAAATAATTTCGTCTGAACTAAATGTAGGCGTCATTCATTATCAGTAATATTATGAAGCAAATGTTTTGTGTGAGGTCAATAAATATGTTCATGAAAGGGATTTTTATCGAACAATCGATCAATGTGTGATCGATCGCTATCCTGGAGCAGGTGAAAGTATCTGTAGCAATGGAACTTTGTTGTTTAACCGCCTTTACATTTGATCGGGATCTTGAGTCGATAATTATGAATTGAGAATACAGGTGCGACTCTATTGTTGAGCGTCAATTGACCTACTTATGAGCTATGATGTTCTGAGCTACGTAGTTTAGCGGTTGTAATTTTTCCATAGATAACTTTAACAAAAATTTGACTTATTAGGAAATAGGTAATGAACGCGCATTCCAATTAAAAAAAAAACTGTAATACTAGGAGGCTCGTAAGACTATTGAATGTCTTGCTTGACTAACAGACACTTAACAAGCAAACAATTTAATATTTGTTTTACAGTAGCCCATCATCAGCTTTTGCCATAGACTGAGCTTAAAGTTGTCTATACAGTTCTACATCTGCTCTAACTTGATGAAGGTACTTTCTCTCCATTTATCCACTTTTATATTCATAACTCTTTTAGTAACATGCGTTTCCTACCTCCTCTTCACATGACTATACAAAGACAAGCGGTTTCCTGTTAACTTTACCGTCACTGACACTACTTTTAAATTACCTCTAATGTCTGGGACTGCCCCCACCCCCTATAGCGGTCTGGTAGGTAGCCGCTCTACGTAAAATACTGGTATTCAGCTGAATCAGCCGGTCGATTCTGTCGACATCTTACCGTGATCACTTAGGTGAAGTGAATGACAAGGGAGCCATGCAATTTTGTTTGTATGGTTTGACAGCTCACTTGTCGTTCACTTCGCCTAAGTGCTCACTTCGACACGTATACAGAATCGCACTGCAGGTTTGACTGGAAGCCGACCCTAATTTAGTTTGGAAAAAGGCTAGACAGATGTTGATGATGATGTCTGGGACTACCACATGTACCACCTGAAAATCTACTCCAATCTAGCTTATGGTCATCATTCACATAGAACCAAAGGTTTTCTGACGCAATCAGACAGAGAAGTAGGTATTAGTCACGTAGACTCGTACGCAGATTAGTTTACTAAGGTGACATGACGAAGGACTAGGTTTTACATCTTATTTTAGTATTAGCATAATAAGTACAGTTGCCAGCACATCAAGCCACCCGAAACTGTCAAATTTTCCCAATCAACTTTGAACCTTGTAACTACTTATGTAAAACGATAAAGTTGAAAATCTATTGAAGAAATTTGACAGATTATTGTAGCTTGATGTGCTGGCGTCTGTACATTACTTATTGCCCATTGAATATAACTTCTGTTCATGAGATAAAATATTATTCCGCAATCGCTAAAATATAAAATGTACAAAATTCTGTTAATTATTTATTAATATCTATATTCTAAAGTATTCTCAAGTAATATTACAGATCGTTACAATGTGGATACTTTAAAAGATAATCACTGGAAGTAAAGAAAATGCATGGAGCTTGTGGGATAGGCCACAGGAGCGAAACCACACTAAAAAGTTAGTCTTAAATAATGTAAACAAAAAAATGGTTTTAAGCAACCCAGAATCAAAAAGTTTGTCACTAACGTCATTTAAAATGGTTCGATTACACTAAAAGTTAGACAGTAAAACCATTTAGTTTTATAGTCTAGTATAAAGTTATTCAGCATTTGCTTTAGCCCACTTATGCTCGTTCCATGTCGAAATATTAGGGCATGTGATTTGTATGTGTAGGTAATCAAAATCACAATTCTAGTAATTAAAACGTTTATTTTATTTGTTGTTTTTAACTTGCAGTAGGCCAGTATTGCTTAATTTTCCTGGGTGGCCAAAACTATCTATTCTTCTTTGTATAAACTATTCAATGACTCTTCAAATCTATTCGGTTCGGCCATATGGCTATTTTCTATAAATGATGAGGCGCTTAGACTTAAGTTAGCAATGCACAAATTATAAAGTAGGTAATAGTGTACCTACTCATTGTTGAGAATACAAATAAATAAATGGCGATAACTAATTATAATTAGTCTGAATCATCTGAAAAGGTTATGAATGTTACTAATGTGAAAAAAAAATCCATGTCAAATTTTTGCTCAAACTGGAACTTAGTACGGAAAGAAAATGTTATTTAAGTTAAATTTATTCCAAGTTCATTTTCTATCCCTCCAAACCTTAAAACCAGAAGTGAAAACAGCAGTTAATTGACACCAGTTAAAAAGTCTTTGGACTGTAACTAAATGATTAGATAAATAAAATACACTTTCGCGTGTTTCTTTCCGGGCCCACTCCAATTACAAATCGGTAAACAGATTAATGAGCTTTCTTATTTCTTAATGATTGCAGGCATTTTCTATCGCCTAGAAAAAGGGTGGCACGGTTATAAGAATTTGTTAGTAAATATAAGGTTACTTTATGACAAATAGCCTCCTCTAAAGTATGATAGCCCCACTAGCATAAATATTTGTAAAGGTTAGGTACTTTTAATTCTCAATGAATGTTCGTGACAAGTTAGAAGGTTAGGTATTTCTGTTTGGAAGATTTTATGTTAAGTTAATTAATTAGGCAGCTGTGCCTACCTTCGTATTTATTTTAAACTGGCTTTTGGCGTCGGATTCGCCCGCGCGTGAGTCGAAATTTATCCCAAGGGAACAGACTCCCTCGTAATTAAAAGTATCCTATGTCCTATTCCAGAACATGTGCCAAGTTTTTTACAAATTCGTTCAGCCGTAAGAGTAAGACATAAATAGAAAAAGTAATGTTGATAATATTATTTTGTATGAACGTGGATGCCCTTAGGTATTTCCAACAGGCGCAGATCTGAAAGAAAGATCTGCGACTGTTGGAAATACCTAAGGGCTTTAACACTAAGTTTAAAGTTTAAATACATAATATGTTAGGGTCTACTTTGTCATATTTTTTAGTTTATCTAAAAATCAGGGTACCTTGAATATGTTTAGGTTTCGGTGTGATTTATATTAATTTAATTGAGATGATGATTATTATTTATTTTATTTTTTTTCAATGTTTTAATTAATCGAGTTATCTGCTTTTTGTTTACGTAACTATTTTTCTTTTATGTGTAACACATTCAGACACAATGTAAATTGTTATTGAATACTTAGGTAAATGAAATGATTGAAACGAAAGTAATGAACAGAAGTTAACTGTGTTTATTTCGGAGTGCATTCAAGTTAGTAATAAATAACGACCGAATGAGATACAAACGCGACTATTGAAGAGCACTCACATAAAGCATAAATACACTAAACCAATAAATACCGACATTTATACAAGATCTTAACACAATTATTGAATTACCTCAACAAGACACCTTAATTACTAATCAATCTCCCATTTCCCTATAATTACCACAGATTACCCCACATTATTCCATAATTACCCCAGATTTACAATTATAATTAACCTTATTACCCCAATCTAAGTAGCTCGATTAGTAACAAATCTCTCGTGAACATCGGAACCATTTTGTCTAATTTCCTGTGCTTTAAACGTATCTAATAAAATCAGAGCTACTTTAACGGTAGATAGCGCTGATTTAATTATTGAAAATGTAGTAGCGGAGTGTTGTCATATGTCTTGGTTTTTAGTAGGGTTGCTAGAACGAGAGTTAATATTTTCCTTTGAAAATAGTTATGGGAAGTGGCAATTTAACTCCATGATTTTGATTTTTTATAAAATGGGATAAAGCCTGCTTTTTAATTTAATTTTTTATTGTAATTTGTTCATGGCATATCTTATAACTAATCTCCAAAAATGGTTTGATTTTAATATTGAAGTAATTATTTTATAATTTTTGCATCTCCAAATACTCGAGTATCTACGTAATAATAGCAAAGCATTTTTAATCACACGCCTAGGACGACTCCCCCTATACTAAAGCCCCGCAATTTGCTAACAGCTGGCAACACTAACCGACGCGTGTTGCGCAAGCGCTGACAAGCGGTGACCATACCGCGTTGAAAGAAACATCGTTTGTTTTGATGATCTATCAACAAAATGGTAGATATTTTGATTCGGCGTCTGGTTAGAATGGGAAAGGTTCAATTTGTTCTACAGAGTAACGAGAATCTTTGGCGCAACCGCTACGTAAGAAATCGTCAAATACATTCCAAATAAAACTTTAAAAAATCGGTTCATCCGTTTGGGAGCTACTTTGCCTCATTGAGACACACAGAATATCTACCCTAGGTAGTTAAACTCATAATACCCCTGTTTGCGGCGGTAAAAATATAAATAAATTGAATTGAAACTTTATTTATTTATTTTTTAACTTATTTATTTCTTTTTTTGAATAATTAACATTGTGTGGTCAGTAATAAAAATATTATTATAGCTAAAACTTGCTCTCAGGCGCCTCTAAGCGCAGCTTCCGAGCTCTGCAATATGTTCTTCTACATGATGTTATGGTTTTATTAATTTTTACGCAGTTTATTCTGTCATCGCTGATAGTATAAAAATAAGCTTCAAAATTATGCTGTAGCTGCTGTGTAGGAGCGGTGTCGAAAATTTCAAAGGAGCGTTGAAATGATATCTATTATGTTTTCACAGCTTAGCCCCATCATTTTTGGGCAACAATGAATGAATATCTACCTTATGTCTTTTATAATTTTTGAAAACCCTTGTAGAAATCAAGTCCAGCACCTTTAGTGTCAAGAAATAAATTGATTACTGTGCGATGACGAGTATTGGTGTTTTTTGTACTCTTTTTACGTTTGACCGCTCTCTCACCTGATGGTAAGCAATGATGTAGACGAAGATGGAGAACGCTTGCCTAGAAGTAACCTATTTACTGTTGACTTAGAGACTCCCAGGTCTATTTAGGTATCATAAAAGATTTTCTCGAAGAGATATAAATTGTTCGAAACCAAAACCTTGTACAAGTAGACACAGCTCATTGTATCAACAATCAATGAAATGTGGCGCCAATCAAACGATAAAACAATAGACAACACATTGTTGTATATTTTTAACCGACTTCCCAAAACGGAGGAGGTTATCAATTCGGTTGTATGTTTTTTTTTTTTTTTTTTTCCTATCTATTAATTTACCCCATTATTGCTGCTTTTCTAATACTTAACATGTGTTTCGCATTAGTAAAAGATCGTGAAAATTGGCACAAACTAAGCTTAATTTGAATGCGCATATTTAGGTGGTGGTGTTTACACTAAGTGGTCCCAGTAATTACTCATTATGAAATTAAGAATTATTTGAGATAGAACATAGTTCATAGAGAAACTGTGTTTCTGTGTAAATAATATACATATGGAATATATGTATATTATTTACCGGAAAGTGGAAAAATTCGTAAGATTGTAAAATATCGCGTGAAATGTAAACTTTTTTTTTCCAAATAAGACACGGATGTATTGGAAACTATTGAATTTAGATGGGATTTATTATAAACAAATCGATTTTTCATAATATATCGAGAAATTATACCTAATCTAATCAAAATGTAACACAATTTTACGGAGTCTGTCATTTTCCGGTGACATATATATCTAGGTATAATTATTTTCAGTGTGGAGGGTGCAAATGGAGATGTTATACTCACATGAGCGTACTGGAACCCGCAAGCATCCATACAGAGGTAGAGGCAGGTGGACACCCCCTGGATCGTCAGGAGGCCGACCTTGAATGTCGCACGCTGAAGTATCGCTGCGGACAAACGAGAAAGAATTAGGTACTTAATGTCACAGGGCGAATTGAGTTGGAAGGATATTTTATTTCGATTTATGATCTATTTCTGACTCTAGACATTGTGACGTTCTTTCGTCTATAACCATTGCTAAAGGTTCAAAATGATTGGTATTGACAGCCGTGACATTGCGGCAGTGCATGTCAATCCCATACATTTTGGACTTTACTACACTGATAGAATTTAATTCGTCAACTGTCACTGGACAGACTTTATTATTGATTTATAAAAATTATGTATGTTTAGCACATAAGAATTTATGTGCTTAACACACATAATTTTTGCAAACGAATTCATCAAACGGTACCTATATATTTGACAAAAGTGCCTTGTTGAAATATTCACAAACTCGTAACATCGATTCATCACGATCACATCAGGCGATTTAAATGATAATCTGTCACAAAAGCAGTAGTAGACAATAATAGAAGGAATAAATACGCATTTCAACGCATACGATTAAATACTACGAGCAATTTCAAACCACTTAGAAACCGTAAACGCGCAATATCTCCTCAACCATCTGCACTTACACTAATATAAATTCAAAATACATTTATTCACAGTCGTTTAAGATCTCCGATTGTCAAAGACGCGACCAGCGCATCCCGTTTTATTCGTTAAGAAGAAACTCCACGGCCCATCCAACATGATCTAAGGTTGAAAACGTTTCCTGATAATAAATATTAAAAGCACATTTACCACAAGGAAGTAAACTCCACTCCTTGCTTGAAAGAGCTCATTATGAAAAACCATAACTGTCATTTCACACAATCGAGTAAAAACAAATCGGAACATCTTTCACAAGTCTAAATGCAAGATAATCTTAAGTTTAAATAAAACGCGTTCCACACTCATTGAGTCGACTAAAATGGCGATCTTAATAGTTCGCTATTTGCATGACAACACTATTCATGCGACTAATGTTGCCAGTAACAAATTCAACGCGTTTGAAATGCTCTCCGTAAATATGGTATGTTTAAATGGGGAAAATGAAAAATATGTTAAGGTCAAGACTTGCATTCCCTATGCAAGTAATTTAACATAACAATATGTAATTTATGTCATGCGCCAATGGCCCCAAGAGTGGTTCATATGGGATATTGTGAAATACAAATGTTTTATGGTGGACTGTCTTAGATGTCCATTGAATGACGAGCTGTACTTGTAGCTTAGTCCTCGGTCTAAACATAGACTTTTTTAACACTTTATTCCAACAGTCATCATATTTTATAGTGGGTTGTCAAAATCTTCCTATTGGCCGATAAACAAAAATTACGAATTTTTTTTCACAGTATAATGGTGTGAAGCATGAGAAAAAGAACAAGACTTAACCGACTCGCTTAATAACCCTAATCAGTAATGCGAAAATTAATCTGTTTTTTACGCTTTCAAGCCTAAATCACAGTTCTAATTATGACGAATTTTGTAACAGAGATAAGTGGGTCCCTGGCAACGATAATAGGCTTATTTTTATTTATAAAAATCTATAATAACGCGAGCAAAGCCGCTACTAAAATCTAGTATGTAAATTTTACTATTACAATGTATCCCAAGGCATTCACTCGGTGATCATGACTACTAAACTGACGCTAACACCTGCAGTTCCACTTCGAATCAAATGTTTGCCTTCAAATCTAACTATGAGTAATATTTGTCAATCATCTCGGGAGTACAGTCGTCAGTGTTTGTTTGTATTTCAATGTTAATCCCCGAAACTACTGGACCGGTTACGGTGTAGCTTTGACTTTGGTTTAAACGCGGCGTAAACTGTTGTAACAGAGATGTGTGAAAATGAAAGTTAAGATGACTGTGGTATAGAATACATAAATATTTATATCAATATCATGTTGATTTTAGAAAGGATAACGTCTTTTTGTTTGGATAAGTTAAAACATACAGTAAGTACCAGATCTGCCAATATTTGGTAAATGTTTGGTCCAGTTTCGCCATCAAAGCTAGGGCCAGGCGCCAGGGCTGCGGAATTTGTTCGGAAGAATACTCGCGACCCTGGAACGCAAATGGCATTAGGAGGAACACGGATGGGTTTTTAGTCTGACACCCTAATCTACTCCACACAGAGCAGGAAGAGTCATTTGATGATTTTCCATCCTAAAAAATAGGTTGCGCATCAAGTGAGTGGAAAGTAATCACTCTGCATTCAACCCATCCACGGACCGACCTCGGCGAGCTTTGACGAAGATTGACCCGTGCGGCTGTTATTATTTAGCCAAAAGCTAAGCTCAGTTTTTTTCAATGTAAAGTTACATTTCAAACTTATTCTTCCCCTTATCCCATTCATTGCGCTCAAAGGTTTTAAATGCAACAGTTTTATCACTTAGAACCCAAGATGGCTCCCAACAATGCGTTATTAGTACTCGAGCATGTGAAGACGTTACTCTAAACGACCGTACTTTGGCTACGCAACCTTTGTGGCGTTGTTTACTATATTAGAAAACATAAAGGGAGTATATTTGTAGCACAACCTAAGCTAGATTATATTGGTTTTGTGAAATGTCTTGAGAATGGAAATCTTTACACGAAAGTATCTTGCTGAAGTTAAGTCTGCGTTTTTGATGAAAATGAATTTAGATAAAAGAAGAAAGGAAGTATTTATTCAGAACAACAAAAACAAACAAAAAAGGGAAATGGAAAACGTAACAAGGACAAGATGATTTTTTATATCTTTGGACATCGATCAATAACTTTAAGGAAACTACTAAAACTATTTCAAATCTTAAAATACCGAGCCTTTGTAAAGTTTTTACTGTATTAGAAAACATAAAGGAGTTGTAAAGGAAAGTATATTCATTGTACAATCTAAGCATTTCACCTGTGATCAATGAAACCCATTTAGGGTTTTGTAAAAGTGACTTGAGTATAGAAATTTTTGTATGAAAATATGATGCTTATGTTGTCTGCATTTTTTTTAAGATGAAATTGATCGACAGAAGAGTAAAATACAAAGACGACAGATGAAAGAAAGTATTTATTCAGCATGACACACATCACAGGTAAAATGTAATCTTGAGAAGAGAAAGATCAACACTACACCACAAATACAAAAAAAAAACATACTTTTAGACTTCGAGCAATGACCAGAATAGCTTATAAAAAGGAAACTACTAAAACAATCCCAAATCCTAAAATTGTAAGCGCACAGCGCAGTTAAACTAAAGAGCTTAAACTCCTAATAGCGCTTTCTATTAGCGTTTCAACATCTGTGAAGAACGATAGACTTCGAGTCAAACAAATCTTCCATAACTCAGTCCACATTCGGTCTAGACATCTGAAAATAGAACAAAGCCACAAACAGGAACTGTAGTAATTAACGCAAAGGAAAATAAACAACTTCATTTTGTAATAAAGATGCACCGACTATCAGTACTTGGCAATCTCAGCACGGAGACTGAGCAAAATATACAGAAGTTTCACACGTGTGATAAGTATAGGGCTTTTAGTGCAGTGGCGCCTGGCGCCGAACGAATACAGGCGCCAAATGAAAGCAAGAACAACCTAGATGGTTTCCTTGTGTCTAAAATCAACTGGTGAGTTAAAGAGGGAAGAACTACACTATTAATAGTAGAACTTTTTGTGCAAACGTTAGCACATCAAACTACCCGTACCTGTGAAATTTTTTCAATCAAACTTGAGGTAAAGTTATTTTTTTTTTATAGAAATTTGACAGATTGTTGTAGCTTGGTATACTGGCGTCTGTACTAGGACAGGCAGAAAATGATTGCCATAATTTCTCCTTTTTGTCGGCAAACTCAAGAGAAAGACAACCACGGATGCACTGTAAAAAGATGATATGGCTAGTAGGGGGATGATTATTGAGGTGGCGACTAATATAGAAGTTTGGAGGAAGAAGAATGACGCGCTGACTCCAAATAACTTGGGATTAGTGCAACTAATTGATGGTGATAAGCTAACTAAAGTGACAGTGGCTCGGCTTCTTTTCGTAGAACCAATGATCGTTGAAGCATAAATCAGAACATGTAGTGAAGGATAGGAAGCGTTCAAGAACAAAAATAATAAAAATTTGTCAAGCATCGAGCTCAGTGGCTGCAAATGTCTGAGAGAGAGACTTGTATCCAGCTAAAAAATGTTTCATAACGATGGTTTGTGCCACTACACAATGAAATACAGACATGAATGCCATACACATAAGACTTTACTATGAAAATATTAAAAGACTACTTTTCATTGAAGTTTAAAATGAATCACTATGTCATTGAAAAACAAGCTAGAAGAAAATATGCATAAATGTATAAGCAGAGTGAAAAGGGAGAAGGAAAGAAATCATTAAAAAAAATAAAACTCAGAAAAATTCGTTCACAGCGCTGTCAACGGGGAAAGTGCCCCGAGCACTGGCCGCATTGCCACGTTGTATGGCTGATTTTGTATTAAGTGGAACTTTTAAAACATTTCCATAGTAACAGATCAAGAGATTGCTACAGGGGATGTTTAATTTAATTGTTATTAACATGCTGATGTAAGTGACCGAAGTTGTATATGCTATCGGGGACTTAATCTAGCCGATAAACTATGTTTGAGAGGAAGTGAATTGTATTGTATTATTCTAGTGATAATATCTTTGTTAGAGGAATATAAAGCGATTTGTGTCTGTTTAATGATGATTGTGTTCCAGTTTCAAAAACATATGTGTGTTTATCGTACATTTTGTTCTTAGCCAATTTCACAAAGTTTTCACCGTTTCGATCTAAATAATTCTGACTTTAAACTTGTTTTTACTACTATACATATACCAGCAGACGTCTGTATTTCCTTGAAAGCAGTCTAGCCTTCTGAAAAAGCTTATCAACCTTGGTTGGACTTTTTTTTAATCTTTATTTATTTACAGGGTTTTTTCTATTAAGAATATGTCACTTGATTGGACTTAAAGATCCATCCAGCAGTTTTTTTTTAGTGTTAATTACTCTCATCTTCACCCACAGCGGAGTATATCCTTTCTAAACTATTTCCCGGTTCTCTTTTGTCAATGACTCATGAAATATAAAAAAAAACCGGCCAAGTGCGAGTCGGACTCGCGCACCAAGGGTTCCGTACAAACCTGTAGGTATATTTTATAAGCAAAAGTTGCAGTTTACGTTTTATGACGTATTAAAAAAAAACTACTTACTAGATCTCGTTCAAACCAATTTTCATCTCAATCATATATTTTTTTTAGTTTTATCATTATCTTATTTTAAAAGTTACAGGGGGGGGACGCACATTTTACCACCTTGGAAGTATCTCGCGCTAACTATTCAGTTTAGAATAAAATATACCCCACACGTACGGGTTTTATGAAAATAATATTTTGAGCTTTAGTTTTTAGTATGGGAACCCCCAAAATTTATTGTTTTTTTTTTTATTTTATTTGTGTGTGAAAATCTTAATGCGGTTTACAGAATATATCTACTTACCAAGTTTCATAGTTCTTGTTATTCCGTAAAAAAGTGGCTGTGACATACGGACAGACAGACATGAGGAATCCATAAGGGTTCCGTTTTTTGCCATTTGGCTATGGAACCCTAAAAAGGACATTTCCATCCACATTATTTTCAACCAGACTGTGTACCTGTACAGTCACAGTAATGTCTTCAAATACTTTATAAATAACTAATTGGTGTCGATATGTACCCGTTATATTTATTCAGCGTATAATTAGGTGTTGACACTGCTTTTAATTAGCGGGTTCTGTTGTCACGAGGTTAGCGGTTGCTATACGCTTCTCAATTTCTGTTGAATTAAAATTCGTAATTAATATTGACAATAGAAACGATAGGCTCTGTTTGTTAGCATAGATAAATAACGTTGTATTATATCCCACGGTTGGCCAAAAGCTTCTTTGTTGGTTGCTAATTTTTCAAGTTCAGTAGAAAGCTTTTGGGAGGTTAAAAATCACTTGCTTGAATCCGGTTATTTATGTATTTTACTAATTGCATCTTGTTATGTTAGGTACTTCCGTTTTCACAAACGATTTTTCATCTAAGTACCTAAAACAATATTTATCCCGAAAAAACCGATCCTTGTAGAATATAACAAAATAGAAAAGATTACACTCACGTAAAGAAAAAAAAAAATACAAAGAGACAATAATTAATCAAATTTTATTCTTAGGTACGTACAAAAAAGAGGCTATATTTATCTAACCAATAGGACGGGCTTTTGGCCTGCAGTAATCTGTCATCGCAATAAACCAGGGTTATCCGTGCCAGGTTATGAAACAAACATCGAGCATTAGATGAATATTCATTCAGTAAACTTATGTTAACGAAATGTCTTAGTTACGGGCAGTCCTCCATTGAAAAGGGAAGACCCTTTTTAGGGTTCCGTAGCCAAATGACAAAAAATGGAACCCTTATAATAATAAATAATAATAATAATAAATCTTTATTCTAAAGTTCAAATTGTAGATTTGTCATGTCTGTCTGTCTGTCTGTCCGTCTGCATGTCACCGCCACTTTTCTCCGAAACTATAAGAACTATGCTATTGAAATTTGGTAAGTAAGTAGATGTATTCCGTGAACCGCATAAAGATTTTTACACAAAAATAGAAAAAAAAACAATAAATTTTCGAGGTCCCCATACTTAAACTCAAAAAAACTTTTTTTCATCAAACCCATACGTGTGGGATAACTCTTTGAAAATGATATTGAGGTTTCTATTATATTGATTTTTCGAAACTGAATAGTTTGCGTGAGAGACACTGCCAAAGCGGTAAAATGTGTCCCCCCCCCTTAACTTCTAAAATAAGAGAATGATAAAACTAAGAAAAATATATAAACTACCAGCGAAAATTGGTTTGAACGAGATCTAGCAAGTAGTTTTTATTTGGAAGGAGCTACATCTGCCAACAAACTCTTTGCAGTTTGGCAGAGGTAATGATTTTGTTGTACAATGTATTGGATTGTACGGAACCCTCGGTGCGTGAGTCCGACTCGCACTTGGCCGGTTTTATTTTAGGGATGGTTAATCATCAAATTACTCGTTCCGCTCGGGGTGGAGCGGGACGTGACTCTTACGACTAAAACCCATCCGTGTCCCTCCTAATGCCCCTTGCGTTCCAGGGTCGCGGTGACTCTTTCGAATAAATTCCGCAACAAGACCCTACAATTAGACGAGTGTTGTGTTTGGTGGGCAACTGCCCGATGGAATAACCATATATATACTACGCTTAACTACGCTACAAATCAATGGGTTAAAAAGTAGAAGTTATGTATGGCATATAAATGTTGATGACCAAACCATTTCTATATTCACAGACTGCGCAAGAGCGTTTTGCAAATAAACCTTTTGTGTAAACATTAAACAATGTTTAAATCAATATTCATAGCTTAGACCACACACCACCTACCAAATTGGAATCAAATAACATGACCCCACTAACGCCATTTTAGACACTCGTGCGGATATTTAAAGACGAGAAGATATTAATATTCATTATGTTGAGTCGAAAGTCTCACATCACTTTGAACTCCGAAATGCGCAAGGTCATAAATCGTGACATGAAACCGCAGGGCACTCTTGCAGCACGAATACAATGCGTGGGGAATGATAGGAAGTTAGTACATAGGAAGTTAGGCCTAAAATAAAGCAGGAAGTGATGTGGTGACTACGGGTTGGAGCAACTTTTTTGAGCGATGGCATGAAGGTAAAGCTAATCCCAACTTTAAGGCGAAGCGTTTGCTAAGATGCAGGTAACGCAGTAAAGCACAGTATAGATTTTGTAGTGCAGAGCAGGCGTGGCAAACATAGGCATCTGCGTCGAACTTGCCTGAGCCACAGCATACGTGGCACTTAGTAGGCCGCACTTCATGCATTAAAAAATCTGCTCAGAGAAAGGTATGTCCCATGTATGTAAGTAACAAGTACCATAAGATGCTTCTTACATTGCGCTCATGTCGATATACCTTTACTTTCGTTGTCACGACTCCGGTGATTATGTGATGAGAGTGTATCTTTAACGTATCGGCACCCGCGGCGTTCTTTAGATGCGCAGGCGCCGCTGTCAGTGTAAGTTTGTGGTAGAAGGTGAATTTTGTTGTGCTCTTGAAAGGAAAGTTCGTGTATTTTTATTTCGTTAAATAATTTTTCGTTAAGTTATTCAAATGTTGTATCTATATACTATATTTATATATTTACCTATTGTTTTAATTTTTATTTTAGACAGAATATATTAAATCATTTCTTTCATAGATGGCTTGATACATTGCGATGAGATTACGTCGTGGATTTTAGAGGTAATTTTAGAGTGTAAAGTAACTGCTATTATTTTTTCACTTTATATTAAAAACGCCTCTCAAGTACTCCTTAAAAGGAATCAAGTTGGTGAGGAAATCACAATCAGGACTTTTAATATCGGAAGTCAAATTTTGTAATTTTATAACCACCAGGGATCTTACCGAGAATTTAATATAACATCATAACTTTTTACAAGTTACTAAAATACTTCTTATTAGTCCTTACAAGAGTTGCCACATGAAAAATACTAAAATACTGCCATTCATTTTATCGTATCGCTTAAGAAGATGGTGACGATGCAATATCAGTCAATTTGTTGGACGTGTAACATTTAAGACTATCTGTTTATAATCTGTACACAAGTTACGGATCGTTTTTTAATTAAATAAATTCGTGTTAGGAACAAAAAAAATATATGAGTTTGCAGTTTTTTTTAAAGAACGATACTGTGTAAGGGCAATTGAATGACGAATTGTCGGTCAGTGTTACTACTGGCTTCATATTATTATAAGCGAAAATAAATAAATGATTATAATGTCAGATTATACTTAATAGCTTCAAAAAGGTCATAAATAATTTTAATTATTTCGTTTCCTTTGTTTATTATTATTTCTAATTAATCTACAATGTTACTCAATCACAAATAAAAATAGGATAAAATACCTCTTATATATTTAAGGATATTTATTTTCACCCTTTCAAACAAAAATAGTCTTGTAACCTAGTCGATAAACACAGGGTATCGATAACTAGAGCTAATTCACGTTAAATAGCCGTGAATGTGGTGTCTTATGCAATTTGCCGACACTGAGCGGCAGTGAGTGGCCGCCAAGATAGTAATGAGAGCGATTGACGGCTAGTGAGGGGATGTGGTCGATTATTACTGAGTTTATCGATTAATTAATCTTTTACCTGATTTAATGATGTTTTAATCTAGGTTAGGGACAAAGATGTGGTTTAGATTAGATAATGACATTGTAAAAGTAGTTTTGATGTTAGGGGAAGATAAAATAACTACTTAACTTTGTAGCATTTTAATTGGACAAACATTTTACGAGTGACGATTGGAAGCAGAAAGGAGGAGCTCTTGGCTGAATAATATCAGCCGCACAGGTCGATCTTCAAGGTTAAGCAACGCTTGCCGAGGTTGGTCTGTGGATGGGTGACCATCTTAACATATCGAGTTTCCTCCGTGCCTCGGAAAGCACGTTAAGCCGTTGGTCCCGGCTGTCATTTGAAGATCTTTGGCAGTCGTTACGGATAGTCAAAAGCCAGAAAATCTGACACCAGTCTTGCCAAGGAGAACCGTGTTACCCAGTTAATGAGTTGTGGAGGTCTGGTAGGCAGCTGCTCCACGTAAAATACTGGTTTTCAGCTAAATCAGGTTTGACTGGAAGCCGACCCCAATTTAGTTGGGAAAAGGCAGATGATGGTGATTGGAAGTAGAAAGCAAATGGTTTTGCAATGTATGTAATAACGTAAAAATATTAAAGTAAATGTCTTTCAATTTATCGATACCTGCACTACTTTACATTGAATTTGCCCCCGAGGTATAAATCACTAAATTGATACAAAATCACCCTTAAATACATACGATCGACGCTAAACGACGCTAGTCGACTAAAATAACAGACTTTAGTCGATGTTAAGTGAAAATAAAATGTTGTTCGGAGCTGATTTAATATAAGAGTCAGATTCCAAGAGCTTACTGTAATAACTTTTTATAAAAACTGACTGCACTTACCTGTTTAAACAGCGTTGAAATATTTAAGTGCAAGATCCAGATAGGGGTTTATGAATATTTTTTAAATGTTTTCCGAAAATGATATAGATCTTAAAACTGAATAAAATCTCCATAAAATAATATTTTAATAACCTATTCTAAATAATAAACGAAGAGAAAGTTCTAACACACTTCATTGATTCACCGTGAAACTTACTATTTCTTACGATTTCACAGCCAATAATTGTAAAAACTTAATCATAGATCACGTCCAGTAGATGGCACTAGTTGCGCAAGCGCATAATAGCGGTCAGTCACGCGACGACCACCAGTGTGACCATATGTGGCAGGATCCTGCCTTTTTGGCAGGTTTAGCCCTTTATTTTACTCTCTGGCACTTTTGTTTGACGTTTTAGAAATCTGGCAGTATTTGGCAGTATTAGCAATGTATGCTGACAGATTTGGCAGTATAGCCGCTACAGCCTACAAAAAGAGTAGGATGCAGTATCGAGTAAGGAAAAAAAAGTAAGTTGGAATTTTAAAATGCCTATGGCAACACTGGCAACACAAAGACCTTTGGTTGGGGGATTTCCCATAACATTTTGGGGTGCCATTGGTAAAATTCGAAATACAAATGGAGACAATACGTTAATGTTTATAACTTTGTAAAAGGTTTGTTGTTTGCCAATGTCGAATGCTGCTTGTGAAAGGATGTTCTCGCAAATCAACCTCATAAAAACAAAAACGCGGAATAGATTTATGTCGCCTCTATTTTACATGTTAAACAGGGCATTAGTGAATATGGTGACTGCGTTTCATTCCAGCCAACTAAAGAAATGGTTAAAACAAATGACAAAAGCGATCTATAAAGAAAGTGATCAAGAAGAATACGAATGTATATTTTAATTCAGTTCACTTTTAGACTTTAAGATCAATTATTTTAAATAAACTACAAAAAATAATGTGTCTATTTATTTTAAATTTTTAAATTATATTGGCATTATTTTGGCATTTTGTGCTTTTGATTTTGGCAGGATTTGTCAGTTTTCTTGCCTAAGTGGGGCAGGATCTCTAAATAAAAGTTGGTCACACTGACGACCACACACGAGTGTGGACGTGTCAAGAACAGAGCAATCACTGTTATTTATCTAATTAACGCTCGGATAAAGCGGCCAAGAGTGTTTTTCGTTATTGTAGGGTTTGAATAAGTAATGAATGACGTGCTGGAGAAGATAAGTTGGAATTAATTCTTATTTTATGCAGATAAGAGAATTATTTAAATTATTTTCCTTGTGTAGTTTCCTTATGATTTTTAGATGCCACTTGAACGCTAATTATACTGAGAGGGTCTTATTTGTAATTATGATTATTGTAGGCATATTCCTCACAATTAATCACAAGATTCACAGGAGATCAGACTTTATCAAGTACTCTACTCCTAGGTATCTATCATGATCGCCTTTTGTATACTGACGTTATCTGCGCTGCATCAGCTCAGACCAGAAAAAAGGTTCGGGAAATACTCGTACTAAAACAGTTACTACACTAGGGAGGCGACCGCGCCATTTGTCAAATGAATTTCCTGATTTTCGATCGTTTTGTCAGCATGCTTAAGGTTGTTTTGGCTCAAAACTATTAATTTAAAAAAATCCAAGCTTGTATCGGTTGTTTACAAACAATATTTCAATCAGCTTACCGAACACTTTGGAGCTATCAAGTAGCCATTAAATCTTATAATTATACCAAGATTAATAGATTCAAACGGCCAAACCCGATTCAAGATCTCATTTCCCCTTTTAATCTGCTGTGGCATCTTAAGTAGCCAGTGTAAATATAACGGTAAGTTTTTATCAGCTAGTCACCTCTTCACCTTCTTTTATCAGTTACTCTGACGTAAGATAACTGTCTCATTTTTACCGCATTTATCTTAAGATATCCCTCGGTCTTCGGAATTAGTTGTGTAGAAATTATGCGGGAGATTATTGTTGTAAGAATTCGAATTCAATTGAACCGATTGACCCGGTGCGATCGAAGGAGAATTTATGGATTTCTCGTATTTAAGATGACAATGGTGTTTTCAAATAGCTTTACTAAGAATGCCTATGCCATTGTTGGTACAGGTATCGAGATTGGCAATGCAACTGCATGGATCAAAATCTGATTTCAGACTTTTCTGACGTCATCATTATGTAACATAGTTCGGAAAACTCACCAGCTGAACAAGAAAAATAGTTGAAACTATTCCAAACCCAATCGATCAATGCTCCCGCAAATCTGAGTCATCGAACTATCTACGTCAGATATTACGTCAAGAATCTTATTAATTACACGAAAAATATTAAGCAACTAAATGCCAGGTTAACAAAGATAGAAAATAATGTATCAAGACATGTCAAGTAATGAAATTATAAAGTGTAAGATAAAACCAAAGCGGGTATAAATAATAATTATGGAGAAAGTTGGTAGCATTGAGGTGCACTGAGGCCGGTTTGGGGCCACCGTAGCGACGATTAGATTATACTGAAAATATTTGGTCAGATGCTTTATTAAGTAGTTTGTCATTGGGATCTCAGATTATGAGTCCCCTATCTTTAGATGTTGGGACATTTGAGATAGTAAATGATGTGCCTCTGGGAATGAAAAAAATATGGACTGTAGCAGGTTTATGGTCCTTAATTAGTTGTAAGAAAGTGGGAAGCGGTTGCTTTAATATCAGGCTTAGATAGAAAGCTGGTAACGTACTACTGTTTAATAGGTTCTTTCATAATTATCACTTCTGTATTACCCTTTGGTCTTTGAAGGCGTGACGGTGACAATTCTTGATGAATACTAGAATCTATTAAAGTACTATGAATATCAATAGGGCGTTTTGTATCTTCGGTATGGAATTGTACTAGGATTGCATAAACGTTGTTACCAGTTTCATCAGTAATTATATTTTTCCGTTCGCTCATAAAATTAACAGCTATACTCATAAAATTATCTAGACATATTAATCACTAACTAAAACTCGGAAAGTCTAGTCGTTAAACTTTGCCCAATATTCTTATGACATCGTCGCGACAGATTTTACGAGGTTGTCCTCATCAAACGCTAATGGTCACTATTAATTGATTTATGTTCATTGTCTATGACAGAATGACCGCAAATTGAAAAAGACTATCAATTTCTTATATCTCAACTTCAATTGTGCACATAAATCACACAATTCTGATTAGTTTAAAACTCAATAAGCTAGATTTGGCAATGAAAATATTTGACACTGGAAACAATTATTTAGAAGAGCTTTTTAATAGTTATTTATTATTTTTTATCTCGCAAATGTAATTCGAATGCCAATATTGTTTATGATTTGAATTTAAAAATAATATGCTATCGTATGTTTGTTGTGTAAATGTAATTAGAAAAATAACTGCATTTATGAATAGAAACGATTAAAGACCAATAGAAATATTTGTTATTAGATTTGCGTCAACGATGATTTGAATAACAATCAATTACGTGTAGAGGCACTTATTATGTTGCTAATAAATTCTATAGTATCAACTGTTTATTTCCGTTTATTTGCTGGCGAAAGGTTGGCCAAATGCATCTAATAACATCCAGTACGATTACAAAGATATTATCGGCTACTCATACTCTACGAGTATGAATCACATAATACGCCCACAAATATCACAAGGAACTGCACGTGACAGTCACACGGTTCTGTCAGTTTCTAGGTTCCGAGGTCGATGTTCGGCCTTGTTCGGCGATTTTCGCGCAACTTCGGCCGTGACGTCACTACCACAGCGACGACGTGCTCCCGCGCACGTATGGCACCCCTCTAGTGACGTACACGAGCGTAAATATCGATAAAAGCGGAACGGTTAATGTTTGTTCAAAGTTTCGTCATCTGATGCGTAATTGTAAAAAAATTGGTTTTCTCGTGATTATTGTAAGCGATGAGATGGTTGCGGTGTCAATTGTTCTGGTCTGCGTACATAGTGTGTTTGTTGGTTTTAACCGCAAACTAGGAAGTTGATAATTATGGCTTACGCATAGTTGTGTTAAGGAATAGATAGGCTTCGGTTAACCACAAGTGTGCAGTATTGCTAGGGTACACTTTTATTTCTTATCAACCTTTTATATTTATTTCCTGCCCTTATCCCATGTTACTTGGGGTCAACCTCATGACCAAATAAGCATTTTCATAAATATCTACATAAAATGATTCCCAGCACTTATCAAAGAGTTTATTACATGACAGTGCGATTAGTAGATGTCTAGGACAGTTACAGCGTCGATTTGATAAGAATAGCGCCGTTAGATCTATTTTAACACGAGGCCGAGACAAAATGTCGTTTGTAATCGCGGACGCCAGATGACTCACACTTAAACGTATAACGTGTCATATAGTATTTCGCGGGCACGCGTAGGACGAACTTTATCGATATTCGTGATTTACTGAACCTTTGCTGTCCCATCACTAGAGTTCCGTTTGAATATTTTTGGTGAAATATTATCAAAATTCCGTAATTTGCAAATAAATTTATGAATGGATAAATTATTCATTGCTGAATATTTTTTGAAGTGGTAATTATTGTATTATGTAAATGAGAAGCGGGTTGCAATAACAAATTAATGCCGTACGAGTTTATGTGCGTGGTTTGAATTCTTAAACGTATGGCATCTTGACCTAGACTCGGTAGACATCGCTGATAGAGATTGACCGATAACAGAAAGATATGAACTCACGCATGTTTAGAAAAAATACTTTTTTTTTACATAATTTTTTATTTATAATATGCCCGGGGTCTTTGCTGTCGTTGCCACTGTGGTAGAATGGCATCCCTCAATTATAATGTTAGCCTAACCGGCTCCATGCTAAAATGTTCTGATCATGAAAGCATTCAGCCTCATAGACTCGGCTAGTGAATTTATCGATGAAACTAATTGACATCACTAAACAAACGTTCCGCATCATTTTAACTCGTGCTTCACTTTGAGACAATTATACTAGTTTCTATGTATAGAATTACGTTATGTAGTCATTTACATAGCTGTAAAACGTAGTATTTTAATATTGTGCAGAAGTCCAGTAGAAACTGTGTACAATAGTTAATACTCCACAAGCATTTTTCTGTAATTTTTCCTAAATGATGTTTTTTGGGATTGAACATGCCTATGGTAAATATTGATAGTGTATTTTTTCAATGATTCAATTATTGTAATGGGCTACTTAACAACAGATTTTTATATTTAGTGTATAATTCTATGCTACTTTTGTTTTACAAATTATATACTAAACCTTTACCTTCCTCGAGAAACACTCTATCCAATGGTGAAAACGGCATGAAAATGGCTCATTCGTTTTTGAGTTTATCGCAAACAGACAGACCGACAGACGCGGCGGAGGACTTTATTTTATAACTGTTTTATATGTAGCCACTAGCTGATTTTGCAAACATTGATTTGCCATAGAAAAAAAAAAATCACCTACGACATATTCTCAGATCTCAGACCTAACGAATATACACAAAAAAATCATAAAAATCGGTCAAGCCGTTTCGGAGGAGTTCGATATCGAACACCTCCACACGAGATATTTATATATTACTAGCTGACCCACGCAACTTCGTCTGCGTCACATTTTCCATTAATGCTCGGGTCCTATTAGTCTTAGCGTGATGATACGTATATGGCCTTCCTCGATAAATGGGCTATCCAACACTGAAAGAATTTTTCAAATCGGACCAGTAGTTCCTGAGATTACCCCCTACGTACAAACTTAAAAACTTACAAACAAATGTTACCTCTTTATAATATTAGTCTAGTATAGATATACCAATGCTATTTTAGTTTTTTTTTTTGTAGTTTAGTGTGATAGAACAGTTCTTATTCATTTGAGTTTCTTCATCTACTATAACGGCTACATTCTACTCATTCATACGCTAGCTAATAGCCAATTGATTAGAATAGTCCTTCTGCATTCGTCTTATATTCAATATTTTACAGTATTTTCACGTTAAATATTATCATTGTTTCAGATGCGGCTGCCAAGTAAATATGATTGTACTGTTGTATTACACAGTAGTTCATTGGCAAGTATTCCTGTTGCCACGCTGTCTTGAAAATGTTATAGAGATAGGGTTTTCGCTACATTATGCACGAGAAGAATTCAATTGCATCCGGTTACATTGAAAGTCGTTCTTAGTATAATAGTTGGAAATAGTCAGGCAAATGATGATGAAGATGAGGGAGAAGATTTGTTTCCTCGTGAAATTCGTGATTTAGTTGTAAATTGTCATGTTTAGCTTACCATCACAGATCTGAGGCTTAGTTCTCGATAACGTTAACGTAACTTATGTCAAATTCTATGGAAAAAAAGGTTTTCCGTTATTGTCACCAGACGGTGCTCATTCAGTTTCAATACAAAATATTAATTGACGTTTACGCTAATGCGATCGAGAACGTTAAAAATCTCGAGCTCACTATATGGCAACGATTGGGCGACGTTTTTTTTCGGTACTGCAGTGCGATTCTGTAAACATGTCGAAGTTATGACTTAGGCGAAGTGAACGACAAGTGAGCTGTCAAACCATACAATCAAGACGGGATAACAGCTCACTTGTCGTTCACTCCACCTAAGTGGTCACGGTGAGATGTCAACAGAATCGACCGGCCAATCATCTTTTAGCTGAAATAATGAATGATGATAATAGTTATGAAAAAAATGTAGTTAAAGCGACTGATAAAATATAAAAGAAGGTACAACGTTACAATTGGGAAAACATAGATGATTGTTTGTCATTGTAAACAGGCCCAGAAAAGAAAATAAT
This sequence comes from Ceramica pisi, assembly GCA_963859965.1. Taxonomy (NCBI): domain Eukaryota; kingdom Metazoa; phylum Arthropoda; class Insecta; order Lepidoptera; family Noctuidae; genus Ceramica; species Ceramica pisi. Next base: position 5,085,190 of record OY982549.1, on the reverse strand, counting down.
GATTATGAAAGATGAGATAAAATGAATGCCATGTTTTCCTGCATAGGTGAACTGATAACCTACCTCCTACTTTATGTCCCCGTCAAAATCATCGTCATAATTACCTATCATACTCAAATACATTGATGGTCAGAGCTACAAATCTACAGCTAGTTTCTTACGTACATATTTGTTACCTACAAAAATAAAATTATATCTGCTTGATTTAATTTCGTTTTGTTAATCTTTTAGCTGCTGTATCACTAGATTTATTACCTTTTAATTAATGATAAATATGTTAAATTATACCCATTAAACATTTTGTTTCTATAAACACCTGGACGATTAATAAAATTCGTTTGATCATTGTTAAGCAATTAATGAAAATTTAGTAGTTTTAAATCAGTTGGAGCTAATTCATCAGAAATCGTTGATAATTCTGAATTAAAAATTTAATTTGTTTGTTCCTCTCTTGCACTTAATATTTGTTTCTTAATTTATTAATTCATGTTATCTGTTTCTTTATATGCTTCTATAAATATATTGGTAAGGTAAGGTAGCAATAGTATTTAGATATCAATTTATTTTCTACTAGCTGACCCGCGCAACGTCGTCTGCGTCCCATTTTCCATTATTGCTCCGCTCCTATTTGTCTTAGCGTGATAAAATATAGCCTTCCTCGATAAATGGGCTATCTAACACTGAAAGAATTTTTCAAATCGGTCCAGTCGTTTCGGAGCCTATTCAATTCAAACTCCGAGTGCTCACGTCCTATTTAAAGATCTTGCAAAACGCTTAGTTGACGCGTGACCCAAGAGCTGGCTTTTACCTTGGACAGAGGTTAAGCATTGCCATACAACGTGGCAATGCAGCCAGTCTTTTGGGCTCATTTCCAGTCGATAGCGATGGGGACGAATTTTTTAAGTGTATATAGTTTGTTCTTTATATAACAAAGTATAGAAAAAAACCTTTTTTTTTAAACAAACAAACAAATCTTTCCTCTTTATAATATTAGTGTAGATACTGTTGTAAATGACAAATATGATTTCTATTTCATTTCTTTCACTAACCTGGCTTCTGTCATAGTGGTCAAGTATCTATTGGTCTTTTATATCTGAAGCTACTTAGTGTTGAACATGTAGGCTGCTACTGGTGTAACCTAATTATTATCTATTTATACTGATTTTATCAACTTTTATAGTATTACTTTAGTTAATAACGCAGCCATACGCTCGTGCCATACTGTTCCAAAACTCCGCGCGACAGCTAATTTTCCAAGGACTTTATGCAAAATATTTCTTTTTTACGACTCTATAAACACTTATTGTGTCTGTCGCCTACTTTTATAAATGTTAATAACTTGTTAATATATTCAACCAAATAGCGTTTGTTATCAGACCGATATTTATTGTCTGCTCCATTATAATATCGCTAACAACACAGAATTTTGTCTGATTTGAAATATAGTGGTTGGTTAAGAAAATATCTTATTTCTTACTTCTTAGGACTTGCAGATTATAACTACGTAAAAGGCTATACTTTTCCACATTGCCGTGCCGCGTAATCTCAACGAAACAGTGTTTTTTTATTTTTTTTATTTGAGATGGGTTTGCTCTTAACCTTAGTCTTGGTCAGAAATGACAGAGACAAAGTCTACGATTGAGCGAGCATTCCCATAAGGAGCCTGTTTACTCTAACTTTGAAGAGATTGTTTCCGAATGCTTACAACCCTAATCTAATGCGGACAGCAAAGGAGTGGAATTCTTTGCCTGCGTCTGTACGCAGGCAAAGAATTCCACTCCTTTGCTGTCCGCATTATAAAAGACAATTATTTGGAAAAATGGCCTATTAAATCAGCGATATTACAGCTTTCTTACAGTGAAACCATGTTTGTAATTTGATCAGTACTTTCAGAGTCTTCCGATCAGAGAGACATAAAAACATACATTTAACAGCTTATGTAGTAGACCAAAAGGCTCACCCAATGTAAGTGTTTTCTAGGTTTTTGGCACTGTTGATCATCAACCAAGTTAATTAAAGTAATAAGCAATTAACTTGGTTGATAAAATCAACAGTGCCAACTACCTACAGTACAACTATATCTATTTCTGATGACACTAAGAAGAAACAGAAGCAAGTGAGTATCTTTGGTCGTTGACATTCATATTTATAACATTTTTGCATTTCATATTTATGTAATACGATCTGCTATCGGGTTTACGATCGACATCACGAATGCTGCCGATCTTCTTATCAATAGCAAGATCAACATGTGAGTAGTAAAATAGCACTTAAAAATTCTTTTTGTTTAACCTTTTTTCTAGGATTGTCGTAAAAACTACTTAATTAGCTACCTTTTCTGTCTGTACTATTCTTAGTTCTCGGTTAAGGTTTCTCGCAGTATTCTCATCATTTGGGTCTTTTATTTTCTAATCGTCAACTCCTCAAGAAGACATTTTTTTACATTCTTAGGTTGTAATTTGATTTATAACTTTATGGGTGAAGTTTTATACTCGGCAGTGTGTGAGATGTGGTTGCTAGTGAAAACTCTTATGAAAAAAGAAGACTATGAGCTTTCCACTTTTTATTCTTTACCTTTATTTTTAATCCCGCCATTGTTAAACTATAACAACTGTGTCTGTTTCATAGACAGTGAAAGTTTTAAAGAAAACCCTATATTTAACAGTGGATGTAAATCTTTTGCTACAAGCTAAACATAATGGCACCATGTTGTACTTGTATGTACAACTCCATTTCACAAGTAGGTCTCAGCACCTTTAAAGGAAATTCGAAGCAAATAAGTTCTCTTTATTTGAAACTTTGTTTAGGGCCAAACGTATCTCATAATATGAAAGTGTGTGGTGTAAACGCACTGGGAAGAAAAACTGTGGCGTGGATTGAGCTCAGTGGCATTCAACGAGAAAAACTAATGACCAGCTGTTTCAATGAGTGAGAATTGGCTGAAATTTTATTATTTTATTTTGGGATTGAATTGGAAGATGTGTCTTCACTGCTGTTGTCTTTTTTTTTTGGTTCTCATAGTTATAAGACTACCTGTTGCCAAAAATAATGAAGGTAACGTAACATCCGCAGCACAGACTTGTGAAACAATCTCAAGAGATACACATGCTGAGAAATGATCGATGTCGGTGGTATGTCGGTTGTCGGTGGTGTGTCGGTTGTCTGTGTATGATCTGTCGTCTAAATTATGTTTGTAGTTGCAAGAAGGCTTTCTCCGAAACCGCAGCAGCTATCCTACCCAGTGCGTCCTCTCCCTTATTATCTTAAGTGTCATCGTAAACTTGGTTCTGTACAGGCATACCCGTGGGCACCTGTATGTTGAGACTTAGAATGAAATATAAGTTAGACCACGTAATGACCAAGTCTGATGCTAAAGTAAGTACTAAAATACAAGTGTTTGGAATTGAGGATTTTTTGCTGATATTAAGGTTGGAGGCCAATTTTCGTAATTTAAAAGTGTTCAAATTGAAGTTGCAATATAAAGTGAGAGTCTTTATATAGGCACATATTAAAATTAGGGAAACTATACTTCAATTTATCAACGGAAAACGACTATTTTAAGAAAATCTATTTTTTTTGACACATTAAAAGGACTCGCACTATATCGTGTAGAGATGAGGCACTGTATAATGTAAAAAAAATGTCAAAATGTAAAGATATTAGAGGTGCTTTTGACAGACGAATAAAAATGTTTTCTATTCCTTTGGCGATATTGGTTTTAATGATAATGTCACTAAAAGATTTATTGGTTGAATGTTTCACCAGTATAGCTATTAAGATTAGAGTATGATTTATTTTATTTACATTAATAGCATTCATTTCATAGGTATTTCATTGTAATCATCAATCGGATATGTTTTTGGCTATTTAAGAACATCAGACAGTAAGTACATTTTAATTTGCGTTTTTCGTTTTAAATTTTATTGCATTAACTTTCTGTAGTAAATGTCATAAAGCTTACAATCAACAAGTGAAATATTATTTCATTCAAAAACAGTATCAATCTACTGTTCAACCAAAATCTCTTACGAAAACCGTGCATACAAATTCACTAGCACTATTGGGTTTCCCGTGCCCAGCCTGACCTGTCATATTTGGAGCAAATCGAATACTGTATCAACTCAGCATCGGTCGAGAGGACCGTGACACTCGGCACTAATCACGATTTCCTGGGAAAACCACTAACTGCGCCGGAGTTCGTTCGACGCGAATATTTATTGGTTGATCAACTTGAAACAGATGATTTATGTGGATGTAATTTTTTGTGTAGGTAGTTTTGGTATGCGTCATGTTGACCGCAAATAAACTCTTTTTCTTTCTTTTTCTTTCTTTGGATGGTGAATTATATGATTAACTTAATCGTGTGCTAAGAATAGTATCCGGTTAAGTTTAAACTTGGGATAATTTTACAGCTTTGAAGGCAGACGGATTATTTATTTATCCTGAGGATTGAAACCATAAAACTATATATATATAAGCGTAAAAATACTGTAAGTGAATTTATTTATTATATACTTTATTGTACACCCCATAACAAATACAGGAAATACGTTTTTAAAAACAAGTGTACAATAGGCAGTCTTATCGCACAGGGCAATCTCTTACAGACAACCTTTAAATTCCAACGAATGTATAACTTGTAGGTACTAACTATATGCGTAAGGGAACACAGACGCTGGCAGAGAGTTCCAAACTTTGACTGTGAGCATAATAAATGTAGAGGAGAAGCGCTGAGAAGTTGGTCTGATGATACAACCGGAAAATGTCTAGGAAATCCCATGCAACAAGCAAAAGGTGGCCATAAAATTCCCTGAATCAATCAAGATAAGATCATTGTGTTTGGGCTCATTGCCTGTTGTACTGACAAGTAATGTTAAATATTGGGATTTATATATCACTACCAGCTTCTTCCAGCGGCTTCGCCCACGTGATCCCTAGGGAACATACTCCCGCCTTTGTGTTATTCCAGACTATAGGTAATCTACCTCTGTGCTCCTTGATGTAGTGATGAATATCCTTTCAGGCGTCCTGACATGAAAAGTAACAAATATCTCCATTTATACTAACTTTCGCATTTACAATATTAGTAGGAAGTAGGATTAAAAGCTCGTTTTTCAAAACTTTTTACTTTAAAGTAATTAATTTCTGCTTTGTCCGTAGGTTTAAGAGTCTGCAAGAATTATTACACTGAAATGGGTACCACACGTGTGTCATGCGGGCTTATCAGTGCAAAACAGCAGAATTCATAAAAAAAAACAATTAAAATAGGAATTTCCTAAGATAATGAGGTAGGGTCAGAGCTGGTACGGTATTATTTATTAATTGATAAAGAGTTGTAACGAAAACACAATCCCTGGCAATGAAATGACAGATTTAAAAAGACGCAAGGAACTCTTGCTTTTGCGGATGGGAAATTATCAAATGACTTCTCCTGTTTTGGGTGGAGCGGAAGGGTGTTCCGTATTCTTCCAAATGCCCATTGCGTCAGATTATCGGATAATATTGGATACGTATTTTTGTTATATCAAATCAATAAAATTTTACGATGATAAACGTCATCAAAGATCAGGAGTGGGGGGTTGTGACGTCACTTACCGATAAAAAGTAAATCGGAATGTGACGTCACACGAGTTTTCAACGCTCTGAATCGTCTTTATTTTTTGTTTACGGGAAAAAAGAAAAAATACTTGTGCAATGTTTTTTTTTAATCTATCTGAGAGAATAATTAGATTTTTATTCAACATCTCGATTCCGTAACTCGTGACGCAAGGAATCCTAAATTAATAGCGATGAAGCTATGTCACACTAATTAGTAACATCAAATTAGGCTAGCTTACCTAGACTGTTTCTAAGCCTTTAAAACGACTAAAATTCTAACTAAGTTCCTGTTAACTGTTTAAGAACACAAAAAAAACAGGTTCATTGTATCTTAGGTAAGTCATAGCGAATTGCACTACCTAGAGCAAAAAATGGTTGAAGCTGTTAATGGAAATAAAAACTGAGAGGATTTAGTTAGATAAACGTGCCGGTTATAAAGCAATCTACAATGTTTGTATGAATATGTTTTTATTTTTCCAACTTTGTTCTTTGATGATATCCCTGGAAAAGCAAGGTTACCGACATAGCCCGAAGGATCGCAAAACTGAAGTGGTAGTGGGTAGGGCACATTGCTCGCTGAACAAATGGGGCCGAAAAGTTCTGGGACGGCGCGTACCGGAAGACGCAACGTTGGAAGGCCTTCCACAAGGTGGCGATGACTTGGTAAAGGTCGAGGGTAGCCGATGGATGCAAGACGTACAGCAACCGGTTGCTGTGGCGACACTTCGGCTGATATAATAATGATGACTTTGTTCTTGGTATGTACATGGTTGTCATTAATATTCAATTTCAATTTCAAAGTTATTTATTCTCTCTTCACAATGGTTGCCTTAAATTAACAATGCTTATTACTAATTTATATAACTATATTTCACCATTGTAAGAGTCTGGTGCCTGAAATAGGTTTTTGGAACAAAACCTGTGGTACAGGTCACCAGGGCCCCCCCGTAGCATTAGTAAACAAATATACACAAAATAGAAAGTAAACAAAAAGAAAAATCAAAACAATTATTAAAAACAAAAAATTAAAAAGCAAATAGATGATATGATTGTTATTAATATTTTTCTCTGGAGGTTAAACACTGATTACTGTAAGCTTGTAACAGCAATTGCTGGGCGAATAAAAATAAGGCATAGTATATTAATTATATGGTCAATGCCGTAAGTTTGAAGGATACACTCGATTTAGTTACCATCACAACGGTCAATAAATAAAAAACCGGCCAAGTGTGATTCGGAATTTCAAACGAAGGGTACTCATACCGAAAAAACGCGTTTCTTGTATGGGAGTCTCCTTTAATTTTTAATTTAACTTTTGTTATTAAAATTTGTTGTAAGCGGCAACAGACATACACACTCTGTGCAAATTTCTACTGTCTATCTATTACGGATCTTGATATACAACAGCCCGCTCACAGACAGATGGGCGACAGTAAATAGGGTACCTTCTGGGAGCGGAACCTACATAGCTATTACTGACAATTTAATACAGTCGTTAATTTAAGGATTCGAGTTAACTATACTATAGGTAGCTGCAATATTTAAAGCGTTTAAAAATAAAGTCGCGTTAACAATCAAAATACACAGATCAGCATCATCATCTGCCTAGCCTTTTCCCAACTATATTGGGGTCGACTAGTCAAACCAGATTCAGCTGAATACCAGTATTTTACGTGGAGCGGCTGCCTACCAGACATCCACAACCCATTAACTGGGTAACACGGTACTTCTTGGCAAAACTGGAGTCAGATTCACTGGCTTCTGACAGTCCGTAACGACTGCCAATGATTTACAAATACAGCCGGGACCAAAGGCTTGACGTACTTTCCGAGGCACTGAGGAAACTCAGTATGTTAAGATGGTCATCCAACTAGACCAACCTTGGCAAGCCTAGCTTAACCTTGAAGATCGGCCCCTGTGGCTGTTATTATTTTGCCACGAGTTCCATATATACAGACCTTACATAACATAAAGATACTCACAAAATTTGACCCAGAGGTGAAGGTAAGGGAAAATATAAAAACATTATCAAAAGTTATCAACATTTCCGTAATTAATAATACAATGAACTTAGTGTTAAATTAAATAATTAAGATAATATCAGGGTCGGTTCAGTGATAAGGTTAGCAGAAGTATTGGGTCATCGTGTCAATGGTAAGGACGCTTTTTAATAATTTTTATTTCAAACATTCTTTGTTTCTATCAAAACATGCTGGGAGTTCTTTATAAGTGTTAGATAATATTGAAGGCCAATAGATTACATCTAAATTGACATTAGCCGAGTGCTCATCGAGTTTTTCGGGACATCAGCAAGCATTTACTCGCTCAGTGGCGTTTTCTAGGAATGTCGTTGGGGGGTTTTGACCTCACCGAGGGTATGTTTTAGCAAAGTAGTAACACTATAAAACATCACATTTTGAAGTCTCTTTGTATTACTTTTCGTAAAATCCTCCATGCCTTCGTTAGGTTGTAGACTATCAAATATTTCTCGGCCTTTTGCGGGGGCTTGAGCCCTTTAGCCCCCCCCCCCTCCCCTGGATTCGCACAAATGTATCAGAAAGTGAAGTCACACGAGTATTCAACACCCTGTTTGTTGTGAAAAAAGAAAAAAAGTAGTCCAATATTTTTTGATAATTTATCTTTTTTTTTAACTATTGATAGGCATAGGCATACGTTTGACCGCTATCTCACCTGATGGACTAATTCGTTTTTTTCTTGTCAGCTACCCTTATGCTAGCACATGAACACACACACGCACATGAACCCTAATTCCGAAGAATTTTACTTTTCATATCCGCAACAAACTTGAAACACGTTGAAATACCATCTTTGTACAGTTTTTATACTGACGTAAATATAGTTTGAAAGCTTCTCACCTATTCACTCGTCGAGTCGTCAGCAATCAAATCGTTAAAGTTTTACGATTCCCTAACGTTTATAGATTGAGACGTAATATTATGATTTCTGTTGCCTACATTTATTCATTGCCTTCGACATAATTACAGGGATCGGTTGTTTACTTGGAAGCTACGTAATTAATAGTCGTCTTATCTAAAAGGTATGTCTCATACAACTCTTATATATTTTATCTTATATTAAAAAGCTGAAGAGTTTGTTAAAAACTGTAACACCTCAACCCACAGATCCGCTTCTACCATCGGACATCTAGACGCACTGCAAGTTACCATCCCTACCTTGTTGCTATTCCACCAATTCGCACTAAGCGTTTCCAAATGTCTTTCTTAATGCGCACAGCAAAGGAGTGGAACTCTCTACCTGTGCGTCTGGGTTTCCGAACGCACATAATCCTAATCTCTACAAGGTTTGAGTGAACAGGCTTCTTCTGGGTAAGTTCACTCCAACGTCGGCTTTGTCTCTGTCACCTCTGACTTAGACTAGAGTCAAGAGCAAACCCATTTCAAATTAAGAAAAACACAAGTTCATCGTTCTAGAAAGTTTCAATACCAAGTCTATACTGGAACTCAATAATCACATCCCTACTTATATTTCTTAACAAGTAATAACTATTCCTAGAACCAGTAAATCCCATAAATTAACAGGGATATAAAACATTATTTATGAGACACTCATTGAGTGTTGCCAGTTGCCAATACACGGCAATAACGGATGACTTGCAAATTCAATTTAGTTAGAAACTCGATGGCAAAAATTCTATCGTTTAGGTACGTTTACGGTTTTAACGTTATTTTTGCCGTTATAATGGAAAATAAAATTAGGGTCTACACAAAGAAAAGTTTGAAAATGTATGGAATTACGAAAACTGATAAGGAGTGGAATTCCCTGTGAAGAAGAAACTATTAACCAATCGTGCTCTAACGTTGACCATATCATCGGGTGAGATTGTGGCCAAGCGCTAAAATCAATAAAAAAGTTACATCGATACTGAAAAATGTGGTCAATCCCTAACATTTTGTAAATTTATACAACCCTGTAGCATAAATGGCTAATAAAGATGGCATGCTTTCTATCGTGTGTCCAAGCTGTGTGAGGAACTTTTCTGCCTACATAGTTATGAAACTAGTTGGTTATAGACAGATCATTTTGTGGTTTGTAATCCATTTCCCATAGCCGCTCCCGTAATCTGTAATATAAGACGATATCTGAGACATTAAGACTGTTGTTAGCTTGTCGTTGCCAGTAGCGAGTCCTTATCGTAAGCGAAATTTTTTTCAATTAGGCATTTTATACCTATCTTAAACTAAGTACATAATTATTGCCCGCGACTTCCATATTAAAAATAGTAAGACAATACAACTTTGTCTCGATAGGGTCTTACAGGTTAAAATTTTACGCATTTTTAAAAAGATGTCGTTGTTAAGGGCTCGATTATTCTAGCTAAAAGAACTTACGATAGGTACCTAAACTTTCGACCTCATGAACTTGCTTTAGGCTGTCACTTTTGCAAAAAAAAAAATATTCTTGACCAAATAGGTAGCTATTTGTTAAAAATCGTTTAAGGTGACAACTCGATTGAATGACTTTTTCACAAAATAACATTCAATCGAGTTCTATGAAATTAGAGGGTTCTATTGATAATTGAAATGGTAAGAATCCTTTAGATAAATGCTCTTTACGATCGCGAATCGTATTCTGTTCAACATACAGCTTCACACTGACCGGCAAATTGCAAAACACATAAAAATATTTGAATTTCGTGGGCTACCCTGGAGCTGCCACCTTAAAAGTATTTGATAATCCAATTTTATAGTGCACAAGTGTGGGCACAAACTCAGATGCACTCTCTGTACAGATAATCCAGTAGGTAGCATTCATAGCCGCATTCCTACGGAAGCATTAATTTATTGTATTACCTTATGTAATATCCTTAATTGACGATATCGATAACACACGGCAGCGAACGACGAACATCGATATATCGGCTTATGACTAGGTACGTTATAGCCGCTAGAGCCGTTATTGAACGGATTAACGTTATTTCTATACTATATTTCATCGGTGGTAGGTACTAACGTTACAATGTCCTTTTTATTTTCATATCTATTTTGTTAAAAGGGTTTTCTTTTCATTAATAACGTCTGGTGTTACTCTTGGCGACATCTTTATTATTGGTGCTGTGACGGCTTTTTATAAGCGAATGATAAATAATGATATTTCTTAACTAGACAGAAATAAGAATTTTTTGACACACATATAGGTCTTTGCTGAGCTGTATAATGCTCCAGCAGACGGCTACAGCGCAATAATACGACGGCAAATGTTTTGTATAAATAGTTACCTATACAAAAAAAGCAGTGAAATTTTTTAGTTGTAAAATCGCGGAGTCAACAAATATTATCAAACTATAAAGTAATAAATCATATAAAATAAAGTTCCAGCATATAACTATATAATCGCAAGTTTCTCCCTTCCCTGTGAAATCAAGCCCATCAGACCAAAATTAATAAAATCAAAACCAAATAAATAAAGGGACAGAAGTCAGTAGTATCAATCAACTTAGGGCTGTCACACGCGTCCAATTATTATGAAACAGGCTGACAGTCCCCGTCAGGGCTGTCAAATCCGTATTAATACGGCCCCACAGGCGGGACAAGTGTCCCTTTTCACGGTCGGTTCAACTTCAATTGTTTTTATTTGAATGAGACGTTCTTTTTGACGTTTCTTTTTCTTTCTGATTATTTGACATGACATGTGAGTTTGTTCGCGCCGTTTTTGTTTTAGATGAATAGGTTTTGTAATTGATATATTTTAGTGATACAGGTTGAAATTTTATTCAGTAGTTCGTATTCATGATGTTTTTTAATAACTTTCTACGAATAGAATTTATATTCAAGATTCAATATTCAAAGCATTTATTTCAAATAAACCATTTACAGGCACTTTTGAAATGTCAAGGTCGGTCAATCAAGAACATGAGGCTATTTGCACGTTCCAAAGCGTAGGTCTCTATGGAGCTAGGGCTCGTCCTCGACAGCCGGTGGAACTTCGTGGAACATTTCCGACGTTTGGCACCCAAACTGGAGCGGGCCGGGGCTGCTTTCAGGCGGCTCCTGCCCAACCTGGGGGGACCAAACGCCTCCTGCCGGAGGCTCTACGCGGGGGTCGTGTGGTCCATGGCCCTCTACGGGGCCCCGGTGTGGGCGCGTTCCTTGCGGCAGCGTGCTGCTAACTATCTGAACGCGCCCCAAAAGGTGATGGCCCTAAGGATGGCCCGAGGGTACCGCACGATCTCGCGCGAAGCGGTGTGTCTCCTTGCCGGATTGCCGCCATGGGATCTGGAGGCGATAGTCCTCGCGCGCCTGCATGATTGGCGCGTGGAGGTACTACGCCGGGGGGAAACTCCGCTGACGCGGCAAATTGTCGCGCAGCGGACAGACCTCCGGCGCGATCTCATGGCGTCATGGAGACGACGACTGTCGCAACCCAGTGCAGGGCACGCCACGATAGTGGCGATAAGTCCCCTCTTTGAGGAGTGGCTAGAGAGGCGCCACGGCGTCCTCACCTTCCGCCTGACGCAGGTCCTCACCGGACACGGATGTTTCGGGAGGTACCTGCATCGAATCGGGCGGGAGGAAACGCCCGGGTGTCACCACTGTGAGGATCGACCGGAGGACACGGTGGAGCACACTGTGCAGGTGTGCCCCGCTTGGGCGGCGCACCGCCGTGTTCTCGAAACGGCGATCGGCGGCAACCTCTCGCGTCCGGCCCTGGTCCAAGCCATGGTCCGGAGCGAGACGGAATGGGACGCCGTTGCCTCCTTCTGCGAAGCAGTCATGCTAGCGAAGGAGGTGGCGGAGAGGGAGAGGAGACCCTCTCGTCCCGGCCGCCGTGGTGGACGCCGCGGGCGTCGGGGGACACCACCTGGTGACCTCCGGCCACCGTAGGCGCGGGCCTGTGGACGGCGAGCTATGGGTGGCTCGCCGTCCGTCCGTCTAGTGACGACAGGCCGTGTCGACGGCGCGTTAGTGTTCCACGCGCGCCTCAAAGAGAGTCAGCACACAGAGGGGTCTGAAAGGGCCGACGCCTGCCGGAGTCGCGGGATTATTCGCAAGAGACACCGTGGCTCCGGAACACAAAGGGCAATGAAGGAACATGGATGGGTTTTAGTCAGTAGAAGTCTGACACTCCCTCCCGCTACACCCAGAGCGGGAGGAGTCATTGGATGATATCCCATCCCTAAAAAAAAAAAAAAAAAAAAAGGTCTCTATGGAGAAGAAAGTGCAAGAAACTCCACGGACAGTCTTTTAAATCATGTGATGTTTTACAAAAATCTTAATTACATTTACTAGTTTCTTAATGTGAGGAAAATGCAAAATAAAATAAAAAAAAACTTATTAAATACAGGTACCTATGTGTGTGTTTCTTAAATGAGCCATACAACATACGACGCTTGCAAAAATGGGTACCTACCTACACAGCGGGTGATAATTTCATTAATATTAGGAATCCGAATTAAAATATTGCTCCAAGAAATAATGACATCTTTACGACTATTTTAAGCTTTTTTTATTTTAAAATGATTTATGTAAGAAAATCCCCACTGACGTTCTAAATAGCACAAAATAAAACCGAAAAAGCAATCCACAATGTCGATATAATATTTATTTTAACAAAAATATAACTTCACACCAAGATGCCGACTGTAAAATAATATTTATTTTCGTTAAGTGATACATTAAATTATTGCAACCCAATAAAAATGTCTACAAAGAATTGATCGAGTAATTTAAAATGACATGTTTGTATTGAACTAGCGACCGCGCCGCGGGTTTGCTTGCATCGATCATCATTCATCTTCTTTTTATACGCATTCGATTTTAAATGAACTCTAAAATTACGAGTTATTTTGAACAAAATGTTATTGTATAAAAAGAGTATTGTGGCGTTCATCTTTTTTTAACCAAAACAAGTTGATTTTTGCTTTGATTTGATTGTTATTAATTTTTCTCAAATATAATATGTCAAGTAGTTATTAAAACATCACTATTTCGTGCTTGGCCGATGGCTATCGGCTTAATTTTTCGCACTGTCACGATATTTTTATTTTTTCCGATAAAATTGATCTTTTATTTAACAATGATCGACAGTTTGCACTTTGTATTTTTATTTGTAACTGCCGTGCATCTTAGTAAAAAATATTGCAACTGAAAAAGACCAACAAGAAAAAAAAAATTAAAAAAACTCCCCACTGTGTTTGCTTATTTTTTTTTTCATGTTAGGCACAGATTTGACCACTATCTCACCTAATGGTAAACGATATTGTGGTCGAAGATGGAACACGTTTGCCTAGAGCTAACCTATTCACTCTTGACTTAAAAACTCCCGAGTAGTAGCTATCAGGAAACACAGACTCTAGCAGGGAATTCCATTCCTTAGCAGATTCGCGAAGTTTTGCCCACAAATAATGCTAGTAAAACAAATTGGTTACTGGTACAAGTACTTTCCTACTATAAATCGTCGTTTTGTTCTCTCGTTAGTGAGAGATACGGCTTCTCGATCGAGACAAACGCTTTTTAGATAAAGCCCTGATAGTTCAGACTTGTCCCCTTTGAAATTATAATATTGGTCGCGACACATTCTTGTGTCGAAATTACGGAAAAGAGAAATTGTTGCGTAGGTTTTTTTTTGTAGAAATTTTCCTAAATGGGTACACTCATTGTACCTACTGTGTACTTTCTGTACTGCGTCGTTGTACGTCGACTTGAAAAATTGGAGTTTACCTTAATCGAAGACAAGACATCAGTTGGACAAGATAAAAAAAACCGGCCAAGTGTGAGTCGGACTCTCACACGAAGAGTTCCGTACCATAAAACTTGATTTCTTTTATTTGTTGTTATAGCGGCAATAGAAATATACAATCTGTGATAATTTCAAGTGTCTATCTTTTACGGTTCTTGAGATACAGCCGCTGACAGACAGACGGACGGACAAACAGCGGAGGCTTAGTAATAGGGTTCCGTTGGTTACCCTTTTGGGACGGACCCCTTCAAAATAAAACATTAGGTATCCACCCTTATCTTTTCCCAGTTATGTCTGAAGACAAAGGACTCACGGCTGTTGTAAACAAATCTACGGAAAAACTGCTTGAAATTTCAATTGCGTAAGTTTGCCAACATGAAAAATTTTAACGAGCTAGAGCCAACACAAATAGGCTTGAGAATAAATCCTTGTGCATCGACTCAAGAAGCCCATACACACCTAAGTAATACAAAAAGCTTTAAATAAAATGACATTCTATCAGTAGTGACCTAATGAGTGTCAGAATGGACCAAATATATAGGACTTTGACATGCGCTACCAAAATGTCAAGTGGTCAATACCTTAAATAGTATTAGCATTCAGAAATCGCTATCTCTGATAGATCTTCACTTGGTTTTGATTCCAAATCAACACCACAATTAAGAATAGAAAAAATCTTGATAAAATCAATAATTTTCACACGAAAAAACCAACAATCACCAATCAAAAGATATGTAGTTGGTAACCCTTTCCAAAATAGGGTTGTAACACCATCATATTACAAAAAAAAAAAAACATTTTATCTGCTGTCATTATCTCGGTAATGGGCGGAGGTCCCGACTTCATAAATTGCTTGTATCACAGTTAACATCTTAATAAATAAAGATCTTTCACTACAGATGCTTGTATAATATTTTGTGTTATTTATGTTAGGTTATCCTCTCTTTGTAGCGCCGAACTTATCAGATGTTATAAGGATATAATTTTAAACTGTGAACTTGTCACCCCTTGTTATGTCCTTGCAAGGGTGTCACAATTTGAAAAATGTACAGTATCTTATGAATGTCAGACTCTACTGACTAAAATCCATCCGTGTTCCTCCCAATGCTTTAGCTTATAGGGCTGCGTTGACTCTTACGAACAAATTCCGCAACCCTGCCAGGCACATTATCTCTCCTAGCAATATAATAATTTTAAAAGTCTGTATGTCTGTCTGTTTATTAGTCTTTTTGTTTGTTAACAGCTGAATGGAGTTGGATGATAAGAACACGGTTAAAACGTGTCCTGGAATCGGACTAAGAAAATAATGAAGAAAATGTTTATTAGGCACACAGCTGACATAACACTAACGGGACAAATAAAACAGTAAAAAAACTCTTTTTTTTTATTACTTTGGAAAACATAGAAAAGCTATGTAAGGCACAAAATTTATCATTGACTAATAGACTATCTCAGCATCATAGTTTACCAGAGAGCCAGTTCTAATTCGACTTCACGACGGAGCAATAAAGTTTTCAATATTTGAGTTATAAACCCGCTGTCGTTTGTCACCAAGTGATTTTGAAATAGCTAGAAACTATAAATACAGAGTCGTAAAGATCACACGCAAATTACAACGTACAAATGCTTACTAAACTTCTATTTCCTAATGTATAATTTGAATTTGTCACCGGCAAATTGTTAACACAGTAGGTTTGTAAAATCTCGCAGAGATTGTAAACTCTTTCTTCTCGATATTTAGCAGTCATATTTTAAAGTTGTAAAGTAGGTATCGAATTTGGGTGGAATTTATTGTATTTGAAAC
The DNA here is from genome assembly GCA_963859965.1 of Ceramica pisi. NCBI lineage: Eukaryota > Metazoa > Arthropoda > Insecta > Lepidoptera > Noctuidae > Ceramica > Ceramica pisi. Next base: position 5,069,070 of record OY982549.1, on the reverse strand, counting down.
GATCTGTTCACGTCGGAACTTTATAATTACATAACATTACAATTCAAAAAGATGCTATGAATTGATACTTTTCTAGACGTAGAAAATGGTATCATCGATTAGATTTTAATTTACAACATACCATAATTAATTATGAATGTAAATGTTTTTAATTTGTCATTTTTAGTCCTCAAGGAATCACCAATGCTATTTATTCATACAGATTTTGATAGTTGTTAAATAAGAAATTAATACGTCTGAAAAAATATATATTAATTAATAGATTTCTTTCTAAAAAAACAGTTACGTGCCACCCCTGAGCCGTATCAAGTAAACTAATCCTACGTTAATGATCCCTAGGATAATATGTTAAATATTATTTATTCTGGAGCTCTGAATATTTGTAGGGCGACCTCTGCCGGCGTGTCATTGAAATTAACCGCTCCTCGCCTTACCGAGTTACAACTATTTTATTAAATTAATGTACATTTTTATTAGAAGAATGTGTAGGAATATGTATGGTTGACTACTAAAACATAGAAGAGGCTTCCAAACATACAAGCGGCATGGTACGGACGAAAATGGATTAGCAAAAGTCAAACCAGATAAGACGAAGATGGAGATTAATTTGACAGTACCGGCCCGCAATGATACAGATCATGACTCCACATGATTGGAAAAGGAGAGAGCAATTCTTTCCCAACTGTGGGACATAACGGGCTCATTAGCAGACTTACTTTTTTTTTGTATGCTTGTTCAGCGATAGGTATCTTCGCGAATTGACAACCGATTTTGATGATTATTTTTTTAATAAGACGATAAAAGCGGTATTGCTGATTGAATGCCACATTTGCGAAGGTTATCTGTAGACTGCATCCTACTGCACTAGTCTACTCTAATATTATAAATAGGAAAGATTTCTATTTTTGTATGTTTGTAACGGATAAACTCGAAAACTACTGGTCCGGTTTTAAACATTCTTTCACGATTAGAAGGCTACATAATCCCTGAGTAACATAGGCTATATTTAATAGAAAAAAAAAATAGGAATCCTTAAGAGAATTGCAGTCTGGGAGAAAATGCGGGCGAAGTGACCAATAAATTAATCTTAATAATTATGACAACAGTGTAGGTAACCCCAACCTCTTGATCCCAAAACACGATTCCCGTTCAACTTACAACTCAACCAAAGGAAGTAAGAGACACAATTTTCGTAGGTGTTGAAATAGCGATCTACGTTGAATGAAGGTGTAGCGTTTCATTCAGTGTTTCATTCACGAACGAAATGAATGAGGCAATTCGTTCGCCAACGCGCAAACCTGAGATGACAGTTTGTAACTGTTACCGTAATAACCGCCCATTCATAAAATCGTGAGTAAGCTTGATATTGGCTTGCAGTTTATTGGTTGAAAATGCATTTCCATACTTAATATTATAAACACGAAAGTAGGGCTGACTGCCCATTGAAGTGGAGAGGAGAGGACAGGAGCGAAGCAGAGCCGTACCAATATTGACCAATGAAATTGCATTAAAAAAAAACCGGGAAACAGAGCGGAGAAGCGGAGCGGGGTAGTGAAGCGAGGCGGCCCAGTTTCCGCTTAACTTGGCCGCCCACTTAAATTATTCGTCGCGAACTTGCAAACTAGCTCTTCTCAGTCCGCTCCGTACTACCTCGCTCCGCATCAATGGATATACACAGTCCGCAACTCCGCTCCGCATTACTTCCACTCTCAGCTCTGCTGCCTCACTCTTGGAGGGACGGACTAAATGAATAGGCTGCCTGCCTATTTTGTCCAGTAAGTCTGCCTGCTTCTAACCTGTTCACGCCTTGACAGCTGAACGAGGTAAGAAAACGAATAGACCTTAGACAGGACGACGTATTAGGTATTTTGGGAATAAGTTGCCCTGGCCGCTGCACGCTGGTAGAAAATAGTATAGATATAAATTTGAAAACGATAGATAGAATGCATCTCACAAGGGGACTTATGACTTAGTGAAGGTCGCGCGAATCCACTGGATGCGGGAAGCACAGGACCGGTCGATGTCACTTGAAGTGGGCTTATGTCCAGCAAAGGCCGCTTTTCGGCTGTAACGATGATGATGGAACTCTAAATCAGTGTTTTCGTAGTCTGTTTGTGCAAGGGCAAATAATGTAGTCATTTTGATAGTTACTTGGTCACCACACTGAAATGACAATAACCTTACCTAAATTCTAAAGCGCAGAAGCAAGTTTGAACATTCATGTCGGTAGAATTATCAATCAAATAAATCCGGGCAAATCCACCAATATTTTAAATCGTAAAAACAAACATGTTTGTTAACATTCGCATTAATTAAGAATCCGTTTAAAAATAAAAAAAGAACTACATTTCCAAAATGCATTTCAAATATCGAACGCTGAAAGAAAACAAACAGCTGTGCAAATAAATTTCGATAAATCTTTCGATGTCGAACTTCACACGATAATCACTGCAGATACGTTTCGGCTAACTTATTTCTTTAATCTTCTAGCAAATGAAAAAATGCCAGAGGTCAGATGTTTGTTTTGTTTCTCTGTAATACAAAATTGGTTTAGCCGATTGTAATCACTTCCCTTATTGGTTTTCTTACTAAGTGAGCAGTGCAGGTGTATTTTTTTTTTTTGTAGAAATGAATAAAATTAAACCACTCATGTTATTGATAGATTAATTTACATCTTTAATTTAAACACTAATCCTACAAGAAACGCTGCAGGCAAAGTTTAGTGTGACTATAAAATTAAATCATCAACGGCCGTGTCATCCATCACCATGAAATGTGCATTTTTATTTCGGATTTGATTCAACATTTCTGTTGAAATATTAATCAATACCAACACTTTTTATGTATTTTCAAACAGAATCATCAAAGCTGTTTGTTCAATTTATGAGCGCTTTCCATTTCGATTAAGTGCAAGCGCAAATCACTGATGTATCAATCTTGCTTGATGAATCTATATTTACGATGTTTTACGTGCGTAAGCTTAGCATTTTATAGCTTTATTGTGCTATGCTTATGAGGCGGTGCTAAACCTATGGCTCTCAGGAAGTGTAAATAACTATAAGCAAGAAAACAGTGAAAATTATTCAAGAAATCGGTGAAAGTGAAAGCTTTTCTTCCGAACTTACAAGTTCTCTTTGTCGAACAAGTTAGTAAAAGCATGAAAAGTAGGTCTGTCCTTGTACATTATTGTGTACACTTGACATTTCCCCGATAACAAAATAAAATTACCGCCCTTATACTAAAATAACACAAACAAAACGATATCGATATAGGTCAAGAGGTACAGCACTAGAGTTACAGGAAACTTATTTTATTATAACATCGTGGTACTACACTACTGAGAAATTATTGTTATTGTTTCTACAATTGTAAATATCTGCGCCGGGTCCGATATAGTTATATTTTAACGTTATTTGTCCAACAATTAACGTTATTAGGTTAACTGTAACGGTTTTGTGTAACGAGCTGTTGGAAAGCTGATATTGATTGTTGATTATAAGGATTGAGAGCAATTGATGGAGATGCAAGTTGGTAAGTTGGAGTGTGCGACCGATTGGCTGTGAGAGAGATCAATATTGATATTTTCTGCTGTTAGACTTTTTATTTATTTAGAGTGAGACGACCTATTGATCTTGCAAGTTTTAATAACTACTAATTATTTTTTCAAATCTTTATTAAAATAATATACCCACTTAGAATATCAGCCAAAGATCAGAAGAATTGCAGTCTGATGAAGTTGGTGGCATCAAATCTGTGATTGAGCTAAATTAGAAAAGTGACTTTGCAGTCGGGTTTTTAACACTAGTCAATTCAATAAACTCAAGTAAATAAACTCATAACTTGTTGCTAAGTTTTTCGAATTAGTTAACCTGTGAAAATGCAAATTTATTTTCTCAGTTAGACGAAGAAAACAAAAAATTACAACGTTATATCAAAACTAACACATTAATATAAAGAAGCTAACAATTTCTCACTACGCTCAATTGTTCGTTTTACGTAACTTTCTTTCCGTTTCCCTGTAGTCAGGTAGAACATCTATCTATCATCACTGTACAAATTAAAAGGTGTAACTTGTATAATAATATTTGTAATACACGTTAAGTCTATAATTAATTTATGAATTATTTAATTTGGTCGGTTCCGTAGTTTATATTAGAGGCACGTGCTTGGGTGCGCGGGCGCAGACGCGGCTACTGCAATCGAACGTAGTTGATACTTTTATTACGGGAAGCAAACAATGAATTTCCCAACTATATTGGGGTCGGCTTCCAGTCAAACCGGGTTCAGCTGAATACCAGTATTTTACGTGGAGCGGCTACCTCTAACTAACCTAACAGACCTCCACAGCCCATTAACTGGGTAAAACGGTACTCTTAGACAAGACTGGTGTCAGACTTTCTGAGTTCTGACTATCCGTAACGACTGCCAAAGATCTCCAAATGACAGCCGGGACCAACCGCTTAACGTGCTTTCCGAGGCACGGAAGAAACTCTCACCCATCCACAGACCAAAATCGGCAAGCGTTGCTTAACCTTGAAGATCGACCTGTGCGGCTGTTATTATTTAGCCTCAAGTTATTGATCTTTAATGAAACAAGTAAAAAAGGCCTGTAAAATGAGTTCCGTTACTAAATTCCTATTTATTTTAGATAGTAAGCTTATCTCAATATTTGCGATTTGAAAGTGCAATGAACTGCATTTTTATCAGTTACAATTGTCATTTTATTTTCATTACTTCCGCGCTGTAAAATTTATCTGATAGCACTTCAGACTGCGGATAAGATAAAATAAATCATGACATGGTCTATCTGTGTAAAAACTATAAAATTGCATTAAGGCGCGTCCCCGAGCAAAACGCAGCGCTAGCCGTTTTTTGTGCAGTTTTTTGGAGCTATCTACTCTTTACCCAAAAGAAATGCGAACTAATAAAAAATACATTAAATTTCTACATAATCTTGGCTTCAAAATGGTAGATTTTATTTTTTATTACTAAGTATAATGTTTAAGTAATCTCCTCACAAAGAAACCACAGAAATGAGAAAAAAATACTGAAAAAATGCATCTTCTCGAAAACTAACGATTATTTTGATTTTGTACTTACACTAATATAGGATATATTATATAGATTATATAATAGGATAGGATAGGCAATTTAATTATGAACATTTTGGTAGAAGTATTTTTTTCAAACGACCAAAATTTGATTTTATAACGATTTTATTCAACATTCTGAGCGTATTCGCTAGTGTATCTCTTGCGCTGTTATTGAGGGAAAAAATGCTCAAGGTTATTTGCTCAGGGTACGGCCTTAAGATCATCAAATCTAGATTTCACATTAAAATGGTTATAAAATTATACTAATTATTTCCTTAAATTGTGTATACATTATTGCCAGTTATTTTAATATGTTTTTTTCATTCTTGTCTAGGTACATTCATAGAGCTTATCTACTTCTACTATTGTATGTCAGCCTAAATCTGTCAAATATGAACGGAAATTGAGGTGTTTTTGAAGTGAAAACTTCTTTAGCGGCGTTGAGCACTTTTCTTAGGATGGGTGTAAAATGTTAAATTCGCTTCAGGACACGTGACCTGATTGAAAATTCGTAAGACGGATGACGCGTCAGGACACGTAACCTTATCGAAAATTCGTAAGAAAATTCGGATAATTTTCAAGTTTTCACTTCTGCCGGCACTCCCGGAGTGCAACCCGTTGTTTTTTTTACTGAAATCCGAATATTGCTTAAACAATAAATAGAATTAGAACTAGGTAAATCACGTAGCTAAAGGCAACACAAAAAAAGTCAAAGTATCAAAACTGTTAGCGCTTCTGTTCAATAGGGTGTTGAGTGGTCCCAAGTGGGCGAAACACTCGAAAGATAATTTTAACTTACCAGCTACTGTGTGGCGCTAATAGTTAGGTATTAATCTGCCGAACTTTGAAGGGGAATGTGGATGAAAGTACTCCATTAGTACATAGTAACTAATTTGAAAGGTAAGTAGGAAATTATGTTTTTACTGCTTTGTTTAATTAGTCTTTGCTCAGCGTTAAGAAAGCGAGTTATTAAGATATATTGCTGTATTTAATGAATGTAGAACTCAATACAATTGATTTTCTCACCAATTTAAATAGTAAGCAAGCAGGTATATTTACTTAAAACACTCGGTTTTCGAGAGTTCGGTTCTTGGCCTTCCCAAAAGTAACCGTGCATTTTTTTGTGGATTGTACTCAGATAAAGTATTTTCGCGGGAGATAAATTATAATTCATTCCAGAGACTGCTGGGCAAAGGCCTTCCTCCATTCTCTCCACCTTTCCTGGTTCTATGCCACATCTTGTCAATTCCGAAGGAAGACATCCAAGTGGTCGCGCAATCTCCTACGTGGTCTGCCGCCAGTAACATGTTTATTTAAGGTGCTATGTTTGACAAGATAGTTTAAGATAAGAGTGTCCGTGGAGTTTCTTGCTCGTTCTTCTCCATAGAGGTCTACGCTTTGGAATGTGCAAATAGCTTCATGTTTTTAACTGACCGACCCTGACAGTTCAAAAGTGCCAGTAAATGGTTTATTTGAAATATAAGTTTTGATTTGATTTGATTTGATAATTAACTCTTATTTTTCTTGTCGCACACAAACGTCATTTCAAAGCCGAAAGTATCAAAATCACACGTCGTCTAGGCGTTGAGTGAAGGCACTTCAGAAGATAATTTTAACTTAGCGGCTACCGGAGGGCGCTAATAGCTACATATATGAGATATGAGATGTCACAACACTTCTGTTTCAGAAGATATGGCGTTTTTTACTTATGACAATGTGAGCTGAATGTTGGGCTTGTAAAATAAGATTATTTATAGCTTTTTTCAGGGATGGATTCCGTAAAAGTTTAAGATTTCCTTAATCGGTAAAGTTTAATTAAATTCAAAATATGTTTAGAATAGTATCTATACTATAATATTGTAAAGCAGAAGAGTTTGTTTGTTTGTTTGTTTGGTTGAACGCGCTAATCTCAGGAACTACTACTCCGATTTGAAAAATTATTTCAGTGTTAGATAGCCCATTTATCGAGGAAGGCTATAGGCTATATATCATCACGCTAAGACCAATAGGAGCGGAGCAGTAATGAAAAATGTTACGCAGACGACGTTGCACGGGTCAGCTAGTTTATAATATACAGTGAAGTATTTCTTTCTCTGTCCTTGTCTCCTGTCAGTGCCCGTAAGTCGCTATAGGGCTAAAGTTGTGTAGTCTTACTATTGTTCTTTTAATTTGCGGGCGCTGACAATGCCAACATTAAATAAATATAAGGCTTTTGGCCACAGTGTTCGTCGTGTTTATTTCTGAAATGTTCATTTTCTTTGTGTCGAATAAACTAAAAATTTCTAAACTTTCGTCAGTTAACTTAATTGAACAGATCATTATATTGAGTTTTATTGCATTAGCTAAGTGCCCGCACAGTACTTCTAAATGCAGATAACAGTTAGCCCAGTTAATTTGATGGCTGTACCTATAACTTTACTATAAACATATGACAAATAGGTGTTAATAAATCAACACACTTCCCGCACATAACATGGCCCCTTTTAACCATACACAAGGTATAGCAAAGCGATTCTGTAAACTGACGAAGTGAAAACTTAGGCGAAGTGAACGATAAGTGAACTGTCAAACCATACAAACAAGATGGAATGACAGCTCACTTTTCGTTCACTACACCCAAGTGTTCACGGTGAGATGTCGACAGAATATACCGGCTGATCTTGTAAAGATCGGAATGCATGGTATTCTAAATACGGAACTGCGACGGAGACCAAAATAGAGAATTACATAACTAGGTTACAAGTTAAGCTCTGAGCTTTGGAATAGCTAAGAGAGAGGTTTTCTTTCATTATTTTCAAAGGAAATTCTTTGTTTAGGTATAGTGGATGTAACGTTACTTCTTATGTAAATAGTTACTTGGTAAAGTGAAAAGCGTTGTTATGATAAAGAAGCTCTACGCCCGTGACTTCGTTCGCGCGGGTTTAGTATTGCAGTTTTCGTGGAGATTTCTATTTTTTTTTTTTCGAAAATAAATGACAGCTTACTTACTTCCTGATAATTTCGTTTTCTGTTGGTGTATAAATGGTGCAAATCGGTCCAGTAGTTTTGGATTCTATTCGTTACAAACAAAAAAACTAAAAGTAAGGTTAATACATAATATTTGTGGAGAAACCTAAATTTAAATCATCATCAATTTTTCTTAAAAACTCTCATCTCTTTTTATTTCATTAAAAAAAGAAACCACCTACTAAAATACATAAACGTACTCTATTTTCATGTTTTATTTTTCGCATCATCTTTGAAGTAAAAAATTGAGGAATAAATTTATTAATTGACCTGACGACCAAAGTTCCTTGTAATAATAATGGTTATTACAAAAATTACTGACATACTTATTTTCACAGTGACATAAGTGAAACATTTTTCTACAGTTTACTTACTACCCAAGTGGGCTTTATTAATGGCATTCAATAGAGAGCAGTTATTTTCCCAGCAAGGTTTAAAAAGTTCACAAAGTATTATACAATATTACATTCAGGGTAACTTTTCAATTTATTCATTAGCAATCTCTTAAGCGGTAAATAAACTCATGACATGTCGCCTGTGGATATATGCTACATTAGTAGTTAGTTAGTGATATTTTGAGCTGTACATTTTTTACAAACAATTTATTGAAATTAAAAAAAAAATAAAAAAATGTAAATGTAAATTACTTGCGTCCTTTTCTATCGATATAGGTAGATATAGGCGCTAGCACACATAAAATTCATAAAAATCACTGGTAGAGGATTTATTACACACGGCAAAATAACCTAATGCTACTTTATACTACGAGGCTAACACCAATCATGATCGATCGCCCCCACCTTAGTCCTTCCGCGGCTAGGCACAATACCATCCATCCCTTAGGCTAAGAGTCCACGTAAAAGATGATTCCCATAACTCAAGCGGTAAGTCGGCTCTTGGAGTATTAGTAACACGATATATGGCTCGCCTCCGGGCTATGTCTGTATTAGCACGGATTTTTCATGTGCAATATCGCATTAATGTCCTTGTGAATTACTGCTTTTACAATGGATATATAATTCTATGTGTCTTGTTTAGAAAATTATAGTGATTTACTAACTTGTGCCTGTGGCTTCGCCTGTGTTTAAACCGGATATGATTCCTAGTGAACGTTCGCAAGGGATAAAAAGTATCCTATGATGCCGATCGAAGATTCTCCGAGCTCCAATTTACCTCTATGTTAAAGTTCATCAATTTTTTTTCAGCGGTTTAGACGTAAACACATGGTAACAGACGGATAAATACATGGTTGTAGTGAATTAATAGAAACACTTGAACATAAGTACGAAAATTTGCCCTTCTGAGAGACTAGCACGAATATTTTGATGAACATAAGTAAGTGAATTTTGAATATTTAAAAGAAACTATAATCCCATAGTATTTTGGTACAATTTTATGCGCGATAAACAATTTTTATTACACAAAAATATGAATATAGTATCCAACACAAACAAATATTATGTGTAAAACAGGGTAATACTTAGTAAAATTTTACGTTACATTGCTGTACGTCAAAAATATTCGCGCCCTATAGGCCCTCTGATAATACTGAGACGACACCACTCAAATTAAAAAGAAAAGGCTAGACACAAATGCCGACAAAGTAAATATTTTCTTTCAACTCTACGCTTTATAACTCTCTGATCAAAGTTAATCTTTTAAGCCTACACATTAACGAGCACTGAGTAGACGTAAATACTTTCAGACTAAATATTATTAATCCCTAGTTCGCGCTATCTACTTCGATCGGACGCCATTTTACAATGGCGGGCTGTCAAAAGGATTTTATGCGTCGCTGAAAATGGTAATTGAAAAGGTTATGTTTATACTTTTAATAAACACTACGTTTATTTTTCGTACACAAGATTCAATGTGCCGACTAAAATATAATATCTACGATGAGTATTCATGTTTTTAGGGTTTGTAAAAATTAAGGTAGGTACAGAACTTTTACCTTTACTCTTTACAAGACTTCAGGCTCACCAGTTCCGGAAACAACGATATTTATTTTCACCTATTTTCTAAAATAACTTCAAAGTCATGTATTTTATAAGTAATTACGGAAACAAAAAACTTGTGAGCCTAACAATAACTTCTGTCCTAATTGTGATATGTCACACAAAAAAAAAAATACGTAGATTAAACAAATTTTCGACTCTTTTTTTTGTCAGACTGTTTATCTGTCTGTCAAGGCCTCAATGACTATGGGAAAGTCATAAAGTTTATTTAACAATTTATCCTACACACATTTAATTATAGATTACGTGGATGTAATGGTAATAGTGTTAGTTAAATGGATCGAATTTACGATTTCCGTGAATTCATAGTGTCATAACTTCAGTTACTAACATTTCATAATTATGCCTAATACATATGCATAATATTCTACATTCATGAGAAGATTCGCTCAACTCTCACGAAAAGTATTCAAATATCCATTCTCTTAACGGAAATCAATGGACGAATCTGGCATAAATAGGTAATTCATTTTTAATTAAATCAGCGAGCATCACCGCGGGGCACCATATTACCTTCTAACTTAACTCAAATAACGTTAGTTCAAAAACGTGTAAATCGGCTTATAACTAAATAATAAATAAGTTATGTTTAAGTTGTAAGTTAGCGGCGGGGCGCTATCGGAAGTTTAGCTGTTTCGTAGCTTAGCACACATAAACATACATGCATGACAAGTAACATCTTTCTCGAGAACGTTTGTTTGCAAATGGAGGCAAATTAAGCTTAAATTATCGATTGGGTTTTATACTAAAGTTGTAATTTAATGACTGGTATCCCTTCATCATTTAAATTCAATATTTCATAGGATCTGCAAGGTAGGTTCTATCTATACTAATATTATAAAGCAGAAGAGTTTGTTTGTTTGTTTGTTTGGTTGAACGCGCTAATCTCAGGAACTACTGGTCCGATTTGAAAAATTATTTCAGTGTTAGATAGCCCATTTATCGAGGAAGGCTATAGGAAGGATATATCATCACGCTAAGACCAATAGGAGCGGAGCAGTAATGGAAAATGTGACGCAGACGAAGTTGCGCGGGTCAGCTAGTAATTAATAACGAATAATATTGAAGATTTGTTTGCTGTTAGTTTTAGCTGACTTCAACGATTGTACGTTGCTTAAGACAAAACGTAGTATTCCTTTTGAGTGAGTTCAACTAACAGTTTTCTTGTGACCTATTTTTTGTTGACTTTATTTAGGTATGTTTCAAATCCTGTGATTGCATGTAAAAATTATTAATATTTTTTTTAAAACGTTGCCCTATATTAGTAATTTCTCCTGTATCGTGGGTACAATTACAAACACAAATTATTTCACATACACAAATAGCCAGACCAGCAACAACTATCTGTTGGCCATACAAATATTTGTTCCATGCGGAAATTGAACTCGCGACAAGCAGCGCAGCAGTCAATCGCTCAACCACTGCACCAATCCTATCAAACTTAAAAAAAAAACAATAATATAAGCTGCTGAAGCATTAATAAAATTATTTGTATTTGTAAGCTTTACTGTAGCTGGCACGGATAGAATGTCACTCTTCCTAGAGCATCAGAATGCTTAAGTGTTCTAGGTGTTCATACAGAGAGTATGGGTGTTCATGCTTAGAGCTTCTGAGTATCTACTTAAATTCCTTGATTCCAAACAATTAAAACAAGAAGAAATCCTTAATTGTTCATAAAAAATTCACACTTCCTGAGTTCGACCTCCACTGCGCGCTAGACACACAGCGCCGACACTATAAACAAGGAGCGAGCGGTAATGTGTGCGCCTATCCCAAGTGAAATATGTGATGCGCCCGCGTCGCTATCTAGAGCTTTTAACACATTAGGTCGGTGTGTTCCACTCGGGTTAATGTGGCCTTTATCCTTCTCCAGGGTAAATTCTATCAGCAGCAAAACTCAACAACAGTTGGGTGGTTTAGACACTCTCAATTACGCATTTAAATTTATTATTAAAGAAGATAATTAATTTACTTAATCGCAGTGTGTGGGATCGTTAGACCATTCTGCTCACACAATAAGAAGAAGAATTGCAGTTATGGGGTGGATTTTTAGTCGTTACGGCAAAAAAATACACTGTAAAAGCAGAAAATCTATCTGAATGTAACAAAAAATCGTCGTGCATGCTTCTTTTACCAAAAATTCTGTTAACACGCTTCTTTTACCAAAAAACTGTATATTATTCTTTTATTATTTTTCTTGATATTATTCTTTTGATTTGTGTTACAAACACTTCCATACTTCTAATTTGATAGATTTATCAATGCTGACATATCAATAGAAATCTTACTAGGAAATATTTATCATAATTGTGAGAAAAAATGTTTCCAATCGAGCCTTACTGTCACTGATTGCTAGAGAAAAATGTAACGCACCACTCCTGCGCAATTAATAAAGACGCCATTAAAAATTACGAAAGCATCTGAGAGTTAAAATGCAATTACATTTGTAACTGATGATCTGTTTCCGACATAGACTGTTAGAAGTATAGAGGCCCCTAATAAATGCATCGTTAAACGTTAATTTTTTTCTTTCTTTGTGATCACACGAACTATACTTATTGTATAGTTAGTGTATAAATATTAAAGTTGCTTTTCTTTTGTCTTCCATTTTCTTCCTCGATTTTTAGGGTTCCTTATCAAAGGGGTATCCAACAGAACCCTATTACTAAGCCTCCGCTGTACGTCTGTCCGTCCGTCTAGCCATCTGTCTGTCTGTCAGCGGGCTGTATTTCAAGAACCCTAATAGGTAGAAAGTTGTAATTTTCACAGATTGTGTATTTCTATTGCCGCTATAACATAAACTTTGATTTTGATTATTTAAATAAATAATAAAAATTAAAGAAACACACATATATATCTATTTGTGGTTTTATTCAGATTGCTCTTTTTAGTGAAAGTAGTTAATTAATTATTTTTTTATAAAAAATCTCATTGGGTTAGGTCAGAATAACGATTATGAGCAGTCTAAAGTAAAAAACCCCTTGAAAAAATGATAAAAAAGCCGACGAAAAATTCTAAGTCTAGGGTGTCCAGAATCATGCCCTGGACCCATGGAAATCGTTTGAGCGTCGATGCCAGATACACGCGGTATATTTTTTTTTTTAATGTTAACTAACTTTATTTTGAAATATGTAATATTGCCTCTGAACGCAAAGGAAATCAGGAGGAACACGGATGGGTTTTTGTCAGTAAGAGTATGACACTCCCTTCTTCTCCACTCCGAGCAGAAGGAGTCATATTTTGATTATTTCCCATCCTTAAAAAAAGGAACTTGTGAATTGAAATTCAAAATTCGGGGAATCAGACTTTGATACAAAAGGAATGTAGTCTTCTCTATCTATTTTTATTACTCTAAGTGCCAATAATTATTTATAAAATGAATCTCAAGCGTATAATTACAATATCATTAATTAAGCTTCTACAATCTATACTAATATTATAAAGAGGTAAAATTTGTTTGTAAGTTTGTAAGTTTGTATGTTTGTATGTTTGTAAGTTTGTATGTAGGGGGTAATCTCAGGAACAACTGGTCCGATTTGAAAAATTCTTTCAGTGTTAAATAGCCCATTTATCGAGGAAGGTTATAGGCTATATATCATCACGCTAAGACAAATAGGAGCGGAGCAGTAATGGAAAATGTGACGCAAACGAAGTTGCGCGGGTCAGCTAGTTTAAGATAAAGCGATTATACTTTAATTGGATCATAAGATCTAATGATCATAATTAGTTTTATCATTTAGGTATTAAAACTGAACAAGGAAATTGAAAAGGTGTGTTAAATTGAATTGAAGTCGTACATTTGTTTTAATGTAAAGCGATATTTTGGTTTTACGTTTTAATGCTAACTGTTATAGTTAATTTTAATGCTTATATCCCATTTAAGGTTCTGTTAGGAATAAGATATAGAAGTTTAACTTTGCAATAATTGAATCAGGCAAAGCTCGCGTGAGGTCCGAGGCTATTTCAAGTTGTAGTTATTTTTTTTATGTTTATAACATTTTTGACGATTGAATGTTTTTTGATAACAACTTTTGTTTAACGTTTCAACTTCATTAATAGTGTTCTATACATTGTCGCACAAGAAATGTCATTACTTCAAATTCATTCGTGATACCATGCGACATTTCTTTAGCACATGCCATTCATTCTTAACTTTTCGACAATCAGTATCAATACATTTTTTACTTTTCTACACAATACGTGGGCGGGCGCTAACTTGCACACACATTTTGCCGTCATCATCGACCACGTGTGTGATACCGACCACATCGCAGCCACAACGCAACCACAAGACCACAAGTGATACCGAACTAGCGGCCGGCCACATCGCAAACACATTCACATTTTGCTGGTACCACAACGCAACCACAAGGCGGGTGACACTATTCACACGTAACCACATTTTGTCACGACGACGGTGTGGTGCGCTTGTGGTACATGTGAAACAAGCCTTAGTATTACTGATAGAATGCCACTCTGTCTACATTAGACATTCAGCACTGCAGTCACGCTTACAGCTTCTGATAAGTACCAGGGGCTCATGAACAAGGAAGAACTACGCAGGAGTTCCCCCCGACTTGCACTTAACAGTTTCAGGATGCTGTTATTGGCACAAGTGAGTAATTAAACGATGAACGCCGGGGGTCTATTTAGAGGCGGCTTCACGCCTTCTCTAGATTTGTGTTCGTCGATTATTACCCTTGACGAAACGGGGTTTGAAGTGATTTCAGGAAGTTAGTTAAGGTGTGGAATTTCATTTGGTATTAAAAAGTTTGCGTTTGGACATAGATTTACGACGTTATAGTTAAGTATAGGTGCGTAATACTAACATACAATGAGTATGACATAACTGTGAGATAGGATCAGTTTAGGATTTATTTAATGAAAGGCACGGTTTCGCTAACGGTCCCAAGTACCTAAAGAGTTCCTCATTTTTTAAGGCCTGCTTTGGATTTCTTTGACGGAACATGTGGGTACTTCGAAACAATTTGAGCAATACTAAACAGTGAAGAGTGATAAATTGATCTGTTTTTAGATTAGATAGCCATTTTCAGATCGATTCATAAAATAACACACCATAAGGTGGAAATCCGCTGCCTTACGCATTTCCTTCAAGATTTAAGACACTTCATTAATTATTCCCCTAATTAATACAGAATTAACCAGCTCCAACCAATATGGATTAACCAAACGATGTTCTCATTAGTCCCAGCCAATTAACAGCAATTAGTTTCAGGTAAATAACATTGTAAAGTTGTGGAAAGCGATGTAAACCAGGGTAAGTTACTGCGGCCGAGGTCAGGAATTGGATGCGCTAATGAAGAACATCTAGGAGGCTAATTGTGACGGAGAGGCCCTTGGGGATCTTGTACGGAGTGGTCGTGACTGCAGTGTTAAGTCTGTAGGTCGGTGATAAATTTTGGAGGGATTAGCTTTTCGAATTAGCTGCGGTGTGGTTGTTGAATTAATGGCGTTGAAGAAAGCTGATCGGATATGGGTCAGGCTAGCATAAGCTACTAGCAGCGCTGACAAATCGAATCTGGAAGAGAAATGCAGTTATTCGTTTTATTCCGTTCTTTACTTGACTTTTTTGTCTACAGTTGCTTGAAGTATTTTATCAATTTCAAAAATTAAATTTGAGAGAAATTATGAATTTGTTTACGACGGTCGGCCGCTTCTTTAACGTTTTATGTGACAACAGTGGTGGAATTATCACAAAAAAAAAGGCAACCGCCGTAAGATTGTAAAATATCGCGTGAAGTTTTAAACAATTTTTTCTTATCAAGACACGGATGTATTGGAAAGTATTGAATTCGGATGGGATATGTTATATTCAAAACGATTATTTCATAATATTTCGAGAGGTAATAAGTAATCTAATCAAGATTTATTAAAATCTTACGGAGTCTGCCACTTTCCGGTGATAGAACCTTTAGTTTGCATTTTTCTGCGATCAGCAAATCTTATGATGAACAACTGACAAGTTTGTCAGACTACATATCGTCGGCTTAGAGTGTAAACCTGCTAAATCCATTTTTTGGCATTTTGACGTTTTTTGTACCATTCTAAAGTTTAACAACAAATACACAACCTAGAATAACAGCTACAGTCAGTTTTCTTTTATAATTGACAAAAACGCGTGAAGAGTAAAACTTTCAAATCCATAACTTCAAAAGTTTGCGGCTAACTCCATGTAATCGGGAACAAAACGCGTACAAATAATGAATGTTCAAATTTTTGGATTTTTTGAAGGAATGTTTTTTGTCTCTCCTGAAAATTTACCTGATATGCAGTTAGCAGGTTTACACTCTAAGCCGACGATATTATGCAGTAGTTTTTTAGTCAACCCTTACAAGCTTATCAATTACGATTTAAAACTATTGTAATTGACGATTTCGCTTTGACTGTCCTGTCCAGATTTCTACAGTTACAGCAGGCAATAAAGCCTTCTAGGCTTGTATGTAAATATTTGGGAAAGTCCAAATAATTTACTTACCGTATGGGAGTGGAACCGAACGAGTTAGGCGTGTAGGAAGGAGCACGAATGGAGGCAAGCAAGGAAACTCGTGCGTTTGGTAATAAATTGTGAAGTCGCTCTGAGGACAGCTATGGGCTATTTATCAGCCTAAGTAAAACCAATTGGCGCAATGTAAATGTGGACGGCGATCGTGATAAATATGTTAGTGTTTTTGTATATGTAACTAGTGGACTTGAGAGAGTCGATTTTTTTTAGTCTGAGGTTTTCTGCTAGAATTCGTTTGGAGATCTAAGACTTGTTCTTTACGAAGAGTTAATGACTAGTTCGTTAAAGACGAAAATGTTCGTTGTTGGTAATATAAATGCCCTCTACCATGCACCTGATTCAGTTTTATATCGTTTAATAATTTCGTCAAGTATAGTGAGTGAAAAATCAAGAATACATAATGATCTCAGAGGGTTGCCCACAAAAAAATGCGCTAGCTAGAAAACAAACACCACATAAATGAATGAAACTTGACTATTTGAACATTCCTGTTAAGGTTTTTAAAACACCCAAAGATTTACAAACAAAACCTGGGTGTTAATTAAAGAAACTTGTTCGGTATCACGCCTGGTATCCATACTGGTATTCATACCTTTAGCATAGACCACAACTCAAACCAAAAAGGCAGCAAAGTCCACAATCCACACTGTAGATCAAAAACACTAGTCTAATATGTAAACACCTGATGATACCATCCAACACAGAACCAATCCAACAAAGCTCCAGCTCCAACCTATCTCTTGTCCTCAATACGGCACCTTACAGATAAAGCTCTCAATTGAGTAGTTCAATTATGCAATCTTCGCATCTCGTAGGCAGTTCGTAATGATCGAGTTAGGGCTGGCTTGCTCAGTGTTCGGGCTGGTGCAGATCGAAGATATGATGGCCGAGGATTTGCATAAGGAGTCAAAGCTGGAGGCGGATTGGTCCTTGAAGACAAACGGTTAGAGTAAGTTTCGGTACGGAAATTCCTAGTTAGAAGTGTGCAACCGTAATGTGTGATTCAAAATCAACTCTTAATGCTTGATAATGTTGATTAAATTTTCATGAATAAAAAGTTGATGAATGAAGGTATTTAGCTGAATCCAGGGTGACTGGAAGCCAACCACAGTGTAGTTGGGAAAAGGCTAGGCAGGTGATGATGATGATGAAAAGTGACAAAATGAAGATAATGAAAAAGAATCATGCAAAAACAATGAGAAATGTAAATGAAGAAAAAATGTAGATGATAGAATACTGTTAATTGTATATCATAACAAATTACACTTAGGAGATGTTGTGACTTTGATTCCTTGAATAAATGGGAAACATGACAGAGCACTCGCTTGAAAGAACTTGCACCACCTCTGTATCTCAAGCTAAGCTTTTGCTACTGTGCTACGATTTCAAGCCTGACTTTCTACAACTCGAGTGTTATTTTCTAGGAAAACTATGAAAATAAAGGAAACGACTCTGGCAATGAGGAACCGTGAACCAAGTGCGTTAAAACATTCGATAAGCGCATTGTTTTCTTGTATCAGCCGCTGAACCTAGAAGCTTTTAAATGTTACGAGTTTTTAACATTACAATTTAACGGTATCGAAAATATTTGGTTGTAGTTACCGATCTTACGATCGGAGAAATTAAATGTAATGTAGCATCGAACAAATTGAATGTAATGAAAGTTTTATTTAATGGGACTAGCGGAGGTCAAAGCGACGTTCACCGAATCCTAAGCTAGATCAGTCCTTTCCTTACGATCCATTCATAATTATTCTTTAGAATTAGATATCATAGCTGATGCATCATCATATTCTTGTAATGTTCTATCATCACACACGTCGCTAGTGTCACTGATTTTATTGAATTGTTGTGAAAATCATTGCTATTATCACCAGACTCGTTTCCCATAGATCTAGCTTTTGCTACTGTGCTACGATTTCAAGCCTGACTTTCTACAACTCGAGTGTTATTTTCTAGGAAAACTATGAAAATAAAGGAAACGACTCTGGGAATGAGGAACCGTGAACCAAGTGCGTTAAAACATTCGATAAGCGCATTGTTTTCTTGTATCAGCCGCTGAACCTAGAAGCTTTTAAATGTTACGAGTTTTTAACATTACAATTTAACGGTATCGAAAATATTTGGTTGTAGTTACCGATCTTACGATCGGAGAAATTAAATGTAATGTAGCATCGAACAAATTGAATGTAATGAAAGTTTTATTTAATGGGACTAGCGGAGGTCAAAGCGACGTTCACCGAATCCTAAGCTAGATCAGTCCTTTCCTTACGATCCATTCATAATTATTCTTTAGAATTAGATATCATAGCTGATGCATCATCATATTCTTGTAATGTTCTATCATCACACACGTCGCTAGTGTCACTGATTTTATTGAATTGTTGTGAAAATCATTGCTATTATCACCAGACTCGTTTCCCATAGATAGATGATCAAAGAACTTTCTGACATTTAAAGACACAATTATTTGGCCAACACCATGCGCAGAACGTCAACCATTTAACCCCTGACAGTTCAAACTGATACCAGAACCAGACCATTTAAACCCATTCAATTTCCATATAATTATAGCCATTACAATTAAAACACATTCCGTAGTGTGAAGCTAGCATATCCTTAGACCTCTAGCCCACGAAACAGTTCCCAGTCATTAACAGTTAGGCTCCGCGCAAACGGGCCACCGACCACAGTCACCGGTGGCTGTCGCGCCCCACGAACTTTGTACTGCGCAAAAGGAGGTGGGCGGTGGCTGCCACCGGTGAATTGTCGCGGACACTGAGTCACGAGTGGCCGCCATGAGTTAAAGCACAGCTAAATGCAGCAGTGTGATCTCGCCAATGTACAGTGAGCAAATAAAACTTGCAAGCCCAGCAGTCGATGAGCATTGACTGATGAACCAATAACGTGAAGCATCAGAGCCATCATCGTCAAACCAGACGGAGAGTGTGCTCACGACTCGTGCCGGTTATTATACACGTGTGCGGCGATTGACATAACGTGTTAAAAAAATCATGAACAGCCAGCCGCCAGTGGCTGTGGTCGGTGGCCCGTTTGCGCGGAGCCTTAGTGCTGGGAACACGATCCTATCGCTTCGGATCTGAACCCAATAGATCTGAACTTGCAACTCTAAGTGCAAACTCTCGGATATATATTAGAGACCGTTAATCCAGTTAATGTATGGCTGGGTTTAAGGTTAATTTTGTTTTAGGTGTTAAAGATGTGGTGGAGTCTTCTACATACAAAGCTAAATCGTGAGAAAGTCACTGATTTCGAATTGTTGTTGCAGTATTTTACGGTAAAAAGAAATTACTGCGTTATTGTAGATATTTTTTTGTTTTAAATCCTCCTAAATCAATTTTAGGGCTTTTGAGCCTATCATATTGGGCATAACTTAACCTAACACGTATATATGGTGGATTGTACTTTTTCGAAGCATACCTAACAATTTTAATGGAACACAAACTTTCTTTTTTCACGTCCGAAACAGCAATTCAGAGTTTCAGAGGAACAAAGAGGAATTAATGTAGGTAGTGTTGTGGAGATCTTTTATCCTTTTTATATAGTACGGATTGATTCAAAGACTCTCTTTTACACACGATCACCTGATGATAACCTCCTCCACCTCCTGATGATACATTTAGTTGAATTCCCACAACTATTACCTATCTACAAACAAACGATGTAACGAAAACCAACCCTCAATACAATAAATTATTCGGATGAAATCTAATACTGGGCAAGTGTCGCTTTCTCGGGGAGCCGCTCGCTGCTGCAAAGCCTTGTAAATTAAGCCGCGCAGATACTTCGATAGTGCCTGCCATGTTTGTTAAAGTGCCATTGAATTAAACTGTACTTTCAAAGTTATGCTCATAGGCTACGGATTGCGCCAATTTAATGGGGTTTAATTGGTTTGTGACGATTGTGTGAATATTGTTGAAAAATAAATTAAATAACGGTTCATGGGCAATGTGGGTCCCAGAAAATGACACACAGCTAGCATTGTGGCTGACCCAAGTGAAGATTGCAGTACGAGCTTGGCGCTCATCAACAGGATTGGTCTAAAATTGCCCAAACCTGGGAGAAATGGAAGTTAGAAGGACGTTTTTGCCCTGCCCTAGTGGGACAAAATAGGCTGAAAATGTTTATCTTTGAAAGCTCTGTTTCATCCATTGGTAGTACTTCGTCGTTGGTTGCTAATTGTCTATCTAGAACTATGCGACACTGTGTGTAATGTCCCGAATTCTGCATTGATGGGAGGTTTCTCCGACCAGATGCATGTAGTGTCTGGTGGGAAACTGCTCCATGGATGTTGTGGGGCTGTTGTATTTGTTCAAATCTGTTGGAGAACGTTGCGATTTTGCGATCCGTGTAGCGTCAGGTTTATTTTGTAGATTTTATTTGGTACACATACCGATGGGGCCTACATCGAGGTAACAACTACAATGCGAGGTGTCTGTCTATAGACGTCCATGCACCTGCTACCCAAGTGTCTTTCTACTAACGTGGCGTGTCCAAGCGTCGAAACCAATGTTTCTCGGCAACCTTTTATTTTTTATTACATTACAATCAGCACAGAACAATTCAATTTAGCACTCTGGCCTAGTTTGTCTTTAAATTGTTCCAATAATACATCAAAAATTGACGCTATAATTGGACTTTCACGAGGTTTACAGGACTCCAAATTGACGCTACTTACACCAGTAATCGTAACAACTTCTTCATCAATCATTACTCTTCCAAAAGTGATAAGTACACTACCGACAGGGTTGCCAACATTCTTAACTGTGTAAGATAATTTACTTCAGAGTTTTGTTTTCTATATTTCTAGTTATTTAGGCCTCGAAGAAGAATTTTATTAAATTGATCTATGATCTATTTTATTGAAAAATAAGATTGCGGCTGGTGGCAAAACATATGTTATAAATTTAATTTGTATGCATAATTTTGGCGCAAATAAACAATTTTTCTTGGTTTCTAAACATAACAATGTTGATCGTATCTGTGAACCATATATTTCAAATTCTATTTCATAAATCTGAACATCTAATTCTGATACAAAACCGTTTGATCAAAAGCTGGTAATTTTATTTTATTTAACATTGTAAACAGTTCTTTTTGCTTGAAAGTAGTTTTTCTATAAGACAGCGCGAGCGTTGGCAACCCTGAAGCCGGCAATGTGATAAGCTTCCGCGAATGCATGCGAACCGCCCATTAAGCGTTGATGCGGCCGATCGGCCATTACGTCCGCGTATTAATTAAATTATTTCCTCCCAGTAATGCTAAATTAATTTAATTGCGATTTGGCACAGCTTTGTCTTATCGGTGAGGTTGTTTCTCTAGGGAAAGCGGGATTTGTGGCTTCTATGTGTCTGTTGGATATTTATAATACTTACAATAGGCGTTTTGTGTTGATAGGCATAATAATTATTAAGCCTTAAAATCATGTTTATTTGTTATTTGAAGATCACAGAGAGTCGACAGTTAACAGTCGTTGCAGATAGCCAGAAGCTAACAAAATCTGTTTTTTTTTTATTGGTAATCAAAATCAAATGATTCCTCCCGCTCTAGGCAGAGCCGAAGGAAGTGACAGACTTTTACTGATTAAAAAAAATAATTTGTAGTCAATAGAAATAACTAAAAACTGAAAAGACACATATAATCAGTTTAAATCCGAGTAAAATATAAAAATTACAAATTACTTAAAAAAAAATATATATTTATACAAAACAGGATTAAAACTAACAGTTTTCATGCAAAACATATGACAGTCTTGTTAACACAGTCCAGTCAGGCAGTTATTTCCAGAAGAAATGTCACAAACCTACAAACCTAATTTGTTTGCAATTAATTTGTGAAAAGTGTATGACAAAACGAATCTTTAATCGTGCAGATATCCTTTGAGTTTCATTTTGGAAGGCATCCAAATCATGAAAAATTATTTAATGATGTCGGGTGCCATTCATTCCGGCAGATGGCGACACGGCTGTTTGTCATTTTTATCGTGAAAATGATTTTAATGTAGCAGAGAGATTATCAAAGATTATGATAACGATAATTATATCTTTCGTTGATGGTTTAAGTTGAATGAAATATGAAAGTGATTTCGTTGTATGAGATGAGCGACATTTTGGCTTCTAATTTCAGAATTAACCTTCGCGAAGTACTAATTTGTATGTGATATTATTTCGTATTCTGACTGCTATAAGCAATTGCCATAGCTTAAAGAGTATACAGGAATCTTATTAGCTCGCTCATCTCATCGTAGAGCTCGACCAAACTAAAAATGTCAAGAGTGGGCTCATCATAAATTAATGAATAAGTGTATGAAAATGAAAATAGTATAACGGTAATAGTTGTGAGTACCTATGACGGCAAAGTGCCTAAAAATTTAATATTAATATTAAATATTCTCAAAAATATAATATCCATAAATACCAGAATAATATTTTCCACGTTGAACAAATAAAAAGCTTTTACGGTCAAATATCAAAGCGTGTGTAATTATTACGCAAAGCGTCAATTGTTTAGAAAATCAAACATCGATGCAAGATTTATTTTGGTTTTGACTGCCTTTGTATTATTTAAATGAATAATTTCAACAACAAATTATCCACCAATATTTTCACAGTTTTATTACATGTTTTACATTTTAAATGACTCGCTTATTTCGGCGCTCCAACAAACCGTTTGATCGAGTAAGATACCATTTTTGTAGTCGTAAAGGGTTTTTGACGCGGTACCTTTGTGTCAACGCCTGGTTAAAGAGAAGAACATTAAATACACTTGTTTGGGCATAAAGTTAAATCGAACGGTTAGTGATGACAGACGATGATGAAGTTGTTAACTATAAGTAAAGTACTGATGATGAGAATGTTAAGATTTTAATGGCTTATGTAATTTTGGGGCGGGTAGTGTGGAGTTTAATTTTAGGGTGTCGATATTGTTTTATTCGGTTCGGTAACCTTTCGAGATGTTGGACTTGGTTTAATATTTGAAACTAAGAGCAAAGATCCGGTGAATGAAAGTCTACAGGTACGTTAGAATGTTCCGCACCTCAGCGACTGAACGAATGTTTTTTTTAATTATTTATGGTCTCTCTTTTACCACAATCTCGCTACATGGAAAATTACGGTGTGGTTGACAATGGAGCATGCTTGCCTAGAGGTAACCTATTTAATCTGGAGACACATACTCCGCCAGGGATTTGCATGTTTGAAACAGGGGCAAATCATATCCTCGTTATGAAGGGCAAAGGATATCTTTTATCCAGGTAATACGTTCCTTTGAGGGAATTCGCCCCCTATATAGTACCTAAGCACAGCTGTTGTAAAACTATCTGCAGATGAACGAGTCACTCCCATTTGGTAACGCTTCCGTTTAGTAACGCTACATCTAATTACTTATAGCGGTGTATCGCATGCACCAGGTACAGTCAGTATGTTAAGTATTTTTTTAAGGAATATAATTATTTGTTTGAAATAAAATAAGTAATGTGCATTTCTAAGTGTCACACAGTTAATTTATATAAATTATGCACAACAACTAATAAGATTAAGTATTTACAATAGGCAAACTTTGTTTGATCATTTCAAATGTGTCTAATTGTGACTAAGGATACATAAATATAAAGAAAAGTAAATAAAATATCAAAATAGAACTGAACACGGCTTAGGTAACTCATCATCAAAACGGTAGTTGTAAAACATAGAAAATAAAATTAATATTAATTAACTTCGACACAAGAACTTTTTTACATGATTAAGGTGTTCTCAGGTACATTATATCTATAAACGTATAAACGTTAATGTGTATGTAGCGTTACCAGACGGGAGTTATCCAAATGACCAAACAAGTTTGCAAGTAGGTAAATGAGTTATAAATTTTAAGGTGTATACAAAAAAACTTATCATCGCATTCGCGAAAGTATCATTCAAGTTTAAATATCGAAATCCGACGTCATTACAGGCCGTATATTGTCAGATGGACCATAAAAGGACGGTTAACTTTTGGTAATCTCGAAAAGGTTAATTCACTGGAACACCAGCTATCAATTAAATACAACAACTTTAGTAAATAGCTTTATTTTAAGACGTCTATATGAACAAAGGCGTATTATTTAAATTAATGAACGTATATTTATTATTTAGATACTTATCTTCCGAAATCAATTTGGAAACTAATGTATATTTATATGTACGACTCTCTTTGATGAAAAATACAAATATGTATGTTCGTATAGGTACCTATATAACTCAACAATGTAGAGAGCAGCTGATTTAGTCAAGAGCGCTTTCACATTTTTTCTTGAATTTTAGCGTTTTATTCGAATTTTGATGTGTGATTTTGCTTTAGATATAGCATTAAAAAAAAATAAAAAATATGCCTAAGACAGTTTTGTCAAAGCGCTCTTACAAAATCGAATTGCTCAGGTTGACTAAAGTTGAATACCGCGCGTCACAAGATTATATTGATTTTCGACAATTATTTAAAAATATTTACTTTACTTTTAATTAGACCAATTTTTTTTTCAAGCAATATAGCAATGTCACACACAATTGAATTTTGATTAAAATTTCATAGGTAGTGGTAGTCTTTTTAACCCAAAGGTTGACTGGTAGAGAATGCCTTGTTGCATTAAGTCCGCCCATGTACCACTATTGTGCATAAAGTCTAAATAAATAAATAAATAAATAAAAATTATAGTTTCGTACGGAAAATTGTCAATAACTCTCAGTTTTACAGAATTATTTTTGGTGTATTACTGTATGAATCGTAATAAATTGATTTGAACATTCCAAAGTAGAAGATACAGTTGTACCGTGGACATTTTTATAAAAGATTAAATTATAATATCTTCGGTGTACCAAGGTATCAAAAGATACCCTAAAGCAACGTTTTGTGAAACATCCTTTGCGGAGTCAAGGATTTTACTGATGTACGTGAACAAATTGAAATATTTATTTAGAACAGTCCCAAGATAAATGATCAAACTATCTTAGGCATATTTTTTTTTTTTTTTCAATGCTATATCTAAAGCAAAATCACACATCAAAATTCGAATAAAACGTTAAAATTCAAGAAAAAATGTGAAAGCCCTCTTAAGGGATGTCAGGATTGGCCTCACAATATAAGCTTTTCTTAATTACCAGTATTTTTACACCCTAAAGATTTCAAATTAGTACAGTCACTATAAAATAAAAACATTAAACTTTTTCAACACATCGTCATCTTCCTGACCTTATCCCATGTTACTTGGGGTCGGCGCAACACGTTTTTTTCACTTTTTCAACACATCTTTCAACAATAATTTTTTTATAAGAAAATTTAACTACATTGAACATTTTCAATAAAAAAATCTGTAATTTGAAAAACATACCACGCAATGTATCAGCAACAGGCAACATTTCTCATCTTGATGTAGGTACCTACTTACGAAGTTTGGAGCATACGTCCTTAGATTTCATACTTACCTGTAACAAAACAGTGAACAATTAAATACTAAATATATAAATAATTGTGACGATGAATGTCTTATCGTATTTTTTTAACATACAGCTTCACACTGACCGGCAAATTACAAAGTACGTAAAAATATTTGAATTTCGCGGGCTACCCCTTTGAATTTGGCGCTTCCACCTTAAAGATGAAATTGAAATTTGACAGATTGTTACGTGAATAATATTCTACAAAGATTCCGCTAAATTGGCTACTTTAGACCCGCAGCAAGTTGATAACATAAGTTTTAGATATTTTTATATCATAGAGCAACACACCGGGAAAAAGTGAAGGCTATGGGGGCCACCTTTGCCCAGCAGTGGAACAACATAGGCTGAAATAAAAAATATGTCATCGATTTCAGTGTTGACCCCATGGTTGACCCCATAGTAAAAGTTGTTCATAATGATGAATACAAAGACCCCATTCAGTCTGCATTCAAAGAATACAGATTGAATATTACGTTCAGCCTGTATTCTTTGGCAGACTGAACGTAATATTATGTTAGATATTCAGGTTACATCTGGGTAGTTTACTATACGGACCTTGTAGAAACCAGAACAAATTTCCGTGCGTTCAGGTCCGATTTTGCCATACCTATTACTGGATTTAAAGTAGCTCACAATTTAGGATCCATTAATTTCAGTGTTAATATATAATCCGTGGTGCTTGGCAACTGGGCTTAACCCAGTTGTATATGTCCCTTGGTGCCTATTGGCCTAACTCAAATCTGTCTCCTGCTTGATAAGGAGGGAAGTGGAAATTATATTTTTTTTTTCCTACTCCTTCGCTGTACTTTTCTGATTAATTTCGATGCGGGATCCAAGACAGTTGAATCGTTTCTCCGGGACTCGTCGGGCTTCATTAGCTCGGCTTTTTTCTGGTGGTCGCCACTGTTGATTCTAGCTTTCAGGAGTTGCTGTGGTTGGAAATGTGTGGCGGGCTTGTCCCAAAAAAAAAGACCCCATTTTAGAAACTCCGTTTATTCGGTTTTCCACTGCCGCGCTGGAGACGGGTTCGGTGTGTGTGTGTTATGTTGCAGAACAACCTGCTGCTCTTGTCGCTAGCGCGGCAGGATTAGCTTCATTCATTTGACTGACAGACCTTGACTATTCAAAAGTGCCTGTAACTGGTCTATTTGAAATAAAGGAATTTGAATTTGTATTTGTACACTTTGTAGATACATACTTATGACATTCAATCGTAGCTGAATCATAAAATCAATTTGCATACAACAACATTATCTACCTACTTTATCTATACCAATAAGTAGAGCGCAAATCAACCTATCTGTCTATCCGTCAGCAAACTAGATGTGTCGTAAATGATCTATAGCCTACGTGCGTCTATGGCAAGCGGCCGACCTGGATTTTATATCTATTTGTCTAGATAAAGATAATATGGCGATGAAATAAATCTAGTTTTAAATTATCGATTTGTTTTTGTTTTTATTTATTGTTTCGTCTTTGCAAGAAGGTTAATGATTAAAATATTTTTGAGAAATAATACCAAATGGTATGTGTTTAGTTACGCAATCGTCAGAAAGTTTTTATTTCAGGAATAAATATGAATGTTGGTTTGAAATACGTCTTCCTTTCAGGCAAGATTAAGATGACTTGAAAAAAAAATCAAACCTTAAGATAGGTATGTAAAATCGTGACCACATAATTCACGTATAGTTTAGAATGTTTACAATCACAGTCATCATAATCGCCATTTAGTACATAATAATACAATTTTGATGCATAAATACATACATATCAAAATGAAGATACTTAACTCATTTAAAAATCAGTTCCTGCTTCCATAAATTCTACAATTAATAACTTCATTATTCCTATCTTATGTAACAAATAGTAGTTTAATAATCACAATCTTTCAAAACATCGATAAATCTTATCGATAAAATAGTCGATTGTTCTTACCATAAACAATGTAGAGTTTGCAAAGCTATCGAGTATCGATTCATTTGCAATGCATATTTGAACAATTTCTAGTTCTTTATGACAATTTAAAAGCTTTGCCATCGATTTATTGTAGTTTGTATGAAATACGTGACAGCTATACCCCTATACAGGACTTAGCAGGTAACAATGTAGGTATTTACGCATTAACGCTAATAACAAGTAACGGTATTGAGTAATATTGCCTACAACAAGATGAGTCTCATCTTTTTCAGAATTTTAACTCAAAAGAGGGTCCCATTAAGGAAAGCAGCTAACAAAATGGCTGGACTGTTTTGTAGATATGTATATGAAACATAATATTTAGGGTTCCGAATATCCGTAAAAAATGGAACCCTTATAGGATCACTCGTGTGTCTGTCTGTCTGTCCGTTTGTCGCAACCAGTTTTTTCCGTATCTACCAGACCAATTCTGTTGAAATTTGATATACATATGGATTTCTGTGATTCAAACATGGACACGTGTTACGTAAATAAATAAATATTTAGTATGGGGGTCACTTTTGGGGGACAAACTAGAAAAAATATATCCAAACTATATTGTGTGACATATCAAATGAAAGCACTTACTGTGAGGGTTTTAATTATATTTTGTCATAATTTTAAAATAAATAGTTTTGAAATTATTCAAGAAATAAGACCAAAAATAGCCAAAAATTTTGAAAAAAATGTAGATAAGAATAGATATAGATAGATAAATAGAGATAAGGTAGTGTTAAAATCCTCCTCCTTGCTTCTTATTCCTCAGTGCTGAGGGTTGTGACCTCCCTTCTGTATCACTTTCACACGTATGATGGCTCTCCACCTGTTCCTGTCCCTGGTAGTGTGGAGGGCGTTGTGAACGGTAGAGTCAAGGGCGATGCGGGTCTGGTCAGGCCAACGTATTGTGCTGCGTCTACGAGGTCTTTTTCCGTCTACTTTGCCGGTATTGATGAGCTTTTTGAGGTTATCACCTTCTTTCCTTGCAATGTGACCGAAGTATTCTAGGACTCTGCGCAGACACTCAGATGACAGCCGTGAGGAGATCTTGAGTTCTAGAAATGTGGATAAGTTATAGTCCGAAACGCTTCCCAAGGAATAAATTATGTTAAAATAACATGATTATAAAATAAAAATTGGTTCGGAACCCTTTGCAGGTGAGTCCGACTCGCACTTGGCCACTTTTTTTAAATATGTTGTTTTTTTTTTGTTTAAGATTTGCAAATCCAGATAAGAATGCTCGCCTTTCAACGCACGCCCCAATCACTGCAACTCCTAAGAATTCGAATCAACTGTGGCGAACACCATAAAGCTTTGAGTCAATGAAGTTCAACAAGCCCCGAAGAAACGACTCTACTGTCTTGGATCTCTTGCTCTTGTATTCAATGTGTAATTCTACATAAGGGTATTGTATCTACATAGATTGAATAAATAAAAAGCACGTCCCGCAGCGAAATTAATTAGTAAAACAGTCAGATTACTATATCAAGTAGGTATGCTGTATAGATGTTATTATGATCTACAATGATCAAACCTTATCATAATTCTAGATCATGTACCACCCACTTAATAAAATCGCTTTACATACGGAAGCCGTGTAGCATAACAATGAGATATAGTCACTGACACCACTCAAATGATCGATGGTGACAATTATCAAGTAAACCATAGTAATTTGCCTCGAACATAACATGATAATATCCTTAAACTGCTGTTCTTGGCGCCGACTATGCAAAGTAAATCGCACGTGTAGGAAACACGCCTGGTTCATTCATTAGGGTAATAATATGATGAATATCACGGTGACATTATTTATATTGGATATTTACATAATTGGTCTGAAGGCGCCTCAGATTGTGAACTGAAGGGTTGTTTACTGCGGTTCAGTTGGAAGGCAGGCTTGGCCTCCGAAAAAATCTAATTTGTCCGTCAGATAGATTCAAAATATATGTGACCCTTTTTTTCTTTTGTTACGTTAACCATAATTGACGAAGATACGACGATATAAAATTCTCAATAGGTCACGCCGTGGTATAATTTTTAGTGCGTTCTGACGTCTTGAGCCCCCAGTCCCGAGTTTTGATGTGTTTAAATCTTTGTCAATATTTATTGATTTACAAAAACAAAAAATTTGGGTCCAATATTTTTCAATTGTTTAACAGGCGGACTAAATAGATTTGCAATTTATTGATGGTAGATACTAGCCTATTCTGCCATAACTCTAAGGAAGTGTTGATTTATAAGGCTGTTCTCGCATTAACATAAATTTTCGCAAAAAAAAAAACAGGTAGCCTATAACCGTCTCCTAAACCCGAGGCCCCATTTATCTCTGTACCAAAATTAATCAAAATCGGTTCAGCGATTAAAATATAATACGAAAAATAAATTAAAAAATAAATACGAATTTATACTTCGCTGTCTGAAAATTTTATTTATTACTATGGTTCAAATACCTTTGAAAAGACCCTCATCATCTTATTAATTAAAACGAAAAAAGTTAAAAATCTCTTTAGACCATAAACAAAAACTTGCTTCCAAGTCCGAAAATCAACTAATTGCACTTTCGGGACATCACTTTTACCTTCCAATCACGATACCCGCCAATGAAACGAAAGAATCTAAAAAAAAAAACGCACTTTCAAAAAAAGAACAGCTAACGAGCATAAAACATGTATAAATTGAGAAGCATCTTTAAAAATAAAACAAAATGTCCTGCATCGCGTGTCTTATATTCGCATAAGGAAATGAGCCGGGAGTCGAACGGGACAACTCTCTTAATTGCCCCGATTGATTGGCACTGAACCATCTCGATAAACGAGGATACTCCCGCCCTTGTTGAGGACATTACGACACATCTTCAGTCATTATGGACAAGCAGTTTGCGTTAAAATTAGAGAGAGGGAATAAGTAATTGCATTAGTTGTTGCAAGGGATGTAACTGTAGTTTAGTTGCTTTTAATAAATGATGGAATTTGTGATTTGTAATGAAGGCAAAAAGAGTAAGAGCTGTGATTGGTTTGGTTCATAAGTGGTACTTTTTTACTAGACATCAACGTGTTTCAAGCAGTATAATGCGATATAACACTTTTCTTAATTACATTATTGGTCTATGTATACTCTAACTTTCATACCTTAAAATGTTTTCACCAAGTTTTATCGACACTGACTGATTATGGACTAATAGTCTGAAATAAAGATTTATTTAATTTTTAATTTTAATTTTTTATCTACAACTTTTTTGTCTAATGAATTTTATTGTAAAAAATCCTATAATTTCGGATAATTTTTCACTACGTGGCAAATGAAAGAGTAACATACTAGTCGGACAAAACATTCTAAGTAGTCTATCAACATAATTTTCTGTATAATTTCTTTTTTTTTACATACAATTTGCTTTTCGGATACCAAACCCTCGTCTTTACCCACTGATCTCAAAATGGCGCCAATAACGCAACTTTCGCGCCAAAACACAACACAAAACCGGGAAACAGAGAGTCCAATAATAATAACCAGCCTGTAATCGAACACTGTATAACAAATTAACGAATAACATGTATGAATAAGCTTCGGAATTTAAACAAAGTGCCATTAAGTGGGCCGAGCTATTGCGCCCGGGCTATTTCAGGTCCGTTGTGCAATCATCGATACGAGTGTCGCGAATAGCTGGCGAAGTGTTAGTGGCGAATTTTCGGGGATTGAAGAAAAATTTGAGGGTACTGAAGGGTCCAGGGTTGCGGGATTGTTCGCTAGGGTTATCGCGGCCCTGGAAAGCAAAAGGCATTTGAAGGAACACGGATGGGTTTTAGTCAGTGAAAGTGTCACTTCCTCCAATAGAGCAGGGGGAGTCATTTGAGGATTTCCCATCTATAAAAGAGGGGTTGTGAAGGATGGAAAAGTTGGGGAAATATCTTTCTCGGGTAATAAGCTATTTATTGTTGCTGAGATTCATAAGGAACTTTTATACCATAAAATGCATGAGTGCTGTCGGATAGGAAACAGGAGATGATGCGGTATAATGAAATGCTAATTAATAGCAGTTTCAGTAAGTCTATCTTGTAAATGAAAGCAAGCTATTGCTAAAAGCTTTCCCATGTCGAATGCAGCTGGCTTCCCTTTTCTAACATCGTATCAGACACATTATATGCTTCCGATACTGATAAGTAACTGACAGACAACGCATAGCCGAAACTACTGGTCGTTGAAAGCTTGTCCCTACATTCCTACGGGAACGGGAAAAAACGCGGGAAATATGCGCGTACGAAGTCGCGGGAAAAATACAGGCTAGGTAGAGGCGTCAGCACTATAGTAGTTTTTTTACCGGTCATGTTTAGGTTCTCTAAGGGGAGAGCCTATATTGCCACCGACCAGACATGTATCCAAACTTCCTGCTGCTTCTCAGAAATTCCAGACTGAAAACACAGAAACAAATCCTATCTTACTATCTATACTAATATTAGGTATAAAGCAGAAGAGTTTGTTTGTTTGTTTGGTTGAACGCGCTAATCTCAGGAACTACTGGTCTAATTTGAAAAATTCTCTCAGTGTTAGATAGCCCATTTATCGAGGAAGGCTATAGGCTATATAATCACGCTAAGACTAATAGGAGCGGAGCAGTAATGAAAAATGTTACGCAGACGACGTTGCACGGGTCAGCTAGTTAAGAATAATAAAAAAAGTTTGTACTAATCAATCAAACCTTATCTGTGCAAAATTGAACAAATGGCACTTAGGTCGACCCGGTAGCATGTTCCCGTGGGAACCTCGGAAAAATGCTTATGCATGTAATCCTAATAGGGAACTTTCCCATTACTAAGACATAGGCTTCCTCCTTGAGAAGTGTTGGTGGCTACCTTAACATTATTAATCTAACTATCACCTTCAAACAAATCTTTACAGGTTAACCTAAATGCATATAATCTAGTAAACGACTAAAATCCATCAGTTATACCCAGACTCGTTAGCTGTGAACATATCGGCGTCAATCAGTGAGACGTGCTAATTACATGATAATTGGACCACGTATTAACGGCGCGCGCGCATACTACGTCTGTCCAAATAAGGAGTGAGGCTGTTATGGTGATAATGGCACCACCATAACCACTGTATGTAGTAGCTGGATTTATATTTAGGGTTCTGTAGTTTCCAAAGGCTTCTATGAGTCTTCTAACCTAACCTAACCTAACCCCATAAGTGCCGACTGAGATTAGGTTAGCTTACTTTTGTTCCATGTCCTTCATTACGTAATTGTTTAATAATTGCTGAGAATTTAAAAAAATATATAGGAAATTTAGTAAAATAGATATTTAGGATAATGTAGGAAAATAGATATCTAGGATTATTTATGAAGTAGACCTGCCTTGGCTGGCAGGGTTGCGGAATTTGTTCGAAAGAGTCACCACGGCCGTAGGTCATTTGATGATTTCCCATCCTTAGAAAAGGTCAATTTATGAAATACATATTTAAAGCTGCAAACGTCGTAGAATTGTTAAATATCGTGTGTGTAAATTGTAAAATATTTTTTTCGTAATAATCCACGGATATATTGGAAATTATTGAATTTGGATGTGATTTGTTGTATACAAAACGATTTTTTCATAATAGAAATCATAATCTAATCAAGATTGATTAAATTCTGCAAATATCTGGTGACCGAATTAAGAAAACTTCGAAAAAGAAAACCGATTTAAGAAAACTAAGAAAACTTGGAAAATCGATCATTCTGTTACCCTAGGGCAATATAGGAACAGTTACATGAGTTTGCGAGTTCGGCTTGCTCTTGGTTCAGTTTTTTCTTCGTGTCGGCATGAGCTTTACGAGATTATCTCGTCATCGTGTAAACAATCGACAGACAGCTGGCTGGTAGCAGAGTTGCCTGACGTACCTACTTAAGTACCTCCACTCAAGGAGGCTCTTTAAAAGGATTACCTCAAACTTATTTGCAACTTTGTGTTTGTGTACCTATGTTACAAGATACTTATTGGGTAAGAAGAACTTTCCTTTGTGTTATTTGACTTACAATTCACGAAATAATTATAACTGAATAACAAAAAGAAACTGGGAAAAAAATTAGAGCTCAGGCAATGTCAATTGATCAGACTTAGAGATTTAATTGCGCTTTTACAAAATGTGCGTTGCCACTGGGGATCTCACAAAAATATAGGTTAGTGTTTTGGTAACGTTTTTTACGTTAAAACTACAGTACAATAAAACTACCTACTCGTACATATTACACGCTCCAATGAATAAACAAATCACACACTCAAGATTACACTTAATCCTAATCCTAACATTACATCGACAAATCATCGAACAACTCGTTAGTTCGTTACAAATCGATCTTACGCACATTCAACTAGTTTTAAGTTCCTGTCTTACTTCTATTAAAACTAATAATATTATACAGCAATGTTTTTTACTTATGGCAAGTAATTAGCACCTTGAAATGGCGAACCATATTAGCGTATAACCAATAACCAGGCGGGATATTAAAATGCGGCTTGGTTTGTGGAGGGGTTAAGTTGTAAGCTGTTAGCTGGAAGAAAGCTTTAGCATTACTTGTAGAATAAGTTTGCGAAATTTAATAGGAACAATCAAAGACATTTAAAAACGGCTGGTTGACCTTTACTGTGACCTAAAAGTTGTTTTTTTTTTTTGGCAGAGGCTAAGCATACCGCTTCTCTCTCAAAAAATCTTCACTTCAAACATTCTTCTCATTTGGTAATGTAGGTACCCCTCATTACCAGCTGAGAACAATTTTTTTTATGCTTATTAAGTAAAATATGAAATGATAATCTGATGTTTCTGGCTTAATACAAAACTGTTTTCTGGTGTTCTAGACTGTAAGACTTCCATCCGAGACGCACTTGGCTGGCTTTTTTAAACTACAAAATTTTTCGGGTTCGAATTTAACAAAATATGCAATACTCTATTCCTTCATGCCTTGTTCACCATTGCAAGGGCGAGCAAAAAACCGCTACCAATCATAACATCTGACAGAGATCTGGCGGCGCAGGCGCAACAATCAAAGCATTACGGCTAACGTTTCAATCTGAGATTAACGACAACTGACAGTTAACCGCAGTAGTTTAACTGACTGTTTAAATAGTTATCGTTCGAGGATTAGTGACTTGGAGTATGGTCACACTACCTCACAATATCGCTACTCAATCAGCTGTGCCATTGGCAATGTGTCGTTTAGAACTACTGTGATATTTAGCTAAGAGTATTTATTTAACAATTTATGTACACACACACACAAGTATTTATAGTATTGTGTATTTTATTTTTTCAATGTGTGTGCAAACATGACTTCTCTTCAGTGGAAAGATGCCCATTACACAAACAACGCGTGTAATGGACAGACTTACAACATTATTACCCACACATTGAAAAAATAAAATACATCAATATTATAAATGATGATTTGATGGCACTTTGAAGCCCTCTGCGGCTAAAAATTTTTCTGCAGCTTTGGTGCGGCTTCGACCTCGTGAAAGTCGAAATTATTCTAGGGAAACTTACTACCGGGACAAATAGTAATAATAAATAATTAAACCATTTAATTTATTATTCTAGTTACCTAATCTAATTGTATTAGGTTGAAACTTGGCGCATGGCAGACTATACTGCCATGCGCCAAGTTTCAACCTAATACAATTGAGTAGAGGCATGATTGGTCTGCAGTCATGCAAACTTTCAAAGTAGGAAAGTAGGGCTAACTTAGACAGTTACAAACAATCCCGTACTTTTCAGAGACATACCCAACTAAACCTTCTACAAACCACCAGATACTATGGAACCGTTTTTGCCGATTCTTGGTCTCCACACATATTACAGCCCGGATTACCTCGGCTTACGTTCGGAAACACTCCATCTGCATTACTAAGAAGCTATATTTTAATTTGGTTTTTTCACGGTGATTAGTCGAAGATGGATTGCTTGTCTGTCCGTCTGTTTTGGCCTAATTTCTGTCTGTATTTGGTAGTGATCTAGTTTTGATTTGTTTTGTTTCGTATCGTGGGAATTTGTTGATATTTCTGTTGGATGCCATGGGATATTAGTTAGGATTGGATGCCAGACTGCAGAATGCATTAGAGGCCCAGATGATTTTATCTGGGCATTATATTAACACAAATCCTTCCATGTATTTATTTTCTGAGGTATTTGCCCAGTATTGGCAGAATATAAAATATA
Organism: Ceramica pisi; assembly: GCA_963859965.1. NCBI lineage: Eukaryota > Metazoa > Arthropoda > Insecta > Lepidoptera > Noctuidae > Ceramica > Ceramica pisi. The sequence goes on along the minus strand of OY982549.1, from coordinate 5,032,796 downwards.
AACTCTCTCCCAGCATCTGTGTACCCCATGTGACACGTCAGCTTTCAATGCAATGATTGAGTGAAGTGAGTGCCAATAGGGAATATGCATAAAAAAAAATATTTATTAACTAAACAGTTTATCTAAAAATATACAAAAATACATAACTAACAGTGGAAATAGAATCAAAATTGCTCGAAAAACAAGCGAGATATAATTAGTTTAAACAAATATGTCTGTCCCTCTCGCGAAAACGCTGTTTTCTATGGCAGCTGTATAGACGTCACGTAATGTGACGTCAAATTCCATGTCGGACTTCTCGTTCTAATAGTAATCTTTTAAGCGTTATAACTTCATCGCTGATGAAGATATTTAAAAAATATTTTCTTGAGTGTTTACTGGAGCTTATAAGTAATTCATTTTGTAAATAAAAAAATCGCGTGCATATTCCCTATTCTACTAATTATCACATTCGCATCTCAATCGCAATCTGTAAAAAATGTAGGAAAATTAAGGCTTTTTTGATAGTTTGCGATTGCCATTCGAATGCGAAAGTTGTTTAAAAGTTAGTAGAATTATTGGCCCTCAGGTATCTTATGGGTTCGTTTGCCCCACCGTAGACCATTCACCACTTACCATCAGGCAAGATCGAGGTTAAGAGCGGGCTCATCAGGAATAGTTAAAAAACATTTTTCTTATTTAAGGGTGTATAAATGTCGTAAGTTATGAATCGACCGGTGTTCATCTGTGTCACCTATTTAAAATAACTTCATATAAGGACTGAATTTAAATTTGATTCCAATCAAAACGGTACAGTAGTTTTTAGAGACGCATCTTCATACGGACTTTCCAAGGTTTCTTCGGCATTATTAATTTAGTAACTGGTACACCTGAATATACTATTGAGCAATCTACCAGAGCATCAAGACATACCACTAATAGGGAGTAAGCAGACAAGTTTATTACAATACAGAGATCATGATACAAAATTTATAAATAATCAAGCCTTGTGAGAGGAACCCATTTAATAATTTAATTTCGCTCTCCTTTTAAAGGCAGATTCATTTGCAGTCAAAATTATGTATTCATTTATAGCTAAGTTTTATTATTCAATCGTAGTATTGATGGTCGATGGAGATTTTAATTCAGTCTTCCAATATTTTATTGAAAAGTAATGATGTTGATAGATTCAGTGGGTGGAGAAGTTAATGAAGATATTTTCATGTTAATGAAGTTATACATCCTTTTTTTTTTTGTTAAAGTTAATGGGCCATTTCATGCTGAATATTATGAACCTTAGTTGAATAGCAGTTTTAGAAGATGGAGTTGAGTATTCAGGAGCAGAAAGAAGGTAGTATAATGTTTGAGGAACGGCGATTCAAAAGCAAACTATAAGACATAAATGAAGCAAAGTCTACATTAGGGTAATCAAACTATTAGAGAGGTGAAACTATTTGTTATAATATGTTGGTAAAAAGTAATCTTTGGAAGTACTAAGGAAGTACCACAATAATTTCACTGATGGAAAGCTACACTATTCTTGAGTGCCATGGGCTACGCAAGAGAGTGGTGTAGGCCATGGAAACAAAGCCGCAGTTACAGTCGACTAATCACATTTAGAATAAAATTAAACAAAAAAAAATGTATCCAGTCGGTGGAACTAAATACATTTTATATGGCAGAGCAGAATATACCAATGACTAAACCCACCTAACAAAATTAGCCTCACCTCATCGATTCTCCATCTTTAACTCAGTGTCAATTCGCATTAACTCCAGTCAGTTAGGGTGACAATAAATTGATGTGGGCGAGTAGATAGCAAAATAAATAGAGACGTCATTATGTTCCTGTGGGCTGGGTATAAATAAATATCGAGTTAGAAGCACAGAGGTGGCTGTAATCAGCTGTGACGGGTATACTCGACTGTTGACAATTCTTAACTCTGTGTAAGAATTTATGGCAGTTGAGTGTATCCAGGACTTAACATGGTACTGTTTGTTGTTTTCAATGTAGCAGAAGCGAGAACGTTTTCGCAAGGTTTTGTCTTTTCAGGTTGTGATTTTATAGGAATAATTATATTATGAATCTCATTTTGAGATAGCAAAATTGATAGAGAATAAATTACAATGATGTACAAAATCTTTTCAGCAACCGAATCACTTGTCAAAACAACTATTTTATGCCTGCTGGGAGAGATGGATTTGGAAGTTACCAATTAGAAAGATTGCCTGACATAATAGTACAGTCATTTGGAGCACAAAAAGCCATGGCAATATTGCAACCATACTACCCATGTAGGGTATTATCTATCTGTAGATATACACCTCATCACACACAATACAATGTATTAAGCAATTCGCGACGCGCCGCCCTCGTCAACGTCGCGCGTTACCGTCAGCTGTTCTTGTTTGTTGTTTTATTTTTGTGGAGACAGAAGATGCAAATACAAGATGAAAAATTTATTCATACTGGTTCAATCATACTAGGTATTGGTCAGCTGTTGAAAGAAAGAAAAAACCGTTTATTCTGCCAAAAAGGGCCCACAAAATGATTGTTACTTTTTTGTGCGTTAAACCGAATTGCAATTTTTTTTACATGATTATACTCAACACGATAAAACAAAAGAACAAGTACAAACATCAACTGAAACTAAATATATAAATAAACATTCAATAACTATATTAATTAATATCTATGTGCAATAACAATATCCTATTGTCTTCGCATATTATTATAATAATATAACAATTAATATTGTTTTATTAACACCTCCGATCTGTAGGTATGTTGTTCACTTGTACCCTTACGTACCAAAGAGTGCAGAATGTGGGAGATGTGGCATTTGGCAGTTATTCCTGGGATGTTTAAGAAGTTCTGGATATGAAGTCTGTCTGAGTCTTTGTGTCTTGTCAGCTTTTTTTACTATTGATAGGCATACGTTTGATCGCTATCTCACCTGATGTTAAGCGATGATGCGGTCTAAGGTGGAGCACGCTTGCCTAAAAGTAACCTATTCACTCTTGACTTAAAGACTCCCAGGTTGTAGCTATCAGGAAACACAGACTCAGGCAGGGAATTCCACTCCTTAGCTGTACGCACAATAAATGTATTCCCAAAACGTTTTGTGCGTATAGGTGGGATGTCCACCATGTACCTGTGGCGCATCGCCTTTACATCTTGTGGTCCGATGGTGGAACGGGCTTGGCGGAATTAAATTACCGATAGAAAACCGACAGGCCAGCAAGTCGGCGACGATGCTCAAGACTTTGGAGCTTCGATTCAACGAGCTTATCATTGTCGATAATCCTCTTGGCTCGTTTTTCAATTGACTCGAGGGCATCAAGCAGTGTTCTAAGTCTCAGAGCGGATTTTAACAATGAAACTGAACGCAGTCAATACATCTAAACTGCGTCTATGAGCTGTCAGTGTCAATATTCCACAGAAAATGGGCTATCCAACACTAAAATAATTTTTCAATTATGCAAACCCACAAACTCTTCAGTTTTATAATATTAGCATACTAGTAGATGTCCTTATGACTAAGCACATTTGCGAGTAAATTAGAAGAGTGGGCGAGATATAATCAAAGCCACACCGTTTAGCATATCAACTGAGCTTCCATAATCATTGCATATTATTGACCACTTATCACACACAAGGATGACCACAATTATTTATGCAACAAGCAAGCAAACAGCTCGTAAAACACAGTTGTCTTCACCGTGGCGTGTAAATTGATATTATTGCTCAAATGTATTGTACATTTAAAATTTTATTTATATTATACATAACCGCATACTTGTAATGTTTAGAGCGGGTGCAAATTGTGGTCTTAAGTTAAGAGTTTCCAGCGTGTGAGCCAGCGTGTTTACAAAAATACTAATTAGTGGAGTGGAAAGCAAACATGCTGTATTTATGTCAAGAGTGAATAGGTTACTTCTAGGTGAGTGTACTCCATCATCGACAGCATCATCGATTACAATCAACTGAAGAAGTGATCAAACGCCAGCCAATCTTTCTTTATGAATAGTATTAGCAGACCCGCGGAAGTATTCCCGTCAGAGCACCAATTTTAAGAGCACCAATGTTTAGAGCACCAAAACTATTCCCATGAGAGCACCAATCAATATTTTTGCTTGGTGCTATATCGGGAATACAATAAAAAAACGTATTTTATTCCCATTAGAGCACCAGCGGTTCATTTTAGTGGTGTGCCCACACCACTAAACTAAGATATATTTTAAAATATATCGATTAACCATCTAAAAGGTTCACACGAAACAGTTGTCTGCACAGACTAAGTTGCGAAGAAAAATTGTAAAGAAGTTTATAAAAGTCTGTACCGTGTGAACGGTCCATAAATCACAACTCAAAATATTTTTTTTCAACTACGGCACTTACAAAATTTAGCTGACTCAGACAAAAATCAGACATAGGTATCTAAGTTTCTTTGTCGTCTTGGGTGAACTGATTACGTTGTGCTGACAGTCCTTGTAATCAAGATGGAATTTTATTTCAAGTTACGAAAATTAAAAAACCCCCTACACAAAAAATAAACTCTAAAAACTAACAAATAATATTTATATATTTATTTTGGGGGCCTAGTCACCCGTGTCCATAGGAGAATACCCTTCAGCGAATCCCTACACGTGGTCCCCGGGTGGTGCTAAATAGGTGACACTAATCGCCTCCGTGGTCTAGTGGTTATACCACCTGATTCAGACCCAGAGGTCCCGGGTTCGATTCCCAGCGGGGGCAAATTTTTTGATCGGTTTTTTGGTGGTAGGACTTGTTCTAAGTCCGCCTGGTAAGCTGCCACCATCATGTCTAAGTCTGTCGCCATAACAACAATGTTAACAGTATTGTTGTGTTCCGGCAGTTTGAGGTATGATATAGCCAGTTCCTCTATGTAAGAGGATTCCGGGTGAAACTCGCTTCCATCTTCAGCCTTATCATCACTTTTTTAGGATGGAAACGGGGTGTCAGACTCTTACTGAGTAAAACCCAACCGTGTTCCTGCTAATGGCCTTTTTTCCAGGGCTGCGCTGACTCTTTCAAACGAATTTGCAAGCCTGGCAGACAATGGCCCCAGCGGGCCCCGTCTTCTATGCTGATATCTCTGAGGCGTGCGTGGAATACAATGCACCGTCGACCCGGATCTGGTTCTGATCGGGGGGCGAGCCAACCAACGCTCGCCGTCCACAGGCCCGTGCTTTCGGTGACCGGGAATCGCCCTGTGACTTCTGACGCCCGAGACGTCTTCTTCTGTTGCGGCGGCCGGCGCTTGAGGTTTCCCTATCTCTCACACGTTCGGCCTCGTCCTTCGATAGCATTACTGCTGTGCAGAAGGAGGTGACTGCTTTCCATACCTCCTTGCTCCGGACCATGGATTGAACCAGGGCCGGACGCAAGAAGAAGATTTTGTTAATGTATTGTATTATATGAATGAGAAGATAGATAGTTTAAGATTATAGACTTATTTGATGTTACTTTAATATTTTTATTATTACTCGTTATGCCATTTACCCCCAAAATTCCTGGCAAATTAAAAAGTCGGACAAAGTCGAAGTCTGGACATGGCCGGACAAATCCGCCACATCCACGTAAATCACCGTGTAAGCTTTAAGTGAAGTATACACGAAGTTAAACTGTAAACTTAGGTGAACTGAGCATAAGTCCACCTAATTTTACTCAATGATAATGTTCACAGAATGTACGGATCAATCGCGAATTCGTCAAAAAAAGCACATCTTCATTTTTGTTGTTTTACTACTTAGGTTCTTAAAAAATATGAAAAATTGGTGAAGTGCGAGTATGGCTCGTATACGAAAGGATCCGTACAATTTCGCAAAATATCGTGAAACATGATTCTAAGGCAACGGCAAGTAGATTTTACCATTATGCGGTAAACCAACTCACACTTAACCGATTTAAGTTATAATCTTCTTAACCTTCAGCATTAAGACTAAGTAACACAAGTAAAGTATAACACATGCACATGTTGAAGTATTTATGTAAAACGACAAAGAACACTCTTTATGATTTGGGATACATTTTTTTTATTTTTGTTAATTTCGACAGATTATTTTAATACTTGCTTTTTGTTACTCTCTACATTAAGGCTAGTTGGTGACAGTATATATATCTCTCTGCTGAACTTCACAATTACGATAGAGAGACATGTACTGTCACGCGGACAAAAAGTCACCAGTGCACGCGTAGCCTTATACAAAAAGTCACCAGTGCGCGCGTAGCCTTATACATTTAAGCACTATGTTGGTTTTCAAAAAGTTTGTAGTAATATTGTCAGCATGTTTTTTATTTTTATTTACAATGGGTTAGCTCTTGACTATAATAAAATTTAATATTGTTAGTACTGTCATAGTACTATGCTGCTTCGCCTTTATATACCTCTAATGTTCTTGAATTATTTATTGACGTATGTATCTGAACAAAAATGCCATGCAAAAGTGGTATGGGTGAAATAAATATGTTTTTGTTTTGACTTATATTTTTATCGATATTTTTATATAAACCCCATCACTAGAACCAAATGAACCGCTGGTGCTCTAATGGGAATAAAATACATTTTTTAGAAGTATTCCCGATATAGCACCAAGCAAAAATATTGATTGGTGCTCTCATGGGAATAGTTTTGGTGCTCTTAATTTTGGTGCTATAACGGGAATACTTCGACCCGCGCAACTTCACCTGCGTCCCTTTTGTCATTAATGCCCCGCTCCTGTTGATTTTAGCGCTATGTTATAGCCTTCCTCAATAAATGGAATATTACTATTCAACACATAAGTTTACACCTTGCACTGCACCAAATAAGCGTCCGCAACGACCTGCTTTTGGCCAAACTAAAAACCACTGGAATCAAGTTGCATTACTTACAATACATTGACGGATACAAAATGTTATTTAATTAATTGATCTCGTTGCCTATATCTTTCTGTTTAGCTTTGAATCTAGATCCTTTTGTATGCTTCTGGGCTCAAGCAAACTGGATGCAAAAGATGGATGAATCTTTGTACCATTTTAAAGACCACTTTGAGTTTTTAGAAGTGTTGTGGCATGGTTGTGGCACTGCTTTTAATCTTCTGGGTTTTTGCGAGATTATCGGATCCTCGTTAATGACAAATGATATTTATTATCTATATTCAAGTTCTATGTAATTGTTTCACAAGTACCAGGAGACTAGCAACATGTCAAATTATTTTTGGGAAAAAATGACTTTTATATTTCCCCAATTTCTATATTTATTTAAAGAACAAACTATATACACTTAAAATAGAAAAAAATAAAAAACTCCTAACTAAAAAATGGCATCAAAAAATTCGTCCCCATCGCTATCGACTGGAAGTGAGCCCAAAAGACTGGCTGCATTGCCACGTTGTATGGCAATGCTTATTCTCTGTCCAAGGTAAAAGCCAGCTCTTGGGTCACGCGAAGCGCCAACTAAGCGTTTTGAAAGATCTTTAAATAGGACGTGAGCACTCGGACCCCACGGTCCAAGAGTTTCAACCCCAAACGGCTCAAAAATGTAGTTGCCAATAAGGCTACTATTTCCGCCGTTTGAGGTTTTCAGCAGCTGAAGCCGTAGAACCAGCACAGCACGACGAGCTAGGAAGATGGGATGGTGCAAGAGTATCGACACAAGTAGCGTCCCATACTAAAGGCCTACCCATCTTACATGGAAATAAAGACATACCGTCCGGTCTTTTGCTATCGTCGCGTGCCAGGCCAATGGGTTCTAATACGGCTGGCACGCCGACGGCGACAAGAGCGCGTCGGATAATGTCGTTGATATTTGCGTGCCGTGCTATGCGACCCGCACTTCGACTGCATGACAGGCCCTGGTGCCCGAGGCTGTTGACAGCTTCGCCACAGTGGCAGCGATGAGGAGAACAACAGGATGCGCCTAAGCGAAGGGAAGCAGCGAGGCGGAAAGTAGTATCGTCGAAAAAGGTGCCTATGTTCGACGACGGTAGTGCGTGTAGCCAGAGGCCCGACTCCCACTCAGCCACAGCCAGCAGGCGTGCACGCTCCGCAGAAGTGGCAGCAGAGGCAATTAGGTTATTCTGAACTCCTCTGCAGAGCGGCTCATCCCACCGTCTCTGGTATGATGGGTTGTCGGGTAAATTTTGATTCGGGCAAGCGAGTCTCCAGGCATTTATAGCCTCGGTAAAGTACGGCACATCAAAATCAGTCAGTGTAGAAGCTAGGATATTCCTGACTAATTTTTCAGAGCCGTGAACCGAGGATATAAAAGCCGGTAAACTAATACTGGTAATTTTGCGGATTTTTGTAATTGTTGTATCTTTTTTTTAATGTGAAATCCTAAAGTTTATTAATTTTAAGAATATAATTATTCTATGTCCTTTTGTGGTTATTATTAAGAAGCCAGTTTTACAAAGCAAGAAAATGATAATGGAAATGCCCAAAGCGAATATCTCTTATTCACACAATTTATGCTACTTTACATTTCCTCCTCGTCTCACCTCAAAAGGATAAAAATAATTATAAAGGATAGGCTTACCATCATCTAAGCACTCCAATTCTATAAGGTAATCACAAGCGCTTATTAACCAACTTTTTAACCAAGCCGGTCAATTTGTTGTCAATTTGCTTACAAATCGGTACAAATTACTTATGGCGTCAAAATGGTCCCTTAGTCGTTAATTAAGTGCTCAACAAGGTAAGGTTAGACAGGCGATATCTTAATAGTAAGCTGACGAGATGTCAAGGAAATATGAGAATTATTATGGGTATAGATTTCAATTTATAAGGTTTAGGTGCGGTTTTCTGCGTGATACGATTGGTATGTGCTTTTGCAAAGCTAATTATTATTTTAAAGATCAACAATGACTAACTCAAATCTTTCTCCTGCTTGATAAGGAGGGAAGCGGAAATTATATTTATTTTTTCCTACTCGTCCGCTGTACTCTTCTGATTAATTTCGATGCGCGATCCAAGACAGTTGAATCGTTTCTCCGGGACTCGTCGGGCTACATTAGCTCGGCGCGGCGTTTTTCTGTTGATTCTGGCTTTCAGGAGTTGCAGTGGTTGGGAATGTGTGGCGGGCTTGTACCAAAAAAAAGAAAGATCAACAGTGATCGTTTTATAGAAAAGATCGAAGTAAATCTTTGGAAGAAATAACCTAGTAACGTTACTTTTTAAATTTTGCTGCGTGGCTATTGTGTTTCTTCTTCCAGCCCTCTGTGTCCCACTACCGGTCAAATGCCTTCCTCCATTTCTTTGTACGGTCTCAATTTTGCGCATCTTCTTTCTTATTATTAAAGGAGACATTTAGGTCGCCTCACCAGCAACTTCGCAGCCCCGTGTCGCTGTTTTAGGGCACGGATGCTGTGTGTTACGGGACGACATGCGGCAAACATGTCCTGCCCAAGGACATTTAATTTTGATGGAAGGGCATTTTGAGGAACTATCTTCTGTCCTGAAATTCAGCCTAGTTTGAATAAATGACTTCAATTTTAAAATTACTTTTTATTCCTGGTTGGGCATCCTTTTGAGCCAAATCAACCATTTGCGAATTTTTTTGTAGAAATCACAGAACAGGAAATTCAATTATCGAGATAAAACCTATTGCAAAGCCACTCCGTGACTTAAATTACATTAAGTACCCTGTTGTAAATTTCCGGGATTGAATAATGTAATCAAATCGATACAAATATTATAAAGCAGAAGAGTTTGTTTGTTTGTTTGGTTGAACGCGCTTATCTCAGGAACTACTGGTCTGATTTGAAAAATTCTTTCAGTGTTAGATAGCCCATTTATCGAGGAAGGCTATAGGCTATATATCATCACGCTAAGACCAATAGGAGCAGAGCAGTAATGAAAAATGTTACGCAGATGACGTTGCACGGGTCAGCTAGTAAACAAATAAAATACCTAGGTGCAGCAGAGACCATCTTTAACATTATCACATTCCTTGCATAATAATATAGCAATTATTAAAATTACGTAATCCCATCTAAATAGTGATAAAATATATTTGACCAGCCACTCGTTGAGTTTACTTTAAAATGATGAATGGTTATGGTCTAGACTACGTGAGACACAGCACAGATTGCAGTAGTAATTGTGTTTATTAATTAAAACTGACGCCTTAATAACCTTGGATGCAATTTGAATTCTATTCAGCGTACTTTAAATTGATGGCATACATTTCATAACTCGAAATGGAATGTTTTGTTCACTTTCCTTGAATAGTTATTTCATGAGTTTAGTCATTTTGTTGTTCGGTTGCATTACTTTGAAGGAAGTATCGAGATGTATAGGAAGTAACGCTATGGGTAACTTGAGTTAACTTTCAACATTGGTAGATCTCTTTGCAGACAATGACTCACCTTCAATTTTGAGCCGCCTGTCACGCATCTTACTTACAATTACTTATCTTTGGATAAAACATTTTATTTGAACTTTTGTATTTGCGATCAATGCGTTAATATATTTTTAAAGTTGACGTAGAGTACGTAGACTAGAGTCAGAGAGAACCACGAGGGTGGTTAAATAAATAGGAAAAGATAAAGGCAGGAGTCCCAAGGAAGGAGTGAATGGAGTTTAATGAAGGATTTCAAGGGCTCTATACAAATTGATATTCTATCAGCGATAATATTGACACAGTCCAAAACTATATGGGATTGGTTGAGTGCTATTAAAATTGATAATAATAGGGAATATGCATACAATTTTTTTATTTGCAAAATAAAATACTTATTAGCTCTAGTAAACAATCATGAAATTATTTTTTAAATACCTTCATCATTTATCTATACTTCTATACTAATATTATAAAGCAGAAGAGTTTGTTTGTTTGTTTGTTTGGTTGAACGCGCTAATCTCAGGAACTACTGGTCCGATTTGAAAAATTATTTCAGTGTTAGATAGCCCATTTATCGAGGAAGGCTATAGGCTATATATCATCACGCTAAGACAAATAGGAGCGCAGCATTAATGGAAAATGTGACGCAGACGAAGTTGCGCGGGTCAGCTAGTTAAGTTATAAAGCTTCAAAGACTACAGTTAGAAAGAGAAGTCCGATATGTAATGTGACGTCAAATTACACGATGACTATACAGCTGCCATAGGAAACAGCGTTTTCGCGAGAGGGACAGATATATTTGTTTAAAATAATTGTATCTCGTTCGTTTTTCGAGCAATTTAGATTTTAATTTCACAGTTAATATTATTAATATATTTTCGAATACTTTTAGATACACTGTTCAGATCATAATTACTTTTTTCATGCATATTCCCTATTGTCAATTTCACACATGTTGCACTTTTCTTCAATTTCGTTACCACTGGTAGAATTTCAGTTTGTTTTGAAGTCTTCATGGGGTAGCTTAGACTTAGAGTAGAGTGATAGAGTGATTTTCAGAAGCTGTATACTAATTATAGGTTATTATTTATTTACTACGCCAAAATTTGACCCCAGTTAGGAATGAAACAACGCCTGAAAAAGAAGAAGAATTATGTCAAAACCAGACCCATAGTATGTATGGAATGTACGGTACGTTGTTAGCTTCTACAACTTTTACTTTGCAAGCTTTTCAGGGCATTTACTAAACCTCAAACACTAAGAAAACGATAAGGACCTCTAAAACCTGTTGATAGCGGTGTCTCGCCAATCGCATATCGTTACTAGAGCGATCAGCCGCAAACATGCGGTCGACTCGAATCGAACACCGATCGAAGTAAGCATTCGACAAGAGGGGTGGAGTTGCCATGTGTGTAATATTCTTTTTTGGAAAATAATGTTTTTAAAAATAGTTGCGCAGGTATAGTTGATCTATTCTAATACTTACACGAAAATTTTTGCTACACGGAAAAACTTTTGATGATGACGAAAAGTCAATTGCTACTTTTATCGAGGTGTTGGTCGTAAAAATTAAAAGTAGAACTACTGAACATCTTTTTCACTTTTCAATGAACCTTTATCTTCTGCAACTGAAATTTTTGGACATATGAGGCGACTCCATACCTTTCAGCAATCGACAAGCGTACAATTAGGTGACACAATTGCACTGCGGTGCGCAGGCGCCGGCCAGCGACTTATCAACCACTAACATCACTAGATAACAATAACAGAAGTATAGGGCCCTAGCACTTGTAGCATGAAACCCAAGAATAATCTAAAGCTTTAAATTATCAATGAGTAAGTTAAAGATTCAGAATATTAAAACAGTAAGTTTCGAACGGGGCGCTGAGGGGTTTGATGGGCTTAGAAGACAAATTCACATTCTATCAGCGGTAACGATTGACCTCATGACGTTTCGCAAGCGCATGACAATCCTGTACATTTTGGATATCTACACAATAGTTTTCGCTACTATAGTTTCAATTTTTCTAGGCCCGCTTTTTTGCTTTATTTTCGTCGCTGCAGTTAAACTCAGCAGATGAAAACCAATAATTTACTAGCAGTAAATAGGAAATCTGTTATTTTCTTGAAAATATGCCCTTAAGGTAACTTAAAAGAAACAAACAAACTAACTCTTCAGATTTATAATACTAGTATAGATGTATAGAGTTGTCCTTCTGCACCTACTTTGTGTCGTGACATAATTATAATTCTATAAATTGTTAGGTAATTATTTTCAATTTATACATTCCTTCATTCGTTATCTTTATTGAGAGCTTGCCTATGTTTTGCACAATTACGTCAGTAATGGACGTTTGATTTGACAACTCGATTTTGTATATTATAATTATTTTGCAATATTTCACAAGGCTTGAAACGCTTGGTTATTTATTTAATAAAATATCAACAGAATATTTAACTGACTAAGTATACATACAACATTGGCTTACAATAACAGCATTGCTCTATCATTTCAGCCGAATGACGTCCACTACTGGATATAGGCCTTCTCCAAGTGTTGCCACATAGATCGACAAACTCCAGAAAAGAAGCCATAGCCAAATCTTGAAAGGCCTTAACTTATCAAGACAAATATTATTGTCGACCATATCCTAATCTTATATATAAAATTCTCGTGTCACAATGTTAGTTATCTTACTCCTCCGAAACGGCTTTACCGACTTTTACCAAATTTTATATGCATATTCAGTAGGTCTGAGAATCGGCTATTATCTATTTTTCATACCCGTAAGTGATAAGTGTTGTCCACCCCTAATATTATTTTTTTTAATTTTTGGACAAAATAGTTTTTTTCTTATTTTTAATGTGGCATTATAAAATACATACAACCCTAATTTTTTACGCTTTCGATCACCAACCCTTATTTTTAATAGCGACATTATTCATGAATAATGTGACGCAGACGAAGCGCGGGTCAGCTAGTATGTTTATAAAAAAAATCCGTTTATTATTAGTGACTGACAGACAACGCATAGCCAAAACTACTGAGGGTCTAAAAATCCACTTTAGCTGAATCAGAAAGCACATCACACTACCCGCCACTTTCAAATTCTCCCAATCAACCTTAAACCTAATGCGTTAGCGATAAAGATGAATATGAAATTTGACAGATTGTTGTGTGGTTAATAAGGATTTCCTGAAATTCGCGAGCAAAGCTAGTTTTACTTATAAGTCTTACATAACTTTAAATAAAAGTAACCACTTGAGCTGTTCACCTAACCAAATAAAATTAACTTTATTTAATATTTCCTGCATGGATGCTGGCCTGCCCCATGAAGACTGCCGACAGTCAACCAGTCCATGCCACTTCCTAAATTCTCCCATCAGTCATCACGTATCCCCCTAATGACAGTCAGACAAGACAACGATATCTTATATTCATTTTTACAACTTTTTATTATTCAGTCTGTGTCTTGGCAAAATTCCAAAATTTTCGACCGTCAGTTAAGGCGAAGTATCGAATATGAATGTTTGTATAGCAAACAAAGTTCTTGTAAGTATCATGTGATTCTTTGTAGATTTTTGTTTGAAATTGACCCGTTGCGATGATAAAAGATATAAAATAAATCTTGGCTGGTGGCAAAGACATCATTTCGACTTTTTTAGTAATTAAGACATTTCCATGCCTAAATTAACTTTCTTCATAAGTTGTCTCTGATACTTTGAAATAATGTAAAAATAGTGCGTCAAATACTATAATTTACCTATTTAAAGCGTCTAAAACTTTTATTTTATTTTATTTTAATAATATAAAAACGATCAGTCCGAAATGACCAATTAAAATCATGCTAACGTGACTGATAAAATAAAATGAAAACAAATTAATATCGCACATTCACACTGAAAAGCTTTACTTATAGTAGCTTCAATTCACAAATAAATTATCACATACTTAACAAAATCCGGTTCTAATCTAAACACTGAAACAAAAAACTTTGCAAAAAAATCGCGATTTCTAAAATATAGTGCACACAAATTATCACCTTCAGCTTAAGTAAATAAGTGTGTGGTCTCGCTATTAAATAATTTAGTCAGCCACGTGACAAAATAAATTGACGATAAATACATATAAAATGTTTTAAACGATTGACCGTTAGTCAGTCCTCACTCGGTTTTAAATGGTAGGTACTAACAGATTGCTCTGCTTGTTTTTCTTGTTATCATTGTTTTCGTAATTTTTGGGTATAGCAAGTAAAGAACAAGACGTGAATTTTAAGAATCGTTTGAGCTTGAAATGCATTTGACATTACTTTTGATCGCCTGTGACTAAAAGAGCAAGAATATATACGAGAGAATGATGATATCCACAAGAGAACCGAGATTACCGATATGTCCCGAAGGATCGTCAAAATGAAGTGGCAGTAGGCAGGGCACTTTGCTCGTAGAACAGATGGTCAATGCGAAAAATTCGGGAGTGGCGACTGCGTGCCGGAAGACGCAGCGTTGGAAGGCCTCTCCCACAAGGTAGGACAGATAACCTGGTGTGGGTCGCGGTGGCTAGCCAATGAATGCAAGCCGCACAGAAGCTGTTGTTATGATGACACTTGGGGAAGGCCCTATGTCCAGCAGCGGACATCTTTCGGTTGATATAATGAAGAAAAAAGAGTTGTAAAAGTGGATACACATCACAACATATTGATGAATTTTATGAGAAATGATGTGAAATAAAAAGGAGTCAGGAATAGCGCGATGGTTGACGAAAGGAATTAGAAAACGTGCTGCACCGGCTCCAAATAATATTGGATAAGGAAAGAAATGTAAATTAGCAGTACCTAATTGATGAAGAATGCAAAGATAGCTTTCCTTCACCTCAGCAAACTCAAACAAACGGAAAAAGTATACAGATGAAAGACAGCTAGCAAATATACTATGTTTTGGCGAGTGTATATAACTAAATACACTAGTTGAGCTAAGATGTATATTTATTTCTTAGAGCCTAGATACACTTCGACATTTGATGTATTTTAAAATTAAGACAGGAGTGGATAAACATATTTCTTCAAGGTAAATGAAATTCAATCTCGTATTCTAAGAAAAGTGAATATGCTTCGAAAATATACAAATCAACCAGTCTAGTTATTTGCGTATCTACTGTTTGGAACATGTAACTAGTGTGAAAAATTTTGTATATAAAATAAACACTCTTGCTTAAGCAACACACGTAGATTAGACATAAATAAGGTTCTCAATGTATCTTCATAGATAAAGACAGAATTCATTATTTTCATAGATAAGTATAGAAGAAGGGTATTTTCATAGACATAAATAAAGTTCACAAAGTCTTGCTTGAGCATCGACGTCGAGTTGCTGGCCTGTCGGTTTTCTATCGGTTGCATTTTGGAGAGTGTGCGACGGAATTGCATAATTTTATTCGGCCAAGCCCGTTCCATCATCGATATGATAAAAAAGAGAAATACACTGAACGGCAAAGATTTACTTTGCCGTTTAGTGTATTTCTCTAATGTACCTCAAAAAGTTTTAAAAAGTAAAAGTCATTTTGAAGAACCTAACATAACATGAACGTCGTTGACGACGATGATAAAGTAAAACTCTACAAGAATAACCACAATAAAAACTGGTCACCCACAAAGTCCAGCTCATCATTTGAATTAATATACTAGCTGTCCAAAATAAATTATAAAGGAACATTTTATTCTGGTACTAGGCGTGTTTGAAATATTTTTTAAAGTTGTAAAACTAGAATATATGTGACACAAGAGATCAAATGTTAGAACAAGCATTTTATCGCATGTGATTATTTTCATTTCTGAATATTCCACTTACTGAAGGGTTTCTTTTATAAATCTGGACTGCTTATGAACTTACCTGAAAATAACGATTATTATTATTAAAAATAAACGTGTAAATGTGCAGAAAAAATGTAAAGGTTTATACAAAACCCATAGATATGCGTTTGGTTTACAAGCGCATATCTATTTGTTACATCAAAGTATTGATTTTAAGGGCTTGTGTGATTTAAGGAAAAAAATTATATTTAAAGAGAATCGTCAGCCGCATACGTAAAATACAGCGATCACCAACAATTCGTCAACAAGCATTGATGAGTACAATTTACGGAAATTGTACTCATCATTGAGAGACCCACGTGTCGAAGCGGACATGTGATTATTTTAAGATTCGACCTTTAAATACGGCGTAAACAGTAAACTCTTTGTAGCGGTAAGGAATTTGTAAACATGTCTAAACATTAAAAGCCCAATACTACGAAACAGATAAGAATAACTACTGAATGAAGTAAGACTATAAACGTACAGTTACGACCTAACGATGTTAACAGAAATAGAATAGCAAAGATTAAAGATACCGCAAGAGCGGCTATTATCTAAGCATACATTCGCGACTTCAAAGAGAGAGATAAAACAGTTCACTGATAATGATATATTTTTGCGACACACAATTTCTATATAAACGCAATTTGGCATGGAATCGAAATAACATAACGCAACGGGTTACGCACCTGTTGAAGAGATGCTATTGAGAATAAATCATGCCGGCAATATCTTTCAGCAACATTCCCATCTCGTTCTAACACAATAAAGCTGCAATAATGCCGTCTCTCTCGACTGACGGCCTTGCCAAAAAGGTGAATACCCCGCCAACTATGATTTTAGAATAAAAATAATTCTAACAATAACAAGGGTAATGGAAATTGAGGAAGATTGCAGGAGAAAAGATCTGTATCATAAATATTTTGAAATATATGCGTCAGACTTCCATAACACATTTTTGAGAATTCCAAAGAGTCTAATATCAATAACGTGGAGCCTAAAGTACCAAACACACTCAAGATAACACTGCTTCCATTTGAACTGTTCAATAAAAAATAATACTCACTTTAATACAAAGTGCAACAAATACTAACACTGAACTTAGAATCTATTTCTTGATCGTAGCTACCTATAGCGTTTTGGGACGGGGAAGCCCACATAATAGAAGGATATACCTATAACGTCAAGAAGAACCTGAACACAAAAAAAAAATGTTTAAGTTAACAAGGAAGGTCTCACAAACTTTTTGCGACCACTTTTCGGAGCTGTCAATCGATTCATCAATCATCCTTATTATGTTTGGCAGGAGATTCAAATGGGATGATTAACCTCCTTAAACTTCCATATGGCTGCCGATCAGCTAATGAAGAAATCGCCTGTCAGTACATAATTAGCGGTCCGTAAGTGGTTTCATCAGGCGAAGCTTTGGGAGGTTTTGGATCTGCAAATTTTGGTATTGTGGGTTTTTTGCTGTTTTCAACATTTGCTGCTTCGGTGTCTTCATTCACTGAAGGTTGTTTGTCAATTTTTAACTTGAATGCCTTTCAGATATTCATAATATTCAATACCTTAGATATTTTTAGTTTAATTGTTAACTAATAGTGTATATATACTAGTAAATCTTGGCATTTAGCTACATCCGGTTGGTCTAGAAGCCGACAGCAAAACCGATTTTATCCACCATTGTGTATGCAATTTTTAGTATCATGAGACCTAGTACGGATGTATTCCTAAATATTTTTCTGACGCATCATAGGCAGAAAAAGTTAAATCTAAGTTAAACGACTGGTGTTTTGAAACATGTCTCATCTATTCCAATTGTCTATGAAAGAGAATGATTTTTAATTGCTACTTTGAAAACAAACTCATCGGTTAATTGCTCATCAGAACCATTGTTATCCATTACTATATCTAGATAATATAGAGAAATGAACTGAATGATGTTTATGTCTGGACATGACGTGTTGGCTGTCATATACAAAAATAAGTACGCACGTATGGACTATTAGCAGATAGTGTAGGATGTTGCTTTTGAAACAAACTGGCAAGAGAATCTCGTTGAGAATGTGTTACAAAAGTATTTTGACAGGTTATGAACTGAAAAAGAAAAAGCTCGAAGAAATATTGAAGACAGCTCCAATTAATAAACTGAGGTCCATTTAACTTACGCTTTTATAGTACATTCCAAAGGTATCTATCACAAGGCACGACTTAATATCTATACATATAATAAAATCGTGTAATAATTTCAGCGGTTTGTAAATAAACTTTTGGTAACCTTATTCAAATGAGAAGACGGAAAACATCGAAAGTGAACTGAAACAATATTGAACAATTCTATCCTTTTGGCACTGCAGAACTTATTGAACGCTATTTTCTATCTCAAGATCTACGTCGAAACATTCCAAAGATAAAAAAAAGAAATAAGATGTTTACGTAAAGCCATTATTGTTTTTATAGATGCTCCGATTTCCGAGCTCTTTTCTTAAATATGAATAGAGCGTAGAAAAAATTCCATGCATATATCGCAGACTCTATGTCTACGTACGAGGTGTTTGACCGAAACCATTATAAAAAAAAAACATTGGCATCAGACCAATTTGTCACCGCATTTTTAACTACACATTTGGGGTAGTGCGCGTTTTAAATCGATTTGTATTGTGAAGACTCATTTTTATATCATTCTCTCAATTCTTAAAGCTGAACATTGGATGTGTGTATCTAACTAACATCTCAAGGGCATTTTTACTCACAAAATCACCGTCGAAAAGAGCATTGATGATAGCTACAATGCATATATTTATTATGCTCATCATCAATCTTTACGGAGAAACCAGAATCGGCATAGGGTAGTCGAGGGTCTAACTAAATACCGCAGGATTGGCCTATGTCCAGCAGTGGACTGGCAGTGGACTGCTTAGCTGTATGAATAACACCACAATAATTTGACGTTATACATTCCAGTACCTACTGAAGAGAAGAAAATTCTTGTCAAAATTAGGTCGTCAGTGGGCGTGGTGTGGATGGCACTGTCCATGCACTTGTCAATGAACGCATGCCTGGTTCCTTTTACCGAAGTAGATCCTGGCAGGAAGCCAGAATACCATTAGGGTCATAGGTAAGATTCGCGAACGTTTTTACATTATTAAACTTGATCATAGATACGAAAGGTTGTATTAGAAAATTATACAGTGCAGCATGTGAGCCATTGAATCCTAATTTGATTTCCAAAACGATTGTAGATTTGAATAAAAATCCAGAACGCATGAGAAGTATATTATTCTGTTAGTTGACATGTTGGATTAAATAGTCTTAGTAGCAGCAGAATTTCCTTATCTTATGGTTGGTAGAAACAGATGAGTCTTTCTTAGTACTACTATATTTAACACTAATGTATTAATCACCGAAAACTACGTCAATAGATCATCACCAATTGAGATTGAAGGCAAACTACTAACTCATCTTCTTTATACCCACATACAAACAAGACGCCACTGAACTTGTAAAAGTCACCATCCTCAAAAGAATACTTCAAAGTGTTGAATTTTAATCCCACAATAAACAATTATCCTGGTATCTCACATCCGGTGAGAAAAAGAGATGTCTTCATAAACACTTACTGTATTTTTTGTTAGAAGACGCAGTGCATGTCTTCCTTTGATAACAAGTTCGTTGACTCCGCGAATCTGGTCCGATAATACGTAATCACGATTCCGAGATATGTCTATTTGCTACGTACATAGCGATAATGTTATTTTATTTCGCTTTGCGTTCGTCTCTCTCAAGGCCAGCAGGCCTATGTTAGAGAGAATTGCTGGAAATTCTGAAATCTGGTGCGAATTTAGTGGCAAAACATTGTTTGTGTGTCTCTTGGATAACTGGGTGATTAGGTTATCGATATTGACGTTGCATACAAAATATTCAAGGCACGGAGTGTTTTAGGTACGTTAGAATAAATTCAGATCATAAGTGATCTAAATTTCAAATGAGCTGTAATTTCTGGTCGATTGTTCTTCTTTTTCATGGTCAGTTATAACTTTATCGTTTACATCGTTAGAATTGTATGTACTACTTTTGGCATGTCAGTATAACAGTGGACGTTTACGTACAATAATTCTCTATTCAGTACCTTTTACAACTAAACAGTGCTGCTGTTTTAGACGAATCTTAGCAATAACAAAGATTGCAAATGTAGGCCATACCGCTAAATATATGAAATCACACTCATATTGTACTTAAAACATATAAGATAGGACGCTCTGTTATGTAATCACGTCTCATTGCCGAAATTAGATTTAGATAATTAGAAAATATGTCAAAGTAAAGTTAGGATACTGTCTGCGAGCAATATATGTATACCTACCACTGACATTGTTGTTGACAACCATATTTCTCTATTAGCTGTGTGAATTTTAAAAGTGGCTTAGCAGATTAGGTTCGAAAGTCATGCAAGCAGCCTACTGACTTACCAGTATTAATCAAAGACACGAAACGATTAAGACGTTTTTACAGTCCACACTAAAAACAAAATAGTGGCTTCAAGAAGTTCATTCTTAAGCTTAGTAGTTGACTTTTCTTTTGACCTAAGAATACGTCACTTTCTTAGTTCTAAAGCTCTTATTTGCGAGTCCCATGTTGTCATAAAGTCCAAGTATGCACGTGCATCGTGTCAAAGATTGCGTGCGTTTACGCACATGAGAGTATTACTTTACAATGATGTGTCTAGGACGTGGCTTAGTTATAAGATAAGCGGGCTCAATGTGCAAGTTAACACTTTGAACACGTTTCTTTTAATGTCACTTCTATTCGTACATACTTTTTTAAATTCATGTACTTATTTTGTACTTTCTTTAAAGTTCCCCTTTTTGCCTTACAGGCCAAATTGCGACAAAAACATTGCGTCAAATCTCAGGAGGCTACAGTATCTACGCCCTATCACTGCCAACATTATCGTAAGACCTTATCTTATCTTTCAATATGACTATATCCGGTAGCATATCAAACTATACTTCGGAAGCAGATCTGAAGCCATTTACAAAAGATATCGGTGTCACCAAGTAAAAGATAACTTCTGGGTTCCAATATCCTACAAACAGTTTCAAGCCAATAATGTGTTAGTGAAATATATAGCAAGTTAGATAGCAATTGACAAGTGTAACATAAAGTAGTTACCATTCAATTTATACTCGTAACAGAACGTAAATAGTTACAGGGTTATTGAGTGAAAGGTTATCTTCAGTTCTGATTGTATGCTGAGGTGAATTGATGATTGTATACGAGCCTTAGGTGGCAACGGAGCTAGAGTAGTCTTCTTTTTTATTAAATAATTTAACAAATGGAAGGGCTCCAACGAGGTAGACTGATGACCTAGTACAGGCCAAAGAAATCCGATGGATGCGAAAAGCATAGGATCGACTGATAACAGACTTGTGAGAAGCCTATGACCAGAAGTGAAACAACATAAATGATGATAGTGGTGATGATGGAGGTGAGCCACATACGTGTTCCATGAATCAGAGGGCAATATTATCCGAAAGACATAGTTTTGCCTATAACAGACACCCAACATTTCAAGCCGGAACTTTCAAACGACTTTAGAATATCATCTTTGAAACTAGTCAGAGAAATATTAGATGCATTTAGATGACTAATATTATCGAACGATAAATGTTGGCTCGAATATAGAGTGAGTGCATTGTACCCGAATCAGTATAAAATTATCAAAATAAGAAAGTAGCACAAATCTTATTAGCTGTTGCAATTACTTGAGTTTATTGTGATGATATAAGGACACTGAGCCTGGAAGCTTTTTACACCAGTCTTTTTGTGAAATCTAAACGAAAATTAAAAACAGGTGTCAAATCGCTAGCGCTTCTACTCCTGTGTCATAGTCTTCGGAATGTAATCTAACACTAGATGAAGCTAAAGAGATGCATTTTCTAAACCGCCATGTTAAACCAGGTAGCTATTCGTTATTTTTATAAAATAAATAACATTTTTGATACGGCTATTTTTAAAACTCTCATAGAGTAAAAATGGTACGCAGCTTTTATATTTTTAGCTAATGTTCCAAATAACGAAACCACGACTACTGTTAACATTATTTGAATATTATGAAGGCATTATTATCTAAGGCAGAGAGAGACAGCCGGAACAAATCAATCACTAGCCATTCCCCAACTAAATTAAGGTCGGTTTCCAGCAGAACCGGGTGCGACTTCGTTTCTCACCTTCACGATTTAGTAAAAGGGCAACAACACTCTTCGGCAAGAATACTGGCAAGCCAGACACCATATCGAAGAAAATATGTCAAAATGTGAATTATAAACGAATTTGGTGATACTGCAGTCTTTAGCCAAAACCTTTAAGATAAACTATCTCAGCTAGAAGAACGAAGGAGGAATGACTCAATAAAAGGCGCAATCGCCAAGTAAACATCAAGAAACGGAGGTGCATTTGAATAGAAACGCCAGCCATCATCTTTGTTTATTACACTCAGAATTATTACTTGGCCTCTGACATCAATTAACCTAACCTTACCACATTGCACTTGATATAACGATAAATCTTCCGCTAAGTAGTACATTGCCAGCTTTATTCAATAAGATAGGTCAATACTGAACCACCGAAAAGCAGTGTACGTTATTATTTTCAGTACCATCTCTCCATTTGGCGAATTGGTGTCGTTTGAAATGAAGTGTGTTCCGTTGGAAGCCAGATTTTGGTGTTTGTATAAATATTAAAATAACCTAGTTAATTAAGATGAGATTATTATACAATTAGTTCTGCGTTTTGGTTTTTATTATCAATTTGCGTACGTGTGTTTTGGCACGTAGGGGAAGATACGAAAGTCGGCACTTTTGTGTGATATTGTAAAAGTTTTGAAGAAACCAAAGCACAAGTAAATATATGTATGTAATATCTATTAAGGACCTTTTTTGTCAGCTTCCAGTTATCACTTTGTTGGAATTCTTCTCGCGAATTCACTAAGAAACCATCTAAGGCGTCCCCTTTTGTGTTATTCTACTACTCCATGTGAAAAAGTTGTGATTGTACACCAGTTGTTTATAATTATATAAAAAACTCCTTTTATTTTTATTGCCATTCATTACCTTGCTAAATGCCAGTGGTGGCAAGCAATCTGTCGTAACAATGTCATTCAACCTTCAGACTTGGCCAGAAATGCACGTAAATCAACCAGAGACGCGTGAATTTATTGTTCAACGTATTACTTTTTTAAACTTGTGTAAAACGGGAAAAATATATCGTTACATTTGAGCATGTGAAATTTAAAGTCACGAGTTTTGAAAATGATTTCATAAAAGTTGATAATCTTTTTTACCCAAGAGCACGCCTGTGTTCCTCGAGGTAAGATTTCGAATGAGAAGGGAGTAGAAGAAAAAGTGTGAGTCGTCCAGCAGCGAGATGGTCAGAGAACATTGCTGCCACTGAAGGTAGGACCTTGATGAGGTAGGCACAGGAACGTGAAGCTAAGCTAAGAAAAGAGATGCCTATACTCAGTAGTGAGCGAAGTAAGGCTGTGGATAGTGATAATGATGAGGAAATCCCCATTTTCAACGAAGATTGGCTTCGACTAGGCAGACATCCTGACTCCAGGCTGCTAAAGAATAATATGTACCTAAGGACAAGTTTTCTTATTCCTTATATAGGCTGGACACAATATTTCGTTATCATTTCATAACAAAACAATTACGCAGAACATCTATAAAATTCGCATAAACTTGCGTTGACTTCAGATAATTAATATCCCAATAAATTGTTTCCAACTAATTAGTGTACCATAAAATAACGAAACAATTTGCTAAAACAGAATGTCAACAAAAATAATATGTAACAATAAAACAAACTTTTGGTTGATAAAATGTGAAAAATCCTCAGTTTAAGGAGCGTGTTTAGATACATAATATTTGAATCGGGGTAAAAACAATAGTAGCATTAAAATTTGCTCAACCCAAAGCACCTATAAAATGAAAGGATGCTGTAAAAGTGAAAGTTGAACGACCAACAGGCAGTTTTGAACCGCAATGAAAATCAGGGATAGTAAGCCGGATACCACGGGAACATCGCTTAGATATTCATGAACCCTTAGTGAGCCCATTACCCTGGCTGATATAATATTCAATTACCCGTTCAAGTACTTTCACCCCAGAGTTCAGCGACATTTTAATATGAAAACTCAGCAACAGCAAAAAAGTCGCACACGTTCTTATTTTGCAAATTATCATCAAATTACTGACTAAACACACGTCTGCCTACGTCGGAGGTCGGTCGTCGTTTGAGCGTAGCGTTCGAATTTCAAACACGGTTTAAACTGACGCACGTGATTGGTGGTCGTAATTTCCTCTACACTATTATTATATGAGATGAAGTTATCAAATTTTGAAACAGAAAATTGTGGGGTTTTTGACTTTCGCTCTCGCTAGTGTTTGCTTTTCGTGCGTTGGTATAATTTTATTAGGCCTTATTAAGTCATCTGCTGGACATGTTGGTTGCATGTTCGTGTGTTTAAGAGTATAATGTACGGAATGATTACCGTGTTATAAGAGATTTATTAGTTGTTCATTAAATGTGACGTAATTTTTTATTATTGGGTTTAGTTTCTTGAATATTCCAACGATGTTATCTTTTTAGAGTCCATTAATTGCTTGAATATCGAATGCACTGTTTTACGAAACAAATAAAATTATATTAAGACATACAACAATAGATTTTCCATACACATTTGTACATAAATTTCCTATTTGAATATGTATAAAGCTCAGTTTATTGCTCGTGTGCCTTGATCTATGTTCTATGTCCCGCATATTAGTTATAATAATAATTGCCCAAGGTTCTGTAATGAATACTCACAATATTGGCTAGCAAATATTATTACTTTGTAGTTTAGATAAAGTACAGAATCTTCGCGAGTAAGATTAACGTTTCTGGGTCACAGACTCACAGTTTGATTTAGTTTTGTAATTATCTAAACCTCTATTACTCGTTTAAGTATATGTATGTCTGTATAATTTACCATAGAAGATATGGTGATACAGAAAAAGTATAAATAGCGAGGAAGTGATAAATCCTACTAATATTATAAACGTGCTACTGTCTTAATAATATTATAAATGCAAAAATTTGTAAGGATGGATGATTGGATGGATGAATGGATGTTTGTTATTCTTTCACGTCAGAACGCCTGAGACGATCTTCATTACATTTGGCATAAAGGTAGATTATAGCCTGGAATAACACATAGGTTACTTTTTATTGTTACCTAGGGATCTCTAGGAGGTACTTTAGGTATGTTGCCGAGGGATCACACGGGCGAAGCCGCTGGCGGAAGTTATTCATACATAATAATTATGCAAGTGTTGTAATTTTGGCAATTTTAACTAGATGTGGCCGATATTACTCAGAGAAACACACAAATAAACTCAGATGTCAAAGTCTACTTTAAAGTACCCACCAACCATCAACCATGGTAGGTTAAGGTGATCTTTCCGGAAAAGCACCAAACCCATTTGAGTGGACTTGCTGAGACAGTGCAAGCACGTAACTACTCTTGCGTTAAAGGTCATCATATATGTCAACTCAAGACTGCTCAAACCAACCATGACCAATGAATAGTAATGAAGACCAGTAGAAATCGTATATCAACAGTAACCATCAGTTGCTCAATTGGTGGGTCTAAAAAGGCCACTTTAGCAGAATCATAGATCATAATATTATCCACACAGTAATTTAATTTGCATCTTTATCGCCAAAGCATTAGGTTCAAGGTTGGGAAAATTTGACAGTGAAGGATATCGGGTATCGTGATGTGCTTTCTGATTCTGCTAAAGTGGCCTTATTAGACCTCTTGGTGACCTTAAGTAAACAAATGACAGTCAATTTGCCGCCTACATTTTCTTCCACTTCCCGATCAACAAAAAAAAAACCTATCGGAAGTATTCAATCACTTCAAAGAAAATAAAACCTTTTGATGTTTAATAAAAACAAAGTAAACACCTTGGTTACTTACATATCAAACATTTGAATTATTTCACCTGCGCAGGCGTCGAACCTGGGCCCGTGGTCCAATAACAATAAACTTTACGTACGTTAACTATTTGTTTTAGTTACAGGCTGTTTGTTTTCCTGATCACATAAAAGACGTTCGAATTACATACAGTATGATTTTAAAATACAATTATGTAATATTTTGGTTCGGTTGAAGTTTTATGAATTTACTTTGGTTGCAGACTAGTACATCTGAGGGCCAGTTCTACTAATTTTTAAACAACTTTCGCATTCGCATGTCAATCGCAAACTGTCAAAAAAGCCTTAATTTTCATAAATTCTTGACAGATTGCGACTGAGATGCGAATGTGAAAATGAGTAGAATTGGCACTTTGATTAAATAAAAACTGTTTTGCAGAGCATACTGTTCAACTTTTTATTTAATTTAAGGGCCCTTTAGCGCCACACTTTAGCAATAGCTACGGATAGGAAACACCGCGACAACATCATGAACTACGCGTATGTGCTAATCATATGCGCGAGCGCAAGTAAGAGTCAGTTTCACTTTCATATCTTTATCGTAAACGAATACTGTTATAATGCTTACTTTAGGTACCATAACGAGTATTTTGTGAATTGGTTCCTTTCTTTGGTAGAAAATTAAAATAATTTTATTTAGCCTGTCCGTTATGGATGTTTTGGACCAGTATTTTTTGTCATTTTATATCGATACAAATAAAGCACATCAAATTACAAAAATGGATGCTGGTGACGTCAGATTTTAGAAAGAAGTCACACCAGTTTTTGACGCAGTTTCTTTTTTGTTGTGAAAAATGAAAAAAAACACGTGGCCTATTTTTTTTTTATTGTCTATCTAGCCAATTAGCCATAAATTCACAGAATACAACCTAAAACAACAACACTAGACAGAATTACATTCTACAGCTATTGTCAAAACTCCACCATGGAAATTTCGGTAGAGCATGTCAATTGCATGCAATATTTGTTAGCATTTCCTGTAATTGAAAATTTCTCGCAAGCATACCGACATGTAAAAGCAAGCTATAAATACTAGGATCACAGAACACCCTAAGCATCGCGCATCGCATGCAGGCGTGCCACGCATTGATTCCAATATCGATTAGTTAGTTATTTGTGTGCACCCGCCCTAACGGTAGAGCGGCTGTTCATAAACAAACTTAAACTGATTTTAATTTTCTACTAAGAAGCTGACAGTTAGATTAGTAGGGGTGTGGTTCCGTGTTTAGTGAATTGATTTACGTATGTGAGTTAACTGCAGCGTGGTCGTTTGTGGATAAATGTCGTATGTGAAATTGGTGTACGTTTCGCTTTTTATTCTTTATTAGCTGAGGCCCGCGGCTTCGCTCGCTAAACCTTCTTCGAGAACCACTCTATCCATTGGTGAAAACAGCATGAAAATCGGTGCAGGAGTTTTTGAGTTTATCGCGAACAGACAGACAGACGCGGCGGAGCACTTTGTTATATAACATTTAGTGATGATATACGTGTACGCTTGGATTTTTATGCGTCTTGGATATTTTTCGGCTCTCTTGAGTCCCCGCTCTTTGGAAGGGTTACAAGGGACCAAATCCAACTTGCAGAAGATCCGTTAGAAGATTGTAATTATATGTTATAAGGCACCAACCGACGACTATTCCGGCTTTTTTTAAATTATGGTTGAGTTTGCAAGTATACGGTATATCCTATAGTAGATTATACACATACAGTCTCAAGAATTTTACTTAAAGCACTTGGATTGTAATTAAAAAGTTTATAAATATAAGCCATCCAATAATGGTTTCATTAGCAATGTGGATGAAGAAATCACGATTGCAATAGCAAAATTGCGACTTTAATTCTATTTTTATTACTTTGGCCTATCTTCATTTAAATATTTGCACGTGTGATGTGACCGAAACAGCATCAATTAAAGGATAAAAATGAAATTAAAGTTATTGAAAGGTTAAGCAATAAGCATAACTAATTAACAACATATTTTATGGCGTTTAGAAGACTTTTAACGACACATTTTAAAGCATAATAATGAGGTTTTAAAAAATACTCAAAACACTAAATAACCTGCCTACCCATTTGGCAAAAGCTCTTAATTGGTCGTAATTTTAATGTGATAAAATAATATATTTTATATTTTAAGTCGCGTAACGTAATAAAAATGTTTGTTTGGATTCCGATGTCTAATTAAAAAATATAGCCACAGATTATTGAAAAAAAAAAATTATACGTTTTTGACGCCTTTGCTTATCAAAACCGAATTCTCAAGTAATTTGATCCACTTATGTTTTTAAGTACTAATTTAAGTATCATTAACAATATGGATTATAGTACCAAAACGTCACCTAAATTATATCTGCTGTAAACAAGATCGACCACACACATTTAATTCCGAATAAAAACCAAATTTTTCGCAAGAAAAAGACCCTCTTGAGACCAAGTCGTATCTACACTATTCTTTCGTACAGAAATCACCCTATTAAATCACATAACAAGAAAATATTTGTATTTATTAGTAGCATCACAATCTGGGGTGAGTTATGGCACCGTCGTAAACACGGGTTAATGTCGTATTACTGTTTAGCAGGGGCCACCCGGTACGTACCTACGTGAGAGGTACGTTTGAGCATGAGGAGGGTACCTTCAAAAGCTTCTGGCTACTGGCTTCAATGGTAGGTGCCTTAAGGAAAGGAAATGCCTTCACAGACGTGGGTTTTGTAATTGTTGAATTTATTTCGTGAATGGCATCTTTGAGGAGTTGTTCATGGGTTTGTTGATGAAGAATGGAAGGACATTTCTTACAGACATATTGTATTTATAATAAAGGATTGGACATAATTATGAATCGATCTAAAGGTTATGTGCTCAAAGGTAGAGCTGAATAGATACTGATACTGGGATTTATCCAGGATTATTGATCTTACTGGTAAGCAACTGTTTTGACCACTGCATCAGATATTATCAAACAGGTAGTGTGGAAACTATAGAGACAAATGCTGTCATATTAAGATTTGCTTTAATTAACTCATGTTAAGTATGATTCTATTTAAATATATATTAATGCCATAGTAAGGAAATGTGATTAGCATTAAAGCAGCCTATCTGATGGCTTTTCAAATTTCTGATTTAATTTGTAGCATATTTAGGTATCAGTATCAAAGAAAGCCTTCAAAGTTAAAAATAACGCAAACAGAAGTTACGACGTGTTTTACGATTTAGAACTAATAACTCAGGTTGGTTATAATAAATAAGAGTTTTGAAACAAATCCGACAACGGATCGTTTGTGCTGCTAAGCAAACATGCTACAAATTACGATGTATGGCTATGGCTGAAGTGTGCATGCCTAATCCAATGAGAAAATATTGCCGTGTTTGTTCAAAGGCTTACATAAAATACACCTAAACTCGATCATCAATTTGGGTAGCATTCACAAACAGTGAAATACCTATGAAGACTTATTTGGCTATAACACTAGGGGGAAACGAAAAAGACCATGGATGAATTTTGTGAATGAAATAGTTTAAAAGAATTTTACTATTTCATTCACAAAGTTATTAACTTGACTTTACGACTAATACAAACGTGTGAATGAAAAAGTCTTGTAGTTCCGACCCCCCAAATAATGCTGATATGGAGGCTAGAATCGTATAACTTGTATATTTTTAATAATGCGTATTAAAAGCATATACCTATTGAAAGCTAAACCTTACCGAAAAACCCATCCAAAATTAGAATAGGACAATAAAACAAACCACGAAACCGATTGTTATCAATAACAAAGATTTATAATTCAGTGTTTTTACCTGTTACATGTGTAGGTACCTAATGAACGCGGCGCGTTTGCGCAGCTACGGGAAGAGGGGGGAAAGGGAAGATAACAGATTTGTTAATGGAGACCTCGGAGAAATGCATGGACATGCCGAAGATGAAATTTGGAATATATGATGATTCGGTAAAATTATGAAACTATTAAAAGAATGACGAAAATAAATGATAACAAACATAGGGAAGTACAAGTCTGAAGTATATAGATAGAAAGTTTAAGAGATATATTTAGGAATAGGGACTAAATAATAACTTG